>OW443344.2:2567500-5132500 GCA_937001555.2 Hypsopygia costalis | reverse complement strand
AAAATTATTGTATGATTATATTAAACTCTTAAAATCTAATAGTTGTTTTATAATAAAGGTCAACAAACGCACAAAATTGAGAAAAAATGCAAAAACATGCCTTCGTATTTTTCAGATTTAACCCAATAAATCAACACAAATTGATAAAAAGAAACACTTTTTGAACACTGAAGAAACCAATAAATATAACATATACTTTTTTTTTGTACCTTTACAAACAAAGACTTCCTCTTTTAAAGCCCTAAAATCTAGATATGTTTTACGTAAATTCTCCATAGAAAAATGTATGAAAAATGACGCACATTCCGATATTACGAATTAGTACTCTGGGTCGCCGCTAATCGCCAGTGTGTTTTTATATGTCAAGGTGACACCACGCGCGTCGGATGCTCTAGCAAAATTACGTGTTGTGAATTTGTGTTTTTTGTGAAAAACTGTAAGTATAACTAATTTACCAATATAATGAATGTATATAAATCGTAAAAAATACAAAGAATGAATTAGATACTTTGTTGAGTAGGTTATTTTATGAACCTTGTAAAATATGTATCAATTCAGGCTTGAAACATGATTTCAACATGCTATAGCCAATATCATAAACGTATCTAGTCGGTAATCGAGAGTTTTTTTCGCAGGACTGATTGAATTTGAATTTGCCAGGGAAAAGAAAGTTTAGTACGCATTATAAAAATATGAAAGCCAAAAGATCTCGGAAAAAATGTAAGTTCCTTCCTACTTATTTATTTATCTGCCTACTTTACTACGTCTTGTCCTAAATACCTACCTAGAAAAAAATTACGAGATTTCTGTGAAAGTGTCATGTAAAAATCCTAGTTTTATTTGTGTGCTTATCCTGTCTAAGTAGTAATAATAATATAATTTATTTTCATTTGAACAGGGTACATTACAAAGCTAATACAATACCTATGTCATATGATTTAGATCGCTTGATTCAGACATATACAATAGCATGTAAATATTGGTTTGTATTATAAGTAATAAAGTCAATTTCTACCTAGTATTCGTTTTCATGTTCATCATTATTGTCTAAATATCAGATTGTGGAAGTAGGTATGTTTCATAACAGAAATAGCACGGGCGCGCGGCTTTGTCGACATACTTCCCGCCAAAGAGACGCGACGCGCCTAGGGTCTGGTGTTGTACAAAAATTACAAAATAATTATAAAGTGGATAATAATGATGAATAATATTTCCAGTATTGAAAATAAAGAAAACCTTCAGGCCGAGACTCCAAGCAACACTGCTATGCTTAGACTACACACTATAGACGTAAGTTGTTATACGTAATTCTTGTAGACTTATTTCATAAATAAACAAACTACCTTGGGGTGTAAGTGGTTCATCAAGATCTTTAAACCAAAGCCAAATTCACCTGCATGCGGTACACCCTGCTGACTGACAAACGAAGCTCTGGCGAAAAGAGAGGTAGGGAGCGTAATTGTAAGCTACCCGACTGGGGAATGTACCTCCACCTCACAGAATACCGCAGCCAAATAACGGTTTCCTTGAGGGCTGTTGTCTTCCTGCGAGTGAGTGAGGTCACCAGAAAGGAAGGAGATGCTGCGATGGCAGCGGGGGTGGCGGGGGTGGCGGCGCGCGAGCGATATTTTATGTTGCGAGCGTTAATATGGCTACGGTAACCGCTTCAGATCAGGCGGGCCGTATGCTTGTCTGCTACCCGACGTAGTATAAAAAAAAAAAATACCTAGTTAGTGATGGACGAAGACAAAATCTCAGTAGGGTGAAGTCTTCTAGTATCGGCCTCCTCCTAATATCGGCCTTTGCGAGAAAATGGAATATAGGGTAAGTGCTCCATTGAATGAACCCTTAAGGGCATTCCAAACTTTGAAAATTACAGCCAGCTACTTATGAGATCCTAACCAAAAAATATTTTATTTTATTATGTTCACAATTTATTCATGATTGATACAGTATACATATTTTAGCAAAAATGCTGATAGTTATTGAGATAATCTGCATTTTATACAAATATGGGGTATATTTGTATAAAATGCAGGTTATCTCAATAACTATCAGCATTGAACACACAAATCACCAGAGAATGAACAAAAAAATCCAGTGAATAAACCTTTTGAAACCCATTGAATGAACTACCACTTTTATATATCAGTTCTATATATAAATTATTATGTAAGAATTTATTTCGGGTAATTGTTATTGTAAATATATATATTTTTTTATTATATTAAATAGACGATATGATTACTATTATAATTGCGTGTTACTTGATATTTTATAACCTAAAGAGAACTATCTAACATTTTTTTTTTATACCACTAAGGTGGCAAACAAGCATACGGTCCGCCTGATGGAAAGCAGTTACCGCAGCCTATGGACGCCTGTAACACCGGAGGCATCACATGCGCGTTGCCGACCCTGTAAAAACCTCTTCAAGCCCTTTTTGAAGAACCCCATGCTGTAGTCTCCTGGGAAAACCTCAACAGGCAATTCATTCCACAGCTTGATAGTACGTGGAAGAAAACTTCTCTGGAACCGCACAGTACGTGACCATTTCGGTTCTAAAGTGTGAGGATGAATTCCCTGTCGATGGCGAGCGGTGCGACTGTAGAAGGAAGCCGTGGGCATCATGTCAAACAACTCCTCTGAACACACCCCATTGTACAAACGGTAGAACACACAAAGGGACGCAAAATCTCTTCTCAGACTTAAAGGTTCTAAACCGTCTGTCAGTTTGGGATCGTCAACAATCCTCACAGCACGCCTTTGAATCGAGTCACAGGGTGCAAGCTGGTATCTAGGCGCTCCCGCCCATAGATGGCAACAGTACTCCATATGCGGCCGAACTTGAGCTTTGTATAAGTCTTTGCCGCGGGTTGAAGTAATGTTTCGCCCTGTTGAGCACACCTAGTTTCTTCGATGCCAGCTTGACCTTCCCCTCCAGATGACATCGAAACTGGACGTCGCTAGAGATGTCAACTCCTAGAATACCAATACTATTGGCGATGGTGAGGGGTGTGTTTTCGAAGTGTGGAGCCACAGCAAATGGGGTTTTTTTAGCGGTGAACGCGCAGACTTGTGTCTTAGAGGGGTTAAATCGCACTAAGTTCTGTCGCCCCCAGTCGGACACTCTACTTAGTGTGCTCTCAATTTGCGACACAAGTTGTTCGCGGCTCTCCTCCACCAAAGAACGAGGGATATTTGCGCGGCCCGTGTAATAAGTGTCCCCGGTGCTGTCGTCCGCATAACAATGAATGCTGTCATTATACAACATATCATTAACATGCAGCAGAAACAGCGTCGGGGACAATACAGAACCCTGCGGGACGCCAGCATTGATGTCCATGCTATCGGAGCAACTGCCATCTACAACGGCTCTAATGCTTCTGCTGGACAAGAAGCTAGCAACCCATTCGCATAGCCCCTCGGGCAGACCGTAAGGCTAAGATGCCAAATGCTTAAAACATAATATTAATACTGGATTATTATTATAAAATATTTAATATTATTATTCATCACTTCTATGTTAGATTCTCCTTTCTCTTCTAAACTATTATATTTCTATAATAGAAGATTGGTTCTATATGTCATCATTATTTATTAATTTCTTTTTAGCTTGCATTTTGCTGTCTTTCCATGGTCGTTTTAGCTGAAAGGCACTTCTATGTGGAGATCTTTATTTATTTTATTTAATCAGTTCACTCCGTCTGGTTTTCGTCCTGGGCACAGTACTATTACTGCACTTCTAAAAGTTACTGAAGATATCAGGCTAGGTATGGAGGATAAACTGGTAATAATAAAAGAACACCTCGTTCGAATATTGGTCAAAAAATTGACAACCGTTTATAAAAGTTGTGTACAAAAAATTAGCCAACTGCATTAAGGCTAAGATGCCAAATGCTTAAAACTGTGTGTTCATTGACTAGATTTTCTTCAATTTCGTGATCCAATTATCGAACACCCCTATAATTTATTTATGATAATTAAAATTTATGCAATCTGCTTTTTGTAAGATAAAACAGTTCTTTTTACATCCTACTATCAAATTTTGTTAACACTATCACATTTATAGTGTCTACAAAGTGAATATCAAAACACGAAGTCTCAGCAATACCCTAAATTCTGCTCCATACAATCAAAAATACGACAGAATACTTTCATTTTAGGCGGTCGCGATTTTGAAACTATAGGTCACAGGCAAATACCTGTGTGTTCAGTTGACGTAATATAATGTTTCGATTGAGAAAAAAATACTGGCTTGAGTAGAAAAGCTTAGATTTCTTATTATATTGAAAAATGTGTGTTTTGTTCATTCACTGGTGGGTGTTAATTCACTGGAGCACTTACCCTAACTATTAAAATAACCCTAAAATTATAATAGTTTTTATTCAAAAAGCGACTCTATATGCGAATAATCCATATTTTGGTGCGGGTGCTTCAATATTTGAACGTTCAGTTGGCAATAGAGCACGCGCCGGTACCGACTTGTGTCGTTTAGTGGCAGTGGCGAGTCAAATCCCGGTTGCGAGCGCATTGAGTTAGTTAGTATTTAAATGGAATTAAACATACCTATGGTATTTTATATTGTTTTTTATTGAAGAAAAACCAAGGTTTTTACATTTACTTGTCTTTTTTATGAAATAATCGCAGGGTCGAGGTTAGGGATCTTTATTTATTGATAAATCCCAATATCGGCCACCCGGCCGACATTAGGAAAATGCATGAAAATGCTAAACAACATGTTTAGCTATTTTTTATGTTAACAGGAATATTAATAAGGTTAAAAATGAAACAACAGCTTTTTTTATTAAAATTATTGTCCTGAACCGACTTTACAAACAACCAGTTTTTATTACGTTTATTTATATAAAACGTTCAAGATTTTGATCTAGTGTTATGTGTTTCAAAGATGTATTCTAAGGGAGTTCTTAGCTATGTTTGAAGAAATTTGGCCCATTCTTTTTTAATTATTTTTTATAAAAAAAAATAAAGCCATTATCTTTCTTTACAGGAACTAGTTATTGAAAACAGTCAAGAGGGAAAGGTGGATGAAGTGGAAGTTGGGCGTAGAGTAATAGATATTTCTTTTTTTTATAAAGCTCTTCAGGCCATAGGGGACCACGGTCCAATGGATTGTAAGTTAAGTTACCTCAGTATAATAGGTGAAGTAAAAGTTGGTCTGGACTCAAAACTCATCATGAAATGTAGTATGTGTAGTATGAAGTTTACTGTGTGTTTGGTTGAAAAGAAAGAAGATAGCATGGAAGTGAATCATCAAATTGTATCTGGTATCATATCATCTGGTGGGAGCTACTCTCAGTTAAAAACATTAACTGCCGCAGTAACCGTTACCAATAATGTCACCTTCATTATACAATGAAATTAATAATACGGTTTGCGATTGGTGGGAAAAGACAGCAACACATTCCATGGCAGAAGCTGTCAAGGAAGAAGCAGAGTACGCAGTCTATAGGTAGTGTTGATAAAAATGGTACACCATTAATATCTGTTGCTGTTGACGGTTGTTGGAGGAAGAGATCTTATGGTAAGAATTTTTCCGCCTTATCCGGCGAAGCTGCGATAATTGGCATTAAAACTAATAAAGTATTGTTTTTTGGAGTTAAAAATAAATACTGCGTAGTCTGTGCACGAGCCGCAAAGAACAACAGTCAGCCCCCGGAACACCATTGTTTCAAGAATTATTCAGGATCATCTACCGGGATGGAATCGACCATAATAGTTGAGGGGTTTAAACGTTCCATTGTTGATCACGGTGTAATTTATAATAAATTTGTAGCAGACGGCGATTCTAGTACTTATAAAAAAATATTAGATTCGCGTCCGTACGATAATTTAATAGTAGAGAAAATTGAATGCAAAAATCATCTTTTACGAAACTACTGCAATAGCTTGGAGAAACTGTCAAAAGACACTAAGTATCCTTGCGAATTGCGGAAATTCCTAAAAGAAAGGTATTTGCGTTTAAGAACGGGTGTAAAATGCGCGATTAAATATTGGGCGGATCAAAATCAGTCACTCGAAGAAAAAATAAAAAATCTTAGTGAAGATATCCTAAATGGTGTGGGCCGATGCGCAGCTGCTGTTGTGTCTTTTAATACGGGATCGATTCATAGTAAAACTCATGAAGTCATATTTAAATGTAGTCCGATTCCTTTGATCGCGAAAGTGGAAAATTGTAATCGTAGAAACCGTTTAATTGCTAAACCTAAATTAAGATTGAAAAAAAGCCACAACACTGTATCGAAAGACGCTCACTATGGACCAAACTGCGAAAAACCTGATCTGAGTCCAGAATTATATGAGAAAGCCAAGCCATCTTTTTTAGCCGATTTAAAGTTGTCTTGTGCTGAAAGAGAGGAGCTTGAAAGGTCGACCCATTTGCAAAGAAGTAGTGCTGAGTGGATGAGTACAAGGAGAAAATTACTAACCTCATCATCATTCGGGGAAGTTTGTAAAAAACGAGAGAGCACAAGTTGTGCTGCTTTTGTTGGTAAAATCGTTTATGGTAGTAATATCTCCAGTTTGCTTGCTGTACGGTACGGTATCGAAAACGAAGATACCGAAATTAGACAGTTAGAAATTCAAAAGAATATTAGTATACAAGGTTGCGGTTTGTTCGTCGACGATCAATATGAATTTCTTGGTAATACACCAGATGGCATTTATGCAAACGGTTTAATTGAAATTAAGTGCCCACATTCTTTAGCTGGCATGACTCTTGATGAAGAAATGGCCAAACATACCTTTTGGGCAAGGCTTCCAAGAGTTATGTCATAAATAAAAATCATAACTGGTATTTCCAAATTCAGGGACAGGTACATATTACTAAAAGAAACGTTTGCATGCTTGGCATCTGGTTTGGTGCTACTGTACCTATGAAAGTTTATATTTTAGAAAAGGACGACAAATTTTGGAAGGAGAAAATGGAGATGAAATTAGTTAGGTTTTATTACGATTGCCTACTTCCAGAATTAGTTGATCCTCGGCAGTCACGAAGCATGCCCATTCGTGACGCGCCCAGTATCATAGAGGCTATGAAAGAGAGGAAAGAAAGACCTTTACGTGTTTTGAAAGAGAAGAACGCCTAATGGTTTTGAAAGAGACTGAGGTAACTTAACTATCCAGCCGGTCGATTCACGTAAACACGCCAGTCCAAAAGTCGTTTTAACTTAGAAACTTAGAAATCGCCTTTTGCTTTTCTGTTTTAAACGCACTTACTTATCTAGTCTTGGATTGTCATAAATCTTTCAATAGCTCAATTACTATACAATTCCTATACGATTTTGAAGAGTTACCTGGTGTAAAGAATCATCAAAATTGTTTCAAAAATACAGCGAATTGAGAATCTTCTTCTTTTTTTAAGTCGGTTAAAAGGGCTTAATTTGCAAAAAACGAAGTGACATTTTTAAGTCCCTACGCTACGGTTTTTATTACGTGAATCGGGCAGCTGGTACTCATTCTGATAAGTTTTGCAATAGCAATTGATTTTATCATCAAATTAGCAGAAATCAAAATTTGATCAGTAATCGTTAAAATGAAAAAACATTAGAATTTTGAACTCATATTTTGTTATTGTTTACTTACTTTTAATTAGTATATTAATAATTTATAAACTTGTGTTTCATTTATTTTTGTACAACCCTAGCACGCTTTTTAGATGGCGACTCATATTTGTTATTGTTTACTTACTTTTAATTATATGAATCATTTTTATACTTTCGTATACTAGCGTAGCAAAAGTTATTAACTCAAAAATTACATGCAAACAAAGTTGAAAAAAAAGTTGACATGGCCGATAATTGGTGCCACCACCCTATTTGAGTTTACGCAATAGGCACATTTCCTTGCGTAGAGATATACACTAGCGAGGAAAGCTCGATGTTATTTCGACCGTACTTCCTACTGCATTTGCAATTATTTTGTTGAATGAATATTTTACGAAATAAGAATAAACTTTGGTAGGAAAATTACAAATAAATACATAGTTGGAATTTTTGGTAAGTAGAATACAAAAAGGTCAGTCCGGACCTGCTCTTGATTGTTTAATATAAATAGAAAAACATAAAAATTGTGTCTCAACTACTCTTATTAATCTAGTAATTAATATTTATTATCATTTTATAACGAAAAACTAGTCTTAGAATATTTTACACTCGTCGTTTATTTCCAATAATCCAACATTTTTGTTATGCTGTAAATATTCAACTTCAATAACAATTGGAACGTTTGTCGCAAAACATTTTGAAAATCGCGCTGTCTTTGGGTCATTCACCCGCCCCGTCGGTTGTTTCAGTAAACAGTAGCGCTGCGGTCGCTCGAAACCGATGTCGCGCCTAGACAATCTGGGCCCTTAAGTAAAAAATACAAGCTTGAGGTGAACTTTATTATATTTTACAGAGTTTATTTTTTTAGGACACAAATATAATCCGCTTTAAAAGTCATGTTTACTTAACTCTGGCATCAACAAGGGTGCTGTGTTTGTCTAGATGTTATATTGTTGATTATTATCTTTGAAAATAATAGTAATAATAATAATCTTTATTGCTTCAAACATGGTATACATAGGTCTTAAATTAAATCTGAGAACATTCATGCTTTGCTGACGGAGAGATAGCATGCAACGATACAAATAATAAGCAAATTACTTCTCATATCTTAAAAGCTTCTCATGTCAAGAAAATCCTTTAAATTGTAAAAATTTTTTTCATTTAGCCATCCTTGTAATTTTGTCTTGAACAATTTTATATTTAACATTTTTTGAAAGGAGATATATTGAATTTGATACCTGTTTATTAGCACAGAGATTGAGGGGTCAATGGCGTCGTTGCACGTGTTTGTCTGATCGAACACGCGAGTTAAGCAACGTCGACCAAAGCCAGTCTATGGATGGGTTTATTATTTTTGAGTTCCTCCGCGTTTTGGACACGTTAAGCCGTCGGTCACGGCTGTTGTCATTAGACGATAGTCGTCAAGCCAAGTTAGTGGCATGTAGGCGGCTTGAAAACACTGGCCTCCGTCAGCCCGCAGTTGAGCAGGGTGGTGGAGTCTATACCCTTTTAATTGAGGGTAGACCTGTATCCTACCAGTGGTATTAGTAAGAGTTGACGACGATTAGCACAGGGACATGGTTCTTTAATATGGGGCTTATTGGATAGCTCCAGATTGCGCAGCGTGCGAAGGAGAGACCTATGCTCGGGGTAACTCTACGGGATAATCTCAGGAATCAGTACATCAGCAGGTTGAGGAAGCTGTGGGCAGGCCACATAGCACGCAGAACTGATAGCCGATGAGGCGGAAATATTCTGGAAAGGCGGCCGCTGACTGGAAACTTTGGTTCTCCGTCGAATTCTTTGTTCCGGATTCCATCCCTCAATGAAACCCCAAGCATAGCCTTCTCTATCGCTCACTGCGCGACTCGTAAATCTTATTAAAAAAATAGTTTTAGAATTTTCTTTTTCTTCCGAATTTCATATATTTTTTGTAATTATTGCGTAATAATGTACAAATACAAATTACAAATACAAATTGTCTTTATTGTGAACAACAGGTTTTACAGATGTTACAAGTCTATATCGATCCATTCTGTGTTCCACCACTTAGGCATATAATAATTATTAACTTTAACCAAACATTAATCACGCACTATACAGATTTCTGTCATTTTGATAATCACTAACGCTATAGTAGCATTTATCAACTAACAGAGCATGGAATTTCTTTTTTAAATCAGTAATTTCCTTAATGACGTAATTCTTCGGTAAGTATCCTGTGTGCTCTTTCTTCATACTGCGATAAACTTTGCCAACTTCTGAATTTGAGTTTAAATTTAGGTTTTGTTTAATTTTTGCCCCGAGTTCATTGTGCCTCGTGATAAGGGTGAATTGTTACTGCAAATAAACTGAGAATGCCAGATCTAAACGCCACTCATGTTGCTAGGGCTGTCACTTTAATTGAAACTGGGCACACCTACAAACATGTGGCCCAAACATTACGAGTATCAAAATCTGTGGTACACCGGGTTGTCAAGAGGTATCGGCAGACCGGACAGTATACGGGAATTTGTTTCGGGGAAACTATTTACCTCTGGAAGCTGCGGCTGCAGCTGGATAGTCATTGTTGCAGTGTTCTACAGCCATTTCAGCACCAATACCACTACACAATATTTACTATACAACACAATATGTACATTACTATGTAAACTACTAACATAAAGGACAAATGTCAGGTCATTAATAAGGTTAAGTCTGTGAATAAGGAAGTACGACAGTACTTAGTAATTCCGTGGGAAGTAGTAACACTGTTTCATTTAATTAAATTTATTTTTACCGACCGGTTTTGGTTTATGTTTTTAGGGTATTATCAAGATAAACAATGGTCTTCTCGTTTCCTCAAAATATTCTAGTAGATCTACTGAAGCGATATTCCTAATGTAAAGTAGATTTGTTCTCATTTTTTGTACTATTTAGGGTGGCAGAGCGGCTAACGGTCCGCTTACGGTATAGTGTAAGGTACAGGTAATTATCTTGCTTATAAATACGCTGTACCCAACCTCTCTTTCTGGTAAAAGAGAGGTTGGGAACACAGTCTCTTTAGGATTTTAATGATTTATATCAGGGCTGTCCAAACCATAAACAATACCGGGCCATTACAAATTACTAAATAGATTAGCGGGCCGCAGAAACAAATACCTACTTGACATTTTTACTACCTACTTTGTAAGTTTAAGCTTAGTAATAACTAGTTAGTTATAAAACTATATAATTATAATTTTTAGCCTAAAAATATATAATTTTTAGCCAGATTTGTTGTACAAAACCAATAGCGGTAAAAAGCTGTATAAAAACCGGTACATGAAAAACATATCACGGGCCGCACAAGTATAAGACGAGGGCCGCATGCGGCCCGCGGGCCGTGCTTGGACAGCCCTGCCTTATATTGTTCAAAAATACCAATATTTGTTTATAAGACATGGTGACTGTGTATCTTCTAGATATAGGCAAGACCCGATCAGTTGTACCTAAATAGAGGCTAGCCTTGTATTCTGACAATGTGCACTGCATGGCAATAAAAAATTTCAATCATCTTTTTTTTTTTTTTTTTTTTTTATACTACGTCGGGTGGCAGACAACCATACTGTCCGCCTGATGTGAAGCGGTTACTGTAGCCATATTAACGCTGGTAACATAAAATATCGCTCGCGCGCTGCCACCCCCGCTGCCAACGCAGCATCTCCTTCCTTTCTGGTGACCTCACTCACTCGCAGGAACACAACAATCCTCAAGGGAATTGTTATTTGGCTGCGGTATTCTGTGAGGTGGAGGTACATTCCCCAGCCGGGTAGCTTACAATTACGCTCCCTATATACCTCTCTTTTCGCCAGAGCTTCGCTTGTCAGTCAGCAGGGTGCACCGCGAGCAGGTGAAGTTGGCTTTGGTTCAAAGATGTTGATGAACCACTGACACCCCAAAATCTAATACACAAATATAATCACACTAAAACCTGACAATTTTAAAGCTCTAAGAATGTCATTTTTTAAAAAGAAATTATGTGAATGGCTTTTGAATAAATCATATTATACTGTAAATGATTAAATGACAGATTTATTGAAATGTAATAATTTAAAATATATAAAATAATGGTTATTTTTTAAAATTATGTGAAGAAATTAACTGGTAAATTGAAAGCAAACATTTGAACGCCCCTGCGAGGGTAGAATATGTTGAACATTATTTAGTAACATCTACTATAGCTTATTTTCGCAAATAAAATTATTTTATCTTATCTTATCTTTTCCATATTGCTGTCTCTCACATTCTAAGAAAAGAAGTCAAACTCCAAAAGCTTCTTACTCCAACTAATTTCTTCTGATTTAATTCGTTGTGAGTTCCAAGGCAGCCGGAGTCTTACTCCCGGGACTGCAGTGGACTTCTTTGTTCATTGCCTTTTTTGACGGTCGCCGCTGTTAATTCTGGCTACACAGGCGACACAGTGGTGGGAATGTGTGGTGGGCCCCCGTCCCGTAGACGGCAGGATACACCACGTGCAAGTGAGGTTGGCTTTGAGCTTAAAGATCTAGTAAGCCCTTACACCCCATCGCCATTTCAGTGTGTGTGGTTTCCGGCAGACTAGAATAGAATCACTCCGTCTCTTCCCGTGGATGTCGTACAAGGCGACTAAGGGAAATACATTATGAAACATCGATCAGGCCTCCCCAACCCGTCTGGCCAGCGTGGGGAGTGTAGGCCAAATCTTCCTTCTGTCTGGGACAGACGAGAGAGGGTTTTGCTCCTGTAGTGGAGACTAAAATGACCTGATGATGAAACCGAGCATCTAAAATTATAAAACTGGGCCACTAATAAACTAACTCGGCCACTAAAGTTGGAATAAACATACCAAACCTAACATAACCTAGTATTTCAGTGGCCCATATAGTATCTTTTGTGGCTTACTTTATTATTTTCCAAATTAATTAATATAAATTCCAATTTTATCAAAACTGTTTGCCGTCTCTGGAGACAGGAGGGCTGGCTCTTTCTGCGCTCAAAAAGTGAGCATTGCAATTCAGCGAGGAAACGCAGCCCGTGTCGCATGGGACCGATATTTTTGAGGAATAGATTAATATTTTTTTCTCTTTTTATTAGTCTTATTTTTAAGTAATTTTAAAATTACATTATTTTTATGTACTTTAGTTTAGTTTGTTGTTATTTTGATATTTAATATTTTTTAATTAATTATTCCCTAAATTATGAATCGAAAATACTGTAACACGATTGTTAATTTATGCCTCATAAAATAGATCAAATACGTTCTACTAGATGGCTATGTTCTTACGGCACTTTGTTATACAAAGCCAAAATTCGTGCACGCTCTCAAATTCGTTTATGGTAAAGGCGGCAAAGTTGTGGAACTTACTGCCTGTCGAGATCAGAAGACCCAATTTATGGTAATTATTTTACGACCGCAGAATAAAAGTTGACCGAGTCGAGATGGAATTGTGAATTGACTAAAAATGATATACTGCTTTTTTAAGCTGCTCGACTGGGGAAGTACCTCCACCTCACAGAATACCGCAGTCAAATAACAATTCCCTTGAGGGTTGTTGTGTTTCTGCGAGTGACTGAGGTCACTAGAAAGAAATAAAACCGGCCAAGTGCGAGTCGGACTCGCGCTCGAAGGGTTCCGTACCATTATCCATAAAAACGGCAAAAAAAAATCACGTTGGTTGTATGGGAGCCCCTTAAATATTTATTTTATTCTGCATTTTAGTATTTGTTGTTATAGCCGCAACAGAAATACATCATATGTGAAAATTTGAACTGTATATGTATCACGGTTCATGAGATACAGCCTGGTGACAGACGGACGGACGGACGGACAGCGAAGCCTTAGTAATAGGGTTCCTTTTACCCTTTGGGTACGGAACCCTAGAAAAGGAAGGAGTATATAGGCTGGCAACGGATCGGCGACTCCTTAGTTTTGCTGATCTCCATGGGCGGTGGTGATTGCTTTCCATCAGGTGACCCACATGCTCGTTTGTCACCCTCTCATATAAAAAAACTTGATATCATTCATTAATTATTATCAATTCTTATTGATGGCAAAATTACATTCTTAGTTTGTTTAATTTTCAGTCATATTTCGCTGTAATTCCACTTAAATTACACTTTGAAGTTTCTTATTGTGACATTTGTGAGATCGAGACTGGATTGGAACTGAATTTTGAATACATTTTAATTACGAGAATTATCTTACTGGGGAGCTTCCATCTTTATATTGTTTTAAATTAGAGAGGTTCTTTGCCGAATCCTTATTTGAACCCTATGACGACATAATTTTATTAATTTTCTTTAATGCTAAAATGTTTATTATATTCTTCTCCTATAATATTGTATTATTTATTATATGTATTACACATATGCATTTATAATACACATATTCATTGTATCCCACAAATGTTTGGTATTCCACTTGCCTATTCATGAAATTCTCTCACAAACTGTAAGGTGAGGAGCGCGATGGCGTCGTTACGCGTGTCAGTCTAATCGAATACGCAAGTTAAGCACCATCGACCATAGCCTGTCTATCGATGGGTTTATTTATCTTGAGCTCCTCTGTGCTTCGGAGGGTACATTAAGTCGTCCCTCCCGGCTGTTGTCATTATAGATGACAGTCGTTAAGCCAATTCAGTGGACTTTGGGCGGCTTGAAAATATTGGCCTCCGCCAACCCGCAGTTGAGCAGCGTGATGAAGGAGGCTCTAATCCATTTCGATTGAAGGGAGACCCGTATTCCAATAGCGGGATAAAAATGGGTTGATGTCGTTTCTTGAATACCAATAAGGTGCCAAACAAGCATATGTAACCAAATAAACATACCTGCCTGCAATACCAGGGGCATAATACGCGCTTTCACAACATCTACAATAGAAACAATTGCAATTATTATGTTATTCGTGTGCTCGAAGAATGAATGGCAAATAAAATATTTTTTTTACATAAAAAATCGCAGTATTCCCAACTGTTTACGTTTCAATGCACGTACTCACGTCGGATACAATGTCCAATCAAACAACGTAAGTTGATTTAGTGTCCAATCAATGGTCAAAACTATACCTACACTGAGTTTTAGTGATTGCCAAGTGAATAAAATATGTTGTAGAATCAAGATCACCACTATAGTCAAATTACGTAAAGTTTTATAACTCAAAATTATAATAAATAGCCGCTGTATTTATGACTTTTTACAAGAGGAATAATATGTATTAATATATATATTTATAAATTAATAAATAAACTTAAAATAGATAAAATTTAATTAAAATAAAAAAATTGACGAGCTCGGTGGTCGAATGGTTAGCAATGGCCACTTTGATTCCGAGGTCGCGGGTTCGATTCCCGCACAAGACAAACATTTGTGTGCATGAACATGTCTGTTTGTCTTGGTTTGGGTGTTTTCTATGTATTATAAGTATGTATTTACAAAAAAAAAGTATTTAAGTACATTTATCAGTTGGCTAGTACCCATAACACAAGCTTTGCGCTTAATTTGGGACTAGATGGCGCTGTGTAAATTGTCCAAAAATATTTATTTATTTATTTAAATACATATAAATTAAAACTTATTACATATCATAAATAAACTAAAAGCTACACTAATCTAATAAACCGCTGCCCGTAGGCAAAGTTCCCAATATGCTGGCCCCGTTTTATGCTGGGTGAAATAAGTTAGTACAACTATGTTTTAATTAAACTAAGAAATCGCTAATTCAAACCAAGATAGTTGTCGGGGGGTTGTAAGGGCTGTCAATTAACTGATACGCCACATACGACAATTATAACGCACGATAATTATATAGTACGAACTCCAACGTTAGAGGAAGCAGAATGTACCTATATTATACCAGCACATCATGTTGTATGGTACTTGTCGCCCTTAGGCTGCGTTACCACCAGCAATGTGCGAAGATGCGTAGCCACAAATGTGTCTTTTAAGCATCAATACAATCACTTCATTTACTTAGTCTCGGCTTGTGCTTCGGAGTGCACGTTAAGCCGTCGGTTCTGGCGGTTGTCATGTCGTTAAGTTACAACAATCGTTAAACTAAGCCTATGGTCCTTGCGCGGTTAAAAACATTGGCGTCTACCAGCCCGCAGTTAAGCAGCGTAGTATGCCCTAACCCCTTCAATTCAATGACGAGCTCGGTGGCCGAATGGTTAGCAATGGCCACTTTGACTCCGAGGTCGCGGGTTCGATCCCCGCACAAGACAAACATTTGTGTGCATGAACATGTCTGTTTGTCTTGGTCTGGGCGTTTTGTATGTATTATATGTATATATTTATAAAAAAAAATGCATCTAAGGATTATACCAGTTGTCTAGTACCCATAGTACAAGCTTTTCGCTTAATTTGGGACTAGATGGAGCCGTGTTAATTGTGCAGGAATATTTATTTATTTAAAATAATTAAAGGGAGATCAGGGGCCCTACCGCCGAAGTTGAAGTCGATTACCGTGGAATATTTTGATTCTAAAAATAGGTCATACGTTTTAGTTATTGATAAACGTCTTCAGCTTAATCGGTAGAGCTCCAGAGTTCCTACCAGCGAAGACAAACACAATTAGACTCGCTCAGTGTATCTCTGATGGGTATTGGGCTTGCAATGCGAGAAATGTGTAGCAGTTGCGAGACTGTTGCAAGCATAGACTAAGGGCGTCTTCAATTTAGAGGCGTGAAGAAGCGCTTCAGTAGGAGTAGCGCTACAGTGGCGCGACTGTGACGCCGTAGACGCGCGTCAGTAATGCTTTAATGAATTCTAGTGATGTTTAGTTTCAAGACTCAGTTACGCGATGGATTCCGATGAAGAAGCATTATTCTTGTTGATTTTGTTACAAAGAAAAAAGAGAAGATTAAAAAATAAGTCAGCAAATACGAGAAAACCTTCATTCTATCTAAATAACTATAGTGAATATTACAAGATACGCCAATACAATGGGAAATGAAGATTTAACTTCGAAGTTTTAAATAAATTTGTGGCATAAATATTCCCATTTTTCTTATGAATCCGATTAGAATAATTATCAGAACTACTATCCCATATTGCAGGGTGATTTTTAACTTCCACTATAAATACTTCAATGTCAAGTTGATCTGCATTCATATTATTATTGAGGTTCAATTATAAGTAACTAAATAAGTAATTAAAAGCGCGTCACATCCCTACGCAAAAAAGACTTGCGTGTGTCACCTAAGTTACCCTGTTAGTAGTAACCCTGTTAATAGCGCAGCTAACTCGCCACTGTGGCGCCACCGTAGCGCTTCCTCACGCTAATTTGAAGGCGCCTTAAGGATTCTTCCTTATGATTGAATAGAAGATTGAAGATTGATTATGAAGAGAAGGGAAGGAGATGCTGCGCTGACAGCGGGGGTGGCGGGGCGCGAGCGATATTTTATGTTGCGAGCGTTAATATGGCTACGGTAACCGCTTCACATCAGGCGGGCCGTATGCTTGTCTGCCACCCGACGTAGTATAAAAAAAAATACAACCGTCGTCGTGGTCAACCCTTAATCATCCCACTGCTGTTATACGGGTCTCTCCTCAATCGAAGGTGATTAGAGTTGTATGTTGTGTGCGTCTGTAGTTGGTTGGAGGCCAGTTTTTTCAAGCCACCTAAAGGCCACTTGGCTTAACGACTGTCATCTAATGACAACAGCCGGGACCGAGGGCTTAACAGACCCTCCGAAGCATGGAGGAACTCGAGATAAATAACCCATCCATGGACAGGCTACGGCCAACGTTGCTTAACTTGCGTATTCGATTAGACTGACACGAGCAACGACGCCATCGAGCTTCTTGATTACAAGCGTAGTACTTATAAAAAAAAAAATGTTTTGCACCGCCAATGTCGGTTGTCACCTATCACGCACAAGACGGACAAATTTTAAAAATGGTTATGCAAATAGTTAAGGTTAGTCTGTGATGTTCACATAACCTTTATCTGAACATCATTATTTATACGTGTTATACAGGTGCGTCGCTCCTAGCATGAATAATGTAGGTCACAAACATGTCGAAATGAAAATTTGGCTTATTACGTGCAATTATTCGTAATAATAATGACAGTGCTGGCACAGCGAAAATTGTAGAGCTCTGCTAGCGTGGGGGCGCCCTAAATTAGATACATAAGCAGGTGCAGGCTTTACATTCCTTTGCAGCTCGTTTGTGGTTAGGGTCGTAGAAGTCGTAGGTTAGTAATATAACCTATGACTTCGTTTGCGGTGACGCATTCAGAAACAATATACTACTTTTTGACAACGGGCTAAAGTTATAAAGAAAATATTATTAGTATTGTAAAAAATACACAAAACAAGACTGATCTGCGATCTTAAAATTTTAATATTACCGACTTGTTATATCGTCGACCAAGGTTTGGTGGGAAAGTATTTTATAAGGATGAAATTATGACATAAAAACTACATATAACCCGTATTTTCAGCGAAATTCATTGAGGTTATGAAATCGTCCGGTCGTTCTGTCTGTCCGTTGCAATGAAACTCAAAATGTCGAAATTCTGACTTCGGATTCGTGTAGAGCATCAAAAAGTAGTAATGTAAAGTGACCTTGGTTTTCCGACATCAATTCGGGATTTCGAAAGAAAAAAAAAGTTTCGCTATGGTGGCGCATGCTGTGCGTCCGATGTTTTATAATATATAGTGTTTTTTTAATTAATATGCTAATTATGTCATCATCATCATCATTATGGTCATCATCTTTCAGTCCAATATCGAACATATGCCTGTCCTAATTGCTTCCACTTTTCTGCTCCTAGTTGTCCCTCATCCAGTGTGTGTTTTCCAGCCACAGTACCAATGTCATTAGACCTGCGAGCTTTCGGTCTACCCGGTTTTCGGCCACCTGTTCTAGGTCTCTACTCCATCACACTTTGACTTCATCTCCTCGGTACATGGCATGAGGTATCATGCCCATTGCCACTTCAGTTGGAAATTCTGTTCCCAACATCCGTGACACCAGCCCTTCTGCGGATTTCGTCATTCCGGATTTTTCCTCGAAGGGATATTCGGAGCATCGCCTTCTCCATCGCTCTTTGTGCCACCTTTATCCTCCCCATGACCGAGTCGGTAAGCACCTACGTTAATTGAGCTAATGATGAATTCTTGCCGTTATTTAAGTTAGGTATTTCTTAGGAACTAATAACTGCTACATCTCTCTATCTAATAACGGTTTTAGATTGGATATAAATAGTAAGATTTTTTTTTATGTGAGATGGGGGCAGACTAGCATGTGAGTCACCTGGTGGAAAGCAATCACCACCGCCCATTGAGATCAGCACCTCACCAAGATTCAATTGAGAGCAACACCAAGGAGTCGCCGATCCGTTCCTACCCTATACTCCTTCCTTTCTTTTTGGTGATCTCACTCATTCGCAGGAACACAATACCTTCAAGAGAATTGTTATTTGGCTGCGGTATTCTGTGAGGTGGAGGTACTAGCCCAGTCGCGCAGCTTACAAATACACTGTACCTAACCTCTCTTTTCGCCAGAGCCTCGTTTGTCAGTCAGCAGGGTGCACCACGTAATTTAAGTTAAGTATTTCTTGTATGTCTTAAGAAACAAGTAAATGCTACGTCTCTGTCTTTAATAACGGTTTTAGACTGGATATAAATAATAAAAAAAATCCTGTTTGTTTTTTTGTGAACACCCACGGAAAAAAGTCTGGCCGTCTACGACCTTCATTGATTCATATCTTATGTTTACAGAAGAAAAATACAATTCCAACTACTCCTGACGTATTATAAAGGGTCCAATTTGGCAATAAATATTATATAGAGGGCGACTAACGAGGTTCCCGTCGGCTTCACCTTATAAATTCTTACGAAGGCGCTAATCCATAAATCCAGCGCAGAGGAAAGACAAGTAATTTGATGTTAAAGAAAAATATTACATGAAATTCCCTTAAAATATTTTTAAAACGTTCATTAAGTAAAATACTCATAGGGCTTTAATAAGCACATTTTATGTTTTGTTTTTATAAAAGGTATATAAACCTCTTATAGCTATATGTTTGTTAAAAGACGTTTTAACGTTGTTATGTTGTAGTTTTAATAAATTCAGAGATAAAATTACAAAAAAAATAATTGGTTTGCACTCTGCCTAGGTTGTTGTTTGTCATATAATTATTACACGACTTTTCTTTCTATTTTGATTTTGAAAGTCTTTGAAAGTCGAATTACGGACAATAATTTTACGTGATAACGTTATAACAACACATAACGAAAACATCGGCCGATGGAGTGGAACAGAGATAGATGCGTCACAAGCCGAACGCTTAGGCCGATCGTACCTCTCTATCACTTGTTCCGCTCTCGCTTGCACTCTCGGCTGATTAAACGTGACAAAGAGTCATGCTTTTTCATGCGTGCATTCGGCGTTTATCGATTTAAAAGACGTTATCAGGTCAAAAGCAGACATGGCCCACGTAATCTTATCTAGGAAATCAGAAAGGGAAAATATTAATTTCTATGAATGTGTGTGTATACATAACGAATAACATTCGTACATCTTTGACGAACTTGGAATAATTAACATGAACTTCATCTCATATTATTTACCTAATTTGAACAAACGTAAATTCGTTTCACCTAATATTATTTATCTAATTTGAACAAACGTATCTGGGAGCCAAACTAAGTTAGCCAATATCTTGACGCTTGTTGTGAAGTTATAACTAAGTTAGCCCCAATTGAAATCGGTTATCGGGGTGAGAATGGAGTCCGTAACTATATGCAAATCGACTTGGAGTATTTATACTCGTATTACGGGTACACCTACTCATTCCTGTATAGAAATTGAGCGTACATAATAAATTTAATAGGCAATTTGATCTACACTACTTTGCGTGCTTCCGCCACCAATTAGTTCATGCAAACTACTGCCGGCCGGCACCCGGCCTGAAACAGAAGATACATGCGACCGCCGCTGCCCCTGCTGCTGTTTCAGATGTTGGAGATTCGCCGAGACGACCAGAGCAGCTGGAGCAGAGACGACCAAAGCAGCCACGGCAGTCGCATGCAACTACTAACGGTAGTGGGCGGGTGCCGGCCGGCAGTAATTTGCATGAACTAATTGGTGGCGGAAGCATGCAAAGTAGTGTAGATCAAATTGCCTGTAAATTTGAGTTCCGCAAAATAACACCTGAATCAATTAACTAATAAATTTAATAATCTATATAAGCAATCTAATTTTGCAATACAATACTATATATAATTATATATAATTTGGGATGTAATAGATAACCCACACGTATGGGTTTGATGAAAATAATACTTTTGAGTTTCAGTCCTAAGTATGGGGAAACCACAATTTTTTTTTTCTATTTTGTGTGAAAATCTTAATGCGGTTCACAGAATACATCTACTTACCAAGTTTCAACAGTATAGTTTCGGAAAAAAGTGACTGTGACATACGGACGGACAGACAGACAGACAGACATGACGAATCCTTAGGGGTTCCGTTTTTTGCCATTTAGCTACGGAACCCTAAAAATGGGGTGTGGCTGTGTCATGGACACGGCCGTGTGTTCTACGTGAATACGTTATATGCACTAAAATTGTCTCAAAATGGCAGCGCTTTCCCCTACCCCTCACGCAATGTTCCATAGTCCTTACTTAGCGTAATATTTTTTTTTACTTTGATTTTTCATTTACCCAGTGGTGTGATTGAATTTTGGATGGAGATGATAGATTTGTAGCTGCAACAGCAAACTGTATCCTCCGATTTTGTTATCATTCGTTTCTTTTAATGCCTCCAATTTTAAAAACGTAGACACGCCAAAATGTGACCGTAAGTGCTATTTGCGTCTAACTCAATACTAGTAGTGGGTCGTCGACGATTTTATAGACGACGCAACGAGACCGTTTACCGTCGACGACGAACTAGTTTAAAAAACAGTCTAATTTTCGACTAGTTTACGTCGTCGTCGATAAGACTATTTCTTCACATAAGCGATTGGTAAACGTAAACCGTTTACGTCTAATTTTACGTCTAATTTTCGACTAGTTTACGTCGACGGCGACGTAAACTAGTCGAAAATTAGACTGTTTTTTAAACTGGTTCATCGTCGACGGTAAACGGTCTCGTTGCGTCGACTGGGTAAACGAACGAAAATCTCATTTGTCAAGTCACTAGACGAGACGAGACGATCGCGACGCGATGCAACGGACTCATCAACCAGTCGACGAATAAACTAGTTTACCTGTGAACTGTAAACTAGTTCACGCACAAAAAACAGTTTAAAAAAACGGTTCGTTCATTCAACGTCCACCTCTACTCAATACACAAGCGAAGTCTACATTCGTCAGTATCAACATATCACATTATTAGTACCATATTACTTATCCGGTCCTCATCCTTTACATAGAATTTTCTATACTAAAGAGGCCTCCTAGAAGGTACGCGCATAAGACATGAACACCCTTTAGCAACCACAAAAGATTACTCACATAAAGGCATTCGACTTCAAAGGTAATATCAGATAATACTGAATATTAATATCCTTTATATTATTAAAGTTACTTTCCTTCCGGATTTATATTTGGATGTATTAAAGTCAGAAATAAGATTTAGAATAATAATATTGACTCGGAACTCATTGACATAGATGACTCGTGCCTATTTTCATGTCTATTCAGGAATTGCAGTCATAATTATTTTCTAATTACCTATGAGTATGTATTAAATGTATATGTTTGTGTGTATACATATTTTTTATATATGCTCGTTATTTATATATATATATCATCATCATCAGGTCATGTTAGTCTCCACTACAGGAGCACGACCCTCTCTCATCCGTCCCAGACAGAAGGAGGATTTGGCATATATAGATTAGGCATCAGACATGATTCGCCTCAGGACGTCTCGCCACCTTGCTGGTCGTCAATCGGGTACATTCGTGTACCCGATTGACGACCAGCAGGCGGCGGCGGCAGGGGCGCCTACCGCCGCCTTCACCTGATCCGTCCAACGCATGGGGGATCTGCCCCGTGGTCTTTTGCCTTCAACCTTCCTCTGTACAACAAGTTTCTCTATGGAGTCGTTTCCGCGGCGACTAACATGTGCAAAGAACCGCAAAATACGACTCTGCACCAAGGTGGATAGACGTTCTTTAATGCCGATCGCCTGATGATGCTTCGCGTAGAGGTGAAATACGTGTCGCCGAGACGACCAAGGCAGTCGGGACGGGCAGTCGCATGCATCTACGGTAGTGAGTGGATGCCGGCCGGCATTAATTTGCATGAACTAATTGGTGGCAGAAGCACGCAATGTAGTGTAGATTAAATTGTTTGTAAATTTGACCTCCGCAAAGTATCACCTGAATCAATTAATATATCGGTTGTGCCATAGCTATTTAGTTTGACGAGCTCGGTGGTCGAATGGCTAGCAATGGCCACCTTGACTCCGAGGTCGCGGGTTCGATCCCCGCACATGACAAATATTAGCGTGCATGCTATATATATCTTACTTTTAGAGTAATTTAGAGTTCGCTTCACCGTACATATGAGAAATTGCCTTAAACACGTGGTGTGAAAGGTCGCCAATCGTCTACGACTAGCGGTGGAGGATCTGGCGAAAGAGAAGTAGCCCACAGCATATTTGTAAGCTGCTCGACTGGGGAAGTACCTCCACCTTACAGAATATCGCAGCCAAATAACAATTCCTTTGAGGGTTGATGTGTTTCTGCGAGTGAGGGAGGTCACCAGAAATGAAAGAGTTGTAGAGTTGACAGCAGGTGGCAGCGCGCGAGCCATTTTTCATGTTGCGAGCTTTATTGAGCATCTCTGTTTTTAATGGTCTGCAGGGTGTTATCTTTGTATTATATGTATTTATTTACAAAAAATTAGGGGTGTGTATGGTTTATCAACATCTTTGAACCAAAGCCAACTTTATCTGCTCGTGGTGCATCCTGCTGACTGATAAACGAAGCTCTGGCGAAAAGAGAGGTAGGGAGAGTAATTGTAAGCTACCCGACTGGGGAATGTACCTCCACCTTCCAGAATATCGCAGCTAAATAACAATTCCCTTGAGGGTTGTTGTGTTTCTGCGAGTGAGGGAGGTCACCAGAAATGAAGGAGTTGTAGAGTTGACAGCAGGTGGCAGCGCGCGAGCGATATTTCATGTTACGAGCGTTAATGAACAAGTCTGTTTGTAATGGTCTGGGTGTTATCTTTGTCTATATTATATGTATTTATTTACAAAAAAATGTATTTATGTACATATATCAGTTATCTAATACCCATAGTACACGATTTGCTTAGTTTGGGCCTAGATGCGCTGTGTTTCGTCAAGGACTATTTATTTATTACTTTTATACGAACTATTGTTTATCCCTGCAACTACAGTTTCTAATAAGAGCTCTTAGAATTCCTCTGTCGCTACACAAAACCAAGCGATTGAATTTTAAACGAAGCTTGCATACCTTCTAAACTAACAGCCACGCTAACCAGACACGCATACAAGGGAAATTAAACGTTATCCCTTTAGAAATTAGAGCTAGTAAAAGTTTGTGTTACGGTGGTGTATTCGGACTGGCTCGTACAAGAGTATGTGACAAATAGCACATGTTGAAATATAAACTAGGTGTCTGTTTGTTGCATTTTTCTTATAGAATAAAACTTGCAGCGAGTTTTAGAGTCGAAGCTAATATCGGCCATACAGCCCGCATGTTGTGAAGCAATTCCGGTAGCCATATTAACGCTCGCAATATGAAATATAGCTTGCGCGTCGCCACCCCTGCTGCCAGCACATCAACCCCTTTCTTTCTGGTGACCTCACTCACTCGCAGGAATACAACTTTCAAGGGAATTGCTATTTGGCTGCGGTATTTTGTGAGGTACTTACTTCTCCAGTCGGGTTGCATAATAGTTTTCAAGTAGAATTATGTAATATACCTATGTACTCGTAAATATATATATTTTTAGATTAAGGTATGTATTCTATGGACTTATTGTTTTGTAAATTTGTTAGCATTGTAATGTTGTCTGAAATAAATGGTTTTTATTTCATTTATTTATTTAATAAATACGCTATGCCCTACCTCTCTTTTCGCCAAAGGTTGTCAGTCAGCAGATCAGCAGCAATCAGAGATACTTCCCCAGATGCGCAGCTTACAAATACGCTGTACCTCACTGGAGCTCGTGATAAATAAACCCATCTATGGACAGACTATGGACGACGTTGCTTAACTTGCGTGTTCAGATTAGACTGACACGCGAACGATGTATATTATTTTGTCACGCTCTACAGCTTAAACCGCTTAACGGGACGGGGGCCCGCCACACATTCCCACCACTCTGTGACGAATATACCACATGACGAGCTCGGTGGTCGAATGGTTAGCAGTGTTTGACTCAGAGGTCGCGGGTTCCCGCACAAGACAAATATTTGTGTGCATGAACATGTCTGTTTGTCTTGGTCTGGGTGTTCTTTATGTATTATATGTAAGTATTTGCAAAAAAAAATGTATTTAAGTATAATATCAGTTATCTAGTACCCATAGTACAAGCTTTGCTTAGTTTGGGACTAGATGGCAGTGTGTAATTCATCCAGGAATATTTTTTTTATTTTCTGTGTCTGCTGTGTAGACAGTGTAGCCAGAGATTAACAGCGGCGACCACAAAAAGGCAATGAACAGTGAAGTCCATTGCGGTCCCGGGGGTAGACTACGGCTGCCTTGGAATTCACAACGAATTTAATCAGCACAAATTACTAGATGAAGGATGTTTTTGTAATTTAACTTCCCCTTTTAGCAATGTGAGAGACAACTTAGCTTAGACAATGTGAGAGAGAGATATGGTAAATAACGCATTAAAAGCCTAAAGAAATGGCTAGTCAAGTTAAGCTCAACTGCCGTGCACCACGGATTTTAAATATCTGTCGGATTTCAATATATAAGAAGTCATTAGATTCGTCTTAGCCTCGTTTGTCAATCAACATGGTGCACCACGTGTAGGTGAGGTTGGCTTTAGTTCAAAGATGTTGATGAACCACTTACACCATACGTTCTGCGTGTGGAATATATTGTAAAATATTATTTTGTATTTCATTTTGTAAAATATCCCTTCCATTTCCGAGATAAGACCCATGATATGCATGAATTGACATTAGAGTGAAAGCCATAGGGTACCCAATTTGACGTTTGGGTACCGTAATATAAGATAGGTGGGTACAGTCAGCAAATGAAATAAATAATCAGAGTCGCAAAGTAATAATTAAGTCACTACGATATTTTTTAATGTAGTCTCATTAATTTTTTTTGAGGTGAAAGTGTCTCACCATCATCTTTAGAGCCAAAGTCAACCTCAACTGCACGTTGTGCACCCCGTTGCTCTGGACAAAGATAAGTAAGGAACGTCGGGCTCGACTGGGGAGTACTTCTACCAGAATACCGCAGCAAAATAACGATGCCCTTGAGGTTTTTTGTGTTCCTGTGAGGGAAGTCAGCAGACGCGAAGAGATTCTGCATTAGCAGTGGGGTTACTAGCGCGCGAGCGTATCGACCTTGTATTGCGTCTATGTGGCTTGGGTACGGTACGGTATTGATACGGAACGAAGAAATTCGACGGAGAACCAAAGTTGTCGACATGGCCTTCAGGTTTGCAAGCTGAAGTGGCAATGGACCGGTCACATCTGCCGAGTAAGTGATGGCAGTTACAGGAGGAAGGTATTAGAGTGAAGGCCGCGCGTAGGACGATGAAGCGTTTGACGCCCTCCTTCTAGATGGCCCGATAACCTTAAGAAAGCGGCTGGAAGCGGCTGGATGCGGAAGGCGGAGGATGGTAATTAGTGGGAAGCATTGGGGAAGGCTTATATCCACCAGTGGGTAGATACAGGCTGATGATCATGATGATGGCGATTTAGTCGCGAGGTAGGCTACGGTGAACGAAATACATCTTACTGGCCGTAAGATTGTGTAGCATCCGATGTGGCAAAAAAAATGATCGCCGCTGGTTATCTATCTTTTTATTGACTGTACACCAGTCCCAGGTATTTGATCTGTCGGTAGCCGCCAAATAAAACCTTAATAAGCACATTTGTAGTCACGCGAGCAAATAAAAAAAAATATTTTTGCGAATTTAACAGCAATTGGGAACGAATACAATTCGTAAGGTTAACTGAAAATACGAATGAGAATATTTTTCCCGTAAATTATTATTTGAATAAATACGTCAATGGTTAACGACTCATATTCTGTTTACCTTGATAATGCCTTAGCGGCGAAACCGGTCGGTAATATTAAACATAATAACGTGGGATAGTACAAGTGCTTTATTATAACATTACGACTCATATTTTGTTTTCACATTTGGATTTGGATTTTATTTTAACTCATTTATTTTAACTCAAAAGTGAATGGGATAAAAGACTGTGAGAGATCTTCAATATAGTTATTGACAAAACATTGACAGGTTGGTGTTCGATCTTTCAGGAATTTCGAAAATATTCACGAAAAAAAAATCGAAAGGATGATCAGCACGAAAGGAGCTAGGATACTATATTTTTTATGTCACAATTAGAGATGGGCAAAATGCCAGGCATTATTTTTTTTTAACTACGTCGGGTGGCAGACAAGCATACGGCCCGCCTGATGTGAAGCGATTACCGTAACCGTATTAACGCTCGCAACATAATATATCACTTGCGCGCCGCCACCCCCGCTGCCAACGCAGCATCTCCTTCACTCACTCGCAGGAACACAACAACCCTCAAGGAAATTGTTATTTGGCTGCGGTACTCTGTGAGATGGAGGTACATTCCCCAGTCGGGTAGCTTACAATTACGCTCCCTACCTCTCTTTTCGCCAGAGCTTCGTTTGTCAATCAGCAGGGTGCACCACGTGCAGGTGAAGTTGGCTTTGGTTCAAAGATGTTGATAAACCACTTACACCCCAAAATTTACAATAAGTGCCCAGTAAGTACCTGTAAATGCCAATTTGCAAAAAAAATTGGGCATCAATAGGGAATTTATAAGTACTTTTTGGGCATTTATCGTAAATGTCCGGCACTTTGCCCATCTCTAGTCACAATCGCCCAAACAGCAAGTAATTACAGCTAACAACAAGAAGTTAATACCAGATAGTTAGCCTTATAGGCTACAGTAACCGCTTGTTTCTTTTCTGACCTGACATAAAAAAAAGTACAATGCAAGACTATCTAGAAAGCGAAACGCTTCGTACTCGTCTAACAAACGAAACAAAATAAAACAAATATGAGATCGTATGTAACAAAGAATGGAGGAACACAGTTCCAACAAAGTGAAGCCCAACTTTGTGGAATTGACAATGCGAGTATGCGGGATATTTTCATTATAGTTTGAATGCATGAGAATAGAGAATTTTGCATCGTTCTCTCTCGATGTTCACAAGTCCAGTGGGCCAGACGACATATCTGCGGTGGTATAGACCATTTTTACTGGAGTTACTCGATGGGCCCGGTGGTCGAATGGCTAGCAATCGCCACTTTGACTCCGAGGTCGCGGGTTCGATCCCCGCACATGACAAACATTTGTGTGCATGAACATGTATGTTTGTCTTGGTCTGGGCGTTTTCTGTGTATCATATGTATTTATTTATAAAAAGAAGTATTTATGTACATATCCATAGTACAAGCTTTGCTTAGTTTGGGACTAAATGGCGCTGTATAATTTGTCAAGTAATATTTATTTTTTATTTATATATTTATCTCGATTACACAGCGAGATGTCCGGTGGACGGCATACCTGCAGTGGTGCTGAAGCAGTGTGCTCCCGAGTTGTGTCCTATATTGACGCGTCTTTTAACGCTCTAGCTCTCCACCAAGCAGATACCGTCTTTGTGGAAGGCTGCCAATGTGCACCTGGTGCCCAAAAATGGCAATAGATTCGACTGTCGAACTTTTGGCTAATCCCTATTACTTCATTTCTCTCTAAGCTAATGAACAGGGTTATCAACATGCGGCTCCTGAGATACCTGGGCATGATTTTCTCAGCGACCGCCAATACGGCTTTCACCGCGGTCGTGACCTCTTACTGTATCTCGCACATCGTTGGGGCTTAGCGGTTGAGACTCAAGGTGAGGCATTAGCTGTAAGCCTGGATATTTATTTGGGGATATTGGTAAAACCAAACCAGACTTTAAGCGGCCTGAAAATACATTGAGTACGCTCTAAACCCTCTTCAATTGAGGAGAGATTAGTAACCCATCTGTGGGATGAATATGGGTGTAATTTTATTACCAAACCAAGTTAAAAATAACTTACAGTTAATTAATTTGTCTGTCAGTTAATGTTTCCGATATTCTATATCAACCACGAACATGGTAGCGAATACCCCCTTACCCTTTCCACTCTTAGTGGTAATCTTAATTGATTACCTAAGGGAGGAACAGATCAGATATATTTACAAGTTTTTTTTTAACATAGCTAGTACGAGATAAAACTTGTAATTGAATTTTAAAACCAGGTGCCAGTTTTCTGTGGTGGTTATTACACTTTCCTCAGTCAAACTCCAGAGCCTTATTTGCTATGGCCCTATGACCTTCAGAAAGCGGCTGGAAGCGGCGGAAGGCGGAGATCCGTATTTGGTGGAAAGCATTGGGGAAGGCTTGTATCCAGCAGTGGGTAGATACTAGCTGATGATGATGATGTGGTGCATGCTTGCGAAAGTGGTTGCGTTTCTAAAAACCGGACAAGTGCGAGTCGGACTCGCCCACCGAGGGTTCCTATCATTAATAAATTTGATATTTTTCATTATAAATAAGAAATAATGCGTTGAAAAAAATAAATAAAATATATTTTGCAATGTGTACATCAAGCCCTTTCATATGATACCCCATTTGAACTAGTAGTTTCAATTTGAAATTTCGACACCCTATAAAAAATATAGACCCCCTATTTTTTAAGATCTATTTACAAATGTATAGTTTTGAGATTTATTCCTGTACTTGTAGTCTATAACGATGTTACTTGCCAAATTTCATAGTTCTAGATCAACGGGAAGTACCCTATAGGTTTTGATTCCCTTGAGTGTGTCGAAATATGCGTTTTTTGCTGAATAAACGGCCGTAACTTTTTTCTACGTAAACTTAGCAGTTTGATTTTTTGACAACTTTATGGGACCGTAGACCCGAGTATACAGTTCAAATTTCAGCTTGATACCTCCACGCATTCTCTACATAGAAATTCTTGACAGACAGACAGACAGACAGACGGACAACAAAGTGATCTTATAAGGGTTCCGTTTTTCCTTTTGAGGTACGGAACCCTAAAAATGGTAGTCGGAAATTTATATCCTTAGGTACCACATCTAAAAATGCATATATTGTTTTTTACACAAATTGAGTATAAAAAAGGTGTTATTTAACTTGCTCATCACCATCTGAAGAGCTAAAGCCAACCTCACATGCACGTGGTGCACCCTGTGGAGTAGTAAAAGAGGTTCTAACGAAGAGCATGTCGAGCTAGCCTGGAGAAGTACCTTCACCTGACAGTCGACCGCAGCGTGCTGTTTTAACGAGTGAGTGAGGTTACCAGATGTAAGGAGATGCAGTGTTAGCAGCAAGGTTAGGGCGCGCGCGACCGTTACTCCGCGAGGGTCTATTATACAGGTTGTAATTTTTAAGACTGGTCAAATTGATAGAGGCGTTTATGCTGCTACTGATCACCAAACAATAAAAAAAAAATACCCTAAAAACATCGAAATCAGTTTAGTTTTTGTAGTCCCTGTCATTTTAGTGCATACTGTAATGTTGATAACCGCTGAAAGCGGTCACAACGGAAAGCGCGCAGAGGGCGCATGCGGGACAATAGCACGTGTCTCCTACTTACATAGTAAACTTGAATCTCGGCGAAAAACAAGAAATCTTTCGACTTTTTGGGTTTTTTTATTGATTCGTGATTAATAACAATATAATCGTCTCCTTGAATTTGACCAGCCTTTAAAAATACACTCTGTATAAATACATAATATGCCTACGGTAACCGCTTTACATCGGACGGACCGTACGTTTGTTGGGCATTCGGCCTTGTATAAAAAAAACCGAATAAAATATATTGTTTTTCATTTTAATTCATTTCGTAATTTTCAGTCCAAAGGTTTGTCAAAAAAGGCCATATTTTATATTTGTGCCCATATGTCATGTTTTATTTTATACTATAATAAAGAGGAAAGATTTGTATTTTTGTGTGTGTGTAAGTTTGTAATGAAAAACTCAAAAACTACTGTGCCGATTTCAAAAATTCTTTCACCATTGGAAAGCTACATTCACCCTGAGTAACATAGGCTATATTTATTGCTAAATAAAAGGTAAAAATATAAAAAATATCTTATATTCACCCGTGCGAAGCCGGGACGGGCCGCTAGTGTCTGATATTTGCGCCCATATGTGTCCGCTCCCTAAGTCAATGGTAATCCCCTGATTGTTTACCAAGTCGCAGCAACAGGTGGGGGGTGACAACCGACACTTAACCTGTGTTAATGTGCATTTAATGGTCACTTAATACTGTCAGGGTTTACTGCAAATAGAGTTCGCTTTACGACGATAATAAGGGCCAAGTTCATTTTTGATAATGCGATATTTTATGATTATGTATTTGTTAAAATATAAAAATGAATTGAAAATCTTAAAATTTATATCTTAGGTCATAAAGCGTAATAATCTAAAAGCCGAAATATAGATTATGTCTTGATAAATTCATGACGCATTAATGTTATGTTTGATATGAATACTTCTTTCAAATTGCGTCCATGGGGAGGCAATTCAAAAAAATGAATGATTGCAAAATCGGGGGATACAGTTTGGTGTTGCAGCTACATATCTATCATCTCCATCCAAATTCAATCACACCACTGGATAGATGAAGGATCAAAGAAGTTTTACGCTAATTATGGACTATGGAATATCGCGTACGGTACGGGGGAGGGGGAAGCGTTGCCATTTTGACATAATTTTAGTGCATATAACGTATTCACGTACAACACACGGCCGTGTCCATGACACAGACACACCAATTTTTTTTTATACGACGCCTGGTGCTATACAAGCATACGGCCTGCCTGATGTACAACAGTAACTGTAGCGATATACACGGCCGCAGTATTTAGACGTAAAAATATTATTTTATTTTATTGCATACTTAACTGGGTAAAGAACGCGACCATTCTTTTAGAGACATAGGTACATACAAAACGTATTTACCAGAACAAACGTATTCACCAAAAACTTTATTTACCATAACGTAGTACTTTTATAAAGTAGCAGGAAAATTAAAAATTTTATATTAGCCACATACAAAGCCGAAACACAATGGCGACGGGCCAGCGTTAGGGAAATTAAAAGTTACTCCACAATAGTGTGCATTTCAATTGAATTACTGCATATGTGCAAGGGCGTGTTTTCATTTTTGCTGAAAGCGCAATTAGTTGAATGTCTGAAATTATGTTTTAAGATTCCATAATTTATCTTTCTTATTTATCTTTTGACGAACTAGATGGTCGAAAAGCTAGCAATTGCTATATTGACTTCGAGGACGCTGGTTCGATTCCCGCACATGGGAAACATTTGTGTGCAGGAACATGTTTGTTTGTCTTCGTCTGAGTATTTTATATGTATGTATGTCTTTAGGCCGTGTGGTTTCCGGCAGACTAGAATAGAATCACTCCGTCTCTTCCCGTGGATGTCGTACAAGGCGACTAAGAGAAATACATTATAAAACATCGATCAGGCCTCCCCAACCCGTCTGGCCAGCGTGGGGAGTGTAGGCCAAATCCTCCTTCTGTCTGGGACGGAAGAGAGAGGGTCGTGCTGTAGTGGAGACTAAAATGACCTGATGATGATGATGATGTCTTTAAAAAACATATTTAAGTACATTGATTTTGTCAGTTATCTGGTACACGTAGCTTGGGTTGGGACTAAACGATAATATTTATTTATTTCATATAGAACTAGCTGTTACCCGCGACTTCACCTGCGTGGTCTAGGGGAGCTGCCATTGATTTGTGTATATTTTTTTCTTGTTGTAATTTTTTTACTTCGTGGGATAAAAAGTAGTACCCATATGTACAAATTTTAATGATGATCGGCTGCATAGTTAAGGCGAGAAGAAATAACAAACAAACGAATTTACTTACTTTAACTTATACTATTAGTATGGATGGAACGCCCACACTCAAGACAAAAAAATAGTTTACCACAAATGTTTGCCGTCTGCGGGGATCGAACCAGCGAATCTCTGACGTTGAATTTTTGTATTTACAAAAAAAAAATGTATATTATTATATTAAATCTTCGTTGTATGCGGCTAAATGTCCACATTTAGAATTTCACCGCGACTGCACGTTACGCGCTACAACATTGACGAATAAAATAAATAAATATTTTTGGACAATTTACACAGCGCCATCTAGTCCCAAATTAAGCGCAAAGCTTGTACTATGGGTACTAGATAACTGGTATAATACTTAAATACTTTTTTTTTAAATGTACACATATATGTATTACATAGAAAACGCCCAGACCAACACAAACAGACATGTTCATGTACACAAATATTTGTTTTATACGGGAATCGAACCCGCGACCTCGGAGTCAAAGTGGCCATCGACCACCAAGCTCGTCAAAATATTATAAGAGTAGAAAAATCCAGCCGCAAATTATGCGCCTATTGACTCCCGCAGTTTACGGCAGAAGTCGCAATCTACTTAGTCTTTGGACAGAAAGATCACACTATTTACCTTTTCCCCAATCCAAAATTATACACAGGTAGCCTTTTATATTCAGACACGTAGCTATAGGCCCTCTTGCCAAGTCCGAAATCATAGTGCGGTGATCTCTTGGCGAGAGGTGCGGTGTGAACATGAGCTCGATTGAGGACCACCAAGCTCGTCAATCGACGAATGTTGTTGACATAGCAATAAGTTAATATAAATAGTTGTTGATTTAGTAATTATGGCTCTCTGTCTCTGCTGTATCCACGTAAATACACGTCAGGTGAATATTTTTGGGATTTTATTCATCAACCATTAACCCTGCACCATGTTATATGACGACCCACGCTACGTCGTGTCACTAGAAGAAACAAAATTATGAAGTTCGGAAGATACGAGTAGAAAAAAATGAAGATAGGTATATTTTTATGAAAAAATATGATGTACACAGATGATCGATAGATTTATTAAATTTGAGACGACAAGAAGTTTTGTGTGTTTATATGTGACATTTGACGGGTGTGTTCAGAGGAGGCGTTTGACATGATGCTTACGGCCTCCTTCTACAGTCGCACCGCTCGCTATCGACATGGAATTCATCCTCACACATTAGAGCCTAAGTGGTCGCGTACTGTGCGGTTCCAGAGATGTTTTCACCCGCGTACTGTCAAGCTGTGGAATGAACTGCCTGTCGAGGTTTTTCTCAGGAGACTACAGCATGGGGTCCTTCAAAAAGGGTGTGAAGAGGGTGGGGGCGGTGAATTTTTCCATGTTTATAATATGTAGAAAGAAGTCCCGGATGGTGTCCAGGGTCCAGGCATCGAAAGAATGGTCTTTAGTTAACGTGCCAGCTGCTACCAATTCGTTGCAGATACGTTGTACTTTTGCCTGGCGCCATGAAGACACGAAGACGAGGGAGGCTGAGCGGCTTCAGCCGTCGCTGTCGCCGATCACTACCCTATAGTCCTTCCTTTTTTTCTGTCTGTTGACCTCACTGATTTGCAGGAACACAACAACCCTCAAGGGAATTGTTATTTGGCTGCGTTATTTCGTGAGTTCCGCTCGACTAGGGAAGTATCCCTAGTCGAGCGGTTTAAAATATACGCTATGCCTTACCGCACTTTTGCACCACGTGCACGTGAGGTTGGCTTTGGTTCAAAGATGTCAATAAACTATTTACACCCCAAATTGCTATTAATAAAACACTGTATTTGCCAATACAACCCCGGCCATTCCATACAAATGTCGCGTCGTTAACTACTACATACATAAACAAAGGCGTTTAAGTGCAGAGCGTGAATGAGCATGTGTGCGTGCGGCTCCTTATAAACTGTTCCAGATCCGTCTCAGAGGGGAGGTGAGGTCGATACGAGAGAGCGGCAGGGAGTGGCCGTACTGAATGTAATACTATACTGTAGTATTGGTAGGTTTTTAACTAAGAGCTGCCGTACATTAACCAACATGTTAGCCGTGTTGGTCATGTTGTCTAACAATTTAGCTGTGTATGGACACGTGTTGTCAATTAAAATATCTGCCAACATGATTGACAACACGTCCATACACAGTAGGGATGTTTTGGAGCTCCGTAACCGAAACCGAGATTATCGGATATCCGAAATAAAAATCTATCCGAAACCGTAACAAAAACCGATATACAAAATTCGGAAAGAGGCGGAATCTAAATGAGACATATTTTGTTAGGTTTTCGCCGGCCAAGACGACATACTAACTGCGTCACTTGCATCGTTTATCTACATAATAATTACATACTTCTCGATATCTGTCATCCATTCTTGTAAGATTAAAATTACCTAAAAAAGGGCCATTCTATTACGACAGATGATTTCCACCAATTGATATTGGAGGAGTTATAGATGATATGATTTTTCCTTAGTCCAAAAGTTGCTTCACGTAATTTGTTGATTTCGCATTTACTTGAACCAGATTTCCATTTTGTGAAAGTTTTCCTTGTATTAAAATTTTCCATTTAACATTTCTAAAAATATCCGTATCTGAAACTATCCGTAACTATCGGATAATCCGAAATAATTTCAAATCCGTAACCGTAACCGAAACCGATATAATATTATTTACATATCCGTAACCGTATCCGAATCCGGAATTTCATATCCATAACATCACTGATACACAGATATATTGTTAGGCAACGTGACCGACACGGGTAACATGTTGACTAATGTATGGCAGCTTTAAGTGTCCTTGGTCAGTTTGAATGCTGACAAATATTGTCTATGTACGTGATGCAGCATGCACCGGAATGCACGTGTGGACGAAACATTGTCATCCATCACGATATTTATACGTGCACTTGCATAAGTTTGCACGAGCGCTGCAGTGCAATTGCAAACAGGTGTAGTATAGGTGTGACTTTTAGAATGGTAGCGGTAGTTTATGAATGATAAAAGTTTTGAATTATATAATGAGACTTTTTTTACCTGACTGTCGAAGAAAAGAGGGTTATGTTATACGAGTGTATCTATGTATATGTCTTTGGTAAACTCTACAGCCTAAACTGCTTGACGGGTTTTAACGTATGGCGAACAAATTTAATAATTCAATATTGCGAACGGGAATAAACAAATTGCAGGATAATAATGAAATTCAAATTGCAAAGAAATAAATGAAAAAGGGTTTTTGTTTCGATCAATAAGTTGTTTTTATTCTACGTCGGACGGCAGACAAGCATACAGCCTACCTGATGGAAACGGTTATCTATCTTTTTCTCTCATTTAACAATGTATGTTTAATTATAATGTTCAAACAAAATATCCAAATTCTTTCGATTTCAACAAACTGAACTCTACAATAAGGTTTTCTCTAAATAGCTTTTGAAATCCGTGTCCAGAATACTATGCAAAGTAGATAAGTTAGCATTATCTAATTTTTAGCTTACCTAAGCGATATTTAAAGTGTTGTCGAAAATAACTTGGTTCTCGTTATGTCTAAGCCGATTGAGATAGAGCAGGGGAGCCGATCTCCAGATAACATTTACAGCAGGGACCTAGACTGGCAACGCCCTATGATTTGTAAGATAGAATTCATATGAAAAATAAAACCGGCCAAATGCGAGTCGAACTCGCGCACGAAGGGTTCCGTACCATTATCTATTAAAACGGAAAAGAAACGGCAAAAAAATCACGTTTGTTGTATGGGAGCCCCCCTTAAATATTTGTTATATTTTTATTTATTTATAAAGTGAATATAAAACTAAATATTATGTGAGTATTTAAAGCGTCTACCTATTATCGTTATCAATTGCGAGCAAAAACGAGCAAAAAAATCACGTTTGTTGTATGGGAGCCCCCTTAAATATTAATTTTATTCTGTTTTTTAGTATTTGTTGTCATAGCGGCAATAGAAATACATCATCTGTAAAAAATTCAACTGTCTAACTATCACAGTTCATGAGATACAGCCTGGTGATATACGGACGGACGGACGGACAGCGGAGCCTTAGTAATAGGGTTCCTTTTTACCCTTTGGGTACGGAACCTTAAAAAACATTTTATATAGGTATGATTCATTACATTTTTATACTATTACCAGCTGAACCTAGACCTTCCTAGACTTAGACCTTCCTATCTACCTAACTATGAATATTGAATTGGAATTGGTTTCGCGCACGCTGAACTTCTTACCTATTAAATAAATATTCCTGGACAATTTCCACAGCACCATTTAGTCCCAAATGAAGCGAAAAGCTTGTACTATGGGTACTAGATAACTGGTATAATATTTAAATACATTTTTTTAAATATACACATATATGTATTACATAGAAAACGCCCAGACCAAGACAAACAGATATGTTCATGCACACAAATGTTTGTCTTGTGTACTCTACTGCTCCTTATTATCTACGAGGAAGATTATCTTTTCCTATTTTAGATGTCTACGATCTAGTAATAATCCCCTTCTAAATATTTCTAACTGCTATTCATTAAGTGTGCATGCAGTGCAACTCTGGAATTCGCTCGCAATTGATGTCAAAATGTCACAAACACGTACATCCAAAAAAAAAGCTCTCCCCCAGTGGTTCTATAAAAATTTCATTAGATCTCGATAGCCAATATAGAAGCTAGAGTTTTTAATATTAAACTAATAATTGAGTAAGTGTATGTAGCGGGTTTAAGTGGTTCATCAAAATCTTTGAACCAAAGCCAACTTCACCTGCACGCGGTGCACCCTGTTGACTGACAAACGAAGCACTGGCAAAAACGGAGGTAGGGAGCGTAATTGTAAGCTACCCGACTGGGGAATGTTTTGGGGTGTAAGTGGTTCATCAACATCTTTGAACCAAAGCCAACTTCACCTGCCCGCGGTGCACCCTGCTGACTGACAAACGAAGCTCTGGCGAAAAGAGAGGTAGGGAGCGTAATTGTAAGCTACCCGACTGGGGAATGTACCTCCACCTCACAGAATACCGCAGCCAAATAACAATTCCCTTGAGGGTTGTTGTGTTCCTGCGTGTGAGTGAGGTCACCAGAAATGAAATGAAGGAGATGCTGCGATGGCAGTGGGGGTGGTGGCACGCGAGCGATATTTTATGTTGCGAACGTTAATATGGCTACGGTAACCGCTTCACATCAGGCGGGCCGTATGCTTGTCTGCCACCCGTCGTAGTATAAAAAAAAAAAAATGTACCTCCACCTCACAGAATGCCGCACCCAAATAACAATTCCCTTGAGGGTTGTTGTTGTGTTCCTGTGAGTGAGGTCACCATAGAGAAAGAAGTAGCTGCGGCAGCAGCGGGGGTGGCAACTCGCGAGTAATGCGAACGTTAATATGGCTACGGTAAGCGGTCACCGTAGCCTTATTTTGTAATTATATTTGTATTTAACACATCATTTAACCTTCCGCGTGCCACAGTCCCATGGTGGGTACAGCGTTTGGTACAGCGCTAAAATTCACTGCATACGAGTGGTTAAGTTACATACCTCGACTGTATTTAAAAATCAATTATTAAAAATAGAACTCCAAAAACACGTTTAAAATTCGATCGACGAATGATATTCATCTACACGCGCCCACTCGAAGTGCGATCGTACAGTCAACCACTCAATATCATCCGATCGAGATAGGGCACACGGCGGTAATTACATACACCCTGTGTGGCTATGCCTACACAGGGAATTGAACGTCGTTGGTGCTCGTTTGTATGCATTCTGTAATGAGGTATTTCTATATGTACGTAGTTTTGCATTGATTGCAAGAATACGTTTTAATTGTGATTGCCGACTCTGATTCTGCGGCACACTAGCGCCGCCATAGCAGAAACATGAATAAATAAATAAAAGTTTTTGTTTCTGGGAAATTTACACAGCGCCATCTAGTCCCAAATTAAGCTCAAAGCTTGTATGGGTACTAGACAACTCATAAATGTACTTAAATACATTTTTTTTGTAAATACACACTTATAATACATAGAAAACACCCAGACTCAGCGCACTCAGCGCAGAAGGCGCTATTTTATTTCATGATTCGTGGCTTTTCGTGGCGATCACTGTACCGGGGTTAAACCGATAGCTAACGAGACCCCTGACGTTACTTCGTTTGATCTATTCCTCATGAGACACTCTATGTATATGTATATATATTTTATAACTCTTCAACTACAAGCAAAAGGTTGTCATGATAAGAATCCTAGTTATCATACAAATGGCCAGTTTCTGCGATCATGACGTGACTTCTCTTCATTAACTTATGCATATTAGGATAACTTAGAAACTCATATAGTTTCAAGTTGATCGTAAAATAAAATGAATATATCAAATACACTTATGTCATATAGTATATGCTTTTTTTTTATACTACGTCGGGTGGCAGACAAGCATACGGCCCGCCTGATACGAAGCGGCCACCGTAGCCATATTAACGCTCGCAACATAAAATAACGCTCGCGCGCCGCCACCCCCGCTGCCATCGCAGCATCTCCTTACTTTCTGGTGACCTCACTCACTCGCAGGAACACAACAGCCCTCAAGGGAACCGTTATTTGGCAGCGGTATTCTGTGAAGTGGAGGTACTTTCCCCAGCCGGGTAGCTTACAATTACGCTCCCTACCTCTCTTTTCGCCAGAGCTTCGTTTGTCAGTCAGCAGGGTGCACCGCGTGCAGGTGAAGTTGGCTTTGGTTCGAAGATGTTGATGAACCATTTACACCCCAAAATACAATAAAGTTGTAATAAAGTGCACTTAAGAAAATAGATGAAACTACACTACGTACTTAGTAATAGCACAGTATAAGTAATAGTACTAACGTAGTAATAGTCTAAATCAGAGTGCTAAGTGCGCTGTGCGAGCTTTTTGCTCACATTCGAACGTGTTAACATTTACAAGCTTTTTTATATTTCTATTTTTAAATATATTTTTTAAAATAAATAAATCCTATGTTTAAATATATTTCTATTTCTACAAGTGGAGAAAATTGTTAAAATTTTCTTACTGTGAATTTACCAGACGCGTGTTACATATCCAAATTCGCCGGCTTGCTCACTTCAAAATGTAAACAAGTAAGCCACATAATTTTGATATACACACATCTTATAAAATCACGACATGAGAGTTCTTCTCTATTTGGTCGGTTTGTTTACGTTGACATGAACGAACGCGAACAAAAAACTCGCACTAAGATCTCTGACCCTAATAGTAATAAGGTCGATAACTTTGGACGAAAATAATTTAAAAGTACGCAATAACCGTTCAGAGTTGCGTTAAAGTTTAAATTAATTCTTTTCTTACTCTGTTTTTTATAATGTATGAAGGTATGATTTCCCAGCAGCTTTGGCCGGATTAAAAAGTAATTTTAAGTCGGTATAGAGCTAACTCTTCTAGTTTTCATGTCGTTTCTGTTTAACTTTCAATGATTAAATGCTAGCCCAAGTTTCTAAATAGTAGAAATATTAAATAATTTGCTATTTTAGGGATTTTGGTATTTTTTTTATATGGGACGGGGGCCTACCACACATTCCCAATACTGTATCTCCTGTGTAGCCAGGATTAACAGCGGCGATCGCCAAAAAAGGCAATGAACAGTGAAGTCCACTGCAGTCCCGAGGTTAAAGCTACGGCTACCTTGGAACTCACAACTAATTTAATTAGAAGAAATTACTAGGAGTTTTTTTGAATTGGATTTTGTGAATTTTTTGAATTGAAAAGCTTTTGGAATTGGACTTCCCCTCTTAGCAATGTGAAAGACAGCAAAATGGCAAATAAGGCATTAAAAGCCCAAAGAGATGGCTAGTCAAGTGAAGCTCAACTGCCGTGCACCACGGATTTTAAGTAACTAACACTATTGGTGACCTAAGACATTGAGTTGTTAGGTACCTAACACATCGAGTTGTTAGGTACCTAACACATCGATTCCAATTATGAATTGCAAAATCGTCTGAACGCTTGGTAATTTTCCCTTTTTGCTACCAAATCAGAATTTTATTTTTTCGTTTTAGTTAGGATTGTTGTATATATGAACATCGTTTTACAGTTTTACTTTTTTTTATACTACGTCCGGTGGCAGACAAGCATATGGTCCGCCTGATGTGAAACGGTTCCCATAGCCATATTAACGCTCGCAATATGAAATATCGCTCGCGCGCCGCGACTCCCACTGCCAACGCAGCAACTCCTTTCCTGGTGACCTCACTCACTCGCAAGAACACAACAACCCTCAAAGGAATTGTTATTTGGCTGCGGTGTTCTGTGAGGTGGAGGTACTTCCCCAGTCAGGCATTTTACAATTACGCTGACAATTTTACAATTACCTCTCTTTTGCCAGAGCCTCTTTCGCTAGTCGGCAGGGTGTACCACGTGCAGGCGAGGTTGGCTTCGGCTCTAAAGATTGTAGTGAGCTACTTACAACCCAAAACTATGTTTCTACGTGGTTTCACGATTAATCATCAATAGGCTTATGTACCATTTTTTTTTCAATTTGTTATTTAAAGACGTCACAATATTATAACTAAAGGTGAAATAATTACTTCGATAGCATAAACACTTGTCGAGATATGATAACTTCAATATCACAATTTTGGACTATCCCGAAAACGCTTCATACAAAAGACCACCACGTTATGACGTCACACCTTGCTATTTTATATGCATTAAATCGGAAACTCGTACGACAGCCATGTTAAATACCTATTGCATTTATGTAATTAGTATCATAATAAAAGTTATAGTAATTTTTATTGCTTCTCCAATGGAAATATTATTTTTTAATTATATCATCCTTTTAAATAAGACTTTCCCACCAAACTTTGATCGACCATAAAAAACATCGGACATAAGTTATTAAAATTTTAAGATCGCAGATCGTTCTAGTTTTATGTATTTTACGTTACTGATACGAAGCCATCCATAAATTACGTCACACGTTAAGGGGGAGAGAGGGGGTCGACCAAGTGTGATATTGTGTGACAAGGGGGTAGGAGGGGGTCCTAAATTTCGTGACGTCACATTTCAAAATCTATTATAATCTAAGTGTTAAAACACGAACTTTGAACTATTAAAGAAAAACTCAAAAACATTTGCAATTGTAGATGTAAAATTGCAAAATACGTGACGTCACACTAGGGAGTCTCGCAAATGTGACCAGCTGTGACAAGGACGGGGGGAGGGGTCAAAAAATCATGAAATTCGTGTGACGTAATTTATCGACGGCCCCTAAAGGGTTTTTATAATTTTAGAACACAGGCAACTAGCCCATTGTATTTGCCCAGTGAATTGTTCCATTTAGTTGCATAGTCATTTGCGTTACAGTAAATTGAGTTTTAATGTAATACCACGGTAATTCCCTTTATCTAATTGTGCGCCACGTGCTCGCAACGGGGTGATGTTATGTCCTTTGTTTTTTATCTTGCCCATAGGAAATGTAATTGGAGGTTATGCCCGTAGGTTTTGGTCTCTTTTTAAAAAGTGAGCAGAAATATAATTTGGGGGTAACATTTCTGGTATGGTATAATGCAACCCACATTTCAGTAGCTATTTTTTTAAATATGGACTTAAATAATTATTGATGGGCTCGGTCGAAATGCTAATAATGGCCACTTTGACTCCGAGGTCGCGGGTTCGATCCCTACACAAGAAAAATATTTGTGTGCATGAACATATCTGTTTGTCTTAGTCTGGATGTTTTCTATATATATTATATGTATGTATTTACAAAAAGAAATATATTTAAGTATTTTCTGTTAGTTATCTAATACTCATAGTACATGTTTTGCTTAGTTTCGGACTAGATGGCGGTGTGTAATTATTCCAGAAATATTAATTAATTAATTAAAATATATAAAAAGGATATACCTAATATATCCTGTTACACACGCAATAATGAATACAGGATACACAAATAATTATTTTTCTATTTTTTATTTCTAAATTTCACTTATACGTATAAGTACTTAATTATAGGGCTGGCAATAACTAATTATGTATAGCACACACATAATTAGTTATTTCCAGTCCTATAATTACTTATAGGTTAAGTGAAATTATACGAAGATACAAATAAATGTTTCATTCATTTGTTCATATAAAACTACGTCCATTTTTTTATGTTTGAACTGAAGAGGCATTACGTTAGTGGTGTGAGCTTCATCATTAGCTTGTATCCACCCACTGCTGGATATAAGCCTTCCCCAATGCTTTCCACCAAATACGATCCTCCGCCTTTCGCATCCAGTCGCTTTCTTAAGGTCATAGGACCATCTAGAACAGAGATTCCCAACCGGTGATACGCGTACCACCAGTGGTGAGAGGTAAAAATATGGTCCGTGATACAAACTTACAAGGAAAGAGATTGAGCACTATTATACAAAATACTAACAACTCGAGTTATAGAATAATAGATTTATATGACACTTGGGGCCCCTACTCCTAATAAGAACCTCGTAGTGGTCCGCGAACAAAAAAAGGTTGGGAACCACTGATCTAGAAGGGCGTATGAGTTTAGAATTAATTTTAAAAAAAACCGACTTCAGTTGGCGAGTGCAGCTTATTGGTGGAATACCCCGGGAGTCGCTGCTGCCCGTATTCGGGGAGAAAAGTTAATGCGTTATACAAGATTCCTTAGTCGCTTTGTCCAGCGCAGAGCAGTGGAGTGGCGCAAGCCTATTTTGCCGGCAACCACAGGGCAAATTTAAGGGTTTCCCTCGATTTTTCTGGGATCCCATCATCAGACCCTGACTTGGTGAATATGGGACCACCTCGCAATCATACCCTTTCAAATAAAAAAAGAGAATTTGACCATACGTGCTTATAAAATTTAAGGGTTTCCCTTGATTTCCCTACGATCCCATCATCAGATCCTGACTTGGTGAATATGGGACCACCTTGCAATCATACCCTTTGAAATAAAAAAAGAATTTTGAAAATCGGTTCACAATTCGCGAAGATATCGAATAACATACATACAAAAAAAATTCAGTCGAATTGAGAACCTCCTCCTTTTTTGAAGTCGGTTAAAAAGTATTAGGGATTTTTCTTGATTCGTTTGCTGGTGTCTACGAGATAGTAAATGTCAATATTTTATGGTTATTGTGTTATTTAGACACTAACTTTGACCTTGCTGGATAAAAAGTACATCCACATACAATTGAATGAAATTCGTATTTGTTTTTAAACGGGACACGGGCACGGACGGGGAACGGGACGGTGTAGTCAGGATTAACAGCGGCGACCACCAAAAATGGAAAAGAACAACAAGTCCACTGCAGTCATGATGATAATACTACGGCTGCTTCAGAACTCAAAAATATTTAATTAGAAGAAATTAGTAGGATTAAGAAGCTTTTGGAATTTGACTTCCCCTATTGGCAATGTGAGAGACAGCTTTATGGAAAATAAGGGATTAAAAGTATAAAGAGATGACAACACTCATGTTATATATCTAACACTATTGGGGACCTAAACATTGGAGTTGTTACCTAACACATCGATCTGAATAATATGAATTGCAAATCGTCTGAACGCTTGGTAATTGTCGCTTTAAATTCGCATGGATGAAATTCGTGTTTGAAATTTCCGAACTTTTGAGGCGTATGTGGCTCACCACGATCTTTAGAGCCAAAGCCAATTTCGCCTGCACATGGTGCACCCTGCCAAGTAGCGAAAGAGAGTTTTTTTTTTTTTTTTTTTTAATACTACTAATGTGGCAAACAAGCATACGGCCCGCCTGATGGAAAGCAGTTACCGTAGCCTATGAACGCCTGTAACACCAGGGGCATCACACGCGCGTTGCCGACCCTGTAAAAACCTCTTCACGCCCTTTTTGAAGAACCCCATGCTGTAGTCTCCTGAGAAAACCTCGACAGGCAGTTCATTCCACAGTTTGACAGTACGCGGGAGGAAACTTCTCTGGAACCGCACAGTACGCGACCACTTAGGCTCCAGTGTGTGAGGATGAATTCCCTGTCGATGGCGAGCGGTGCGACTGTAGAAAGAGGCCGTGGGCATCATGTCAAACAACTCCTCTGAACACACCCCATTATACAATCGGTAGAACACACAAAGAGACGCGAAATCTCTTCTCAGACTTAAAGGTTCTAAACCGTCTGTCGGTTTGGAATCATCAATCCTCACAGCACGCCTTTGAATCGAGTCACAAGGTGCAAGCTGGTATCTAGGCGCTCCCGCCCATAAATGGCAACAGTACTCCATATGCGGCCGTACTTGCGCTTTATAAAGCAGAAGTCGTTGCCGCGGGTTGAAGTACTGCTTCGCCCTGTTGAGCACACCTAGTTTCTTCGACGCCAGCTTGACCTTCTCCTCCAGGTGACATCGAAACTGGACGTCGCTGGAGATTTCAATTCCGAGAATCCCAATATTTTTGGCGATGGTAAGGGGTGTGTTCTGGAATTGGGGAGCCACAGCAAAAGGGGTTTTCTTAGCGGTGAACGCGCAAACTTGTGTCTTAGTGGGATTGAACTGAACTAGGTTCTTTCTCCCCCAATCGGAGACACAATTTAATGTGCTCTCGATCTCTGACACAAGTTGTTCTCGTCTCTCCTCCACCAGAGAACGGGGTATATTAGCGCAGCCCGTGTAATAAGCGTCCCCAGTGCTGTCGTCAGCATAGCAATGAATGCTGTCAATAGACAACATATCATTGATATGCAGCAAAAACAGCGTCGGGGACAATACCGAGCCTTGCGGGACGCCAGCATTAATGTCCATGCTACTGGAGCAACTGCCATCCACAACGGCTCTAATGCATCTGCAGGACAAAAAGCTAGCGACCCATTTGCATAAACCCTCAGGTAGACCGTACGCTGGCAACTTCGAAAGAAGACTACGGTGCCAGACCCGATCGAACGCCTTCGCCATATCAAGACCAACAGCTAATGCCTCACCTTGACTCTCCACGGCTGAAGCCCAGCGATGTGTAAGATACACTAGAAGATCACCAGTCGAGCGACCATGACGAAACCCGTATTGATGGTCGCTGATCAGGTCGTGGTTTTCTAGGTATTTCAGGAGCCGGTTATTAATAACGCGCTCCATTACCTTGAAGAGAAGGGAGGTAACAGCGATAGGCCTGTAATTCGATGGGTCTGATCGGTCACCCTTCTTGGGTACAGGGTGTACGTTCGCAGTCTTCCACGATGACGGAACCTGTCTGGTGGAATAAGAGAGCGCGAAAAGGCGCGTCAGTACAGGACACAACTCAGGAGCACACAGCTTTAGCACCACTGCCGGAATGCCATCTGGCCCACTCGACTTATGAACGTCGAGGGATAGCAATGCCCGCCGAACATCTCGTTGAGTAAATGAGATTTCCGGCATGGATTCACCACATCGCGGGATGGAAGGCGGTACGGCAACCCCGTCGTTCAAAGTCGAGTTTGAGGCAAAGAGATTCCCCAACAGATCGGCTTTCTCCTTAGCACTATGGGCCAGACTACCATCCGGTTTTCGGAGTGGTGGAAAGGACGACTGACAAAAGTTTCCCTCGGCAGCCTTAGCAAGCGACCAAAAGGCACGGCTCCCAGATGGGTGCTTAGCTAGGCGCTCACCAATCCTGCCGATGAACTCAAACTTTGCCCTGGCAATTACTCTCTTACTGAACCTCGAGGCAGCATTGAACACACGTTTCAAGTCAGAAACACAAGGATCTCCATTAATACGAGCCGTGGTCCAAGTCTCGTATGCAGCTTGCTTGCGGAGTTTAGCTTCTCTGCAAGACCGATTAAACCACGGCCGCTTCTTAGCATCTGAAGTAGCCACCCGCCGGTTTGGAATAAATAATTCCATCCCAGCCAAAATCGTCTCAGCTACCGCAGATGCACAGATGTCTATATGTTCTGACTCGAAACAGAGCTGCCTCCACGGGTACGATGCGTAAAATTCACGCAGTCCATCCCAGTCTGCTGACTTATAGTGCCACATGCGACGCCATCCGGTAGACCGGGGAGCGTTAGGGCTAGCGCATGGCACTTGGGTCCGGATGAGACAGTGGTCCGATGAGCCAAGTGGCGCATCCACCGAGACTGTGTACCCATCCGGATGTGTGGTCAGCAGAAGGTCCAGTAGAGAGCTAGTATGGTCCTGAATATCTGGTATTCTCGTTGGAGAATGAACCAGCTGTGAGAAACCATAGGCCAAAGCAAAATCATGTACAGACCTCCCCGCGAAGTCAGTGGACCGAGAGCTGAGCCACTCGGCATGGTGGGCATTGAAGTCTCCCAAAATCACTAACTCCGCGGCCCCTCCGCGGAGTTAGTGATTTTGGGACAGCCGTTCCACCGGGTCTCCCTGACCGACGCGCCAACACGCCGCGCCTACACCGCTAGCGGCGGTTCGACAGCCGCTGGTCCCTCCGCCGTCAGCATAACAACTCCTCTAAAACAGCCCTGGTGACCTAGCTCACTCGCAGGAACACAGCATAGCCATTATGGCTGCGGTCTCTTGCCAGGTGGAGGCACTTCCCCAGACGGATGCTGGCCAAGCCTGGAGCGAACAACCCTACTATGTCCCTCTTCCATCTTACTAATAAAAGGGGAACACAGTATAATTTTTCGCTGCGTCCTACCTCTCTTTCGCCATAGCCTCGTTAGTTGATCGGCAGGGTGCACCACGTGCAGGTGAGGTTGGCTTTAGCTTGAGAGATGTTGATGAGCTACTTACACCCCAATCTGAGTCTGGCAAAATAGAGTTAGGGTACAGCGTAATTGTAATATGCCCGACTGGGGAAGTACCTTCACCTCACAGAATATCACAGACAAATAACAATTTCCTAGAGGGTTGCTGCGTTCCTGCGAGTGAGTGAAGTCACCAGGATGGAAGGAGTGTCTCCGTTGGTAGCGGGTTGGCATGGCAGCGCGCGAGTGATATTTGATATTGCGACCGTTTATGTGGCTACGGTAACCTTCACATCAGGCGGGCCGTGGCACTATGGTGCTATGGGTACTAGATAACTGATATTATAATTAAATTCATTTTATATTACTATGCACGTATTTCCAAAACATACAACACCCAGACCAAGACAAACAAACATGTACATTCATACAAATATTTGTCTTATGCGAGGAACGAACCCGCGACCTCGGAGTCAAAGTGGCCAATGCTAGTCAATCGACTATACGACAAAAGTATAAAAAGATCGGGAACCGTTAGGTAGTCATTATTAGGTTAAGGGTAGCGTATCATGCGATCTCCTATTGTAGGGGCGTTATCTACGAGAAAAGTTTCTAATTAAGTAATATTAAATGTTGGTTTCCTTGTAAATGAATAAATGAAGGAAATGGTCGGCAATTATTTGTACACGTTTCATAGTCTGTGTGACTGCTGTAGATTATCTACCTCAACTAACTTAGTTGACGTTCTATCTTCTTCCTAGTCGTTCACTCTTGACAGAGTGGTCGTGGTCATTTATTGTCGCTCTCCATGACGGTTGCTGCTCTCGCAATCCTTCTCCATCGATCTCTGTCGGAGGCTTGATGAGCGCATTCTGTCACCGACGTTTTGGTGACAGATTTTATTAAGTCGGTCACACATTTCCAGGGCATCGATTTTGCGTCGGTCCTGCATCCGCAGTGTCCAGGTCTCTGCTGCATACAAAAAGATCGGAAAGACTAGGCTATTCATAAGACGTATTTTAGTGCTTTTTGTAATACGTCGGTCCTTCCAAATCTTGTCAAGCTTTTGGGCAGCCGAGCGAGTCATGGCACAACGCCGTTTAATTTCGTCTTCGCAGCCTCCGCAGTTGGTGATCGTGGAGCCTAGGTAAATGTAACTGCCAGGTAAATGTGACGTTCTATCTATCTTATGTTAAGAGTCATTCATGCTTATTATGTGAATTTAGCAAATAGTGTATAAAAATTGGGATGTAAGTGGTTCATCAACGTACCAAAGCCAACTTCACCTGCACGCGGTGCACCCTGCTGACTGACAAACGAAGCTCTGGCGAAAACAGAGGTAGGGAGCGTAATTGTAAGCTACCCGACTGGGGAATGTACCTCCACCTCACAGAATAGCGCAGCCAAATAACAATTTCTGTGAGGATTGTTGTGTTCCTGCGAGTGAGTGAGGTCACCAGAAAGGTTGGAGATGCTGCGTTGGCATTGGGAAACAGCATCTCCTGCCTACGCGCGAGCGATATTTAAAATTAATTAGATATTGGAAATTGTCGACAATTGCTTGTACACGTTTCATAGTCCTTGTGACTGCTGTAGATTACCTAGGGAGGTAGCTAAATGAGGTCATTTATCTAAGCTGACGTTCTATCTATAGTACCTATCTTGAGAGTCACTCATGCATGTATATGAATTAAGCAAATATATAAGTAAAGGAAATTGTCGGCAATTATTTGTAAACATTTCATAATTCGTATGACCACTGTAGGTCTGCACATAAAATGTTAATTATCTTATTTTATGTAACAGTGTTGTATTATGTTACAATAACTGTTTTTCATCTGCTTCATAGTCCGTGAGATCGCGGTTGGTTACCTACCTCATCTCGCTTAGATGATGTAGTTGTCTATCTTATGTTTAGAGTCATATATGAATGTTAATGAATTTCGTAAAGATATAAATAAAGAAAGCTGTCGCCAATCATTTCTAAACGTCTCATAGTCCGAGTGACCGCTGCAGATTAGCTAGTTTACCTAGCTTAGCTGACGTCCTATGTTTATCTTCCTTTTAAAGTAATTTAGGGTTTGTTACATCGTACATAGGAGAAATTGCCTTAAACACGGGGTGTGAAAGGTCGCCAATCGTCTATCTACGACTAGCGGTGGAGAATCTGGCAAAAGAGAAGTAGGGCACATCATATTTGTAAGCTGCTCGACTGGGGAAGTACCTCCACCTCACAGAATACTGCAGCCTAATAACAATTCCTTTGAGAGTTGATGTGTTTACTCACTCACTCGCGAGTGAGGTCACCACAAATGAAGGTCACCACAAATGAAGGAGTTCTTGCGTTGGCAGCGAAGATGGCGGCGCGCGAACGATATTTCATTTAACTAGCATTAAATGGCTACAGTAAACGCTTCGCATCAGGTGGGCCGTATGCTTGTCTACCACCAGACGTAGTATAAGTGCAAATAAACTCATTTCGTTCGTCTATTCATAAAAAAAAAATTACATCATTTTTTTCATTCATTCAATTTTTATTCATAAAAAAATAGTGTGAGTAAAAGTTATTGCCGATTTGATTTACGAAATCAATATTAGTTAAGTAAACAATACTCGTAATTAACCGAACGCCGTTGTGCGTACCGTAACTCATTCAAATCGGTTAAGTTGACCTTAAGTTTTACTTTGAAATCTCGAATAAGCATAAAGTTATTTGTCAATTAACATTTTAATTAACACCGGAATAACTTTAATTGTTAACGGAACAACACAGGAAATTAACTGATTTGTAAAGAGACCTTCGTTAAATGACGCACTTTGATTTTCCATGGAAAGTTCGTTTTGGGAAAGTATTATTTCTAAACCTGAACGCGTGGTTCTGTGATTTTTTATGTGACAAAATTGACGCATGATAATTATTTTGTATATTTTGACATTTTTTTAGTGCCATAATGTTTAATTCAGCTTGATATAATAGGCTATTTGAAAATGTTCAAAAATTGTATAAATATTGTATACAATTTTTGAACATTTATGTAATTTTTTTATATAATTTTTGAACATTTAATTATTAATTCAAATTTAACAGTAACGTAAAATAGGTACACAACACTATAAAGATCTGCAAACTTTCATTTTAATATCTTCCGTCCGACTTATTTTAGGGTCGATCAAAGTTTGGCGGGAAACTACATTTTATAAGTATGAAATTATTAAAAAATAATATTTCCATTGGAGAAGCAATAAAAAATACTATAACTTTTATTATGTTACTAATTACATAAACGTAATATTTAACATAGCAACAATAACATATTTAGCATACAAAATACAAACTTGTGACGTCATAAATCAGTAGCCTTTTGTATGGGGCGTTTTCGTGAAAGTCCAAACTATGCCTATGGTTATATTATTGAGACGATTGTCAAATAGCCTATTGTAATTAATGTTTAATTAAGCTTGGCATACATATAATTTGACATTTATTTATCTTGTTGATACTGATGATTTATACATTTCAATTACTATGATTTTAATATTCGCACGCCATTTTCGATGGCAGAATGATATGGAACATATTGACAACATGACAACTGTACAAAAACTTTATTCTGACAAATACATATTTTCATTCTATCGTTCATGTATTCATTCATTTGTTCATTAATTCATTCCGTCGTTCGTTCATTCATATGTTCGTTCATTCGTTCATTATAATATTATAGATATTATTTACACAATATGTCGTTAAGTATAAATGATCTACCCTCGTTTGTTTCATTATTTCAGGATTATTATCTTAGGAAATAAGGTATTAACCTTTCCGTGATGTAATTTTAAATCACCTGAGAAATGGTTACAACAGTTATGTATCAAAACATGTTCAAATTAAAAATAAATTCTGCTTTCATTATGAATTCATCGATTAAAATTTTAATACGGTCTTCTGCGAGGTTTTTTTTTTTATGTCATACAGTAGACAAACTAGCATGCGGGCCACCTGATGGAAAGTGGTCACCGCCGCCTATAGACATTAGTAACACAAGGGGCGCTACCAATGCGTTGTCCACTAAGGAGTTGGAGGAAGGGAAGGAAGGAAGGAGGGGATAGGGAAGGAGTTGGGCTTCCGGATCTCTCACTCACCGAACGAAACGCATTGCTGCTTCACGTCGATATTCTGTGAGAGGGTGGTACTTCCCCGGTCGAGCAAGCCCATTTCATAATTGCTCTACCACTCGAAGTGGACGATTTATATTGATCGAAGGGTGGAGGTACTTCGTCAGTCGAGCGCAACATGCCTTAACCTCTATTCTTTCGCCTCTTTTCTTTATTACTACGTCGGGTGGCAGACAAGCCCACCTGATGTGAAGCGATTACCGTAGCCATATTAACGCTCGCGACATTAAAAAAATAGCTCACGCGCCGCCACCCCCGCTGCCAACGCAGTAACTCCTTCCTTTCTTTCTGGTGACCTCACTCACTCGCAGGAGCACGACAACCCTCAAGCGAATTGTTAAATGGCTGCGGTATTCTGTGAGGTGCAGGGTGCACCGCGTGCAGGTGAAGTTGGCTTTAGTTCAAAGATGTTGATGAACCACTTACACCCCAAATATATATTGTATAAATAGTACGGCCAAATCCTATATTATATTTTATTTTATTCTATATTTTGATTTTTGAACAGGCCATCCACCTACGTAATTATTGTTAGTAGCGATTTGCCCAGGCTTCGCACATGTGCAATAAAATATAATATAACCAGGGGCTCTACCGCCGAAGCTGAAGGCTGAAGCAGATTACCATCGAATATCTTGATTCGAAAAATAGGTCTTACGTTTTAGTTATTGACAAACATATTGAGTTCTAGAGTCGGTAGAACTACAGGATTTCTACCATCTAACGATCGGTTAATCGATGACGAGCTCGATAGTCGAATGGTTAGCAATGCCCACTTTGACTCCGAGGTCGCGGGTTCGATTCCCGCACAAGCATTTGTGTACATGTCTGTTTGTCTTGGTCTGGGTGTTTTCTATGTATTATAAGTATGTATTTACAGAAAAAATGTATTTAAGTACAATTATCAGTTGTCTAGTACCCATAACACAAGCTGTGCGCTTAATTTGGGACTAGATGGCGCTGTGTAAATTGTCCACAAATATTTATTTATTCATTTATCTAGGCTAAAGACAGATGTCATAAATCTAAGCTGTAGTTTGATACGCAATCAAAAAAACCCAATGGGAATTGGCTTCAGCTTCGGCGGTAGGGCCCCTGGACTATGAAGTATGAACATAAGCAGCTTCTGGTGGTTGATGAATGGTACAACTTTTACGTACAAAGCTATCTAGTATGACAAAAAATTTATTTAACCAATACAATATGCACAATCGTACCATAGCGCGATTTACTTTCAACAAATTTAAGGATAGCTCCATCTATTGACAACGTCGTCACAAGTGACCATTATCACTGATGTCACAGACCGCTCGCGTCGGGCTGCAACGGTTTGCAGCCCGACGGGAGCGGTCTGTGTCTAAATCAAAGCGTATAACTACACTGCATAAGCGGGAGCGGATTATTAAGATACACCAGACTGACCAGACGGGAGAAAATGTCGAAGATATGTCATGTGATAATGAGCCGATACAACTGAAGAGTATAAACCGAGATAGGAGTATACAGCTTGTTAATGCAATTCAAAAAGGAGGAAACGCTCAAATTTCTACGTTAAATGCCGTGGAGAAAAAGAAGTTTCTACACGTATGGTCATTGCATCCTGATACCTCTGAAGAAGCAATTGCTGAACATGTTTCGAGAATATGTGGAACTAAGGATTTGAAAATAGAAAAACTTATAATATACCTAAGACGAGCCGGGACTATGCATCGTTTATGATTGGCGTTCCAGAATCGCAGTTTGGAAATATACAAGATGTGAATAGTTGGCCATTGAATACTCAATTAAGTGATTTGGTATGGTTTCGCAACTTCAAGAAATCAGCAAAGACAAACTGAGAAAACCACGGAGCCTATGAGTATTCAGGTATTCTATCAAAATGTTAGAGGTCTAAGGACAAAGACCAAAACTTTTTATAATAACATACTGTCTTCAACCTGTGATCTGTATGCTATTACGGTGACTCGATACATGGTGGAGAGCTGATTACGCCAGATTTCACAATGCTACGATGTGATCGTATGGACGGACGCAAGCAGGGAGGCGTATTACTTGCAGCATCATCGCGTCTTATGTTGAATCGCATTTTGATCGATAATGTGGACTCTGCCCTATTTGAATTAGTATGTGGTACGGTGCATCTAAAAAATATTGTTTATTTTTAACCGACTTCAAAAAAGGAGGAGGTTATCAATTCGACTGAATATTTTTTTTGTATGTATGTTATTCGTTATCTTCGCGAATTGTGAACCGATTTTCATAATTCTTTTTTTTATTTAAAAGGGTACGATTGAAAGGTGGTGCCATATTCACCAAGCCAGGATCTGATGATGGAATGCCATGGAAATCAAGGGAAACCCTTAAATTTTATAAGTACGTATGGTCTAATTTATTTTTTTTATTTGAAAGGGTAATTGCGAGGTCTTCCCATATTCACTAAGCTGACTTAGTGAATATGGGACCACCTCGCAATTACCCTTTCAGATCAGACCCTGAGTTCTTATGATGGGATCCCAGAAAAATCGAGGGGAAACCCTTATATTTGCCCTGTGGTTGCCGGCAGAATAGAATTGCGCCACTCCATTGCTCTGCGCTGGATGTCGTACAAGGCGACTAAGGAATCTTGTGTCACGTAATAACTTTTCTCCAGAAAGACGGGCAGCAGCGTCTGCCGGGGTATTCCACCAATAAGCTGCGCTCACCCACTGAAGTCGGTTTCTTTTTTTTTTAATCAACTTTTTTATGTTGTGTAGCTTATATACCACCACAATGTGATGTTAACGAATACATGCGGTTATTTCATATCTTAGAAAATATCTGTGTAAATTATAGAAATATTTTAATAATTGGTGACTTTAATATGCCATCGAAACTGTGGAGATTCAAAGTTATTTTAAATATGTGAAAGCATTCTGTGGATTTCAGCAGGTAATTAATATTTGCAATATTAATAATCGTACCTTAGACTTAGTATTAACTACGTTACCGACTAATGACTTGGAGGTACTCCAATCATGTGAACCACTAGTTGATATTGACGTGTAACATCCTCCGCTAAAAACTACGGTTAGAGTACATAGGCATGACGAAGCTACTGAGTCGTCATCCCAATCTCATCAGGATATTGATGATTCAGGGTTAATCAAAAATGGAATTTTATAAAAAGCTAATTTTATTCAACTTTGCAGTAATTGATTGGAATAGGTTATATAACATTCAGGAAGCAAGGGCAGCCCTGGCATATTTTAACAAATAAATAGGCTTGTTGCCCATGTTATAAAATTATAAAAACTCTCTATCAGTAACGTAAAATACATAAAACTAGACCGATCTTAAAATTTTAATAACTTATGTCCGACGTGTTTTATCGTCGATCAAAGTTTGGTGGGAAAGTCCATTTTAAAGGTATGAAATTATAAAAAATAAATATTACCATTCTAGAAACAATAAAAAATACTATAACTTTTGCTACGGCACTGGCTACATAAACGCAATATTTAACATAGCTGTCGTACAAATTTCTGATTTAATGCATATAAAATAGCATGGTGTGACGTCATAACGTGGTGGTCTTTTGTATGGAGCGTTTTCGGGATAGTCCAAAATTGTGATCTTCAAGTTATCATATCTCGAGAAGTTTTTATGCTATCGAAGTAATTATTTCACCTATATTTATATTATTGTGACGTCTTTAAATAACAAATCGAAAAAAAAAATGGGATACAGGCCTATTAGTGACGGAGGTCATTGATGCTTCGATACCGCGGAGGGGCCCTCTAAAGTACGGAAAAAAAACTAAATTTATCTATCCTGATTGGTATACGGAAGATTTAATTGGGGATATAAAGCAGAAGTGGAAGTACCACAAATTCTTTAAAAAAAGTGGGCTACCGAGTGATTATGAGGCATTTAGTAGACTCCGTTCACGAGTTAAACTTAAAATAGCATCGGCATTTGAATAGTACCAACGTAAACTGCAACTAAATTTCAAAGAGGATCCCAAGTCTTTTTGGAATTTTATAAAATCCAAAAGAGCCAAAGGTAATAAAACACATATTACTATAGACGGGCGGGTTTTGAGTGATGAAGAGTGTGCTGAGTCTTTGGCCACATATTTCCAACCAGTATATAGCGCTAGTCGGCCGGCGTTGGATGTTCATGCGGCGGAGTGCGCCGCGGGCGAGGACGCGGGCGCGGCGCGTGAAATGAAGTGAAGTGAAGTGAAAGTGAAGTGAAGCGCGTGAAGCAGTTGGATATCAGCAAAGCGAAGGCATTCGATGCTGTCGATAATGATGTGCTGTTAACAAAGTTTGCTGCTATGGGGTTCACTCCGCACAGGCGCTGGGATCTTCCAGCGAAAAGCAAATCCGCCCCCAAGGGTAGGAGGCCAGGAAACTACGCAGCCCATCCCAATCTGCTGACCTAAAATGCCACACACGACGTGTGCTGGCTGTGCGCGGTCGCCTTTGGCGTGTGAGTGGCACAATACTCTTTATGAGGCAATGATCCGAAGACCCAAGAGGGGCGCCAACAGACACACGATAATTTTCAGGGTGGGAGGTCAGCAGAAGATCCAAAAGGGACGCCATATGCTCCGACACATCCGGCACCCGCGTGGGCGAGGAAACCAGCTGTGTCAGACCATATGCCAAGGCAAAGTCATGGAAAGTTCTTCCAGCATGGTCAGTTGATCTAGACCCTAGCCATTCGACGTGGTGGGCATTAAAATCACCCAGTACCACAATCTCTGCAGAAGGCATCTGCTGGAGTATACTGTCGGTCGTCGTTTGTATGTGCTCCACAAGACGCTCCGTTTCGACATTTCCGCTGTGGGACCTGTAGAGGCACGCGTAAATGCGAGTGCGGTCCTCAAAATCTGCGCGCAGCCACATAATTGACAGGTCCCTCGCTTCAAGACTGCCAAGACGTCGACAACAGATATTCTCCCGAATGTACGCGCAAACACCGGCTCGTGGCACAAAGTGATGTTCCACTTTGTACCCTGGGTAACGCAGATATGAGATGTCAGCAGGGGGGAATATCTGAGTCTCCGTCAAAAAGAGTATGGCCGGCCTAGCCGTCTCTAGATGATGGTGGACAGCATTGATGTTGGAGTTAAGTCCCCTAACGTTACACAGCTCAACGCAGAGCTCAGGGGGAGGTGCCACCACACTCTTCTTGCGTTTGCTCCCGGCAGAAATATAGAGCGGCGTAATGCCCGCCCCAGAATACGTCGGGCGGCCTGAGCAGTGGTGCTCAGGGAGGGATTCTCCGTCACCAGCGGTGACGGTACCCTCCTGGGGTATTGTTCTTTTTACTACCGCTGCCATATTTAGAGTTGGGGTGTTTGGGTTGGGCTCCGGGTTTCAACACTCACCGTACGAAACGCAATAGCGCGAGCTATTACTTCACGCCGGTCTTCTGCGTGAGAGTGGTACTGCCCCGGACGAGCCGGCCCAATTACGAGCTGTATTCATTCAATGTCCAAAACTTGACCGCGATCATGTTCTAGACACTAAACGACTACAGCTTGGCTCTACCACTCAGGAAAAAGGCTACTCGTTTAGCACCACCCAGGGGTCACGTGCAGGGAAACTAGGGTAAAGCCTGCGGACGTGAGTAGCATCAACCCCCAAATGCTGTCGCTGATGTGGTTCTGCAGGGCATGGAACTTTTTATTCCTAATTCTGCGGTGCCCATTGGTGGCAAATCTCGACCATGGTTCGGAGGGTCTTGCAAAGCCGCGTTGCGTCATAAGCAGGATTCTTACCGAGCCTGGTCCGAGGCTCAGGCAGCTGGAGATGCAAATACCGGTGTCCTTAAGAAGAATTACAACGCTGCGTCAAGATCCTTTAAGGGCTGCATCGCCAGGGCAAAGTCCAAATTCGTTAGCAAAATTGGCGAGAGATTAGTGCGCTTGCCCTCTGGGTCTCGTGCGTTCTGGTCGCTCGCCAAGGCTGTTCAAGGTAACTTCTGTCGGTCGTCGTTTCCACCATTGCACCGAGTGGATGACTCACTGGCCCATACTGCAAGGGAAAAGGCCGATCTTCTTGGACTTCTCTTTGCGTCTAACTCGACTCTCGATGATCAGGGAGCAACACCGCCAACCATCCCACGGTGTGAGAGCTCTATGCCAGACATTAAGTTCTCGCAAAGAGCTGTCCGTAGAGCACTCTTCTCCCTGGACATCCATAAGTCGAGTGGGCCGGATGGCATTCCACCTATTGTTTTAAAAACATGTGCTCCAGAGTTGGCTCCGATTTTAACACGCCTATTTCGGTACTCCTACTCACTTGGCGTGGTCCCCTGCTCATGGAAGGAGGCTTTAGTCCACCCGATCCCTAAAAAAGGCACTTGCTCAGATCCGTCCAATTACAGGCCTATTGCGATAACTTCCATATTTTCCAAAATCATGGAAGCTATCATTAACAAACAGCTGGTAGCCTACTTAGAGGATCACCAGCTGATAAATGATCGCCAATATGGTTTCCGCCATGGTCGCTCAGCTGGTGATCTTCTGGTATACTTGACTCACCGTTGGGCGGAGTCAGTGGAAAGCAAGGGCGAGGCATTGGCTGCTAGTCTGGACGTAGCAAAAGCTTTTGATCGGGTGTGGCATAAAGCATTACTTTCCAAGCTTCCTTCTTTTGGGCTACCTGAGAAGCTTTGCATATGGATTGCCAGTTTTCTATCTGAGCGTAGCATCAAAGTTGTAGTTGACGGAGCACGCTCGGACCCACTACGCTTGAATGCTGGCGTACCACAAGGCTGTGTATTGTCCCCCACGCTGTTTCTTCTGCATATCAATGACTTGCTGCTTATACACAATGTTCATTGCTATGCGGATGACAGTACAGTGGACGTAAGATACACTGGCCAATGTAATGTTTCTCGGGATTGCGTCGATGAGTACCGAACAAAACTTGTGTCTGAGATTGAGACGTCCCTTGGACACGTCTCGGATTGGGGTAGATTGAATTTGGTGCAGCTAAATCCCTCCAAGACACAGGTTTGTGCGTTTACCGCTAAAAAGTCCCCATTCGTCGTAGCTCCTAGTTTGGAAGGTACTCCCCTTAGTGTAAGAACTAGCATTACCATCTTGGGTGTCGACATATCGAGTGATGTTCAGTTTCGCGGTCACTTGGAATGCAAGGCCAAACTGGCTTCCAGGAAGATTGGTGTGATTAGTAAAGCCAGGCGGTATTTTACACCCCGACACCGCCTTCAACTATACAAAGCCCAGGTTCGACCTCACATGGAGTACTGTTCGCATCTCTGGGCCGGTGCGCCCCAGTACTTGCTTGCTCCATTTGACCGCATACAACGAAGAGCAGCTCGAATCGTCGGTGACCCAATGATCTCGGATCGATTGGACTCTCTCTCTACACGCAGAGATGTAGCGTCTCTTTGCGTTCTATACAAATTATATCACGGGGAGTGCTCCGATGAGCTGTTTGATTTGATACCTGCCGCTGAATTCCACTATCGTACAACTCGCCATAAATTAAAATTCCATCCATATCATCTTGATAATTGGCGATCTACTACAGTACGTTTCCTAAGACATTTCATACCACGAACAGTGAAACTGTGGAATCAACTTCCCTCAGCGGTATTTCCGAACAACTACGACATGGGTGCCTTCAAGAACAGAGTTTTCATTTTCCTTAAAAGGCTGGCAACGGATCGGCGACCCCTTGGTGTCGCTGGTCTCCATGGGCGGTGGTGATTGCTTTCCACCAGGTGACCCACATGCTCGTTTGCCCCCCTCTCACATAAAAAAAAAAAAAAAAAAAAAAAAAAAAATATTAAAAATTTTTGCGAGCTACTTTGGCGAGCGCAAGCAGTACGTAGAGTATGCCGGATATGAGTCTCGATCTTTTTTCACGTATTCAGGCGTAAGTCAGGGGAGTAATCTGGGTCCATTGGAGTTTACTATAATGGTTAACGATCACCCGTCTGTGGTGAAAGAAGCAAGGTGTCTCCTATTTGCAGACGATCTGAAATGTTCCTGTCGGTGACGCACACTTTAGATTGCAGACGACTACAGCGGGATATCGATAACGTAGTATAGTGGGATCGCAAAAATAAACTGTTTTTTAACGTCGAAAAGTGCCACATTATGAGTTATGACATACAGTCACGCACGAGCCCCGCTGCAGTATGAGTATGCAATACTCATGTAATACTCTGCATATCATGAAATGCACTGCAGAGTATTACCTCGAGTGAAGCATGTGAGAGACTTGGGTATCAAAATGGTACCTGAATGAACATTTCGTAAGCATGTAACAGAGCTATGTAGCAAATCCTATAGGAATCTAGGCTTTATATTGAGGCAGTGTCAGTGCTCTCGTTCGGAGTCATCTTGAGACTAGTGCTATAATTTGGAATTCCCATGAGGCTAATACTCTCATGGTGGAAAAAATCAAAACAAATTTACAAGATTTTTATATTTTAAATATTACGGGATCTATCCCTACTACCCGCTAATGTATCCCAGTCTATTCGTTATAGGGATGGTCGGGTACAGTTAATTTGCGGTGAGAAGGGAAGTTGCACTAGTCAAATATGTAATAAAAATATGTAATGTATTGCGTGGATGGGTGCATCACCCTGATGTATTAGCAATGATCCAGCTGTATGTACCAGATGGGTATGTGGGTGCACGTCGCCAGCCCGCTACGTTGTATGTTCCGTATGCCAGAACGAATCTTCTTCTTACGTTACTGAGTACGCCCCCTTGTTACGAGCTATTGGTATTATAAATAATATTGCAAATGATATTGACATTTTTCACTGTAGTCTGCCGAAAATCATTGAAGTGACACAGAAATATATTGAAAGTGTAGTGTGATATAATATATCGTATAATAAATAATTCAGTTATTATTGTTAATTAAATAGTTGTCTTGGCCAACATGCCAGAATATTATATTTTTAAAAATGGAAAAATTTACCTATCCTTCCTAGGTGGGATTTGAACCCACGACCTTCTTGATGACCGGTCGAGTGCTCTTCCATTTTCTTTTCTTTCTCTTTCTCTATAATAGGTTCATGACGCCACATTGTGACTCACGCAGTAAATATAAGATGCAAAAATTCATCACCAACATGCCAACACAAACCTTCCTGGTAGCTCAGTTGGAACAGCACTCGATCGGTCATCGAGAGGTCGTAGGTTCAAATCCCACCTAGGAGGCTTAGGTGAAGTTTTCCATTTTTTAAAATATAATAATTCAGTTATTGATTAATGTATTGTGATTAATTTTAATTTTAAATTTGTTAACATTTAATTTATTCATGTTTAATAATTGTAAAATTTAATTTATTGTGACTTAAATAGTAATTATTTTAATTTTTAATGAATTAGAAAAAAAAATGTCTTATAACATCGTATTGGTGTACATAAGCTGCAATGGTGTTATAAATGTTTTAAGAATAAGTAAATAAAATAAATAACTTACTATAATAAGTGACACACATATATTACACAGATTTTTTATATAAATCTATATAGATAGATGTATAAAACAAAATTCTAATGCTTATATAAGCGAAAGAATCGATTCATTAGTTTTTGAGGTAATCCATTATAAACGAAGATATAAATTTTCTCTCTTTATAATATTAGTAAATATAAACAAATAAAATCGACCTTTGATCACGCTCCGACCATCCACTAATCAAAGACCCTAATGAAAACTTATGGGCATTTGTTTTTATGCGTTCAGGTTTGGACTGTTGGACCGAGGTCCGTGAATATTTTAAAAAGAGGTCACCAGAATGTACCCATTGATGGTCTCCACTGCGTGATGTGATGCAATTAAGGGACAAAATACATCTAGTAATTAAATAAACAGAGACCGGAGAGGATATATATTTCTTTTACGGCTCTGGAAAATTGGGTAATGGTAGGGGAGCCCTTGGTGCTAAATCGGGATTTACTTACTTACGAGCGTTATAGAGACCTATTGGATTACGAAGCTTAGATGATAAGAAGAAAAAATGTCATATAATAATACCTTTTCATCGGTGGGGGGAGCGGCTATAGACTGTCAAAAACTTAAAAAAAACTGTTGCATGGACATACTCGAGCGCGTCAGATATTGATAGCATCCATGTCCTACGTATTTTTGGAAATGTACGTATGTTAATCTGATATTTTTTTTTTTGTTAATTTGAACACTTAGTACGGCCTCCCCCCCCAAAAAAAAATATCTAGCGCGTATATCTCAATGCTAGCGCGTCACATTTTCTAAGGGGGTGTTAAGTGAACCAAAAAAAGGCTCGCATATAATATTCTGACGATTTGGATGTAACGCAAACTCTCGGCCATTATTAGAATGTGCAAAAAAAATTCGCCATTTTGAAATACTCGAGCGCATCAGATTAGGATATATGTGGTTCATCTATGCCCTAGACGTGCTGTCTCATAATCGGACGATTATCTGGAGGGATTCGCCTAATCTGACAATTTTTTTTTTTTTTTTTTTTTTTAAATCATTGAAATTAATTAATTGAATGCTGAAGAAATAGCATGCAAATAAAACAGTGTATGTTTTTTGAGTAGAATACTTGTCATCATCATCATCAACCTGATTAATTTGTTTTTTGCGTATTTTTTTTTTAAATTATCATCTTCATCGGTAGAATCATCAACTACCTCCTCTGGCTCGATTTCATCCTCAGATTGCATAAGAAATCATTAAAATATTTAAACGATATTTTTTTTACGAATAACGTTTTTTTTTAATTATTGCAAGAAAAATATACCTAATTCTAGAATATCCTCAAGAATATCCGGTGTTATGAATACATCTTCATCATCATCTACGGAGAGGGGAATACAGGCATCACGTATAGCTGCACGCTATAAACTTTATCGAATATTTTTTCTTACTTCGGCTTATTTTTCGTAAACCTTGAATTATTCCCTTCAAAATAAAAAACAAAGTTAGCCACTGTCGAGTTGACGTTTTTATTTTACAACTTTGTAGCCCTCTCCTTTTTTACGTCATTTTGAAATTGTCAGATTAGTGGAATATACACGTTTTAGCAAGTAACTAACTAATGTAATTAAGGTAGAGTAACTTAATCTGACGCGCTCGAGAACTTCAGATGATCATTTTGACGTGACAACGTCTTATAAATTGGTTAGCCGGGTGACACTTCAAGAAACTGGGTCACGTTATGCGCTTACAATGAGAGCGAGTGAAAGGCACGTGCCTTTCACTCGCTCTCATTGTAAGCGTGTCGTGGACGCGTGTCCCTTCTAAGAGCGAGAGAGACAGACATAAAAAGTGAAAGGCATGCGTCCCTTCCACTCGAAAACATTTTACCACTCAAAGTCGTTGTCACGTAAAACTTTCGCCCGTATACCGACTTTACAGGCAACCAATTTTTTTTTTATTAATCTGATCCTTTATCCTTGACGGGCGGCCATATATATGGGGCTCATATTTGGTCGAGGCATTTAATCGAGTACAAGGTATCAAGCTATCAAGGTATCAAGGTACGCGGCAGATTAACATACAGGGATGTTAATCTGCCGCGTTTTAGTAAGTCCCGAAATCCCCCTCTTGGGCTCCCCTACTATAAATAGAAAATACTGTAAATCCGATGTCCCTAGACTTTTTGTTTCGTCAACCCCTTGTGTATAGTAGAAACGGTAGGTGATCTTACTTGATTATTTCTAAACTTTATTGATAAATCCTTATTTGTAAGCTTACAGTTGCCCGTCGTGCGATGAAGGGAGGTATGTTCCGAGTATCTCTACATAATAAACTTAGGAACGAGTATATCCGTAGCAGAACTAGAGTTATGAATGAATGAACAAATGAGTGAACGAACGAATGAATGAACGAACGAATGAATGAATGAACGAACGAATGCATGAATGACCGAATGAACGTATGAATGAAAGAAAGACCGACATAGCCAGCAGATTGAAGTGACAGTGGGCACGCCATATAGTACGCGACGGTCGATGGGGCAGAATGGTTCCGGAGTGCGCCCTTCCGCCTCGGACCGGAAAACGCAGCGTAGGACTTATTGAGAGAGATTGATGATATAAAATAAACGATATTGAATAGTTATTACTGAACCTGAGCCTGAAAGTAATTCAAGAGTTCAAGAGTTCTATCGAATATTCCATCTGTACAGCCGATTACGCTGGACATGATCTGTTCTCAGCTGTATCTTATTCTATTAAACAATTTAAATGTGGTAGTCATTCGTCTGAAAGTTTTTTTTTTACAAAAAACTGTTTATGTCGCCGAAAGGCACTTAGAAAATTAATTTCAATTGAAATTAATTTTCTAAGTGCCTAATACTTATTTTTCAATAACTTTTTTTTTTCAAAGTTAATTTCTCTTTTAGAACGCAAACTAGATGGATTCTGGGAAATATTATAAATTTTTAATGAAATAATATTTTTAATTTATATAAGGAAATAGGTTTATTTGCGAAGTTTAAGATGACGCCTAAACCACAGTATAAATAATAGTACAGTATTGCCACTCCCTGCCGCTCTCTCGTGTCAACCTCACCTCCACTCTGAGACAAATCTGGAACAGTTTGAATGGAGACGCACACACACTTATTGGACTCTGCACATATTCTTTTTCAGATTCACCAGACTTGCCTTGCTCGATGTATCGGTGTAGGGTTGGACTCGTCGTTAGGGACACGTTAGGACCTTAGGTTCTTGTTAATTCAGTCCGTCCGCGCAGGGGTCTCTTGCGGTGGGGAAGCAGCCGCTTGCGGTGGGCCCTCTCCAGGGGAATCCAGTGTTGGTTTCAGTGAAGGAATCCCCACGGTCGGGAGGTCCCTGCTGAACCACTACGGGGGGCTCGCTGGTGCTTTATCCTTCGGTCTGAGTGCACTCGGCGCTCGCCCACCCTCTCACTAGGTTAGTTTTCGCTTTAAAAGCCTTCGGACTAAAAGCACATCATGCCATTTTGAAAAAAAGGTGTCATTGTTTATGTAATAGTTACCGACACGACATTTGTATGGAGTGGCCGGGGTGGTTTAAGCTATATTGATTTTGAAGGCGGAGATCTGCATTTTTCTCAGCAATCATAAACATACGAATATAATTTTTGACTACCTGATAGTTCATATATAATGAGCTATATTTTGACCATTGTCGTTACACAAATTATTAACTTTTATTACAGAAAAAAACGGCAAAAAAGCCCCTTTTTGAAATAGAGTGTATTTTATAGGTACACGGGACTCAGGAATTCCTGTAAATCTAATATAATCTAATATAAATATAAAATTTTCGTGTCACAGTTTTAGTTACCATACTTCTACGAAACGGCTTGACCGATTTTGATGAAATTTTATACGTATAATTCAGTAGGTATGAGAATAGGTTTTTATCTATTTTTTAAGGCAAAACAACGCTTGCCGGGTCAGCTACGTTCCTATAAAGTTTAGTGTATACACACACTTCACAATGCCAGTTCGAGTTTTTAAAAATAGTTATGGATGCATGAAATAATAGGAATCAATGCGTCAACTTAATAAACGAAACCTAATTTCTTCTCAAGAATTCCGTCATATTACGTCATATGACAGTTTCGCCTCGTTTACTATTCAGCGGGGTGCATAACGTGCTGGTGATGCTGCTTTAGGCGCCTGACTGCTGCGAGACTTGTTCGCCTGATACGCGAACTGTAAATGATCGTGTCCGTCAGGCTTTCAAGGTGATGGTGCCTCACTTTTTTGTGTATAACATCATCATTATCACCTTCATCAGATGATCAATTCTAATGCCTTCCACCATTGACAATAATAATTAGATTGTAAGTTTGACCAAGCCATCACCTCCAATTCGTCGGCTTCCAAACAGTTGACAGCATATGTATAATTTTATTTTATAAGAAAATTTATGTTATGCTATTGCACCATAATGTATTAATGTTTTTAATTTTACTTAGCTATTGCTTCATTGTTTATTTAATTATGTTAAGAATTGTATTAGATTATTTTGATTTTATTATATTGAACGAAAATTGAATTGATTGTATACATAACAATAAAGAAAAGCTACAAAAAAGCCTTGTCCACGACAGGAGTGTGCGTTATGTACGAAGTAAGTCGATCTGCGCACACTCGGCGGCACTTTACACCGCTGAGTGTGCGCATATTGCGATTGGCTTCGTATATAATATTTAAAAAAAAAATACCTTCCACCAAATATGATCCTCCGCTTTCCGCATCCAGCCGCTTCTGGTCGTACCATTGAGATCAACGGTCCATTTAGAGCAGTGGTTCCCAACCTTTTTTCGTTCGCGGACCACTACAAGGTTTTTGTTAGGAGTAGGGTCCCCAAGTGTCATATAAATCCATTATTGTATAACTCGACTTGTTGGTATTTTGTATGATAGTGCTAATCTCTTTCATTATAAGTTTGTACCACGGACCATATTTTTACCTCTCACGGACCACTGGTGGTCCGTGGACCACCGGTTGGGAACTCCTGCCCCCCTAGCCAAGTGTAATTCGTAGCGTAACGAACGTTAGGTAGATCACGTGACATTTGTCAATTCTCATACTAAAATGATCGATTTTGACAAATGTCACGTGATCTATCTAACGTTCGTTACGCTACGAATTACATTTGGCTAGGGGGGCTGATCTAGAGGGTGGGCTCCCTTACGCTTCGTCGCCCCATAGGTACGATGTCTCCACTCTAATACTTTCCTCCCCCATTTGCCATCACTGATTCGCCATATGTGATCAGACCACTGCCATTTCAGCCTGCTGACTCTGAGAGCTATGTCGACAACTTTGGTTCTCCGTCGAACTGCTTCGTTCCGGATTTGGTCCTGTAGGGAAATGTCAAGCATAGCTCTCTCCATCGCTCGCTGCACGACTTTCAATTTATGGACCAGCCTAACGGTCAAATACAAGTTTCTGCACCGTATGTCATGGCGGAGATAACATGAAGGCCTTCATACATTAAAATAAAGAAATATTTTAATCGAAAAGAGTTGACAGGAAAGAAACAAGTATTAAATTGCAGTTTCGGTCCAAAACAAAATTATTTCGCAAAAAATCCAGGTATAAATCAAAACTAATTGCCCCTATAAATAATGTACCAGTCTATAATATGTCTACTGGACGATTTACGAGTGCGTACAAAATAATATGATAAGGGAAGTGCGGGGTCAACTTGTTCGGCCAACACGGTTGTAGCAGATGTTGAAAACAGTATAACTATTATATGTTGAAAAATGGAAAAATTCACCTGCCTCCAGGTGGAATTTGAACCCACGACCCCTCGATGACCGGTCGAGTGCTCTTCCAACTGAGCTACCAGGAAGGTTTGTGTTGCTGACGAATTTTTGCATCTTATATTGTACTGCGTGAGTCACAGTGTGACGTCATCAACCTATTAAGTAATTACACTACTAAACAAGGCATAGCAGTCCATCGTTGCAGATGAAATTCGGCTATTTTTTGATAACACCATAACCATAACTGTTATTATTATTTAAATAGTTGTCTTGGCCAACTTGCCAGAATATTATACTTTGAAAAATGGAAAAATTCACCTGCCGCCCCTAGGTGGGATTTGAACCAAACCAAAACCACAAACCTTCCTTGGTAGCTCAGTTGGAAGAGCACTGGATCGGTCATCGAGAGGTCGTGGGTTCAAATCCCACCTGGGGGGGGGGGGGGGGGAGGTGGATTTTTCCATTTTTCAAAATATAATATTCTGGCAAGTTGGCCAAGACAACTATTTAAATAATAATAACAGTATAACTAGTTCATATGAATGGCTGCAATCGCGTTCCGGGAATTTTGTAATGTCTCATGAATAATATGTTGTTTATGAAGACGCCAGTGGCCAAGACAATAAAATTTTGTACGGGAGTCACTTGCGTAAACATTGAACATATCTTTAGATTTTGTTATCAGAAATCTCATAAAATATAAAATAGCATCGATTAGTCAGAAGTTAAGCTATAGATTAATAATATATAATAAAAAAAATATACAAAATAACTTTTGTATTATTTCACGAAAAGAAAAAAATATTACGGAATTTAGGTTCACCTAAAAGCGCCACACAGCACAGCCATTCCATACAAATGCCACGTCATTAATGGTCAATGCCTACAACTATTCCGTAAACAAATAACGTTTATGCACGCACACACTATCGATTTCGAATTCACGTTTTGCACAAATGGTTACTCAGTTCTCAGAGGGGAAGGTGAAGTCGGCTCGAGAGAGTAACAGGAAGGAGAGAGTAAGGAACGACTATTTTATACTGTGGCAGCGTCTGTGTTGAGTTGATGTACTGCCTTAAAACTACTGTGACATAGATTTAATAACAAATGTGTATATCGTCTTATCCGTAGAATAAAGTACAATCCGCATCTGTTTGTTGTTCACTTTCATGTGCTTTTATGGGGACCTGATTACAGACTGAAGATTTTTAAAAAAATTCATTCTAAATATCGAAAAATAAACAAGATAATAAAATTATGTTGCCACCCTTGTTAGCAGCGGCATTTCTTCACTTCATAAGGTTTTATGAACTATTTTACTTTAATTAAATTTTTATTACTATTTTGCGAAAATTTTAGTTTAATGTATGTGAATTAGTTCGGGATATACAGAATTATTTCAGTTATATATATATATATATAGTTATAGATATTAGTACTACACATATGAACCCAGGGCGGGTTGTTAGCGCTACATATGTGAATTATTTATATGTGAATAGAATTTTAAGAAGGCAGTGGCTCGAAAATTGCGTAAGGTAACGAAGGATATTTGAATATTTGATGAATCCTCAGTAAAATTTTTCAACGTTAATTCGAGAATAGGTGTTAGAAAAGGAATATCTCAAATTATAAATGTTGTGTTAAATACGTGTATGAAAATGGCGGTTCTACTCAGATAAAGATAATATATGTCATTACAAATCATAAATCTGAATTTCATAGTATCCAATAAAATAATCATACAATATGTTAATAATTGCGCTGTGTGATATAAAAAAAACACAATGTAACGGACATTTGGAGTCCGGGCGAGAGAAGTTGGACGCTCCGGAAAGCGTGTTTCATTCCAATTCCTCAATCCAAACCTCATATCCTTAAAACGCTGGCCGGTTGAGCGTATACCCGTAGACGTCGGAAGACACGGAAACCAAGGTAATTTGAAGTAAGCTTTGTTAGTTTTTAAGGTCATTGTTAAGTTAAATCTGTGTGCGAGTGTCGAAGTAAAAGTTATCATATTTATCTTATCATGGGCTCAGCACGCCTCGACACACAGCTCAATTAATAACACAATAGAATAATAATTACAAAATTCGTCAAAACAGTTACAAAAATATTTAAAAAAAACCGGACAAGTGCGAGTCGGACTCGCCCACCGAGGGTTCCGTAGGTACGTAGTATCATTATTAAATTTGATATTTTTCATTATAAATAAGAAATAATGCGTCGAAAAAATAAAAATAAAATATATTTTGCAATGTGTACATCAAGCCCTTTCATATGATACCCCATTTGAACTAGTAGTTTCAATTTGAAATTTCGACACCGTATAAAAAATATAGACCCTCTATTTTTTAAGATCTATTTACAAATGTATAGTTTTGAGATTTATTCCTGTACTTTATTTATTTTTATTTATTTATTTAATCACAATATATAACATTATTACATAATATTCTTAAAGTACAATATGCTAAAAAGCCTGCAGGCTTTATACGCATACCGAGCCGTCGCATGATTTCGGTTTTTGATCAGATTGCGTTGCAACAATAGCAATCTATTATGATTTTAACAGCTATTCATTGTTACAAGTACTTACATTTATGCACTAACATTCCATGGAGTATTATAAAGTATACCCACTGTCACATATCTGTACACTATATAATATAATAGTCCACATTGTGAGCTCAAAATCGTCATTATTAGCGCCGCGCCCAGTGCATTCACAATGCAATATTGCAAGCATCAGTGCAGTGCGCGCGAGCTGCGACCCGGTCGGCGGCGCTCGGCTGCCGAGTATTGCCGAATATTGCCGATCGTGTGAAGTGTGGTGGTGGACTGGTCAAACTGGTTTTATTGCAGGTTGGGTGTCAGATACAGAGTGGTCATTTAATTATTAATGTTTTTATTTATTTCTTTTCTAGTGTTATTATTTTTTTTTTGTTTTAATTATTTTTTATTTATTTAACCTTTCCTCTATAAATAAACGTTTATATAGATTATTTATATAAAATAAATACAAGCAATAACTAAATATATCATATATCTGTATATATACATACGATACACTCATACACACATATACATACACACACACACATACATATACATACATACACACATACACCATACATTCATTCAATATAAGTATTATTCCCTTTATTTATGTTTTATGTATACATGTTCATGCACATAAATTTACGTAAAGGTAAGAAAGAGCTTGATCTATTAAGTATATACACAACCATTCTACTTAAATAGCTGTGTATATTACCTATATTACGCACTGTTTAGTCCTTGTGGCATTTCGGTGTAAAGTGTTTCTTGAGTTTCCATTTAATATTTCGTTCTTTTAAATCATTTTTTAAATTAATCGGTAGTTCGTTTTTTAGTGTGGCAATTAGATAGTTTGTCGTTCTTTTACCGTACAAGTTGTTAAATTTTGGAACCACCAGTTTCTTGTTTGAAACTCCTCGGGTAATAATATTTTTCCTAGATTCAACCTGTATGCTACCGTTAAAAAATTCTTCTGCTAGTAAAATGTATTTTATTTTACTGTGTATGGGCATGATCTTGCAATATGAGAAAAGATCGCTATAGTTGTCTTTATATTGATTTTTAATAGCTGGAGGGACTATTGTTTTGAGAAGTCTAATTTGTAACTCATATATTTTATCAAGGTGTGATCTACAAGTTCGACCATAGGTACTGAGGCCATAGGATACTATTGATTCACCGAGTGTTTTGTATAGTAAAAGGCGAACAAAATAAGGGGTCTTGTGTTTTATAATTGCGAACTTAGTAAGTAGCGCTCGCAATTTGTCGCAAACATTGTTAATATGTTCTTTCCAATTTAATCTGCTATCTATGGTAAGTCCTAGATATTTTTGACTGTTTACTAGTTCTATGTTAGCGCAAAGACATGTTGTCGGACTAGGGTCTGTGTGGAGACAGATGTGATCATGAGCAATCAGTTTGCCAGGGATTGTCGCTCTATTGTGGCTTGAGCTTATGTACATGAGTTTAGTCTTGCTTGAACTTGACTTGTAGTCTATAACGATGTTACTTGCCAAATTTCATAGTTCTAGGTCAACGGGAAGTACCCTATAGGTTTTGATTCCCTTGAGTGTGTCGAAATATGCGTTTTTTGCTGAATAAACAGCCGTAACTTTTTTCTACGTAAACTTAGCAGTTTGATTTTTTTTTAACTTCATGGGACCGTAGACCTGAGTATACAGTTCAAATTTCAGCTTGATACCTCCACGCATTCTCGACATAGAAATTCTTGACAGACAGACAGACAGACAGACGGACAACAAAGTGATCTTATAAGGGTTCCGTTTTTCCTTTTGAGGTTCGGAACCCTAAAAAAGAACAATAATAGACATAGTCATAACATAATCAGCACATGAGGGAAAAAAATTGAATTCGTCAACATTATAACAACATTTTTCCAATAAAAGGGCATGCAACTAAATTTTGAAAATCTTTCAGCGAGATGTGATAGTTACTAATGGTATTAACAACATCTAACAGATACCAACTTCGAATAATAGAAAAGCAATGTTTTTTTAATCCATAAAAGCTGTTCGTTCAAATGAAAATTAGTAAATTTTGGCGATAAGTGAGCAGCTCGATGTGTTTATTTAATATATAAAATCCGTGTTGCACGGCAGTTGAGCTTCATTTGACTAGCCATCTCTTTAGGCTTTTATGCCTTATTTGCCATGTTGCTGTCTCTCACATTGCCAAGAGGCGAAGTCAAATTCCGAAAACTTCTTACTCCTACTAATTTCTTCTGATTAAATTCGTTGTGAGTTCCAAGGCAGCCGTAGTTTTACATTTCATTCATTGCCTTTTTTGGCGGTCGCTGCTGTTAATCCTGGCTACACAGGAGACACAGTGGTGGGAATGTGTGGTGGGCCCCCATCCTGTTTATCTATCGAGAGCTTCTTTGTGATTCGAATGGCACGTTAAGCCATCGGTCCAGGCTGTTATTATGACCGCAGCAGCGAGCAGAGTCGACCAAAGCCGCCACGGCAGCCGTATGCATCTACTAACGGTCGTGGGCAATCCAAAAAAAAAAAAAAACAAAATCGGGGGATACAGTTTGGCGTTGTAGTTTCGAATCTATGCTCTACATCCAAAATTCTATTAAGGAGGCAATTCAAAAAGTAGAATGAGTACAAAATCAGGGGACACAGTTTGGTATTGCAGCTACATATCTATCATCTCCATCCAAAATTCAATCACATCACTGGATAGATGAAGGATCAAAGAATTTATTACGCCAAGTAAGGACTATTGACATAACAGTAACATCGCATCGCAATCGCGAGCGGGAAGCGCTGCCATTTTGAGATAATTTTAGTGCATATAACGTATTCACGTACAGCACACGGCCGTGTCCATGACAAAATAAAACGGGGTGTGGCTACACGCCATTTTTTTTTACTCATGTCCCGCCCCCATGACGGATGATTACGGAATCCGTCTACGAGATTTGGGGTGTAAGAGGTTCATCAACATCTTTGAACCAAAGCCAACTTCACCTGCACGCGGTGCACCCTGCTGACTGACAAACGAAGCTCTGGCGAAAAGAGAGGTAGGGAGCGTAATTGTAAGCTACCCGACTGGGGAATGTACCTCCACCTCACAGAATACCGCAGCCAAATAACGGTTCCCTTGAGGGCTGTTGTGTTCCTGCGAGTGAGTGAGGTCACCAGAAAGGAAGGAGATGCTGCGATGGCAGCGGCAACGGCGCGCGAGCGATATTTTATGTTGCGAGCGTTAATATGGCTACGGTAACCGCTTCACATCAGGCGAGCCGTATACTTGTCTGCCAACCGACGTAGTATATATAAAAAAAAAAAAAAAAAACGAGAGAACTCTATCCCCTGCACATTACTCGATTTCCCCTCACTAGGTGTCACCGCTTTTTATTCATGAACAAATTATTCTGTCAAACACGAAAGCCAGACGTGATTTATATTTTTTTATTAATTCATTTCGTCAGCGCTAGTTAATTAAAAGTTAGAATTGCTTGGGGATCGACGGAATGGACAAAACCGCGGGTTATGATTAATTCAAGAAAGTGGAAATATTAACTATGCACACCTACACAAATAACGTCATTTGCAAGCTGATCCTGAATTTTGTGAAAAAAGTTTATTTTTAATAGAATATCAATTTAATGATAAATCAGCATAGAATTGTTGATATTGATATTGGGGTGGAAAGTGCTTCATCAACATCTAAGCCATAGGCCAAGCTCGTCTGCATGTTGTGTACCCTTCTGACTAACAAACTAGGTTAATATAAATAAATAAATAATAATAAATATTCCTGGACAATTTACTCAGCGCCATCTAGCCCCAAATTAAGCGAAAATCTTGTACTATGGATACTAGATAACTGATATAATACTTAAATACATTTTTCTTTTGTAATTATATACATATAATACATAGAAAACGCCCTGACCAAGACAAACAGACATGTTCATGCACACAAATGTTTGTCTTGTGCGGGAATCGAACCCGCGACCTCAGAGTCAAAGTAGCCATTGCTAACCATTCGACCACCGAGCTCGTCTTTTTTTTTATGAAAATGTTTTTAAAAATGGACAAATTCACCTTTCCCTATTTGGATGGATTTGAACCCAAGACCTCTAGATGACCGGTCGAGTGCTCTTTCAACTGAGCTACCAGGAAGGTATGTGTTGGTGGCGAATTTTTGCATTTTTATATTTAACTGCTGTGAGTCACAGTGTGGCGCCATCTACCTATTAAGTATTACACTACTAAACAAGACATAACACTCCATCGTTGCAGATTAAATTCGGCTATGGCAATCTAAGTTATGGCAATGGAGAGGTAAGGCACAACGTATTTATAAGCTGCTGTGGTCGTCTCGGCGAATCTCCAACATCTGAAACAGAAGACACATGTGACCGCCTGTTTCAGAAGTTGGAGATTCGCCGAATCAATTAACTATCAAATAACCTTATTCAATGAGGATTGTTGTGTTTCTGTAATGTGCTGGGTTAGCAGCATATGCGAGCAATACTCCTTTTTTAATACTACCTACGTCGGGTGGCAGACAAGCACACGGCCCGCCTGATGTGAAGCGGTTACCGTAGCCATGTTAACGCTCGCAACATAAAATATCGCTCGCGCCACCACCCCCGCTGCCAACGCAGCATCTCCTTCCTTTCTGGTGACCTCACTCACTCGCAGGAACACAAAAACCCTCATGGGAATTGTTATTTGGCTGCGGTATTCTGTGAGATGGAGGTACATTCCCCAGTCGGATAGCCTAGAATTACGCTCCCTACCTCTCTTTTCGCCAGAGCTTCGTTTGTCAGTCAGCAGGGTGCACCGCGTCCAGGTGAAGTTGGCTTTGGTTCAAAGATGTTGATGAACTACTTACACCCCAAAAGCATCTTCACAAACTGATGTTAAAGTAACCTTACCGAATTACTTCAAATTAAGCACCAGCTGGGAGAGCCTGGACATCTGCAACACAGGTTTTTAAACCTAGCACGGACCAGCCTCACAAGGTCTTACCAGTGGAATGTCTGTAATGTACCTGCTCAACTGTACAAATTTTGTGAGAACTAAATAAAGTTAATATTATTATTATATAATACGACGAGCTCGGTGGCGTAGCGGTCAAAGACGCAGCTTCGACATCAACGCTCGTGGGTTCGATTCCCACATAGGACAAACATTTGTGTGCATGAACTTGTATTTTCTATGTATCATAAGTATGTATTTACAAAAACAAAATGTGTTTACGTATGTTTATCAGTTGTCTAGTACCCATAACACAAGCTTCGCTTACTTTGGGGCTAGATGGCGCTGTGTAATTTGTCTGATAATATTTATTTATTTATATTATATATCTGTACTACACGAGTCAAGCCCGGTCATTTGACAGGCGTGCGAGGGGATATGGATCCAACACCCTTAGGGAAGTTTGATGTAACGCTGTGATCCGCTCCAGGATATATCAATGGAACTATATACCCATGGGGTCTGGGCAGGCATTATAACTATTATGAACTGTGTTAAAGAATAATTGGGTTATGAGGATGATTTTGGTGACTTGCAGAAGAGGGACGGATTATATAAATTATTGTTATCTGTAACTTCACATCAAGCGGCTGTATGCTTGTTTGGTAACCGACGTAGTATCAAAAAGAAAGATAAACATCGTTTACATTAAACACGATTTCTTTCAATAAGTATCTTTTATTATACTTGAATTTCATGATTATTTATTCCTACAGAATTTTAATGATTTGTCCGACCGAATGTGTATTTAAAATATTCGATACGTATTCTATATTGACATATTTTATTCATTTGCAATTTAACGGAACATGTCGCAATGACTGTAAAACCATTGTGTCGCTTTACTTTCCTACGGTCTTCGTTCACGATCAACAATACAACGCAAACATCAAATAAATATAATATTTCTGATTTTTGACGAGCTCGGCAGTCTAATGGTTAGCAATGGCCACTTTTTACAACAGAAGGTTAATTTTATGTAAGAGGGACTGGATGACGAGCACCTGAGCGGCAATTCTCCTAATTAAAATTGAATCAAATTTCAGTTTCGATCCAGGGGTCCTGCTGCCGAAGCTGAAGCTGATTACCATCGGATTTTTTAAATGCGAAAATAAACTTTAGAGTGACGGTAATTGTGCGTAGCTTAGTTTAAAGAAACCTTAAAGCTCTATCGACTAAGCTAAAGAAGTTTGTAATATTATTAAAACTCACGTGAGACATTATACTAAATTAATTAGATAAATTAAACGGGTCACTCACGTCTTTTTGTCGGGAAAGCCGACTAGTTTCGATCTCAAAAGGAGACCTTCATCAGGGCGAATGTCCAGACACGCCCACCCTTTGTCTCTCGCGCCTTAGTATTTAGTATATTGTTATTTTAGTACTTAGTAAAGAAATTTGCAAAAAATCACATAAAAAATATTTTTTTCAAACAGGTTTATAAATCACGGAGTAATTAAGTAACAAACATTAAAAACTTCCTTTTTGGAGTCTGTTAAAAAACGAATGATAACAAAATCGGGGGATACAGTTTGGTGTTGCAGCTCATATCTGTCATCTCCATCCAACATTCATTCACACCACTGGATAGATGAAGGATCAAAGAACTTATTACGCTAAGTAATCCTTACTTCCTTACTATCCTTACTATATATATATTATATATTTATATATATATATATTATATATTTATATATATATATATATATATAATAAAATATATATATATTATATATATATATATATATATATATATAATATTATAATATATAATATTATAAATGCGAAAGTAACTCTGTCTGTCTGTCTGTCTGTCCTGCTTTCACGGCAAAACTACTGAACCGATTTAAATGAAATTTGGTACACAGATAGTTTAGAGCCTGAGGAAGGACATAGGCTACTTTTTAATGCAAAAAAATGGTTGTAAGGGGTTAAAAGGGGGGGGTGAAAGGTTGTATGGAAGTATCGTTATTTTTAGAGCTTGAAGCTTGAAATTTATTTTTTAGGCTGTTGATTCGATATAAATAAATATGACATTCAAAGTTTGTAAAAGTTTTACCCACACGGGGGTAAAATAACAATAGGGAATAGGGGATGAAAGTTTGTATGGAAATATGTAAGGTATAAGTGAATGTTTTATAAGTTTGCGACAAGAGACAAAATATTAGTGCTATCCTGATGTAGATAACATCTACGCAGTCATTACAAAATGAGAAACTGAAATTAACGCGAGTAAAAAACTTGCCAAGCATCGCGCCGTACTAAAGATGGGCAAAATGCCGGGCATTTACAATAAATGTCCAAAAAATAGTTATAAATTCTCTATTTATATTGAACTTAGCTGATGAGGACATGCCGGTATGTAACATTAGCAAAAGCAGTGAGCGCGGAAGAAAGTTGCAGCAGTGTAAGCTGTTGGTTGGGATGAATGTACAGTGTTCCACAAAAGAGCTATATAAGCACTAGATGGCACACTGCAACTCATATAAGTATAATACGTATGTGTCTTATTTGTAAAATAATTAGCCGAAATATTTAAAAATGCTGCCCAAAGACACTATTCCACGCGGACGAAGTCGCGGGCACAGCTAGTGAATAATAAATAAATAATAATATTGTCAGACAAATTACACAGCGCCATCTAGCCCCAAAGTAAGCGAAGCTTGTGTTATGGGTACTAGACAACTGATAAACATACGTAAATACATTTTTTATTTTGTAAATACATACTTATGATACACAATGACTATTGAACATCGCGTGCGGGGGTGGATAAAGCGCTGCCATTTTGGGATAATTTTAGTGTATATAACGTATTCACGTACAACACGGCCGTCCATGATACAGCTACACCCCATATTTTTTCTGTAGATGTATGTTCGTTCAAGTCTCATTATGCAGCTTTAGTATTCAGTATATTGTTATTTTAGTACTTACTACGAATAGATGATTATTTAGTACTACATGACAAACTTTATTATCGAAGTCAGTTGCTTTTTAACTGACTTTGGCGATACCAAAAAGGAGGGTTTTGAGTTTAACAATCTATTATCCAATCCAATTTTGATGAATAAGATGTTAGTCGATTCGATATTGTGGCCCAGGTTACAGTTTAACCGACTTCGACAAATAAAAAGAGGAGTACCTTTTCGAATTTTTTTCGATAATCGGGTTACAGCTTTTTAAACTTTTTATTGTACCTAGATTAAATAATATGATGGTCTTTTAGTTTTATACTATTACTTATACTGTGGTTTTATGCTAAAATATCATATGCATATTATGTAGATCAAAACCCAATACTTCTACTTAATTATTATCAACAATACAACTAGTTTAAATTCATATCCACCAACGGGCATTAATATACGTTACTTAACACAATCTGTCACATTCAGGTAATGTATTGTCCGTACATAGGTTAACTTAATATGTAACGGTTCATAGTTAATAATATTCTCAATGAATGGACGCTGGCAGGGTTGAAATTAGTTCCGCTTTGTTACCAACAATGTCTATTTCGTTACTATCGATGTCTCTTTCGTTACCGTATTCGCTAACAGATCGTTTGCCTTTGGATCTACGCTGGATAGAGCTATTGTTCTAACTGAATTTCCATTATCTAATACGACCCACAGTTTCATTAACCTGTCGCCGATCAAAGGCAATGTGCAAAGATCTATGCAGAGTCAAAAACCATGCGTAGGCGGTAGTAAGATACTCTAAACACTACCCTTAACCTGAGATTAAATTATAAATAGTCGGAAGAATGATATCATTTTATCTATAATTAATTTGACGAGATCGTTGTCGAATGGCCAGCCGGCTACTTTGACTCAAAATACTTTCGCGGGTTCGATTCCCGGACACGACAAAAATGTATGTGCATGAACATGTCTGTTTGTCGTGGTCTGGATGTTTTCTAGGTATTATATGCATGTATTTATAAAAAAAAAGGGTTGCACTCCGGAACTGCGGGCAGAAGTGAATACTTGAACATTAACGTTGTGCATTTTTGAATATTTTGGATTGGGAGAAATACCTACAGGTATTTCTCCAGTCGGGCAGCTTACAGAATACGCTATACTGTACTTTTCTTTTGCCCAGACTCTAGAACAGTGTTCCGCAAAGTTTTTAGGGTTCCGTACCAAAGGGTAAAAAGGAACCCTATTACTAAGGCTCCGCCGTCCGTCCGTCCGTCCGTCTGTCACCAGGCTGTATCTCATGAACCGTGTTAGTTAGACAGTTGAAATTTTCACACATGATGTATTTCTGTTGCCGCTATAACAGCAAATACAAAAATGGAATAAAATAAATATTTAAGGGGACTCCCATACAACAAACGTGATTTTTTGCTCGCAATTGATAACGGTAATAGGTAAACGTTTGAAATGCTCACATAATATTTAGTTATATATTCACTTTAAAAATAAACATTGAAATAAAAAAAAAAACAAAAAGAAACACGTTTTTTTTGTCGTTTTTATAGATAATGGTACGGAATCCTTCGTGCGCGGTCCGACTCGCACTTGGCTGGTTTTTCATTTATGGTGTACCTCCACAAAAATTCGTTTTCCTAGATGTACAGTAAGGTACCTTAAACCCAAAAATTTTGCGGAACACTGCTCCAGACTATGCATAGTTTATTTATGACAATTACTTCCTAACGTTTGGGAAAAATGAAGAAACAGGTGGAAAATAATTTTAATTTTAATGACGACCTTTTAAAAAGCACCCGGGGGTAGCGAGCCCGCGATAATGATGTTAAGAAATGATGTCATTGTCCCGACTCCTAATTTGGATAATGATTGAAAGGCGTTTTTGTATACCGTATAATTGTTAGTGAGTGTCACTCATTTAACAAAAACTCCTAACATCTTTTGATGTGACAGACAGACCGAATAAAAGACAGCTAAATTAAAAAAAACGCGCTCAAATGAACTTCTTGCTGAAAAAGTTGTTATATATTCTTAAGAATAATTTATGCTGGAACTATAGTCTTAATTAGTATATACAGGTATTTACTGTGCAGCCCTGATAGCCCAGGTAGTCATCATGACTCACTAAATTTAGGTTATATTCAGGTTTATTATTTTCAGGTTTCAAGATTTTAGGGCATACTAACAAAGCAAGTTACGATATTGTGCGATATTATGCCCATGAAACCATTTATAAGGTAATTTTACACCAACTCAAATATTATAAAGGCGAGTACAATTGAGTAAAGAAAGTACGATTTAAGTATTTAGAAGAAAAAAAAAAAAAGAAAAAGTTCTGTTAATTTCAAACATAAACAGTAATCGATTTTATGAACATGCTGGCGACTTCTTTGATGGTATTGTTTTGACATTTTCTTATTCAGTTTGACACTTAGTTTCATAGTGTTCGTGATGATCATGTACAGCAGTTAGTTGAAATTTTTCATAACAACGTACTAATTGATTTTATCTCGTGAAGTAGCCTGTATTTTTTTTTTGCGAATGAAAATAATAATAATATTTTTTTTTGCGAAGAATGTATATCAATACATTCTTATGAATTTTTCATACTGCCATATGAATAATTGTGATTTTCTGCTTGTCCCGAAGGTTGGCTGGTAGATAATGCTTTTAGCGTTACGTCCGCCGCCTTTTGTACCGTTATATATTATTTTTGGTCAATAAAGTTGCACTTGATGTAAAATGAGCATAATTCAGACTATAAGCATAGATAAAGTTGAATATGCATCTCGCCATTATCCTTGAAAATACTATATGCAACTCGCTTTTTCTTCCCATAAATTCATGTTTTAATACCCCTTGTTACACGACACTGCATAAATAACTATTAAAATGCATTGTGAGAAAAGATGAATTTCATAATAATATTTTTTATGTCTTACTGAGTGTCTTACCAAATTATATTGATACGCCCATTGACGAAGAATAAATGCCCCGGCTATTGGAGACCGAACAAATTTTATATTGACAGTTATGCTTAAATTACATCTGGACTAGACATTGGTACGGGTGAGTGGATTCAAGAAAATCTACTTACGGGATGTTTTCCTCCCTATGTCTATTTGTTCAATTTCCCATTGGAAACTAAGGAAGTACTAAAGTATTGAAGGCGTACGTTTTATTTTCTTTTCTCCACTAGTGTCACAAAAAAAGAACCGCAAGAAATCTGCATGTACAATATCACGTACAGAAGTTGCCTTTTCGCTCTCATTTACAAACATGGCCTTGTCACGTGCCTGTAAACAAAGCTTTCCTGGTCATTATCGCTGAGCGTGACGCCAAAATTTTTGCTTATTTGTAGCTTTATCACAGACTAAATGCAATAATTATTTTATAAATGCAATATGGTTTTGCCAGCCGGAAATGAATTAAAAGCAAAAAAAGAAGAAAATTTTTTTCTATATGAGAAACGAGCATGTGGGTCACCAGATGGCAAACAATCACCGCCACCCACAGAGATCAGCAACACCAAGGGGTCGCCGATCCGTTGTCAGTTTATACTCCTTCCTTCCTTTCTTTTTTTTTGGTGAGCTCACTCACTCACAGCAACACAACAACCCTCAAGGGAATTGTTATTTGGCTGCGGTATTCTGTGAGGAGGAGGTACTTCACCACTCGCTCAGCTTAAAAACATACCCTATGTTCTACCTCTCTTTTCGCTAGAGCCTCGTTTGTCAGTAACCAGGGTGCACCACGTGCAGGTGAAGTTGGTTTTGGTTCAAAGATATTGATGAACTATTTACACCATACAATATGGGATCCTTCAAGCGAAGCGTGAAGAAGCATCTTGTAGGCCAGCATGGCAGCGTCAACTGACAAGACATCAAGGTCTCTTGTCCGTTGCCGTTGCGATTGGGGCTCTTTTTTTCGCTTACCATCAGGCGAAGTGGAGCCAATATGCTGAGCTAATTTATATATAAAAAAGAACCCCCAAGTACAAAAAACAAAAAGTAAAAAATCAGTAGAAGTGATATTTGTTTTATATTCGTCTTCCCATCTGTCAGCTGTCCTATATATTTTAGTAAGACAGTTCTATCTAATACATATGTATAAAATAATAAAACAGTAAAAATAATGTGTCTGTACATTGAATATATTTACAAAAAAACAATTAGAGGCGATGGAGATATAGTAATAGAGTAAGAATTAAAAAAAATGTCTGTCTGTTTGTCTGTTTGTACACGCTAATCTCTGGAAGTACTCGACGGATTCGAATGAAACTTTTTTTGCATCGCCAGGTATTGCAGCCACATTACTACTAGGCAGAAGGACGCAAATACAATGTTCAATATGTATCCTACTCGAGGTAAACAGAACTGAAACACCGACATGCTCTGTGACACGAAACTGTGACAAAGCGAAGATGTTTCAGGATTGCTGTCTAATCGTTTGAGATGAATGCGAAATGGTCAACTGTAAGGCACTAGAAGCTGTAGATAGAACTTTACGTGCCCAAGAGTTTTCAAGAATATTATTAAAATTTGGGGAAGATCTCCTTTCTGAAGTAAAGTCAATGCTTGGCAGCGCAATATAATTGAAGCCGAGATTCTTACTGGGAGTGGTGCCGGTGAAAGTGTATTTATTCCGCGTATACCACTCTTCTAAAAAAAAAAATCCATTTTAATTTTAAACGTACCTACGCAGTTCTCTGTGACTACTTGTTTTGCTATGCCAATAAAAAAAACACTAAAATTCACTGGTCTCAAGCTTAGGACTGGTTGTTTTTCGCATGGCCATCTTTACGTGGCATTCTCGAGAGTTAGTAACGCTTCAGGTCTTTTCATATTAGCTCCCGAAGGAAATACTTTTTTTTTTTTTTAAACTATGGGTAAAAAAATATATCGACTTTTAACGTATAACAAGTATTTTCTTATGTATCTACATTAGTTCGTATTTGAATTAATAGGCCGGAATCATAAAGTTCAAGCGAACGAAGTCGCGGGCATCAGCTAGTTTTTTTTAATAAGTAGGTACATTTCAATATCTTTGTGACTATCACGTATAACAAGTATTTTCTTATGTATCTACATTAGTTCGTATTTGAATTAATAGGCCGGAATCATAAAGTTCAAGCGAACGAAGTCGCGGGCATCAGCTAGTTTTTTTAATAAGTAGGTACATTTCAATATCTTTGTGACTATCACGAAAGCACAATACTCTTGTATTTCTATGCTGTGATGAAAGACAGCTTCGATCTGACAAATCCCTTTTGCCAATAAGTTTAACTTCAAAAATAAAGTTCATGCTCATCTCTAGGACAATTTGCCAAAACTATGAATCCTCCTCCTATTAATTATGTCTCCTCCCTACTGTTGTACTATACCATATTGTTGTTAATTTATTTTGTATGCCGCATTTGTGTATATCTGTTTTTCCCAAACGTTGTCTGGTGGAGAAAGCTTTTAGCATTAAGACCACCTATGTACTCTTAAATTGTGGTAAATAAAGTAATAAATAAATAAAATTATTTTACAAAATTAGATTCGCCTCTACAGCATTGCATTACGCTGCAATTGCAATCATGTATGAACACATGATGTGCGAGAGGCGACAGGCAGGCGGGAGAAATATCTCGAATACAGACACAATTTTATCAGCCTGATATTGCCTGTGGCATCTTGAGATTAGAATATTAAAATGCTGATACTATTGAGCTCTATATATTGATGTCTATTACTTTGCATTTAGGATAACAATTCTCTATTAACTTACTATTTCGTCATTTGTAGCAATGTCAAACCACACTAAGCCGAAATTCCGCGGCCGAAATTCCGCGTTATTAAGATTGCTATGTAAAAAAACGCGTGCAGGTGAAGTTGACTTTGGTTCAAAGATGTTGATAAACCTTTCTTTCCACTAACCGCATCTAGGCGCTTTTTTAAGGTCATCGGATCATCTAGTAGTTTGTATAAATGTATACAAAATGATAATAAATATCAAAATCATCTTCAAAGTTCATTAAATGTAGATTAAGATTTGATTTGGATTATAAAATTGAGGGCAAGGTTTTTTAACACTGTTTGTAGGTCTGATGTTGAAAATATTTGGGAATCGGTTTGTATTTTAATAAGATTTCTGTATACGCAAGCGATTGGAAAGGATTTTAATTTTAATTATTTTTTAAGCAAGCAAGCTTTTCGATGTATCCTGCAGTAGGTTACGGCGAGCGTATACTATGACGATAAACTTCTCTAAGGGCCTTCTACGCGTTGGATTTAAACCAAAATTTAATAGTTTGAATTTATTCTGTTATTCTGTTAATTTTTTTATAACTTTTGTTATGTTCCACTTATTCTGGCTAGTTTTGGACGTCTGAATCAAACACAATTATTATTACTAATATTAATACAATTTATATCGCAAATGTGGAGGTCGATGTCGTCGTTGTGTCCATGGATGGATTTATATTATCTCGAGCTCCCCCGTGCTTTAGAATTGCGATTTGGATTATGCGCCAAAAGTTTGCAAACATCACTGAGGGAAGTTTATTCCACAATTTCATCGTTCGCGGTATTAGAAATAGAAATAGATTTATTTAAACATCACATAACAGACAAATAAACACAAATACAACATTACATATAATAGAAAGTGTGATGTTGAAACTTTGGCCCACCCTCAGGTCATTGCTGAGATCACAGAGTGATCTCAGCCCTGTTTTTCAGTGCAGGCCAACGTATTACATGTATTACATGTCTCAAGATACATATTGTGGTAGATCGTTAAGTATCAAGATGATATGGATGGAATGTCAATTTATGGAGTTGTACGATAGTGAAATGTGTGACATTGGTCTAATCTTTAAGCATTTGTTCTACGGAGTGTACAAAAATAGAAATCACGCAGACAAATAAGTACATTCCTACATATCAGAATCAGAATCAAATCATTTATGTTGCTTAAAATGTAGGTAGGGTGTCCCCGAAGCCTATCGGCATATACCCATATGCCGATACGCTTCGGGGACACCCTCTGGTGGTAATCTTTGACGGCGGTATTTTCTCAAGAGTTTGTAAGGCCTATAATAATTAATACCTATAATTTTCATTAGTGGACTGTATACTTTTATCATTGATAAATTAGGGTATCTCCATATGATAAGCTATAACAAGTGAATATGTGTGACACTACCCTTATTAAAGTTACGTAAGAAATGTCGTTAAATTCATTTATTAAATTTATATTTGCGAACGTCCTTTTAGGAAAATGAGAACACAGAAAATAAGTGATATAGGTGTAGGATAGAAAGCAAGGATTATGGAATATTCTCAGCAACTCACCTCGATAAGGCACTTTCTTTTGTTTCTCGCGTGTTGGCGATCGAAGATGGCATATGCACACGACACGATCACCTACTAATAATTAGTCTATCACGACACCTTAAGTATATACCTATGTAGGTAGTTAAAAAATGTCTTTGCGCAAAATAAAGTTCCAAGTTGTAAGTATATTATAATATTATTGATGCGGTAATTTATAGCTAGACACTACGCTCCCGAGGCAACAGTAAAGTCGTTGTTCGCGACTCGATTTGACGCGACCTTGCTTGAAGTCGATCTATGGGCGTTTGGGTCGGCCGGCGAGGCGATGCGCCGGCACATATATCTTCAAGCAAGGGTAGTCCGTCCAATATTGACGGTTGTTGTAAAAAGTTGCTCAGAGGAAGGTACCGCGGAATTATTAAATCTAATAGCGGGAAATAATTGTAAAGGAATAGGAACGTTCGCATTGAACAAAAGGTATATGATGCATTATAATACCAAACAGGTACTTTAAAAAAAAATCTTAAATATTTAGGTTTTCATGTTCCGTATACGTTTTACCTTATGGCATGCAAAATTTTTAATTTGACTATACTTTGATACTATTCTAATACAATTTGTTTTAAACATAAATGTCATGTCATTTACTATTTTTGTGCAGAAATAGTACCCAAATATAGGATTAATTAAATATTTGAAATCTCATATTTATAGCTTCCGTATTTGTACTCATATTAAAGGGATCTAATTGACCGACGCCACAGAAGACAGACGCAGCAGTAGATACATCAGCATCAATTAGTAGGTATAAAATCAGGTATATTACGTTTCAACGCTATTTGTAGCGTGCTAACATACATTAATTATATTTTATATCGCGTTATTGCATACGAGTACACTGTGTTCTAATAAAATTGCTAACAACAATAAAAAAAATTGGTTGCCTGTAAAGTCGGTATACGGGTGAAAGTTTTACGTGACAACGACTTTGAGTGGTAAAATGTTTTCGTCTGTTTCTTTTTATGTCTGTCTCTCTCGCTCTTAGAAGGGACGCGTGCCTTTCACTCGCTCTCATTGTAGGCGCATAACGTGAGCCAGTTTCTTGAAGTGTCACCCGGCTAACCAATTTATAAGACGTTGTCACGTCAAAAATATTATCGCAACGACGACATAGTCAGCCAGTGACTGGTGTCATTTTATCTTACCGCGATCTATATCGTTTTTATTGCATACTACCCAGACTTTAAAATCTTCACATTCTTTTTAAAAGCACTCTTCATCAACCCATATTCATTCCACTGTTGGGATATGGGTTCCCCTCAATCGAATGGTGGGCTTAGAGCGTACTCTACCACTCCACTCAACTGCGAGTTGGCGGAGGCCAGTGTTTTCAAGTAGCCCAAAGGCCACTTAGTTGGTTTAAATACTGTTACTTAATTACAACAGCCGGGATCGACGTCTTAACGTGCCCTCCACGGCTTATTACCGTTTACCTCCGTTCAAGTTAAAGTATTTATACAAAACTATTTACATTGTGTCTGAAATTATAATTATAGTAAATATGCACTAACAATTTCGATCATGTCCCTAATACCCTATTATAATTTTGTAATATTTTATTTATATTCAGTAAGTTTTACTTAGACCGTTATATATTATATTACCATGCTTAAATAGCGCTCGCAATCCGTACAATGTAGCGCACAAAAACTATATTAACCACCACTAATTTTAACACTCAAAATTGTCGCACTCAAACAACACTTGTTGAATGATACACGGTCTAACGTGAGCGACGCAATGCAACACATAGTTTTTATGAAATTGAGTTACTTCTTGCTGTTTTTACTGTGGATAAGGGCTAATTAAAGTTACTGACAATTTATATCTGGGTAAATATCGATGGCCCATTTATTTGTATCGAGTTTAGGCGGGGCATATTAATTTTGTACTGTGGGGTCACCATGGTAATTCGACTCATATAAAAGATATCAGTTCAGTTAATTGGATAATTTGTAAGGCGATCTTAACTTTTAGCTTGACCACAGTATAAGTAATAGTACTACGTACAGTATGGCCAGTCCCTGCCGCTCCCTCGTGTCAACCTCACCTCCCCTCTGAAACGAATCTGGAACAGATTGTATGGCGCCGCACGCACACACGCTCATTCCCGCTATGCACAGACGTCATTGTTTATGTAGTAGTAAACGACGCGACATTTGTATGGAGTGGCCGGGGTGTGGCTTGACTAAAGATTGTTTGTTTGTTTGTTCAACCTCACCTCCCCTCTGAAACGAATCTGGAACAGATTGTATGGCGCCGCACGCACACACGCTCATTCCCGCTATGCACAGACGTCATTGTTTATGTAGTAGTAAACGACGCGACATTTGTATGGAGTGGCCGGGGTGTGGCTTGACTAAAGATTGTTTGTTTGTTTGTTCAAATTACAATGTGTACATGAAAAATAAAGCGGTACAAAGGCGGACTTATTCCACATGGGGGTCTCTTCCAGTCAAAATTAGAGTAAAAGATTATTGTTTAACTTTAGTTAAAAGGCGTGAAGGAGTTCTTATAGACAAAGTATACTAAAAAAATACTTAAACAATACCTACTTAAAATAAAAACATATTACAATCAAGTTAAGGCGAGGTGAGCCAGCGCTAGAAACAATATGACAATTCCGCGAGACACTGGCGACTCTGGCGAGCGCCCTACTGATCGAAAATCAATTGAATAATCGATTAAACATTTTAACGATGTAATAAAAAAAATCTATCGGGTATAATGCCTCCAGTTATTTATGACCTTTTTTTTAGTACATGACTTATAATGTCAAATTAGTTATTTTAAGAATAAAACCGAAAATAGAAGATACAATGACACGAAAAAAGAGGTAACTTTGTGAATTTATTTTATCGAGTCAACTTCATCAAGTCATATTTCCATCGGATATATTCCATAGTATATATCCTCAACAATATCAATATAATTTTCCTAGATTTTAATTCTCTGTTTATTACTTTAAAGATGAATTCTAAATTGTGGATTTTGCAGTACCACTGATACCACCCCGCGCCTTAATGTGTGCGTTGCAGTCATTCAAAATGGTGGTGACTCAGTGTGTGGCTTTGCTCGATGAGGAAAACGCTGGTTTTCTGCTACAACCATCTGGACGATAATACTAGATAAACTATAAAAGATCAGATCACAAAGCGTTGTATATAATGTGTTACTGTAGGGTGGTGGGTGTAAGGGGGTGGGTATAATAGGACGGGGGCCCACCACACATTTCCACCACTGTGTCTCCTGTGTAGCCAGGATTAACAGCGGCGACCGCCAAATATAAATATGAATAAAGTATAACCTAAATGATAAGTTTTAATATTCAATGAAATTTGTATAGAGTGATATGTATTTATAATAATTTCAAACTTTGACGTACTACTTGTAACATTTTTATATTTCAATGATAGCTATGTAATATTTGACATGACATTTATGATTAAAACAAATGGTATTAGTATAGCATCATAGTATAGTATCATAATCCAATTTAAAATTTTGCATGCCACAAGGTAAAATGTATACGGAACATGTAAACCTAATTACTTAGGATCTTTTTTTAATGTACCTACATTTTAAGCAAAATAAATGATTCTGATCCTGATGTAAGTTGTTAAGCAAGGTATGCCTATCGCTCGAGGCGTTTCTACATACCGTTTACTAGTAACTAACCGACTTGAACGGACTTGATTTGAATAACTCTTAACTTACGAAAATTTCACAACATTTCTTTTAACTAGCTCCTGTCCTAGTTAAAAAAAAGTTGTGAAATTTTCGTAAGTTAAATAAGTATACGGCCCGCCTGTTGTAAAGCGGTTACCGCATATAAACACTCGCAGTATGAATTAGAGCTCCAGAGCCGCATACGCAGCAGCTTCTTCCATTAAACTTACTTCTGTTTTGGGTGTTTGTTATTTACAAGATTTTTAACTTGGGTATAAAGGTAACGTTACACTAAGACACCCTATTCGAATCCAGTAATAAACGGGCAGTAAAGGAGATTTAGATCGTTCTCGGCCATCCGGTTTCGAGTAACCATTGTAAATGGCCATAAAAATTGCCTATTAAACCTTCTAAACCCTTTCTGGTTTATAAATAGCCTATTTTTGTTTATATAGAGGTGTAAGTAACTCACTATCATCTTATCAGCCAGTCTCACCTGCATGAGGTGTACCTTGCTGATACATAGACAAAGCTCTGGCACAAAAAGGGGTAGGACTTCGTTGTTATTAGCTGGTCGAACAGCAAGACCGCACCCGAATAAAGGAATTAATAATTACAAAACTGTAAGTAAGAAACATGAAGTGCATGTCTTTATTTAGCGTATACTATGTGTCCCCGGCGCAAGTGACCGGCCGGCGTATTCTGAAAATTCAATTAATATTATCGAGAAAAAAACCTTCAAAGGGGGGTCTATCTGTTATAGTTTTTTTATTAATTTTTAAACTTGCAGTCCCCGCGCTTTACTATTATTGCGATAACTTTTAAGTTATGAGATTAATATCAATTCTTTTTCTTGTTTTGAAAAGCTGAAGAGGTGTTTTCATAGGTACAATAAAAAAACGTATGAAAATGTATCGTCATTTTAATGAAAAAATAATTAGAATTAAATTTATACTAAAAAAAAAGCTAATTTTTGTAAAAAAAAAAACAACTTTATCTTAGAAATAACCTCTATTAAACTGTCAGTATTGTTAATTATTATTAATCTACAGCATATCCTCTGCAAATCTTCAGAACATTGTCAATGAACCTAACCTAAGAATTTCCAGTAGCAACTCTAAGAAAACATGAATAAAAAGACAAAATTCACTTTAAATTAAAATACGCGTCAAATTAATAAACTCTTATTTGTTTTTTAAATCGGTTAAAATTTCTAACTAGGTATTTTATTTGGTCTTAAAGTAAACCCGATTCAAAAAACAAAAAAGAGTTTATTAATTTGATGCGTATTTTAATTGATTGACGCATATTTTAATTGATTGACGCGTATTTTAATTGATTGACGCGTATTTTAACCCTGGCGCCAAAGCTGGATCCGCCCTTGCTAACGGCCGAGTGCACCACCGTAGGCACCGTAGCACTCACCCGATTTTTTAAAATAAATTGACCCATGACACTCATTTATAATGTAGTGTTACTGGTGAGACATTTTTTTAAATCGGCCTATTTTCGAAGATTATTTCCTACATCTATTTACTACGTCGGGCGGTAGACAAGCATACGGCCCGCTTGATGTGAAGCGGTTACCGTAGCCATGTTAACGCTCACATCGCTCACGCGCCGCCACCCTCGCAGCATCTCCTATCTTTCTTTCTGGTGACCTCACTCACTCGCGGGAACACAACAACACTCAAGGGAGTTGTTATTTGGCTGCGGTATTCTGTGAGGACTGTGGAGGAAACTACTTTTTTATAATATTAATATTAACTACCTATTTACATTATATTAGTATTAACTCTTTAGGCTTTTAATCCCTTATTTCCCATATTGCTGTCTCTCACATTGCTAAGAGGGGAAGTCAAATTTCAAAAGCTTCTTACTCCTACTAGTTTCTTCTGATTAAAGTCGTTGTGAGTTCCAAGGCAGCCGTTGTCTTACCCCCGGTACTGCAATGGACTTCACTTTTCATTGCCTTTTTTGGTGGTCGCCGCAGTTAATCCTGGCTACACAGGAGATAAAGTGGACCGAATGTGTGTTGGGTCCCCGTAGTATGGTCAATTCTTGCCGCTCACTCGTACCTTACCTTTGCTCTGAGACTAATCCTAAATAATATGTTAATTCTGGCTACACAGGAGACACAGTGGTAGAAATGTGTGGTAGGGGCTACAAACTACATATTTATTTAACGATCCACAAATAATATATCTCATAACATATACCTTACAATGCCTATCTAGTGAAACATAGCTTTCCGTGACGCCATTGGTCGTTTCGAGAGGTGAAAGTATACTAAATAATCTTTATTCCGGTAATTTTTGAGATAGAGAACTCCTTTACGGCAGTATTAAGGTGATTCTCCTTAGTATTTATAATAAATGTCTATCATAAAATTTGTTAAGAGTTTGTTTTATAGCCATTAATGGGAGTTAAGATTAAGTGATGTAGGTTATTTGTCACACAGTACTTTATTGTATGCAAACTTACGTGCGGCAACATATATTTTGGGAGAATGGAATGTTACCAAAATCATGTTTTTTATATACTATGTTGGGTGGAAGACATGCATATGGCTCGCCTGATGAGAAGCGGTTTCGTTAGCCATACCAACGCTCGCAACATGAAATATCGCTGACAATTCAGCAACTTCGTTCTTTCTAGTGTCCCTACTTCCTCGTAGAAGCACAAGAACTCTGAAGGGAATTGTTATTTGGCTGCGGTATGCTGTCAGGTGGAGTTAGTTCCCCAGTCGGGTCCCAGACCTGTCTTTTGCCAGAGTCTCTTTCGCTGGTCGGCAAGATGCGCCATGTGCAGGTGAGGCTGGCTTTGGCTCCAAAAGCAAGCAAGCTGAAAGGACAGGGTTTATTCCCGTTTATTTTAAGAGACATAGTAATATTTGTTAAATTTCAAATAATTTAATCTTTTTCTTATCGCATATTCCGTAAACCAAAACAAGTGAAGCCGCATTGAAAAGCTAGTTCTACAAAAAGCAATTCAATTATCCTAAACTCATCTATTACAGTAATAATCTCAGAGATATCTCATACATCATACATCCTATAAAAAAATTCTTTATTGTTGTCTTGAAGGAACTGGTCAGATATTTTTCTATTGTTTGCTAAAGAGATTATTTTTCGTTTTTAGGGTTCCGTACTTAAAGGGTAAAAAGGAACCCTATTACTAAGGCTCCGTTGTCCGTCGTCCGTCCGTCCGTCCGTCGGTCCGTCTGTCACCAGGCTGTATCTAATGAACCGTGATAGCTAGACAGTTGAAATTTTCACAGATGATGTATTTATGTTGCCGCTATAACAAAAAATACAAAAAATCTGAATATAATAAATATTTGAGGGGCTCCCATACAACAAACGTAATTTTTTTTATTAGTTATATATTTACTTTAAACAAAAAAAATAATAAAAATAAAACAAATATTTAATTGTGATTTTTGTGCCATTTTTATCGATAATGGTACGGAACCCTTCGTGCGCGAGTCCGACTCGCACTTGGCCGGTTTTATTTTTTTTACTTAATATTTGTCTATTATCATTTGATGTACAGTAAAATTCAATATATTGTGATATTCGAATTGAAATGTACAAGTATATGTTTTGACGCTTTCAATGTTTTAATCATTGCACTTTATAAAAAAATAAATGGTTTTTGAGATCTGGGGCCTTACCATCGAAGCTGAACTTTGATTTTTTGATAGCGAATATAAATCAGCTTAGTTAAAATAAATAAATAAATATTGTCAGACAAATTACACAGCGCCATCTAGCCCCAAAGTAAGCGAAGCTTGTGTTACGGGTACTAGACAACTGATAAACATACGTAAATAGATTTTTTTTTTTGTAAATACATACTTATGATACATAGAAAACACCCAGACTAAGACAAACAGACATGTTCATGCACACAAATGTTTGTCCTATGTGAGAATCGAACCCACGAGCGTTGGTGTCGAAGCCGCGTCATTGACCGCTACGCCACCGAGCTCGTCGAGATTTATGGTACCAGTGTTTAGCTCAGCTGGTAAAAACCCTGGAGTTTTACTGACTGAGCCGAAGATGTTTGTTCATACATACCTAAAACGTAAGACCTATTTAACCGACTTCAAAAAAGAAGGAGGTTCTCAATTCGACTGAATATTTTTTATGTATGTATGTTATTCGATATCTTTGCGAATTGTGAACCGATTTTCATAATTCTTCTTTTATTTGAAAGGGTATGATTGCAAGGTGGTCCCATATTCACCAAGTCAGGATCTGATGATGGGATGCCAGGGAAATCAAGGGAAACCCTTAAATTTGCTCTATGGTAGCCGGCAGAATAAAATTGTGCCACTCCATTGCTCTGCGCTGGATGTCGTACAAGGCGACTAAAGAATCTTGTGTCACGCGATAACTTTTCTCCTGGAAGACGGGCAGCAGCGTCTGCCGGAGTATTCCACCAATAAGCTGCTCCCCAAACGGAAGTCGGTTTCAATTCTTTTTTTATATCAACTTTTTTTGGAATCAAAATATTCGATGGTAATCGACTTCAGTTCCGGCGGAAGGGCCCCAGATCATACTTCACAATACTTTAAACTTTACTATTCCACTTACTTTTCTTTACAATACTTTAAATTTTATTCTTATACAATATATATGTTGTATAAGAATTGTGTCAGGATAAAATTTAAACCGAGACGAACTTCTTAGCTTCCATAGATTCACCGTGCGGGTCCATCGTGTGGCAGAGAGACAAACCCCAAGCAGATCCCGGGACTTGTGAGACTGGTGTAGGTTTAGGGGCCTCTTTCCGACGTACATCAACACCACTCACCTTCTCTACTTGTGTTTCTCTCCCTGCCCAGCCAAATCTGGTATGAACCTGCTAATGCAGCTTAGGATACTCGTTCTAGAACTTACTGCACTTCTGGACAAGCCAAGGTCTTTCAGCAGGTTATAGAGAGATTTTGCTGGTATATCTCTCGCTTCTACTTCTACGGCGTATAGATTAACTACATAGCCGCTTTTTGTTAATTCGCTTAGGAGGTCATAATATTTGTTTTGTTTTATCGCGTGGTCTTTAGGTATGTTAGTTTCCCACGGTACGATAAGCTCTGCAAGTACTATACGTTTTGTAGCTCTGGAAAAAAGGAAAATGTCCGATCTGGATGTCGAAACACCCACATCCTGTGGGATTTTATAGTGCTTTTCAAAGGTGTCCATTAAAATAGTCCAGTCCGGTGCTGCACTCAGGATTGAGTAAGGCTTGTTCTTGGAGTTTGAAGTTGAGTCTTCTTGTATTAAGTTAATTTGTCTTTTGTTTGTCGTCAATCCTTTTTGGGCTCTAGCTATTGAAAGACTTATGGCTTCACGTATGAAAATAATTTATAAATAGTTCTGTAATATTAGAGCATAGTTTGACGGGAACTAGAGGGCCCTATTTCGGCCGGGGCCTTGTGGAAAAGAGGATCCTGGGCACATATATAGCGCCCAGCCCCCTTACCATCATCATTTATTGCTATACAATAACTGAATAAAATGCTTATTCAAACTAATGAATAAGCGACTCTATTTCAAATGCAATAGAGTCGCTTATTCATTGGTATGAATAAGCAATCTATTCAATTATTGAATCGCAATAAGAGATGGTGGTAAAGGGGGCAGGTGTCGCTAGCGCCGTTGTTAGTGACACCGTTTATCATGCATTGTTACGAGAACCCAATGAGTGTGCCAAACTTCAGTTTAATCAGATGCTAGAAAGTGGGTGAAAATTACTTGCAAATATACATAAAAGCTTGAAGTATCATTGTAGATTAAATTGCCCGTAAATTTGACTTCCGCGAAATAACATCCGAATCAATTAACTACTATCAATTTGGCATTTATTTGGCAATTAAATTCACTAACAAGTTAGTGTAATTAAAAAAACTAAAAGCCCAACTACAGTTCATAATAATTTAATAGTTAATTTTAACAGAAACGGGGTGGGTCGTTAAGTAGTTAAGACAACAAATTAAATTAACCCGACTGTCAGTTTGAGTTTTATTAATCAACTAGGTTCGACCTCACGAGTGAAAAATATCAAATTTATAATGATCCTACTTACGGAACCTTCGGTGGGCGAGTCCGACTCGCACTTGTCCGGTCTTATTCACAGCAATACCACAATCTTAAGATTATCTCTTAATACTGTGCCAATACATCTATACCTTCGAATATCCAGGGACAGAGACTATTCAACAGGTTGAACATGCACCAAAAAAAGAAACGCGATTGATTGACGAATAAGGTTCGACTTGCTACAAATAGCAGATCTTTGGCGGGTCAGGTCACCCCCGCAATCGCAATCGATTGCTTTTATATTCATTGGTTCCGTAATCGCCTGTCAGCCCCTTTTAAATCTCCGTGGAAGGTATCAAAGTAACAATTGTATATACATTTTGCTATACTAAATACAAATTAACCGATCCCTATCTTTTCCTAATTATAAAGGTTTTGTGGCGGGATTGGACCCGGCGATATCCAATTTGAATTACTAATTGCAAAAAGGGCATATTAAAGAGTAAATATTTTTGTTTTTTTTTTTTGACGCGTCTTTTAAATTGCTTCCATAGGGAGACAATTAAATTTTTTGTTTATTACCTAGGTGCACCACGTGCAGGCGAGATTGACATTGGCCCTAAGGATGGTGAGGAGCCAAAAAAAAGGAACAAAAACGCCATACAAATAAATGTACCTACTTTAATTTTAAGTAAAATTTCGGCAGGTCCGCACTGTGTTGACTCGCTGACTCGGCGAGTGAGTGAGATAATTAATGTGAGCGAGAGATATCGGGGATATTGATACTTGCGCTGAATTACGCTGTGCGCAAACACTTTTTGATAAATTGTGTCTCATAAACTCATCAGCGCAGTGGACTGAGTTAACGCAATTGCGCGGCGCAGCGCAGTGTTGCCTTCGTCTAAGACTGATAAACACGATAGGTAAATCTAAAACCCAATTAGTTTGAGGCGTTAAATACTTTGAGAACCTACGGTACAGCCACGTACGCACAAGAGTCACATGAGCACTTAGCTTGCAATTTTCTGAGTAATGCGGTAACATACAAAGATATTAAAGAAGTTTGAGCAAGTTACTTGCTTTATTGTCGAAACAAGCAAGTGTAGTGAAGATAATATTTCGGGTAAATGCAAAAGTTAAGGACAACAAGCTTGTGCTCGTGAAAAGATTTGTAATAAAATTTTGCCTACAAGTTTATTTACTTTATGTCGAGTTGTATGGCGTAGCACGGGTGTAATTTTTGGGAACGTGGGTCGTTTTCGACAACCCTTATTCAGCCCACTTCTGAGTTATGGGTCTCCCCTTAATCAAAGGGGTTAAGAGCATACTCCAACACGCTACTAAAGGCCACAGACTTGGCTTAACGATTGTCATCTAATAACAACAGCCGGGACTGACGACTTACGTGGAAGAGCACGAGATAAATAAACCCATCCATAGACAGACTATGGTCGACGTTGCTTAACTTGCATGTTTTAGACTGATACGCGCAATGACGCCATCAAGTCGCCTCGACTGTCTACAGTCGAGGTCTTGATGGTCTATAACAAAATAAATGTCAATGTTGCGAGCTATATGGCTAGGTAATCACTTTACATCAGGCGAATCGTATGCTTGTCTGGCACCCGACATAGTATAATAAAAAATATTGACATCTACATTAAAATAATAAACATACACTTTATCATATAACATAACACTATCATGCGGAATTTTCCATACTAGTAACACTAACATACGGTACTTTTATTCCCATACTAGTAACACTAACATACGGTACTTTTATTCCCATACTAGTAACACTAACATACGGTACTTTTAATCCCATACTAGTAACACTAACATAAGGTACTTTTTATCCCATACTAATAACACTAACATACGGTACTTTTAATCCCATACTAGTAACACTAACATAAGGTACTTTTTATCCCATACTAATAACACTAACATACGGCACTTTTTATCCCATACTAGTAACACTAACATACGGTATTTTTTTATCCCGGTACTCTGTAAAAACAAAGGTACAAAGCCGCGGGTAGATAAAATAGTATTCTTTAAATAAACATCCCTCAATGTAAATCTTACTAACGGATATCTGATATTTATTATTGTACTCCCATTTCTCGAACGGTACCTTCGAGAAAGGGATTTTGTTATTTATACTCCCTGCTTAGTATACCCACTGGTACGGATTGATCCCTTCGTAAGTACATACATACAGGTATGTATATACTTACATATACTGGTATTACCTGTAGAATGACGTCTGCGGTTTATGTGGTTCATCAACATGTTTGAACCAAAGGCAAACTCACCTGCATGTAGTGCACCTTGCTGACTGATAAACGAAGATTTGGCGAAAAGAGAGGTGGACTTCCCGACTGGGGAAGTACCACAACCAAATAACAATTCCCTTTGTAGTGTTCCTGCCAGTGTGTGAGGTCACCAGAAAGAAAGGAAGGGTCTAGGCTGGCAACGGACCCCTTGGTGTTGCTGATGGAGATCACATGGAGATGTGTGGTGATAATTGCTTTCCATCAGGTGACCCATATGTTCGTTTGTCCACCTCTCATATAAAAAAAAAAACTTACAATGTTTATAAAATATTATTTCCATATTACATATACAATGTCGACTTAACCCTTCACATGCGTGAGTGTTAAATGCGAGTTTTTGGTCACATTCGAATGTGTTAACATTTACAATCCGACCAAATTGAAAAAAGTTTTCATATATTCTATCAATATAATATATAAAAATCAATGCCACTTTTCGTTGTAATTTTATAACTCAAGAACGGGCTCACCTATCCAAACCAAATGTTTGGATAGATTGGCTTTGTTCGGACTATTTAGTAGATGGTTTATGTGAAGTTTGCACAAAATCGGTAGAGCGGTTTTTCATTTATCACATTTTTTGTAACAAATGAATTCAATAAATGGCGGATTATTTTGTTAATGGGGTTTTTGCTGTCAAATTTAATTTTTTTCAGATGGGGATTGTGCTGTCAAATTGAAACTTTTTTCAGTGTTGACAGTACAAATTATTTCACTCTATACGTAGCGAAGCACGTACCGGGCCGCTAGTTGTATATATATTATAAGGTGTCGTATTGCTTCGTTCTGGAATAGGCTGAGCAGGACTGATAACGCTATACTGAAAGCAGTTAGTGAAGATTTGACGAGCGCCATCTCCAGGCACTGGATGAGCGTGCACCGAAATGCAAATAGCAAATGACCTTAAAAACTACTGTTTTTTAAATTAATTTAAGGAAATAATTCCTACAATTTTATATTGTTAAAATATTTTATTTTGACTTTTATTAATAATTTGTATATTTTTTTGTACTATGGGTGTTTTGCCTGAAATAAAGATTTATTATTATTATGTATCTCACTTAATTCACGGGTCCAGCCCGGTCATTTGATAGGCGTGCGCGGGGATATGGATCCAACGCGTAGAGGCCCCTTTGAGAAGTTTTAAGTTATTATTATTATATTGTAACCAGACGCGTGTTACATATCCAAATTAGCCGGGTTGCTCGCTTCAAAATGTAGAGTAAGTAAGCCACATAATTTGGTACCTATGTAACACTTGTAAATTCAAACCCTGAGAGTTCTTCTCTATTTGGTCGGTTTGTTTATTTTGACATGATCGAAGGCGAAAAAAAGAACTCGTACTAAGCACTGATCAATAGAAATCACACCGCATGGTGTCTGAAATAATCTCAAAAAATAGTATTATTTAAATAAACATCCCTGTCTGATGCGAAGCGGTTACCGTAGCCATATTAACGCTCGCAGCATAAAATATCACTCGCGCGCCGTCACTCCCGCTGCTAATGCAGCATCTCCTTCCTTACTGGTGGTATTATAGTGAATTCATCTCAAAAAATGGTAGGTCTCTCCTACAATCAACGGGTATAAAGTAAAACGTAATGGCAATACTGACATAAATACACAAACGTAATTCGGCAATGTTAATGACTTTTAATGACTCCCAACCCGTTTGGCCAGCGTGGGGAGTGTAGGCCAAATCCTTTATCTGTCTAGGACGGACGAGAGATGTCGTGCTCCTGTAGTGGAGACTAAAATGATGATGATGATGATGATGATGAATGACTTTTTGTTTACCCCTATAAAGGTCAAATGATTTTAAAAAATCGGTCGAAATTCAAGCTATAAAACGTAGTAAAGTTTGGTAGCGTGGGTTGTGAAATCCTTTCAAGTTTGTCCCGTTTGTTTCATTGAAGAAAACAGATTTACTTGATCGACCCTGTTAATTAAAGGGTGCTGATCATATTACAAATTAGTATCACAGAAGGTAATCTACGATATATATATATCTATACTTAATATTATAAAGCTGAAGAGTTTGTTTGTTTGGTTGAACGCGCTAATCTCAGGAACTACTCATTCGAATTGAAGAATTCTTTTTGTGTTAGATAGTCTATTTTTTTTAGGAAGGCTATATATATATATAGCTCATATTGGTCGAAGCGTAGTTTTATACAGTGTGTATGTAAAATATCGATTTCTTTCAAAGTAATCGGTTGATTTCGTTGAAATAAAAAAAAAATACTTATAAGGTGAAATAATAAAAAAAAATTATTGGAACACCAAATTCATTTATTCAAACAAAAAAATATTTTATTAATTGCTAGCTATTATAAAACTTAATCCAAAACATTTGGATAAACAAAATTTTTTGTTTTTCCATTTTAAGCATGACTAGACAAACGGCTGTACCGACTCTGGAACAGGCAGCATAAAGTCGAAGCACGTCCAAAATGAAATGACCGCATGAATGACATAACAAACATGCCTGTACTGTCAACACTGAAAAAAGTTTCAATTTGACAGCACAATCCCCATCTGAAAAAAGTTTCAATTTGACAGCAAAATCGCCATTAACAAAATGATCCGTCATATATTGAATTCTATTGTTACAAAAAATGTGATAAATGAAGAACCGCTCCACCGATTTTGTGCAAACTTCACCTAAACCATCTACTAAATAGTCCGAATAAACCCTAAATATTTGGTTTGGATAGATGAACCCGTTCTTGAGTTATAAAATTACAACGAAAAGTGGCATTGATTTTTATATATATAGATATGTATAAAAAAATGTACTACTTCATATTTTTATTTGACAAGCTCGGGGGTCAAATGGTTTGCAATGGTCAATTTGACTCCGAGGTCGCGAATTGATCGAAATATTTGTCTGCATGAACATGTCTGTTTGTCTTGGCCTGGGTGTTTTCTATGTATTATATATGTGTGTATTTATTTCAGATTGACAATATTTTTACACTGTACTTACAATCCATAATGTTAGTAACAAAGAAACTTACAGACTATGTTAGTAACTATAACTATACAGTGGGGGGAGACGTCAATGCGAGCCCGGTTTCGGCGATTTTGGGCCTTGAGTGCGAAGATGATTTCGCACCCAATGTTCTGTGAGCCCATCAATGAGGTCATCAACGTAGGCGTTAAATAACTTTGGAGATGTTAGCCCTCCCTGCCTAACCCCGCATTCCAACTTGTAGACATCCGAGTAGACATTCCCCCATCGGACTCGATTTGTTTGAGAGCCATACCAAAACCTCAGTTCATCCGGGACTTGCAGTTTATTATTTATTATGTAGGTATGTATTTACAAAAAAAATGTATTTAAGTATAATATAAGCTATCTAGTACCCATAGTACAAGGTTTGCTTTGTTTGGGACTAGATGGCCGTGTGTAATTTTTCCAGAAATATTTATATTTATTTATTTATTTTGCTGTGCCCGGCAGGGTCTGTTGGTCTAAGGAACCTTATGACAATGTAGAATGTAAATACATAATAGGAATATAGTAAGTATATTAATTTGGCCGTGTGGTTTCCGGCAGACTAGAATAGAATCACTCAGTTTCTTCCCGTGGATGTCGTATAAGTCGACTAAGGGAAATACATTATCAAAAATCTAACCCGTTTGGCCAGCGGGGGGAGTGTAGGCCAAATCCTCCTTCCGTCTAGGACGGACGAGAGAGGGTCGTGCTCCTGTAGTGGAAACTAAAATGGACCTGATGATGTTGAAGTAAATATATTAATTTATTTATTTCAGCAAACTAAATCTAGCCATTAGACTCCATTACTAAATTAACGTCCTCTGTTAGAGCTATGAAGTTAATGTTAAAGGGTTTAATACCTATGTCAGCCTTTCTCAACCTTTTAAAATATTCTACTACGTCGCCACGCATCCCTTAAAAATACTCTAATGCGGCAGTTAAAAAGTAAAAATTAAGAAAGAGAAATGTAAAAATTAAGATAAATTTTGTTGCAAAATTTTATTATATTTTCATTTTATAACAGAATTTGTATTGAATCATAAAGTATAATTAAGTTGCAAAACTAAAATTACACATAAATATATTCAAATTAAATTTAACATAACTATATTATAAATTAATTACTAAATTAAGCTCTAAAACGGCCATGTAGAAGACAATAATTATTTAGATTACTCGTATTTTTAGACGTTTCACTATTAAATTATGGTTTAATTATTCCACCTTGATCGTCTTCATCATTGACGAGCCCAGTGGTCGAATGAGTAGCTCACTAGCCTAATGGTTACTTTGATTCCGAGGTTGCAGGTTCGATCCCCGCACAAGACAAACATTTGTGTGCATGAACATATCTGTTCGTCTTGGTCTTGGTGTTTTATGTATTATACGTATGTATTTACACTACAAGCTTTGCTTAGTTTGGGACTAGATGGTGCTATGTAATATGTCCAGGAATATTTATTTATATATCTTATCGCTAAAAAATAGCAACTATTATTGAATTTTAACGCTAACTCTACATCTCACATCCAAGTATTGACGAGTTCGGTGGCGTAGCGGTCAATGACGCGGCTTCAACACCGACGCTCGTGGGTTCGATTCCCACACAGGACAAACATTTGTGTGCATGAACATGTTTTCTGTTTGTCTTGGTGGGTGTTTTCTATGTATCATAAGTATGTATTTACAAAAAAAAAATGTATCTACGTATGTTTATCAGTTATCTAGTACCCATAACACAAGTTTCGCTTACTTTGTGGCTAGATGGCGCTGTGCAATTTGTCTTACAATAGGTTTATGAGAAGTTGACAAGCGCTGCTCCATTTATGCTTAAACTAAAAGCAAATGTAAAATGAGTTATTACTGAAACTAAATTGAATCTTTATGAGCTTAGTTACAAAATAACTGAAAGTGTCATAGTTTAAAAAGGTTTGTACACACCACTCATGACATACAAATGTTTACGACCCTTCAGGGTTGAAACTTCGCACGCCCACTGACCAAATTGTTGAAAACATTGTTTCAAAATACATTATTACTATAGAGTATGAACCCCGAAACCGCCAGACCTTCATTATTTTGTTGACGACCCCGATAATCGAATGGCTAGCAATAGCCACTTTGACTCCGATGTCGCGGGATCGATCCCCGCACAAGATAATTATTTAGTTAATTGATTCAGGTGTTATTTTGCGGAAGTCAAATTTACAGGCAATTTGATCTACACTACTTTGCGTGCTTCCGCCACCAATTAGTTCATGCAAACTACTGCGGGCCGGCACCCGCCCACTACCGTTAGTAGTTGCATGCGACTGCCGTGGCTGCTTTGGTCGTCTCTGCTCCAGCTGCTGTGGTCGTCTCGGCGAATCTCCAACATCTGAAACAGAAGATACATGCGACCGCCGCTGCCCCGACTGCCGTGGTCGTCTCTGCATGTATCTTCTGTTTCAGATGTTGGAGATTCGCCGAGACGACCACAGCAGCTGGAGCAGAGACGACCAAAGCAGCCACGGCAGTCGCATGCAACTACTAACGGTAGTGGGCGGGTGCCGGCCCGCAGTAGTTTGCATGAACTAATTGGTGGCGGAAGCACGCAAAGTAGTGTAGATCAAATTGCAGATAATTATTTGTATGTTTATACCACCTTTGATCGATGCCCCCGAAGACAAATATACAGGTTGTTTCCTATGTACTATACGTGTTTTCGATGTATTAATTAATGTATTTACAAAAGAAAGGAGTATCGGTGACATAAACCTATACTCAACTGTTGGGATACAGGTCTCCCATCAATCAAAGAGGTTTAGAGCGGGTTGGCGAAGGCCAATGTTTTTAAGCCGCCCAAAGGCCACTGACTTGACTTATCAACTATTATCTAATGAGAACAGACGTGACCGACGGCTTATTTTACATTTTACAAAACGAGCGGTGAAATTGTGGAATCAACTTGCCTCAGCGGTGTTTCCGACCGAACATTTATGACATGGGATCCTTCAAGAACAGAGTCTATATTTCCCTTAAAAGGCTGGCAACGGATCGGTGAATTTTGGTGTTGCAGATTTTCATGGGCGATGGTAATTGCTTTCATCAGGTGACACACATGCTCGTTTTCCACCCTCTCATATAAAAAGAAATTCTAATTGTTTAGTTAAGCATTTTTGTTATAATACGTCGGCTGGCAGACAAGCATACGACCCGCCTGATGTGAAACGGTTACCGTAGCTATGAAATATTGCTCACAACATGAAATATCGCTTGCACGCCGCCACCTCAATTAAACGATTTAACCCTCTTTTGCATAACCTCTTACGGATGTTAGTTGTAATAATTTACCTTCGAATATTAATTAACGCCTCAAAATTAACCCACGACATTTAATTAAATTTATAGTAACATCTTGTATATAAAGATTTACGCTTCCATAAATTAAACCTGCCGAATATTGCTTTAGACATGTTATTAAATAACAAAAGGACAGGCTAAGGAGATAGTAAAGAAATGTTCTAAAATATATCACGCAGAGTTTTTAATTAATTCTTAAACTAAATAAAGCTTTAGGAAGATATATTTATCAGTATAGCAAACGACAATAAATTTAAACAATAATTAAATTAATACAAAATATAGTAAGTAAAGATGACAAACGTTTGACATGAATATAATTATTAATTTTTTTTTTTCTCAAAACAACCAGTATTTATTCCTAAACCGGTATTATTATCGATTTTAAACCAGCTTTCTGTCTGATCTTCTCATAATAACCTATCTAATTAATCTAAAAACCAAAGAAAAACTTATGGGATAAAAAAAAAATATATATAAATAAATACAAAACTCTAAATATCCCCAAGATGTTGTCTTTCGGCAGTGTCCCCAGAACACTGGCAGCATTACCTCGCTGGATAGCTATACTTATTCTCTGAGCAAGGTAATGGTCAGCCTTCTGGTTATAGGACGTGTCGACCAATTTAATTTATTACAAATTATAAATAAAATATTTGTAGGGGATGATAAATTTATGATGCGAGCTGAACTGGCCACAGACCCGAAGTCTACAGCTAATGAGCCCCTGTTCAGCTCGTGCATCAACCTTTTGGTGATATCACAGGATTGCAAGTCTCTTGCCCAGTAAACCAACTAGGTGTGAGGACCTTTACCCGCACCGCTATCGCGTCTGTATATTACTTCCCAATCACCTGCAAGCAGGCTACTTGGGCACTCTTAAGTCGAGTAGCTCCTTGCGACCGACGCTTGGTTTCCCAAGCATTGGGGACCTACCACCACTCTCCAATCTCCATGGGTACCGGAGCTGAAGGAGCGCTCCCCTAAAGAGGGTCACTCGCTCACTTCCCGACCAGCACTCTGTAGGCCTAGAGAAATTGTACCAACACTTGGGCGCCAGATAGCTGGCTATTTTACCTGAAGTCCATGACAGGTACCGGAGCTGTAAGGCTGGATTAGCAGTGGACCGGTCAGCTTTGACGAGTCACTGATGGCAGATGGGCAGGAATGTCTGGGAGCGATGGCCGCGTATGGAGCGCCAAAGCGGCAAGAGTTTGTCCGTACTAACTCCTTTTCGGAGGGTTTTTGATCTGTTATTTTACGATAAATATATCTGAACTCTCAATTTGTCCCCCGAACGAGATACCTTTCCATATCTCTACCCGCTACATTAAGTAGACAATAAAATACTTTTAGCTGACTTAGTTAACATTATGCGTGTAGATCGTAAATAATCTTTTTTGAAGTCGGTAAAAAATATCAGTTGGATAAAAGTCAAGTTCAACAGGAAACGCAGTCTGCAGCGGAAATCGGGAACCCGGCACCGGTAGAGGAAACGGGACTTCCCGGGAAACTAACTTGTCTATGGAATGGAGAATGTGTATATATATTTTAAATTTTCATAAATCTAAGATTCAAGACGCTAATTCACAGTTTCCTTTCAGGGACTCAAAGGTTGACTGAAAGAGATCCCTTTTATGGATAAGTCCGACCTTGTACAATATGTCTTATCACTACAATCTGTGTTATGTAATATTTAATGCAATAAAGATTTTACAAGCAAAAATTAAAATCTCTTTAGTTGATGTTAGGCCCTACCAACACCTAAGTTGTTGTTGGGCCCTACCAACACTTAAGGCCGGACTCCGCCAAAACGAAAGACAACCAGAAAACAGATGTGTTTTCATGCATTTGAAACTGTATGCGGTGTCAAGCGGAGTGCAGCGAGGTGTGTATGAAAAGCGGGCACATCCCGGCCACTCCATACAAATGTCGCGTCGTTTACTACTACATAAATTATGACGTCTGTCCAGAGCGTGAATGAGCGTGTGGGCGTGCGGCGCCATACAAACTGTTCCAGATTCGTCTCAGAGGGGAGGTGAGGTCGATACGAGAGAGCGGCAAGGAGTTGTCATACTGTACATAGTACTATTATTTATACTGTAGTCCGGGCCTTAGATCTCAAAGACACGTCGACCCGCAGCCATCAATTGCCACCGATGTGTGGCGACACACATCATTTGAGCCCTTACAAACATAATCGCGAGCCTAACATGTATACGGCCTGTATGATTAAAATTGATTACTATAGACTTTAGGCGTTTTCAATACAAGAGTTGCGGACCGGTCTGCACGGAAGATTAAATAATACTGATGACACCCGGCAAACGTGGTTTTGCCCTATAAATTATACTAATATCGCTATAAAAAAATTGGGGTTGTGTGATAGAAGGGTGAAAATTTAGGGTTATATCATAATGTTATAATAATAAACTTGTACTATTCCACGTTATTATATTTAATATTACCGACCGGTTTCGCCGCTAAGGCATTATCAAGGTAAACAGATGTTGTTTGTGTTTCTACAAAACATTTTTATACCGTGCAATAAATGACAAAAATTATTAAAAATAAAAATATTAAAAGGGTATTCCGGATTAGGGTTATATGTAATTTTAATACCACATCATTAAAAAAAAGGTGAACCACCCTTATCACTTAGGGATATAAAATAGATAACAACATATTCTCAGACCTATATACAGAATATACATATAAAATTTTATCCAAATCGGTCAAGCCGTTTCGGAGGAAATTGGTAACAAACATCGCGACACGAGAATTTTATATATTAGATTAAAATTTATACAGTAAAACGTCTCTTTTTAGTGATGTACTTACTCTAATTAATATACCAAACTTTATTTCTAAAGACACCTTGGCACTCCTTTTAATGAAAAGTTACACAATAAATACATTTGTTTATGACTTTGTCAAGATGAAAGTTGTCCCAAAGTTTCTAAGTACAAAATGTTATGAAAGTCTGAAGTATTCATGTTGTTCATAATAATCCCACTTATATTATATACAGCATTCTCAAGAGCAATTTTATTTGGCTGGTTTTTTGTGAGGCAGAGGATCTCTAGTTAGGCTCCATGCGTCCTCAAAATGTTTTTATGCTGCTTCGGGTAACAGACAAGCATACGGCTCGCCTGATGTGAAGCGGTTACCGTTAACATTCACATCACTCGCGCGCAATTTGGTCTCTCAATTTTCTTAAATTTTCTGATTTTGATGACGAGCTCGGTGGTCGAATGGTCAATGGCCACTTTGACTCCGAGGTCGCGGGTTCGATTCCCGCACAATACAAGTATGTATTTACAAAAAAAAATGTATTTAAGTACATTTATCAGTTGTCTAGTACCCATAACACAAGCTTTGCGCTTAATTTGGACTAGATGGCGCTGTGTAAATTGTCCAGAAATATTTATTATTATTATTCATTTATTCCTTTTGTATCTCCTATTTATTACATTTTTAAATATATATAAATAAAAATATATATACATTTAAAAATATAAAAAAGAGGGGCACCCGCCGATAGCGGAGCGAAGACCCAAGCTACCGGTGGTCAGGGCTCCAGAGTGAGGAATCTCCTCACAATGCGGGCCGTGTCCAGAAGAACCGCCTTTTGTATCCGGTTCTTAACCCAACCGCCAAGCGCGAGCCTCTCGAGGTGACGGTCGAGACTCTTCGCTATAAGTCCGTTCACTGTTACAACTATCGGTACAATTATCGCCACGAGTCCACATGCCACATGGCGGTAACCTCGTGAGCCAAGTCCAAGTACTTCGAAAGTTTCTCTTTTTCGGCCTTCACGAAATTATTATCATTATTACCAGCGCAACATTCTTGTTTTTTTCTGTCAGAACATTCTCCTGACAATAACAAATACAACATAAAGAGAAATAAACAAATCGGTCCAGCCGTTCACGCTTGATCACAACTTCACCAAGTTCACCAAGGAAAATAGGGCTTCATTTATTATATGTAATATAATAGATCTTTGACCGTTTAACGTTTATTTTTACCACCCATTGATAGTCCCAGCAATCGCAGAGGTTGTTAAGTGTGTATATTATTCTAAGCTACTGAACTCTTTCCTGCACGAGTTTCAATGACTTTAGTCAAAAAAATAAAACGGGTTTAATCTAAAATTCCAGCTAAAAATAGCCATCGGACAATTATCATTGACATTTAATTCTAGACTTCAATGAACTTGGACATTTACCAACGATTTTAACTCGTTAAATAATTGAAAGGACAATTGCCTAAATTCATTCAAATTAGTAACTGTTTGTTTCGTTTGTCCGTGTATAAGAAACGTTTGTTATGGATTATTATTTGTTCAGTATAGAGCAAGGGGCCTATGGGACGGAGGGCCGACCACACATGCCCACCACTGTGTCTCTTGTGTAGCCAGGATTAACATCGGCGACCAACAAAAAAGGCAATGAACAGTGAAGTACATTGCAGTCCCGGAGGTAAACACAGCTGCCTTACTAAGTCACAACGAATTTAATCAGACGAAATTAGTAGGTGTAAGATGCTTTTGGAATTTGACTTCCCATTTTAGCAATTTGAGAGACGGTAATGTGACAAATAAGGCAATAAAAGTCTAAAGAGATGGAGAGCGGTGGACCTACCAATCTCTATTTTAACATTTGGCATGAATTTCGCACATAGTTCTGCTGAACATACTCGTAGGCTTCTTCCATAGATTTCCACAATGATCGGTTCTGTGCCGGTTGCATCCATCGGCTCTGTAGAAGCTGCTGTTCCACCCCTAGGTCACTGGCTCGGCAATGCACGCACATACACTCATACAACGTCCACACTCACCCGCGGCTCGCGTGTACTGACGTTTATGCCAATATGCACGAACACACGAGACAATGTATGTATTGTCTTAGTTGGACATACACTACATCCCTCCCTTATTTATAAATTAAACTAATGATTTTAAACTAAAAATCATTTTAATATGAGCTACTATAACATCATCCAATCAAATACTAACAATAATCAAAATGCTTTGTAACACTCAGACAACTACTTAAATTAGGCTTCATCATAAGTATTTATATTTCCTGGTTCTGATGCTGTCCATTCGCCTTGTATCTTTTTCAAATGCACCACATTTCTTCTCAATACTTGTCCTGTTTCATCGTTTTTTACTATGAAGTCTCCGTGATCGGACCTTTCGACCGTGTGGGAAGTAGGATTGAAATTTGAGCTGAGCTTATTCGTTTTCTCCATATTCTTGACGTACACTTTATCTCCTTTAATCAAGTTTGAATGAGTAGCTCGTTTTTTCATATCCCCATACTCCTTTCCTTTTTCTTTTTGAATCTTGTCTCTATCTCTTACATCCGTGTCAACTTCTGCATTATCTAATTTGTCGAACGATGGAATTTTATCTCTGTTTTGGCGTTTGAAAAACAACTCTGAAGGGGATTTGCCTGTTGTAGAGTGGGGTGTACTATTATACATAATAAGATATTCCCACAAACTTTCTCTGATATCCCTCTTTTCTATTTGACTGATCTTTAAACGCTTCAAAATGTCCCGGTTCTGTCTCTCGACCTCGCCATTTTGTTGCGGCCAATATGGAATTGTATTGTAAAGAACTATATTACATTCCTTACAGAATGATCTAAATTCGTCGCTCACAAATTGCCGCCCATTGTCTGCAGTAATTGATATTGGATATCCTAATCTGCTAAAAATTTCCTTGAGAATTTTTATAATATGAGAGCTTGTGATTGATTTTGTGATCTTTACCTCCTTATAACGACTGTAATAATCGACAACCACAAGTAAATAGTCCTGATTGGGCAGTGGACCGAGTAAGTCCATTGCAATGTCAATCCAAGGAGCTAACGGTAGCTCACGGCGCTTCATTGGTGCAGGAGGATTTGGAAAACTTACTAAGGTGCAGCTTTTGCACGATTTCACTAGATTCTCTGCATCCTTATCAATTCTCGGCCACCAGACTTTTGACCTCAATCGACCTTTCATGGCCACTATGCCTGGATGGCCCTCGTGTGCGGCATCAAGCACATCCTTCCGTAATGTTTCTGGAATCACTATTCGGTTCCCTCTCAATAAAATGTCGCCATAAAAACAAAATTCATTTTCAAAAATCTTGTAACCTCTAACAGATTCGCTCCATTCTTGCTGATATAACCCCTTCTTCACGTCGATAATTTCTTTATCCCTTCTGGATGCTTCTGTGATATCACGCAACGCTACTGCCTGAGGTCTATATTGTTCCACTATTTGGTGAACATACACGTCCTGTCCTTTTGCAGGGGTCTCCAAATGTGCACACAGTCGTGATAAGGGATCAGCTATGTTGGTTTTTCCTGGCTTGTAAATTACCTTAAATTTATATGATTGTAATCTAAGTACCCATCGCTCTATTCGAGCACACGGCTTTGATTTTGGACCAAATAGCACTTCTAATGGCTTATGGTCCGTTACTAAGTCGAATTCTTTGCCAAAGACGAATATATTAAAATGTTCGACGGACCAAACAAGGGCTAGAGCCTCTTTTTCGGTTTGGCTGTATTTTCTTTCGCACTCTGTCAATGTCCGGTTCCCATAAGCAATTATTCGTGGACCCTTTGAATCCACCTGTATTAAAATAGCACCAAGTCCAACTGGACTTGCATCTGCGATTATCTGGGTCTTATCTTTAACATCATAGTATCCCAAGGACTGTATATCTGTTAATATCTTCTTTAGGTCTTCAAAAGCTTTGTCTTGTTCATTAGACCAAAATGGTTTGAGCTCAGCATTTTTGCAGAGCTTCTTTCGCAATAATTCTTTTAAAGGTTCTGTTTTTGTAGCCAGATGTGGTATCCATTTGTTAACATAATTTACGAGGCCTAAAAAACTTTGTAGTTCTTCCACGTTCGTAGGGGTTCTAAAATTCGTAATGCTATCAATGTATTTTGTAAGAGGTTTTACGCCTTCTGGAGTTAAATCATGCCCCAAAAAATGCACCTTCTCCACTTTGAAAATGCACTTTCCTTTATTGAGCAAAATGTAATTTTCTTTGAGAATCTTTAGCACTTGTTGCAGTCTAATATCATGTTGCTCTTCGTTGTCTCCGTAGATTAAAATGTCATCGATGAAATTAACGACGCCTTCGCATTTCAATAAGACTTTCTCCAGTATCTTTTGGAAAATTTCAGGAGCACAGTTGATACCGAACATTAGTCTTTTATATCGGTAAAGCCCCTTAGCCGTAATGAAGGTTGTGATGTGTCTGCAGTCTGGGTGTAGTTCAAGCTGGTGAAATGCATTTTTTATGTCCAATTTACTGAAATATTTGGATTTCCCAATTTTCGGCAACAGTTGGTCCATACAAGGCAGTGGGTGATTCTCTCGCATGATTGCAGTGTTAGCACGTCGCATGTCGACACACAGGCGCAAATCGCCATTCTCTTTTAAAATAGGCACCATCGGGGATACCCATCTTGAAGGACCATGTACCTCTTCAATGATGTCACAATCCAGTAGCTCCTGAATCTTGCTTTCTACTTTAGCTTCCAGTGGAATAGGTATACGTCGATATGGCTGCGACACTGGCTTTACTGTGTCATCTATTGGAATTTCTACTAATACATTTTTCATTTTAGGAAATGGCTTGGCCATGGCTATATCTTCAATTTTGTTGATATCCATGCCAATTTTTAAGACGCCTAAGCGTGTGGCTGTTTCTTTTCCTAGCAAATCTCGAGTACCTCCTGCAATAACGTATACTGTGGCACGTTCCTTACGATCCTTAATACCGATAATAGTTTCGAAAGATCCACTAATATTTAGTGGCGTATTACTTCCGTAGGCTAAGAGCGTTTTATTAGGCTTTTCTATTTGATTTTCCACTTTGACTTGCTCCTTTTTCAAGATCCTCCATGTATTCTCAGTTATCAAGTTGACTTTACAGCCCGAGTCGACGAGCATGTCAACTTTTACGCCACCTATGATGGACTCGACAGTCACATCATCTTCGACATTAAATACGTAATCGACTTCTATCCTCTTCTTTTTCTTTTCTTCCAAATTGTTGTTACCTGTTCTCTCTTTTTCGTCTAGCTTCCTCTTTATACCTATTTTTACAGATCTGCAATACTGACGAAAATGTCCCATCTTGTTACAATGGTAACATGCTTTTACTCTTGCAGGGCAGTCTCTGTCTTCTGATCGATGTTTACTGCTCCCGCATCTGCTACAGGATTTCGTCTTGTTTTTCTTGTATAACTGTCTATTTGTGTTTGTTTCTTCTTTTTCTTTGTTGTTATATATCGCGTTAACTTCCTGACTTTCTTGTTTTTTATTTCCATATTTTTCCATCTGATCATTAACAACCTCCAGCGTATTTGCTGCGGTTACAATTTGATCGAGAGTGATTTCATCACCGATCGACAAAATTTTTTTTCGTAGCTCTGTGGAAGTACATTTTTCGCTTATTTGATCAATGAGATGATCATCTTTCCGATCAAAATTACACTTATCTGCCTGTTTCCGAAGTCGCAACAAAAATCTTTCAAATTTTTCTCCTTCTTCCTGTTTCATGAGTCGAAACAAGTGACGCTCGTATACTCGGTTCTGTTTTGGAAGAAAGAATTCGTCCAATTTGTCGATAGCTACTTGAAAGACGTCAATGTTGGCGACAGCTTCAACATGGGCACCAGGTAAGTTGTAGTATATTTCTTGAAGGTTAGTCCCCCCAAAATGCAACAATGTTGCACTCTTTTTCTTTGGAGCCTTTATGTCAGATGCATCTAGGTATATAAGCAAAGCTCTTTTCCATTTCTCCCACCTATGTCCGACCGAGGCTTGGTCACCTTCTACATCTAGCCCTTCCAAAGGTGGTAATGGATTAGCCATTATTTATTCCCGTTGGGGTGATCTGAAATAAATAGACTACTTATACTTTAGCTGTTACCAAGCTATTCATTAGACCTGTCGTCCAAGAAATAAATTGAGGCCTTTATTATATTTACAGCCAGACTTCCAAATGGACGTTCATATATTTTTTTTTTTTGAACCAATTCCCAATTTAATGGAGGTAGTCTACAACATGTTTATGCTACCATAAATATTTACAATTTAACGGGGTCTTTATCAACCAATTCCCAATTTAATGGAGGTAGTCTACGACATATTTCAGTGAAATAGCATGCTACCATAAATGTTTCCAATTTAATGGAGGTCTTTAACAACCAATTCCCAATTTAATGGAGGTCAACGTCATGTCAACCAGTTCCCAATTTAATGGAGGTCAACGTCATGTCAACCAGTTCCCAATTTAATGGAGGTCAACGTCATGTCAACCAGTTCCCAATTTAATGGAGGTCAACGTCATGTCAACCAGTTCCCAATTTAATGGAGGTCAACGTCATGTCAACCAGTTCCCAATTTAATGGAGGTCAACGTCATGTCAACCAGTTCCCAATTTAATGGAGGTCAACGTCATGTCAACCAGTTCCCAATTTAATGGAGGTCAACGTCATGTCAACCAGTTCCCAATTTAATGGAGGTCAACGTCATGTCAACCAGTTCCCAATTTAATGGAGGTCAACGTCATGTCAACCAGTTCCCAATTTAATGGAGGTCAACGTCATGTCAACCAGTTCCCAATTTAATGGAGGTCAACGTCATGTCAACCAGTTCCCAATTTAATGGAGGTCCTCATAGTATTTGAGGCCAAATTATATTCCAATTTAATGGAGGTAAACTTAACCAAACAAATAAGTTCTTTTTTATTTTTTTATTATTATTATTTTTTTTTTTAAAAAAAAAAGGAAGCGTTCAATTTTCCTTCAATATATTCAAAACTATTCGTTGGGATTATTTCCAATCAAATGTAATAACTAACGATTTCATTTCGATTTACCTACGATAGCACGGACTTTTTTTTTTTTTTTTTTTTTTTTACGTGCTATATCGAGCCATATTAAATAATAATAATGTTCTTATCAAACATATCAATTACATTAACTTTCTTAAAATGTGTATCAAATATGTTATGAACGCAGTAGGTACAGTATGCTTGTAACTTATAATAACAAGTCGACGATGTTGTTTACATTATAAGATAACTCTGATCCGAGTCCAACTCTACTATAATGCGTATACATAGTGTAATGCGACCAGCAACAGCCGCTTCATGTGGGAACCTACCGCCGCAGCTTGTTCAAAATGTAAACATTTCTATAGTTATCTTACTCTATATTCACTAAGATTTTCATGCAATATCAAAACATTAACGTGATAAATGATAACATTTGCAATGTTCGTTAAGAATTAAAAAATATAAAATTGATTTATAACAATTAGAACCCAAAACGTCATAACATTTATTTCTCTCTAATTTTATTTCTTTGTTACCTTTTGACTCGTCGCCACTTGTAGAAGCTGCTGTTCCACCCCTAGGTCACTGGCTCGGCAATGCACGCACATACACTCATACAACGTCCACACTCACCCGCGGCTCGCGTGTACTGACGTTTATGCCAATATGCACGAACACACGAGACAATGTATGTATTGTCTTAGTTGGACATACACTACAGGCTCCCTGCAATGTTTATCAGGTCATCGGTCCATCTAGTGGAGGCCGGCCGACGCAGCGTTTCCCGTATCCGTGGTTGCAACTCGAGAACCTTCTTGCCCCAACGGCCATCAGTTCTCCGAGTTATGTGGCCTGTCTACTAACTCTGTTGACTAACCCTGTCACTAAGACCTCTGCCTGCTTTTCTTTAGAACTATGTCTGGAACTCTCGTTCTATTAAGGACTACTCTTTTCTGAACCTATCAAGTAGACTTTCGCGTAACATATAATAAATATACAAGTTCTGAATAATAAAAAAATGGGATGTGGCTGTGCTATAGACACGGTCGTGTGTTGTACGTGAATACGTTATATGCACTAAACTAAAACGGCAACGCTTCCCCCTCCCCCGCACGCGATGTTCGATAGTCCTTACTTAGCCATTTTTAGCCTGCACGCAGGTGAAAGGGAAGTAAGACCTGAGGGGCAATTCTCGTAATTAAATATAGTCATAATTCAGTTTCGCGCCAGTCTCGATCTCATAAATGTCACATTTGGTATTCTCGTAACACAATATGTAACTTGAAAATTAAATTTAAGCGGTATTGTATCGAAATATGAGTCAAAAATTAAACAAACTACGAATGTTACTTTGCCAACAACAAGAATTGATTTGTTAATGATTGATTGATTAATTAATGAAGTCAAGTATATAATTTTAGTCTATTCACTATTCAATCTCGATTCGGTCAACTTTCAATCTGCGTTCGTAGAAAAATTACGAGAATTGGCCTTCTGCTAGCAATCCGCTTGCGTGCTCGTTTGGTTTACTGAGCGCAAGAGCCGTGCGGGTAAAGGTCCTCTCGTCTGGTTGGTTTACGAGACAGAGACAGAGACTCGTAATCCTGTGATATAACCGGAAGGTTGGTGCACGGGGACGCATTAGCAGTTAAGTATAGGGTACGACTCCTTACTTAGCGTAATAAATTCTTTGATCCTACATCTATCCAGTGGTGTGATTGAATTTTGAATCTAGATGATAAATTTGTAGCTGCCTCCCCATAGAAGCAATTATAAAAGCGTATTCACATCAATATATACTAAATTTAATAACGGCATTCCGCACACTATAAATAGCTCGATACAAAAGAGCCATATCATTATGATGAAGCGGCGTATACTAATGACGTGTTTATTATAGAAGTTCGCGATTGTCTTTGACTTATGTAACTAAATATCGAGTTATTACTTGTTGTGACATTCTTGTTGGCGATGTAGTATTACTGATCAAAAGGTAATCTTCATATTGAGAGATATAATCGGAACTGCGGAATTCTAAGGCTCTATTTACAACCGCGCGGCATTCCGCGGAATTTAAAAAAAAATCCATTAATTGAAGCTACTTTTTGCAACGAAATTGTACATGATGAACTTTATGTCAATTGTATAACATATAAACTTAAATACGAGCCAAAAAAGGTCGCGCGTCTTCCGGGGAATCCTTGCGAATTCTCGTGAATTCCCCTAGCTACGGTCGGCGCTGCATGTGGAATATACGGGAATTGGCACGAACGGGGAGTCGATCGGGTTGGTCACAGCAATGGAATACGCGAGAATACTCGATCATTCCAGCGAATAATCGCGTTTTCTTGCGTCGTGAGGCGAAATTGACACTTTCATTCCATTCCATTACGACGAGCTCGGTGGCGTAGCGGTCAATGACGCGGCTTCGACACCAACGCTCGTGGGTTCGATTCCCACATAGGACAAACATTTGTGTGCATGAACATGTCTGTTTGTCTTGGGTGTTTTCTATGTATCATAAGTATGTATTTACAAAAAAAAAATGTATTTACGTATGTTTATCAGTTGTCTAGTACCCATAACACAAGCTTCGCTTACTTTGGGGCTAGATGGCGCTGTGTAATTTGTCTGACAATATTCATTATTTATTTTTTATTTATTTCGCGGCGATATAAATTGAGCTTATGGGAAGTTCGGGCCGTGTATTGGTACAGTTGGGGCCACAATCACAACACCACTGGGGTGTCGTTTACAATTTATTTTAGGTAACAACACTACCGTGATGAAGTTCTAATACAAAATTGGTGTATTTATCGATATTAATCATTTATAATCTTTATTCCAACTTAATTCACAAATATCTGTACAATTCAATTATAAAACTAAAGTACCTAAAATTAAATAATACTAAAATAAAACTAACCTAAAACTAAAATAAATGTAAAAAGTTTGGCCCATGTGGCATCGTTCCCAAGATGCTAGCAGCATTACCTCGCTGGATGGCTAAACTGATCCTTTGGGCGATTCGCTGATATAGACGTTTCACTTTATCCAACAGCGGTCACAGTCCCACCCGATTTTTTTTATATAAAAATAATACATTGAAATCACCTAGATCTAGACCAGGGGTTCCCAACCAGTGGTCCGCGGCCCACCAGGGGTCCGTGAGAGATAAATTATGGTCCGTGATACAAACTTATAATGAAAGAGATTGAGCTGTTATACAAAATACTAACAACTCGAATTATATAATAATGGATTTATATGACACTTGGGACCCTACTCCCAACAAGAACCTGGTCCGCGAATAAAAAAAGGTTGGGAACCACTGATCTAGACAAACAGACATGTTCATGCACACAAATATTTGTCTTATGCAGAGATGAACCCGCAACCTCGGAATCAAAGTGGCCTTTGCTAACCATTCGACCACCGAGCTCGTCAAATATCTTTCTGCTATTGTACTAATATCTAAACAAAGAATGTCTGTAAGTAATTGCTACCAAGAAACAGATTAGAGTTAATCGGAGCTATAACCCCCATGCTCAGCGGAGAGGCACGTATTCTACGTAAAGAACTGTTTGTTATATTAATCAAGAACGCTCGTTATGACAGATCAATGGCCGACTATTGATTAGTTATTAAAAGAATTGCTGATGCTACCTACATTCTCTTTCAAAATAGAGATCGGCAATGATATAAAGGAACGAAATTTATCCCCATAATGTTATAATAAAGCACTTGTACTATTCCACGTTATTATATTTAATATTACCGACCGGTTTCGCCGCTAAGGCATTATCAAGGTAAACAGATGGTGTTTGTGTTTCTACAAAACATTTTTATACCGTGCAATCAATGAAAAAATTTGGTCATTGATTGCACGGTATAAAAATAATGTTTTGTAGAAACACAAACACCATCTGTTTACCTTGATAATGCCTTAGCGGCGAAACCGGTCGGTAATATTAAATATAATAACGTGGAATAGTACAAGTGCTTTATTATAACATTATGATAATAATGTTCCACCAAGTGCCAACAATCAACAGTATCAACTTTAAATTTATCCCCATTACCACATCATTACTCTGAGTCCTCATTGTGAGTGTTTTAGCCTGCAAGCACTCTGGAAGTTGACGAGGAGTTGGGTTTCTTGCGGACTCTAGTCTTTACCTACCTATGGATATTGTTTAAGACGAGCTGAAGATGAAATGGCTAAAAAACGTTTATTGAATCACTGTTTAGAACACTCCTGATCAATTTATCATACGAGAAGGAACATTGATAAGAGGGGAAACCAAATACCGCAGCAAAACAACAATTCCCTTGAGGGTTGTTGTGTTCCTGCGGGTGAGTGAGGTCACCAGAAAGGAAGGAGATGCTGCATTGGCAGCGGAGGTGGCGGCGTGCGAGTGATACTTTATTTTGCTAGCGTTAATATGGCTACGGTAACAGCTTCACATCAGGCGGGCCGTTTGCTTGTCTGCCACCCGACGTAGTATAAAAAAAAAGATGTCCTACATGCTCGTTTGGCCCCCTCTCATATGAAAAAAAAAATCTATATGACGGCCGCCATTAAATGGCGATTTATAATTTTCACATTAACAAAAAAAACGCTTGACGAGCTCAATTTACGTTACTTCCTAATCTACAAATAATATTTAGTTTGAATAATTAATGAACTTTGATGTAATGAAATGAAATTTGATGTAATGAAATGAAATTTGATGTAATGAATGAACATGAATAATTACTAGCATTATAGACCTCACCTCCTGTCTGAGAGAATTAAAGGTACTAAATAGTTAATGGAGGTATTAACTATTTAGTACTATTCAGCCAACCCGTAGTTGTGCAGAGTATGAGAGTATGCCTTAAATCCCTTCGATTGAGGGGAGACCCGTATCCTACTAGTGGGATGAATAACGGTTGTCGACGAGATAGTTTATAAAACTATTTAGTACCTCAGTAGATTCAGGTGTTATTTTGCGGAAGTAAAATTTACAGGCAATTTAATTTACACTATTTTACGCGCTTCCATCAACAGTTAGTTCATGCAAACTGCTGGTCTGATCGATGAACACATAGCTCGTGCTTAAATTTGTAGAGCTATTGCGAGGAGTCGAACAAAATCGGAAGCAAAAGCTAGTCTAAAGGTCGCAACAACACTATCGAGTAAAATGCAACTTTCACGGTTCGTCGGGTGAGATTAATAGTCTGGTCCTTGCTATTATGAAATTTAATAAGGGGTTTCAAATCACGTAATTGATCCCTAATAAAATAACCGTACTTCCGACTTCTGGTAGGAGAAATCTTGTGGATTATTTTGATTGGGTATATACGAGTATAATAATATGATGTTCATGACATGTACAATAAAGATGAAATAAATACGCCTGAGGGATTTTTTCTACGTCAATATCAATCAAGTTTCTAAACGAAAATACCGTATAAGTGAACGAAGTAATCTTTGTAGCGTACAATTATATTTATCATATAATTGGTATCGCATTGCTGTAATTAGGGTTTATTTACAATACGGTATTGTCACTGTCACATGTCACTGACATGTGTCACCATTATTCGCGCGGCGTTTTAGTGCGGCGACAGTGTTGCTATATTTTCCACTACGCAATGTAGTCGTTAATGAGTAATTATATTCTTGATCGATTCTCTCGTGATCTTGGTTGAGTTAATAATGTGTAGACACTTAGCGAGCCGAGATTGTCATCACACATTAAAAGGTGGTCGACGAAATTGTAACAATAATTTATGTACCAATTATCGCGTTTTATATAGACCATCATATCTATGGTTCCTTTTTATGTGTTGTGACTTAAGGACTGGCAACATTATACACAGACTGTCAGATGGAACTCGGACGTGATCATGTAAGTGGAACAAAGAAAACGTAATAAGTGGTTAGAGGAATTGGATCGGAAGACATCCTGGCTCTAGTCCTTGAAACAGGACATATCTTTGGACGGCAGTTAATACAATCGTCATATAACAGTCGGTGGCGGGCATATTTCCGTTCCGACCCTTCCCGGTGTCACGCGATGGCGTGGCACTATTAAGTGACGACGACCCTCGGTTCGTTTCTCCGAAGGTCGATTGGTTTGGGAGGACCGATCGTGTCACGTGCGATATCTGCACGCGACGATGCCAAGGAGTTCCACTTTCCCCTCTTCCAGCGGCTCCACGTAAGTGTGCACACACGTTTCGTCTTTTTTGCTATGGCCAAGTAGAATCAGTGCGCGCGTATCGTCTCCGCGTCCCGGTAGTGCGGACTTATCCCATTATTGAATAAATAATGTAATTTGTAACTCTGTTTTTTTTTTATTGAGAACGTACAAGCCCAGCAACCCTGAATCATGCATCCAAGAGGTCCTTGAAGTAAAGGTCCAGTGCAACCTTCGAGAGACATATCCGTGAGCACTCTCCAATCTCTTTTTATATAACTTGTTCGTGTGTAATAATTCTCTTTTGCATTTATATGGTGATGGGGTTCTTTGCCATATAACCATCACCATATAACCCTGCTTAGAATCTTTTTTTTTTATTCTTTTTTTTTACACACGACACGTGATGGACCGACAGTGTCCTCACTGTGCTCCGGTGGCGTTTCATATTCAGTGTTATTCTTATTTTGACTCCTAAAAGTTACGTTGGGATGGGCTTCACCCGGTACCTTAGAACTATCACTGTTTCCATCTGCCATCTTGGAGAAATGTAAATACAAACACCTAAATACTTATACTAACAATAGTATCAACTATTGAATTAGTTTATTCAAGTTTGTGAGCAGTATGCATACAGAAACAAAATTAATACATAGTACTAACATATGTTTAAAGTCAATGACCTTAACACGCAGTATGTAAACAAAGTTAGTCAAAAATTATGTGTTTAAATGATGAACGACCATAACATAACATGATAATTAAGAAATATAGTACTTGTACACACTTCTTATCACTAAATAGACCTGTATTAACTGTTCATACAATCACAAACTGATACTGCAATTAAAATTATAGGTTAAGTATGGCAGATTTCAACAAGAAACAAAATAGTGATATATTTACCAAAAAAATATGTAAATAGTAGCTGACAACGGCTGAAATACATCCCACTAACAGCATAAAACTTTACAATAGCACAAATAACATCAAGTATTTGACCAAACAAAAAAATAATGAAATTTAACTTTTGTAACAAAATTTACCGTTCACAAACCAAGCAACCATGAACATTTGAGTTAATTTAACAAGTTTTAAAAGCTAATTATATAGTTCGGGCGCCATTGTCGTGTGTAAAAAAAAAGAATAAAAAAAAATATTATAAATATTGTAGCGTACAATTATATTTATCATATAATTGGTATCGCATTGCTGTAATTAGGGTTTATTTACAATACGGTATTGTCACTGTCACATGTCACTGACATGTGTCACCATTATTCGCGCGGCGTTTTAGTGCGGCGACAGTGTTGCTATATTTTCCACTATGCAATGTAGTCGTTAATGAGTAATTATATTCTTGATCGATTCTCTCGTGATCTTGGTTGAGTTAATAATGTGTAGACACTTAGCGAGCCGAGATTGTCATCACACATTAAAAGGTGGTCGACGAAATTGTAACAATAATTTATGTACCAATTATCGCGTTTTATATAGACCATCATATCTATGGTTCCTTTTTATGTGTTGTGACTTAAGGACTGGCAACATTATACACAGACTGTCAGATGGAACTCGGACGTGATCATGTAAGTGGAACAAAGAAAACGTAATAAGTGGTTAGAGGAATTGGATCGGAAGACATCCTGGCTCTAGTCCTTGAAACAGGACATATCTTTGGACGGCAGTTAATACAATCGTCATATAACAGTCGGTGGCGGGCATATTTCCGTTCCGACCCTTCCCGGTGTCACGCGATGGCGTGGCACTATTAAGTGACGACGACCCTCGGTTCGTTTCTCCGAAGGTCGATTGGTTTGGGAGGACCGATCGTGTCACGTGCGATATCTGCACGCGACGATGCCAAGGAGTTCCACTTTCCCCTCTTCCAGCGGCTCCACGTAAGTGTGCACACACGTTTCGTCTTTTTTGCTATGGCCAAGTAGAATCAGTGCGCGCGTATCGTCTCCGCGTCCCGGTAGTGCGGACTTATCCCATTATTGAATAAATAATGTAATTTGTAACTCTGTTTTTTTTTTATTGAGAACGTACAAGCCCAGCAACCCTGAATCATGCATCCAAGAGGTCCTTGAAGTAAAGGTCCAGTGCAACCTTCGAGAGACATATCCGTGAGCACTCTCCAATCTCTTTTTATATAACTTGTTCGTGTGTAATAATTCTCTTTTGCATTTATATGGTGATGGGGTTCTTTGCCATATAACCATCACCATATAACCCTGCTTAGAATCTTTTTTTTTTATTCTTTTTTTTTACACACGACAATGCACAAAATAAGAATAACACTGAATATGAAACGCCACCGGAGCACAGTGAGGACACTGTCGGTCCATCACGTTCTGAATACCTTTCAGACAAAGTATTGTTTGTAACCCGTGATGACAATCTCCGGTCGTTAAACCTTAAATACACAGGTGACTCAAATGTTACGGATTTCTTCTTGCGTGTTGACGATTACATGCGTAGTAGGGAATTGCCCGAGCAGAAGATACTCCGGTGTTTTTCAGATTTATTAAGCGGTAATGCCTTAGATTACTATAGGACAATCCGCGACTCTGTTCGTTCTCTTGCAGACTTAGAATCTAAATTTAAATCATTCTTTTTATTAGAAGATAATGACTTTCTTTTGGAACGGAAGATTAGGAATCATACTCAGGCTCCTAACCAACCTGTTAATTTATTTTTATTAGAGATGTTGACGATGAACTCAAGGCTGGCTCATCCTCTTTCAGAGAGCATCCTTATAGAGGTCATCATGCATAACATGTTGCCTTCTTATGCCCAACTGTTGGCACTTAACACCATTGATAGCACCGATCAGTTGCTTGCTTTAAGCAAACGCTATGAACGTTTTGTTAACATTCCTTCGAATAGCCACCAGGCTAAGACTGACAAACATCATAAGTCTGTCACAGTAGTTAACTCACAGCGCCAAGCACCTGACACACAGTATAAGTGCTTGAAATGCAAGAAAGTAGGTCATTCATACAAACAATGTAAGGCTATTCGTGGAATTGTTTGTTTCAAGTGTGGTAACAAAGGTATACTGACTTATGCTTGTCCCAAGTGCAATGGAACATCTAAAGCTGACTCGCCTCCAACACCTAACCAAAAAAACTAGTGCGCTCAGGAATGTCTAGGACTAAATCCAATTTGCAACACCTCGGTACAGTCATTCCTGACATCTCAACTTTTGATGGCGATAATAGACTTTATTTAGATTTCTTGGTGGGTGATACTGCTTTACATGGTTTGTTGGATACTGGGGCTAATCTCTCTATTATTGGCAATGATTTTCATAATTCTTTGCTTCATTTGGGTTTTTCCTTAGATAAAGTTAATATGGGAGCGAAGTGCGCTAACGGTTCTGAAGTTAAGGTAACAGGCAGAATGACTTTACCAGTTAATTTCAAGGGTCGATTTTTGGCATTTCATTTTTTATCCTTCCGCATATTACTATGGATATTATTTTAGGATATGGATTTCATTCACGATTTTGGAATTTAATTTTTTTTTTTAATTTAACTAAATCACAGTCTTTATGTGAGGCTGGTGAACCTTTACCCAATAGTTGTTAAAGAAATAATATTTCTTTTTAGTTCACAGAGGATACACAATGATACCTCAAATTCAATTATTTTTGGACACTTCTGTTAACACTACTACTAGTTGTACACCATACTTTTTGGCTAAAGGTCATGAGATAGTCGCGGATGGTGAACTGCATACATTGTGTGGCACCAGATTCGTTAGACAATCTTCAACTCGCTACTAGGCATAATAAAGCTTCAGCCTTAGATGAACTTGCAGATATTTTCCAACGTGTAAGCACTGCCTTGACCAAGGCGTACAAACAGAATGCCCACAGATATAACCTGCGCCGCCGAGAGCTCCGGTTAAGCGTTGGTGATATTGTGTGGAGGCGAAACTTTGTACAGTCAAACGCAGCCAAATTCTTCTCAGCTAAACTGGCACCACGGTTTGTCAAATGCAAAATTGTTGACAAACTATCTGATGTTGTTTATCAGTTGGAGGACTTCAATACAGGTTCTATAGGTAAATATCATGTCAAGGACATTATAAAAACGCCATAAGGTGTGTAACATAGATGTGTCCCTATACTGGTGTTGTTACCCTATGTATCTAATAGGTAGGGGAAAAAGTCTTTTCGCATTATAGTATGTATGAACTTGTAATAAAATCTCTTTGGTTATACCATTTGTGTCTGGCAGGTTTTGATATCTTTAAAAAGTTTATATTTTAAAAAAGATAATTCCAAATTCAAATTAGGTAAATGTGTCATTTTCATTTGTTTTTTTTTACTGTCAAGATGAGTGAATCTAATGAAGAAATTCGATTCATTTTAAAATTTTACTACAAAAAAGGTAAAAATGCAACGCAAGCTGCGAATAAAATTTGTGACGTTTATGGACCTAGTGCAGTGTCTGTGAGAGTAGCACAAATTTGGTTTAAGCGTTTTCAATCAGGAAATTTTGATGTGAAAGATGCACGTCGCTCTGGTCGCCCTGTTACGGATAAAATGGATGCCATTTTTGAAAAAGTGGAGCAAGAGCGGCATATCAGTAGTTACGACGTAGCTGAAGAACTAGGAATTGACCACAAAACAGTTTTGGCGCAATTGAAAAAAGCTGGGTACACTAAAAAGCTCGATATTTGGGTGCCTCACGATCTCACTGAAAGAAACCTAATGAACCGTGTACTCATTTGCGATTCTTTACTACGACGTAATGAAAGCGAACAGTTTTTGAAGAAGCTTATAACTGGTGATGAAAAGTGGATCACGTACGACAAGAACATGCGAAAAAGGTCGTGGTCAAAGGCCGGTCAGGCTTCACAGACTCTGGCAAAACCCGGGTTAACCCGCAACAAGGTGATGCTGTGTGTATGGTGGGATTGGAAGGGTATTATTCATTATGAGCTGTTACCGCCAGGCAGGACTATCGATTCTGAACTCTACTGTAAACAACTGATGAGATTAAAGCAAAAAGTTGAGAGAAAGCGGCCGGAATTAATTAACAGAAGGGGTGTGATTTTTCATCATGATAACGCTAGACCTCACACATCTTTAGCCACTCAGCAAAAATTAAGAGAGTTTGACTGGGAGGTGTTAATGCATCCGCCGTATAGTCCTGACCTTGCACCTTCTGATTTCCACCTGTTTCGGTCTCTTCAGAATTCTTTAGGCAATGTCAGGTTACCATCACGAGAAGACTGCCAAAACCACTTGTCGTGGTTTTTTGAACAGAAGTCCCAAAATTTCTATAGTAATGGGATCATGTCTCTACCTACAAGATGGCCAAAAGTTATCGAACAAAATGGCACCTACATACTTTAGTTTAATGTAAATAAACTTTATTAAAAAATGTTTTGAATTTTCATATAAAATACGAAAAGACTTTTTCCCCAACCTAATATATTGTCATTACACCTTTATTTTTTTGTACCTGCATAGGTATAGGTCCACATTGACAATGTTTATTTTTGGATTTATCTTCAACTTTACTCATATTCATGGAAAATAAGTTTGAAAGATAGAATTTTTTGTTCAACGAGGAAAAATTTTTTTTTCACCGATGAAAATTTTTTTCTTATAATTGACTTTTTTGCTTTTGCTTATGTAACTACACACGGCAAGGATTCTAAATCCGTTTCTCTGATCAATTTAGGATCAGTACTTTAGTCAGAATATCGAAAACTGTGTTTTCAATTTTTCAACGATGAAAAATTTTTTTTCAAAGTTGACTTTTTTGCTTTTGCTTATGTAACTACACATAGCAGGGATTCTAAATCCGTTTTTCTGATCAATTTAGGATCAGTACTTTAGTCAAAATATCGAAAACTGTGTTTTCAATTTTTCAACGATGAAAATTTTTTTTTTCCAAGTTGATTTTTTTGCTTTTGCTTATGTAACTACACATATCAGGTATTCAAAATCCGTTTTTCTGATCAATTTTGGATCAGTACTTTGGCAAAAATAGGGAAAACTGTGTTTTCAATTTATTTGTGATATCACACTTTTTGTTTTATTTCAACAATCTTTGTATTGTTTGGGTACCCATGGATCTTGTCTAGTGGGAAAACGCTTGTTTCGTAGGTTTGCTACCATTTCCGGTTGCAAGACAATTGAAATTAAGTTTTTTTTCCTAACTAATTTTTTCTGACCGTTGTCTTAAATTTTTTTTTGTTCTTCTTATTGAGATGACTCTAATAGGTAATTGCCAGTTGCAGTCACTTCAGTATGAAGAATCCTTGCATTCCGTCACATCAGATTCTTTCTGATAGGAGGCACGTTGTGGGATATAATACAGTACGCACACCAGCGACTGTTCATATTCACATCCCAAAAGGGCTCGCGACTTGTTGTGGATATTAAAAGAGTCATTACTCTTACTTTGCATTATTATTAGTATGTAGGTTACTCATTGGCCTAGCTAACCAATGCAGTCATGTAGCTTTAGGATCTTAGATATACCGTTAATTCTAGATAGGTTAGTGGTTCCGATATGAAACCTCTCCAATAGTATTAGTATAGTGGTAGTCAATTTTTTCCGGTTACCCCGGCTGTGCCGGATTACGGGTAATCCTCTTCCGTGGAGGAGGGGTATTGTAGCGTACAATTATATTTATCATATAATTGGTATCGCATTGCTGTAATTAGGGTTTATTTACAATACGGTATTGTCACTGTCACATGTCACTGACATGTGTCACCATTATTCGCGCGGCGTTTTAGTGCGGCGACAGTGTTGCTATATTTTCCACTACGCAATGTAGTCGTTAATGAGTAATTATATTCTTGATCGATTCTCTCGTGATCTTGGTTGAGTTAATAATGTGTAGACACTTAGCGAGCCGAGATTGTCATCACACATTAAAAGGTGGTCGACGAAATTGTAACAATAATTTATGTACCAATTATCGCGTTTTATATAGACCATCATATCTATGGTTCCTTTTTATGTGTTGTGACTTAAGGACTGGCAACATTATACACAGACTGTCAGATGGAACTCGGACGTGATCATGTAAGTGGAACAAAGAAAACGTAATAAGTGGTTAGAGGAATTGGATCGGAAGACATCCTGGCTCTAGTCCTTGAAACAGGACATATCTTTGGACGGCAGTTAATACAATCGTCATATAACAGTCGGTGGCGGGCATATTTCCGTTCCGACCCTTCCCGGTGTCACGCGATGGCGTGGCACTATTAAGTGACGACGACCCTCGGTTCGTTTCTCCGAAGGTCGATTGGTTTGGGAGGACCGATCGTGTCACGTGCGATATCTGCACGCGACGATGCCAAGGAGTTCCACTTTCCCCTCTTCCAGCGGCTCCACGTAAGTGTGCACACACGTTTCGTCTTTTTTGCTATGGCCAAGTAGAATCAGTGCGCGCGTATCGTCTCCGCGTCCCGGTAGTGCGGACTTATCCCATTATTGAATAAATAATGTAATTTGTAACTCTGTTTTTTTTTTATTGAGAACGTACAAGCCCAGCAACCCTGAATCATGCATCCAAGAGGTCCTTGAAGTAAAGGTCCAGTGCAACCTTCGAGAGACATATCCGTGAGCACTCTCCAATCTCTTTTTATATAACTTGTTCGTGTGTAATAATTCTCTTTTGCATTTATATGGTGATGGGGTTCTTTGCCATATAACCATCACCATATAACCCTGCTTAGAATCTTTTTTTTTTATTCTTTTTTTTTACACACGACATCTTTTCAATCGATATATACTAAATTCTTCCCGCGACTACGCCTGGTAATATCCCAGTACTTACCTACTGGGTAAAAAAGTATGTTATTTTATTTATATTTGTGTATTCCTTTATTTATAAAGCAGAATACTCGAATGTGAATTACAAAATAACACTTTATAGGTATATATACCTCAAGGATGGAGGGGGGGGGGGGGGGGGGAGGGTCATGGGGGTCAAAAGGCAACCCTCCACGCCCATGGGATGCTGATGGGGCTAGAATAAAACAACGTCCAAAGATTGACCGAGCGAGCGAAGAGAGCGAGTGGTCTACTATATGATACTGCGTATTGGCGGAAGCCAGCGTTTTTAAGCTGCCTAAATAAATCATCTTCATCATCATCAGGTCATTTTAGTCTCCACTACAGGAGCACGACCCTCTCTCGTCCGTCCCAGACAGAAGGATTTGGCCTACACTCCCCACGCTGGCCAGACGGGTTGGATGTTTTATAACGTATTTCCCTTAGTCGCCTTGTACGAAATCCACAGGAAGAGACGGAGTGATTCTATTCTAGTCTGCCGGAAACCACACGGCCAGCTTAAATAAATGATAAGTAAATATTCCTGGACAAATTACACACGGCCATCTAGTCCCAAACTAAGCAAAGCTTGTTGTATGGCTACTAGATAACTGTTATAATACTTAAATACATTTTTTTTACACTTACATATAAAACGCCCAGACTAAGACAAATAGACATGTTCATGCATACAAATGTTTGTATTGTGCGGGGATCGAACCTGCGACCTCGGAGTCAAAGTGACCATTGCTAACCATTCGACCACCAGCTCGGCTAAAGGCCACTGACTTGGCTTAACGATTGTCGTCTAATTGCAACAACCGAGGATTGCTCCGAAGCACTTCGAAGCGAAGCAGAAATTACTTGCTTACGTAATAATAATATCATCATCATCATCATCATAATCATCAGGTCATTTTAGTCTCCACTACAGGAGCTCTCTCATCCGTCCCAGACAGAAGGAGGATATGGCCTCCCCACGCTGGCCAAACGGGTTGGGGAGGCCTGATCGATGTTTGATAATGTATTTCCCTTAGTCGCCTTGTACGACATCCACGGGAAGAGACGGAGTGATTCTATTCTAGTCTGCCGGAAACCACACGGCCAAAACATGTGATGCTGTTCCTATATTTAATTGTGCACTAAGCTCTAATATACTTGTATTCTATTGTTTCATGTTTCTATGTAACAATTATTGGTGAGCTTGTAAATAAAATAAAATAAAATATGTCGCAGTAAACTATGCAGTTAAATAGTTAAACATTGAATTAGTTTTATAGTTTATTATAACATAAACTATAAAACATTATTGACGAATGCAAATTCACGGACAGTTTAGAACCCTTGAGTCTGAGAAGAGATGAAACTGAAACTCCTCTGAACAATGACGTGTGTTCAGAGGAGTTGTTTGACATGATGCCCACGGCCTCCTTCTACAGTCGCACCGCTCGCCATCGACAGGGAATTCATCCTCACACATTAGAACCGAAGTGGTCACGTACTGTGCGGTTCCAGAGAAATTTTCTTCCACGTACTATCAAGCTGTCTCCTGAGAAAACCTCAACAGGCATTCATTCCGAACTGCCTGTTGAGGTTTTCTCAGGAGACTACAGCATGGGGTTCTTCAAAAAGGGCGTAAAGAGGTTTTTACAGGGTCGGCAACGCGCATGTGATACTTCGGCTGTTACAGGCGTCCATAGGCAACGGTAACTGCTTTCCATCAGGCGGGCCGTATGCTTGTTTGTCACCTTCGAGGTATAAAAAAAAACTACTTGTGGTAATTAATCAGTAATACAAAAAAATGGTTGTCTGTGAAGTCGGTTTACGGACAATAATTTTGTCATAAGATAGTGACGCCGATCGTGCCACTCTATCACTTGTTCCACACTCTCGCTTGCACGCTCAGCTCAGACGGAACGTGACTATGAGTCTTGCTTTTTCGTGCGTGCAGCCTGCGTTTATCGATTTAGGTATAAGACGATATCACGTCAAAATGGGATATCTATTGGTAATCATATTTAAATTAACTGACTCACAAATTACCACCAAATTTGAAGCCCACGCTCGTTTATTGAAAGAAAACATATTCTGACTTCATCGACATATTTACAAAGTGTGAGCCAATCAGCCAAATGAAACATTGCCAAAGGCATCATAATGAAACTTGGAAGGTGGTATTGAAATGGCATGAGTTATGAATATCAACTTATGAATCGACGATTGAAGTTATTTGACGGAAAATTCCTTTTCAACTGTTGATTCAAATGTACATGACTTGGCAATTTTGTTAGTCTGTGAACGTGTAGGTGTTTGAACAATTGAAATTTGAATGGTGATTATTTATTTAATAATTCCGGGGTAATTTCTAGAGGTCGATAGATGCATTCGACTAGGCTGGGCAGCTTTTGGAAAGATGCATTCGACTGAGCTGGGCAGATTTTGGAAAGATGCATTCGACTGGACTGGACAGATTTTGGAAAGCGTCGACATATCTACTCCGCGTAGATACTCATATACTTGAAGACTAAATGCTCCAGTGTGTCTTTTTGACTATACCTCATGTGTAAAAGATTTCATATAAAGGGAGAGGGGAAACCAAGTAGTAAGGAGAAGGAGAAGGCAAAGGGGTTTATGCGTGTGAAAAATCTAGGAATCACTCACTCGCAGGAACACAACAACCCTCATGGGAATTGTAATTTGGCTGCGGTAATCTGTGACGATGAGGTACTTCCCCAGTGGTGCAGCTTTAAAAATACGCAATGCCCTACCTCTCTTAAATAAAAAAAATCTTCCTTGTTTATTTTTAGTTTACTATTCACATTTTTTTTATTTTACTCTAAAGTAGAGGACTACGGTAAAATCCCCTCTAAAATTTGGATCTTTTCTTTTGGCAACATCCTGCTAAGAGATTTTTCCAAGTTTGCCAGTCAGATCAACGTTGGTGAAAATTATTGTCAATTTAGACGAACAAAACTAATATTACCTAAAGTTACGTAACCTAAAGTTACGTACCTAAAGTTCGTAACTTCAAAACATTAATTGTGTTTGTTGACTAACCTCTGTAGGTTAGTCTTTAAGGCGCTAATAATAAGGCGGTTTGAGGTCTGTCTGTCACTCATACATTTCTTGGTTTGAACAAGGAAGTTTGTTAACTATTGCAATTTGCACTGCCTTGCCTAAGGTCTCAAACATTGTGGGCAACCGCGACTGCGTTCCATTGTCAACCTGTCGACGACCCGTCGGTCTAGACGCGGCATAGAAGTAGAAAGCCGCGGCGCCCGCGCGCGGTGCTTCCTACTTTTATGAGACGCGGTTTGTGCGTCGTCGAATTTTGATACTCGTAAACAAGTAAACTGAGCAAGCTGAAGTAGCAATGGTCCGGTCACATCTGCTGAATAAGTGAAGAAGAAGAAGAAACATGTATTGTAACATGACACAACAATATTACATAGATTACAGGTAAGGTAATACAGAAAGACGAAACAATAGTGCTGCATGATGCTACAAATTGGACCCAACTCAGCATCATGTCGTGGTCTGACTATGTCAGGCCCCAGCGCTGATTTTCGGCTGGGACCGGTTTGGGGTGTAAGTGGTTCATCAACATCTTTGAACCAAAGCCAACTTCACCTGCACGCGGTGCACCCTGCTGACTGACAAACGAAGCTCTGGCGAAAAGAGAGGTAGGGAGCGTAATTGTAAGCTACCCGACTGGGGAATGTACCTCCACCTCACAGAATACCGCAGCCGAATAACGGTTCCCTTGAGGGCTGTTGTGTTCCTGCGAGTGAGTGAGGTCACCAGATAGGAAGGAGATGCTGCGATGGCAGCGGGGGTGGCGGCGCGCGAGCGATATTTTATGTTGCGAGCGTTAATATAGGCGGGCCGTCTGCCATCCGACGTAGTATAAAAAAAAAAAGAACAATCCGTGACACCACGGACGGACAAACAGATGATGACAGATGGGGGAGGTAGGTATTGGAGGACACGTGTAGGACGACGAAGCGATGGACGCCTTCTAGATGGTCCGATGACTTTAAGAAAGCGGCTGGATGCGGTAGGCGGTGGATCGTATTTGGTCGAAAGCATTATATCCAGCAGTGGGTAGATACAGGCTGATGATCGGGACGGGCGCCCACCACACATTCTCACCACCATGTCTCTTGTGTAGCCAGGATTAACAGCGGCGACCGCCAAAAAAGGCAATGAACAGTGAAGTCAATTGCAGTCCAGGGGGTAAAACTACGGCTGCCTTGGAACTCACAACGAATTTAATCAGAAGAATTTAGTAGCAGTAAGAAGCTTTTGGAATTTGACTTCCCCTCTTAGCATTGAATTGCAATTAGAGAGACAGCAATATGTATGGCAAATAAGGCATGAAAAGCCTAAGGCAAAAAAAGAGACAGGCTGATTATGATGATGGAATTGACACATAGGAAATAAGCTAATATTATGTATAAAACTGTTTTGCTATAATAGTCCCAAATATAAACCCACATAAAAAAATTCACCCACACACATCTTTCGAAAAATATTTTCATTCATAAAAGTCCAATGAAATACAATGTGAAAAGCTGAATTCAAGTGAAAGTAAGAGCTCAATTTAGTCTAGCCCCGTGGATGTTTTCATAAACCTGTTTCACTTAATCCGCTCGGATATAACTTGAATACTTAACGACTTAAGTAGGCATGTCACGTCTTAAATGTAGCTTTGAATGTGAAGATACTCACACAACTTGGGCTACTATGTCGAAATTTATTAGGAGGAATGGATATGACATATTTTTTTAGTGGGTAGCTTTTTTAAGATTAAAAAACAGTTTTATGAAGATTAATGTTCTTTTTAATTAATATTACGCGAATGCGGCAGCAACGCCGTCGCGTGAAAGATTCTTACACGAAATCTTCCATTGACTTCTGCTGTACATGAAGTTAATATAATTTCGTAAAATTTTGAAAAAAATGTTATTGAGGTTTTAAAAAGAAATGTCATGTTGATAGTGACACCGCTATATTTTTCCTGTAAAATTTACGTCTACCTCTATCACCTCACCTCTAATTATTCAGAGATAGGGGAAGGGGTATTTTATTTTTTGCGATTTGCATAAAAAGGCAACCGGAAGAAGTGATCCTATGAAGGTTCCAAAACCGGAATCCTAAAAAAACATGAAAATACAAGTCCTTTCAGACATCCGTCATTGAGATTTCAGACGTGGGTTGTCGGTAATAATCGAGGTTCAATCCAATAATTAGATTTACCCGCGATCCATACTGATAGGACACATCAGTTATTCCGCCGGCGTTGCTCGCGTAAATAAATTAAATGTAGCATCTCACAGATTTACATACTTAACTTAATAAAAATTTTATCAATAACCGACTTTAAAGAAGGAGGTTGTTTAAGAGGGTGCTAACGAGGACGTGAATTTCATTTTTTCTTTGATATTATGTCGAGTGGCAAACAAACATACATCCCGCCTGATGTTAAGCATGAATTAGCGCTCGCGCGCCGCCCCTGCTTCCAGCCCAGCAACTCCTTTCCTAGTGACCTCACTCGGAGGAACACAACAATTCTCAATGGAATTGTTATTTGACTACGATATCCTGATATCAACATCTTTAAACCAAAGCCAACCTCACCTGCTGGTAGTGCACCCGGCTGAATGACAAGCGAGTCTCCGGCAAAAAGAGACGTAGCATAGCGTATTTTTTAAGCTGCCCGACCGGGGAAGTACCTCCAACTCACAGAATACCGCAGCCAAGTAACAATTTCCTTGAGGGTTGTTGTGTTTCTGCTAGTGAGTGAGGTCACCAGAAAGAAAGGAAGGTGTATAGGCTGGCAACGGATCCACGGATGTGATGATGTGACCCACATGCTCGTTTGCCCCTCCTGTCATAAAAAAAAGGTGACTATAAAGACATAGATGTAACTTTTTTTTTAATATGAGAGGCAAGCGAGCGTGTGGGTCTCCTGATGGAAAGCAATCACTACCGCCCATAGAAATCAGCAACACCAAAGGGTCACCGATCCGTTGCCAGCCTTTTAAGGGAAATATTGAGTCTAAAAATTATGGTCTAAGAAGTAACCTACACTTACACCCCTAAACTTCAACCCTCAATAACTTCTAAAATTAAATGCACAAGTAAAAGCTTCGATCCCCAATCCCCAATCTTACAAAAATACGTAAGCAAAAAAAATAATATTTTATTTTAGATTGGGGAGCCGTCATTTTCATATTCAGGACAGCTGAAATGTGAAAAGGGATGGCCAAATTCAATATTGCTTTGAAACGTCAATGCAGGTATCAAAATATCAGGCAACCAGAATTGATGAGAGTGATAGGTAAAGTACGTGAATTTAATAACTTATTCACGTACTATACGTATATATATATATATATATATATATATATGCATCCCTATTTCCCATGTACATAACGCGTGAACGGACGGAATAATTTCGCTAATAATTATTTTGCTGTGTAATTATGTTGTCGAAAGATGTGTGTGGGTGATTTTTTTATGTGGGTTTATATTTGGCACTATTATAGTAAAACAGTTTTATACATCATATTAGCTTATTTCCTATGTGTATTTTATTGGCCGTGTGGTTTCCGGCAGACTAGAATAGAATCACTCCGTTTCTTCCCGTGGATGTCGTACAAGGCGACTATGGGAAATACATTATCAAAAATCGATCAGGCCTCCCCAACCCGTCTGGCCAGCGTGGGGAATGTAGGCCAAATCCTCCATCCGTTTAGGACGGACGAGAAAGGGTCGTGCTCCTGTAGTGGAGACTAAAATGGACCTGATGATGATGATTTTTTATTGTCAGAAGAAAGTTCTTATGAAAGAAAAAAGTTTCGCGGAAAGTTAGAAAATTTAAGAAAACTGTATGATCATATTAACTTTTCTAATGTAACTTTATGGCGTTTGACAGAACTGTCAGTCATTTGACAGCGAGCGCGAATTTGATATGAATGGTTAAGAGAACAAGACAACGTTTGTCGGGTCAGCTAGTCACTTATAAATATAAATAAATAAAATTCAATGGAGGAGATAAATAAATAAAATTCAATGGAGTGTTTAGTGACAGTTTAATGCGATTAATTATTGCTTTTTAGGGTTCCTACTTAGAACACTTAGTTGTCCGTCTTTCTGTCTGTCTGTCAAGACCCTATATGTCGAGAATGCGTGGAGGTATAAAGTTGAAATTTGAACTGTATACTCAGGTCTACGGTCCCCTGAAGTTGTAAAAAAATCAAACTGCTAAGTGTACGAAAAAAAAAGGTACGGCCGTTTAGTCAGAAAAAAACGCTTATTTGGATACATTCTCAAGGGAATCAAAACCAATAGGGTACTTCCCGTTGAGCTAGAACTATTAAATTTGGCAAGTAACATCGTTATGACAACAATAAATTACAAGAATAAATCTCAAAACTATACATTTGTAATTAAATTTAAAAAATAGCGGGTCTATATTTTTTATAGGAGGTCGAAATTTCAAATTGAAGTCACTAGTTCAAATGGGGTATCATATGAAAGGGTTCAATGTGCACATTGCAAAATACATTTTATTTATTTTTTCCGACGCATTATTTCTTATTTATAATGAAAAATATCAAATTTACAATGATCCCACGAACGGAACCCTCGGTGGGCGAGTCCGACTCGCACTTGGCCGGTTTTTTTATATTAGAGGGACGCAACGAGTATGTGGGTCACCTGAAGGAAAGCCATCACCGCCCGAAGAGATCAGCCCAAGACATCAAGCTGTCGCCGATACGTTGTCAGCCTTTCTTTCTGGTGACCTCACTCACTCGCAGGAACCCAACAATCCTCAAGAGAATTGTTATTTGACTGCGGTATTCTGTGAGGTGGAGGTACTTCCCCAGTCGGTCAGTTTAAAAAAATACGCTATGTCCTACTTTTCTTTTCGCCAGAGCCTCGTTTATTAGTCTGCAAGGTGTACCACATGTAGGTGAGGTTGGCTTTGGTTTAAAGATGTTAATGAACCACTTACACCCCTGATTTTTATTATAATGTCTCTTAATTAGTTATAATCTCTTGATTTTTAATAACATTAATGTTTATGACTGTTTAGAATTCACAAATTTGTGTTCCTTTGCGTGTTCTATTGATTGGACAATGGAGTGTGTTTAGAAAAGTTGTATTATTGCGTTTGTTTGATGATACCCATGGCCTACTTCTACAGTTGCACCGTTAACCATCGACAGGGAATTCATCCTCACATATTAGAATCGAAGTAGGCATGTACTGTTCAGCTCTATCAATCTGTGAAAGGAATCTTTCGAGATTATCCCATGAGACGGTTTTTACAGGATCGGCAACGCGATGAACCTGGTGATACAGGTGTCCATAGGCTGCGTAGCTGCTTTCCATCGGCAGACAGTATGCCTGTTTTCCACCTTAGTCATATAAAACATTAAAAAAATGTGGATCGTCTGGATCTGCTACACGAGCAAGTTTACAAGTTAATGAAATCTTCATGGCATTTACAGCACCTCACGTTAGATAAGTTTGGAATAATTTGCATTAAATTTTCACGCTTTCCTTACATATCCTATTTTTATACTACCGCCTGATGTAAAGCGGTTGTTCATCATCATTATCATCAGCCTGTATCTACCCACTGCTGGATATAAACCTTCCCCAATGCTTTCCACTAAATACGATCCTTAACTTTGCTTTTGATTTGCTTAACGACAGGCTATACTGAAGCTGAGGTTTACGTTTTTTTATACTACATCGGGTGGCAGACAAGCATACGGCCCGCCTGATGTAAAGCAGTTACCGTAGCCATATTAACGCTCGCAACATAAAATATAACTCGCGCGCCGCCACCCCCACTGTACGCAGCATCTCCTTCCTTTCTGGTGTCCTCACTCACGCGCAGGAACACAACCACTCGCAAGGGAATTGTTATTTGGCTGCGGTATTCTGTGTGGTGGAGGCATTTCCCCAGTCAGGCAGCTTACAATTACGCTCCCTACTTCTCTTATCGCCAGAGCTTCGTTTGTCAGTCAGCAGGGTGTACCCAAGCAGGTGAAGTTAACTTTGGTTCAAAGATGTTGATGAACCACTTACACCCCGTACTTACGTTGGCTCTGTTAATGATGGTGAGGCACTTACACTCCACACATTATATATTCACTACTAGGAGCGATTAAACTACAGCTAAGCCGCTAAGAAATCGGCTTATGAATTGCAGCATTTGCATACAAAAGTACTTTCAATATTACTGAAGCAATTAATATAATAATTATTTAATATAGCAATCAAGTTAAGTTACTTAAAGCTAAAGATTACCGAATTTCAGGGTGTATTACTTTAATCCTGATTAGTTTTACTCGTAGACAGAGAAAACTATAGACAAATTGGACTCTGTTATGTAGAATAGATCCAGTTAAGGTTTAAATGGAATAGAAATATCACGTAGTATAAGTTTTGGGAAGCATATGTCATAAAACTGCTAGAATCAGTTGCAAATATATAAAACTCGATTTGAAGTTTCTCGCTATGTAAATCACTCAATTTGGCATAGTTTATCGGTTGGATCTATTCTGTATAACACGTTCCTATTGATAGTTTCCATAGAGTTCACACAAGAAACCAGTAATTTACTCCACACAATGTTTTATTTCACCTCGAATTGATCACCCTCAAATTACGAATCTTAACAAATCTGCGGGAGAAATTGTCGTACAAATTGAAATTGTTAATAGTTCTGAGATTCCGGGGACGGTCCCGAGTCTGTACCAACCCGCAGATGAGTAGCGTGGAGTATGCTCTTAAAGTGTAAACCCCTGTCGTGGAGGGAGACCCGTATCCCAACAGTGAAATGATTATGGGTTAATGCCACAAAGTTAAAGCTTAGTATTCAGTTTATATCCACCGCCAAAAGCGGGACATGTGGTGTACCGCGTGGGACATTACACTTTAGTCTTTAGTAAAAAGGCGGGATATTCCGCCAAAATCGGGACATTTAGCAACTCTGGTTGTGAAGGATCATTCAATAAACTAACGTTAGCCCGCTTGTTACTACTAATTTTCATTTATTTAACTGTTATTTTGCGACAACACATCATCTAACAACAGCTACTTGACTCCGAGGTCACGGGTTCGATCCTCGCACAAGCCATTTGTGTGCATGAACATGTCTGTTTGTCTTGACTTGGGTGGTTTTTATGTATTTACAAAAAAAATGTATTTAAGTACATTTATCAGTTACCTACTATCCATTGTATAACCTTTGCGCTTAATTTGTGACTAGGTGGCGCTGTGTAAATTATCCAGAAATATTTATTTATTTAAATAAGAAATAAGGTAATTTGCATATGGCTTATATGCAAATGAACTTATTTCTTATTTAAATAAATAAAAATGTTTGTTTAATAAGCGATTCTTCCAAACATAAAGTATGAACAAGCTACTATAGTAGGGTCAATCAGCTTAAAACCTTAGTCAAATTAGTCACTTTTTATCATTTGGTAAAACAACAATTATAAATAGAGGGTTGTGACGTCGGTACGTCACTCTTTTAGCCCACTCAATCAAGCAAACTACACTGGGCCGCAATGAAAGCGGGTCGGTAACAAAAACATCCATTTTTGAAATCGTCTTTATTTTTTATTTATGGTTTTAATACAATCACCAAAAAGAAATAAAAAGATTTTACTTCTGCCTATATTTGTAAGGAAATAAACTTTAATTCAGTATTTATTTCATAAAGCTAGCTAAAATATTTTGGGAGTTATTGATGTTTTTGTTACCGACCCGCTTTCATTGCGGCCCAGTTTACTTTCTTTACGTTTCATTTGTTTAAAATTCATTTAAAGTGTAAAAATCTAGAGGAGTTTCTGTATCAGACGTTTTGTGAAATTTATATTAATGAAACAAAGATTATTAATAATAGAGTCTACTACCGAAATAATTATGGTTTAAGACTGCAGCCCAGTCTTTTATTAAATAATACTTTAGTATGGAATTTCTGAACATTTACGACATGGGCACTTCAAGAACAGAGTCTATATTTCGCTTAAAAGGCTGACAACGGATCGGCGATTCCTTGGTGTTGCTGATTTCCATGGGTGGTGATTGGATGATTGCTTTCCATTAGGTGAACCGTCAAGTGACAATAAAAGTTCATATCAACTCTCACCATTCTGAAGTTAAATGGGATTCGTGTCTTCCAAGCAATCACCACCGACTATGGAGAACAGTAACACTAAGAGGTCGCTGTTCGGTTGCCAGCCTATACTCCTTCCTTCCTATCTTTTTGGTGACCTAGACATTGAATAGAAAACCTAGATGCCGGCAAGCTGCCTATCAGCGTATGATTTTTGAGCCGCTAGTGAAAAGTTGTTACAAAAAATTAATAATAATAATAAATAATAAATATTTCTGGACAATTTACACAGCGCCATTTAGTCCCAAACTAAGCAAAGCTTGTACTATGGGTACTAGATAACTGATATTATACTTAAATACATTTTTTTTTGTAAATACATACATATAATACATAGAAAATACCCAGACCAAGACAAATAGACATGTTCATGCACACAAATATTTGTCTTGTGCGGGAATCGAACCCGCGACCTCGGAGTCAAAGTGGCCATTGCTAACCATTCGACCACCGAGCTCGTCAATTAATACTTCTGTTGAGTCCAGTTTCTAAAAGAGGCTGCTGCTGTTTGAATATCAGGTAGAGCATCAGGAAGCCCGCGACACAAAAGAGCCTTAGAGCAAAGTGAACCCGCGCATCTCCCGCCACTCGGCTCACATGACCGCGAGGTCGGTGGAGCCCTGAGAGGTGGAGGGTTTGTTTGGATATCAGGTGAAAATTAATTAAAACAGCCATTTCCTAATTTTATACCCATTAGGGACCCATAACATTTTACAAATTGATTTTGTCAAATCGGTTAAACCCTTTTTTACATCAACCCGGCATCGAGGGGATCGAATTAGTCAACTTGGTATACATAATTACGTGAAACATTTTGCACTGTCATTCATGACTAAAAATCGACGAGGTTTTTAGGATTCAGTCGTCGTTGTCGACAACCCTTATCCATCCAACTGCTGGGATACGAGTCTTCGCTCAATCGAAGGGGTATAGAGCATACTCAACCCAGGAAGCCAGGATTTTCAAGCCGCCTAAAGGCCACTTGCACTTTTCAACACAAAGACTTGGCTTAACTCAAAGGTTGACTGGAAAAGATCCTATTATAGGGATAAGTCCGCCTTTGTACTATTTAGTTTGTACTATTGCGAGTGACAATTTTACTCACATTTACCTAATTTCTAAATGGGTTTTCGTCTAAACTTTTAGGACAAACGTGGTTCACAGACTAATGACAATTATTTTGATACAATTAACTAGCTATAAATTAACACGGCATTAAAAAAGTTAACTAACTAGCCAAAAACCCAACTGTGGTTCAGATAAATTGATTTAAATAGTTAGTTTTGACCAGAACAATTCGAGTTATATATAATTTAAATTAAAAAACTTTCACGTATATTTACATCACTATGGTATTTACAGGACTCACCGCGGTTGATTTTTATATTTTTCCGATATTACGGCGACATAACAAACATAACAAACGTAGACTTTGCAGACGCAAGCGCAGACGTTACCGATGCAAGCGCAAACGTTGCAAACGCATGCGCAGACGTTGCAGACGCAAGCGTGTGAAAAACGCGTCCACACGCTTGCCAAACAACAGCCAAACAGTAAATAACAAGCACCAGCGTGTGGATGAATGTTTGCTATTTGCTGTTTGTCTGTTTGTCAAACAGCGGTGTACTGTGCTAGCGGCAAACACCAAGAGTGTGAAGCAGTGTTTGTTGTTGGTGTTTGATATGTGTTTGTTGTTTGGCTGTTATTTGGAAAATTCATGATTTATGGGTGTAAGTAGCTTACCACGATCTTTAGAGCCAAAGCCAACCTCGCATGTATATGGGAAACCCTGCCGATTAGTGAAAGAGGCTTTGGGAAAAAGATAGCTTGGGTACATCGTATTTTTAAGCTGCCCGACTGAGCCACTTGCTCAGTCGGGCAGCTTAAAAATACGATGTACCCCTCAGAATACCGCAGTCAAATAACAATTCCATCGAGTTATGTTGTGTTCCTGCGAGTGAGTGATGTCACCAGAAAGGAAGAAGTTGCTGCGTTGACAGCGGGGGTGGCGGAAAGCGATATGTCATGTTGCGAGGGATAATATAGCTACGATAACCGCTTCACATCAGACGGGCCATATGCCTGACCGACGTAGTATAAAAATAAATGCAATTCTTAGAAAACTTATTTCTTAGAAGATTTAATAGATTTTCTTAACAATATTGTCAGCATTATTCTTTTCTGAAACATCCCCGAAAAAGGGATAATCTTTGTTAACTAGCCTTTTATTTTAATAATTCTTAATACCGTTTCTATTAATATTGAAACACAGTTTGTTATTTCTTGAGCTTAACTTTTTAGAGAGAATTTTAAATGACTAACAAAATGGTGACCGGCGTTTTTGTGGTTTACATAGGGAAAGTAATTTTTAAGTAAAAAATTTTATAATAATAACGAATTTTTGTCAAGTGAAATTTTTTTTATTATTAATTTATACAGGGTGGAAATTATAAAGGATCTCACTCGATTATTTCCGAATTATACATGATATTCAAAAATTGTAGAACGAATTAAGAAATATTATAATGTACCTACATTTTCATTTTTTTTTTTACAGATTACACAGCGCCATCTAGCCACAAAGTAAGCGAAGCTTGTGTTATGGTTACTAGACAACTGATAAATACATTGTTTTATTTTGTAAATACATACATAGAAAGCACTCAGACTAAGACAAACAGACATGTTCATGCATACAAATGTTTGTCCTATGAGGAATCGAACCCACGAGCGTTGGTGTCGAAGTCGCGTCATTGACCGCTACGCCACCGAGCTCGTCCTCTTGTATGCTCGTCATTTAGTATGTTCTATATTTATAACTTAAAAAAAACCTAGTTTACTACCTAATTAACCTAGTTTTGGGGTGTAAGTGGTTCATCAACACCTTTGAACCAAAGCCAACTTTACCTGCACGCGGTGCACCCTGCTGACTGACAAACGAAGCTCTGGCGAAAAGAGAGGTTGGGAGCGTAATTGTAAAACCTCTTTACGCCGTTTTCGAAGAATCATGAATGTAGAAGAAGATGCTGTAGTCTCCTGAAGAAATTTCTTGTTCTTAAATTATTTAGGCTGTTGTCATTAGATGACAGTCGTTAAGCCAAGTCAGTGACTTTTAGGCGGCTTGAAAACACTGGCCTCCGCCAAGCCGCAGTTGAGCAGCGTGGTGGAGTACGCTTTAAACCCCTTCGATTGAGGGGAGGCCCGTATCCCAGCAGTGGGATGAATAATGGTTGACGACGACTATAGTTTTTAAATAAATATTTCTGGACAATTTTACACAGCGCCATCTAGTCCCAAATTAAGCACAATGCTTGTGTTATGGGTACTAGACAACTGATAAATATACTTAAATACATTTTTTTTTGCAAATACATACTTATAATACATAGAAATCAACCAGACCAAGACAAACAGAAATGTTCATGCACACAAATGTTTGTCTTGTGCGGGTATCGAAACCGTGACCTCGGAGTCAAAGTGGCCAATTCGTGGCTCGTCAACTCGTTTTAAGAGATACTTTGCTCTTCGAGTAAAATTTTCTAAATTGCTCTTGCTAGGTTTTAATTTTGGACAGCGGAATTATTCGAGACTAATGTTATTTTTAACATAGTGGAAATTTCGAAAATAATTAAAAACCATTCGTTACCGAATGAATTTAAAACAAATATTTTTACATTCCCTGCATACCTACCAAATTTAAAAAAAATAGAAGAGCTGTTTCGAGAGTTATTGTTACTCAAAAAATGGTCAATCCATTTTATTTCTCAAAATAGAAAACTAAAAATTCGTTTGTTCGAGAAAATACAATTATTTAAATAAAATATCTAGCACCGGAGTGACATACATAGGTATACATTTTTTTTTTTTAACACCAATGCAGCACCAAATATTCTTTAAGCTATTATTAATTCCGTGTCTACACTCACTCACTCGCAGGAACACAAGAACCCTCAAGAGGATTATTATTTATTAAGCTGCGTTATTCTGTGAGGTTGAGAAGGGTTGAGATACTTCCCCTGTCGGGAAGCTTAGAAAATATGCTATGCCCTACCTCTCATTCGGCCATAGCCTCGTTAGTCAGTCAGCAGGGTGCACCACGTGCAGGTGAGGTTGAATTTGGTTCAAAGATGTTGATGAACTACTTACATCCCAAAATTTTCTGAGTAGCTGCAATATTTCATCATTATCATCATCATCAGGTCATTTTAGTCTCCACTACAGGAGCACGACCCTCTCTCGTCCGTCCAAGACAGAAGGAGGATTTGGCCTACACTCCCCACGCTGGCCAGACGGGTTGGGGAGGCCTGATCGACGTTTGATAATGTAAGTGGAATATTACAATTGATGTCTAATTGTGATTAGAAATAAATTTATTTTGGCTAGAAATAAGATTGGTTAGATATATCAGGGATTTTTTAATTTTTTTATTTAAGTAACTATACTACATATAGTTAATACTGTTGATTGTTGGCACTTGGCGGAACATTATTATCACAATGTTATAATAAAGCACTTAATGTTCCACGTAATTACATTTATTTTTATCGACCGGTTTCGCCGCTAAGGCATTATCAAGGTAAGCAGATAGTGTTTGTGTTTCTACTAAACATTTTTATTTATCGTGAAATCCATAGAAGTAGGAAGCCGCGGCGCCCGCGGCGCTTCCTACTTTTATGGTGCAATCAATGACAAAAATTATCAAAATAAAAATGTCAAAAGTACTTATTCTAACATTTGACATCATTATTACCATTGGATATATTATTTTTTAATATACGTAACCTAAGGTAAGGCTTAGGTTTGTCTAGTCAAACCTAGGAGCGTCTAGATTCGTGTATTGACTACAACATAGGTACATCTATACATATAATAAAACAGTAAAAATAATGTGTCTGTACATTGAAGATATTTACAAAAAAACAATTGGAGGCGATGGAGATATAGTAATAGAGTAAGAATTTAAAAAAAAATGACTGTCTGTTTGTCTGTTTGTCTGTATGTCTGTATGTCTGTATGTCTGTTTGTCTGTTTGTACACGCTAATCTTTGGAAGTACTGGACGGATTCGAATGAAACTTTTTTTGTTATATAGCTGTTAAGCCTGGGCAAAATATAGGGTATAATTGATTCTGGAAATTGGAACACCTGATGCAGCACCATAATGGTTCAGGTAAACTATAACAGATATAAAAATGACGCCTTAGCAAAAGTTGTTCAGCCTGATGAGTATTTTCTGTTGAGGTATAAAAATCAAAGATTTGGAACACCTGATGCAGAACCTTAATGGTTCAGGTAAACTATAAGAAATATAAAAATGACGCCTTAGCAAAAGTTGTTCAGCCTGATGAGCATTTTCTGTTGAGGTATAAAAATCCAAGATTTGGAACAAATGATGCAGAACCTTAATGGTTCAGGTAAACTATAAGAAATATAAAAATGACGCCTTAGCAAAAGTTGTTCAATCTGATGACCATTTTTTATTGAGGTATAAAAATCCAAGATTTGGAACACCTGATGCAGAACCATAATGGTTCAGGTAAACTATAAAAAATTTAAAAATGACTCCTTAGCAAAAGTTGTTCAGCCTGATGAGGATTTTTTGTTGAGGTATAAAAATCCAAAATTTGGAACACATGATGCAGAACAAAGTTAAATTTATTTGCATAAACAACACGTGTTTACAATAAATTATAGTTTAAAAAAAAAGTAAAAAAAAACACGCTATAATAGCAAATAGAACTAAAAAAGTTACTTAAAATAACAATAAATAGATTAACAAAATATTGAATGTATCGTAAAAAAAAACCGCGAGCTGCTACTTTTATTATTACCTGCTAAAAGTTAGACGCAATCATTTTATTTTATTTACAAAGGTAACGTGGTCTATTTAGTCAGTTTATTATACACGTGTACGCTAAAATTGAAATGGAACGATTGGTATATATTCGCACAAACCAGAAGAATATGTGCATTTGCGGGACGCTATGTAGCAAGATCAGAGTTTATTTGATTTGGTGGTGGAAAGTGTTTTAAGTAACGAGGGGAAACTGTTTTTCTTAGATGCTCCAGGAGGGACTGGAAAACATACATGACGAGAGCAATCCACGCTGAAATCAGGCGCCAAAATAAGATCTCGCAGCAGCATCGCCAGGCATTGCAGCCACATTATTACTAGGCGGAAGGACGCAAATACAATGTTCAATATCATACTCGATTTAAACAGAATTGAAACACCGACATGCTCTGTGAAACGAAACTGTGACAAAGCGAAGGTGTTTCAGGATTTCTGTCTAATCGTTTGAGATGAATGCGAAATGGCCAACAGTAAGGCACTAGAAGCTGTAGATATAATTTTACGTGCCCAAGAGTTTCCAAGAATATTAAAAAATTTGGGGAAGATCTCCTTCCTGAAGTGTCAATGCTTGGCAGCGAAATATAATTGAAGTTGAGATTCTCACTGGGAGTGGTGCCGGTGAAACTGTATTAATTCCGCGTATACCACTCTTCTAAAAAAAAAAATCCATTATAATTTTAAACGTACACAGTTCTCTGTGACCACTTGCTTTGCTATGACAATAAAGAAATCACTAAAATTCGCTGGTCAAGCTTAGGACTGGTCGTTTTTCGCATGGCCAACTTTACGTGGCTTTCTCGAGAGTTGTAACGCTTCAGATCTTTTTATATTAGCTCTAGAAGGAAAGACTTCCTTAATTTATTTTATATATATTTTTAAACTATGGTTACAATGTTAAATAAAAAAAATATTTTCTTATGTATCTAGATTAGTTCGTATTTTTATTAATACGCCGGAATCATTAAGTCCACGCGAACGAAGTCGCAGGCATCAGCTAGTCTAATATATGGATACTCAAGTATTATTTTTCTATAAGATTACTAACAAAAAGTCTTTCTGAAGGTCTTCAATGGCGACTCGTGGTTATACTTACATTATAACACACAAAATATGCTTTCTGTTTCTTTCCTCCACTATTTGCTTTCTCTTTTACTACGTCAATTACTGTGTTTTGTGTGTGGACATATGATGGGGTTGACACCAGTTGACATTGACATAATCGCATTCTTAATGATATAGTGACCTATAAAGGTTTGGGTCGTAGCGGAAAAAATAATAGTTCATGTCAAAAAAACAAGCAGATGGTATAGCGTAGGTGAAGTAATGTCATTTCTTTGTATAGACAGAGAAAAACTATGGACAAATTAATCAGTTGTAAAAATTTTAAAAATTGAAAAATATATGTGTATATTATGTAATATGTATTACATATAATAATTTATAGTAGTTTATGAAACTGTTGCATAATAAGGGTTATTAAAATACGAGTGTGAGTTTATAACATGAGCCGAAGGCGAATGTTATAATAGACCACACGAGTATTTTAATACCTAATTATGTGCAGTTTCATACACTACTTTATCTAATCTCATGAAATATATGATAATAATATTTTAAATATAACCATGAAGTTAATTTAACAGCTATAATTCTTACTTATAAATCCATTTGCAGATCGAGCATGCGTAGTGCGTATTGCAGCGCGGCGCCGCGTTCACAGATTATGTAGAAAAATTTTGCAAAGTTGCAATGTATTTGCATTGCAACCTGTTTAAAATACCTGTATCCAGGGCTGAAGCTGTATCGAAATGGTAAAAAAGTTATTTTACGATACAGTTGTCCATATAAGAGCTGTATCGAAAAATAACTTTTTAAATTTATTTTGATAGCTTGTGCGTAAAGACTGTCATTATGATACTGTGTTTAGTTTTTTAATTTGTAAATTTCAGTATGAGATTAGATAAAATAATTTAAAATATTTATAATATTCTGGCATGTTGGCTGAGATCAATTTAAAAATTATAATTAAATTAATTATTTGCTATTGCAATCACACATGTAGGTAAAAGAATAAGTAACAAAAAAAAATTATTTTTATTTATTAATCTTTTGCTAGTTTTTTTTATAAAATAAGAACTAAACAGTTTAGTTATTGTGTTTTGCTCATCAAGCCCATCCATTTGATACTCGTTATCATAGCAATTAGAAATTATAAATCACCATATTGTGGCGGCCGCCATATTGGATTAAAAATTGCTGCCATTTAGGTAGTCGTAAATTTTTATGAGAACGAAATGAGTGTGCCATTCAGCTGAATCGCACACTGAGAAGTGGGTCAAATTTAACTTGCAAAATTTTGTTTATTTAATGTGTAAGGAAAAGAGACAAATTGATATGATTTTTTGTTTCGCGTCGCGTGCAGATTTTGTGAAAATACCTCACTGTTATATTTTGACAGTCCTATATTGTACTATATTTGATGACCCCGGTGGTCGAAGCTAGTAATAGCTACTTTGACTCCGAGGTCGCGGCTTCGATCCCCGCACATGACAAACATTTAAGTCTGTTTGTCTTGGCCTGGGTGTTTTCTATGTTTTATTATATATATTAAAAAATGATGTCGTAAAAAAATGGTTTTAGTTATCTAGTAGCCATAGCACAAGCTTTGTTTAGTTTAGAACTAGATGGCGGTGTGTAATCTTTCTACGAACATTTATTTATATAAAATGTATATTCTTTATTTCATGTGACCGAACCAAACACGGGTCTACGAAACTTAATATATTATAAGTCTATGTTTCTTTGTAATATAAATTTTGTTCATAGATATTGTCAGTAGCAAAGGGTCTGTTTAGTTTATGCGAATGGATTAGACCCAAACCTAGATAAGTCATGGATATAAGCAAGCGAATTAATTATGACAACACCTCTAAACCTTCGCTTCTCAAAGTGGTTATGAGTCCAACGGCAGCCGTAGTCTTACCCCCGGGACTGTAATGGACTTCACTGTTCATTGCCTTTTTGTGGTCACCGCTATTAATCCTGGCTACACAGGAGACACAGTGGTGGGAATGTGTGGTAGCTTCCCGTCCCGTAAGTTCAGTACATTATATTGCCTAATATAACATTATGTGTTATTTAATAATGTATACTTAGCAAAATACCTCAAAATAACTGATGTGATTTTGGTGCTTTTGTTATTTTGTGCAAACATAAGGCACTACGACAACAGAGGAAGTATGTACGTAGTTAATTCATTTTGGATAATATTTGTATGCCTTTACCGACCATAAATTTTGCATGTTTTAATTTTATTATATTTACTTATAAAGTGAATATATAAATTATTTTGAGAAAATAAAAGTCTTAAAACGTAAAAGATTTATGAAAATCGTATAAATTCATATATATGTAGGTTTGGGAGCAAAGGGGAGATACACAAATTTTTTTTGTTATCTTAATACCGAAATTACTAAAGATGTGATTTTGACATAAAGGGGAGATATTACGTAAGAAGAGATATGAGATATGGAGTTTGAAGGAGAGAAAAACGTATAAAGGACGTAGTAGATGAGATAGAAATAAAAGAGACAAGTATAAATTATTATATTTGTATATAATTCAGGTGGTGCAGTAAGTTAAATATTTTATACAAACATAAATAGAAACTGCATTCGAGTGTCTTTTTAAAGAATTAGACGACGGTTTTCGGTCTCATTTTAACCAGTGGCCCTACCGCCGAGAAAATGAGAATGAATGAATGAGAAGCAATTCAAACGTCCGCTTTTATCTTTTTCTATATCCGCAAATCTTAACTGTGGCCCTACCGCCGAAGCTCAAGCCGATTCCCATCGGATTTTTTGATTGTAAATCTCAATCTTCCGCTTAGATTTATGGTACCTGCGTTTAGTTTAGCTGGTAGAAACCCTGGAGCTGTACCGACTGAACTGAAGATGTTTGTCAATAACTAAAACGTAAGATTTATTTGTCGTATCAAAATATACGATGGTAATCGGCTTCAGCTTCGGCGGTAGGGCCCCAGCACACCCCGGCCACTCCATACAAATTTCGCGTCGTTTACTACTACATAAACAATGACGTCCGTGCAGAGCGAGAATGAGCGTGTGTGCGTGCGGCGCCATACAAACTGTTCTAGATTCGTCTCAGAGGGGAGGTGAGGTCGACACGAGAGATAGGCAGGGACTGTCCATACTGTACGTAGTACTATTACGTATACTGTGGCCCCAGTTAAGATTCGCGGATATAGAAAAAGATAAAAGCGGACGTTTGAATTGCTTCTCATTCCTACAAGTGGAATATTTTAATGTATTTAAATCGCTTTGGCAAAAGCATATTTAAAGTTATATTTTAATTATATTTGTATAACAATAAAGTTATATTTATTTATATTTGTACAACTTTAAATGTGTCTTTACCAAAGAGATTTAGTTGCATGTCTTTGGCCTGTTCCAAATTGTACGTTTTTGTAAAAATAATTAAATAGTTATAATTTTATTTTTGATGAAATCAAGCATCATGTTTAAAGCCACATAACGTATGTGTTTTTTTTTTTAGTTTTTAGAGACATGGTCGCTTTTTAATTGACTTTGTAATATTTTATAAAAAAAAATACAATGATTTTTCAGTTCAGTCTATGTCGACAACAGCCATCGCAGTTTTATTTTGAAAATAATACCAAGGAAACCTTTTTAGCACTTCTCTCGCTCTCTATCTTTATTCTATACTTTGGTGCAACTAAATAAATTATCTTTTTTGTGGCGATATTGACTGAACTATTTATTTTTATAGAACATATGAAAACATTACAAATTGTAATTAAACAATATTTAATTACAATTTATTAATATCGCATATTGTCATACAGATAATAATAACCGCCTACTATAAAAGCCTTAGTAATTTATTCCTAGGTTAAAATGATAACCAAAAAGTAATTATTACGAGATTTCTTATTTATTTAAAACATGTCAAGAATAAACGGCGAAAGTTTTAGAATCACAGAACTTTTAGAAGGTACAAAATGTAAACAGTTAAATATTTGCATTTACTTCTTTTAGGGTAAAAGATAATTGCAAGATTTTTATCAATCTAAATACAAATTATCACGAGGGTTTTAAATCAGTAAAATTAATTATTTAATGATTATAATGTTGTAATACTAACATTTAGTTAACTGTGGTGTTTTTAATAATAACTTGGTAGTTAAATTCTAAATTAGAATTACTGAATAATGAGTTTAATTTTTTTTTTGTAACGGATTGGCTACCCGTTGGTGTAGCTGATCTTTATTAGGCGGGCGGTAATGATTATTTTCCATCAGGTGATTCAATGTCTGCTCCTTTCTTCTAAATATTTATTTTCATAATAGAGTTTCGTGAAATTATATTAAATGAGAATAAGTAAGCACTTATTATCCCTTATTATAATCTTAATAATATAAGTATACGCAGATTTTCAGACGGAAACATCTTGAAATCTGATATACGTACATAATTAAGTAAAAGATGAGCCTTTACCTCACGTGTAAAAGAACGGATATTTTATAAATAAAATTAAAATTATTTATTTGTAGAAGCAGGTACTTACGTACTATATAGGTTCGTAGGAGTGGTAATATTCAATAATTGATATAAATTATGTAAAAATTAAAAAATATATTACAAATACAAATAAACATAAACTTACCAATTTTAAAAATATAGATCGTGGTTTTTTAAACTTATTAAGTCGTATACTTGCATTGCGTAGTTTAATAATTGAAAATAAATATTTTTTATTTACCATTAATTTAAAAGTAATGATAAAATATAGAACAATAAGTTTCAAAATTATATATATAGTGCCACCTGTTGAGGCATTGTCGTGATGTAATGTATAATAACTATACAGTATATAAATAAATAAAAAAACAATTAATCGCATAATTCTCAAATTTATCAAAACTTTTATTTATTTCTTCTTTTTTATTACTTAATTTATTGCCTGTGAGACATTCGTAAACTAAAATTCATATATCTAGCAACATCACAAATTTATGTTTTGAATTATGAAATTTATTTTCATATTAATGAAAATAAATTTGTGCATTTTTGTTTAGAAAAATAATAAGCCCTTGTAGTATCTTAAAACTATTTTTTTTAACATAGTATCTAAGTTAATAACAAAGTTTACCTAATTATTTTAGTTTTTATAACTTTTCCAAACTTTGCAAATACTGTAATATGCACATGGTTTAAATGTAACCTATCACTATACAAGAAATAGAAATATAAAAGTTCAAAAAAACTTACCTGATGTTCTTCGGAAGTGAAATTAAAGCTGTGTGCACACTCGCGGCGCGCCCGTGTACCCGAGCGCCAGCCCTACTAACTGTGTGCCTGATAGCGAGCACCCTGCTTTTATAACGATACGCTAGGGCGGGCGGGGATCATCAGGCGTTCAAAACCCATAGTTTTACCTTTTCACGTCCGTTTTAACTAGGTTTAAAACTTTAATTCTTTAAATTGTCTGTATTTCGATAATGTAACTGTTAATGACTTTAGACGAGCTCGGTGGTCGAATGGTTGGCCACTTTGACTCCAAGGTTGCGGGTTCGATACCCGCACAAGGCGAATATTTGTGTGCATGAACATGTCTGTTTGTCTTGATCTGGGTGTTTTCTATGTATTTTAGGTATGCTATTTACAAAAAAAAAAATGGTTGTCTGTAAAGTCGGTTTACGGAAGATAATTTTACGTAATAACGTCGTTAGAAAACATCGGCTGATGTGGAGTGGATGAGGGATAAGATGCGTCACTTATTCCGCGCTCTCGCTTTCACGCGAAAACTCACTCTTTCACTTTTCGGCTCAGGCGAAACGTGACAATGAGTCATGCTTTTTCGTGCGTGCAGCCGGCGTTCATCGATTTATAAGACGTTATCACGTCAAAAAACATGTATTTAAGTATAATATCCGTTATGTAGTACCTATAGTACGAGCTTTGCTCAGTTTGGGACTAGAGGCCGTGTGTAATTTATCCAGGAATATTTATTTATTTATTAACGCACAGATCAAACCACATGTAGGATCGGGTTGAAATTTGGTACAAGTAGCTATTATGACGTGGCCATCAGCTAACAAAGGTATGTATGTGTATGTATATATATGTGTATATGTATGTATGTATATATACATATATGTGATTGAATGAATAAATAAATGAATAGCTAAGTAAATTAGAATAGGATTACAGTAACATGGGATTGTAAAATGAAGCATAGTAATATATATAAAAACATTTGCTGTTTATTGTAAAAAGTGTAATAGAAACATATAGTTAATAATATGAACATAAATACGTATGTATAAATACCTAGTTGTAATAAGTATAAGGTGTGTTTCATTGTAAACAAACAGTACCTGAAGATGTTACAAAGGAAGAGCGGAGTTTCCTAATACAGGCATCTTGTTTGCCTAAAAGGGAACTCCAACATTATTTACAATTACTGTCCATTTAAACTGCAATAAATTTGATTTAAAAAAAAAAAAGGATTTTTGAAAATTCCAACGGGATACCGGGATACGGGCGAATGCAATAGGCTAGTTGCCAATGTTACAAAATTAAAAAAAACTCTATACGTAAAATACATAAAACTAGACCGATCTGCGATCTTAAAATGTTAATAACTTATGTCCGACGTGTTTTATGTTCGATCAAAGTTTGGTGGGAAAGTCCATTTTAAAGGTATGAAATTATAAAAAATAAATATTAGCATTGTAGAAACAATAAAAAATACTATAACTTTTGTTACGGCACTGGCTACACAAACGCAATATTTAACATAGCTGTCGTACAAATTTCTGATTTAATGCATATAAAATAGCAAGGTGTGACGTCATAACGTGGTGGCCTTTTGTATGGGGCGTTTTCGGAATAGTCCAAAATTGTGATATCGAAGTAAGTCAAGTTATCATATCGAAGTAATTATTTCACCTATATTTATATTATTCTGACGTCTTTAAATAACAAATCGAAAAAAAAATATATTATACAAGCCTATTGCGGATACTAGGTAGTTTATGATATGCTAGGGTAGGCGAATATAATCATACACATACACTACGGTTGGCTGGAAGACATCCGCATGGGTGCGCCTAAGTTCACCTAAAATATCAATTCCTATAATTGGAACTCCGAAAATGTTCTTCCTAACATTTTTCATCCTAACAATACTACGTCGGGTGGCAGACAAACATACGGCCCGCCTGATGTGAAGCGGTTACCGTAGCCATATTAACGCTCGCAACATAAAATATCGCTCGCGCGCCGCCAACCCCGCTGCCATCGCAGCATCTCCTTCCTTTCTGGTGACCTCACTCACTCGCAGGAACACAACAGCCCTCAAGGGAACCGTTATTTGGCTGCGGTATTCTGTGAGGTGGAGGTACATTCCCCAGTCGGGTAGTTTACAATTACGCTCCCTACCTCTCTTTTCGCCAGAGCTTCGTTTGTTAGTCAGATGTTGATGAACCACTTACACCCCAAAAATTCGGTTTGATTTTATATTCGTGGTCAACCCTTATTCATCCCACTGCTGAGATAAAGGTCTCCCCTTAACCGAAGGGGTTTAGAGCATATTCCACCAAACTTCCAATAAACTGGCCCAATTTCACCTAAAAATCATATCTCTAACCACCACTCATATGAAATGGTTTTTGAGTCCCGTAGAAGTTCCCTTGGGATTCTAACCCGTATATTTATGGAAATACAGATTTTTTGGGGAGTTGTGGCTTATTTGTTTATGAAAACGTGTTTGTGGTTTTGGAAATGTAAAATTCATTTTCAAAAGCTGTCTAGTATATAACTGAATACCAATCTATATATAGATATATATATTCTGTGTGTAACTTATTAGCTGTTAAGCGGTTTTTGCAGAACTTGGGACGTTCTTCTTTTTTATCGACAATGGCTTGTCTTCTCCGCAAAAATAAATGTTACTACTCCAAAATATTAAATTACTTATATTTTTTTTTACGAAAATACACTTGACAATGCAACAATTATAATATCCTCAAATCTAGATTTTAATTATTAATATTTTTTACAAAATTATTGTGACATAGTATACAAGAAGCGTGACGGAGGTGTTTTACATACAAATAAAGTGTGTCCCTCTGTGACCATTAATGTAAACAAACTACTCTCGTTAAAAAAAATCACATTGAAAGTTTTTATCCAAAAATATTTACTGAACTACTTAACCGTTGTTGTTAATTTAATAAGAAGAAATAATTTTTAATGTTTCTATTATTACATAAAAAAATATTTTATTAGCTGTCTTCCGCCGTATATGATTTTTGTTGCTACCTTCTGTCACTCATTTTATGGCACAAAATTATGAGCATTAGCAATTTTGACCTTGTTCTGTAGTCTAGAGCAAGTCCCCCTCCACCCCGGGCCCCCGCTATGCATCCGTACACCCCAGCAATACCGGTCAGTTGCTCGCAAACAGAAAAAAGAGGTGCGTGTGTTTATTTAGCAACCGCTCTGTCACGTAAGTTATACTTCCAAATGTTATTGTAATTTCTGTGTTTTAATATTATTTTATTGATTCCTGATAAATATTTCATACATGCCCAGTTTTAGGCGTAAATCATAATTAGGCGAATGCTGAGAATCTCGAACATTACTATTTTACACCTCTGTCACGAGGCCCCTCTGTCACAAAAATGTGACGGAGTGGTATAACTCGTAACGGAGTGGTCGTTTTTGTATGGAACTTTAGAGCCTTAGTTCATTTTCATAATAGATGATTGTTAGTTTTCTGATGTCGGTTATCATATCGTGGACTATATTGTTAATTTAAGGCGTTACCATCAAATAAATTAAAAAATGGCATTATCTGCGGCTGAAAGACAGCGACAGTGTCGTGAAAAAAGAAAACTTAACCCTGAAATCGTTGCAGAAGTGAAACGTAAAGATTTAGAAAGATATTCTCGTAAAAAGTTAGTTAAAGATATGACTGTGTATACTTCTACTTCAGAAGAGGAAGACGACCAGCCTCTTCTTTATTTGAAAAAATCTGTGGACACAAAACCAGGTGCATCACATGATCTACTAGTCAATAAGATCCATCCATTATTAATAAACGATGGTACACATTTTTTGGTAAAAGTTGTAAGTGAAATAAAAGTCGAGTACACTTATTTAGGAGTAGCAAAAAGTCGAGTGGATGCAGATGGAGATGTTCGGGTGATGTTTTATAAGACTGTTGATGTAACTGGGAAATTATTTAAATTGGTAGAATCTGATGTGTCAGATGCGATATTTGAAAATTTGTTAAAAATTATTCCACCTCCTAAGGTAGTTAAAAGAGGAAGGAAGACGCGTGTTTTACGAATTCGATCAACCAATAGAAGTATTTGAAAATTAGAGTAAGCGAAAACATATTATAAGACTAAATTAATATCTACCAAAGAATGAATACCAATTAATAAGACTTATAGTAGCATTTTAAGGAAATATTATAATTTGTTATTGTTTTCTAAGCTATAAAACTGTTATAAGGTTATACTTTGTTCGACATGTAATCATTATTTACCACTCCGTCACTTCGTTAACCACTCCGTCACAATTTGTCCCCCTTATAATTTAAGTTCAAAGTAGTGTATGATCCAGTCTATTGGGAATATTTACAAAAATTACGTTTTCTAGTATTATATGCCAAACAATAAAAGTCTTCACCATATTTTCAAGTTACTTTATTGGAAGATTTTCATAATATTAAAATCTTTTTGGTCTTAAGAAGCAAAAATGTGACAGAGTGGTATTGGATAACATTTTTAAAATGTTTGTATTAAGAATTCCGTCCCATGGAGGTAGTTAAAAATAAATGTTTGCATTCTTGATAAGAAAGTAATAAGAAACTGAAGATCTGATTTTGCATGAAAAATTAAAAATTAAAACACTTTTGTGACTGAGGTGTTGAATTTTTGTTACCATTCCTACAAAATTTATAGTAAAACCAAAATTACAAGTAATACTTCGATGCATTATATGTTTTTGAAAACTGCAATAACGAGGCAATAATATAAAATACATTTTACTAAAGAAATCACATGTTTACTTTTTTAACAAATTTAAAAATTTGCCGGTCAGATTGTCGATAAAAAAGAAGAACGTCCCAGTTACAAACAGATATATGTTGGTCATATGTTGATATACATATAGATGTATATCAACATATGACCAACATATATCTTAAATATATATTGGTCTATCACTTCCCAGTGACCGATTGAGCTGAAATTGGAGAGCTGAAAGAGACCATTCAGCAGGGTGCACCGCGCGCAGGTGAAGTTGGCTTTGGTTCAAAGATGTTGATGAACCACTTACACCCCTAAATTTATGCACAGTAGAGTTGGCTGGGAGAAATCTCTTGAAGAGATAAGCTGACCTTTGTATACTTATCTGTTCACTAATGTTATATATTTGTTGTTATGCAATAAAGAGTAAAGAATAATCCTCTTCGAACTGTGGACTAGTGATGTAACAAATATTCGTATTCGCATTCGCGAATATTCGCATGTTTCTCGACATTCGCATTCGCAATTTTATGCGAATGTTTTGCGAGTAATAACGTCCTAAAAATAATTAAGATTTTCAATTACAAAAAGGTAAATGAAATAGAGAAATAAGTATCAACTTCTTATATATTTATTTCAAATTTTTTGTTAACTAAACAATTCAAACATCACTCGTAAATCAAACAGCAATGGGCCTTCTTCGGATCGGCTCGATAATGCTCGGATCGGAAGTAGATGCAAATAATTATAAATGTGTGCGTGTAACTAGCGCGCCAACTAAGCTGTCAAAATAAAGCCATAGACAAATGGCGCCAATACAAAAGTCAATATTCGTATTCGCATTCGCGAATATCGACGGCAGTTATTCGCATTCGCATTCGTGTCTAGAAATTGATCTTCGTTACATCACTACTGTGGACACTCCAGTCATAAGGAATAGTTATAACAGAAAAGCATAAAGGGGTTTTTACAGGGTCAGCAACATGTGAATGATGCCTGTGTTGCGAATGTTGCGATCCATTCATAGTTCGCGATGATGATTGGATGATAGGATGATAGACAGGTCGTACGCTTATTTGTCACCCTAGTCGTATAAAAAAAGTTCCTTACCGATCTAGACAAACGCTTCAATTTATATTTCTCTTTTATCTTGAAAAGTGCATCGTTAAATCTTGTCTAGTCATAGTTGTTAAACTTTATGAAGCCATTTCAAGTATTATTGTATATTAAACGGTTTAATGGCATTTAAAAAATAATTAAAATAATAATTAATTATAACGAGCCAGATGACTTGACTCTGATCGCGTGTTCGATTACCGCACAAGACAAACATTTGTGTGCATGACACATGTGTGTTTTTCTTGGTATGGGTGTTTTCTATGTATTATGAGTATGTATTTACAAAAAAAATGTATTTAAGTACATTTATCCGTTGTCTAGAACCTATAGCTTTGCGATTAATTAGCACTAGATGGCGCTGTGTAAATTGTCCAGAAATAATTAAAAAGAGTTGTAAACTCATTTTATTTGTTTTTTTTTCTCCTGCGACTTTAGATAGGAGCCGTTTTTGATCTATATGTATACAATAACTTTTCTTCTATTTTGATATAATATCCTTCTTCCTTTTGTTATAATAAACTTCTATCGTATATAATATCTTTCGACTTCAAGTCATTTAACACTCGTCTCTTCCTCACTCTTCCATCACATCATAATCATCAGCCATACATCATTTTAATCCACTCCTCTTCCCACCTTGCTTTGTCAACCAGGAGTTGGAGGTCGAGGAGTTTCGTTTATATTTTTATTCCGTTCTGTCAGTAGGAACCGGCTCCTATCATATGGGCTCTTGACAGTTACCACCGGTTATAAATTCGGTCGCGTGGAAGAACTGGTATGAAACCAGGCTCCGCTAATAATAGTTTACATTTTATTTTTTATTAGCTGTTAAGCGTTTTTTGCAGTTAGTTATTTTTGGCTATTTATTAATTTTATATTTTATGATATGTTCAATAAACGGCCAAGAAGAGTATTACAAGCTGCAATCCTGTAAAATAAAAAAAAAACAAACAAAATAATTTATGTATTATGTTACGAAAAAAATGGTTACGACTTAACCCTTCACCATACTATTATTACCTATACTGTGCCTTCACGTAGACATTGACGTCTACCGTTCCCTTCAGTTGATTGATAAATTTTATCATATTTGAGCAATACACATATCATAGATTTATAATAAGCTAGATAGAGCAACTCGCTATAAATTAAAATTTCATCCATATGAATGAAATTTTAATTTATGATATATCGCCAATATTGGCGATAATACAGTACGCTTTTTAAGACATGTTCTATCACGAGCGGTGAAATTTTGGAATCAACTTCCCTCAGCAGTATTCCCAAATAAATACAACACGGGAGATTCCAAGAACAGAGCCAATTTTTCCCTTTAATTTCTATGGGCGGTGATTGTTTTCTATCAGGTGACCCACATGCTCCCTTGTTCCCCTCTCAAATAAAAAAAAACCATCCGCCGCAATGATCTTGCCGTTGAAAATTTTATAATTCAGTGCCGTGATGTTAATGTGTTATATATAATTTTAAAAAATCAAAATTTCATCTTCATCACCTTCCACGGTCCAAAATACTCCTCCTAAATAGCTTCTTCCATTATGCAATGCAATAGGAATCCTCAAACGAATTGTTATTTGGCTGCGATATTCTATGAGGTGGAGGTACTTCACCAGTCGGGCAGCTTAAAATTCCGGTATGCTATATCTCTCTTTTGCCAGAGCCTCGTTAGTGAATCAACAGGGTGCACCACGTGCAAGTGAGATTGGCTTGAGTTCCAAAATGGTGGTGAATCACTTGCACCCCAAGTATTATATACTATATGTCTACAGTTATTATTTGTGTGTTGCGCCGACATATATATATAAAAAAAAACATTCGGGCCGCTTTTAGTTTGGTAAAAACTATAATTTATTTTTATTGTATATATTAAGATTTTTGGAGTTCATCGATTCATCCAGAGGAGGAGTCGCCAAAGCGCTCTGGTTACCACTGCTCTAGAACTAAACTGAATGCGGAATATTGCGAATGGTGAAAAGCTTTGAGGAAAACCTATAAAAATGTATTAATTTACATTCATATTGTAGCAACGCTCTTGCAGGGCTCATCTAAGGATTCTGTTTTTCCATAAGATCAATGTGGTAAGACCACATGAAAGAAATAAATAAATATGAAATTATATCCATCAGTGGGTAGATGCAGGCTGATGTCGCGGTATCTAGCCTGCTCAAAATCCATATCTCAATAATCCATAAGCAATTTAAGCCGATGATCTTTACTAAATTGATACAAATTTATAAAGGAGAATATCAATTTCTTGGGTCGTATTACTTTCACATGATTATATGAAATGTCAGTCTGCCCACAGAATAAACTGTGGACTGTTGGAAACTTATTGGGCATGTATTCTAGTATTTTCATTTAATATCAACCATTGAGATTCGACCATATTTATATGTATGTCCATACTTTTAAAATTAAAAATGTGAAAGGATGTTTGTTTGTCCTTATTTTACATTAAAAGGATCCATATTGGCAAGTTTTTTTCAAGCATTTCTTCTTCGCCATACATTTATATATATTACTAGCGGCCCGGTACGTGCTTCGCTACGTGTAAAGTGAGATACTAAAAAATATTTATTGAAACATCAAATTCATTTATTAATTGCTAGCTATTTTAAAATTTAATCCAAAATATTTGGATAAACAATATTTTTTGTTTTTCCATTTTGAGCATGAATAAACAAACGGCTTATTCATACTCAACGGGGTACCGACTCTGGAACAGGCAACATAAAGTCGAAGCACGTCCAAAATTAAATGACCGCATGAATGACATAACAACATGATTGTACTGTTAAGGGCCCAGATTGTCTAGGCGCGACGTCGGTTTCGAGCGACCGCAGCGCTACTGTTTACTGAAACAACCGGGCGCGGCGGGTGAATGACCCAAAGACAGCGCGATTTTCAAAATGTTTTGCGACAAACGTTCCAATTGTTATTGAAGTTGAATATTTACAGCATAACAAAAATGTTGAATTATTGGAAATAAACGACGAGTGTAAAATATTCTAAGACTAGTTTTTCGTTATAAAATGATAATCAATATTAATTACTAGATTAATAAGAGTAGTTGAGACACAATTTTTATGTTTTTCTATTTATATTAAACAATCAAGAGCAGGTCCGGACTGACCTTTTTGTATTCTACTTACCAAAAATTCCAACTATGTATTTATTTGTAATTTTCCTACCAAAGTTTATTCTTATTTCGTAAAATATTCATTCAACAAAATAATTGCAAATTCAGTAGGAAGTACGGTCGAAATAACATCGAGCTTTCCTCGCTAGTGTATATCTCTACGCAAGGAAATGTGCCTATTGCGTAAACTCAAATAGGGTGGTGGCACCAATTATCGGCCATGTCAACTTTTTTTTCAACTTTGTTTGCTTGTAATTTTTGAGTTAATAACTTTTGCTACGCTAGTATACGAAAGTATAAAAATGATTCATATAATTAAAAGTAAGTAAACAATAACAAATATGAGTCGCCATCTAAAAAGCGTGCTAGGGTTGTACAAAATAAATGAAACACAAGTTTATAAATTATTAATATACTAATTAAAAGTAAGTAAACAATAACAAAATATATGTTCAAAATTCTAATGTTTTTTCATTTTAACGATTACTGATCAAATTTTGATTTCTGCTAATTTGATGATAAAATCAATTGCTATTGCAAAACTTATCAGAATGAGTACCAGCTGCCCGATTCACGTAATAAAAACCGTAGCGTAGGGACTTAAAAATGTCACTTCGTTTTTTGCAAATTAAGCCCTTTTAACCGACATAAAAAAAGAAGAAGATTCTCAATTCGCTGTTTTAATCGACCGGCTGGATAGTTAAGTTACCTCAGTCTCTTTCAAAACCATTAGGCGTTCTTCTCTTTCAAAACACGTAAAGCTCTTTCTTTCCTCTCTTTCATAGCCTCTATGATACTGGGCGCGTCACGAATGGGCATGCTTCGTGACTGCCGAGGATCAACTAATTCTGGAAGTAGGCAATCGTAATAAAACCTAACTAATTTCATCTCCATTTTCTCCTTCCAAAATTTGTCGTCCTTTTCTAAAATATAAACTTTCATAGGTACAGTAGCACCAAACCAGATGCCAAGCATGCAAACGTTTCTTTTAGTAATATGTACCTGTCCCTGAATTTGGAAATACCAGTTATGATTTTTATTTATGACATAACTCTTGGAAGCCTTGCCCAAAAGGTATGTTCGGCCATTGCTTCATCAAGAGTCATGCCAGCTAAAGAATGTGGGCACTTAATTTCAATTAAACCGTTTGCATAAATGCCATCTGGTGTATTACCAAGAAATTCATATTGATCGTCGACGAACAAACCGCAACCTTGTATACTAATATTCTTTTGAATTTCTAACTGTCTAATTTCGGTTTCTTCGTTTTCGATACCGTACCGTACAGCAAGCAAACTGGAGATATTACTACCATAAACGATTTTACCAACAAAAGCAGCACAACTTGTGCTCTCTCGTTTTTTACAAACTTCCCCGAATGATGATGAGGTTAGTAATTTTCTCCTTGTACTCATCCACTCAGCACTACTTCTTTGCAAATGGGTCGACCTTTCAAGCTCCTCTCTTTCAGCACAAGACAACTTTAAATCGGCTAAAAAAGATGGCTTGGCTTTCTCATATAATTCTGGACTCAGATCAGGTTTTTCGCAGTTTGGTCCATAGTGAGCGTCTTTCGATACAGTGTTGTGGCTTTTTTCAATCTTAATTTAGGTTTAGCAATTAAACGGTTTCTACGATTACAATTTTCCACTTTCGCGATCAAAGGAATCGGACTACATTTAAATATGACTTCATGAGTTTTACTATGAATCGATCCCGTATTAAAAGACACAACAGCAGCTGCGCATCGGCCCGCATAAGAACCACGGGAAGAATAATTTACACGCTTACCCCCAACTAATTTGGCAATTACTCCGTTAAAACTTCCAACTATATTACTTGTGCAATTATGAATTAAACTTCTAGAATGGTATGACAGTCTTTTACTTAAAATTTCTACCGCGTCCATTAATCCGCATCCAACAATTGTTGGAAGTAATCCAACAGGTTCTATTCGACGAGTATCAGGTCTACAGAAATACTCCTTGCAATGTTGGTGATTACCAAATACGTGTTGTGGACCATTTAGGATATCTTCACTAAGATTTTTTATTTTTTCTTCGAGTGACTGATTTTGATCCGCCCAATATTTAATCGCGCATTTTACACCCGTTCTTAAACGCAAATACCTTTCTTTTAGGAATTTCCGCAATTCGCAAGGATACTTAGTGTCTTTTGACAGTTTCTCCAAGCTATTGCAGTAGTTTCGTAAAAGATGATTTTTGCATTCAATTTTCTCTACTATTAAATTATCGTACGGACGCGAATCTAATATTTTTTTATAAGTACTAGAATCGCCGTCTGCTACAAATTTATTATAAATTACACCGTGATCAACAATGGAACGTTTAAACCCCTCAACTATTATGGTCGATTCCATCCCGGTAGATGATCCTGAATAATTCTTGAAACAATGGTGTTCCGGGGGCTGACTGTTGTTCTTTGCGGCTCGTGCACAGACTACGCAGTATTTATTTTTAACTCCAAAAAACAATACTTTATTAGTTTTAATGCCAATTATCGCAGCTGCGCCGGATAAGGCGGAAAAATTCTTACCATAAGATCTCTTCCTCCAACAACCGTCAACAGCAACAGATATTAATGGTGTACCATTTTTATCAACACTACCTATAGACTGCGTACTCTGCTTCTTCCTTGACAGCTTCTGCCATGGAATGTGTTGCTGTCTTTTCCCACCAATCGCAAACTGTATTATTAATTTCATTGTATAATGAAGGTGACATGATTGGTAACGGTCACTGCGGCAGTTAATGTTTTTAACTGAGAGTAGCTCCCACCAGATGATATGATACCAGATACAATTTGATGATTCACTTCCATGCTATCTTCTTTCTTTTCAACCAAACACACAGTAAACTTCATACTACACATACTACATTTCATGATGAGTTTTGAGTCCAGACCAACTTTTACTTCACCTATTATACTGAGGTAACTTAACTTACAATCCATTGGACCGTGGTCCCCTATGGCCTGAAGAGCTTTATAAAAAAAAGAAATATCTATTACTCTACGCCCAACTTCCACTTCATCCACCTTTCCCTCTTGACTGTTTTCAATAACTAGTTCCTGTAAAGAAAGATAATGGCTTTATTTTTTTTTATAAAAAATAATTAAAAAAGAATGGGCCAAATTTCTTCAAACATAGCTAAGAACTCCCTTAGAATACATCTTTGAAACACATAACACTAGATCAAAATCTTGAACGTTTTAATATAAATAAACGTAATAAAAACTGGTTGTTTGTAAAGTCGGTTCAAGACAATAATTTTAATAAAAAAAGCTGTTGTTTCATTTTTAACCTTATTAATATTCCTGTTAACATAAAAAATAGCTAAACATGTTGTTTAGCGTTTTCATGCATTTTCCTAATGTCGGCCGGGTGGCCGATATTGGGATTTATCAATAAATAAAGATCCCTAACCTCGACCCTGCGATTATTTCATAAAAAAGTCAAGTAAATGTAAAAACCTTGGTTTTTCTTCAATAAAAAACAATATAAAATACCATAGGTATGTTTAATTCCATTTAAATACTAACTAACTCAATGCGCTCGCAACCGGGATTTGACTCGCCACTGCCACTAAACGACACAAGTCGGTACCGGCGCGTGCTCTATTGCCAACTGAACGTTCAAATATTGAAGCACCCGCACCAAAATATGGATTATTCGCATATAGAGTCGCTTTTTGAATAAAAACTATCATAATTTTAGGGTTATTTTAATAGTTAGGGTAAGTGCTCCAGTGAATTAACACCCACCAGTGAATGAACAAAACACACATTTTTCAATATAATAAGAAATCTAAGCTTTTCTACTCAAGCCAGTATTTTTTTCTCAATCGAAACATTATATTACGTCAACTGAACACACAGGTATTTGCCTGTGACCTATAGTTTCAAAATCGCGACCGCCTAAAATGAAAGTATTCTGTCGTATTTTTGATTGTATGGAGCAGAATTTAGGGCATTGCTGAGACTTCGTGTTTTGATATTCACTTTGTAGACACTATAAGTGTGATAGTGTTAACAAAATTTGATAGTAGGATGTAAAAAGAACTGTTTTATCTTACAAAAAGCAGATTGCATAAATTTTAATTATCATAAATAAATTATAGGGGTGTTCGATAATTGGATCACGAAATTGAAGAAAATCTAGTCAATGAACACACAGTTTTAAGCATTTGGCATCTTAGCCTTAATGCAGTTGGCTAATTTTTTGTACACAACTTTTATAAACGGTTGTCAATTTTGTGACCAATATTCGAACGAGGTGTTCTTTTATTATTACCAGTTTATCCTCCATACCTAGCCTGATATCTTCAGTAACTTTTAGAAGTGCAGTAATAGTACTGTGCCCAGGACGAAAACCAGACGGAGTGAACTGATTAAATAAAATAAATAAAGATCTCCACATAGAAGTGCCTTTCAGCTAAAACGACCATGGAAAGACAGCAAAATGCAAGCTAAAAAGAAATTAATAAATAATGATGACATATAGAACCAATCTTCTATTATAGAAATATAATAGTTTAGATGAGAAAGGAGAATCTAACATAGAAGTGATGAATAATAATATTAAATATTTTATAATAATAATCCAGTATTAATATTATGTTTTAAGCATTTGGCATCTTAGCCTTACGGTCTGCCCGAGGGGCTATGCGAATGGGTTGCTAGCTTTTTGTCCAGCAGAAGCATTAGAGCCGTTGTAGATGGCAGTTGCTCCGATAGCATGGACATCAATGCTGGCGTCCCGCAGGGTTCTGTATTGTCCCCGACGCTGTTTCTGCTGCATGTTAATGATATGTTGTATAATGACAGCATTCATTGTTATGCGGACGACAGCACCGGGGACACTTATTACACGGGCCGCGCAAATATCCCTCGTTCTTTGGTGGAGGAGAGCCGCGAACAACTTGTGTCGCAAATTGAGAGCACACTAAGTAGAGTGTCCGACTGGGGGCGACAGAACTTAGTGCGATTTAACCCCTCTAAGACACAAGTCTGCGCGTTCACCGCTAAGAAAACCCCATTTGCTGTGGCTCCACACTTCGAAAACACACCCCTCACCATCGCCAATAGTATTGGTATTCTAGGAGTTGACATCTCCAGCGACGTCCAGTTTCGATGTCATCTGGAGGGGAAGGTCAAGCTGGCATCGAAGAAACTAGGTGTGCTCAACAGGGCGAAACATTACTTCAACCCGCGGCAAAGACTTATACAAAGCTCAAGTTCGGCCGCATATGGAGTACTGTTGCCATCTATGGGCGGGAGCGCCTAGATACCAGCTTGCACCCTGTGACTCGATTCAAAGGCGTGCTGTGAGGATTGTTGACGATCCCAAACTGACAGACGGTTTAGAACCTTTAAGTCTGAGAAGAGATTTTGCGTCCCTTTGTGTGTTCTACCGTTTGTACAATGGGGTGTGTTCAGAGGAGTTGTTTGACATGATGCCCACGGCTTCCTTCTACAGTCGTACCGCTCGCCATCGACAGGGAATTCATCCTCACACTTTAGAACCGAAATGGTCACGTACTGTGCGGTTCCAGAGGAGTTTTCTTCCACGTACTATCAAGCTGTGGAATGAATTGCCTGTTGAGGTTTTCCCAGGAGACTACAGCATGGGGTTCTTCAAAAAGGGCTTGAAGAGGTTTTTACAGGGTCGGCAACGCGCATGTGATGCCTCCGGTGTTACAGGCGTCCATAGGCTGCGGTAACTGCTTTCCATCAGGCGGACCGTATGCTTGTTTGCCACCTTAGTGGTATAAAAAAAAATGTTAGATAGTTCTCTTTAGGTTATAAAATATCAAGTAACACGCAATTATAATAGTAATCATATCGTCTATTTAATATAATAAAAAAATATATATATTTACAATAACAATTACCCGAAATAAACTCTTACATAATAATTTATATATAGAACTGATATATAAAAGTGGTAGTTCATTCAATGGGTTTCAAAAGGTTTATTCACTGGATTTTTTTGTTCATTCTCTGGTGATTTGTGTGTTCAATGCTGATAGTTATTGAGATAACCTGCATTTTATACAAATATGCCCCATATTTGTATAAAATGCAGATTATCTCAATAACTATCAGCATTTTTGCTAAAATATGTATACTGTATCAATCATGAATAAATTGTGAACATAATAAAATAAAATATTTTTTGGTTAGGATCTCATAAGTAGCTGGCTGTAATTTTCAAAGTTTGGAATGCCGGGTTCATTCAATGGAGCACTTACCCTATATTCCATTTTCTCGCAAAGGCCGATATTAGGAGGAGGCCGATACTAGAAGACTTCACCCTACTGAGATTTTGTCTTCGTCCATCACTAACTAGGTATTTTTTTTTTTTATACTACGTCGGGTAGCAGACAAGCATACGGCCCGCCTGATCTGAAGCGGTTACCGTAGCCATATTAACGCTCGCAACATAAAATATCGCTCGCGCGCCGCCACCCCCGCCACCCCCGCTGCCATCGCAGCATCTCCTTCCTTTCTGGTGACCTCACTCACTCGCAGGAAGACAACAGCCCTCAAGGAAACCGTTATTTGGCTGCGGTATTCTGTGAGGTGGAGGTACATTCCCCAGTCGGGTAGCTTACAATTACGCTCCCTACCTCTCTTTTCGCCAGAGCTTCGTTTGTCAGTCAGCAGGGTGTACCGCATGCAGGTGAATTTGGCTTTGGTTTAAAGATCTTGATGAACCACTTACACCCCAAGGTAGTTTTTTTTATTTATGTAATAAGTCTACAAGAATTACGTATAACAACTTACGTCTATAGTGTGTAGTCTAAGCATAGCAGTGTTGCTTGGAGTCTCGGCCTGAAGGTTTTCTTTATTTTCAATACTGGAAATATTATTCATCATTATTATCCACTTTATAATTATTTTGTAATTTTTGTACAACACCAGACCCTAGGCGCGTCGCGTCTCTTTGGCGGTAAGTATGTCGACAAAGCCGCGTGCCCGTGCTATTTCTGTTATGAAACATACCTACTTCCACAATCTGATATTTAGACAACATGAAAACGAATACTAGGTAGAAATTGACTTTATTACTTATAATACAAACCAATATTTACATGCTATTGTATATGTCTGAATCAAGCGATCTAAATCATATGACATAGGTATTGTATTAGCTTTGTAATGTACCCTGTTCAAATGAAAATAAATTATATTATTATTACTACTTAGACAGGATAAGCACACCAATAAAACTAGGATTTTTACATGACACTTTCACAGAAATCTCGTAATTTTTTTCTAGGTAGGTATTTAGGACAAGACGTAGTAAAGTAGGCAGATAAATAAATAAGTAGGAAGGAACTTACATTTTTTCCGAGATCTTTTGGCTTTCATATTTTTATAATGCGTACTAAACTTTCTTTTCCCTGGCAAATTCAAATTCAATCAGTCCTGCGAAAAAAACCCTCGATTACCGACTAGATACGTTTATGATATTGGCTATAGCATGTTGAAATCATGTTTCAAGCCTGAATTGATACATATTTTACAAGGTTCATAAAATAACCTACTCAACAAAGTATCTAATTCATTCTTTGTATTTTTTAAGATTTATATACATTCATTATATTGGTAAATTAGTTATACTTACAGTTTTTCACAAAAAACACAAATTCACAACACGTAATTTTGCTGGAGCATCCGACGCGCGTGGTGTCACCTCGACATATAAAAACACACTGGCGATTAGCGGCGACCCAGAGTACTAATTCGTAATATCGGAATGTGCGTCATTTTTCATACATTTTTCTATGGAGAATTTACGTAAAACATATCTAGATTTTAGGGCTTTAAAAGAGGAAGTCTTTGTTTGTAAAGGTACAAAAAAAAAGTATATGTTATATTTATTGGTTTCTTCAGTGTTCAAAAAGTGTTTCTTTTTATCAATTTGTGTTGATTTATTGGGTTAAATCTGAAAAATACGAAGGCATGTTTTTGCATTTTTTCTCAATTTTGTGCGTTTGTTGACCTTTATTATAAAACAACTATTAGATTTTAAGAGTTTAATATAATCATACAATAATTTTTGGTCTTTGATTGTAATATATACAAATTATCATTGATATCAATCATATCTAAATAGGTTAAATATGAAAAATCGTAACACTCTTTTCACAGTTTTCACGATCTGGCCCCTTAACATTGAAAAAAGTTTCAATTTGACAGCACAATCCCCATCTGAAAAAAGTTTCAATTTGACAGCAAAATCCCCATTAACAAAATGATCCGCCATTTATAGATAGATTTGTTACAAAAAATGTGATAAATGAAGAACCGCTCTAAAGATTTTGTGCAAACTTCACATAAACTATCTACTAAATAGTCCGAACAAAGCCTAAACATTTGGTTTGGATAGGTGCGCCCGTTCTTAAGTTATAAAATTACAACGAAAAGTGGCATTGATTTTTATTTATATAGATTTAATGTATATTTGTATGTTCTTAAGAAAAATATTTATAAAGATTTATTGTGCTTTTATCGATCTGCCTTGCAAAATTAGTAAACCTCTGTGAGCATTCTATGGCTGTCTGGAAGAGATCCCTGATAGTATAAGTCCGCCATTGTACAACATATTTTTGCATATACTTATTTGTTATTGTTGTATTGCAATAAAGTATTTACAAACCAATAAACAGACATTGACCGAAATGTTAATAGATAAAAATAATCACAAAAGAAATAAGAACATCATTAATAAAAATGTGTAAGAGGAGCCTAAGTGCTTACTTGGGCCTAATGACTAAATAAATAATTCATTTAATTTCATTTCCTTTCATTTCAATGAATTAACATTATTTTATTTACAGGGATAATTTAAGGTCTGGAGAGTGACATAGTATACTTTTTATCCCGATAAAGCATTCTATTGCAACGGGAAAAAAGTTTTGTATGGTGGTGAAATGGTTCATCATCATCTTTGAACGTAAGCCAACTTCACCTGCACGCGGTGCACCCTGCTGACTGACAAACGAAACTTTTGCGAAAAAAGAGAGGTAGGAGAGCGTAATTTGTAAGCTACCCGACTGGGGAAGTACCTCGAATTGAATTACCTTTCAAACAAATTAACTGCATCCAACTTCAAACAAACATGCAAACAAATACGTTAAACTTACACCCTCTTTTTACGTCGGGGGTTAAAAAGGATGTATAATGCATTTACGATCTTAAAATAGATTTGGGCTAGTTCACCACCGTATATTATGTAAAGAGTAAAGTAGCACGAAACCAAAACTTGCCTCGTGCTAGCTTACTACTAGCTGTTTCGACCCTAGCAACAGGCCAGCGTCGGTCGTCTTGTCGAGTCAGCTTTTCCGTGCATGGCGACGCGTGGCATTCGAGACGCCAGTCACTGCACAGCACTCGCCTAACTAACACTAGTGTATACCTATAAGTATCGATCCCTGTATGTGAAAACGGTAAATAAAGTAAGTGATCAGTGTAACAAGTATCTTATTTATGAACACGCACGCACTTAAAAAAATAACCCCGCGGGCGTATATGCGGGTAAAAGCCAGTTAAAATATAAAATCTTTTACGGTTAAACCAGCCCTTAACAGGTCGTTAATTAAATTCCTCTAATCCCTAACGACATCACCTGTTCCATGGAATGGCGTGTACGAGCTGAACCAATGAAAGTATACGATCTTTAATATACTTGTAAGCTACACTTATTACTTTATAGACTATCGCTGCCTGTGTCTTCGTCCATATAAGTATTACGACGCCCCATTATACGCCATGTGGTGGCGGATAAGCTCGATGCTCGATCGAAGCCCACGAAGTACCAAAATATAACACCATTATGCAATACTATTATATGGGACGGGGGTCCACCACTGTGTCTCCTGTGTAGCCATGATTATCAGCGGCGACTGCCAAAACGGCAATGAACAGTGAAGTCCATTGCAGTTCCAGGGGTAAAACTACGGCTGCCTAGGAACTCACAACGAATTTAATAGAAGAAATTAGTAGGAGTAAGAAGCTTTTGTAATTTGACTTCCCTTCTTAGTAATGTGAGAGACAAATAAGGCATTAAAAACCTAAAGAGATGGCTAGTCAAGTGAAGATCAACTGCCGTGTACCACGGATTTTATGTATCTAACACAATTGAGTTGTTACCTAACACATCGATTCCAATAATATGAATTGCAAAATCGTCTGAACGCTTGGTAATTCTCCCTTGTTGCTACCAAATCAGAGTAGTTGTAAACAAAACTATTACTCGTATTAAAGCTGTTTTATGATTTATTTTGGGGTGTAAGTGGTTCATCAAGATCTTTGAACCAAAGCCAACTTCACCTACACGTGGTGCACTCTGCTGACTGACAAACGAAGCTCTGGCGAAAAGAGAGGTAGGGAGCGTAATTGTAAGCTACCCGACTGGGGATTGTACCTCCACCTCACAGAATACCGCAACCAAATAACAATTCCCTTGAGGGTTGTTGTGTTCCAGCGAGTGAGTGAGGTCACCAGAAAGAAAGGAAGCAGATGCTGCGTTGACAGCGGGGGTGGCGGCGCGCGAGCAATATTTTATGTTGCAAGGGTTAATATGTCTACGGTAACCGCTTCACATCAGGCGGGCCGTGTGCTTGTCTGCCACCCGACGTAGTATAAAGAAAAAAAAATATATATTTTATTTTCTTCGGAAAACAAACAGTATACTTCGGAAAACTAATTACAGTATTAACGATTAAATGTTTTCGCATATAAAAATCTACATGCTTACTTATACTACAGAAATAAACAAGAAGAATATCAGGGAACCATGACGAACCAATTTCTCGCCAAAATATTTTTTAAAGAATTAATTTTTGTATTAAATAAATCTATATCTAATGTGCCGACCAGCTTATTTAAAGTTAAGTGCACGAATAAAGTATGAATTTCTACGATAGTTTATCCTACTATATTCCACTGCAAGACTAATTGGCCTTCTAGGGTGGTAAGTTGTTGGGATATGCATATTTATTTTTGAAAGAAGCAGAGAAGAGTCTATTCTACTTTGGGCTATATTTGCAAGAAATGATACGTCAGCTATTTTTCGTCTTTCACACAATGGGAGTATATGATGTCTTTCACATCTCGATTCATAATCAACGTCATGTTGCCTGCACCTGAACTGCACGAACCTGAGAAACCGTCTTTGTATTGATTCCAATCTATTACTGGGGAATGATATGTATGATCTCGGAAGCTGCCTTTGTTCACGTAGGTATATTCACATGTTTCCCACAAAGGCCGACGTCTTAAATCTATCCATTAATTAAGGTCCTGAAGAGGTTACTCTAGCCTCATGACGAGGGACAGCGAAGGAGGTCTTGATGCCACGTACATAAAGAGCGGTTAGGAGAGCTCTTTTTTGTAGGAATTTAAGGAACTAAATCTAAAGTTTTTTTTTATACCACGTCGGGTGGCAGACGAGCATACGACCCGCGTGATGTGAAGTGGTTACCGTAGCCATATTAACGCTCGCAACATATCGCTCGCGTCCGCCACCCCCGCTGCCAACACAGCATCTGCTTCCTTTCTGGTGACCTCACTCACTCGGAGGAACACAACAACCCTCAAGGAATTGTTATTTGGCTGCGGTATTCTGTGAGGTGGAGGTAGTTCACCCAGTGTTGGGCATCTTACAAATACGCAATATCCTACCTCTCTTTCACCAGAACCTCTTACGTCGGCAGGGTGCACCACATGCAAGTGAGATTGGTTTTGGCTCTAGATATTGCGGTTAACCATTACACCCCACAAATTGTTTTCATATTGATTATTACATAATAATATATTAGAGGATATGGACGAGCTCGGTGGTCGAATGGTTAGCAATAGCCACTTTGACTCCGAGGTCGCGAGTTTCATTCCCGCTTATGACATTTTTTTCTGTAAGGCAAAATGGATTTTTCTGTAAGGCTCAATATATGTCTGTAACAATGTAAATAACATTTTAAAATATTTTTGTGCATGAACATGTCTGTTTGTCTTGGTTTGGGTGTTTTATACTCGTATGTATGTATTTACAAAAAAAAAAAGTATAATATCAGTTACCTAGTGTCCATAGTACAAGCTTTGCCTAGTTTGGGCCTAGATGGCAGTGTGTAATTTGTTCAGGAATATTTATTTATTTATTATATTTTAGCTTTATGCGTGACACTAATTCTGTGAGCAGTAAGGCTCAAAATAATTTATAATAATCGCTTTCGTAATAAAAGCGATTATTATAAATTATTTTGCACCTTATTATATTCTTTATTAAACCCGATACGCATATAAAATTTTGTTATGATAAACGCGGGGAATGACGTCACAGCCGGGACCGCGTAGGCCGCTCCCACGCGACTCTCATTGGCTGATACTATCTAAGTGAATGACGACTCTTGGAAGAAGCTAAGGACTTGTACCGAGAATCTATGATGTCAGTGCTGCAAGAAGAGGGAATTAAAAAAAAAACGCTAAGATAACTAACCACTCTGCTATAATACTTCAGCATGACAAAGACTTGTCTTGGTCGGGAATAGTATTAAAAGCATTGACGAAAAAATAAAAGAAAAGAAAAATAATTTTCCCATACAAATAGTGTCAGTTGAAAAGTTAGTCAAAAAAATGACAAATGTATTGGTCTCACTTTTAGGTAGCAAAAGTTGTCTGTGATTTGTTTTGTGGATTGTGAAATAACTATTTATTGGTTGTCAATTTCTACTTTTATATGTATACATTTGTTATTATATTTTTTATCGATATAAATAAAAATAACAGTCAGCACGAAGACTATACATTAGACCAGGGTTTCCCAACCTTTTTTACATCAAGGCTCCCCGGATCACAAATAATATTTTCATGCCCCCCCCCCCATAAAATTTTCAGTAAGTAAATACCTACAATAAAAATCGCATTATTTTAACAACATTTATTTTTATGTAATTTGTACAAAAATAATCACAAAATGAACTTTGACTAAATTAAAACGTTTTTATCAACCAATCTATAAGAGTACTTGGGAGTATAGTGACAATACAAGTGAGATACTTGAGCTTACATTCTCCCTACAGTGTTTACTTCATATTCTACTTAGTGTTTACTTCAATAACGCATTGAAATATTTTTTCTATTGAAAACACAAACGTCTCAAGCCCCCCTTGACATCCCTCTACGCCCCACTAGGGGGGCGCGCCCCCCTGGTTGGGAAACCCTGCATTAGACACTGTATGTATAGCCATCAACATAGACTATACATAAAAATCTTACGGTTTTTTAACGTTACGGACGTTTTTTGCCGGCTAGGGTACCCCTTCGCAACGCCCCATAAGGAACTTCGTTCTAAAAAATGTATTTAAGTATTATATCAGTGATCTGGCACCCATACTAAAGTTTTGCTTAGTTTGGGACTAGATGGCAGTGTGAGTGAAATATGTCCAGGAATATTTATTATTTTATTATTATTACACTTATAGGTGAGGTTGACTTTGGCTTTAAAATATATATAAATGGTGTATTAGGACGAGCTCGGTGGCGTAGCGGTCAATGACGCGGCTTCGACACCAACGCTCGTGGGTTCGATTCCCACATAGGACAAACATTTGTGTGCATGAACATGTCTGTTTGTATAAGTCTGGGTGTTTTATATGTATCTTAAGTATGTATTTACAATTTAAAAAAATGTATTTACGTATGTTTATCAGTTGTCTAGAACCCATAACACAAGCTTCGCTTACTTTGGGGCTAGAAGGCGCTGTGTAATTTGTCTGACAATATTTATTTATTTATTTGGCTCACCACGATCTACACGTGGTGCACACTGCCGAGTAGCGAAAGAGGCTTTGAAATAAAAGGGGTAGGGCACATCATATTTGTAAGCTGCCCGATATTTTGACGTGACAACGTCTTATAAATTGGTTAGCCGGGTGACACTTCAAGAAACTGGCTCACGTTATGCGCTCACAATGAGAGCGAGTGAGAGGCACGCGTCCCTTCTAAGAGCGAGAGAGACAGACATAAAAAGTGAAAGGCATGCGTCCCTTCCACTCGAAAACATTTTACCACTCAAAGTCGTTGTCACGTAAAACTTTCGCCCGTATACCGACTTTACAGGCAACCAATTTTTTGAAGCTATGTGCACTCTTTAGAATGGGTAAAAAATGTTAAACTCGCGTCAGGACTCGTGACCTGTCGAAAATTCATAAGACGGAGGGAGAGTAGACCACCGGCACGGCGTAGAAGAGGAAGTAATATCCCCCTCTCTTACTACCGCGCGGTGAAAATATATGCCTGCTCCGGCTGTTTATTTTTAAAGTAATATAAATTGTTACGTTTATGATTGCCTGGTGAGTTAATTGAAATGTTTAAGTACTGGTATGGTCATCAAACCAATGTAGTGAAATGGGCGGGCGCACTATCCTCACCCTATGGGCTGGAGTGCGGGGTAAGGCAGGGGGGGTTGACCTCGCCTCGGCTCTTCAGCTTCTATGTAAATGGGCTGATTGAGGAGCTTAGCAGCACTGGTGTGGGATGTTCGGTTGGTGGGACTATTGTTAACAATATTAGTTACGCTGATGACATGGTGCTGCTAAGCCCATCAATCAGGGCTCTGAGGAACCTTGTTTCAGTCTGTGAGCGATATGCTGAGGCGCATGGTCTCAGGTATAACTCTATAAAGAGCGAGTGTTTGCTGTTTAGGGCTGGTACAAAACATTATCCATGTATACCTACAGTTACACTCTGTGGCACTCCTCTTAACTTTGTCAAGCAGTTTAAATACCTGGGACACTGGGTCACTGAGAAGCTCAATGATGATGTTGACATTGAGAGGGAACGCAGGGCGCTGGCTGTCCGTGGTAATATGTTGATCCGGAGATTTGCTAAGTGTACAAATAGTGTGAAGGTCACATTGTTTAAAGCATACTGCCAGTCCTTCTACACTTGCAGTCTTTGGATCAACTATACTAAGAGGGCGCGTAGCGTCCTGCGTGTCCAATATAACAATGTGTTCAGGGCGCTCTTGGGGCTGCCACGACATTGCAGTGCGTCAGGGATGTTTGCTGAAAATCGAGTAGATGACTTTTATTGTATTATGCGTAAAAGAGTGGCGTCCCTGATTCGGCGTGTGCGTGGCAGCGCCAATAGCCTCCTCGCCACAGTGGCAGAAAGACTACATGGGCCTATGTTTAAGAGTTATAGTGATATGCACGCGCCTCCATTACCCCCCAGTAAAATAGGTAGATGTCAAAAATAACCCGACAATTTAAATTTTGAAATCATTTATTAATCCTTTTATTTTTTCACAATATCAGTTTCTTTGACATGTTTCATAATATATTGACATGCTACAATAAATTATTATAATTATAGACATAACAAAATGAATTGGACAATTTAATTTATATTTCATTTTTATTCCTATTTTTGACATTGCTATTTTATTTGACATATTACTTATTGAATTGACACTATTTTATTGTAATTTTGATAATAATTTTTGACATGTTAAATAATTAATTCTTACTTACTAATAATGTTTTATATGGATACTCAAATCTGAAATAAATGAATATTTAATTTAATTTATGAATATTGTATTTTACCACATAAATGACAGTACTTTAATACGGATAAATAAAGCAATTTGTGCGAAATTATTCCCTAACCATTCCAAAATATTCAAAAATGCACAACGTTAATGTTCAAGTTTTCACTTCTGCCGGCACTCCCGGAGTGCATCCCGTTTTTTTTAACTATGCATAGCATGCTAGCTTTAAAAAAATATAAATACCGTTGGGAATTTACTTCAATTTACATTTTATCTCTGCCCACAAGTAAAAAGTGAATCTAGTAGGAATAATGAAGATAAAACATAACTTTCTTAGTTATGTTAAGTAAGTTATAACTTAACTACTTCTTTCTTTTACTCCAATAGTTGTAACATTGTAAGAGTTTCAATAATTAACATCAAGTTTATTATATATTACACAGCGCCATCTAGTCCCAAACTAGCAAAGCTTGTACTATGGGTACTAGATAACTGATATACTTAAATACATTTTTTTGTAAATACATAGTAATATATACAACACCCCGACCAAGACAAACACACATGTTCATGTACACAAATGTTTGTCATGTGCGGGGTTCGAACCCGCGACCTCAGAGTCAAAGTGGCCATTGCTAGACTTTCGACCACCGAGCTCTTCAAAGTTCTCAGAGTAGTGACTTCCTGTGAGTGATTAAGATCAGACAGGTCCTGAAGGGGTGTTGCATCAGCATTAGGGCTGGTAACGCAGATACGGCTCCCGTTGTTTCCAGCTGCTACTATCCTACGCTGTCTTACTGGAGCATTTACAAATTTCGGGGTGTAAGTGGTTCATCAAGATCTTTGAACCAAAGCCAATTTCACCTGCACGTGGTGCACCATGCTGACTGACAAACGAAGGCGAAAAGAAAGGTAGGGAGCGTAATTGTAGGCTATCCGACTGGGGAATGTACCTCCACCTCACAGAATACCGCAGCCAAATAACAATTCCCTTGAGGGTTGTTGTGTTCCTGCTTGTGAGTGAGGTCACCAGAAAGAAAGGAAGGAGATGCTGCGTTGGCAGCGGGGGTGGCGGAGCGCGAGCTATATTATATGTTGCAAGCGTTAATATGGCTACGGTAACCGCTTTACATCAGGCGGGCCGTATGCTTGTCTGCCACCCGACGTAGTATAAATAAAAAACATATCCTTGTGCTGCTCCCTTGCTTTCATTATGAGCACCTAAGATTTTATCACCCAAAGAAATTTTAACATTTACACATATAAACTAATTCTACCTATTTCTATTGTGGCAAGAATATAGCTAGGTAATTGCCCGGTATTCACTCAGTCTCGTGCCACTTAACTACAAGACATTAGACAAAAAACAATTATGGAAAAGTTATAGATTGTCTTTCTGTATGTTCACGTTATTTTCCTTTCTTTGCGCTATTTATTTATATTTACGCAAATATTCAGTAAGCGCTTTGTAGCCAATTTTTACAGCCGCAATGTTTGCCTAAGGTCCGGGTATATATAAAATGTCATAAAAGAGCAAAAAAGAACCTTCATTACCTACACATAGATCAGATACATACATAGACCAGATAACAAATCTCTTGAGCATAGATTAACAATTGGTCGCCGCTCCGCTTCGACTAGATGCCGCGGCGCACTTGTAAAATGCGGTAATAAATACTACGCCGAACTCGGCGTACCCGAGCCTGCCCCCTTAGCACCATCTCTTATAGCGATTCAATAACTGAATGGAATGCTTATTTATACCAATGAATAAGGAACTCTATTTCAAATGGAATAGAGTCGCTTATTCATTGGTATGTATAAGCATTCTATCCAGTTTTTGAATCGCAATAAGAGATGGTGGTAAGGGGACTGTTGCAATACAATTCTTCACGCACACTAGCATCTCTGCACATTGTTTTACGCACACTACAATATTGAGTTGCCGCATTCACGGAGCTGTTGTTTTTAGATAGTGCGGCATCTAGTCGAAGCGGAGCGGAGACCAATTGATAATCTAAGCTCTTGAGGGTTGTTGTGTTCCGGTGAATGTGTGTGGAGAGTGAGATGTCTTTTTGCGAGCATTAATTTGGGTACGATAATAAATAAATATTGTCAGACAAATTACACATCGCCATCTAGCCCCAAAGTAAGCGAAGCTTGTATTATGGATACTAGACAACTGATAAACATACGTAAATACATTTTTTTTTTGTAAATACATACTTATGATACATAGAAAACACCCAGACCAAGACAAACAGACATGTTCATGCACACAAAATGTTTGTCCTGTGTGGGAATCGAACCCACGAGCGTTGGTGTCGAAGCGGCGTCATTGACCGCTACGCCACCGAGCTCGTCAAAAGATAATATATGCTTATCGGTTAACCGAAACCCGACGTAAAATAAATTGTATCTTGAAACTTCCTCCTTTTATCTTCGAACGCGGCACTATTCTTAGGAATGGACGTATTCCATAAAAATATTGAGAAATGAGATTAAATTTCTCTGAATAGTTTCTATAGTGATTCCAATTCGTAGAAATCAATGTTATAAATGGAATTTCTTTTGCAGTATAAAAATAGATAAAATCAACGACCTCTTCCCACAACAATCTTCATGTGGAAACCAATGATATGTTATTTAGAGCCGGCCCATGGGCGAACCCGGCAGTAATAATTGGCTACAAAAAGCTTGCTCAACACCTACACTTCTATACGTGGTACTCGTATCTTAAAATTTATCATGACATGATGTCGTTAGCCATTTCATGATATGATTATATTTCATGATAAAGTCAGGTAAAACTGGTCATATCGTTTAAACGTTTGATGATATGTCAATCCATGTTTGCCCATATCATTAATGTAGGGTTTCCGTGATATTAAAAGTTTTATAAAAATTCAAATAAAGAAGGCTACTTTATAAAAAGTCCACGAAGAGCACCCGTCTGAATAGCACCTATGCGAATAGCACCTAACCTAGTCCACGAAGGGCACCTATCAATATTTTTGGCAGGTGCTCTTCATGGATTCAAATTTATTTTTATATTTTTGTCCACGAAGAGCACCTACGACTCAGCAGCCTAGTGCTGGGGTGTATATGTTTTACAGGACGTTACTAAATGAAGAATATCGATAAAATAAGGTAAGGTAAACAGATTTTTTTTGCGTTTCTACAAAAAATATGTTATTAAACGTGGTTATTTATCATTTTTACCCACGACGGAACTGAGACGGTACGAGTATATGCGTTTGAGGTACTAGGATGTTTGTGCAAATCAATGTTGCCATTTATCTCCAAAACTACGAGTCCGATTTTGATGCGGTTTTCAGTGATGGGTTCGGGTTTGATTGGTGCATGTTCTTAGATAAGTGTAACGGTGATCCCCCCACTCCGCCTACCATGTAGATCGCCCGAGCGTTCGCTTGACGTGTATGTATATGGTACGACAGACACACATTTAGTTTAAATTCTTAATATGTATGTATGTATATATAAATTCATTCTTCATTGTATATATAATAGAAACCATTAAACCAAGCACGTGTACTATTTACTGCCCCCCCCCCCCCCCCCATCATGTGAATTTTTGAAGCTACAATTTTTAAATGCAGGTATAAAGTATAAAATTCTATGTAAAATTCTCTGGAAGGAACCGCACAGTGAAGCGTATGGTCGTGAGGTGCTATAAATGAGCAACACAACACTCAATTAACAAAATATAATTTATTTTAAAAAAAAATTATAGCTCAGGGGTGAGTTTAGAGGCCCTACTATGCCGGTAGTTCTGGTTTCCCAGTCAAGAGGTACTGTCCTGGGGTCCAGTGCAGGGGAGTGGAGTTGCCGGTGGCTTGATCTTGCGGCTGTCCAGGACTCAAGTAGGCAGGTATTTATGTGCTGAGGTAGTATGTGCCCGTACGGGTATCTCTCATTCTGTAGTCCGTAACTGGAACCCGAATTTCGGGTTTGAATAGCACTTAGGTCTTAACACTTTAGTTAGTTGTTAGGTACTCGTATACTGGTATAAGTTTAGTATAAAACTTTCACTTCTTCCACAATTAAAATCACGACGCAAGGACGTTCTGGGATGAGAACGTATATCGTGTGTCTCGTAGCAAGGAAACGATGCCAATGATGACCGGTTAGCAGTGCATCGAGATATAAGAAATAAACTACCTACATAAAAAAACGCGGCATGTTGCAGACACTAATGCAGAATCAGCCGTTCTTGAGTTGACCAATTTCTATCGTAAGTAGTGTTGATAAGTTAGTTTGTTTTTATGTGAATATATGTTTATTATTATTTTAATTGTAAATAAGTTTAGGTATTATATATTTTCTTTTATTTAATTTTAGTTTTAGTTTAGTTTTAAGTAAATTTGTTTAAATTTTTAAATAATGGACATTGTGATAATTTTATATTAACTAGTACCGTGTACTACGTTACAACAGTACGCGACAGTAGGCACGTGATTAATGATTAATGGACGGCCCCTTTTTTGTGTATAGGTATAATACACATTAATGCCGCGCAGACAAAGTATATATGATATTATATCTATATGAATGTACATCGCGCGAAATTAGATGATCAAACTCTTAACATCGTTCTTTTTGTTCAAAATTTTTGAATGAATAATTTTTTTGGTGTGTAATTACACTGCTTATACCTAATTATTTATACCTAGCTATTTTCGTTTTATAGAGTAGAAAAACTTAAAGAGCTAAAAAGAAAAAGAAATTGTGAACGTCATATTATCAGCGTCAGAAATATTTGAAGAAAATGAAAAAATAAGTTTATAATTTTTTTTTGTTGCCTAATAACCACGGTTACTGACATGGTTTTTGTAGAAACACAAAAACAATCTGATTACCTTGATAATCGACGATTTTTATCGATATTTTTCATTTAGTAACGTCCTGTAAAACATATACACCCCAGCACTAGGCTGCTGAGTCGTAGGTGCTCTTCGTGGACAAAAATGTAAAAATAAATTTGAATCCACGAAGAGCACCTGCCAAAAATATTGATAGGTGCCCTTCGTGGACTAGGCTAGGTGCTATTCGCACAGGTGCTATTCAGACGGGTGCTCTTCGTGGACTACGTCAAAAATAAGCAATTACAAGTTGGTGCCAAGCAGACTTCTGGACTGTGCTACCAAGCGAAGATGTACGAATGTTCGTTCATCGGATTTCAACTTCTATTAATAAGTTTGGAGTATTAGTATGTATGTTGTCTAGGTGATATACCTGTAATATATTACTGATTGATTACGTGTTGCCGCAAACGGTAAGTGACGCGAGACTAAATGACGGGCAATTACCTTACTTTCTTCTTGTCACAATGGAGGCAGGTATAGATACGTCCCTATATCTAAAATGAATACATCTTACGTGGAAACGATATGCGATATGACTCGATTTATTTCTAACTTTACCTACAAGTTATTTGAAAAATCGACGCAGAGTTAATAGAAGCAAAAAGAAGAAATAATAGCGTGTACTTCATTGTGAAATGACGTATCCATTTGTTTCTATTAACTTGTCATATTGACAGTCATCCTATGTACATACATAGGTACATAGGTACATGCTTTGTTTGGTTACTATAGTAAAATTTTGTAAGTTAAATTCGACTCACATTGAGTTGAAATTTGGCACTCTTGTTTTGCTAAAGCGTTTACCATAATATTGTTCTTTCAGCTCAGCATAAATCCTAATTATCGGGCAGACAAATACAATAACCATTATACTAAGCCCGGCCGCCATGACGCTGTGGCGCCTCATCAATGATGGTTTTATAGAATAGGCTTGTTGCCCATGTCACAAAATTATAAAAACTCTCTATCGGTAACGTAAAATACATAAAACTAGAACGATCTGCGATCTTAAAATTTTAATAACTTATGTACGACGTGTTTTATGTTCGGTCAAAGTTTGGTGGGAAAGTCCATTTTAAAGGTATGAAATTATAAAAAATAAATATTACCATTGTAGAAACAATAAAAAATACTATAACTTTTGTTACGGCACTGGCTACATAAACGCTATATTTAACATAGCTGTCGTACAAATTTCTGATTTTCTGATATAATAGCACGGTGTGACGTCATAACGTGGTGGTCTTTTGTATGGAGCGTTTTCGGGATAGTCCAAAATTGTGATCTTCAAGTTATCATATCTCGAGAAGTTTTTATGCAATCGAAGTAATTATTTCACCTATATTTATATTATTGTGACGCCTTTAAATAACAAATCGAAAAAAAAAAATGGGATACAAGCCTATTGTGTCAACATTTATAGCTTTTTATTATGCCTGAAATGTTTCTGTATGTATGTAGGTAGAAGTAATGGGAACAATTCAGTGAAAACTCTGGCTGGATAGTAGAAATGAAGTGAAATGAAATGAGATGAGATGCGATGCAACGCGATGAAAGGAGATGAGATGAGATGCGATACGGTGCGATGAAATGAGATGAGATGCGATGCGATGAGATGAAAGTAACACGGTGGATTGAAACAGATGATAAATCATATCCAAATAAATACAGAACAAGCGTGTCACACCAATACTTGACATGCAAATATAATGAACAATTACTTATTACTATATATTTACGTCAAATTACTATTAAAAATAAAATACTCTAGGCTCTACTAAATCGATTTTTAAAATTATTTTACCAATAAAAAGCCACGTCATTTGGGAGTGCCATAGGCTATAATATTAACTCGAAAGATGAAAGAACTTGTTCGTAAACGCGGGCGAAGCTAGGCCTGTCAGCGTTGTTTTCTTATAATGTAACTTTAAACTTTCCTTACGATATCGTACACAAACATGACAATTTATATTACATTAGAAATAAACAGCTGGAGCAGGTATACATTTTCAGTTTCACCGCGCGGTAGAAAGAGAGGGGGATATCATTTTCTCTCCTACGCCGCGCCGGCGGACTACGCTCCCTCCGTCTTACGAATTTTCGTTCAGGCCACGTGTCCTGACGCGAGTTTAACATTTTTTACCCATCCCAAAAAGTGCACAACGTCGCTAAAGAAGTTTTCACTTCAAAAACGGGTTGCATTCCGGGAGTGCCGGCAGAAGTGAAAACTAGAACTACGTAGTACTATTACTTATCCTGTGCTAGAACATTAACATTGTTTTGAATATTTTGGATTGGTTAGGGATTAGGGAATAATTTTTCTATGGAGATATTTTTTAGGGAATAAATTTAGTACTATCATTTATGTGGTAAAATACAATATTCATTTATTGCGCTATCGTATACAAACATGACAATTTATATTACATTAAAAATAAACAACAGGAGCAGGTATACATTTTCACCGCGCGGTAGAAAGAGAGGGGATATTACTTCCTCTCTTACGAATTTTCGATCAGGTCACATGTCCTGACGCGAGTTTAACATTTTTTACCCATCCCAAAAAGTGCAGATCGCCGCTAAAGAAGTTTTCACTTCAAAAATCGACTCAAGCTGCTTTTAAAAAACCACGAGCGGAGCCGCAAGCTCAACCTAGTCTGTATGAAAAACAAAATACAAACGGGAACCAACTATGATCAATTAGAAATACAACATTGAAATTGGAATCCATTACATTTGGCATAATAGAAATTAATTTGCCCGCAAATCAATTCACCTCAACGCATATTGGTTTTCGATCCTATAGACGAACAGACAAACATACATACGTAATTGGCTAACATACGCATTATGATTCTTAATTATAAATTCAATTATTTCTGGTGTACAATTTCAGGGTTTATATGAGGTTGTCTAAGGGCCCGTGCTGACATTCCACTTTTAACTGGAGTGTAGTATATTATATACTATAGTATAATATACAGTGTGGAATTGTTTTTTGGCTGCGGTATTCTGTGAGGTGGAGGTACATTACCCGGTCGGGTAGCTTACAATTACGCTCCCTACCTCTCTTTTCGCTAGAGCTTCGTTTGTAAGTCAGCAGGGTGTATCGGGTGCAGGTGAAGTTGGCTTAGATTCAAAGATGTTGATTAACCACTAAACCATTCTATAATATAACTAACACCCGCCCGCGACTTAGTACGCGTGGAGTTAGATATTTACACATAATTTTATTATAATTATTAATTAATTATACATATTAGAAAAAGCTAAATACCTAATGAAAGGAAAAAATAAAAGGAAGATAAAACAATCAACATCTAGAGAATGAATTCCTCTTTTTATTTATCAACTAATTTTACTATCTACATCTAGACGAATTTTTAGAATCAATGAAGTCGACGGATATTATTTTTAATAAAACATCCCTCCTTATAATAGTAAGTACCTATGTAGTTGTTTTCAATAATTGTTATACTTAAATACCATTTAAAAACCTTCTGCCATAATTACTTTTAACTTCAATAACATTGGACTTTCATACAAACTTCCAACCCCCGTTTTAACCCCAAAAGGGGGTTTATTTCTAAAGATACATTATTAGTACACCTCTACACTATTTATAGAGCATACATTTTAAATTTCAAGTCTCTTACTTTAAAAACATTGGACTTTCATACAAACTTCCAACCCCCGTTTTAACCCCAAAAAGGGGTTGATTTCTAAATATACATTATTAGTACACCTCCACACTATCTATAGAGCATACATTTTAAATTTCAAGTCTCTTACTTCAAAAACAAAGGACTTCCATCCAAACTTCCAACCCTCGTTTTAACCCCAAAAAGGGGTTGATTTATAAAGATACATCATTAGTACCCATCCACACCATCTATAGAGCTTACATTTTAAATTTCAAGTCGCTTGCTTCAAAAACATAGGACTTTCATACAAACTTCCAACCCCCGTTTTAACCCCAAAATGGGGTTTATTTCTAAAGATACATTATTAATACACCTCCACACCGTCTATAGAGTATACATTTTAAATTTCAAGTCTCTTGCTTCAAAAACATAGGACTTTCATACAAACTTCCAACCCCTGTTTCACCCCCTTAGGGGTGGAGTTTCGTAAAATACGTTCTTAGCGGATGTCTACGCCCTATGTGGAATCTATCTGCGAAATTTCAAGTTTGTAGGTGTTATAGTTTCTGAGATTTCGTGATTAATCAGTGAGTGGTATTGCGCTTTTATATATATAGATAGATTAAAAATAAACAGCAGGAGCAGGCATACATTTTCGCCGCGCGGTAGAAAGAGAGGGGGATATTACTTCCTCTCCTATACCGCGCCGGCGGTCTACTCTCCCTCCGTCTTACGAATTTTCGATCAGGTCACGTGTCCTGACGAGAGTTTAACATTTTTACCCATCCCAAATAGTGCACAACGCCGCTAAAGAAGTTTTTACTTCAAAACGTCGTAGGTGCCGATGCTAATAGTTGCATGTCTGCTACAGCCCTAAGGATCTAAGGGGCAGAATATGGGACGAGAAAATTTGGCGGAGAACCAAATTTGTTGACATAGTTCATAGAATCAGTGGGTAAGGCTGATCAAATCCCGATGTAATGCGGTTAGGTTGCCTACAGATTGTATCAAATTACACAGCGGTCGCTAACTAAACAAAGCGTAATATGTACCCATATTACGCTTTGTTTAGTTAGCGACCGCTGTGCAATTTAGGTTGCCTATAGATTGTATCAAATTACACAGCGGTAGCTAACTAAACAAAGCGTAATATGGGTACTAAATAAATATTAAATAAATAAATATTTCTGGACAAATTACACACTGCCAACTAAGTCCCAAACTATTGCTTAGTTTGTACTATGGGTACTAGATAACTGATTATAATTTGTAAATACAAATATACATATAATACATAGAAAATACCCAGACTAAGACATAAAGACATGCACACAATTATTTGTCATGTGCGAGGATCGAACCCTCGACCTCGAGGTCTAAGTGGTCATTGCTAGCCATTCGACCACTGAGTTCGTCTCAATATATCAAATTACCAAAACGCAAAATAACAGCTGAATTAACTCACATTTTAAAATCTCAGTCACTCACAGGAACACAACTATTTTAATAATAATAATATAATATAATAATATATGTCAGACAAATTACACAGCGCCATCTAGCTCCAAAGTAAGCGAAGCTTGTGTTAGACAACTGATAAACATACGTAATTACATTGTTTTTTTGTAAATACATACTTATGGTACATAGAAAACACCCAGACCAAGACAAACAGACATGTTCATTTTTATTTAATCCCCAAAGATATTGTTCTTTGGCTGCGGTGTGGAGGAATTACAAACTTCTCCATCCCATGGTACATCTTTCGTCGTTTTAGCCAGAACCCTATTTGCAAATAGACAAGATAACCACATGCAGATGAAGTGTGCTTTGGCTCTAAAGATTGTAGTTACCCACTGTATCTCAAACTTATCTATGTGACTAGTTCTCATAAGGTAGCACAGACATCCAAGAGTAGCAATAAGCAAGTTGCAAACTCAGTAAGCAAGTTATCCACTAACACACAATCTAATAACAAAACAATAAAGGGAACATGTGTGGGTTTGGAACATAGATTCTTAAACTATTGTTATCAACCGCCCACTTTGAGAATAAAAAAATTCCAGCGGCCGCCAACGTTTTCCAATTTGTCATCTTTTAAAAAGTGCAATTTCATCTTTATGCACTGCTACATTATATTTTTACACGACTGAAAAAAAAGGTTATGTTTTTCGAGTGTAAGTAATGTATGTTTCGAGCGTATGTAACAGATTTCAACATATGAGATATGAATTGTGAGAGTGGAATAGGGTATTATTTAATTATGGCGTCAGTGAAAAAAAAAGAAGAGAGAAACAGCTGAAGAACTCTTCTTAGCATTTTATTTATGAAAATGTGTGTGTCAGTGTGTGTGTGTGTGTGTGTGTGTACGTGTGTGTGTTTAAATCTTTGGCACGCGGTTGAGAAATTTCAACATGTAAGATATAATTAGATTCATCTTGTATATGAAAGTATTTCAGAATATGGAATAGTGACCTGTGTATGAATAGTGTCTCATAATTTCTTGTGAATATTTTACCCCTTCCCCTTCTCTCCCTAAAGTTTCCTGTGTCCACAAGCGGACGTTATCGCCCACATTGAGAAACATTGGTTTAGAACTAGAAAATTCTCAAGTGGTTTAAGTTTACCGGAACACATTTAATGTAAGGCTCTATTGGAGAATAAAATCCTTAATTTATAACACCCGATAAAAAGAGGGTGCTATAAGTATAACAAATGTATTTATGAGATATATTTATGTTAGTTGGGGTAAAAAGTCACTGACTTTTTCGGAAACCTTTTAAGCCATACAACACTTTCAAACTACAGAAAGCTTTTTTTATTTTATTATTAACACTATCTATATCACATCCTCTTTCCCATGACCATGGCTGGCGGTGCAGAAACTTGGACTCTGACCATTGGGCTGGCCCATAAATTGACCGGTGCACAATGAGCGATGGAGAGAGAGCTATGCTCGGCGTTCTTTAACAGGTTCGCAGTCCAATGAGGCACATGTGCCTCATGGGTGACTTCACTGGTACGTCCATGAGGCATATGTGCTTTATGGCCAGTGATGTAGATTATGTATGTAGATTATAATTTCAATCACTGTGACACATAAAGTATCATAAAATAGTTGAAGGAATGACGTAACTTAAAACGAAACTTCATGAGCGTTAGGTGTCATTACTACTATGGGGACGTATACAAAGGAGATCGCAACTTGCTTCGGGACTGTGAATCTGTTAAGGGACCGAATCCGGAACGAAGGAATTCGAACGCGAACCAAAGTACATAGCTCTCAGAATCAGCAGGCTGAAGTGGCAGTGGGCCGACCACGTCTGCCGAGTCAATGATGCCAGATGGGGGAGGAAAGTATTTTAATGATTAAACTTTGTACCTTTTGACACTTATACAACCGAACCCGTTAAATGTCCAGTCATATTATGAACAGATATGTCCCGGAAGGGATTGGCCGGGGTGCCCGAATGCCATTGTTAACCATTGCACTCACTTGTTTACTCTGTAAAGCTTGTTGAGCGATGAAATGTGCCTTGAAATTCTGCCTAATCCTTAGCGAGATGGGCTTCGTTCTTGTACCCTTCCAATTCGAATATCACGTTTTCATTTTTCGCCCGTAAATAAAAGTCATGTTTATTTACGGGCAATAACTTCAGCGGCTTCAAATGATCGTTCAAACGAATAACCATGTTCCGGTAGGAACATTTCCTTCCTTCCGGTTCATTCGCCGATGTGACAAATAATACGGGATTAAATATGCATAGCAAATGTATGCTACTAGTGTCCTGGCAGGGTCGGCATGTAAGGTTGGAAGATTTTTTTTTATACCACTAGAGTGGCAAACAAGGATACGGCCCGCCTGATGGAAAGCAGTTACCGTAGCCTATGAACGCCTGTAACACCAGGAGCATCACACGCGCGTTGCCGACCCTGTAAAAACCTCTTCTTTTTGAAGAACCCCATGCTGTAGTCTCCTGAGAAAACCTCGATAGGCAGTTCATTCCACAGCTTGACCGTACGCGGTGATGATGCATACACTGGGTCTCGAGTATAAGTGATTTTATTAAGAGAAGATAGGATTAATATATGCAGTAATGATACTTAAAGGTGTATCACACTACACTAGCCATATAGTTCAATTGTCAGAATGAGCTAGTATTACTACTGCCAGATGACTAAACGGCGCTCTGGCAAAGGAGAGGTAACGCTCTACATCTCTCTTCTCGAGAGAGAGGGTGAGCGTAATTGTAAGGTGCCTGACTGGGGAAGTACCTCCAACTCACAGAAGATCGCAGCCAACCTCAACCGCCAACGTCAACCAATTTCCTTGAGAATTGTTGTGTTCCTGCAAGTGAGTGAAGTCGCCAGGAAGGAAGGAGTTGCTGCGTTGGCAGCGCGGGCGGCGGCGTGTGAGCGATATTTCAAATTGTGAACGTTTACATGGCTACGGTAACCGCTTCACATAAGGCGGGCCTGTCTGTTTACCACCCGACGCAGTATTGAAAAAAAAACGAACGACGCTCCTCTTATAGTTGCAGTAAACACTTATCAACAGGTAGCCTGCATGTATTTGTCATCCGAGTGGTTTTCCAAAAAGAGGTCATTACAAAATCCGTCATTATGTCCGATTTGTTCAGTAGAGCTGAAACAATAATGAGATACTCAATGTGGTTTTGTATGATACACACGGTTCAATAAATCGTCCAACAATTCCCTTTAGTTTAATAAAATGGTTTGATATCAAAACTAGGCAGGGTAGTTAATATTCCATTTATTAACCACAAATGCATGTATAAGTATTACGATGACGTATTTTTTTTATACGAAGAGACTATCGAAAATGTGATAGCGCGCAATAAAGATCTAAGTATTTCACAGCTCACAGGAATTGCGCAACTGACAAAGCGCAAGCTAGATGATGAACGTGTCGTCTCATTGAACCCAGAAATATTTGCAGAAGTAGAGAGATTTTATAGCAAATTCAGATACGAGTATATAGATATACACTGTGATATACGCTGTGGTATGTACATAGAGTCATATTTCTTATGAATAAAATGTAAAGTATATAACAAATAATAAAAATACTAAATGAGGAGCAAGTTAAGCAACGTCAACCGGAGCCTGTCCATTGATTTTATTATAAATAAAATTGGTAAACCTCGAGCTTCTTTGTGATTCGGAGGGCACGTTAAACCGTGTATCCCGGCTGACGACAATAAATGACAGTCATTATGTCAAGTCAGTGGCCTTTAGGTGTCTTGAAAACACTGGCCTCCGACAACCCGCAGTTGAGCAGCGATTTCATAGTTGGTGCATTATGCTCCTTCCTCCTTTATAAAAACTCCTTCGATTGAGGGGACACTCGTATCCCAGCAGTGAGATAAATAAGAGTTGTCGACGTAAGGTTTAAAGGAATCGCATTTTCTGCTCAATAAGTAATCTGGGTTGATGTGTCCATATTTAATCGACTATGTGTGAGTCCGACTCATATTTGATCGGTTATTATTATAAAACTAGTTGCCTGCCCTGTCTTCGCACGGGTAGAAAGCGGTGTTTTATTTTCCTTGCAATTTTTCCGTTTTTTTCTCTCCATAAGAACCTTCCTTATACCTTAACGAAAATATTAAAACAATAAATAGCATAATTGGTCAAGCCGTTCTCGAGTTTGCGCTTAGCAATATTCAATTTTACTTATATATAGATAAACAAGTTTGCTGTCAGGGAAAACTCCTACATTTATGATGTTCACTTCAGAGTTCATATTTATTCTACATGTATAATAATAAGCTTGAAAAACCGCTCGTATAATCTGCTCTTCATTCTTGCAAGCAGTGTGTATCCAAACATGAAACAATATTGTTTTCCGTGCTGCACATCGCAACTTTTAAGTATTGCACGCTACATGAAAACTGTGTCGTCACAGTTTCGTTATGACGTCATAGCTTTACAGTAGCTATTGAGTATCTTCCAATTGTGTGCGAGGAAGTTTAGCGGGTGTTTGTTTTCTAATTTCTATAGACTTGTTTTAGTATAGCATGTAATATTGCGTTTTTTTTTATACTACGTCGGGTGGTAGATAAGCATACGGCCCGCCTGTTATGAAGAGGCGTTCGTAGCAATGTTAACGCTCGCAACATAAAATATCGCGTGCCGCCACCCCCGCTGCCAACACATCATCTCCTTCCTTTCTGGTGACCTCGCTCACTCGCAGGAACACTACCCTCAAGGGAGTTGTTATTTGGCTGCGGTATTCTGTGAGGTGGAGATACATTCCCATACTCCTTCCTCTTTGGCTTTGGTTCAAAGATGTTGATGAACCACTTACACCCCCGTATTTTGTGGTATGGGTGTCAAATTAGATAGATCATAAGCATTATATGATTACGTACGTGAGGAGCTTGATGGTGTCGTTGCGCGTGTCCGTCTAATCGAATACGCAAGTTAAGCAAGGTCGGCCGTAGCCTGTCCATGGATGGGTTTATTTATCTCGAACTCCTCCGTGTCTCGGAGGGCACATTAAGCCGTCGGTCCCGGCTGTTGTCATTAGATGACAGTCGTTAAGCCAAGTCAGTGGCCTTTAACCTTGAAAACACTGGCCTCTGGCAAGCTGCACTTGAGCAGCGTGGTGGAGTATGTTCTAAATCCCTTCGATTGAGGGGAGACCCGTATCCCAGCAGTGGAATGAGTAAGAGAAGAGACGAATAAGAAGAAAATACGATCTTCTTCACACCAAAGTGGGGTGATTCGATAGAACAAATACAGTACTAAATTTCAACATCACGCACACATCTCCACAACACGGGGTCCGCCAGGTGTACGTCTGAACACGTATGAACTCCCTGCCTTGTCCCAGGAGACTATAGAATGGGTTTCTTCAAAAACGTGGATTTTTTACAGGTCTCTGGAGTTGCAAGTGTCTATCTGTTGCAATGACTAATGTATCAAGCAAGTCTTATGCTTGTTTGCCAACTTAGTATTATAAAGAAATGGAGATGGGCGTTGAATGAACGAACCGTTTTGTTAAACTGTTTTTTGTGCATGAACGATTAAACTAGTTTACAGTTCACAGATAAACTAGTTTATTCGTCGACTGGTTTATGAGTCCGTTGCGTCGCATCGCGATCGTCTCGTCTCTTCGTAAAACGATGATGTACTCACATCGTCAATAGGCTATTTGACGATGTTCAAAAATTGTATAAATTATTTAACAATATCGTAAAATTCACAAAACTATAAAGATCAGTAAACTTTCATTAAAATGGGGTCAAAAAGTCATGGGCATTGTTTTTATGGTTTATCGGGACACTGATTACGAAAACAACAACGATTTTAAAATTCATCGTGGCTAACGTGACCATCATCCTCTATTGAGGTGCGATGAGGTTGAAATGTCTATATGTGACATATATGTCATTTTTACGGGTTTTCGGAACGCTAATCTATACTAATATTATAAATGCGACAGAATGTCTGTTACCTCTTCATGCTTAAATCGCTGGACCGATTTAGATGAAATTTGTTTAAGAGATACCTTGAGTCCTGGGAAAGGACAAACTTAAGATAGTTTTTATCCCACAAGTTACCTATTATTGTTATTTATCATCCCCGATTGGGGTGCGATGGCGTTGAAATGTCTAAAACGTGGTGAAAAGTATGAAAATCGTCATAGGTATTGTTTTTATGGTATATCGGGTACTGATTGCTGATTGCTGCACTAATTACGAAAAAAAGGACTATTTAATAATCCAACTATTGATGTTGATTCTATGTTTTTCTGGGACGTTAATTACGACTTCTTCTTCTTCTCAGCCATTGAAAGTCCACTGCTGGACATAGGCCTCCCCTCTAGATCTCCAATAAGACCGGTTGGAAGCGGCTTTTAGGAGTTACGACAATGGCATCAATTTGAAAATATAACGTAGTGGACACGAATTACTTAAAAAGATTTGTCAAATTTTACCTCTAAGGAGGACCTCTAACGGAGGTCCAAAGTTTGTATGAGAAAACGAGATTAGTTGGACTATTTTATCCTAAATTTTACATGAGTACTTCTATTGATTAATGAGTAAACACGTGTTTGCCTCGAACGTCAGGCGAGCGAAGCTGCGAAAAATATAAACCTACTGAAAAATCCATACACGAAGAAGCCAAAAATAACTACTACCTTCCTCCTGAGTTTTTTGAAGTCGGTGTAATTTTTTTAAAGTTTGAGTATATAGATATGTGTGGACTGTAAAATCCTTTTTAAGCTGATGTAATAAGACTTGTGTTATCCTAATAGGTTTTTAAATTTGTATTTGGCGTCAATCAGTGCTTATGCGATCGCGGGCGGCGCGGCAGGAGTGGGACAGATGCAGTAGTTATCGGGAAAGTTCTTGCATTCGTATTTAGTACAATTAAAGATGCTACATGAACATGGTCGCGCCTAATAGCCTATTGTTAAACGAGGTTTTTGTTCGTTTACCAATCGTTTATGTGAAGAAATAGTCTTTTCGACGACGACGTAAACTAGTCGAAAATTAGACTGTTTTTCAAACTAGTTCATCGTCGACGGTAAACGGTCTCATTGCGTCGACTGTAAAATCGACGACAAAACCCATCACTATAAAGAAAGTATAGATGTACTTGACATTTGATATTAAAGTATTTAAAATTAACCAACATTTAATATTTGCTGCTGACTCAATAAAATTAAATACATTTCAAAAGTAACACCGAAGTGGTGTCGGATTACATCTGGCGACACTTACTGGGAGTGACAAATTGTATTTTCATGTTAGCCAGCGAGGGTTGTTTACAAATACTCTCGACTCTCATATACAATTACAATATCAATAAATTTTTTCGTGCAAATGGCGTGTGGATGTTATATGTATAATACACGGAGGGCGCCCAGACCAGGGGGAGGATGGGGTTGGCAATCGCCGAAGACGAAGCCGATAACCATTGGAATTTTTGAAAGTGAAAATGAAACTACTGCTTAGATTGTTGCTAATTACGTTTAGCTCAGATGATAAAAACCTTGGAGCTCTACCGACTAAGCTGACGATGTTTTTCAATCATCATCAGGTCCATTTTAGTCTCCACTACAGGAGCACGAGCCTCTCTCGTCCGTCCCAGACAGAAGGAGGATTTGGCCTACACTCCCCACGCTGGCCAGACTGGTTGGGGAGGCCTGATCGATGTTTGATAATGTATTTCCCTTAGTCGCCTTGTACGACATCCACGGGAAGAGACGGAGTGATTCTATTCTAGTCTGCCGGAAACCACACGGCCATATTACATATTTAATACATTATATACATAGTTTTTCCATACCTTTAACCTAAAACCAATTTTTGGAATCAAAAATACCGACGGTAATCGAAATCGAATTTGATTCGAAAAATAGGTCTTACGTTTTAGTTATTTACAGACTTCCGTATCTATTCGGTAGAGCTCTAGGCATTCTATCAGCCAAGCTAAACATAAATACCATAAATTTAATCTGAAGTTTGATTTTCGTAATCAAAAATCCCGATGGGAATCGGCTTCAGCTTAGCCGGTATGGCCTCAGATCTCAGTGGAAGTAATTAGGGGAGACATTATGTTTAATATTGTACGTAAAGTTGCTGACCATGATGATGACGATGATAATGATTATTATATAGATATGTGTGTAGTGTCTACGTTCAACTAAAAGGTTGGCAAGTTTGACAGTTCGACCTATGTAACTCCCATAGACGCAAGAGTGGCCCATCTCACTCTTTGCTTAGTTTGGGACTAGACTGTTAGTCGCGATCTAAAGAAATTTATAGAAGCTATCTAGATAGCGCTATGTTTTTTTTTTGACGTAACAACGTCTTATAATTCGATGGAGCCGGCTGCACGCACGAAAAAACATGACGTATGCGGCGTTACCTCGCTCTGAGGCGTTCCATTAAAATTTTCTTTTGAAAAATGCAAACATTCCATCAGTATTTTCTTATGACGTTGTCACGTTCAACTATCGTCAGTAAATCGACTTTACAGACAACCGATTTTTTTGTATACTACGTCGGGTGGCAGACAAGCATACGGCCCGCCTGATGTGAAGCGGTTGCGTAACCATATTAACGCTCGCAACATAAAATATCGCTCGCGCGCCGGCACCCCCGCTGCCAACGTAGCATTCTTTCCTTTCTGGTGACCTCACTCACTCGCAGGAACACAACAACCCTCAAGGGAAATGTTATTTGGCTGCGGTATTCTGTGAGGTGGAGGTACATTCCCCAGTCGGGTAGCTTACAATTACGCTCCCTACCTCTCTTTTCGCCAAAGCTTCGTTTGTCAGTCAGCAGGGTGCGCCGCGTGCAGGTGAAGTTGGCTTTGGTTCAAAGGTGTTGATGAACCACTTACACCCCAAAATTTATTATGTAATTTGTCTAAGAATATTATCTTATTTATAAAAAATATATTTTTTATTTCTGGACAAATTACACACGGCGCCATCTAGTCCCAAGTTAACTAAGCAAAGCTTATACTATGGTTACTAGATGACTGATATAATACTTAAATACTTTCTTTTGTAAATACATAGAAAACGCTCAGCCCAAGACGAATAGTGTGCAATATTTATTCCATTCTGATTTTTTGTGATTCTGAGGTAGATTCTGTGGTCGTCTTAAGCCGTCGATACACGGGTAGAGTGAAATCGGACTCATAGTATTATATTGACTACTAATAACTTTGTTACCACAGTATAAGTAATAGTACTACGTACAGTATGGCCTCTCCCTGCCGCTCTCACTAGTCGACCTCACCTCCCCTCTGAGACAAATGTGGAACAGTTTGTATGGCGCCGAACGCAGACACGCTCATTCCCGCTCTGCACAGACGTTATTGTTTATGTAGTAGTAAGCGACGCGATATTTGTATGGAGTGGCCGGGGTGTGCTATTACTATTGTATGTACGTGACATACCGCAATCGATTTTTATATTTTCCCGATATTTTTGCAACGTTACAGATGCCATGGTCACGGGGCGGCTGCCGACAGTCGTCAAGTGAAGTTTTAATTGACAAATGTTACTACTCTATTAATGATTATTTAATTGACGTAAATATTATAATTAATAATCATGTGCTTAATCTGTTATTGTTTGCACTGAATGTATTTCATAATGGCTGAATCGCTGGAGGATCTCGGTCGTATGCTGGCCGATCTCAATGCTGCAGCTCGACGTGTGGGCTGGGGATGAATTTCGAGCGAGCAGCGAGCGATGGACTCAATGGGGCTATGTGGGATGGGGTTTCTCTGCGGGATCGAATCCGGAACGAAGAAATTCGACGGAGAACTAAAGATGTTGACATAGCCTTCAGAGTTTGCAAACTGAAGTGGCAATGGGCCCGCCGCATCTGCCGAGTAAGTGATGGCAGATTGGGGAAGAAGGTATTAGAGTGATGGCCGCGCGTAGGACGACGAAACGTTGGGCGCCCTCCTACTAGATGGTCCGATGACCTTAAGAATCGTATCTGGTGGAAAGCATTGGAGAAGGCTTATATCCAGCAGTAGGTAGATACAGGCTGATGAATGTATTTTAAAGTAATTTTAAGAACTTGACTTTATGAATTTAATATTGATTATATTTTTTGACATATAATTGCAAATTGTTTAATTTAATAATTATCAAGTTTTCGCATGTCTTATTTAAAAAGAAATGGAAGCAATTTTGAAGACGTATTCACGTTAAAATATTACTATTATTTATATACAATATAAATAATAGTAATAAGTGATGTGAACAACCATGAAAGTTTGAAATTTGTTACTATACTAGCGCGTTGGTAGCTCTGCAATGTACTCCAACTCGCCCGATTACACTCTACTCGTGTACATTAGCCTTTAAACTTAACTCAAGTAGCATAAAAATATCCCTAACCTTTATATTCCTCGTTAACATACAAATCCGTCACTTAAAATATAAATTGCGAAATGATTTGTTTTCTTGTAAAACTTATTTTTACAATTCTCGTTCTAATTGCAAGACAGTGACAAATAACATTTAAACGGTCACTTTTTAAACTGTTCGCGTTTGAAGAAATAAAATTCAGATAAATCTTAGCTTAGTTAAATTTGTTCAGTTATGTTTTCTGTAATGTTTTATTTATTTAAGACAGGTTTTTTGTCTGTTTTTTTAGGTTGAAATAAGTAGTTCATGGTAATCTTAAATCTGAAGTTAACCTAGTGTACGTGATGCACCGTATTACTCGTTTCTTACGGAGAAACACTATTACCGTGTGAACGTCAGTCAGCCCAGTCAAAGTAATCTAAGTCGGAAGGGTGTACCACGTGCTGGTGGGATTTTCTTTAGTTCAAAGAAAACCCTACCTGCACGAACCGCTTACACCCGTAATAATTTTTGGGGTGTAAGTGGTTCATCAACATCTTTGAACCAAAGCCAACTTCACCTGCACGCGGTGCACCCTGCTGACTGACAAACGAAGCTCTGGCGAAAAGAGAGGTAGGGAGCGTAATTGTAAGTTACCCGACTGGGAAATGTACCTCCACCTCACAGACCACTCACCGCAGCCAAATAACAATTCCCTTGAGGGTTGTTGTGTTCCTGCGAGTGAGTGTGGCCACCCGAACGGAAGGAGATGCTGCGCTGGCAGCGGAGGTGGCGGCGCACGAGTGATATTTTAAGTCGCAAGCGTTAATATGGCTACGGAACCGCTTCACATCAGGCGGGCCGTATGCTTGTCTGCCACCTGACGTAGTATAAAAAAAAATAGTGTAATAAATAGTATTTTTATTATGTTCTTTTAAATATTTCGGTACCAACCCATAATCATCCCACTGTTGGGATACGGGTCAGAACGGAGATTAAATATGTTTAATATGACTATGAGATGTGATGTGGTGCTGGAGACGCCTGCTGAGAATTCCGTGGACTGCTCGCCGAACCAAGGCATCGATCTTAAAGGAACTTGACTTTGACTTTAACTTTGACTTCATATTAAAGAAAGGTTATCGTCGACTGTGCAAATACGTATACTGTAGTTCTTCGGGCATACTCGTATTACTCGACAAGAAAATTCTATGGAGCGTCTTGTAGTCCAAGGCAAGGTGGAAGGCAAGAGACCCCGCGGCCGCTCTCCAACCAGATGGGGAGATTTAATTAAGTCTCTCACAAAATCCTCCATGTCCGAATGCCCCCGCAATGCCTCCAACAGAACCAAATGGAAAAATATAACAGGAGCCGCCATTCGTAGTGACCTGCCCATGATCACGACCACTCTGCCAAGAGTGTCCGACTGAGAAGAAGAATATGACTTAATTATTACTTTTTTATATGAGAGGGGGCAAACGAGCATGTGGGTTACCTGATGGAAAGCTCACCATCGCATCTACACCACAGCACAGCATCCGAGCAATGCTACTTATACTGTAAGCGTTTGTAACCTATGGAAACCGTTTTACATCAGGCGGGTTCTGTGCTTGTTTGACATCCGGTGTAGCTATTATCATCATTATCAACGTAAGCAGATGCTGCGATAATAACGGGAGTGTCAACGTATGGGCGATAACACTTGTATCCTAAGCCTTCATCATCATTGTTGTAGCCTTATCTTATCTTAGAGCGTGTCCAGTGCTGCAGCACCGGTGACACGTCGACCCTCATGGAACTTTTGTGTTCTCCCTAATCCTTTAGTCACTCTCCCCGGGCTGTCTAGAGACATGTTCCATGTACTTCAGTATGCCGTTTATAGGGAAGAGCCTGTAGTCCTCCAGGTCCGGATATGCCTTTCCTAGGATTTCCATTCGTTTGCCCGCTAGGGCGTCACATTGCCACATTAAGTGTTTCATGGTCTCATTTGTTGTAGCCTTTATCATCATTGTAGTTATATGTTCTAGCAAATAAATAATATCCTATTCTATTCATTATGATCAGCCTGTATCCATCCACTGCTGGATATAGGCCTTTCCCGATACTTTTGACCATATGTGATCCATCACTTTTCGCATCCATGTGCGGCATGCACGGCCTCCACTCTATGACCTTCCTGCTCGTCTACCATCGCTGACTCGGCATGGTCAGCCCACTGCCACTTCAACTTGCTAACTCTGAGAACTATGTCTGTCACTTTGGTTCTCCGTCGATTTTCTTCGTTCCGGATTCGATCCCTTAGAGAAACTCCAAGCATCCATCGCTCGCTGTGCGTCTTTTAGTCTGTGAACCATCCCAACCGTCAGCGCCGAAGTCTCTTCACCGTAGGTCATAGCCTTATGAAGGTTACGGTCACCTCTTTGTGTCAGAAGACCTGTATTGACTGTTTGATACTGTGCGAGATGCTGGGATTGTTGGAGAGAGTGTGATCGAGTGAAAATCCGATGCCAAATCACTAGGTACACAGCGTGGATTTATTTGCCACAAGTCTTCTTACAGAGTAACTATTTTCTACTCAGGAGCGCTTCAGTATTTTCTTTCTTCTATTTTCTTATTCAGGAGCGCTTGAGTATTTTTCTTGTTTGCCCGTCGTCTTCAACTGGAGGTGGAAACTGGAACTGACGAACGTAGGACATGCTCCGATTAATAAAACGAAATTAAAAGTAGGTCAATCTATAAGGTCGCGAAAAGGGTTGACCAATCAGAGCGATTGAATTATTTATAATCGACTCTATCTCTATCTCTTTCTAAAATTTGCTATCTCTTTCTATCGGCATGTCCTGACATTCGAAAGTTTTACAAATATTGTACAATCTATTTTTCTATAACGAGGGCTTATATAACTAACTTATTATAACAAGAATTATCTAAATACGATCATTATTTACAAAGTTATAAGCATTTTAGTGCAAAGTGCTTACGTCGCGGTAACGCCTCTTCAGGGCACCCTAGCGGGATATTGAAAAACGTCAATTTCTATCCTTTATTGGTTTAAAACTTACAATCTAATGTTAAACACATAAAATATACATTATCATCTATTAACCAAAACAATAATTACACTTAAGGATCTATTACAAGCAAAGTTATACGACTTTCAAATTTTCATAATAAAAAGTGATTCTTACTATTTCTTACGAACTATCTTATAATTTTATAAACTTATAACTACGTATAACCGTTATCTATACATAATATCTATTAGTAATCGTTGTCCTGCACATTTCTCCCGCCGTGCATCGTAGTCGCCGCCGCTCGACACGATGCAGTAGATGGCTGTGCAGGCTTGCTGGTGTCCACCGGGATGACGATGACTTTCTTAGCTGGCCGTCGGAGCACTCCACCTCTGGTTGCCACGTCGACTGTTCTGACGACTCCGTCGGGGCCCGGGTATGTGGCGCAGATTCGTCCACGTACCCAGGTGTTGCGTGGATGGTTGCCGTCGACGATGAGGACCAGGTCGCCGTTGTGCAGAGCAGGCCCTCGTCCATGGGGCTCCCGCCGGTTTCGGAGTTCAGGCAGGTACTCCCGGACCCATCGGGCCCAGAAGATGTCGGCAAGGCGCTGTGAGGCGCGCCAGCAGGCGCGCAGGTTCAGGTCGCGCTCGCTAAACTCGCCCGGTGACTGTAGGCGTCCTGGCCCGCCCAGGAGGAAGTGGTTCGGTGTGAGGGCTTCTGGGTCTTCTATGCTGACGGAGACGTGCGTGAGTGGCCTGCTGTTCACCGTGTGCTCGGCCTCGACGAGCAAGGTCTGCAGGACTTCTTCCGACGGGTGGCGCTCATGCAGTGTGGCAGAGAGCGCTGTCTTTACAGAGCGCACCATACGCTCCCAAGCGCCGCCCATGAATGGAGCGCCCGGGGGTATGAAGCGCCAGTCGATGGTCTTCTTTGATGCTTCCTCTGCCATGGCCGAGTTGATCGCCTGGCGTAGTTCCTTGTCGGCTCCGTGGAAGTTGGTTGCGTTGTCGGACCACAGTTGCGTTGGACGTCCTCGGCGTGCGATCATGCGTCTCAGCGCCATGATGGCGGAGTCGGTGCTGAGGGAGGCGGCCATCTCCAGATGGACAGCGCGCGTGGTGAGACACGTGAATAGAGCCACGTATCGTTTCTGGTGGGTCCGTCCCACGGTGATTGTGAGTGGACCGAAGAAGTCCCACCCGGTGTAGGTGAAGCTTCGCTGATGGTGTGCGAGGCGACATGGAGGGAGGTCACCAGTCGCAGGGTGCGGTGGAGACGCCGTACGCATACGGCACCTGATGCAGCTTCTGATGACCGCCTTCACAGTGGGTCTGAGGCGTATGACCCATCGTTCTTGACGGCACTCGTTGACGGTTGCTTCGACGCCCGCGTGATGGAGCTGCTGATGAATGTGTTCAATCCACAGTCTTGTTGCACGGTGTTCCCCATGCACCACCAGTGGATTCTTTAAGTCTTCAGGTACACCGGTAGCTGCTTCTATTCGTGTTTTCAGCCGTAGTTCGTTGTCGGTGAATTCGACGGTCAGCTGATGCAACTTACTATTTTTCTGTAGTGGTCTTCCGATCTTCATATCGCCGATTTCTTCACCAAAGGAGTCTTCTTGTGATGCTCGGATGATTAAGTTCTCGGCGCGGCGTAACAAGTCAGCTGAGATCGGCCTATAGTGCCCTATTGAAGTTGCAGTGATTTTTTCTGTGTGTTTGACTGCTTGTTTCTTCTTATAAGTTCGGCGCCAATCTGAATCATCCGTAGCATTTTTCTTTGTTCGTTTATAACTCACTATTTGTTTTGGCGGTCGACATAGTTCGATAAATTGAAATACTCGTGCTGTTGCGCGTAGATAGCGTTCCCATTTTGAAAATCGCTCGACTGTAGGTAGACTGTATACTAGGCTCGGCGACGCTTCTTTGCTTGTTACGGCGTATGTTCTTTCTTCTCCCGTGTCCTCCTGCGTACTTCTTTCTGCTTCTTGTGGGTTGTAGACAGGAAAGTGCGTAGGTAGGTAACAACTGTTGGTGTTTGTACTTGAAGGCGGCGCAGGTTCGACGTAGCCCTTTGCTACGGGTGCCTTCATCTGTTCGCAGTACCTCCTCCGGAGCTCCGTGTTACTACCTGTTCTTTTTTCAACTGTGTGAAGCTTTCTTCGATCTTTGTACAGGTTGTCAGCGGCTATACAGTTCTTCACCTTTCGTTCCATGACTTCATCAGCAGAGTGGTTGATGAAGTTGATTCGATGTCCCAACGTTCGAGTGTGCCCGCCGTGTAACACCCATCCCAGTTGTGTACGCGATGCAACTGGCTGATTTCTTCTACCTATTCGGGATTCTGTAGACAGCAGAAGGTGCCAGTTATCCTGGCCGATGAGGATCTTTGGCTTCATGATGCCATGCTGTAGCTGATGAGAGATGTCCCGTAGATGTTCGCACCCAGTGATTGCTTCTTGAGGTATCTTCTGAGCTGCCAAGTCCAAGTTCTTCATGGTGCGCGCCTCTATCTGTAGCTTGTTTGCTCCACGTCCTCTTGCGTTGAAGGTTACACGATGAGACTTCTTGTAGGTGGCGGTGTCTCCATCGAAGGTCGAGATGTGCAGCGTTTCCTCCGGGCCGTTGGCTCCTATTTGTTGAGCTAGTTCTTCATCTATAAGGGTGATGGTGGAACCATCATCCAGTAGCGCGAAGGTGTCCGCTTCTCCCGCCGGTCCGGAGATGTGCACTGGTGCAATCTTCAAATACGAGGCTGGTTGCGGCGCCCATGCTGAGTTGATCTTCTCTTCGACTTCGGTCTTCAGGTCTTCCTTCTGTGAATGAAGCATTCGGTGGTGGTAGTGCTTGCAGTCGTTTACTTCGCATCTCTTGGGACGGCAGCTATGTGTACTTTTCCTATATCGCAAACATCGGAAGCAAAGTCGGTGTTTCTTCGCCATATCCCAACGGTCGTGCACTGTTGCGTTCTTGAATTTGTAGCAGTCAGCTGTGGCGTGTCCTTGGCGATCACACAGGTTACATTTCGGCTGCCACTGTTGATTCTGCATATTGTTTACTCGATGACGACGGCGAGTTTCATAACTGTCTGTTGATCCTCCTATGTTCTCTGGCGGTGCATACGGGCTGCATATTTCCGCTTCTCTTCTTATGAAACGGCTAAACTTCAACAGGTCGGGCTCTTCTCTCGGTTGGGTGGCTGCATATTCATACCACTGCCTCTTCATTGTTGGAGTCAATTTCTCAACTATATTCTTCGAGACTTCGGGGTTGTACAGATAATACACACAGTTGAGGGCTTGCATTGTTGCAACGATGTTTTCGACTTTCGTTGCGAAAGTGCAGATATCTCGTGGTGAGTCGGTGAGGCGTGGCAATGCTCGTAGTCGATCCATTTCTGCCATTGCTATTGAGTCTGGCCTCCCGAATCTTGTTTCTAACGTCTTCATAATGCAGTTTGCGTCTGCGTTCGCTATAAATAATCCTTGTACGGCTTCTTTTGCAGCTCCCTTTAAACTTCTTCGTAGTCTCGACAAGTTGTCCGTTGTTGAATATTGATGGGCCGACTCGTAGTACGCTGCTTTGAACGTCAAGTAATCTTGATACGCTCCATTGAAGTTCGGTAGTTCGTGCGTTCTTGATCCTGTGTGTCGGGCTGATAGGACGGCTTGTGAGATGGCTGCTGTTAGTTCTTGCAACTCGGTTCGCCGTTCTTGTTCTTGAGTAGGCGCGGTTGCATGCGGCGTGAAGCTGTTCGGCTGCCAAGAAGCTGCTGTGCTTGCTTGCGGCTGTGACGTCGCTGCGATGTTCACTGGTGACGCAGCGTTGTAGTTCGGATGCCAGGGCGCTGCGATGGCTGCTGGCTGTGACGGCTGCGTCATGTTCGTTGGTGGCAAGGCGGACGACGGAGCGTAAAAGTTCAAGTGCCAGGGAGCTGCAAAGGCTGCTGGCTGGAGTTGCTGCGTCGTCGCAAAGTTCGGTGCCACATTGACAGGCGGTGCGCTGGAGATCGGTGGCCACGGAGCGGCTGTGTCCGTTGGCCTGTAGGGCTGCATCGCTGTCTGGTTCGGTGTAGGTGCAGGCGTAGATCTTCCTGCTGGCGGCGGAGGAGGCGGCATCAGTATTGCGGCGTGTTCGTTCACGGAGAGACGCGGAGCCGACGGGAGTGCGGCGGTGACTCCCGCCGGTGTTGGCGCTGGGGTGCTCCAGGATGCGGCAGTGATCACTGGAGCCGGTTCAATAGTCGCCTCTGGTTCTGGTTCATGCTGTCCCTCTGTGATGGCAAGGTGGCTGGTCTGTAGCCACGTGCGGACGCGTTTTTCTCCTCCCTCGCTGTCGACTGCAGATGCTGCGTCTTCTTCATCACTTGATTGTGCTTCTATTTCTGCTATACGAGCTTTGGCGAGTTCCAGCTTCGCTTTGGCGAGTTCATGAAGGGCTTCGGCAAGACGACGGGTTTTCGCAGACTTATGGCTTGAGCTCTTGACACGCGACGGCACGGCTGAAGGCGCACGGAAGTGATGACCGGTGGCAGCAGGCGGCGCGGTGGGCTGCTCTGGACGCGGCGCGAAAGGTTCGGTGGCAGCCTGCGGAACGGCAGGTTGCTCAAGACGCGGCGCGTGTGAATCCAGGGCGGCCTGTTGCATGACTGGCCGCACGGCGCTGGACTCGTTGGCTGTGGCAGCCCGTGGCGATGATGTCTGCTCGGTCGTGGCGGATGTGGCGCCGGTGACTGTAGACTCCGTCGCGGTGGTGGCTTCAGACGACGTAGTCTTGTCTGCAGATGACCCTGTAGCCGTTGTTCCCGATGGTGTGGATCCTCGTGGTTTTCCACCATGCTGTGACCTGGTAACAGGCATCTTGGAAATCACTCGATGATCTCTCCCCAAAAGATCCGGCTCGAAGGACCACTCGATGTGCGAGATGCTGGGATTGTTGGAGAGAGTTTGATCGAGTAAAAATCCGATGCCAAATCACTAGGTACACAGCGTGGATTTATTTGCCACAAGTCTTCTTACAGAGTAACTATTTTCTACTCAGGAGCGCTTCAGTATTTTCTTTCTTCTATTTTCTTATTCAGGAGCGCTTGAGTATTTTTCTTGTTTGCCCGTCGTCTTCAACTGGAGGTGGAAACTGGAACTGACGAACGTAGGACATGCTCCGATTAATAAAACGAAATTAAAAGTAGGTCAATCTATAAGGTCGCGAAAAGGGTTGACCAATCAGAGCGATTGAATTATTTATAATCGACTCTATCTCTATCTCTTTCTAAAATTTGCTATCTCTTTCTATCGGCATGTCCTGACATTCGAAAGTTTTACAAATATTGTACAATCTATTTTTCTATAACGAGGGCTTATATAACTAACTTATTATAACAAGAATTATCTAAATACGATCATTATTTACAAAGTTATAAGCATTTTAGTGCAAAGTGCTTACGTCGCGGTAACGCCTCTTCAGGGCACCCTAGCGGGATATTGAAAAACGTCAATTTCTATCCTTTATTGGTTTAAAACTTACAATCTAATGTTAAACACATAAAATATACATTATCATCTATTAACCAAAACAATAATTACACTTAAGGATCTATTACAAGCAAAGTTATACGACTTTCAAATTTTCATAATAAAAAGTGATTCTTACTATTTCTTACGAACTATCTTATAATTTTATAAACTTATAACTACGTATAACCGTTATCTATACATAATATCTATTAGTAATCGTTGTCCTGCACAGATACCCTGATGTGGTCATCATCTTCATCTTCAGGCTGAGGATACCCACTGCTGAACATAGGCTTCCCCCGTATACTTCCACAATGAACGGTTTATTTGTAAAAAAGAGCCGGCCTTGAGTTTCTTGCCAGTTCTTCTCAAGAAGCCCCGTCGCCGGAACTGGCACTTAAATTCACTTTCACATTCAAGATAGTGTGTTGAAAGTGAATCTACGCTCTGCGGATTTAGAGTAGTAATGATTTAGATACATGTTCTTATATTTAATTTGTATGACGTTTCTAACTGCTTCATAAAGTCCAAGGTATAAAGATATTTTGATTTGTAAAATCTTTATTGCATTAAATATTACACAATGCGGGCTCTACATCAGCGCCGTGATTTCACGGTAGAACTTGTATCTCTCTACATTCACGGGTCACAAATTCGTGAGTGAAACCTGCCGTGAAACGTGGAAACTGCGCCCGTCCGTACGCATCGGTAGCCTGACCACCGACTACCTAATAACACTGTAAACTGTAGAGTAAACTGGCGCCGCGCCGTGAATGTGGATGTGTACGCGTGAACACCGCGCGAACGTTCGGCTTTCGTTCGCATTGCCTTTGTCGCGGGACAAAATACAGACTCCAATCGGGGAACAGGCGTGAACGCCCGTGAACCTTTTTTTTTTATATATATACTACGTCGGGTGGCAGACAAGCATACGGCCCGCCTGATGTGAAGCGGTTGCCGTAGCCATATTAACGCTCGCAACATAACAAATCGCTCGCGCGCCGCCACCCCCGCTGCCAACGCAGCATCTCCTTCCTTTCTGGTGACCTCACTCACTCGCAGGAACACAACAACCCTCAAGGGAATTGTTATTTGGCTGCGGTATTCTGTAAGGTGGAGGTACATTCCCCAGTCGGGTAGCTTACAATTACGCTCCCTACCTCTCTTTTCGCCAGAGCTTCGTTTGTCAGTCAGCAGGGTGCACCGCGTGCAGGTGAAGTTGGCTTTGGTTCAAAGGTGTTGATGAACCACATACACCCCATGAACCTAGAGAAAACTATTCACCTTTACGTTCACGACTGTTCGCGGAGCTTCGCGGCACAGATGTAGAGCCCGCATAACACAGATTGTAGTGATAAGACATAGCGTGCAAGGGCGGACTAATCCCTATAAGGGATCTCTTCCAACCTTTGAGCCCCTGAAAAGAAACTGTGAATTTGCGGTTTTGTGCCGATTGCATCCATCGGCTCCCTGTGATCTAAGTCAGATCGCAAATTCATCTAGCGTGGTACAATAAAAAAAATCTGGTACAAAAAACCGCTCTTTGCCGATCGGCATACCTTAAAAAAATATTAATCAATCTTTTCAACTTTAAAACCTAAAATATTCCAGCAATTTTTGACTGCCTATTTAAACAAATAATTAACAAAAAAATCCCCACCGTTTCAACCTTGGAAATTAATTTGATTCACATCAACTGTTTTTACGCAGCCGGTTAAAATGATGGTCACACAATGCAGGCCGTGACGATATCGCAACGATACCGCTGCGATTGCGAGTGCAATTACGATTTCGTATGCACAGACGGTTTTCAAAAGATGTGGGGTCGTTGACATTGTTTAGTAAACAGTATGTGTTAATTGGAAAGCAATATTGCTTTATATTAACTTTATATTAAACTCACAAATCGAGTTATTGAATTTGAACTTAGGCTTGTAACGTTTGGCAAATGCTTGTGGCGAAAGAGTTAGGGCACTTCGAACTCGACTAATAAAGTGCCTCGCAAAAGACCGCAGACAAATAACAATACAATATAATTATTGGAATCATTTATAAGCTGTAGTAACCGCTTAACATAAGACAGGCCATATCGTTGTTTAGCATTCTTCATAAAATAGTTGTCAAGCCGTTCAAAGGTCACTGATTGTCATTTAACCGGGACCGATGACGGGTTAATGTGCCCGAAGCATGAAGAAGAAGATTAATAACCCACCTATAATATACCTACCGCTGGATATAGGCCTTCTTTAACCTTTCGCGTGCCGCGGTCACATGGTGGGTACAGCTTTGGTACAATGCTAAAATTCGCTGCTCACGAGGGATTAATATTTTCCATCACATGCGATCCTCTGTTTTCCGCATAGAACCGCTACCAGCCAGTTTTTTGAGATCGTCGGTCCATCTAGAGAGAGGCCGTCCTACGCTTCGTCGCCCCATACGTGCCCTCCACTCTAGAACATTTTTCCCCATCTGCCATCGCTGACTCGGCAGATGTGGCCAGCTCACTGCCACTTCAACTTGCTGATTTTCGCCTATCTACTCGGAAGTGTATTTTTAAAAAAATGTAAGTGAGTTGTGGTTTTTATGGGGCGACATAGTCGTTAAAAGACAAAGACCGTAACAAAAAAAAAAATCTTGCTGACTCTGAAATCTATGTCGACCACTTTGGTCCTCTGTCGAATTTCTTTGGTCTGGGTTCAGTTTATATGTATTTATTTTTATTTCAGTGTTTTATTCCTAAGTACCTACCTACTTTTCATTTTGTGTATGTTATTTAGTTTTTTTTTTATGTATTCGTTTTAGAATAGTCTCTTGCAATTTAAACTGAAATTTGAATACGAAATACACTTAGTTAATCTGTGAATTTTGTTGATGTAAATATTACACAAGTATCTATTAGGCACTATTAGGCATTATTAACTTAGGCAACTTTGCTTTTCATTATACAAAATAACTTTAACTAAATGTTTAATTTTAACCTTACGTTTTTTTTTCGTTTTCGGAGTTGCGCCGCAAATTGCAATTGTACAAAACAAATACAGTTTATTTAGTGAAATAAATTGTATAAAAATCAATGTGCCAATTGATTTTGCAGCAAAAAGCAATTGTAAGTAAATAAATAGGCAATTCGATAAAAAGTAAACAGTTGTCAGTCACCCCCCACGAATAGCATTAAAATCTACTATTTCAATATATATTTTTTTTTGAGTACAGTGTTTCTTGAAATAGTTACTCTGCTTATAATTAGTTTAGATTATATTGGTGTATTAATGTCTCTTTTTAAGCATTTGATTTTTAGGATAAAGATCCAATGGGTGGAGCCCCTCGGAGAAGATTGATGTAATGTTGTACACTTTCTGTGACTAGCGAGTAACATGATATATAGATACAGGATGATGATGTTATATCCTGTACTAGGATATAACATCATCAGCCTGTATCTACCCACTGCTGGATATAGGTCTTCCCCAATGCTTTTCAATAAATGCGTCCGCTTTTATTGATAAAGCCACTCATCCTAGACACTTTAATGAGGTCATCAGTGTTCGTCGTCCAACACTTCGTTTTGGATATTTCTTAGTGATCAGTTTAAAAAAGTAACACGCTCCTAGACCAAGTATCAAAAATGTCAGCAACTTGACTGCGTGCAGTCGGATCCAACGAGCCAGCATCGGTGAGTCGCACAGGTCCATGAACGCGCGTGTGGAGACAGGTAGAACACATCTATCTATAAAAATATAGTAAAAAAATCCAACCAAATGAGCTATTTGTCTAAATTGTATTCAGCTTAGAGTCATTCTAAGATATTCAGCAACGTTGCCATACGTCCCGATTTTGGCGGGACGTCCCGCTTTTTTAGGCTAAAGTGTAATGTCCTGCGCGGGGCACAAAATGTCCCACTTTTGGCCGTGGACGCCGAAAATTATCACTTCATCAACTGAAAGTAATGGACGAAATGCCAGAGTTTTAATATAATATATATATATATATATATATATATATATATATATATATATATATATATATAAATATATATATATATATATATATATATATATATATATCTAACGAATATGTATTTTTCTTGTAGTTCCACTTTTTTCAAACGTGTTTCGCTTTTTAACCGACTCCAAAAAAGGTTTTTTTTTATTTTTAGTTACTTAATTACTCCGTGATTTATACACCGATTTGACAAAAACTTTTTTATTTGAAAGAGAATACTTCCAGATTGGTCCCAGTTTCTTTTTATCATCATCATCATCAGCCTGTATCTACATACATAAATGTAGAGTAATGTTTAGAGTCGGTTTTTTTTGTTAAAATTATTTTTACTTTCAAATGTCTAAAATCCCGCTTTGATCTAAAATAAATCTGACAACGCCGATATTCAGTATGATGTTTCCTCTCCGAATGATTTCTGTATTCACATATCTCTAAACTCAAGACTAGTAGCGCAGTAGGTGACCGAAAATGCGACTTACCACTTCGTGTATCATCATCAGGTCATTTTAGTCTCCACTACAGGAGCACAACCCTCTCTCGTCCGTCCCAGACAGAAGGAGGATTTGGCCTACACTCCCCACGCTGGCCAGACGGGTTGGGGAGGCCCGATCGATGTTTGATAATGTATTTCCCTTAGTCGCCTTGTACGTTATCCACGGGAAGAGACCGAGTGATTATAATCTAGTCTGCCGGAAACCACACGGCCAATTCACACGTCGTGTATACCCCTATGAAGCTCTACCGTGGACTCGAATATTTAAAACGTCTCACTCTGCACTGTTTAACGTCGATGTTTCCAACGACCTTGGTAGACTGATGTTATTTGAAAATAAAAAACAATCAAACACCGACCCACGCTCGCTTGGCGATTCCAATGGACCATGTAACCGCGCTAGGCCGACGCACCGGTCACTAAACTCCATGATTTAGGGATCCTTAAATTTAAATATAAAAAGGGTATCATTTAAGCTATCGCCAATTTAATTAGTTTTGTGTTTCTTAACTGATAGGGTTTGCCCGCAAAATAATAGATTTGTCACCAAAATGTAGTCACCAAACAATTTAAATTCGATTCCACAACAAATCACCTAAAATCATGGAGATATAGGGTCTAGTACCAAATAAATGTTTTTGTATGTAATATATTATTATATTGTCAATTATTACTTATTAAGCTTACTTGGCACCACATCATTCATCATCTAGGTTGACGGAGCTCCGCTTCGCGGAGCTACTATTTCCAATGACAGTACACAAGAAAACCCTAACCTAACCAAAAATCAACTCAAATCTAACCAAAACATGATTTATTACATTGACCAATGATTTATTACATTCACCAAGTATTGAAACTCGTCAGTGAATATTACGCCTATTTGACTTCACACCTATTAGCCATTTTTTCATTAAATTAAGGAGCTGATCTATTTATTTGGTGACAGATCTATTATTTGATGATCAAACGAATTAAATGATACTAATAGTTTGTTAAGCAGATGATTTATATTTAGAGACAGTTTTGATTAAAATGATGACTAATATATTTCATGGGGATAGATTAATATCTATAATAATTTATTAGGGTACTGCACATTAGTGAAACATCTAAAGTTAGGTGACAGAAAATATTGTTCCCATATAAAAATATATAAATTCTGGTACTATCATCCGATGGTTGACAGAAAGAGATTATTCATATTTTTCCTTCATGTGATAATTCATATTTTTGTAGGTATATCTAAATGTATTCCAGTACAATAAAGTTTACAAACCAACTATTCCTTTTAATACAAAAAGCGTACTTGAGTAGTAAGTAGTCCATCGATTTTTCTACGCTCATGTTGTTTAATGCCTAACTTTCAACTTCATATGAGAAGGGAGACTCCGAGTTTGCGGGTTCACACCTGCACCCTGCACAAGACAAACATTTGTGCGCATGAACATGACTGTTCGTCTTGGGCTGGGTGTTCTTTATGTATTACACGTATGTATCTACAAAAAAAAAGTATTTATGTCTTAGATTATATCAGTTGTCTAGTACCCATAGTACAAGCTTTGTTTGAGATGAGCATGGCCATGAGATGGCCGTGTGTAATTTGAGTCATACGAGTATCATATCAAATTATCACTATTGTAATACAGGACTTTCCCGATTCATATATTCAGATATATCTAAAATGTGCGATAAAGTTGCTCTTTAATTTGAACTTTACGAAACTGTCATTTTAAAGTCTTGACTTCGGGTGACCAAAGGGCTGGCCAATATCTAGGCCAAAATATTTCCATCGCTATACAGCGTGGAAATGCGGCCAGCCTTTTGGCCACAATCCCCGATAATTGTCGGGACAACTAATATAGGTAATGATAATATAGGTATTTTTATTTCTGTGTATTTTATTTTAGTTTTTAATTTAGTTGTATTAATTTTATTTTAAATTTAATTTTAAGTTATTTATAAATAATTTTAGTTTTGTAACTTAATTAAGTTTTCTACAGATTTATGATGTATATTTAAAATTTCTTGTTAATAAATTTTATAGTATTAATATTTATTTATTATATATTTTATTAATACGTAGTGTATATATTTTTGTTTATTATTCGTTTATTTATCAGCAATAGGTTACATTCTTCGTCTATGCATAATATTGATTCTTGTAATATTACTACACTCCTAATTTTCATTACCTAATTTCATTTGATTTGCGAATCCTGCCCACTTGTTCACAAATTCGTTACCCTAAAATTGCCTTGCAAAGATTGCTCTCTGCAATAAGGCCGCCTTGTTGCATATATACAAGTCTGTAAAAAAATATTGATTCACTGTACTTTAAATTTGTATTATGCAAATGAATCATATTCTATCTATCTATATACAATAAAGTCTACAAACGAACTATTCCTTTTAATACAAAAAGCGTTTGCTCGAATAGCAGTCCATCGATTTTTCTACCGTCATGTTGCTTTAGTGCCTAAGTTTTAAGTTCATATAAAAAAAACCGGCCAAGTGTGAGTCGGACTCGCCCATCGAGGGTTGCGTACGTAGTATCATTATAAATTTGATATTTTTCACTATAAATAAGAAATAATGCGTCGGAAAAAATAAATAAAATATATTTTGCAACGTGACCCCTATTTTTTAAGATTTAATTACAAATGTATAGTTTTAAGATTTATTCTTGTACTTGCAGTCTATAATGATATTACTTGCCAAATTTCATAGTTCTAGGTCAACGGGAAGTACCCTATAGGTTTTGATTTCCTTGAGAATGTGTCCAAATATGCGTTTTTGCTGAATAAACGGTCGTAACTTTTTTTTACGTAAACTTAGCAGTTTGATTTTTTTACAACTTAATGGAACCGTAGACCTGAGTATACAGTTCAAATTTCAGCTTGATACCTCCACGCAATCTCGATATAGAGGGTCTTGACAGACAGACGATAAAGTGTTCTTATAAGGGTTCTGTTTTACCTTTTGAGGTACGGAAACCTTGAAATCGGAAAAATCGAGCAGTTCATTACACTTAATTAAACGCTTAAATGTAAAGATTAAATTCTAGCGTTTAATTGTAGTGTAGAAAACACTAATAATGTTTCTTCTTAAATTCCCTTCCTAACATGTTTTTATATTGATGACTGGGTTCATCATCACTGGCTAAAAGATATTGTCAGATGTTATGTCTTGGGTTACCATATCCACGTCACGAACACGGCACGGCACTTTCTTTTTCTGAATTATAAATACCTAATTGCACGGAACCATCAAAACCAAAACACCACAAAGTTCAACACACACTTGACCATTTTTTTTTCAATCGTCGTTCAATACCGTCTTACCGATGAACTTGCTCAATTTAATAATAATTTGAATGATAGATTTATCCAGAAGTATTATTTTGATGGGTTTTGGTTGGTGGATGAGATTCTATGAATGTCACTTTAAGTCAAAAATAAATCTAAAACTATTCATTTTTACCAAATTTTATTGATCCGTAATGTCACTGAATGCCAAATTGCTATTATAGCTAAAATTGTCCAACAAATAGCTTTTGTATTTTTTATACCACTAAAGTGGCAAACAAGCATACGGCCCGCCTGATGGCAAGCAGTTACCGTAGCTTCTGAACGCCTGTAACACCAACGCGGCATCACACGCGCGTTGCCGACCCTGTAAAAACCTCTTCACGCCCTTTTTGAAGAACCCCATGCTGTAGCCTCCTGAGAAAGCCTCGACAGGCAGTTCATTCCACAGCATGGCCGTACGCGGGAGAATACTTCTCTGGAATCGCACGGTACGCGACCACTTAGGCTCCAATGTGTGAGGACGAACTCCCTGTCGATGGCGAGCGGTGCGACTGTAGAAGGAGGCCGTGGGCATCATGTCAAACAACTCCTCTGAACACACCCCTTTGTACAATCGGTAGAACACACAAAGGGACAAAGTACGAAATAGAAAGATTTCAACGCTGTGTCTCCTTTGTAAGCCGGGGCGAGGATAGTATTTGTGATTGTTTTTTTGACGAGCTCGGTGGCGTAGCGGTCAATGACGCGGCTTCGACACCAACGCTCGTGGGTTCGATTCCCACACAGGAGAAACATTTGTGTGCATGAACATGTCTGTTTGTCTTGGTCTGGGTGTTTTCTATGTATCATAAGTATGTATTTACAAAAAAAAATGTATTTACGTATGTTTATCAGTTGTCTAGTACCCATAACACAAGCTTCGCTTACTTTGGGGCTAGATGGCGCTGTGTAATTTGTCTGACAATATTTATTATTTATTATGTATCTCTTTTTAATCACGGGTCAAGCCCGGTCATTTGATAGGCATGCGCGGGGATATGGCTCCAACGCGTAAAGGCCCCTTTGAGAAGTTTGATGTAATGTTGTTATTTATTATTATTATCGTTTCATACTTTTTCGTAAATTCATATTTTTCTTACTTTTATTTTCATTGTCAACTCTTGACGAGCTCGGTGGTCGAATGGTTACCAATGGTCACTTTGACTCCGCGGTTGCGGGTTCGATTCCCGCACAAGACAAATATTTGTGGGCATGAACATGTCTGTTTATCTTGGTCTGGGTATTTTCTATGTTTTATAAGCATGTATTTACAAAAAAATATTTAAGTACATTTATCAGTTGTCTAGTACCCATAGTACAAGCTTAATGTGGGACTAGATGGCGCTATGTAAATTCTGTAGAAATATTTATTATTAGTACTAACCTGTCAGATGTACGTAAGGTGTCGTCAAATCGGACCCGCAACCTCGGAGTCAAAGTCAATTGCTAGCCATTCGACCACCGAGCTCGTCCGAGGTTATACGCTTGTTTTCCATTAAACTGATATAAGTTGTAAATAACTCCTTCAGTACTAGAACTCTTTTGTAAGTGATAACCCGTCGATATAACCCGATACACAATTTGGCCATACCATAACGAATATAGCGTTATGGACAGTAACTTTTGTCACATAAAATGAGTTAAGCAACTTATGGATTTCCTCGTTGAGGAGAGACATACGATATGCTTTTGATAGTTTAGCCTTGAGAGTGATATGTAGACTGGCGGGCGAAACGCTACGGTTCGAACGCTGGGCAACATTTAAATACCTGTATTTTAAAATGAGAAAGAATATGATAACGAATGATACAACATTGGTTGAGAAGTTAGAAAGATAAACATGATAAAATTTTATTTTGAAAATATACTAATTACAATTTATATGCAAAATTATGCCATTTTCATAAATTGACATAACATACAGTCCATATAATATGAATTGTTACTTTCGCAACACAGAAAGTATCTCATTCAGAACATTTTCAGTACCTCTCTACGTTTCCTGATCTTTCTGGTTTTTTCTTTTTTACAGCTGAATATGATTACCAAAATATAAAAAATAAAAGTCAAATAATCTATAACGGGCTTCTAAAGGAACTATATGGACCATTGAATTGATAATGATTGCAGGGAGCTGATAGATGTAAACGGCACAGGTTCGATCGTTGTGGAAGAAGGAATTACACATAATTATATACATAATTATGTTCAACTGTGATTGTTTGTCGCCTGGAATGATGATGATGATTACTGATCTTCTTTTCTACAATAAAGGTAAAAATCAATTAGTACGCTGATAGCCAATCTCGTCTCTTGTGTACAAGTTGTTTTAATTAAATATGTTGTACCAATGATAAAGTTATCAACAATTTATGTTAAACGTGAACATCAAATTACATAGAAATTTCTATGTAATTTTAATATTTTTTACGTTCCAAACGCTCGTCTGTACGGTTCCTTGCATTGAAAATTGATGATTTCTCGGCTCGATCTTGTTGTAGAATAGAAAGAATACTATGGATAAGCAGAGTACTGATATTATTATTTCCTTAAACATAATTTCCCTAAGTTTGTTCAATTGTTTCTCGCGAAATAATGATTGCAATAACATTAACAACTACTTAATATTTTTTACTTTTTTTATTATTCTTCTTTCTTTGATATTTGTTATTCTAATACGGATAGGGTCATCAAAAATTAAGTAATTTTATATTTAATCGTTATAAGCTGTACAATGAGCTGATCATTTTTGTATGAAAATTGTTGAGTAATATATATTTTTTTATACTACTCCCAAATGTTGTGAGGCACCTTCCGTAGCCATACAAGTGCTCGCAACTTGAAATATCGTTCGCACGCCGCCACCTCCACTACCAACGCAGCAGCGATCCATGTTGGTGACCTTACTCACTCGCAGGAACACAACAATCCTCAAGGGAATTGTTATTTGGCTGCGGTATTCTGTGAGGTGGAGGTACTTCCCCCAGTCGGGCAGCTGCCAAATACGCTGTACCTCTCTTTTCCCAGAGCACTACGTGCAGGTGAGCTTTGGCTCTAAAGATGCCAACCGAGCCACTTACATCACGTCTACTTTAACCACGTCTCTTCACATCTCTAATATTATAAATGTGAATAATAAATATATTTGATGATATTTGTATGTTTGTGAGACAGTCACGCGTGAATGGCCTAACGGGTGCGATAAGGTGTGTTCACTTATACCTTTACCCACACACAGAAAAAGTAACAAATTACACACCGCCATCTAGTCCCAAACTAAGCAAAGCTTGTACTATGGGTACTAGATAACTGATAGATTACTTATGTATATTATTATATTTTATAAATAAAAACCTACATATTATAAAAAATACACAGAGAGTATTTGTTCGGGAATACCCTTTGTGGGAAGTAATTTATATTTCTATCATAATGTTATAATAAAGCACTTGTATTGTTCCACGTAATTACATTTATTTTTACCGACCGGTATCGCCGCTAAGGCATTATCAAGGTAAGCAGATGGTGTATGTGTTTTTACTAAACATTTTAATAAAAATGTATTTTAATAAAAATGTAATTACGTGGAACAGTAGGTACAAGTGCGTTTTTATAACATTATTATAATAATGTTCCACCAAGTGCCAACAATCAACAGTATCAACTTTATATTTTTATTTTCTACACAGTCAATCAAGATTACACGTGTATTAATATTTAGGAAAACCAATTTGTTTGAAAACTATTTCTAATCAATAACAAGTCGATAGATCCACACAATTCTTTAACGAGGACAGTTGTCCGTAGCGCGGAGAATCGATTTGGAAACAATATAAATATTAGTGGTAATACAATTTCGACCAGTCGCCGTTTTGCAGCAGAGCGGTCGCCATTTACCGTCCACGGTCCGGTATTTTGTTTACAAACGCAGTCGCGCGAGTTATGACTTTGATATAAATAATAATTACTCACTCAACATGATGTTTCAATATTGCCTAATAGTGTACTTACTCGTATCTGTTGACTCTAGACATATAAGGAAAGTGAGTGACAAAAATGTGACTAAACGTGCAGCGAACGGTGAATACGTACCCGATTGGATTCAGTTTAACAATAAAAAAGAAGTGTTGGGAGAGTTGAACCATGCGGAGCCTAAGCGAAAACCTAAGAAACGGTTAGCTTTACCTGTCAATTTTAAACTAAAAGCTGTAGCTGAACCTGAGGGTGATGATTACTATGACAAAGGGCAAGGTGAAGCTGATGGTGAAGAATATTATGAAAAAAAGGAATGGTCTGATATAAACAGGCCAGCGAATGCTGGTAAAACTAAACAAATTAATCATACAGATATTTCGGACATAGATGGTGTAGTCAATATAATAACTCAAGTGAAACCTAGTATTCAAGATTTACTTACACAAACAGTTCCACCGGTTGAAGAAAAGGAAGAAGAAATAGCAAAAACACAAGATAAACAAGAAGATAATAAAACAAAAGAAGAAGATAAAACAGAAGAAGATGATAAAGACGTAAAAGCAGTTAAGCAAGAAATTAAGAAAAAAGGAAGAAAACCTGATAAAAGTAGGAAACCTAATAAAAATAAAAAAACTGATAAAAATAAGAAACCTGCTAAAAATAGCGACGATGAAGATTCAGAATATGATGATACAAATGTGCAGGAAACAGCCAAAGTAGAACCAGTTAGAGATGAACGTAATGAAACTGCTGCTCGTAAAGCACTTGTTCTTAATGCTGTTGATGAACTGAAAGCGAGACACGAAGAGGAACAAAAAATTATAACGGAGAAATTAAAAGAAGAGGAAATTATCGAGGAACAACATGAACGAGATAAGATTCGATCTTCCGAAGAGGTAGATAAATATGGCAGACGTAAACCTAAAATAACGGCTGATTACGAAGAATACGAAGATAAATCGGCTGCAATACCTGACAAGTATAGAATAAATTACCAGAAAGCTACGACATCTACAGTTAAGCCAAAGACGACTAAACGCAGAGGCAAAAATGTAGAAAATGGAAAGCTATCAGTGTTTAAGAACCCTCGTTTGTACATGGTTTATGATGATGCAGATGAAACAACGACGATCAAACCAACACTAAAGCCAAGGAGAACAGGTTCAAGGTTCTCATCTAGATTTTCTGGGACTACCACTGTAGCTAGCATCACTACACCAAAACAAAATAAGGATGAAAGTATTCGTATATCTTTAGTTCCTAAAGATGAAGATTCTAAAGGACAACCGACTCTTTTCTTCCCCCAGAAGAGGAAAAATAAGCGTAAGCGCAAGAATAAGGTAACAACATCTAGCCCAGACTCATCTGTAGCCGAAACCGTGGAAGGCAAGACCGCTAAGAGCTTCGTCACTCCGTCAGGATTCTCAGTTTCAACACTGTCTGACTCAACATTCGATTCGTTCGCCTCATCGACACAAGAAGCTGATTCAACAAATGCGCATGCTGTTGCTGACGTCGTGCCAGCTTCGACGGACAAGAAAGAAGAGAAGAAAGCCGACAATTTCGACTATAAACGAGGTAAGTCATTATCAACTACTGCTTGTTTGTATATATATTAATGTGACGCGAAGTCTATTGACTGCACCAATTATAAATATTTGTTTTGCTGCTCCTCTTTTTCTCTATTTTGGTAATTCCAAAGATAATTGATGATTGTATCTGTTTTCTTAAGGTGACAAGGAAAATAATTATCCACACTGATGATACCTATTATTTCATACGAAAACGCGCGATGCACCTCGTATTTATTTTGCCAGTGTGGCTTTATTAAGCATATAATAATTGCTTCAATAAGTTATAACTTAGCAAATTTAGAGGAATCCTTCTAAAATACAAATATAACATCCCGATTACATTAAACTGGTCGCTCACGTATATTTGTCAAGAAAGCCGAATAAAATCAAATCAAAATATCTTTATTCCTTAGACTTTATAAAGCACTTAGAAACGTCATACAAATTAAATTTAAGAACATGTATCTAAATCATTACTACTCTAAATCCGCAGAGCTTAGATTCACTTTCATCACACTATCTTGACTAGTTTCGTTCTCTATCGTAGACCTTCATCACGGCGAGTATCCAGACGCGTCCACTCTCTGTCATTCAATCGGTGTTCGTCGCGATCGGGAGAGGGTGGGACGCGTCTGGACACTCGCCCTGATGAAGGTCTACGTTTGAGATCGAAACTAGTAGACAAATATACGTGAGTGACTGCGATCACTCACATATATTTGTCGAGAAAGACGTTTTTGTTTTTTTAAATATTTTATTTCACTTAACTCGAGGTTTGATATAATATAACTGACGAAAAAGCGTGGGTTACGGGACGGGAATAAAAATTATAGCAAAAAACAAAAAAAAAAATGTTATTTGGATTTTATAGTAGGTTAGTAATTTCTTGTTATATTTAATTACTAGCTGTCCCGGCGAACTTCGTACCGCCTAACAATCAATGAATGTCGTGGTACATATTAGCTGAACTAAATTTATGATTTTATGGAATTAAAACAATGAATAGTAGAAAATAATAGAGAAGCTCGATGGCGTCATTGCGCGTGCCAGTCTAATTGAACACGCAAGTTAAGCAACGTCGACCGTAGCCTGTACACGGATGGGTTTATATTACCTCGAGCTCCTCCGTGATTCGAAAGACACGTTAAGCCGTCGGTCCCGGTTGTTATCATTAGCTCATCTTGAGCTCCTCCGTGCTTCGGAAGGCACGTTAAGCCGTCGGTCCCGGTTGTTATCATTAGCTCATCTTGAGCTCCTCCGTGCTTCGGAAGGCACGTTAAGCCGTCGGTCCCGGTTGTTATCATTAGCTCATCTTGAGCTCCTCCGTGCTTCGGAAGGCACGTTAAGCCGTCGGTCCCAGTTGTTATCATTAGCTCATCTTGAGCTCCTCCGTGCTTCGGAAGGCACGTTAAGCCGTCGGTCCCGGTTGTTATCATTAGCTCATCTTGAGCTCCTCCGTGCTTCGGAAGGCACGTTAAGCCGTCGGTCCCGGTTGTTATCATTAGCTCATCTTGAGCTCCTCCGTGCTTCGGAAGGCACGTTAAGCTGTCGGTCCCGGTTGTTATCATTTAATGACAGTCGTTAAGTTAAGTCAGTGGCCTTTAGGCGGTTCGAAAACACTGGCCTCCGCCAACCCGCAGTTGAGCAGCGTGTTGGAGTACGCTCTAAACCCCTTCGGTTGAGGGAAGACCCGTATCCATAAAAACTGAAGATTTCATAAAAATAAAGATTTCCTTATTGTTAATTTAAAAAAAAAAAAACGTTTTGTTTTATTTTTAGTTTTGAAATAGGTTTTATCATTTTGGTGATTTGTAATTGTCATTTCTTTTGATGTTTACTCTGATTTGATTCTTGCGCTCGAACCCCATGGGAAAAGCGTTTTCACCCCTATCGATTTGACATTTTTAAATTTTCATAACAAATCACAGACAACTTTCAATATTTTTAAAATATTCAATAATATATTAATAAATATTCCAATCCTTTTTAACTGGCACTATTTGTATGGGAAAACGTTTTTTCTTTTATTTAATTCTTTCGTCAATTTTTCAATGTTTTTAATACTTTCCCGACCATGACACGACATTATTTTATATATTATATAGATTTATGGAGCTTGATTTAAATTACTGAACGCACGCATAAATATTTTAGAACCAATAAATATTTAAATCCACAAAACTGTTTTCAAAACAAATCACAGCCAACTTTCAAGACGTAAAAATGAGACCAATAGAGTTAACATTTGTTTTTAATCTATGACATTTGTTCTATAATGAGCTTAATATACATTTCTGAACGCACGCATACATTTGGCGTACGCACGTACGACAACGTCACATTTGACAGCTACGACAACCAAAGAGAATGTAACCACTACGTTTTAAGAGACGGATGTGCCATACAAATAGCGTAAATTCTAAATGTATGAAATGGGAGCGAAAACAATCAGAATTTGTACCAAATTCGCTTCCGATTCATAGAGTCGTTTTTTTACCTTGAGTTGCGCCAGGCTGACGACAACCACGAACATTTTGTATGGGAAAATGTTTTTTCTTTTATTTTATTTTTTCGAGAATTTTCCAATGTTTTTAAGAGTTATTCTGCTATTCGGGACGGAAACAAATCCAACAAATCAAAAACCATGGCAATCGGTCTAGCCGTTCTCGAGTTATAAGTGTTGTAACAAACACGACTTTCTTTTATATATATAGATGATTTTAAATTGGGTGTACCTAAGGAAGTTTTGTAAATATACATAATGAGTTTACGAATTGTCAATTTGTGAATGATTTGTGATGAATGTAGGTGCAATGCTTATAGACAAACAGTTAAACTTAACAGTTATTTTACTGATAAACGTTTCGAAAGTGGCACACAAGCATACGGCCCGCCTGATGTGAAACAGTTACCATATAAACGCTCACAAATCGCAACATGAATTATTGCAAATATTGCTTGCGCGCCGCCACCGGTTTTTTTTTTGTTAAAATTATTATAGGTACACAAACAGATTTTGTGTCTATGGTCGCTATATGTCGTCGTCAAACCTTATACTTGGTACCCACTGCTGGGAAATGGGCCTCCCCTCAACCGAAGGGGTTTAGAGCATACTCCAGCACGCTGCCTTTTGGCAACAGATCTATCAACAGCTCAAAACACTGGATTGATCGATTTAAATTTTTTTTTGAAGGTAGCTAATATGACGTAAGCTAAGAAAGGATTTCTGATAAGTCCAACGAGTTACCAAGATACGCACATACGAAGCCGCGGGCGCAAGCTAATCACATACAAAGCAGAAAATGTCCACATTTTTAACAAATCTCAAACTATTTTCAATAAAAATTGGTAAAGTAACCCATTGCGTATACTAACCTTTCTGTAAGGGTCGAGGCGTTTATAGGTAAAGTAACCCTTTGCGTATACTAAGGTAAGGGTCGAGGCGTTAAAAGAAATAGTCATCAAAGCTATCCAAAAACTATGACTTATATGGACCCTTTATATTCGTACCCAATATACATATAATATCCGGTAGAGATATCCGTTTCGACAATCAAGTAGGTAGGACATATATAGCAAAAAAAAAATGGTTGTCTGTAAAGTCGGTTTACGAACGGTAATTTTACGTGATAAGAAAACATCGGCCGATGGAGTGGTAGAGAGATATATGCGTCACAAGCCGAACACTTAGGCCTATTGTGCCCTCTATCGCTTGTTCAGAGCTCACGCAGAGCTCATGCTCGGCTCAGGCGGAACGTGACAATGGGTCATGCTTTTTTGTGTGTGCAGCCGGCGTTCATCGATTTATAAGACGTTACCACGTCATACGTCGTTTGACATGATGCCCACGGCCTCCTTCTACAGTCGCACCGCTCGCCATCGACAGGGAATTCATCCACACACATTGGAGCCTAAGTGGTCGCGTACCGTGCGGCTCCAGAGAAGTTTTCTCCCGCGTACGGTCAAGCTGTGGAATGAACTGCCTGTCGAGGTTTTCTCAGGAGACTACAGCATGGGGTTCTTCAAAAAGGGCGTGAAGACGTTTTTACAGGGTCGGCAACGCGCGTGTGATGCCCCTGGTGTTACAGGCGTTCATAGGCTACGGTAACTTTTTCCATCAGGCGGGCCGTATGCTTGTTTCCCACTTTAGTGGTATAAAAAAAAAGTAAAAAAAAAATTGATGTGAAATCTTATTTCGGCTCTCTGAGGAAGATATTCAGTGGCTACTGAAAGAAACTGAGACGCTCAGTGGCGCCGTTGCGCGTGTCAGTCTAATCGAACACGCAAGTTAAACAATGATGACCGTAGCCTGTCCATGGATGGGTTTGTTATCTCGAGTTCCTCCGTGCTTCGGAGAGCACGATAAGATGACAGTCGTTAAGCCAAGTCTGTAACCTTTAGGCGGCTTGAAAACACTGGCCTTCGCCAACCTACAGTTGAGCAGCCTGGTAGAGTATGGTCTAAGTTACTTCAGTTGAGGCGAGACCCGTATCTCAGCACTAGTATGAGTAAGGGTTGATGGCGACGACGAATGGAACTGAATGCTCGATTAAGTAACGCGTGACTCTCGGCTCTGTAACGCTTGTTCGGGTAAAGTTAGCAGAGAGTGACAGATGAAGTTTTCACTTCAGTCGTGTGGCCTTAATTAAGCACACACCGTTTATTTTGTATCCTAATTTTTTTATACTACTAAGGTGGCAAACAAGCATACGACCTGGCGGTAAGCAGTCAGCCTATGAATTATGGCATCTTTCATGCGTTACTTTTTTCGCCAAAGCCTCGTTTGACAGTCAGCAGGGTGCACCACGTGCCGGTGAGGTTGGCTTTGGTTCAAAAATGTTGATGAACCACTTACAACCCAAAATTTAAATTATATTTTTAATGATTACTTTATTATCGATTTTGACAAGTAAGAAATTAAAAAAATTCCTATTGGTCAAAATCGGTTCAACGATATCAAAGCCAACTTTCCCAGCACACCAGCTAGACTATATAAACATTATAACTGATTACATTTTGTGGTTACACCACTTTTCACTAGGAACTATATCGTAATTGATCATTATTTCAGATACTTCCTTATTACATTTAGTGAAAATCTAATCTTTTTCATAAATCACAGAGTACTTTTCCTAAGACATTTTGTACCACGAACAATGAAACTGTGGAATCAACTTCCCTCAGCGGTATTTCCGAACAATTACGACATGGGAGCCTGCAAGAACAGAGTATATATTTATCTTAGAAGGTTCGCAACGGGTCGGCGATTCCTTGGTGTAGCTGCCCCCTTACCACCATCTCTTATTGCGATTCAATAATTGAATAGATTGCTTATTCATAGCAATGAATAAGCGACTCTATTCCATTTGAAATAGAGTCGCTTATTCATTGGTATGAATAAGCATTCTATTCAGTTATTGAATCTCAATAAGAGATGGTGGTTAAGGGGGTTGATAAAATGAAAAATCTTTTTGGGAATTGTTATTTGGCCGGTTACCATAACCATATTAATGCTCGCTACATGAAATATCGCTCCCGCGACGCCGCTCCCGCTGCCAACACAGCAACGCCTTCGTTTCTGGTGTGACGACTGACCTCACTCACTCGGAGGAACATAACAACCCCAAATGAATTGTTATTTGGCTGCGGTATTCTGTGAGGTGGAGGTATTTCCCCAATCGGGCAGCTTGTTATTACGCTGCCCTACCTCTCTTTGTTTGACGAGCTCGGTGGCGTAGCGGTCAATTTGTACATGGGGGTCATAAATTTTGACATGGGGCCCGCCTAGCTATTCTACGCCACAGTGCCAGAGCCTCGTCATTGAATGAAATTGAACCTATTAAAAACTATAAACTAAAATCACGATTGCATTATCAAATAACCAAATCAAATCGAATTCAATTATTTCGATTAACTTTTAATTCAAAATACAATGCAAAGAATTAACATCCAAGAAGTTTTTCAACTACACAATCTGAATGTTAATGTAATTTGGAGGTAACTATTGTTAAACATAAAGTGTTTAATCTAATTTCGACACACCAGACACTTCGGGCAAGTTGTGAAGTAACTGAGAACAAAAAGTCCTTATTGCAAAATGAAGAAATCTAGATTCTAGATAACTTTTAAATTATTTTTAGCGAGAGTTTCATCAAGGTTGTCTGCATAGGGGTGAATCACATTTATGTCAAGATAAATAAATTATAATAATAAATATTTCGGGACAATTTACATAGCGCCGTCTAGTCCCAAATTGAGCGCAAAGCTTGTACACAACTGATATAATTATATACTTAAATACATTTTTTTAAAAATACATACTTATAATACATAGATATCACCCAGACCAAGACAAACAGACATGTTCATGAACACAAATGTTTGTATTGTGCGGGGATCGAACACACTACCTCGGAGTCAAAGTGGCTATTGCTAGCCATTCGACCACCGGGCTCGGAAGATAATTTTGTATGGGGAAATTTAAAAGAGTGTGCCTGCATGCCTGCTTAAATTGCTAGATTTTTTTTATACTACGTCTGGTCGGGACAAGCATATGACTCGTCTGGTATGAAGCGGTTACCGAAGCCATATAAACGCTTGCAACGTAAAATATCGCTGGCGCGCTACCGTCCTCGTTGCCGACGCAGCAACTCCTTCCTTTCTGGTGACCTCACTCGCACTTGCAAGAACACTCCATCCCTCAAGGGAATTGGTATTTGGCTGCGGTAAAGAGAGGGAGGTTACAGCTTATTTGTAAGCTGCTCTCTTTTGCCCAAGCCTCTTTGGTTAGTCGGCAGGCACCACGTGCATGTGAGGTTGCCTTTTGCTAAATAGAAGTAAGAGAAACTGTTATTATGAGCTGCCCTGCTAGGGAAGTTCCTCCAGTACACAGAAGATTGCTGCTATACAACAATTTCGCAGAGGCCTAGAGGGTTGTTGTGTTCTTGAGTGAGTGAGGTTGCCAGGAAGTAGGTGAGCGATAGTTTGTATGGCAAGTGTCTGTAAGTTACGGTAACCGCTTCACATCAGGTGTATCATAAACTTGTCTACAACCCGACATAATATTATAAAAAACTTTTATTTGGGTATTTTCAGTTATTTATAAAGTAAATCTTTTACGCAATTTGTCCAGCTAAGACAAGAAGAATGAAAATTTAATATGTATATTTGTCAATCTATTTATAAAAAAACATTGCTGTAATTTTCTTAAATTACATCGGCATCAACCCATAATCATCCCACTGTTGAATATGGGTCTCCCCTCAATCAAAGGAGTTTAGAGCAAACTCCACCCCTAAGGCTTAGAGGTGGAGTTTCGTAAAATCCGTTCTTAGCGGATGTCTACACCCTATAAGGAACCTGACAAATTTAAAGTTTGTAGGTGTTATACCTAGTATCTGAGATTACATGATTAATCAGTGAGTGGTATTTCGCTTTTGTCTATTGAATATTGTCCTATTTAGAAAGCCGATCATTTAGTGCATTATATTCAAATGACAAGCCGCCTTTATCCAAAAATTTTGTAAGTAAAATACATGTTAAACTTACATGTTTAACTTTAAACTTCATATGCTTGTTTGTCACCTGAGTTGTAAAATTATATTACAAATTGACACAAAGTAGGCACCTTTACATGCCTATAAAATTATATGACTGACGGTTTTATACTGTATGCAATATTTTTAAATACATTTATATGGGTATTTTGCCTGCAATTAAGACATTTTATTTTATATAAAATTTGCGATACTATAAAAAAATATTTGTTATTTTATTATTTAATAATATATTCTCAGCTAATTATCCACAACAATTTTGTTATAACAATTTTGATTCGAAAAGGAAGTACTAAATATTAAATACGCGTGGGGAAATTGATTGTGTTGTTGTTGTGTTCAGTTAACTTTAAAACTTGAAGCTAACTTTTAAAATGTTATAGTTCATTTAAATCAAGGTATATATACATTAATACGTGAAGCAAAAACTTTGTACTCCTTTTTACAAAAATTGTGCGGACGGAGGAGTATACAATTTCGCACACTTATAGTTTATATAGAGAAGGAGTGCAGAATGCTAATATTTTTTAAAAAATATACATAAAAATGCATTAAATAAAAAAAAAATCATTATAAACACTACTTGATTTTGACGTGACAACGTCTTATAAATTGGTTAGCCGGGTGACACTTCAACAAACTGGGTCACGTTATGCGCTTACAATGAGAGCGAGTGAAAGGCGCGTGCCTTTCACTCGCTCTCATTGTAAGCGTGTCGTGGACGCGTGTCCCTTCTAAGAGCGAGAGAGACAGACATAAAAAGTGAAAGGCATGCGTCCCTTCCACTCGAAAACATTTTTATAAACATTACATTATTTGATACACATACGCATGTATACTCTTTGGTTAATTGTTAAAGTCTGTCGTCAAGTTGAGAATAGATTAATATAATATAATATTGGAGCTAAAGAAATAGAAAAATTAAGCAAATACCATCTTTTAAAAACAGAAATTAGTCGGCTATGGAACACACAGGCGATTGTGGTACCAATTGTGATAGGGGCAACAGGGATAGTGGCAAAAAGTATCACAAGACATTGTGATAAACTTGATGCTAAAATAGACATCGGGATACTACAAAAACAAGTAGCAACACACACATCTGTCATAATCAGCAAGGTTCTAGGGGACACAATTTTCATAAGTAATACTGGTAACGAAACTCAACACGCATCCTCAAACAGTCAACTTACAGCCACACAACAATCTATAGTAGAAAATACACTCACTCAAATATAAATATATGGGACAATGAATATCTCTCTTCCTGAGGGTTTCGGGACGAGATACTCATTTAAATACCGACCTAGAGCCAAGAAAATCAAATCTAATATAATAATAATATTGTTTGTTTTAATATTATTTGTCTATAGTCTTACTGAAGTGATTATAGAAGTGATTATAGTATCACTACATAGTATAAAACAAAGTCGCTTTTTCTGTCCCTATGTCCCCATGTATGCTTAAATCTTTGAAACTACGCAACGGATTATGATGCGGTTTTTTTTAATAGATAGAGTGATTCAACTGGAAAGTTTATATGTATAATATATGCATAACATAGTAGAAAAACACTGATAATTTAGAGGTTTCTAATGTGATGTCGTAAATAAACACATTTTTTTGCTCTTTCATTGCAAACGCTGGCTGAACCCAACGAGATAGATCAAAATAATGTAGTACAGTATTGTTCACCTTAAAATGGTCTACAAAAAAGTTCGCGATGGTATATGTCTATCTCTTAGTGGTAACACACAATAACCGTTATTTTATCCTTTGCTTTTTACAAGAAATAATGCCTTATTTACGAAGCGATTTTAAGCAATACAGAATTAATCCTTATCCAATTAAGTACCTTAAATACATTGCGCATTTAATATAGATCAATATGGCCCTTCACAGCATGTAATTTAAATGAATAGTTTAGAAGATATTACACATTTAAAATGCAGGGACATAACGGCTGTGGCGGTACCGGCCGCGGAGCCGGCGGCGTGTGCCTATAACTGGGGAAGGACTGGATAGGACAAAGCGCAAAGACCTTCTGTAGTACATTTAGTATCAGCATTGCACCCGTGCGAAGCCGGGGCGGGTCGCTAGTTTGACAATATAATCTTATTAATGTTCAAACTTATAATTTAAATCTGTGGTTCCCAATATGTATTTGTTCGCGGACCACTACGAGGTTTTTGTTGCGTGTAGGGTCCCGAACTGTCAAATAAATCCATTATTATATAACTCTAGATTTGAGTGTTTCGTATAATAGAGCTCAATCTCTTTCATTATAAGTTTGTATCACGGACCATAATTTACAACTCACTGACCACTGGTGGTCCGCGGACCACCGATTGGGAACCTCTCATTTTAATTAATTACCGTCGAATTTCGACCACTATTAAAGCACAATTAAAGTGTATATTATAATCTGTCTTAAGAAATATATATTTTTTGTTATATCTACGACAAGATTGATTTCACGGTCGACATATTTCAGCGCACTTGCTCTGTGGTATAAACCGATTTCAATTATCATTTCCGATTATTATCGAAAATTACAATCTATCTATTCGTTCCAATCACTTGCCTAACACTACATGTAATAATACAGTACATTTCGTAAGCAATACCTAGTACAATTCATTTGTTCACAATGTGTTCTGGTTAATGCTAATCCGACCATAATCGATGTCACGGGCCCCTTTTGATTCGTATTGCTTTTGTATTTACTTTAAATTAATTTATGAAATAGATTTCGTAGAGTTTGCGTAATTTCGTTTTGACCCTGGTTATTGGGTGGTCAAGAATGTCAGTAAAGGTCGGAGGTTCGCTTTAAGGAAATAACTTCGTGTGGTGTGCAAGATATTGGTGTCGAGGTCGTTTATTCATCTATATATGTCGGATGTTCATGTTATCCTAATCATAGTTGGGAATACCGTTCTCTTAATTATTGAGAAGCACGAGTATGTATGTCCGGGACAAACAGTCCAGAAGACCAATTCTGGTAATTATTTTACGATCGCAGAAGCAAAGAAAATCGAGATTGAATTGTGAATTGACTAAAAATGATATACTTGATTTCATTCATTAATTACTATCAATTCTTATTGTTGGTTAACGTTCTTAGTTTGTTTAATTTTCAATCATATTTCGATATAACCCCACTTAAAGTTTCGTATTGTGTATATAAGAATACCAATTTATGACATTTGTGAGATCGAGACTGGATCGGAACTGAATTTTGACTACATTTTAATTACGAGACTTCCCCCACAGTTAGGTAGGTCTAACTTCGAGAAGGAGCTATGTTGTCCTCCACCTCATAGACTACCGCAGCGAAATAACAATTCCCTTGAGTGTTGTTGTGTTCCGGCGAGTGAGTGAGTTCACCAGAATGAAAAGAAGGTCTGTCTATGTATCTATCAATATTTCTTGTTGCGAGCGTTAATAACCTCTTCACATCAGGCAGGCCAGGCCATATGTTTGTCTGCCACCCGACCTACTATAAAAAAAAATATATAATACTATAGTCTCTTGGGAAAGCTTCGGCAGGAAGCTCCACTACTTCAGGATTTGAAAAAACCTCTTTCGAACCGATAAAGCCATTATTCGAACATTTTCCTACGATATGGAAAATGTTCCAACTGTCGATCGCTGACTAAGTCGTCTCCTAGACATCCCAGGAGCCGCATGTTGATTACTCGCTCCATTAACTTAAAGAGATGGTGGAAAATAACTATAGATTAAACTAATACATAGTTTATGCATTTATCTCATCCTATAGTAACGAGGAAATCTTGTGTATAAATATACTAGCGGCCGCGAGCGACTTCGTCCGCCTGAACTTCAGAAATAAATAATAATAAAAAATCGCGTGGGGCTCTGTCGGTGCACAGGGCCAGGGATTATCGTGAAACGTGTATATTAGCGATCATCGTTATACCGAATACAAAACAAGCGAGAGCCCTTCCCCCTAGGGTTGCCAACTATACTGTTAAAAACAGTATTATACTGTTTTTCACTAAATTATACTTTTTACTGTTGGAACAAAAATAAAGTATACAAAATACTGTTTTCAGCATCAACATGCTTAACACTAAACTAACGCATTTTTATAAATTTGTAATTAAAAATGAGGTCCTGATTTAATTTTAGTTATAATTGTGGTGAGGCGTATGTAATATTTAAAAAAAGTCTGTTAATTAATAAGTTGTGTGAGAAACTCTAAAACATCCGGTCGTTTTGTCTGTCCGTTGCCATGAAACTCAAAATTTAGAAATTCTGACTTCGGATTCGTGTAGAGCATCAAAAAGCAGTAATGTAAAGTGACCTTGGTTTTCCGAAAAAAAGTCGTTCTGTCTGTCACAAACTTTACTGGTAGCTCAATTGTAAGAGCACTCGACTGGTCATCGAGAGGTTCAAATCCCACCTAGGCGGGAGAGGTGAATTTTTCCATCTTTACAATATTTATGATAATTATTACAACTAGAGGCAAGAGCACTGATTTTCAGCTCCCACCTTTAGAAAAATCACTGATTCGAATAACTGAATTACTGAAAGAGTACTACTACTACTACGTTTAACAGAAGTATGTAGTAAAAAAAAATACTTCACTCAAAAAAAATTGTGGTTTTATTTTTCAACAACGCCGGTATCGGGATCAGGGGCCCTACCGCTAAAGCTGAAGCCGATTACTAATAAGTCTTACTTTTTAGTTATTGACAAACATCTTCAGCTCAGTCGGTAGAGCTCCATGCTTCTACCACCAAAGCTTAACACAATTAACACCAATCTAAGCTGAAGTTTGATATTTGCAGTAAAAAAATCCGATGGTCATCGGCTACAGGTTCGGCGGTAGGGCCACGGGTCCCACCGCTCATTCCCGCCTCTATGTCTCCTGTGTAGCCAGGATTAAAAGCGGCGACCTAATCCTGGCTACACAGGAGCATGGAGCTCTACCGACTGAGCTGAAGATGATATTTGTCAATATGTAACTAAAAAGTAAGACTTATTTTTCGAATCAAAATAGTCATGGTAATCGGCTACAGCTTCGGCGGTAGGGCCACGGGTCCCACCGCTCATTCCCGCCTCTATGTCTCCTGTGTAGCCAGGATTAAAAGCGGCGACCACCAAAATAAGCAATAAACAATTAAGTCCATTGCAGTCCCGGGGGTAAGATTACGGCAGACTAGGAACTCACAACGAATTTAATCAGGAGAACGTACATCCGTAACACTGGCGGTAGTGTACTATACGGGTTCTCTACTAATCGGGTTTTACCATAAAAATCGGTTTTTATGAATCGACATGAACCGTAAAAAAATCATTCACTATATTTACTTTCCACTTTTTCACTTTCTAAGATTATTCGCACTGTCATGGAAGATTGCGCAACTGCCGAAATTAGTGGAAACATCGATTCGACAACCGTAAGTCAGATAGGTTTAAATATTTGAACTATACGGTACGGTGATTATGGTTAAATTTAACTCGTATAGTTTACGATGGAAATAGACATTTTTATTTTTATTTTTCGGAAATTATTAAGATTTGTGAGAGACAAACCTATTTTTTATTTTTTTAACACATTGAAGTTATTAAAAAACCTTAAAGATTATTAAGGATCTTCCTAACCTAACCTAACACTATTGCTGTGAAAGCAAGCGCGCGAGCGAAATTTCATGTTGCGAGCATTTATATGACTACGGTAACTGCTTCACATCAGGCAGGCTGCATACATTTTGTCTACCCGACATAGTATAAAAAAATGCGTGACCAATTCAGACTGACACGCTAATAACGACGCTACTGTCTCTACTTCCTGACTATAGTCATAGTTTCAATACATTCAGTGTGTTGAGTCCACTAGGTTTGATTCTCCGAAAATTTCCTTCTCTTCCTATTAAGAAAGCTGCATACTGATATAACTTCATTACAATTTTTGATAGATTTCATAGAACATAAATCCGTTACACGAACGCGCCTGCAATGAGTTGGATATATCCTTTCCTTTTGATCAGGGAACTTTAGATATGTCCAAACCATATACAATACCGGGCCATTTCAAATTACTACATAGATTAGCGGGCCGCAGAAACAAATACCTATTTGACATTTTTACTACCTATTTTGAAAGTTTAAACTTAGTTGTTTATTATATTATTATTAATTAGTTACAAAACTTTATTTTCTAAAAATATATAATTTTCAGGCAAATTTGTTGTAAAAAAACCTGTAGTGGTAAAAAAACTGTATATAAACCGGTAAATGAAAAACTAGTCACGGGCCGCACAAATATATGCAGAAGGCCGCATGCGGCCCGCGGGCCGTGCCTTGGACAGCCCTGCTTTAGATTTAAGCTCATTATTTTATCAAATTTTATATCGGCATGTATTTAACGCGACGACAAATTAATCTGAATTTGGGATTTTAAAAATATAATTAAAGCGGGTAGCAAAAATAGTAGGTTAGCAGCTCCAGAGAAGGATAATTTGAAGTAAAAAGTTGCAGCTAAATGATATGTGCTAGATAAATGATGGAGTAAAGCTTGTTTTAATTGTAAACGCGAGTTTTGGTTTTGATACCTGAATCTATTGTTAAGCGAACACTTGACGGTGAATAAAATTAAAGTTGCAGTCATTACTTACTTTTTATAATTCCCTCCATTTTTAAGCTCATTGCTAAAATATTCGCTGCCTAGTAATTTTTAGCATCAAATAACTATTTGAGGCGACTAACAATTTAAAGGGCGACTAGTTAGTCGAAAATAATTAGTCTTTTATATGTACAGCATCGATTACAGCGCTAAATGTCTCAAATCCTTAGTTTTTAACGTCTTCAATATAGTTTCACAAAATACAAGCCAGTAACCAAACCTATTTATACTAATATTATAAAGCTGAAGAGTTTGTTTGTTTGGTTGAACGCGCTAATCTCAGGAACTAGTCATTCGAATTGAAAAATTATATTAGTGTTAGATAGACTATTTTTCGAGGAAGGCTATAGGCTATATAACATCACGATACCACCAATAGGAGCGGAGCACCAATGAAAAATATTGGAGAAATGGGAATAAAGTATTCCATTTCAGAGTTTTGTTGCTTGCGCTGCGTAAACGGCTCAAGTTACGCAACAATTATATACGACGGAATTATTCATCTTAAAAAGTTCTAAAAAAAGTCCGTGACAGCATATGTCTATCTTTTAAGATTGGCTCACTATAACATTCAAATGGTAACCTCACGCTTCACTCTCAATGCTCTGTCACATGCAGACGAAGTTGCGCGAGTCACCTAGTTCGTAATAAGGGGCCATCCATAAATTACGTCACACGTTAAGGGGGAGGCAGGGGGTCGATGAAGTGTGATATTGTGTGACAAGGGAGTGGGAGGGCTCCTAAATTTCGTGACGTGACATTTCAAAATCTACCTATTATAATCTAAGATTTAAAACACAAATTTAGAACTATTAACGAAAAATTCAAAAACATTTGCCACTCTACGAGTAGATGTAAATTTGCAAAATATGTGACGTCACACTAGGGGGGGGGGGGGGGGGGAGCCTCAAAAATGTCACCAGCTGTGGCAAGGACGGGGGAGGGTCAAAAAGTCATAAAATTCGTGTGACGTAATTTATGGATGGCCCCTAATTCGGATCTGAAAACTCTCGGAGGAGCTCGGTGGCGGCGTTGCGCGAGTCGGTCTTATCGAACACGTAAGTTAAGCAACGTCGACCGTAGCCTGTCCTTGGATAGGTTTATATTATCTCGAACTCCTCCGCGCTTCGGAAGGCACGTGAAGCCGTCGTCCAGACTATTGCCATTAGATGACAGTCGTTAAGTCAAGTCAGAGGCCTTTGGCCGGCTTGAAAACACTGGCCTCCGCCAACCCGCAGTTGAGCAGCGTGTGGAGTATGCTCTAAGCCCCTTCAGTTCAAGGCAGACCCGTATCCCAGCAGTGGGATGAGTAGGGATAACTACGCTATAATGAAAACACAACGCGATACATAAAACCTTTAAAATTAAATCTATTTTTAACCGACTCAAAAAAAGGAGGAGGTTCGAATTCGGCTGTATTTTTTTTTAATGTTTGTTACTTAATTACTCCGTGATTTATAAACTGATTTGAAAAAAACTTTTCTTAATTGAAGGAGTATACTTCCAGATTGGTCCCATATTTTTTCCATCATCATCATCATCAGTCTGTATCTACATACATAAATATAGAGTAATGTTTGGAGTCGGTTTTTTTTTTGTTAAAATTATGTCATACATATAATTTTTGGTGCACCCTGCTGACTGACAAACGAAGCTCTGGCGAAAAGAGAGGTAGGGAGCGTAATTGTAAGCTACCCGACTGGGGAATGTACCTCCACCTCACAGAATACCGCAGCCAAATAACGGTTCCCTTGAGGGCTGTTGTGTTCCTGCGAGTGAGTGAGGTCACCAGAAAGGAGGAGATGCTGCGATGGCAGCGGGGGTGGCGGCGCACGAGCGATATTTTATGTTGCGAGCGTTAATATGCTCGTCTGCCACCCTACGTAGTATAAAAAAAAAAAAAGAAAAAAGTACGAGCAGCTTCATCTGCGTGAGAAAGACAGAGAGAAAGAGACAGGGTTGAGAGTGAAGTGTAGGATTACTATTAAAAATGTTATAGTAAGCCAATCTTAAAAGATTGATATGCTATCTCGAATATTTTTTAGAACTTTTTAAGAGGAACAATTCTCGATATGGACGAGCTCGGTGGCGTAGCGGTCAATGACGCGGTTTCGGCACCAACGATCGTGGGTTCGATTCCCACATAGGACAAACATTTGTGTGCATGAACATGTCTGTTTGTCTTAGTCTGGGTGTTTTCTATGTATCATAAATATGTATTTACAAAAAAAAAAAGTATTTACGTATGTTTATCAGTTGTCTAGTACCCATAACACAAGCTTCGCTTACTTTGGGGCTAGATGGCGCTGTGTAATTTGTCTGACAATATTTATTTATCTTTCATGATTATTGCGATGAACTTAAACCGGTTACGCAGCTCACGTAAAGGATTCTTCAAAAGGAACCATTTTTCCGCATTCCTGCAACATTTTTCATCGAAACTCCACTTCTATTTATTGAAGCGTAATGCTATATAGCCTAACGCCTTACTCGATAAACTGGCTGTCCAACACTGAAAGAATTTTTCAATTCGCATCAGTAGTTCCTGAGAGAAGAGCGTTCAACCAAACAAACTCTTCAGCTTCATCATATTAGTAGATACGAGTACATACAAGTTACACACAAAGTCGAATGCAATGCAAAAAAACTAGTCTTGTGCTTAATCGGACATTCTTAGGTGCGCACTGTAATAGTACAGTCCGATTAATGTACTAGTACACCTTAATAGTGCTATTAGTACCTATTAGTACTCAGAAATGTATTCGACAATATAATCATTTAACAATGTAAATTTGGTAATTACAAGCACTATACAGCGGTGTATAAGATTTTCTATGAATAAAACACACGGCGCTGAAAGCGATTTATACCAGTGCAGTGCGCTTACCTCCTATCTCGCTTACTCTTACGATAACATTGCAAGACGCTTTATTCTTTGTCTCTCGGACAGACCACAGACAGACAAGTGTTTCGGGCTTGGATAACCTAGTACTCTGTACGAGTGTACGAATAGTCCGATTAGGTCCGAATAAGAGTTCGCGTTTGGTAACGTTTCTTTTAGTACAGTGTCAAGTACCGTCACCTAGTAGTAGTCTTGAGTAGTACATCGTACATGTACTACTCAAGACTAAAAAAAACTAAAAATATTATGCGGTGCGGTATACACCTGATGAGTTTGCAAAAAAACTGGCCAAGTGCGAGTCGGACTCGCGCACTAAGGGTTCCGTACCATTACCTATAATACCTATAAAAACGGCAAAAAAATCACGTTTGTTGTATGAAGCCCCTCTTAAATATTTGTTTTGTTTTAATGTAATTATTTGTTTTTAAAGTAAATACACAACTAAATATTCTGTGAATATTTCAAGCGTCTACCTTTAGTCGTTATCAATATCGAGCAAAACGAGCAAAAAAAATCACGTTTGTTGTATGGGAGCTCCATTAAATATTTATTTTATGCTATTTTTTAGTATTGGTTGTTAGAGCGGCAACAGAAATACATCATATGTGAAAATTTCAACTGTCTAACTATCACGATTCATGAGATACAGCCTGGTGACAGACGGACGGACGGACGGACGGACAGACGGACGGACGGACGGACGGACGGACAGCGGAGCCTTAGTAATAGGGTTACTTTTTACCCTTTGTGTATGGAACCCTAAAAAAGAGAATTTACCTTGTAGATGACATTGAAACCTTTTTTCACGTATTTTCGTCAGCTTTTCCTAGACTACAGGTGGTCTGAAACGAAGCAGAAATTTCGTAAAACCGTGAAATATAAAGACAAATCCATAAGTCAAATTTTCACAAGAGTTTAAAAAAATCTATATCAGCCATATTTAGTATTTCGGCAATTCGACAAAACTTCCGGTAATTTCCTTTCAAAAATGAACAAGTACACAATTAGCAACGTCTACGACGGTACGGTTATTAGATATTTTCTACCACGGACGGCGAAATTGCGAAATCGACTTCCGTCAACGGTTTTTTTTTATACTACGGCGGGTGGCAGACAAGCATAGGCGCTCTATATCGCTCGCAACATAAAATATCGCTCGCGCGCCGCCACCCCCGCCGCCAACGCAGCATCTCCTTCCTTTCTCTCTTTCTTTTCTGGTGACCTGGTGACCTCACTCACTCGCAGGAACACAACAACCCTCAAGGGAGTTGTTATTTGGCTGCGGTATTCTGTGAGGTGGAGGTACATTCCCAGGTAGGTCTTCGTTTGTCAGTCAGCAGGGTGCACCGCGTGCAGGTGAAATTGTCTTTGGTTCAAAGATGTTGATGAACCACTACACCCCACAACGGTATTTCCTAACAAATACAGGGAGTCTTCAAGAATAGAGTCTATATTTCCCTAAAAATGCTGTAATCTTTTGGTGTTCCTGATATCCACGAGCTGTGGTAATTGCTTACCATCAGGTGCCTCACATGCTCGTTTGTCCCCTATTCTAAAAAAAAATCGTCCAGTATTGACAACAAAATCAAATTAACCACTAGGCTTGAGAAATTGTGTTTTTTTATATGAGAGTGGGGGCAAACGAGCATGTTGGTCACCTGATGGAAAGCAATCACCACCGCCTACCCACTTTTCGGATGTACGCATTGATGCCACAAGCGGCATATCTATAGTATTTATAACATCATTGGCTGGATCTTTATTTCCATAAAACATATTATCATCATCATCATCTTGTATTCCTACTGGCATATATAGGCCCCCTAACCATATTAGGTATGTGAACCTCCGCCTCTCCGCATTCACATTTTTCAGATCATCGGTTCATCTAGGTCGCCCTCACACTCTTCAGGACTTACCTGCCGATCCAAATTCGACGGAGAATCAAATCGTCGACTTAATTCTTAAGATCAGCAAGCAGGAGTGGCAGCGAGCCGACCACATCTACCACGTTAGCGATGACAGGTGGGGACCTGTTAGTGATGACAGGTCCCCACCTGTCATCGCTGTCATCGTTACGTACCTACGTGGTAGACCGACGTCGACGTCGACGACTTTGATACTCCGTCGAATTTTATCATTCCAGATGCGAATACATAGTTATTTGGGGTGTAAGTGGTTCATCAACATCTTTGAACCAAAGCCAACTTTACCTGCACGCGGTGCACCCTGCTAACTAACATACGAAGCTCTGGCGAAAAGAGAGGTAGGGAGCGTAATTTTGTAAGCTACCCGACTGGGGAATGTGCCTCCACCTCACAGAATACCGCAGCCAAATAACAATTCCCTTGAGGGTTGTTGTGTTCCTGCGAGTGAGTGAGGTCACCAGAAAGGAAGGAGTTGCTGTTGTTGGTGTTGGTTGGTTCATTAATAAATATAAATAAATATTCCTGGACAAATTACACACGGCCATCTAGTCTCAAACTAAGCAACGCCTGTACTATGGGTACTAGATAACTGATGATATACTTAAATACATTTTTTTTTTTGTAAATACATACATATAATACATAGAAAATACCCAGATCAAGACAAACCGACATGTTCATGCATACAAATATTTGTCTTGTGAGTTGTGCGAGGATTGAACCCGCGACCTCAGAGTCAAAGTGGCCATTGCTAACCATTTGACCACCGAGTTCGTCAAAGCCTTATCCTAATATATCATCATCATCATCATCAGGTCATTTTAGTCTCCATTGCAGGAGCACGACCCTCTCTCGTCCGTCCTAGACGGAAGGAGGATTTGGCATACACTCCCCACGCTTGCCAAACGGGTTGGGGAGATCCTATTATATACTCGTATATAATTCTCGTCTCACAATGTTAGTTACCATATTCCTCCGAAACGGCTTGACTGATTTTTTTGAAATTTTATATACATATTCAGTGGGTCTGAGAATAGGTTGCTATATATTTTTCATAGCAAAACAACGTTTGCCGGGTCAGCTAGTTAAGTATATAAAAGTTCATAAAAACCTTAAGTTTATTAAAAAAAAAGCGATTCGCCTACAGCTTTGAGGTCGTCTATAGGGTTCATATCATATCATTTCAATCAATAGAAAGGATTTGTTGATAAAGTGAAGAAGCTCTATAGAAACTCTTAAGAGTATTATATCTGCATTCACCATAAGCTCCTCCACAGTAAACAGAACAACGAGCAGTAACTCATTTTTATTCACCTTTCGCGTGCCGCTGTCTCATGTTGGGTACAGCGTCGGTATAGCGCTAAATTTAACGGCACGCGAGTGGATAAAACTCGTTGTTTCTATTTATGTTCACCGACGACTTTCGCAAATTTTTGTTTATTCTCCGTCGGGTAACAAACAAGTTAATGGCCCTACTAATGGAAGCCGTAGCCATGTAAACGCTCGCAACATAAAATATCGCCAACCCTGCTGCCAACGCAGCGACTCCTTCCATCCCGGTGACCTCACTCACTCGCAGTGAAAGCAGGTAGAACGAATTTATAGATAAAATATCTTATGTCGTGTCCACGTGCTTGACAAAGTACGGTCATACCCCGGCCACTCCATACAAATGTCGCGTCGTGAACTATTACATAAACAATAGCGTCTGTGCAGAGCGTGAATGAGCGTGTGTGCGTGCGGCGCCATACAAACTATTCCAGATTCAGAGTGGAGGTGAGATCGACACGAAAGAGCGGCAGGGACGGGCCATACTGTACGTAGTACTGTTACTTATACTGTGGTACTAACAACAAACACCAGTGTCTGTTATGTATGTTTGTTGTATGCTGGTTGTGTTTACTGTTTGTGTATCAGTTTGGCAAACACAGGTGTACTGTGTTTGCGGCAAACATCAAGCGTCTAGTGCTCTACATGCTTGTGTTTGTGCTAGGTGTTTGCTAATTGCTGTTTGACATTTAGGGTGTAACTGGTTCATCAAGATCTTTGAACCAAAGCCAACTTCACCTGCACGTGGTGCACCCTGCTGAGTGACAAACGAAGCTCTTTCGAAAAGAGAGGTAGGGAGCGTAATTGTAAGCTACCCGACTGGGGAATGTACCTCCACCTCACAGAATACCGCAGCCAAATAACAATTCCCTTGAGGGTTGTTGTGTTCCTGCGAGTGAGTGAGGTCACCAGAAAGAAAGGAAGGAGATGCTGCGTTGGCAGCGGGGATGGCGGCGCGCCAGCAATATTTTATGTTGCAAGCGTTAATATGACTACGGTAATCGCTTCACATCAGGCGGGCCGTTTGCTTGTCTTCCACCCGAAGTAGTATATAAAAAAAAAAAAAAACATGTGTTTGCCATTGTTTGGCAAGCGGGTGGATGCAACATTAGACGACTAGACGAGCTCGGTGGCGTAGCGGTCAATGACGCGGCTTCCACACCAACGCTCGTGGGTTCGATTGCCACATAGGACAAACATTTGTATGCATGAACATGTCTGTTTGTCATAGTCTGGGTGTTTTATATGTATCATATTTACAAAAAAAATGTAGTTACGTATGTTTATCAGTTGTCTAGTACCCATAACACAAGCTTCGCTTACTTTGGGGCTAGATGGCGCTGTGTAATTTGTCTGACAATATTTATTTATATTATTTATTTATTAGCTCGAATCTCATCATAGGTGATACGCCGCCGGATATTCTTTAATAAGTTGCCTAGCAGTAGTCACATTTTCCTCAATTATCTTTTTTTTTTTCTTTCTTCACGAATTTTATTATGGGGAGAAACACGGCCAGGATCAAATTTCGCGTACCATCGTCTTACTGTGCTCCAATGAGGCACTTATTTCCCAAAAACGAGCAGTGCCATGTTGCGTAGACAATGAATTTTTGAAAGCATAGCCCTAAATATTTTGACTTGACAACGTCGTATAAATCGATGATTGCCGGCTTCACTGACGAAAAAGCATAACTCATTGTCACGATCCGCCTGAGCGAGCGTGCAAGCGAGAGCGCGCCTTTGACGGATCTATCTCTCTTCCACTCCATTGACCGATGTTTTCTTATGACGTTATTACGTAAAATTATTGTTCATAAACCAACTTTATAGACAACCAATATATTTTATGATAATTCCATTTTTCATACGGCCGACGTTCAAGTTTGCGATGACTTCCTGCCAGTAAATATTAATATAATCAAATCAATGAATGTGGTGCGTAATATACCTAACATTATAATAGCAGAAGTTATAATTTCATTTGGCATAACATTCATTTCCTACAATTTGTTATCTATAACAAATTATTCCTTTCTTGTGATCGTTATTTGGCAACGGTATTCTGTAAAGTAGAGGTATTTCACCAGTCGGCAGCTTACATTTACACTGTATCCTACCTCTCTTTTGCCACAGCCTTTTTCGCTAGTCTAACCTGCACGTGGTGGATCGGCAGGTTAGGTTGTCTTTTGGCTCTAAAATTCTTAGGTAATAGGTGAGCCACTTATATCGCGCGTGTCGCACGACAAGTAAACGCACTGCACGTTGTCCTTCAACCCAAAAAAGGCCCCTGGCGCTGACGGCCTCACGGCTGACGTTTGCGCTCGGGCCATTGACGATGGTTCGGGTTTCTTCCTGGCCCTTCTTAACAAGTGTCGGGCCCTCCGATACTTCCCTCGGCTGTGGAAGGAGGCCATCGTAATTGCCCTTCGGAAACCGGGAAAGGAATCGTATCGCCTGCCCAAATCATACAGGCCGATCGGGCTTCTGTCTGTTTTGGGCAAGATATACGAAAAAATGTTGATCGCTCGCCTCAAGCATCATCTTCTGCCGAGGATCAGTACTCGCCAGTACGGGTTCATGCCACAGAGGGGCACCGAAGACGCCCTCTATAACCTGCTGCACCATATTCGCAGCAAGCTTGACGAGCGTAAGATTCTTACTCTCGTCTCGCTGGATATAGAGGGTGCCTTCGACGGCGCCTGGTGGCCTGCTATTAAACTCAGACTGGCGGAGGAAAATTGCCCTCTGAGCTTGAGACGAACGATAGACAGTTACCTCAGCAATAGGACGGTGAGGGTGCGCTTCGGGGGGGAGGAATGCGTACGCGCTGCCACAAGAGGTTGCGTACAAGGGTCCATAGGAGGTCCGATATTGTGGAACCTCCTCTTGGACCCCCTCTTGTGGCAACTAGAAAGAGCGGGGGTGTACTGTCAGGCCTTCGCTGACGACGTCGTGTTGGTGTTTGACGGAGCCACTGCACTGGATATAGAGAGATGTGCCAATGCCACTCTCGAGCACGTGAGGGCGTGGGGGGTCAGAAACCGGTTAAAGTTTGCGCCGCAAAAGACCAGCGCCATGCTGGTCACGCGCAAACTCAGGTATGACACTCCGCGCCTCAGCATGGGCGGGATGGGCATTGGCATGTCTCGGCAGATCAAACTCCTCGGGTTGACCATCGACGCGGGTCTTACGTTCAATGCGCATGTGGCCACCGTCTGTAAACGGGCGGTGGACATATATAAGCGCCTTGCGCGTACGGCCCGCGTCGGTTGGGGTCTTCATCCTGAGGTAGTGAAGATCATATATACAGCTGTAGTGGAGCCGACGATGCTTTACGCCGCGGCCGTATGGGCACCAGCGGTGAACAAGCTAGGCATCCAAAAGCAGCTCAACAGCGTACAGCGGGGCTTCGCGCTGAAGATCTGCAAGGCCTACCGAACGGTTTCCTTGAACTCCGCATTGCTGCTGGCTGGGGTGCTCCCCCTTGACCTTAGGGTGCGAGAAATCGCATCTCTTTACGAGGCCAGGAGGGGACTGCCCCATCCGGTGCTGGGAGACAGGGAGATCGAGCGGATGGCCTCTAAGATCGAGGCCCCGCACCCAGCGGAGCTGGAGAGGGTCGAGTTCGATCACCTGGTGGACGAGGAACAATACAGGGCAGCCAACATCTTTGCCCTGCGAATGTTCACGGACGGCAGTAAGATTGAGGGTCGGGTAGGTGCCGCTGTTTCAATTTGGAACAGCGATGCCGAAACCAAGGCCGTCAAGCTTACTTTGTCGTCCTACTGCACCGTCTACCAGGCCGAACTCCTCGCTCTCTGCACCGCGGCAAAATACGCGTTGAGCTGTAATGGATCCAGCGTGGGCATCTTCAGCGACTCCATGGCGGCGCTCCAGGCGATAGGTAACGTTGATTCTCCTCACCCCCTTGCGGTACAGACGCGGGACGCTCTTAAACTGTGCAAAGCGCAAGGTAAGAGCGTCTCGATGTTCTGGATTAAGGCGCATGTGGGTCTTGAGGGGAATGAACGAGCCGATGAACTCGCCAAGAGTGCGGCCCTGAGGTCGAAGAAGAGGCCCGACTACGACCGCTGCCCTGTCTCATTCGTCAAGGGTATGATCCGTAAGGCGACTATTGACGAATGGGACAGGAGATATCGCTCGGGAACTACAGCTTCAACAACGAAGCTGTTTTTCCCGAGTGCGGCCGCCGCGTACAGTATCGTGGGCAAAATGGCTCCGTCTGGCATCACCACGCAAATCTTATCGGGACATGGTGGGTTTGCCGCGTACTTGTACAGGTTCAAGTGCGCGGACGATCCATCGTGTTTCTGTGAAGCTGGCGAGGGTCAGACAGTGCAGCACATTTTGTTTCAGTGTCCCGCATTCTCCAAACAAAGATGGGAGTTGGAGCAGCGTTTGGGAATGCGGGTCACTGAAACGAACGTATCCGAGGTGATGGCTGGAAAAAATAGATTTAAGTTTATTGACTACTGTGTCAGTCTAGCCACGGCTGTCATCAGGCGGAACAAGCAGGATGGCTCCACTTAGGACCAATGTTGACTTGGGCGCCTATATTTTCCGATAGGCGTCTCGATCGCGGTGGCTAGGTGGGGCTATTGAGTTAAGTGTCTGCCGAGGACAGCTGTGGATGGATTGACAATAATCAGATCGTAAGTTTGACCAAGCCATCGCCTCCAATTTGTCGGCGTCTAATAAGTGGACACAATATTTTATTATTTAAATTTGTTTTGTGTGACATACTTGTTTTAATTGTGTTTTAAGCTATTGCTCCATTTGTGTTATTATTATAGTTTTAATTTTATCGCTATTGCGTCATGGATATTTATGTAGTAAAATTATATATAGGTTATATTTAGGAAATATTTTAAACTATTTACTATTTAATTTATTTTGATCAAAAAAGAACCTTGTCCACGACAGGGGTGTGCTTTAAAAAAAAAAAAAAAAAAAAAAAAAAAAAAAAAAAAAAACGCACTGCACGTACAGCAATCGCTTCTTTGTGTCGCAAGGTTGTAAAATCAACCTTTAGCCGATTGGGTAATAACTGAATTTTACTTACTGCCATGTATGTATACTGTGGTCAAGATGCTTTACTTGCAATAAAGTTGAACGTTTGAAGGACGAGTGAATCCTATTAGCAGAAGTATCAGAGGAGTGCAGAGTGCATCTCATTTAGAAAATGATGTTCATTTCTCGAAGTTAAATTGAAGACTTTATATGCAAATGTCATACGTATTTTACTGAATATAAGTGGTTTAACATACTCTAAGCCAGGAAAGTATTTTTTTGCTATTTTCTAAGCAAAAAATATTTGATATTTTTATCTAAACTCCTTCCTTTTATGAACGTTCGAGCCCTAATGTATATATAGTCGTACATGCACATTCTACTATAGGTCTATTTTTTTTTATTAGACGTAATGGTCATACAATCACGCAGTTATTATCTTAAAATAAGGCTCAATTTACACCGCCACGGAATGGAATGGAAGCGACTTTTTGCAATGAAATTGTACTGCTTGCTTTATGTCAATAGTATAACATATAAACTTAAAATACGAGCCAAATAAGGTCGCGGAATCGTTTTTTCGCGGAATTCTCGTGCATTCTCGAGATTTCCCCTATTTTGGCAGGTGTGTTAACTACCAATTTTACCTACATACCAATAAATAAATAAATATTTCTGGACAATTTACACAATGCCGTCTAGTCCCAAATCAAGCGCAAAGCTTGTACTATGGGTACTAGACAACTGATAAATGTACTTGAGTACATTTTTTTTTGTAAATACATACTTAAAATACATAGAAAACACCCAGACTAAGACAAACAGACATGTTATGCACACAAATGTTTGTCTTGTGCGGGAATCGAACCCGCGACCTCGGAGTCAAACTGGCCAATGCAAACCATTCGACCACCGAGCTCGTCTCCCCAATAACTAATATACGAAGCCGTTAGCGAAAGGTTTGTTAAAAAACAACACGATAGACCTAGTACTTTTGTGCGCGAGTGTACTCAAGCTCAAACACACCCTAACCGCTCTTTTGCCCCCCAAAGTGAGCCCCCCGCGCATCCCCCCCCCCCCCGCGCAAAAAACGCGGCGGAACGATGCCCATTTGTTTTTTGTTCCTACCTGCCCGGCGCCGCGGGTGGTCGGGGCCCCATAAAAACGGTCATTGAGACGCAACTTTGTTATTGAGTGCCCTACCTACAAGTGGTGTTTTTTACGTTCACAGTAACTATAACATGTCACTATGCCCACAAAAATGTAATAATTACAATACAAATAATAATATTAACCTGGTACATCAAAATATATATTGTATGACTGAGGGCAAGCAACTAGAACTGGAATTATTCATGAACTCTGATAATATTAGTATTATGTGTATTACAGAGCATTGGTTAAAGGAGCATCAGCTCATGTTCAATTTCAGCAACCACCAGGTCGGTAGTTCATTCTGCAGGGTCGACACAATACATGGGGGGTCGCTAATTTTGCTCAATAAAAAACTTAAATTTAAAGAACGGAAAGATATTGTGTCCCTCTCTGTAGAATGTTCCATAGAACTATCTTGTGTACAATTAGAGCAGTCCATTGTTATATGCGTATATAAACCTCCCTCCGCGGATCTTAATTTATTTTTAGAAATCATGGATGAAGCCCTATGCAAAGTTAGCAACTCAGGTAAAACTATTTTGGTCTGTGGAGATTTTAATATTAATATACTTACTAATACAACTGCATCATGTAAAATTTTAAGTCTTTTTAAATCCCATAATTTAGTTAACTTATTTATGGAGCCTACTAGAATAAGTGCCACCACGGCTACCTGCTTAGATAATATATATACAGATATTAGTCCAACCCAAAAAAGTATTATTAATAAATTAGATTCTGATCATTCTGGGCAAATGATAAGTATTCAAATAAATAATAAAAATGTAGTCAAGACAAAAAATACTTTTGTGCCAGTAACAGTTAGTCGCTTAGAACGAATGAGAGTAAACCTAACTAGTAACTTACCTTTCTTAGATAATGACTTGGAACCTAACTTGATGTATAATTCATTTTTTAATGCATTTCTTCACGAATTTAATTCAATATTTACTTCCAAGGAAATTACTTTTACTAATAGCCTCGTCTTTGGTGACTGGGCAACCGTAGGTATTTATAAGAGTAGGCAAACTTTGTACATGTTATACTATGAAAGACAATTCAATAATAGTGAGGAATTTAAAGAACATGTAAAATCATACTCAAAAATTTTCAAACGCGTTTGTCAAGTAGCAAAATCTATGTTTATTAAATCAAAAATTAGAAATAGTAGTAATAAAATTAAAGCCACTTGGACGGTTATCAATGAAGAGACTGGGAAGGGCAGGACAAAGGATTCAGAGTTTAAATTAAGTGTCAATGGTCATGTTACCAAATCAGATTTAGAAGTTGCCAATGCTTTTGAAAGATTTTTTTCTGCTTTCCCTGTTACTTTAACTAGTGCTTTGGGCTCTTCCACCTCCGTTGCAGAGTCATTAATTAAAGATAATGTGTCTGAATTTTATAACGATTTTCATTTCCGTCATGTTAATGGGTCTGATCTTAAAGTCGCATTTAAATCACTTAATATTAAGAAAACGGCTGATCTATGGGGCATTTCTGTACATATTATAAAATCTTTATTTGACATTGTTGCTCCCGCTTTAATTGTGATATTTAATAGATGTATTGATTGTGGTGTGTTTCCTGACTTGATGAAATTGAGCAAAATTATTCCTTTGTTTAAATCAGGTAGTACATTAGACCCCACAAACTTCAGACCAATATCAATACTACCTACATTTAGTAAAATTTTTGAAAAACTAATTCTCGCACAGTTACTTAAATACTTTAACGAAAATAATCTGCTGCACACTAAACAATTCGGTTTCACTCGTGGACGGTCAACATGTGATGCTGGGGTAAAATTACTAGAATGTATATATGAGGCTTGGGAGGAGTCACGGGACGCCTATGGGGTGTTTTGTGACTTATCTAAGGCTTTTGATTGTGTGCAGCATGAAACTCTAGTCAGAAAATTACACCACTATGGTATAAGAGGCATCGCTCTTGATCTTCTTACTTCTTATCTGGGTGATAGGGTTCAGAAAGTAGATGTTAATGGAAAACGATCACATGGATCAGCTGTAGCGATGGGGGTGCCACAAGGCTCTATTTTGGGCCCTTTCCTGTTTCTCGTGTATATTAATGATCTACCTCATCTTGTAAAGAATAATCATGAAATAGTATTGTTTGCAGATGACACTTCTTTAGTTTTTAAGGTAAATAGACAACAATCAGAAATTGACGATGTAAACAATGCTCTTTCAAAAATAGTAAACTGGTTTAGTGCTAATAACCTACTTTTAAATGGTAGTAAAACCAAATATGTTAGATTTTTTACAAAAAATGTGAAACAAGTGAAAACCAGTGTGGTGATGGACAATGAGAGATTGGAATTGGTCAATAAGGTTGTTTTCCTTGGTATAACATTAGACTCTAAATTACAATGGGGCCCACATATAGAAACGTTATCGGCTAGACTCAGCTCAGCAGCTTACGCCGTAAGGAAAATACGTCAACTAACTGATGTTGACACTGCGCGTTTAGTTTATTTTAGCTATTTTCACAGCATTATGTCATATGGTTTATTGCTTTGGGGTAGTGCCGCGGATGTAGACTCAATTTTTGTGCTCCAGAAGCGAGCTATCCGTGCTATTTATATGATGAGTCCCAGGGAGACACTGAGAAATAAATTTAAAGAGATAAATATTATGACATTACATTCTCAATATATTTATGAAAATCTTATTTACGTTCATAAAAATCAAATCAAATTTAGGAAAAACAGTGATCTCCATCAATTAAATTTAAGAAATAAAAACAAACTCGCTATGCATATTACTAGGCTCCATAAAATCTCTAACTCGTTCCCAGGTCAATGTATACGCTTCTACAATAAACTTCCAAACGACGCGTTTAAATTATCCATGGGTAAATTTAAGAAATATATCAAAACTAGACTATGTCAAAAGGCTTACTATTGTATCTCGGATTACATAAATGATAAAAGTATTTGGAAATGAATTGCTCTTGTTATGTTATGTTAATGATTGTATTTGTATTTAATGTAACGTTATTGGCAATTAAAAGAGTCGGCCTTGAGTTTCTTGCCAGTTCTTCTCAAGAAGCCCCGTCGCCGGAACTGGCACTTAAATTCACTTTCACATTCAAGATAGTGTGATGAAAGTGAATCTAAGCTCTGCGGATTTAGAGTAGTAATGATTTATACATATTCTTATATTTAATTTGTATGACGTTTCTAAGTGCTTTATAAAGTCCAAGGAATAAAGATATTTTGAATTTTGAATTTTTTTTGAATTTTACTAAGAACAGCACTATACAATGCCGTCTTTTGTTGTTCAACACTCGACTATAGTGTAGAATTACGATGGTCTAAACATTCTCAAGTGGTGTTTCATAGCCCTACTTGTATTCAAAAAAATACCTTATGAACTAAGGCGATAACGTATAGTTTTTTATTTAAAAATACGCTAGGGAGATAAAACCCGATGTTAATAAACAAAAACCTACACTTACCTAAACAAAATAAGTTTTTATAGCACTTGACACCGGCCCGAACATTTGGCGCCGTTAAGGCGAGTCTCTTAAACCCCTTTTTTTATTTTTATTTCCATAGAGTTCTTTGGCCTTAATCCGATAGCTAATATGGCGGAGAAACGAAAAAAACATAAACAAATGGGCCTGAATGTATGACAGATGAGTATTGTTCAATCTGCCCAAAACTGAACGCCAAACTGCAAATGTCGACCGTAGGTCGACACGGGCATTTCAAGCGTTTCAAGGTCGTGACGTCACATGTCGACCGTAGGTCGATACGGGCAATTCAGCGGCTATCATTGAGATATAAGTACTTATATCTCAATGGCGGCTATTCGCTTTCTTCCAACGTTCCTTTTACATGACTTAACCTATATGAAAAGAGTTTAAAATCAACCTACGTGTCGACTCGTTGTTTATGAACTCTAAGTAATCATATTAGTTAGAGTTCATATACAACGAGTCGACACGTAGACGAAGGGCCATAGACAGGGACTTTAAATTTGAAGGTCGAAAGGTTGGAATCGCGCCACTGAGTGAACTTCAATTCCTTCGTGGTGAGGGTTCCAACAGATCATCTATTGACCTCCGACGTTTTCGTGGTTACACCGTGCGGAATAAGCTGACAGTGCCGACTATGCGCGTTTAATTTTAGCACAGTCTAAGTAATAGTGCTAATTTTAGAGAGATTATATAAATATACTAACTGACCCCGCAAACGTTGTTTTGCTATAAAAATTTAGGGATTGATCGTAGAGGGGTGAAAATTTGTGGTTGTATGTATTTTTATATGCTGTATCATAAAAAAATAAAAACAAAAAATTTTGTCTAAAAAATAAAATAAAAATTAGGGGTGGACCACCCTTAACATTTAGGGGGATGAAAAATAGATGTTGTCCGATTCGCAGACCTAACCGATATTCACACAAAATTTCACGAAAATCAGTTGAGCCAATTTGGTGGAGTTTAATTACAAACACCGTGACACGAGAATTTTATAATATATTAGATATTTTTACTTTAAGGTATTTATAATATATTAGATATTTTTACTTTATGGTATTTATAATATATTAGATATTTTTACTTTAAGGTATTTATTATATGGACTTGTTATGTTTACATTGCAAATGTCTGAAATAAATGATTATTATTATTTAAACGTTCCTGGACATAGATTATGAATACATTTTACATGGAAATTACTGATAGTGTACGGGGGTTGGCAGCACGGACGGGTAGCCCGTTGAGCGTCAGAAAGTCCATTATAAATTTATGATATGTGCTCGGAAATATTACTGTTACTAGCAGAGTGGACATTTTTTAATTTATTTTTAAATTGCTTGCAGGCCGCGGTCGAGAGTACAGTTCACATCATGACGAAAAGCACGACGAAGTTGGAAAAAAGGCCTATGAGGTGAGTGTACATTGAACCATATTATAAATATCGTGCCGTGTGGTTTCCGGCAGGCTAGAATAGAATCACTCCGTCTCTTTCCGTGATGTCGTACAAGGCGACTAAGGAAAATACACTATAGAATATCGATCAGGCCTCTCCAACCAGTCCGGCCAGCGTGGGGTGTGTAGGCCAAATCCTCCTTCTGTCTGGGACAGACGAGGGTCGTGCTCCTGTAATGGAGACTGAAGTGACCTGATGATGATGATGACAGATATCGTTGTGACTATAAACGTTAAGGTCTTTGCTCCTCAACTCACCTGCATGTGAGGCACCCTGCCGACAAGCGAAAGAGGCTTTGGCAAAAGTGAGGTAGGGTATATCGTATGTTTAAGCTGCCGGACTGTGAAAGTATACCTCCAACTCATAGAATACTGCAGCCAAATAACAATTCCCTTGCGGGTGAATGAGATCACCGGAGTTACTGCATTGGCAACGTGGCTGGCGGGATGCAGCGATATTTTCTTAAATGTCTAACATGAAATATTTTTATTATGTAAATAGTTAATTTTGGCCAACTTGCCAGCCAAAAAATAGCAGAATTTCATCTCAACAACGATGGACTGCTATGTCTTGTTTAGTAGTGTACCACTAAATAGGTAGATGGCGTCACACTGCGACTTCACAGCAGTAATTATAAAATGCAAAAATTCGCCACCATCACAAACTTCCTGATAGTTCAATTGGAAAGAGCACTCCACCGGTAATGGAGAGGTAGTGAATTCGAATCCCACCTAGGCGTGGAAGAATAAATTCCGTTTTTAAAAATATTCATGATAAAACATTTTTTTTATTAAAAAAATATAGCATAAAAATATTATTTTAACTATAATAAATTGAGACACTACAACCAAGCGCTTTCATATACCACGAGCAACCATTTGTAAACCAATTTTCTAATTTCCCTCTCGATTGCTTGATGCAAAGAGATTCCCATATTCAAAATGAATTTATTTGCATTACACGCCTTGTTTAGATCGCAGAAATTCATGATAATAGGTATTTGTCTCAAATGTCAACTTAATCAGTGAACTGATTAACTAACTATTGCATGAATGATTCAATAAATGAGTAGATTCGTAGTTAATTAACAATATTATGTGACAAACGTAGGCAGAGACACATGAAACGATGCTTCAAGGGTTTCGTTCGTTTTTTGGGGCATAAGAAACCCTAAAACTTTAGAAAGGGAGAATTTACAATTAAACTTGTATTGAAAGTCTGAATATCTATTCGTTGAAAATTTGCATGTCTCCTTTCCTTATGTTGCGAAACCTGCCTATGTTCGTACACATATCCGTTACCTAAAGTTTGTCTTCAAAAGATTGCTCTTAGTAATAAGACCGCCTTGTTGCATTTACATGTTTGTAACAAATTAATAATTTTATTTGTTTTCTTTGAGATGTAAACTGCAAATAAAGCATATTCTCGACGACTCGACGAGCTCGGTGGCGTAGCGGTCAATGACGCGGCTTCGACACCAACGCTCGTGGGTTCGATTCCAACACAGGACAAACATTTGTGTGCATGAACATGTCTGTTTGTCTTGGTCTGGGTTTTTTCTATGTATCATAAGTATGTATTTACAAAAAAAAATGTATTTTACGTATGTTTATCAGTTGTCTAGTACCCATAACACAAGCTTCGCTTACTTTGGGGCTAGATGGCGCTGTGTAATTTGTCTGTCAATATTTATTTATTTATTTTTAAAATAAGAAAAAAAATCTAACTATCAATTTGTGATAAATTAAATTCAGAAGTTCAGAAGATAAAATCTCAGTTCAGACGAGTTCGTTGCACGTTTCAGTTTAATTTAACACGCAAGTTAAGCAACGTCGACTGTACCTTGTCCACGGATGGGTTTATTTATTATATAATTTCCAACAATGGGTAATGAAAATAAAAATGAAATGAAAATTATATATTTGCGGCAAACACGGTAATGAGGTAATGCGCCAACAATCGGCATTAGGTATAATTTTTTGATTGTACACTGTTTAGAAGTTTAATTTTTATTAATTTACTATAACAATGTCTTCTTAAAACGAAATGTCAATAGTAATCATATTAGGTAGATACAGGCTGATTATTATTTTAAAGAAATACCTACTTTGATGCGCGCTGTAGCTGTATGCACATTACTAGGACAATAGGCCAATCTGATCTACCGTGAGATATGTCTCCAGGGTATTATAAAATCGGTTAACGAAGAATAGTAAGAAAACTGTAACCTTAACTTCAGGCCATAACAACGAATCGATTAACACCATATTCATCAAAATCGGAGGAATAGTTTAGGCGCTAAGGAGCGACATTCGTAAATACATACATACTCGTACATAGATTACTAAAATCATAATCTTTTCTTTTGGCATCGCCGTAGTCGGGTATAAATAGAATTTTACATAATAAAAATCCGCCCACGGACTGTCGCATTTCCTCAGCTTTCAACTCCTGTCTTCCATTTTCCCGTGAACATGTACCATGATCTTAAGACAAAAATGATAGATAGGTAGGTCGCGTCCTCTTGGTTAGACTGTAGACTGTTAGACAATCCGTATAGCTAATCAGGGACCCTACCGCCTCAGCTGAAGCCGATTGCCATCGGATTTTTTGAATACGAATATCTTGCTGCACCTTTAATTTATGCTAATAATAATAAATAAGCTTAACCGGTAGGGACGGAGGCGCTCTACCGATTATACTGAAGTTTTTATCCCAAACTTAAACAGAAGTCTAATTTCTACAATCATAAAACTCCATGGTAATCGGATTCAGCTTAAGCGGTAGGCCCCCAGACTGACCAAAAGTGGGGAAGCTCAGACGTGAATTTAATTATGTAGATATACGGTACGATGTATTAATGGTAGGGTTTTACCACACCCCGGCCACTCCATACAAATGTCCCGTCGTTCACTACTACATAAACAATGATGTATGTGCAGAGCGTTAATGAGCGTGTGTGCGTGCGACGCTATACAAACTGTTCCAGATTTGTCTCAGAGGGGAGGTGAGGTCGACATGAGAGAGCGGCAAGGAGTGGCTATACTGTACGTAGTACTATTACTTATACTGTGGTTTTACTATACTTTGTTATTAATGATCGAAGTACTTGGAGTTTCAAAAATATTGCATTATACTCGTATTTATATAGCAAAGTCAGTTTGTACGACCAGTGATTTGAGCTATGCGTTGTATGTAGATCAGTCAGTAACAGTCGCCTTCTATGGATACAGAAGAAGAAGATTTAGGTACATCTGTAATTAAATAGGTATAAACTTTAATTATAACAAATGACAATATTAGCATCATCTTTAGATTTAAAGATAACTGTTTAGTCATCAAACATTTCTCAGCACTTAATTATGACAGACCTTCTTTTAATTTTATCCCATTATGATAAAGCTTTGTCAACATATTGTTTAGCCTTGCATGAATGTTTGTGGGCATTGTAAAGCGGTACGACTTCGGGTAACAAAATCGACGGGTGACAGTTAATTTTGGCCTATGCAGTAAGAAATGAGTTTTATTATATTTTAAAAAAAAAGTCATTGACATAATCTTCAAAGATTTTAGAAAGAGTGTGGCATTTTTAATAAATAAATGATAATATAAATAATCCTTGACAAATATGTCAAGGAATAATTATTTATATTTATCATGTGTTATATAACACAGCGCTATCTAGTCCCAAACTAAGCAAATATTGTACTATGGACATTAGATAAACTGATATAGGTACCTATGTACATAAATACATTATTTTTTGTAAATAAATTCACATAATACGTAGAAAACACCCAGACCATGACAAACAGATATGTTCATGCACACAAATATTTGTCATGTGCCGGGATCGAACCCTCGGAGTCAAAGTGGCCATTGCTATTCGACCTACGGGCTCATTAATTATACACATTTCGATTTATCAAAAATATGTTCGGCTAACATTACTCGCAGTATATAACTTATCTACCTCTGTCTTCTAGACATCTTTGAGCGGATTATTAATATGTAGTAAGCGTTTTATTATGTGTTACTAATCTCTAGGTGATTGTATACAATATAATTCTTTATACACGCCTCCACATTCAGTCTATGTCTGTCACGTCATTTTAGTATTGCAATCAATAAATTAATATTTATCAAATCCTTACACATTTTATCAGATAGTAGACATATTATTATTAGATTATTACCTAATATATAGATGTGTGTGAAGTATATTTTTGTATTAGTTAAAAGGAGGTGGCGGTCTTTAGGCTACGGCATCGGTTTTCAGTATTTTTAGTATCGAGATTTACTTAATAACCAAAACGAAAAAAAATATGCCTTAATTATATACTAATAACTATATTTAACATTTAAATAAAAGGATATTTCGTACACAGATGTTTTTTTTATTTTTATACGACGTTGACTCCGCGGTCGCGGGTTCGATCCCCGCACAAGACAAAAAAAATTGTGAGCATGAACATGTCTGTTTGTCTTGGTCTGGGTGTTTTCTATGTACCTATTAGATATGTGTAATTACAAAAAAAATGTATTTAAATATATACATATATATATACTAGCTTTCACCCGCGGCTTCGCCCGCGTTTACTTTTTTTTAGTATCGTATGTCCTTCCTAGAAAAGAATATGTGTACAAAGTTTCATGATGATGAATACACCAACCACCTTCATGTAGTACTTTTAATTGTACTAAATACGGATGCAAGAACTTTCCCGATAACTAATACACCTCGCACCCGCCGCTCCCCCCGCGATCGCATAAGCACTGATTGACGCCAAATACAAATTTAAAATCCTATTAGGATTACACAAGTCTTAATCCATCAGCTTAAAAAGGATAAATCCAACTTAAAAAAATAGCACTCACTTCAAAAATCTCAGAAGGTAGGTAGTAGTTTAGTTATTTTTGGCTTTTTCTTGTCAGGATTTTGTAGTTAGTTTATTTCTTTTTAGTGAATATTTTTTTATCTAGGTATTTATTATAAGAATGGGTAAGTAGTAGTGACATAGTGCCTTCTAGACGAAAATACATTAATTTATTTAATTAAGAAGTACTCAACTCTATTGGCTAACCGTTCCTCATCAACTCTTCCAAAGGCAAATTATGTAACCTAATAACATCAGAAAACTCGTCAATTACTGTATCCATGTCCATGCCTATAAATTTCAACCCTTTCTCACGAATTCCCAGGGAGTCCATCATCAGATTCTGATTTGTTTAACATGGGACCACTTGAATAGTGTGCCCTTTCAAACAAATAAGAATGATTAAAATTGCTGTTCAATTAACGGAGAAATCATTGAAACTATATTTAAAAAATACATACCGTCCGCCATAGAACCGCCCTACAGGTACAATAAATAACAATAACAGGTAATTTCTGGGATAAAAACTATCATAGGTATGTCCTTTCCCAGGACTCAAGGTATCTCTCAACCAAATTTCATCTAAATCGGTCCAGCGATTTAAGCGTGAAGAGGTAACCGACATTCTGTCGCATTTATAATATTATATCTTATCTTGAAATGGGTCCAGCGCCGCAGCACCGGTGGCACGTCGACCCTCTTGGATCTTTTGTGCACTCCCTATTCTTTAGTAACTCTCCCCTGACTGTCTGAAGACATGTTCCATGTACTTCAGTACGCCTTTAATTGGGAAGAGCCTGAAGTCCTCCAGGTCTGGGTACGCCTTTCCAAAGATTACCATTCGTTTGCCAGCTAGGGCATCACATTGACACATCAAGTGCTTCATGGTCTCGCAAGGTGCCTTGCATGTTCTGCATTCTGGGCTATTAATAAGTCTCATCTTGTGTAGGTGCCCACGGCAGGCGTAATGTCCAGTCAGTGCCCCAAGGATGAGACGTATCCGTTTCCTGTCGTATCTCTGTACATGTTTGTACCAATTAACTGTGCCTTCGCCGATGGTTTCCTTAGAGTGAAGTAATCCACTCATCTCCCTCCATTCAGCCAGATGCCTAGACTTGGCCGTGTCATTTATGGCCGTAATGACTGTTCCATATGAGAGACCTACAAAGGGTTCAGGTCCCATAAAATTCCTGCTTGATCCCTCCCTTGCCAGTTCATCAGCCTTCTCATTGCCTTCAACGCCTGTATGTCCCGGAACCCAGACCAATTCCAGGGCATTATTTCTGCCCAGTTTATTAAGGGCATCTATAATTTATAATATTAGTATGGATTGGCATTCCGTAAACCCGCAAAAACGACACATATATTGATGTATAGACATTTCAACCTCACCGCACCTCAATAGAGGATGATGGTCACGTTAGCCACGTTGAATTTTAAAATCGTTGTTGTTTTCGTAATCAGCGACCCGATAAACCATAAAAACAATACCAATGACGATTTTCAGACTTTTTGACCCCATTTTACCCTTTTAAGGATTGATATTTTCAATTCGATGCCATTTTTGTAATTGACGTCCCAGAAATCCATAGAATTAACACCTATATCGATATTATGACATCTTTACCCCACCGCACCCCCACAAGGGTGATTTTATGTCATGTCGGCTATGTTGGATTATAAAATAGTTGTTGTTTTCGTAATCAGCGACCCGATAAACCATAAAAACAATACCCATGACGATTTTTAACATGTGTTTACTCATCTATCTATAGAAGTACTCGTGTAAAGTTTCGGTTAAAATAGGCCAACTAATCTTGTTTCCCCATACAAACTTTGGACCCCCGTTTCACCCCCTTAGAGGATGAATTTTGAATAATCCTTTCTTAGTGCACCTCTAGACATCATAAGGGACCTACGTGCCAAATTTGGAATCTCTAGACCCAGTAGTTTGGGCTGTGCGTTGATATATATCAGTCAGTCACTCAGTTTCCTCTTTTATATATTTCAACCCCATCGCATCTCCATAGGGGTGATTTTATGTCACGTAATCTATGTTAGATCATGAAATAGTTGTTGTTTTCGTAATCAGCGACCCAATAAACCATAAAAACAATACCTATGACGATTTTCAGACTTTTTCGCCCCATTTTACCCCTTTAGGGGTTGAATTTTGAAAAATCCTGAAACACGTGTTTACTCATTTATCTATAGAAGTACTCATGTAAAGTTTCGGATAAAATAGTCCAACTAATCTTCTTTCCCCATACAAACTTTAAACCCCCGTTTCACCCCCTTAGGGGATGAATTTTGAAAAATCCTTTCTTAATGCACCCCTAAACATCATAAGGAACCTACGTGCCAAATTTGGAATCTCTAGACCCAGCGGTTTGGGCTGTGCGTTGATATATATATCAGTCAGTCAGTCAGTCAGTCAGTCAGTCAGTTTCTTCTTTTATATATTTAGATATATATATATATATATATATATATATATCAAATATCTAGTACCCATAGTACAAGTTTTGCTTAGTTTGGGAATAGATGGCAGTGTGTAATTTGTCCAGGAATATGTATAGATATATATTTATTTTTAAGAGAAGTACGCTACAGCGTATGTACAAGCTGGCCGACCGGTTAAGTACCTCCATCTCACAGAATACCGCAGCCAAATAACAATTCCCTTGAGGGTTGTTGTGTTCCTGAGAGACCAGAAAGAAAGGAAATGGTACCTGCGTTGTTAGGGGGTGTGGCGGTGTGCGAGTGATACAATACAATACAAGTGATATTTCATGATGCGAGCGTTAATATGGCTACAGTAATCGCTTCACATCAGGCGGGCGTATAAATGGCGTCACGTAAAAAGAACGCTGGCGGTCAAGCTATGCCTAGCCTATGCGCATAGGCGATAGTGGTATGAGGTGCGATGTACCCACCAATAACTAAAATATGAAGCCGCTAGCGAAAGGTTTGTTCAAAAATAACACAATAGATCTTGTGTGCTCGAGTGTGCCCATGCGAAAACACACCTCCTCCGGTGTTTTCCAACCTTCTTTTTACAGGATGCGACCTAAAATGCTGATGTGTCTGGTCTGGTCATACCATAGACGCAGTGTAAACAAAACACAGGTCTTATTTCTTATACCATGCGAGTCCCTCTAATACTGAAGGCGATCTCCTCTGAACACTACCCATTTATAGTCGGTAGATTATACAAAGAGAAGCAAAGTGGCTCCTCATTCTTTATTTATCAGTACCGTTTGTAATGCTTGGAATCGTCCATTATATTCAGAGCTCATCTCTGAACGGAATCACCAATGAAAAGGTGTTAGCTGGTGTTTGGGTACTTCCTCAGAGATGACAACAGCATGTCATGGTAGGCCGCACTTGCATATTGTAAAGCAGAAGTCTTTGTTGCGAGCTGTAGTACTGCTTCGCTCAGACAGTTTTTGGACGCCAACTTGACCTCGGGTTTTTATTTTATCAATGGTACTCGAAATAGTAAACACCCCTATGTGTCCTGGAATTGTGAAGCCGTAGCAAATGAGATTTTCTTCCCGTGAGGTTGAGGTCAACGCGTAGACTTAGGTCAAGTACTCACGATTTCCAATATAAGTTGTTTGCTGTTCTGCTCCACTTGGGATCGAGGGCTATCAGGAAGACCCAAGTAGAAAGCGTCCCCATGCTATCGTCTGCATAACAGTGCATGTTATTGATGGATATCATTGATATGCAACTGCTTTAGGGTGGCACAGAACTTGTGGATTGAGCATTAATACTGTAGGAGCAACCAAGGTCAACAACATCTTGGATACATCTATCAAACACAAAACTGGCAACCAAGTCATTCGAACGTATGTGGTAAGTTCGTAGGAGAAATAGTCAATTATAATCCATATGCCGAGCTGAGCCGAGCCGAGCATGCAGAGCAGATTCATGAGCAGATCTCCTTGCGTGGACATTGGAGCGAGAACTGGCCATTTGACATGGTGAGCGTTTAAATCTCCCAAAGCCAGTAACTCCGCGGGATACTGCTCTACGATTCTATCAGTCATCTGTTGCATGTGCTCAAAAAACCAAGCTGTGTTAGTATCACCGCTACAGAACCTGTGGAGGCACGCATAAATGAAGATATGAACAGCCATAAGAGAGACAGTCCCCTTTTCTCAAGATCAGTGAGGTGGCGAGAATGATATCTTCCCGGAGGTAAATCCATACTTCGGCGCGAGACACTAAGTTGTGTTCCATTATATACCCTGAATATAGTAGGTACGAGGTGTCGGCGGTGGAAGATTTCTACGCGAGGGGGAGGGTATCTCCTGCGTCGTTTGCCGCTAGCGGAAGTTTCAAGCGGAATGGTCAGTAATCCGAGTGGAATACTCGTTGCTGAGATGCGGGTTTCCTTTTAATCGATGAGATTTAGAGCGTAGAGTGTTTCCAAGCCACCCAAAGGCTTGACAGACTTGGTTTAACGACTATCATCTACTAACAAAAGCCGGAACGGATGACTTAACGTTGTCTTCAAATTACGGAGAAGTTGCAGATTAATAAACCCTTCTATAGGCAGGCTACGGTCGACATTGCTTGACTTGCGTGATCAATTAGACTGTCACACGCAACCAAGTCTGCAGACTAATTCCTCTAAAATTACTTTAGATCCAAGTGAACAAAAACGTTTGAGAATAAACCATTGCATGTAACAACTTAACCTATCTACCTCATTTTACTTGACGTCTTTGGATGACGATGCAAACTTTTATTAGGAGTTTACCTATAACCATAATATTTATTGTTTTATATGACTTGGCAATGTAGTCATTGTTAAATCATAATATCAGTTCGACTTTGTGTTTAGCACACACCCTCGCACTTGGGAATACACGACCTTGTCACCTAACGGAGGCGTGGATACAATAAATTGATAACTAATAAGCTTCTTGTAATCATGTACCTATAATGTTTTTTATACGTCAGGTTGTTGACAGGCATATAGCCCGCTTGATGTAAAGCAGTGACAGTAGCCGTAGACGTGGCAGAAGATAGGTAGGGCACATTTCATTTCATGGTACGTTTAAACAAGTTTCATGCTGCCCGGCAAGCAGCTCGGAACGCAGTTCAGTGCGCGTCGGCAGACTAAGCTAACCAATCACACGCACGGAATAGGCTATTTGACAACGTTCAAAAATTGTATAAATTATTTAACAATATCGAGAGGTTTTTGTGCTATCGAAGTAATTCTTTCACCTATAATTATATTATAATAACGACCTTACATAACAAATAGAAAGAAAAAAATAACATCAAGCCTATTCTTGATCACGAGGGCGAGCGCTACCTGTTTACACGCGCTTTAAATTTACGTTAGGCACCTGGCATTATGTAAATTGGCCGTGTGGTTTCCGGCAGTCTAGAACAGAATCACTCCGTCTCTTCCCGTGGATGTCGTACAAGGCGACTAAGGGAAATACATTATAAAACATCGATCAGGCCTATCCAACCCGTCTGGCCAGCGTGGGGAGTGTAGGCCAAATCCTCCTTCTGTCTGGGACGGACGAGAGAGGGTCGTACTCCTGTTGTGGAGACTAAAATGACCTGATGATGATGATTATGTAAATAAAGTATGAAGAAGCGTGACCTGTACGCCGAGGTCTCGTACAGTCGGAGGCACAATGGCCATTTCAATCCAATTGGGCTATTAGCTAACTCACCAAATGACTAAAATTAGATAATCCTACCTAATACTTCCATCTGGCTAATATGTGATCATAATTAGCCAGTTGGAAAATAAGAAAGATGGAAAAATCTGATAACCGATTTTTATTTGAGAGCAGTCCTCTCTCAAATGAAAATTGGTTTTCTGATTTTTCCCTTTGCATTGGTTTGAGTTAGGTATTGTGCAGTGAAAGACGGACGGCGGTTCATAGACTGATTTATTGTGTATAACAAAGCGGTAGATGACAAACAAGTAAATAACTAGAATACCCTACACCTCCTTACCTAATTACCAAAATAGCTAAGCTAGTTATACAATAAATAATATGGCTATATAATACAAATACAACATATACAATGACAATTCATAATTAATAAAACCGTTGCCTACCAGGAAGAGGGCGGAGAGCACGTCTATGTATCCCCGGGGACGAGGAAGCCAATTCGAATTCGTCACATTCCTCAGGGTCATTATTCTCTGGCGACCTCTGTTCAGATGAACTTGAACTAGCAGTTATCTGAGCAGTAGGGCTGTCACTAGTGGAACTGGGACTCCCCATGTTAGGCAATTCGGTTGTAGTTGTAGGGTGTAATGGTGACGTCACGTCAGGAACACTAACCTCACCATCATTTGACATGTTTGGAATGTTCGAAGCGCAGGAAAGCGAATATCTATTTTTATTCATGTTAGGTGGTTTAGATGTTAATATTTGGTCAATGTGCCTCCTGGTAGTACCTCCGGTAGGTAATTTGATGGCGTAAGAATTTGGACCGACTCGATCGCTAACCTGCCCCTCTATCCATTTGTTGTTGGTATTTGTATAATTTCGTATATATACATCGTCTCCTATGGTGACGTTGCGCTGCGTGCCGCCAGCGCGTTCGATTTGTTGGAGTTGTTTATTACGTACGCGCTCGGCCGTGTCCGGTCGCAGCGCGTCCAAGCGACTCCTCAACTTGCGACCTAACAAAGATACTGCTGGTGCCACACCCGTTGTGGCCTGTTCGCAGTTTCTGTATTGAAACAGCATTTTACACAAAGCTTGTTCTACATCTCCTCCTTCAAAATATGCTTTTTTTATACAATTCTTAACTGTTTTAACTGCATTTTCTGCAGCCCCGTTTCCTTTGGGTCTGTAGGGGCTGCTGAGAGAATGTATAATACCGTTCTTCTCCAAATATTTTTTAAATTCAAAGGATGTGAACGGGGGACCATTGTCCGTAACTAATTGTGAAGGCAAACCGAATCGTGCGCACAACTCCCTAAACTTAGCAATGACAACCCTAGCTGTAGTACTATGCATGTAGAAGACTTCAATCCACTTACTATGCGCATCAACTATAATTAAATAATGTTTGCCCTTATATTCAGCAAAATCGGCATGTAAACGTTGCCAACATCGGGACGGGAATTCCCAGGGTGTCAATGGCGCATGCCCTGGCGCGTCACGCTGTTGGCGGCACGCGTTGCAACCTCTACACAAATTCTCAATTTCAACGTCCAAGCCTGGCCAGTATACATAGTTACGCGCAATGCTTTTCATTTTTACCACTCCTAGATGGCCTTCGTGTAGTTCACGTAATATATACTGGCGAAACTTCGGCGGAACGACTATTCTGTAACCATAGAATATGCATTCGTTTTCTATAAATAAATTATTCTTACGATTAAAATATCCCTTTTCCTGTTGAACCTCTGTATCACAAGGCCACCCAAACAAAATATACTTATAGATTTTGCATAAAACAGGATCGACCTTAGTCGCTTCCGCGATATCTTTATAATTGACTGGGAAATCATTTTCAAAATAATTTAAATAAGACACGATATCTTTGTGGCTATTGAAGTCACGAGTGCGCTCGCCCATCTGCGGCTGCGGCAAGCGCGACAAACAATCTGCCGGTGCGTTCTGCGCAGAGCTTACCCACTCCACAGTAAAGTCATAGGCAGCGAGTCGGGCGGCGTACCGCTGTAAGCGGCTAGCGGCCGTTTGTGGAATACCAAATTTTTCCCCAAAAATATATGAAAGTGGTTTGTGGTCAGTTCGAATAATGAAACTTCTACCAAATAAGTACTGATGGTTTTTAGTAACTCCATAAAATATTGCTAGAGCTTCTTTGTCTAATTGACTGTATGACTTTTCAGAATCGTTGAGTGTACGCGATACGCAGCATATCGGCTTTTCTGAACCGTCCGGATATCTGTGAGCCAAAATACCCCCTATGCCATAAGCACTGCTGTCCACACTTAGGACCAGGGGCAAGGATGGGTCATAATGCACTAAAAGTTTATCACTAGTTAAAGCCCGTTTAATATCGCAAAATGACTTTTCACACTCGTCACTCCAAAGCCACTTATTATTTTTTTTTAATAACGAATATAACGGATATAATATTTCACTCAATTGTGGTATGAACTTGCCATAATAGTTCACAAATCCTAAAAATGCTTTTAACTGGTGAACGTCCTGAGGGCGAGATATATTAGTGATGGCCCTTATTTTATTCTTATCGGGATGCAAACCGTACCTGTCTATGATATGGCCTAAATAGCATACGCTGCGTTGAAAAAAATCGCATTTTTCTAATTTTATTCTTAAACCCACAGCCTGTAGCCGTCGAAATACTTCTCGTAAATTTTTTAAATGAGTTTCTTGCGTCCCTGCGACGCATATATCGTCTAAAAACACTACGGTATTCGGAACACCCCTAACGACCTCTTCCATTAATTTCTGAAATTTCTCAGGTATGCAATTCAAGCCATAGGGTACCCGGACGTATTCGAACGTGCCTATATGTGTACTTATTGTAGTGCATGCGCGTGACTCTTCAGTTAAAATGACTTGTTCGTAGGCGTGGGCTAAATCGATTTTTGAAAAAATTTCGCCTCCGCTCAAGGCAGCATACAGTTCTTCAATACGAGGCAAGGGATAAGGTTCCCGTTTAAGTTTTGAATTTATCGTTGTTTTATAGTCCCCGCAAATTCGAATACTTCCACATTTCTTAATGACTGGTACGATTGGTGTCCCATATTCAGCGTTCGCGACCTTAACAATAGTTCCTTCATTAACGAGCCGTTCTAATTCCTGTTCGACGGGTTTTCTTAACGCTAGCGGCAAGTTGCGAGCCTTACAAAAAATAGGTTCACTATCAATTAATTTTAATGAAAACTTACGGGTACAAGTTCCTAAACCGGGAGCAAATACATCACAGAATTCTTTTTTTTAATTTATTAATAATTTGCTTGGCATCATTACCTGTGTCCCCCTGCACTAAATGGTTGAGTTTTATATGAATGCTTTGAAGTCGAAAAGAACGCAACCATGCGCGCCCGAGCAGCGGAGGGCCTCCGCTCGGTATCACGTACAGAGGCAGAGCCGGCGCCTCCCGCTTCTCGTTATTGTCATCGTAATAGCAAGCAGACACAGTAATGAAACCCAGCGGTTTAATCGTAACACCCGTGTAGGATCTCAATTTTAAATTACAATTAGCGATTTTAATTTTTTTAAAATATCGCTCGTAAAGTTGCTCATTGATCGCCGAAATCTTGCTACCCGTATCGACTTCAAATACTAAAGGTACGCTTTCTACAAAAAGTTTGACTACATACGGTTTATCGTCCGCTCCATCGACGCACATATTGAAGAAATCACTATCCTCGCAGTCCGATTCCGCTTCCAGAAAATATTGGTTTCGTCTCGCTATCTGCCCGGACGAACGATCACTAGACACTTTTTTACACACGGCCTTCAGGTGGCCTCTCGCACCGCACGTATTACAATTAAAATTTTTGAAACGACACTTATCAGCCGAATGCTGTCGTCCACACCGCCAACACTGTTGTAACGGCTGGTTCGTCGCTGGCCCCGCTCGTATCTTGTGTACACTCCCTACGAGCGCAGGCATGGTCCCGCTCGCGGCCGCCGCTCGCGGGCCGCCGCCGCCGCCGCCGGCCGCGCCGCCAGCGCCCGCCGCGGCGGCCGCGGCCGCGCTCGCGCCGCTCGCCCCCGCGTGTCGCTCGGCAGCCTCCAGCGCCAGCGCCAATTCCACTGCTCGCTTATAATCCAAATTTGTTTCCGCGAATAATCGGCTACGCATTTCGTCGCTTGCCAGACCCGACACGAATTGGTCTCTTAAATTCTCCTCTAATTTCTCGGCGAAATTGCAAGTACTAGCAAGATGTTTAAGATGTTGTAAATATGAGCTGAGATCTTCTTCGGTTCTCTGGCGTCTCTGTCTAAATATGTGTCTCTCTGCTATATCCGAACGCCTGGGTTCTAGATGATTCTGAACTATCGTGACTAAGTCGTCGAAGGTTTTATCTTCTGGCTTGTCCGGGGCGCATAAATCACACATCAAATCATAGGTCGGTTCCCCAACGACGGTTATTAAGGTAGCCACGTGTAACGTTTTTTTAATTTCGTTCAATGCGATGAACTGTTTGACACGATTCACATACATTGACCACTTCCGTGAACTCAAATCGAAAAATTCTATTTTTCCATAAGGCATTATTACAAACGATAATACTCAACACTTATTTATCGGATTTACACTTATTTTTTTATAAAAAATCACGTTCAACTCGTCGCCAGTTAGGTATTGTGCAGTGAAAGACGGACGGCGGTTCATAGACTGATTTATTGTGTATAACAAAGCGGTAGATGACAAACAAGTAAATAACTAGAATACCCTACAGTTTGCTTTACACCAAAATAAATGTCGTTATTTATTATTTTTTAACGATAGATATTCATTCATTCGTTCATTCGGTATCGAATTAAAAGTCCGTGTGCATCGACAGAATAGATTAAAATCCATAGCAGCATTTTTTTATGTTCGGATCTGGACACGCACGTCTCTTTTATGTAAGTTCCAAATATACGAAGTACAAAATAAATAAGGACTACTACTTGTACTGTACCGGTGGTTAATAAAGTAAATATCGACAATATAAATTATAAATACATATTTACAGCTCAAAAAACGTCTACAGAAACCACAACAGCGCGCCAACAAGGCACGAAAATACAAACAGTCCAAACTCAAGCCAAAGGTGACCAAACCTGGGTATTACCTAATATCAGACTGTGGTCGTAAGTTCTTGTTAAATGTGCGTGAAACTAACATACATAAACTAATAATTTCTTTTTTGTTAGTTGGTTAAAGTTTATGACTACAAATATTACATAACACAACTTGTATAGCTTAAATAGTGTGTATAAGGGCGGACTTATCCGAAATAACAAAATAGGATGTGGCTGTGTCATGTACGTGAATACGTTGTATGCACTAAAATTATCTCAAAATGGCAGCGCTTCCCCCTCCCTCGCACGCGATATTCAAAAGTCCTTACTTAGCGTAATAAATTCCTTGACCCTTCATCTTTCCAGTAGCACAGTATTAAGAGTGTCCACTGTGCCAGTAGTGTGATAGAATTTTGTATGTAGAGCATAGATTCGAAACTAAACGCCAAACTGTATCCCCCGATATTGTTATCCTTATATTTTTTGGATTGTCCCCGTATTTTAAAGTTTAATGTCGTATTCACGTCAAATAATAAAAAACTAACCAATTTTTTATCCGCTTTTGAATATTTGTATGTGACTTATACATCATGTAGTTTTGCGCACAGCATCGTTCTTGTGAACCTGTATTATCTATAATAATATTATATATAATCCATAAATTACGTCACACGAATTTCATGTTTTTTTGACCCCTCCCCCCGTCCTTGTCACAGCTGGTCACATTTGTGCGACTCCCCCCCTCCCTAGTGTGACGTCACATATTTTGCAATTTTACATCTAGAGTTGCAAATGTTGAGTTTTTCGTTAATAGTTCAAAGTTCGTGTTTTAACACTTAGATTGTAATAGATTTTGAAATGTTACGTAACAAAATTTAGGACCCCTTCCACCCCCTTGTCACACAATGTCACACTTCGTCGACCCCCTCCCTCCCCCTTAACGTGTGACGTAATTTATGGATGGTCCCTAATATAAAATTGGCTGCGACACTATATATTACATGAAATGAAAAAACAATATGTAGGTACGTCAGATTAGTGGCTCTCGCGTTGAAAGCTGTAGACTCACACACTAATACAAAACAAAAATATCTTTCATAATAATTACTGAAAAATACAAACATAAAGAACTAATCTCAAATCAATCATCTGTCATTGTTTACAATATTCGTTATCGACGTTTACACCCCGAATATTTAAACATCAATTGTTTTGCGCCAATAAATGCTATTGTTCTAATGTAAGTTGTTTTCGCTTATCTAATTCAATGTTTTCAAAACAATTCAGTATAATTAAGTGTCAAATCTGTATCTAAAACAGAGTAGAAAATTAATACTTATGTGCATGAGAATGTTTACGATTACGTTGTCGGCCATTTTGATCCTGTATGGTTCAGTATAAGGTTTTGTTTTTTCTATAATAGAGGGAGGCAAACGAGCATGTGGTTCACCTGGTGGAAAGCAATCACCACCGCCCATAAAGATCAGCAACACCAAGGAGTCGCCGATCCGTTGCCAGCCTTTTAAGGGAAATGAAAGCTCTGTTCTTAAAGGCACCCATGTCGTAGTTGTTCGGAAGTACCGCTGAGGGAAGTTGATTCCACAGTTTCACTGTTCGTGGTATAAAATGTTTAAGAAACGTACTGTAGTAGATCGCCAATTATCAAGATGATATGGATGGAATTCCAATTTATGGCGAGTTGTACGATAGTGGAATTCAACGGCAGGTATCAAATCAAACAGCTCATCCGAGCACTCCCCGTGATATAATTTGTACAGAACGCAAAGAGACGCTACATCTCTGCGCGTGTATGATGGTTGCCAACCGTCCTGTTTTCGTAGGACATATACTGGTTTTTGGATTGTCCTGGGGTGTCCTGGACACTTTTCAAGTGTCCTAGGTTTTTAAAATTTCCTGATTGATAAATGTTATTAATATTGATAAAGACCAAAAAAGAGATGGTTGGATTGTGTGAGAGATGATATGGGTAAGAAAGGGGTAACTATAGTTATGACGGCTGATAAAGAGGAAGGATGGAAGGAGGACGGCTAAATAACGGAAAAAAGACAATCCAATAAATAAAGAAATAAATATTTCTGAACAAATTGCACAGCGCCATCTAGTCCTAAAGCTTGTACTATGGGTATTAGATAACCGATACTTAAATACATTTTTTTTTGTAAATACGTACATATAACACATAGAAAACATCCAAACCAAGAGAAACAGACATGTTGATGCACACAAATATTTGTCTTGTGCGGGGATCGAACCCGCAACCTCTGAGTCAAAGTGGCGACTGCTAGCCATTCGACCACCGGGCTCGTAAGATAATTTTGTATGGGCTGTATTGCTTAAATTGCTAGATTTTTTTTATACTACGTCGTTCGTACATATTTCTATCTATATGTGTTTGTCTTGGTCTGGGTGTTTTCTATGTATCATAAGTATGTATTTACAAAAAAAAAATGTATTTACGTATGTTTATCAGTTGTCTAGTACCCATAACACAAGCTTCGCTTACTTTGGGGCTAGATGGCGCTGTGTAATTTGTCTGACAATATTTATTATTTTATTTATTATTATTTTATATGTATCCTGTATTGTATACTTGATATGATGATATCAAGTACATTTGTACTTTTTTTTATGGCTAAATAGTTAATTTACAAATTATTGAAACTAATAATTAACTACCTATTAGTTTCGAAACTTAAAAAAACTAATCAGACATGCGGAATGATTCGATTAACAATTCTTTTTACAGCTTAAAACTTTTTATTCAATTTGTATAAATTAATTTCGTAAGTTTGACATCATTTTGGACCACTACTATAAAATGTCACTACAAAGTAATAGAATATTTATGGACTGCCGCCCTCTTATTTGGATTTTTCAGCCTCTCATGAAAATCCCCTAAATTTTACACATTTTTTTTTTACTTTACGTCGGGTGGCGGACAAGCGTACAGCCCACCTGATATGAAGCGGGTACCGTAGCCATGTTAACGCTCGCAACATAAATATCGCTCGCGCACCGCCACGGCCGCTGCTAACGCAGCAACTCCTTCCTTTCTTTCTGGTGACCTCACTCACTCGCAGGAACACAACAACCCTCACGGGAATTGTTATTTGGCTGTATTCTGTGAGGTGCAGGTACTTCGCCAGTCGAGTTACATACAAAATACGCAATACCCTTTCTCTCTTTTCGCCAGAGCCTCGTTTGTCAACCTCACCTACCTGCACGTGGTGCACCCTACCACGTGCAGGTGAGGTTTTTTTTTTTTTTTTTACGTATAGGTAAAGTGCTGAATACCCACGGGAGCGCATTAGGAGCTTTTATCTATGGTTTATTAAAAAATAAAATTGGTTATAATGATAATTCATAAGAAACATAGTTCGTGCCGCTCTATCGCTTGTTTCGCGCTCTCGCTGGCACGCTCGTCTCAGGCGGAACGTGACAATGAGTCATAATTTTTCGTGCGTGCAGCCGGCGTTCATCGATTTATAAGACGTTATCATGGCAAAAAAAATCTCGAGGCTATTCCAACTTTTTTTTGTATCACTAAAGTGGCAAACAAGCATACGGCCCGCCTGATGGAAAGCAGTTACCGTAGCCTATGAACAGCTGTAACACAAGAGGCATCACACGCGCGTTGCCGACCCTGTAAAACCCTCTTCACGCCCTTTTTGAAGAACCCCATGCTGTAGTCTCCTGAGAAAACCTCGACAGGCAGTTCATTCCACAGTTTGACCGTACGTAGGAGAAAACTTCTCTGGAACCGCACAGTACGCGACCACGTAGTCTCCAATGTGTGAGGATGAATTCCCTGTCGATGGCAAGGGGTGTACTTGTAATCGAGAACACATAGTAAGGGGTAACGAAGAAGTTCATGAGTCAATTATACCCTCGCGATTGTACAGTTTGAGATTCCGGAGTATTTTAATTAAACATAGACCCAACAAAGCGTGAATGTTGAATTTGACAAGTTCAAAGGGTGTAAGGGACTCACCAGGATCTTTAGAGCCAAAGCCAACCTCACCTGCACGTGGTGCACCTTGGCAACTAGCGAAGGAGGCTCTAGGAAAACAGAGGTAGAGCACAGCGTATTTGTAAGCTGATCGATTATAAGTCCCTCGTAAGTATATAAGTTGGCCGTGTGGTTTCCGGCAGACTAGAATAGAATCACTCCGTTTCTTCCCGTGGATGTCGTACAAGGCGACTAAGGGAAATACATTATCAAATATCGATCAGGCCTCCCCAAACCGTTTGGCCAGCATGGGGAGTGTGGGCCAAATCCTCCTTCCGTCTAGGACGGACGAGAGAGGGTTGTGCTCCTGTAGTGGAGACTAAAATGGACCTGATGATGATCATCACCTGATGAGCTTCATGGCTTCTACCAGCTAAGGTAAACACAATCACCACAAATCTAAGCTTAAGTTTGATTTTCGCAAACAAAAAATCCAGTTAGGAGTCCGATGGTCGATCGGCTACCGATACAAACATTTGTGTGCATGAACATGTCTGTTTGTATTTGTCTGGGTGTGTTCTATGTATTATAAATAAATAAATAAATATTGTCAGACAAATTACACAGCGCCATCTAGCCCCAAAGTAAGCGAAGCTTGTGTTATGGCCTATGGGTACTAGACAACTGGTAAACATACGTAAATACATTTTTTTATTGTAATTACATACTTATGATACATAGAAAACACCCAGACCAAGACAAACAGACATGTTCATGCACACAAATGTTTGTCCTATGTGGGAATCGAACCCGAAGCGTTGGTGTCGAAGCCGCGTCATTGACCGCTACGCCACCGAGCTCGTCAATGTAATTATAAGTATGTCATCATTCATCATCATCAGGTCATTTTAGTCTCCACTACAGGCGCACGACCCTCTCTCGTCCGACACAGACAGGAGGATTTGGCCTACACTCCCCACGCTGGCCAGACGGGTTGGGGAGGACTATAAGTATGTATTTACAAAAAAAAAATGTATTTAACATTTGTCAGTTGTCTATAAATATTTATTTAATGAGATACAGCTTCCGCTTTAGTAGGGTCGCTGGTCCGTGGCGTTTATACATCCCTTGTCCAGCATTTAAAATGGAACATATAAAATAACTAACACAAAGCAATTATTACGCAAAATAACTTTAAAAGGCCATTTTTTTTGCATAAAATGGAGTACGGGAGCATCTGACGTTTATTACAAGTTTCATTTTGTTAAAATTTGTTAACTTAGTTAGATACTTGTTTTACATGATAACCTATTATGATTTATGTTTAATTTTGTACCTCTTAACTTTATAAACAACTTCATTTTCAACAACTTTTATGTTCACACGTTACAAAGTCGAAACTTTGTAAATAATTTCTGAAATTTGTCGAATCTTGGTGGTAGAACATGTTGAACACGACTCGAGACGTACCTTTGAGAAAATGTGGTCTTCTTTTATGAGAAGACCACATTTTCTCAAAAACTGCTTAATCCTGTCTGGATCAAGTTTTCGCTATTCCATTTCATATTTTTACAAGAAGGTTACACTGTAAACCTTGTTCTAAAACATGAACAATGTGTCTCTAATCTCTATCCTGTGTCTCTACTTATTACATTATTATGACATTTATTTATTTCTAATACCTTATTTATTACATTTTTTAATATATAATATAAAAAAAATATACATTAAAAAATATAAAAAACAGAATCCCTCCCGATAGCGGGAACAAGGTCCAAACTATCGGTAGTCAAGGTCACAGAGACAGAAACCTCCTCACAATACGTGCCGTGCTGAGGAGGACAGCTTTCTGTATCTGACCCTTGATCCAGCTTCCCAACGCGAGCTTCTTGAGGTGTTGGTCGAAGCTCTTGGCGATTAAACCATTAACCGTCACAACTATCGGAACAATCACTGTTGAATCGACGTCCCACATGGCGGTAATCTCATGAGCTAAATCAAGATACTTAGATAATTTATCTTTCTCAGCTTTCACGAGATTAACGTCATTACATTATTTATTATTAATGTATTTATCCATTAAAGTTCATGAGATTCAAACCAGACCTTTGAAAAGAGTGAAAAAAAAAACTGTAAAAAGTACCTAAAGAACTTTTTTCACATTTTTCAGAGATAACGCCATAGGTATAGTTAAACTTGAGAATGTTTTTCAAATATGATAATGTTATCAAAGTGTTGACCAATTTCCGATATCATGTAAGCAAATCAAAAAATTACATATTTTTTTATACCACATTGTATGGCAAACAATAACACGGCCCGCCTGATGTGAAGCTACCGCAGCCATATAGACGCTCGCAACATAAAATATAGTTATTGCGCTGCCACCCCCTCTGCTGCCACCGCCAACGCAGCATCTCCTTCCATCTTGTAACAAACAGTCTTATCAGCGAGTTTATGTTAACAAAGTAATTTTTAAATATCACAAATTAAAACTATATTCTTATCCACAAACTTGTACCTACAAAAAGGAATAGAGAACATATTATTATTATCATCATCATCATCATCAGGTCATTTTAGTCTCTACTACAGGAGCACGACCCTATCTCGTCCGTCCCGGACAGAAGGAGGATTTGGCCTACACTCCCCACGCTGGCCAGACGGGTTGGGGAGGCCTGATCGATGTTTTATAATATATTTCCTTCAGTCGCCTTATACGACATCCACGGGAAGAGACGGAGTGATTTTATTCTAGTCTGCCGGAAACCACACGGCAAATTATTATTATAAATATTTAAAATATTGTACAAAATTCACCTCCCCGCCTAGGTGGGAGGATTTGAACCCACGACCTCTCTATTACTGCTCGAGTGCTCTTCCAACTGAGCTACCAAGAAGGTTTGTGATGGTGGCGAATTTTTGCATTATATATTTTACTGCCGTGACGTCGCAGTGTGGCGCCATCTACCTATTAGGTATTCCACTACTAAACAAGACATAGCAGTCCATCGTTGCAGATGAAATTCGGGTATTTTTTGATAACACCACACTTATTAAATAATTATTATGTAAATAGCAGATTTCGGCCAAGTTGCTAGAATATTATAAATATTTAAAAAAATATAAAAATTCATCACCTCCCTTGGGATTTGAACCCACAAATTATTAACTGAAATATAAACGCGACGCCATATTGATATACCCTATGCCTCTATCACTCTATCACAGGTAAGACGAATCTAATGATACCTTATATGTTGAAATCCGTCAAGTGGTTTAGGCTGTAGAGTGTGCCATACACACGAAAAACATGTCACTCTCTTCATGGTCAGGTAATAAAAATAACTTTTTTTTTAATTTCCCCAGGGCGTCCACGATGAAGAGAAGAATGCCCAAGGGAAACATGATCGCGAGGACCACTCTGGGGAGTATAAAGACAGGTCTGGTGTTGAGAAGGAGCACCACGAGGGATCAGCACATTATGGGGCACACCACCATGAAGAACATGGCAAAAAACATGCGAAGGTAAGGTAGTAGAAGAGGTAAAAACATTAAAAATTGTGGTATCAATTCTAGGATGATAGCAGCTGACCTGATCAAACAACATAACCTTTTTTTTTTTCGGTCAAATTCATTGCCCATCTTAAAAACCTTATGGGCTTACTAATGAGTTTTCTTGGATGGGCAATTAATTTTCTAGAGTGTGAAATAAGGTTGTTAGAGTGGGCAATGATGTTTTTGGATGGGCAATTAGATTATTTTTTGGGGAAAATGCATCATTTATTAAACATTTTTGTCCTTAGTTTTCTTTTAGCTAAAATTTCCTTTAGGTAAATATATTCTTTTAGTTTATTCAGTACATTCTCAATTGAAAGATATTAAACTCTTATGACACGAGATCTCGTAAAATTTCACTACCGTTCTAATTATTACGTTATTGAACGTTACTGGAGGTCTACTATGAAATGTTCATCCGTAATTACGGACCCGTCCGTAAGCCGAACGAAGTACGCGTCTCGTAGCTACTACGAACTATTTTCGGATTCATAGATTTAGTACGGACGAATAAACAAGTTACGTGAACGAATGATAACAGAATGTTTGAAAAAGGTCTTTTATAGTGCCCTTATAAAAAAACCGGTAATAACATTAGAAATTAAAATTACTTGTAAATATACAGTTTTAATGCATTCAATCAGTATATTTATGTATTGCATTTAATAAACTACAGTTATGATTAGTGGTATGCTACGTGAGTTATTAAAACATTGAGAATGTTTAACAAAGAAATATTGTTAATACACTATAAAATACCTAAAATAACCCGACCAAATAGAGAATGACACGTTCCACTATTATCATTTTGATGTTGAGCGGATATTTCCTGCCGCAGTGCTATACATACATTATAATCTCTCCTACCTCTTGACGTTTTTGTTTATTTATTTACAATTTTAAGCGTTTCGGGTTCGGGGTTATTTTTTGCTTTTTTTCGTATGAAGTCATACTTTGGTTATACTTTAAAGTGTTTCTTAGGACTCGCGCGAGTTCTCAAGTGTTCTAAATTAAAGTTAAGTGCAATTAAAGTTTTTGAGTGATGAGTGTTTGCAATATTTCATCTGATAATGGTTTTAAACTAAAAAAAGGGACACATGACTATCTCGTCATTACTCCTGTGGATTTAGTGAGAATTAGTTCACGTCACTTTCATGTAAGTAATAAGTACTTGACCTAAATGCCTTTCTATGTATACAAATAGTTAGGTACCTTTATTAATAATACACTTACACCTTCTCATTAGTCATACAAAACCCAAACTGATATAGAATTGACAATAACATACTTATATTTGAAATAAAATGTTAATCCGAAACTCTTACGGTAGCACTTATGCTCTCGTGAAAAGTAAGGTTAAACGCCCGAAAAACTATATGTCAAATTCGAATTTTCGTGTCGGGCTCGTGTGATTAAAGTAAGTCACCCGTAGCAGTAAACGTCAAACTCCGATTTCGTTCCGTTGACGGGCCCGTAGTATTTTCGTGGTAGCAAATAGCCCGGGTTTCGTGTGTTCATAGTAGGCCTCCTGATACGTGATAATTAACGCCATTTAACCTTAGTGTAGCCATTTTATGAAAATTATTTATAACATTATATTTGCTGCATATACTAACCACATTATTCTATAGTATGAAGAATCAGGCAAGCATTCGAAGGGGCACAGCACGAAAGGCAGCCACGACATCCACAAAAAGGAGGAATACGAAAAAAGAGTTGAGTTCTTCGAAGAAGATGGTGACTCCTCGGAGGAGGAGAAACACGGCGGCTACAACCATGAACACGGCCATGCAGAGGTAAGAGTTAGCTTTCTTAACCTTCCAAAACCCGCATCAATATTTGTTACAAGTCTACCAGCGTACGGTCTCGTAGATCGAAAGTTCGGAATTCAGTTTCTTAGTTTTTTTTACTAAGTAAATCTACATAGGTAAAAGATAACATTTTTACAACTTAAGGGTATAACTATAAAAAGTCAGTACCACCAAAGGCTATTTTATTCACTATTTAACGGACAATTCGTGCACTTTAAAACTGCCTACTACAAAAACAGAAATAATACAACATTTTCTTTAATAAAAAAAAACTTAAATAAACGTATATATATTATTTATTGCATATACCATGCTTACATAAAATAGTGTGAACAAAAAGGTGTACAATGGCGAGCTTATCTCTTTAAGAGATTTCTTCCAACCAACCTTATCGATCATGAAGAAATATTATTTGGCTGGTAGGTGAAATATGCAAACATATATACAGACAATGTCATGATTTTATATAAAAATTAAACTTCTACATGTGACAAACACATGACAAACACAAACACAGATTAACTTTTTTTTTGAATCATCATATTAATTACATTCTTACGCAAAAAGTTGCGCCTATATCCGCGTCGGTCTTAAGGACCGAATGGCGTCAAGCGTGGCCATACTTGAATATGTATTTAAGTGTTATGAGTCTGCTGTCAATATTTTGCTTATGATACTCATGAATCATTAAGATCTCAAAGGGTAAGCAAGCTAAAACATAGCTTTAGAACCGAGGGCCGCTAGGGAAGAAATGTTTTCAAGCGGCGATTACGTACTGGTGGGCGTAGTGTAGGACGGCCGCCCACTAGATGGAGCCACGACTTCCAAGAAAGTTGTACGGAGTCGATGGATTGATGTGTGGGTTTCTAGATTCTGGCTGATCTTCAGCAGTGTTTGAATATAAATGGCCTAACATGATGATGATATAGGAGAATCTTTAACTCGATTAGTTCAGATCTTTTTGTTAAGTACAGATGACACATACTCTGGTGATCTCTTAAGTGTTAAATACCAATCCTGTCAATAAAATAAATCATAAGGAAGTTTTAAATTAAAAGGTTAAAGCAGTCAATATTTTCACCAAAAACTTTTCAGCAAGATAATGTGACGTTACGATGACGTGTCGAGGGGAATGGTTCCCTTTTGAGGGGACCATAGGTACTCTGTCCAGCGGGGTTGGATGGTGTTAAGACCTTGGTGGGTAGGGAGGGAAAGTAATTTCTCTATAAAAAATATAATGTGTAGAACCTTAAGAAAACTTCATTTCCTGGTAATAGCAATCACTCTTCGAGGACTATATTTATCATATTTATGAGACTTAAGAATATTGACTGTAAATTTGACTATTTCTAGTGCATCTGATAACAACTTTATTAAATACCAAATAGTCCAAAAAGTAGACTATAGCGAAGAAATCGGAGCAAATAGATTTTGGAGGCACAAAAAAGTTTTATTAATATTACAATTTCCGCTCACTGCACATTTTATACAAAGAATACTACCAATAAAACCGTGAAATATCTAAATAATAGAAAAATATAATTGTCTATGCCAATAAATCGATCGCCATTTTCGCAAAAATAATCTAAAATTGATACCTAATCGAAAAAGGTTACTGCCATTACAAAATTTACGTTTTGTTTTTTGTGGACGTTTATACAAAATGATATACATGTACGCACTTTTTGACAATATGTCTATTTAAGTACTTTATATCATTACGGATAATATAAGGATTGTATAACACATACTATGAAACCAGTTAAATTATTCAAACGTTATAGTGGAATGAAGAAGCGCTCCGCTATGAATTTAGGTGCCTTTTTTTGGGCGTGTGGCTACCAATGCATTTTTTTTTTATATACTACGTCGGGTGGCAGACAAGCATACGGCCCGATGTGAAGCTGTTACCGTAGCCATATTAACGCTCGCAACATGAAATATCGCTCGCGCGCCGCCACCCCCGCTGCCATCGCAGCATCTCCTTCCTTTCTGGTGACCTCAGTCACTCGCAGGAACACAACAGCCCTCAAGGGAACCGTTATTTGGCTGGGGTATTCTGTGAGGTGGAGGTACATTCCCCAGTCGGGTAGCTTACAATTACGCTCCCTACCTCTCTTTTCGCCAGAGCTTCGTTTGTCAGTCAGCAGGGTGCACCGCGTGCCAGGTGAAGTTGGCTTTGGTTCAAAGATGTTGATGAACCACTTACACCCCCAAAAAATTTGATTTTTTGACTTTTTTATTAATTTAAATTTGGCAGTACACGGGGGGCGTTTAGATAAATCTTACGATAACAAAATCGTGGGATACAGTTTGGCGTTGTAGTTTCGAATCTATGCTCTACATCCAAAATACAATCACACCGCTGGATAGATGAAGGATCAAAAAAATTATTACGCTAAGTAAGGACTATGGAATATCGCGAGCGGGGGACGGGGAAGCGCTGCCATTTCGAGATCTGCATATAACTTAGTGCATATAACGTATTCACGTACAACACACGACCCATAGGGTGCCACACCACATTTTTTTTTATTAAATTTGAACGCACACTTCGTGTAGATCCTTTTAAGATTTCGGTTCAATAGTTAACAAACAGTTCAATAAAATATTTTTAACTACAAAGAACAAGTCACGCAAAAAGTCTGACTGAATCGAATCGATTGTTCCGCTGTTTATTGAAGAAATCATTGAACAAACAAAAGTTTTCTATTTTGCTCATTAAATATTTTAATTGTTGTTTTTAAGCCCAAACCAAATCAGTGTTTCTTTTATTGTTTTATTAGAACCTGAAAAAAGCTTGAAATACTGAAGTTTGGTAATGATTTATCTAAATGCGTCAAAAAACGGGTCTACGACCGATTTGAAAAAAAAAAAAAATGTTGAACTAGTTTTGTTTTTGTCCGTCCTCGGCGTCTAGTGTAGTAGCAAAAAATTAGTCTTGTCTGCAGGGGTCTTGGATTACATTCTTGTACAAAAATAATATGTTTCAATAACATCAGGAATATTTTGGACGCGAATACGTCTTTTGGCCGTGTGGTTTCCGGCAGACTAGAATAGAATCACTCCGTTTCTTCCCGTGGATGTCGTACAAGGCGACTAAAGGAAATTCATCAAAAACATTATCAAACATCGATCAGGCCTGCCCAACCCGTTTGGCCAGCGTGGGGAGTATAGGCCAAATCCTCCTTCTGTCTAGGACGGACGAGAGAGTGTCGTGCTCCTGTAGTGGAGACTAAAATGGACCTGATGATGATGAATACGTCTTTAAAATTGCTTCCCTAGGGTGGCAGTTCAAAAAAACGAATGATAACAAAATCGGGGGATACAGTTTAGTGATGCAGCTACAAATCTATCATCTCCATTCAAAATTCAATCAGACCGTTGGATAGATGAAGGATTAAAGAATTTATTACGCTAAAAGCTGCCATTCAATAACCAACATGTTAGCGGTGGCGGTCATGTTGTCTAACAATTTAGCTATGTATGGATGTGTCAATCATGTCGGTAGATATTTTAATTGACATCACGACCATTGTTTTTTATTTCTTTTTTTTTTTACGAAGCCAATCGCAATATGCGTACACACGGCAGTGTAAAGTGCCGCCGAGTGTGCACAGATCGGCTTACTTCGTACATGGCGCACACCCCTGTCGTGGACAAGGTTCTTATCTATCGATTCGATATATGTACATACTTAACTAAATTCTTAGTAAAACCTTAAAACATCCATTGTTATACAACATGACCAACACGGCTAACACGTTGGTTAATGTATGGCAGCTTTAAGTAAGGACTGTGGAACATCGCGTGCGGGGGAAAGGGAAGCACTGCCATTTTGTGATAATTTTAGTGCATATAACGTATTCACGTAAAACACACGGCCGTGTGTTTTTTTTAATGAATACAAAACATCAATACGAGGAATTCAGGGCAAGCAAGTTTTATAAAATACCATTATTAAAATGTATAACTACTCTAATATCTATTACTCAAATAATTAGTAAATTAACAAAATACAATTTTTTTTAAAAATATCTTTCTAAATGCAATAGTTATCTCAGAAGACAACTTTTTGTAAATAGAAACCGAAGAATCAAGGAGCGCGATGCGTCGTTGCGCGTCAGTCAATCGAACACGCAAGTTAAGCAACGTCGACCGTAGCCTGTCCATGGATGGGTTTATTTATCTCGAGCTCCTCCATGCTTCGGAAGGCACGTTAAGTCGTCGGTCCCGTCTGTTGTCACTAGATGACAATCGTTAATTCTTTGGGCGGCTTGTAAACACTGGCCTCCGCCAACCCGTAGTTGAGCAGCGTGGTGGAGTATGCTCTAAATCCCTTCGATAGAGGGGAGAGCCGTTTTCCACCAGTGGGACGAATAAGGTTTGACGCAATATATTACCATTATTAAAATTTATATCCCGTCAAATACCTATTACTGTAATTAATTAGGAAATTACAAAATACCAATAAATTTATCTTTTCAAAGACAATAATTACCTTAGAAGACAACTTTTTGTACAATATAATAATATTACCATTATTAAAATTTATAACCAGTCAAATACCTATTACTGTAATTAATTAGGAAATTACCAATAAATTTATCTTTTCACAGACAATAATTACCTTAGAAGACAACTTTTTGTACAATATAATAATATTACCATTATTAAAATTTATAACCAGTCAAATACCTATTACTGTAATTAATTAGGAAATTACAAAATACCAATAAATTTATCTTTTCACAGACAATAATTACCTTAGAAGACAACTTTTTGTACAATATAATAATATTACCATTATTAAAATTTATAACCAGTCAAATACCTATTACTGTAATTAATTAGGAAATTAACAAAATACCAATAAATTTATCTTTTCAAAGACAATAATTACCTTAGAAGACAACTTTTTGCAAATAGAAATCCGAAGAATCAAGACGGCCTTGAGTAGCGACTTTGTAAGACACAAATCGATTCACCTCCTATGAAAGAAATAATTACAAAAGATGGCACGACGCCGCGCAACTGTTTTGAAACTTGACAAAATCTAATTTCACACGGTAACAACCGTTGTTGGCTGTCTGTTAAATTTGTCACAGATTCAAAAACAGACTATTACAGATGACAATTTATTTAATATTTCAATCGGAATTTTGCTTTACAACAAACCACATACATTTTAGGGGTGTAAGTGGTTCATCAAGATCTTTGAACCAAGGCCAACTTCACCTGCACGTGGTGCACCTTGCTGACTGACAAACGAAACTCTGGCGAAAAGAGAGGTAGGGAGCGTAATTGTAAGCTACCCGACTGGGGAATGTACCTCCACCTCACAGAATACCGCAGCCAAATAACAATTCCCTTGAGGGTTGTTGTGTTCCTGCGAGTGAGTGAGGTTACCAGAAAGAAAGGAAGGAGATTCTGCGTTGGCAGCGGGGGTGGCGGCGCGCGAGCAATATTTTATGTTGCAAGCGTTAATATGGCTACGGTAACCGCTTCACATCAGGCGGGCCGTATGCTTGTTTGCCACCCGACGTAGTATAAAAATAAAAAAATAAAATAACACGTTCCTTTTCGTTATTCCACTGTGATTCGTGTATTACCTTCCACGGATTTCAAAGTCTGTGGTATTATTTGAATTTTTATGTCATTATTAGATATATAGAGTCTCTAAAATTCTAAATTGTTATAATATCAAAAAACGCGATCTCTATGTATTGATAGTATAACGTAAAAATGTATTCTTTTTCTGGATTCCACTGCAATAGGCTAGACGACATTTTTTTTCTTTCGATTTGTTATGTAAAGTCGTCACAATAATATAACAATAGGTGAAAGAATTGCTCCGATAGCATAAAAACTTCTCGAGATATGATAACTTGTAAATCACAATTTTGGACTTTCCAGAAAACGCTCCATACAAAAGGCTACTGAATTATGACGTCACACTTATGTATTTTGTATACGTTAAAACAAAAATTTGTACGACAGCTATGTTAAACACTGCGTTTATGTAGCTAGTGCCATAACAAAAGTTATAGTATTTTTGATTGTTTTTCCAAAGTTAATATTTTTTTTTTATAATTTCATTCTTTTAAATTGGACTTTCCCAGTACACTTTGATCGATCATAGAACAAGTCGGACATAAGTTATTAAAATTTCAACATCGCAGATCGTTCTAGTTTTGTATATTTTATGACACTGATAAGTATTTTTGTGTCGTATATTAGTGATATCATCATCATCAGATCATTTTAGTCTCCACTACAGGAGCACGACCCTCTCTCATCCGTCCCAGACAGAAGGAGGATTTGGCCTACACTCCCCACGCTGGCCAAACAGGTTGGGGAGGCCTGATCGATGTTTTATAATGTGCAATTCGATAAAAAAACAAACAAATATAGGTTTGTTTTTTTATCGGATTGTAGACAAGTATATGGCTCACCTGAAATGAACCGGTTACCGTAGCGATATTAACGCTTGCAACCAGAAACTCCTTCCTTTCTAGTGACTTCACTCACTTTCAACTCTGTACCCTGTAGGACCCAGTATGACCGTGTGGTTTCCGGCAGACGAGAATAGAATCACTCCGTTTCTTCCCGTGGATGTCGTACAAGGCGACTAGGGAAATACATTATCAAACATCGATCAGGCCTCCCCTACCCGTTTGGCCAGCGTGGGGAGTGTAGGCCAAATTCTCCTTCCGTCTAGGACGGACGAGAGAGGGTCGTGCTCCTGTAGTGGAGACTAAAATGGACCTGATGATGATGATGATGATGAGATTCAAAATATACTTTTATACTTTTCTTGAATAAACTGAACTGAACGTGAAACTGTGAGTAGGCTGAACGGATTTAGCTTTTATTTAGTATACTTATAGAATAGGATTTGGATTAAAACTTGAAACGTTTTCAGTTTTAATTCAAATTAGAGATTACAGCAGGTTCTTCACGAACGGCGTAATGAAGTTATTACAGGGTCGGCAACGCGTGGGTGATACCTCTGGTATAGCGAGCATTCATAATCTGCGATGTCTGCTTACCATCAGGCGGGTCATATGCTTGTTTGTTACCTTAGTTTTATATAATAAAAAAACTTTTACGGTTGCGTGTTGAAGTGTAACCGAACAGGAGGCTTACCTGTTTGGCGCCAAAAAGAAACTTGTGTGTATTGAAAAAAATGTGTTTTCTTACCGGTTCGAGTATATATCAAACAATGTATTTCGATACCTCCAAGGAACACTACGCCAACTAAAATTTCGATAGTTTTCTTTTTTTATCTAAATCGATTCATTACTTCAGTAACATTATACTACCTGAATTCGATTTATAAAAGACACAGAGACACAACAAAATCGACAAATACAAACCGCTAAGTAAATGTATAACTCATATTAGCGGTGTGTATCTGGATGTGTATGTTTTGAGTTGGCGTAGTGTTCATTGGAGGTATCGATTTAAGAGGCGACCACAATAGTTATTTGTTATGCAAGGCTGCAAAGTAAATTTTTGGCGCGAGTACCTTGTATTGAAACCTGAGCAAGCGAAGGATTCTAGGATTGAGCCACGAGCGAAGCGAGTGGTTCAAATATAGAATCCTGAGCGTAGCGAGGGTTTCAAAGGTACGAGACGCTAAATAACTTTGCTGCCGAGCGCAACACACAACTTTTCACCTCACTAAAGCGAGGAAAATGTTAGGTGCAAGAAAAACAGTTTTAATAAATAATCATCAATGGACTGGCTGCAGAGAATATAAACTATTACGAAACCAATGAGGTTCTATATATTAGGTTGGGGAAAAAGTCTTTTCGTATTTTATATGAAAATTCAAAACATTTTTTAATAAAGTTTATTTACATTTAACTAAAGTATGTAGGTGCCATTTTGTTCGATAACTTTTTGCCATCTTGTAGGTACAGACATGATCCCATTACTATAGAAATTTTGGGACTTCTGTTTAAAAAACCACGACAAGTGGTTTTGGCAGTCTTCTCGTGATGTTAACCTGACATTGCCTAAAGAATTCTGAAGAGACCAAAACAGGTGGAAATCAGAAGGTGCAAGGTCAGGACTATACGGCGGATGCATTAACACCTCCCAGTCAAACTCTCTTAATTTTTGCTGAGTGGCTGAAGATGTGTGAGGTCTAGCGTTATCATGATGAAAAATCACACCCCTTCTGTTAATTAATTCCGGCCGCTTTCTCTCAACTTTTTGCTTTAATCTCATCAGTTGTTCACAGTAGAGTTCAGAATCGATAGTCCTGCCTGGCGGTAACAGCTCATAATGAATAATGCCCTTCCAATCCCACCATACACACAGCATCACCTTGTTGCGGGTTAACCCGGGTTTTGCCAGAGTCTGTGAAGCCTGACCGGCCTTTGACCACGACCTTTTTCGCACGTTCTTGTCGTACGTGATCCACTTTTCATCACCAGTTATAAGCTTCTTCAAAAACAGTTCGCTTTCATTACGTCTTAGTAAAGAACCGCAAATGAGTACACGGTTCATTAGGTTTCTTTCAGTGAGATCGTGAGGCACCCAAATATCGAGCTTTTTAGTGTACCCAGCTTTTTTCAAATGCGCCAAAACTGTTTTGTGGTCAATTCCTAATTCTTCAGCTACGTCATAACTACTGATATGCCGATCTTGCTCCATTTTTTCAAAAATGGCATCAATTTTATCCGTAACAGGGCGACCAGAGCGACGTGCATCTTTCACATCAAAATTTCCTGATTGAAAACGCTTAAACCAAATTTGTGCTACTCTCACAGACACTGCACTAGGTCCATAAACGTCACAAATTTTTTTCGCAGCTTGCGTTGAATTTTTACCTTTTTTGTAGTAAAATTTTAAAAAGTATCGAATTTCTTCATTAGATTCACTCATCTTGACAGTAAAAAAAACAAATGAAAATCACACATTTACCTAATTTGAATTTGGAATTATCTTTATTAAAATTTATACTTTTTAAAGATATCAAAACCTGCTAGATACAAATGGTATAACCAAAGAGATTTTATTACAAGTTCATACATACTATAATGCGAAAAGACTTTTTCCCCGACCTATTATATGTAATTTATTGTACGAAACCTTTATTGAATAAAAATATTCGAATTTTAAAAACACTTTCCACGCTAGCGGATAAAGTGCGATTTTCCACGCAGATTTCGAATGATAAACAGAGCTTTTACGAGCTAGTGAGGTGAAAAAACATATACTAGGAACTTTGTATAACTTAAAATTTTCACGGTATAAACATCGGTCCTTTTTTTTAAGTACGATTTTTTTTATTATCATTCATTCACGGTAGATCTCCTATTTATCGCCGACAACCCTTATTTATCCCACGGCTGGGATACGAGTCTCCCCTTAATCGATGGGGTTTAGGGTATACTCCACCACGCTGCTCCACTGCGAGTTAGCGGACGCCAGTGTTTACAGCCCACTGACTTAACGACTGTCATCTATTGACAACAGCCGGGACCGACGGCTTAACGTGCCTTCCTAAGCACGGAGAAGCTCGAGATAAATAAACCCATCCATGGACAGGCTGCAGCCGACGTTGCTTACCTTGCGTGTTCGATTAGACTGACACGCGCAACGACGCCATCGAGCTTCTCCCTTATTTATAATAGGAATAATTTAAAAGTAATTTGTGATAATTGAATAATAAATTAAATAAAGATTAAAGTATCCAAAACTTGAAAAACTAGTTTATTCAAGGGTCAAGGAGTTAAAAAAAAAGTAGTAACATTTTTTTTTCTCCCTCAATTTCTGATCGTGACTATGTCATTGTCAAATGTCAATCAATCATTTTTTTTTTTGCAAAGTAACCTTATGATTCTGATCTGCGTAAGTTGCATGAATAATTGCCTAGTTACGCAACGGTTTGTAAAAAAAAATGTAAAAGCTATCAAAAAAAATGGATAGATATTCTATGGACGATAAAGAAGCCGACATGCAAATGATACTTGTATTATTACAATACAATATACTTTATCTAATCTCATACTGAAATTTAGAGATTAAAAAACTAAACACAGAATCTTAATGTCAGTCTTTTGCGCACAAGACATCAAAATAATTTAAAAAGTTGCTTTTCGATATAGCACTATGGACAACTGTATCGAAAAATAAATTTTTCTCCATTTCGATACAGATTCAGCCCTGGATACAGGTATTTTAAACAGGTTGCAATGCAAATGCATTGCAACGTTGCAAAATTTTTCTACATAATCTGTGAACGCGGCGCCGCATGGCATGTATGTAGCTAGTGTCATACATAACAAAAGTTATAATATTTTTTATTTCTCCATTAATTATTGTTTTAAATAATTTCATCTTTTTGAAATGGATTCAAATAAATAAATATTCCTAGACAAATTACACACGGCCATCTAGTCCCAAACTAAGCAAAGCTTGTACTATAACTAATAACTGATATTATTTATAAAGACATTTTATTGTAAATACATACATATAATACATAGAAACACCCAGACCATGACAAACAGACATGTTTGACATGACACACAAATGTTTGTCTTGTACGAGGATCGAACCTGCGATGTCGGAGTCAAAGTGGCCATTGCTAACCACGACCACTGATCTCGTCGAAACGAATGCCAGCAAATTGTTTTATTTAACTTTCCTTTACGATATTATTGAATATTTGTATAATTTATAAAAAATACATCATCATCATCAGCCTGTATCTACCCACTGTTGGATATAAGCCTTCACCAATGCCTTCTACCAGATACGATCCTCCGCCTTCCGCATCCAGCCGCTCCCAGCCGCTTTCTTAAGGTCATCGGACCATCTAGAAGGAGGGCGCCAAACACTTCGCCGTCCTACGCGCGGCCTCCACTCTAATACCTTCCTCATCTGCCATCACTTACGCGGCAGATGTGATCGGCCCATTGCTACTTCAGTTTGCAAACTCTGAAGGCTATGTCGACAACTTTGGTTGTCCGTCAAATTTCTTAGAAAAAAAAAAAACATAATATGCCTATTACAAAGATAACAATGATAAGCGACTGTCGTGTCGTGTATATGTAATAAAAACAAACAAAGTATACAAAACAAATTACTTTATCATTTTTTCGACACCCAAACATTCAATTTTAAATATCAATACGTAGTCTTTGAAATTATAAATTTACAGTCTAGAATTTCGTAACTTAGTCGCCTAGTTTCTATTTTCATTAGGTGTACTACCGTCTGTTACACAAAACGAGCTAATAAAAAACTAAGTCATTGACCTTCGATGATTACACTGATTCGATGAATGTCATGGCTTACTTTTTATCAAGTTTGAGGGTTTAGACAACTGCAAGTCATCATGACATGACTTTTTGTCCTATATCAAAGTTACAGAGAGCTGCAACGAGTAGTATATCAATTGGGAACTCCAAAAAATTGTATAAGACTGAAGTCCAGCGAAAGAACAATCATAGACAGACCAGGGGGGGGGTAGTAAAAACATAAGGATACAATAAAAACGGTGTGTGCTCAATTAAGACCACACGACAGAAGTGAAAACTTCATCAGTCGCTCCCTGCCGAATTTACCCGAATGAGCGTTACAGACCCGAGCGTGACGCGTTATAGAGCCGAGAGTCACGCGTTACATAACCGAGAGCATGTCGGTTCATGGAGGCTAGCCAAATGGCAGTTTGCGAAGTAGAAAAGCGTAGCGAGCGCTAATTTGAACTGTGGAGCTCATACTGAAATGTTCGAATTGACAAATGTCACGTGATCTATCTAACGTTCATACAAATTACATTTGGCTAGGGGGGCAGGGGTCCTACAGCCGAAGCTGAAGCCGATTACCATCGAATTTTTTGAATGTGAAAATGAAACAACTGCTTGCTTACGTTGTTGGTAATTATGTTTAGCTCAGCTGATAGAAACCCTAGAGCAGCGGTTCTCAAACTTTTTTAGTGACGGAACCCTTTTGGAAAGCGAAATACTTGACGGAACACTACAATAAAACGTTCGACCAGAGAGAGGTGTTTCGAGTTTTTTTTCTAAATTCTTGTGGAACCCCTACAGGGGTATTACGGAACCCTAGGGTTCCGCGAGACACACTTAGAGAATGGCTGCCCTAGAGCACTACCGACTAAGCTGAAGATGTTTGTCAATAACTTTAACCTAAAACCAATTTTTGGAATCAAAAAAACCGGTGGGAATCGGCTTCAGCTTCGGCGGTAGGGCCCCAGGAGGCCTACCGCGTAGCTAAAGCCGATTCCCACCGGGATTTTTGATTGCGAAAATTAGACACTTGTTTAAATTAGTGATAAACATTTTAGGTTTAATCGGTAGAGCGCTTCCGTTCCTACCGACTAAGTGTAGTGGTAAGGCAATATATAATGAGTAAGTTTATTCGACGAGCAGTCACAGTTATAATTATACAGGATAAGAAAAACAATAAGTAGGTACTTAGTTTATTTCAATATCAAATTTCCGATATCCAATCATTTTAAATTCAAAGTAAGTATTTTTAACTATTGTATTGTATTGACGGTTGTTGTACTGTACAGTCGCTATACTGTGGTATCTCGGCAGCGAGCGCGCGCTTGCAAGGGGGCAACCCCGCGCCGGCTCCTCTCAAGCCCCGCACCTCACCCCCTCGAAAACGGCCAAGGCCTGGACTCACGTCACCTTAATACGTCTCAAATACACCAACCCTACATGGCGACTCTGCCACTGCAAGAATGAGCCGCGGCCAGCGGCGCCTCTCGACGCAAATATCATATCGTGTTACTTTTTGGACAATTACTTTTTACTGTGTTTATACAAACTGGTAAACTTATACATTATATATTACCTTACCACTACATAAGCTTATTACTATTAGTGTTAATTTAAGGTATAGTTAGTATTTCGCAATAAAAAAATTCGATGAGAATCGGCTTGAGCTTACGCGGTAAGGCGCGGTAGGGTAGTACAGCTTACCCTGGGGCCCTACAAAAAAAGTTATCTCGCACAACAAAGAATAAAAAGTTGTTACAAAATACACGAACATTACGAACACGAACATTTGGTTCGTGCGCAAGATCGTAAATTTGTCGTTACTTCGCATTGATCAAATATCGTTCAAATAACAACAAAATTTGACCGCCGACTAACAATTTTGACGAACACAAGTTATTAGTGGTACCCATATGCAAACAAAGTTGTTGTGTATCATGAAACACAAGCAAATAGACAAAGTTGTTGTCTATCGTGAAATACAACAAATTTGTTCGTGCGTGCACGACAATAGAGTAAGAGCCCGTGACTGCCAGACGCTTTTGATTAATTTGACATACAGAATACATTCCCAATTAAGTTACTTTCCTATTAATACCGATAGTCACTCGGCCAAAACCATGGAAAAAAGCTAGTTTCGTAAATTAACACAGAAAATGCAAACTTTTTTATATAAGTATTTCATTATAATCTTGTTAGTAACATCTTGCAGATTTATAGTTGTTTATAATTAATCCCGCCTTTGTTCTGTACCGGAATATCTGCTGCTGGGGAGTAATTAAGAGATCTACGAGTAAGTAGATTACATCAGTTTTTTTAATACAATCTAACTGGAAGTTAGCACAGCTATTATGAGAGTCAGGGCTTTAAATGCAGTAAAGACTAAACCTTCATTTTTGTTTTAATTCTTAATTTTTAATTTGTTAGTTGATTTAAAACGTAATTTTTACCTGATTCACGAAGAAGGCTATATTTTTTGTGTGTGTGTATGTATAAATGTGTGTATGTATGTATCTATGTGAGTATGTATATATGCATTGTATGTATGTGAATTCCAACATATGAGGAGGCATTGGATTCGTCTAAGCTTTATAAAAACATAAGAAATATTATTTCAATATTGCGTACGAGAAAATAATGGAGGATAATAATAAAAAAAAATGTTAGACTCTTTCATTCGAGTTTTTTGTTTCGGCACACAATTTCTTACTATCTAGATAATCTTTATGGATTTTTATGGCACATTTTTTTTATTACGTACCGTACCATAGCTTCTCTACTATACTAGGACTTATTGTGTTGTATCCCACGTTTGTAAATTAAATAAACTTTACTTTCAATTCAGCTTTTGAATGCCTGAATGAATTCAGGCATTCAAAAGCTGAATTGAAAGATCTCTTTTAGATACAAGTCCGTCTTTGTTCAATTTTCTTTTTTTTTAAATTCAATCAATCAGGGGATATGGATCCAACGCGTAGAGGCCCCTTTGAGAAATTTGATGTAATGTTATACGCCCGCCGTGACCCGCTCCATATGTCAATGGAATGACATAGCCATGAGCAGGTCTTGGCAGGCGTTGAGACTATTGCGGTAGTGTGATGGAAAATAAATGGGATATGGAGATGAGATCTGGGTGAACTAAATACCGGGCTATTACAGAAGAGTGACGGACGCCTGCCAATTTTTTTTATTATTATGTTTAACAGTGGATACCTATTTGTGTTGTTGTCATGTGCAATAAATATTGAGACTTGAAACCCCTCTTTACCGTCACCAGCTCGGTGGTCTACTCACTGACATTTCGTCTTGCTTACTTTGAGAATTATGTCGTCAACGCACGCAGGTTCTCCATCTATTTTCCTCACTCCTGATTGTATCCTTTAGGAGAAATTAATATCGTTTATTTATTTTTTCCAGGGCGGCCACTTCAAGAAGGGCAAACTTGACTCGGCACATCATGCGCACCACAAGGGAGAAACCGGTGAACATGCCAAGGGCGGACATGGGTCTGGTTACAAGGTATGTGTTTTTTTTTATATATATAAGAGGGGCCCCCCTCTTATATATTAAACGAGTATATGGGTTGCATGGTGGAAAGCAATCACCACCGCTCATGAAGAGCAGCATCGCTAGGGTCACCGATCCATTGCTAATCTTTATAATATAAATATAAATTTAATATATAGTATATAAATATTATCGTCGGGTAACAAAGAAGCATATGGCCCGACTTTCTGCAGTAACTCCTTTCTTCCTGAAGATTACACCCACTTGCAGGAACACAACAAGTAGGTCTCTCATCATCAGGTCATTTTAGTCTCCACTACAGGAGCACGACCCTCTCTTGTCCGTCCCAGACAGAAGGAGGATTTGGCCTACACTCCCCACGCTGGCCAGACGGGTTGGGGAGGAACAGGGCTCTCGGAAATTGTTAATTAGCAGTAGTCTTCTTTGAGGTGGAGGTACTTTCCCAGTCAGGCAAGCCTTACATCTCTTTTGGCAGAACATTAGTCAGCAGGTGTACTTGCTTCGAACACCTAAAAGGCGAGTGTCCCAAAATAGTTTGATAGCAAAAACATTCAAGATATAACTCTCTTCGTTTGATAAGGAGTGTGTGTTCTAAAGCACTTACTACATCATCCAACTCAACCCCGAGTCAACTTGGATCGGCATGAAATTTCATAGTGTAATAGCGTGTAGAATGGTTATTTAATTATTTACAAGTTTCTAATGAGTTTCATCAATAATTTCAGGGACACAAAGCGTCGGGCGGGCATGACGGCCACGGCGAACACCACGAGGCACACCATCAAAAAGGAGGCCAAAACAAAGGCCACAAATGGGTTTACTACCACGCGGCACCAGGGAAAGGCGCCAACTTAGTGCACTCAGACAGACGACACGACAAATACGTCCACGGCCCTCAATACTACGGGTAAACGTCAAATGAAGAGCTGTCAATGTCAAATGTGAGCGTTTGACAACTGGATAGAATTAAGCATTACTTGTATTGTCGTATTTTGCGCTTAATTCTATTTCTAACACGACAATGTTAAGTGAAAACTTATACTTGTGGGGTTTTCTATTACAGTTTCTATACTTGGCAAAATATAATAAAGAATTGACAGAAAAAAAGGCTAGGTATTTATGTTTTGCCTCGTCCACACTGCCCGCAAAACAAATTCAAGGCCCAATTTATACCGCCGCGGAATGGAGTGGAATAGAAACGTCAATTTCGCCACATAACGCGAGGAGGCGCGCGAATTCGCTGGAACGCTTGAGTATCTCGCGTATTCCATTGCTGTGACCTACCCGATAAACTCCCCGTTCGCGCCACTTCCCGCAGATTCTACAGGCAGTGCTGACAGTAGCTAGGGGCATTCTCGAGAATGCGCGAGGAACCTTTTTTAGCTCGTATTTAAGTTTATATATTATACAATTGACATAGGTAAAACCCGGATAGTCGCCCCGGGGGTATAGTTGCCTTGATTGCAATTACTCTAGTTTCGCGAATGAAACACATGTTATTTTATCTATCTATCGAGAGACTCTGCAACTACAACTAAGTTGAACGTGTTGCATGTCTCTGTGCGATTGCATGGGACGGCTAGGTGCGATCAAAGTTTTTGCGGAATAAATGTAGAGGACATTTCTCGTCGGGGCATCTATCCTAAACGTAATTTACATGAATTAGGCAACTATCCCCTATATGGGATAGTTAGCCCAAAATTTATAGGTCCGTAAAAATCGCCAATACTCTGAAAATATCAAAGATAATGTTTATTCCATATAAATTTGAAGACAATAAACCAAAGTATCTACCCGTTTTACAAATAAAGAACCTTACTTTGTACAAAGAGATATAAAGTAATTTCAAAAAGTGGGGCAACTATCCTGATTTTACTCTAAAGTTCATTATGCTATGTACAATTTCGTTGCAAAAAGTCCCTTTTCCATTCTGCGGCGGTATAAATAGAGCCTAACATTTCCGGAAATCTCGCTGTTCACTAATGCAATTTTAAATAATGAAAGATAGGTAAAGGTAAATGTCAAGCGAGTATAATTTAGTTCTTATTTCTTTTTATACCTTATTACAATTCTTTATTTTGTACAAAGAGAACTTGTCCGTGTTGATTTCCCTTGTCCGCACTAAGATAATTTCAAGTAGATAATGGTAATAGCTATCTGAGTAACTGTACCGGGTAACAATATCGTTACCTTACTTTTATTTTACGAGACGAATTTTCTTCCTAATTAAATTTAGGAGCTAAGTAAATTCTTGTCTGTATTATGTTACCTGAGAGACCCGTTATGCTCTCTAATATTCGAAGCGATATTTTCATATAAAACATTATTAATACATATAAATTTCTACAATGTCAGTACACCAAACCATGTCTATTTAAACTTTTTATACTATATCCTTTATCTATATCAAATATTAATTTGTCGATATCATGAATGTCGTAGAGACGATGTCATTAGGTCAGTCAGGCCTTGGTCATTTTGAAAAAATAATAATTTAACTTTGCTTATTTATATACAGCTGCTGCTCGCGGCTCTGTCCTACAACTCGTCTGATGTAGTATATATGTCGCAGCCAATTAGTACAACCGCCACATTACAAAACGGCAAACTTTAGGCACCATATTCTATTTAAATTATCATCTTTTGGTTAGGTTTGGATAGGTTTGCGTTCTGATTAGAAATAGCCAAGCTATTTGATTTTATTATTATAGTATCCTTGGTGATGCACCATCAGCCCTTTGAAATAGTGTCGCTTATTCATTGGTATGAATAAGCATTCTATTCAGTTATTGAATCGCAATAAGAGTTGGTGGTAAGGGGGCAGGTAACAATTTGGTCGTGTAATCATAATATGATAAAAAGGCGGGTTGGAATAATGGCTCTGCCATTTTTAGGGTTCCGAACCTCAAAAGGAAAAACGGAACCCTTATAAGATCACTTTGTTGTCCGTCTGTCTGTCTGTCTGTCTGTCTGTCTGTCTGTCTGTCTGTCTGTCTGTCTGTCAAACATTTCTATGTCGAGAATGCGTGGAGATATCAAGCTGAAATTTGAACTGTATACACAGGTCTACGGTCCCATGAAGTTAAAAAAAAATCAAACTGCTAAGTTTACGTAGAAAAAAGTTACGGCCGTTTATTCAGCAAAAAACGCATATTTCGACACACTCAAAGGAATCAAAACCTATAGGGTACTTCCCGTTGACCTAGAACTATGAAATTTGGCAAGTAACATCGTTATAGACTACAAGTACAGGAATAAATCTCAAAACTATACATTTGTAAATAGATCTAAAAAAAATAGGGGGTCTATATTTTTTATAGGGTGTCGAAATTTCAAATTGAAACTACTAGTTCAAATGGGGTATCATATGAAAGGGCTTGATGTACACATTGCAAAATATATTTTATTTATTTTTTTCCACGCATTATTTCTTATTTATAATGAAAAATATCAAATTTAATAATGATACTACGTACCTACGGAACCCTCGGTGGGCGAGTCCGACTCGCACTTGTCCGGTTTTTTTTAAAACAGCTAGACGTTATGTAATGCGGCAGATTTTACGAATTGTCTGCGACATTTTTATACCTAAACATGGCAATATATTAAAGAAATAAAAACTGTGATTTTTTCATTTTTGTAATTGTAATGTTAAATTGGATACTATTTTAAATTATGGTCATTTCAATAATTTCGCTTGTATTTAATGCTGTTTTTTTTTTATATATTTTAATAATTTTCTTTTTTACTTTTATACCTTTTTTATTTCTTTAAATTTATCTGCTTAGCTTATTATTTGGGTGAAATATTTGCATTTTCATATATTCTTTTCTTATATAGTTTTTCGCTTGTTATTTTTTTTTAATTCTAATTTGATTTTGTCATGGTTAATCAAAATCGGCAAGTCAGATTTTATTTATGAACTAAATCGGCATAAAATTACGATTGTTATGTATTGTACATACATATCGCTGTGACTGTAAATAAATTTATTTTAAGTTTTGTAAATATATTTTTAATAAATATTTTTATTTTTAAATTGCGTTTTTTTATTTTTGGTTAATAAAATGGGTGCTATTGTCTGGAGAAACAAAAACATTTATTTTCCACAGAATTTGATACTATTACTGAAAATGCCTTTTTGCCTCAAAAAGGCAAACAAGTATAAGATCTGTCTGATGGTAACAAGCAGTTATCGCGACCTATAAACGCTAGTAATATCAAAGGAATCACTCAAGCATTGCTGACCCAGTAAAAAGCCCTTCACGTCATTCTTGAAGAACCCCACATTGTAGACTCCCGTCAAAACCTCGGCAGGAAATCAATGCCACATCTTGAAAGAAGATAACCTGGGATCGCATGTACACGACTGGTGACTTTTCTTTAAAAGATACCTTGATGGATTTTTATGGATGTATACGGGTTGATCCCTTATGTGAGTCTGTTAAGAGAGAGTATTTTGGAGAAGTACGTACGCAGAGAAAGGTATTTTTTATACAACTTTTTAATAATCGTTTTTAATTATCGCATATGCCTCCCCAACCCGTTAGGCCAGCGTGGGGAGTGTAGGCCAAATCCTCCTTCCGTCTAGGACGAACTAGAGAGGGTCGTGCTCCTGTAGTGGAGACTAAAATGGACCTGATGATGAATTATCGCATACGTCTTGCTGCAATGGTAAGAGACGCGGGAATAAATAAATGCTGGGTAATTGCTTTCTTTCTTCTCATAAATGAAGGTAGGTAGAACGCATCTATGGGTAAAATCGGCAAAGAATTCTTCGTGCCTCGGTCATGTTCCATACTTGTTTGGTGATATAAATCCATCTCTAGCAATAGCAGCGGAAGGCCTATATCCAGCAGTGGGTAGATAAGGGCTGATAATGATGATGATGAAGTTTATCTATTTAAAACCAGGAAACTCCTATAATAACTTTTAAACTTTCGCGTTGCATGATTAAAATTATAATAACCACGGGAATTAACCCGATCATGCATATAGGGTAGTTTTACATACCTTTATTATTGCCTGACGTTTCAATCAGTTTGCTCCGGCCGTGGTCACAGGCTGACTGTCTCAGCGTTGTCACTCTGTCTCCGTTGTCTATGTCGATGAATCTTCATCTACCCCGTGTTGTTCGATATCCATATAGCACGACATACTACATTCACGACATCCCTATTCTGCGAAATAACCGATGTGTCCGTATTCTCGATTTCGAACACGGGCGTATATGAAGATACATCATGAATCAAATGATGATAGACAGACAAGAGATAAAACCAGACGAAAGGCTCTAAATCAGTATATTATACCCAATCTTAAAATAATGGAACACAGTGCTCAGTATCAAGCTTACAAAGTATATACGTATAATAAGTTGCCGAAAGAACTGAAGGATTTGGAGAGCCTGAGCTTATTTAAGGTAAAATTAAAACTACATTTATTGGAAAAAAAATATTACTCAATTGACGATTATATTAAAAATTAACAAAAAAAAAGGTTATTTGTGTTCCTTGACTTAAAACATATTTTGACATTATCATCCAATTATTATTATTTTGCATTTATGAATGTAATATAACTAATAATATAATATAAATTGTAAAATAATTTCAGACACAATGTAAATTGTTTTGAATAAATACTTGAATACTTCATCGACTTCGGTACCGGAAGCAGAGAGAGGTACATCACTTAGATAGTCAGCCAGTGACCACGACCGGTGCAACCTGGGGCCCTGCCGCCGTTATTCTTGTTATATATATAGTTATATTGTGATTCGAAAAATAGGTCATACATTTAAATTATTGATAAACATCTTCAGCTTAGTCCGTAGAGCTCCATGGTTAATACCAGCTAAGCTACACACTTAACACAAATCCTGTATGTCTGTACACGTGCTCCCTGTGGGTCCGATATACGCAGAGGGCATACAGTAGGGCACTAAGAGTACCCTTAAACCTACACCCGTGTCACAAGTCCCGAGATCTGCTTGGGGTTTCTCTCTCTGCCACACGATGGACCCGGCACCCGCACAGTGAATCCATGGAAGCTAAGAAGTTCGTCTCAATAATGCCTTTAGAGTGCTGATGGGGTTCCCTCGCTTCTGTAGCGCATCTGGAATGTTCGCGGAGATGCACACCGATGGCTTCACCACCATTATTCGGAAACGTACCGCATCACTAATGCGGGGAATACGGGGGAGTACCAACGGCATTCTGAAGGTAATCTGAGAGAAACCTGAGTGCGCTATCATGGGACACTGGGTGCATTTACATGTAAATGTACCCAGTGCCTCAGGTAGGCACAAAATTTTAATTGATTGACTGATTGATTGATTAATCAGTTATTTAATGAATTAGTCAATGATAATTAAACAATATTCATAATAATGTATCTGGCATAGGTTAAGAATTACATAGTTGTAAGGTTTTCTATATTGTTTTTTTTTTTTTTTTTATTATACTACTTCGGGTGACAGACAAGCATACGGCCCGCCTGATGTGAAGCGGTTACCGTAGCCATATTAACGCTCGCAACATAAAATATCGCTCGCGCGCCGCCACCCCCGCTGCCAACGCAGCATCTCCTTCCTTTCTGGTGACCTCACTCACTCGCAGGAACACAACAACCATCAAGGGAATTGTTATTTGGCTGCGGTATTCTGTGAGGTGGAGGTACATTCCCCAGTCGGGTAGTTTATAATTACGCTCCCTACCTCTCTTTTCGCCAGAGCTTCGTTTGTCAGTCAGCAGGGTGCACCGCGTGCAGGTGAAGATGGCTTTGGTTCAAAGATGTTGATGAACCACATACACCCCAATTGTTAATGAATACTAATAAATTATGGATCAAGGTCTGAAATTAAATATTTTTATTTATTTTTTATTTTAAATCTAACCTGAAGTTTGATTTTAAACCATCAAAAAATACACTGGTAATCGACTCTACCTTCGGCGGTAGGTTCCCTGGTCGAAACGTCAGGTAATAATAAAGGTATGTAAAGCAATAAAAGCAGTTATGGCAGGCGTCCGTCCCTCTTCTGTAATAGGTATTAAGTTCACCCAGATCTCATCTCCATAGCCCATTTATTTTCCATCACACTTTGCAATAGTCTCAACGCCTGCCGAGACCTGCTCATGGGTATGTTGTTCCATTGACATATCATGGAGCGGGTCACGGCGGACGTACAACATTACATCAAACTACTCAAAGGGGACTCTACGCGTTGGATCCATGTCCCCGCGCACGCCTATCAAATGACCGGGTTTAAGCCCGTGAGTGTAAAAAAGAAAAAAAGGTATGTACCCTTATGCATGATCGCGTTAATTCCCATTATTATTTTCATAAGGAAACTCCCGTTCAGAATTCCCAAAATATTTCCATGAACGCCATACATTATGTATACCTACAGTAGATTTAATGAAATAGCCACTGGTAACACTTGGTCAGTAAAGCCCGCCATAAAGATTATTCGTTCCGTTAACGTGAATATTAAATCGATATATACTTTATTAGAATAAGTTTCGGAGATAAGGATGTACCGGCGGCGAAATTATTTATAGCTTTTATCGTGTTTTAGTTTACAGGCTCATAAATGCGATGGAACGATAAAGGTAGATTTATCACAGACTAGTAAAAGAATAAAACGCAACACGCAAACGCTGGTGACCGCTGGTACATGAACATTATCAGCTTGATCTAACCACTGCCGGAGTAAGGCTTTTTTTATACTACGTCAGGTGGAAATAAGCATACAGCCCTCCTAATGTGACGCGATTACCATAGTCATATTAACGCTTGCAGCATTAAATATAATTAATAAATAATCATGATGCCCATGATGTATTAGAGTGGAAGCCGCGCGTAGGACGACGAAGCGTTGGACCATCTAGAAGGAGGGCGCTCCTTCTAGATGGTCCACTGACCTTAAGAAAGTGGCTGGATGCCGAAGGTGGAGGATCGTATTTAAGTGGGAAGAATTTGGGGAAGGCATCCAGCAGTGGATAGATAGATACAGGCTGATGATGAATCATGATGCCCCCAGCCTCCTTCTACAGTCGCACCGCTCGCGATCGACAGAGAATCCATCCTCACACATTGGAGCCTAAGTGGTCGCGTCCAGTGTGGTTCCGGAGAAGTTTTCTCGCGCGTACTGTCAAGCTGTGGAATGAACTGTCTGTCGAGGTTTTCTTAGGAGACTACAGCATGGGATTCTTCTAAAAGGACCTGAAGAGTTTTTACAGGGTCAGGAACGCGCCTGTGATGCCCCTGGTGTTACAGGCGTTCATAGGCTACGATTACAGTTTTGTTTCCACTTTATTTTTTTTTATTTTTTTATTTTTTATTTAAACTTTATTGACCACAAAATTACATAAGGGTACAAAAGGCGGACTTAACGCTAAAAGCATTCTCTACCAGTCAACCTTTGGGAATAGCAGAAATTCATAAATGCGGTTCTAAAGCAAATGAAAGAAAATAAGATCTCGAAAATAGAGATGATAAATAATCAAGTAAAATAATAATATATTATTTACAAAATAATAATAATAAACATACATACATATTGTTTTATAATAAACATTTTAGTGGTATACACTTTAGTGGTATAAAAAAAATTTCGCTCGCTCAACATGTTCTTCCTTTCTGGTGACCTCACTCACTCTCAGGAACACAACAACTCCCAAAGGAATTGTTATTTGGCTGCGTTATTATGTAAGGTGAAGGTGCTTCCCCATTCGGGAAGCTTACAAATACGCTATGCCCTACCTATCTTTAGCCAAAGCCTCTTTTGCTAATCATCAAGTTGCACCAAACTTTGCTCTAAAGTATAGAGCATAAGCCAACCTCACCTGCACGTGTGGTTGACCACTATCTATAGAGTCTAAAGATAGTGGTGAACCACTTAAACCCTAAAAACCTTGACCTGACAGAATTAAGAATAGCTTGATGGTGACTGATGGAGAACTACATTGTATAGCTGCAGCATGCAAGGTCTAACACACTCAATTCAAAATTAGAGAGAATAATTCAAAAGGTTTCAGAGACAGTTGAAAGATCTCACAAGAATCTGACTCTAAACAGATAAACTCGGCCATATTTTATAAGATGTAAGACAACCAACAACAAGAAGGAACCAAGAATTTTTAAAAGTATTGATGTTTAATTATGTGGTTAGATACTGTGTGTGGAGAGTAAGTAAGGTCCTTTGTGATTGACACTATATATTGTGTTATTCACTTAATAAAAGTACGAATAATTTCAGTTACACCGAACTACTAATATTTATGACAATATGTAAATCCAACCTATATTCGTAATGGATGCGAACCGACTGGAAAATTAAAAATCGCATAAAATGCAATGCATTGGGGAAGGCCTAAATCCAGCATTAGGTAAATGCAGACTGTGTGCTTTTTCATCAGGGGTAAATTGAACCAATTTACCCCTCTAATAGTACAAAAAGAAAAATAACAAACAAAAAGAATCTTTCTTGGTTACTTACTGTATGATTTTATTCAGGCAGCGGGAGGCATAACGATTATGAAATTTGAGGAGAACCACCTGCCGCATCTCTCTACATGACAATGTATCATTGCATTCTATTTATTGTTAGAAGAGATGCATTCGTTTCAACACCAGCGGGCTTCACATTTTTGTTCTGTGGATATAGACATTTTTATTTTGTTTCGTAAAACAAACAATTAGCTTTTAGATTAAAGGTTGTTAGTTTCAAATGTTTTTGATGACGTTTTATAAATCGATGAACGCCGGCTGCATGCACAAAAAAGCATGACTCATTGTCACGTTCCGCCTCATCCAAACGTGCAAGCGAAAGCGCGGAACGCCTGTGATGCATCTATCTCACGTCCACTCCATCGGCCGATGTTTTTTTATGACGTTATTAATTAAAATTATCGTCGCTAAACCGACTTTACAGAAAACCATTTTTTTATCTATAAATGCGTTCTACCTGCTCCCATAGCAAGAAGAAGAAGAAACAAAGATAATTGAGTATTCACTCAATACCACGCCATTTACCGCCGGGTCAAGACGTTAGCGCTACTCAAAAACAATTATTGAAAAATTGTAGATAAAATGCCATCCTGTGTTAAAAATGTCTTATTTCTATTTTCCTTTGTTTGCGTACTGTATGTATAAACGGGTAAGTATTGAGTAAGTGTTTTGTAGTAAGTTTGTATCAGTTTGAACGCGCCCAAGGAACGGAACGCATCGAATTTTGCAATCATATAACAGCTCGCACACCTACTCGTTCTTTCCGAGTCGAACGATTCGGATAGGTGTATGAAGTGTCATAAGTGTTCATATTATAAGACGAGCTCCTTATCTTCTATGTAATATAGTTACTGTACTTTAGGTGCAGACTTTTGGCTTTGAAGAAATTACTGAAGAATAATAATAATAAATTCTTTATTTTTTCTATAATAATAAATTCTTTATCTACTCTCATAGTAAAATTTAGAGATTAAAAAACTAAACACAGAATCTTAATGTCAGTCTTTTACGCACAAGCCATCAAAATAAATTTAAAAAGTTACTTTTCGATACAGCTCTTTATGGACAACTGTATCGAAAAATAACTTTTTTTCCATTTCGATACAGCAGCAAGCAGGTTGCAAAGCAAATGCTTAATACTTTGCAAAAAAAATCTACTTCATCTGTGAACGCGGCGCCGCGCGCCGCGTCGCGCATGCGCACCACGCATGTTCGATCTGCAAATGGATTTATAAGTAAGAAATGAATTTGTTTTATTTAAAATATTATTATCATCTTTTTGATGAGATTAGATAAAGTAGTGTATGAAACTGCACATAATTAGGTCTTAAAATACTTAAAATACCTTCGGCTCATGTTATAAACTCACACTTTCATAAACTACTATTATTTTTTGAGAAAAAAGAATGATGTATCAATTTTATTTTCTGCTAGAAACCTCCAAAAATCGAAAAGATAATTTCAACCGGCTGTTTCCCTCCAAGTCTGATTTTCACGGTAAAAATCTAGTACTGTGATTGGTTACCAATCACAGAAGACTGAATGCTAGCCTATGATTGGTTAGCCAATCATAAACTAGTGCAGTCAAAAGCTGAAAAGAATGAGTTGCTAGTGCAAATAATTTAAATTAAACATAATCGATCAAGCATGTCGAAGTTAAACGCCGTAAGGAAAATACGTCAACTAACTGATGTTGACACTGCGCGTTTAGTTTATTTTAGCTATTTTCACAGCATTATGTCATATGGTTTATTGCTTTGGGGTAGTGCCGCGGATGTAGACTCAATTTTTGTGCTCCAGAAGCGAGCTATCCGTGCTATTTATATGATGAGTCCCAGGGAGACACTGAGAAATAAATTTAAAGAGATAAATATTATGACATTACATTCTCAATATATTTATGAAAATCTTATTTACGTTCATAAAAATCAAACCAAATTTAGGAAAAACAGTGATCTCCATCAATTAAATTTAAGAAATAAAAACAAACTCGCTATGCATATTACTAGGCTCCATAAAATCTCTAACTCGTTCCCAGGTCAATGTATACGCTTCTACAATAAACTTCCAAACGACGCGTTTAAATTATCCATGGGTAAATTTAAGAAATATATCAAAACTAGACTATGTCAAAAGGCTTACTATTGTATCTCGGATTACATAAATGATAAAAGTATTTGGAAATGAATTGCTCTTGTTATGTTATGTTAATGATTGTATTTGTATTTAATGTAACGTTATTGGCAATTAAAAGAGTCGGCCTTGAGTTTCTTGCCAGTTCTTCTCAAGAAGCCCCGTCGCCGGAACTGGCACTTAAATTCACTTTCACATTCAAGATAGTGTGATGAAAGTGAATCTAAGCTCTGCGGATTTAGAGTAGTAATGATTTATACATATTCTTATATTTAATTTGTATGACGTTTCTAAGTGCTTTATAAAGTCCAAGGAATAAAGATATTTTGAATTTTGAATTTTTTTTTTTTTTTTAAAGACCTTGATTGTGACAAGTTTCATGAAAATCCATTCAGTGGTTTTGGAGCCAGCCCCCTTACCACCAACTCTTCATCATCATCAGGTCATTTTAGTCTCCACTACAGGAGCACGACCCTCTCTCGTCTGTCCCAGACAGAAGGAGGATTTGGCCTACACGGCCTGTCACCAACTCTTATTGCGATTCAATAACTGAATAGAATGCTTATTTATACCAATGAATAAGCGACTCTTTGGTATGAATAAGCATTCTATTCAGTTATTGAATCGCAATAATAGTTGGTGGTAAGGGGGCTGTTCATTTCCAATAGTGACTTTTCTGCGTAAGCGTTCCGATCGATCCACTCAATAAAGTATTCTAAAATTAGTTTCGTACGGCACGTACGGCTCTGATATTGTTTTTTTATACTACGGCGGGTGGCAAACAAGCATACTGCTTATGTGAAGCCGTTACCGTAGCCATATAACCCTCGCAATATAAAATATCGCACGCGCGCCGCCACCCCCGCTGCCAACGCAGCATCTCCTTCCTTTCTGGTGACCACACTCACTCGCAGGAACACAACAACCCTCTCTCCCTACCTCTCTTTTCGCCTGAGCTTCGTTTGTCAGTCAGCAGGGTGAACCGCGTGCAGGTGAAGTTGGCTTTGGTTCAAAGATGTTGATGACCCACTTACACCCCATTAGATAGATGTGCATTTAGCTTTATACTATTATCACTTTACAACAATGATAAACTGTTAAAAGGCTTTTGAATTTTTTTTCAAAAGCCTTTTAACAGTTTATCATTTCACGTATCGTCTCGCTGAAATCGCAAAGCGGAAGCATGTCCATCGCATGAAAGCCGCGTGGGAGCCAAGCAGTTAATCCTGTTTAATAAATTTTACAACCATTAATCGATTTTACCAGCAATCGCTCGATTATATGATTATGATTCGACAAAAAAATATATAAGAACGATTAATAGTATGTTCCTTAGTTCGTAATTTGGATTTTTAAATTCACACCTATCTTTATTTAATAAACTTATATATTTTTACTAGCTGACCCGGCAAACGTTGTTTTGCCATATAAATAGTATGTTGTATCATAAAAAAATAGAAATTAAAAATTTTGTCTAAAAAATAAAAAAAAAATTTAGGGGTGGACTACCCCTAACATTTAGGTGGATGAAAAATAGATGTTGGCCGATTCTCATAGATACCGGATAAGCACAAAAAATTTCATCAAAATCGGTCAAGCCGTTTCGGAGGAGTATGGCAACGAAAACTGTGGCACGAGAATTTTATATATTAGATTAATACCAAAATTGCTCGCAGCAGAAACGAATTTAGTCTACGAGTTCAATAAATAATCATTTCAAAAAAAAAATGTTTTATTTATTTTTTAAGTTAACAAACAAACCAACTCACAGTTGAGCAGCGTGGTGGAGTACGCTCTAAGCCCCTTATATTGAGGGGAGATTCGTATCCCAGCAGTAGGATGAATAAAATTTGGGGTGTAAGTGGTTCATCAACATCTTTGAACCAAAGCAAACTTCACCTGAACTCGGTGCACCCTGCTGACTGACAAACGAAGCTCTGGTGAAAAGAGAGGTAGGGAGCGTAATTGTAAGCTACCCGACTGGGGAATGTACCTCCACCTCACAGAATACCGCAGCCAAATAACAATTACCTTGAGGGTTGTTGTGTTCCTGCGAGTGAGTGAGGTCACCAGAAAGGAAGGAGATGCTGCGTTGGCAGCGGGGGTAGCGGCGCGCGAACGATTTTTAATGTTGCGAGCATTAATATAGCCGCTTCACATCTTTTTGATCGCTTGTCTGGCACCCAACGTAATATTATATATAAAAAAAAAGAATAAGTTTGTTTTAAATACAGGATTCCTGAAGAATACAATTTGTTGTGATATCTATCCCATTGCAGAAACCGTGCATTGTTTCAGGATAATGTAATCGGCTTTGGCGGAAGGGCCGAACAAAGAAATACACATTTCCTGGCAAACAACAGTAATGCTGTAGAATAAAACGATAGTGTGAAATATGGAAACTATTGTTTTATTTGTACTGTTCTACCGACAAAGAGTTACATGTGATATTTCAAATGTAACTCTTTGTGGCGTAAAATAATATATTCTAGACATACGCTCGTTAATTTCCTATGGGAGGCTGTGTTCAAATAGAAATATGTCTGGATGGAACCGCGCTATGGTCGATAGTTTTATGCATCTAGTGGATATCGGGACGGGGGGCCCACCACACAATCCACTGGGTCTCCTGTAGCCAGGATTAACAGCGGCGACCACCAAAAAAGGCAATGAACAGTGAAGTCAATTGCAGTCCCGGGGGAGTATATTATTCTGTGCCCGAGGGTAAAACCACAGAATAATATACTGTAAAACTACGGCTGCCTTGGAACTCGCAATGAATTTATTCAAAAGAAATTAGTAGGTTTTGGAATTTCACTTTCCCTCTTAGCAATGTGAGAGACAGCAATATAGCAAATAAGGCATTAAAAATCTAGCTCAACTGCCGTGCACCACGAATTTTAAGTATCTAACATTATCTCGATTAACCTGACTAATTGTTGTAGGCATTCGGATAATTGAAAATCCGGATAATCGAGTGTATGAAGAAAATCGGGCTTATTTTTTACTATGTAGTTTATTAAGTACCAAGTAATATCAACAAAAATCAATGTTTATTAAGTAACTATTAAGAGATACTTACATTTTACACATAATATTTTCTTAAAATACTGCAGCTTTAATCACGTTGACATTCTTAAATATGTAGATGTTGACACGCACGTCAGAGTGGAGTAACAATTGCTAACTAAGTTAGCTAAAACAATAACAAAACGCTTGGGACAGCGATCCCTCTTGACCGATCGCTGCCCCAAGCGCGCCTTGGCACGGGCGGGGTACAGTTCCGACAAGTTGTTGCATAAATTAGATTTTTAGGTATTTAATATAATAATTTTATTGGTCGGTGTTAGTAGTCCGGATAATCGCGAATCCGTGTAACTGACGGCCGGATAATCGAGTTTCTACTGTATTTAAATAATAATTATATAATTTGGGACGTGTGACTCATCATAGATCCAAAGCCAACCTCACTCTCAGGTGGTGCACCCTCTCGACTAGCGAAAGAGACTCAGGCATGAAAGAGGTAGGGTGAGAGAAGCTGTTACCTGTAAAGAAAACACGCCGTCTGAGGTAGACGCACACGCCATCCTGTGGTATCGTATCCTATACGCTGGTGATATAACCAATACACTCTTTATTTTAATAGCACATTGTAAATCTGCATCAACTCATATTAATCCCGCTGCTGGAAAACGGGTCTCCCCATAATCGAAGAGAGCTCAGAGTATACTCCACCTTGCTGCGCAATTGCGTGGTGGCGGAGACCAGTGTTTTCAAGCCACCCAAAGGCAGCTGCCGTGGCTTAACGACTCTAATGACAACAACCGGGACCAACGGCTTAATGTGCCGTCCGAAGCACGGGAGAGCTCGAAATAAGCAAACCCATATGGATGGGTTTGCTTATTTCTAGCCTGTCCATGGGGACAGGCTACGATCGACGTTGCTTAACTTGCGTGATCGATTAGATTGACCCACGCAGCGACGCCATCGAGCTTCTCAAGTTTTACACATTATTTTGTAATTATATATTGTATTGTTTGTTTAGCATGTAAACTTCATTTAATCCATATTAATTATAAAATGCAAAATACCTCTTCATGCTTAAACCGCTGAACTGATTTAAATGAAATATTGTGACGGGCAACTACGGACCCTAACACTCCGTGTGGTCCGACACGCACTTAGCCGGTTTTCTTGCTTACTTCAGTTCTTTCTCTCGCTCCACCCTATCTAACCTCTCATCTATATATCGCATGAGAGGGAGATTCCTCTCGACTGTGGGCGCATCGTCGTCCATGTTGAACAACAAGGGTTTAGGTCGAGATAAGAATAAGACAAATATGCTTAGAATAGATGAGTCTACTCGAGGTGCACACGCAGTGCAGACTGTCCACGTCGTGACGCTCTGTCTGCTTTTTTCTGTTCGCCCCACTTCGACCTCCTCGCCGCAGCCGTCGTCCAAGCCAGTGGCTTACATTCTAGGCACTAAAAGTCAATTGAGTGACTTTATTTCCAACCCTATTGATAGACTTTTAATTTTCAACATCAATATCTTAATCGATAATCTCCGACCCTTAATCTCTTTCCCCTAATCTCTTAGAGAGAGAAGGGAAGGGAAAGACAGTCTTCTCTTAACTTCTCCGTTCCGCTCCACCCTTGCCTACCTTCCTTTTATCACCCTACTTCGCCCCTAACCCACACACCCTCCCACCCACGCCCCTTAAACCGTTCATTTGTTTCTTCCATTATCCCTTTTCTTTCCCTACTTCTTCTAGTACTCATGACTCAAGTTGTTCTCTTGCTTGTACAGAACGGATTGAAATTTGATTTCTTAAGAATGAATGTAAGGATTTAATTTAGAATTAGGAAAAGCCCCAGCGATCTTCCTCTCACCCAAACTAAGGACTTGCTAGAAAAATTACGTAGAGTAATGATGTAATGAAATAAAAGAGTATGGGCAAAAAAACATTGGAGCAGCACGGCCGCAGAGTGAAATGGAAAGAAAATAATGGAAAAGGAAGACCAGAGAATAAAATTCAGGTGTAAGTGGTTCCTCAAAATCTTTGAATCAAAGCCAACCTCACCTGCATGTGGTGCACCGTGCTGACTGACAAACGAGGCTCTGGCGAAAAGAGAAGTAGGGAGCGTAATTGTAAGCTGCCCGAATGGGGAAGTACCTCCACCTCACAGAATACCGCAGCCAAATAACAATTCCCTTGAGGGTTGTTGTGTTCCTGCGAGTGAGTGAGGTCACCAGAAAGGAAGGCGATGCTGCGTTGGCAGCATGCGGCGCGCGAGCGATATTTTAGGTTACGAGCGTTAATATGGCTACGGTAACCGCTTCAGATCAGGCGAGTCTGTCTGCCACCCGTCGTAGTATAAAAATAAAGTGTTGCGGCGCGCCTATCATCGATTTGACACTAATTAATTATAAGCATTTTGTTTGCTATTAGTTGTCATCAGGCGCATGTAAAGTGCTAACATTATTTGTTATTTTTCTACCTACTTTTTTCTTCTAACCTTCTTCGTCGTGCAAGTAACAACGTCTCCTTACATTTATATTGTAACAGTTTAAATAAATCAAGATTTTTCAAGATATTTTGGGTTTAATTGTAAGCCATAAGTGTGTTGCTAAAACATAAAGTAAAGAAAGCGGGAAGGCCTCAGAGCGAAATGGAAAGAAAATATTGGAGACGGAAGGCCAGAGAACAAAATGGAAAGAAAATATTGGAGACGGAAGGCCAGAGAATGAAATGGCAGCAAATCGTTGAGGACGCCGAGACCCACAAACAATTGTAGCGGCAGTAAGGGAGTGTGTAAGTGATATGCGTTATAAGTAGTAAGTAAGTGCCTATGGGGTTGCCGCGGCACTGCAGTGCATCTGGGATGTTTGCCGAGTGGAACAAGAATTTAGAAATTCAATAAAAAATTCTAAATTCTTGCTCCACTCGGCAAACATCCCAGGTGCACTTACTTTGAACTTTGAATTAAAATTTTATAATTTGTATGACTAATATGGCTATCTATAACTGCTGAAATAAATGAATTTGAATAGATCATGTCGCTCGAAGGACCACCCTAAGGCCGCATACGTACGCGTCTTATATGCGCACGGCTCACATCGCGTGTACACGCGATATGAGCCGTCCTCTTATGCTACGGCCACACTACCGTGATATGCCAATAATTATTGCCATAACTTCAACAACACCTAGGTGTAACCACGATTTATTGCCATAATTTTACAATGCCAATCAATATGGCAAATGGCGGTAGACAATAGCTCCGGCGGCGATCTTTTTTCGCACAACATCTGTCGGGTATTCGACGAAAAAAGAATCCTCGATCAGTTATTATCGAAACCATCTAAATAAATATAACAGCTGAAACTTCAACCTCCATTTTGAAAAATGATATGTTTACCGCCTAATTTATTGACATATCTAGGTAAACTCTAGTGTAACCACACCGCTTCACGCAGTCATTTCAACGGTAATTCAATGCTATACTAACAGCCCGGTAGACGGTAAGGTAGTGTGGCCGAGACATTATGCTACGGCCACACTACCGTGATATGCCAATAATTATTGCCATAACTTCAACAACACCTAGGTGTAACCACGATTTATGGCCATAATTTTACAATGCCAATCAATATGGTAAATGGCGGTAGACAATAGCTCCGGCGGCGGTCTTTTTTCGCACATCAAAGGAGATTACCGCAGTAATTAATGCGTTTGCGGCCACACTACCGTTTGTCCAGTGTGCAACATGAGCTCAACAGCAACATATCGACCGACATGAAGTAGTCAAATGAAAAAAGCTCGAGTTTTGGAATTATTCCAATGCGAATCGTATCTTTTTATGGGCTTTCAGTCGGGTATCTCCCGATAAAAATCGCTGTGTACAATAGATGATTTGAAAAAGAAAAAATACCGAAACCATCTAAATAAATATAAGAACTGAAGCTTGAACCTCCATTTTGAAAAAGGATATTTTTACCGCCTAATTTATTGACATATCTAGGTAAACTCTAGTGTAACCACCCCACTTCACGCAGTAATTTAAACGGTAATTCAATGCCATAATTATTGCGGTAACAGCCCGGTAGACGGTAAGGTAGTGTAGCCGCAGCATTATGCTACGGCCACACTACCGTGATATGCCAATAATTATTGCCATAACTTCAACAACACCTAGGTGTAATCACGATTTATGGCCATAATTTTACAATGCCAATCAATATGGCAAATGACGGTAGACAATAGCTCCGGCGGCGGCGATCTTTTTTCGCACATGAAAGGAGATTAACGCAGTAACTAATGCATTTGTGGTCACACTACCGTTTGTCCAGTGAGTAGTTAAATGAAAAGCGCTCGAATTTTTGGAATTATTTTTAGTCTTGCTTTAGCTTTGTAAAAATTTTATAGATTCATAAAAAAATAATTGGCACTCATAAAACACAACACAGCTGCAGCTTCAACCTCCATCTTGAAAAACGATATTTTTACCGCCTAATTTATTGGCATATCTAGGTACACTCTAGTGTAACCACCACTTCACGCAGTAATTTAAACGGTAATTTAATTCCATAATTATTGCGGTAACAGCCCGGTAGACGGTAAGGTAGTGTGGCCGAGACATTAAGACTCATTTACGGAGACCCGTGGCGTCTCGCGGCGCGTGGGACGTTTTTCCATTAATAGACAGTCGGTGCCATCGTTGCCTTCCGCGGGCTCTGCCACAAAACACGCGCAAACGCGTGAAAAATCGCTTCTCCGTAAACGCACATGTTGTACAAGTGCCATAGATTTGAATTAAGTGCGGGTTGCGCCGCCGCAAGCGCCGCACGACGCGCCGCGTTTTTTAAATGATGCCTTACAAACACTGTGTATGCGCAGCCTCTGAGCAGCAATAGCGTAATCACTAAACGATGAAAACGCAACCTCTACTCTAGGCTAGTCTCTTATTTTTAATTTCTAGAAGTCGACAGATGATGTGATAATACCTATACAATGTCCGCAGAAGAATTAATTTCGTTTAATCGGTCTGGTATTGATCCCAGTTTTTAACTGCAAACATAGAATGTAAACCCTAGTCTGAACGAGTACTGCGTGCACAGACAACCCCACTGGTCTGTAGCCTTTTTGGTTGCGTGGTGGTGGTGGTGCGCGGTTGGGAATTGTACGCAGTCGTCAAAAACTATGTTTTTCGGTGACATTAAATTTTACTCCAAACTCGAGTTTTCGTACCACGGTCTATAACATGAAAATAAATTCTTAAGAAATATTAATATGAATTATAACTCGAACAACAATATAGTGACTTAGCAAAAAAATATGAAAAATTTGAGTTTGATGTTCTGAAATTTAGTAATGACAGCTCATATTAACATGAGTCGACATTATTTGGAATTAGAGAATCGCACAATTACTAAAAACTATAATCCAACTTATTAAACCATAAATTATTGCAAAAAATATAATCGATGTAGATAATAACAATGATATAAAAGCAAAATAAGACAATACTGAAGCATCATTAGCAGTACTAGCTAGTCCTCGCAAAGAACAAACAACATGTTCAAATTAGGTCTTGTACTGTTAATGGTCTCGTTTCGAGACATCGCTGCTGAAGTCACTGATGGAACTGAGTTAGTGATGTCATTTTTGGTAAGTTGATAAAACTAGAAATGGAAACTTAGAAAATCTTTTATATATTATTACTTAGAGGCAAATATGCTTCCAATGTGCCTATGCCTAATAGTGAACCATTTCTGTAGTTTCATCATTATTATCGTCTACCTATATATCTATTCTCTGAATTTATTTCTCTCATAAACTTAATAATATTAGTGGTGGTACCTGAAATAATTAATTTTTGGATGTGATTTTAGTCATTGCCCTATAGATCAGAAAATTATAGACACTTATAACATAGACACAATAATAAGTGTCTTTATTATTTAAATAGTCGATTTCGGTCAACTGGCCAGAATATTTTAAATATTAAAAAAAGGGAAAAATTCACCTCCCACCTAGGTCATCGAGAGGTCTTGGGTTCAAATCTAGGCAGTGAAGGTGATTTTTTCCATTTATAAAAAATATTTAAAATTATAGACACTGTTAAGCTTCTTTGTTTCTTCTTTTGTATGTAGTCTATAGATGCTTTAATCAACATTCTTGCCACAACCATCCCAGCATTATGGCATACAATATCAATCATTTCTTTAAGGTTCATCGTCATGGTGACAGGACACCATTGGACACGTCAATGTCAAATGATCCCGAGGCTCTAGCAGAGCTAAGTGCCCCTTATGGATTAGGACAACTTACAACTGTAAGTATGTTTTAGAATAATTTTCAGCTCCAGTATTTAATGGACTCTAGACACGACGGGCTATATAATGGCTTCAAATTAGAATTAATTAACTCTGTTGCCACAGCCTAAGAACACGTGCGTATGGGGTGTAAGTAATCCACTAACATTCTGGAGTCACACTTAACTTCACCTGCACGTGGTACACCCTGCCGATAAGCGGACGAGGGTCGGGCGACAGTGGCGGCAGCCCTTCTATCCCGGTCAAGGTGGCAGTATCGGTTCCGGCACCCCTTGCTTGAAACGAAGCTTTGGTTGCCCTGCTTCTAGATGGTCCAATGACCTAAAGAAAGTGACTGGAAGCGGCTGGATGCAGAAGGCGGAGGATCGTATTTGGGGGAAAGCATTGGGGAAGATCTATTTCGAGCAGTGGGTAGATACAGGCTGATGTTGATGATGAACGCGTGCAACACCAAGAGCATATTGCCGACCCTGTAAAAACCTTGTCAGGCTCTTTTTGATGGGTGAACCTCATACTGTGGCTTCCAGGGAAAACCTGAACAATGAGTTTATTCCAACTTGATGAAACAGGATTTTTTCCGCGGACTATCCGTGGAAAAAATTCTCAATGGAACCAGTACAGTACGTGACCATTTCGGTATTTTCAGTTCTAAAGTGTGAGGAAAATTTCCTGTCGATAGTGAGCGTTCCGATAGTAGAAAGCCGTTGGCATTATATCAAACAATTCCTTTGAACACAGCCTAGTGTATAATCGGTAGAACACACATAGTAAGGAAAAATCTCTTCTCAAACTTAAGGGTTCATTACCGTCTTTAAGTTTGAGATCGTCGATAATCCTCACGGCTCATCTTAACACGGAATCGCCGTGTGAGGTCGAGCTTGTGTGAACGTGTGTTCTTGGAGATAATATAGGATGCGCCTTGGAGGGTAGAATTAGACCAAATTTTTCAATTTGTCATGACAATTTTTTTTTTTCATATTTTCAGCCAGGGAAGCAACGAGCATATGAGCTGGGTAAATATATCCGTACACGTTACTCAGAACTTCTAGCACCCAAGTACAACCGCTCTGAAGTTTACATCCGTTCCACTGACTCCTCCAGGACTAAGATGACCATCCTCACTGCACTTGCTGCCATCTACCCTCCTAACGGCGATGGATGGAGCGATGCGTTAGACTGGGAACCTGTACCGTACACCACCGTACCTGTCAAATATGATTTTGTGAGTAATATAAATTCTTGCGTCAAATACAATTAGCCAGAATTATTACTATAAAATCTCGGATTGAAGCAAAAATCATCTCTAACAACTAGATCAAGGAAGTAAAAATTTTAAGTTATGCTAATTCAATGTTGTTGTTGCAATCTCATGGTGCTTGAACTCCAGAGTTCAAGCACCATGAGATTGCAACTAATATATACTCAAATTCCGAATAAAGATTTCCAAGAGATATTTTATTATTTAGATCTGATGCAGCAGCAGCAATGTAGCAATCGACAGGGATCGAATAATCTTGATTATCTATTTCAGAATGAGGCCTCATTGAATTGTCCCACATTGACCGCAAGAACTATGGATCTTTACACATCTACATCAGAATCAATGTCGCAGACTTACAGCAACGTCCTCAGTGTATTGTCAGATCAAGTGGGTTTTGATATCTCGCAGATGCCAGCTTTTGTTTTCTCCATATACGACGTCTATGTGTCCCAAGTAAGCATGTCATCGTTTCTCATCAAAAATATACGATAATATTGATAAATGTCCTGATTTAATTTCATTTACGTGTATAACAGGAAATGTAGAGAAATAAACCGTAAAGGTGAAAAAGAAACAGTACCTCCTACAAACATTAAAACTTGTGTATATATTTCTGAACGCGGTTTCACAAAACATTAAGAGCAATTTTATTTAAAACGTCAGTCACGATTGCCCTTGAGAATATTGTGTTCCTGCGTTAACAGCAGGTTAACAGGGGTACTCGTGTTTAAGCATCTAAAGCACGGTAGCCACTTTACGTCAGGTGGACAGTATAGTTGTTTCTATAAAACCAGAAACCCAGCGTATTATAAAACCAAAAAAGTAACCTTACCTTTTTATCTTAGCTCAGCCTGGGACTTCCGGTGGATCCAGCAGTTGCAGCAATCTGGGATGAGATAGGAGAAGCCGCTAATGCTGCTGTTGACCTTGTTTTTGGGGCCGAGGAAAACATAGCATTCCAAGCCGGTAAGTTTAACATGTCTCAGGGACGAACCTAACTATATTTGCTGTTCATAACCGAAGAAGTAAATTCCCTCTCCAGGGATAATTTCAATTATTTTCACTATTTTCACTGCATGCGACCTGTTGACCTGCTTTATGCAAATAAATAGCTCTTTAACTTCAGGGTAATATGATTAATACTCACGCTATTTAATTATATCCTTAGGTGTATTCCTCAACGAGTTCTATGAGTACTCAGCCAAGGCTATTGCTGGCGAAGACACACAGAGGCTGAGGATCTACTCTGCTCACGACATCAACGTATATTCCTTAGAGGCCGTCACCCAGATATTTCCCAGACAGGGTGTACCCAAGTACGCATCTGCTTATTCTCTAGAAGTGAGAAAGGTTACTGCGACTGGACAATATGTCGTTCTGGTAAGTTTATTTGTTACATCCAAATAAGTAAACGGCAAAAAATAATTTATAGAAACACTAGGTGCTGTTTAACTATTTAAGGTACGTATATTATTGTTATTATTTGACCTTGACTAGATAATGACTTTTATTTCTCAATTATTTTTATTTGGAAATTCTTTGACCAGGTCTTCATGTCTACTAAGCTTTAAATTGATGATGAAAGTAGGGAATCTTTAAAATCACTAGCTATTCTTGGTTAGGTTAGAATTCAAGAACCATTTCGACCTCATTGAGTATAATGAGCAATTGTTACCTTCCTGCAACATGGGATCCTTCGAAAAGCGTGAAGAAGAAGGCACTGTCAACTAACAGAATACTGTTGTCTAGTTTTTAGTCAGTCACCGCTGCAATTTAGGCTCCTCTTTTCGCTTATATTCAGGCGAAGCGGAGTCACTATGCTGAGCCAAGACATATTAAAAATGTATCCATTTTTCATCTGATTTTCAGCCCGTATACTTATCTGAACCTGGACAAAAAGAGGTCTACGTGCAAGTGAAGGGCTGCGACCTACTTTGTGACTACGATCAGTTTATCGAGATTACTCAGCCATACTCTATGGATATCGACTCTTGGAGGACTGAATGCGGTTTCACACATGACCTCGAAATCGACGACTCGTCTATTGCTTAAATATATACGAAATAAATAATTGTGCTATTTGGCATTCTATAGTTGTGATTGTAACCCATTAGAATGTTAATTGTTACAAAGCGATGATTATATTTTTTTACCGCTTCGGCTGTCAAAGCCTGCCAGATGTAAAGCGGTAATCGTACAGACTTGCAATGCAATGATCATCTCGAATGTCTATTGATTGTACTTGAACGTACACATACGTGAGGAGTACCTACTTTTTTTTATACATCGTTCTATGCCAAACAAGTCTACGGCGCGCCTGATTTAATTTGGTTACGGTAGCCTTTTACGTAGGGGAGTAAGAGGTTCATCAACATCTTTGAACCAAAGCCTACTGACTAGCAAACGAGGCTTGCTATTATAGCGTATTTTGTTAACTGCCCAACTGGGGAAGTATCACCACCTCACAAAATACGTCAGCCAAATAACAATTACCTTGAGGGTTGTTGTGTACAAGTAAGTGAGGTCACCAGGAAGGAATGAGCTGCTGCATTGGCAGCTCATATTGCAAGCGTTTATGGCTACAATAACTGCTCCACATCGTGCTTCATCATCATCAGCAATCCCCTCAAAGATATCGTTATTTGGGTGCGTGATTCTGTATTTTTTTAATTTCTCCACCTAGCCTCATTATTGCGCTGCGCTGGCGTCCACTCCCGTCTGCCCCCTCATTATGGTAATCATCATTTGGATTGTTCATCAATGAGGGGGCAGACGGGGGTAGACAGCGCAGCGCGATAATGAGGTCACTTAGACTACTGATATCCCTTTGCGTATAATTTGGATAGCAAGGAGTTGCAATCGATCAGGAGTGTCAAACAGGCGGGCCAAAAGATGAGAACAATACTCCACATACGAGCGAACCTGTGATTTACATAAAAGACGAAGCTGATTAGACGTGAAGAACCGTTCGTGATTCCTAGTTTCTTAGTATCTGTGGTATTGACGCTCTCAATTTAGTCTTTGGTATTGAAGTCGTTCCTGGTATGCATACCCAAGATGCTGAGGCAATTTGAAATCGATAAAGGGGTATTCTGTAGAGAAGAAGGATGAAGGATTGGAGAAACCTTCGCCGTACCGCCGTGAACGCTGGTGTACCACAAGGATGTGTATTGTCTCCCACATTGTTTCTTCTGCATATCAATCAATATCTCCGATGCAAAGGTGTCTAATATACTGACGGCATTACCACGCTGTATAGCGATGACTATCCTTTGCACCAGAAAAGTTTCTGTGTGATGCCTAGACTAAGTAAAATAATAAAATAAACGAAACCGCAGAAAACCAAATAACAATTCCCTTAAGGGTTGTTGTTGTTGTTGTGATCCTGTGAGTGAGGTCACCGGAAAGAAAAAAAAAAGGAAGGAGTATAAGCTGGCAACGGATCGGCGACCCTTTGGTATTGCTGATCTCTATGGGCGGTGGTGATTGCTTTCAATCAGGTAACCCACATGCTCGTTTGTCCCCCTTTCATATAAAAAAAGCTATTCTATATTTATGAAAGAAGAAACTGTCTGAATGACTAGCTGACATATCGCGGCACAGGCCAAACCGCTGGATCTAGAGTAGAGGTGGACATTAAAGTTTTATAACAACTAAATTATTATGTTACTTAAATTAAACGTATAACACTGTTAAAACATACGACACGATACTATTATTATAAAAGTTCTGTTAATTTTACGTTCATGTAACAGCAACTATTTTGTTTATTCTAATATAGCGTTAATACAGTTAAAACATCAAATGTTAAAATTAATTATTTTGGGTGGAAAATTAACAGACGAAATAAATGGCTAAAGGTTCTGTTAATTTTACGTTCATTACTGCTATCAACGCCATCAGCAAGTACTTTCTTTATTCTAACATAGAGTTAATACGGTTAAGGCGGAGTGGTACCAGTGGTACTGCAAAATCCACAATTTAGAATTCATCTTTGAAGTAATAAACAGAGAATTAAAATCTAGAACTGTTGAGGATACTAGGGAATATATCCGATGGAAACATGATTTGATGAAGTTGACTCGATAAAATAAATTCACAAAGTTACCTCTTATTTCGTGTCATTTTATCTTCTATTTTCGGTTTTATTCTTAAAATAAGTAATTTGACATTATAAGTCATGTACCAACAAAAAGGTTATACACGATAGATTTTTTTTATTACATCTTTAAAATTTTTAATCGATTATTCAATAGATTTTCGATCAGTAGGGCGCTCGCCAGAGTCGCCAGTAGCTCGCGGAGTTGTCATATTGTTTCTAGCGCTGGCTCACCTCGCCTTAAAAATATCAATTGTTATAAATAACAAAAATAAAAATAAAGAATATATTAATAAGATTCCATATGAAGCAAAAGAAATTACAGACCCGAAATTAATAGCAGATGCATTCAACACATATTTTATAGACAAAATCGAAAAATCATCGAATGATATGAACGACAGAGTTAATCTACCTATTCAACCACAATCAATGTTTTTGATGCCAATTTTGATTGAAGAAGTAGTTAAGATTATAAGATCATTAAAGAATACCAACAGTACAGGTTACGATGATATTTCTACAAAAGTAATAAAATATGTATGCGAAGTTATTGCACCACATTTATGTCATTTGATAAATTTATGCATTGTGAAGGGAATTTATCCAGACAAACTGAAACCTACAGTGGTCAAGCCAATGCATAAAAAAGGAGATAAAATGACTGCTTCCAATTATAGACCAGTAGCGTTAGTATCAATTTATACAAAAATTCTTGAAAAATATTTGCATGACTCTATTAGTAATTACTTGACTAAATATAACATATTATGTGACGAACAAAAGGGATTTAGAAAAATAAGACAATCAATATGGCTATTTATGACTTATTTAAAATTGTTATAGAAAATGTAGATATGAGAAACCCTGTCTCTGTATTGTTTACTGACATGACGTTCGCATTTGATTATGTAAATCGAAAGAGACTCATAAGCAAATTAAACGCGTATGGTATAAGAGGTAATATATTGAATTTAATAGAGTCCTACTTAGATAATAGAAATCAATGTGTTGAAATATCTAGAATAAATCCACAAAATAAACAAGAAAATAAATACTTGTCAGAATATAAAATAAATAGATTTGGTGTACCACAGGGAAGTGTTCTTGGGCCTTTGCTGTTCATTATATATATAAATGACCTGCCTAAATACGTTCGACAAAAAATTGTCTTATTTGCTGATGATAGCACAGCAATAATTAAATGCAATAATTTAAATGACTTTGAAATTGACATAAAGAATGTTTTAAGTGATATAATACATTGGTTAGACGATAATAATTTAAAAATTAATTTACAAAAGACTAAAATTATGCAGTTTTTTAACAGAAAGTTGCCCCTTTCACTTAATATAAGCTACACCGATCAGAACATAGAAGAAGTGCAATCAAATAAATTTCTTGGCATTACGGTTGATAGCAGACTAACTTGGACGGCACATGTTGAACAAGTTTGTAAAAAACTTAGCAAGTCGGCTTATGCGTTATTAAAGTTGACAAAAAAAGTCACATGTGAAGTGGCATTAGTGGCTAATCATGGTCTAGTTACACCCCATTTAAATTATGGTGTTATATTTTGGGGTAACTCAATTGAAGCTGACAAAGTGTTTAGGGTTCAAAAAAGATGTATACGAGCAATGTGCGGATTAAAATCAAGAGACAGTTGTGTGCCCATTTTTAAATCACTTAAAATACTTACTCTACCAAGTATTTACATAATGGAAATATGCTTGTTTGTAAAAGCAAATTCAGACCTATTTGTTAAATTAGCAGAAACAAGAAGCAGGCCAGTTCAACTTAGGTCACAATACAAACAGAAGTTGGCATATGGTGGACATAAAACAGCTTTGTTGAGTAAAAATGTGACTGGTATGGCCCCCATTATTTTTAATAAATTACCAGATAGTTTTAAAGTCTTAGATTTTTTGACATTTAAAATTAAATTGAAATTATTTTTGACTACTAAATGCTATTATAATATAAAAGAATATTTAGACGATAATGTGACGGAATTTTATTGACATTTTAAATATATTTTTTATTATTCATGTAAACATTTATTAAATTATTGTATGTCCTTAGGGACAGGGCATAGTGATACACTACTTGTTACAATTGTTAACCTTAATACCTGTGTTCCACAATAAATACTTTTGATTTGATTTGATTTGATTTCTTTTGGGAGGAAAATTAATAGACTACACAACGAAATTAAAGGTTAGTTTCAACGTGTTTGAATAAATAACATACTATGTTCCTTAATAGTTTCCCTAACATATTCATTTATTTAGCATTAACTTTTAGCAAATTAAATATAAATAACACTTAACCTCACCTCTAGTCCAGAGTTTCTTAATTTGGCACGTGGGTTCCTTATGAGATCTAGGGGTGCATTAAGAAAGGAATTTTGAAAATTCTAACGAGATACGCGCTTACAAAAACGCGGGAGTAAGCTAGTACATCATAAAACAATATGATTTTCTGATTCTTCATTATATCATGCTGATTCATCATTTCTTTTTTTTTATTTATACTACGTCAAACAAGCAAACGGCTCACCTGATAGGAAGTGGTTACCGTAGCCATATTAACGCTCGCAACATAATACTTTTATACGCAATCAGTTGGTTCAGGGATGAATTGCCCTTTATAGATATATAATATATATATATATAGATAAATATACGTAAATTACATTTTTTTTTGTAAATACATATTATGATACATAGAAAACACCCAGACCAAGACAAACAGACATGTTCATGCACACAAATATTTATCCTGTGTGGGAATCGAACCCACGAGCGTTGGTGTCGAAGCCGCGTCATTGACCGCTACGCCACCGAGCACGTCAAATCAAAGAATCTATCTATAGATTCGTTTATCTATAAACTTTGATAAGCAATGACTCGAAAACGTTTAATAAAATAAAAATAGCATAGTTTCTTCGGGAAAAATGTGTACGGTAGATAGATTACTTACTACAGTCACACACATACAAAAATTAAATTAAAAATCAACAAGGAGAGAACTTATACACACTATACACATAGAAACAAAACGCAGCATGACAAGATGCATGTGTGTGCTACAGCAAGCAAATAGCCACATCCCCCTTACCACCAACTCTTATTGCGATGCAATAACTGAATAGAAAGCTTATTCATACCAGTGAATAAGCGACTCTATTGAATTTGAAATAGAGTCGCTTATTCATTGGTATGAATAAGCATTCTATTCAGTTATTGAATCGCAATAAGAGTTGGTAGTAAGGGGGCAGCTCAATGCGACTTTTAGCTGTCGCCTGATCGACGAACGCGTGCGTCCGACTAATAATAGCGAAAAAATAACGAGTTGCACTCCAGGAGTGCCGGCAGAAGTGAAAACTTGAAAATTAACGTTGTGCATTTTTAAATATTTTGGAATAGTCGCGCCGTCGCACTAATGGGGAATTAGACTCATTTTCATCTCATAAAACTTCCGTGTTAATAAAGATATTTACATAATATTTTTTCCTAACAATCTTGAATATACGGTTTTAAATAATGTATACTTTGTGACTGAAAGTTTATTTGTAACAGTAAAAAAAAAAATCAGGAATACAAAAAATATAGAATTTGTAGACTTTATATCTAGGATCTAAGAAATTTTTAAAGTAATAAGAAAAAGAAACTGCGTAGATATCAAAAACGGTACTCTCCGTCCGTCTTACGAATTTTCGATCAGGTCACGTATCCTGATGCGAGTTTAACATTCTTTACCCATCCCAAAAAGTGCACAACGCCGCTAAAGAAGTTTTCACTTCATAACCATGTGAGTGTGCAGTGTAAGTGGATAAAGTGTGAGTCAGTGGTTTTCGATTGCATCAATAGTCAATGTGAACAAATAAAGCATACAAGTGTATGCGGTATGCACAATCTGTAATTTTTCGCTGTGTAACTCGTTGATTTCCACCTAGGGATTGCAATGTTGGATCCGTAATCCAGCTGGATCCGCCACTTTGGACTTGTTGGATCCAGCTTCCTCTGCTGAATCCAGCGGTGTGGATCCTCAGTTAGTTGAAAACAAGAAACTGACTTACTTTTCATACGAAAACGCCACAAAATTTTACGTTGCCGCTTTACTTCGCTGGTTTTATAGTTGTTCGAACAGAACCGAAGCAAAAAAAACCGGCCAAGTGCAAATCTGACTCGCGCACGAAGGGTTCCGTACCATTATCTATAAAAAATGCAAAAAAAAACACATTTGTTGTATGGGAATCCCCCTTAAAAATCTGTTTTTATTTATTTATTTTTAAAGTAAATATATAACTAAATATTCTGTGAATATTTCAAGCATGTTACCGTTATCAATATCGAGCAAAAACGAGCAAAAAAAATCACGTTTGTTGTAAATTTGAATATTTATTTTATTACATATTTTATTTGTTGTTATAGCGGCAACAGAAATACATCATCTGTGAAAATTTCAACTGTCTAACTATCACGGTTCATGAGATTCAGCCTGGTAACAGACGGACGGACGGACAGCGAAGTCTCAGTAATAGGGTCCGTTTTACGAAATCCTAAAAACGTTGCTATTCTCTCGCCCTTGCGGCATGTATAACTCTCCCGATGTTGATTAATATTAATATATTAATCAACATCTCGTTTATTCATATTTCTACAATTTCAAATTCAGTGCAAATCCAGCAGCGGATCCGGATCCAGATTTGCTCTAATCCAGCACAAGTCCAGCTGGATTGAAAATACCGCTGGATTGCAATCCCTATTTCCACCCAATATCGGCAAGCCTAATACGGAGGCGTGTCCGACATGTGCATCGCATGAGAGTCGCGTGGGAGTGATTTGCCTGTAATATTATTTATTGTATTGCCATAAATTGCTTGATTATCAGCAATCATTCAAAAGATAAAAAATATATATTGCAATAAAATGATTTAACACATTATTGAGGAGCACAAAGGCGTTGCGCGTGTCAGTCTAATCGATCACACAAGTTAAGCAACGTCGACTGTAAGCTTGTTTATGGATGGGTTTATTTATCTCGAGTTCTCCGAGCCTCGGAGGGTACGTTAAGCCGTCGGTCCCGGCGGTTGTCATTAGATGACAGTCGTTAAGCCAAGTCAGTGGCCGTTGGGCGGCTTGAAAGCACTGGCCTCCGCCAACCCGCAGTTGCGCAGCGTGGTGGAGTATGCTCTAAAACCCCTTCAATTGAGGGCAGACTCGTATCCCAACAGTGGGGTGATTATATGTTGATGCCGAACACATTATTCAGTGAGAAAGTAATAGTGATCATATTAAACAGTAACCCTACAACGCTCATGGGTGCCATAACCAGCGATGACTGCTTGCCATAAGGCAGGTCATATGATATTTTAATGCTTTAATTGTATAAATAATAGAGGTGTAAGTCTTTCATCAACATGTTTGAACCAAAGCCAACTTCACCTCTGCGCGGTGCACCCTGCTGACTGACAAACGAAGTTCTGGCGATAAGAGAGGTAGGGAGCGTAATTGTAAGCCACCCGACTAGGGAATGTACCTCCACCTCACAGAATACCGCAGCCAAATAATAATTCCCTTGAGGGTTGTTGTATTTCTGCGAGTGAGTGAGGTCACTAGAAAGGAAGGAGATGCTGCGTTGGCAGCGGGGGTGGCGGCGTGCGAGCGATATTCTAAGTTGCGATCGTCACATCAATAAATTTATGAGTAGTCTTCTCACACACTGTCGAGTGAAACTCCCCTGACAAACCAAGATCGTGGGCAACTCACCTTGTGTGAGATTATTAGGAGGTGAGTAGCCTCCTAAGCCATATGTTGCGAGCATTAATATGGCTGGTGTAACCGTTTCACATCAGGAGGACCGTATGCTTGTCTGCCACCGACGTAGTATAAAAAAACATCTGCACTCTTCCCTAATCTTTGCTAGTTCGCAGATCGGAAAAGTAAGTACAAAAATAAACAATGAAGTAAAAAAGTTTAATTTACAGTGGCGCTCTTTGCCCGAGAATTGCGCTTCGAGGGGAAGTACCAATACAATCTGCCTCACAGGTGACTTCGTTAGATTACGCGTGAAATCGCCAGATATCGTAGACAATAGCTGTAGGAATTCCCGAGAAGGCGAGAGAATTGTGGGAAGAAGCGCGGTGTTTTTTTCAGCACATATCTAGTAATTTGTAAGTGTTGTGCGATAACAGTGAAATGTATATGTCAAACTGGCAGGTGCTAATGATTTCAGCACTTCCATTCACATGTAGCTACTGTACTCGTACAATCGTGAATGTTACAAAATATTGATTTTCTTATAGATTAAATACAATAATGATTTTTGAAAAAAAAATAAAAACCGACTTCAGTTGGCAAGTGCAGCTTATTGGTGGAATACCCCGGGAGTCGCTGCTGCCCGTCTTCGGGGAGAAAAGTTAATGCGTTATACAAGATTCCTTAGTCGCCTTGTCCAGCGCAATAGAGTGGCGCAATTCTATTCTGCCGGCAACCACATCCCATCATCAGACCCTGACTTGGTGAATATGGAACCACCTCGCTAGCAAACCCTTTCAAATAAAAAAAGAGAATTTGACCATACGTGCTTATAAAATTCAAGGGTTTCCCTTGATTTCAACATACATTCAGGATACAAGTACAACAGAACAGGTGTACCACAGGGCGGAGTGCTCTCAACACTCTTATATCTCATAAACATAAATGATCTGCCAAAAATTACGACTGGACAATGCGTCCTCTTCGCAGATGACATTTCTGTCATCATACCTAACAATAACAAACATACTGACTATGAATTTAGAATTAACATTACTTTGGACAAAATAATAAATTGGCTACAATCAAATAAACTATGCGTAAACGTACAAAAAACTAAATACATTGAATAATTTTCAAATTATAACATGCGTAACAAAAATATGACAATAAAATATCATAATCAGATAATTAGCAAAGACGATAATATCAAATTCGTAGGTCTTACCTTAGATGAACACTGCAACTGGAAAATGCATATACAATGTCTGCACAAGAATAAATAAATTTGTGTACGCATTAAAACTATTACGTACTACGGTTGGAGAAAACGCAGCGCTGACCGCGTATCATGGTTACGTGGGGTCAATCCTCAGATACGGGATATTATTATGGGGCAACTCGACACATATTAAGAAACCACTTCTTGCACAAAATAAAATGTATACGAGAAATCTGTGGGATAGGACCTCTAGAATCTTGCAGGCCATTTTTAAAAAAAAACTTAATATATTGACAGTCCCATATATAATATAATAGAGTCCCAGCCCTATATATAATAGAAGTAGGCATATTTGTAAAAAAACACCATGAACTATTATAATAATAAAACTAAAATAATAAATAATAAAAAAAAAATACTAAAATATCATAATAAAATAAACTGAGATAACAGTAAATATACACAGCGGGATCCTTTGAAATTACGAATGCCAGTATGTCATAGCAGTCTATTACAGCGAAACTGCATGGTACAATCAGGACCTATAATAAGATACCTCAGGGGATTAGAGAGATGCCATTCAACCGAATTAAGAATGAACTTCGGAAATGGCTTATAATATAATACTTCTATTCAATGAGAGAATTTAGGTATTAATTTTGTTATTATTCATAAGTTTAAACATTGACAATTAAATGCAAATATTTTTGACATAAGTAACTAATTCTTTATTTATATTAAATTCGACTTAATTTAATTGTTATTATTCTTCGCAATCTCATAAATTTTAACATTGACAATTATTGTATGCATATGCATACACGTTGGACATATTTATTTGAATTTAATTGTAATAATTGAAAAGACGCAAATGAATATTTAAACTGTCAATATTTACGCTATTGCTTGTAATGGAAAATTTGCATGCCTCTGTAGGTATAAGGTGAACATACTCTAACCTGATTGTAACATGACATCTTATCTACTAAACAGCTGTATGTTCAAGCAAATAAATGATATTCAAATCTATTCTATTCTATTATACTTTGGTCGAAACTTGTTAAAATATCTTGAGACTTGAGTTTTAGATACAAATAAAGCGGCTTCAGAGCAGGGCGTCGACGATTTCAACGGGAAGCCTTAGATGACGGAAATATGCTAATCTTATCAACAATTACATATTTGAGCCGTTCTAGTAAAGCCTTTGGGACCGTGGATGTTTCTTAAAACCTTAGCGGGACCTTGAGAGCCTTAAAGGTTTTAAAGAAACTTATAAAAACGTGAATTTCCCTTCTCGCTCTTATTTTTTTTTATACTACGTCAGGTGGCAGACAAGCATACGGCCCGCCTGATGTGAAGCGGTTACCTCAGCCATATCAACGCTCGCAACATAAAATATCGCTCGCAGGCCGCCACTCCCCATGCCAACGGAACAACTTCCTTATACTTCTACAAGCGCACCCCCGCTGCCAACGCAGCAACTTCTTCCTTTCTGGTGACCTCACTCACTCGCAGGAACACAACAACCCTCAAGGGAACTGTTATTTGGCTGCGGTATTCTGTGAGGTGGAGGCACTTCCCCAGTCGGGCAGCCCAAAAATACGCTATGCCCTACCTCTCTTTTCGCCAGAGCTTCGTTTGTCAGTCAGCAGGGCGCACCGCGCGCAGGTGAAGTTGGCTTTGGTTCAAAGATGTTGATGAACAAAAAAATGAAATAAAATCTTAATGCAAAAAGAAATTACTACGAAGTGTTACTTCGTAATAATTTTTTTTCTTAAAATAGGTACTTACCTAATATATATTTTTGCGTCGTCGTCAACCCTCATTCATCCCACTGCTGGGATACGGGTCTCTTCTAAATCGAAGGGCAAAGAATATTCCGCCATGCTGCTCAATTGTGGGTTGGCAGAGGCCAGTGTTTTCAAGCCGCCCAAAAGCCACTGACTTGGCTTAACGACTTTCATTTAATAACAACAACCGGGACCGACGGCTTAACGTGCCCTCCGAAGCACGGAGGAGCTCGAGATAAATAAACCCATCAATGGACAGGCTACAGTCGATGTTGCTTAACTTGCGTGTCCGATTAGACTGACACACGCAACGACGCCACCGAGCTCCTCAAACTCGAGCTTTTTGTGTCTTTGATAAAAAAAATACTTGAAAAACAAAATTGACAACCCTAATCTGGAGGCGTGTCCGACGTGTGCATTGCATGAGAGGCGCGTGGGAGTGATTTGCAAAATGTTTGAAAACAATTTTTAATTTATTGCCATAAATAAAAATAATCAGCAATCAATCGAAAGATATTACGATTCGTATTTTTTTTTACTACATCGGTGGAAGACAAGCATACGGCCGCCCGACGTGAAGCGATTACCGCAGCCATAATAAAGATCGCTACACGAAATGTGGCTCGCCCGCCGCCACTCACGCTGCCAACGCAGCAACTTCCTTTCTGGTAACCTCATTCACTCACAAGAAGATAACAACCCCCAAAGGAATTGTTATTTGGCTGCGGTATTCTGTGAGGTGAAGGTACTTCCTCAGTCGGTCAGCTAACAAACACTCTGTAGCCTACATTTCTTTTGACAGAGTCTCTTTCGCTAGTCTGCAGGTGCGGCTTTGGCTCTAAAAGGGCCACTTACACCCCAAAACTTTGTATTGTGCGGGGATCGAACCCGCGACCTCGGAGTCAAAGTGGTCATTGCTAACCATTCGACCACCGAGCTTGTCAAAATAGACTAGAGAGATCGACTACAAGCGTGTGATACCCCTTGTGTTACAGGCGCCCATAAGTACACAGCTTTCAATCAGACGGTCTATATCCTTATTTTCCACCTTAGGGATAAGAAGAAATTAAAATGTGGCCATCGGACGTAAAGAAATAAAGAAATGCTACTTTGACGGCAGGGCTGCCAGCGTACGGAGAATAGTCCTCGTATAGCAAACGTCTGTAGCGTTCGGTTGAATTCATTAGAGATGAACGGACGAACTAAAAAAATCGGCTGGTAGCGGCTGGATACTGGTTCTATCTGGATCACATAAGGCGGAAAGCATTGGGGAAAGACTACATATCCAGCAGTGGGTTGTACATGCTGATCATGAAGGTCGGGTACATAATCAGTAAGGTGACCACATCTGTTTACGTGAGGCACGTATCCTTATTTGGCGTTCGGAAAGGCATTTATAAAAAAATGCCCGTTTAATAATATTAAAACTCATGTGTCTCATTATAATAAATAAATTCCCACCACTGTGTCTCCTATGTAGCCAGGATTAACAGCGGCGACCACCAAAAAAGGCAATGAATTCAATCAGAATAAATTAGTAGGAGAAGAAGCTTTTGGAATTTGATTTCCCATCTTAGCAATGTGCGAGACAGCAATATGACAAATAAGGCATTAAAAGCCTAAAGAGATGGCTAGTCAAGTGAAGCTCAACTGCCGTGCACCACGGATTTTAAGTAAATAAATCAATTATTAAAAGCCTCTTTGCTACGACTCCTTGATTCTAAGGAACGTCTCACATCGCCAAGCATATTGGTGTCCACGTCGAGGTCCTTAGAGATATTCGACATGCCCAGAGTATGTGAATTCTTTGAAAAACAGTGTTAACTAAATCTATACGCCTGTTATTATCGCAAATAATATCATATTATTCACTCTATTTTATTACTTTACTATACAATTACCAAAAATCCTAATCCATGAGATTATAGACCATAAAACTATAAACAATGTTGATAATATCAATAGTATAAAAGCAGAGAGAATCCTTGCTGCTGTATCATTAGCAGTGCTGCCTGGTTGTCAAGAAGGACAAGCAAAATGTTCAAATTAGGTCTTGTGCTGTTAATGATCTCATTTCAAGACATCACCGCTGATGTCACCGATGGAACTGAACTGGTGATGTCGTTTTTGGTAAGTGTGATTTTGGTTCATCGATTCAATCCAAATTTATATAATTACTTCACTGGTGAGACTAAACGCTTCCTCCAATCACTGACTCGACTTAATGACTGTCACTTATCGATAGCCGGGACTGACGGCTAAGAAAGAAATACACCTTGTTGGTCCCAGAATTGAAAAAGGGGGTGGATTCCCTTAAACTGGTCGACTTACTATCGTGCTTCCCGAGACATTGAAGACTCTAAACTTTAGGGTCTTCAGTGTTTCCTCGCCTCGCCTAAATAATTAGGGCCTATTATTTTTTTTATACTACGTCGGGTGGCAGACAAGCATACGGCCCACTTGATGTGGAGCGATTACCGTAGCCATATTAATGCTCGCAACCTAAAATATCACCCCCGCTGCTAACGCAGCATCTCCTTCCTTTCTGTTGACCTCACTCACTCGCAGGAACACAACAACCCTCAAGGGAATTGTTATTTGACTGCGGTATTCTGTGAGGTGGAGGTACATTCCCCAGTCGGGTAGCTTACAATTACGCTCCCTACCTCTCTTTTCGCCAGAGCTTAGTTTGTCAGTCAGCAGGGTGTACAGGTGAAGTTCGCGTAAGTTCAAAGATGTTGATGAACCACTTACACCCCCAAGTAATTCAATACTTAGATGTTAAGTACCCAGCATTTGAATCAATTTACATTTTTTTCAGGTACATCGCCATGGTGATAGAACACCGGTAGAATCCTCATTGTACTTCTCAAATGACCCTGAAGCCCTTAAAGAACTGTCTGCTGCCTACGGATATGGTCAACTTACAGAGGTAAGCATAGTGTTACCCACAAGCGTTACTCCGCTAGGGAAATTTTGGAGTAATTTATATTGACTCGCATATTAAAAACAATCAGGGTGTATAACTAATGTGTATTTGTATTTTGTGCTTTTAGGCAGGAACAAGACGCGCCTACGAACTAGGTAAATACATCAGTCGTCGGTACTCAGAACTTCTAGCACCCAAGTACAACCGCTCTGAAGTGTACATCCGTTCTACTGACTCCACCAGGACTAAGAAGACCATCCTCACTGCTCTTGCTAGTATCTACGCTCCCAATGGCGATGGATGGAGCGATGAGTTGAACTGGGAACCTGTGCCATATACCACCGTACCTGTTAAATATGATTTTGTAAGTATCACTTGTGATTGGTATTGCAAAAAATATTACGTTTTCGGAGAGTAATTAAACCATCATTCCGACAGTAAATTGTTTTGGACATTACGTGAATCTGTAAATTATTTCTATTTCAGAACACGGCCATGTTGAACTGCCCCACCTTCACATCAGGCTATTATAGTCTGTATTTGGCTCCCTCATCATCAGTATCACAGACCCACAGTTCCACCATCAGTGTGTTGTCAAGTGTCCTTGGTTTCGATGTCTCGCAGTTGCCAGCTTTAATCTACCCGATATACGATGTTTATACCTCCCAGGTGAGATTCCATCACATTCATCTTCATATTAATTGATTAAAAGAAAATTTCAGACTTAAAACAGTTAGTACAAGATGCATCAGTAAGACCAAGATACATAGCGTCTTCACAATGAAGCGCAGAGCAGAAGAAAACGAGAGCAGAGGTCACATTTCATGCTACTTGGCGCTAGTACCTATAAGTTTTTACCCAACATAAACCCAAAACTCTATGGAACCACTATATCTAAATCGAATTCCGAAAATTGAGCTATGTTTGAACTTAATCTTAACCGATTTAGATACAAAGATTATTTTAGTGTCTTTTAATTTATTGTCAAATTTCCATCACGTTTTGTAACGTCCCTTTACATCACGCTTTGTATTCATTATTTTAGATCTATCTAGGACTTCGTATAACCTAGTGATTGTAAAAAACTATACCATCACGACTACCATAAAATATTTTACTCACTTTGTAAAATATTTTATGGTAGTCGTGATGCAAAACGCTGCTTTAAAAATAAATCGCAAAATCGTTTTGTATATTTTATTAGTTCGTTATAAGACTACCTTTTCATTTTAGATCAGTCTGGGGCTTCCTGTGGATCCAGCAATCGAAGCAATCTGGGATGATGTAGTAGCAGCAGCTGGTGCCTCAATTGATCTGACTTTTGGAGTTGACGAATACATAGCATTGCAAGCAGGTAAGTTTAGAAGACTTCGATCTTATCTGCATTTAATGGTGCTGTACTTATTATTATAAAGTAATTCATAAGACCAAGGGAATTAATTAAATGCAATGTGGGTTGAGGTGTTTGAAACTTTTCAAGCATCTCAACCCACACTGCTCTTAATGGTACATACAGTACTTACATTATTAAAAAGTAAATCATAAGTCCTAGTTAACCTAACCGTGAATTGCGGGAATGCCACACTATAGCAGGTAGCCTGGTGCTTCAGAAACGGGAATAGAGATGAAAAACTGACAATTAGTTTTATAAAGGGTTTTACATAATCATGTTCATATTTCATCCGCTTACTTATGGTTGTTTGACAATTTGTCCTCAGGTGTACTTCTCAACGAGTTCTACGATTACTCAGCCAAGGCTATCGCTGGAGAAGACACACAGAGGCTGAGGATCTACTCCGCTCACGATTTCAATGTGTACTCCTTCGAAGCTGTCACCCAGATCACTGAAAGACAAGGTGTGCCCAAATACGCCTCTGCTTACTCACTAGAAGTGAGAAAGGTTACTGAATCTGGGCAATATGTTGTTTTGGTAAGTTTACAAATTATGAAAATTATTGTTTTTTACCACTCAGGTAGAAACAAGCTTACGATCCGACTGATAGAAACGATAGCTGGAGTCTGTACATATACTTGAGGAGTATAACTTACACATTATCATCTTGACTGTTAATATAGCACTATATCAGGAGATTCCCGATGACCTTGCTGCAAGGTCTTGCACCTTGCACATTGCCTTCTAGAAAGTTGTTATTTATTTGCGGTTTCCTGTAAAGTGTAGGTGTTTGCCCAATCATGAGTCCTGTTTAAAACTCATTAAAGCTGCCTTTTTTTTTGTCTGAGTAGAATTTGCTAATCAACGTAGTGAGCCACTTGCAAATAAAGTTACCTTTGGCTATAAAGAGTATATGTAAAATATTCAAAATGATATTCGTTTACATTCACCAATTTACCTACATATTGACACTGCTCTTTAAATTTTCAGCCCGTATACTTACCTGGGCCTGGAGAAGAAGAGATCTATCTGCAAGTGAAGGGCTGTGACCAGCTCTGTGACTACGACCAGTTCGTCGAGATCACTCAGGGATACGCTCTAGATGTAGACTCTTGGAGGGCTGAGTGTGGGTTCACAGATGACATCGAGATCGATGACTCGTCTATAGCTTAAATATACCTAGGCAACAAATATAAATTTTGTTATTTTGTTGAAACACCGTATTTATTATTTTAATCCTCTTCATTTGGTGAAGTTGTACATTTCACAAGTTGTACAATTCTTATGTTGTGCGTGATGTACAGGTGACAGTACCTACTGCTACGGCAATTATGAAAGCTTTTGTCACAAATTAATACCAGTTTTAAGTAGGAGTAGATGACCATGAGTGAGATTCACAATGAGTTATTGCACAAGCAGCAAAAAGCAATTTGATATTGTCTCTTGCCAGATCTCCAGTGCATTGCTGAATATTGCGTAAAATCAATTAAGTTATTAAGTTTTCGCCATGCTAATTGTATACTTAATTAAATAACAAACGAAGATTTGGTAAGAGAGGTACTGTTTAGTGATATTAAATAAGTAGCCCAATTAGAGAAGTACTGGAGGTACTTCCCCTTCCAGAAAACTGCAGAAAAATAATAAAGAAAGCACCTATCAAGTTCTTGTGTCAGTAAGGGGAATGGCAACATGCGAGCTTAACTTCCTAATTGAAATTGTATGTAATACTTTACGTCAGGTAGGCTGTATAATTGTTTTCCATTCGATGTAGTATAAACCAAACTCATTCGGTTTTTTATGTGTGTCACTTGACAATCTAAAAGGTTTAGAGAGCAAACTCTGCCACGCTGTTCTACTTAATTAATGGATTCTGGACACAAAAGAAGCTGATACGAGTGGCAAATATATGGGGGGCCCCCCATATATTTGCCACTCGTATCAGCTTCTTATCACCGTATCCCACAGGTACTGGTTGGCTGGAAGAGATCTCTTTTAGAGATAAGCTCGCTTTTGTGAACTACATTTAAACAGATGTAACCTTTTAAATAGTGTTTTCGGCCCCGAATACTCATTTGTTCCACTCGGGGTCGAAACTCTTGATCCATGGGGTCCCAGCACAAAAAACTTTATAAGAGAATTAGGAAAAAGATTGGTCGACGTAACTGGTGACCCAAGACCTGACACATTTCTCGCCCAAAGTTTAGCCATCCAGCGAGGTAATGCTGGAAGCATCTACATACATTTATACGGTAATCGCTTTACATCGGGCGGGCCGTAAGTTTCCACCCGACATATAAAAAAATGGCCGTGTGGTTTCCGGCAGACTAGAATAGAATCACTCCTTCCCGTGGATGTCGTACAAGGCGACTAAGGGAAATACATCTTTTAACATCGATCAGCCCCCTTACCACCATCTCTTATTGCGATTCAATAACTGAGTAGAATGCTTATTCATACCAATGAATATGCATTCTATTCAGTTAATGAATCGCAATAAGAGATGGTGGTAAGGGGGCAGGCCTCCCCAACCCGTCTGGCCAGCGTGGGGAATGTAGGCCAAATCCTCCTTCTCTCTGACGAGAGAGGGTCGTGCTCCTGTAGTGGAGACTAAAATGACCTGATGATGATGATGAATTACGTACATACATATAATATATAGAAAACATTGATCTGGGACCAAAACAAACAGACTTGTTTATGCACACAAATATTTGTCGAACCCGCGACCTCGGACTCAAAGTGGCCATTGCTAACCATTCGACCACCGAGCTCGTCGTATTTGATGATTTTGGAGTAATTTTGTGTTTGTGCTAAGTAAACAAAAGTATTTGTTTACTTAGCACAAAAGCAAGGTTTTCCTTAAGAAAATGAATTTAAAAAAATGTACAAACGAGGATGGCACTTTACGGAGTCGCTATGGACTCACGGGCGACGTTGTTATTTGCGTATTAAATTAGTCTGGAACCGTGTGTCCCACCGCTGCACCACAGTATAAGTAATAGTACTACGTACAGTAAGGACTCTCCCTGCCGCTCTCTCGTATCGACCTCACCTCCCCTCTGAGGCGAATCTGGAACAATTTGTATGGCGCCGCTCGCACACACGCTCATTTACGCTCTGCACAGATGCAGTTGTTTATGTAGTAGTTAACGATGCGACATTTGTATGGAGTGGCCGGGGTGTGGCTGCACCGTTGATGTCGTTAACATTATGAATAGCAAACTTAAAAATATATTAAATTAATATTGAAACCAAACTTCTCTGTAAATTTATTTTTAAAACACATTCATTTATAATCAGCATAGATAACTACGCCGGATTCTAGCTCACGGGGCCGAAATCGAGGTTACGTGGAGCGAAACTAAGTGTATGTTTTCCATTGATTTCAATGAAAAATGTATTTGATGATCATTCCTCAAGGACATGATCGATTTCAATTTTTTTTTCGACACAAACCTCAAGCATGTCGAGGTCTTTAATTGTGACAAGTTTCATCAAAATCGGTTCAGTGGATTTGGCCTATATAAGCGTTCCGATTGCTCCAATCAATTAGGTTTAAAAGTCTTCAACCAGTGCCTACTCCCTGCAATGTCATATGATGCAGAGACTTGGACACTGACCATCGGACTGGTCCACACGCTAAAGGTCGCGCAGCGAGCTGGGGGTGTAAGTGGTTCATCACTATCTTTGAACCAAAGCCAACTTCATCTGCACGCGCTGCACCCTGCTGACTGACAAACGAAGCTCTGGCGAAAAGAGAGGTAGGGAGCGTAATTGTAAGCTACCCGACTGGGGAATGTACCTCCACCTCACAGAATACTGCAGCCAAATAACAATTCCCTTGAGGGTTATTGTGTTCCTGCGAGTGAGTGAGGTCACCAGAAAATAAGGAGATGCTGCGGTGGCAGCGGGGGTGGCGGCGCGCGAGCGAAATTTTATGTTGCGAACGTTGATATGGCTACGGTATCCGCTTCACATCAGGCGGGCCGTATGCTTGTCTGCCACACGACGTAGTATAAAAAAAAAGCGAGCGATGAAGAAGGCTGCTCGGGGTTTCTCTGCGGGATCGAATCCGGAACGAAGAAATACGACGGAGAACTAAAGTTGTCGACATAGCCTTTAGCTGAAGTGGCAATGGGCCGGTCACATCTGCCGAGTAAGTGATGACAGATGGGGGAAGAAGGTATTAGAGTGAAGGCCGAGCGCAGGACGACGAAGTGTTGGGCGCCCTCCTACTAGATGGTCCGATGACTGGATGCGGAAGGCGAAGGATCGTATCTGGTGGAAGGCATTTGGGAATGCTTATATCCAGCAGTGGGTAGATAGATACATGGTGATGAAAATACTCAAAGTTATTACTGAATGAATTTTGACGTTGCTGTGGAATAAGACCGACAGATAAACTATTATATTTTTATCTGTACCCGACAAAGGCTTACATTTGAAATGTATTCCACACACACGCTCGTTAATTTCCTATGGGAGGACTGTGTTCACTGGAAGATGTCTGGATGGAGACGCGCTGTGGCCGATAGTTTTATCAATAAATACAAAATTTATGATTTTTTTCAATTTTATTTCATAATGTTAAAATTAATTACTTATTTTTTTATAAAGGTCTATAAAAATAAAAATATACCTTATTTGCCATATTGTTGTTTCATATTGCCAAGAGGGGAAGTCAAATTAAAAATCTGCTTGTCGAGGTTTTAGGAGCTTTTCGCTCGAGAGAGATTTTCGCTAACTTAAAGCTCTTTCACACAGAACACCCGTTGTTGTTACTGGAGGTTTTTATACTACATCGGGTGGCAAACACGCATACAGCCCAGCTGATGTGTAGCGATTACCATAGCCATATAAGCGCTGGCAGCTGCACGTGGTGCACCCTGCTGACTAGCGAAAGAAGCTCTGGCAAATGAGGGTACAGCGTATTTGTAAGCTGCCAGGCTGGGAAAGTCTACCACTGTGTAAGCATTTAATTTTCTAAAAATAGATACTTAATATGTTTATTATTAAATCATTTATTAAAAAAAAAGGGAACAACCCTAATTTGAAGGCGTGTCCGTCGTGTGCATGGCATGAGAGTCGCGTGGGAGTGATTTGCAAATCATTCTAATTTATTACTATAAATAAATGTGCTCGATTACCAGCGATCGCTCGGAAAATAAGATTCATAAAAAAATATATTCATACAAATATTCATATAAATATGAAAGTGTATCTGTCTTTCCGTCTGTTTATTACCTTTTGCACGACTAAACTATTGAACTGATTTCAATGAAATTGACATAGTTTATATCCCAGGGAAGGATATAGGTTAATATAATCGACATTCTTGCGCGCGAAACTTGGGCGAAGCGTTTTTTTTTATCCGTCCATGGATGAGTTTATATTATCTCGAGCTCCTTCATGCTTCGGAGGACACGTTAAGCCGTCGGTCCCGGCTGTTGTCATTAGATGACAGTCGTTAAGCGAAGTCAGTGGCCTTTAGGCGGTCTGAAAACACTGGGCTCCGCCAACCCGCAATTGAGCAGCGTGGTGGAGTATACTCTAAACCTTCTTCTATTGAGGGGAGACCCGTATCCCAGCAGTGGGATGAATAAGGGTTGAGGACGACACACCATATATAAATGTAAAAATGTGAAGGCGTTTCAGGACTGTGCAATGCATTTACTCGTAAGGATGTATACATAATTATGTATATGTTACCGGAAATGTATGAAATCTAGGAATTTTATACAACTCCTAGGAAATGTATACAATTCCGAAGCTATTTAGTAAATGTGTAAAATATTGTTCAAAAAAATTATTAATATATATCCTAGGAAATGTATACATTTCCTAGAATTCCTTGGTATTGATTTTTGGTTAGGTTAGGTTAGGAAATGTATACATTTCCTAGAAATTGTATATAATTCCTACATCATATTAGGAAATGTACTTGGCACCACACCATTCATGGTCTAGGTTGGCGGAGCTCCGCTTCGCGGAGCTCCTATTTCCGTTGACAGGGCACAAGAAAACCCTAACCTAACCAAAAATCAATTCCAATCTAACCAAAACATGATTTATTACATTGACCAAGTATTGGTAAGACTCGTCAGTGAATATGACGCCAATTTGACTACGTTAGCCATTTTTTCATTAAATTAAGGAGCTGATCTATTTATTAGGTGACAGAACTAGATATTATTTTGATGATCAAATTTTACATTTACGATCATGTTTTACATTTCCGATTGCTATTTAGGAAATGTATAGATTTCCTAGGAAATGTGTATAATATAATTTATTTCACACATTTCCGAGCGATTTTAGGAATTACATACATTTCCTAGGAATTGTATATAATGACGGATTACATACATTTCCGGTAACATATACACAAAATATATAAATGTAAAAATGTATATATCGTTTGAACTCTACATTGGAGGCGTGTCCGGCATGTGCAACGCATGAGAGCCGCGTGGGTGTGTTTTACCCACAATTTTACTTTATTACCATAAATTGCTTATTATCAGAAATCAATCGAATGATAAGACGATTATTCGTAAAAAAATATCTATACTACAATAAAATAATATGACGGATTATTTTATTAAAGATTAGTTTATAATCCATAAATCGGTGACTGTATCTACAAGATATTATACTCCCGTGAAGCGGATGTTTATTATTAGAATGGAATGAGGGATGGAGTACGATAAATCAGGTGAGGTTGGCTTTAGCTCACAAAATATGATGGTGCGCCCTCCCTAATTTAATTCGACGACCACGGTGGTCGAATGGCTAACCATGTCCACTTTAACTCCGGGGTCGCGGGTTCGATCCCCGCACAAGGCAAATATTTGTGTGCGTGAACATATTTATTTCTATGTATCTTATGTATGTATTTACAAAAAAAATGTATTTACTTATGTATATGTACAAGTTTCGCTTAGTTTGGGGCTAGATGGCGCTGTGTAATTTGTCTGACAATTCTTTTTATAGAATAGATGTTTTGAGTACCTATTGGACAAAATCCCATAAAAATATAATATAATAAATATAATATTTGTCTTGGTCTGGATGTTTTCTATGTATTTATAAAAAAAATGTATTTATGTATAATATCAGTTATCTAGTACCCATAGCACAAGCTTAGCGATTAATTTGGGACTAGATGGCGATGTGAAAATTGTCATGAAATATTTATTTATTATTATAATATTTATTATTTAATGTGGTTAATTCCTCGCACGACATAGGTAATCTGTTACTTAGTTCTTACTTTTTTTTCGATATTTAGAGTTTAATTAATTTTGTCATCAATAAAAACAATATACAGACGAACATAGTACCTCCTCCTTTTTTGAAGTCGGTTAATAAAAGGACGAATAGTATTTGTCAAATATATTAATATCAATAAAGACATTATTAGCTTTTGGAAAACTTCGGCATATCCTCACCGCAATTATATTCCAATGCTACAAGACCACAGTTTTCAGTCAGTGCGTCCTCCACGCTACCAACTACGGTGCCTTGAACGCTGAACCGAACGTCGGGTTGGATCGCAGACTATAAGTCACAAAGCGACCGATAGAGAGATGCTTGGGGTTTCTCTAAAGTCTAAAGGAACCAGAATGAAGAAATTCGACGGAGAAGTAGAAGAAGAAGAAGAAACATTTATTGTAACATAAAACAACACTATTACATTAATTACAAGCTGTATAAGTAAGGAACAGGAAACAAAAAACAGTGCTGCATTATGCCACAAATTGGACCCAGCTCAGCATTATGCCGTTGTCTGACTATATCAGACACCAGCGCTGATTTTCAGCTGGGACCAGTAAGTAATATGGTCGACATAGCTGTTACAGTCAGCTGAAGTAACAATGGGTTTGCAACATCTGCGAAACGTAGGGCTCCCCTTCTCTAGATGGACCGACGACCTCCTCAAAATGACTGGTAGCGGTTGGTTGCGGTAAGCGATGGATCGCGTATGGTAGAAAGTCCAATACTTTCTGAAGGCAGGCCTATACTCGCTATAAAAGTTTATTGTGTAATGATTGTAATGTAAATATAATACACTTTATTGCGATGCACTAAATAAAAGTAAGTGCAAAGGCGGCCTTATCGCAACGCGATCTCTTCCAAACAACTTTATGGTAGAAACAAGGCAGGTGACGAAGTCGTAGTGGAGGCACACTAAATGTTGCGGTTAAAACTCAAAAATAGCCAAAGGTAATTTTGACTACGAACGATTCTATTGATGAATAGAATCTGAAACCGATTACCAACACATATACTCTTTTGGTGCCTGGAAAGGCATATAAAAAATGCGCAAGAATGTCTAAAAATTCTCGTGATTGCTCCTTGACGACGTACAAACTTGTAACGTAAACGCTTGCTACCACATCGCGTATTCATGCAACTTCCCGCGGATTCCCCAAGCATCACATCACAGGTGCGCGAAATACTGCAATTTCTTGATGTGTTAGCGGTTCATTTTTTTTATTTCGTATATATGCTACTATATTTTTTTTTTATACTACGTCAGGTGGCGAGCAGGCGTACTGCCTGTCTAATGTATTTATTTATTGCATTCATATATGTAAAAAACACATTATGAATGTGTTTTACACATATGAATGAAAAAATTTAGGAAGAAACAAAAATAGGATTTTTCTTTCTTCCTACATTGTGTTTGTATCTTTAAAAGCCAAAAGATACAAACACAGTGACAAATCCTATGGGTCTAGGATGGCGTCCATACGCAGGCCCATGATTAAAGGACGTGCACTCAATTAAAACATCGTGGCCATAATGATCGCCAAGACAGACGTATGTCCTGAAGATCTGGATACGATAGATGCCGAGTGGACACCGCCAGAGCATTGCCGCGCCGTAGTTAGACTGTTCTTATGTATCATAAAAAAAACTATTCATAAAATTAGCAAATTTTATGAATAGTTTTTAAAATTAGTAAATTTTATGAATAGTTTTTAAAATTAGTAAATTTTATGAATAGTTTTTAAAATTAGTAAATTTTATGAATAGTTTTTAAAATTAGTAAATTTTATGAATAGTTTTTAAAATTAGTAAATTTTATGAATAGTTTTTAAAATTAGTAAATTTTATGAATAGTTTTTAAGATTAGTAAATTTTATGAATAGTTTTTTTTTTAATATTATTTGATTTTTTATGTAGGACTATTGTATTTTAATTCATATTTATCCACATAAAATAAGAACCACACATGTTTTTGACAGAAGTGAGTAGAGCACGAAATTGTTTTATTGAATGGCAATTCAGAACAGTTAATTTACCTACTCTTTAAATAGGTATTTTTTCGGAAATGTAAACGTACCTATTGTCGAGATTGAATTGTGAATTGACTAAAAAATATATACTTGATTTCATTAATTAATTATTGTCAATTCTAATTATTAGCAAAATACCATTCTTAGTTTGTGTAATTTTCGGTCATATTTCGATATAAGTAATTGCGCATAAATTAGACTTTGTGAGATCGAGACTGAATCGGAACTGAATTTTGACTACATTTTAATTACGAGAATTGAATTGATTGCCCCTCGGGTCTACATCATTGGGGCTCCTCGGAACTCCCTCCACCGGTAACCACCTATCTTCTTTCACGTTATTACAAGGTTCATCAACAAGACAAGTTCATCGACACGTATTTTTATTAAATCGGCTGGTATTTCATTGATTTCTTATCTGTGTTTTGTTTTTAATTGCTGGGTTATTGAGCGAAACTCGTTCTTATCAAATTAACTTAAATACATACTATTAGTACAAGGCATATTACATCAGGCGACCGACCGGTTTTGTTCCCCAAACGTTGCAAGTGTTCCTTACCGTTGCAAAGAAAGAATTGAATATATATTTTTTTTTTTGCTATTTCGGTTGGATCCGACGTTAATTTGTAAAAGACTAGCTGACCCAACAGAGGTTGCCCTGTCTTCTAAACGTCAAATGACTGACAGTTCTGCAAAAGACATAGTTACATTATTATATAGACTAATAACATTTACTGGTGAGTTTTAGTACCTATTATTTATGTTGTAATCTTTGTTGTATACTTGTTTGTAATGTAGGCATATACTTTGTTATATGTAGTTATATTTATTTAATCTGTGCTGTCTGGTTCAGGTACTAACTTTGTAATTTTGTATGTGTTGTTTTAGGTTACTCGCTGGACCCTCGCTATTTAATACCGATCAATAGACACATTTACGTGTCTTTCTCAACCTCGACATTGGCAAAATCATCGTCGAATAAAAAACGATGGAGCCATTTTATTAAAAAGAAGAAGCAGAAGAAGTTACATTCGAAAAGTTAGTATAGCGTGGTTCAGTTTTCTTAATTTTTCTAATTTTACACGCAATCTCCTTATTTTTAGGGTTCCGTACCCAAAGGGTAAAAAGGAACCCTATTACTAAGGCTCCGCTGTCCGTCCGTCCGTCCGTCTGTCACCAGGCTGTATTTCGTGAACCGCGATAGTTAGACAGTTGAAATTTTTACATATGATGTATTTCTTTTGCCGCTATAACAACAAATACTAAAAAACAGAATAAAATTAAAATTTAAGGGGGCTCCCATACAACAAACGTATTTTTTTTCTCGTTTTTGCTCCCAATTGATAACGGCAATAGGTAGACGCTTGAAATACTCACCTAATATTTAGTTATATATTCACTTTAAAAATAAATAATGAAATAAAAATAAAACAAATATTTAAGGGGGCTCCCGTTTTTATAGAAAATGGTACGGAACCCTTCGTGCGCGAGTCCGACTCGCACTTGGCCAGTTTTTTCTTTCACATGAACCTTCTCCTGACAATAACAAATACAACAAAAAAAGAATTAGCGACATCGGTTAACCGTGTTAGCGTGATTGTGATGATAACATACGGAAATAGATATTTAAATTTTATGTAGATAGATAAGTAATTCTATGTTATTCTTTGATTGTCTAGTAGTTTTGTTAATTTGTTCCTTTGTTATTATCCACGTAGTTTTGACCGCGTTTTTTTTTTTTTGTAAAGCGGTTACCGCTCATATAACACTCGCAACATCAAACATCGCTTACGTGCCGCCACTTCCGCTACCAACGCATCACACCTCCTTCCTAGTTACCTAAGTCAGTGTTCCACAAAGTGTGTGCTGCGGCACACTGGGGTACCGTGGTCATTAGTTGGTGTGCCTGGGAAAAATAAGGTTATCATCACATAAAGCTAAATATACGGACGGAAGAGAAATACTTAACTCCAAAAAATTTCATTTTCCTAGATGTACCATAGACACAGAAAGTTTGCGGAACACTGACCCAAGTGACTCACTGGAACACAACAACCCAGAAGGAAATGTTATAAATATTTTAAAAATGGAAATCCCCCCCCCCCCCGCCTAGGTGGGATTTGAACTTTGTGCTACTACCAGCTGAGCTACCAGGAAGGTTTGTGATGGTGACAAATTTTTGCATTTTATATTTTACCGTCGTGAAGCCGCAGTGTGCCTGAAGGGAATGGTTACTTGGTTGCGGTATTCTGCTCCATCTCGCAGAGGTCGGTTTCCCAGTCTTATAAACAGTGATCGGAGTTAGTAGTGCCATTTGTGGTCAATGGACTTGAATGTTGATGTTAATATCGATATGACCACGGGATTCCGGGATTACGTTTAGTCTAGTTTAGTAGTACATTATATTTTTCTAGTTGTCGCTGTATTGTTAAGTGCGTAATACGTGAAAAATCGATTATATAGACATTAGAAAAAGAAATTCTCCAGACAAACAGTTAAGAAAAACAATAAAATAAAAGTTAAGTTAAGTTAAATAATAGCATGGTAAAGCATATAGATTGGTGCGTAACATACAAATAGTACTAAAATAATTCAAAATTAAATAAAATTATTTAATGAAAATGCCGGGATTTGGGAGGCATATCCATATTAAGACAACGGTCACAAATCCCGCGTAATGGCACTACCAATATCGATCACTGCTTATAAATATTCTGTTCATATAATTTACATGTTACACATTTGACATAAAGTTAGTGATGATTTCACCACCAGTGTGGTTGACTGGAAGCCATCCCTATGGAATATAGGATAAGTCCACCATTGTAGATAGACCTTCTTTAATTATTTATGTTTATGTTATTTCTTTTGTACAACAAAGATTTGACAACAACAATAATGTCGCCTGATATGAAGCGGTGACAGTAGTGTAGTTAGATGTCTTGCAACATAGTGTCTCCAGCAACTCCTTCCTGGTAATTAAGGAATACAAAAATCTTCTAGGAACATTGATATACAAAAAAACCCGGTCTAGGGTTTACAAACAACCCGGTATAGGGTTTTTTTGTAATGTCTAGGAAATAATTATTTGGCTGCGGTGGATTTACTTCGAGTCTTAGCTTATAGCCAAAACGTTTTTTGACAGATTATGAATTTTGACTGCAACATAGACATAAAATAATAAATTAGAATAAAGATCGTTATCATTTTTATGAGTGTTGACGTCAGCAAAATAAAATAATCACTTGTTTATAATATGGACGACCTCGGTGGTCGAATGGTTAGCAATGGCCACTTTGACTCCGAGGTCGCGGGTTCGATTCCCGCACAAGACAAACATTTGTGTGCTTGAACATGTCTGTTTGTCTTGGTCTGTAAGTATAAGTATGGTCTGTATGTATTTTTTTGCAAATACATATATGTATTTGCAAAAAAATGTATTTAGGTACATTTATCAGTTGTCTAGTACCCATAGGACGAGCTTTGCGCTTAATTTGGGACTAAATGGCGCTGTGTAAACTGTCCAGAAATGTTTAAATAAAAATATTAAAATTTGTTTATATATACTAGTTTGCGCCCGTGACTTCGTACGCGCGCATTCGCTATCCCGTGGAAATTTTCAAAAAATATTTCTTAGCTACATCGACCGTAGCCTGTCCATGGATGGGTTTGTATATCTCGAGCTTCTCCGTGTTTCGGAGAGCACGTTAAACTGTCGGTCCCGGCTGTTGTCATTAGATGACAGTCGTTAAGCCAAGTCAGTGGCCTTCAGAAGCCTGCAAAGCCTCCGCCAACCCGCAGTTGAGCAGCGTTGTGGAGTATGCTCTAGAGTCCAGACCCCTTCGATTAATGGGAGAATGGGAGACCCATATCCCAGCAGTGGGATGAATAAGCATGAACGACACAAATTTCGAGCTATTATCTTCTCCTTACTTCTTACTGACTCTTCTCCCGTGTATTAAAATATAACTTATCTAACTACAACTAAAAATAGTTCACATGCTTCCGATAAGAAACGTAGGTACAATGTAAGTGAAGGTCAATCATAGTATGAGAGCTGGCACCAATTTTTGGGTAGGTACTTGAGGCAAGTTGAAAACTTGTCACACACCTCTCTTATTATGCTTACCTTAACACGGAACGGCCTGGTGAGTAGCGGGGCTAAATCAACCCCAAAAATTTTTTAAATGTTTTTTTTTCCAATAATATATTTGAGGTAATATGCAATTTTTATATGTTTTCAACAACTCAAATACCTACCCAAAAATTTGTGCCAGCTCTCGGACTATCACGGGAAAACACAATTCCTCAAAAAATGGAAGAAGTTCTACACTGTCGTACCTCTCTGCCTCAGTCAACAGGGTATACCACGTGCACCTAAGGTTGGCTTTGGCTGAAGATTTTTTTCTGTACGACTAGGTACATTACCCAGTCGGGTAGCTTACAATTACGCTCCCTACCTCTCTTTTCGCCAGAGCTTCGTTTGTCACTCAGCAGGGTGCCGCACCGCGTGCAGGTGAAGTTGGCTTTGGTTCAAAGATATTGATGATCACAAAGTTTTGTGGTTCATCAATATCTTATATATTCGGTTTATTCTAGTTAGACTAAACGAACAAACCGATTTAAAGGAAATTTAGCACCAACTAGATTATATCCGTATAGATTATATACATATACTAAAGTTCGAAAGAAGTTACGAACATCGTCGTTCGGTAGTCGATCAGAGCAGTCGTGTACATTATTGTTAGAATAAAATCTAAAACCCCAACGCCATAACTGTCGCACTAAAATTCTAATGCAAAAAGTCTAAATTGCAATATCACGTGTGCGAATACTTTGGACTAATAGAAGTTGGATCCCGCCGTTGGACCTGTCCCGCGACCGATACCCCTCACGAGTGAAAGAGTCGGTTGCATTTATTGTCTCTGCGCAACAACTCGCATCGCAGACGCAATCGTGGCTTGCAACGCACGAAAAAAGAAGCAGGGAAGCGTACTCGGCCAAGAGAAAATTGACATAATAATACAGCTGAGTGATTTCTTTATTCTTATTTTTTATTTTTAATATAAGAATGAGTTTACTAAGATCACCCAATGGCAAAGGCGAAAGCGGCTCAAGCCCCGACTTGACGGCTCTCACCCGCGAGGAAGCATTCAATAACTTAAGAAAGCGCAAGCTGCATGAAGTTGATGAGGACGTCAAACAGCAACTATCCAATTTCCGCAAAGAAATGATGTCATATTTCGCTGAAGCAACAAACAAACAAAGTAAAGACCTAGCACATTTAATACGAGAAGAACTATCCGATATAAAGACAGAAATTAAATCAATCATAAAAACTAATGAGCACTTACAACAGGAAAATATAAACCTACGCGCGGAGATATTACAAATTAAAAATTCACATATCCAAATGCAGGAAAAAATAAACATGCTGGAGACTGAGGTGCATAAAGTGCAACCTGTCAACCCAACTCAGTCGGATAACATTTTAAAAGCCCAAAAATCATTTTTTCTCTGCGAAGAAAACACTATTCGCGAACTTCAAGAGAGAACAGAACGGCAGAAGAATATTATAATTGCGGGAATATCAGAGTTAAATAACGAAAGCTCGGAACATAGAAGAAAACATGATGAAAATGAGGTACTAAAGCTGACTAAATCTATATACGCTGAATGCCCCGCTCCTGTTAAAATTATTAGATTGGGCAAACACACACCAGGAAAACACCGTATGCTTAAGGTAAGCTTTAGTACTGTAGACACTGTAAAATATCTTTTGCGCGAACATAAAAAAACAGATGACGACATTCGTCTCTACTCAGACCAAACACCTTCACAGAGAATGTACATGCAACAACTTAAAGACGAATTGTGCAATCGCGAAAAAACGGTGAATGTAATTTAACGATAAAATTCATTAAAGGCATGCCCAAAATCGTTGAAAAACGATCAAAAAACTAAATGAATCCATAGGAATAAAAGAAAGAATTTCCTACTCACTAGCAAGCAGTTATGATGAATTATCTTGTGGCACTTCCTCGTCTATAAACTTTTTTTATACTAATATACGAAGCATATGCAGAAATGGCAAATTTGATGAGCTAAAGAGTACACTTAAAGCTATTAAAGAAGTAACCCATGTAATTATTTTGACCGAAACCTGGATTAAAAATGAACTTGATGCAACATCTTTTAACCTACCGAATTACACACACATATTCAACTATCGTCCAGACAAGAGAGGAGGAGGTGTATCAATTTATGTACATAATAGCCTACAACATCAATTATCAGAAGATGTATATGATGAAGGCGTTCACTATTTATGGATATATTTACAAAAATATTCATTAAACATTGGAGCTATTTACAATCCTGGAAAAAAAAACCTAAATGCTTTTTTTGATAGATTCTCACAACAATTAGAAGATCGCAAACGCTGCATAGTATTTGGAGATTTTAATATAGATTTGCTCTCTGAATGCAGAGACTCTTGTAACTACAGAGATATATTGAAAACAGCCGGCTACAATATTCTAAATAAAATAGACATTGAATATTCCACTAGAGAGACAATGACAACAAGAACAATATTGGATCATGTTAATACGAATTTACACAATGACAAATTTCACTTTACAATAATTGAATCTCCACTATCTGATCATAAACAGATATATGTTGAGCTTAAAAAATATAAACACAAAGCTATACAGCGGACCTCCTATAATGCCACAGATTACTCAAGACTGTATGAAAATATGAAGAACAATGAACTTATAAATGAAAATCACGATTATAGCATTCTGGAATCACATATAAAGGAACAGATAAACTTAAGCAAACTCACGAAAATTAAATTGCAAAATTTACCACAAAAGGATTGGATTAATAAAAATATTATTGAAGGAATAAATAGAAGAAATACGTTATGGAAACAAGTGAAAAAAAACCCACATAACAAAGAATTAAAACAAGTTTATATGAAGGAAAGAGATAACACAAAGAAATTAATAAGCAGCGCAAAGAAAAAATATTATTATACTTCTTTCAAAAATTGTAACGGTGACCCAAAAAAGACATGGAATTTATTAAATACGTTGGCTAATAACACAATCAAAGCAATTCCGCTACCCCCAAAACTTATAATTAACAACTGCACAATTACTGACGGGAATGATGTTTGCGAACAATTAAACAATTTTTTTGTATCAATTGGTACTGAACTCGCAAGTAAAATACCAAAAAATCATCCAAATCGCCAATTTAACACTATGACATACATAAACGACGAACCCAATTATACAGTATGCGAGTTTGAACCATGTACTGTAGACGAAATTATTAACATTATAAAAAATCTAGACCCGGATAGCAGTACAGGTGTAGATGGAATAAGCGTAAAATCAATTAAATGCATATGTGACCTATTGGCAAAGGAGTTGACAGAATGTATAAATGAGTGTATGCGCCTTGGTATTTTTCCAATTAGCCTAAAAGTGGGAAAAGTATCTCCAATACATAAAGCAGGTTCTAGAACAGCAGCTGAAAATTATCGCCCAATATCAGTATTGCCCGTGTTGTCAAAGATATTCGAAAAAGTCATCTATCAACGACTACATAAACATCTAAATAATTTAAACTTTTTATTTAATCGTCAATACGGTTTTCGGCCTAAATCAAGTACACTTTCAGCTGCGATCGACTTAACAACCAAAATGAACATAGAATTAGACAACGGAAATGTATGTTTGGGAATATTTATCGACCTCAAAAAGGCGTTTGACACGGTGAGCCACGTACTACTTCTGGAAAAATTAAAGAACATAGGAATATCCGGTTCAGCTTACAAATTGCTAGAATCATACCTAAGTGAAAGAACACAAATAGTAAAAATAGGTAATTTCTCAAGTAGCCCGAAAACCATCGACTGTGGTATTCCTCAAGGTTCGGTTTTAGGTCCCTTACTATTCTCCATCTACGTGAATAATGTTAGCAAAATTAACTTAAGAGGTCACGTCACATTATACGCTGATGATATGTGCCTTTTCTACTTCGGAAAAGACATACAACAACTGGCAAGTAAGGCTCAAACTGACCTCGACAAATATAATACCTGGTGTCAATGCAACCTGTTGACAATAAACACAAAAAAGACATCATACATGATTTTCAGTGCTAAAAACAAGAAAGTTCTACATTTTCCGCAACTAATCATAAATAATGACGTCTTACAGCAATCACAACAGGAAAAATACCTTGGTCTACTCCTTGATGACAAACTCACATGGAAGTCACATATAAACATGGTTAAAACTAAATTACTATCTCTTGTTAGCATATTACGCAGAATGTCCTCCTGCATTCCGCATAAAAATCGTCAAATGCTGTACAATGCCCTGGTCAAATCGAATTTAAACTATTTAATTGAAATATGGGGTTGCGCCCCTGAAACGAACTTAAAACCTTTACAAAGAACCCAAAACAAGGTGATTAAAACATTATTTCATTATGATAGACTAACGCCCACACTTACTTTATATAAAAATACAAACATTCTTAATATAAAACAAACATACACTGAAAAAGTTTGTACCTTAATCAAAAGAATCTTAAATGGCCACATACACGTCGAAACTTCATTCACTAGAAGAACGTACACACGCAGTCAAAGAAGCACAAATAAAATTTTACAACAACATGCACCCAGAACTGAATACGGTAAACGAAACATTCTTTGTGAGGGAACAAAATTATTTAATAGTCTACCTACAGAAGTGCAGCTATGTACAAGTATTTCTCTCTTCAAATCTAAACTCAAAACATTTATTACAGAAAACATTTATGATTAAACACATTGGAAGAAAAGGGAATTTGTTAATTTAAAATAGTCACAAATACATAAATAATTCTACATAATCAAGTAAAAAAAAATAATAATAACAAAAACACATTAAATAAATAAATTGTTCAAAAGATATTAAATATATAACGACAGTTAAAACAATTAAATAAACTTTAATATTAATGTAAAAAAAAAATTATAAACACCTTTATAAACACTAACTAAATGAATAATATTCGTATTCGTCATACCGTAATATTCTTTACAAACTTGGCCTCATGCACTGCCGTATAATTTGATTGCGTAGAACCGTTCTGTTGGTGGGGACGGACGGTCAAGCGGGGACCAACAAATCAAATATTTTGTCTACCCCACATTCAAACAATATTCTCGTCTTTTTTGGGTCATTGATTTACGAATACACGGCGAAGATTTATAATGAGAATGGTGATTACTTTATTTATTATTATTATTCAAAATTTAACTTTTAAGGACTGTTTGATCGTATTGCCGAACTATTTTTAAAATTGGAAATGTTATATACTGCTCATTTTAAGTGAACTGTAACTTGTTCTTATGAGTAATAAAGATCTTTAAACCGAAAGTTCTTCGGGCATATTACCCGAAAAGAAAACTCTATGGAGCGTTTTGTAGTCCAAGGCAAGGTGGAAGGCCAGAGATCCTGCGGCCGCTCTCCAACCAGATGGGGAGATTTAATTAAGTCCTCACAAAATCCTCCCGCAATGCATCCAACAGAACCAAATGGAGAATTATAACAAGAGTCGGCATTTGTAATGACCTGCTCATAACCACGACCACTCTTGCTTTTTTTTTGCTCAATAAATAGTTTATTCAAATAAACTTAAACTATACAATAGATACATACAATTTAACTATAAAACTAGACGCGACCTACAAATGGCTGTGCAAATGGCGTATACGTGCTAGCGCGGCAAAGTCTAACCATATCACATTCACCTTGAGGAGAGGAAACTGTCCTCCTGTAAGACTTAGTGATGATATTCTGCCGCACTCAAACTGTGTGAAATACCTTGGCTTCCACCTTGATAGGCGCCTCACATGGAAACACCATATAAAACAAAAGACAGATCAAGTCAACCACCAGTTTCATAATATGTACTGGCTCATGGGGAGGAACTCTGTATTGTCGATGGACAACAAACTTCTTATCTACAGCTCGGTGCTAAAACCAGTTTGGGCCTACGGGATTCAGCTATGGGGTGCTGCAAGTAAAAGCAACATACTCTATCTACAACGAGTACAGAATTGCATCCTGAGGGCAATAGGCTAGTTTCCCACGTTACAAAATTATAAAAACTCTCTATCAGTAACGTAAAATACATAAAACTAGAACGATCTGCGATCTTAAAATTTTAATAACTTATGTCTGACGTGTTTTTTGTTCGGTCAAAGTTTGGTGGGAAAGTCCATTTTAAAGGTATGAAATTATAAAAAATAATTATTACCATTGTAGAAACAATAAAAAATACTATAACTTTTGTTACGGCGGCACTGGCTACATAAACGCAATATTTAACATAGCTGTCGTACAAATTTCTGATTTAATGCATATAAAATAGCAAGGAGTGACGTCATAACGTGGTGGCCTTTTGTATGGAGCGTTTTCGGGATAGTCCAAAATTGTGATCTTCAAGTTATCATATCTCGAGAAGTTTTTATGCAATCGAAGTAATTATTTCGCCTATATATATATAATTATTTATATTATTGGGACGTCTTAACAAATCGAAAAAAAAAATGGTATTGTTAACCAAGGAGCGCGACCAATAGGCTCGCTATTGTTCGCGCTCCTTGGTTCACAAGAAACGATGAAGTTCATGAATATCTGAACGTGCTGTTCGAGCGGTACAGGAAACAATATACGGAGCGGTTGTCCTTACACGAGAATCCACTGATAGCGGAATTGCTGGACCAGTCAACGGTGGTCAAGGGACTTAGAAGGGACCACCTTATTTGATTGGTAGGGGCGGCACTGGCCATCCCACCAAACAAGCCATACTATCTCAAAACAAATTCGCTTATGGTCTCATGACCGATACACGGCAAATCTAATACCATAAAAAAAAGAATCTACAACTCTAAAGAACCTAAAATTAAATAATACTAAAATAAAACTAACCAAACTAACTAAAATAAAAGTAAAAAGTTTGGCTCATATCGTTCCCAAGATGCTAGCAGCATTACCTCGCTGGATGGCTAAACTGATCCTTTGGGCGAGGAATGTGCCAGATCTTGGGTCACCAGTTGCGTCGACCAATCTTTTTCCTAATTCTTTTACAAACCTTGTTGTGCTGGGACCCCATGGACCAATATCATAATAACCAATATCAAGTGCTTGTGAGAGATTGATGCCTGTTGTAGATTCAGACGAATCTGGGTAACAGGTCACCAGGTCCTCACGCGCACACACCATAATACTTGTCATGTGTGACAAAGCGTCCATATGGAATGATTAAATTCATTGCTCATTTAAATACGTTGCTATTGCTCATTTTCAATTTATTTATTACAACTGTAAAGTAATAAGACGTACTCCTAGTTATGTGTTGTATGTATTGAAGCGCGTGTGCGTGTTTGAATGAAGTGTATGAATGTGTTTGTGTAGGTGTATGTAAGTGCAATTTTGTCCATGCGGTTAAAACAACTGTTCGGTGGCTCGCGGTGGTACGCTTAGTTTTTTTGTTGTAGTGGTTGAGTGATTTTTTTTGGTCATGTTTGTATATTATATTTGTATATTGTTATCCTATTGGTCGCATAAAGTTTTCGGTATCTTCATAATAATTAAATTATTTAAGGTTTTTAAACATTTTGTCAGTGCCGTCTTGCAGCATTATTTAGTGGTATTTAGCGGCCATGCCACATGGAGGGAAAGTATATTAAATATTGAAGATAGAATATTTTACTGAAAGAAAACATCATTTTATTTTTAACAATAAGTAGAACTGCATTCATAGATTTTTTGAAAATCGCCTGCCTCAACCGAGAATCGAACTCGTGAAATGTGAAAAAAAAACACACTTGTATTTTATTATTATATCCTTCGACAGAGTTAATCATAAGGAATATTTTTTTCCTAAATAAGCATCTACATGAAAGGAAGATAGTGAAATTTAACGATTTGTTTAAAATTTTGTTCAGGAAAATTTCCTCCGACTTTGCCGTGCTTCCAATAACTAACATTATCATTTCAAATCATTTATAATAATTAAATAAACACGGACTACAATAAAAACCAAACGGTGCTAGCTTTAAAAAAATATATCAAATGTTTAAAATGTGATCCATTCTTTAGTATACAAATTCTCACTCATTTAATAATTTCCTGATTTGGAATAATTGCACACTGTCGTACCGCTTCTTGTAAACTAAATATTTTACATAATCACAAAAAAAAATCCAGTGGGGTTAGATCTGCGGATCTTATCACTTATTGATATTTTTTTAATCACGTACTTATAATAAGGAAATCTTAATTTTTTAAGTGGGTAGGTAAATACTTTAATATGATAATGTTAGTTGTTGGAAGCACGGCAAAGTCAGAGGAAATTTTCCCGAACGAAATTTTAAACTAATGTTAAATTTCACGATCTTCTTTTCACTTAAGATGTTATGTTATTTAGGAAAAAATAATCCTTATAATTAACTCTATCGAAGGATACTTATAATAAAATACAAGTGTGTTTTTTTTCACATTTCACGAGTTCGATTCCCGGTTGAGGCAGGCGATTTTCAAAAAAATCTATGAATGCAGTTCTACTTATTATTAATGTCTTCTTTCAATAAAATATTCTATCTTCAGCATTTAATATACTTTCCCTCCATGTGGCATGGCCGTTCGACGCCCTGTATATCTAAGATTTTGTTCAGTTTATTGTAGAGGTAGGGTATCGGCCAAGGAAATTATAGAATTTATGTGAAATAGCCGTATTGTGTTTGGGTAATTGGCAGACTATGTCTTTCCTCCGTTTTTCTTTCCGAAGATTGGGATTCGTATTGTGACTGTATGTTTTTAAGGACCGTACAGAGTATAAAGGATTGCCTTACTGTTAGTAGATCCCACCCCCATCTCTGATAGGTGGGTTTTGGCCACTTCACCCCATGAGCTGATACAATAGTCCACTAGTGACTGGTACAACGCGAAGTACACTATTTTGATGATACAACGATTGGCTATGTGTTTTAAGGTTTTGTTTCTATATATATATATATATATATATTGCTGGTATTTAATGTCAATAAACTTGTTTGTAACCACGCGCTGGCAGTATATAGCCCTTCTGAGCGCTGAAGTAGGCTTCCTCCCAAATTTTACCACTGAAGAAGACAGCGGTGTTATCAGCAAATGTAATAACTCCACCTCCATGAAATTTAAGTTGGCACAGGTCGTTTATGTAAACAAGAAATAGTGTAGGAGATATAATGCTTCCCTGTGGCATTCCAAATTCCACGGGTAATTCTTCACTTGTCATATTACCTATCTTGACTTTTTGTTTCCTGTCGCAAAGGTCCCTCGACAGCTCCAGAGGCAGACCTCTCACGCCAACACTCTCCAACCTCTCTACCATGCTCGGTATAGGGATCGTGTCGAATGCTTTTGCAAGATCAAGAAATATTCCCAAACATTTCCTTCCACTATCCAAGTTCCGTATCACTAAGTGAACAAGCTCCAGAGGACCGCCGAAGCTAAAGCCGATTACCATCCGACATTTTGATTCCAAAAAAATGTATCTGGTTAAAGTTAATGACAAACATCTTCAGCTTAGTCGGTAGAGCTCTAGGTTTTCAACCATCTAAGCTAAATATAATAACAATAATCTAAGTAATAGTTTCATTTTCTCATTCAAAAATTCCAATGGTAATCGACTTTAGCTTCGGCGGTACCCTGGACCGCATCACTTAAGAAAAAAAGATTGTATCCGGACAAAGGGCATGCGTTACAACCAACATTCTTGCGGGCGCAGAAGTTGGCAGAAGCTGTCAAATATTATATTTATTTAATACAGCGACCTGCCCCGGCTTCGCACGGGTGCAATGCTGATACTAAATGTACTACAGAAGGTTTTTGCGCTTTGTCCTATCCTGTGTTTCCACAGTTATAGGGACGCACGCCGCGTCGGAGTTCAACTCAACCGTTATGTCCATAAGTGTGCATATCTGTAATATCTATGCTGTAAAGGGCCATATTGATCTATATTAAATGTATAATATTTTTAAGGTACCTAATTGGATAAGGATTAATGCTATATTGCTTAAAATCCATTATTTTTTGTAAAAAGTAAAAGTAAAAAACGATTATTGTGGGTTATCCCTAAGAGATAGACATATACCATCGCGGACTTTTTTGTAGACCATTTTAAGGTGAACCATACTGTACTACATTCTTTTGATCTATCTCGTAGTGTCAGCCAGCGTTTGCATGTAAGCGCAAAAAATGTGTTTATTTACGACATCACATTAGAAACCTCTAAAATTATCATTGTTTCTCTACTATATTATGCATGTATTATACGTATAAACCTTCCTGTTGAATCACTCTATCTATTAAAAAAAACCGCATCAAAATCCGTTGCGTATTTTTAAAGAACTAAGCATAACTTTGTTTTATAATATGTAGTGTGATAATATATGTATATGTATTATAATTATACCATTAAATGCAGATAAGTGTCAGTCAATCATTGTGGGAAGCTCACACTTCATTTCGAGACTCCAAGGCTGTGTACACCCCAATGTCGTATTCGATAGTAATATAATTCCATTTACATCTACTGTTATAAACCTAGGTATTGTCATAGATCAGACTCTATCGTGGGCCCCACATGTTAATGAAATTAGTCGCAAGGTATATGCATCCCTTCATTCTCTCAAACGTCTGCAATATTTCCTCCCTCTGGCAACAAAGGCAATGCTAGCTCGCTCTTTGCTTCTACCGTTATTAAATTACGGGGATGTCGCCTTTCTTGATCTCTCCGAGGAATTGTTGGCAAAGTTGGAGTGACTCCACAACCAGTGTATTAGATTTGTTTACGGACTAAAGAAGTTTGATCATGTCTCTAAATATCGTCAACGACTTGAGTGGCTCCCGATTAGAAAACGCAGAAATGTCAATTTGTTATCATTCCTTTACAATGTTATTTACAATAGATATGCTCGCACATATCTTAGGGAGAGGGTTCCTTTTCGCAATGTTGACAGTCGACTGCGTTCGTGTAGTGATCCGATACTGGAGATGCAGGCGCACACTACATCTACCTACACGAATTCATTCACTGTAAAAGCAGTAAGGCTCTGGAATACACTCCCATTGAATGTGAGACTAGCGCCCTCGCTGGAGTCTTTCAAGTCTCGCGTTAGCAAATATTTAATGCTTAACGTTGATGTGTGAAATGGTTGATAATATATATTTCTTTTTAATATTTATGAGACTTGTCTTACGTGTATATTTTGCCATTTATTGATTTAATATGGCTTGTATTTCCTTGAATAGTAATATTAGAATATATGTGCATAAGTAATATAATATGCTACCATTATTGCTGTAAATATTTTGTAGTCTATGACTTTAGGAAGTTGTACTTTCTCGCTATTTATTATTGTTATATTATTATTATTGTTTCTGTCCATCCATGCATCAATTATGCTTGTACACGTTGTCCCGCTCACGTTTTTGTATGTGTTCCTACCAAACACATAAAGGTTGGCTGGAAGAGATCTCTAAAAGAGATAAGCCCGCCTTTGTACATAACATTTCCTTATATTATTATATTTTTTTTATACTACGTCGGGTGGCAGACAAGCATACGGCCCACCTGATGTGAAGCGGTTACCGTAGCCATATAAACGCTGGCAACATAAAATATCGCTCGCGCGCCACCACCCCCGCTGCCATCGCAGCATCTCCTTCCTGTCTGGTGCCCTCACTCACTCGGAGGAACACAACAGCCCTCAAGGGAACCGTTATTTGGCTGCGGTATCTGTGAGGTGGAGGAACATTCCCCAGTCGGGTAACTTACAATTACGCTCCCTACCTTTCGCCAGAGCTTCGTTTGTCAGTCAGCAGGGTGCAACGCGCGCAGGTGAAGTTGGCTTTGGTTCAAAGATGTTGATGAACCACTTACACCCCAAAAATATAATACTGTAATTATGGTTTTCTTGGTGTACAATAAAGAGAATACAACAATAACAACAACCATTTAAACAATACATATTATATGTATCAAACATCTGTGCAAAGATGGACGACAGTGTTATGGCGCCTTTTAAATAATATTTTCAAATGATATTGTTTTGAAAGACGTACATATGTTTGTATGATGGTATCATATACATAATATATGTATGAGACCTTAACGATGCTTACACGCGGTATCGAAACAATATGTTTGCAAAGAGTTTGCTTCATATTTTGAATTTTACTGATTTTACAATGTTTTCTAGAAATATGTCTGAATTATAACATCCTTTTCTTCATTTATGTCAAATCACTTCTAGCAGTAAAGTAGAGAATTACATGGCTATCAATCCAAGCGAGAAGTTTCCTAATCCAGACCAATATCAATTTGAATTCTCCCAGGACCAGGGACGCTGGTCTGGAGATTTCAAGTACTTAACAGGGGCCCTACCGCCGAACCTGAAGCCGTTTACCATCGAATATTTTGATTCGAAAAATAGGTCTTACATTTTAGCTATTGACAAACATCTGTAGTATTTTGGTAGAGTTCCAGAGTTTCTACTAGCTAAGCTAAACACGTGCTTTAAGCTTAGCCGTGTGGTTTCCGGCAGACTAGAATAGAATCACTCCGTTTCTTCCCGTGGATGTCGTACAAGGCGACTAAGGGAAATACATTATCAAACATCGATCGGGCCTCTCCAAACCGTTTGACCAGCGTGGGGAGTATAGGCCAAATCCTCCTTCCGTCTAGTACGGACGAGAGAGGTTCGTGCTCCTGTAGTGGAGACTAAAATGGACCTGATGATGAGATGATGAGAAGCTAAACATAAATACCCTAAATCTAGCAATAAAAAGAATCCGATGAATCGGCTTGTGATTAGCCGGTAGGGCCCCTGTAAAGTACTTGAAATTTTTTGAAAAAAAATTAACAAAAACAATCTAATATATAAACTTCTCATGACGCGGTGTTTGTCGGCGATTTCCTCCGAAACGGCTTAATCGATTTTTATGAAATTTTGTGTGCATATCGGGTAGGTCTGAGAATTGGCCAATATCTATTTTTCACACCCCCTAAATGATAATTTTTATTTTATTATGATTGAAAAATACGCTTCAAATTTTTACCCTGCTACCTTTACTTCACCCCTAAATTAATATGGAAAAACAACGTTTTCCGTGTCAGCTAGTGTACTATATTATAAATAGGTAATATCATCTCATTCACTTTCACTAATAAGAGTTATTTGGGCAAAAATCTTAATCCAAGAGATCATTAACCTGTAAACAATAATAAAACTAAGAGAATGTTTGTTTATGCATCATTAGCAGTACTGCCTAGTTATCAAGAAGGACAAGCAAAATGTTCAAAGTATGTGTTGTGCTGTTAATGATCTCATTTCAAGACGTCACTGCTGATGTCACTGATGGAACTGAACTGGTGATGTCGTTTTTGGTAAGTTGATTTTGATTAATCTTTTCAGCGGAATAAATACACTGTTATGATATAAATGTCCTGTCATTCTGATTAGGCTAAATGGGCACTCCCAGCCCACCCCTCAATCCACGCTATCACGTTCGGGTTAAGATAGACCAATATTTTTTTAAACTGCATAACAGCACTAACAAATAAATATTATCATCAGACGGCTTAGGCAGAAATATCCACTTCTTTGGCTCAATAAAAAGTGAATGATAGATGATTTTCTCTTTCTGATAAAGAAACACTTCCACCTATAGCAATTTTGTACTCTCGGAGACATGTAGGAGTCTAGCAACCAACTCCCCTTAATACAATCTTTATTGATGTTATTTAAGTTGCACATGTGATTAGATTGACAAACGCAAGGTGATTATCAAATTTCAAAAGAACTTCGTTGTTTCAGGTACATCGTCATGGAGATAGAACACCGGTAGAATCCTCATTGTCCTACTCAAATGACCCTGAAACCCTAAAGGAACTGTCTGCAGCCTACGGATATGGTCAACTTACGGACGTGAGTACATCTTTTCGGCCTTTGTTTCTTTATTCTATTGATTGACAAACCACTTGCCGTCTATCAGAAGTTAGGCAGCTACAGCGCTTGAACCATAATGAACTCACGCGTCACCATCTCTGCTGGCTGCAACGTCTCGTCTGTGGTTGTCTGAAGCTCTTGCTCCATCTATAACGTGGAAAGCGTTGTTGAAAGGTTGGTTGGAAATAGTAACTAGCTGACCAGCATTACAGCCTTCAAGCGGGCGCGCGGTCATTTGTAACGGCAGCGGTCACGCGTAACCTAAAAGACCTATGGGATAATATCAGAGAAATAAAATACTTATTAATCAATATCATTTATTATTTTGTAATTAGAAACATTGATCTTTTTGTAGAACATTAATTTGTCGGAAAAAAAAATTGTTTAAGTAAAATCTAATTTATAAAAACAGAAGACACAAAGTAACTATTGTTTGAATTAAAAACCCAGTTTAGAAAAAATAACCATCTTAAGTGCCTGTATCTGAGCTATAAATATCTAATGACTAATTACAAAAAATAAAATTATAAAATCAGTTGGCTTCATGAGACCAAATAATTAAAATAACGATCATCTTAGGTCTACTTTTGTTCTTCGGTGTCTACATCAAGATAACATTCATTGCAAATGAAGGCTTCTACAAATATTTCTGTGACACGTGCAGTGGGTATTCGATTGTCTCCTTTTTGTTGATGTGGTCAGTAGTTTATGACCCTTGGTCACCGAGGTCCCATTCACTCTCTTCATCTTCTCGTAGTACTTCTTCCGTTATGGCACTCGATATTATCGGTCGTTGACAACTCATTTTTATGAATAAAATGTTTAATTTGACAATACCTTATGATATTCCAAAAAAAAAACTTCGCGTTCAGCGTCTCGCGCAACGTTTTCGACGCCTGCGCCGGAGCTAAAAAAATTACTCTCCTTGCGGTAAATGGGGCACGGGGAGAAAGTGTAAACTGTTTACTTGATAAACTATGACAAGCTACTTAGAGCATGATTTGCATTCAATGAGAATTATTGTTAATATCAGCGAAAATGTATTGAATGCGGTCGATTCGGCGTTACGCGACCGCTTGAAGGTTAGAGAGGTTTTGGTGTAAGACGTACAATACGTACCTTCTGAAAACTCACTTATAGAATAAGGCAATACATCAGGCAGTTTGATCTACACTACTTTGCGTACTTCCGCCACTAATTCATGCAAACTACTGCCAGCAGACACCCACCCGCTACCGTTAGTAGACACATGCGAGTGCCGTGGCTGCTACGGTCGTCACTGCTCCAGCAGTCGTCTGCTGCGGCTGCAGTTGTCTCGCGACTCTTCACCATCTGAAACAGAAGAAACATGCAACTGCCGCCGCCCCGATGCCGTGGTCTACCGAATACATCAGGCGTAAAACCATAATATACCTATATTTGTATGTCGTGCTTTCAGGCAGGAAAAAAACGCGCCTACGAACTGGGCAAATACATCAGTCGTCGTTACGCAGAACTTCTAGCGCCCAAGTACAACCGCTCTGAAGTGTACATCCGTTCCACTGACTCCACCAGGACTAAGATGACCATCCTCACTGCGCTTGCTGATATCTACGCTCCCAATGGCGATGGATGGAGCGATGAGTTGAACTGGGAACCTGTACCATATACCACCGTTCCCTTTAAATATGATTTTGTGAGTATCACGTGTGATAGGCATTAGATAGATAAATATCACTTACAACTGTACTTCAATATTAGTTAGCATTGTATTCAGTAGAACCACAGTATAAGTAATAGTTGAACCACGCTAACTACGCACAGGGTCCGCAGTGTCCGCACACGCTTTGCGCCTGCGTTACACCCGCGCTTGCCACGCATTAAGTCGTCGCGTACGCTCCGCGCACACCTCGCACCCGCTGATGGAACTAGTGCAGTGACCTCCTTAATTAGCGGTATTGTGATCGAAGTTAGCGGCTTTCTTAATCATTGGAAACGCGGCTATGGCGCGAGGCGTGCGAGTGGCGGACGCGTGGCGTGCATGTGTCGACTGAACACGAACTTAGCTTATAGACTACACAGAAGATTCATAACCAGTATGATATATGGAAAGGGTTTCAAGAACATTTTGCTTAACCCATTACCGCCCGCCGTACACGGGAAAGTACACCTAAACATTGTACAGTTTAATATTATTCGTTTAGAATTTATACTGATTTAATTAGTAATATCATAACTACACAATGCAACTTATCGACGAAAAAATAATACATGACGATAGCATGAAGAAAAATGTCACTTTCGTTTGTCACAAATTGGCATTACCGATCGAGCTATTCCGGTAAGTTGTAATAATTTATTTTAATTAGTAAATCATGAGTTATTTGCTCATTTTTTTTATTAAAAACTATTGTCGGTTCATATTGAAACGTCTAATAACGTTTTAGTAATACTTAGTTTCATTATCTCGACAAAACGATTGATTTTAGTTGTATGTACCTGGCTGTGTACAACGGTCACTTATGTACTAATATTTTACAGGCATACACAAACATATTATATAATGGCGAGTCGACGTGTACAGTGTTTTAAGTCGAAACAATTATGACAGACTAGAAGAAGCAATTGAATCTATAATGGCTGATGATAATGATGATTCGGAGTATGATGTATTCTTGTTACCACCTGATCTTGCAGTGGTAAGTGATGAAGAAGAAGGAAACGAAGACGATTTAACATGTTCAACTATTCCGAGATTGGTTTCTGGAACAGTTGATGTGATTCCTCGCTTCCCAGATCATGATGTATCTGATTGGGATGACAGTGATCATGAGCCCTTTTCAAATTTCACCCCGCCTCCAAAAAGATCCAGAAATGAAAGTTTGACTGGGCCTACTTGGAGAAAGGCCAAACCAATATATAGCGCTACCCATGAAGCTACCGATAATATTCAGAACAGACAAAAAACATTGTAGATGAATTGGCAGGCCATAATCCTTTATATTCCATAATGTTATTTGAAAATATTTTTGATGATGCGACTGTAAAAATGATAGTCGACAATAGTATTTTATATGCCGGTCAAAATAACAGACACAACTTTGAAATGGACTCTGTTGATTTCAAAAGATTTTTGGGAATATTGGTACTAACTGGATACCACGAACTACCATCTGAACGTGCGTATTGGAGTCTGGATGAGGATCTTGGCATTGAGATGGTTACGAACTGTATGTCACGTAATCGTTTTCTGGACATAAAAAGAAATTTGCATTTTGTGGACAATTCTATAGCTGGAAATACAACCGATAAAATGTACAAAGTAAGATCGCTATGTGAAATGATTCAAAAGAACTAATGCCAGTGGGGGGTTTTTCATGAATCTTTATCCATTGATGAATACTTTGGCCGCTATCCTGCCAAACTATTTATTGGGCAAACCTGTTAGGTTTGGGTATCGAAATTGGGCGGCAACAAGTTCAGATGGCTATTGTTATACTTTTGATCTGTATTGTGGTAAGTCACACGAAGTTTCTGTAGATCCTCTTGGTGCAAGGGTTGTGAAATCCCTCCTAGCAAAAATGCCAATCGTCCCCAACGAACACATATATGGATCAACTATCATTCAGACGAGCTATAGTACGTGCCTATCTGCAATCATCATAAGTGAAGACTAGGCCTACATCATCCTCTGTAGTTGGAATTGAGCGCAAAAATCATGGCCACAATCCTGTGCGTATTACAAATCTGCTACGATGTGTTATTTGTCACAGTCGCGTTCGTTGGCAATGTGAGCTTTGTGATAAGAGGATATGTGTGGAACGTCCTTGCTTTGGACAATTTTACTATTGATGCGGCCATTGTACACGGCCGGGTACACCCATGTAATTCCAAAAGTAAATTATTTTTTCAAAAAAAAAAAATTATACGTCATTTATTTTGTCTATTCCTAAGCAATAAATAATATAAAAAAATATTTTTTACACGCAGCTTCATTTTGGGCGTTAATGGGTTAAATTGAAAATAATAACATACGTCAACGTATGTTATTATTTTCAATTTAAGCAACAGCAGCTATGCTGCTAGGGATATATACATAATTCCGATCTACTTACTTAATGCTCTTGATTTAACAAATATAACAAATTCTAAATAACTTCCAATATCAACTATAACTTATTATAAAATAATTAACTTCCAATATCAACTATAACTTATTATAAAATGTGTTTATATATATGACCACAAATGATTTGTGTTTCAGAACTTGGCCATAATTAACTGCCCCACTTTCACATCAGCCTTCCATAGTCTGTACGAGGCACCATCTCTATCAGTATCGCAGACTTACAGTTCTACCCTCAATGTACTATCAAGTGTGCTCGGTTACAATATCTCTCAGATTCCAGGCTTAGTCTATCCTATATACGATACTTATACCTCCCAGGTAAGATTTCCTGATATTCATCATCATATTTAAAGATTAAAAAGAATTCTCTGGTTTGAAATTATCTGTCAGGACAAGTTACCACCATGAACCAAAATTCATCGAAGTGAGTGCATTCAAATTTAATCCAAAAACTGAATTTTATTTAACAATTTCAATGTGTTACTTTTTCGTCAACTTTTTGTGATGTTACAAAGAAGCTGTATTTTTATTTTCGATCAAAATAGGTATTTTATTCCGATTTTTTTCTATTCAAATGTATGTCATAACATAACACGTTAAATTGTCTACCTAACCATATTATGGTCAGGTAGACAATTTCAGTCGTGACTGCACAATGAAGTTCATTGTTCATTGCCTTTCTTTGGCGGTCGCCTCTTGTTAATCCTGGCTAAACAGGAGACACAGCGGTGGGAACGTGTGGTGGGCCCCCGTGCCGTTAACTGAAAATAACTCTTGTTTATGTGCGTTTAAGACATTTCATCATCATCGCAAAATATCAAAATAATATGTACAATTATCTTGACACAACCGTCCATGATTGTTAATCTTAAAGCTTTAGTAGACTTGATCTCCTCAAAACTATCTTTATAATAGATTGTTCTAAAACTTAATTTTAATTGTAGCTCAGTCTGGGACTTGCATTAGATCCAGCAGTCGAAGCGATCTGGGATGATGTAGTAGCAGCAGCTGGTGCCTCAATTGATCTGACTTTTGGAGTTGACGAATACATACCATTGCAAGCAGGTAAGTTATAAAGACCTCGACCTTAACCGTATTTAAAGGTGCAGTCTACCATCGATGATAAAATAACTGAAATGAGAAAGACTGATAACATCGAAGTAACATCTAAATATATAAAAGAAGAAACTGACTGACTGACTGACTGACTGATATATATATCAACGCACAGCCCAAACCGCTGGGTCTAGAGATTCCAAATTTGGCACGTAAGTTCTTTATGATGTCTAGGGATGCACTAAGAAAGATTTTTTAAAATTCAAACCCTAAGGGGGTGAAACGGGTGTCCAAATTTTGTATGGGGAAACAAGATTAGGTGAACTATTTTATCCGAAACTTTACATGAGTACTTCTATGGATAAATGGGTAAACACGTGTTTCAGGATTTTTAAAAATTCAACCCCTAAAGGGGTAAAATGGTGCGAAAAAGTCTGAACATCGTCATGGGTATTGTTTTTATGGTTTATCGGGTCGCTGATTACGAAAACAACAACTATTTTATGATCTAACATAGCCCACGTGACATAAAATCACCCCTGTGGAGATGAAATGGGGTTGAAATATATAAAAGAGGAAACTGAGTGACTGACTGATATATATCAACGCACAGCCCAAACCGCTGGGTCTAGAGATTCCAAATTTGGCACGTAGGATCCTTATGACGTCTAGGGGTACGCTAAGAAAGGATCTTTCAAAATTCATCCCCTAAGGGAATGAAACGGGGGTCCAAAGTTTGTATGGGGAAACATGATTAGTTAGACTATTTAATCCGAAACTTTACATGAGTACTTCTAAAGATAAAAGAGTAAACACGTGTTTCAGGATTTTTCAATATTCAATCCCTAAAATGGTAAATTAAGGTCAAAAAGTCTGAAAGTCGTCATGGGTATGTATTGTTTTTAAGGCTTAAAAAAACAACTATTTTATAATCCAACATAGCCGACGTGACATAATTAACCTCTAAGAGGGTGAAACGGAGATCCAAAATTTGGATAGGGAAACGAGATTAGTTGGACTATTTTATCCTAAACTTTACACGAGTATAAATAAATGAGTAAACACGTGTTTGCCCCGAATTTCACGCGAGCGAAGCCGCGGGCGAAAGCTAGTGTGTACTAGAATTGGTATTAATCAAGGGAGTGATAATGACTCCATTCAACCCCCTTGGAATTTTTAAGGCTTTAGACTGTTGTTAATTCTATTGATAAGTATAGATTATTTCGAGACAGACAAGCATAATCAACTTTAGAGCTAAAGCCAACTACACCTGAACGAAATAAATCTGATGCTTTACAGCTTTACAGCAGGGTGTTGAATATATTTTAATTAGCGATGAATTGGAGACACACTGCATTGGCAATAGACTGCCTAGTACTTCTAATTGAGGAATGAAGCAAGTCTGAAGCAGTTTTCATATTTACTAATTAAAGAGAGCAATCCTCTGATTTGTGATCGTTTCATAATTTATCTTCAGGTGTACTTCTAAATGAATTCTTCGACTACTCAGCCAAGGCTATTGCTGGCGAAGACACTCAGAGGTTCAGGATTTACTCCGCTCACGATTTCAACGTGTACTCCTTCGAAGCTGTCACCCAGATCACTGAAAGACAAGGTGTGCCCAAATACGCCTCTGCTTACTCACTAGAAGTGAGAAAGGTTACTGAAACTGGGCAATATGTTGTTTTGGTAAGTTATAAAGGTAACTTCCGTAACTCAGGTAGGACAAACTTACGAAGCTGATATAAATCGGTTACTGTAGGTCTGTTTCGAATTCAATAACACCGGAACTCTCTCTCTTATTACAGCATTGTTTGTTAATGAACGGTGCGCCCAACTTGTAGATGAAAAAGGCTTGGCAGATAGAAGAAGGATTGGTTGGCCCATGGTAGAAAAACACGAGGTATATTCTTTAGTGACATATGTGATCACATGATTTGAACTTACGTTCGTCATCAACGATATTTTGTGCGGAAAATTACAGATTTTGACAAATAGACTCGTGACGTTGTCTTGCCAATATGCGGGAAGAACATACCTGATGTTATGTACCATGGGTATGCCATTGATTAGACAAAACACTCAGCATTTCACCTGTATCGTCGTCAACCCTTATTCATCCCAATGCTGGGATACGGGCCTCCTCCCTTCGATTGGGGGTTTAGATCATACTCCACCACGCTACTCAACTGCGGGTTGGTTCCGTTCCGTTAGTTCACTTGTATGCCTTATATATTTCTTATTCATAAAATTTTCAGCCCGTATACTTACCTGGGCCTGGAGAAGAAGAGATCTATCTGCAAGTGAAGGGCTGTGACCAGCTCTGTGACTACGACCAGTTCGTCAAGATCACTCAGGGAAACGCTCTGGATGTAGACTCTTGGAGAGCTGAGTGTGGGTTCACAGATGACATCGAGATCGATGACTCCTCTATCGCTTAAGTAGTTATAAAAATTGTCCGCCTATCTATATTTCTTAAATATACAATATTTATTTACAAGCCTGTTTGTCTTCTTACAAAGCGCATACACACCCCGGCTACTCCATACAAATGTCGTGACGTTAACTACTACATAAACAATGGTACCTGTTCAGAGCGCGAATGAGCGTGTGTGCGTGCATCGTCATTCAAACTGTTCCAGATTTGTCTCATAGGTATACTATATTGCACGTAGTGCTATTACTTATACTGTGGTACATATAAGAATTTATTGGTTGACCGATTCAAGATTAAATATCTGTAATTAGGTACAGTCACATGAAAAAGTCCATATAGCTTAAAGAATAAAATCGTGTGCTCGCAATTGTAGGTTATCAATAGTAATATAAACCTTAATAGAACAGTGTAAGGTTTGAAACAATTTCAGACAGATGCAAACCATTGTTTCAAAAATATTATATGCATTTTTGTACGTGACTGTACATCAGAACTTTCAACACAAAATTTAATTAATATTTCTGGCAGTTATGAGAAAACGAATTAAATCTTTTTAAGTCATATCTGAAAAATAGACGGCAGTTCATAGAAATGACTAAAACGAAAATGGTCGTGAAACGACAGCTAGATCTAAAACCGAACAAATAGCAAGAGGTGTACCGCAAGAATCAATCTTAGGACCAGTACTAAGTATTCATAATTTTCACTAATGATCTCATTAATTATATTAAGAAAAACATACCTGACATTGAAACAATAAACTTTGCTGACGATACGAATGCTATAATTTATGATACTGACATGGATCAATTGAATATTAAAATCAATGCTCCACTAAATGCCTTTAATGAATGGTTTAATATAAATAATTTAAAATTAAACTGCGGTAAAACAAAAACTATTTTATTTAAATTGACAACTAAAAATAAGGCTACCTTGGACGTTAAATTAAATGCTGAAAAAGTATATACAATTAATAATGTAAAATTTTTGGGTACATATATCGATGAATACCTAAATTGGAAAAGTGAAATTACAGCAATTGAAAATAGTTTATCATCAGCCTGTTTTGCAATACGGAGCCTTCGAGATGACATAAATGTAGATCGACTTAAAATGGTTTATTTCGCATTAGTCGAATCAAAATTAAGATATAGCATAAAGTACTGGGGAAATAGCTCTAAATACAATATACATAGAGCATTTGTAATCCAAAAAAGAGCCCGTGCTATGGTTAGAATACCCCCTTTGGAATCGTGTAGACATATTTCTATGACCTTGCAATTCTAACCGTTCCAGGTCTCTATCTACTTATATTGCTCACAGACCTTAAAAAACAATTGGCTAAGACTGAGACAGAGGAAGAAAGAGTATTACGGGAAGATACTAGAAGAAAGAACTTACTAACAGACATAACACCCGGGTTTAATATAGTACTACATAGTGCACGTTACCAGGATAAAAAAGCATACATTGTATTTCGTAAGTTTATTTATTTGTCTCTGTAGATCATTTTTTTTTTATTATAGTATTATCCAATTCATTCTGTGAAACAGCAAGTTCCGACTGTAATTGACATATAGTTTCTTTCAACTCCTGTATCGTAGTTAAATCTGCTATTGTAGGGTCCATGCTTCGTGAAAGTAGGTTTTCAGGCTCAGGTGTTGAAGGAGATTCGTTAAATATACACAGTTCTGTGGGGTCTTGTGTTTGAAAAGTAAAGTCTGTTGGCGTGGATTGTAATGCTGCACTTGGAGAATATTCGGTATTAGTAGATTTTGTGTCGTTTGCATTTGGGTTAGGTGTGTAACGCATTCTCCTTGTCATTACATTCGATGTCTATGCTGTCGATACACCTTTCAATTTTTGTTTGCAGGCATTATTGTTGCACTTCCAATTCTTCCTTGTGTTTGGGCTCTTTAACCGGTGTAATTTCTCTGTATAACCGACGCAGTCGTATTCATAGTGATTCCTACATATCGAGTATTGTACTGTGTCTTTTGGGTTCACTTTACTTTTACATTTATGACACGAGACAAGTGACGCCACCTGGCGGCATATTTTGATATCGTTCTTTGTAGTCATTCTAATAATTGAACTAAATGATGACTATTGATGTTATCGATTAAACTTCAAAAAAACTGCTGGAAAAAATTGATGAGTGCTGCGGGGTTCGAAGTCAGTACGGTGAAACCAAAGGTTGTATAATTGTGCATTCGTCCAACTTGGGCGTTGCTCACCATGTCGAAATTTGCATATTATAAGTTTATTCACACGTGACAGGTTTCATTCGTCATCGGTAGATGGCGTTGTGTTTAATAATACAGTTGCTTTAAATGTCAGTAATTTAGCATTGGGTATACTTTGTCAGTTTGCTTTTTCTTGGTGCTGCTAGTAATAATTTGTCAAATGATTCATAAGATGATTACTGGTGTCGATGTTTAACGAAAGATGTCGCTGTTTATATGCACATTGGAATATATAGTCTTAGTCAATGGAAATAAGATCGATTTTGCAATATCATTAATTAAAGTCTTTGTTTACAAGATTATGATTTGAATTTAATAACTGTCCTAGTAGCCAATTTAATCAGTTTTCCCATTTATTTCTCCTTGAAAAAACATTTTTTCACTTTGATAGTGCATACACTTGTTATATTCTACACAGATCGTATAGTTTTTATTTGTATTATCCTTTTATTTTTGTCAACTTAGTTCAAAACACTGCACTTTATTGTTTTTGAGATAAAAGGATTCTGATACACACATTCTGTATTCGTTCCAACTTATTCATCAATTCTTCCGAAATGTCCAGATATGCAATATCTCCGTAATCTATGAGCGGTAACAGAAGGGTACGTACTAATACAGCTTTGGTGTTAACAGGGAGAAAGTTTTGAAGCCGTTTCAAAGAGTGTAGAAACGCAAATATTTTGCGGCTAGCTTCGTTGTTTTGTCTGAGAGAGAATCTGATCAAAAATGATGCCCAAGTTTTTGACCGAAGTGGAGTATGGGATGATGTTACCATAAAATACAACATTGAGGCATACTATATTTTGCAATCGAGACGTATAATAAGAACTACCAATAATTATTGATTGTGACTTGTTTAAGTTTTATTCATAAAATAAAAATTTCCACTTTCATCATTTTCTTCGCACCTTATTTCCTAGACATTATCGCAACAGGAGGCTGATAAAGAAAGGCATGCGCCTTTTTTAGTGCACGTGCGGCCGGAAGTGAGGTACAAGGCAGGCGGCGCCATCAACGGGTCATTTCCTGGCTCGTCTTCTCGCCCTTCAATGTCTCTGCGTAGACCTATAATTATATAGAAGTGACAATAAATATATTATGTCATCATCATCAGGTCATTTGAGTCTCCACTACAGGAGCACGATCCTCTCTTGTCCGTCCCAGACAGAAGGAGGATTTGACCTACACTCCCACGCTGGCCAGACGGGTTGGGGAGGCCTGATCGATGCTTTATAATGAATTTCCCTTAGTCGCCTTGTACGACATCCACGGCAAGAGACGGAGTGATTCTATTCTAGACTGCCGGAAACTACTCGGCCAGTTTATTATGTCATCGTCAACCCTTATTCTATTATTCTAGCCACTGCCGGGATACGAGTCTCCCCTCAATCGAAGGGGTTTAGAGCATACTTGACTACGCTGCTCAACTGCGGGTTGGCGGATAATTTATACGGCATAACAACGTTTGCTGGATCAGCTAGTTTAGGTATAGAATCTATTTTTTTACACGAACAAAAGTTCGATCTGTGTGATTGTAAGCAGTCATCGCAGTCTATGGACGCTTGTGACATCAGAGGCAGAGATTGACTAGTTAATCGACCCATGAAACCGCTGGGTTTAGAGACAAGATATATTTCATAAAGGTTCCTTAGATGACGACTAAGAAGTAAGATGCACAAATATTATAAGATACTAGGAGGTTACCTATGCATAACTTGATTTACTCCCAGCCATGTAATATTAAATAAAAATAAATTTACGACAATATGAGATAGAATATAATAATTTATAATTGTTTCAATAGTGAATATTGTAGCATAAATTAATTAAGTAGATTTAGTGGAATTGTATCAAATCTGTCACCAATAAAGTTCATTCATTCGTCATTCGTTAATGTTTCCCAGCAAAGTAATTGCCTATAAATATTTGCATGCTATTAAGTATATAATATGGCTAAATGGGCATAAGCAACTTTACTTTTAAGATCCAACCGGTGGGATCTAAAAAAATATTATTTCAAACAAACCATTTGCGTTTGTATTTTTCGTCAGTCGGGTAAAAAAAGTAATAAAAATTAAAAAGTACGTCTATTTATTCTTAACTCTGTGATGGCTCATTATTGAGCTGAGAATTTCATCTCGACCGGGAAATTGCCCTGTTTTATGGGATATTTAACCTTCCTTGATATTTCAACCTTGATTTGTCACCTGGGGTTTTTTTTACCCTATATGTATACAGGGTGATTGGTAAATTAGTGACCGATTAAGTAGTTTTCATCGACAAAACAAGTGTGAAGTTGAAAAAATTATTCACCGTATAGTTCAATCACCTGATCCCTTTTGTATGAGGAAGTAAAATTTTTCATATATCTGTATATGGCCGTGTGGTTTCCGGCAGACTAGAATAGAATCACTCCGACTCTTCCCGTGGATGTCGTACAAGGCGACTAAGGGAAATATTATAAAACATCGATCAGGCCTCCCCAACCCGTCTGGCCTGCGTGGGGAGTGTAGGCCAAATCCTCCTTCTGTCTGGGACGGACGAGAGAGGGTCATGCTCCTATAGTGGAGACTAAAATGACCTGATGATGATGATGATATCTGTATATATAAAAAATAATCCCTCTTTGCCTTGGTCACGTCATCACGCGAGAATAGTTGGACCGATTTCGGTAATTATTTGTTGTGTTTGTTATTATCAAGGGAATATTTAATAGGGTTCATAGGAAAGAAAAAAAAAAGAAAGTAACGCAAATAATTTGAAAATTTAAGAAAACTGAACGACCATGTTAATTTTTCAAATGTAACTTTATAGTTAATAACCGTAGGATCGCGCTGGATGCAAGCCGCTTCCAACCGGTCTTATTGGAGATCTAGAGGGGAGGCCTATGTCCAGCAGTGGACTTTCAATGGCTGAGATGATGATGATGAACTTTATAGCGTTTCACACAATTGTCTGTCAGTCATTTGACAGCTTGCGCGGGACCAATTCGATGTCTGTCGGATTGGCTACTTCATGATAATAATAAATAATTTGAAATTACATGTATTACCAACCGATGCCAACTATAGCGGTTAATCTGGAGTTATGCAATGTGATTTCTACTTTTTTTTATGTATCTATATATGTTTGTTTATGAGTCGCGATAACCAATGATTTGAAGGCTGGTCCTGGGGCTCTATCGCCTATCTACCTACTGAAGCCGATTCCCATCGAATTTTTTTATTCAAAGTCAAAGTCAAAGTCAAAATTCTTTATTCTGTGGGCCCTCGCGGGCACTTAGACACGTCTTTTACAATTAGGTATATTTTTTTTATCTACCAGCATTTCGGAATGACCATTGACGAGAAGAAATGCCGAAAGAAACTCTGTCAATATAGGTCTTTTTTAAATAGCCATACAATATTATCATTATACATAATACAGTACAATATTCCATAAATATTCTAAAAATAGACCTTAAGTTAAAGTTAATGACAAACATTTTCAGTTTAGTTTCTAGGGTTACCAGCTAAGCTAAACACAATTACCACCTATCTAAGCTAAAGTTTGATTTTTGCAATCGAAAAAGCCGAAGGTCAATCAATCGGCTTCAGCTTCGGCGATAGGGCCTCGATTCTGTCCAAGTAGATAAAATTTGATAGGTACTTAGTATTTTAATTTTTAGGTTTGTTGTATATATAATACGAAGCATAGGGCGCCCCCTCTCTAGATGGACCGACGATCTCAAAAAAGTGGGTGGTTGCGGTTGGATGCAGAAAGCGGAGGATCGCATATGGTGGAAGGCATTGGGAAAGGCCTATATCCAACAGTGGGTAGATACAGGCTGATTATGATGATATATATAATCAATTCAGAACTCACATTTAGTTTTAATTTTTCAACCCGTTAACCGTTTAATTTTATTTTACTATGTTTTCACACGTGAGTTATTATAATATTATTTTAAGCAATACATTATTTAATGTCACCGTGGTATTGAATTGGTAGAGTCCATAATTTTTAGTTTCTCCTCCCTTTCTACGCTTTCAGCCGCTGCAAAGTTTTAGCGATTTCAAACTTTTCCGATAATTGGAAACGTAATCCGTTTTGGGCGAGTTAAAAGAAAGTAACTCGTTAACAAAGTTTATAGAATTTAAAAAATAACTTTTGATCTTCGTATTTTAATTGTTAACTGATTGGGAACTGAAAGATAAAGTTTGCACAATGTAAAGTTTCGAAAAGATAACAAGAAAAGATAAAATGTAGGTATTTTTACTAGATTGCGCCCGCAACTTCGTATGCGCGTATTCCGTTTCCGGTATCTTTTAGGAGTTTTCCAAAATCGTTCCTTAGCGGATATCATCCATAGTAAATATTTTGATTTGGTAGAGATTTAATTGTCAGCTTTTATTTCTTGTATTCATAAGGGTCTTATAGGGAAACTAGTTTGACCTTCATTTAGACTTAACCAACGATTCATAGTGGTAGTAAAATTTAATTAATTAATCGATTCAGGTGTTATTGCGGAAGTTTTGCAGCAGCGGCGACAGTCGCATGTATGTTTTGTTTTAGATGTTGTAGAGTCGCAGAGACGACCGCAGCAGCTGGACCACACCCAAGTAAAGCTGGCAGTCGCATGCATCTACTAATGGGGTAGTGGGTAGGTGCCGGTGCAGATGTCGAAGCACGTAGTGTAGATAAAATTGCCTGTAATATATTTATCTAATCTCACACTGATTTAGAGATTAAAAACTAAACACAGAATCTTAATGTCAGTCTTTTACGCACAAGACATCAAAATAAATTTAAAAAGCTTCTTTTCGATATAGCTCTTCTATGGAAAAAAACTTTTTCTCCATTTCGATACAGCTTCAGCCCTGGAGACAGGTATTTTAAACAGGTTGCAATGCAAATGCATTGCAACGTTGCAAAATTTTGCTACATAATCTGTGAACGCGTCTCGCATGCGCACCACGCATGCTCCATCTGCAAATGGATTTTTATGTAAGCTGTTAAATTAACTTCATGGTTTTATTTGCAATATTATTGTCATCTATTTCATGTGATTAGATAAAGTAGTGTATGAAACTGCACATAATTAGGTCTTAATATACTCGTGTGGTCTATTATCACATTCGCCATGCAACAGTTTCTTAAACTACTATTAATTGGCTAGCTTCTTATTTCTGGCAAAATACCTAGTGTCAAATCTGCATTTTGGGAATGCAGATTTTGTAATAATGATTAATAATTCATTGCAACATTATTGTCATGAAAAGGTTCTTAAGAAAGAAAAAATAAGAAAGTTTTGCGGAAAATTAGAAAATTTAAGAAAACTGTACGAACATATTATTACCTTAAATTGGATGCCTGGATAGATTTAGGTTTTCAAAAAAAAAGGTACACCTCGGCCGATGAGGTTCGTGTCGGCACCTGTAGGCTGTCGCAGAATCCCGGCGCTGTGTGTACGAGTATTACCCAGCAGTAATGTCGAGCGATGGCCAATTATTATCATTAAACATCATGATTATGTAAAAATTTTTTATATCACTAAAGTGGCAAACAAGCATACGGCCCGCCTGATGGAAAGCAGCTACCGTAGCCTATGAACGCCTGTAACACCAGGGCCCTTTTTGAAGAACCCCATGTGGAATCAACTTCCCTCAGCGGTATTTCCGAACAACTACGACATGGGTGCCTTCAAGAACAGAGTTTTCATTTTCCTTAAAAGGCTGGCAACGGATCGGCGACCCCTTGGTGTCGCTGGTCTCCATGGGCGGTGGTGATTGCTTTCCACCAGGTGACCCACATGCTCGTTTGGCCCCTCTCGCATAAAAAAAAAAAAAAAATTAATGCGTTTGTGGTCACACTACCGTTTGTCCAGTGTGCAACATGAGCTCAATGGCGACGCACGTATCGACCGACATGGAGTCGTCAAATGAAAAAAGCTTGAGTTTTGGAATTATTCCAATGCGATATATTTTTATAGGCTTTCAGTCGGGTATCCCCCGATAAAAATCGCGGTGTACAATGATGATTTGAAGAAGAAAAAAGACCGATACCATCTAAATAAATATAACAGCTGCAGCTTCAACCTCCATCTTGAAAAATGATATTTTTACCGCCTAATTTATTGACATATCTAGGTAAACTCTAGTGTAACCACACCACTTCACGCAGTAATTTAAACGGTAATTTAATGCTACAATTATTGCGGTAATAGCTCGGTAGACGGTAAGGTAGTGTAGCCGCAGCATGAGAAAACCTCGACAGACAGTTCACTCCACAGTTTGACAGTACAGTACATGTAGTTTGAAATATTTAATGTTATTGTGTGAATTTATTGTTTCATGTTGTGAAGTTAATAAACGTATTTTCTTCTGTCTTCATATTAACTATTCTATGTCTGTCGGATTAGTTAGTGATAAATACCTATTATAAATACAGTTTTTATGCATCTCAATAGCATATTTAATTATGATTGTATACCCAAAGAGGAGCTCGATGTCATCGTTGCGAGTCAGTCTAATCGGACATACGAGTTAAGCAACGTTGGCGGTAGCCTGTCTATTGATGGATTTATTTTTATCTTCTCTGTGCTTCGAAGGACACGTTAAGCCGTCGGTCCCGGTTGTTGTCATTAGACGATAGTCGTTAGGCTAAATCAATGGCCTATGTGCGGCTTGAAAACACAGGCCTCCACCAGCCCGCAGTTTAGAGCGTACTCCACGCATGCTAGCCAGATTCAGCGTTTTTCTTTATTGAGCCAGAAACCGTACAACAGCAAATATTTCACGCGGGCCATTTTCCTTAAAATTTTACATATCAGTATTGACAATTTTTATTTACCGGGCCATTCAGAAAACCTCAGCGGGCCATAAGTGGCCCGTGGGCCGCAGGTTGAGTATGACTGCTCTAAACCCCTTCGACTGCATGGAGATCCGTATCCCAATAGTGGGATGATTATGGGTTGGTGTCGTGCGCTCTTCTAAATAGTGGAGTCTCCATCTAAATATCTTTGGATACCAGTTTTAGATGACGTTAGGATAATTAATTATTTCATAACTATCCCTTATATAGGGACTTATTATTATTATTATTGTTATACTAGGTCGGGTGGCAGACAAGCATACGGCCCGCCTGATGTGAAGCGGCTACCGTAGCCATATTAACGCTCGCAAAATAAAATATAGCTCGCGCGCCGCCACCAGAAAGGAAGGAGATGCTGCGTTGGCAGCGGGGGCTGCCAACGCAGCATCTCCTTCCTTTCTGGTAACCTCACTCACTCGCAGGAACACAACAAACCTCAAGGGAATTGTTATTGGGCTGCGGTATTCTGTGAGGTGGAGGTACATTCCCCAGTCGGGTAGCTTACAATTACGCTCCCTAACTCTCTTTTCGCCAGAGCTTCGTTTGTCAGTCAGCAGGGTGCGCCGCGTGCAGGTGAAGTTGGCTTTGGTTCAAAGATGTTGATGAACCACTTACACCCCAAAACTTGTATTCATTTGATTCCATAATTTCGCTGTACTTCAGTTTTAGATTCACCTCACTCCTTTCTCTTTCTTTTGATTTGCTATCTCTTTTTGGATTTCAATGCAGTTAAGTAATACCACTTTATAGTTTATTTTATTTTCTACGCTTCTCATTTGAACGTGGGTCACGTGTCTGCTTGCACGTGACTCCCGAGAGTCTAAACTCGACTGTGATTTCAAATCTGATATAATTTCTACAATCCTACATGACATTTGTCTTTGTGGAAAATAATATTTTTAAAATATATTTTATATATATATCTTTCTTTCTTTCTTTTCAGCATCTATTTTAGGTCCACTGCTGGACATATGCCTCTTGATGGGATCTCCATTCCTCTCTTTGTGCGCCGATTCTTGTCCAGGTCGGCCCTGCCGTCTTTTTTATGTCGTCCGACCATCTGGCTGGTGGTCTGCCTACTTGACGTTTACCGGTTCTGGGTCTCCAGTAAAGGACCTCTTGGCTCCAGCTCTCGTCGTCTCTACGACACAAGTGTCCAGCCCATCAGCCCATTGCCACTTGAGTCTCGTTACCCTTTTTCCAACGTCAATAACCTTGGTGCGCTGGCGGATAACTGAGTTGCGGATCCTGTCTCGCAGCGAGATACCGAGCATACTGCGTTCCATTGCCCTCTGGGTTACTCTAAGGCGATCTAGCAACCCCTCGGTAAACGTCCATGTTTCACAAGCGTATGTCATGACGGGAAGTACACACTGGTTGTATAACCATGTTTTGAGACATTGTGGGACCCTCGATCGGAAGACGTGTTCGAGCTTGCCAAAGGCGGCCCACGCAAGCTGTATTCGTCGGTCTATCTCTCCTTTTTGCGACTCTTTGCCGAGCTTGATCTTATGACCGAGATAGATATATTCATCAACTCGTTCGATGATATTATTTCCGACAGTTATATTTGTCTTTGTATCCATGCCCATCCATTTAGTTTTGTTGGAGTTTAATTTTAGACCAATCCTCGAGGATGCTTGGCTGAGTTCATTTAGCATTCTCTCGAGGTCTTTTGGTGTCTCTGCTAACAAAACAATGTCATCTGCAAAACGGAGATGATGTAGAAATTCCCCGTTTATGTTAATTCCATTACCACTCCAATCCAGTGTTTTAAATATATCTTCAAGGGCATTAGTGAATAGCTTAGGAGATATAACATCCCCCTGCCGTACGCCACGTTGAATCGGAATGGTGGTTGCGCAGTTTTGGTGTTGTATGGTCATCGTCGCAGTTTTATATAGGTTTTTTAGTAACGTAATATACCTGTAATCTACCCTACAACGCTGAAGTGAGTCGAAGACCGCCCAGTGTTCAACTGTGTCAAAAGCTTTCTCATAGTCTACGAAGACAAGGTAGAGTGGTCTGCTAAATTCAAATGTTTTTTGTATCACTTGCCTCAGTGTAAATATATGATCGATTGTACTATACCCCCTCTGAAGCCAGCCTGCTCTCGTGGTTGATGATCATCGAGCCTCTTGCTTATTCGTGAAGTAATCACTCGGGAGAACACCTTATAAATTTGGCTCAGGAGCACAATCGGGCGATAGTTTGAGAGTTTCGTTTTTGGTCCTTTCTTCTGGAACAATACCACTATGCTGTTCTGCCATTTCTTTGGTATTCCACCCGTGAAAAGTGCCTCATTGAATAACCAGCATAGCTCCTTCACGACAGCTCTCCCTCCAGCTTTAAGTAGTTCTGCAGTGATGCCATCGTCGCCGGGTGCTTTTAGTTTCTTAAGTTGTTTGAGTGCTTGTTTGACTTCGTAGGCACTAATCTCCGGTATGTCTTATGTATAGTGACGCGTAAGGAAAGCCCGACGGTCAGACCCGTCTATGTTTGCAGGTTTGCTGGTGTGCGTTGCATATAGTTCAGTGTAGAACTCAGCAGTAGTTCAGTGAATCACCTGAGATATTGAATACTATCAGAATAGTATTCAATATCTCAGGTGATTCAGTAACCATTTCGCCCCCTCTGTTTTCTAGTCTACTGGCTGTTCGCATATGTCGTGGCTTTGTTGAAAACCTTTGGGCCTCGGTATTTTTCAATTAGGTTCTGAATTATCTCGGTGTTTCTATTCCGGATGTCACGTCTTATCATCTTTGAAATAGTTTTGTTTAGATTACGATGTTTCTGAGAATTGTATGTATCTGAACCCAATTTGTCTCGTACTTTCAACAACTCAATAGTCTCAGCAGATAGTTCGTCCTTATCCCTCGATAAACGGCCAAATAATTCATTTGCATTTTTGGTCAATGTGGTGGTAAAGAAGTCGTACTTGTCGTCTAGGCTTTGCTCAAAATACTGAATGTCAGGTCTTTGAAGGTCTTGTTGGAGCTTATCTTCGAATGGTTTGTGAAGGCCTGTTGGAATGTTTAGCCTAGATAAGGGTTTTTTCAGCATCTTGAGCCTTTCAAGCTTTGCGTTTACCCTCACTGTACTGCGTAGTAGTCGGTGGTCACTACTTTTTACCTTTTTAAGAACTCCCACATTTGTCACTAGACCTCTTCTGTTGGTGCAAATGAAATCTATCTCACTTTTCGTTCTGCCATCTGGACTAGCCCATGTCCACTTTCTATCGGGTTTCTTTTGAAAAAAGGTATTCATGATGAAAAAATTCTCTTGGCTTCCAGAAAGTTTATTAGCCTTTGTCCACGTGCATTTCTTGTTCCACTACCGTGAGAGCCCATACTGGATTCATCTTCTAATCTCGTTCCCACGCGTGCATTAAAATCTCCCATTATGAAGCTCGCCTGGGTTTTCTTACCTGACGTCAGTGCTTTGTCGATATCCTCATAAAACGTATCCATTGCCTCATCTGCGTGACCTGAAGTAGGAGCGTACACTTGGACAATTTTGATCGAGTATCGTTTATTTACTTTTAATTTTACATAAGCAACTCTCGGTGACACACTGCTCAAAGAGATGATGTTTTGTGTTAGTCTTTTGTTGATGAGGAATCCGACGCTTCCAATAGAGGAGTTAGAATCTCCAGTGAAGTATAGTATATTGCCAGAGTTCAGTTTAAGAATATCCTCTCCTTTCCGTCTTACTTCGCATAATCCCACAATGTCCCATTTTATTCCAGTTAATTCATGTTCTAATTCTTCCGTGTTTGCTTGCAATCTCAGAGTCCTTGTATTGAATGTAGCCAGTTGTAGTTGGGTGTGACAGCCGTGTCTCTTCCAGAGATTCTTAACACCCCCTGCTCCACCGTGACCATGACCGCTGTCGTAGCCAGGAATAATGGAGCTGCTGGGGACTAGGGGCTTTGTTTTTCTCGAGCTTTCCATCAAGGTTAGTTGCCTTTTTTCCACCACGTTGGCAAGACGGCTTGGCGGAACAGTCTTTTTAGAGGTGATTTAATACCTCATGGCCGCTGAAGCCACATTTGTCGGGATATTTACCGCCGCCCGAGACTCGGCGTTGACTGTTTTATGGTTGATGTGGTGTCTATCTCAACCAACCCTCCTCCTTTATCCAGGTTTGGGACTGGCGCTTTAAGCGGCGGGTTAATATATATATATACTTTTTTTTATACTACGTCGGTTGGCAGACAAGCATACGGCCCGTTTGATCTGAAGCGGTTACCGCAGCAAATGCTCGCAACGTGAAATATCGAACGGGATTGTTATTTATCCGTGGTAATTCGTGAGGTGGAGGTACTTCCCCAGTCGGGCAGCTTACAATTACGCTGTACTCTACCTCTCTTTCGCCAGAGCCTCTTTCGCTAGTCGGCAGGGTGCACCACGTGTAGGTGAGGTTGGCTTTGGTTCTGAAGATCGTGGTGAGCTTCGTTCAGAGAAATACTATACTTGTATACTAATATTATAAAGAGATCAGAGGAGCAATTCTCGTAATGAAAACATAGTCAAAGTTCAGTTTCGATCTCATAAATGTCACATTTGGTATTCTCGTAACACAATATGTAACTTCAAAATTAAATTTAAGCGGGATTATATCGAAATATGAGTGAAAATTAAACAAACTAAGAATGTTACTTTGCCAACAACAAGAATTGATAATAGGTAATTATTTAATGAAATCAAGTATATAATTTTAGTCAATTCACAATTCAATCTCGATTCGGTAAACTTTCAATCTGCGTTCGTAGAAAAAATACGAGAAATGGCGTCTATTTTAAGCAAGAAAAAAAAGGACATTGCAGTGATTATGCACGCAGCGAGGGAAAGAGACAGCCAGTGTATTAAAGCGCAGAAATGTTAAGGATAGCAATAGACCGTTTCACAGGCGACGGGGAACCGTTTTCTGACGCAATTTAGTATGGGCATGCCATATATGAAGTTCGATGGCGTCGTTGCGTATGTCAGTCAAATCGAACACGCAAGTTAAGCAACGTCGGCCGTAGCCTGTCCATGGATGGGTTTGTTTATCTCGAGTTCGTTATTAAGCCGTCGATCCCGGCTGTTGTCATTATAGATGACAGTCGTTAAGCCAAGTCAGTGGAAAACACCTGGACTATGACAACCCACGGTTGAGCAGTGTGGTGGAGTATGCTCTAAACCCCCTTCAATTAGGATCCCAGTAGTAGGATATATAAGGGTCGTAGATGACGATGCCATATCTACAGGGGCGCCGGCTTTTAGAACACCAAATGAGTGCTCATGCTCATTTGATGCCTCAAAAAAAAAAAGAAGTGTGTGACCCACAAACACCCAGACCCAACACAAATATCTGTTTCATCAGCAAACATTTGTGTTGGTGCGGAAATCGAATCTGCGACCCTTGCGTCTCAACCGGTGCTCTAAACCACTGTGCTAAACGGGTCGTCGAGTAATGAAAACGCGCCCATCCCTAAAAGGCCATTACTGATCTGTTTCTTGATGTCTATTCTCAGGGGGTGCTCGGCATCCACTGTTTATTTCTCAGGGGGTGCTCGGCACCCACTGTATATTTCTCAGGGGGTGCTCGGCACCCACTGTTTATTTCTCATGGGTGCTCGAGCCCCCGAGCACCCACGGAGTCGGCGCCCCTGCATATCTATAGTATTTATGTCGCAACCAATTCGTAAAATCCGCCGCATTACATAACGTCTAGCTGTTATAAAAAATGACGGAGCCATTATTTCAACCCGCCTTTTTATCATATGATTACACGAGTGAATTGTTACCTGACGGTGGCATCACCACGAATACTATAATAATATAATCAAATAGCTTGACTATTTCTAATATTATTAACTAAAAGATAATTTAAATACAATCTGCCTAAGGTTAGCCGTTCTGTATATCGACGGCGAAGTGCCAATACCTCCTATCTAACATTTTTTCGAGAAATTGACTTTCTTTATGCCATTCACTTTAAAATCAATTTCTATTTTATATTTCAAATATATTTATATTTCATTGAAACTTTAGCTTTCCATATTTGTATATTCACCATACAAATGAATTTATTATTTTTAAAGTTTTCAGGAAACTGACCGTATTTCTTACTTTCTGTGAAATTTTGTCTGTGTTAGTTAGAAGATATTGGCACTTCGCCGTCGATATGGCGGTTCTACCAATTGGCTGCGACATTTATAACATCATTATCTATATCGATGGAGGATGGAGATGGAGTTCCAGTATTAGATTTATTTAAGCTATTGATGAATCGTCGATAACAATGTTTTCCGTAAAACCACACCGCGCCCTCCAAGACTTGACATCCAGAGAGTATCTCTGAGTGATCTTGACAAACTGGTCGTAGTCGCAGAGCTGGTCGCAGCCCTTCACTCGCAGATAGATCTCTTCTACTCCAGGGTCAGGTAAGTACACAGGCTGAAAATAAAACGAAACATGCAAAAGAATAGCTGAAATTCGTCCATGCGCGACTTTTAGTCTGTCACCCAGGCCGTATATCGAATAATTTTAACGAAAAAAAAAACCTACTCCAAACATTACTCTACATTTATGTATGTAGATACAAGCTGATGATGATGATGATGATGATGAAAAAAATATGAACCAATATGGAAGCATCTACAAATTGAAATAAAAAAACTTTTTTTCAAATCGATTTATAAATGACGGAGTAATGAAATAACAAAGCTGACTGTGGGTAGATACAAGCTTACGATGATGATGAAGAAAAAAATATGTGACAAATCTGGAAGCATACCCTTTCAAATAAAAAAGTATTTTTCAAATTAGTTTATAAATCACGGAGTCGATAAGGAACAATCATTTAAAAAAAATACAGCCGAATTGAGAACCTCTTCCTTTTTTGGAGTCGCTTAGAAAATAATCTTTTTCTGAAATGAGCGTGATGGTTAGAGTCCAAGTCTCTACACCACACCGTGGGTCATAGCGGGGATGACGCAGGGACGACTGACGACGCGCTATTATGAATCCAATTTAGTTCAATAGAAAAGAAAGAATCAATAAAATTAATATATAAAGATGAAGTTATATAAGTAAAACAGTTTTATATACCACTAAGGTGGCAATCAAACAAAAAACTCGCCTGATGGAAAGCAGTTACCGTAACCGATGAACACATCTACTTCTACACAATGTATTTTAATTGTGATATGATAACAATATCAAAACGAACCATTTTCTTTGTTATTTCTGTATATCTTTGTTAGTTATGTACGAGTATGTACAGCCCCCTTACCACCATCTCTTATTGCGATTCAATAACTGAATAGAATGCTTATTCATACCAATGAATAAGCGACTCTATTTCAAATCGAATAAAGTCGCTTATTCATTGGTATGAATAAGCAATCTATTCAGTTATTGAATCGCAATGAGAGATGGTGGTAAGGGGGCTGTTCTTATTATAATACGCATTTTATATTCATAAAGTAGTAAAATTTGTTATATAAGAATAGGCTATTCAAAATGTTTAAAAATTGTATAAATTATTTAACAATATCGTAAAAATACTGCTGCTGTATAAGCTGCTGTATAAAGATCTGCGAACTTTCATTCTAATATCTTCCGTCCGACTTATTTTAGGGTCGATCAAAGTTTGGTGGGGAAGTCCATTTTAAAAGTATGAAATTATTGAAAAAAATTATTTCCATTTGAGAAGCAATATAAAATACTTTTATTATGATACTAATTACATAAACGTAATATTTAACATAGCTGTCATACAAATTTCTGATTTGATGCATACAAAATACAAACCTGTGACGTCATAACTCTGTAGCCTTTTGTATGGAGCGTTTTTGGGAAAGTCCAAAATTGTGATTGTCAAATTAACATATATCGAGATATTTTTGTGCTATCGGAGTAATTCTTTCACCTATGGTTATATTATTGAGACGTCCCTACATATCAAACCGAAAAAAGTGTTGGTCAAATAGCCTATTGTCCTATTTTACAGAGCTAATTTCGATGTTTAATTATTCAAATTTTCATTATTTCCAGAGTGCAAATAGAAAAATATACAAGGATACATACTGCTGAATATTTTATCTAATGAAATTTTGGAAATGTAAGTGCTTGGACAAAGCGTTCTTCATCTACAAGTATACCCCGCTCATTGACAAACAATGTTTTAGTGAAAGAGAATAAATAAATAACAAATAAATATTGTCAGACAAATTACACAGCGCCATCTAGCCCCAAAGTAAGCGAAGCTTGTGTTATGGGTACTAGACAACTGATAAACATACCTAAATACATTTTTTTTTTTGTAAATACATATTTATGATACATAGAAAACACCCAGACCAAGACAAACAGACATGTTCATGCACACAAATGTTTGTCCTGTGTGGGAATCGAACCCACGCTATGGGTAATAGATAACAGATGTTATACTTAAATACATTGTTTCTTTTTAATATGCATATATAACACATATAATACATAGAAAACACCCAGGCCAAGACAAACAGACATGTTTTTTTTATGCACACAAATATTTGTCTTGTGCGGGGATAGAACCCGCGACCTCGGGGTCAAAGTAGCCATTGCTAGCCATTCGACCACCGGGTTCGACTATCATATTACATGCTCGTCACAAGTGGCTTGACCTATTCTGATTTAGCTACTAAATCAGAATAGGTCAAGCCACTTGTGGACAAGAACAAGGGAGAATTACCAAGCGTTCAGAGGATTTTGAAATTCATATTATTGGAATCGATATGTCAGATAACAACTCAATGTTTTAGGTCCCCAATAGTGTTAGTTACTTAAAATCCGTGGTTAAGCAGTTGAGTTTCACTTGGCTAGCCATCTCTTTAGGCTTTTAATGCCGTATTTGCCATGTAGCTGTCTCTCACATTGCTAAGAGGGGAAGTCAAATTCCAAAAGCTTCTTACTCCTGCTATTTAAATTTTTTTTTATACTACTTCGGTTGGCAGACAAGCATACGGCCCGATTGATGTGAAGCGGTTACCGTAGACATATAATAATAAAAAAAGACTCGCGCGCCGCCACCCCCGCTGCCAACGCAGCATCTCCTTCCTTTCTGGTGACCTCTTTCACACGCTGGAACACAACAACCCTCAAGGGAATTGTTATTTGGCTGCGATATTCTGTGAGGCGGAGGTATATTCCTCAGTCGGGTAGTTTACAATTACACTCCCTACCTCTCTTTTCGCCAGAGCTTCGTTTGTCAGTCAGCAGGGTGCACCGCGCGCAGGTGAAGTTGGCTTTGGTTCAAAGATGTTGATGAACCACTTACGCCCCTATTACATTATTATTATCTTTTGATTAAATTCGTCGTGAGATTCGAGGCAGCGATAGTCTTACCCACTGCAATGGACTTCACTGTTCATTGCCTTTTTTGTTGGTCGCCGCTGTTAATACTGGCTACACAGGGACTGGTGCCCACTACACATTCCCATCACTGTGTGATGGGAATGTGTAGTGGGCACCAGTCCCGATAATAAAGGAGCTTGACCGTCTCCAACCCTTTCCAAATCTCCCAATGAATGACGAAGGGTCTTCCTTCGCCATTTATTGAGTAGTCACCTGGCTAATATATAAATCGCTGATGTGATAGAGCACAGCTGGTGAACGCGAGATATCGTAACCGAGTTCTTTGGACAATACATCGAGGACTCTCTTGTATTTCCGCGCCATTGATTGCCAGGGAAATGACTCCCGGATCTTCATTCCTTCCATCAAGCTGGGGCAGTTAAGGAAGGTCGTATTCAGAAAAATAATAAAGTACTAATATAATAAACTACTACGAATGTGTCTGGCAGGTGAAGAAAGAAAGGAAGACGAATAATAATAATAATCCAAGCACATGCTTATCAAATGACCGGGTTTAAGCCCGTGAGTCCAAGAGAGATACATAATAATTATAACTATCGGAAATACAAGTACATCATGAAGGACGGCACGTTAGATAACTGTAGGGCGTGTCGTCTACCTGGGGAATCCCTCAGACATGTTATTTCCGGTTGCTCTCATCTTGCTAACGGCGAGTATTTGTAGCCGTCTGATGTGAAGCGGTTACCGTAGCCATATTAACGCTCGCAACATGAAATATCGCTCGCGCGTCGCCACCCCCGCTGCCAACGCAGCATTTTCTTCCGTTCTGCTGACCCCACTCACTCGCAGGTACACAACAACCCTCAAGGGAATTGTTATTTGGCTGCGGTATTCTGTGAGGTGGAGGTACATTCCCCATTCGGGTAGCTTACAATTACGCTCCCTACCTCTCTATTCGCCAGAGCTTCGTTTGTCAGTCAGCAGGGTGCACCGCGTGCAGGTGAAGTTGGCTTTGGTTCAAAGATGTTGATGAACCACTAACACCCCAAACATACTTACAAAATCATATTTAGCAGGTACGGTGGTGTACGGGACAGGTTCCCAGTACAATTCATCGCTCCATCCATCGCCATTAGGAGGGTAGATGGCAGCAAGAGCAGTGAGGATGGTCATCTTAGTCCTGGTGGAGTCAGTGGAACGGATGTACACTTCAGAGCGGTTGTACTTGGGCGCTAGAAGTTCTGCGTAACGACGACTGATGTATTTGCCCAGTTCATAGGCGCGTTGTTTTCCTGCCTGAAAATATTTTAAATTAAATTAAATAAAATAATTAATAAGTAAATGTTTCTGGACAATTTACACAGCGCCAACTAGTCCCAAATTAAGCGCAAAGCTTATGTTATGGGTACTAGACAACTGATAAATGTACTTAAATACTTTTTTGTTTTGTAAATACATATTTAGAATACATAGAAAATACCCACACCAAGACAAACAGACATGTTCATGCACACAAATGTTTATCTTGTGCGGGAATCGAACCCACGACCTCGGAGTCAAAAGTGGCCATTGCTAACCATTCGACCACCGAGCTCGTCGAATTATACACTATCACCTGCGCCTAAGGCGACGACTAGGGCTATTGAACGGGTATTGAAAATACACGAAATGGTGATACCGATGATATAATAAGAGGGTGGCGAAGTTGAAATGTCAGTGGGCAGGACATGTAGCCCGAAAGTTAGATTCGTGGTGTAAGGACATATTGGAATGAAGACCGTGAGGTCACAAAAGACCTTCAGGAAGGCCACATATGAGGTGGAAAGATGACATAGTTGCTGTAGCGGGGCACAAATGGATGTCAATTTCCCTTTTTTTTTTGTTTATAGTTCATAGGTTTTTAGATTAGTTGTACTTTAATATACATTTTAGAATTATTCTAAATATGCAATAGATCTAAATAATTTAATTTATTAAAAATCAAATAATTAGGCGCATTACCAACAGCAAATAAATCAACTCAAACTCTGCTATTGCTAGGGCCACCTTGATTTGATTTAATAAAATTATATTTTTTACTGGTAAGAGATTGTTGCACCATCTTTGCTTTGATTTGATAAGTATATTGTTGACTTTCGCTCGCCGCCCGGATATATCGATGTAAAACCCGTAGCCCGGATATGCAATGGCGGATTTTCCTTAATAGCCCTATTACATTTGCACGCTGACGAGCTCTCGCGCAGTACTAAACCCGCGAAGGCCGCCGGTGCATCGTTTTTTGTAGTTATATTTATCGTTTTTATTGAAATAAGATAATAAATTCATTCATACATGAAGTAACAATTATTCTCGTATAAATTTTGCTCAATAATATTATCGTTTATTCGAGAAATTAACAGTATACTTAAAGCGATTTTCGAAGTTTTTTTGGTTAAAAGAATGTTTTTTTTCTAAATTCCGAGGCCGCTATGTACTATACGACTTTAAAACAAATAACATTCTATTTTTTTTTTCATTTGTTTGGAACAGTAGTACAATCCAGGAGCTCAAAATAGTAAAAGCGTGCATTTTATGAAAATCTTTCTCTGCAATTTTGGGTTTATTTAAAAAGTTAAGCAAAATTTACAAAAAGGGAGGCCGCTACGTACTATGCCAATAGCTATTCTGTACTATTCAATAAGTCAACATTGTTAATGTATTTTTGTTTCCGAGATCAAGAACGGCAAAATTGACCATTTTACGCAAAAATCACAGTCAAAACGTAACATGGCTCTTAAGGACGCTAGGGCCGGGCTTAGGGCGGCCAAATGTTAGGGGCCGGGCGGTCGGAGCAGGGTATTACCGAAGAATTATTATAAACTAGCTGACCAGGCGAACTGCGTACCGCCAAACAGTCAATGAATTGTGTCACTTATTATCTGAACTAAATTTACTTACGCGCCGTAACCGTGATACTAATCGATTTGACATTTTATTTTAAACTAAGTCATTTTACATTTGTCATTTGTTCTATTAAAGGAGCTTGATATAAATTTCTGAACGCACGCATAAATATTTGACAACTTATAAATATCTCAAACCTTTTTCAACTGACACTATTTGTATGGGAAAAAGTTTATTGTTTTATTTTATTTTGTCGCCAATTTTCCAATGTTTTTCATAGTTATTCTGCTATTCGGGTTGGAAACAAATCTAGCAAATCAAAAACCATGAACATCGGTCCAGCCGTTCTCGATTTATAAGTTTCGAAGTGTTCGAACAAACCCGACTTTGTTATATATATATATAGATTACAGAGTGCCATGGCGGTTTTGCGGAGAAGAATTGTATATGTATATGTAGGTATACACCGGTGGCAAATGATACTACTTTTGGATATTGTGTAAATCGATGTTTATTCAACGAGACTCTGTGGTGATGTGAGGTATTGTATAGACGGCGGCGGAACGCCCGCTCGTATCAGCATCCAGCAGCTACGCGATAAGTTGTTGCTATTTAGAAGACTGCAGGCGTTGCGCCGCAACAGTATAATTAAGTAGAAAGCTGATAATAATAAGAACCAAGGTACTATATATATAATAACAAATAAGCAGTCAGCTAAAAAGATACGGCCAAAGGCAGCCACGATACTACATAGGTCGGCGAAGACACGGCCAAGACTACAAATCCGTCTCTGCGGATATGTACTATTCAAACCCGTACACCCCGGGTCAAACCCGGAGGGTTGGCAGTAGATGGTCTGCACATATTTTTATCTAATCAGTTATCATATTTACCTTTGTAAGTTGTCCATATCCGTAGGGTTTATAGTATAGTATAGTATAGTAAAAACTTTATTGTACAATAAAACATAAATAGACAATTACAAAAATAAAATAAAACACAACAGATTTTATCGTACAATGGCGGACTTATCCCATTAGGGATTTCTTTCAGTCAACCATAGAAAACCTAAAGGATATTGGAATTTTTAAAATTTGGCAGTAGGTATATTGATAGGTAGATACTTATTAGAAAAAAGAAAAAAAAATAGTAATAATAATAATAAAAAAAAATAAAAAAAAATACCATGAAGGATTTGTTGGTACATAAACAGTACATAGTGGCATATATTTTCAAAATAAATATAAACATATAAATATCACATAATTTAAAAGAAATACAGTAGGTATTTAATACAATCGAGGACATATTGTTATATGTATAAATAAATATGACAACATTACTAACACAAAATATCAGGAGTTGCAATCAAGTGTCTCCTCACGCGTGATTTGAATTCTGAAAGAGTTTGTGACATTTTGACATCCACTGGGAGCGAGTTCCAAAGACGCGCTGCATACACACTGAAGGATTTAGTGTAGGAATAGGAGTTAGGGACAGGAATATTTAATAAAGGATTGTTGCGCGACCGTAATCGGTCATCTAAAATGCGAAACGAGAATCTTTCCCGCAGGTAGTGCGGTGACGAAGGATAGAAAAGGACTTGAAAAAGGAGACTAAGGATATGGAGACTCCTACGCTGCCGCACTGGTAGTAAATTAAGTCGATTTCGATATTCCGTGATGTGGTCCGATTTACGCAAGCCAAAAACATATCTGATACACACATTCTGTATTCGCTCCAACTTACTCATTAATTCTTCCGAAGGGTCCAGATATGCAATGTCTCCATAATCTAGGAGCGGAAGCAGAAGGGTACGCATCAACAAAGCTTTGGTGTTAACAGGGAGAAAGTTTTGAAGCCGTTTCAAAGAGTGTAGGGAAGCAAATATTTTGCGGCTAACTTCGTTGATTTGTGGAACCCAGGATAGAGTCTGATCTATAATGATGCCCAGGTTTTTGACTGAAGTGAAATATGGAATGATGTTACCATCAAATACAATATTGGGATATACTATATTTTGCAGTCGTGACGTGTAATAAGAACTACCAATAATGATTGACTGTGACTTGGAAGGATTAATCTTTAGACCAAAGTTCTTAGACCAATTGGCAATAACTGAAAGGTCATTATTGATAATACTTACTGCATCATTAAAGTTATCAAGCGAAGCAGCCGCATAAATCTGCAGGTCGTCAGCATAAAGATGGTATGATGAAGAGATCAAGGAAGTTACGCTATTAATGAAAATTGAAAAGAGAATAGGAGAAAGTACTCCTCCCTGTGGAACACCCGAGAGAAGCTGGCACCAGTCAGATCTAGTTTCATCAATCTTGACCAGTTGGCGGCGATTGAAAAGATAAGAACGAAACCATGATAAGGTCGATGGAGAAGGATTAACTGCACGCAGCATGCCAAGCAAAATATCAAAGTCAACCGTATTAAATGCACTTGAGAAGTCAAGTAACACTAAGAGCGTCAATTTTTTATTATCAATATTATGTCTAATATCATCAGTGACTTTGACAAGTGCCGAGACAGTGCTGTGTCCAGGTCGAAACCCCGACTGGTGATCGCTTAAAAGACTATGCTGACGTAAGTGGTTAGATAAACGTTGATGAACAAAGTGCTCCAACACCTTAGAAAGAACAGGTAGAATAGAGATAGGCCGATAATCAGAGAAAGAAGAAGGATTAGACTTTTTTGGTAGGGGGATCACATGGGCATCTTTCCATGACGCAGGAAAAACCCCAGAAGAAAGAGAGCAATTAAGAACGTCAGCTAAAAAAGGGGCAATGTGTTCTTTTATAGGATCCAACATACTAATGCCGATCTCATCATGTCCAACAGCCTTAGACTTAATAGTGCCTATTAGTTTGATCACCTCAGCTGGAGTAATCTCTCCAAGATCAAAAGGGGCACAATTTAATGAAACATCATTTAACCGAGTCAATGTACACAATTTCGATTGAGGGTCAAGACTGACAGGCGATGTACAAAAATGTTTATTTAAGGAGTTAAGGTCTACATTTGAAGGACAATGGGCGTGATCCCTGCCAACACCATTAGCTTTAAGAAATTTCCACAACTTGTTAGGAGGGCAGTTCTCAATTGAAGAGTGCATATATGCACGCCTGGCTTCTCTGCAAACTTTATTACATCGATTACGGAAAGTTATGAACCTCTTGTGATTTTCTGGGGATGGGTCATGGCGCATTCTAATTTTAGCTCTATCCCTACGGGCCATGAGAGTTTTTATTTCGATGGTTAGCCAAGGTGCAGGCAAATGCTTGACTCGAACTGGACGTAGAGGAGCATGTTTGTCATATAAATTCAGAACGATTTCGTTAAATGCCTCTAACTTAGCATCTACGTCAGTAGCCGACAGTACGGATTCCCAGTTCGCATCACACACATCACTCAACAAATTATCCCTGTTAATGGCGGAAAAAATACGCAATAGGACTGTTTTATGTCTACGTTTCGGTGGGCGCATCTTGAACGAACCATAGATCAAATCATGAGCCGAGAAGGCCGGAGCATTAACTTGACCATGTGCAAACACCAACTCAGGAGAAGACGTAACTATTAAATCAAGCAATGATGGAGGACCATTATGTGGATAATGAGTGGGACGAAGGGGAAGGTGATGAAGATTGGTGGAACTTAAGAGAGCAAGGAGTTTTTTTGAACGGAAATCGTCTTTTATGAGGCAAGTGTTAAAATCACCCATAATAATTGTGTGATCAAATTGTGTACACAAGTCCATAAGAAGTGTTTCGAAAGAATCAAAATAGTCGACATTTAAGGATGGACTATAATACACGCCGAGCAAGATCTTGGAGTGGTGAAGATTAACTTGCAGGAATAAATGTTCAGGAGATTGTAATTGGGGAGAGGATTGGGAAATCAATTGATAGGGGATATCGCTACGCAAATATATCGCGACGCCACCGCACCCCACCATTCTGCTGGTGCCACCCTGGGCTGTAATACAGGTACGATCATTTCTTATTAGCCTGAACCCAGGCAGAGGATAGAGTGTAGATGGTAGTGATGGTTTAAGGAAAGTTTCTGAAATCAGGATGGTGTGGATATTTTTACTAACAAAAGTTGCAAGCATATCAGTGTAATGCGCAGCGACGCTCTGTGCATTGATATGAACGATATTGAAATTTTTAGCTAGTGTTGAAAACGTAGCATCCAGAACTGAACCCAGTGAAGTGTCATCGGAACTATCGTTTGCACTAGTGGCACTTGAGAACGAAGACGATAGCGAAAAGTATTCATCATCAGATTGCTCACAAAGCACATCCGACATACTATCAGTAATGCTATCAAACAAATAATAATAATAATAAAATAAATAAATAAGTATGAAAACCGGTAACTTACCTTCAGGTTTTCGCCGGCTGTATAGTAACATAGTTAACAGACAAATTAAACAACCGTGTCATGCCAATAGTAGGTACAAATTAATATACGAAAAGAAAACATTTCAACTAATCAAAACAATGTATAACACTTAATAACATTAGGCAAAGTTGCGTAAAGTATACCCACCACATGCACGGTGCTTTTTTATAAAGAAAATAGAAAGTTTAACACGCATTATTCTAAAATAAAATATTACAACTAACTCACAAAGTCACATTGTAATTTGAGTTTACGAGTTTGGTTGCCAACAATTAAAACAGAGGTAGACATTGCAATTTAATATTACGACTTTTTTATGAACACGACAAGCGCAATGATGCTTAAAAACACATTCTCCAATTATTTGCACATTGATGTATAATAAAAACCAATATAAGTATCATGGAGCAAATATTCACTCGAGTGCATGAAATTATGTTAAAGGGTGTGTAAGTCACCGCTGTCGAGCTGCTTCAAGAAGTCGTGCAAAACGTCCGTTGAATTTGCACAATCGATCCTGCCTTCGAGTTACTATAAGTATATATATATATAGTATATCTATCTAATATATAGTAACTTCATGACGATATTTTTAAGCATATGTATTCCTAAACGTTCTTGAATAGTGACAAAAATAAAAAGTCTTTGACCTGAGAGTGATTGCCAAAACTTAAAAAAGAAAGAATAAAAACTTTATTGACTTGACATATCGATTGACCGTAGATAACCAAAAATCATTGAACCAAACTACATAATTATTGATTGATAAATCCAAAGTGTGAAGTGAAACTCTAAAATATAAATTAATAACGTACCGTCTAAAAAATTATAAATAATACAATACGAAAGCAGATTATACAAGACGATACTTCCGACACGATACGATGTAAAATAAGGATACGATACATTATATATTTCGTGTCCTGTGTTATGTTATAACTGAGTTATAAAACTACTGTTTCAACTTGGACTGGTTCCTAGCTGTACGCGTTTTATAATGCTGTCGTGCCGGATGTCCAGACAACTCCGTAGAAGCAACAGTATCACAAGCACTAGTAGCCGGCTCAGTAGGCGAAGAAGGATTGACTTTGGAATCCAAGATATCGGATTTAAATGAATTCCATTCTTCCATTGACACAATCTTCAGCCGTGTTCCATCTGGGGCAACCACTACCACTTTACCATCACTGGTCCAGCAGTCCTTAACACCCATCGCCTTACGCGCCTCCACAAACACCATGTGTCGACTGCTTGTAAGAAATTCTGACACTGTAAAGCCACTACCTTTGAACAGACGTTTGGCTGACCATACTTGGCTCCTTGCATGCTGGTCCTTAAATCGGATCAAAATTGGGCGAGGTTTATCTGCAGAGCTTTGTTTCCCCAGACGATAACAGGAAGCAAAGGAAGTAGTAGTATAATCCTTTAAACCAAGTGTATCCTGACAAAGTTTGAGCACAATATTAGAGGGTTCCTCACCAACTGATTCCGGTGCACCATGAAGCAGCAACATGCAGGAACGTGACCTCATCTCAAAAGCGTCTAATGTGGATAGAACTAACTCCATCTGATTCCGCAAACCTGATATCGCCTTCCACATGAGTGCCTTAAAAGTGTAATAATCCTTTGCAATGTCCGTCTGACTGCGACTGTTGAGAGAGTCTTCAAAGGAAGCCATCTTCGAAGCAAACATTTCGGTCATCTCATCCATGTTCTTCCTGAGTTGTGACAGTGAATCCATTGCGTGTTATGTGAACAGTGTAAATGTCCCAAAGAGATTGTTGGATTGTTGATTTTCAGCTGGCGATTTAGTAGATCATATGTTAAAACATATGTAAACACTTAAAGGTAATTATTTTACTGTTTACTATTTTTAATATTAAAAATTATAGAGCAAATTATAAAAGCAGCTACTTTCATTTGCGCCTACCCGCCAAAAAAAAAAAAAAAATATTTTTAATTAGCTCTTTCAGTGCTTCGACATCGTTTGAATACTTTAAATAGGATTCTAGTGGAGTTCTGTCACCATGGCGATGTACCTTTAAAATATAAATAATGCTATGAATGTAGTTAAAGCAAAGTTAGTAATAGATGTCGATTCTCTATATATTGTAATTGAATTTCCACTGCCGTTCTTAGGTCATTTTTGTTGAAATATGTATTTTGTAATTAATCCATACTAATATTATAAATGTGAAAGTGTGTTTGTTTGTTTATCCTTCTTTCACACAACAGTAGAAAGTAACAAACGGAGTGAAATGATTTATTTTTTGCAAATTGATATGGAGAATGAGAAAACTATGAATTGTAGGTAAAGTCGAGAGCTCATGAAGCTTTAGTAAAAGTAGCTTTTGTACGAGCCTTACATCTATAGCGATTGTAATAATAACGGTTCAGACTTCCACCATGTAAGGCTTCACGGCTAGAGGGGCGGGGGGCAGCTGCCCCCCCTGGCGACGCACTTGCTGTGCGGTTCCAGAGAAGTTTGCTTCCACGTGTCAAGTCCACGTCCAAGTATCAAGCTGTGGAATGAACTGCCTGTTGAGGTTTACCCAGGAGACTACAGCATGTGGTTTTTCGAAAAGGGCGTAAACAGGTTTTTACAGGGTCGGCAACACGCATATGATGCCTCTGGTGTTACAGGCGTCCATAGGCTACGGTAACTGCTTTCCATTAGGCGGTATAAAAAAAACTCGGTGTAAAAATTAAAGTGATTTTAATGACTTACCGAAAACGACATCACTAGTTCAGTTCCGTTACTACGTTACAAAATAAATTACAAAATAAATTAAAGATTTTTTAATCGTATAAAATAAATTTTATTAATAGTTAAAGGTAAGGTATGGTACGGCACTTATGGACCTCGACTGTACGTACGTGTTATTTGCTAGCTATAGTTACTATATATACCACCAAGGTATTTATATTATATATACTTACATGTGTTATTGTTTTAATCACCAAGGTATTTATATTATAATAAACATATGTTATTGTTTAAATAAGTGTATGGCTGAAGAAACCATATCTTTGCCGAACCAAATTAGGCCTTTTTTACGTTTTACATTTGGCCTAAATTAGCATTTCATGGTTTCTGATAAGCGGTTATAGCAGGTATGTCAAACACCTGTTGAGTAAGACATATTTAAACCAATATTATTAAGGTACGGTTTCGAGAATGGCGACAAACGGCAAACGGAAACCGCAGGCGTAGCTAGATACGAGTACTATATAGATGGATAAGCCACGCTACTAGGGCCCTATGGTCTAAGCTGAAGCTGATTCAGATTTTTTGATTGCGAAAATCAAATTTCAGCTTAGATTACTTGTAATCCATTTCTAAGGACGCCGATTTTCCAAGACTCTGGAACTTTGTCGACTAAACTGAATATATTATATTAATTAGCTTTTCCCAAACTGTTCTTCTTCCCGCATGTTGCCAAGACTACGTCACGAATTTGGTTGTCGAAATCTGTCATTTTCCATACAGAATGTAATACAGTTGACGACAAAGGCGAGTTCAAATCACGTGATCACTTTGTCGCTAAAGAACATATGTCTTTCTACCGTGGTTTCAACTATGGACCTCCATAAATTTTGCAATTAATGCCACGGAAACTTTACAATAAAAGAATATCCCAGCTATGCCTAAACATGATAGTTAGAACTCACATGTACTCATGCAATACCGTGACCCCATACGACAGGTTAACGAATTGGGAAACATTGGTCTACGGCGCACAAATACAACGACAATGTCGTCGAGCTGGGAATTAATAATAGAGATTCAAAACATAACGACCGCGTTGCTTGCGATCGGTCGCATTTGTCGCTCGTCTCGGAAATATACCTTTAGAGTCTAAAGGTATATTTCCGAGACGAGCGACAAATGTCTAAAGTTTAGACGATTTAAATTCAGTAACATTATCTGTAGTGAACTTGGTCATAGTAGTGGAAAATTTATGAGGGTAGCCAAATTAAAATAAATATCCAGATAATTTTTGCTACCATTCTTTCATACCAGGTTACCATAGATATTATTTATTATTCATCAATATAATCTTTACAGCTCTGGAATCAATGTCCTTTAGAGCCCGTCTTTATATTGTCCTTATATAGGAGTTCCCCACAATACGAATAGCACTTATTGACTTTATATTGCATAACATCGTATAGGTTTAGAATAGATTTCTATTTGTATATCTTCTACTTGTAAAACACAGCTAAAACCGCATACGTGAACGCAGTGTTCAAATTTGGCACCCAAACCGATCATTTACGAAACCTAAGTTGACAGGATTTTTGATAATTTCCTACGGGATATCGGTATATGCGCGTACGAAATCGCGGGTACAAATGTATGCCTTATAACTGCCAGAAATATTAATAAAATTTTGTGTTGAAAGTTCTGGTGTACAGTCACGTACAAAAATGCATATAATATTTTTGAAACAATGGTTTGCATCTGTCTGAAATTGTTTCAAACCTTACACTGTTCTATTAAGGTTTATATTACTATTGATAACCTACAATTGCGAGCACACGATTTTATTCTTTAAGCTATATGGACTTTTTCATGTGACTGTACCTAATTACAGATATTTATTCGTGAATCGATCAATCAATAAATTCTTATATGTACCACATTATAAGTAATAACACTACGTGCAATATATATATAGCTATGAGACAAATCTGGAACAGTTTGTATGGCGATGCACGCACACACGCTCATTCGCGCTCTGCACAGGTACCATTGTTTATGTAGTAGGGGCCATCCATAAATTACGTCACACGAATTTCATGATTTTTTTACCCCTCCCCCCCGTCATTGTCACAGCTGGTCACACTTGTGACACTCCCCCTCTCCCTAGTGTGACGTCACATATTTTGAAATTTTACGTCTAGAGTTGCAAATGTTGAATTTATCGTTAATAGTTCGTGTTTTAACACTTAGATTATAATACATTTTGAAATGTTACGTCACAAAATTTAGGACCCCTCCCACCCCCTTGTCACACAATGTCACACTTCGTCGACCCCCTCCCTCCCCCTTAACGTGTGACGTAATTTATGGATGGCCCTGTAGTTAACGACGCGACGTTTATATGGAGTAGCCGGGGTGTGTATGCACTTTGTAAGAAGACAAAGAGGCTTGTAAATAATTATTGTATATTTAAGATATTTAGATAGACGGACAATTTTTATAACTACTTAAGCGATAGAGGAGTCATCGACAACAATGTCGTCTGTGAACCCACACTCAGCTCTCCAAGAGTCTACATCCAGAGCGTATCCCTGGGTGATCTCGACGAACTGGTCGTAGTCACAGAGCTGGTCGCAGCCCTTCACTTGCAGATAGATCTCTTCTTCTCCAGGCCCAGGTAAGTATACGGGCTGAAAAATTTGATAAATAGGATATAAGGCATACAAGTGAACTAACGGAACGGAACCAACCCGCAGTTGAGTAGTGTAGAGTATGCTCTAAACCCCCAATCGAAGGGTGATTGGGAGAAGGCCCGTATCCCAGCATTGGGATGAATATGGGTTGACGACGATACAAGTGAAATGCTGAGTGTTTTATCTAATCAATGGCATACCCATGGTAAAAAACATCAGGTATGTTCTTCCCGCATATTGGCAGGACAACGTCACGAGTCTATTTGTGAAAATCTGTAATTTTCCGCACAAAATATCGTTGATGACGAACGTAAGTTCAAATCATGTGATCACATATCGACGGCGAAGTGCCAATATCTTCTAACTAACACAGACAAAATTTCACAGCAAGTAAAAAAACGTTTAGTTTCCTGAAAACTTTAAAAATAATAAATTCATTCGTATGGTGAATATACAATTATGGAAAGCTAAAGTTTCAATGAAATATAAATATATTTGAAATATAAAATTGAAATTGATTTTAAAATGAATGGCATAAAGAAAGTAATTTTTTCGAAAAATGTTAGATAGGAGGTATTGACACTTCGCCGTCGATATGTCACTAACGAATATACCTCGTGTTTTTCTACCATGGGCCTAACAATCCTTCTTCTATCTGCCAAGCCTTTTTCATCTACAAGTTGTGCACACCGTTCATGAACGGTGTGCACAACTTGTAGATGAAAAAGGCTTTAATAAGAGAGAGAGTTCCGGTGTTATTGAATTCGAAATAGACCTACAGTAACCGATTCATAACAGCTTCGTAAGTTTGTCCTACCTGAGTTACGAAAGTTACCTTTATTTACAAACTTACCAAAACAACATATTGCCCAGTTTCAGTAACCTTTCTCACTTCTAGTGAGTAAGCAGAGGCGTATTTGGGCACACCTTGTCTTTCAGTGATCTGGGTGACAGCTTCGAAGGAGTACACGTTGAAATCATGAGCGGAGTAAATCCTGAACCTCTGAGTGTCTTCGCCAGCAATAGCCTTGGCTGAGTAGTCGAAGAATTCATTTAGAAGTACACCTGAAGATAAATTATTAAACGATCACAAATCAGAGGATTGCTCTCTTTAATTAGTATAGATGAAAACTGCTTCAGATTTGCTTCATTCCTCAATTAGAAGTACTAAGCAGTCTATTGCCAATGCAGTGTGTCTCCAATTCATATCTAATTAAAATATATTCAACACCCTTCTGTAAAGCATCAGATTTATTTCGTTCAGGTGTGGTTGGCTTTAGCTCTAAAGATGATAATGCTTGTCTGTCTCGAAATAATCTATACTTATCAATAGAATTAACAACAGTCTGAAGTCATAAAAATTCCAAAGGGGTTGAATGGAGTCATTATCACTCCGTTGATTAATACCAATTCTAGTACACATCACGTCTACTATCTAGTACACTTCGATGTCATCAGTCTTTATCATTTCAGTTATTTTATCATCGATAGTAGACTGCACCTTTAAATACGGTTAAGGTCGAGGTCTGTATAATTTACCTGCTTGCAATGGTATGTATTCGTCAACTCCAAAAGTCAGATCAATTGAGGCACCAGCTGCTGCTACAACGTCATCCCAGATTGCTTCGACTGCTGGGTCTAATGCAAGTCCCAGACTGAGCTACAATTAAAATTAAGTTTTAGAACAATCTATTATAGAGATAGTTTTGAGGAGATCAAGTCTAATAGAGCTTTAAGATTAACATTCATGGACAGTTGCGTCAAGATAATTGTACATATTATTTTGATATTTTATGATTATGAAGAAATGTCGAAAACGCAAATTAAGAGTTATTTTCAGATAACGGGACGAGGGCCCACCACACGCTCCTACCGCTGTGTCTCCTGTGTAGCCAGAATTAACAAGAGGCGACCGCCAAAGAAAAGCAAGGAACAATGAAAAGCAATGAACAATGACCATTTACTTGTTAATTTATTAAATTTAAATAGAAAAAAATATGAATAAAAAGACCTATTTTGATCGAAAATAAAAATACAGCTTCTTTGTAACATCACAAAAACTGCGTGCGTTCAAAAATGTCATCAAATCAGCTCATTTAATAAAGAACAAATGACTTAGATTAAAAACAAATGTCAACTCTATTGGTCTCATTTTTACGTCTTGAAAGTTGTCTATGATTTGTTTTGAAAACAATTTCGTGGAAAGAAATATCTATTCGTTGTAGAATATATATGCGTGCGTTCAGAAATTTATATCAAGCTCCTTAAATCTATATATATAAAAGAAAGCCGCGTTAGTTACACCATTTAAAACTCAAGAACCGGCTGGACCGATTTTTATGATTTTTGTGTTTTTTGATTTGTCTTGGTCGGGAGTAGAATAACAAGTATTAAAGACATTGAAAAATTGACGAAAAAATTAAATAAAAGAAAAAACTTTTTCCCATAACCCATACTAATATTATAAATGTGAAAGTGTGTTTGTTTGTCCTTCTTTCACATCGAAAGTAACAAACGGATTGACATGATTTTTTTAGGAGATATTTTAAGGCCTAGAGAGTGACATAGGCTCTTTATCCCGGAAAAACATCTTATTCCCACGGGAAAAACGAAAGATTATAATCATTTGTCCTCCTTTCACGTCAAAAGGAACCTAAGTACGGACATGATATAGTTTACGATCTGGAGAGTGAAATAGGCTACTTTTTATGCCGAAGATACATCTTAATCACATGGGGAAAAAATAAACTTTGTAATGATTTGTCCTTCTTTTACGTCGAAAGGAACCTTATATAATATTAATAAATCAAGAAAAAATATACACAAAACAATGGCAGCTCCCCTGGACCACGCCGGCGAAGCCGCGGGTAACAGCTAGTTGTTAAAAAATTCAGTTTTTGGATTCAATTTGAATGCACTCGCTTCGATGAATTTTGGTTCATGGTGGTAACTTGTTCAGACAGATAATTTCAAACCAGAGAATTCTTTATAATCTTTAAATATGATGATGAATGTCAAGAAATCTTACCTGGCAGGTATAAGCATTGTATATGGGATAGACTAAGCCTGGCATCTGAGAGATATTGTAACCGAGTACACTTGATAGTACACTGAGGGTAGAACTGTAAGTCTGCGATACTGATGGAGATGGTGCCAAGTACAGACTATAGTAGGCTGATGAGAAGGTGGGGCAGTTCAACATGGCCGTGTTCTGAAACACAAATCATTTGTGGTCAAGTTGTAATCAAGTTGTAGTTGACATTGGAAGTTAATTATCACATTTAGAATTTGTTATATTTGTTAAATCAAGAGCATTAAGCAAGTAGATCGGAATTATGTATATGTTACGGCTAAAGGTGGGTGTGAACATAAACTTAAGATTAGCCGGCTAAACTCAGGTCTAACTTCGAGGAGGTGTTATTGTTAGTTTCTTCTATCTTTAGCCGACTAAATTACCTTTCATATTTCATAGACTGTGGTGCTATTTCGACGGAGCCCCGCATTGCGGGGCTCCTATTTCAGTGTACAGGGTTTAAGGTAACCTAACAAAACCTAACCTCGGGGTGCCCTTCGCTCGCTCTTGCATCCTACGTCGTAATTCATTAAAATAGTATTCTATTCGGAAGTTTCATTGCCACGTGTGCACGCATTGTCTCCCCACGACCCCCTCAAGCCCTCCGCCGGCCCGGCGCGTCCATCGAATACATTTTTAGCCGTTTCGTTTCTGTTAATGTGCACATTAGCCGTCTAATCTTAAGTTTATGTTCACACTCACCTTTAGCCGTAACATATATATGCCTAGCAGCATAGCTGTTGTTGCTTAAATTGAAAATAATGACATACGTCAAGCTGCAATAGAGCAAAATGTTCTTGAAACCCTTTCCATATATCATAATGGTTATAAGTCTTCTGTGTAGTTTATAAGCTAAGGTCGTGTTCAGTCGACACACGCACGCCACGCGTCTGCCACTCGCACGCCTCGCGCCATAGCCGCGTTTCCACTGATTAAAAAAGCCGCTAACTTCGATCATAATACCGCTAATTAAGGACGTCACTGCACTAGTTCCATCAGCGGATGCAAGGCGTGCAGTGCGTGAGGTGTGCGCGGAGCGTATGCGACGTGCGCGAAGCGTGCGCGGGGCGTACGCGACGTGCGCTGACTTAATGCGTGGCAAGCGCGGGTGTAACACAGGCGCAAAGCGTGTGCGGGCTCTGTGCGTGGTTAGCGTGGTTCGACTATTACTTATACTGTGGTTCAACTGAATACGATGCTGACTAATGTGTAATATTTACAGTTTCTCGCAGACAACTGAATAGCTCTAAACTTAAATTTTTGAAGTCATGCGGTGATACCATTTCGCCGCGCTGTTTACCCAGATTTTACGATAATAAAATGTGAGTCAATGGTTGTAGCTCACTATTCTTCGCAATTTTTATCTAATGCGATATCCAGTACCTGCCCAAAGGCGACAAGATAGATAATATTTAATTGTTGTTTATGGTGACTAATATTATTGGCGATATGATAAGATTTCCGGTCTTGTTTATAGACAAACAATTAGTATTTGTTATTAGAATAAAAAATGTGACATTTATCTATCTAATGCCTACCACACGTGATACCTACTCACAAAATCATATTTAGCAGGAACGGTGGTATACGGGACAGGTTCCCAGTTCAACTCATCGCTCCATCCATCGCCATTGGGAGCGTAGATATTAGCAAGAGCAGTGAGGATGGTCATCTTAGCCCTGGTGGAGTCAGTGGAACGGATGTACACTTCAGAGCGGTTGTACTTGGGTGCGAGAAGTTCTGAGTAACGACGACTGATGTATTTGCCGAGTTCGTAGGCGCGTTTTTTTCCTGCCTGAAAGCACGACCTTTATATATATATTATGGTTTTACGCCTGATGTATTAGGTAGACCACGGCATCCGGGCGGCGGCAGTGGCATGTTTCTTCTGTTTCAGATAGTGAAGAGTCGCGAGACGACCGCAGCTGGAGCAGAGACGACCGTAGCAGCCACGGCAGTCGCATGTGTCTACTAACGGTAGCGGGTGGGTGCCTGCTGGCAGTAGTTTGCATGAATTGGTGGCGGAAGTACGCAAAGTTGTGTAGATCAAACTGCCTAATGTATAGCCTTATTTTATAAGTGAGTTTTCAGAAGGTACGTATTGTACGTCTTATACCAAAACCTCTCTAACCTTCAAGCTGTCGCGCGACGTCGAATCGACCGCATTCAATACATTTTCGCTGATATTAACAATAATTCTCATTGAATGCAAATCATGCTCTAAGTAGCTTGTCATAGTTTCACTACCTATCAAATAAACAGTTTACACTTTCTCCCCGTGTCCCATTTACCGCAAGGAGAGTAATTTTTTTAGCTCCGGCGCAGGCGTCGAAAACGTTGCGCGCGACGCTGAACGCGAAGTTTTTTTTTGGAATATCATAAGGTATTGTCAAATTAAACATTTTATTTATAAAAATGAGTTGTCGACGACCGATAATATCAAGTGCCATAATGGAAGAAGTGCTGCGAGAAGATGAAGAGAGTGAATGGGACCTCGGTGACCAAGGGTCAGAAACAACTGACCACATCAACAAAAAGGAGACAATCGAATAACCAATGCACGCCATGTCACAGAAATATTTGTAGAAGCCACACTACCTTCATTTGCAATGAATATTATCTTGATGTAGACACCGAAGAAGAAAACTAGACATAAGATGATCGTTATTTTAATTATTTGGTCTCATGAAGCCAACTGATTTTATAATTTTATTTTTTGTAATTAGTCACTAGATATTTATAGCTCAGATACAGGTACTTAAGATGGTTCTTTTTTCTAAACTGGGTTTTTAATTCAAACAATAGTTACTTTGTGTCTTCTGTTTTCATATATTAGTTTTTACTTCAACAAAAATCTCTTTTTCCGACAAATTAATGTTCTACAAAAAGATCAATGTTTTCAATTACAAAATAATGAATGATATTGATTAATAAGTATTTTATTTCTCTGATATATCTCATAGGTCTTTTAGGTTACGCGTGACCGCTGCCGTTACAAATGACCGCGCGCCCGCTTGAAGGCTGTAATGCTGGTCAGCTAGTTACTATTTCCAACCAACCTTTCAACAACGCTTTCCACGTTATAGATGGAGCAAGAGCTTCAGACAACCACAGAAGAGACGTTGCAGCCAGCAGAGATGGTGACGCGTGAGCGATACATTATGTTTCAAGCGCTGTAGCCGCCTAACTTCTGATATACGGCAAGTGGTTTGTCAATCAATAGAATAAACAAACAAAGGCCGAAAAGATGTACTCACGACCGTAAGTTGACCATATCCGTAGGCTGCAGACAGTTCCTTTAGGGTTTCAGGGTCATTTGAGAAGGGCAATGAGGATTCTATCGGTGTTCTATCTCCATGACGATGTACCTGAAACAACGAAGTCCTTTTGAAATTTCACACCTTGCGTTTGTCAATCTAATCACAACTTAAACAACATCTATAAAGATTGTATTAAGGGGGGTTGCTTGCTAGACTCCTATATGTCTCTGAGAGTACAGTACTGTCATGATTTTTAAATATATTTTTATAATTTTTAATCAAATAGCAATCTTCAGTACTTTTTTTTATGAATTCACACGTATTTATAATTTAAATAACTTTTATTAGTATGTCTATTGACTCGGCTATCGACATCGTGCTCCCGCATTCCCACCACTCGCATCACGTGACGTGGTGGGGAGAGTGGGGCGAGCAGTACTTACCGGTGCTGGGAGAAGGTAGTTGGTGAAAAACCGTCGAGTTGAACAGTTGTGCTGGTATGGATATACTTACATTTGCTGTTGAATTGTGTACGTACCGATTAATTTATTGATAAAGTGAAAGTTAAATTGAAGTGAGTTGCTGTATTATTTCACTTCAGAAGTGACACGGACCAGATAAAAAAAAAAAGGTATGTTTGAACAAATATTATAACGTTTATCGAGAAATTTTGTCTGTTGGGATGTTGTTTCAACGCCCACCAGTGGTAATTTATGCATCACATAGATATATAACCGCTAATCTATCAACTATTCATATTTAATACTGTCAGCAGACAAATAATCTCGATATAACCTACAACATTTTTAATTAATATACATTGTGTGTACTATTTCTTGTATAAGCGTTTGGTCGGGGCTACACTCCGATAACGTTCATCTTAACAGACGTTTAATATGTGTTAGATAAACAAATTGAGAGAGAGCCAGAGCTACACTCTGGTAGCGTTTTGATTTCTTTGTTTTACTGCTCACATCCACAATATATACTGCATTACGATCACGCATTATCTAAATATGACACATTATATATTAACACATGAAATATTAAGGGTATTTTTATTTTCGTAGCGCTGATCTTTAAATCTCTATCTAATGATAAAGTAACGTATTGATTTTAAATATTTTATAACGAGACATGATATGAATGAACGATGTATGTTCATTGAAAAATGTTAGGGGGTGAACTATGTATGTTCATCGGATATGTTAAGGGTGGACTATGTATGTTCATCGGATATGTTAGGGGGTGGACTATGTATGTTCATCGGATTATGTTAAGGGTGGACTATGTATGTTCATCGGATTATGTTAGGGGGTGAACTATGTATGTTCATCGGATTATGTTAGGGGGTGAACTATGTATGTTCATCGGATTATGTTAGGGGGTGAACTATGTATGTTCATCGGATTATGTTAGGGGGTGAACTATGACCTGTGCTCCAGTGTACATATGTGTGCATATGTGTGCATATGTGTGCATGTGTGTACATATGTGTACATATGTGTGCATATGTGTGCATATGTGTACATATGTGTATATATCTTACTAGAAAGTACGCTACCCACTAGTTATGTGTAGGCACATCGTTGCCGGTTGATAGTGAGCTATGTATGCTTGCTGAATTCTCTTATTCTTGATTAATGGTAGACCAAATAATTTAAATCCCGGTAGATAAGAGATATACTATCACTACAAGATATACCAAGCATGTTTTTATTTTTGAAGTCTGTATGAATTCTAGTTTTATTTTGATTACTTGTTCTGTTTTAGTGAGTATAAAATAATTTAACTACGACTGTCAGCCTATTCATATGTAGGTATTGTACCTATATGATAAACGGATTATGTCTCAGATGATGTTAAAACATTTCAGGATTTATCGGCGATGCCGTCTGACCATGATGGACACACGCCGCCTGATACGCCTCCAAAGCGACGACGGCGGCCGAAGAAGGCAAAGAAACAAAGAAGACGAAGGAGTTGGTCTTCCTCGTCTTCATCCAGTGATGAGCCGGCACCGCGAAAGACTCGTAAGGTTTCAAGCAGGCTATCCCCTAGGGACGTGCTGGAACTACTATCGAAATGGAAAGGAGAGTCAAGTAAGAATTCTTTTGGTAGTAACAATAATTTTAACAATGTTATTCCGGAATTTGACCCGTCTAACAGGACTCAAACTATCGATTGCTGGCTGCGAAAGGTAAATGAGTGTGCTTCTATATACGGTTGGGAGGATAAACAAACAATTCACTACTCTTTACAAAAGTTAATTGGTCTGGCAAAGAAATGGTTTGAGTCCTTGCAGACAGTCAAATACACTTGGGACGAGTGGCAACTGAAATTACGCAAGGCATTTCCCAGTGGGGAAAATTTCGGACGTCTTTTAGAAGAAATGTTGAGTCGTACGTCACGTAGTGACGAGAGCCTGCGTGAATATTTCTATGATAAGTTGGGTTTGTTAAGTAGGTGCGAAATTACTGGTAAAAAGGCTATTGACTGCATTGTGTACGGCATTAGCGACCGATCCATTAGGAATGGGGCACAGGCTCTTAATAGTACGGAACCCGAAGATTTGCTCAATTACCTTTCTTCCCAAACACCACAACCGACTATGAGTAACAATAGTAAACCACGTGAACGCATATTTCAAAAGCCTAACAACTCTGGGAATTCCAATACGGGTGCCAACAATACCAACACAAGTTCTGTAATTTGTTACAATTGTCGCACTAAAGGTCATCCCTATTTTAAATGCACTAAACCGATTATAAAATGCAAACGTTGTAACCGGGTAGGGCATAACAATGACAAATGCAAGTTAGACCCTTTAACATCCACAAAGCCTAATTCGAACGACACCGAGGAAAGTTCCGAGAAGAAAACTCTAAAAATCAACACGACTGATGACGCTAATAGTAAATTCTTCAAAACCATCACAATCAATGACCACTCTCTCGAAGCGTATATAGACTTTGGGAGTGAATGTACTCTATTGCGTAAAACAGATGCGAAACAGTTGAAGCTCTCGCAAAACTATGACAATATTCCAATCGTAAGAGGGTTTGGTCAGTCTTTTGTACTACCTTTGTATAAAACATTCGTTTCCGTGAGGGTTGATGATATTGAATCGACTATCGAAGTATTAGTGGTTGATGACGCACACATGCAGACTTCTGCGATTATTGGACAAAATTTCACAGAGCAGTCATTCGTTACAGTCTTAAAAGATAGTCACAGTCTGACATTTTACCGGAGTCCTAATAAAAATCCTTTTGATAGTAACGGGGATACACTAAAACTTTACGTTACTGATGCCACTGATATTTCGAAAACCGGTGTTATCCCTGTACACGTTGATCATGATTTTACCGGGGATATTTTTATTGAGGGCTACAGTGCAGCAGAACCACGGAAGGAATACCGTTTGTTTCAGGGCGCTTACCATATTTGTTGTGGCAAGGGTGAGGTGATTGTATCCAATTTGTCCGATGGCACTATAACTTTTGAAAGGAACACTTTGATAGCCAGAGCAATTCCCTTTGTTGAACGGGACACTTACCGGATCGATAGGATTGTGGAGGATGCCTTTACGTTAGAACCCCTCGATAAAACCGACATTAAGATTGGACCAGGGCTTGACATTAGTCAAGCAGATGCACTTTATTCGTTGCTTCAGAAATACCGGGACTGCTTCGCTACCAATTTGGGAGAGATAGGATGTGCGGTTGACGTGGAGATGAAAATCGATCTCATGGATAACAAACCGATTGTCTACCGACCCTACCGCCTATCTCATTCCGAACGCGAAAAGGTTAGAGAAACAGTTGATGAACTATTGCAAAACAATATCATTCGAGAGTCAACGTCTGATTATGCTAGTCCAATTTTAATGGTCAAAAAGAAAACCGGTGAGCAGAGGCTATGTGTAGATTTTAGGGCTTTAAATAATAAAACAATCAAGGACCGGTTTCCCCTTCCTCTCATTGAAGATCAAATATCTAATCTTAGCGGCAATACTTACTTTACAACCCTCGATCTTGCATCAGGCTATTATCAGATCCCAATGGCTCCTAGTAGCCAACATCTCACTGCATTTGTCACGCCTGATGGGCACTATGAGTTTTTAAGAATGCCCTTTGGACTCGCTAACGCGCCAGCCGTCTTCCAGAGGATGATCAACAAAATCCTTGGAAACAGGCGATTTGAATATGCGTTGGCCTATTTGGATGACGTGCTGATACCATCTAAGGATGTGGATGAGATGTTTCGGCGACTAGAAGAGGTGCTTAAACTTTGTAGAGAATACGGATTAACTTTAAAGCTTTCCAAGTGCCGTTTTTTCGATGTCACAGTTAGCTACCTGGGATATGAGATTTCCCCACAAGGCATACAACCCGGTGAGGCTAAGGTATCAGCAGTCAAAGGATTTCCCACACCTAGCAATATTCACGAAGTTCGACAATTTCTCGGCTTAACTGGATATTTTCGAAAATTTATTAAGGGTTATGGGGAAATCGCTCGACCGTTGACTTCTCTATTAAAGAAAGAGGCAAAATGGCAGTGGTCTGAAATCGAGAACCACGCATTTTCCCTTCTGAAGGAAAGTCTTGTCAGTCGTCCCGTTTTGGCTCTTTACGATCCAAAATTAGAGACCGAATTACATACCGACGCCAGTTCTCTGGGCGTAGGCGGCATATTGATGCAATGGCAGAAAGAGTCGCATGTTTTAAAACCAGTGGCATATTTCAGTCGCCAAACAACACCAGAGGAGAGACATCTGCACTCCTATGAGCTAGAGACCCTGGCCGTCGTGTGTTCTTTGAAAAAGTTTAGGGTTTATCTTTTGGGCATACCTTTCAAGATTTTTACCGATTGTGCTGCACTTAGAACGACTTTAACAAAGAGGGATTTAATTCCGCGGATAGCGAGATGGTGGCTGCAAATAAGCGAATTTGATTTTAGTGTAGAGTATCGTCCAGGGGTACAAATGCAGCATGTGGACGCTCTCAGCCGAAATACCACTCTACCCGCGGACTCGGATGATCATTTATCCGTTAACATTTATTCTATAGAGCAGGACAATTGGCTTCTAAGTTTACAAAAAGCAGACCCTGATATCTCGCGTATTTTGCAAATTCTAAAACCGGAAGACGACCTGGAGTACCAGGATATTCGCAAAAATTACGTTGTTAAAAACCACATTGTATATAGGAAAATAGACGACCAATGTCGCTTAGTTGTGCCACGTAGTGCGAGGTGGCAAGTATGTCGCGCTAATCATGACGAGATAGGGCATCACGGTTATTCTAAAACACTAGAAAGGATACAGAGTATTTACTGGTTCCCAAAATTGAGAAAATATGTAAAGAAATATGTAGCGGCTTGCTTAGAGTGTGCATACAATAAAGATACTGCGGCCAAACAAAAGTCTGGACATATATACCCAATTGAAAAGGTAAATATACCTTTTCATACGGTCCACATGGATCATCTCGGGCCGTTTGTTCGCAGCAAAGATGGTAATACTCACATTTTGACCGTAGTCGACGCTTTCACGAAATATGTGTTCGTGAGGCCAGTAAAGGACCTTAAAACAAAAACCACTACCAAAGTTCTTAGCAAAATATTTTATGATTTCGGTGTTCCGGCTAGGATAGTATCTGACCGCGGTACTTGTTTCACGTCAACGGCCTTTAAAAATTTTTGTGAGGGACATGGAATTAAACATGTATTGAATGCGGTCGCTTGTCCCAGAGCAAATGGTCAAGCCGAAAGGTTCAACCAGACTATCCTGAATTCATTAGCGACACAAAATTCTTTTGGCCATGAACGCGACTGGGACAAGTGTCTGGGAAAAATTCAATGGGGCATTAACAACACAGTGAATGCCTCAACACAAAAAACGGCGACAGAAGCTTTGTTCGGGCTTAAAATGCGAGACGATTTGGCGAATAAACTCAATATCGAAGATCAATCTATGACTTCTAATTTACAAGAACTTAGACAAGACATCAGCTCTAATATACAGAGAGAGCAAGAAAAGATGAAACTAAGACATGATAAAAATAGACTTCCTGCTGCTAAGTATGAAGTTGGTAACCTGGTAAAAATCTCGCGAAACAATTTTGCTAATGATGGGAAGAGCACAAAGCTTCTGTCAAAGTTCATAGGTCCCTATAAAATTGTAGAAGTTCTAGGGAATGATAGATATAGGATAGCCGACGTCCCAGGCTTCAATAGAACGGGCAAACCCTATAAGACTGTGATAGCGGCAGACAGGATTAGACCCTGGATACATATAAAAGCTTTGGAGGTACATAATTCAGACAATAGCAGCTCTAGTGAGCATAGTGACGACCATAATAGCGGCTGAATGTACACAGGGTCTTATACTAAATCAATTTAAATTGTACACTATTATTTTGGTACCTATAGCGTGAGTCTTATTGTACCAAGTCCTGTAAATAAACGTAATAAATATAAATTACTTACTGTATATTATCGATTTTTTTTTTTTGAATTTACATAAATAATTTATTGGAATGTAATCGCTTTACTTACTATTTTTATTTCAATCGGTTTCCACCGTGTCTTAAATATGTACTTGATTACTATTTACAGCGCAATTTATTTTGCGAATGTCATGATTTTATGTATAAATGTAAGATTAAAAGCGCGCTAAGCTATGAGTTGTACTTTTAAATTAATTTGTTTATTATATTGTATTGTAGCAAGTAGAATTAACTGTTCGTTAGGTGTAATGCTAAGTGTAATGTAGGTCTATTATATAACGATCAATTATCCTTACATAACAGCAAAAGATGCGATTGTATAAAAACGGTAGCTGTTAGTAAGACGTGCGCCAGGAGTCGGCACGATGTCTGATGGCCGAATGTCATGATTTTTAAATATATTTTTATAATTTTTAATCAAATAGCAATCTTCAGTACTTTTTTTTATGAATTCACACGTATTTATAATTTAAATAACTTTTATTAGTATGTCTATTGACTCGGCTATCGACATCGTGCTCCCGCATTCCCACCACTCGCATCACGTGACGTGGTGGGGAGAGTGGGGCGAGCAGTACTTACCGGTGCTGGGAGAAGGTAGTTGGTGAAAAACCGTCGAGTTGAACAGTTGTGCTGGTATGGATATACTTACATTTGCTGTTGAATTGTGTACGTACCGATTAATTTATTGATAAAGTGAAAGTTAAATTGAAGTGAGTTGCTGTATTATTTCAGTACTGCTATACGTCAAAGTGTTTTATTATCAGAAAGGGAAAATAATCTATCATTCACTTTTTATTGAGCCAAAGAAGTGTATGTTTCTGCCTAAGCCGTCTGATGATAATAGTTATTTGTTAGTGCTGTTATGCAGTTTAAAAATATTGGTCTATCTTAACCCGAACTTGATAGCGTTGAGTGGGTGGGCTGGGAGTGCCCATTTAGCCTAATCAGAATGACAGGACATTCATATCATAACAGTGTATTCATTCGGCTGAAAAGATTAATCAAAATCAACTTACCAAAAACGACATCACCAGTTCAGTTCCATCAGTGACATCAGCAGTGATGTCTTGAAATGAGATCATTAACAGCACAACACATACTTTGAACATTTTGCTTGTCCTTCTTGATAACTAGGCAGTACTGCTAATGATGCAAAAACAAACATTCTCATTGCTTTATACTATTAATGTTATCAATATTGTTTACAGGTTGATGATTCAATCGCTTGGATTAATATTTTCGCCCAAATAACGCTTATTAGTGAAAGTGAATGAGATGATATTACTTATTTACAATATAGTACACTAGCTGACACGGAAAACGTTGTTTTGCCATATTAATTGAGGGGTGAAGTAAAGGTAGAAGGGTGAAAAATTGAAGTTGTATGTATTTTTCAATCATAATAAAATAAAAATTATCATTTAGGGGTGTGAAAAATAGATATTGGCCTATTCTCTGACCTACCCGATATGCATTCAAAATTTCATAAAAATCGATTAAGCTGTTTCGGAGGAGATTGGCAACAAGCACCGCAAAGACGAAGCACGTGAATTTTCTATATTAGATTGTTTTTGTCAATTTTTTTCAAAGATTTCAAGTACTTAACAGCCCTACCGGCTAAGTAGGAGCCGATACCCATCGGATTTTTTTATTGCAAAAATCAAACCCAGTTTAGATTTAGGGTATTTGTGTTTATCTTAGCTGGTAGAAACTCTGGAGCTCTACCAAAATGCTGCAGATGTTTGTCAATAGCTAAAATGTAAGAGTTATTTTTCGAATCAAAATATTCGATGGTAATCGGCTTTTTGCCTTTTTTGCTATATATTTGCATGCTATTCAAGTAGCAGATGAAGGAAGCTATGTATTTATCTCTTAAGACCACTTTGCACCTTTATCTGAGCAAATAAAGATTTCATTCATTCATTCATTCATTCAGCATCGGCGGTACCCTGTTCCTGGGAGAATTCAAATTGATGTTGGTCTCGGATTAGGAAACTTCTCGCTTGGATTGATAGCCATGTAATTATCTACTTTACTACTAAAAGTGATTTGACATAAATGAAGAAAAGGATGTTATAATTCAGACATATTTCTAGAAAACATTGTAAAATCAGTAAAATTCAAAATATGAAGTAAACTCTTTGCTCAGACATATTGTTTTGATACCGCGTAAGCATCATCGTCAAGGTCTCATACATATATTATGTATATGATACCATCATACAAACATATGTACGTCTTTCAAAACAATATCACTGGCAAATATTATTTGAGAGGCGCCATAACATTGTCGCCCATCTTTGCACAGATGTTTGATACATATATGTATTGTTTAAATGGTTGTTGTTGTTGTTGTTGTAAATGTTATGTACAAAGGCGGGCTTATCTCTTTTAGAGATCTCTTCCAGCCAACCTTTATGTGTTTGGTAGGAACACATACAAAAACGTGAAAACGTGTACAAGCTTAAATGACGCATGGAAACAGAAATAATAATAATAATATAACAATAATAAATAGCGAGAAAGTACAACTTCCTAAAGTCATAGACTACAAAATATTTACCGCAATACAGGTAGCATATTATATTACATATGCACATATATTCTAATATTACTATACAAAGAAATAAAACCCATATTAAATGGCAATAAATGGCAAAATATACACATAAGACAAGTCTCATAAATATTAAAAATAAATATACATATTATATATATATATATATATATATATATATATATATATATATATATATATATATTTATATACATATATATTATTTAGAATATACACATAAGACAAGTCTCATAAATATTAAAATATATATTAAAAATAAATATATATATATATATTTATTTTTATATATATTTATTTTTAACCATTTCACACATCAACGTTAAGCATATTTGCTAACGCAAGACTTGAAAGACTCCAACGAGGGCGCTAGTCTCACATTCAATAGGAGTAAATTCCAGAGCCTTACTGCTTTTACAGTGAATGAATTAGTGTAGGTGGTGTAGGATGTAGTGTGCGCCTGCATCTCCAGTATCGGATCACTACACGAACGCAGTCGACTGTCAACATTGCGAAAAACAACCTTCTCCCTAAGATATGTGGGAGCATATCTGTTGTAAATAACACTGTAAAGGAATGATAACAAATTGACATTTCTGCGTTTCCTAATCGGGAGGCACTCAAGTCGTTGACGATATTCAGAGACATGATCAAACTTCTTTATTCCGTAAACAAATCTAATTCATTGGTTGTGGAGTCGCTCCAACTTTACCAACAATTCCTCGGAGAGATGGAAGAACTTTAGTATACGTAGATTATATTATAATTTATACGGATACAATCTACTTCGTGCTAAATTTCCTTCAAATCGTTTTATTCGTTTAGTCTAGTTTTGTGGTTCATCAATATATTTGAACCAAAGCCAACTTCCCCTGCACGCGGCAGCAATATCTTCAAAGATATTGATAAACCACACCATTTAATTTTAATCATTTAAACATATAATTTAACTAGCTGTGATGACTGACAAACGAAGCTCTGGCGAAAAGAGAGGTAGGGAGCGTTATTGTAAGCTACCCGACTGGGTAGGGTTGTTCCTGCGAGTAAGTGAGGTCACCAGAAAGGAAGGAGATGCTGCGTTGGCAGCGGTATATTTTATGTTGCGAGCGTAAATATGGCTACAGTAAATCCTTCACATCAGGCAGGCCGTATGCTTGTCTGCCAGTCAGTCTAGTTTGTCAGTCAGCAGGGTGCACCGCGTGCAGGTGTGGTTGTCTTTGGTTCAAAGATGTTGATGAACCACTCACACCCCGCGCACACACATATAACACGTCGAGTAGTAAACATGCACAGGCGTGGTGTGAACCGCTATCCGCTGTCTAGATCCAATACAGCAAGTATTTATTGCTCTTGTGTTACCACTCCCGCTGCTAATGCAACATGTCTTCCAAGTTTCTGATACTCTTACTCTCGTGCAGAAACATAGCAACATACGACTTATTTAGCAAGCGGTCTTTTATATTTTTATACTACGTCGGTTGGTAGACAAGCATACGGCCCGCCTGATGTGAAGCGGTTACCGTAGCCATATTAACGTTCGCAACATAAAGTATCGCTCGCGCGACGCCACCCATGCTGCCAACGCAGCATCTCCTTCCTTTTTTTTCTTTCCGAGGTCCTTTCTGGTGACGTCACTCACTCGCAGGAACACAACAACCCTCAAGGGAATTGTTATTTGGTTGCGGTATATGTGAGGTTGAGGTACGTTCCCCAGTCGGGTAGCTTACAATTACTCTCCCTACCTCTCTTTTCGCCAGAGCTTCGGTTGTCAGTCAGCAGGGTGCACCGCGTGCAGGTGAAGTTGGCTTTGGTTCAAAGGTGTTGATAAACCACACCATTTAATTTTAATCATTTAAACATATAATTTAACTAGCTGTGCCCCGCGGTGTTACACGTGGTTTATTAGGGAAAATAAATTGTGTACTGACGGGAAATAACAACTATTCACATTTTTAGAAGCAAATCCAGGGTGTCAGCTAACTCCGTACCAAATTTTATTAAAATCTCTCCATCCGTTTAGACGTGAAGAAGTAACAAACATACACACACACTCACTCACAAACTTTCGCCTTCATACTATTGGTGTGGTGATTATAAAAACAATACGCATGACGATTTTTAGACTTTTTCATCCCATTTTAAGCCTATAGTTTAATGAACAGTACACACTAAATGTGTGTTTTCGTACTTTATTAGTATTTATTGTATGTATTGAGTAAAAATAAATTATATTCTTACATAACCAGTACTAATTAACATACGAACAGTCAAGGAACATGAATGCTGTAACACGAAAAAAATGTTTAAAGGAATTTTAATATAATAATTTCTTTTGTTTTTAAAATTCCCTTAAATTTATTTTATTTTAATCATGATTTAAAACATTCCTAAAATTTATTTTGTAGAGGATGTTTACGGTTACAAAATAAATTAAAGATTTTTTAATCGTATAAAATATTTTTTTTTAATTGTTAAAGTTAAGGTATGGACATCGACTGTACGTACGTGTTATTTGTAGCTGTAGTTACTATTATATCACCAAGGTATTTATACATATTATGTTATTGTTTGAATAAGTGTATGGCTGAAGATACCATATCTTTGCCGAACCAAATTAGGCCTTTTTTACGTTTTACATTTGGTCCTAAATTAGCATTTTGATGGTTTCTGATAAGCGGTTATAGCAGGTACCTATGTCAAACACCTGTTGAGTGGGAAATATTTAAACCAATATTATTAAGGTACGGTTTCGAGAATGGCGACAAACGGCAAACTGAATTACGTTCCCTACCTCTCTTTTCGCCAGAGCTTCGTTTGTCAGTCAGCAGGGTGCACCACGTGCAGGTGAAGTTGGCTTTGGTTCAAAGATCTTGATGAACCACTACACCCCAAAACTGTTTAATTCTCAAAAGTGCTTAACACTTAGACGCTCACAGATTTTTTTTTAATTTAGTCAGTAAATTAATGTTGTGCGAGAAAGTCTAAAAATATGTATTTAAAATTAAATAAAATACAGTTCAGTTTACTAAAATACTGTTTACTATTCTTCTAAGACATAAATATACTTTATTTCTTGTAAAAAAAGTTGGCATCCCTAGCCAAAAGGCTACTTTTTATCCCGGAAAAAATATTCTAAATAGTTTTAGGACTAAATAGTTTAACCACCTTAATTAAATTGTCCCCGTAAAAAATCAAATCAATCACTCGCAAGAACACAACAACCCTACGGGAATTAATATGATACACAGAGACAAGATTACGTCGTGCTCTACCTCTCTTTTGCTCTAGTCTCGTCGTTGAGCAGCAGGATACACCATGTCCAGGTGACGTTGGCTTTAGTTCAAATAATATAATATATATTCCTGGAAATGAAAGTGAACTATTTGCACCCCTTAAGATCTTTGTTAATACCTTAAGACTTATTTTTGTGATAAAAATACTTAGTGAAACGGCAAGCTTAAGCGGTAGGTCTTCTGGGGTATCCCTACCGCCGAAAGTGAATCCGATTAGCATCGGATATTCAGCATCATCATCATCAACTCAGCCATTGAAGGTCCACTGCTGGACATAGGCCTCCCATCTAGATCTCCAATAAGACCGGTTGGAAGCGGCTTGCATCCAGCGCGATCCTACGGTCTTAATGAGGTTGTCTGTCCCCCTTGTGGGTGGACGTCCTACGCTGCGCTTGCCGGTACGTGGTCTCCACTCGAGAACCTTTCGACCCCATCGGTCATCCGTCCTCCGTGCTATGTGCCCTGCCCACTGCCACTTCAACTTGCTAATCCGCTGGGCTATGTCGGTAACATTGGTTCTTCTACGGATCTCCTCATTTCTGATTCGATCTCGCAGAGACCCCGAGCATAGCCCTCTCCATAGCTCGTTGGGCTACTTTGAGTTTGTTCATAAGGCCTATAGTGAGGGACCACGTTTCAGTGCCGTAAGTCATCACTGGTAACACACACTGGTCGAAGACTTTCGACTTGAGGCACTGCGGTATGTCGGACGAGAACACATCACGCAATTTTCCGAACGCTGCCCAGCCGAGTTGGATTCGGCGACCGACCTCTTTCTTGAAGTTGGACCTACCTAACTGGACTACTTGTCCTAGGTAGACGTACGAGTCAACAACTTCAAGAACCGAGCTCTCAACAGATATTGGAGTGGGTACAACATGGGCATTACACATTACCTTCGTCTTGTCCATGTTCATTTTAAGACCCACTTGTTGAGAAACTCGATTGATATATGACGATGACTCGATTGATTCATCGGATATTATGATTTGAAAAATAGGTTTTACGTTTTACTTATTAACAAACATCTTCGGCTTAGGCGGTAGAGCTCCAGAGTTTCTACCAGGTAAGATAAAATACAATTATCATAAATTTAGGAATTTTAATTTTCATAATCAAAAATTTTAATTTATTATGCAAAAACAAATGGAACAATTGCACGAAGAAATAACGACAGGTTATTTTCTTGAGACCATGCGATAGTTGCAATAAATTTAAATATCAATTAAAAACTTTTTTACTAGCCCCATTAGGATCTTTTTAACTGTCAACTATTTCTATTTTAAATATGACTACTGATGATAAGTGTGCTCAGTGGTTACCCCAGTATAACTAATCAGTGTAACCATGGGTCGAAAGGGAAAAAAAACCGATCGGAATCTGCTTCAGCGTAGCCGGCAGTAGTTCGGCCGCGCCAGGGACACCCCTGGCGCGCTAATGCCGAATCTGAAGCCAACTAATTACCATCGGATTTTTTGAATGCGAAAATGAAACCCTAGAGCTCTACTGACTAAGCCGAATCAGTTTGTCAGTAACGAATCAAATCAAATCAAAATATCTTTATTCCTTGGACTTTAAATAAAGCACTTAGAAACGCCATACAAATTAAATATAAGAACATGTATCTAAATCATTACTACTCTAAATCCGCAGAGCTTAGATTCGCTTTCATCACACTATCTTGAATGTGAAAGTGAATTTAAGTACCAGCTCCGGCGGCGAGACCTTAACCTAAGCCCAATGTTTGGAATCAAAAAATCTAACGGTAATCGGTTTCAGCTTAGCCGGCCTCCGATCTGACTGCTTACAATGCAAAATGCCAAAAAACGATGTCTAAATTAATATTTGACTTTAGCATTATGCTAAGGTAAGGTAAGGATTACTTAGGAGCCACGCTCAGGTTTTACATTGAGCTAATAAATGAAGTTTTTAATTCTTCTTCCCCTTCAAGTCGTAGTGAGACTGGCAGCATGGGTAAATAATAACAAACATTGTCAAATTTAAATAATTTTATTCGCTTATCCGTATCATAAATACTTATAACATGCATTCACGTATATCTAACACGTAAAATAAGCGTCTTTGCTACAAAACAATATGTCACGATAATAAATAAACTTGTGATATCAAAATACATTCAATTACAAATCTGCACTCTGTTCCTTAGCTCCGGATTACAATATTTTAATTTAATTTAAAAATACTACTATAATTGCTAAGGTTCTTGCCCACTTGTACGCACTGCGTCGACGAACTCTTATCAAATTCTAGAGTCGACTGTAAATGTCGTAATCGACATGAGACCAAATATTGGTATGTCAGGATGGCGGGTTAAGTCAAAAGTATGAAAACAGTAGCGTAGCAATGTTCCAACTATGTGCTCGAACTAACCAAAATAACAACCAGCCCCCTAGCCAAGTGTAATTCGTAGCGTAACGAACGTTAGATAGATCACGTGACATTTGTCAATTCGAACATTTTAGTATGAGCTCCACAGTTCAAATTAGCGATCGCTACGCTTTTCTACTTCGCAAACTGCCATTTGGCTAGCCCCACCAGGGGTCCTACTGCCGAAGTTTCATTTTCGCAATCAAAAAATAAGATGGTAATCGGCTTGAGCTTCGGCGGTAGGGCCTCCGATTGACTAAAGTCACTCCTCCTAAGCCATCAAACGAAATTTATAAATAGTTGCATATTTCTAATATATCTCTATATCTAGAGACACCTAGCAAAACCTACAGGAGGACAAAGATGTCGACTAGTTTCGTGAAAATAGTAGCACGATTATGTGGTGACTGAGAAGGGGTCGTCACACTCGTCACAGTGTTAACAAGTGGAACATTATCCTTACAATAAAAAAGTGTCTTCTCAATTACATTTTTAAAAATTAGACCGATTCACTAAAATAAACTACACTAAAATAATATAAAAAAGTCGAGTCGAAAAATAGTAAATAAAGACTAAAGTCGAAAAAAATAAAATTGGCGTCTACAGTGTGTTTAAGCCTTAACCAGCGTGTTTAAGGTACCCCAATAAAAGTTAAAGAGTAATATTTCAAGATTTAATAGGAAAATAATACCTAAACCGTAGAAACTTTGTGACAAAGATTCCGCGAAGGTTCAAGGTTCGGCCAAACGATCGCAGCAAGACGACAGTACATTCGGCTGCTGCGTTGAACCCAAAGTCGGGCAAAGTCCGCACCAAATAGACCGGTGTCGGTTACGGTAACAGTGTCGCGAGTTTAATGGTTTTTCCCATCTCAAAAAATGCCCAACGCGCCTAAAGAAGTTTTCACTTTAATAACGGGAATTAACGTCATCATAAGGGTATTTACTAGAAACGTCAGGCAATAATAAAGTTATGTAAATACCCTTATGATCGCCTTAATTCCCATTATTATTTTCATAAATCATGCAACGCGAAAGTTTAAAACGTTACACGATTGTTTAGTAAGCCCCATAGATTTTTTATAACTTAGAAAATTGATAGAGTATCCTGTAGACGTTGCAGCAAAATTTGCTAAAGACGGACGTTTTTAGCACATTTAACTTCAACAACTACAGAGTATAATGTTTTATTAATTTTATTAGTTATAACAATACTATGGGGCAAACAATCGCACAAGACATTTTTGACGTGAAAACGTCTAAAGACGCGTATCCACCAGAAACTTTTGTCACCAACGCGTGTTGACAACAAAAAAGTTGGCAACTTTTGTTCGATGGAGACTTGGCTTTATAAATCGATTAACACCGGCTACTCGCACGAAAAAGCATGACTCATTGTCACGACACAAGCGATAGAAAGGCACGACCGCCCTTAGCGTTGTCCTTGGCTTGTGACGCGTATCTCTCTTCCACTCCATCGGCCGATGTTTTCTTATGACGTTATCACGTAAAATTATCGTCCGTAAACCGATTTCACAAACATTTTTTTTTTCGATTCGTCTCGTCGTATATTTAATAACGAATAATTTTCAATTGAGTAGCACTAGCTTTTTAACAAGGATGCCTAACTTGCGATTCACTATTTTACGCCAATTTTTCCCCGAACAAAAAAAATGCTATTAAATTCGTAAACAAACATATCGAGTTGTTTTAAAAATCAATAAAATCGATACCAAAGGAACAGAGTTAAATCGATTATGGCACAGTAAAGAGCGAAGGGGAGCTTAAAACTACAGTGAGAAAAAATACTATCTCAAAATTATCATTATATACAACGAGCGTCCACCTGTGTACAAACAGTTTATATTTTATATTAATATTTTTAGTGATACAAATTCTAAGGCGATTATTTAATTATTGACATTATGGATCTGTGGAAATGAGATTCATTGAAGTTAACGCAAAAAAACACTATTGCATTATCTCTTCAGCCCTACCGCTGAAGCTGAAGCCGATTCTCATCGAATATTTTGACTGGAAAAATATGTCTCATGGTTTAGTGATTGACAAAAATCATCAGCACAGTCGGTAGAGCTTCAAGGTGTTTACAAGCTAAGCTAAATACAAGTACCATAAATCTAAGCTGCAGTTTGATTTTCGCAATCAGAAAACCCGATGGGAATTGGCTTCAGTCGATTTCTATTGTGCCTTTTTAATTGTAAGGGAGGAAATCCCAAATATGAACCATATCGAATAGTTTGTATAAGAAATAATGAATGCTTTTCAACTTTAATTCACATTCAATTTCAAATTAAAATCCTAAAATATATTTCAGTGCAGCAGATGAAAATTTGTGACACATTAAAAAAACATATCAAGAGCATCAAACTATAGTGGCGTATCTGCAGATTTGACATTTTTATGTTATCACTATATATTACATATCATTTAATTTTTCACGATTACAAAAAACAAACATTATTATTTTAATCATTTAGAAACTTAAATACGTATTACAGGTTATTGTGATCATTATCGAGCTAGAAAGTCGCGATAAGCGTGGTCTTTTTGGACCAATGAATCATTATTATCACCGGCTTTACAAAATAAATCTGGTGCAAACATTTCTACATATATCCACGAATAAATAACGTATGTATTGGACATATGTATTTAATTATTAATGAATAAATACTCCTAGACACAAATTACACACCGTCATCTAGTCCCAGCAAGTCCTAGGAAAGCATGTACTCCGGATGCTAGATAACTTAGATAACTAGATAACTGTTAATACATATTTTTTAAATACATATAATACTCAGACCAAGACAAACAGACATGTTCATGCACACAAATGTTTGCCTTGCGCGGGGATCGAACCAGCGACCTTGAAGTCAAAGTAGCCGTTGGTAGCTATTTTAATAACGGACTACTCGATTTCTTATATTTATAGAGCAAGATATATGAGATTGGAAGTATTATCTCAAAATTATACAAAATTCAAAATATAGGCTTAACCTCCTAGTTTGGATGACAGGCTGGCAGGTATATACCTATGTAAATAAAAAGACAAAATAAGACCATAAAAATTGTAGTAACTAGAAACGTTAGTTTTTCGTAATATGCATTTTTTTTTTGCTATTAAATACTCAAAACTTATAAAAATGTCCAAATTTACTGAAAATTTTGTTACAAACAGATATTCCCGAATCAATTACTTGTAAAAATTTCGCATATACGCCCCTGTGGCATGATGTCCTCAAAATGATTTTGTTATTGGCAATCATTTATGGCGTTTAGTCAATATACATACATGTCACCTGACGATATTATATAAGGCTGGATGTATATCAATCGGCGCAACCGCGCGTGACCTTAAACCGCTGGCGCTGATGTCGTCGTTGAAGGCAACACCAGCGCCAGTTGAGTAAGAAAAAGTTATCGATTCATTTAGAAATTATGATATTAATTTAAACGGTTATTCGAAAAGGCGAATAGTATTTTTTACAAGACACGAATATTATTAATGGGTATTAATAAAGCGAGCATCTAAAATTGTGAAACTGGGCGTCGATATCTTATATCAACTCAATATCAAATCAATATCAACTTTAGTCGCCAAGTCAGTATATGACTTGGCGACTAAAGTTGATATAAAACATACCAAACCTGACCTAACATAGTATTTCTGTGGCTCATGTTGTAGTATTTTTTGTGGTTCATGTTATTATTTTCCTTTATTAATACATAACACCGTAGGTGTCGAAACGAATAATGCAAAAGAAGCATATTTTATTAAATCAAAAATTTTCGAGTTTTTCTCGAGTTGCGTTATAGCCACGTCAACCCCTTAAATAATAACAAAGACATGTTAAGGCATTCCTATAACAGAATGGGACACCGCGAGGAAGTACTTGAAACGAGATGATTAAAAACCGCCTAGATAATAGACCTCATATGAAATCAAACGCAGCATTTAAGACGATCGTTTATACGGATTGATATAACTACAGCCTTATATGACTATCGAGACAATCATGTTAATAACAGTTCATAACATCTCATTAACTGTTAAAATGCTTATTAATTATAGAGTAACAGTAATATTTGGTGAATGTACAGTAAGGTTAAATTATCCACTGAAGCAAATGCAAACAATAAAAACTAAATACATCTGAATTTATTTCCAGAGGTAAATAAAACTGGGGGTTATCTTATAGAACAATATATCTTTTAATTGGATCCTGTTATGCAAAATAGTGCCAAGCAACTAACTATGCCAAATTGAGAGACAGCGAGAAACTTCAAATTCAGTTTTATATATACGCAACAGATTCTAGCAATTTGATGACATATGCTTCCCACAACTTATACTGCTTCATATTTTTATTCTATATTGACGAGGTCGGTGGTCGAATGGTTAGCAATGGCCACTTTGACTCCGAGGTCGCGGGTTCGACCCCCGCACAAGACAAACATTTGTGCACATGAACATGTCTGTTTGTCTTTGTCTGGGCGTTTTCAATGTATTATATGTATATATTTACAAAAAGAAAAAGTGTATTTATGTATTATACCAGTTATCTAATACCCATAGTACAAGCTTTTCGCTTAATTTGGGGCTAGATGGCGCTGTGTAAATTGTCCAGGAATATTTATTATTTACTCTTATTAAACTTAAATTACCTTTAAGTTAAAAGTAACAAAATGTTGGTTGTATCTATTTTGCATAACAGGCTCCAATTTGTGTCTAATTTTGAACTGAAAATCTTTACCTATTTCAGTCCAGACAAGATTTGCCAAAGTTGCCATAAAAAAAGAAGCTAAGTACTAATCTCACATCGATATAAATTCGATCAAGTAGATAATTTAAATAATATCATGTCATAAAATCAATCGAAACTATTAGATCTCTTTTTGAAAATAATTTATTCACAAGCAAAATATAACACGCTAATATTATGCGACCTCCGCCAACCCGCAGTCGAGCAGCGTGGTGTAATACTCTCTAAACCCCTTCAATTGAGGGGAGACCCGTATCCGATTAGTAGGATGAATCAGGGTTGACGACGAATATTATGTGATACAGACTTATTAACTATTTTATAAATTAGTGTGTGCCATTTTGTGCCATTAATTCTATTATAAAAACAATTAAAAATATTGCACGCTTGATAGTTTGTAGGCCATAAAATACTAAATTACTAAAATAAAACATCGTTGTAAAGCATAATAATGGCAAGAATAATTATTTTAATTTAACAATTGAATTCGTTAAATTAATGAGTATTTATGGAATGGAAACGATTCCAATCACAATCATTACAAATAAAAAATGTCTTTTTAAACTTAATTAAAAACAATTATATAAATTATTTAACGTCGTGTGACACTACGTCTATACTATAAAGCCGTGAATTTATTTACATTTAAATAATTCTTCACATTGTCCCATCACAACTTAATATTATAATAAATCTGAAATTAATTACTTTTCAATTCTATGATTATGTCCAATCCAATCGCTAAAGATACGTAAAATTTATTAGTAACTTAAATACGTCTAAAATTCAATATTTAAATTTCGGTGCAAAATCCTAAAAAAATCATCTAAATAAAAACATTGGCAATATTATACTAAATGAAACATACACTTAAAAAAAATCTTTCTTTTGTAAATTATATGCGAACCACAAATATAACTGGATTATTAAAAAAAAAAAACAGTTTTACAGAGAAAATTACACATTACAATCGCGTTAAACAGTAACTACATACAACGACCTCTATATTAATTATCATTAAAATTACATCATAAATGTTTGGAAATCACTGCGTAATTATTTATACATGATAATGCATAGATCTACATGATATACGAAGATCATTATTTCTTGTCAAAAATAACACTCGGTGCACCCTACTCGCAATTCGTCCAACGGCAAAAGATTGCAGGCAAAAAGTATCCAATATAATAATGGATACTTTTTCTCCGATGTAATAATTAAAAAGTATCCAATATAATAATGTATACTTTTTCTCCAATGTAATAATTAAAAAGTATCCAATATAATAATGGATACTTTTTCTCCAATGTAATAATTAAAAAGTATCCAATATAATAATGTATACTTTTTCTCCAATGTAATAATTAAAAAGTATCCAATATAATAATGGATACTTTTTCTCTGCGTTATGTGTATTGTGATTTTACTGTCTTGGTAGTAGAAAAAATATTAACAACTACCTATGTGTACATACTATGTTATAGCTATATGTTTACGCCTTATTTCTATAAAAAGGATTGCACAGAAAAAGGAACACTTTCAATTTTTAACAACAAACAGAATGCTATATATATACATTAGATTCACCAGAGTAGGTACATATTAAAATTAAAATTATGTTTTCTTTAAAAAAAATGTTTTAGTTATGTTATAATAACTTTTCCTATATAATAATTCCACGAGTATTATATATTATTATAGTAGACAAATATAATACAGGGTGTAATTTTAAAGACTGGTCAAATTGATACAGGCCATTGTGTAGCTGTTACTGATCACGAAACAATAAAAAAAAAACTATACCTTAAAAAAACACTCAAGGTCAGTTTAGTTTTTGTAGTATCTGTCATTTTAGCCTATACTGTAATGTTAATAACCGCTGAAAGCGGTCACAACGGAAAACGCGCAGAGGGAGGCATGCGCGACAAACCCACGTGTCTCCTGCCTACATAGTAAACTTGAATCTCGGAGATAAACAAGAAATCTTTCGACAGCCATACCACAATTATGGTTGATCAATTTTTGGGTATTTTATCGATTCGTAATTAATACTAACAGCATAATAGTCTCCTTGAATTTGACCAGCCTTTAAAAATACACCACGTATGACAGGCATAGGCATTTGTCATTTTAGTAAAAGGCAGTTAGTTAACACAATACTGTTTTAAAATAAATTAAAATGTAATAAATTAATTGTATATACAAAATCTAGCCGATATGCAGTAGGCCAATTTTAAAGGTGAGACCGCACTATATCGGCACTGTTCGGCAGCAGTACGTCGGGACCAAAATATTTTGACTGTGTGACTTGACTGAATGACATTTCGGAACTTGATTAATTGTGTGTAATCCACTTGTGAAGACGAATTGATCGGTCTGATCGCCGTATCTGTATCTTCGACCGTAAGAGCGATATCGTATTTTAGCAGTTAGATGTTACAAGGCAACAAACAGAGCGCTCAACCGAAATAAGCTTGTCCTGTAAAATCATGCCACTGCTACTTAGGGCAGTTAGAAAGATCAGCGAAGATATGAGGCATACCTAGCAGCGCCTCTCGGCTGTGTGTCTCCATAAGATACTTCAGTACTTTGGACTCATAACCTGGCCTGGGTACAGATAACTTGGTGTAGCTTATAGTAACTGGCAATGTGGATAGCAAGCGACCAAGCGATAGAGAGGACTAAGCCCTAAAATATGGTCCTACCAAGTGTCTGAGGAACTGCAAATGCCAGTGTACCACGCTCTCCATCAGGCAGAAGGCCGCAGTAATAGAAGAACATTGCTGCAACGCTTTCATCGTAGTCACGATCCTCTTCAGTGAGGACTTAAGGAAAGGAAGAAGGAGAATATGAGGTACACCATACTATGCGTACAAGTAGGCGTTGCATCAAAGCACAAAAAAAGTTGACGAACAAATCAAAAATGTGCTAAAACGCGCAGTACCGTCTAGTGCAGTCTTACCTTTACGAGAATCAAGTAGCCAGAAAGCTAGGACAATCATCGTCAAAACTAGGTATAAAACTAGGTATTTATGATTACCGAAACAAAAGAGTAAGATCTAAAATCGAATACATCTGCGCATCTATTTTTGCTATTGACAATACGTACATCTTGAATTAATTAGCTGTCATATCTACACACATAGGAAATAAGAGTTAACAATCAATTCTAACTTTTATTGCAAAAAGTCTATCTAAAAGTTCTGCTGCCAAGCAGCTGATGCTTCGCTCCAAGTCACTGTAAATTCAGGTCATTGTTTTAATTAAAAAGGTTACAATATCTGTCGGTTGAGAAACGCATATTTTTATTTCATTTTCTGTCACTCAGGTACGTTCATTTGCGAGAGCGAGAAAGCCAGCGTCATTGAGATCGCGGGCGGAAGCATTAGCGATGCGACTTTTATGCTATCTTTTTCTCTGTAGCAACGTTCCCGAGTGAAAAAAAAAACAGAGCACGAAAAAAATCCCATTCCATGCTGTCAAATGTGATTCAACCCTTATACATGACTAAATTGATAGATTCTTCATAACACATTATAATGTTTTGTAAATATGCCATACATGTGATCGATGTTCTTTGAGACAATCCCATTACTTATAGTGCAGGTGAAACTGTGGAATCAAATTCCCTCAGCGGTATTTCCGAACAATTACGACATGGGAGCCTTCAAGAACAGTCTTTATTTCCCTTAAAAGGGTGGCAACAGATCGGCGACCCCTTGGTGTTGCTAATCTCCATGGGCGGTGGTGATTGCTTTCCACCAGGTGACCTACATGCTCGTTTGCCCCCCTCATATATAAAAAATGTGAACTGAATCAGAGACGGGTCCATTTCGTACCTTCTATGTCTATATTTAATCAAATTTAACACTTTACGGGATAGAAGGCTGAATTCAAATTTCAGAGGTTGTCACTACAACTTTCCATACAAAAAACCACTACATTTTTAGCCGTACTTATCAAAATAAATAGCTTCATACCAAACTACTACGAGGGGAGGCCAATAAGTTCGCGGAATGGAGGGGTTGATGGGGATAAATTTACCCGTCCAGGTAGGCACTAGTTAAGCACCTCATTAAGAGTATATATACCAAGTTTGAACCTAATCGTGTCATTAACTTTTGAGTTATCGACCTGCAAACAACTAAATCGGGAAGAAGTCAGCCAGTATGGAGAAAATTGAACACCGTGCCGTTATTAAGTTTCTTACCAAGCAAGGAAAATCCGCTCAGACGATTTTTCAAGAGCTGTTAGCGGTTTACGCGGACTCTGCCCCTGGTAAAACCATGGTTTACAAGTGGCATGGTCTTTTCAAACAAGGAAGGGAGTCCATTGAAGACGACCCCCGCTCCGGACGGCCAATTGAGGCCACCACACCGGAAATCGTCGAAAAAGTAGAAAAACTTGTATTGGAAGATGCCCGACTGAAGAAGAAGCAACTTGCAGCAATGGTTGGAGTATCCGAATCAAGTATTTTAAATATCCTACATCATCATCTTGGGATGACTAAAGTCAGTGCAAGATGGGTTCCGAGAATGCTCACGCCACTTCAAAAACGCGAGCGTGTCGAGTGCTCTCACCAGTTTCTGGAGCTCTGTGGAGAGAGAAAGGAAGAAGTTATGGCCCGGATTGTTACTGGAGATGAAACCTGGGTTCACCACTATGAACCTGAGTCGAAGCAAGAGTCGATGCAGTGGCATAAAAAAGGCACACCTCCTCCAAAGAAGTTCAAAGTGTCACAATCGGCCGGAAAGATCATGGCGACTATCTTTTGGGATACAGAAGGTATTTTACTGATCGATTATAAAGAACGTGGTGCGACTATAACGGGACAGTACTACGCTTCTTTACTGGAAAGATTGAAAGAAGCCATTAAGAAAAAAAGAAGAGGAAAACTGTCAAAAGGTGTGATCCTTTTGCACGACAATGCACCCGTCCACACGTGCCATGTTGCGACGGCTGCCATTCACCGATGCGGCTTTGAACAATTAAACCACCCACCATACAGTCCAGACTTGGCCCCCAGTGACTATTATTTATTTCCAAAAATGAAGAAAGAGCTGCGTGGAAAGAAATTTGACGACGATGATGAAGTCAAGTCGGCAATTTCGGCCTATTTTGACACCAAAGACAAATCATTTTTTTTCGATGGTATAAACAAGCTATTTGAGAGATCCAAAAAATGTATTAGGGTTAAAGGAGAATATATTGAAAAGGAAAAATAATTTGGTGTTTAATTTCAACCTCCTTCTCTCTCATTCCGCGAACTTATTGACCTCCCCTCGTATCAGTAAAGTCGTAATGCCCGTGGCATTACCACTGTACGGATACAACGGCACTGTTATTATAAGTAGCGAAGTTAAGCCGTCAAGAAATGTATATATTTTAGATCTTCGATTTGACAGTACAAAGAATTGATTAACTTGTAGGTAGACAAAGAATTGATTAACTTTAGGGGTGTAAGTGGCTCATCAACATCTTTGAACCAAAGCCAACTTCACCTGCACGCGGTGCACCCTGCTGACTGACAAACGAAGCTCTGGCGAAAAGAGAGGTAGGGAGCGTAATTGTAAGCTACCCGACTGGGGCATGTACCTCTACCTCACAGAATACCGCAGCCAAATAACAATTCCCTTGAGGGTTGTTGTGTTCCTGCGAGTGAGTGAGGTCACCAGAAAGGAAGGAAGGAGATGCTGCGTAGGCAGCGGGGGTGGCAGCGCGCGAGCAATATTTTATATTGCGAGCGTTAATATGGCTACGGTAACCGTTTCACATCAGGCGAGGCGTATGCTTGTCTGCCACCCGACGTAGTATAAAAAAAAAAAGACAGTCAATCTTGTTCTTTACAATGATAATACGAGCATAACACGGTAAGCACCGGTGTGCATTATACACCATTTTCTGTAGTTACTGCTATGCCCGTACTGTTAAACTCCTGTTTTGACAGAGCACTGGTATCGCCGTTACTGTCCTGTAAAGCGTTAAGAAATCAATCATAGCTTAATAAAAAAAAAAAAACAATCAATTGAGTCATGTAAAAGTAATATTTAAATAAAACGTATAAGATACCATTGCAATTAGTAATTACCTATATTTCAGGTCTCCTCTACGCAATGGTTGCCTGGAAGAGATCGCTAAGCGATAAGGTCGCCTTTTGTACTTAATTTGTTTAAGTGTTTATTTTTAAAACTGTACTGTATTTTTGGTGCAATAAAGAGTATTGTATTGTAATTACCTTGGTAGTGTTTTCTCTACTTGGTTGAATATTAAATTAGTACATAATAACCAACATCTCCGCCAACCCGCAGTTGAACAGCGTGGTGCAGTATGCTCTAAACCAGTTTGATTATGAGAAGACCCGTATCCCATCAGTGCAGTGGGATGATTATAGGTTGATGACGTAAGCAATATTTTAACGAAAAATTACGTATGTTTGTAGCAAAAATAGCATCATTCATATAGACTGGCAATGTGAATAAACTTCTACATATTTTCAATTGAACTGGCAATTGTCGTTTTCGGGATTTGCTTCAATACGAATCAATGAGGCTATAAATTGTATGCTCGTGTCAAATGGCAACACTGATACTAAACTTAAAATATGACATTTGTGGAAAAACCCAAAAATGCGATGCGACGTTACATCGTCATTTAGGTGTATTTAGGTAATTTTCCTGTTTGATACAGGTTTTAGCAATAACAGCTGTGTAAGGGGCCATCCATAAATTACGTCACACGAATTTCATTATTTTTTTACCCCTCCCCCCGTCCTTGTCACAGCTGGTCACATTCCCCCCCCCCCCCCCCCCCCTTAGTGTGACGTCACATATTTTGCAAATTTACATCTAGAGTTGCAAATGTTTTTGAATTTCTCGTTAATAGTTCAAAGTTCGTGTTTTAACATTTAGATAACTAATAGATTTTCAAATGTCACGTTACGAAATTTAGGACCCCTCCCACCACCTTCTCACAATGTCACTTTTTATCGACCCCCTCCCTTCCCCAAGGTGTGACGTAATTTATGGATGGCCCCAAACAACTTTTTGCGATCGAAGTCAGTCGTTTTAAAAATATAAGTTCAGTATAAATGAATATTTGTTTGTTTATTCTCGTTCTGATTGTGACAAGGTTTCGTCGAGTTGTTGGAACAACATTCCCCCTCCAAACCTAGCATAAAAAAATAGCGAGATGTACAATATGTAATTTATAACCTCATAGTTACGTTCGTGTCTACAGTACATTACATATTAACCCTGGAGCTATGTGATGAGTCTCGGAGCGTGCAGGCCGTAGAGGCGCCGCGCCAGCGGCGGCCGGTGGCGCGGCTCGTCCTCGGCGGCCGGCGCCCAGTCCTGCAGCCGGGCGCCGGCCGCCAGGCGGTGCGTCAGCCGGTGGGCTATCGAGAAGCCTCCGCTGCCTTCCAGCTGGGTTAGGACTATTATTACTTGTCTGTGGACAAAATTATATACCATGGAACTGTCTAGCTTTAACAAAAATAAATAAATGATATTCTGAGTTAAAAAAAACTGTGGGGTGAGTAGCAATATACTGTAAGTCAAAACAAAGTGCTAAGAACATGAAAATTTTTAAATCGTCCAAAAGCTTTTTTTTTAGTCACATTAATGTGACCATTCAGCATTTTTTTTTTTTCTAAAATGTTAGTACTCACCTTACAGTGGCTGTAATACCTCAAAATACACCCATGGGTGACTATGGCACCCCGAATACAAAAGAAGACTGATTTCCCAACGGGCAGTTCAACCTACTAGACATCTAATGAGTTCTGTGTTTGTTACCACACGTACATTTTTTTCATACACACAGGTAGTCTACAAAAATATGGCCCACCCGATGTAAAACAGTTACTACTCGCGCGCTGGCATCTCTATAAAAAAACATCTCTTTACGTGTAGTGACCTCATTCACTCGCAGAACACAACAGTATTCAAGGGTATTTTTATTTGGCTGCGGCCTGTAAGGTGCAGGTACTTCCCTAGTTGACATCGCCATGCCCTACCTCTCTTAAAACTATTCACAATAATCATGTCACATCACCTATGTAACGGTGGGACTGAGTCGATAGTCTTTAGTTCCCCTCGGGTGGAGACCACGTTGTAACTCTCTTGGCAGTCGCATTTCACGTGGATCCACTTGTCTGTGTGCCTGTTCTCGACCATCACCACCAGACCAGCCCAGCCCTGGAAACCAAGTAAATATCATTAATATAATTATCCTTCTTGAACTTGATGAGCCCTGTGGAATATTAGCAAATATAGCAGCAAGGATTACGGGTTCAAGTCAAACATGTGAGTATTTTTTATTCTATTTTTCCGGGACGAGTACCCGCCACCGTGTCTCCTGTGTATCCGGGTTAACAGCGGCGACCACCGAAAAAGGCAATGAACAATGAAGTCCACTGCAGTCCCAGGGGTAAATCTATGGCTGCCTTGGAACTCAATCAGAATTTAATCTGGAATTTAATCAGAAGAAATTAGAAGGAGTAGGAAGCTTTTGGAATTTGACAATGTGAAAGACCGCTATATGGCAAAAAGGCATTAAGAGCCTAAACAGATGGCTAGTCAAGTGAAGCACAACTGCCATGCACCACGGATTTTAAATATCTAACAGTATTGGGGACCTAAAACAATGAATTTGTCACATCACATCGATTCCAATAATATGAAGTGCAAAATCGTCTGAACGCTTGGTAATTCTCCCTTCTTCTTACCAAATCCGAATACTACCCCGGATGCAACGTGCATTAAAGTTAATTAAATGTGTATGTACCTATAAAAAAAAGTAAATATTTATTTTACACTACGTCGGATGGCAAACAAGCATACGGCTCGCTTGATGGAAACGGATGCCGTAGCCATATAAACTCTTATAAAATAAAATATCACTCGAGCGACGCTACCCTTACTACTAATGCAGCAACTTGACGAGCTCGTTGGTCGAATGGTTAGCAATGTTCACTTTGAGTCCGAGGTCGCGGGTTCGATCCCGGCACAAGACAAACATTTGTGTGCATGAACATGTCTGTTTGTCTTGGTCTGGGCGTTTCTATGTATTATATGATGTATTTACAAAAAAAAAATCTATTTAAGTACATTTATCAGTTGTCTAGTACCCATAACACAAGCTTTGCGCTTAATTTGGGACTAGATGGCGCTGTGTAAATTGTCCAGAAATATTTATTTATTATTTATAACTTCTTCCTTGACACCTCACTCGCCGGTTTTGCACTCGCTCCATTTCGCTGTGGTATTCTGTGAGGTGGAGGTACTTCCCCAGTCGGGCAACTTAAAAACACTGTACCCTACACTTTTACCAGAGCCTCATTTATCAGTCAGCAGGGTGCACCGTGTGCCGGTGAGCTTGGCTTTGACTTTAACCATAGTGGTGACTTAGAGAGCCACTTGCATCCCAACAGTCAACTGATGTTATAGATGAGAGCTTGCATCTCGTACCTTAGTGAGATAGTACGCCGTCATCCCCTGCCTGCCTTCATGCCTCTGTCCCCTGGCTAACGTCAGTCCTATGATAGCATCGGCCAGGATGTGAGGGTGGAGGGATGGCCTCTCCACCGTCAGAGGCTTCGAAGAGTGAGCCGCCAGCACGTGCCGAGGCCAAGCTGAACTGTCGGCCAGCTCTAGACCTGTATGCCAGTGGTTGAAAGCCAGGCAGACTACGAGGTAGAAGCCTTTCTCTAGCATCTTGTGGCAGCCGACGAAACCGCGCACCTGAGGATTAAGTTTAAAACGATTATCTATGTATAGAATGGGGTCATTCAAGTATTACGTAAGCACTTGAGGGGGGGCGGGGGGGTCTTTGCTTTGCTTATTTTTGATGACATGGTGGGTGGGGGGCGGGGTCGATATCGTGATTACATCAGCATTTATTATTTACTTTTTTACACAAATGGCAACCCACAAATTGTCTATGCTTGAAAACAAAACACACATGTTTTCCACACAGGGATTCCCACAAATAATGTATACGTTATAGGTACTCGCTTAGAAGCGAGTGGGGGAATTACCGCGCGCTACTCACTTGTCACTTGTCTAAATTTATTTCGTCAATCTATTGTTTCGTTTTGATTGGAATGACGATTTGACTGATTTGACGATTTGAGACGATTTGACGGCTTGCTTACTTTTGCTGACAAGGAGAGGGGGGGGGGGGGGGGGGGGGGTAAATAATTGTAAAAAAAATCTGCTTAGGTAATACTTGAATGGACCCAATGATAAGATATCAATTGAAAGCCGACTGTATTGCCTATTGACAATACAGTCAGCTTTTAATTGATATATTTTTTGGTAACCATAGTAGTGAATCCAAATTAAATTAATTTAAAATTGCAATTTTATTAATAAAAAATAATTATTATTTGTTAAAAATTCTAAAATTATATATAATAATTTATGAATAGAATTTTGAAAATAATACAGACGGTGTGCTCTCAAGGACTCGTATTCAGAGCTGTAAAATTATAGAATAAAATAAAAAAAGTCTGAAGTGAACTGTCACCTGTCTCTTGCTGTGGGCAACCAGCTTCCCGACTTGCGCATTTGGTCCCGACTTTGTTCTGAACACAACCACACACAGGTCAAGCTGAGACCGCTGGCTTTTCGCTGAATTCCTAAAAAATAAAATAACAACATATTTATGAATGAATGAATGAATGAATGAATGATACTTTATTCACAGAATATGGTTAACAATATGGCGTTATAAATTGTATGGTCCTCAGCATATTCCACCAAAATGGCATGTGAATATTTATATAAAAATAAGAAAACAAAGATAAATATTTAAATTAACATTTTACATTGCAAATTAAATATTAAGTACATACTTATAAAGATGCCATGATTTTAGAATTTATAATTGAAAAAGTCATTTATTGAATAAAAACAATTTGTGACCAGGAAATCAAATAAACATTTTTTAACAATCAAAGACACCAAAACTCCGAGTAAAAAAAAATGGTGTGTGACTGTGACATGGTCGTAATGTTGTATGTGAATACGTTATATGCACTAAAATTATCTCAAAATGGCAACGCTTCCCCCTTTTCCGCACGCGATGTTCCATAGTCCTTACTTAGGGTAATAAATTCTTTGATCCTTCATCTATGCAGTGGTGTGATTGAATTTTGGATGGAGATGATAGATTTGTAACAACATGAAACTGTATCCCCCGATTTTGTTATCATAACTTTTTTTTTAATTGCCTCCCTATGGAAGTAAAATCTACATATAAATATGATAGACGTATTCACATATGCGGCTGGATGCGGAAGGCGGAGGATTGTATTTGGTGAAAAGCATTGGGGAAGACTTATATCCAGCAGTGGATAGATACAGGCTGATGATGATGATTCACATATAATACAGATAAATACGAATCATATTTTTTGAAAAATTGAAAAATTCATAAGTGGGATTTGAACCCACGACCTCTCGATGACCGGTCGAGTGCTCTTCCAACTGAGCTAGGAAGGTTTGTGTTGCTGACGAATTTTTGCATCTTATATTCTACTGCGTGAGTCACACTGTGGCGTCATCAACAAGGCATAGCAGTCCATCGTTGCAGATGAAACTCAACTATATTTTTATAACACCAAACTAATTAAATTATTATTATTTAAATAGTTGTCTTGGCCAACTTGCCAGATAAATATTTTTTAGAAAATGAAATATTTGAAAAAAAAAAAAATTATCTGGCAAGTTGGCCATGACAACTATTTAAATAATAATAAATATGAATCACATAGATATTGGCTACAAACCTCTGTCCTTCTTGAAACAAAGTGAAGTCAACTTCGGTGGGCTGCGTGGCAGTGAGCAGCAAACACGTGAGATGTCTGGTCGAGGACATTGGCGGCAGGATGCCGGCCAAGCGGACCTCGTGCCATCCCACTCGCACCTTGCATATGTCTATGCAATCAAAGTATCTGGAAATAACGAAAAATAGTAAAATCTAAATATCTATTAATAACTAACTGACACGGCGAGCTTCTCAATGGTTCAGAGGGCATATTAAGCGGTCGTTAAGTCATTGGCCTTTGGGCGGTCTAACTCACCCCATTAGAATTTTTGTAAAAGGGGGGCGGAAAAATGAGCATGTGAGCACGCTGATGGTAAGCAATCACCACATCCCTTAGACTACAAAAGGTCTAATCCCTTGCTAGCACTTTTAGTGAAATATAGGGCCGTTTCTTGACTCCCAAGTCGTTTTTATTCGGGAAAACCGATCAAGGTAGTCGATTCCACAATTTCACCGTAGGTGGTTGAAAATGCCATATAATAGATTTGACGGTGGTCGAATGGTTAGCAATGGCCACTTTGACTCCGAGGTCGCGGCTTCGATTCCCGCACAAGACAAATATTTGTGGGCATAAACATGTCTGTTTGTCTTGGTCTGGGTGTTTTCTATGTATTATATGTATGTATTTACAAAAAAAAAAATGTATTTAAGTATAATATTAGTTATCTAGTACCCATAGTACAAGCTTTGCGCTTAATTTGGGACTAGATGGCGCTGTGTAAATTGTCCAGAAATATTTATTTATTTATAAAGTTGAGACTGTTGGTTGTTGGCACTTGGTGGAACATTATTATCATAATGTTATAATAAAACACTTGTACTATTCCACTTAGTTATATTTAATTTTACCGACCGGTTTCGCCGCTAAGGCATTATCAAGGTAAACAGATGGTATATCTTGGTATACCATTTGATTACCTTGATAATGCCTTGATATACCATCTGTTTACCTTGATAATGCCTTAGCGGCGAAACCGGTCGGTAAAATTAAATATAATTAAGTGGAATAGTACAAGTGTTTTATTAAAACATTATTTATTTATTTATTAATAGATGTTCCTCATAACCCCTCACTTGAGCACATCATCGAAGCTGATCCAGAAGACGCCCTGGTCTCTGTCGGCGTCCTTGTCGGCGTGCAGCGCCCGCCGGGCGTGGTCGGTCCAGCGCGGGCAGGCGTGCGTCCAGGCGCCGCGCCACGTGTAGTGGCCCCAGGGGTTGCGGAGACGCAGCAGCCGCGTCGGGGTGGCCGCCTCCAGCAGCTCCACCACGTCCAGCACGGAGTACGCGTGCCGCGGCCGGAGCCCTAGGCGCTGGTATTCTTCTTCGTCCACCTGTAACCGAAACAAGAATCCAAAATAAATAATTCTGGTCAATTTTACACAGCGCCATCTAGTCCCAAATTAAGCGTAAAGCTTGTACTATGGGTACTAGACGACTGATAAATGTACTTAAACACATTTTTAAGCTATTGCATAGCTTTTATCGCGGGCTTTGAGCTCGGCGACCGAATCAAGAAATTGCGTAACGAAAATAAAACCTAACATTATAGTGCCTTAGATTATAGTTGAGACAGAAGACAATAGGTCTCCCCACACCAGAAGGCCAATTGTCGTAATTTTTCTGCGAACGCAGATTGAAAGTTGACCGAATCGAGATTGAATTGTGAATTGACTAAAATTGTATACTTGATTTCATTAATTAATTATTATCAATTCTTGTTGTTGGCAAAGTAACATTCTTAGTTTGTTTAATTTTCACTCATATTTCGATATAATCCCGCTTAAATTTAATTTTCAAGTTACATATTGTGTTACGAGAATACCAAATGTGACATTTGTGAGATCGAGACTGGATCGAAACTGAATTTTGACTATATTTTAATTACGAGAATAGCCCCTCTAGTGTCTGATCAGTTACTCCAAAGACTTTGTTCCACGTATTCCACCAAACATGCATATACGAGTAACTTAGACAGATACGGGTCACCCACAATACATTGCAGTCCCGGGGGTAAAACTACGGCTGCCTTAGAACTCACAACGAGAAGAAGAAACTAGTAGAAGTATGAAGCTTTTGGAGTTTGACTTCCCCTCTGTAATATGGGAGACAGCAATATGGCAAATAAGGCATTCAAAGAGATAGTAGGCTAGTCAAGTAAAGCTCAACTGCCGTGCACCACGGATTTTAAATATCTAACACTATTGGGGACCTAAAACATTGAGTTCTTACCTAACACATCGATTACAAAAATATGAATTGCAAAATCGTCCGAACGCTTGGTAATTCTCCCTTGTTGCTACCAAATCAGTATAGTATACTACCTCGGATGCAGCATGCAACGAATTCAACATGTCGTGCCACTCCCGCCTCCAAATATCGCACTCCCAGAGAACATGGTGCTGTTTGATCGAATTCATGATATAAACATCCATGAAGCTATAAAACTAAAGATTCGAACCTTCATGTTTCCTCCACCACAACTGGCACCCATAAGGAAGCAAGCCTGCCGCGAGGACAGCAGCTGTGCCCACACCAGGTCCCTGTCCAGTTGCTCCAGAGGCATTCCTCCACCGGCTCCACCGCCCGTTCCTCCAGCTTGGAGGGAGACTGACTCGCATGGAGCTCCCGTCAATGTGCATAGACCTGAAAAATACACTAATTGTGAACTTTTTTTTGAAGATAGTTTTTTTTCTACTACGTCGGGTGGCCGACATGCAAACCACCCGCCTGATGTGAAGCCGTTAAAGTAGCCATAATTAAGCCACCCCTACAGCCTACGCAGCAATTCTTACCTTTCTGTTGACATCACACACTCGTAGTAACACAAAAATCCACAAAGGAATTGTTATTTGGCTGCGCTATTCTGTGAGATGGAGGTGCTTCTCCAGTCGTTCTATTTAGAAATACGTCTCTTTTGCCAGAGTGTCTTTCGCTAATCAGGGTGGACCACGTGCCGATGAGATTGACTTTGTCTCTAAAGATCGTGATGGGCTACTTGCACCACAAAAGTAAGTTTAAGTACCAATAGTTAAAGGGACTTCACTTGAATAAGCTGAATTTATGCAACTAATTTGGAAAATAATTATACGCGCTGCCTGGTGGTAAGCAGTCATCTCAACCTATGGACGCTCGAAGCGAATTCCATTAGACAGAAGCGCTCATCGATGCCATGGATTCATCACTAGTACTATAGATGATACTAAAGCTATAAGTTTGTGTCACTTGTATCATCCATGGTACTAGTCAATGGTACTACCACAGTATAAGTAATAGTACTAACGTACAGTATGGCCACTCTCTGCCGCCCTCACCAGTCGACCTCACCTCCCCTCTGAGACCGATGTGGAACAGTTCACAAGGGATACCAAAACGTACGAATTGACATCGCTCGTATTTTATTCTCCATTCAGTTTAAAATAAAAGACGGGAGTTACTTGTGCAGTGGACGGATGTCTCAACAAATGGAAAGTCAAAAAGAAAATTTTATTCGTTACCTTTGGATGAAATAAGGTACAGATATTTTTTACATTTTATAAATTACCTAAAAGCATGTGGCAGCCATAGTGTCATCATAACTAATTAATGTCTGCCAGAGTAGGATACAAGATACTATTAATACCAAATGTGAACAAGATAACATTATAGCAGATTTATATGTGTCAAAGAGCGCGTGAGCGCGCAAGCGCTAATGCGACAGTGCTGCTAGAGTTGTGGTTTTTTTACAATTGTCTGTTTACATGTCATTGTTTTTGTGTGTGATTACTATTATTTGTGATTTCTATGTGAATGTGAATATGAATTACATAATGCATGCAGTTATATGGATAGTAAAAAGCTACAATTAATGAACATGAAATGTTTTTACCATTTACAATGAACCGGTATTCGGAAGGCGCAAATCTATTTAGTGATGATTAGAAGATATAAAATTATGGATAAGTTACCAATGGCAGTTAAACAAGGCGTTTTGTGAATATTGACTGGAGTCAGTGTAGTGTATTTACTATGTCCGACTAATAATTGAATAATGTCAGCCCTAGCGAAGAACACGCAAACATAGGCACGTGTACATACGCCATTTGGTTTACTACATGCAAACGCGCCATTTTTGTATGGAGTGGCCGGGGTTTGGTACTACTGATCCCGAATAATTTCCCTACAAAAGCTGATAAAAACTATTGAGCCACGTCCAGACTACTCACGAAGTTTCTCGACGAAGTACTTGGGAAAGTTGACCGAAGTGCGAAGTAAGTACACACTCATTAAATTTTGCGAGAAACTCATTCGCGCCGGCGGCGGCGAGTGCAACTTTGAGTCCTTTGACTCGGCCGCAAAAACAGACAACAAATGCCGTATGCTTGTCTGCCACCCGACGTAGTATAAAAATGAAAAAAAAAAAAAAAACTAGTCAATGGTACTTCTGATCCCGAAGGCTTTTCGTACATAAGTTGCTAAGTTAAAGCTTTAGAGACTAAAATGTCAATGTTAACTATCTTGATCTATACAGAGTACGTACCTTCAATCGCTCTGCCTGACACCAAGGCCTCGTAACACCCGTGTAGTTTAGCGACAGCCTTCTCTATCAACGGCACCCAGAGTTGCTTTCTTTTTGCCTGAAATTAAGTATACAGATATTAAATAAATATTAATTAATATTTTAGGACAATTTACACAGCGCCATCTAGTCCCAAATTGCTTAATTTGGGACTAGATGGCGCTGTGCAAAGCTTGTGTTATGGGTGCTAGAGAACTGATAAATGTACTTAAATATTTTTTTTTTTGTAAATACATACTTATAATACATAGAAAACACCCAGACCAAGACAAACAGACATGTTCATGCACACAAATGTTTGCCTTGTGCGGGAATCGAACCCGCGACCTCGGAGTCAAAGTGGCCATTGCTAACCATTCGACTACCGAGCTCGTCAATTTTCAAGAATAAATATAAAAAAAGTTAAAAGAGAGGTAGGCATAGCGTATTTTTTAACAGCCAAATAACAATTCCCTTGAAGGTTGTTGTGTTCCTGAGAGTGAGTGAGGGCATTAGAAAGAAAGGAAGGAGTATAGGCTGGCAACGGATCGGCGACCTCTTAGTGTTGTTGATCTCCATGTGCGGTGGTCATTGCTTTCCATCAGGTAACCCGCATGCTCGTTTACCCCCCTCTCGTATAAAAACAATCAGAAACAAGCTTCACTAGAGAGTGAGAAAGAGTGACAACAGCATCCTGAAAACTGTCGCCGAAGATATTCATGCGCCCCAGCTGAGGCACTACGTTCAGACGATGACTGAAATAGAAAGGGGAGGATTTGGGATTGGATATTGTCTGCACGAGGTGCATCATATGAACATGATATCCTGGCCGTGTGGTTTCCGGCAGACTAGAATAGAATTACTCCGTCTCTTCCCGTGGATGTCGTACAAGGCGATGAAGGGAAATACATTAGTAAACATCGATCAGGCCTCCCCAATCCGTTTGGCCAGCGTGGGGAGTGTAGGCCAAATCCTCCTTCTGTCAAAGACGGATGAGAGAGGGTCGTGCTCCTGTACTAAAATGACCCGATGATGATGATGATCCTTCCACAGGCGCAGCTGGTAGGCCCCGCTGGCTCCGTGGCGGCAGGTACCTGCGAGTAGACCAGGTGGCCCTTCTTGTTGGCGGGCAGCAGGTCGTCGACGGAGACGGTGAGCCAGCGGCCGTCCTTGCACAGGCGCAGCTGGTAGGCCCCGCTGGCTCCGTGGCGGCAGGTACCTGCGAGTAGACCAGGTGGCCCTTCTTGTTGGCGGGCAGCAGGTCGTCGACGGAGACGGTGAGCCAGCGGCCGTCCTTGCACAGGCGCAGCTGGTAGGCCCCGCTGGCTCCGTGGCGGCAGGTACCTGCGAGTAGACCAGGTGGCCCTTCTTGTTGGCGGGCAGCAGGTCGTCGACGGAGACGGTGAGCCAGCGGCCGTCCTTGCACAGGCGCAGCTGGTAGGCCCCGCTGGCTCCGTGGCGGCAGGTACCTGCGAGTAGACCAGGTGGCCCTTCTTGTTGGCGGGCAGCAGGTCGTCGACGGAGACGGTGAGCCAGCGGCCGTCCTTGCACAGGCGCAGCTGGTAGGCCCCGCTGGCTCCGTGGCGGCAGGTACCTGCGAGTAGACCAGGTGGCCCTTCTTGTTGGCGGGCAGCAGGTCGTCGACGGAGACGGTGAGCCAGCGGCCGTCCTTGCACAGGCGCAGCTGGTAGGCCCCGACGCTGGGCTCGCCGCGCACCACCACGCCGCGCACCAGCGACGACCGCTCCGCCAGCACGGCCAGCGCCGACAGCAGCCAGCAGTTGCCCAGCACGCCTGCCAATGTATACGGCGCTCTTTATTAACCGTCTGCTACGAACGGTCACGCACTGGATCCCGATTCGATCCGGTTTTTAACGTCTTTAAAATTGCTTCCATAAGGAGGCAATTCCAAAAAACGAATGATAACAAAATAGGGGGACACAGTTTGGTGTTGCTAATCTATCATCTCCATCCAAAATTCAGTCACACACTAGATAGATGAAGGATCAAAGAATTTATTGCGCTATAATATAAGGACTAGGGAACATCGCGTGCGGGGGAGGAGGAAGCGGTGTCATTTTTAGATACTTTTTGTGTATATAACGTATTCACGTACGATATACACACACCACATTTTTTTAATGACGACGAGAACGACGACTATCCATACAAAAGGCTACTAAATTATGATGTTACGTTTTCACAGCTATGTTAAATGTTGCGTTTATGTAGCTAGTGACGCCGGGAACGACTTGTCCACGTACTACGGCTCGCGGGTCAGATGGAAATAACACGAAATATATTCAAATAAAAAAGCGGGATGCCTGGCAGATGTGACCTGACCTTTCGAAGAGAAAATAATATGTTTCATAACAATGGTTTATTATAGGCAAGTATCAGAGAGACCGAGCGGTGCTCGGGTCATTGAAAGGTTTAAAGTTTGGCCCCTGAACACGACCTAGGGCAGGCGGTGGTCGGTGTCCACGTGTATCTGGTGCGGCCGTAGTCAGCGAGCCCAGGTGGACTCACCCTGCGAGATGTCCGCCGGGCGCGGGTCCCTGAACACGACCCAGGGCAGGCGGTGGTCGGTGTCCACGTGTATCTGGTGCGGCCGTAGTCAGCGAGCCCAGGTGGACTCACCCTGCGAGATGTCCGCCGGGCGCGGGTCCCTGAACACGACCCAGGGCAGGCGGTGGTCGGTGTCCACGTGTATCTGGTGCGGCCGTAGTCAGCGAGCCCAGGTGGACTCACCCTGCGAGATGTCCGCCGGGCGCGGGTCCCTGAACACGACCCAGGGCAGGCGGTGGTCGGTGTCCACGTGTATCTGGTGCGGCCGTAGTCAGCGAGCCCAGGTGGACTCACCCTGCGAGATGTCCGCCGGGCGCGGGTCCCTGAACACGACCCAGGGCAGGCGGTGGTCGGTGTCCACGTGTATCTGGTGCGGCCGCAGCCAGCGCGCCGCGGCGCCGCTCTCGCCGCAGCCGCCGTAGTACAGCGACCGCGGCGACGCCGGGAACGACTCGTCCACGTACGGCTCGCCCGTCTGAACGAAATAACACCAAAAATAAATAATTACATAAAAAAAGAATTTTGAAAATCGGTTCACAATTCGCGAAGTTATCGAATAACATACATACAAAAAAAAAATTCGGTCGAATTGACAACCTCCTCCTTTTTTGAAGTCGGTTAAAAAATTGGGCCGTCACGGGACTCCCGGCAGATGAGCAACACTGACATCTTTCGTAGAGAAAATATGTTTGATGAGATGGATGGTTTATTATAGGAAAATATCAGAGCTTCTTACTCCTACTAATTTCTTCTGATTAAATTTGTTGTGAGTTCCAAGGTAGCTGTAGTCTTACCCCGGGACAGCATGGGCTTCATTGTTAATTAACTTTTATGGTGGTCGCCGGTGTTAAACATAGCTACACAGGAGACACAGTGGTGGGAATGTGTGGTGGGCCCCCGTCCCGAGCGAAGAGACAGCTTTGAACTTTGATTATGTTGAAAGCTTTGAACCAAAGTCAACCAAACCTGCTAGGTAAGCTTCCCGACCGAGAAAGTACCTCCACTTTACAGAAGAAAGGGTCGCATGCATACCGGCCAGCCTACGCAGTATTAAAAAAAATACCTATGTAGGGCAGCAATAAAGCCAGATTCTTCATAATTCACCCGGAATTATAGTATTTTATATTAGTAAATGGACATTTAATATTAGTAAGAAGGGAAGTCAAATTCCAAAAGCTTCTTACTCCTACAAATTTCTTCTGGATAAATTCATTGTTAGTTCTTAGGCAGCCGTAGTTATACTCCCGGGACTGCAATGGACTTCACTGTTCATTGCCTTTTTGGCGGTCGCCGCTGTTAATCCTGGCTACACAGGAGACACAGTGGTGGGAATGTGTGGTGGGCCCCGTCCTGTAAATTAGTAAATGGGCGAGTAACTGACCGCAGCGCACTGCGCCAACACCTCTTGCCACTGCGTCCACGCGTGGCTCTCCTCGCGGAGACGGAGGATCTCCATCGGAGTGCTTTCTTGACGCTCGCCATCTGACCCTTCAGCTGTGAAAAATGAAATGGGAAACTTAATATGCTTACTAAGAGGAGCCCCAATTGCATCGGCAAAGGATAAGAGACCTTGATGTCTTGTCAGTTGACGCTGCCATGCTGGCCTACAAGACGCTTCGCTTGAAGGATCCCATATTGTATGATTGAGGAAATACATATGCCGGCAACGCGTTCCATTTTTTAATAGTGCGACATAGATAGGAGTTGCCAAACTTTTTAGTACGCGACGGAATGATACCAACGGTGAATTTGTGGTATCGCAAGCCTGTACGTGTTGTTCGGTGACGAAAAGGGGAGGAAGGGTAAGGGAAAACAGTTCTTCAGAGCACTCTCCGTGGTAAAATTATAAGGAACAAATTTTTATAAGGAGCTTGATGGCGTCGATGCGCGTGTTAGTCTATCACGCACGTTAAGCAACGTCGACTGTAGCCTGTGTATGGATGTGTTTATTTATCTCCGTGCTTCAGATTACACAAACTTTACATTCACTGTTTCACTGTCCTATTTAGTGTTACTCTATAATTATTTTTATTTTGTTACCAAGTATTTGGATAATCAGATTGTACCTTAGTTCTCGCCAAAATGTTATCTTTTAACTACTCATTGAATGGTTGACTGGAAGAGATCCCTTATGGGAAAAGTCCGCCATTGTACGTGTATCTCTTTTATCATCATGTTTATGTAATTTCTATTGTACAATAAAGACTTTACAACAACAACAACAACCCATTAAGCCGTCGGTCGCGGCTGTTGCCATTAAAAGACAGGCGTTAAGTCAAGCCAAGTGGCCTTGGGGCGGCTTGAAAACATGATGAATTTATTGACAATATTATGAACAACGTAAGAACTTCGACCTGTTTTCGTTCGGTAAAATTTGGGAGCGAAACGTTCTCTTGCGAATGGACATTAGTAGATTTATACTAATGCTAGCTTAGCTGCCCGCCCCGGCTTCGCACGGGTAGAAAGTTGTATTTTAGTTTCCTCGCAATAGGCTATTTGACTAACATTTTTTTCGGTTTAATATGTAGGGACGTCTCCATAATAGGTGAAAGAATTACTTCGATAGCACAAAAATCTCTCGAGATATGTTAATTTGAAAATCACAATTTTTAGACTGACCCAAAACGCTCCATACAAAAGACTACCGAATTATGACATCACAGGTTTGTTTGTATTTTGTATGCATCAAATCAGAAATTTGTACGACAGCTATGTTAAATATTACGTTTATGTGATTAGTATCATAATAAAAGTTATAGCATTTTTTATTGCTTCTCCAATGGAAATATTATTTTTTAATAATTTCATACTTTTAAAATGGACTTTCCCGCCAAACTTTGATGACTCTAAAAAAAGTCTGACTGAAGATATTAGAATGAAAGTTTGCAGATCTTGATAGATTTGTGTATTTTACGATATTGTTAAATAATTTATACAATTTTTAAACATTGGAAAATAGCCTGTTATTAAATCTTTTCTCTCCTTATGAACCTAATAAAAATATCAAAATAAAAATTAGCAGAATTGATCTTAAAGTTCAAATTGACTTTTAAGTATTATTACGAATCGTTTGTATGGGAATATAGAAAAGTGTTGTTTTTAGAATTTTTCAGGCAATTTTTTTAATTTTTCTCTGCGTAAGAACCATCCTCGCAGTTCAAGGAATATTCTAATAAAAGAATTAGCGGAATCGGTCCAGCTGTTCTCGAGATTTGCGCTTAACTACACTTTCAGCGATTCATTTTTATATTATAGATTATAAAGAGGTAAAGTTTGTGAGGTTGTAAGGTGTAATCTCTGGATCTACTGAACCGATTTTGAGAATTCTTTTACCAATAGAAAACCACATTATTTGTGAGTGTATATAAAAAATAAACATTCCTAGACAAATCACACTCTGCTATCTAATCCCAAACTAAGCAAAGATTGTATAGCTATGGGTACTAGATAAGAGATATAATACTTAAATACGTTTTTTGTTTTGTAAATACATACATATAATACAGAGAAATACCCAGACCATGACAAACAGACTTGTTCATGCATACAAATCGTCTTGTGTTTGGATCGAACCCTCGACCTCGGACTCAAAGTGACGATTGCTAACCACCATTCAACCACCGAGCTCGTCATCAAAATGAAAAGACATTTTCGTAAATGTGAGCGAAACCGCGGACCGAAACTAGCTAGTAGATAAATTTGATTAATAGTTGTATGTATGCATGTAATAATAGAAAACGCAGCACACTACACACATAACTAGCAATAAAAGCAGTTATGGCAGGCGTCCGTCCCTCTTCTGTAATAGCCCGATATTAAGTTCACCCAGATCTCATCTCCATAGCCCATTTATTTTCCATCACACTTCGCAATAGTCTCAACGCCTGTCGAGACCTGCTCATGGGTATATCGTTCCATTGACATATCCTGGAGCGGGTCAAGGCGGGTGTACAACATTACATCAAACTTCTCAAAGGGGCCTCTACGCGTTGGATCCATATCCCCGCGCACGCCTATAAAATGACCGGGCTTGACCCGTGATTTAAGAGAGATATATAAATAAATTAAACAATATAAAGGCGGGTTTATCTCTGAAAGAGATCTCTTTCAGCCAACAGTTTGCAGTAGAAAATTATTTATCAAATGATTAGAAGGTTATACATACGTGAATCGTCGTCGTCAAGTGAGGGCTGGTCGGGCGCGGCGGGTAGTAGTCTCGTGCGCGGAGACTGGCACATCTCACACGAGAGCGCTCCAGGAGAGTTCTTGTACGTGCACTCGGAACACGACCATTCCGACGGCTCCGGTCTGAAAATAAATAAATAAATAATAAATATCCCTGGACGTGGCCGTGTGGTTTCCGGCAGACTAGAATAGAATCCCTCCGTCTCTTCCCGTGGATGTCGTACAAGGCGACTAAGGGAAATACATTATCAAACATCGATCAGGCCTCCCCAATCCGTATGGCCAGCGTGGGGAGTGTAGGCCAAATCCTCCTTCTGTCTGGGACGGACGAGAGAGGATCGTGCTCCTGTAGTGGAGACTAAAATGACCTGATGATGATTCCTGAACAAATTACACGTGGCCATCTAGACCCAAACTAAGCAACGCTTGTACTATGGGTACTAAATAACTGATATTATAATTAAGTAAATACATATTTTTTTTAAAAACATACATAATATAATACATAGAAATCACTCAGACCAAGACAAACAGACATGTTCATGCACACAAATATTTCTCTTGTGCGGGGATCGAACCCACAAGCTCAGAGTCAAAGTGGCCATTGCTGACCATTCGACCACCGAGCTCGTCAGAAAATAGACGAAACATTTTGATTTGATACCTGCCGCTGAGTTCCACTATCGTACAGCTCGCTATAAATTACCAAACGTTGAGACGATTTTGCAATTCTTATTATTGGAATCGATGTGTTGATAACAATTCAATTTTTTACGTCCCTAATATTGTTAGATACTTAAAACCCGCGGTGCACGGCAGTTGAGCTTCACTTGACTAGCCATCTCTTTAGGCTTTTAATGCCTTATTTGCCATTACTGTCTCTCACATTGCTAAGAGGGGAAGTCAAATTCCAAAAGCTTCTTACTCCTACTAATTTCTTCTGATTAAATTCCTTTCGAGTTCCAAGGCAGCCGCAGACTGCAATGGACTTCACTGTTCATTGCCTTTTTTGGCGGTCGCCGCTGTTAATTCTGGCTACACAGGAGACACAGAGGTGGGATTGTGTAGTGGGCCCCGTCCCGTCGCCATAAATAAAAATTCCATCCATATCATCTTAATAATTGGCGATCTAAGTCCACAGTTACACTTGTTAAGACATTTTCTTCTACGAACTGTGAAATTAACTTCCCTCAGCAGTATTTCCAAATAAATACGAGCGGGGCTTTCTAGAACAGAGTCAATTTTACACATATAAAAAGAAACATAATTTTTGGGATATTTCACTTTTATGGAGACACGGTCACTTTTATGGCATCAGCATCGTACGGCCTCTTTTAGAGGAAGTTTCAAATTTGCTGCAGCAAAAATATGGAACGATCTTCCTCCACCTCTCCGACAGACCTCGTCTCCTTTTGTGTTTAAAAATAATTTAAAGAAAACATTGTTAAACTACCAAGTTAGGGCAGAAATTTGAAACTTAAATTTTTAAACCCAAAAATCGTAATTATAGATTAAATCTTAGTTATTATGATTAACAAGGGCACCAACACACTCTCTAGCGTCTTTTTATTGTATGCGGAGATACTGTGACTGATCCAAGCCTGCGAGAAAGGCTTTATTAAGTAAGAGCGTCTTTTCTGATATGCCTCGTATTTACAACAGGATACCAGAAGAAATACGTGGCATTAAGGAAATTACTGATTTTAAAAAGAAATTCCATGCTCTGTTAGTTGCTAAATGCTACTATAGCGTTACTGATTATCAGAATGACAGAAATCTGTATAATGCATGATTAGTGTTTGGTAAAAGTTAATAATTATTGTATGCCTAAGTGGTGGAACACAGAATGGATCGATATAAACTTGTAACATCTGTAAAACCTGTTGTTCACAATAAAGACAATTTGTATTTGTATTAGTATTTGTTCTCTGTGCACAGTGGAGAGATGTGTGAGATGTATGCAAAGTTTTGGCATTTTTAGTGCATATATATACACATAGTTTCTATTGTAATTATAATGTCAATTTCTGAACTTATAGAAAAATTGTAGAATCATAACAAATAGCAGCGTTTTACCTGAAAATAAAACGCTTATTAAATACTTACCTTATTTGAAGCTTATTTGCTTTGAGAAAGGCCCTTCCGGTTTTTCGCCTATTTGCCTCCTTTGCTACCCGTATACAGCTGTCTCTTTCGCACATCCGGTTCACCCCTTCTACCAACCAGTGGGCAGACGAGAGGAAGTGGGGACTTGCTCGACCGTCTTAGCTCATTGAGTCGAAAACGCCAGGCAGAAATTAAAGATAAGCTTCAAATAAGGTAAGTATTTAATAAGCGTTTTATTTTCAGGTAAAACGCTGCTATTAAATAATTGACCGTTATTTGAAGCTTATTTGCTTTGAGACATGTTTGTTATCGCCTGGCTGGTTGGTAGGTACGCCAATGTGAAGCGGTTGTAAAAGATAATATGCTCACAGAGGTATAAAAGCTTAGGTATCGAACTTGGTTCCAATTCGATTATTCGATAATATATGCATCTAGTACATACATCAGGATACGATCTAAATCATCGTCGTAAATGCACAATAATGACTAGTAATAACTATCACTGCTAAATTTCTGTGAATCAATTTATAAATCAGAGACAGCATTACTTCCAGTATATAATGATGTCAACTCTCCAGACTGCACTAGCTAATAAGTAATATATGGTCCCCAGGAACATTGTTAGCCCAGCTCTTGGAGGGCACGGTGGTTCTAATGCTGCCCAGGAATACCAACCATTGTTTCGGCTACGGACAATAAGGTTTTTAACCAATTAGCAACAGTCACTGTTCGGGATGCAAGCTTGCACGAGCCCCTCATATTAATAAATAAATATGAAAAGCCTTTCACAAGTTTCATAACTGACAATAACAAATACCAAATTGCAAGCTCTTCGTCCATAATTCCCTTGTAATGCTTCGTCGATATGAAGCTAAAATGATGGAAGCCTGAAATCGTAAAAAGGTCTCCCGTCATAGGAGGAGTGTCTGTATGCATAAACATAAAGCACTGGTTTCATCGTCAATGTATCTTTGTAAATAAACTAATCAGTCAATATAATAATCGCGTTTATGTGTTATCCACTGTATTAAATAAATAGATTTAAAAAAAACTTAAGCGCTCTTTTAATAAAGCATAAGAACGTAAAAAAAAAAAAAATACCAAACCTCTGTGTTTTTCTATGTAGCACTGAAGTAGACACTACCATTTTATATAACATTATATTGAGGCATGCAAGCATCTCGACCAGACAAGTCTGCTAGGTTACAAGGCAAAAATGAACCGTTGGGACGTAATAAGGCAGTTTTGTTCATTTTATATTAACCTAACCGTTAATTTATAATAAGTAAGATAAGTCATACCCTCACCTAGATTATATCAGATAATAGGGAATGCATAGTGCATGTAATCCCGATTGCATACTTAATAAGGCATAGGAGTTTCTCAATGCAACAAATCTACGTTAAGATTATGATGATATGATTTACTGTGTACTTATAAGTAATTATAAATTTATACCATTCGGATTATTTCGAACATTATGTTACTTTGAAGCGTCTATTTCTTATCTCGTATCAAATATAAGCAATATCTTACTTAAGCGTACGACTTTACAACACTAATAAAATTAGAAGTAGAAGAATTCGTCACTAGTACAACCCTTCCTCGTAGCACAGTAGGAAAAAGCACTCGATTGCTCATCGAGAGGTCGCAGGTTCAAGCCCCACTTAACTGAGACAGGTGAATTTTTTTCACTTTAAAAAATGAAGAATAGCTATCAGATTGTCGTTCTGGCTAGTACCCTAGATTGTGTTAGAAACTGACATACTTATAGTAGTATAATCAATTTAAAGCATCTAATGGTAATGTGACTGTTGTTTCTGCGGTTTCCAGGCCCCAAAGTTTGATGCCTTCGTATTTAATTACGAGACGTGCATGAGGTGGCAGAGGAATCTAATGCATTGTGATGATTTTGTAATTACCAACTGAGCTTCTCTCAAATTGTCTCACGTAGAAACATCTGGTATGTGGCATCTTTAATAAGATGTTTATAAACGCAAAGCAGCATTTCTGAGACAGTCTGACTGTTCTGAGTCTTGGTACAACCGAGGTTGCAGTCCAACAATTCCACAATACTATGGGGGTCTTGTTTAGTGCCTAAGGCCACAAAGTGTGAATGTAGTATTAATGCAGGCTTTGTTGGATTGACCTGCCTGTCAGGCTACTGCATCTATGCAGGATATTGTTCTGACTATATTACTTACGGATTTTAGTGATCCACCAAAATTAGTCTAAATTTTAAGAAACACTAGCTGATAGTATTTTAAGTTATAAAAACCTGGATGAACCAGCTTGACATTGCGGTACAAAAGTACCTACCGCTATGTGGAATAACATGGTGCCCTTTATTTTCTAGTGGCTTACAAGCATAGCTATCCGATAGCATTGTATATCTTTATTGTACCCTTGTCATCGAACCACTAGTCATTTGAGATCGTATCACATACGTCATCGTAGCGTATTATTTTTATATACAAGTACAAGCCTTCTATTTTGAGTGACTGCTTTGCTACCCAGTTAGTTACCGAGGCAAAGACTTTCTATATTTTGACGGGGCAAAAGGCAGACCACTATTTATAATAGTTAACCTTTGTAAACGAATCTTATAAACCGTTAGTGAAATAAAGAAATTAGCAAAGGTTTATTTTCCGCATTCAGCGGGTTGTAGAATCTTTAGGATATATATGTATGTATAATAACAATCGGAACCGGATTTTATAATATTCGTACTGAAATTGATGCTGAAAATTTTTAAATTGGACGATGTGATCCGTTGCTTTATAAATATCACAAAAATTGTTCAAATGAATCTCGGTACACATAATCACATCTAAATGAATGTCTGATTTCACATTTAAGATAACCATCGTCATTGCCTTTGTGGCAACAGTGCCAGCGTGCAAATGATTTGCCCTTAATTGTATTTATATCAAGGCAATTCAATACCATTTTATTATAACAGGAGAAAACCAGGAGCACTTATTTTGTTAACATGGTCTGAACTCTAACTGTTAAAACTTACTGTTTTATTACCAGAGTTAAACTTGGAAGATGTTTCAGTGTACATCCTTTCATTTATACTGACCACTTTAGTTCTGTTAGCTTCTAGCTTTTTATCAAACTAAAGGATTCTGTTAGATTGCTTCCAACAGAAGAACGATTAGCTGTACTTTAAGTCCGCTATTGTGAATAAAGATTTCTATAACAACCCTTCGAGGATTGATTATAAGCATGGGAAGTGTGCGATGGCGATGGGGCACAACATCCACGTAACATACCCTGCGAGGGTATTTAAGATAATGATATGTCCTTGCGGGGACGACTACTATACGAAACCTGCGGGGGTTAATTATAAGCATAGGGATTGTGTGACGGGGCACAGCATTCACCACAGAATTAATAATAAAAGGAATTATTAGTTCTATGACATTCCTCTTACTATTAGGTCCGTGACATTTACGTAACATACCCTGCGAGGGTATATTAGATAATGATGCGTCCTTGCAGGGGACGCCTATTATAACAATCCTGCGAGGTTTAATTATAAGCATAGGTAATGTGCTTCAGGGCACAATATTCACGTAATATACCCTGCAAAGGTATTCATCTTGCACGGGACTACTACTATAACAACACTGCGGGGTTAATTATATGTATAAGAAATATGCGTCGGGGCACAACGTTCACGTAACATATCTACCCTGCGAGGGTATTTAAGATAGTGATGCGTCCTTGCGGGGGACGACTATTAATACAACCCTGCGAGGGTTGTTTATTAGCAAATGTATAACAGAGCTCAATATTCACGTAACATACCCTGCGAGGGTATTTAAGATAGTGATGCGACCTTGCGAAGAAAGACTATTAATACATACCTGCGAGTGTTGTTTATTAGCATGTCAAATGTACAAACGGAGCACAATATTCACGTAACCTACCCTGAGAGGTTATGTAAGATAGTGATGCATCCATTAATACAACCCTGCGAGGGTTATTTATTAGCATGTTAAATGTACAACTGAGCACAATATTCACGTAACATACCCTTTGAGGGTATTTAAGATACTGATGCGTCCTTACGGGGGACGACTATTTATCCAACCCTGCGGGGGTTGTTTATTATCATGTGAGATGTGCAACTGAGCACAATTTTCACGTAACATACCCTGCGAGGGTATTTAAAACAATGATGAGTCTACCCCTGTGAGGGATGACACACTGGCTTATTTAATTCTGCTTGCGAAGCAGATTTATTAATGACAGTAGTAACCAATGTTTCTGCATTGTGAATCTCCAACATATGAATCTCCAACGTGTGTGTCATATGAATTGTGAATCTCCAACGAAAAGCAAGCAAAGCCGTCATTTTTATTTGAATATATATATGTATGCTTCCATTAATTGCAAAAGGTCTGATGAAACCCTGTAATCAAATCTCATAAGACACAAAGATAAAATCATTACTGACGGTATGATATGTCTAAGCTGAAGCTAAGTTCAGTACGTTCTGCAACAACAGCTGAAAAGGTAAAGGTTAGAGTACTTGCATCCTCATAAGTTTCCGTTGGCCGCCCCCTCCCCCTTTTTTGGGTCGGTTACACTGCTTAATCATATAAAAGAACTTCTAGACAAACATGCTATTACTAGAACGCGGCGTTTTTTATTTTCACTGTCATTATTATAGTCAATTATGGTGGAATGCGATTCCGGTGAAAAGCCATTGCTGTGATCCATAATCACCATTTTATGTATCTATGTGTGTAGGATGTCTATACTCTTAGTAAATATAAAATCCTATTGAGAAATATGAAACTTTCTACATAAATACAAGAAACGCACTGATCAAATGTCTTATAAATATATCCTAATTTAAACGATAACACAGTTAATTAAAATAAAAGCGTAACTGCGTAATAAAATTCTGCTACTTCCGTAATGTATGTGTAGCAAATTTATAACATCTAGCGGTAAGACCAACTAATTTCAAACGGGTGTAGCAATAATTTATATTTCAATAACCAAATAACAAAAAATATGAAATTCGAACGGTAACACCGTTAACGTAATCCAAATTAAAACGTAACTGTAACAAGCACCTGTACTGAAACGTGTGTGTACTAAACAGATTAATAAATTGAGACGGTTTTGGTAAAACCATCGACATTATTTAAATGGAGGCAAACTGCAGTTGTAATAATAATGAAAATTGCTACTTACAAGACCGGACATTTTGTAGCAAACACTATTAAAAAATTACTTGCGTCCTTAGACGACTGCACTCGGCGAAAAACAGGACGCCAATGAGCTAAGACGGTCGAGCAAGTCCCCACTTCCTCTCGTCTGCCCACTGGTTGGTAGAAGGGGTGAACCGGATGTGCGAAAGAGACAGCTGTATACGGGTAGCAAAGGAGGCAAATAGGCGAAAAACCGGAAGGGCCTTTCTCAAAGCAAATAAGCTTCAAATAACGGTCAATTATTTAATGTCTCTATATTTGCGTTTGTTCTTATTATACTGGCTGACCCTTGGTGCCGCCGGGGATTTGGCGGCTGTTAGGTTGACATATATAACAACAGTTGTTGAATCTTTGGCGACACTAAGGTAAAACAGAATATTGCTCGTGTAAACCAGCATTATAAGCAATTTTATTTGTACATGGCTGATTGAAAACCAGCGTTGGTTAGTGTCGGCAGCCTGTTAGACACTGGTCAACATACAGCTGAGTCAATGCCTTTTTGCAATACAAACTTCTCTGCATCTATTTAAGTGATGTTCTTTATTGTTAAGGTATTACTTGTGTGTGTTTCGCAATACATTTATTTCATTTCATTCCATTTATGGAATGGGCTCCCTCCGCCTTTTGTAGCCTTATTCTGTGGTCAATACATCGAATGTGGTCATACGAATCTCTTTATGAGATTGCAAACAGGCATTCTTACTTAATGGCATTCTTAATGGCACTCTCAATGGTATCTCAACAAAGATACTCACTTGGGTTCTGGCGGTGGAGTTTTGTGTCTAGACCCGCGTCTTGGCAGGGCAGGCGTCTGCCGGGAACTCCGTCTGGGCGACGGACTACGGCCCACTGGAAACAAATTATAAACACTTATAAAACAATCAGCCATCCAGCAGTTGAACAGCGTGGTGGAGCATGCTCTAAACCCCTTCGATTGAAGGGAGACCCGTATCCCAGCAGTGGGATGAATAATGGTTGGCGTCTATAAAACAATAGCTACTACACGCATCTTGGTCATGCATAATGGTCTTTGACAATTATGGGTATTTTCACCTGAATTAAATGTTTTTAACAAACATATCGAATATGTTTGCCAAATTTCACTATAGTTATATTAACTGTGGCGTTCTTATATAACTAAAAAAAATGGTTATATACCCTTATAGTATTAATAGTACCGACCCGACAGACGTCCTGTCAACTTAACAATTAATTAATATTGAATTCGGTTTCGCGCAAGCTGACAAATGACTGACAGTTCTGTCAAATGATATAAAGTTACATTAGAAAAGTTAATATGTTCGCTGTTTCCATAAATTTTCTAATTTTCCACGCAACTTTCTTATTATTTTCCTTCAAATTCAAAAAAGTTCAAAATATCTTTATTCCTTGGACTTTATAAAGCACTTAGAAACGTCATACAAATTAAATATAAGAACATGTATAAATCATTTTACATGGTCGGCAACGCGCGTGTGATGCCTCTGGTGTTACAGGCGTTCATAGGCTACGGTAACTGCTTTCCATCAGGCGGGCCGTATGCTTGTTTGCCACACTGGTGGTAAAAAAAAATCATTACTACTCTAAATCCGCAGAGCTTAGATTCACTTTCATCACACTATCTTGAATGTGAAAGTGAATTTAAGTGCCAGTTCCGGCGACGGGGCTTCTTGAGAAGAACTGGCAAGAAACTCAAGGCCGACTCTTTTAATTGCCATTATCGTTTACATTAAATACAAATACAATCATTTTTCATTTCATTTCATAAGAACCTTCGACACAATAACAAACACAACAAATAAAGAATGACCAAAATCGGTCCATCTGCTCACGCGTCATGACGTGACCAAGGGAAAATGGGATTCATCCTAATATAATATATATAAAATTCTCGTGTCACAATGTTAGACATACTGATTATACCACATTATATGTTAGACCACACTCCTCCGAAACGGCTTTACCGATTTTTATGAAATTTTATATACATATTCAGTAGGTCTGAGAATAGGTTGTTATCTATTTTTTATAGTAAAACAACGTTTGCTGGGTCAGCTAATTTTTATACATACAGATATACTAGATGCCCGGACAGACTTCATTCTGTTTTTTAAACTTTTCTCTTTATTAAAACTTTCCGTGTGCCTTAGGAAAATACGAAAAGAAAATTGCCGAATTGGTTGAGCCGTTCTCGAGTTTACATATAACAAATATTATAAACAATAAAGATATTCAATCTAATCCTTACTAATATTATAAATGCGAAAGTAACTCTGTCTGTCCGTCTGTCTGTCTGTCCTGCTTTCACGGCAAAACTACTGAACCGATTTAAATGAAATTTGGTACACAGATAGTTTAGAGCCTGAGGAAGGACATAGGCTACTTTTTAATGCAAAAAAATGGTTGTAAGGGGTTAAAAGGGGGGGTGAAAGGTTGTATGGAAGTATCGTTATTTTTAGAGCTAGAAGCTTGAAACTTATTTTTTAGGCTGTTGATCCTTACTAATCCTTACTTCCTTACTAATATTATAAATGCGAAAGTAACTCTGTCTGTCCGTCTGTCTGTCTGTCTGTCTGTCTGTCCTGCTTTCACGGCAAAACTACTGAACCGATTTAAATGAAATTCGGTACACAGATAGTTTAGAGCCTGAGGAAGGACATAGGCTACTTTTTAATGCAAAAAAAAGGGTTGTAAGGGGTTAAAAAGGGGGGGTTAAAGGTTGTATGGAAGTATCGTTAATTTTAGAGCCAGAAGCTTGAAACTTATTTTTGAGGATGTTGATTCGATATAAATAAATATGACATTCAAAGTTTGTAAAAGTTTTACCCACAAGGGGGTAAAATAACAATAGGGAATAGGGGATGAAAGTTTGTATGGAAACATTCGATTTGCTTACTTTAGTAGATAAGTAATTATATATTTTTTTCTTTAGTTGAGTGATTGTTTTGTTTATTTCATTAGTTAAAAGTAGATTACTTTCGATTTAATTAGATGTTATCACGTCATTATTTTTGTTGCACATTTGGATGCAGGTACCTAAGAACGGTAAGTTAATTGCCCTCACCAAATAAACAGTACTTTTTTGAGCGTTGTACAAACAAAGCATTTGACGATTTGTGAATGTAAACAAAAGATAAGAAAGCTTAATAGTTTTATGAATGAGTCTTTATGCCTTCGCATGCCGTCAGAAGTCGCAATATCCGAAAGGGATTTCTAGGAATCGGTTACAAATGGTTCATAAAAACAAGTTCTTAAGTAAAAGTGTAAAAAGTTATACTTAGTATAGAGATTTTGTTTATTTGGGTCAATAAAATTATTTAAATTTAATTCATTTGGGTTTATAATATTTTTTTAAATAGGTTTTTATACAATTAAATAAAATACTTAAATAAGTTATTTTCATAATAAGAAGTTTTGTTTTCTGTGTTTACGGTTAAAAGCAAAATAAAGTGTAAATAGTTATAGGGGTATAGCGCACTCGGTTCTAAAACTACCATTGAACTTAGCTCATGAGGACATGCCAGTATGTAACATTAGCAAAAGCAGTGAGCGCGGAAGAAAGTTGCAGCAGTGTAAGCTGTTGGTTGGGATGAATGTACAATGTTCCACAAAAGAGCTATATAACCACTAGATCGCATACTGCAACTCATATAAGTATTAATACATATGTGTCTTATTTGTAAAATAATTAGCCGAATGCCCAAAGACACTATTCCACGCGGACGAAGTCGCGGGCACAGCTAGTAAAATTTATATAACAATTCTTACAGAAATAAAAGAAATAAGTTCCCACTCTAAAAAAAATACTATTTATTTATAATAAAATATATTATGTGGCTCCATCTCGGCCGCTTAAAGTCTCGTGTCTACCTAATGTGGTCACGCTTAATCCTCTAGCGTTGGGGATTCTTGCAAGCGGTGATACTCTTGGAGACAAACAGGCTTCACAATGAGTCCTGACACCAGAATTCTCCAATGTACATTTGCTGCAGGCCCACGTCTTCAAGTGCAGCGCTTTGCTCTGTTCCCTCTGATACTCTTTAACGTAATTCAGTTCCCAATTGGATTTACTACACCAGAATTCTCCAAATAAAAATAATATTTTTTTTATTAAAATAATAAGATAATAAGATTATAGGGGTAATTTTTTGTCAAGTTATTAAAATAAAATTATTTAATTATGATAAACCATCAACAATATTAGGAAATCAGAAATGAAAGGGACTCCTATTTTTATATAGGTATTTTACCAAAATCGGTCCATAGAGTAAAAATGGCCGTGTGGTTTCCGGCAGACTAGAATAGAATAGAAGACTAGAAAAGCGACTAAGGGAAATACATTATCAAACATCGATCAGGCCTCCCCAACCCGTCTGGCCAGCGGGGGGAGTGTAGGCCAAATCATCCTTCTGTCTGGGACGGACGAGAGAGGGTCGTGATCCTATAGTGGAGACTAAAATGGACCTGATGATGATGAAGGCATTTTACATCCCTAAATAGTATGAAGCAGTCGTTATCATGTATGTGTGTTTCTCCACATACTTCATTTAAACTATGCAACGAATTTGATGCAGTTTTCGCGGTAACACGTACAGTTACATTTAAACTTACCAGCACCGCCGTGGTTCAATTCCGTGGAGGATCCAGGCACGCCGTGCTTGGGCACTGGCGGCGTCTTGCAGGCGAGGCATAGGGACGCTGACAGTGGGTTCTGTAGAGTACACGAGCTGCAGGACCTGCACAATACATGAGGGGCTATTAGACGACCACATATTTAGACTGTATATCGTAGTGTCGTCTCGCTTGCACTTCAATAATGGCCCAAGCATCCCAAGCATAAATGCTTGGGCTATTATCACCCGTAAATCTCTACACTTTAGTGTAGAGTGACTTTAGTATCAGTGATATAGGAAGCCACCATACGGCAATGTATTATTCTGCTGAACAGCCCTGCCCAACACATCTCAAAAAAACGTTTATCAAAAAGCGTTACGGCTTTGGAATCAACGTCCTTTAGAGCCCACCTTAGTATTATTTTTATCTTATTCCCGGCTTCAGGGACATGCCGAAAAATATCATCAGGAATCTTCTTGTTCCTCCATTTTCTGTTGTATTACTTCTTGGAATAAATAGACAGCACCGAATCAAAAACTTTGAATCAAAGGTTCTACTAATATTATGCAAAAAAAAAAATGCTAAAGATTACTCGCACCGTCAATGTGAGTTTGTTTGTTACGCCTTCACGCCGAAACTACTCAACCGCTCATCACTCACACACACATACTTTTTACACTTAACACAACTCAAACTCACCAGTAATGGTGTGACTGCGGTTTCGAACCAGCGCACGCGGCGCACGTTGCGGCAGTAGACTCGTTAACCAACGTGCACCTGGTGCACGACCACGTTACGACTGTCGTAGGTGGCGCTGGCGTCGAATCTAACAACAAATACATACATATATATATTTACAGGTGTTACATATTATTTACATTTACAGGCTGAGCGACTTAAAATGAAGAAATATAGTGTAATCGGCCCCCAATACTCATTTGTTCCCCTTGGGGTCGAAACTAGGCTTGCCAACTTCAAAATACGAATTTGCGGGAAATGTTGATAGGTTCCTTTCATGTACACAAATGTTTGTCTTGTGCGGGGATCGAACCTGCGACCTCGGAGTCAAAATAGCCATTGCTAGCCATTCGACGACCGGACCAGTCCTATAAAATCTTAGATCTTCAATATCAATAGTGTATGAAATAAGAGAACCAATCCCACCACGGATTTATCCCACAAGGGATCTCTTCCAGTCAACCAAAAGTCATTGGGGTAGGGGGAGAATACTTACCAACAGCAAACAGTAACTCATCACTGTTGAGGTCGTGATCCAGCGAGGCGATAGGCACTGTCAACTTCTTGGGAGGCTCGTTGCGGTTCGATTCTGACGACTTGCTGCTGCTACTCGCCTCCGATGACGTGTTTGTTGGTCTGGGACTATAAAAATGTATAGTTAGAAAGCTATAAAAACTTATTTACTATTAGTCTTATTTATTAAAAGTCTGAAAAAGGTGTCCGATTGGAGTGACGTGGGTATACCTAAATATGCAAGTGACATTTCGTACCTTCCGCAATAGGCTTGTGAACAATGTTTTAAAATTATAAAAAAAACGATTTATTTGTTAAATATATTAAACTATAAAATTTTTAATAACTTATGTGTTTTATGGTCAAAAGAAGAAATGGTTCACAAGCCCATCTTGAGTTTTGTAAGAGCTGATTTTGTTACAGCGATTTCATCCTTATTGACCCTAATAATCGATGCAATAAAAGCAGTGTAATTTTACAAATTTTAATCGGTTCGATTCTCGGGTGTAGCAAGCAAATTTTCGAAAACCATTAAATGCAGTTTTTTTTTTTCAAATATAAGAGATTTTTTCTGTGAGTAAAATTTTCTATCTTTAGTATTAAGAGTACTTTCCCTCCAAGTGGCATTTGAAGTTTCCATCCTGTATAGTAAAGTGTTTTGGTCCACTATCGATTTATCGATACAGTGTAGACGAGCACGCCGCACTAGCCGCACGTGTGTAGTATGGAGTGTCTCACGTGTGCTCGTGCGAGCGGTCGCCGCGCGCGAGCGTGACGGCGGCGTGCGGCGGCCGGCCGCTGCGGCACACGTCGCAGCAGCGCGCCACCACGTTGTACGTGTGTAGTATGGAGTGTCTCACGTGTGCTCGTGCGAGCGGTCGCCGCGCGCGAGCGTGACGGCGGCGTGCGGCGGCCGGCCGCTGCGGCACACGTCGCAGCAGCGCGCCACCACGTTGTACGTGTGTAGTATGGAGTGTCTCACGTGTGCTCGTGCGAGCGGTCGCCGCGCGCGAGCGTGACGGCGGCGTGCGGCGGCCGGCCGCTGCGGCACACGTCGCAGCAGCGCGCCACCACGTTGTACGTGTGTAGTATGGAGTGTCTCACGTGTGCTCGTGCGAGCGGTCGCCGCGCGCGAGCGTGACGGCGGCGTGCGGCGGCCGGCCGCTGCGGCACACGTCGCAGCAGCGCGCCACCACGTTGTACGTGTGTAGTATGGAGTGTCTCACGTGTGCTCGTGCGAGCGGTCGCCGCGCGCGAGCGTGACGGCGGCGTGCGGCGGCCGGCCGCTGCGGCACACGTCGCAGCAGCGCGCCACCACGTTGTACGTGTGTAGTATGGAGTGTCTCACGTGTGCTCGTGCGAGCGGTCGCCGCGCGCGAGCGTGACGGCGGCGTGCGGCGGCCGGCCGCTGCGGCACACGTCGCAGCAGCGCGCCCACCACGCGTTGTACGCGAACCAGCACTCGCTGCACTGCCACATGCGGTTCTCGCGGCTGTACACACATTACACGCGGCTTTACTGGCACGTCACAAACAGAGCAAATTTTGGGGTGAGCCACTCACCACGATCATAAAAGCCGAAGCCGATCTCTCCTGGACGCGGCGCATCCTGTCGACTACCGAAAGAAGTTCTGGCGAAAGAAGTAAGCTGCCCGACTTGGAAAGTACCTCCACCTCACAAAATACCACAGCCGAATAACAATTCCTTTGCGGGTTGTTGTGTTCCTGCGAGTGTGTGAGGTCACCAGACGTAAGGAGATGCTGCATCAGCAGCAAAGGTCAACACGCGAGCAATATTCCTTACATATACCTACAAACTACGTTACCGATTTTAAACAGGTTGTATGTATAAAAAACGCAGTGTGACATTGACTACACAACAGAAGTGAAAACTTCATCTCTCGCTCCGTCTCGCTCTCTCCCTGCCGTTTTTATCAGAATGAACATTATAAAGCCGAACGTTACGGCACAATCTCGTTCACTAGCTAATAAAACTTCAAAAGAAAATAAATAGAGATAAGAATAATAAAAAAACTTACGAGGGTTGTTGCTGTGATGAAGGCACTTTAGACGGCTCCCGAGGATTATGTGACACTTTGCCGACAGATGGCAGCATATTGAACACTTTAGTACTCGGGTCCTTAGGCACCGATGAACCTATGTGTGAAGTCCTAATATTACTCACACCCACCGACTCACTCACTGGGGATATACAGTTCTCAGCACCTAACAGTTCATCGATCCTTGCATAATCACCATCACCAATATCGTTCGAGTATAACGCTTCGTTCTGTGAATTACTCATGACGTTCTTCGTATCCTGAACAGACACATATGAGTACCTCGTACCGTTATTGTTCACTTGGAGCTGAAGATTCAGATCCTTATATTTACCCTTATTCGGAAGAGCATATATCACACCTTCAGCATTCGTATCCCAACTACATTCCTTATCGATCAACTCGATATTGTTCTCTTCTATTTTCTTATCGGTCAGTTCTGGAAGCTTCCTCCCTTCCGACCTTGATAAACTACAGTAACTGACTAACGACTTCTGATATTCATTCAAACTCCGCCTGCTGGATATAACTTTACCCACGGGTCTCTCAGCATTCGTTTGTTCAGAGAATGATCTTCTGTATGTCGGTCGGATTTCTGGAGAGTTCTGTGCGCTGATCGACCTTCTGAAAGAACTTCCTAGTGTGCTTCCACTCTGCGGCCAATCAGGTACAGTGATCATAACCCCACCAGAACTGGGAAGGGATGTGGCTCCATCTCGGCCGCTTAAAGTCTCGTGTCTACCTAAAGTGGTCACGCTTAATCCTCTAGCGTTGGGGATTCTTGCAAGCGGTGATACTCTTGGAGACAAACAGGCTTCACAATGAGTCCTGACACCAGAATTCTCCAATGTACATTTGCTGCAGGCCCACGTCTTCAAGTGCAGCGCTTTGCTCTGTTCCCTCTGATAGTCTTTAACGTAATTCAGTTCCCAATTGGATTTACTTTCGTTACACTTCTTCGGTCTTCTCGTAACTGTGTGTAGACTTCGTAAGAAGGATTCCCTGGGATGGTAGTGTGTGTTGTAACCGTATCTTTCGGAGACCATCAAACTCGTGGGCCTGTTGATGGTGCCTCGGGCATCGTCGACTTTCCACCACTTCTGCTGCGAGTTGATGACTGAGCCGTGGGAGAGAGACCTGGTGACGCCGTGAGCGTGGTCCGTGAGCTGCGTGGGAGACAGTCTGAGAGACTGTAAGTCGAGGTTAAGCCGCCGGCCGTTAGAGTAACTCGTAGTGGGTTTATAAGATGGGACAGCCAGCGTGTTAGACCTTATCATAGTGTTGTCTGTAAAAGAAAGAAATTTAATAAATAATTAATATTAACTTCATTAAGATAATAACATAAAAAAGTACAAATATCAACTATATCATCGATTTAATTCTCTTCATTGAAGCACTTTGTGATTGTAATATACAACATTTTTGTGTAAATTAACTTTATATAAATTTCTGAACGCACGCATAAATATTTGACAACCAGTAAATATCTCAAACCTTTTTCAACTGACACTATCTGTATGGGAAAACTGTTTTTCTTTTATTTTATTTTTTCGTTAATTTTCCAATGTTTTTCATAGTTATTCTGCTATTCGGGACGAGATAAATCCAACAAACCAAAACCCATGAAAATCGGTCCAGCCGTTCTCGAGTTAAGTGTTTGAACAAACCCGACTTCGTTTTTAGGGTTCCGTACCCAAAGGGTAAAAAGGAACCCTATTACTAAGGCTCCGCTGTCCGTCCGTCCGTCCGTCCGTCTGTCACCAGGCTGTATCTCATGAACCGTGATAGTTAGACAGTTGAAATTTTCACAGATGATGTATTTCTGTTGCCGCTATAACAACAAATACTAAAAAATATAATGAAATAAATATTTAAGGGGGCATCCCATACAACAGACGTGAATTTTTTGCTCGATTTTGCTCGCAATTGATAACGGCAATAGGTAGACGCTTGAAATACTCACATAATATTTAGTTATATATTCACTTTAAAAATAAATCATTAAATAAAAATAAAACAAATATTTAAGGGGGGCAATACAACAAACGTGATTTTTTTTGCTGTTTCTATAGTTTTTTTTTTTTTTTTATACTACGTAGGGTGGCAGGCAAGCATATGGCCCGCCTGATGTGAAGCGGTTACCGTAGCCATATGAACGCTCGCAACATATAGTGTCGCTTGCGCGCCGCCACCACCGCTGCCAACGCAGCATCTCCTTCCTTTCTGGTGACCTCACTCACTCGCAGGAACACAACAATCCTCAAGGGAATTGTTATTTGGCTGCGGTATTCTGTGAGGTGGAGCTTCATTCCCCAGTCGGGTAGCTTACAATTACGCTCGCTACCTCTCTTTTCGCCAGAGCTTCGTTTGTCTGTCAGCAGAGTGCACCGCGTGCAGGTGAAGTTGGCTTTGGTTCAAAGATGTAGATGAACCACTTACACCCCTATATAGATAATGGTACGGAACCCTTAGTGCGCGAGTCAGACTCGCACTTGGCCGGTTTTTTATAGATAATGGTACGGAACCCTTCGTGCGCGAGTCCGACTCGCACTTGGCCGGTTTATTATATTTATATAGATATCTATATATATAAAAGAAAGTCGTGTTTGTTACAACACTTATAACTCGAGAACGACTGGACCGATTGCCATGGTTTTTGATTTGTTGGATTTGTCTCCGTCCAGAATAGCAGAATAACTATTAAAAACATTGGAAAATTTACGAAAAAAATAAAATAAAAGAAAAATCATTTTTCCATACAAAATGTTCGTGGATGTCGGACCTGTCAAACGTGACGTTAACGTGCGGACGTCAAATGTATGCGTGCGTTCAGAAATGTGGGTATAGGATAATATGTATTAAAACATTGACAAAATTGTCGAAAAATTAAATTTGAAAACGGATTGATTTTCAATTAAATGTTAAATCGATTGGTCTAACTTTTACGTCGCGAAAGTTGTCCGTTGTTGTTTTGAAAATTGTTTATGAATGAATGCTTGAAAATGAATATTAATTGGTTGTCAAGTGTCATGGTACTTTATTTTGTGACATAGTAAAATACTGAACTTAATATTTACCCACTGCTGGGTAATATTAAATGCGGGTCTTCCTTCAACTGAATATGTTTCGAGCATACTCCACCACGCTGCTCAACTGCGAGTTGGCGGACGCCAGTAATTTCAAGCCGCCTAAAGGCCACTTGGCTTAACGACTGCCATCTAATGATAACAACCAGGACCGACGGCTTAACGTGCCTTCCGAAGCACGGAGGAGCTCGAGATAATCTAATGATAACAACCGGGACCGACGTCTTACGTGCCTTCCGAAGCACAGAGGAGCTCGAGATAATCTAATGATAACAACCGGGACCGACGTCTTACGTGCCTTCCGAAGCACGGAGGAGCTCGAGATAATCTAATGATAACAACCGGGACCGACGTCTTACGTGCCTTCCGAAGGACAGAGGAGCTCGAGATAATCTAATGATAACAACCGGGACCGACGTCTTACGTGCCTTCCGAAGCACGGAGGAGCTCGAGATAATCTAATGATAACAACCGGGACCGACGGATTAACGTGCACTCCGAAGCACGGAGGACCTCGAGTTAATCTAATGATTACAACCGGGACCGACGGATTAACGTACCTTCCGAAGCACGGAGGAGCTCGAGATAATATAAACTCATCCATGGACAGGCTACGGTTGACGTTGCTTAACTTGCGTGTACAATTAGACTGACACGTGCAATGACGCCATCGTGCTTCTCTATTATTTTCTATTATTCATTATATTAATTTCAAGACATCATAAATTTTGTTCCAGTAATATGTATACCACGACATTCATTGACAATTAGGCGGTACGAAGTTCGCCGGGCCAACTAGTAGATATATACATTAGTATAGAAGTACATTTAGATAAAGTTAAGAAATATTAAGAGTGTATGCAAAATTATCGCATTATGCCTTACCTGTATAGACATTGTATGTAGTTGATGAAATAAATAAATAACCTTATTTTGTCCCTTTTAAGAATTTATCATAAGTCTCATTCATTCATTCAAAAATAAATATCATTCCTTCATGCAAATAATAAACCAACAAAATCAAAAGCTAAACGTTAGAGTTTTACGGACAGTCACTGTTTTACGGAATTATTTTTTCTCTATCAATCTACATGATTGCTCCTGGCCTACAGCTTCCTATAAATTGTAATATGTGTAATTAAACCTTGTACCGACATTACGTCTAGATCATGTTACCAATTATGCATCTAGTAACAGACACCTGCGTTCTGTATTAAATATCACAACCAGAGAGTTAAATGTATATAGTTGTCTGTATGTCTGTATAGCGTCGCGGGGGGGGGGGGGGGGGGGGCTCGTGAAGCCTTACATGGTGGACTCTGAACCGTTATTATTACAATCGCTGTAGTAGTAAGGCTCGTACTACAAGTGAAAAGCATCACGAGCTCTCGACTTTACCTACAATTCACACTTTTCCATATCAACTTGACCCGCCCTGGGACATCGGCTGGGGACGACCTTTTCTGAAAAGTAACAAAAAGGGAAGCCAGACAGACTGGGCCCCGTTACTTTCGTAAGCGTGATCTAACCAAGCGCTTTACCCTCCCATAAGAAGATATCACTTCAAGAATTGGTTAAATAAATAAAAGTCGGTTTACGGGCGATAATTTCACGTGATAACGTCATAAGAAAACATCGGGTCTTTAGTCGATTCACACCGCGAGCTGTTCGGACCGCGGTGCGAATCGCCCAAGAGTTCATTTTGAATGGGTCCTTTTGCACCGCGGTGCGAATCGCCCAATAACTTTTTGTAATGGGCTGATTCGGACCGCAGTGGGGAACAAAACAGTTCTCTTTTTGTATATCTGTACAAATCAATAATTAGAATCCTTGGTTTCGCCCCGTGGTCCAAATCGACCCATTACAAAAAATACCTTGGGCCTTTCACACCACTCCAACCACTGCGGTGTGAATGGCCCCATTCAAAATCAGCAGTTGGGCGATTCGCACCGCGGTCCGAACAGCTGCGGTGTGAAACGACTAAAGATCCAAAACATCGGCCGATGGAGTGGAAGAGAGATAGATGCGTCACAAACCGAACGCTTAGGCCGATCGTGCCGTTCTATCGCTTGTTCCGCGCTCTCGCTTGCACGCTCGGCTCAAGCGGAACGTGACAATGAGTCATGCTTTTTCGTGCGTGTAGGCGTCGTTCATCGATTTATAAGAAGTTATCACGTCAACAATTGTATTTATCCTCCAGTTACCAGTCATATCAAAATATCAACATACCCTGGGCTGACTTATCCTTGTCCGTCATCCCTGCAGCTTGATCCTCATCATCAGACAGTCTGAAAGAGACAGTCCATAATCATTAATAAATAAATAATAAATAAATATTGTCAGACAAATTACACAGCGCCATCTAGCCCCAAAGTAAGCGAAGCTTGTGTTATGGGTACTAGACAACTGATAAACATACGTAAATAGAAAAAACATTAAATACATATTGTATAAAAAAGTAGATTTTTTATAAAAAAAATAAAAACAGACTTCAAAAAACTGAAAAGTCATAAAAAGTTATTGCGTCAGTCACAGGGCAAATTTTCCCACGATTTTTCTGAGATCCCATCGGCAGACCCTGACTTGGTGAATATGGGACCACCTTGCAATCATATCCTTTCAAATAAAAAAATAATTTTGAAAACCGGTTCAAAATTCGCGAAGATATCGAAGAAAATACAAAAAACAAACATCAAGTCGAATTGAGAACCTCCTCCTTTTTTTAAAATCGGTTTAAAAAAATAAGTGGACGGGACAACCGGCTACTATATAAATTACTATAAAAAAGCTAATAGAGCTACATACGCCAATTGAGGGAGCTCGATGGCGATGTTGCGCATGGCAGTCTCACAGATCACGCAAGCCAAGCAACGTCAAGTAAGTATCTATTACTATTGTGGTAGGTCGTCGTCAACCCACTGCTGGGACCTTTATTCCCAGTCGTCCCCGCGAGATCTACCACCGGAAGCAAATGGGAATAAAAATTCCCAGTCGCCGCCGGTGGCGACGTAACTTTTAGAGTGGCACAATTTTAACAATCACAAATTTTATAAGGTAAAATACTACAATGTTGGACACTTCATTTTAATGATATCGTCTAAATAAGGCAGATTTAGAATAACTTGTCTAATCCTGTTATTCTCTACGATGTAGATGGAGCAAGCAACGTACAACGTACCCTATACCTAACAGCTAGTGCGCCCCGTGTGTCAACCTTCCGGTTATATCACGGGGATGCGGGTCTCTGGTCCAGTAAACCAACCAGACGAGAGGACCTTTACCTGCTCCGCTCTTGCGCTCGGTAAACCAACCGAGCACGCAAGCGGAAGGTCTTACTCCGCTTTCACCTGCATGCAGGCTTGCGTACTCTTAAGTCGCGTAGCTCGTGGCGAACCGACGCTCGGCGAACCAAGCATCGGGGCCCTACCACCACTCCCCAATCTCCATGATGCGAACCGGAGCTGTATGGCTCTCGCTCCACTAGCAAGCAAATTACAGCGAAACTGAAGTGGGGGGCAAGGCCTTCCCAATCGCTAACGGCCGCGACCCTTGCCACTCCCATTTGCCTCCGGTGGCAGTTCCCGCGGGGGCAACTGGGAATAAAGGTGCTGGGATAAGAGTCTCCCTTCAATCGAAGGGGACTACAGCATACTCTACCACGCTATTCAGCTGCGGGTTGGCGGAGGCCAGTGTTTTAAAACCGCCTAAAGACTACAGACTTTGCTTAACGCCTGTCATCTGAACAACAGCCGTGACCTACGGCTTAACGTGCCAACCCACCCATGGACAGGCTACGCTCGATGACGATGCTTTAGTTGCGTGTTAGATTAGACTGACGCGCTCAACGAGCTCCTCATGTTTGCAGTAGCATATCACATTTACACGGGCGCGAAGAACTCGCAGACCATGCAGGGATTGGCAGCAGCCACAAACTATAAACGTTGCAGGCTGCACTGCACAGCGCCAGGTAGCGTACAGTCTATAAACTGCAGTGATATTATCTATGTTTGGCCCTAGCAGTGTCACGTGTAGACGGGCACGTGAGGTTCAAACAGGACGCAGGTTACGCAGCGCCAGGCAGCGGACATGGTTTATAAACCACAGTGATATTATCTATGTTTGCCAGTAGCAGTGTCACCTGTAGACGGGCGCATGAGGCGCGAGGAGGTCGCAGGCTGCGCAGCGCCAGGCAGCGGACACGTTCCGAAGGCCGCAGCCGCAGCGCCACGCCCGGCTCGCGTCCGGCGCTGACCCCACACTCGACCATCCGCTACAAACACATACAAACTTAAATCCTCTTAAACTTCATAAGCACTCTCAACTTTTAAAATTGACACAGAGGGGCAATTCTCGTCATTAAAATGTAGTCAAAATTCAGTTCCGATCCAGCCTCAATCTCACAAATGTCAAATTTGGTATACACCTACCACATTATGTAAGTTTAATGTTTAATTTAAGCGGAACTATATCGAAATATGACCGAAAACTAAATAAACTAAGAATATTAGTTTATCAAAAATAAGAATTGATAATAATTAATTAATGAAATCAAGTATATAATTTTAATTTTAATTCACAATTAAATCTCGATTCGGTCAACTTTCAATCTACAATCGTAGAAAAATTACGAGAATTGGCCTCCTGTATATTGTTGGCACTTGGTGGAACATTATTATCATAATGTTATAAATAATAGAGCACTTGTACTGTTCCACGTAATTATATTTAATTTTTCCGACCGGTTTCGCCGCTACGGCATTATCAAGGTCACCTTGATAATGTCTTAGTAGGAGTGCTTTATTATAACATTACTCTCAACTTTAACTTCAGCACTAACTAAACAATATATCGAGGAGTTGAAACAACTTGGAAATATTAGCAATTATTCAGTTTTCTACCAAATACCAGTGTACAATGGAGAAGCAAACTGTTTCACGTGATCTATATTAGAATTCATTCTATTTAATACAGACTATTACCAAAATAACTTCTTACAAAATAACTTAATTGCTAGCGAACAACACAAGGTCTGCTTCTATTAATGGTGAGAACTGATACTAATGATAAACGTGTGCGAACTTCTTGTACAATTAGACTCGCTTTACAAATAAATACACTTTTTTTTATTTATATTAAAAACTTAATTTAGGTTTAGCAACCCTATTTAATAGCCCTGACAGCCCGGGTAGTCCTGTTAACTAAAGTGGTCAAACTGGTGGTGGTGTCCTGTGGCGGATTGCCGCATTCCCAATAAAAAGGTTGAATGCGGAGATTGCTGCCCCATGCAACTCCATCAACTCGTGAACGGGTGCTGCCAGAGGGGACTGGCTGCCAGAGGGGACTGGCTGCCAGAGGGGACTGGCTGCCAGAGGGGACTGGCTGCCAGAGGGGACTGGCTGCCAGAGGGGACTGGCTGCCAGAGGGGACTGGCTGCCAGAGGGGACTGGCTGCCTGAGGGGACTGGTTTGCCGTAGCGGTCATGGTTGCAATGTACACAATGGGAGGATTTAGATTAAGTAGTATTAGACTATAGTATGATTATTAGCATAACATAAATTGTTAGAAAATTGCGTAATAAAAATAGTAGATTGTAAACAAAAGGTATGGGCTATCTGTAGATTGTAATAAATTATTATCAATAAAAAAATAAACAAATACACAGACAAGCAATTAAACAGGATTGTTTAAAAAGCCGTATTTCTGAAATTTACTATGTTTGAAATTAACTATGTTTAAATTAACTATGTTTTATAAGTAGTATTTAGACTATAGTATGATTATTAGTAAAGTACACATTGTATTTTCTTTATGCTTTATTCAGTATCTATTGGCGGATACCTTTAATTGGCTTTCTAGAATGTAAATCTCCGCTATTTATTTAATTGTAACAGCTGTTGGTATTCCAAATAATATAAAATAAAATAAAATAAAATTAGCATAACATAAATTGTTAGAATAAATTGCGAAATAAAAATAGTAGATTGTAAACAAAAGGTATGGGCCCCAGGGTCTGTAGATTGTAATTATTATCAATAAAAAAAATAAACAAATACACAGCCAAGCAATTAAACAGGATTGTTTAAAAAGCCGTATTTCTGAAATTACTAACCGTTCATCTTCACTGTGAACATGAGAAATTCTATTTCTTCAATACCCATGACGCCACATAATTCCCCATGTCAAATCATCACCAAAATCGGAGATCACAGAACATTCCCCATGAACAGTTGAAGAAAATTAACTAAATGTTTATGAACAACATCAACAATATTTACGAATGACATGGCTATAATAAAAAGATATTATTTTACTATGTCAATTAGTAGTAGTGCCTCCCCAACCCGTCTGGCCAGCGTGGGGAGTGTAGGCTAAATCCTCCTGTCTGTGACGGACGAGAGGGTCGTGCTCCTATAGTGGAGACTAAAATGACCTGATGATGATGATGTCAATTAGGTTTTACAGACATTTGTGTTTTAGTGATTAATCAAATATATAGTTCATCTATGATTGTAATAGTAATCTACACATTTAGGACACTTCGAGTCAATTATTATTTTAATTCCTACTTGATTTCGGCCCACTTGGAATGTTATAGGTGCCTATTAATTTTTTTATATCAATTCACCTCCCTGTCTACTTAGGACTGTGACTTTATAGCAGTAAATAGAAATTGACAAATTCTTCACCATCACAAAGCTACTCGGTAGCTCAGTAGGAAGAACACTCAAACCGGTATTTGAGAGGTTGCAGGTTCAAGTCCCACTCAGATGAATTAATCCATTTTAAAAAATATTTATGAGTCAATTTAATTTCATTTGAGGGGAACGCTATAGTTTAGGAACAGTGATTTAATAGATCTCCATTTCAGCAGCTTATTAATATTAAATCTTCTATATTATTTTTTTTAATAAGACTTTTAAATATCCACTAAACAAACAAAAGTCAACAGGAAGTCATGTAATCCAGATTATCTATATACTGTAGACACAGGACATAGCAAACTCGAGCAATTTGAGACAAAAAAACTTAATTTTAAACATTAAATGCATAAATGATAAGATTAAAAAAATTCCACAAAGGTATTTGTAAACTATCACATGCTTTTTTAGATATTTTTAATTCACAAAAACCACAACTTTTACTAAAATCCTTGAGACAATTACCTATGTGTAAAAATAGACAATGACATTTTTTTGTTTTTGAATGAACAAACAAAATTCATTGTAAATGCAATGATAACAACAATAATTACACAAAGAGTATAACAATACCTTTTTTATCACGAACCAATACAAAAACTGAAATAGTTCCACTACATTACATATCATTTCACATACCTACCTATACACATTGTTCACACAAAAGACGCATTTCCAAATAATTACTGACTAACACTGCAGGTGAAAAGCCCAGCCAACGATAATATACTTAATGAACTTCCCTTACGTCTACCTCGCACAGAAATACAATAGAAATATAACCTAAATAAAAGTCTGAAAAATCGATAACCGACTGACATCTACCAACAATGAAAGGTGCGAACCAACACAAAAACTCACCTATTGAAATTATTTTCTGCCGGTATAACAATTGGATCCGACCCAGGGGTTGTTCCTTCGCTTTTTCCTGTACGTGAGTTATAATCAGGCGAAGAATCTCTGCAAAAACCCGATGGAACACTGTCATGGCTCGATACCCGCTTGGTGGAACATTTTAAACACTTCACACTCTCCGTTGGGTTGATTTGGCCGCATGTCTGACAATGCCATTGCAGCACAGATGCAATGGAGCCCATTTTAATTCACTCATGGCTATGAAACCATAACAATACGCCGTTTTATGAAAACAAATTACTACGTGAGAAAAATGAAAACAGCTGATCCACCATGTTGTTTGTGTATAACTTTTTTTTTATTTGTGTATGTGTTACCGGTTTCAATGATGTAATAATTGGTGCATAAAATTGTTTTAGATTTTATAATTAACTTAATATTTAATTAATTATATCTGTGTAAAGCTAACAAATTTATGGAAATATTGAATGATGATATTGATGCGCTATCTCACGCCATCTATGAAGTGGAATTCACAAACAAATACACTTTGCTTGGCTTGCTCTTACTGTTCTTTTAGTTCAGTTTAGTTCTAAAAATCTTCGGCAGATGGCACATGACAAACAAAATAAAAATTTGCATATTTTCTAATAATAATTAGCGAACAAAGCTATGCCACAAAATATAATAGAGAACATTAGTACCATATAGAGTAACTTGTATTAGCACAAAATACAGTTCAGCAGAGAGCAGATTTATTTCTATCTCGTGAACGAAACTCTATAGAGGCTCAGGACTTTGGGCTGCTTCTTTTCACCATTCAAAAAGTGAATGCTCGCCCCCACGCTAAAGACTGGCGACGTTTTTGGCTCTCTACCACCAACTTTATAGCTAAAGCTAAAACCAACATTACCTGTGTTTGGTGCACCTTGCTAACTAGTAAACAGGCATAGATGTCGATCGAAATGCTCTAGCGAAATAGAGACAGGCATAACGATTCAGACTACAGAATTTATAGAACAAAGTACGTCCACCTCATAGAGAACTGCATCAATACGCTTATTATTGGTTTCCTGCGACGTCATCAGATATGAGGGCGGAGGAAAACTGCATGATGCTTGTATTGTATTGTTGTACGACGTTGTACGCCGCAGTATAATTAATAGTACGCTGCGGAAACTGCTCAGCATTGCATTCATTTATTTTTTTGCGTTGTATTTTAAATCACCGAGTATCACATGTTTCTTTTCCCGGCGGCGGCGCGGCGGCGCGGCGGCGACATCATGCGCTTCTGACCCGTGGTTACACTGATTTGTTACACCGGTGTAACCACTGAGCACACTTATGACCGATAGTTACACTAATGTAACTATCGAGCATATCTATTACCGGTGGTTACACTCAAAGTAAGTTTCGATGATAATAGGTGTCCACTCACGCACATGTTACAAAAAGGATAAGTATAAAGTTTTATTTGTCACCCAAAATATGTAGAATAGCGTAGAATAAAAAATCAAACTGAAATGACAGATAAAAATGTCTTGTTGAAATTCACCCAAATTTAAATCCCTTCTTCCACTTAGGTAACTAAACTTTCGTAACCAGTTACAAGAGAAGAATTTTTTTACGCTGTTTGGTAACTAGTTGTGAGAGAACTATTATTTTTGACGTGACAACGTCTTATAAATTGGTTAGCCGGGTGACACTTCAAGAAACTGGCTCACGTTATGCGCTTACAATGAGAGCGAGTGAAAGGCACGCGTCCCTTCTAAGAGCGAGAGAGACAGACATAAAAAGTGAAAGGCATGCGTCCCTTCCACTCGAAAACATTTTACCACTCAAAGTCGTTGTCACGTAAAACTTTCGCCCGTATACCGACTTTACAGGCAACCAATTTTTTCCTCTTTTGTAACTTTTGATAGTTACGAACGTAAACTAGTCGCATTTCGTGAATCAGTCACATTTTTTTTATTCCACGTCGGGTGGGAAACAAACATACAGCCTACTTGATGTGTATAAACGCGCGCAACAAATGTAACTTGTGTGTTGTCACCCCGGTTGCTGGCGCTCCTCAGGAGCATCAGAAAACTACCATTCTACAGGGATTTGTTATTTGGCTGCTGTAGAGGTACTTTTCCAGACGGGCTATCGTCATGGCCTACTTCTCACTAACCTTGCCTCCTTGTTATTTAGTAGGGAGTACCACGTATTTTTATATCACTAAGGTGACAAACAAGCATACGTCCCGCCTATCCGATAATGGAAAGCAGTTACCGTAGCCTATGGAAGCCTGTAACACCAGAGGCATAACATGCGCGTTGCTGACCTTGTAAAAACCTCTTTACGCCCTTTTTGAAGAACCCCATGCTGTAGTCTCCTACCTCCTCCTAATAGATATTGAGCCCCCTACACCACAAAATAAAAATACCACAGTATAACTAATAGTACTTACATACGAAATATGCACTCTCCGCAACTGAAAGGAGTTTCCTCTCCCGCTCCCCCATTTAAATCCGCGGGCGCAAAATAGTTTCAACTCGCTTAGGTGCTGGTTTCTCTAACCGCCCGCCACCGGCGACGGACGGCCGACGCGTGTCCGCGGCCGACAGCGTCCGAATGCTATGTTCGGAAATGCTCGGCGCCGGGTTCTCAGAAACGTTGTCCGCGGCGGGTAGTGCAAGCGGGTGACGGGCGCACGCCGCACGCGTCGGTCGGTATTGTTTTTTAGAATAGCGACGTGCACAGACCGTGGCGTCCTGGTTAAAATGAGCAATTTTAATAAGGAAAATGATGAATTGTTAATTAATTTAATACGATGTAACACTATATTGTTCAATTCATCACATAAAAATTATAAAAACAATGTTTCAAAGCAAAAAGTATGGGAGAATATCAGTGAAACAATGAAAATTCCAGGTTTCTTTGATAAAATCACAAGTTCATCTTCCTCTTCTTCTAAAAGTAACAATGTTAAATTTTTTTCGTTCATTTTGCTCCGAATACCAACACGACTGTTCAAGCAGCGTTCACAATCGCGACTACCAGAGAACCCGTACGCCCGCGGCCGACGGCGTGCAGCGTGCAGACGATGCGTCTCCACACGTCGTCCGTTACGTGCGGCGGGTCAGAGAAACCAGCGCCTAACGCTATAGAACGCCTCGGGTCGCTATTCATTTGTTTTCTCACCTCCAGCTTAAGTGGCCAGGTTGTGATAGTGATATACATTATAATCACATAGGGTCCCTATGTGTCCCTATGATAGGGACTTAAAACCTTTTTGTTTGTAAAGCGTTCTTCATCTACGTTTGAAGATACATAACGCATCTTTTTGAAACACGCGAGTGACTGCTTAATCTATTGGGTACCTAAAGGTATTAATGAATGTTCATGTTTTGTTTGTTAATAAATTTTATCATATAAGTGTTTTTAATTGTATACACAGCCATTTTTATACTTAACACATCCCAAAACCATCCTTGACACATCCTAAAGCAATCCTTATCATATCCCAAAACCATACTTAGCACATCCCAAAACCATCCTTAACACATCCCAAAACCATCCTTAACACATCCCAAAACCATCATTAACACATCCCAAAACCATCCTTAACACATCCCAAAACAATCCTTAACACATCCCAAAACCATCCTTAACACATCCCAAAACTATCCTTAACACATCCCAAAACCATCCTTAACACATCCCAAACCCATCCTTAATACATCCCAAAACAATACTTAACACATCCCAAAACAATACTTAACACATCCCAAAACCATCCTTAACACATCCCAAAACCATCCTTAACACATCCCAAAACAATCCTTAACACATCCCAAAACCATCCTTAACACATCCCAAAACCATCCTTAACACATCCCAAACCCATCCTTAATACATCCCAAAACAATACTTAACACATCCCAAAACAATACTTAACACATCCCAAAACAATACTTAACACATCCCAAAACCATCCTTAACACATCCCAAAACCATCCTTAACACATCCCAAACCCATCCTTAATACATCCCAAAACAATACTTAACACATCCCAAAACAATCCTTAACACATCCCAAAACCATCCTTAACACATCCCAAAACCATCCTTATCATATCCCAAAACCATCCTTAACACATCCCAGAAAAGCTTTTTTACTAGCCCCATTAGGATCTTTTTAACTATCAACTATTTCTATTTTAAATGTGACCACTGGTAATAAGTGTGCTCAGTGGTTACACCGGTGTAACAAATCAGTGTAACCACGGGTCAGAAGCGACATCATGATGGGCATTTTGCCTCGTTTCATGCATTAAAGGACACGGATTTTGATCAAACATAGCTAAGAACGCTCCCACCTAAAACACCTATCAAAAAAAATTCACGATAAAAAAAACACAGACGCGTCAAAGTTATAACACCCCGTCGTTTTTCGCGTCGAGGGTTAACAAGGTGAATGTAAAGCGTTCACTATTCATTAGTGATACAGATACGCTAGCCTACATAATAAATGATTTTCCTGAAAAATGGTCTAGTATTTTTTTTTTTTTTTTTTTTTTTTTTTTTTATTCTACGTCGAGTGGCAGACAAGCATACGGCGCGCCGGATGTGAAGCGGTTACCGTAGCGATATTAACGCTCGCAACATAAAATATCGCTCGCGCGCCGTCACCCCCGCTGCCATCGCAGCATCTACTTCCTTTCTGGTGACCTCACTCACTCGCAGGAACACAACAGAACCGTTATTTGGCTGCAGTATTCTGTGAGGTGGAGGTACATTCCCCAGTCGGGTAGCTTACAATTACGCTCCCTACCTCTCTTTTCGCCAGAGCTTCGTTTATCAGTCAGCAGGGTGCACCGCGTGCAGGTGAAGTTGGCTTTGGTTCAAAGATGTTGATGAACGGCTTACACCCCATAAATATTAAAGATCTCTCTCAATCAGGTCTGATGTGAAATTCATGGCCCAAAAAGAAAACGAAACATAAAAAATAACACTAATTTATAACAATTGGAACTGATGATTTTATTATGTACATGCAAACCCGGCGAACTCCGTTTCGCCACCAGGTGGCGCTGTATGTGAAAAAAGATTTTCCCGCTTTTCTTTTCAAATTTTTCCAGAATTTTCTTTGCTATAAACCTCACGGAGCCCGAGACCTTTCCAACTAATGCAAAACCGTGGAAATCGGTTCGTGCGTTCTGGAGTTATAGCGTCAGGAAGGAAAACCCGACTTATTTTTATATAGTAGATCAAAAAAAGTAGCAGTTTTTTTTCCAACCCTGTAGGTAGATATGATCAAAGGTTCTACTACATAATTTATACACTGTGTTCGAGTCCTATAAAATCCACTCGTTGGCCACTGAACGGTCATTCATAACAATTTAAATGCAATAAGTCCCGAGCCCACCGCCGGAAAATGGCGGCCAGATAAATTTTGAATTATCGTTTTTACAGCAATAAAACTCATGATATCACCTGTAATGTGGCAAAAATATTCGGCTTTCATTCAGATGTATTATAGTTTTAAAAAAATATTTTTGACGTGACAACGTCTTTTAGTTCGATGGAGCCGGCTGCACGCACGAAAAAACATGACGTATGCGGCGTTACCTCGCTCTGAGGCGTTCCATTAAAATTTCCTTTTGAAAAATGCAAACATTCCATCAGTATTTTCGACGTTGTCACGTTCAACTATCGTCAGTAAACAGACTTTACAGACAACCGATTTTTTTTTCAATTTGTAGAATCCTTGTATAGTACACTCTTACGCTTCGGCATCACCCCTTAATCATCCCATGTTGGGATACGGGTCTCGCCTCAATCGAAGGGATTTAGAGCATACTCCGCCACTCTGCTCAATTGCGGGTTGGCGGAGGCCAGTATTTTCAAGCCTCCCTAAGGCCACTGACTTGGCTTAGCGACTTGCTTACGTTACACGTTAACACGCTCGCATGTGACGTGATTTTTGGGGTGTAAGTAGTTCTTTGAACCAAAGCCAAACAGACAAACGAGGCTCTGGCGATAAGCATACGGCCCGCCTGATGTGAAGCGGTTACCGTAGCCATATTAAGAGGGGGTATAAAGGCAAATTGACAATTTTTGATTAGATGTATACCGTAAAACATAGGCCATTAATTACCCGAAAATAAAATACAGATATTACAATATACTTAAAAGGGATTGGTCTGACTGAAAACATAAAATATGAATGTTTTATCGATAGAAATAAATCACTAAGTTACGTCTAATTTTCAACTAAACCTAACTTTTCATCAATATGGTTCGTACTAGCGAGCCCATATTTTAATACGTAGTATAAAATTATATTACTAAGCGATTTTACTAGCGATTTTTTTTAAAGATGTATATTTTACGCGCAATTAAAATAAAACGAATTCGGCGCTTACTACGTTCTTATTTGGCTCAGAACGCTCACGTCTGTCGCACGGTCGCACCCGACCTACGGTGACAGACAGGCATGTTTTATTTCATCTATCAGTTGTGATCACTCCGTTGAGACGAGAAGACTGTGTTTCTGTGCTCCGGACCGAGAATATACTTCGTTGAAAATATGGCAAACAAAAAAAATTTTTTTTTATACTACCTCGGGTGGCAGACAAGCATAGGCGGTTACCAACACCCCAACTAATAATTGAAATATTGAGAGAAATTGTAAACTAATAAATAATTATTCTTGCAAATAATTAATATTGAATGTGAGATTGATTATTGTTTCGTTGATGAGAAGATTAACCTTGAAATATCGACCCTTGCGCGTCTGCTTTAGAGCTCACAATACAATGCACACGGTGGATGCACACACAAACGGTGGACTAATGTCGGTACGAGTAGTATATGCAAAACAAAACGATACTTTTGACCACTCGAGTGCTGGTGCCCCTATGTAGTCACGATTTTTACAGTAACTTATACAGTACATAATTTAAAAAAGAAAAACGGGTTGCACTCCGGTAGTACAGGCAGAAGCGAAAATATTAACGTTGCGCATTTTTGAATATTTTGGAATGGTTACGGAATGTCTCACGAATTGCTTTATTTATCAGTATAAAAGTATGGACTATCATTTATGTGGTAAAACACAATATTCATTTATTGCGCTATCGTACACAAACATGACAATTTATATTACACTAGCTGACGCGCGCAACTTCGTCTGCTTGAGCTGCGTCTCTCAACGCTCTGTGCGTTGAGAGTGAAGCGTAAGCTTACCACTTGAAAGGTTATGGTGAGCCAATTTTAAAAGATGGACACATTCTATCACGGACTTTTTTTTAGATCTTTTTAAGGTGAATAATTCCGTCGTATATAATTGTTAGACAGTAGTGGAGACTAAAATGGACCTGATGATGATGATAATGATATAATTGTTGCGAAACTTGAACTGTTTACGCAGCGCACGCAACGGCAGCTCTCAAAAGGAATATTTTTTCCCATTTTTGCAACATTTTTCATTGGTGCTCCGCTCCTATTGGTGATAGCGTGATGTTATCTGTTATAGACTTATAGCCCACACCTTTCTTCGAAAAATAGGCTATCTAACGCTAAAAGATTTTTTCAATTCGAATAAGTAGTTCCTGAGATTAGCGCGTTCAAACAAACAAACTCTTCAGCTTTATAATACCTCAATATTACCTCTTCTCCTACGCCGCGCCGGCGGCCTACCCTCCCCTCGTCTTACTAATTTTCGATCAGGTCACGTGTCCTGACGCAAGTTTAATATTTTTTACCCATCCCAAGAAGTGCACGACGCTGTTAATGCTACGTACGACCAATGGAGCGATAGAACTCTTACAGTCATATATGTTATTAACGGATCACTCTCTGTTGCGACTTGAGGAGACGTTTTCAGAGTAAAAGTTGTTTACATATAAATTCTTCAACACGTAAATAAAAACCTTTAAGAATATCGTGATTTAAAAATAAAATAATAGAAGTAATTTCAGTAATTATAAATAAATCCAAACTAATATTATAAATGTGAAAGTGTGTTTGTTTGTTTGTCCTTCTTTCACGTCGAAAGTAACAAACGGATTGACATGATTATTTTTTGAGATAGTGACCTGGAGAGAGACATAGGCTACTCTTTATCCCGGAAAAACATCTTATTTCCACGGGAATAAATAAAGTTTATAATCATTTGTCCTTCCATTACGTCGAAAGGAACCTATGTACCTACATATTTTTTTAACAGGGATAGGTTACGGCCTGGAGAGTGACATAAGCTACTCTTTATCTCAGAAAAACACCATGTGAATTTTTTTTTTTTTTATTAATATTTGTCATTCTTTCACATCAAAAGAAACTTAAGTGCGGACATGATTTTTTAAATGGGGATAGCTTACGGTCAGGAGAGTAATACAGGCTACTTTTTATCCCGGAAAAATATCTTATTCCCGCGGGAAAAAATAAACTTGGTAATCATTTGTCCTTTTTTTACGTGGAAAGAAACCTAAATGCCGATATGATTTTTTTAACAGGGATAGTGTACGATCTGGTGAGTGACATAAGCTAATATTTATCCTGGAAAAACATCTTATTTCCATGGGATTTTTTTAATGAGGATAGTATACGGTGTGGAAAGTGACGTAGGCTAATTTTCATCCAGGAAAAACATTTTATTCCCACGGAAAAAAATATAGTGTATAATAATTTGTCCTTCTTTCACGTTTACATACATACTTACTATGTTTTGTGTTTGATTTTAAATCCTTCGTCGTCAGAGGGCGTGGGTTTGATCCCCGCAGAGGGCAAACATTTATGTGGTGAACAATTTTTATGTCTTGAGTGTGGTCGTTCCATCCATACTAATATTATTAGTGTTAAAGTAAGTAAATTCGTTTGTTTGTTATTTCTTCACGCCTTAACTATGCAGCCGAATATCATTAAAATTCGTACATATTGGTACTTCTTTTTATCCCACGAAGTAAAAAAATTACAACAAGAAAAAATATACACACAATGGCAGTCCACCTAGACCACGCGGGCGAAGCCGCGGGTAACAGCTAATAAATAAACAAATATTTCTGGACAATTTACACAGCGCCATCTAGACCCAAATTAAGCGCAAAGATAGTGGGTTCTAGACAACTGATAAATGTACTTAAATACATTTTTTTTCGTAAGTACATACTTATAATATTTGTATTATATATTATTATATTATAATATATGTATTTAAGTAGAAAACACCCAGACCAAGACTCTTGTTCTTCACACAAATGCTGGATTTGTGCGGGAATCGAACCCGCGACCTCGGAGTCAACGTGGCCATTGCGAACCATTCGACCACCGAGGTCGTCAAATTAGGTGCTTATATTATTTTATTGTTCTTTTTTTTTCAGATCAGCTTCTAATTTAAAGAATGTTATTTCGGCAACTAATGACTATGAAAGTTTGGCACATATCAATTCCACTAAAAATCGTACATAATAGATGAACCGACTCGCACTTAGCCAGTATTTATCTGATTATTTTAGGTATACTGTGCAAAAAAACGCAGGGCGGTGCGGGGAGACCTTTTCATTCCGAGCGACGGACGTGTGCGGGACGTATGAAGCGCGCGGGTGAAATCTGATATTTTTCTAGCTTTATGCGCGCTCTTAATGCTTGCAACATAAAATATCGCTCGCGCGCCGCCAACCCCGCTGCCATCGCAGCATCTCCTTCCTTTCTTTCTGGTGGCCTCACTCACTCGCAGGAACACAACAACCCTCAAGGGAATTGTTATTTGGCTGCGGTATTCTGTGAGGTGGAGGTACATTCCCCAATCGGGTAGCTTACAATTACGCTCCCTACCTCTCTTTTCGCCAGAGCTTCGTTTGTCAGTCAGCAGGGTGCACCGCTTGCAGGTGAAGTTGGCTTTGGTTCAAAAATGTTGATGAACCACTTACCTGGTGACCTCACTCACTCGCAGGAACACAACAACCCTCAAGGGAATTGTTATTTTGCTGCGGTAGTCTGTGAGGTGGAGGTACATTCCCCAGTCGGGTAGCTTACAATTACGCTCCCTACCTCTCTTTTAGCCAGAGCTGCGTTTGTCAGTCAGCAGTGTGCATCACGTGCAGGTGAAGTTGGCTTTGGTACAAAAATGTTGATGAACCACTTACACCCACTTACTACAATATGATTCATAAGTTGTCATCAAAATGCTTGTAAATTCTGAACTAGGTCGCATGCATAAATCCATTCAAGTGCACACAGAATGTCCACTGTTGCATTTGACAGGGCACCATACATAATTATGTATGTTGCCATACATAGCCGTCAGACGCCTGCGTCCAATGGCCACTCTCAAACACTTACCAGCAGCCATTATTGTTGCGGTAATTCACTTTGAATGATAATTTATTTGTTCACTCATTTGATGTACCGTCGAACGCACGTAGAGCGTACACGTCCAGTATAAGATTGACTCTCGTACTCACAAGAATTACTGGCATTACGCGGTACTAACTTAACCCTCTACTGAATACGAACCCATATATGGTTTTGTGTTTTCATGATTTTTTTTTTCATTGAAGTGGGTACTTTTTAATAATGAATTCAGTTTATTTACATTGTAGGTGTCGTTCCATATACGATTTATATTTTGTTTAATGTATGTAGAACGATTTTTCTTCATAACAGAGCAATCTAAATGCGTCAGTCCATCATCAAGTATTTTTATGCTATAACGACAAAAGAAATTATTTTTGTCTTTTTCATGAATAGTTTTTCGAATGTCTGTTTTATTATTTTTTTATCTGAGCTTACGTTCATGCATGCGAACATTTTGGAGTTATCGCATACGAAACCATATATGGTTTTTGAAAAAATCTTCTTATCTATTAGAAAAAAAATTTTTTTTTTATTATTTTTTTGATCTACCAATAAAGTCAATTTATGCTATTGTAATTTTTTTTTCACACTGGTTCATAATTCATGCAGTAGAGGGTTAAACCAAAAGTGTAACGTTCCACGAGCAGTTACAGAGGACCACATAATTTTAACAAAAAAAAAACCGTCTCTAAACATTACTCTACATTTACGTACAGGCTGACGATGATGATGAAAAAATTTGGGACCAATCTGGAAGTATACTCTTTCAAATAAAAAAAGTTTTTTTCAAATCGGTTTATAAATAACGGAGTAATGAAATAACCAAATCTAACAATGGGTAGATACAGGCTGCTACTGATGATGATGATGATGAAAAAAAATGGGACCAATGTGTAGGTAAGAAAGAATACTCGTTCAAATAAAAAATAAATCAAATCGATCATTAAATCACGCAGTAATTAAGTAACAAACATACAAAATGACATCTACATACCTGTTTGCATCTCATCTAATGAAAAAACCCACGACGGTTAAAACGTAGTTGAAAAAGGATAAAATAATTTTGAAACCCCCGACTTATAGAATTTATCCTATGAACTTAATAAAAAAACCCAAGAAAATCCGTTGGGGCTGCCATTAAATGAATAAGTTTGGCAGTTTTATAGTAACTTGAATACTTATTTATACTCGTATTTATGTTGAAAGCAGCCCCCGACGGATTTTCTTGGTTTTTTTTATTAAGTTCATAGAATAAATTCTTTAAGTCGGGGGTTTCAAAATTATTTTATCCTTTTTCAACTACGCTTTAACCGTCGTGGGTTTTTTCAAAATTCTTAATTTTGTTTTTATTTCAGACTTTTTAGAGAGCAAGCATAGGTATTACAATTGAAAACCGCATCAGAATCAGACTAGTAGTTTTGGTTTTGCACAAAGAAATGTTTACTGCAGCGCCCTCTGGTGAGGTGTCACTGTAACACCTATCTAAGAACATGCACCAATCAAACCTGAACCCATCACTGAAATCCGCATCAAAATCGGACTCGTAGTTTTAGAGATAATTGGCAACATTGATTTGCACATACATCCTAGAACCCCAAACGTAATACGCCGCATAACGCTGGCCGTCTCCGTTCAGTCGCCGTCAAATGCGAGCCGGTCTCGCACAACGAGGGTTGTGAGTCCAGCCCGCATTTGCGATTTGCGTACAAACTTGTAGGATAACAACAAATTTACGGTTTTCGGATTTTTTCCTTTACTTGTGCTACATGACATTGCTTCTTGCCAAATTTACGGGAAGTATCCTATAGGTTTTTTTGATTCCCTTTGAAAATATCAAAATATACGATATAAATTGGACATAAACGGCCGTATCTTTTGATTGCATCGATTTAGAAGCTTGATTTTTTCACTGATATAACAGATAGCAGACCTGCCCCCCTAGCCAAGTGTAATTCGTAGCGTAACGAACGTTAGATAGATCACGTGACATTTGTCAAAATCGAACCTTTTAGTATGAGAATTGACAAATGTCACGTGATCTATCTTACGTTCGGTACGCTACGAATTACACTTGGCTAGGGAGGCTGATGTGATATTCATTTCAATTTGATATCTCCACACGTTCTTAAGAAAAAGGTCTTGACAGACGAACGGACGAATAGATAACGAAGTGATTCTATAGGGGTCCGTTTTTTCCTTTGGAGGTACGGAACCCTAAAAAACTGCTTCGACGAAGGCACGGACTGAGGTGTCAAATATACCCTATTCACTGATATCCAGTGCTGATTCTGTAATCTCTATTATTACGACATTATTAATGGATGCGGTAATGTTGACCTACTTTCGTCGACTATTGCTCTTCGTGAACGTAAAATATTTCTACAATTTAAGTTAACGAAAAATCTTACTTCAGAGAACATGTATTTTTGTGAGTGGCTCTCCGTCATCTTTTTTTTAGGGTTCCGTACCCAAAGGGTAAAAAGGAACCCTATTACTAAGGCTCCGCTGTCCGTCCGTCCGTCCGTCTGTCACCAGGCTGTATCTCATGAACCGTGATAGTTAGACAGTTGAAATTTTCACAGATGATGTATTTCTATTGCCGCTATAACAGCAAGTACTAAAAAACAGAATAAAATAAATATTTAAGGGTGCTCCCATACAACAAACGTGATTTTTTTTGCTCGTTTTTGCTCGCAATTGATAACGGTAGTTGGTAGACGCTTGAAATACTCACATAAATTTTCGTAATATATTCACTTTAAAAATAAATAATTAAATAAAAATAAAACATATATTTAAGGGGGCTCCCATACAACAAACGTGATTTTTTTTGCCGTTTTTATAGATAATGGTAAGGAACCCTTCGTGCGCGAGTCCGATTCGTACTTGGCCGGTTTTTTTATATTACGTCGGGTGGCAGACAAGTATACAGCCCGCCTGATGTGAAGAGGTTACCGTAGCCTTTTTTGTATCAAAGCCAACCTCGGCTGCACATGGTGCAGTCTGCTAATTAAACTTTTGACCGCCTGGCTTCATACCTGGCTTCATATCAGAAAGCCAATTCTCGTGATTAGTATTCGATCGCAGAATGAAAGTTTCCTTTTAGGCTCTAATGTGTGAGGATGAATTCCCTCTCGATGGCGAGCGGTGCGACTGTAGAAGAAGGCCGTGGGCAGCGTCGGGCTGGCCATATAGTCGAGGTGGCATTTGCCAGCCGGGCCCCAGCCTGCGCGGGCCCCCCACGGGCCTGGCTTGCGGGGCTTACGGCAACCGTAAGATAATGTACCATCTACCATCATCTAGTCTCGGGCCCCGGGCTTGTCAGCCACCCGGGCCCTTCTGGCCCAGTCCGACCCTGGCCGTAGGCATCATGCATGTTTAGTTTAATGTTTAATTTATAACAGAACTGTATAACAGAGCAACGATCAAGATAGATGAACTTTTGTCTCGCACACAGTTCACCACGTGTTTGTTTTTTAAAGGAAACTAGGACACGGGAATTACAAATGTGTGGAATTGTTATTTTTCCCTGGTAATGCATTGTTTATTTGAGATAAACAAGCGATTGAAGATATTTATACGCGTAGATCTTCCGGACAGTAGATTTTATATATACTAGCTATTGCCCGAGACTTTGTTCGAGTGGAATTTTTAAAGGTTTTTTTTTACTACGTTGGGTGGCAGACAAGCATACTGCCTGATGTAAAGCGGTTACCGTAGCCATATACCTAACTAAATATAAAAGGAGCTCGATGGCGTTGTTGCGCATGTCAGTCTAATCAAACACGCAAGTTAAGCAACGTCGACCACAGTCTGTCCATGGATGGGTTTATTTTCTAAGTATCAATGATAATATATTATAAGAATACAATTAAACTGAATTAAATTGGATTAAATTAAATTAAATTAGATTAAATTGAACTGGATTGAATTGGACTGAATTGAACTAGATTAAATTGAATTAAATTCAATATACTAACGTAGATTTTAATGTTTCATTGTTACTAATATATTATGGACTTATCTAGTCTGAAATAAAAATTATTTTATTTTATTCATTTATGTATTATATGTATTTATTTTCGATAAATATCTTTATGTACATATATCAGTTATCAAGTACCCATAGTACAAGCTTTGCTTAGTTTGGGACTAGATGGCGCTGTGCTAAATACCCGTTTTGCAGAAAATGATTAGCGCGCATGCAAATATTACAAGGAGCACATGTCTGATGTTGATTTATTTAAGAATTACACATTGACGTCTTTTAAAGCTAATGTACTTAAAGTTCTCACCTAATGTTTTTACTTTTTATTTATCACATTCTGCAAATTTTAAAGTAATAATTTAAAATTATATATGGTTGGAAAGTATTGTTGTTCCTTAACGTAGTATATCCTGAAAATAATAGGTAGGGGAAAAAGTCTTTTCGCATTATAGTATGTATGAACTTGTAATAAAATCTCTTTGGTTATACCATTTGTATCTGAAAGGTTTTGATATCTTTAAAAAGTTTAAATTTTAAAAAAGATAATTCCAAATTCAAATTAGGTAAATGTGTGATTTTCATTTGTTTTTCTTTACTGTCAAGATGAGTGAATCTATTGAAGAAATTCGATACATTTTAAAATTTTACTACAAAAAAGGTAAAAATGCAACGCAAGCTGCGAAAAAAATTGTGACGTTTATGGACCTAGTGCAGTGTCTGTGAGAGTAGCACATATTTGGTTTAGGCGTTTTCAATCCGGAAATTTTGATGTCAAAGATGCACGTCGCTCTGGTCGCTCTGTTACGGATAAAATAGATGCCATTTTTGATAAAGTGGAGCAAGATCGGCATATCAGTAGTAACGACGTAGCTGAAGAACTAGGAATTGACCACAAAACAGTTTTGGCGCATAAAAAGGTCGTGGTCAAAGACCGGTCAGGCTTCACAGACTCTGGCGAAACCCGGGTTAACCCGCAACAAGGTGATGCTGTGTGTATGGTGAGATTGGAAGGACATTATTCATTATGAGCTGTTACCGCCAGGCAGGACTATCGATTCTGAACTCTACTGTGAACAACTGATGAGATTAAAGCAAAAACTTGAGAGAAAGCGGCCGGAATTAATTAACAGAAGGGGTGTGATTTTTCATCATGATAACGCTAGACCTCACACATCTTTAGCCACTCAGCAAAAATTAAGAGAGTTTGACTGGTAGGTGTTAAGGCATCCGCCGTATAGTCCTGACCTTGCACCTTCTGATTTCCACCTGTTTCAGTCTCTTCAGCATTCTTTAGGCAATGTCAGGTTAACATCACGAGAAGACTGCCAAAACCACTTGTCGTGGTTTTTTGAACAGAAGTCCCAAAATTTCTATAGTAATGGGATCATGTCTCTACCTACAAGATGGCAAAAAGTTATCGAACAAAATGGCACCTACATACTTTAGTTAAATGTAAATAAACTTTATTAAAAAATGTTTTGAATTTTCATACAAAATACGAAAAGACTTTTTCCCCAACCTAATACATGAAGATATAGGTCAGTAAGATAAAAACTATATAATTATGTAATAGTAGTTTATGAAACTGTTGCATAATAAGGGTTATTAAAATACGAGTGTGAGTTTATAACATGAGCCGAAGGCGAATGTTATAATAGACCACACGAGTATTTTAATATCTAATTATGTGCAGTTTCACACACTACTTTATCTAATCTCATGAAATATATGATAATAATATTTTAAATACAACCATGAAGTTAATTTAACAGCTATAATTCTTACTTATAAATCCATTTGCAGATCGAGCATGCGTAGTGCGCATGCGCGACGCGCCTCACGGCGCCGCGTTCACAGATATGTAGAAAAAATTTGCGTAGTTGCAATGTATTTGCATTGCAACCTGTTTAAAATACCTGTATACCAGGGCTGAAGCTGTATCGAAATGGTAAAAAAGTTATTTCACGATACAGTTGTCCTTACGAGCTGTATCGAAAAATAACATTTTAAATTTATTTTGATAGCTTGTGCGTAAAGACTGTCAATAAGGTACTGTGTTTAGTTTTTTAATGTGTAAATTTCAGTATGAGATTAGATAAAAGTACTTAAATCACTGTTTGTTTCCATTTAATAAATGAATAAATAAAATAAAAAGTAATATTTTATATTTAACTTAGTATGGATTTCTGCCTGTCGCATACGTAAATAAATCGTGGTAAATTTATTTTGATATATTTATAATATTACATCGGAAATCATCTGGGTGCACGGCATGGCAGTGCCCCCGCCAAGTCGAGCAAAAAGCGGCACGGCCTTACCATCCTTTTGTCGAAGCAATTCAGGCCATTTTCGACCCCCTATAACATCGTTATGGATAAAACTAGAAACTTGAATTTTTAGTAACCAAGCGGGCATTGTATAAACACGGTATATATTTCAAATTTCATTTAATTTGAGCCAGTAGTTTAAAAATTAAAACTAATCAAAGTCTCTTAAGTTTGTCACTCATTAGAACTGACGTGCTGCTATATACGCACACAGACATTTACACACACATAGCTTTAGCACTAGAAGATGTTCATCATCATCATCATCAACCCACCACCTTCCCATGGCTCCACCGACCTCACGGTCATATGAGCCGAATCGCGAGAGATGCGCGCGACACCGTTGCTCTGAGGCTCTTTTGTGCCGCGGCAATTCTTGACTCTCTACAAATTATTTAATCTGTCTCCTTGTCCCTATGTGTGCCTTCTCCCCCTTCTGGGGCGGCGACGATCACTCCTACGGCTTCACTGCCGTCCGTTGGCGCACCACCTCCAAGCTTCTCTTGCCTCTCCTCTTCGCTCCTTCGCGCGTGCCACGCATGGGCGAACCTACGTAAGGCCGTGAAGTTCGCCTCCGACGAAACGAGATCCTGGAAGTACACTGCTCCCGGGTACCCCTCGCTACACTGGACCATGTCCAGGAGTTCTCTGCGTAGATCCCCGTATCTAGGACAGACCCACAGAATGTGGTCCCTGTCCTCTACGCTTTCCCCACATGCGCACTGGCTAGACCCGTAGAGCCCCAAGTCGAACAGCCTTTTCCTAAACACGCCATGACCCATGAGGATTTGAGAGGTCTGATAATCCGGCTCGACCCAGGTTGCCCTGAGCCGTCCAGACACCTCCGGGAAAAATCGGAATAGCTCCCTCCCTTTGCTCTCGTTAGCCCACCGATCCTGCCACTCGTTCACTGTAGTGACCCAAATATCGCGTTTGAGCCGGCTCAACTCTCTACCGGCCGCGGACTTACGAGCCCCTTCTAAGCGTCCTGCACGAGTTACCTCCAGGTCCCCAGGGAAAACCCCCGCCAACACGGGCAGGGCAGCCGTGCTGGAGGACCTATACGCCTTTGTCAGTAGGATGAGTGCCTGCCTCTGACTTCTCAGAACAACACTGCGACATACGTACGTACATAGTCGGTGGCACCAGATTGCGGCCGCGTACGTTAATGTAGCGACATATGTCCCCTGATATAGTATTCTAAGCGCTGGGTAACGAACCCCCCAAGATGAAGCGGATATCCTCGACATTTTTCCAAAACACGCCGAAGCGCGTTCCCCAATTCGAGTGGCATGCCGGACGAATAGTTGGCCCGGATCCAATTCCACGCCGAGAATTGTCGCCGATGTGACGGTCTTCACCGAGGTCTGGCCGAATTTTACCACTGGGGGCCGCTGAAACTTGCCCCTCGCTGTCATAGTTACCGACTTTGTGGGGGAGAAGCTCAGCCTATTACGGGCTCCCCAGTCGCCAACCAAGCTTAAGACCGAACTAGCGGTAGACTCTATGGCCGCTCTAGAATTTGCCTCAATGATGACAGTCACATCGTCGGCATACGCTACCATCTTAACCCCACCCGGGAGGGGCAGACGCAGCAGATCGTCCATCAGGACATTCCACAGCGTCGGCCCCAGTACGGAGCCCTGAGGACAGCCCATGGTGGAATCCTTCCACATCACGCGGCCGCCCACGAACATGCCAACCCGGCGCCCGGTGAAGTAGTCGGTCAACATCCTGTAGATGTTTGGCGGACAACCCCCCCGTTTAGCCTTGAGCAAAATCATGGGCCACCACGCGTTGTCGAAGGCACCCGAGATGTCCAAGAAGATAAGTTGTACATACTTACATACAGACGTATTTACCGTACTCAATATATCCTGCAGTGCTGTCACTGTTGATTTACCCGGAGAGAACCCGTGCTGGAACTCAGAGATCCCAGAAGAGATCTGCGGGGCGCAGCGTAGAATAATACGTTCCAGAATTTTGCCGAAAATAGAGAGGAGCGTGATTGGGCGATACGCCTTTGGGTCACTCAGCGGTTTACCATTCCCTTTTGGGAGAACCAACAAACGTCCATCCTTACAAGTTTGGGGGAACACCCCCTCTACAACGCAAAGCGAGACAACACGGAGAAACTCCTTTGGAGCCGCGAAAAATACGTGCCTCAGGATCGATGCGCTAACCCCATCGAGACCCGTCGCGGTGTTAGGCAGAGACCTAATTATCTCTGCCAAATCCTCATGAGTCGGAGAGGGCGAGGCCCGGCCCGATGGCGTGAAAGACGCCGCCAGCCGCACCAGCCCGTGATGGGCGGTGTCCTTAGACATGTCGTCGTCCGGACACAACCCATGCAGCAGGCTGTGCATCGCGTCTTCCAGGCCACACGACTGGCTTTCGATAAACGAAGTACCGTTAATGACATTAGCGGGAGGACGGGCCCTCCCGCTGACAGCCCTATAAGCCTGGCCCCAGGGATCCCTGTTGCCAGACTCTGCCAAGCCCCGGAAAAAATCAAGCTGAGCCCTCTCCATGGCCTTCCTATACCTAAGCCGCGCTGATTGGTATTCGGACTTTGCTGTTTCCTCAGCATACCCCCCCCGACGTCTACGCCGCTGCCACGCCTCCCGGGACCTTCTACATTGCCTACGCAGAGCGTCCAGAGCCTCGCTCCACCAATCATAGCCAGTCGGCTGTTTAGCCCTCCTAACTCCTAGGCACTCGGTGGCTGTTCTCGTGACGATCCCCATAAAGTCCGCACAGACCTTACCGGCTGGTTGGTCCCAATTTACGTAACCCATCCTGGCATGAACCAGTGTCTCGAAGGCCGACCAGTTGACCCCCCGATCCCGAAATCGCGGAAGCTCCTCAAATGCCTGTGTACGTTCCGGCCCGCCCGCTGAGTTGTTTCTAGTGGCGTTAAACGTGATGAGCCTGTGATCCGAGCTGCTTGCGGATTCGTGGACCTTCCAGTTTCGCGCAGTAGAGCCTCCCGCCGTCAGCGTGATGTCAATGTTACTGACCCCATTCGGACCGCAGAAAGTGTGCGGTTGGCCATCCAAGTTGTGAAGTCTCAGACCCCTGGCGTTGATGAAACCCTCGAGTTGTTGCCTGCGGTTCTACTGCTCGTGGCCTCTACCAACATAGTGACGTCTCTCACTATGCCATAGAGGCGAGTGGGTGTTGGCGTCTATGCCCATAACAATATCTCTTCCTCGCAGGCCGTCAATCGCTCTCTCCAGGCTGAAGATGTGGGGCTCGATGGGGTCAGAGTATTGGAAGTACGCGGATACGAGGTGGAGTCCTGGGTGCACACACACTACGAAGAGATGGGCTGTGCAGAGATCACTGATAACCGTCACGGGAATAGACGCGTTGGCCACGAATATGCCAGCCTTTGATCCCGGGCCAATGTCTATGATATTTGGATCCCTATAATGTTCCTGGACCAACACGATATCGAGACGAAGTTCCCGCGCAATTACGTGTAACTCCCTGGTGGCAACCTTGGATCCGCCCAGGTTGAGTTGCCCTATGTTGATATCCTCAACCTGTCTCGCAGCTATGGTAGGAGGACTATCCATAATTGGTAGTGGCGACGTACCTGTCCTCAGCGTGCCTGCGGGCAGGGCAGTCCACCGACGCGGTCCTGTGGTCGGCCTGTTTGCCGAACTTCTTGCAGGTTCCGCACGCCATAACCGTTGAGCTGCAATCAGCGGTCCTATGACCGCTCATTCCGCACTTCCCACACGTGAAGCCCTCCGCTCTGCATAGCCTCTCCGGATGCCCGTAAAGCTGGCACTTGCTACAGCAAGTGACGCGTATGAAGTCACTCACATAGACGACGTCCCAACCTATGTACAGTTTGCCTTTATTTATCAAGGCATCCCTAAAGGCCGGCGAGCAATCAAGAACCACTGTTGTGCGGCTCCCTCCAACTCTGGACTTTTTAAAAGCTACTTTGGCTTCCTTAGTCACGCGCTCCAGAGACCAGCCCGTCTCTCCCTCGAAATTTTGCTCGACCACAGCCTTGAAGAGGTCCTCGCTCTTAGGGTCCCCGTCAACGTTGTTTATAGCTACCAATGGACGTCGCCTTTGCGGGATTGTTGTCTTGAGTGACGGGGGAAGAACCTTTCGCAGCCGATCCGCCGATTCTTTTGAGGTGGTCTGGACGACCACGCCCGCATTCCCCACCTTGCGCACCTTATCAACCTGAATGCCATGGGCAGACGGGTCTATGGCTTTCTTCAGGGCCGCTTTGGTAGCCTCTGCGCTCTTCAGAGAGACGTCCGCATCATCAGCCGGGTAGATGGCGATTACGGGGCCCGATACTGGCTTCGGCCTCTCGACGTTCTTCCCTGTACGGAGGCACCCAGCATACGTCATAGGAGCAGCCGATACTTGGTCGTCCCTGGGTCCTGCAGGTGGTTGGATGGTCTGAGCGTCCCTCAGCTTCAAACGCATTTCAGCGCACTGCAATTCAGCTCTCTGGGTCCTGAGTTCTTGTTCGGCCAGCCTGATATTGAGTGCCCCAACGAGTGCCAGCAAGTTCTGTCCCAGTGCTCCTATCTTTGCAATCTCGTTCTTGTTGAGCTTGGATGTATTGGAGGTGGCCGTTTCCATGATTCCCTCTACGGATAGTTGTGCGATGTCCTGCAATTCCTCCTTCCCTTTGTACAAGAGCGAGCCTGACAGGTCCAGCAGTCCAGGTTCCAGGGTGCGCTCTAACGGTGATGTAGGTCGACCGGACTCCTCCACGGTACCTAGAATTGAGGACGAGTGCTCCGCAATCTTGATCCGCTGGGCCTGGGAGCCCACCTCTTCCGGAGAGCTGATTGTCCTCTTCCCTTCACGCGTCGCAACAGTCGGTGTTACAATCGATGGGCCGCCTGGCGGCGGCGTACGCGTAAGCCCCCTATTAGGGGTAAAGGCACGCTGCTCCTCCTCCCTCACCCTGCTCGCTTCGTCGCTCATTGCTAGCACCGATGAGCAGACACCGGCGCAAGGACACTGCCCTTAGGCACCCCACACCAACCGAACAAACAATGGTTCAAAGACGCCTCCCCAAGATACCCCCGAGTCAACACCACGCAGCACGTTTTAGCAAGCTAGTTCAAAATATGGTCGTGTACAAGTAGTAATACGGTCATGTACTTAGCAAAAGACGACCGGGTATGGTCGTACTAATAAAAGTACAAAGAATAAAGAACGATTATAGTAATAGACAAAACAAACACATAAACTTCACAAAGCGTACATATAAGTTTGTCGCAATTAAATTGTATTAAAAATGTGGGTAGGTCAGGCACGCTGCGAGCGGCGAAAATAAAGTAATAACACGACGTACACGAACACAAACACTGAAGCGTACGTATATCGTCGCAAAAAAAAATTGTCACAAAGGGGGAAAAACTCACGCCCCTGGCGTAGGGTGGCGAGATCAGACCACGTGACCACGTGGTCGACCTCAAGCACACCCTAATAGCACGCTGCAGCTCCCAATCGGCTCCGAAAAATACGGTACACACAATAGAAGCACACAGTAGTAATAAACAAACATAAAAAATAAAAGATTCGAAGATTAAACGCAAAAATAAATTAACGAGAAATCGCACGCGCACGGAGCGCCACTGTCCGAGTCCGCTCGCTAGCGCGGTCGACAGTGGAATCATCATCATCATCAGCCTGTATCTACGCACTGCTGGATATAATTCCCCAATGCTTTTCACCAAATACGATACTCCGCCTTCCGCATCCAGCCGCTCCAGCCGCTTTCTTAAGGTCATCGGACCATCTAGAAGGAGGGTGTCCAACGCTTCGTCGTCCTACGAGCGGCCTACACTCTAATACCTTCCTCCCCCACCTGCCATCACTTACTCGGCAGATGTGACCCACCCATTGCCACCTCCGCTTGCAAACTCTGAAGGCTATGTCGACAACTTTTTTTATATCTCTGAAGGCTATGTTGGTTTGCTATATCTAGGTCACTCTAAATCAAAGGTCTGTGTTTTTATACAAAACAAATAATCAAAAAGCATTCTACCAAAGGGCGCCCACACACGAAACTATTAATCACATTATCACGCCGTCAAAGCCTTACTAAGGTTCTTCTAGGAATTTTCATTAACGTAACAAAATTTTGTATAAGGAAATGTTTTTTTTTTGCAAATTAACATTATTTTTTACGGGTCAAATCTATGACTAATTTCGAGGGGCAAATACGAAATACCTTGAATCATCGAACGTCTATTGTTATATTATATATATATTGGTATTATTACATTGTTTACCAAAAGGCTTTAGACTCCATAGTCATTCTGTTTACTGTGTGAAAAATTCAAAAATTCTCTTATCAACAAATTGCCCATCTTTGACTTGCATGGGGTGTAAGTGGTTCATCAACATATTTGAACCAAAGCCAACGTCACCTGCACGCGGTGCACCCTGCTGACTGACAAACGAAGCTCTGGCGAAATGGGAGGTAGGGAGCGTAATTGTAAGCTACCCGACAGGGGAATGTACCTCCATCTCACAGAATACCGCAGCCAAATAACAATTCCCTTGAGGGTTGTTGTGTTCTTGCGAGTGAGTGAGGTCATCAGAAAGGAAGGAGATAACAGACTAAAAACCGCCTGCCTAACTACTTTTAGCCACTATGGCTTTATAAGTGCAAACGAAAGACAAATCCATCGCATTACCGTCATATTTATACGATGTATGAATGTTTATCTATTTATAATGACATATTGATCAAAAACTACTTCATGTGCGAACTAAAATGTTATAAATACATATCTTTATAGGATTGCGAGTCTCTCGCCCGGTAAACCAACCAAGAGGACCTTTACCCGCACCGCTATCGCGCCCAGTCAACCAACCTGGCACTCAAGCAGATTGAACGTACAATTTGGATTACACAAACATAAAATATGTTTCGAAGTGGAATATTAAAATTTTTGAAGTGAAAACTTCTTTGCGCGCTGGGCATTTTTTGAGATGGAAAAAACCATTGAACTCGCGACACTGTTACCCTAACCGACACCGGTCTATTTGGAGCGGTATGAAGTAGTAGAGCGCATTGGGTCCACACTATTCTCATTCCCGAAATACATACTATTATATTATTATATTATATTAGGGTGTAAGTGGTTCATCAACATCTGTGAACCAAAGCCAACTTCACCTGCACGCGGTGCACCCTGCTGACTGACAAACGAAGCTCTGGCGAAAAGAGAGGTAGGGAGCGTAATTGTAAGCTACCCGACTGGGGAATGTACCTCCACCTCACAGAATACCGCAGCCAAATAACAATTCCCTTGAGGATTGTTGTGTTCCTGCGAGGGAGTGAGGTCACCAGAAAGGAACGAGATGCTGCATTGGCAGTGGGAGTGACGGCGCGCGAGCGATATTTTTAATGTTGCGAGTGTTAATATGGCTGCGGTAACCGCTTCACATCGGGCGGGACCATCGGGTTTGTGGACCATTTTTTTAAATTTGTTATTTAAAGACGTCACAATAATATATCTATAGGTAAAAGAAATACATCGATAGCATAAAAACTTCTCGAGATATGATAACTTTATGATCACAATTTTGGACTATCCCGAAAACGCTCATTAAAAAAGGCTACAATGATATTATGATGTCACGCCACGCTATTTTATATGCATTAAATCAGAAATTTTAACGACAGCTATGTTAAATATTGCGTTTATGTAGCTAGTGCCGTAACAAAAGTTATAGTATTTCTTATTGTTTCTACAATATTTATTTAAGGTAATATTTATTTTTTATATTTTCATACTTTTAAAATGGACTTTCCCACCAAATTTTGATCGACCATAAAACATGTCGGACATAATTTATTAAAATTTTAGGATCGCAGATCGTTCTACTTTTATGTATTTTACGTTACCTACTGATAAAGAGTTTTTATAATTTTAGAACATTGTTGACATGACGAGCTCGGTGGCGTAGTGGTCAATGACGCGGCTTCCACACCAACGCTCGTGGGTTCGATTCCCACATAGGACAAACATTTGTGTGCATGAACATGTCTGTTTGTCTTAGTCTGGGTGTTTTCTATGTATCATAAGTATGTATTTACAAAAAAAAATGTATTTACGTATGTTTATCAGTTGTCTAGTACCCATAACATAAGCTTCGCTTACTTTGGGGCTAGATGGCGCTGTGTAATTTGTTTGACAATATTTATTTATTTATTTTATTGTTCAAGTTTTCACTTCTGTCTGCACTCCCGGAATGCCACTGTTTTTTTTTATCCCCGTACTGTATTCACGCGAGACGGAGTCGCGAGCAGAAGCTAGTTATGTGTAGCAAAAGTCAATATCACTTCATTTCATGGCAGTAAGATCTAAAAATAAGCTGTTTCTGTAGACTGTATATATTAAAAATCTACAATAATATGTACTACAGATAAAAAAATATTAGTACAAATAGAAGAAAAATACTTAGAGGTATGAAATCGCTTTACTACAGAAGAGGGAGGAAAACGGATGGCACTGGGACAAACAGGGTTGTCACGCAAAATATTAATGGACTTTGCATGTGTTTTGTACTGAAAGTTACATTTTGTCTTTTTACATGATCTTCTTCACTCGATATCATCGATCGAAGGAGCTCGATGAAGTCTAATCGATCACACAAGTCAAGCAACGTCGACCATAGCCTGTCCATGGATGGGTTTATTTATCTCCTGTGTGCTTCGAAAGCCACGGTTGTTGTTATATAAGAGTCGTTAAGCCAAGTCAGTGGCCTTTAGGCGGCTTGATAACACTGACCTCCGAATATCCGCAGTTGTGCAGCGTGGAGTATGCTCTAAACCCTTTCGATTGAGAGGAGACCCGTATCCCAACATGGGGATGAAGAAGGGTTAACGATGGTCTTCTTCACGTAGCACGGGTCTTAGTATTTCTCTTAAATAAATGTTCTTTACATCGTTACACAATAATAATGGGTAGGTTATTAACAATTATAAATATAAGTTCAAAATAACAATTTTGAGTGAATATAGTAATATAATACAAAAATAAATGACTAAATAAAATATGATTGACATCAAAATTTATATAAAATTATTCTGCAGGTGCCAAAACAGTAAAAAATATACAGGTTGTTGTAATAAAATAGATACATATAGAATTATCAGGCTCCTCTCCCATTGCAGCGCCCCACAGGGTCCTTGATTGTTACTTTGACATTAAATTAAAAGACCTATGTATACATTAAGGATGCAATAAATAATTGAGTATTGAGTATTAAAAAAATAACCGAAAAACAATGAACTAGAATCGGTAAATGGACGAAATATTTGTATTCGTTTACATATTACATGGCATGACGCATGTGGTCCTGTCACATCAAAAATGGCGTCTTGAAAAATACCAACATTCAATGACGTGAACAATTCTAATAAAATATTCTACACGTGTAACTCGAAAATGTGTTTTACAAATTCGATGAATATTAGTATTTTTTATACTACGTCACGTGGCAGACAAGCATGCGGCTCGCCTGATGTGAAGCGGTTATTGTAGCAATTTTAACGCTCGCAACATGAAATATCGCTCGAGCTCCGCCACCCCCTCTGCTAACGCAGTGTAACTCCTTCCTTTCTGGTGACTTCACTCACTAGGACACAACATGCCTGAAAAAAGGGTAAAAAAAAATTTTTTTACCATATAGATATAGATAGATATAGATATTTCTGGACAATTTATTCAGCACCATCTAGTCCCAAATTAAGCGCAAAGCTTGTGTTATGGGTACTAGACAACTGATAAATGTACTTAAATACATTTTTTTTAATCATCATCATCATCATCATCTCAGCCATTGCAAGTCCACTGCTGGACATAGGCCTCCCCTCTAGATCTCCAATAAGACCGGTTGGAAGCGGCTTGCATCCAGCGCGATCCTCCGGTCTTAATGAGGTCGTCTGTCCACCTTGTGGGTGGACGTCCTACGCTGCGCTTGCCGGTACGTGGTCTCCACTCGAGAACCTTTCGACCCCATCGGTCATCCGTCCTCCGTGCTATGTGCCCTGCCCACTGCCACTTCAACTTGCTAATCCGCTGGGCTATGTCGGTAACCTTGGTTCTTCTAAGGATCTCCTCATTTCTGATTCGATCTCGCAGAGAGACTCCGAGCATAGCCCTCTCCATAGCTCGTTGGGCTTGAGTTGGGGTTGGGCTTGATTTACTTTGAGCTTGTCTATAAGGCCCATAGTGAGGGACCACGTTTCAGTGCCGTAAGTCATCACTGGTAACACACATTGGTCGAAGACTTTCGACTTGAGGCACTGCGGTATGTCGGACGAGAAGACATCACGCAATTTTCCGAACGCTGCCCAGCCGAGTTGGATTCGGCGACTGACCTCTTTCTTGAAGTTGGACCTACCTAACTGGACTACTTGTCCTAGGTAGACGTACGAGTCAACAACTTCAAGAACCGAGCTCTCAACAGATATTGGAGTGGGTACAACATGGGCATTACACATTACCTTCGTCTTGTCCATGTTCATTTTAAGACCCACTTGTTGAGAAACTCGATTGAGGCCTTCGAGCATCGTGCTGATATCTTCCATCGAATTTGCCATGACTACGATATCGTCGGCAAACCGAAGGTGAGTGATGTATTCGCCGTTAACATTGATGCCGAATCCTTTCCATTCCAGGAGCTTGAAGGCGTTCTCCAAAGTGGCCGTAAACAGTTTCGGAGATATCACGTCTCCCTGTCTTACGCCTCTTTTCAAAGGGATCGCCTTCGAGCTCTGTTCCTGTACTCGGACCGACATAGTGGCGTTAGTATACAAACACTTCAACACTTCGATATACCGATAGTCAATACGGCATCGCTGGAGAGACTCAAACACAGCCCATGTCTCGACCGAATCAAAGGCTTTCTCATAGTCCACAAACGCTAAGCAAAGTGGCAAGTTATACTCTTCGGTCTTCTGTATAACCTGCCGCAGCGTGTGGATGTGGTCTATGGTACTGAAGCCTCTTCGGAAACCGGCTTGTTCGGAAGGCTGGAAGTCATCAAGCCTGCGCTCGAGACGGTTCGTAATGACCCTTGAAAACAGCTTATAAACATGGCTCAGAAGCGAGATGGGTCTATAGTTCTTTAATAAGGTATTGTCGCCTTTCTTAAAGAACAGCACCACCACGCCCTTGTTCCATGCTTCAGGCGTTATGCCCTCGAGGACGACGGTGTTAAAGAGCTTCTGAAGGACTTTTAGTACCGGTGTTCCACCCGCTTTCAGAAGCTCTGACGTGATTCCGTCATCACCCGGCGCCTTGTTGTTTTTAAGCTGATTCAGGGCCATTCTAATCTCGTACAGGCTGATGTCCGGGATATCCTCGGTGAAGTGTCGGGTCAGCTTGGCTCTTGGGTCTTTGGCCGCGCTGTTAGCAGGCTTGGCAACGGAAGCGTATAACTGTCCATAGAACCTTTCGATCTCCTCCAATACCTCGGCCTTGGTCGACGCTATACTGCCATCTTCTCTCTTCAGCTTGGTCAATTGGCTTTGCCCTATAGACAGATTCCTTGCAAACACTTTGGAGCCTTTGTTCCGCTCTATCGTCTCTTTAATATATTTCCTATTAAAGAGACGTATATCGTGCCGCAAGGATTTCGAGATCTGTCTATTGAGCAGCCTGTATGACTGCGCGTCATAGGAAGACTGCAGTCTCAGCGAGCGTCGTTCAGCCATGAGGTTTAGAGTGTGATCGGAAAGTTTCTGAGGTCTATTTGAACGGCGGGGTCTAAAGAACTTAGAACCTACCGTTTGAACAGTTTCTACGAGCCTGTTGTTAATCTCGTCCACTGATGCTAAGTTCTCCAGGCAATCAAAGCGATTAGAGAGTTCGAGCTGAAAGTTCTCGGGGTTTTGGATATCGACACGAGTAGGTCGGAGCGTGGACTTCACCAAGCGGGATCTTTCGAGTTTAACGTTAATATTCAATGTGCCTCTTACCATCCTGTGATCGCTACCGGTTTTCACCCTGTGGATCACGGAGACATCATTGAATATTCGTTTCTCGCTGGTCATGATGAAATCGATCTCATTTCTCGTGGAACCATCGGGACTTATCCAGGTCCATTTCCTGTGAGGCGGCTTCTGGAAGAAAGAGTTCATCATGAAGAGTCCCTCCTTCTCCAGAAAGTCGGCCAGCCTCTGTCCCCTAGGGTTCCGTTGTCCATATCCAAATTGCCCCACTCTCAACTCATCATCGCTTTTCTTGCCCAACTTAGCGTTGAAGTCCCCCATAACAACGGTGAAGTGGGTCTTGGTCGTATGTATGGCTCGACTTACGTCCTCATACATAGACTCCACTTCATCATCTGGGCGTGACGAGGTCGGTGCGTATACCTGAATGACCTTCTGGCGATCGCAGAAACGTACCTTCGCGACAGGGATGCTGCTGCCCATCCCTGCCCTGTGCAATTTGAGATGATTTTTTTTTAATACATACTTATAATACATAGAAAATACCCAGACCAAGACAAACAGACATGTCCATGCACACAAATGTTTGTCTTGTGCGGCAATAGAACCCGCGACCTCGGAGTCAAAGTGGCTATTGCTAACCATTCCACCACTGAGATTTTAGTAAATCGAACATTTTAGTATGAGAATTGACAAATATCACGTGATCTATCTAACGTTCCTTACGCTACGAATTACACTTGGCTAGGGGGACTGTTTCACCAGGGCCTCTTTTGCAAGTCGCCATTGGCAGGTCCGTCGCCATGGCTTGAAAACACTGGCCAGTGTTTCCGCCAACCAGCATCGAGGGGATTGGCGAATTCGATTGAGGAAAGACTCGTATACTTCATTTTAAATAATGTATTGAATTGTAGGGTTGATGATTGTCCGTGACACTGCTTTTATTAAGGTCTCACAGAATATCAGCGCCTGGCTTAATCACCACGGCTAATGCTGAGTGAGTTCCTTTTATATTGTGCACTGCGACGCGGTTGGCATTGATGGCTATTGTTAATACTCTTAATACATATATCTGCTGTATCACTGTATGTTCTCATACGTTTTATAATTGTGTATTTTTGTGTGCAAATTATGTCAAATGTTCTATCTATCTATCTATACCAGCAGTGGATGAATATACCTTGTTGCAGAAAGTGGGACAGTACTGTCCCACTAAAGCCATCATTTTTGACAGCCCTACAGCGAGAACAATTTTGTGTAAGTTGAATTTTATTCCCGGCGTGACACACGGCAAGGTAAATATTATTTTTATATACCCTGTGCAAATACTGATGTGAGGGAAAACGTAGTTTGATGGTATTACACATTCCTGGGCTTATAACGTTTGTGGAGTGTGCTGGGAACGGCCGTTTTTAACCAAATGCGGCCTAAAAGACAGGTTATGTCTTTTTTGTATACTACGCTATGACATTTTGCTCCCGCACTGCCATCCCCACTGCCTATGCAGCAACTCTCTCTCAACTCCGTCCATCCCGGTGACTTCACTCGCAGGAACACAGCAAACCTCAAGGGAATTACTATTTAGCTGCGGTTACATTGAGGTGGAGGATTTCCCCAGTCACTTACACCCCAAGTTATAACGTTACAAGGAAACGTCAATTAAAATTTAATACATATATTTTTTAAGATAAAAATTTAAAAAAACATCAAAATAAAAAAAATAATATGAAAGTTCAGTCCGTTGCAGTCGTCAGTCGTTTTCACTAATCGGGGAAAGTTCAAAGCTTCGAGGAGCAGCGCCAGAAGTGGTCCAAACACAAGTTGATAGTTAGGTCCTGTTAGTGTTCCAGCGGGCAGCCTGCCCAGCTGGACTGGACTGGTAGGGCCGGATTTGACATAAACCCGACCAGGGCACGTAGTAGTTGACCCCAATGGAGATAATATGGTATGATGAGTGAAGAGTGAAGAGTTAGTTCAGGGGTCTTCGGGGTATAGATGACCCCTCGGACAGAGCTCTCCACCAGGTAGGTTGGGGTGCCACCCCTAGAGAGGCTTAGAGTGACTGTGACTTCTTGACGACTGTTTCTTGACTGAATCCATCTATAAGGGTGATCCGGGTTATATAGCCGGGTCGTGTGTTCTGTTCTTCAATCTAAAATATTTAAATTTTGAATTAAATTATTACAGTTTATTTTTCAGTTGCTAGTATTTTAAGGACGAAAATCCATAGATTACAGTGATATTTTGAACAAATCTATGGTTTTGGTAGTTAAAAAGTAAAAATAAACAAAACGTAAATTGTCATCTGTCAACATAACCAAAAGTTGAAAATATTAAATTTTATCAATAAATAAAGAAATTTGGAAGGTTTAGCGAGTGAAAATGATAAAAGAAATTATAAATTATCAATTAGAAATAATAGTATTTAAATTGCTACGGTAAGAATCACAATTTTATGTTGAGAGATGCGTAGAGGAAATCTATACATTTTTATGCAATTTAGGTAATTAAACACTTTTTTACAGGAATAAACAGCAAAAACATAATAACTAGTAGAGAAAAGGAAATTAATATCTGAAGATACAAGGTTTATATAAGAAATAAGTTATATTACAAAGTATATCAACAGATTTAAGAAAAACCGGCCAAGTGCGAGTCGGACTCGCGCACGAAGGGTTCCGTATCTATAAAAACAGCAAAAAAAATCACGTCTGTTGTATGGGAGCCCCCCTTAAATATTAATTTTATTTTTAATTAATTATTTATTTTAAAGCGAATACATAACTAAACATTATGTAAGTAAGTATTTCAAGTGTCTAGCTATTGCCGTTATCAATTGCTAGCAAAAACGAGCAAAAAATTCACGTTTGTTGTATGGGAGCCCCTTTAAATATTTATTTTATTCTGTTTTTTAGTATTTGTTGTTATAGCGGAGCCTTAGTAATAGGGTTCCTTTTTACCCTTTGGGTACGGAACCCTAAAAAGGAGCAAAAATACCTCTCAAGGTATTACATTATTATGACTATTGTACTATTTAGTATGTACATTATGTTAAGATATAGAGCTGGCCAAATCAGTGCTTAAAATTACGCTCTGCTCTACCTATCTATCGCCAGAATCTCGTTAGTAAATCAGCAGGGCGCACCACGTGCAGGTGAGGTTGGCTTTTTCAAAGATGCTGTTGAGCCACGTACATTCAAATATTAGTAAGTACTCGTAATATTTGTCACATTGACGAGCCTGAGGTCGAATGGCCACTTTGACTACGAGGCCGCGGGTTCGATCTCGATCGTATGTATTTACAAAAAAAATGTATTTCAGTATATTTATCAATACATTTATCAGTTGGGGGCCGTCCATTAATCACGTGAGGCTCCAAAGGGGTGGGGGGAAAGGGATTCGGTAAAAATCACGAAATATCACGGGGGGGGGGGGGGGGTAGTAGATATCACGTGTATTTATTTTTTGTGGTTGTTCAGAGGAGTTTTTTTGATATAATGGAGAGTATATTATTCAGTGATAATGGCCTCCTTCTACTGTCGCACCGCTCGCCATCGACAGGAAATTCATCCTCACACATTGGAGCCTAAGTGGTCACGTACTGTGCGGCTCCAGAGAAGTTTACGTAAAATTATATACTTTAAAACTGCATTTAAAAATAATATTCCAAAAATTTTAAGACTTTTTGGGGTGTTTAAAAATGCAAAAAAAAAACACATCACGTGGTTAATGGACGACCACTTGTCTAGTTCCCATAGTACAAGCTTTGCGCTTAATTTGGGACTAGATGTCGCTGTGTAAATTGTCAACAATTTTTTTTTTTTTTGTACTACGTCAGGTGGCAGACAAGCATACGGCCCGCCTGATGTGAAGCGGTTACCGTAGCCATATTAACGCATGCAACATAAAATATTGCTCGCGCGCCGCCACCCCCGCTGCCAACGCAGCATCTCCTTCCTTTCTTCCTGGTGACCTCTCTCACTCGCAGGAACACAACCCTCAAGGGAATTGTTATTTGGCTGCGGTATTCTGTGAGGTGGAGGTACTTTCCCCAGTCGGGTAGCTAACAATTACGCTCCCTACCTCTCTTTTCGCCAGAGCTTCGTTTGTCAGTCAGCAGGGTGCACCACGTGCAGGTGAAGTTGGCTTTGGTTCAAAGATCTTGATGAACCTCTTACATCCCACTATTATAATAAGGATTATTTATAGTAAGGATTCCGTCTCGTGTCATTCCGGCTCATATTCACCTATTGACAGTAATCCTTCAGAACAGTGATTGCACATGTGGTCGTCCAATCTAGTAATCCTCCCGAGCATCTCGTCAATCAATGCTGTCAAGTTGTGACGTTATCTGCACAGTGGGTTACATTGAGATATCTAACAGGAGTCACAGGTGTTACATAAGGACTCCGATCTCGATTCGATTTGACAGACAATCAAAATTTGAATGAATAAATAAATAAATATTTCTGCACAATTTACGCAGCGTCATCTAGTCCCAAATTAAGCGCAAAACTTGTACTATGGATACCAGATAATTGATATTATACTTAAATACTTTGACTCCGAAGTCGCGAGTACGATTCGCACAACACAAATATTTGTGTGCATGAACATGTCTGTTTGTCTTGTTACGGGGGTTTTCTATGTATTATATGTACCTGTTTTTACAAAAATAAAAATGTATTCAAGTACCTATAACATCAGTTATCCAGTACCCATTGTACAAGCTTTGCTTAGTTTGGGACTAGATGGCAGTGTGTAATTCGTCCAAGAATATTTTTAACCGACTCCAAAAAAGGAGGCGATTCTCAAATCGACTGTATTTTTTTTTATGTTTGTATAATTTATTACTCCGCCATTCATAACCCGATTTGAAGATAAAGATAATATTTAAATATATTCCCGTCGCTGTGCCTCCTGGTGTGGCTAGGATTAACAGCGGCAACCGCCTAAAAGACAACGAACAATGCCGTCCATTGCTGTCTCAGGTGCAAAACTACGGCTGCCTTGGAACTCACAACGAATTTTCAAAAGAAGTAGGATTAGGAAGCTATGAAATCCGACTTCTCCACTATATATTCTCTAATGCGTTCATTTCTACACCAAAATGTTGGACTTACACTGCGGCCGATATTCTATAGCTCCTAAATAATTGTAAGGAACCATCACGCGACGTCGCGTTACCTCATCATCATCAGGTCATTTTAATCTACACTACAGGAGCACGACCCTCTCTCGTCCGTCCCAAACAGAAGGAGGATTTGGCCTACACTCCCCACGCTGGCCAGACGGGTTGGGGAGGCCTGATCGATGTTTGATAATGTATTTCCTTTAGTCGCCTTGTACGACACCCACGGGAAGCGACGGAGTGATTCTATTCTAGTCTGCCGGAAACCACACGGCCACAACGTAATAGACCGTTTCACGCAACGCCGCGTGACGTGGCATCGAATGTGTTAATATGTGTGAGAGTGTGAGTGTATACTCAGAATGTATATTCTGTTAGAGTGCGTCCTGCCTGCAATGACCTATGGTGTGGAGACTTGGACACTGACCATCGGACTGGTCCACAGGCTAAAGGTCGCGCAGCGAGCGATGAAGATGACTATTCTCGGGGGAGAGGGCTATGCTCATATGCATGGGGTTTCTTTGATGGATCGAATCCGGAATGAAGAAATTGGACGGTGAAACAAAGTTGTCAACATAGCCTTCAGAGTTTGCAAGCTGAAGTGGCAATGGGCCGGTCACATCTGCCGAGTAAGTGATGGCAGATGGGGGAGGAAGGTATTAGAGTGGAGGTTGCGCGTAGGACGACGAAGCGTTGGACGCCCACCTTCTATATAATCCGATGATCTTAAGAAAAAGGCTGGATGCGGACGGGGGATCGTGTTTGGTGGAAAACATTGGGGGAAGGCTTCTATCCAGCAGTGGGTATATACAGGCTGATGATTATTATGATGATGCTTCCAAAATTGCCAAATAACAAAGTTTATCTAAAAATGCACCCTCTCCCTTAAATACGATATGTAGTCCAGCATTAAAACATAAAACTGTATTGGCAATATTTATTGAGGCAGGGTGCATCGGGGAAATACAGGTAGTGCACTAATGCAAGGGGATGCACAATTTATTGCATCGTAAACGTCTGTTTGTAATCCCTTAAATTGCTCACAGCATTGTATGTGGGGGTGATAAGGGGTGATAATTATGTAGACGTTTATGTATCGGACGAGAGAAGATTTTCAACAGGAATTTCAGATAAGATGTTATATATTATTATTTAATTTATTGTGACTATGTAATTATTTGAATTTTTAATGAATTAGCAAAAATATGTCTTTATCATTTTGGTGTACCTATGCTGTAATGGTGTTATAAATGTTTTAAGAATAAATAAATAATAAAATTGAATAAAATACCATAATGTTATAATAAAGCACTTGTACTATTCCAGGTTATTATATTTAATATTACCGACCGGTTTCGCCGCTAAGGCATTATCAAGGTAAACAGATGGTGTTTGTGTTTCTACAAAACATTTTTATACCGTATATACGGTATAAAAATGGCGAAACCGGTCGGTAATATTAAATATAATAACGTGGAATAGTACAAGTGCTTTATTATAACATTATGATAATAATGTTCCACCAAGTGCCAACAATCAACAGTATCAACTGAATAAAATACCTATGCATTTTACCTTCGTTGTGGCAAGAAGAAAGCATGGTAATTACCCAGCATTCACTCAGTCCGGCGGCAATGTTAACGCTAGCAATATGAAACATCACTCGCGCGCCGCCACCCCCGTTGCCATAACAGCAACTTATTCCTTTCTGGTGACCTCACTCACTCGCAGGAACACAACAACCCTCAAGGGAATTGTTATTCGGCTGCGGTATCCTTTGAGGTGGAGGTACTTCCCCAGTCGGGCAGCTTACAAAATCAGTCCGGCGTCATTTAAAGTCGCGCCAAGACTTAGCGCTAATCAAAAACAATTATTGAAAAGTTGTACATAAAATGCTTTCCTGTGTTCACGTCCTTTTCAATTCTTTGCGTACTGCATGTACACCTACCCTACATGAGTTGGTATTGATTAAGCGCTTTGTAAGCAATTTTTACTTCCGTAAAAACTGGTTACAAAGCGTTCACCTATCGGGGAATGGACATAGACGCTGGGAGTGATGGCAGCTTTACGTTACGCTCTCCCTACCGCTCTTTTCAGCGCCCAGAGCCTCGTTAGCCAGTCAGCAGGGTGCACCACGTACAGGTGAGCTTAGGTTTAGCTCAAAGATTTAGTTTACAAGCTGTAGCTGAAAGTGGTAAGCCACTTTCACTTCATAAATAAATAGTATTAAAAAAAAAAGATTTATTAAAATTCCAAAACTTTCGACCGTAACTTTGAAGTTTACCCACTGCTATTAGATAACCACTGCAGAGTATATGCATGTGAACAAGTAGTTAATTTAAAATATAAAGGTATGATTACATCTGGGCTAATTGTAACTGTAAATTGCTAATGTGTTCACATCACGAAACTGTTTGAGTTTCAACTTTCAGTCATAAAGGACTGGATTTAGATAACCTATTTTGAAGTTAGAAAAAAAAATAGGAACATTTACTTAGGTACCTAAGTTTTTACAGGGTCTGTAGTGGTTACGGTTGGCAACCCTGATATCTACAGACCCTTTGTCCCGATGTAATCGTGATGTTTCGATTTCATATAAATTTTCCTTGTCTTCTTGGTAATCGAGGCAATTCGAGCAGGAGGCCTACCGCCGAAGCTGAAGCCGATTTCCATCGGCTTTTTTGACTGCGAAAATCGACTTCAGTTTAAATTTTTGATAAACATTTTCAGTAGGTAGAGCATCGGTCTCTCCGAATCCGATCATAATCGGTTTCAGCTTATCATATATATTCAGCCGAAGCTGAATCCGATTTCCGTCGGATTTTTTGATTGCGAAAATGAAACTTCAACTTAGATTTATGCTACTTCTGTTTAGTTTAGCTGGACCATACCAAACCATAGAGCTCTACCAGGTAGAAACGAGACAGCTTCTTTTTTATACTACGTCGAGTGGCAGACAAGTGCTGAACACCTAGAAGTGCTGAAGTGAAGCGGTTACCGCAGCCATATTAACGCAACATTAAAAATATCGCTCGCACGCCGCCACCCCCACTGCCAATGCAGCATCTCCTTCCTTTCTGGTGACCTCACTCACTCGCAGGAACACAGCAATCCTCAAGGGAATTGTTATTTGGCTGCGGTATTCTGTGAGGTGGAGGTACATTCCCCAGTCGGGTAGCTTAGAATTACGCTCCCTACCTCTCTTTTCGCCAGAGCTTCGTTTGTCAGTCAGCAGGGTGCACCGCGTGCAGGTGAAGTTAGCTTTGGTTTACAGATGTTGATGAACCACTTACATCCTAATGTTAAGCTGAAAATGTTTGGCAATAACTTTAACTTAAGACCTATTTTTCGAATCAAAATATTCTATGGTCGGCTTGAGCTTGGGCGATAAGGCCCCAGGTCTGGAGCCACCTTAACATTTCATCGTTATGCCTACCTACATACAATAATCATAAAATTGGTATTATTCAGCTGAAACCCCGATACAGCGCAGATTAATAATGACTTAGCATAAATATGGACTGTAATAAATTACATATACATTCAGTGTAAACGCAACTTTCGGTCACAGTAGAGCCTTAAAATAGTATTGCAATTAAATATAAACGTATGAAACGACGCACTTGCACATACACACATTGCTACGCGATCCTATACGAGAGAATACGACTGGGTTTTGGTCGAGAACTTCATCCGAGATTGCGAGACATTCCGTGAATTTTTTTATTTTATATTTACATGATTACTAACCCTCGGTGAATGATGACGACCTCGGTGATCGAAATGTTAGCAATGGCCACATTGGCTCCGAGGTTGCGGATTCGATCCCCGCACAAGACAAAAAATTGTGTGCATGAACATGTCTGTTTGTCTTGGTCTGAAAAAAAATGTATTTAAGTATTGTCAGTTATCTAGTAGCCATAGTACAAGCTTTGCTTAGTTTAGGACTAGATGGCAGTGTATAATGTCCAGGAATGTTTATTTATTTATTTATTTACCACTCGATCTTATGAGAGTTTCGTAAACACATGATACATACTCACCACATATATGAGTGAATACGACTGGTATCCCGAGATATATCATTCTATAAAAAAAAACATTTTATTTTCACACGATTACTAATCCTAAAACTTGTTGGCAGTTAGTTTTATTAGATCTGAGACGACTCGGGCATTGCGAGAAACGGTGCCCAGACATAGGTCTGGGCACCGTTTTTCGCAATGCTTTGGTGTAAGAAGGATAGGCAATCATGTTCGTTTTCGTAGCTACAACCAACAGTCTTTGGTGACCAGCCTCTGCATCTGTGTGTCTGCTTTTATGTCTTCGGGTTTATAAAAACACTATACCATCTACTTAGCATTGGCCATACACGTATACTTGAACTGGGGAATGGCAATTCCTTGAGTATAATATACTTCAGCCTCCTATTAGATTATCCTAACCTAAATACGTTAACAGGTCACCCTGTTACGTATTTAGGATAAGCTAGTATGTCCCAGGACAGACTAATTTATACATGACATACTTGGGACAAACTGTTTGGTACCTACCTATTATGACAAACTAGTTTGACCCATAATCACGTTTGAGCGGTAACACAATATGTTTAAACGATTCAAATATTCCTAAATTTTTTAGGATAAATTATTTTATGCTGCGACAAACTAGATTATCCTAGCATATGTAGGATAAGTTGGTTTGGACAACTAACTAAATTTGGCCAGAAGTCGATTACGATCTTTTCTTTTATTTGTATATATACAAATAAGCTATATTATAAAAAAAATCTAAATAAACTGAAATTACATATACATAACTCAAAATTAAATTAAAAATAAAATATAACTAAATTAAACACTAAAATTATAATAAAATGCACAGAAAAAAAAATATCGTTATATTAAATGTCAAGTGTGGACAAAAGCCTACCTACCGCATTTCTACGCTGTATGGCGATAGAAATATTTTGATCTAGATATATAGGTAGTTATAGCATAGATTATTTCTCTAGTCCCTGGTTATAGTTACGATCGGTAACATGCATTTAGGCGATACAGACGTGGGAGTTGATTTATTTACTGTTCAATATGTCTACTGTGTTTCGATGCTGATTTATATGCCGCCCATTTATTATCTAGACATCACTCTGAGGGGGTGAGTTTGTGGGGTGGCCGTCTGGTTTTTTATAACGTTGTAAAGATCAATCGTATTTGAGCTGGAAGTACTGGCGTATCTACATTTTAAGTATAAGCTTTTAATGCCTTATTTGCCATATTGCTGTCTCTCACATTGCGAACAGGGAAGTCAAATTCCAAAAGCTTCCTACTCCTACTAATTTCTGATTATTCGTTTGTGAGTTCCAAGGCAGCCGTAGTTTTATCTCCGAAAGTGCAGTGGACTTCATTGTTCATTGCATTTTTTGGTGGTGGTAATCCTGGCTACATAGGAGACACAGTGGTGGGAACGTGTAGTGGTCCCGGTAAAATACTTATTGTTACAACCTTGATTTTCCACCTATGAATGGAGGTTATATGACGGCTCCGGATGACAAGTCTGACCGCCAGTGACAGCTGACGTTCGGTTCATTGTTCATTCACAGATTATCTATAGTGCCACAAACTTATCTGGCCCGGTGACGGGGGCGGTGCGATCGACTTAAGTGTAGCCATTAAACGAAATACCGCCCGTTTTAGACGAAACATAAAAATCAAAGAAATATAATATATTTCTTTGATTTATATACAGTGTTAAAATAATAGCATTGATATACTTATTAATTGTGTTGTGTCGTGTTTCAATTAAATATCAATTGCCTTCTATTTTTTGTTGATTAGTTTTAAAAATGGACCACGTTAAGTCGCGATCATAGCTATTATATAATATTAGAGAGTTATAATATTGCACAAAAACAACTCGTTGACGATTTTTTTATTGTAAGAAATGAAATATGTGTAGAAAAAGATAATATGTATTTAAAAAAATACACCTCAATGGAATGTGCATACGCGGTAAGTAAATTAATTGTACCTGGCAATACTACATTCCAAGATGGCGGCTTTAGTTCTAAATTTGGCCACCGGTTTGTAGCACTGTAGATTGACGATATACGTTGCAGCCTAAAAGTCATTAACAAAGGTTTATCGCAACGATAAGTAGTCTGATATATTTTGAAAGGTTTTCAAAAACTAAAGGTAGGGGTTGAAAAAATTGTTGTAACACTATAAGCTGATAAATGGTATATATTTAAAATATATTATGCATATTTATGTTGGACAAGTGATACAGATTGGTCGGAGTAACTTCAACAAAGAGAACGCTTTCGACTGTGCTGGGCTGCATATTTTGCGAAACTTCGGCATATCCACCTCGCCAGGGCATATGGTGCTGAAACTTGGACCTCTGGGCTTTGGGTCTTACCGTTTGGCTGGTTCATAAATGGAAAGGCGCACAGCAAGCGATGGAGAGAAGCTAGGCATTTCTCTAAGGGACCGAATCCGGAACTAAGAAATTCGAGAGAGAACCAAAGTTGTCGACAAAGCTCTAAGAATTGAAAATATAATATAGTCGGGTGATTTGCAGAATAGGAACCGTCGATAGTTGCGCAGAATAGGGACGTCGTTAGTGTGGTGTGTCGCGGTACGTGGATATTCAACAACACGGTGGTAGATGAAGATTCATCGACCTCGACAACGGAGACAGAGTGACAACGCTGACACAGTCAGCCTGTGACCACGGCCGGTGCAACCTGGTCGAAACGTCAGGCAATAATAAAGGTATGTAAAACTACCTTACATGCATGATCGCGTTAATTCCCGTGTTTATTATAATTTCAATCATGCAACGCGAAAGTTTAAAAGTTATTAATGCTATCAGAGTCAGCAGACTGAAGTTACAGTGGGCCAGCCACATCTGCCGAATCAGTGACGGCAGATGGAGAAGGAAAGTCCTAGAGTGGAGACCTCGCGTGGGGTGACTAAGCGTTAATCACCCCCCTTTTACCCACGCCAACCCCCAAGTGAGCAGCGTGGTGGAGTATGCTCTAAACCCCTTCAATTAAGGAGAGATCCATATCCCAGCACTGGCATGAATAAGGGTGGTCGATGTCATCATCTATCATCTATCGATAATGATTTATAACAGACTAGCTTCGGCCCGTGACTTCGATACCATGAATGTCGGTTATATCGCGTCAAAAGGTAGCCTACGTCCTTGTTTGTTTGTCAAGTTCGTCCCTCCTCGGGATATAATCTCAAAATCCAATCCATTCCAAAATTAATTCAAATCAATTCAGGTATTTACTCGTAGAACGGTAACAAACAGGCAAACAGACGGACAAGCTTTGGCATTTATAATATTAGTATAGATATGGATGGATGGATTTCAACTTTGGCTTAGTTAATCTATGGTTTTAATTTTAACAGATTATTTAGACCAACCGAATTAATTATAGAGTAGTACGTCTGTTTATGATCAAAGTCCATCAAAGTAAATTATTTTGAACCACACCAAAGTGCAGCGATAACTTAATATCATACGTGAAATATCAAAGAATAACATGTATTTAAAACAGAGGGTATATACACTAACACAATTCTTAAAAAAAATGCGGTGTTTTTTTTTTTATACTACGTCGGGTGGCAGACAAGCATACGGCCCGCCGGATGTCAAGCGGTTACCGTGACTGTATTAACGCTCGCAACATAATATATCACTTACGCGCCGCCACCCCCGCTGTCAATGCAGCATCTCCTTCCTTTCTGGTGACCTCACTCACTCGCAGGAACACAACAACCATCAAGAAAATTGTTATTTGGCTGCGGTATTCTGTAAGGTGGAGGTACATTCTTAAGTCGGATAGCTTACAATTACACTCCCTACCTCTCATTCGTTAGAGCTTCGTTTGTCAGTCAGCAGGGTACACCGCATGCAGGTAAAGTTGCATGTAGATTTATATCAACTGCAACAGTACTACAATCTAGACTATTCGTCATTTAGACTTTCTATTCATTACAAATTTGCAACTAAGAGTAAATAGGAGCAAGCCACTTCACTAGACGACTTCGCTAACTAGAAACAAACTAATCCAACTGCAGGCAAATGTAACCAAACACTTATATAAACAAGGCAACTACTGTGCACCACTCGAGATGTGATTGTTTGTGTCAAAGCTGAATAAATAAAGAAATAAATATTCCTGGACAAATCACACCGCCATCTAGTCCCAAACTAAGCAAAGTTTGTACTATGGTAACTAGATAACTGATATATATACTTATATGCATTTTTTTAAAATACATATAATACACCCAGACCAACACAAACAGACATGTTCATGCACGCAAATGTTTGTCATGTGCGGGGATCGAACCCACGACCTCGGAGTCAAAGTGGACAATGTTAGCCAATAAACGACCACCGAACTCGAGAAACATTTCGAATATTACTAGTGTATATTATTCTGTGATATTACCACAGTATAAGTAATAGTACTAACGTAATATTACTGTAGAATCACTGGATTCTACAGTAATATATGAAACGTATGGTTTCCGGCAACGTTGGCCGTGAGTTTCCGGCAGACTAGAATAGAATCACTCCGTCACAGAATAATATACTCTAACAGAAGAATCACTTCCGACACAATAGGAAAAATCACAATTAAAATATCAACCTTCGATACGCGCTAATACGGTCCATAATAATTCTGCAGCTGTACTCGTACCTGAGTCTTTCAGCGGCAGGGACAATCGAAAGTAACCCCTATATCTAACGCGTTACGAGCGACAGCCGCTGCTTTTACAAAATGGTTTGTCTCGGCCTTGACGTAACTTGGCAGCGTGTCGCTCATAGGGTTGAACCAAAACGCTCGCGACCGAGCCGCGTAGATAGGTATAAATACATACGCTTGTTTATTAACGTTCAATAAAATACATACAATTAAACTACCAAAAATTGTAGTAGGTTTACGTATGTGTACGTACTTATTACTTTGTTGTACTTACTTATGTTACTATATCATACTCTGTGATTATTAAGTACATAGGTAGGTACTTAGTAACAATAATGTTAGGTAATGTTGACACTGATAGAATGTATAATTTTAGTGTAAGTTTTAACAGGAATCATGACTGTACGTACTTACAGATCAGGTTTACTATTCACGTTGTCCCAATAATAGCTCGGATGTATCTTTAACATGGAAAGTATTTGTAACATTGGTGTAGGTATGTATTTTAAGTCTCTAATCTACTGAAGTCATAATGTCGGCAGAACTCACGCGCCGATAGATCAATTAGCGTACATTTTTTAACAGGTGCGAGTGATCGCCCGTGGCACTCACACACTGCTTAGGTATAACCATAAATCATTATCTATAAAATTTGTGTTCGTGCATCCAAATGCAGAATAGTAACGCTTTTGTTTAACCATCTTGGTCGCGTCGCATAGCGCGTGCGAGAGCGCGCGTGAGTGACACTCGACTAAATTGTGCTCCCGGGCGCGTCGGGCTTGTAGGTAAATAACTCGGCCGAATGGCGGAGTGACACAGGCCTGACTCCGTTTCTTCACGTGGATGTCGTTCAAGGCGACTAAGGGAAATAAATACATTATCAAATATCGATCAGGCCTCCCCAACCCGTCTGGCCAGCGTGGGGAGTGTAGGCCAAATCCTCCTCCTGTCTAGGACGGACGAGAGAGGGTCGTGCTCCTGTAGTGGAGACTAAAATGGACCTAATGATGATACGAGACGTAACTCTCTCTCTCTCATTCTATCTTCACTAACTCATATCTCCCACTCAACTTCCCTTCTCCTAACGTTCGTAATGCTTTCGTCACGCATTCACCAGCTTACTTTCCAAGTCAAGCGTGCGTAAAGAAGTGTCACATACTTCAATAAAACTCACAAGTTCTCAATGACCACATAAACCCATGACGGCCCTAGAGCTTCGCGCGAGTCTAGGTATCAGGAATGACGTACATGCATGATGTTTACTTCTGTACTCTCTGTTATTTTGTGAATGTCATCTATTGACATTCACAAAATAACAATGATTGGCCGTGTGGTTTCCCGCAGACTAGAATAGAATCACTCCGTTTCTTCCCGTGGATGTCGTACAAGGCGACTAAGGGAAATACATTATCAAATATCGATCAGGCCTCCCAACCCGTCTGGCCAGCGTGGGGAGTGTAGGCCAAATCCACCTCCTGTCTGGGACGGCCGAGAGAGGGTCGTGCTCCTATAGTAGAGACTAAAATGGACCTGATGTTGATGATGATCTACTGAAAATAGCCGTTAGAGCCAGCTTAACGTGCCCACCGAGGCATGGTGGAGCTCGAGATACATAAACGCATCCATGGACAGGCTACGGTTGATGTTGTTTAATTTTGGAAGGGGGGGGGGGGGGGGGGGAGGAACGGGGGAACGAGACGAGCATGTGGGTCACCTGATGGAGAACAAGGACACCAAGGGGTCTGCCAGCCTATACTCATTCCTTTCTGGTGACCTCACCCACTCGCAGTAGCACAACCACTCTCAAGGAAATTGTTATTTGGCTGCGGTATTCTGCGAGGCGAAGGTACTTCCCTAGTCGGGCAGCTTAAAAAATACGCTATGCCCTACCACTCTTCTCGCCAGAGCTTCATTTGTCAGTCAGCAGGGTAAACTATGTGCAGGTGAGCTTGGCTTTGGTTCAAAGATGTGGTGAAAAGTGTGCTGACTGACAAACAAAGCTCTGGCGAAAAGACAGGTAGGGAGCGTAATTGTAAGCTACGCGACTGTGAAAATACCTCCACCTCACAGAATACCGCAGCCAAATAACAATTCCCTTGAGGGTTGTTGTGTTCCTGCGAGTGAGTGAGGTCACCACAAATGAAGGAAATGCGTTGGCTGCGGGGGTGGTGTCGCGCGAGCGATATTTTATGTTGCGAGCGTTAATATGGCTTACGGTAACCGCTTCACATCAGGCGGGCCGTATGCTTGTCTGCCACCCGACGTAGTATAAAAAGAAGGTACCTATTGTAATTTTTGCACGCTGTTATATACAGCAGAATATGATATCCTATGTAACTTTAATTCACCTGTATATTACACATCATCATCATCAGGTCATTTTAGTCTCCACTACAGGAGCACGACCCTCTCTCGTCCGTCCCAGGCAGAAAGAGGATTTGGCCTACACTCCCCACGCTGGCCAGACGGGTTGGGGAGGCCTTATCGATGTTTTATAATGTAGTTCCCTTAGTCGCCTTGTACGACATCCACGGCAAGAGACGGAGTGATTCTATTCTAGTCTGCCGGAAACCATACATAAATTACACATATTCTTCGCAAATAAACTTTTGATTGATAAACTATACCTTCTGAATCTTAATCTTTGAGAGTTCATACGAGCATTATAAATAAAGGTTATCTTTGGTTGCCACATAAAAGCGAAGGATCATTTACACGCGGTTACCGCACGGTTTCGGCCGACTTTCATGTTGCACCTAAATAAATCTATTTTCGCCTTACGAGATAGATTTTTATACGGAAGTACTAAAAGGAGCTTACTATAGAATTGATGAATACCTAAGTGGCAACGATGTATATAATGAATCAGCACAAACACGTAATAAATAACAATACCTAAATCAAATACAATTAATAGGCAAGGTCTTGGGGATATTTTTTTATTTGTAAGTAAATTTTTTTTTAAGTATATTTTTTTATGTATATATGTATTATGTATATTTTATGTATACAGAAAGCAGTTACCGCAGCCTATGGACGCGTGCAACACCGGGAGCATCACACAAACGTTTCTATACATTTATATATATTTAATACGAAATATTTTAAAGAAAATAACCTTACGAAAATACCATTCTCTCTTATCATATCTTATTCTTCTTTATTTTCGTTATTACTATGAATAAAATATTGAAAAAAAAAGCCTAAAATATACGGAAAATCGATTATTATTTATACCTATTATGGTCTTAAAATAAAATACTTATTAAGAAATTTCTTAATCTTGTGCGCACAAACTTACATTTACAGTTGGAATATAGGAGAACACCTTTTACTACATCGTTAAGGTGGGTTTGGTTAAAATTATTCGTATTTATTGATATTATTAGGTTACCACTCACTTCCCATATATTATATTCACCGTAGAAAGGTTTCCGCCCTTTCTACGCGATTTTAATCCCCATTTGTCGATTCATTTTTAATTTTCCAATGCCGTTAGTACCTAAACCCTTTTAAAAACTAGACAAATATCTTCACCACTAATTTGTTGCCAATTACGCCGACAAACATCCCCAAGTCCAACTCGCTGACGGGCGATTTACATTTGACAAATTTTTCTCCCCAACCCTGAAATTAATGGTTTTCGTACGCCGCCCTGACTCGAATAATTGAGCGAAAAATATACAATTTTTTACGGTTAGGGCTGAGGCTTTACTATAAGCACACCCCGGCCACTCCATACAAATGTCGCGTCGTTTACTACTACATAAACAATGACGTCTGTGCAGAGCGCGAATGAGCGTGCGTGCGGCGCCATACAAACTGTTCCCGATTTGTCACAGAGGGGAGGTGTGGTCGACACGAGAGAGCGGCAGGGAGTGGCCATACTGTACAAAGTACTATTACTTATACTGTGCTATAAGCTTAACCTACTACGTAGAACATTCCACCTCGCTGCTCCTAGTGGTTTCCTCGTACTAGAACCTATTTAAAAAGAAATGCAACTGTATTTTTGAAATTTGTACTTAAACTAACTTAATATAGGAAAGGAGGAATTCCTCTGTCCCTTCTTCGTCGTTACACCCTTGACAGAGCGGTCGAGTATGTCATGAGGGAGGCTGTAGTCGCTCGCGTCACGATCTCTCGCCATCTCACCCAGGGCCCTACCGCCGAAGCTGAAGCCCAATACCACCGGACTTTTGGAATGCGAAAATGAAACTTCTGCTTAGAATGCTGGTAATTATGTTTAGCTCATTTGGTAGAAATCCTAGAGCTCTACCTTCTTCTTCCTCTTTGCCTATTCCCACTTTAGGTAGGGTCGGCTCTCCTAATATTTTTGCGCCAAGTTATTCTATCTTGAGTTGTCGGGTCGGGCAAATTTTCAATTTCGGTCAGATTACCCATGCTGGTCCACCATGTCAAAGGAGGGCGCCCTCTGCCTCTTTTAGTTTCAGGGAGGCGCAGTGCCCTCCTGACTACATGGTCTTCGGTTCTGAAATCCTAGAGCTCTACCGATTAAGCTAAAAATGTTTGTCCATAACTTTTACCTATGACCAATTTTTGGAATCAAAACCTCCGATGGTAATCGGCTTCAGCTTAGGTAGGGCCCCTGATTCGAGGCACCCTTGGTACACTCATGCAATGGGCCGCCCACAGCAAACTTTGCCTGGACACCTATCGCCGAAGCTGAAGCCGTTTGCGATTGCATTTTTTGATCGCAATATATTTGAATCTCTACACGTCTCGACAAATATTTATTTGGTTTAAAAATTGACAACCAGATTTACTCGCACAGCAAGGGCATCGCCAAGGGGGGTCAGGGAGGGGCACCTGCCTCCCCCCCCCCCCCCTAGAGATTCTATTTGTTTATAAGTTTTATTTATTGTACAGTCAAGAACTCGTGAAGCTTTACACGTTGGACTCTGTAGCGTTATTATTACAATCGCTGTAGATGTAAGGCTCGTACTACAAGTGAAAAGCTTCATGAGCTCTCGACTTTACCTACAATTCATACTTTTCCCATTCCCAAGGGGCGGGGGGGGGGGGGAGTTGATATGCAACTCCCCCCCCCCCCCCCCCCCCCGCCCCGTTGGGCCATCGGCTGGCAACGACTTGTCGCACAGGTAACCACAAGCTTTATTTTTACGTACACTGAACGGCCAAAAAGCATTATCTGATATAGTCGGCAACAACTTTTAATCATCCTTCTTCTGGATTATAGACGTTTCCCAATGCTTTTCACCAGATACGATCTTCCACCTTCTTCATCCAGCCGCTTCTAGTCGCTTTCTTAAGGTCGTCGGACCTTCTAAAAGAAAGGGAAGAGTGGAGCACTATAGTACCATCCTCCCCCACTGCCATCACTTACTCGGCAGATGTGACCGGCCCATTGCCACTTCAGATTGCAAACTCCGAAGGCTATTTCGATATCGTTGGTTCGCCGTCGAATTTCTTCGTTCCGTATTCAATCCCTCAAAGAAACGCCGAGCGTAACCCTCTTCATCGCTCGCTGTGCGACCTTTAGCCTGTGGACCAGTCCGATGGTCAGTGACCAAGTCCCTGCACCATAGGTCATTGCAGGGAGGACACACTGGGTCTTCAAGCTTCAAGCATTGTGGTATCTGTGCGGCGAGGATGTGCCGAAGCTTGCCAAAAGCTGCCTAGCCCAATCAAATGCATCTATCGATCTCTTTGTTGAAATTACCCTGGCAAATCTGTTTGACTTTTGTTTGGCTTACGTTGATAGTAAGTCAGGGTAAACATATATAATATATATATATATATACACAATTTTATATATATTTTTTTACTACGTCTGGTGGAAGACAAGCATACGTTCCGCCTGATATGAAGCGGTTACCGTAGCCATATTTACGCTTGCAACATAAAATATCGCTTGCGCGCCGCCACCCCCGATGCCAACGCAGCATCTCCTTCCTATCTGGTGATCTCACTCACTCGCAGGAACACAACAACCCTCAAGGGAATTGTTATTTGGCTGCGGTATTCTGTGAGGTGGAGGTACATTCACCAGTCCAGCGTCGGACTGGCCATATAGTCGAGGTGGCATTTGCCAGCCGGGCCCCAGCCTGCGCGGGCCTCCCACGGGCCTGGCTTGCGGGGCTAGCCGCAAACCTAGGATAATACACCATCTACCATCTAGTCTCGGGCCCCGGGCTTGTCAGCCACCCGGGCCCTTCTGGCCCAGTCCGACTTCACAGATCCTCCTGGGTCATGGGATCTTCCGAAAGCGTGTATGACCGAAGCACTTGTAAGTGTGGGGAGGGTGATGAGACCGAGACCACATTCTGTGGTCCTGTCCCCGGTATAGGGACATCCGGGACGCGATGCTAAGCAAGATTCAGCGCTCCGGGGCGGAACACGGGCCGGTGTACCACGCCTAAGTTTGGTCTAACGCCTTGATGAACCACTTACACCCCAAAAATATTTTCATAAGAGGCAGCGATCGCTCCTCTACATACCTCTAACCACAACTTTACAGAAACTAACAGAGTCTGACGTCGGTAGAAGCTATCATTCGTCGATTCAAGGTTAAAACGACGCAAAGGTTACTTAGTAAACAGTGTATTATAAGGAGAAATAACAAACCCTCATAATTTCATTATCATCATCATTACAATTTTTTCTTTCACTAGTCGACGGGGTGCACCATGCGCAGGCGGTGTTCTGTGAGGTGGAGGTACTTCCCCAGTCGGTCAACTTACAGATACGCTGTACCCTGCCTCTCTTTCGCCAGAGCCTCTTTCGATAGTCGGCAGGATGCACCACGTGCATGCGAGGTTGACTTTGACTCTAAAAATCGTGGTGAGCCACTTGCACTCCAAGTAAGTATACTATCATCATCAGGTCATTTTAGTCTCCATTACAGGAGCACGACCCTCTCTCGTCCGTCTTAGACGGAAGGAGGATTTGGCCTACACTCCCCACGCTGGCAGACGGGTTGGGGAGGCCTGATCGATGTTTGCTAAATTTCCCTTAGTCGCTTTGTACGACATCCACGGGAAGAGACGGAGTGATTCTATTCTAGTTTGCCGGAAACCACACGGCCAGAAGCCTATAGACAGTTATTAAATAAAATATTGTTTTCGCAACGTCTCTCTTGCAGGTGACCTTGTTTTTATGTTCCTGCGAGTGAGTGCAATCGCAGGAACAAAAACAAGGTCTTAAGGAAATCATTGCTACGTTATTCTGCAAGATGGCTGTACTTCCTCAGTCAGGTACACCTCACCAGAGCTGTTATTTAGCAGGGTGCACCACGTGCATGTGAGAATGACTTTGGAAGATAGTCTACATCTACAGTAATATTATAAAGAAAGAAAATTATTATTTTTGTTTGTAACATTTGACATAAACTCAAAAACTACTGAACCGAGATTTAAAAAATATTTCGCCTAAAGAAACCTTATTCTTCCCCCTGCTGGGATATGGGTATCCCCTCATTCGGAGGGATTTAGAGCGTACTCCAGCACGCTGCTCAACTGCGAGTTGGCTGCATGAGTAACATAGAATATTTCATTATACCTGCCCCCTTGCCACCAACTCTTATTGCGATTCAATAACTGAATAGAATGCTTATTCATACCAATGAATAAGCGACTCTATTCAATTTGAAATAGAGTCGCTTATTCATTGGTACCCCCCTACCCCCTTGCCACCAACTCTTATTGCGATTCAATAACTGAATAGAATGCTTATTCATACCAATGAATAAGCGACTCTATTCAATTTGAAATAGAGTCGCTTATTCATTGGTATATCCCAGACTTCGCACAGCCCCCTTGCCACCAACTCTTATTGCGATTCAATAACTGAATAGAATGCTTATTCATACCAATGAATAAGCGACTATTCAGTTATTGAATCGCTTTATGAGTTGGTGGTAAGGGGGCTGTGCGAAGTCTGGGCGGATAGCTAGTATTAAATATGATACTGTTGTAAAATATATAAACTTGATTGAATTATATTAAAAGTGATTGAAGCGAGGTTTACGACGGCGAGGCGGCCGGGGGTAGTAAATGGTACCGTCATGCGTGACATTGACATTTGATGTCAACTTTATGGGAAATGAACGAGTGTCTTGGGCGATATCTTCTAAGAAAGGTTCTAACACAATTTTATATATTATTTTTTTTATACTACGTCTGGCGGTAGACAAGCATATGGCCTGATGTGAAGCGGTTACCGTAGCCATATTATCGCTCGCAATATAACATATCGCTCACGCGTCGCCACCCCCGCTGCCATCGCAGCATCTCCTTTCTTTTTGGTGACCTCACTCACTCGCAGGAACACAATAGCCCTCAAGGGAACCGTTATTTGGCTGCGGTATTCTGTGAGGTGGAGGTACATTCCCCAGTCAGGTAGCTTACAATTACGCTACCTACCTCTCTTTTCGCCAGAGCTTCGTTTGTCAGTCAGCAGGGTGCACCGCGTGCAGGTGAAGTTGGCTTTGGTTCAAAGATGTTGATGAACCACTTACACCCCAAAATATATTATCTAACTCAGGTTCGGGGTGTAAGTGGTTCATCAACAACTTTGAATCAAAGCCCAACCTGCACGCGTACACCCTGCTGACTGACAAACGAAGCTCTGGCGAAAAGAGTGGTAGGGAGCGTAGTTGTAAGCTAGTTGTGGGTAAGTCGTTTGACAGAACTGTCAGTGATTTGACAGATTGCGCGAAACCAATTCGTTGCATTGTTAATTTGATTTAGTTATTTTTATTTTTTTAAATTTGAGGTAAATTAGTGATCTTTATTCATTGATTTGGCCGTGTGGGTTCCGGCAGACTAGAATAGAATCACTCCGTCTCTTCCCGTGGGTGTCGTACAAGGAGACTAAGGAAAATACATTATAAAACATCGATCAGGTCTCCCCAACCCGTCTGGCCAGCGTGGGGAGTGTAGGCCAAATCCTCCTTCTGTCAGGGACGGACGAGAGAGGGTCGTGCTCCTGTAGTGGAGCCTAAAATGACCTGATGATGATGATGATGATTCATTGTTAAGAACACAGGACAAAGCCTGTCGGGTCAGCTAATATTTAAATAAATGAATATATTCAAAAATAATAAAGTATTCCATGTCTCTCTCACTGCTGAGATGAGATGTGATAAGATGCCAGCCTGTACTCCTTCCTTTCTTTCTCGGTGACCTTACTCACTCGCAGGAACACAACAACCCTCAAGGGAATTGTTATTTGGCTGCGGTATTCTGTGAGGTGGAGGTACTTCCCCAATCGGGTAGCTTACAATTACGCTCCCTACCTCTCTTTTCGCCAAATCTTCGTTTGTTAGTCAGCAGGGTGCACCGCGTGCAGGTGAAATTGGCTTTGATTCAAAGATGTTAATGAACTTACACCCCAAAGTTTCTATCGAAAACAGTGTTTTAATGAACGTCTTTTTACCTAATATAAAACACGTGGTGCACCAATTAATGATGTGACATGACTTATGACACGTCTCTGACAAGTCCTGTCACGAATAGACGATGATTGATGTGACCGGAAATAGGAACATGTTTACATAAATTCTTATCCTTGAAGGGAGCAAAAATAATAATGCTTTTTAGTTTTTACAAATTTTTTTTTTACTTCACTTGTTAGCTGGTATGTTAAGAACAAATCTTCTAACCTCCTTGTCACCTGGAGGGGAAGGCTAAGCTTCGACTAAACTAGGTGAAAATCGATGCAGTAGTTTTTGAGTTAATCGCGAACAGACAGACAGACGCGGCTGGGGACTTTGTTTTATAATATGTATTGATTTTCCTTAGTCGCCTTGTACGACATCCACGGGAAGAGACGGAGTGATTCTATTCTAGTCTGCCGGAAACCACACGGCTAAATATTATATGTATGTAGTTACAAAAAAAAGTATTTAAGTATAATATCAGTTATCTAGTAGGTACCCATAGTACAAGCTTTGCTTAGTTTGGGACTAGATGGCCGTGTTAAATTTGTCTAGGAATATTTATTTATTTATTTATATTACACGGGCGAAACCGGTGCGGATTGCTAGACTTCATAAAATAGCGAGTACATGCCGTCGCAGCAATAGCGGTTCAGTTTGTTTGTTCGCGGCTTTGCATCTCGGAAACAACATAATCCCTTTTGTAGTCCGTACTTTGAAGGCTCACGAAATATGATATACTATGTTATGAAATTTACCATAGCTTGTAGAACCTTTGTTGAAAATGTCTTTTATTCCATGATCGATAGAAGAGGGTATGTATCCCTACTTATCTATTCACATAAATAATATTGGAGTGTCTGTTTGTAATTTGACTAGCCTTCAGGCAGTCTTTCCATCAGACAGATCATATACTTGGTTTAAAAAAAAAATAGTGGCGCTAATTGATGTTTTTTTTTTATATTAATTGCATAAAAACCATATGGCTTCGTAGGCCATCATTATAATGAAAACATTTTTTTATTATGCGCAAAAATAGTAGATTAATGAAACTGTTGCATAATAAGGGTTCTTAAAAGACGAGTGTGAGATTATCACATGAGCCGAAGGCGAATGTGATAATAGCATCACACGAATATTTAAAGACCTAATTATGTGCAGTTTCATATAATACCTTATCTAATCTCATGAAATAGATGATAATAGTATTTTAAATAAATCCACGAAGTTAATTTAACAACTTTATTTCTTACTTATAAATCCATTTGCTGATCGAGCATGGGTGGTGCGCATGCGCGACGCGCCGCACGGCGCCGCCGCGTTCACAGATTATGTAATTTTTTTTTGCAAAGTTGCAATGCATTTGCATTGCAACCTCCTTAATATAGCTGAACCCAGAGCTGAAGCTGTATCGAAATAAAAAAAAAGAAATTTTTCGATACAGTTGTCCATAAATAAATAATAAATAAATATTGTCAGACAAATTACACAGCGCCATCTAGCCCCAAAGTAAGCGAACCTTGTGTTATGGGTACTAGACAACTGATAAACATACGTAAATACATTTTTTTTTGTAAATACATACTTATGATACATAGAAAACACCCAGACCAAGACAAACAGACATGTTCATGTACACAAATATTTGTCCTGGGTGGGAATCGAACCCACGAGCGTTGGTGTCGAAGCCGCGTCATTGACCGCTACGCCACCGCTCGTCAATTAAGAGCTATATCGAAAAGGAACTTTTTAAATTTATTTTGATGGCTTGTGCGTAAAAGCCTTACATTAATATTCTGTGTTTAGTTTTTTAATCTCTAAATTTCAGTATGAGAGTAGATAAAATATATAGTTTGTGGATTTCAGAACCGCAGCGAACACAATCGAGAGACATCTGATTTTATACTAACAGCAACGACTGCAACCCACATCGAGAGACTTGTGACTAAGAATTTGTAATCTCTCTAGTGACATTTTATATATAGACGGGTCGTAGACGAACATCACGGCAGTAAAAATTGGCTACAAAGGGCTTACTCAATATCCTCGCCTATATTATGCAGTAGACTAAATAAATGAAAAGAACACATATGTGGTGGCCTTTTTAACCCCGGAAAACCGCAAAAACTACGGGATGTTCGATTGTGTGTGTGTGTGTGTCTGTCGCATCGTAGCTCCCGAACGGATCAACTGATTATCATGTTATTTTTTATTTGAAAGGTGAATTAGTTAGTAGAGAGGTTCTTAGCTATGTTTGATGAAAGTCGGTCCAATATGGCCGCTGCCACAATATGGCGGATTACATATTTTTTCACAACCCCTTCAACATGAATATCAAATGAAAAGGGCTTGACTAGTAGAATACTATACACTATGATAAATTTCAAATTCAAGATGGCCGCCACCACAAAATGGCGAATTAAATATATTTTTTTTACAACTGCTTCAATATGGGTATTAAATGACTAGAATAGAAGGTCTTTTTTAAATTTTTAATTTGATTATCTCGCATCTTCAACTTTTTAATAATTATTTCTGATTAGCGCTATCGTTATTGCCGCCACGGTAAGTGGCGCGGGACTGAGGGAATTTCAGGCAATTGCCTTACTTGTGCCACAATGGACTAGTTAAAACGCATCTACAGTAAAAATATCTTAGAATCTCCCTGAAATTTTTCACTTACATATATGGAGGGTGAGTCTTTAATTCCTCCCCCGAACCGCTGAAAGAGACATCTCGAGAGGGAGGACGTCACTGAATGACACTCCGTAGAAGGGGCTAAATCTCAGACTCGGTACCAAAGCTTTGAGAGCTTACTATGTGAGCTTCGAGCTTCTAACGGATTCAATGCTTGCTAATCTGTCGTACATAGCACATCATACTTTATATTTCCCGTCGCACTATGGATGTTACTAAATTGTGTAAGGAAAAACGTGTGAGAAAGGAAGGAGATGCTGCGTTGGTAGCGGGGGTGGTGTTGGTTGTGAACATTAAAATTAACCGTTTCACATCAGGCGGATCGTATGCTTGTCTGCCACCCGACCTAGTAAGCTGTCCCACTGGGGAAGTACATTAGTACATCCACCTCACAGAATACCGCAGCCAAATAACAATTCTCTTCAGAGTTGTTGTGTTCCTGCGCGTTAGTGAGGTCACCAGAAAGAAAGAAAGGAAGGAGTATAAGCTGGCAACGGATCGGCGACCCCTTGGTGTTGCTGATCTCCAGGGGCGGTGGTGACCCACATGCTCGTTTGTCACCCTCTCAAATAAAAAAAATGTGAGAAAGGAAGAGTTGCTGCGTTGACAGCGGGGATAGCTACGCGCGAGCAATATTTCCCGTTTGGCCGTGTGGTTTCCGGCAGACTAGAATAGAATCACTCCGTCTCTGCCCGTGAATGTCGTACAAGGCGACTAAGGGAAATGCATTATAAAACATCGATCAGGCCTCCCCAACCCGTCTGGCCAGCGTGGGGAGTGTAGGCCATTTCCTCCTGTCTGTGATGGACGAGAGAGGGTCGTGCTCCTGTAGTGGAGACTAAAATGATCTGATGATGACGATGAGCAATATTTCATGGGCGTGCGAGTTATACGGGTCTCCCTTCGATTGAAGAGAAAGCCTTATTCCAGCAGTGAGATGAATAAAGGTGGGCAACAACATTGATTTATTATATTTATTTCACAGTTAAGTTCACTGGCTGCATTCCATTGCACAATAAACCTGAAATTTTATTAGTTTCATAACGAAATCTTACAATGGTGTTCTTGGCTGGTTGCCAGGCACGCCTCATTTGCCAGGCAAATTAAAACGAGCACCTGCATAGATGTATTGTTCACAGCTCAACCTGAAACATTGCCTGAAACTAGGGTTGCCATCTCTGAACGCTAGCAACCAGGAGCTTTTGACATTAAAAATTCGGAGTTTTCACGCATCTTGTCTAGGGGTGCTACCGCCGAAGCTGAAGCCGATTGCCGTCGGATTTTTTGATCGCTAAAATAAATCTTAGGTTTAAGTTATTGACGAACACCTTTAGCTTAGTCGATAGAGCTCTATAGTTTATACCAGCTAATAATAAGAAATAAATAATAAGAAATAAAACACAAGCTTCGCTTACTTTGGGGCTAGATGGCGCTGTGTAATTTGTCTGACAAAATAAATATTTCTGGACAATTTACACAGCGCCATCTAGTCCCAATTAAAAGTAAAGCTTGTGTTATGGGTACTAGAAAACCGATAAATGTACTTATATACATTTTTTTTTAAAGCCAGCTAAGCCGTGTGGCTTCCGGCAGACTAGAATAGAATCACTCCGTCTCTCCACGTGAATGTCGTACAAGGCGACTAAGGGAAATACATTATAAAACATCGATCAGGCCTCCCCAACCCGTCTGGCCAGCGTGGGGAGTGTAGGCCAAATCCTCCTTCTGTCTGGGACGGACGAGAGAGGGTCGTGCTCCTGTAGTGGAGACTAAAATGACCTGATGATGATGATGATGAAGCTAAACACTATTACTGCCAGTCTAAGTTAAACTTTGATTTTCGCAATCAAAAAATCCGATAGTAATTGGCTTCAGCTAAAGCCTTATTACCACTGAATATTTTTATTCGAAAGATACGTCACACGTATTAGTTATTGACAAACGTTTTCAGCTTAGTTGGTAGAGCTCTAGGACTTCTAACAGCTAATCATTTTTTTTATACTACATCTGGTAGTAGACAAGCATACGGCCCGCCCGATGTGAAGCGGTTACCGTAGCCATATTAACGGTCGCAATATAAAATATCGCTCGCGCGCCGCCAATCCGCTGCCAACGCAGCATCTCCTTCCTTTCTGGTAACCTCACTCATAGGAACACAACAATCCTCAAGGGAGATGTTATTTGGCTGTGGTATTCTGTCAGGTGGACGTTCATTCCCAGTCGGGTAGCTTACAATTACGCTCCCTACCTCTGTTTTCCCCCGAGCTTCATTTGTCAGTCAGCGGAGTGCATGTTGATGAACTACTTACACCCCAAACTATCTAGACACAAGTACCATAAATTTAGACTGAAGTCTGATTTTCGCAATCAAATAATCTGATGGTAATCGGCTTCAGCTTCAGCGGTAGGGCCGCAGGACAAGATGCGTGAAAAAACTCCGGATTTTAAATGTTAAAACCCGGACATGTCATGAGTGTTTTTAGTACTAGCACTATTTTTTATTATGTAACAAGACGGTTATTCGCAGCATGGACCGGGCGGGTAGTGATTTAAAACTTTTAATCCCGGACTACAAATGAAACCCCGCCCGGACGTTCCCCGGACCCCCTCCAAACTAGGGCAAATCCGGGGAAACCCGGACGGTTGGTAACCCTACCTGAAACAGAATTTATTACAACTGAAGAGTTGGCAGCGAAAATTAAACAAGTAACAGCTCAATATAACCCTGTAACCAGTGCTATATTTTTGTTCGTGCAATTCGGTTAAATTTTTACCAACTTCAAAAAAGGAGAAGGTTCTCAATTCGGTTGTATTTTTATTTATGTTTGTTACTTTATTACTCCAACATTTATAAACCGATTTGAAATAAACTTTTTTTATTTGAAATAGTATATATACTATTTCAAATAAAAAAAGTTTATATACTTCCAGATTGGTCCCATTTTTTTTTCATATTAATATTAATCATTCAATAATAATAAAAATCAGTTTGTTTTTGTTAAAATTATTGTTTTCATATTTTCGTTAAGGCGTAAGGAAGGTTCTTGTGGATAGAAAAAAAAAGTAAAAATTGCGAGGAAAATAGTAAAAACACCACTTTACTGTTATTCACTCGTGCGAAGCCTGGGCGAAACTGTAGTTGTTAATAAAAAAAACTAAAAAGACATGTCTTACTATATTTCGCTCATCATCATCATGATCAGCCTGTATCTACCCACTGCTGCTGCAGGATATAAGCCTTCCCCAAATGCTTTCCACCAAATACGATCCTCCAATGCTTCGTCGTCTTAAGCACGGCCTTCACTATAATACCTTCCTCCCCCATCTGCCATCTAAGTGATGGCTCGGCAGATGTGATCGGCTCATTGCCACTTCAGCTTGCAAAGTTCAAAGCTATGTCGACAACTTTGGTTCTCCGTCGAATTTCTTCGGTCATCAACCACTTTCACTTGATACCCATATCACAAGGGTTTATTTGAAAATTACAAAAGGCCATTTGTGGCATATTGGATTAAAAGTGACAGAAGTTAGCTAATCATGCATTGCCACGCAAACCCAAGGAGTGTCTCTTACAGCTCAATCGGATACTGGGAAGTGAGTTAAATTTAACTTACCAGATTTGATAACATCGCCTTGAAACTAAATAAAATAGTTAATTGATTCAGATGTCATTTTGCGGAAGTCAATTTTACGGGCAATTTGATCTACACTACTTTGCATGCTTCCGCCACCAATTAGTTCATGCAAATTACTGCCGACCGGCACCCACCCACTACCTTTAATAGATGCATGTGGCTACCATGGCTGCTTTGGTCGTCTCTGCTCCAGCTGCTGCGGTTATCTCGGCGAACCTCCAACATCTGAAACAAAGGAAACATGCGACTGCTGCCGCCTCGACTGCCGTGGTCGTCTCTGCGACACGTGTTTCGCCTCTACGCGAGGCATCCTCAAGCGATCTGTAGATGTAGATGGTTAGAACAACATCCTACAAATGACTTTGTCTTTTGTAGGTTGTTGTTCTATATATAAAAATATCACAGGTCCATAAATTTATTCAAACGACTATTTTATACTCATCAAAAAACGCTTCAATACTAAATCCAAGCTCATAAAACACCAGAATCCAATAGAATGCAGCCACAAATCTAAGGCACAACTCAATTTCACTCACCAAAGAACTATTATAAGTTTTATTGCAAAACCAACGCATATTTTGCATCCAAAACGACCCTAAAGCTAGGCAGTTAGGGTTTATAATAGTTGTTTGGATAGTTTGTTGGTTATATGCAATCCATCAAAGCCTGTCTAAGTAGATCTGAGGCGCCGTGTGGTCGTAATCGGTCGTTTCTTATTGAGCTTCCATTTGAGCACAATATATGTATTTGGATACAATAAAAAATTGTAACTGTTTTGTGAAATAAAAAGTTCACCCTTTCAAATAGACCCATAAATATTCTCATTTCCGTAGACGAAAAAAAATCATATTCACATATAAATAATAAATATTCCTGGACAAATTCCTCACGGCCATCTAGTTCAAACTAAGCAAAGCTTGTACTATGGGTACCTACTAGATAATTGAAGTAATACTTATTTTTTATTTTTTTTTGTAAATACATACATATTGTTTATTTATATATATATTCTTTATTGCATAAACTGTGGTTACATAAAATAGTGTAAACAAGAAGGTGTACAAGGGCGAGCTTATCTCTTTAAGAGATTTCTTCCAGCCAACCTTAACAATCATAACGAAACGTTATTTGGCTGGTAGGTGAATTATGCAAACATGTATACAGACATGCTATGATTTTATATAAAATTTACACAATAATACATATTATTTAAATTATTTTAACCATATGGAACAAATACTACAATTAAATCAACTAATTTGATTAAAGTAGTGTTCTGTTAATTTCTTTTTGAAAGTGGTCACAGTGATACTATCACGTATTTCCACAGGTAGTTTATTCCACAGTAGTGCTGCACGATATTATACATTATATTTATATTAGATATTTGTAATACATACAAAACATCCAGACCAAGACAAACAGGCATCTTCATGCATACAAATATTTGTCTTGTGCGGGGATTGAACCCGCGACCTCGGAGTCAAAGTGGCTATTGCTAGCCGTTCGACAATCGGGCTCACTATATTCTATGTCACTCTCACAGCTGAGACGAATCGAATGACACCTCATATGTTGAAATCTATCAAGTGGTTTAAGCTGTAGAGTGAGCCAAAGATATATACATACATACACTCTAAAAACATAACCCTCATTTCTTCGTGAGTCGAGTAAAAAGGCTACACTTTCAAAAAGACTAAATGTATTGACAATTTTGTAGAGTCATGTTATTATTAAGTTAGTGATCTTTTGGCAGTTTGAAAACACTGACCTCCGTTAACGCGCAGTTGAGCAGCGTGGTGGAGTATGCTCTAGACCCCTTCGATTGAGGGGAGACCCGTATCCCTACAGTGTAATGAATAAGGGTTGACGAGACGAGAGGCATGTTATTTGATAAAATTTGCAAATTTCAAGCTACACCAACCACAGCTAGCTAAACCGTAAAGATAAAAAAATAATCCCTTGTGACGTCAAAGCACAGATCTAAATCAAAACGGAATCGGAAATGGCGACAATAGGACTGACTTCGGCACAAAGGCTCAATTAAAACTTTAGTCGACTGGGACCCGAGCTGAAGGCTTCCGAAGAAATCTTAGATATATGGGCCGCGGGTAGAAGTGGTTTAGTTCTATGTATACTGTATATGAGACAGTATTTTTATACGGGTTTAGAGCATACGCCACCACGATACTCAAATTTGGTATTCTCGTTTCACAATATGAAACTTCAAAGTTTATACCAAAGTGTGATTATATCGAATTATGATCGAACATCAGCAGAATACCATATTTTTCGTTTGTTTACTAAAAATGGTATTCTGCTAGTATTTGCTAGAGAATAAAGAAGAAGAGAAATAAGAATTGGTATTCATTAATGATTGAAATCAAGTAAATAATTTTTAGCCATTTCACAATTCAATCTCGATTCAGTCAACTTTCGTTTTCGCAGAAAAAATACAGGAATTGGTATTCTGGTTTTTAAATTCAATTCCTATTAGGTAGCTACAAATGGTGCACCATATAAAAGGTCATACTACACAATCGCTAACCGGCAGTTTACTCCACTAACCCGCAGTTGACTCCATCAACCCGCAGTTGAGCGTGGCGGAGTTTGCTCTAAAACCCCGTTCTATTGATAAGAGATCCGTATCCCAGCAGTGAGATGAACAAGGGCTGACAACACAATCACAACACACATACACACATTTTCCAAGGCTTTATATTTACAAAAGTAATTTGTTTTTTACGTGCGCCACTGTAAGGCGTCTCGAGATAATGTCGTAACTTTTACGGAGCTGTAAATTTTTCCGTTTTAATAGAATACATGGCACGACGTACACTTTTACAATAGATTTTTTTATATGTTGTAGGTATAACGGTTTATGTTGTTGCGGTAAGTGATAATACGTCATTGAAAGACAGGTCTCCGTTAAATGATAGTAATTTTGTCATACAATTTACATATAAATATATACAATCATGGACTAATTTAGAGAAACGCAAAATAAGGTTTAATATCTCCTGTTGTAATTATCTTGCGTACTGGCCACATACATTAGTAAATCTTATTAAAAAAGAAAGAAAGTTTTGGAATTTTCTTTTTATTCTGCAGCCATAGTTGTTGAATACCTTCTAGACGTTAAAATCAATGCTATGGGGTGGCTAGCGCGCTCGCCAAACTTAAACCCCATAGAGCATGTATGGGATAAGCTTGGAAGATAAATTAAAAAGAGATATCCTGCCCCCGCTAATCTGAGAAATCATAAAAACACATTTCCGGAAGAATGGAATGCAATCCCTCCCACACTTTCTAAGCATTTCCGAAAAAAAATTAATCTTTTTTTTTAATTTGCTTAATTTTGGCCGTTATACCGTTTTTTTCAACGTTTACAATTTTTAATTATCGTATAATAAGCAAAATCCAAATAAATAAATTTAATTGGTCACAAACATCCATTTTTCGCAGTATGAAGAGCACATTATTACGCAATAATTACATAAAAACAAATGAAATTCGAAAAAATAGAAAACTCCAAAACTTTTTTTTCTAATAAGATTTACTAATGTATGTGGCCAGTACGCAAGATAATTACTACAGGAGATACATATTAAACCTTTTTTGCGTTTCTGAAAATTTGTCCATGAGTGTATTTTGCTTTATACATACTTTTTTTTGCGTTCCTCTAAATTTGTCCATGAGCGTATATAGTATATTTTAGCTCGTTACATATTACCGTAACGAAGATCAGCTCTGTTGCAGACATGTGGGCCGAGATACGGTGACGATTCAGTAATAGGGTCCGTTCACCCCTTTGGGTATGCAATCTTGAAAATAACTCGCGGAATTATAATGAAAACATCATCCTACCCTCGGCGAACATATTCTGCGCCATTTTGGCAGCAAGGGTGGGTTTTACTCATTAACTTGCACTAATTAAAACTGTGTCCGAGTAGTGGCGTGTGGAGCCATTAAAACTGCGGAAGAAAAATTTTTAAGCACCATTAGAAATGAGGACCATTGGTTACGATTGGGTATAAACGCATCCAGTGGCAAATATAAATGTATTTTTACATGGCAGGCAACGTATGAGACGCGTGAGTGATGCCTGTGGCGTCCATAAGCTGCAATGACTGCTTACCATCAGGTGTACTTATTTCCTACTACAGTGGTATAAAAACATATTTGTATTTTAACGAATTTGCTTCCAATGAATCTGCTGAAATATAAGAAAATCGAAATCAAAAGTTCACTTTGCCATTTGGCTATAGCAGTCCCAGTTATAAATAAATATTTCTGGACAATTTACACAGCGCCATCTAGTCCCAAATTAAGCGCAAAGCTTGTGTTATGGGTACTAGACAACTGATAAAGGTACTTAAATACATTTTTTTTTTGTAATTATACATACTTATAATACATAGAAAACACCCAGACCAAGACAAACAGACATGTTCATTGTTCATGCACACAAATGTCTGACTTATGCGGGGATCGAACCCGCGAACTCGGAGTCAAAGTGGCCATTGCTAACCATTCGACCACCGAGCTCGTCAATAGTCAATTTAACTTGGAATTTGTGTTAGTGTAATAGCGGGTTGAACGTCCAATATCCTATTACACTATCCAAATTCTTACCATTTTTCAAGTTGAGACTGCTTAAGGAAAGGACTAACCTTATGCTTCACAAATACGGCCATCACATTAATGAAGTGTATGTATAATTTTTCCACGGTATTGTGATTTATTTAGATGGTTATGTGAAGTATCAGGAGTACTAAACGCGCGTGGCTCTACCGCTGATAACGCGGCATCTCACAGGAACACCTGACACATTTACAATTAAAAACTACTGGAGCTGCGATTATAAAATGTAATATAACCCGAACTAATGATAAAGCATTATATTCGGAAATCTAGAATTCATAATTGTTGCAAGTCTCTTTGTCAAAATAAACCGAATCTGCCCATAGGAGTATAAATCCCAGTAGCCCAATGTCACAATGGTTAACCATAAACCACAAATGCTGCATCTAATCTATTCACAATATAGTATTCATCTAATAATGTACTTCCCCGGATTTGCCCAATTTGAGTGGCAGATATTGTAGATCGGTTTTCTTTTACATTTACCTTTTTCACTGATCGGCGGGTTGCACCACAGGAAGTTAACTTTAATTATGATGAACCAATCACGTTGCACCACTGTGGGTTGACTTTAACTATGATATGAACCCATTACCCCCACGTAACAGCCGCGGTAAACAATCTAGCTCGTAGGACCAGCGTATAATAGGTATGGGAAAAAGTCTTTTCGCATTATAGTATGTATGAACTTGTAATAAAATCTCTTTGGTTATACCATTTGTATCTAGCAGGTTTTGATATCTATAAAAAGTTTAAATTTTAAAAAAGATAATTCCAAATTCAAATTAGGTAAATGTGTGATTTTCATTTGTTTTTTTTACTGTCAAGATGAGTGAATCTAATGAAGAAATTCGATACATTTTAAAATTTTACTACAAAAAAGGTAAAAATTCAACGCAAGCTGCGAAAAAAATTTGTGATTATTATGGACCTAGTGCAGTGTCTGTGAGAGTAGCACAAATTTGGTTTAAGCGTTTTCAATCCGGAAATTTTGATGTCAAAGATGCACGTCGCTCTGGTCGCCCTGTTACGGATAAAATGGATGCCATTTCTGAAAAAGTGGAGCAAGATCGGCATATCAGTAGTAACGACGTAGCTGAAGAACTAGGAATTGACCACAAAACAGTTTTAGCGCATAAAAAGGTCGTGGTCAAAGGCCGGTCAGGCTTCACAGACTCTGGCGAAACCCGGGTTAACCCGCAACAAATTGATGCTGTGTGTATGGTGGGATTGGAAGGGAAGATATTCATTATGAGCTGTTACCGCCAGGCAGGACTATCGATTCTGAACTCTACTGTGAACAACTGATGAGATTAAAGCAAAAAGTTGAGAGAAAGCGGCCGGAATTAATTAATAGAAGGGGTGTGATTTTTCATCATGATAACGCTAAACCTCACACATCTTTAGCCACTCAGCAAAAATTAAGAGAGTTTGACTGGGAGGTGTTAATGCATCCGCCGTATAGTCCTGACCTTGGACCTTCTGATTTCCACCTGTTTCGGTCTCTTAAGAATTCTTTAGGCAATGTCAGGTTAACATCACGAGAAGACTGCCAAAACCACTTGTCGCGGTTTTTTGAACAGAAGTCCCAAAATTTCTATAGTAATGGGATCATGTCTCTACCTACAAGATGACAAAAAGTTATCGAACATAATGGCACCTACATACTTTAGTTAAATGTAAATAAACTTTTTTAAAAAATGTTTTGAATTTTCATATAAAATACGAAAAGACTTTTTCCCCGACCTAATATTTCCATAGATATTATTTTTCGTAGCCCCATTATATAGAAATGCGAATTTAATTCCTTGACGGACGTTGGTCTGGCAAAATTAGTCTAGAATTATACAGCCGGGGGCTCGTTTTAGAGTCTGTAGCTCCCTGAATTTGCGTTAAGAAAACAATAATAAAATTCAACATTCAAAGTATAAAGCGGTACCTACGATATCGACCAGTTCACTACCACAGATTATACAGGGTGGCGATTTATTCACCTGCAATATTTAAGGAACTGTAGCTGTAAGTGATATACTACTGAAATAAAATAGAAAAATTCTAAGTTTTTTTTTTCCAATGGTCCTATTTTTTCAAAGGATAGTGAACACTAGTTAATACTCAGGACGTGACGCATGAGACGAGCGCACCCCGCTCTTCGCTTACCGTCGCATGCCGTCGCGCTGCGTTAGGAGCGTTAGGGGAACAATGAGTTTGGTAAACAATGCGTATAAAGGATAATTACATTAATTATTTTTTTCAAGATATCCCATCACTATTTTTTTACTTATAACACGACTAGCCCTACGTTACCCACAAATATTGCCGGTGACTAAATCGCCACCCTGTATGTGGATTATATATAATAGCTCTACAGGTCGCGTCATGTAAAGAAGGGGGTGTGTTTGTGCACGGACACAACCGCATACAAAAGTACTAGGTCTGTTGTGTTATTTTTGAACAAACCTTTAGCTAATATGCTTCGTATATTAGTAATTGGCAGGTACATCGCATCTCATACCACCAAATAGACCGAGAAATCGCCTTAATGCGCAGCTTGACCGCCAGCGTTCTTTTTACGTGACGCGACCTGTAGAATAGATTGTGATTCCAAATTTGGAGTAAAAATCTATCAAAAGGACTGGAAAAATGAATGATTAGTAATTGAACATTATTGAGAAAAATGTATAGCAACATGATTAATTGATCACAGCGCTTTGTCTCCAGGGGCAATAATTATCACTGAGCCTCCAACCCATTGGTGTTGCTGGAGCACATACGTGCTTTTTCAACATGTTTATAATTTGTGAATCTTTGTTTGCATTTATTTAAGTATTTGTCAACAGCGACTCAATAAAAGTTATATCATAAAAAATTGCTGCTCTTTTGTTTCCAGTCAATGAGGTAGTTATATAATCTACCTCATTGACTGGAAATAAAAAAAAACAGCAATTTTTTTAAAGGTACTAATGGTAAATTCTTCTAGATGGTCCGATGTCCTTAAGAAAGCGGCTGGATGCGGAAGGCGGAGGATCGTGTCTGGTGGAAAGCATTGGGGAAGGCTTATAATCTAGCAGTGATGATGAATGGCATTGATATATATGAATGGTCAATATGGAGTGGAAATACAAAATAACAAAAGCATTTATATGGAAATATTATTATTCTTTTTAATACTGATAAAAGAAAACGCTGTATTTTTTGTGTTTCATTTTAATTTATTTTTTTCAAATAGCTATCATTCACAATGCATTTAATAAAAAAAAACTTTATAATATACTAAAAGTTTGGGCGACCCCGTAAAACAAAATGTGCATATAAATGATTTTTTAATATATTTAATAGTATAGAATAGGTGCTTGTGATAGAGGTGCGCAATATTTTCTCTTTTTACTTTGTCCCTATTTAGCGAGTCTCTAGACTCTATTTCAAATTGAATAGAGTCGTTATTGAATCGCAATAAGAGTTGGTGGTAAGGGGGCTATTCAGGTTTTTCTCTGTTCTTTGCGTACTGCATATATACATGCGTAGATATTGAGTAAGCGCTTTGTAGCTATTTTTTACGGACATAATCTTCGCCTATGGTATATATAAAATGTCATAGCAGTGGACGTTCTTTGGCTGAAATGGTGATGATGATGACCATATCGATCTCTACCACCCACTCAATTCAAAAATAGGCTGTCGTCATGGCTATCTACACAATGTTTTTATAGCGTGAAAGAATATTTAGAATTTAAGGACAACTGATTTTTTATATAATTTGTGAAATGTTGTTCCCGATTTTTATCTACAATGTAATTGACTGGACCAATTGTAAAATCAATTAATTGACATTAATTTAGTATTAATGTCATTTAATAGATTTTACAATTGGTCCAGTCAATTACCAATCATCATCATCAGTAATTGACATGAAAGGCTTCGCTCGCGTGAAATTCTTTTTCAACAAACGGACATTCACATTTATAATACTATATTATAAAGTAGGGATAGTAGGGATGTAATTAGAATAATAATAATTTGTAACTTCGTAAACCTTTAAACGTAAAGGTAAAATTTGGTGTAACGTGAAATAAAAATGTAACATCTCATTGTACCCAAATTTAACGATTAAATAATTTCTGATTTCTGATCGTATCGTGACAGTCCATATTAATTCCATTCATAATTGAGTTCACAGATTTGAATATACTAACCACAGATATTGTACCACTATTCCAGCTAGACCAAACACGCATAATTTCAATCACGTCTATGTACAAACTGTGCCAATAACAATGTTCAATATTAGCTTCAAATTACGCAACCAGTTTGCTACTTTATGTGGTGTTTAAAGGAAGGCTCACATGCCTTTCATTGACGTACCAACGAACGGTACAATACGACACTGTATTGTATCATTATTAATACTAGTGGTAGCCCAGTGGTCGATATTCGACCATAATTAATTTAAATTATAACTTTAACAATAAACAAAAGAGTATACATGCGTGTGTGTGTCTAATGCATGGTAGTGTGTGTAATGTTTTTTATCGTTTAATGTATTTTTATGCACAATTTTAAAATACATATATATTAACTACTACTTCTTTATATAAGTGTGCGAAATTTCGTACTTCTCCACCACCAAATACCACCCTCGCCTAGGTGGGATTCGAACCCATGACCTCTCGATTACGGGTAGAGTGTTCTTTCCAACTGAGCTACCAGGAAGGTTTTTACCTAGGCGGGAGAGGTAAAATTTTATTTTATTCTGGCAAGTTGGCAGATATCAACTATTTAAATAATAATTACTGTATTGTACCCTTTATAATCATCATCATAATCAGGTCATTTTAGTCTCCACTACAGGAGCACGACCCACTCTCGTCCGTCCTAGACGGAAGGAGGATTTGGCCTACACGCCCCACGCTGGCCAAACGGGTTGGGGAGGCCTGATCGATATTTGACAATGTATTTCCCTTTGTCGCCATGTACGACATCTACGGGAAGCGACGGAGTGATTCTATTCTACTCTGCCGGAAACCACACGGCCAATTATAATTACTGTATTGTACCGTTATTAACCTATAAATTCATCTAATGTTGGGACGAGGGTCACGCCTCAATCGAGAGGGTTTATATTCAACCAGCGGCCCGCGTGCTGCTTGCAGCCCACTAGCCTTTTGTACTGGGCCCAACGCAAAGTACGACACTTAAAAAATAACTGAAATTTATTTTATTAATTAGATACAACGTGTATGTATTTATAGTTGATATGTATCTAATATTTATATGTGTTTGTATTGTTTGATTGTGGATTGCTTAGCACATAGTTCTCCTTTTTTTCGGTTGATGTTTTTTTTATGTTTAATGTTTTTTACTGAGTCAATTTTTTTTTTCTCTCTCTATTAATTTATTAATATTGTAACTATCCGTCAAGTAACTATTGTTGTTACTGCCTATAGGGTCGGCTGGAAGAGATCTCTTGTAGAGATAAGCTCACCTTTGTACACTTTTTAATGTAACAATGTTATAATAATTTATGTGCAATGAAGAATATTATTCGCCCTGTGGTTTCCGGCAGACTAGAATAGAATCACTCCGTCTCTTCCCGTGGATGTCGTACAAGGCGACTAAGGGAAATGCATTATAAAACATCGATCAGGCCTCCCCTACCCGTCTGGCCAGCGTGGGGAGTGTAGGCCAAATCCTCCTTCTGTCTGGGACGGACGAGAGAGGGTTGTGCTCCTGTAGTGGAGACTATAATGACCTGATGATGATGATGAAAGAATATTATACAAAAAGGGTTTAAAAATAATGTTGTTCATTAATTGATTTCTGCATCAATCCATATTCATCCCATTGCTCGAATATTGGTCTCCCATTAATCAGAGGGGGGGATTTAGAGCATACTTCATCGCGGTGCTCAACCGCGAGTTGGTGGAGACCAGTTTTTCAAGTCGCTTAAAGGCCACTGATTTGGCTTAACAACTGTTATCTAACAACAGCAAGTAATTTCTTATAGATGCAGCCACGTAGAAAAAGACTGCACGCTGAGATGCAAGCTAATACGCAACCAAGACTCTTATACAATCAAAATGTGCTGTCATAATTATCATCATTAACATCATCAGCCTGTATCTACCCACTGCTGGATATAGGCCTTACCCAATGCTTTCCACCAAATACATCCAGTCAGATCCGCATCCATCCGCTGCCAGCCACTTTCGCAAGGTCATCGGAACATCTAGAAGGAAGGCGTCGAACGATTCACATCTACATACCTTCTACTCTAATACCTTCCTCTTCCATCTGCAATCACTTACTCGTCATATGTGACTGGCCCGTTGCCACTTCCAGCTTGCAGACTCTGAAGGCTATGTCGACAATTTTAGTTCCCAGTCGAATTTCTTCGTTCCGGATTCCGAGCATAGCCCTCTCCATCGCTCGTTGCGCGATCTTTAGCTATGGTTGTGTTGCGGCGCAACGCATGCAGCGTGCTAAATAGCAACAACGTCATCGTGTAGCTGCTGGATGCTGATTCACGCGGGCTTTCCGCCGTCTTCCATACAAAGTTCACTTCAGCACAGAGCCCGATTGAATAAACATCGATTTTTACATTGTACAAAAGTAGTATCATTTGCCACCGGTGTATACCTAAATATACAGGTGGCTATCTCTAAACGCTAGCAACTAGGACAAGATACGTGAAGACTCCGTATTTTTAACCGACTTCAAAAAAGGAGAAGGTTCTCATTTCGACTGAATTTTTTTTTTGTATGTATGTTATTTGATATCTTCGCGAATTGTGAACCGATTTTCAAAATATTTTTTTTATTTGAAAGGGTATGATTGCAAGGTGGTCCCATATTCACCAAGTCAGGATCTGATGATGGGATCCCAGGTAAATCAAGGGAAACTCTTAAATTTTATAAGCACATATGGTCAAATTCTTTTTTTTTTATTTGAAAGGGTATGATTGCGCGGTGGTCCCATATTCACAAAGTCAGGGTCTGGTGAGGGATCCCAGAAAAATCGATGGAAACCCTTAAATTTGCCCTATTGCCAGGTGAAGTCGGTTCAGTGTTTTTAAACACTGATGACTGATGATGATGATACTAAAGTATACAGATAGTAATATAGTACTGGTACTATTTTTTTATTCTGTGAAAAGACGGTTATTTGCAGCATGGAGCGGTAGTGATTTAAAACTTTTAACACCGTAACAAATAAAACCCCGCCCGGACTAGGACAAATCCGTGGAAACTCGGACGGATAGCAGCCCTACCTTTAACCCAAGGTCGTTGCCAGTCGTAGACACGGGGGGGGGGGGATATTTTGTGGAGAATGAGAAAAGTATAAGTATGAATTGTAGGTAAACTACAGAGCTTATGAAGCTTTTCACTTACCTCTACAGCGATTGTTATAATAAGAGAGTCACGAGAGACTTTACAATAAATAAAACTTATAAATAAATAGAATCTCTAGGGGGGGGGGGGGGCAGCTACCCCTCCCTGCTCCCCTTTGGCGACGCCCTTGCTTTAACCTATGTAACTTTAAATGTGTTGTCACAACTATATAAATTAGACCATGGTTCATGGCTGTATGACGCCATGTAAACCAAGCAGCTATTGTTAGAAAGGCCCAATATTCAAAGTTAGTCGATAATGATAAACCTTGTTCCCGTTAATTACTTGCAAGTTACTAATAGCATAAGGGTGACTACCGCCCCTGTAAACAATTTCATGATTGCATGAAAGTTTACACTACAATACATTATGGATTATTTGAACTTATTGATGGGTCGGTACTGTGACGCACATTAAGTCGTCGGCGTCGGTTTGGGGTCTCCCCTCAATTGAAGGGGTTTAGAGCATACTCCACCACGCTGCTCAACTGCGGGTTGGCGGAAGCCAGTGTTTTCAAGCCGCCTTAAGGCCACTAACTTGGCTTACCGACTGTCATCTAATGACAACAGCCGGGACTGACGGCTTAACGTGTCCTCCGAAACACGGAGGAGCGCGAAATAAATAAACCCATCCATGGACAGACTACGGTCGATGTTGCTTAATTTGCGTGTACGATTTGACTGACACCATCGAGCTCCTCATCGAGTCCTTAGCCTTTATGGCTAAGGACTCTATGGAAAGGAAGGCTCTAGGACTAACTTAGGCTTCTAGAAAGTTTCCGTGAAAAAAAATAACATGCAAAGCGGACGAATTAGCGGATATTATATTTCATATGATCATATCACATCGTAGTTACATCATCATCATCAGGTCCATTTTAGTCTCCACTACAGGAGCACGACCCTCTCTCGTACGTACTAGACGGAAGGAGGATTTGGCCTACACTCCCCACGCTGGCCAAACGGGTTGGTGAGGCCTGATCGATATTTGATAATGTATTTCCCTTAATCGCCTTGTACGACATACACGGGAAGAAAAGGAGTGATTCTATTCTAGTCTGTCGGAAACCACACGGCCAAAGCGTAGATTAAAAAGGTTTAATTAAAAAAATGATGGTGTATACATTAAATGTGAAGCAAATATTTAAAATGTGCAGTTTGGAATTTGGTAATCTTAACTTAACGCCTAAGCTGAAGTCGAATCCGAACGAAAATTTTGATACCAAAAATAGTGCTTAGGTTAAAGTTAATGACTAGGGACCGGATTATATGCATTTGCATATTTGCATTTGCATTTGCATATTTAAACTATTTTCAGCGGCAATAGCATATTTTACCGAAGATCTAGTTATGATGCATATTATCGATAAATTTACAATATTTTCCAATCAATCAATAAAAAAGTCAATAGCTGTTCATCAGTCTAAGGAAGCATTTAACGATTCTATAATAAAAAAAAACATACCCGTGATTTGCACTCATTTTTCCTACACCTGAAAGTATTAAAATAATTAAAAAGCTTGAAACTCGCGGTTTAGCATTGAATGAATCTATCCAAACGAATAAAATCCGCCAAATGAACTCTACGCTGCCAATGACATGGCAATGGCCGCATATACTTAAAGAAAAATTTGAAAACATATTGAACTATAATCCAGGTTTTAAAAGTGTGTGTCAAATTGATAGTTTTATTAATGAGACGGCAGAACTTTTGCCAGAAACTATAAGTCCAATGTCCAGTTACCTCAGTGGATGTGGGGCGAACCTTTTCCACTTACAAAAATATTCTAAATGATCGAAGACACAATCTTACCACTGAACATTTGGAACAATACTTGAAAATATTAAAAAAAAAAAAATGTCAAGTAATCTTACTGTACCTATTGTTGTCTATCAAAGGATAATTTACTAATTTATGTTGATTTTTAAATAAAAAAAATTAATTCTTATTTTTTCTTTTTTTTTGGGTTTTAAAAATTTATCATTTAATGTGCATATTCTGCCAATTTTCGTGCATATTTCAAGCATTTTTCATGCATATTTGCATGCATACAACAAGCCTTTTGCATATAATCCGGTCTCTATTAATGACAAACATCCTCAGCTTAGTCGGTAAAGCTTTAAGACTTCTACCAGCTAAGCTAAACACCATTCCCACCAATCTAAGCCAAAGTTTGATTTTGGCAATGTAAAAAATCCGCTTCGTAATCTACTTCAGCTTCGGCGGTTCCCTGATCCGCTTCTTTTTTCTCCAAAATAATTTCAATAATCACTATCATTTTCCTCCAGACCGTCTTGACTGTTGTTTGTGAAATAAAATAAACGAGAAATACGATTCGTGCCTTGAAATACGAGCTCCTCCTCAGCTGACGGACCAAATTAAATTGTTCAGAAGAAAACAAATCTGCGCACAAAAACGGCTTCAAACATCTGCGTGTTCAAAGCAAATCTATCAAAGGCAATCAGCCGAGGTAAAATATCGCTGTGAAAGTGACACATCCACATCCCATTCAGTGAAAAGCGGTTCAAGCCACTCGTGCGATTGTTTGGATATTTGGGATGTTAATAAAATTACTATAAGTATTATTGAGGAGCTCGGCAGCGTCTTATCGAACACGCAAGTTAAGCAATGTTAACCGTAGCCTATACATAGAAAGCCCTCTGTCCCGGCTGTTGTCATTAGAGAACAGTCGTTGTGCTTCACTTGACTGGCCATCTCTTTAGGCTTTTAATGCCTTATTTACCATATTGCTGTCTCTCACATTGCCAAGAGGTGAGGGCAAATTCCAAAAGCTTCTTACTTCTACTAATTTCTTCTGATTAAATTAGTTAAGTTCCAAGGTAGCCGTAGTATTACGCCCGCGACTGCAATGGACATCACTGTTCATTGCCTTTTTTGGCGGTCGGCGCTGTTAATTCTGGTTACACAGGCGACACAGTGGTGGGGATGTGTGGTGGGCACCGTTAAAAAAAAGTCGTCAAACCTAGTCAATGGCCTTTATTAAATAGATAAACTTTCAGCTTTTATAAAATGACGAAAGTCAGGTAGTCATAGTCTCTTGCTCTATCTCTCCATCTCTCGCCATGCGACTTTTTTTTTTATACTACGTCGGGTGGCAGACAAGCATACGGCCCGCCTGATGTGAAGCGGTTGCCGTAGCCATATTAACGCTCGCAACATAAAATATCGCACTCGCGCCGCCACCCCCTGCTGCCAACGCACCATCTCCTTCTTTTCTGGTGACCTCACTCACTCGCAGGAACACAACAACCCTAAACGGAATTGTTATTTGGCTGCGGTATTCTGTAAGGTGGAGGTACATTCCCCAGTCGGGTAGCTTACAATTACGCTCCCTACCTCTCTTTTCGCCAGAGCTTCGTTTATCAGTCAGCAGGGTGCACCGCGTACAGGTGAAGTTGGCTTTGGTTCAAAGGTGTTGACGAACCACTTACACCCCTAAAACTTTTTTTACCTTTCTTTCTTTTTTTAACCAAAGACTTTCAATGTTAAGAGTTAAGACCAGCACAACTGTCAAAATCCAACATTCTTCACCGATCTTATCCGATGGAGTAAAAGTCTTCACCAGATTCGTCACAAAGTTATTACTTTAACTCGCATATATTTGTAGGGTTTCGTACCCAAAGGATGCCAAATCGACCCTATTATCACAGCGGCGCACCAACACTTCCTGAGCGGTCGTGTAAATGACGCTTGGGTGTGTGCGTGCGCCGATTTGGGCGCTAGTATGAAGTTAAAGTACTGGTCGTATTACTATGCTGTGCTATTACCATACCCCAGCACTCCATGCAACTGTCGCGTCGTTCACTATTACCACAGTATAAGTAATAGTCTATTACATAAATAATGACGTCTGTACAGAGCAAGAATGAGCGTGCGAGGCCATACAAACTGTTTCAGAATTTAGCCACATTCGTCATGGCAGAGGAGAAGTGAGTCCGATAAGAGAGAGCGACAGGGAACGTCCATAGATCCCATTGTCCATTTATAAGAATATCCGCTAAAAAAAGACTAAAAACTTCACAAGAATGCCATAATTTTAATCTCAAACGCCAGACACCCCCAACAATATATTTACCAAGTTTAAAAATACATTACTTGTCACTGCCGAGTATCCATCACCGTCTAATTACGTAGCTAACTTTACTAGAAGTTACATCTGTGCAGTTAAATTTAACTGTTCGGTTCGTGACCCGAGACGTTATGGTGTTTTGGCTTTGGATAACTATAGATAGGACTTAACTATAATAAAAGTTTAGGTGGTTATCATTCTGTATGTACCAAATGATAACATAGTAAAATATAGCGCGTATATAGCGAGCATAAATAGAGCGTCAAAGGTCGCCGATAAACTGTTTTGCAGTTTGGCGAACATTAGAAGTAAGTTCAAAAATGTAACTCATTGTGGTGAAATTAATAAATTAAAAAACAAGTTATAAGTTAATTAAAAAAATCAAAAACCCGACTGCACCTACAACAGTTGTATTAATCACGCGTAACAATAATATAATTCCATACAAGCAAAGCCGCAGGCAAAAACTAATATATCAACTATATATTTGAAATCAGGTCATCGAGACCTTTATTTTGATACCCATATTGATATATTTAGAAGAAAAAAAAATACTGCAACGATTATACTGGCGGCTCACAGCCGCCATATTGATTTTTTTTATATTTGATGTAGCCTATGTCACTCTCACAGCAAATACGAATGTAACGACACCTCTCAAGCTAAAATCCATCCCGCCGTTCAGGCTGCAGAGCGTGCCAAAAACTTATACATACATACATACATACTCTCGAAAAACATAACCCTCCTTCTGTCGCAGTCGGGTAAAAATTGGTGTGGTTGTGATATGGACATGGCTGTGTTGTACGTTATTACGTGAAATGCTGTCCATGGATGTGTTTATTCATCTCGAGCTCCTCCTTGCTTCGGAGGGCACGTTAAGCCGTCGGTCCCGGCTGTTGTCATTAGCCAAGTCAGTGGTCTTAGGGCGGCTTGATAACACTGGCCTCCGCCAACCCGCATTGAGCAGCGTGGTGGAGTACGCTCTAAACCCCTTCAATTGAGGGCAGACCCGTATCCCAACGGTGGGATGATTAGGGTTGATGCCGATTCGGCAAGGTAGTGGTACTTCCCCAGTCGAGCAGCTGCAGCAGTCTACTGGAAAAAGTAATAAAAAAACCGGCCAAGTGCCAGTCGGACTCGCGCTTGAAGGGTTCCGTACCATTTATCTATAAAAACAGCAAAAAAAAAATCGCGTTTGTTTTTTAACCTTAAATATTTATTTTATTTTTTAGTATTTGTACTAAATTAATTAATAATATTATTAGTATTTGTAGTTGTAGCGGCAACAGAAATACAATATCTGTGAAAAAATCAACTGTCTAACTATCACGGTTCACGAGATACAGCCTGGTGACAGGACGGACGGACGGACAGCGGAGTTTTAGTTATAGGGCCCGTTTTAGTACAGAACCCTAAAAACTAGCCAAACCCCAGTTTATAACAGAGAAAATTAATTTTGTTTGTGAGTTCAATTATTAGTTTGTATTCAGGTCTCGTACGGCCCCGATCCCGATTTTCGTAGTGATGTTTTAGGATCGGACATGGAAAATGAATTTACTATGGTTTTATATGTTTGTCTAACTAATATAACTGCGTGGCGCGGAATTTGTAACGAATCTAATGTGGAAATACTCTCCAATTCTGTCAGATCAGGAGAAAAATAAAAAAATGGGTTGTGGCCGTCCATCCCTACGAATATGACCACGAATATGATATAAATGGAGTGTGTAACCGGCACATAAGTTGTGCTATGTCGGAGTACGACGTATCTATCATCTGAGATATTAAATGGCAATTTGATCTACACTACTTTGCGTGCTTCCGCCACCAATTAGTTCTTGCAAACTACTGCCGACCGGCACCCACCCACTACCGTTAGTAGTTGCATGCGACTGCCGTGGTTGCTTTGGTCGTCTCTGCTCCAGCTGCTGTGGTCGTCTCGGCGAATCTCCAACATCTGAAACAGAAGATACATGCGACCGCCGCTGCCCCGACTGCCGTGGTCGTCTCTGCGACACGTGTTTCGCCTCTACGCGAGGCATCCTCAGGCGATTTGTAGATGTTGATGGTTAGAACAACAACCTACAAATGTTTTTAGAGACGAACTTCCATCTCTATACGGGTCCATCGTGTGGCAGAGAGAGAAACCCCAAGCAGATCCCGAGACTTGTGACACGGGTGTAGGTTTAAGGGGTTCCGACGTACGTCAACACTCACCTTCACTACTTGTGTTTCTCTCCCTGCCCAGCCAAATCTGGTATGAACCTGCTAATGCAGCTTTAGATACTCGTTCTAGTATAATAATAATCGTTTATTTTTCTTCACAACAATATTAGTACAGTAATGTGGTAATTACCAAAAACAATAGTTACCAAAAATAATACTATCATCGTGTCATGCAGTAACGAGACAAATTCACATTGCATAAAATTTCTCTCATTACTACAATGACAAAAATAGTAAGCAAGTCTAATGAAATAATTGTGAAACAGCTTTGTTGTGAAGAACTGGCGCCCGTACTAGGAATCCGAAGAACCTGTATCCTTACATCTAGATTTACTTATAAATAGCAAAAGTAGGTGAGCATTGTTACAAATAAAAGGTTCTTAGGCCTTCGACTGGAGGAAATATGTCCAGATAGACCTTTGAGCCCATTAGTATAGAACTTACTGCACTTCTGGACAAGCCAACGTCTTTCAGCAGTTTATAGTATTTATTTTACAAAAATATACGAGATCTTCCTGAATATTGTTGAGGAGTTTCGTACCCATAAAAATGGGGAGCGGCTGTCTCATGGACACGGCCGTGTGTTGTACACGAATACGTTATATGCACTAAAATTATCTCAAAATGGCAGCGCTTCCCCATCCCCCGCACGCTATGTTCCATAGTCCTTACATAGCGTAATAAATTCTTTGATCCTTCATCTATCCAGTGGTGTGATTGAATTTCGGATGGAGATGATAGATTACGTAGCTGCAACATCAAACTGTAGCCCCCAATTTTGTTATCATTCGTTTCTTCTATTATAATGTTTGTACTCTATAGGAGGTACTTCCCCAGTCGGGCAGCTAAAAAAATACGCTATGCCCGACCTCTCTTTTCGCCAGAGCCTCGTTTTTCAATCAACTAGGTGCACCACGTGCATTTGAAGTTGGCTATGGTTCAAAGATGTATATTAGCAGTATCATTTCGAATAGTTTGACTGGAAGAGATCCCTCTATGGGATAAGCCCGCCTATGAACAATTGTTATACTTCTTGATCTATACTGTGGAATGTAACTAATAGGTACCTATATACAATAAGTTCTACGTAAATAACAACAACATTATTACTAATTTTACATTTACACAGCGGTCTACAATTTTTGAGGACCTCGACCACGCAAGTTAAACAACGCTGACCGTTGCCAGTCCATGGATGGGTTTATTTATCTCGAGCTCTTACGTGCTTCGGTCCCGGCTGTGGGTTAATAAATGACAGTTGTCAAGCCAAGTAGTGGCGGCTTGTAAATGCTGGACTCCGCCAACTCGCAGTTGAGCAGCGTGGTGGAATATGCTCTAAACCCCTTCTGTTGAGGGGACACTCGTATCCCAGCAGTGGGATAAATAAGGGTTGACGAAATCGACATACAATTTTTGGAGCATGCATACTTTTATTTAAAATTTTCAGAGTGCGTGAAGCACTCTGAAAATTTGAAATGTCGGCTCTACATATTCAGTCCATGATACAATGTTGTACTAGACAGACGGACAAAGAACAGAGACTTATTAATAGATAGTCCCGATTATACCTATAGATACTTAACGGAACCCTAAAATAAGCTGAACATAAAATTCAATTTAGTTCATAACATTTTCTACTAGGTGGCGCTGTACAACAATTACATCACGCTATGGTTTCGTTCTCTCTAAGTTAACGTTTTAATGCGCAAACTATTTTCAATTCGTGCCTCAATCTATTGAGTAAGGAAATTATTGGGCCTTGGTAACTCTCGGCTATGTCCTAAATAGGGCGAATTCATTTTTGCATGGTTAAGGTCGTCCCTTTGAGCTGCTCGCCTACTTTTGCAAGCGGTTCGGGTGAAGCGATCTGCCTGCCTTCACTTTAGTACCGAATATATTCGGTTATCGAATTAAAAGGTTATCTCAAGTTTTCATCTCAACAGGCAGAACCGCAGAACCGAACGAGCGCGCAAGAAAACAGCAAATCAATCAATTCTTATTAAAGCGACCATCATTTCATATTTATTTATTCATTGTCACTATATAAGGGTGTTTGAAATAATAATAATAATCCTAATTACAATGATATGTTCTTAATTATAATAATTCCTATCCATATATCAAAATTAATACCTATATTAAATAATAGCAACAATAGGTAGGGGAAAAAGTCTTTTCGCATTATAGTATGTATGAACTTGTAATAAAATCTCTTTGGTTATACCATTTGTATCTAGCAGGTTTTGATATCTTTAAAAAGTTTAAATTTTAAAAAAGATAATTCCAAATTCAAATTAGGTAAATGTGTGATTTTCATTTGTTTTTTTTTACTGTCAAGATGAGTGAATCTAATGAAGAAATTCGATACATTTTAAAATTTGACGTTTATGGACCTAGTGCAGTGTCTGTGAGAGTAGCGCAAATTTGGTTTAAGCGTTTTCAATCCGGAAATTTTGATGTCAAAGATGCACGTCGCTCTGGTCGCCCTGTTACTGATAAAATGGATGCCATTTCTGAAAAAGTGGAGCAAGATCGGCATATCAGCAGTTACGACGTAGCTGAAGAACTAGGAATTGACCACATAACAGTTTTGGCGCATAAAAAGGTCGTGGTCAAAGGCCGGCCAGGCTTCACAGACTCTGGCGAAACCCGGGTTAACCCGCAACAAGGTGATGCTGTGTGTATGGTGGGATTGGAAGTGAAGATATTCATTATGAGCTGTTACCGCCAGGCAGGACTATCGATTCTGAACTCTACTGTGAACAACTGATGAGATTACAGCAAAAAGTTGAGAGAAAGCGGCCGGAATTAATTAATAGAAGGGGTGTGATTTTTCATCATGATAACGCTAGACCTCACACATCTTAAGCCACTCAGCAAAAATTAAGAGAGTTTGACTGGGAGGTGTTAATGCATCCGCCGTATAGTCCTGACCTTGCACCTTCTGATTTCCACCTGTTTCGGTCTCTTAAGAATTATTTAGGCAATGTCAGGTTAACATCACGAGAAGACTGACAAAACCACTTGTCGCGGTTTTTTGAACAGAAGTCCCAAAATTTCTATAGTAATGGGATCATGTCTCTACCTACAAGATGACAAAAAGTTATCGAACATAATGGCACCTACATACTTTAGTTAAATGTAAATAAACTTTATTAAAAAATGTTTTGAATTTTCATATAAAATACGAAAAGACTTTTTCCCCAACCTAATAATTTCATTTTAACACAAGACGACACCATTGACAAACGTCATTTATCTACATACATACATTCTTTTCCAGTAGTGTATTTTTTTTCAATTTATTCCTAAAAGGGGCCATCCATAAATTACGTCACACGTTAAGGGGGAGGGAGGGGGTCGACGAAGTGTGACATTGTGTGACAAGGGGTGGGAGGGGTCCTAAATTTCGTGACGTGACATTTCAAAATCTTATAATCTAAGTACATATTATAACACGAACTTTGAACTATTAACGAAAAACTAAAAAAACATTTGCAACTCTATATGTAAAATTGCAAAATATGTGACGCCACACTAGAGAGGGGGAAGTCTCACAAATGTGACCAGCTGTGACAAGGACGGGGGAGGGGTCAAAAAATCATGAAATTCGTGGGAAGTAATTTATTGATGGTCCCAAAGATGAGAGGCTGAGATTTTCTCTAAAATCTACTAGTAATAAATTAAAAAAAAAAAAAAAAACTTATAAATAAATAAACATTTCTGGACAATTTACACAGCGCCATCTAGTCCCAAATTAAGCGCAAAGCTTGTGTTATGGGTACTAGACAACTGATAAATGTACTTAAATACATTTTCTTTTTTGTAAATACATGTTTATAATACATAGAAAACATCCAGACCAAGACAAACAGACATGTTCATGCACACAAATGTTTGTCTTGTGCGGGAATCGAACCCGCGACCTCGGAGTCAAAGTGGCCATTCCTAACCATTCGACCACCGGGCTCGTTAAAAATTTATTAATAATATTTATTAATCGGTCGACTTTGTAGTTAGGTAGAACATATATGTACGCTGGATTTTCCTTTAATTCGAAGTAATAAGCGTGAGATATTCTTATACACATAGCCTGTCTATGAACGGATTTACTTATCTCGAGATCCTCCGTGCTTCGGAGGGCTTGTTGAGTTGTTGTCGTTAGCCAAGATAGTGGCTTGAAAACATTGACCTCCGCCAACCCGCAGGTGAGCAACATGATGGAGTATACTCTAAACCGTAGTTAAGCCACGTAGTTACGCTCTACGTTGCTTAACTTGCGTGATCGATTATAATGGCATGCGCAACGACTCCATCAAGCTTCTAACAAACAATAACGCTAATAATCTTATTTTTTTTATTTTTTTTTATTAATAAATCATTTAAAACTTAATATCTAAATTACATGGGTTTTTCTAAACATTGTGATTATTTTAAATTAAGGTAGTTGAATGTCATTGCGTTTAGTATTACCACTCCTTCGACGCGAGCGTACCCGCGAACAAAAACTAGCATCACATAAGAGACGTTTACATAAATATAAATTATACTTTCATTCGCGTCACGTTTTCAGTACATTTCAGTAACCGTGATCGCGGCTCACGTATGCTGACTCACTTAACGTAAGTGATTCCAAATTGTTTTATTGTTGTTACAAAACAAGTATATAAACAAAAAATCCACAGATCCAGCAGTTCCCGTAATGTTCGGAGGCATTGAAAATGAATTTAAGAATAAAACAAATCTTGCGAAAAGATTTTTTTTTTTCAATGTCAAAAATAATTTTTTTCACGCTCGTAAAGGCACATCTACAGGACACAATTATTAACCAATTTTACTCGGAGAGGTCTCAATCGACGCGCAATCTATCTTCGAAGGTGCGTTTTCCTCATTTTTTCGATATATGTAATAGTATTTTTTTTATTAATTACCAAAAAAAGATGAATAAAAAATTAATAAAAAAATGATGATTTTTTTACAATTTTCAAAATTTTGCAAAAACTATCAAGCCAATTTTCAAAATTCCTTCACTATCGGATCCACATTTAAATTCTGAACCTGGGGACACGTGTTCCATGGCGAAATCTCAATTTTCCTCGGAGATATAGCGAAAATAGCTTATTGGCCGAAAAGGATTGGATAGACATTTTCAATGTCAAAACATTTTGAAACAAAAAAACATTTTGAAAGACATTCCACCATATGCGATTCTGCGCTTTCCGCATCCAACCGCTACCAGACACTTTTTTGAGGTCGCCGATCCAACAAAGAGAGGTGCCCTACGCTTCGTCGCCCCATACGTGGCCTCCAGTCTAGGATTTTCCTCTCCCATCTGCCATCGCTGACTCGGCAGATGGGGTCAACTGCCACTTCATCGTGCTGACTCTGAGAGGTATACCTCTATCGGTACATAACAATATACAATGTCGGCAACGCGCGTGTGCCCCTGTCGTTACAGGCGTTCATAGGCTACGGTAACTGCTTTCCATCAGGCGGGCCGTATGCTTGTTTGTCACTTTAGTGGTATAAAAAAAAATATAACTATAGGTGAAAGAATTACTTCGATAGTATAAAAACTTCTCGAGATATGATAACTTGAAGATCACCATTTTGGACTATCCCGAAAACGCTCCATACAAAAGGTTACAATGTTATGACGTTACACGGAAATTTGTACGACAGCTATGTTAAATATTGCGTTTACGAGTATGTAGCTAGTGCCGTAACAAAAGTTATAGTATTTTTTATTGTTTGTACAATGATAATATTTATTTTTTATAATTTCATACTTTTAAAATGAACTTTTCCCACCAAATTTTGATCGACCGTAAAACAGTCGGACATAAGTGAAAACTGCGGATAGAAGCTAGTTTTGTAAGAATGGTGGATTCAGATAGTCAACAAAATGACCATCATAACAAAAAGTAAGAGGTTCATCAACACTTTTGAACCAAAGCCAACTCACCTGCACGCGGTGTACCCTGCTGACTGACAAACGAAGCTCTGGCGAAAAGAGAGGTAGGGAGCGTAATTGTAAGCTACCCGACTGGGGAATGTACTTCCACCTCACAGATTACCGCAGCCAAATAACAATTCCCTTGAGGGTTGTTGTGTTCCTGTGAGTGAGGTTACCAAAAAGGAAGGTAGGAATGCTGCGTTGGCAGCGGGGGTGGCGACACGCGAACGATATTTTATGTCGCGAGCGTTAATATGGCTACGGTAACCGCTTCACATCAGGCGGGCAGTATGCTTGTTTGTCACCCGAAGTAGTATAAAAAATAAAATAAAAAAAAACATGGTCATACGTGAAGGTGAATCGATACGGGGATTTCTTTACAGTTAGTCTACTGTATACAGTCTACCGTTGATTACATATCTACAATCAGTAGCCAGACTATAATCAGATGAGTTAAATTATTTAGGCTTTTATAGAGCTTATAATTATGCCACATTGTCGTTAAGTAACCCCGAAGCAAGCGGGTTGGGATGACATTTAAGGCGTTCTAGGTATTGCTTCTTAACGCTCTATTTCGGAAGCCACTGTGTCGATGTTCAAATACTCATGTATTTCGTCATTCCTCGTGAACCGTGGGGCGTTCGAGTCTGTCTACTGTAACATAGATTAAAAACCTTAAACATCCTATTAGAGGTTGAATTTTAACACATATATAAACATCTATTGTGTGGTTTTGATTATCTAATCCGTATTATCCTTTTCGAGAATTCCCCTTATTATTCCAGTTCTGAACTTCAGCAATTGTATATTTTTTGCATACTTACGATATTGCTCTGAATTCGTGCCAAATATTTTTTCACACATTTCGCAGCTCTAGCTGAAACTGAAAGAAACCACTTGACATAATTATGCTCGCTTCTGTGAACATTTTTTGTACTGTGTTTTCGTTTTAAATATTTATACATAGCGGAAAAAAATATTACTACAAAAAGAGTGTAATAATTATTGTCAAAATAGAATGCAATGAAAGCTGCAAAGAACATTTAAAAGAAATTATCATGTTGACTTTATCTTGCATCTATATTTTATATACAGCGTGTAAATTCGTACGAAAATTACCCATATTTTTTCCTAAATTTAGCAGACATACCGCGAAGAAATCCACTACGACAAAAAAAAACGGGTTGCACTTTTTGCAAGTTTTCACTTCTGCCAGCACTCCCAGTGCTGGCAGAAGTGAAAACTTGAACATTAACGTTGTTCAATATGTCTTTGAATATTTTGGAATGGTTAGGGAATAATTTCGCACGAATTGCTTTATTTATCAGTTTAAAAGTACTATCATTTCTGGGTAAAATACAATATTCATTTATTGCGCTATCGTATACAAACATGACAATTTATATTACATTAAAAATAAATAGCAGGAGTATGCCTGACATTTTCGCCGCGCGGTAGAAAGAGAGGGGGATATCACTTCCTCTCCTACACCGCGCCGGCGGTCTACGCTCCCTCCGTATACGAATTTTCGACTATGTGTCCTGATGCGAGTTTAACATTTTTTACCCATCCCAAAAAGTGCACAACGCCGCAGTAAAGTAGTTAGCACTTCAAAAAAATACAAACATATAGATCAGTCCATAGAGATCAGCAACACCAAAGGGTCGCCTATACGCCTTCCTTTCTTTCTTTATCTCAAAATGGCAGCGCTTTCCCTTCCACCGCACGCGATTGTCCATAGTTCTTACTTGGCGTAATAAATTCTTTGATCCTTCATCTATCCAGTGGTGTGATTGAATTTTGGATGGTGATGGTAGATATGTAGCTGCAACACCAAATTGTATCCGCCGATTTTGTTATCATTCGTTTTTTTAATTGCCTCCCTATGAAAGCAATTTTGAAGACGTATTCAGGTCAAAACACTTGTGATATTGTGCACAAAGTGAGCTTTTCTTTTGGGCCCACCACACATTCCCACCACTGTATCTCCTGTGTAGCGTATTAACAGCGGCGACCGCCAAAAAAGACAATGAACAGTGAAGTCCATTGCAGTCCCGGGGGTACAACTACGGCTGCCTTGGAACTCACAACGAATTTAATCAGAAGAAATTAGTAGGAGCAGGAAGCTTTTGGAATTTGAATGGGGTGTAAGTGGTTCATCAAGATCTTTGAACCAAAGCCAACTTCACCTGCACGCGGTGCACCCTGCTGACTGACAAACGAAGCTCTGGCGAAAAGAAAGGTAGGGAGCGTAATTGTAAGCTACCCGACTGGGGAATGTACCTCCACCTCACAGAATACCGCAGCCAAATAACAATTCCCTTGAGGGTTGTTGTGTTCCTGCGAGTGTGAGGTCACCAGAAAGAAAGGAAGATGATGCTGCGTTGGCAGCGGGGGTGGCGGCGCGCGAGAAATATTTTATGTTGCAAGCGTTAATATGGCTACGGTAACCGCTTCACATCAGGCGGGCCGTATGCTTGTCTGCTACCCGACGTAGTATAAAAAAAAAAAAAAAAAAGACTTCCCCTCTTAGCAATGTGAGAGACAGCAATATGGCAAATAAGGCATTAAAAGTGAAGGTCAACTGCCGTGCACCGGTGCACCACGGATTTTAAGTATCTAACACTATTGGGGACCTAAAACATTGAGTTGTTACCTAACACATCGATTCCAATAATAAGAATTGCAAAATCGTCTGAACGCTTTGTAATTCTCCCTTGTTGCTACCAAATCTGAATAGTATATATGTACAAAGTGGGCTATGATTGATAGCCAATAAAAATATATTGATATTCAACAACACTGCATAAACGGAGTGCAACGATGTGCAACGGTGCCATTGTAATCCAAATAGAGATACGTGTCATAACGGGGATCGATCGAGCACGTATGTAAAGTCGCCCGTGGGATTTGTGGTGCAGTTTCATAGAAGCGGACGGTAGAAATTGTCTTTGGAAACTACCTCAAAAATGCTGACACCAATGGTATTCGCTTGCACATTTTGTTATTAAAATCTTTTATTTAGAAAGTTGATACTGTTGATTGTTGGTTCTTGGTGGAACATTATTATCATCTATATAAAAAATATATATAAATAAATAAATAATAAATAAATAAATATTTCTGGACAAATTACACAGCGCCATCTAGTCACAAATTAAACGCAAAGCTTGTGTGATGGGTACTAGACAACTGATAAATGTACTTAAATACATTTTTTTTTTGTAAATACATACTTATATTATATAGAAGACACCCTGACCAAGACAAACAGACATGTTCACGCACACAAATGATTGTCTTGTGCGGAAATCGAACCCGCGACCTCGGAGTCAAATTGGCCATTGCTAACCATTCGACCATCGAGCTCGTCAAATCTCGTGTCACAGTGTTAGTTACCATACTCGGCTACCGGCTACATACCGGCTTGACCGATTTTTATGAAATTTTATATACATATTCAGTAGGTCTGAGAATAGGTTCTTATCTATTTTTTATGGCAAAACAATGTTTGACGGGTCAGTTAGTAATGTTATATTAAAACACTTGTACTGTTCCACGTAATTGTATTTAATTTTACCGACCGGTTTCGCCGCTAAGGCATTATCAAAGTAAACAGATGGCATTTGTGTACAACAAAGTACAAGTTTTTATTATAACATTATTATTTTTTATTTAGTTTTACAGCGGTGACGCGGTGTGAAATTTGACCCAGTTCCCAGTGTCCATTTGTGTGATTGAGCTAAAATGTAGCACACTCTTTTGGTTCGCATGCCAGTGCACGATTATCTAAATGTGAGAAAGGTAGCGATTTTTTTTTAATTCTACTTCGGGTGGCAGATAAGCATACTGTTCGCCTGATGTGAATCGGTTACCGTAGCCATATTAACGCTCGCAACAAAAAATATCGCTCACGCGCCGCCATCCTCGCAGCCATTGCAGCATCTCCTACGCTTCTGGTGACCTCACTCACTCGCAGGAAGATAACAACCCTCATGGGAATTGTTATTTAGCTGCGGTATTCTGTGAGGTGGAGTTACATTCCCCAGTCCGGTAGCTTACAATTACGCTCCCTACCTCTCTTTTCGCCAGAGTGCGTTTGTTAAGTTGGTTTTGGTTCCAAGATGTTGATAAACCACTTACACCCTTAAGATTTTTAATCCAATATGGCGGCCGCCACAAAATGAGTATAATCTCCACATTAACCCCTATGATATGGGTATCAAACGTACTTGATTATTGATTGGGCGTAGGTAATTTCCCACATTGAGAAACACTGGTTCAGACGCAGACACAATTTAAGCTAGATCTTATCAATACGTCTTGTCTAGATTCTATCTTGACTGGGATAGTCCGAATGCTGAGCGTTTAACGGAACTATTATAGTTGCTTTGATGTCGGTGCTATCGAAGCTACGATCTGACTTGGCAATTTGTAATCGTATGTCTTGATTCAGGGTTAGACTAGATTCCCGAGACTCTGCGCGTCATGTTCGGTAACCTATTTTTAAGCTTTTTTTATACCACTAAAGTGGTAAACAAGCATACGGCCTCCTGATGGCAAGCAGTTACCGTAGCCTATGTAACACCAGTGGCATCACACGCGCGTTGCCGATTCTGTAAAAACCTCTTTACGCCCTTTTCGAAGAACCCCATGCTGTAGTCTCCTGAGAAAATCTCGACAGGCAGTTCATACTAACGCACAGTACACGACCAATTAGGCTTCAATGTGTGAGGACTGAGGATAGGAGGATAGAAGGAGGCCGTGGGCATCATGTCAAACGACTCCTCTGAACACACCCCATTGTACAATCGATAGAACAAACAAAGGGACGCAAAATCTCTTCTCAGACTTATACATATATTATTGAATTTGGTACAAGATTAAGCTGAGGAACTAGTTTTTTTTTTTTTATACTACGACGGGTGGCAGACAAACATACGGCCCGCCTGATGTGAAGCGGTTACCGTAGCCATATTAACGCTCGCAACTTAAAATATAGCTCGCGCGCCGCCACCCCCGCTGCCAACGCAGCATCTCCTTCCTTTCTGGTGACCTCACTCACTTGCTCAGGAACACAACAACCCTCAAGGGAATATTTGGCTGCGGTATTCAGCTTACAATTACGCTCCCTGTCTCTCTTTTCGCCAGAGCTTCGTTTGTTAGTCAGCAGGGTAGTGATGTGCCGAGTCGGCTATTTTTGGTATTCGAATATTTTGGTATTCGTTAAAAAAAGAATCGAATTAGGATTCGAGTCGGAAGACTCGGACAGGTATTCGAGTACTGGCACAAGTATTCGAATACTTCAGGGGACTCGAGTACTTTTTGAATGGAACATTGTAGTTTGCTTTTGACGACAAATCCTAATATTTCATCACAAATCGTTTATGAACGATAGTATTATGTCAATAATAACAACAGATCATTGTATGATCAGTCATTTAATCATAATATAATCATCCTTTGGTAATTATATATGTCATTAGCATGACATATGTATTAAAGCTAACAACTAATAATTTTCAATTGGATTTTTTAACTTTATAATTATGTATACCAAAAAAGTTCTATAGTTCTAGAAGCACGATTTATATGTATATAAGCCAGTGAGATGACTAAAGTTATTGCAACTGAAAAAACTTTGAAATTATATAAAAATCTTAAGAAAAAAAAATAAGAACAATTATGTTCAAAACGTAAACGTAAAAATCTTCAATAAAATTCTTACTACTTAACCAACGTAAAAAAAAATATAACCATTAGTACGGAATACTAATTCTGTGCCATTAGCACAGCCATTAGTTACAAATAAAAGTCCTTTAGCTTAACAAAAAAAGGAACCAAAAATTAAATTATTGTACTACTTTGGTAATCTGCTGAAGTTATGATAATGAGTATTCTTCCTTAAAACTTAGGTAAAAATCATCATATAGAAGTCAACATAAAAATATAATGTAATACAATAATAGCAAAAATCTTACTTTTTAACGTAAACAGCTAATTCTTTGTTTAGTAAGTGATTTACTGTATGCTTGAAGTCAGAAGGTTGCTATTAAAGTACACGACTTAGTATTCGAATACCGTAAGTACTCGAAACCTGTATTCGAGTATTGTGGATTCGAATACAGTATTTTATATACTCGAGTACGTGAGTACCTGCTAGGTATTCGAGTCAGTACTCGAGTCAGTCTGACTCGGCACATCTCTACAGCAGGGTGCACCACGTGCAGGTGAAGTTGGCTTTGGTTCAAAGATGAACCACTTACACTCTCCTAGTAATAGTGATAATTTCAATCCTAGAATTGCTTACATCATGTTACAAGTCTATAAAATAATAATATGACAACTTTTATCCCGAAAAACTGGGTTTTTCCCAAGTAATAAGTAATTTATTGTAACTAGCAATGACCTACGGTGCAGAGACTTGGACGCTGACCGTTGGGCAGATTCACAGACAGACTAAAAGTCGCACAGCGAGCGATGGAGAGCAATGCTTGGAGTTTCTCTAAGGGATCGAATCCGGAACGAGGAAATTCGACGCAGAACCAAAGTGGTCGACATAGCTCTCAGAGTCAGCGAGTTGAAGTGGCAGTGGACTGGCCACGACTGCCGAGAGTGCCGAGTCAGCGATGGCAGTTGGGGCACAAATTACATAATAGTTTGGTTGGGGGTCGAAAGTCTTAGAGTGGAGGCTACGTATGGCGCGATGAAGCGTAGGGAGCCTCTCTCTCTAGATCAGGTCCCAACCGGTGGTCCGCGGAGCACCAGTGGTCCGTGAGAGGTAAAAATACCAGTCCATGATACTTGATACGTAAAACTTATAATAAAAGAGATTAGCACTACCATACAAAATACTGAACAAGTCGAGTTATAGAATAATGGATTTATATGACACTCAGGGACCTTACTACACCCAAGAAAAACCTCGTAGTGGTCCGCGAATAAAATAATACCGGCCAAGTGCGAGTCGGACTCGCGCACGAAGGATTCCGTACCATTATCTATAAAAACGGCAAAAAAAACACGTTTGTTGTATGTGAGCCCCTCTGAAATGTTTGTTTTATTTTAATTTAATTATTTATTTTTATAGTGAACATATAACTAAATATCTGTTAATATTTCAAGCGTCTAGCTGTTGCCGTTATCAATATCGAGCAAAACAAGCGAAAAGATCACGTTTGTTTTTTTAGTATTTGTTGCTATAGCGGCAACAGAAATACATCATCTGTGAAAATTTCAACTGCCTATCTATCACGGTTCATGAGATACAGCCTGGTGACAGACGGACGGACGGACGGACGGTCAGCGGAGCCTCAGTAATAGGGTCCCGTTTTACCCTTTGGGTTCGGAACCCTAAAAATGTTGGGAACCACTGCTCTAGATGGACCGACGACCTCAAAAATGTGGCTGGTAGCGGTTGGATGCAGCAAGCGGAGGATCGCATATGGTGGAAAACATTGGGAAAGACCTCTGTCAAGCAGTCGGTAGATATAGGCTGATGATGATGAATAAGTAATTTTAATAATATCATTTTTATCCCGTAAAACTTAGTTTTTCCCAAAGGAAAAGCAAATATTTGGATAATCAACATTCGCGCGGGAAAAGCCACGGACGGAGTTAGTATACAGTAAATTACCATTACAGTATTATACGGCACATGCTCTCATAGCACATCGTTATTCCAATAATGCACCTAATTAGTGCACGGAAGTGTCACCCGCTAAGTTCTCCGTTAATTTATCATACACAACACATCGCGCGCAGTCGAGCCAAGCAACAGATTTACGTGTGAATAAAAATGATTTAACATTTAATTATATTCTGCAGATGATGTATAGCAGTTGCTTATTACGCCGCCCCTAAGTTTTGTACGTAGGGCACAAAAAAACGGCGAACACGAACTGAGGGCTCGCCTGTTTATTATAAGGAATTGAGGTTAATAAAAGTATCTCCGTAACAAAACAAAAAAAAAATGAATTATGGATTATTTTTAGCACTTTTTTACTTATGTAAAAAAAGTGATAAAAACACTTTTTAGGGTTCCGTACCTCAAAAGGAAAAATGGAACCCTTATAAGATCACTTTGTTGTCCGTCTGTCTGTCTGTCTGTCAAGAATTTCTATGTCGAGAATGCGTGGAGGTATCAAGCTGAAATTTGAACTGTATATTCAGGTCTACGGTCCCATGAAGTTGTAAAAAAATCAAACTGCTAAGTTTACGTAGAAAAAAGTTACGGCGTATTACTACGTTGACCTAGAACTATGAAATTCGGCAAGAAACATCGTTATAGACTACAAGTACAGTAATAAATCTCAAAACTATACATTTGTAAATAGATCTTAAAAAATGTGTGCTTGTTTTTCTAACAAAGCCAAGCCCATATTTTGTTAGATGTTTGACGTTAGATATCAGAAAATACTAAACTGTGTCGCAGGAGACCCGGCTCTAGAAATAAAACCATAGCGTTAAATATTTGGCTTTTACAGTAGAGATTCGGATGGGACTTATACTTGTGTGCAATCAGTCCAGTTGCACACAAGCATTCCTTAACGTGAGCAATGTTTTTTTTTTGTATCAAGCCATGAAATAAGGTATACTGCGAGTAAATGTTTAAAAGCATTCTGGGATTTTAAAGTCAAGGCTTCTTAAATAACCAGCGTCTATGAGCTACGGCCACCCTTGTACATTAGACCGGCCGTATGCTCGTCAGGTACCCAGCCTAGTATAAAAAATATCAAACTTCATTTCATTTACATGGGCATGTTTTGAGAACACTTCTTTAAAATGTTCAGTATCCTCTCCGACCGTGTGTCCCGACCTAATAATACAACATTATGATAACTTATGTCATTCTATTATGAATTTATGGGTTTAAAATGAATGTTTACCATGAACGCGTTTAATTCCTTCTGTCGATGTTAATCTAATATAATAATTTATTATAATGGGCACCATTGAAAATTAAGCGTCTCGAGGGTGGCTTTTCGTGTTTTTTATGGTTTTATTAAATTTATTGTCTGTTTATATTTGACGCTTTTTAAATAAGTCGTTTAGTAATTTTTTTATGGAACTTGGGGCATTTTTAGTAGATAACGTGGGAATCTGGGGTTCACAGTGTGTCAAATCGAATATATACAAGTTAAGCAATAGCGATTGCAAACTGGAAGAGCTCGATGGCGTCGTCACAGTATGAAAGTCAAAGTACTGGTTGTATTACTATGCCGCGGCCGTGGCGTCGTTGTGCGTGCCAGTCTAATCGAACACGCAAGTTAAGCAACGTCGACCGTAGCCTGTCCATGGATGGGTAGTAAATTTGTTTGTAACGCTTTCACACCGAAACTACTTAACCGATCATTATGATACTTTGCACACTTATTCTCAAAGGTATTAAAAAGGACATAGGTTTTACTTATTCTTTATTAAAAATAAATGTAAACGCGGGAGAAGCCGCGGGTGGAAGCTAGTATAAATAAAAATAAATATATATAGCTATATGATCCAACATATCTTAACATATTTGTATAATATACAACGTGTAACTTCAAGTACGCAAAACCTAAAAATAGTTTGTTCAGAATCATGAGTAGAATCAATTCCATAATTTTCATCCATTTTTAAAGTAACTGGTTTTGAAGAATAATAATTATTATTTTTAATTGTCGTGTCTATTATTAAATTGCGCTCGAGAATCATGCGAGAAAATGTGAAGTAGGTAAACAAACGTAATACCGCCGCGTCCAAAAAGTCTTAAGCGCCGTGCAGAGAGAGGCGCTTACGCGTCATTGACGCGACGCTCGCTCTTTAATATTAATATTTGCCTGTCGTAGCCATTGACGCGTCTTTTTGATTAGAAAGCGCCACAGAGCTCAGAAACTATCAGAATTATTAGGAAAACAAAAAAGTGTTCATATCTCTGAAAAATTTTTTTTTCGAAATTATTACTTAGATATATCAATTTATAATAATAAAACTCAGTTGGGGTATTTGAGGTTTTGCGTACTTGGAGTTACACTTTGTATACATAAAATATTATATGACGGCAATTTGACTAATTTAGAGCGGAAGTTGAAGTGATGGCAACAACCCCCGCTCTGACGCAACTCCGAACGCTGGTGGGGCGTGCGAACGATGGCGGCATGGCATGGAGAATAGTCTTGTGCTTAATCGGACACTCTTATGTGCGCACTATAATAGTACAGTCCGATTAATGTACTAGTACACCTTAATAGTACTATTAGTACTCAGAAATTTGGCCGACTATATAATCATGTGATCAATGTAAATTTGGTAATTACAAGCACTATACAGCGCTGTATAAGATTTTCTATGAATAAAACACACGGCGCTGAAAGCGATTTATACCAGTGCAGTGCGCTTACCTCCTATCTCGCTTACTCTTACGATAACATTGCAAGACGCTTTGTCTCTCGGACAGACCACAGACAGACAAGTGTTTCGGGCTTGGATAACCTAGTACACTGTACGAGTGTACGAATAGTCCGATTAGTCCGAATAAGAGTTCGCGTTTTGTAACGTTTCTTTTAGTACAGTGTCAAGTACCGTCACCTATTAGTACATCGTACATGTACTACTCAAGACTAATGGAGAACGGGCACTGCACTCGTAGCAGTGGCCGGCGTCGCACGTATGAACACCACGTGTTCGGTGGAGTGTCATAGTCTTATTACTAATCAGTTGTTATACGTGATTTTGATAGCGAAGTTAGATTGTTGCTTGTTAAATTACAGTCAGTTGTTAGTCAAAGTGATTTTTTGGGTTCCGTACCCAATGGGTAAAAAGGAACTCTATTACTAAGGCTCCGCTGTCCGTCCGTCCGTCTGTCACCAGGCTGTATCTCATGAACCGCGATATTTAGACAGTTGAAATTTTCACAGATGCCGCTATAACAACAAATACTAAAAAACAGATTATAGTAAATATTTAAGGGGGCTCCCATACAACAAACGTGATTTCTTTGCTCGTTTTTGCTCGCAATTGATAACAGCAATAGGTAGACGCTTGAAATATTCACATAATATTTAGTTATATATTCACTTCAAAAATAAATAATTAAATAAAAATAAAACAACAACAAACGTGATTTTTTGCCCTTTTTTGCGTGGTAATGGTACGGAACCCTCGAGCGCGAGTCCGACTCGCACTTGGCCGGTTTTATTCTATATTCCTCGCCCGACAACTCATGCCTATTGCAATCGAAGTGTTCGAGATGAGGTCACCTGACGCTAGGGATGGGCGTTGAATGAACGAACCGTTTTTTTAGACTGTTTTTTGTGCGTGAATGATTAAACTAGTTTACAGTTCACAGATAAACTAGTTTATTCGTCGACTGGTTGATGAGTCCGTTGCGTCGCGTCGCGATCGTCTCGTCTCGTTTAGTGACTTGACAAATGAGATTTTCGTTCGTTTACGTTTACCAATCGTTTATGTCAAGAAATAGTCTTATCGATGACGACGTAAACTAGTCGAAAATTAGACTGTTTTTATTGCATAGCTTTTATCGCGGGCTTTGAGAGCGGCGACCGAATGAAGAAATTCCGTAACGAAACCAAAACCAAAACCAAAACCAAAACCAAAACCAAAACCAAAACCAAAACCAAAACCAAAACCAAAACCAAAACCAAAACCAAAACCAAAACCAAAACCAAAACCAAAACTAAAACCAAAACCAAAACCAAAACCAAAACCAAAACCAAAACTAAAACCAAAACCAAGACCAAAACCAAACAAACAAACAAAAAAAATTGGTTGCCTGTAAAGTCGGTATACGGGCGAAAGTTTTACGTGACAACGACTTTGAGTGGTAAAATGTTTTCGAGTGGAAGGGACGCATGCCTTTCACTTTTTATGTCTGTCTCTCTCGCTCTTAGAAGGGACGCGTGCCTTTCACTCGCTCTCATTGTAAGCGCATAACGTGAGCCAGTTTCTTGAAGTGTCACCCGGCTAACCAATTTATAAGACGTTGTCACGTCAAAAATCGTCGACGACCCACCCACCACGTCGACGACGTAAACTAGTCGAAATTAGACTGTTTTTGTTTTTTAAACTAGTTCATCGTCGACTGTAAACGGTCTCGTTGCGTCGACTGTAAAATCGTCGACGACCCACCCACCACGTCGACGACGTAAACTAGTCGAAATTAGACTGTTTTTAGGGTTCCGAACCTCAAAAGGAAAAACGGAACCCTTATAAGATCACTTTGTTGTCCGTCTGTCTGTCTGTCTGTCTGTCTGTCTGTCTGTCTGTCTGTCTGTCTGTCTGTCTGTCTGTCTGTCTGTCTGTCTGTCTGTCTGTCTGTCTGTCTGTCAAACATTTCTATGTCGAGAATGCGTGGAGGTATCAAGCTGAAATTTGAACTGTATACACAGGTCTACGGTCCCATGAAGTTAAAAAAAAATCAAACTGCTAAGTTTACGTAGAAAAAAGTTACGGCCGTTTATTCAGCAAAAAACGCATATTTCGACACACTCAAAGGAATCAAAACCTATAGGGTACTTCCCGTTGACCTAGAACTATGAAATTTGGCAAGTAACATCGTTATAGACTACAAGTACAGGAATAAATCTCAAAACTATACATTTGTAAATAGATCTAAAAAAATAGGGGGTCTATATTTTTTATAGGGTGTCGAAATTTCAAATTGAAACTACTAGTTCAAATGGGGTATCATATGAAAGGGCTTGATGTACACATTGCAAAATATATTTTATTTATTTTTTTCGACGCATTATTTCTTATTTATAATGAAAAATATCAAATTTAATAATGATACTACGTACCTACGGAACCCTCGGTGGGCGAGTCCGACTCGCACTTGTCCGGTTTTTTTTTTTTAAACTAGTTCATCGTCGACGGTAAACGGTCTCGTTGCGTCGACTGTAAAATCGTCGACGACACCCACAACTAGTCGACGACGTAAACTAGTCGAAAATTAGACTGTTTTTTAAACCAGTTTAACGTTGTGGATAAACGGTCTCGTTTCGTTGACGGCAAACCCGTCGACGACACATCCCTACCTGACGCTACCAACGGAGGAACGACGCCTACATATATATTTATAAGCAAAGCAATAAGAAATAATTACCTAACACATAGGTACCTAACACATAGTAAAGACAGAATCCACGTGGAAAATAAATTGAACCGAGAGAGAGGGGTAATGAGAGATATTCTAATACAGTGCTAATAGTATCAGCATAAACATCAGTTAAGACCGTCTTAGGCCAGTTTACTGAGTACGGTTATAGCGTCGTAATTCCGTGGGAATGAGCCACCAGTAAGGCCGGCTCATAGGCTATACTTAGACTTAGCTTAGAACTAAGTTAGCACATCTATATAATGTCCAGAGTGAGATTACTATTGTTTACGTACGTAATATGTAAGCTCGGTGGTCGAATGGTTAGCAATGGCCACTTTGACTCCCAGGTCGCGGGTTCGATCCCCGCACATAACAAATATTGTGTACATATATGTTTGTGATGTTCTGGGTGTTTTCTATGTGTTATATGTATATATTTACAAAAAAAATATCTCTATATAATATCAGTTATATAGTACCCATAGTCCAAGCTTAGTTAGGGACTATACTATGCTGTTACTCGTAGTTGTTACTTGTGACTTCATCCTTCTTCACATATGAATATTTTGATAAGTTGAGAAAGAAATCCTTTCTGAGGTTCCTTTTTGAGGTTTTTCAACATCTTTGAACCAAAGTCAACCTCACCTGCACGTGGTGCACCCTGCTGACTGACAGAAGAGGCTCTGGCGAAATGAGAGGTAGGGCGTAGCGTATTTTTTTAGCTGCTCGACTGGGGAAGTACCTCCAACTCACAGAATACCGCAGCCAAATAATAATTGCCTTGAGGGTTGTTGTGTTCCTGCGAGTGAGTGAGGTCACCAGAAAGAAAGGAGTTGCTGCGTTGGCAGCGGGGGAGGCAGCGCGCGAGCGATATTTCATGTTGCGAGCGTTAATATTGTTACGGTAACCGCTTCACATCAGGTGGGCCGTATGCTTGTCTGCCACCCGACGTAGTATAAAAAAAAACGGCCAAGAGCGAGTCGGACTCGCGCACGAAGGGTTCCGTACCATTTTCTATAAAAACGGCAAAAAAAAAATCACGTTTGTTGTATGGGAGCCCCCCTTAAATGTATGTTTTATTTTTATTTCATTATTTATTTTTAAAATATTACTAAATATTATGTGAGTATTTCAAGCGTCTACCTATTACCGTTATCAATTGCGAGCAAAAACGAGCAAAAAAAAAATCACGTTTGTTGTATGGGAGCCCCCTTAAATATTTATTTTATTCTGTGTTTTAGTATTTGTTGTTATAGCGGCAACAGAAATACATTATCTGTGAAAATTTCAACTGTCTAACTATCACGGTTCATGAGATACAGCCTGGTGACAGACGGACGGACGGACGGACAGCGGAGCCTTAGTAATAGGGTTCCTTTTTACCCTTTGGGTACGGAACCCTAAAAAGGGTCAAGGGATCTTATGCCTACAGCTAATGTCCCTGTGGTAGTGTGATCGGCTTCAGCTCCGGCGGTAGGGCCTGGTAAGGGTATCACAACAAATGTGAATAAAAATTTGTAAGTTGCGTTGAAATTTATTACATTATAAATAATCCTTACTATATAAAGAAAGTAACTCTGTCTGTCTGTCTGTCTGTCTGTCTGTCTGTCTGTCTGTCTGTCCTGTTTTCACGGCAAAACTACTGAACCGATTTAAATGAAATTTGGTACACAGATAGCTTAGAGCCTGAGGAAGGACATAGGCTACTTTTTAATGCAAAAAAAGGGTTGTAAGGGGTTAAAAGGGGGGGTGAAAGGTTGTATGGAAGTATCGTTATTTTTAGAGCTAGAAGCTTGAAACTTATTTTTTAGGCTGTTGATTCGATTTAAATAAATATGACATTCAAAGTTTGTAAAAGTTTTACCCACACGGGGGTAAAATAACAATAGGGAATAGGGGATGAAAGTTTGTATGGAAATATGTAAAGTATAAGTGAATGTTTTATAAGTTTGCGACAAGAGACAAAATATTAGTGCTATCCTGATGTAGATAACATTTACGCAGTCATTACAAAATGAGAAACTGGCATTGTACAAACAAAGCATTTGACCATCTGTGAATGTAAACAAAAGATAAGAAAGCTTAATAGTTTTATGAATGAGTCTTATGCCTTTGCATGCCGACTCAGTCAGAAGTCGCAATATCCGAAAGGGATTTCTAGGAATCGGTTACAAATGGTTCATAAAAACAAGTTCTTAAGTACAAGTGTAAAAAGTTATACTTAGTATAGAGATTTTGTTTATTTGGGTCAATAAAATTAGTTAAATTTAATTCATTTGGGTTTATAATATTTTTTTTAAATAGGTTTTTATACAATTAAATAAAATACTTAAATAAGTTATTTTCATAATAAGAAGTTTTGTTTTCTGTGTTTACGGTTAAAAGCAAAATAGTTATAGGGGTATAGCGCACTCGGTTCTAAAACTACCATTGAACTTAGCTGATGAGGACATGCCGGTATGTAACATTAGCAAAAGCAGTGAGCGCGGAAGAAAGTTGCAGCAGTGTAAGCTGTTGGTTGGGATGAATGTACAATGTTCCACAAAAGAGCTATATAAGCACTAGATGGCACACTGCAACTCATATAAGTATTAATACGTATGTGTCTTATTTGTAAAATAATTAGCCGAAATATTTAAAAATGCTGCCCAAAGACACTATTCCACGCGGACGAAGTCGCGGGCACAGCTAGTATATTAATATGTAACATACAAATTGAATTGAGACGACACAACAAACAAAGTTGATACTGTTGATTGTTGGCACTTGGTGGAACATTATTATCATAACGTTATAATAAAACACTTGGACTGTTCCACTTAATTATATTTAATTTTAACCGACCGGTTTCGCCGCTAAGGCATTATCAAGGTAAACAGATGGTATTTGTGTTTCTGAACAGAAACACAAATACCGAGAAAAAATACTAAGCACAAACAAGGCCGTTTCATATATATATTTATAGAGGCACGGTAATGTCAATATCTATATAGATAAAATATAGCCTGCAGCTATCTATCTGACGTACTTTATCTTTATTTGAAACAATGTGTTTATTTATTTATGTTTATTTAACACTGGATATACATATAGTACATTATTTAGGTAGTCTGTCAAATTGTTGAACAGTTTGTTGGAAGAAGGTAACTTACGATAGAATCTGACAAGCTTGTAATTAATAAATTATAAATAGTTAATACATTATAAAACATCGATCAGGCCTCCCCTCTCAGGGGAGTGTAGGCCAAATCCTCCTTCTGTCTGAGACGGACGAGAGAGGGTCGTGCTCCTGTAGTGGAGACTAAAATGATCTGATGATGATGATGATGTTGAAATTTGGTTTGTCCTCAGCAATGATGTTTTATAACTATAGCTATATGGTATTAAGCAGCCAACAAATGACAAAATTGTCACATCCGTCAATTTGGCACAAGCTAGAAGACGTGTGACAATGGGTTGAATAATAAAAAAAAAAGCAAATGCTTTCTGTATTTCAAAAATGCACAATTTATTGGCTAAACTAAAAAATACTGATCACAAATCACACGAAAGTACATAATAATAAATGATTTTAACACGTATTTGCAAGGAAAATAGGCGCCATTACGCCCTCAGTGAGGGAAAGAGATAGAAAGTACATTAAATTGCTGATATGATAACGGCAGCAGTCTATGTCCAAGGCGACGTAACTATTCATATACAACAGGAACCGATTTTTGACACTATTTAGTACGGGTATGCCGTATCTATTTATTAATAAAACATTATTGAACTCCGTGGTAATGTAAGAGATACCAAGGACATAATATGCTTTTTGTTGAAATTCACGATTTCGATCTGATTTTTGAAGCCCTAGAGGTAGATGAATTCTCTGCCCAACAATACAAAAAATATTTTAACAGAATTTTCTGGCTATTTTAATCTATTGTAACCACCCTTTTCTGAAGCTCAATATTCTTTGCCTTCTTACAATATGAATAAATGAAAAGATCACTTTGAAGATGTTCTTTAACAATACAATGATGTTCACTGAGAGGGTAATTTGCACTTCACCCCTTAAGTGTGGAGTGCCTCTGGAGGGTTTAATCTCTTGTTGTACGTTCGTGTTTTTGGTTATTGTGTTCATTTTGCGTATAAGTGAATAATATATTGAAAAACGCTTGGCTCAAAGTGGTATTTAAGGTGCATCCACACCGAAGTCACTTTTGTTTTAGTAATATTTTGCCACATGGTAACATTTTATTAAGATTTCCTACCAGTTGAACGGTTGCCTCCCCAACCCAGCGTGGGGAGTGTAGGCCAAATCCTCCTTCTGTCTGGGACGGACGAGAGAGGGTCGTGCTCCTGTAGTGGAGACAAAAATGACCTGATGATGATGAACAGCGGGATGGAGTATGCTCTAACCCCTTCAATTGAGGGAAGACTCATATCCCAGCAGTGGGATGAATAAGGGTTGACGATGAGTTCATCACTAATATTTTTTTTATACCACTAGAGTGGAAACAAGCTTACGGCCCGCCTGATGGACAGCAGCTACCGCAGCCTCTGAACGCCTGTAACACCAGAGGCATCACACGCGCGTTGCCGACCCTGTAAAAATCTCTTCACGCCCTTTTTGAAGAACCCCATGCTGTAGTCTCCTGGGAAAACCTCGACAATAATAATGAATTAGGAATGAATTGTTCCCAATTAATCTCCAGTAGTGAGATGGAAAAAAATTCAGGCAATTTGATCTAGGTACAATACTTCGCGTGCTTCCACTACCAGTTAGTTCATGCAAACTATTAACGGCCGGCACACCCATTACTGTTAGTAGATGCATGAGACTGTTTTGGTCGTCACTGCTCCAGCTACTGCGGTCGTCTCTGTGACTCTGCCGCTGCCCCGTCGCCGTCTATTTGTCTGTCTGTTTAAACGTTAAACGCTCATCACGGCGGCGAAACGATTGTGCCAATTTCAATACATATATTTTTTTGTTATTTAATCTGGAGATCTACCGCCGAAGCCGAAACCGATTACTATCCAATATATTGATTGGAAGACTCCGCTGGCTCGGGCACGTAGAGAGAATGGGGGAGGATCGTGCCGTAAAAAGAGCCTTCATGGGACAACCAAGTGGTAGCCGACCGATTGGACGTCCGAGGTACCGCTGGAGTGACGAGGTGCTGAAGGACCTGCGGAACCTTGGAGTTAGCAATGGAGAATGTTACTAGGTATGCCAAATCGCTTGAAATGTTGAAAATGTCTCAGTAAAGCCTGTACGTATACAAACACGCTAGTTTTTGTTGTAGTCAAAAATAATTAGTAGTTTTGATTTTCTATGTATTCAAAGTTTCAAAAAATATCGAGTCCCGCTAACAGTCACGTGACCGCTTGTGACGTCATTTCACAACGCGTCGCGCGGGCCATGGCTCGCTTAGTATTAGGGATGTGACCCTCTAATTATAGTATTTAATTAATTCTTATAGTAATTAAAATTTAAATTAATTTATAATAAAATTAATTTAAATAAAATTTAATTAATTATTATTATTATAGTATTTAATTAATTATTTAATTGTAATTATAGTATTTAGGTATAATTTCAACGGCACGAGCGCGCGACCGCGAGCGGACTGAGTGAGGAGCCAGACTAAGCGTGTTGTCCGATGACGTCACACAGCCCGCGTCGTACGGTTACAACTTGTTTTACTTCTAAATCGGAAACTAATTGACATATCGAAGTAATTCTTTCACTAGTATTTTTTATTTTTGACAGAGAATATGGAGTGCTAATAATCAAAATTAGTTAACATTCTTCATTAGCTAGAGTTGTCCCGGGAACGAAAGGCATAGCGTCTTCTGGTGTCGGAGGCGAAGATCCACTTTGGGTCATTGCGCCGTACCAGTAAGTAAGTATTTTAATTGGAAAAATAAGTCTTCCGATTTTGTTATTGACAAACATCTTCAGCTTAATTTGTAGAGCTCCAGAGTTACTAAAAAGGCTTACTACAGGACCGACGATTACCTTAATGATAAAAATGTATGGCAAATTCTCGGCACAGGATGTGAAGCACAGGCGTCTTATCTTTACAAGTAGTATTGTGGATATACATATTTAGACTTTATACAATATGTATATACACTCTATACTATGATTTTTTTTATATTTTTATTTTTTTACTATTTTATTTTACTTTATTATTTTTTTTTCTCTTATTTTGGTCGAATACCATTTTTCTTTTTATTGTAATATGATAATATTGTATGGCTATTTAAAAAAAAAGACCTATATTGACAGAGTTTCTTTCGGCATTTCTTCTCGTCAATGGACATTCCGAAATGCTGGTAGATAAAAAAATATACCTAATTGTAAAAGACGTGTCTAAGTGCCCGCGAGGGCCCACAGAATAAAGAATTTTGACTTTGACTTTGACTTTGAGTTTCTATCAGCTAAGCTGAACACAAATACCATAAATCTAAGCTGAACTTTAATTAACGCAATCGAAAAATCCGATGGTAAGCGGCAGGGTCGGGTTATGCATGTTGGGGTCCCTAGGCAATGCTCGTCTCGGGCCCCCCTACCCTCTCCTAACTTCCTAATATATTCTGTACAACACGACACATTTATTTATTATTTATAATTACGCTCTTTTTTACTGCGTTTTTTACAATATTTTAATTTTTATTTAATACAATAAGACTCGGAGAATTCCCCGGTCATGCGAACTAACCAGTACTGCCAACCTTATGAAAGTAGCGTGGCATCGAATATACTTACCCATCAATTTTTTATTGTATAAGAAACATTGTCCATTCTTTTCTTGAAGCGCGGGGCCCCTGGGCAACTGCCTACATTGCCTATTGGATAAAACGGCCCTGGTAATCGGCTTCAGCTTAGCTGGTACCCAGGAGATCTACTGGCGAAGCCGATTCAGATCGATTTGTATGATTCTTATAACCGGACTGCGGTGTAGGTATGAGACAAACAAGTTCAACTCAATCGTAAAAGCTCCGGGGTGCCATTAAGTTAAATACGTTTTCAGTTTAGTGGTAGGCACTAAGCTGAAATTGTGGCGATTTTTGGGGTGTAAGTGGTTCATCAACATTTTTGAACCAAAGCCAACTTCACCTGCACGCGGTGCACCCTGCTGACTGACAAACGAAGCTCTGGCGAAAAGAGAGATAGAGGGCGTAATTGTAAGCTACCCGACTGGGGAATGTACTTCCACCTCACAGAATACCGCAGCCAAACAACAATTCCCTTGAGGGTTGTTGTGTTCCTGCGAGTGAGTGAGGTCACCAGAAAGGAAGGAGATGCTGCGATTGCAGCGGAGGTGGCGGCGCGCGAGCGATATTTTATGTTGCGAGCGTTAATATGGGTACGGTAACTGCTTCACATCAGGCGGGCCGTATGCTTGTCTACCCGTTGTAGTATAAAAAAAAAATAAAGATTTTGACTTTCGAAATGGAAAAAATCGATTTAAATCGGCTACACGATTGGTTTAAATTATTGTATGTTATTATAATAATATAGAACAGTGTACCGCAAAATGTGTGCCGCGGCACTCTGGTGTACCGTGATCATTAGCTGGTGTGCCCCAGAAAAATAAGGTTATCTCATAAAGCTAAATAAACAGACGGAAGAAAAATACTTACACTAATAAAAAAATATTTTTTCATTTATGTAGGTACGTCCAAAAATTTTCGTTTTCCTAGATGCACTTTAAACACAAAAAGTTGCACTTTAAACAAAAAAAGTAGTACAATCACTACATAGTATAAAACAAAGTCGCTTTCTCTGTCCCTATGTCCCCATGTATGCTTAAATCTTTGAAACTACGCAACGGATTATGATCCGGTTTTTTTTAATAGATAGAGTGATTCAACTGGAAAGTTTATATGTATAATATATGCATAACATAGTAGAAAAACACTGATAATTTAGAGGTTTCTAATGTGAATTTTTTTGCTCTTTCATTGCAAACGCTGGCTGAACCCAACGAGATAGATCAAAATAATGTAGTACAGTATTGTTCACCTTAAAATGGTCTACAAAAAAGTTCGCGATGGTATATGTCTATCTCTTAGTGGTAACACACAATAACCGTTATTTTATCCTTTGCTTTTTACAAGAAATAATGCCTTATTTACGAAGCGATTTTAAGCAATACAGAATTAATCCTTATCCAATTAAGTACCTTAAATACATTGCGCATTTAATATAGATCAATATGGCCCTTCACAGCATGTAATTTAAATGAATAGTTTAGAAGATATTACACATTTAAAATGCAGGGACATAACGGCTGTGGCGGTACCGGCCGCGGAGCCGGCGGCGTGTGCCTATAACTGGGGAAGGACTGGATAGGACAAAGCGCAAAGACCTTCTGTAGTACATTTAGTATCAGCATTGCACCCGTGCGAAGCCGGGGCGGGTCGCTAGTTATTTATATTTTAATAATAGTTAGCTACTTAATATATGCTCCAGGGGTGGAAGTGTTAAAGGGCATCACGCCGCGAGTAACTTCGGAGAAAGCGCAGCACACCTCTCGACACCCCTGAGTCACTCACACCGGTGTTGCCGCTGGCCGTTTTCCTGGCATTTCGGGGGCCCATCTAGTGAGTGGCAAGCCACCGCCTGCCGCAAATAACTAGCAATAAAAGCAGTTATGGCAGGCGTCCGTCCCTCTTCTGTAATAGCCCGGTATTTAGTTCACCCAGACCTCATCTCCATAACCCATTTATTTTCCATCACACTTCGCAATAGTCTCAACGCATGCCGAGACCTGTTCATGGGTATGTCGTTCCATTGACATATCCCGGAGCGGGTCACAGCGGGCGTACAACATTACATCAAACTTCTTAAAGGGGCCTCTACGCGTTGGATCTATATCCCCGCGCACGCCTGTCAAATGACCGGGCTAGACCCGTGATTTAAGAGAGTATACTGTAATAATAGTACATGTACTACGTATTACTTATACTACGATTACTATACTATACATATACTATATTACTATTCGGTGGTAATGTACTACGTACTACTACATGAACAATGCCGTCTGTGCAGAGCTTGAATGAGCGTGTATGCGTGCGGTGCCATACAAACCGTTACAGATTCGTTTCAGAGAGATGCGGTCGTTATAAGACAACGGCAGGTAGTGGCCATACTGTACGTAGTACTATTGTTTGTCCTGTTTTTTTATACGAGAGGGGGGGGGGGGGGAACGAGCATGTGGATCACTTAATGGAAAGCAATCACCACCGCCTATGGAGATCAGCAGCACCAAGGGGTCGCTGATCCGTTGCCAGCCTATACTACTTCCTTTATTTCTTTCTTTTTGGTGACCTTAGTAACTTGCAGGAACACAACAACTTTCAAGGGAATTGTTATTTGGATGCGGTATTCTATGAGGAGGAGGTACTTCCCAAGTCGGGCAGCTTTAAAAATACGGTATGCCCTACATCTCTTCTCGCCAGAGCATCGTTTGTCAGTTGCATCACGCGCAGATGAGATTGGCTTTGGTTTAAAGATGTTGACGAACTACTTATACCCCACTGTGGTATTTGTGAGATGTAAACAAAACGACGCTACTATAGTAATAGGACCTCTAGGAAAGTTCAATAACTCCTCTGGTTAAACCGCAGAATAAATAATAATTCAAATAATAGAGCAGCTATAGTTCTTCGCACTATGAGATGTCATATACAGCGGAGATCATGATATCCTGGTCGTTACGTAACCACAACGTCTTGGGAAATAATAATGAATAATATTGCGATTCCAAGGAGCTCTAAATAGTACACAGACTAATAAAAACCAGACGGAGCAATGCAAACAGAAGGAACAAATAGTGTAAATAGTTGCCGAGTTCAATGTCGAATTTTCCGCTTGGATTTCTCCGGAGACGTCCGGTGCATCCCAAGCGAGGCCGCCGGTTGTAAATATTCGGATAGAGATGGATACTGCCGCAATACTATCGATATCGATAGTAAATTAATTTATCTTTATAAGTCTTTTAAAATTTAAACGCTAGTCTTGAGTAGTACATGTACTATGTACTAATAGGTGACGGTACTTGACACTGTACTAAATGAAACGTTACCAAACGCGAACTCTTATTCGGACCTAATCGGACTATTTGTACAGTGCACTAGGTTATCCAAGCCTGTCTGTCCGAGAGACAAAGAATAAAGCGTCTTGCATATAATGTTGTCGTAAGAGTAAGCGAGATAGGAGGTAAGCGCACTCCACTGGTATAAATCGCTTTCAGCGCCGTGTGTTTTATTCATAGAAAATCTTATACAGCGCTGTATAGTGCTTGTAATTACCAAATTTAGATTGTAAAATGATTATGTTATCGGCTACATTTTTGAGTACTAAAAGGTACTAATAGTACTATTAAGGTGTACTAGTACATTAATCGGACTGTACTATTACAGTGCGCACTTAAGAGTGTCCGATTAAGCACAAGACTATTATACGCATAATTAAGCCTGTTATCCACTCCTTAATACACTCTTATAATAACACTCCTTAAATTAGGAGAAGCAATTCTTATATGCAACAGACGTGATTTTTTTGCCGTTTTCATAGATACGGAACACTTCGTGCACGAGTCCGATTCACACTTGCCCGGTTTTTATAGCTTTCTTTGTGTAACGACAGTCAAGACTTTGAATATTAGTTTTTTTTTTATATTAGACTAGGATTATGTCCATGACAGGTAACGGAGCTGTCAGGCACGCTCACTTCCCGACGTCTACCCCCGGCCTGAGGTAGAGTGACAGAGCCGACGGAAAACTTACTCATTGTATGACGGAACGGGGGATACGGGTAGACGGAATGAGTACTGACGTATAGTATGGATACATCCCGATGGTCTCTTGTGTCAAGGATATTATTTAGGATTAGACATTACCGTAATGTTTTGTTTTAATTTCGTCTGAGTATTGCTGTCTGTAATATCTATCTGGAAGATACTAATTAATTGTCTCGAAAACACTGTTAAATTATCACAGTTTATATCGATGTCGATGCTATCATCGACGTCACTACACACAACACTGACCGCACTACATGTTCTTGGCTTCAAGCGAAGACGTTCACTAATGTAGGAAGGAACACAGCAATACCAATTATCTACCCACATTCATATTGCATTGGCAATGAGATTCAAATTCTTGTGTAAATTATTATTCAAGTAATGCAGAAAACAACGAGTTTCATATTAATATGCTCCTAGTGCATGAATGAATGCATCGCCCAATAGACAAATTTTATTCTTTGATTTGTTAAGTAAGGACGTCACAATAATACTCGTATATATAGGTGAAACGATTACTCGGATAACATAAAAACTTCTCGAGTTAGGATAACTTCAAAATCACAAACGTCAATTGCGAGGTGAGACAATTGGAGCACTTATCGAGTACATTTTAGACGCTTGTGGCATATTTATAGTATTTACGATATCATTGGGAGTAACCTATTGTGAAATATGTATTGTTGACGACGCAAGAGCGTCGCCAGCCAGGAAGGGACGGAAGGATAAGAAAATATCACAACTTTCTTCTTAGACATACCTTTATAAAATATTAATACGAGTATTTACGTAAATCTACATACTTTTTTATCCTTTTTCTATCTTTGCGGTTAGCCAAGACAAAACTCCTTACTATCTGATGTAAAGATGTGCTCTTCTATGGGTTCTTTTAAATCGACGTTGAAAATAAGTATTCTTTGATATAACCTTGAACTTTTAGTACCATCATCATCATCATCAGGCCCATTTTAGTCTCCACTACAGGAGCACGACCCTCTCTCGTCCGTCCTAGACGGAAGGAGGATTTGGCCTACACTTCCCACGCTGGCCAAACGAGTTGGGGAGGCCTGATTGATATTTTATAATGTATTTCCCTTAGTCGCCTTGTACGACATCCACGGGAAGAAACGGAGTGATTCTATTCTAGTCTGCCGGGCCGGAAACCACACGGCCCATACCAACCAACTGTATTGTATTTCAATAATACGTAGTGTACCTAATAACTAATTTAAATTAGTTCTGTGTTTGTAGTCACTTCCACACTCGCTCGGTAGATACGTATTTAAAGAATCCTCTATCTTCTTCTTCTAATATATAAAATTCTCGTGTCGCGGTGTTTGTTACCAAACTCCTCCGAAACGGCTGGACCGATTTTTATGAAATTTTGTGTGCATATCGGGTAGGTCTGAGAATCGGCAAACATCTCTTTTTCATACCCCTAAATGATAAAGGTGACACGCCCCTAAATATATTTATTCTATTGACAATTTTTTATTTTATTTTTATTTCTTCTTCTACCGTCAACCCCTTAATTTATATGGCAAAACAACATTAGCCGGGTCAGGTAGTTAAACATATAAATATAGGGTAACATATAACATACATATAACAAACATATAACAAACATATAACATAAGGGTGACTAAGAGAGGAGCTCGGTGGCGTTAAGCCGTCGGTCCCGGCTGTTCTCATTAGATGACAGTCGTTAAGCCAAGTCAGTGCGGCTGCGCCAGATGTAAACCTAGCAAGGGACATTTTTGACAAAAATGTTTTTATTGCAGAACCGTTATAAACTAGTAAGTCCCTACAAATTAAAAAAAACACCCACGCGAAAATCTACAAATAACCAGAGTTTTGAAAACTCATAACCTAGTAAGTGCACTATGTTATGTATCATTCCAGAAATATTTACAAACCTAGTATGTCGCACTGACCATTATCAAACATAACGAGTCTCTGAGACTTGCTAGGTTTTTAAGTGGTCGATTAAAAATTGGTAGGTTAAAAATTGTTCAACGGCTAGCTTGATTTACGTTTTGGCGCTCTCCTGTAAAATTTTGGTTTGAGCACTTGCTAGGTTTTCATCTGGCGCAGCCGAGTGGCCTACAGGTGGCTTGAAAACACTGGTCTGCGCCAACCCGCAGTTGCGCAGCGTGATGGAGTGCGCTTCTTCGATTGAAAGGATACCTGTATGCCAGCAGTGGGAATAAGGATTGACGACAAACCACAAATAAGTCCTAACATTAACCTAACCTATAGCCGTTGGCAATAAACGAGTATTGCTCGCGTATTGGTACCCCCGTTGCTAACGCAGCATCTCCTCACATGGTAACTTAAATTCCATTCATTGTATATAGCGAATAATATTTTTTTTTATCAAGTGAAACTAGTTTGCAAGCAAGAGCAAACGTCTCTTTTTTTTACATACAAGTTACTATAATAAATATTCAAAGCCGTCCGTTCCTCCTCACAACATTAAATATGTCTTGAAATCCACACAGAATACAAAATGGCTGCAATAAACCATTTTCATACACAAAGCCTGAGACGGACCGACGAACCTATATCTTAGTAAAGCCTCGGGCGTTCCGTTTTACGGTGTAATGTCGGATTTCTATCATCTGTCGGCATCTTGGGAACTTTGCTCTAGTATGTGTATAAACAGCGTGTGCTTTGACTCGCCTAAAATTTTAAGTCTTAATTTTATTCTACTGATCATTGACCTAAACTTCCAACGTATAATTATTGTCTGACCTAACTGATGTTTTTGTGCTATTATCGTTTGGCCTAAAAATCGAAAGTTTTAATTTTAGAATCTCTAATATTAATCGTACTAAAATCTTTTCACATACCTGCTCTTTTGATATTATGACGACTACATCGAAGTATTGTTAATCCCATAGGGTTGGGCGTGGGGCTTCCAATTGTTCTTCTTTTTGTCGGCGCAATAATAATATAATAAAAAAGAACAAAGGAGTATAGAGGAAATAATGCATGAATTGTAAATAAGTAGTAGGGATAACGTCGAATGTGGGAATTTACGGTTCGGGGAAAAAAAATAGGGAATTGAAAATAGGCTAAGTAAATTAAGGACGAGTGAATATTGTGCGAAGATAAGTTAGGACCATAATTTGTATGTCAATGACAATTTGATCGCCTTCCTTCAATTGAATAGAATAAAATTATGACATTTTTAAACAAATCAAATCAAATCAAAATATCTTTATTCTTTAGACTTTATAAAACACTTAGAAACGTCATACAAATTAAATATAAATTAAGAACATGTATCTAAATCATTACTACTCTAAATCCTTTAAAATAATTCGAATAGCTTTACTTTCATCACAATCTTGAATGTGAAAGTAAATTTAAGTGCCAGTTCCGGCGACAGGGCTTCTTGAGAAGAACTGGCAAGAAACTCAAGGCCGACTCTTTTAATTGCCAATATCATTAACAAAACATAACAAGAGCAATTCATTTACAAATACTTTTATCATTTATGTAATCTGAGATACAATAGTAAGCCTTTTGACATAGTCTAGTTTTGATATATTTCTTAAATTTACCCATGGATAATTTTAACGCGTCGTTTGGAAGTTTATTGTAGAAGCGTATACATTGACCTGGGAACGAGTTAGAGATTCTATGGAGCCTAGTAATATGCACAGCGAGTTTGTTTTTATTTCTTAAATTTAATTGATGGAGATCAAGAGAGAAACAGCCCTTCACATGCCCACTGTGTCTCCTGTGTAGCCAGGTTTAACAGCGGCGACCACCAAAAAAGCAATGAAGTCCACAGCAGTCCCCGTGGTAAAACTGCGGCTGTCTTGTAACGCATATCTAATTTCATCAGAAAAAAATAGTAGGAGTAGGAAACTTTGGGAATTTAGTAAAATTCCCAAAGTTTCCTACTCCTACTAATTTTACTTGAGGGTTCATCTCTTTAAGCTATTAATGCTTTATTGCTGTCTCTCACATGGCCAAGAGGTTTTCAGACAACCTATCATGATTCAGTGATTTTTCTATATGTGGGAGCTGAAAATCTGAAAACATTGGTGTTGTTTTAGCACATGCGCGCTTTTTAAACATGTTCTTAAATTGTGAATCTTTATTTAAGTATTTGTCTTAGATTATGTGAAACATCGACCCAATAAATGTTATATCCATCTATCAACCATGTTGTCGTCTCGCTTACACCGTCACTATATCGTATGTGAGTGAGATGAATATATGTCCTGCGAAGCACGGATAAGCCCGAATTAAACAAACCCATCCATAGATTAACAACGGTCAACATTACTTAACTTGCGTGTTCAATTAGACTAACAACGAAGCTATATATCGCTGGTAGTAGATATTACATCTACGGGCAATTGAATATTCTACACCGAACCCCACAAAGGGAATATAGTGAAGTAGTTTCGGGAAGCTGGCTGACCGCTGCTCTTAGCGGCTTAGTTTACGACCATCCTAAATTAATTACATAATGAACACATTATCCGTAAATTAAATTACCACATCACAAACTGGATTAAAAATGCGTAGCGCACCTTTCATAATAAAAAGTGATTTTTCTTCGTAGCTAAATTAACGCAAGCAACATAAAATATCGACCGCGCACCGCCACCCATATTATTTGGCTGCGGTATTCTGTGAGGTGGATTACCTTCCCCAGTCGGGTAGCTTACAATTACGCTCCCTGCCTCTCTTTTCGCCAGAGCTTCGTTTGTCAGTCAGCAGGATGCGCCGCGTGCAGGTGAAGTTGGTTTTGGTTCAAAGATATTGATCCAACTTACACCCCAACTCAGCTCACCAACTCATTTCTCTGCCGAACCAAAAAGGTGTGCCGGCAGTGAATTCCACAAATTCACTGCCGGCACACCTTTTTCCCTCTTCCTATAAAGGTTGTTTAGACGAAGCGTGAAGAAATACTTTCATCTTATCTTATCTTAGAACGAGTCCAGTGCTGCAGCACCCAGCGTCGGACTGGCCATATAGTCGAGGTGGCATTTGCCAGCCGGGCCCCAGCCTGCGCGGGCCCCCCACGGGCCTGGCTTGCGGGGCATGCGGCAACCGTAGGATAATATACCATCCATAAATATACCATCTACCATCATCTAGTTTTGGGCCCCGGGCTTGTCAGCCACCCGGGCCCTTCTGGCCCAGTCCGACCCTGGCAGCACCGGTGACACGTCGACCCTCATGGATCTTTTGTGTTCTCCCTATTCCTTTAGTCACTTTCCCCTGACTGTCTGGAGACATGTTCCATGTACTTTAAGCATGCCGCTTATTGGGAAGAGCATGTAGTTATTATTATTATGTATCTCTTTTTAATCACGGGTCAAGCCCGGTCATTTGATAGGCATGCGCGGGGATATGGATCCAACGCGTAGAGGCCCCTTTGAGAAGTTTGATGTAATGTTGTATTATTATTATTTTTTAATTTATGGACAATTTTACACAGCGCCATCTAGTCCCAAATTAAGCACAAAGCTTATGTTATGAGTACTAGACAACTGATAAATGTACTTAAATACATTTTTTTTTGTAAATACATACATAAAATACATAGAAAATACCCAGACCAAGACAAACAGACATATTCATGTACACAAATATTTGTCTTGTGCGGGAATCGAACCCGCGACCTCGGAGTCAAAGTGGCCATTGCTAACCATTCGACCACCGAGCTCGTCAATTATGTAAATAGTTATGTAAATATATATATATTATATATAAACATTTATGTGGTGAACAATTTTTTTGTCTTGAGTTCTTGAGTGTGGGCGTTCCATCCATACTAATATTATAAGTGTTAAAGTAAGTAAATTCGTTTGTTTGTTATTTCTTCTCGCCAATGGCAGCTCCCCTAGACCACGCGGGGGAAGCCACGGGTAATAACTAGTTGTAAATATTTTGAAAAATGGAAAAATTCACCTGCCCCTCTAGGTGGGATTTGAACCCACGACCTCTCGATGACCGGTCGAGTGCTCTTCCAACTGAGCTACCAGGAAGGTTTGTGTTGCTGACGAATTTTTGCATCTTATATTGTACTGCGTGAGTCACAGTGTGGCGTCATCAACCTATTAAGTAATTACACTACTAAACAAAAGTAGGTCTGGGTATGCTTTTAAATACTTGGGTTGTCACGAGGTGGACCACCAGCGCTGCGCTAATGGCAGTGATGGCGGGATGGATTTCGCTCATTTGCTGCAAGAACGGCATAATTAAAGTCAACATGCCTTTTTCGTACATGATTTCGCAATTTATTCTAAGCTTCTAATTCACTTATACACACATAACATTTGAGAACTGTCTAATTAAATAAATAAATAATAATAAATATTTCTGGACAATTTACACAGCGCCATCTAGTCCCAAATTAAGCGCAAAGCTTGTGTTATGGGTACTAGACAACTAATAAATGTACTTTTTTTTTTGTAAATAAATACGTATAATACATAGAAAACACCCAGACCAAGACAAACAGACATGGTCATGCACACAAATGTTTGTCTTGTGCGGGAATCGAACCCGCGACCTCGGAGTCAAAGTGGCCATTGCTCCACCACCACATTCGACCACCGAGCTCCTCAAATTATTTTTTAATTTTGTAATTGTTGCAATTAAAAATGTTATATGGTTATACCTACAAGCGTAAAAGTGATTTAAGTGCAATAATGACATAAATGTAAGTTATGACCATATTGTATCAAATGAGCGATATAGTCTTTATTTCCTTTATATTCATAGAAAACATATGAAATTCAACGTTAGGCACTATCTACGTATGGACACGAATTCAACGTACATTTCAATATTGTGCCTACATTTATTATTTCCGTTATCAAAATTATTTCCCGCTGTAATGCCTGACCCAATGGATGGACGATTAAAAATGGCGGTGATTGATTAACGTTGAATCAACGTAGATTTAAATAAGCATATTACGCAAATTCACAACTGTTGTGTGTAGGTGGCGCCAGTTTGTTTACCAGCACGCACAGAGGTTATTTTTTTATCTTTATAAACACATTACGACACTTTCCTTTCTTCACTTTCCTTCAGGCAATGTGAAGATATTTTGACCGACCACATTAAAAAATAATCAAACAAGCGTCTATTACTCTACGAGTGGCCATAGACAGAGCAAGCTATAGACAAACTGATAGCTTCAAAAAGAGTAACTTACGCCATCATCACACCCCTGTCACTCCATACAAATGTCGCGTCGTGAACTATTACATAAACAACGACGTCTGTGCAGAGCGCGAATGAGCGTGCGGCGCCATACAAACTGTTCCAGATTTGTCTCAGAGGGGAGGTGAGGTCGGCGCGAGAGAGCGGCAGGGAATGGCCGTACTGTACGTAGTACTATTACTTATACTGTGCCATCATGTAAGAAAATGAGACACATAGACATACATACATAGACATACATACACTTTGACGTGAATACGTCTTTCAAATAGCTTCCATAGCCAGGCAATTAAAAAAAAACCGGACAAGTGCGAGTCGGATTCGCCCACCGAGGGTTCCGTAGGTACGTAGTATCATTATTAAATTTGATATTTTTCATTATAAATAAGAAATAATGCGTCGAAAAAAATAAATAAGATATGTTTTGCAATGTGTACATCAAGCCCTTTCATAATTATGATACCCCATTTGCACTAGTAGTTTCAATTTGAAATTTCGACACACTATTAAAAATATAGACCCCCTATTTTTTAAGATCTATTTACAAATGTATAGTTTTGAGATTTATTCCTGTCTATAACGATGTTACTTGCCAAATTTCATAGTTCTAGGTCAACGGGAAGTACCCTATAGATTTTGATTCCTTTTTTGCTGAATAAACGGCAGTAACTTTTTTCTACGTAAACTTAGCAGTTTCATTTTTTTACAACTTCATGGGACCGTAGACCTGAGTATACAGTTCAAATTTCAGCTTGATACCTCCATGCATTCTCGACACAGAAATTCTTGACAGACAGACAGACAACAAAGTGATCTTATAAGGGTTCCGTTTTTCCTTTTGAGGTACGGAACCCTAAAAAACGAATGATACCAAAATCAGGGGATACAGTTTGGTGTTGCAGCTACAAAATTATCATCTCCATCCAAAATTCAATCAGACCACACTGGATAGAACAAAGAATTTATTACGCTAAGTAAGGACTATGGAACATCGCGTGCGGGGGAGGGGGAAGCGCTGCCATTTTGAGATAATTTTAGTTCATAGTCCACGACACAGCCACACCCTATTTTATGGGTACGAAACTACACAGCGATATGCAGGAAGATCTCGTATATTTTGTAAAATAAATGATAAAAAACATTTAATATCTCAGATGATACATCGTACGCCGACATAGCATAACGTATATGTGCCGCTTCCAGATTCCTTTTTTGTCATATTCGTAGAGATCGCTTTACCGATAATACTGTTTTTCGTGCTTTTATTGGGTTCCGTATTCAAACGAAATTACTTTGTCCGTTTCGTCTGTCTATCCATTTGTTACAAGGAACTTTTGGAACCCTAATATATGTAATGCAACTATGACATTTTAGACATAGACTCGCCCAACTAGGGCCACATGCAAACATTACGGCAGTAAGAATTGGCCACAAAGCGCGTACTTGGTTCTTACACATTTATACATGCAGTACGCAAAGAAAGAAAAAGAACGTGAACACACAGGAAAGTATTTAATCTACAAATTAAAAAATATATTATTTAAAGTATAATAATATTTAAAAAAAATAATGAAAAATTAAATCAGATCAAGATGCAGATAATAATTAAGAATATAATGGATTACAATAAATTTATTTAAATGAATATTATTCTGTAAAAAAGAATTGAAGGTGGATTTAAATATAATTTTATTTAATTTAATAAAATGATTAAAAATTAAAATGTGTACATGCCCGTGTATTGCCCGTCGCTTTCATATATAAATTTGATTGGCGCTAACGTTTTGCCACGATGGGAGACTGAGTGAATGCCGGGCAATTACCTTGTTTCTTCTTGGAGGTTCTTGTTTCACATTGGAGGCACATATAACGCATCTATAGACAAAAACAACTTAGCAACACACTTATTACTTTCACTGTGTTTTATACTACGTCAGGTAGGTTGTTTATCACAAATGGCCCGCCTGATGTGAAGCGACTCTATAGACCCTTTAAACATAAAATATCACTCGCGCTTCGCCACCTCTGCAGCCATCGCAGCAACTCCTTCTTTGCATGTAATTGAGTTCCAAGGCAGCTGCAGTCTTAGTCCCGGGACTGCAATGGACTTGTTCATTGCCTTTTTTGGTGGTAATTGTCAGGTGCCGGAACTGAAGGCACTTTTACTTCCCGATGCCCAGAGACGCCTACCCCCGGCCTACAGTAATGTGACCGGTATTTAATCAGTGCACCACGTGCCATTTTTGAGCCAAAGCTAGCTTCGCCTGCTTTGGCTCAAAAATGGTTATGACCACCTTACACCCAATAGCCAAGTTAACTGATTACCTTCGTCACTCCCCGGCCACTTCATACAAATATCGCGTCATTAAATTACATTAAATACTACATAAACAATAACGTCTGTGCAGAGCAGAAATGAGCGTGTGTGCGTGCGGCGCCCCACCGCCGAAGCGGAAGCCGATTACCTTCGAATATTTTGGTTCGAAAAATATGTCTTACGTTTTAGTTATTAACAAACATCTTCAGCTCGGTCAGTAGAGCTCCAGGGTTTCTAACAGATGTGCTAAACACCTTAACTCTAAGCTGAAGTTTGATATACGCAATCAAAAAATTCAATGGATGGGTGACGAGTTGTACTTTTTCGGAAGCTAAAAAATATCTTTGTTTTGTTGGCCGTGTGTGAAGAAGCGTTGTCATGATGTAGGAGAAGGCGGCTTTTTGGTACTCTTTCGCGAACTTTTTCTAACACCGTGGGTAAACAAATGGTAGAATACCACTCGGCATTAACAGTACACTCTTTTCATCTTCAAGTGGAATTGTGCAGATGGGACCCGTAGCTGAGAAAAAAAAACGCGATCATTTTTTTACCAACGTTTCTCGCCTGCCTCAATTTTGTTAGTCTGTTCTCATTTTCAAACACCCATTCACAAGATTGCTGTTTTTTTTTCGGGTTCAAAACAATAAATCCACGTTTCGTCTCCTGTGACAATGTCATGAACAGCATTAGAATGGATGCTACTGAAGTACGACCACGGACTTGTACTTCAGTAGCATCTGTGAGCACCATTCCATGCGAGCCCGCTTCTGCTCCGCTGTCAGTTCATGAGGGATCCAACGACAACAAAGTTTCCGAACTTTTAATTCTTCGTGTAAAATTTTCTGAATTTGGCTCACACCTATCCTCAATAGTCCTCGAATTGTCTCATAGGTAATCCGCGGGTTTTCTTCAATTAGCCGCTTAACAGTAGCCAGCCACATTATTTTCGTTGACGGCAGTCGAAGGCCGCCCTTCACGAAATTCGATATGTAAAGAGACCCGACCTCTCTCAAATTCAGCAAACCATCGCCTCACGGTGCTTAAACAAGGTGCTTCTCTCCCAAAAGCATTTTGAAGACGAGCGGCACAGTCTTGTGGAGAGAGAGAACTTTTAAAATCATAAAAAATCATCGCTCTAAAATCTTTTCGATTTCATTCCATTTTCGTTGCGTGCGTAGAACTTTGATGTGTGATAAAAATACAATTGACAAATTATTTCCCGCCAATTTTTATACTAAGAAGGTTGCAAGTCGTTTAAAAAAATATAACATTCGATAGTTCCGATTAGCTAGAAGTGCAAAACTTTTAGTGTGCCCCATGTATTACTTATACTGTGCCTCATGTTAACTGACCTATTCGTACGTACGAAACTAAAAAAAAAGGGGGTTTCCATACAATAGAAATTCCCAATTAGTTTTTCCCCTGTACCACTTCAGCTTTACAAAGAAGCGCAAACTCGTGTATCTCTGATTGCATTGTTGTTCGCGTATTTGTTTTTTATTGATTAACTTATCTCAGTAAAGAGATTGCCGCTCTTAAGCCTTGATGGAACTTCCCTTAGCCTCAGGGGTACGCGTACCACTAATTGGGTAACATTGCCATACAAGGTATTTTATACTAAGACTAGCTTTCGCCCGCGGCTTCGCTCGCGTGACATTCGGTGCAAACACGTGTTTACTCATTAATCAATAGAAGTACTCGTGTAAAATTTAGGATAAGATAGTCCAATTAATCTCGTTTTCCCATACAAACCAACTAATCTCGTTTTCCCATACAAACCTTGGACCTCCATTTTACCCTCTTAGAGGTAAAATTTGAATTTTTTTGACAGTCAAGCTGTGGAATGAACTGCCTGTCGAGGTTTTCTCAGGGGACTACAGCATGGGGTTCTTCAAAAAGGACGTGAAGAGGTTTTTACAGGGTCGGCAACGCGCGTGTGATGCCAGAGGCATCACACGCGCGTGTTACAAGCGTTTATAGGCTACGGTAACTGCTTTCCATCATGCGGGCCGTATGCTTGTTTGCCACACTGGTGGTATAAAAAAAAAGTAATTCGTGTCCACTACGTTATATTTTCAAATCGATGCCATTGTCGTAATTAACGTCCCAGAAAACCATAGAATCAACACCCATATTGATATTATGACATTTCAACCCCATTGCACCCCTACAGAGTTATTACGTCGGCTATGTTGGGTTATTAAATAGTTGTTTTTTTCGTAATCAGCGACCCGCTATACCATAAAAACAATACCTATGACGATTTTCAGACCTTTTCACCACATTTTAGACATTTCAACGCCATCGCACCTCAATAGGGGATGATGGTCACGTTACCGCCCTACGGGTACAATAAATAACAATAATAGGTAATTTCTGGGATGATGGGATAAAAATTATCTTAGGTTTATCCTTTCCCAGAACTCAAGGTATCTCTCAACCAAATTTCATCTAAATCAGTCCAGCGATTTAACCTCATCGCATCTCAATAGAAGATGATGGTCACGTTAGCCACGTTGAATTTTAAAATCGTTGTTGTTTTCGTAATCAGCGACCCGATAAACCATAAAAACAATACCCATGATGATTTTCAGACTTTTTCACCCCGTTTTACCGCTTTAGGGGTTGAATTTTGAAAAATCCTGAAACATGTCTCATTTATCTATAGAAGTACTCGTGTAAAGTTTCGGATAAAATAGACCAACTAATCTTGTTTCCCCATACAAACCTTGAACCCCCGTTTCACCCCCTTAGGGGATGAATTTTCAAAAATCCTTTCTTAGTGCACCCCGAGGCATCATAAGGAACCTACATGCCAAATTTGGAATCTCTAGACCCAGCAGTTTGGGCTGTGCGTTGATATATGTCAGTCAGTCACTCAGTTTCTTCTTTTATATAATTCAACCCCATCGCATCCCCACAGGGGTGATTTTATGTTACGTCGGCTATGTTAGATCATAAAATAGTTGTTGTTTTTGTAATCAGCGACCCGATAAACCGTAAAAACAATACCCATGACGATTTTCAGATTTATTCGCCCCATTCTACCCCTTTAGGGGTTGAACTTTGAAAAATCCTGAAACAGGTGTTTACTTTATTATTATTTAAATAGTTGTCTTGGCCAACTTGCCAGATAAATATTTTTTGAAAAATGGAAAAATTCACCTGCCCACTGCACATGCACTCGACCGGTCATCGAGAGGTCGTGGGTTCAAATCCCACCTAGGGGGGGGGGGGGGCAGGTGACTTTTTCCATTTTTCAAAAAATAGGTGTTTACTTATTTCTCTATAGAAGTATACATGTAAAGTTTCGGATAAAATAGTCCAACTAATCTTGTTTCCCCATACAAACTTTAGACCCCCGTTTCACCCCCTTAGGGGATGAATTCTGAAAAATCCATTCTTAGTGCAGCCCTAGACATGATAAGGAACCTACGTGCCAAATTTGGAATCTCTAAACCCAGCAGTTTGGGCTGTGCATTGATATATATCAGTCAATCACTCAGTTTCCTCTTTTATATATTTCAACCCCATCGCATCTCCACAGGGGTGAATTTATATCACCTCAACTATGTTGGATTATAAAATAATTGTTGTTTTCGTAATCAGCAACCCGATAAACCATAAAAACCATGGCAATGACGATTTTCAGACTTATTCGCCCCATTTTACCCCTTTAGGGGTTGAATTTTGAAAAATCCTGAAACACGTGTTTACTCATTTCTCTATAGAAGTACTCGTGTAAAGTTTCAGATAAAATAGTCCAACTAATCTTCTTTCCCCATACAAACTTTGGACCCCCGTTTCACCCCCTTAGGGGATGAATTTTGAAAAATCCTTTCTTAGTGCACCCCTAGACGTCATAAGGAACCTACGTGCCAAACTTGGAATCTCTAGACCCAGCGGTTTGGGCTGTGCGTTGATATATCAGTCAGTCAGTCAGTCAGTCAGTCAGTCAGGACTTTGAATTTTATATTTATAGATAGATGTTATATGATATATCATAGATTTTATCAGTGTTTTTTGGAATAAAGTGGTCTTTAAAATTGCTTCCATAGGGAGGCAATTCAAAATAAAACCGGCCAATTGCGAGTCGGACTCGCGCACGAAGGGTTCCGTACCATTATCTATAAAAACGGCAAAAAAAAATCACGTTTGTTGTATGGGAGCCCCCTTAAATATTTATTTTATTCTGTTTTTTCAGTATTTGCTGTTATAGCGGCAACAGAAATACATCATCTCTGAAAATTTCAACTGTCTAACTATCACGGTTCATGAGATACAGCCTGGTGACAGACGGGCGGACGGACAGCGGAGCCTTAGTAATAGGGTTCCTTTTTACCCTTTGGGTACGGAACCCTAAAAACTAATGATAACAAAATCGGGGGATACAGTTGGTGTTGCAGCTACAAATTTATCATCTCCATCCAAAATTCAAGCATACCATTTGTCAACGACAACGAGTGGACAATTGAAAGCCAAAACTTATCAGAAAAATACTATAATAAAATAATATATTAGTTTACAACGATTCATGTAATGGAGCTTAAATGACAACTAAAATTTTGAATATAAGTGAAGAAATCTAAGAAAAAGAAATATATATACAAAAACTTTGCGCACAACCAGCCAGTCGCCAACACCAATGGATAGATGAAGGATCAAAGAATTGAATACGCTAAGTACCTAAAGACTATGGAACATCGCGTGCGGGGGAAAGGGAAGCGCTGCCATTTTGAGATAATTTTAGTGCATATAACGTATTCACGTAGACGGCCATGTCCATGACAGAGCAACACCCCATTTTTTGTTCCTTTTTGTAAAGGACCCATCCATGTACAGGCTACGGTTGACGTTGCTTAACTTGCGTGTTCGTTAAGACTGACACACACAACGTCGCCGTCGAGCTCTTCATAATATGATTATTTATTTGAAGTCAGGTTATGTAGATTTTTACATGCATATCGTAAGATTGCTGCCTGTACCCGCCGGTAGCCGGGGGCGAGCCATTTTTACTATCAGAAGGCGGTCGCTATAATATCCTGCATTTCTCACGAATGGAAGCTGAAATAGGAAAATAAGGTTACATCTTTGTGTAGTTAAAGTAGAAACAGAATTTCATACTAGACGATATTTTACGTGATAACCAGATAAGTTCCAGAGATGTTTACTACCTCGAATTGCGAAGTTGTGGGACATCGACAAGGAATTCATCCTCACACATTATAACCGAAGTGGTCACTGTGCGATTCCACAGAAGTTTTCTTCCACGTACTCTCAGGCTGTGGTATGAACTGCCTGTTGAGGTTTTCCCAAGAGACTACAGCATGTGGTTCTTCAAAAAGGGCGTGAAAAGGTTTTTACAGGGTCGGCAACGCGCATGTGATGCCTCTGGTGTTACAGACATCCATAGGCTATGGTAACTGCTTTCCATCAGGCGGTTCGTGTTTTGTTTTTTTTTTTATATGAGAGGGGAGCAAACGAGCATGTGGGTCACCTGATGGAAAGCAATCACCACCGCCCATGGAGATCAGCAACACCAAGGGGTCGCCGATCCGTTGCCAATCCACACTCCTTCCTTTCTTTCCAGTAACCTCACTCACTCGCAGGAACACAACAACCCTCAAGGGAATTGTTATTTGGCTGCAGTAATCTGTAAGGAGGTACTTCTCCAGTCGGGTATTTTAAAAAAATATGCTATGCCCTCACTTTTCGCCAGAGCCTCGTTTGTCAGTCAGCAGGGTACACCACGTCCAGGCGAGATTGACTATGCTTCAAAGATGTTGATGAACCACTTACACCTCAAGGCGTCTATAGGCTCCGAGGACTGATTACCATAAGGCACGTCGTAAGCTTATTTGTCACCCTAGTCGTATAAAAATAAATGTATGATTCATCCTGAAAACGATTCGATAACAACACAACTTTCATGAAACGGAGCCATTTGAAGCCGTTTCGTATTCAAGTCAGACGCGGCTGAAAGTTACGGACCACGTTGTAATAACAAAGCTCATTTTGTGAACAGCAAAATATGGGAACATATTATTTGATTGTAATGTATATACATATGTTGTGGACATTTTCCTTGACTTAAATTGCATAAAAACGAGTCGGGGGCACACCACACATTCCCAATGCTGTGTCTCCTGTGTAGCCAGGATTAACAGCGGCTACCACCAAAAAAGGCCCGGGGGTAAAACTACGGCTGCCTTGGAACTCACTACGAATTTAATCAAAAGAAATTAGCAGGAGTAAGTAGTTAAGTTACATAAATCTTTAAGTAAGGACCCAAGCACACATGCTACTGTTAGGCTGTTTGCTTCCACAAAATACTTCGGATACATAGCGCGCCGGGGTACAGATTACCTGGAGAAGCTTTTAATAACGTGCAATGTAGATGGTAAGTGATTGAGAGGACGAAGCCCTAAAAGATGGTCCAACCAGGTATCCGAGGAGCTGCAAAAGCCAGTGTCTCACGCTTCCCGTCAGGCAGAAGACTGCAGTAATTGGAGGAATTTGCTGCAACGCTTTCATCGTAGTCACGATCCTCATCAGTGAGGGAGCGACTTAAGGAGGAGGATAATATAAGAACTAGCAACAAATTGACAGCAATAAATCGAAGAGACTTGTAGTTACATGGTTTAAATTTCATTTTCGTAGAAGTCATAACAGCACCTGTCCCATAGTTTACGCGCCGCGTTTTATTACGAACTTCGACGGTAACTGGAACACACTTTGTCACAGTTCAACCGCAGTATACATACTGAACAGTATCTCAACTTAAGAATTGATGAACAACATATTTCATACTGATAAAACCTACTTATTTCATCCAAAACGGACGCTGCTCCTGATAAAAAATCATCATAAATATAAATAGTTCTATTTAACCCCCCTAAGACACAAGTCTGCTTATTCACACACGCTTGTTTAAAGCATACTCCACCACGATGCTCAACTGTGGGTTGGCGGACGTCAGTGTTCTGAAGCCGCCTAAAGATCACTGACTTGGTGTAACGACTATCATCTAATAACAACAGCCGGGATCGACGGCTTAACGTGCCTTCGGAAGCACGGAGGAACTCGAGATAAATAAACCCATCCATGGACAGGCTACGGTCTTTGCTTAAATTGCGTGTTCGATTAGACCGACACGCGCAATGGCCGCGGGCCGGTTGTTATTAGATGACAGTCTTTAAGCCAAGTCAGCAGTCTTTAGGCGGCTTGAAAACACTGGCTTCCGCCAACCCGCAGTTAAGCAGCGTGGTGGAGTATGCTCTAAACCCCTTCGATTGAGGGGAGACCCGTATCTCAGCAGTAGGATGAATAAGGGTTGTCGACGTCGTCCCAAATTAATAAGTACGTCCAATTTTGATCGTTCTGTTAAGTGCAGACAAGCTGTCAAACCGAGATCAGAAACGGTACAATCACAATCAACCAGTGCTACGTATCTCTTGCTACCATACAGTGATACTGCTGGTGACATCTCCCGCGCTCAAACGAATGAATGAATGAACGAACGAATGAATGAAATCCCTCGCTTAGCCGATTGCTCCTCTATTTCGCTAGATATATTAACTTTATATAAAAAAGACATACTCGTACTATGTCTAAGGCGTAGTAGGCAAGGGAGTAAGAAGTATCACAGATATCTTCAAAGTTGACGTACTGTTTGTCATATGTTTGTCGTATGTGTTTCTATTATTGCATTATTTGTAGGCTCTCAGAGCACTTACATTGTTGCGGACATTTATTGAGTAGGTAAACAACGGTTATGAAGAAAATAAAACATCTTTTATGGCACTACATGCTTGTAAGATTCGAACCTGCGAACTCTTGATACACTTCATCAAGGATTTAAATTGTTAGGGACATCTCGCACTAGAGAGATAGATTTTAGGGTGTAACAGGCTCACCATGATTTCTATTGCACGTAAAATGAGTGAGCTGTAAACAATGCAAATAAGAGGAACATCTCTCTCAAGAGAGATCAATGGTTTTTTCTTTTATATCAATGGGTTTCATAATAATGATAAAAAATGTAGGTCTTTTTCTGACAAAAAACTTGTTTTTTTTTTCTGTCACACAAAAATTGACGGACATATGATTGTTTAAAGAGCGCGCGGCAGCGCAATCACAGTCTCTCTCGAGCCCTTTGACTCTTCACCGTTTCAAAATAAAAGGTTTTTCACTATATATTGTAATAAAAAAAGTTGTAGCTCTTTTAATTACCTATAAAATGGTTTTTTTATAAGTTGTGATAGCATCAAAATTGAAGGAGTTATGGTCCAAAAAGGCTAATTTTACTAGCGATAAATGGCTCAATGTCCATTTTTCCATTAAGGGGTTGTTTACATCACTTATAAATAATAGGCGGAGCTCAGATCATTTTCACTTTTGAAGTTAATGGTAAGATGAGCCTAATTAATAACAAAATTTCATGCGAATCGGTTCACAGTAAAAAAAATCGGAGGTAAGACCCTATTTTTCGCTCCAATGACTGCACTAAAACTAAAATGTTTGTCAATGACTTAAACCTAACACATATTTATGGGAATCAACTTCAGCATAGGCGGTAGGGCCCCTGATCAGTCCCTACAAAAACTGTTTAATAAAGAGTATAATATACATATTTTTTATACCACTAAGGTGGCAAAAAAGCACACGGCTTTAGGCTGCCAACGGATCGGCGACCCCTTGGTGTTGCTGATCTCAATGGGCGGTGGTGATTGCTTTCCATCAGATGACCCACGTGCTCGTTTGCCCCTCTCATAATAAAAAAAAACAAAACACGGCCCGCCTGATGGAAAGCAGTTACCATAGCCTATGGGTGTCTGTAACACCAGAGGCATCACATGCGCGTTGCCGACCCTGTAAAAACCTTTTCACGCCCTTTTTGAAGAACCCCATGCTGTAGTCTCTTGGGAAAACCTTAACAGGCGGTTCATACCACAGCCTGAGAGTACGTGGAAGAAAACTTCTCTGGAATCGCACAGTGACCACTTCGGTTATAATGTGTGAGAATGAATTCCTTGTCGATCGCGAGCGATGCGACTGTAGAACGAGACCGTGAGCATCATGTCAAATAACTCCACTAAACACACCTGAATTGATTGAACACTGATTGAACTGAATGTACAATCGGTAGATCACACAAAGGATTATTAAAATAACAAAAAAAAAATATAGGTATCTTAATCACAGATTAATTAACAGTTATTTTCTAACCTGCCTTAACTCCATTTTTCGAGCTACATTTTTTGGCTTTTATGAGCAGCCAAATTTATGAGGGTTAACAGGTTAACAAACCCGATCATATGAATTTAACACGAGCTGTTAAAAAAGTCAAGTGTGTCAACGGGACCGCAAACAGACCGCACTGTTTGCACAACGCTTTCAAAAACTGAAAAGCCCACAAAATTACAAAAGCAACCGACCATTATTACCCCGAAATAACACCACGCTATTGTTCCAACAAAAATATTTTCCATACAAAACTTCGTACAATCCAAACTGGGAACTAAAAACTAATTCGTCTGTGGGGAACTTCGGTTAATTGCAAAGTTCCTAGAGTAGGGCGGAGTTAGGGTATATATCCATTTGTTCAAATCGGTTTCGTATGACTTAATAGGCTTGTAAACCATTTTTTTTCGATTTGTTATTTAAAGACGTCACAATAATATAACTATAGGTGAAAGAATTACTTCGATAGCATAAAAACTTCTTAGTCTAAGATCCGAACTGAAGTCGACCTTCACCGAGCTGATAATAGAATGAAACATATTTTATAACAAACTTAGTATATTAGAAAATATATTAAAAATGGATTTGCTAAAAAAATCCTGGACAGACTATTTTTAATTATTAAAAAAAAAATGACTTTCATTAAATGTTGCAACATCAAAATAATAAGATAATGTTATGACGTTACACCACGCTATTTTATATGCATTGAATCAGAAATTTGTACGACAGCTATGTTATACATTGCGTTTATGTAGCCAGTGCCGTAACAAAAGTTATAGTATTTTAAGTATTTTTTATTGTTTCTACAATGGTAATATTTATTTTTTATAATTTCATACTTTTAAATGGACTTTCCCACAAAACTTTGATCGACCATAAAACACGTCGGACATAAGTTAGCTATTAAAATTTTAAGATTGCAGATCGTTCTAGTTTTTAGGGTTCCGTAGTAAATAAGGAACCCTTATAGTTTCGCCATGTCCGTCTGTCCGTCCGTCCGTCCGCGGCCTAGCTCAGAGACGTTTGATACTAGAAAGCTGTAGTTTGGCATGTAGACACATATTAACTATGCTGACAAAGAGGTAGGTGCAGAAAAAAAATTCATCCCCATTTTACGTGTAGGGGACACGTAAAATGGGGATGAATTTTTTTTCTGCACCTACCCTATGATGTGGGGTGTCGTTGGATAGGTCTTTTAGAAACATTGGGAGTGTGGGAAGATCATTTTTCGGCATCCCCCCCCTCCCCTGTATCAACGAAACTGTTATATTTAGAAATGTGAAAAAAATTGATTAATCACGAAATCTCAGAAACTATAACACCTGCAAACTTGAAATTTGGCAGATATGTATCTTATGGAGTGCAGACATTCGTTAAGAACGGATTTTAAGAAAACCCACCCCTGAGGTAAAACGGGGGTTGGAAGTTTGTATGAACGTCCTACGTTTTATAAGTAGAATTTGGGCATTTCAGTTTCTAACTTTGAAATGATGTCCTAGAAGAAAATAAGTAAACACGTATTTCACGATTTTTCGATATTCAACCCCTAATGAGTGAACAGGGGTATGAATAAATTTCATACATCTACGCGTACGAAGTCGCGGGCAAAAGCTAGTATTCTATACTTTAATTCATGCGCGAAAACGTAGTCTAACTACTATTTCCTTATAAAAAAATCTATTTTAAAATCCAACTGGCATATGTAGGAAATTTAGAGGAATTCCTCCATTCCGTATTCCTATAAAATACAAATTTCTGTTTAAAGAGATACTTTGCGATATAATTTTCTGTTTAACAGGAAGGGGGCCCATCACACATTCCTATCACTGTGTCTTCTGTGTAGCCAGGATTAAAATGAAGTCTACCGGGGGTAAAAATAAACTACAGTTGCCCTCGAACTCACAATGAATTTAATCAGAAAAAACTGTATGGGCAGACCTTCTTCTTTTAGAATATTTTTCTGTTATAAACGTTAACAATTTGTGTAACGGCAACTGAATGAATGATCAATTTTGTTACTTTAAAGTTTATTCAAGAGATTACTGTAAACCAGACTATTTGTTGTAGGTGGGCAGATATCTCTTCATATTTGGCTTAGTATTTTACTTGCTAGTAAATTTTTTCTATACATGGCAATGGCTTCTTTCTACATTATCACCGCTCACCATTTGCCTTTTTGGGGGTTTCATCGTCACAATTTTGAACTGAAATGTTCGCGTACTGTGCGGTTCCTTAAGGGACTTCTACCGTACTCGTACGTTCTACCTACCTGTAGTATGAGCTCCCTGTCGAAGTTTTCCCTGAAGTCTATAGCAAGCATGGGATTCTTCAAAAATGGTATGAAGATATTTTTACAAGGTCAGCAACGGGCGAGTGATGTCCCTGGTAATGCCCCTTATTTGGCAACTTATTGCTATAAGAAAATAGTCCGCCGGTTGCCAGCTCCACACACTACACTCGCCCATCACTTTCAATATTATTATTATAGGCAAAAAGAGAGGCAAAATTCTGGGTTTATTAAGATAAACAACGAACAGATAAACCAAAATCAAAAGACAACATGCATCGAAGTTCGAAGCCTAACAGACAAAATAATCCTTCGTGATATCCACAAGGGAGCCATACTTTAAAAATCCCTAAGGGCATAGAATAATATATAGATCTAGGGTCTGATAGGCTAAAGAAAGGTTAAAGGCCTAGACGTGTGGCTTTAAAAGTTATTCATACAAATAGTGCTTTATAAGATCATATAATACAATCAGAACCCAATTTCCATGTGAATAGTCTGGTGACGAAGAAAAAAGGTCGATAATGGCGGCGCGTTCTTTATTACAGCTGATGTTCATTGTAAAACGAAGGTGACAGCCGACAGGCATTGGAAATTTTCAATTCTCGATTCTGATAACGTAAAATATTCAATCTCTTCGTAATCGAAATGCTTTTCGATAACAGAAAGTCGTATCGTTGCTGAAATGTTGACAGTACTTAAAAGCTTTTAACTAATTCAGGTTGTCAACTGTCTAAACTCGAAACTTAATCCGAATGAGTCTTTACAATTGCTTCTATAGATAGCAAATACATTGTTCAATCTTGTCGTGTATAAATTTAAGATGGTGGGTTTAAAGATGCCCAGGCCGACCCTGCCGAGTCAGATGGCAGTCCCGGCCTAAGTGGAATTTTTATATACTCGTACTACAAGATATTTATAAATAAAGAAAATAATGCTTACGGATAGGCTCTCGTAGAAGACATTTGACCTTTGGTTCAAGGACCGTGCCATGTAGATAGCCCAAGGTTGCTGGGGTCGCTTTAGGGTTATGAAATGTGTACAATTTTCATAAGCAAATTAAAAATTACAAATTTATTAACATGAGTATTCCTGTTAATAATTACTTATGTAGGTACATGCACAATCTACTACTCTAACGTAGGATGAGATAAGTCTTGTACGTCTGAGTCCGTAACACGCTGGGTGACGGTCACTAAACGCACGCACTGAAGTTACTGGTTGGCCAACAAAAATACGATATAATACACAGTGATCACTTACGTAAGTTATGAAGAATGTATCAACGATATTGCTCTCGCAACGCCGAGGCACATCGTCGTGTTGGAGTCACCACCTGGCGACACCCTGATATTGCCCCAACGTGGGGTGAAGAAGGGAGCGGATGAAACACCCTTGGTGTCGCCGCATGCCAGGGCAGCATGGGACACAACAGGTCCCCTGTACCCGCAGTCCTATGGGGAAACGCCGAGGTCTTCGCAACTTGCCGCCGACCGCCATTGGCGTGGAAATACTTCCACAATCGATCCGTAGGTCCCCATAACAACTCCACAGGACGGGACTTGTTCCCTGGGCGGAGCCGGGATGATCTTCGATGGGAAATTCCTTCCTCTCTTGAAAAAAATAACTTTATCTTTTCAATACATCTTCAATAAATATGATCTACCATCTACGTCAAGGTTCTATGCCAAAGTTGCCAGTCACAAAAAATACTGCATGAAAATCATAAGCTATGGTCGTGATAAATGTACTTAAATATTTTTTTTTGTAAATACATACTTATAATACATATTTATGGTTCAGTTGAGCTCATAATTGTGAACAATTGAAAAGGTGGCTAAAATGTCATGGGCGTCCGTAAAAAGGGGAATAAAGTGAGCTGATTGAGAAGTTGGGTATCAACATTTGTTTACTAGCTAAAAACTTATAAACGAAATTAATAATTTACAATTTTATTCTTAATAATAATGTTACTTTATTTGTAATAATTTTATTGAAAACATATTTTGAGGCGTATAGCCTCAAAATATGTTTTCAAATAAAATTAATCAAAATGGCATTATTAAATTAGACAAATTTAAATGCTGAATTGAATATGTTTAGTAGTTTTTATCATAATGAGATAATGTATATAAAAAAATATATGATATTTACAGAGTCAAAAATGCAATTAAAATAATGTGCCAGTGGACCAAACAGTTGACAAGGGGAAATAGCTAAATAACCTAAAGTCCCAATCAAAATAAAAAAAAACCCAAATGTGTAGTTTTGACATTTATTCTTGTATTTGTATATAACGATGTTACTTGCCAAATTTCATAGTTCTAGGTCAATGGGAAGAACCCTATGGGTTTTGGTTCCCTTGAGAATATGTCGAAATATGCGTTTTTTGCTGAATAAACGGCCGTATCTTTTTTTTACGTAAACTTTTTGCATTTAGATTTTTTTTACGTAAGCAGTTTGATTTTTTTACAACTTCATGGGATGATGATGATGATGGGATGGGATTGATACCTCGATACCTCGATACGTATTCTCGAGATAAAGGGTCTTGACAGACAGACAGACAGACGGACAACATAGTGATCTTATAAGGGTTCCGTTTTTCCTTTTGAGTTACGGAACCCTAAAAAGATCATAACATCATCACCTCAGTAAACCAGACGCTTGAGCCGCACCTATCGATGTTGACATAAAAATAAATCAATTAACACCTTACATTATTTTAACTGAGGTTTACAATTAAGTTCAGCCCCCTTACCACCATCTCTTATTGCGATTCAATAACTGGATAGAATGCTTATTCTTACCAATGAATAAGCGACTCTATTCCATTTGAAATAGAGTCGCTTATTCATTGGTACGAATAAGCATTCTATCCAGTTATTGAATCGCAATAAGAGATGGTGGTAAGGGGGCAGTAAACGGATCACGGTATCACCAGATGGAACGCTACCCTAATAATAGAGCTAAATGTAAATATTGTTTGCAGAATGTAAGTTTTATAACAACTATTGATTCACTTATGTTATTCAATTATTTCCGTGCTTCGGAGGGCACGTTAAGCCGTCGGTCCCGGCTGTTGTCGTTAGATGATAGTCGTTAAGCAAAGTCAGAGGCCTTTGAAAACACTGGCCTCCGCCAACCCGCAGTTGAGCAGCGTGGTGGAGTACGCTCTAAACCCCTTCGACTGAAAGGAGACTGGTATCTCAGCGGTGGCAATAATAAGGGTTGACGAACATTCAATTACTAAGTCAATTATTAAACTTACGAATTCGATAGGACGTTGCGCGTGACTGTCTAATCGTAAGTTAAGCAACGTCGACGGTAGCTCATCTTTGAATGGGTCCTCCTCCGTGCTGGGAGGGCGCGTTAAGCCGTCGGCCCCACTTGTTGCTATATTAGATAACAGTCGTTAAGTCGTTATCCTTATCATCGCGGCGAATTAATATACTTGCTATCTCTTTCTCTCGCAGAGTATATAATACGCGCAATGGCGCCTTTTTTCTTGTAAAAATATGAATTTAACTCGTTAACGTCAAATATTTTATTTAATATTATGGTTTCCATTCCCTTGAGGGTTGTTGTGTTCCTGCGAGTGAGTGAGGTCACCAGAAAGAAAGGAAGGAGATGCTGCGTTGGCAGCGGGGGTGGCGGCGCGCGCGCAATATTTTATGTTGCAAGCGTTAATATGGCTACGGTAACCGCTTCACATCAGGCGGGCCGTATGCTTGTCTGCCACCCGACGTAGTATAAAAAAAATAAAATATTATTGTGTACTTTAACGTGATATGTGATCCCTTGGGCTTTATTTACTTTATAAACATAAATTGTGCATTTTCGTAATAAAAAAACGACATTTTTACCAATTTCAATCAATTGTTTTATGTTAATGTCCGTTTCGTCGACTTGCTTGTGCTAATTAATTGCGAAGTGAGACAATTGGTTCACTTTCCGGGTGTACGTTTTTGACGCTTGTGACATATCTATAGTATTTACAACATCATTGTTTTGAATTAACTATTTATTTCACGAAAAATATGAAATATTGTCGTATTGTTATAAAACTACGTTTTGATTGATTTGCTTTAAAAATTACACTCTGCGCATATTATTTTGTTCGTTTGTCCATAATGAACAACGAACACTGATTGAATAAATTATGAAACTGAAAGGTATCTATTGATAGGCACGAGTACGAAGTTTTGCTCACTACTCTGTCCGCATAGAAAGCAGTATTTTATCTTTATGGTCAGACGTGAACTGAATACGTCTTTTAAACTGCTTCCATGGATGCAATTAAAAAAAACCGGCCAAGTGCGAGTCGGACTCGCGCACGAAGGGTTCCTTACCATTATCTATAAAAACAGCAAAAAAAAATCACGTTTGTTGTATGGGTTGTCCGTCCGTCCGTCCGTCCGTCTGTCACCAGGCTGTATCTCATGAACCGTGATAGTTAGACAGTTGAAATTTTCACAGATGATGTATTTCTGTTGCCGCTATGACAACAAATACTTAAAAATAGAATAAAATAAATATTTACGGGGGCTCCCATACAACAAACGTGATTTTTTGCTCGTTTTTGCTCGCAATTGATATCGGCAATAGGTAGACATTTGAAATACTCACATAATATTTAGTTATATATTCACTTTAAAAATTAATAATGAAATAAAAATAAAACAAATATTTAAGGGCGGCTCCCATACAACAAACGTGATTTTTTTTGCCGTTTTTGCAGATAATGGTACGGAACCCTTCGTGCTGGAGTCCGACTCGCACTTGGCCGGTTTTTTTTTATAGATAATGGTACGGAACCCTTCGTGCGCGAGTCTAACTCGCACTTGCCCGGTTTTTTTTTTATAAAATATTATTATATTAAGTGAGAATATATAATAAATAAATATTTCTGGACAATCTACACAGCGCCATCTAGTCCCAAATTAAGCTTATATTATTAATAAAATAGGAGGCGGATGGGGGAATAGGCGCCGAGCACGCGAATCACCTGATGAGGACCTAATACGATGATATCATCTTTCTATCTCACTCTCACTAATATAAGTTTTTTTTTATACTACGTCGGGTGGCAGACAAGCATACGGCCCGCCTAATGTGAAGCGGTTACCGTAACCGTATTAACTTGCACTCACTCGCAGGAACACAACAACCCTCAAGGGAATTGTTATTTCGCTGCGGTATTCTGTGAGGTGGAGGTACTTTCCCCAGTCGAGTAGCTTACATTTACGCTCCCTACCTCTCTTTGCGCCAGAGCTTCGTTTGTCAGTCAGCAGGGTGCACCACCGTGCAGGTGAAGTTGGTTTTGGTTCAAAGATGTTGATAAACACACCCCAAAGTGAAGTGTAAGCGAGACGAAAACGTGCAAGACTAACTGAAAACATTATAAGTTTTGCCCTATAGTATGTAATCACCACGGCGATGGATAAACTCGAGGGATCGGCCAGAAGGAGCTGGATGCATAAAACGGAGGATCTCGTATGGTAGAAGGCATTTGGAAAGGCCTATAACCAACAGTGGACAGATACATACTGATGAAGATTAACGAGGGAGATATTTTTTTCAGTTCATCTGAAAACTTAACCAACCCTGGTTAGGTTTGCTGGAGCATATATTGCACCGTGTGGTTTCCGGCAGACTAGAATAGAAGCCCTCCGTCTCTTCGCGTGGATGTCGTACAAGGCGACTAAGGGAAAAACATTATAAAACATCGATCAGGCCTCCCCAACCCGTCTGGCCAGCGTAGGGAGTGTAGGCCAAATCCTCCTTCTGTCTGGGACGAACGAGAGAGGGTCGTGCTACTTTAGTGGAGACTAAAATGACCTGATGATGATATGGGAGCGCTATTTATATGTTTATAAATTGCGTCTTTCCTTTTCCATTTATATATGTATTTGTAAAGCTGTGTTTCCAACAGAGATGCGTACCTAAATGTAAAAAGCCGCCGCCGAAGTTGAAGCCATTACCATTGAATATTTTGATTCGAAAAATTGGTCTTACATTTTAGTTATTGATAAACATTTTCAGGTTACTCGGAAGAACTCCAGTGTTTTTACCAGCTAAGCTAAACACGTGTAGGTACCATAAATCTAAGCTGTAGATTCATTTTCGAATTAAAAAAATCCGATGGCAATTGGGTTCAGCTTCGGCTGTACGCTCCCAGGTATGTGTGAATTCTTATTCACACACTTCATCTTTGAAGGCCAATTCTAGTAATTATTTAAATGAACAGAATGAAAGTTCACCGAATTGAGATTACATTATGAATCGAATGAAAATTGTATAGGTACTTGATTTAATTAATTAATTAATATCAATTCTTATTGAGACCAGCTTAGTTTGTTAGGTTTTTCAGTCGTATTTCGATATAAACACATTTTAATAAAATTTTATTTTTAAGGTTCGTATACTACGTCGTACTATTACTTACTACTGTGATGATACGTGAAACTGGATAGAAAATGAAGTTTGACTAATTTAGAATTTCGAGAAATGCCCCTCTGACCGGTACGAAGATGCGTATCGACGCTATGAAACGGTGGAAAAATTTGCGGTGGGAGGGTAGGTACTGGGCTCTTTTCAGACATGCAAGTAGGGTGTGGTCTAGTGATTACTCATTGGTAGTTTTTTGCTAGCATCCTTCGCACACGTCCCTCGTAACTTAGAGATAAGCAAAATGTCGAACATTGACGAAACATTCCCAATAAGTACATATGCCCAATTGATGCCCAGTTTTTGAGCATTAATAGGGACTTATTGGGAATTTATCAGTAAATGGCCGGCATTTTGTATGTGGGTTTGTATGGGGTGTAAGTGGTTTATCAACATCTTTGAACCAAAGCCAACTTCACCTGCAAGCGGTGCACCCTGCTGACTGACAAACGAAGCTCTGGCGAAAAGAGAGGTAGGAAGCGTAATTGTAAGCTACCCGACTTCCACCACACAGAATACCGCAGCCAAATAACAATTCCCTTGAGGGTTGTTGTCTTCCTGCCAGTGAGTAAGGTCACCAGAAGGGAAGGACATGCTGCGATGGCAGTGGAGGTTGCGATGCGAGCGATATTTTATGTTGCGATATTTTATTTTATATGGCTACGGTAACCGCTTCACATCAGGCGGGCCGTATGCTTGTCTGCCACCCGACGTAGTATAAAAAAAATTGCATATCCACACGCAACACATCCCTCTTAACACAATTCTCGGCCACATCTCTCGCTTGTTTTGTAACTATATAAATCTCGCTCCGTTAAGTCGTTTCCACCAAAGCTGTGCTGTACGAGGGTACAATCGTAAATGAAGTGATTCTATAGAAGCTTAAAAACACGTTCCTCGCTACGCATCCTCGTATATGTCTAGTGGAAACGCAGTCAAAGGAAAGTGGAAGTGCCTGCCTATAATCACTTTGGACTTAGATTATATAATGTGTAACATCAACACCATAAATGTTATATTTCTGATCTATCTTCATAGGATAAGTTGACGTGAAACGTCTTTAAAATCACTCCAATAAAGTGCTACACAAAAAAGCAGACAATTTTAAATTTTAGGTTAGGTATTGTCTTGATCTTAGGAATGGACATCTCACATGCGTCTTGTATACTTTTTGTAATGCTTTCAACTAATCTATCTAATTCTTCTTTAGTATAGATCTTTTCTATATGTTCCTTGTTTATGTTGTTTTCTTTCCAAATTTGGGCCAGTTTCTCACGAAACTGACTCCAATTTGCTTTTTTTGCTATTGAAAATTCTTGTTGTTCTCTTGATGTCCTTTCGACCTCTTCCACATCGAACAGTATGCCGTCGTGGTTGGAGCTCGTCATTCCTACCTCCACGCGCCAGTCCTTCACCCTATCAAGTATATTTACTTCGCCACTTTCTTCGTAAGAACAGTTCTCACATGGCACAAAAGTGCTCAAGGGAGCACTTTTGTGTAAAAGAGACAATGTTGCTATTATTAATAAATTTAGTTCCCTTTCTACTCTTTTCTGTTCCACTGTACATACGGGTACGAGGGGTCCTACCGGCTAAGCTGAAGCCGCTTCCCATCGGACTTTTTGATTGCGAAAATCAAACTTCAGCTGAGATTTATGGCATTTGTGTTTAGCTTAGCCGGTGAAAACCCTGGAGCTCTACGGACTGAGCTGAAGATGTTTGTCAATAACTAAAAGGTAAGACCCATTTTTGGAATCAAAATATTCGATGGTTATTGGCTTTGGCGGTAGGGCCCCAGGCCCCAGGTCGTAAAAACATGAATCGCATGTCATTATTTAGCGTACACAATCAGCTCGCTGCTAAGACCTTAAGTTTGCATCGGGGCCGGGCGGGGCGGCGGGGGAGGGGTATTGCGTAGAATAACGGAAACAACACTAAAAGCGACTCGCTGGTATGGACGTTTCACGTGAACCTACGGCCGTGTGCACCAACACAGCCCCCACCAGATTGTTTAATAGCAATGCTACTCGTATACAACGCTAAATAGATTAAAGCTTCAAATTATCAAAGTTTAACACGTGAAATACAAACATTTCAGTGGCTTCACGTGAGAGGGCAAAGTTAGGCGCATAAAACTCGACACATGCATAACTTGCTTAAAATGCATTAAAATTTTAGTTACTTTAACATAGTCGTAGTTGCAAAACTCAAAAGTTAGTATCACATTAGGGATGCATGAAATATTTATATGTATACTAGTAGTCGCCAGCGAGTTCGTTTGTGAGGAGTTTCATACAGACTTTTTCCTATGTATGTATCCAGCTGCCTGACCCGGCTTCGCACGGGTAGAAAGCGTTGTTTTATTTTCCTCGCATTTTTTACGTCTTTTCTCTCCATAAGAACATTCCTTATACCTTAACGAAAATGTTAAAACAAAAATTAGCAGTCAAGAATACGGCCTACTTGATGCGAAGCGGTTACCGTAGCAATAACACCGTATACCGCAATACCGTATTAACAACGCTCACAACATGAAATATCGAGCCACTCCTTTACTTACGCTATCGCAAGCAACTCCTTTTTAGGGTACCGTACCCAAAGGGTGCAAAGGAACCCCATTACTAAGGCTCCGCTGTCCGTCCGTCCGTCCGTCCGTCTGTCACCAGGCTGATTTTTTGCTCGTTTTTGCTCGCAATTGATAACGGCAATAGGTAGGCGCTTGAAATACCCACATAATATTTAGTTATATATTCAATTTAAAAATAAATAATTAAATAAAAATAAAACAAATATTTAAGGGGAGGGGGGGCTCCCATACAACAAACGTGATTTATTTTGCCGGTTTTATAGATAATGGTTCGGAACCCTTCGTGCGCGACTCCGACTCGCACTTGGCCGGTTTTTTTTATACTACTAAGGTAACAAACAAGCATACGCCCGCCTGATGGAAAGCAGTTACTTTGACTCCAAGATCGCTGGTTCAATCCCCGCACAAGATAAACATTTGTGTGCATAAACACGTCTGTTTGTCTTGGTCTGTGTGTGGGTGTGTTCTATCTATTATATATGTCTATTTTTATGGCAAAACAACGATCAGCTGGTAATATATAGTAATGTTTATAATATAAATAAATAAATACTCGTGAACACATTACATCTTAGATCCGTAGAAGAACCAAGGTTACCGACATAGCCCAGCGGATTAGCAAGTTGAAGTGGCAGTGGGCAAGGCACATAGCACGGAGGACGGATGATCGATGGGGTCGAAAGGTTCTCGAGTGGAGACCACGTACCGGCAAGCGCAGCGTAGGACGTCCACCCACAAGGTGGACAGACGACCTCATTAAGACCGTAGGATCGCGCTGGATGCAAGCCGCTTCCAACCGGTCTTATTGGAGATCTAGAGGGGAGGCCTATGTCCAGCAGTGGACTTGCAATGGCTGAGATGATGATGATGATGACATTACAGCTAGTCCCAAACTCAGCAAAGCTTGGACTATGGGTTGTAGATTATTTTTTTATAGTAGGTAACTGATATTGTACTTAAATATTTTTTATTTCTAAATACATAAATAAATAATAATAAATATTGTCAGACAAATTACACAGCGCCATCTAGCCCCAAAGTAAGCGAAGCTTGTGTTATGGGTACTAGACAACTGATAAACATACGTAAATACATATTTTTTTTTGTAAATACATACTTATGATACATAGAAAACACCCAGACTAAGACAAACAGACATGTTCATGCACACAAATGTTTGTCCTATGTGGGAATCGAACCCACGAGCATTGGTGTCGAAGCCGCGTCATTGACCGCTACGCCACCGAGCTCGTCAAAATACATGCATATAATACATAGAAAACGAATACAAACAGACATGTTCATGGCCACAAATATTTGTCTTATGCGAGAATCGAACACGCGACCTCGGAGTCACAGTGGCCATTGCTAACCATTCAGCCACAGAGCTCGTCGAATTATATTTATTTATAAATAAAAAAACTGTCACATTTCTAATATTAATGCGGCTTACAAAGATGTACGAACTATGTACAACTTTGTAATAAAATCCGTGGCTTTTCCGGTACTAAACGGCTAATGGATGCTGTCCGCCGAAATCGCTAAGGAAATGTTGGGAATAGCTGGAAAATAGTTGAAAAATAGCAGACCCATTAGCCAGTTAGAGAGTTCAAGTGCTTTGTTGGATATCCGAGCGAGTATTATTTTAATGTTCGCTAAAACGTAACATAAAGTTATACTTTTTATTTATTATATAAATAAATATTTCTGGACAATTTTACACAGCGCCTATTCTAGTCCCAAATAAAAGACAACTGATAAAATTTACTTAAATACATTTTTTTTTGTAAATACATACTTATAATACTTACCTATAAAACAACCAGACCAAGGCAAACATAAATGTTTGTCTTGTGCGGGAATCGAACCCGCGACCTCAGAGTCAAAGTGGCCATTACTAACCATTCGACCACCGAGCTCGTCAATCAATATTTACTTACAACTTATGGGGGTCTTAGAGGCTCACTACGATCATTAGAGCCAAAGCCAACCTCACCTGCATGTGGCGCACCACATACGCAGGCACATACGTCCCAAACTTCCATCACTTGATATTTTCCGATAAAAAATGTAAATTTCTTTTTTTATTTCATCGGGTGGCAGACAAGCATGTGGCGCGCCTGATGTGAACCGGTTACCGTAGCCATCATAACCTCACTCACTCGCAGGAACACAACAACTGTCAAGGGAACTGTTATTTGGCTGCGGTATTCTGTGAGGTGGAGGTACTTCAGGCAGCTTAAAAAATACGCTATGTCCTACCTCTTTATTCGCCAGAGCCTCATTTGTCAGTCAGCAGGGTGCACCACGTGCAGATGAGGTTGGCTCTGGTTCAAAGATGTTGATGAGCCACTTACACCCCAACTTATATCTCAAAAACTTTGTCTCACTGAATTAATATAACAAGGCTCATTTCAGCAAAGTTTCAAACTTAGTCCATTTGACGAAAAAAGTGAATAAAATTTCACTTCAAATAAAGTTTGCATCAATGGTTGTTCCGCCGCGTGATGGATCAAGTTATTCTTGTTTTGGCGTGATGAATAGACAGATAGACAAATATATATATATAATTTTAGAGACATAAGAAAACCTTGTAAAAAACACCTATTTTATTTTGGATTTTATAAATAGTTCTTGATCTTTGGTGGCGGAGTTGAGCGTCACAGTCTAATCGAACACGCAAGTTAAGCAACGTCGACCGTGTCCATGGATGGGTGCATATTATCTCGAGCTCCTCCATGCTTATGTAGGGCACCTTAAGCCGCCGGCCCCAGCTGTTGCCGTTGTTGTTGTAGATGACAGTCGTTAAGCCAAGTCAGTAGCCCAGGCTTCGCCTTTAGGCGGCTTGAAAACAGTGCCCACCTCCGCTACCAACGCAGCAAATTCTTCCTTTCTGGTGACCTCAGTTGCTCGCAAGAGCACAGCCACCCCCTCAAGGAAATTGTTATTTGCAGTACACCCCAAAAATTTATATAGAATTCATGTACCTTATAAGGTATGTTAAGACATCGTTGAATGTTATAACATTCGTTTACAACAACTCGAATAAAAAGCCATATTTTCAACACAAGTAAAACCGCGGGCTGAAGCTATTCTTCTACAGCCTACAGGCATTTTATTTATTCCAGGATCATGGAACAAGAGAACAAAAGATATTTTTTATCAAGTAAACCGTACATTCCAGAAACAACGGCTCGTTCAGGACGGTACATTATGCTTTATATTTTCCAGTGAAAGCGTAGATGCAGATCAAATGAACATGTCACTCTTCCAGCAGATGAGAGCGCGTTTCTGCACCTCGGTAGTAATAAATTATGAAACGGATTCGCGAGTCATCCGTAAAATAAAGAGCATTGAGATCTCGCTGAAGACGGAAGCACAGTAGATTTAAAAACAGTATTTCTATTTAAAGTTTCTCTCATTCTTTATTAACACACTTTTATTAGGTCGACCTGTATGTAACTAACTATGTAATGGAATCTAAGGTACCTAACTAATTTAACCATCTTTCAAGGATCGTGCCGTAATGACAATAGGCAGCTGTATGTAGTTCTGATGACAATACAATAATATGGTAGTGTCGAACTGATCTGATGATGGAGCCGAAAGATATGAACTGGAACTTCATGATGGAACATCGTATCATAGCTGTTTTTGGATTTCTTGGAAAAGTCTTGTAATGAACTTTGACCACGATTAGGTTTCAAGGTCTGATGATGAAGCGGGAAGATAGGCACTGGCATTGCATGATGGAATATCGTATCATAGTCGTGTTTGCACTTGTGAGAAAGGCCACGTAATGGACTTTGAACACGATCAGGTGCATTTATAAAAGCGTGATTTTTTAGTGTTTTTAAACTATTAATTTATTCTGTATTGCATATAAAAGTGCTACATAAAAAACAGTGTAAACAAGGTGTTCAAGGGCGAGCTTATCTGTTTAAGAGATTTCTTCCAGCCAACCTTAACAATAGTACTTATAGAAATATTATTTGGCTAAGGCGACATATGCACAAAACATAATTAAATAATTCGAGTTAAGTAGTACTCTGTTAATTTCTTTTTGAAAGTGGTCATAGTGATACTGTCTCGTTTCGAATGTTTTTAAAGTCTTTTATATCGATGAACGTCGGCTACACGTACGAAAAAGCATGACTCATTATCACGTTCCGCTTGAGCCGAGCGTGCAAGCGAGAGCGCGGAATAAGCGATAGAGAGGCACGATCGGCCTAAGCGTTCAACTTGTGACGCATCTATCTTAGATGCGTCACAAGTTGAACGCTTATAATTATCTTATAAATTATTTGAAATAAAGTTATTTTACATTTCTTCCACTCCATCGGCCGATGTTTTCCTAAGGCGCTGGTTTCTCTGACCGCCCGCCACCGACGACGGACGGCCGACGCGTGTCCGCGGCCGACAGCGTCCGAATGCTATGTTCGGAAATGCTCGGCACCGGGTTCTCAGAAACGTTGTCCGCGGCGGGTAGTGCAAGCGGGTGACGGGCGCACGCCGCACGCGTCGGTCGGTATTGTTTTGTAGAATAGCGACGTGCACACGCCGTGGCGTCCTGGTTAAAATGAGCAATTTTATTAAGGAAAATGATGAATTGTTAATTAATTTAATACGATGTAACACTATATTGTTCGATTCATCACATAAAAATTATAAAAACAATGTTTCAAAGCAAAAAGTATGGGAGAATATCAGTGAAACAATGAAAATTCCAGGTTTCTTTGATAAAATCACCAGTTCATCTTCCTCTTCTTCTTCTAAAAGTAACAATGAAAAGTTTTTTCGTTCATTTTGCTCCGAATACCAACACGACTGTTCAAGCAGCGTTCACAATCGCGACTACCAGAGAACCCGTACGCCCGCGGCCGACGGCGTGCAGCGTGCAGCCGATGCGTCTCCACACGTCGTCCGTTACGTGCGGCGGGCCAGAGAAACCAGCGCCTAAGACGTTATCACGTAAAATTATAATAAAATAATAAGACTTTACATAAAACCATTTTTTTTTATGTCTTATCTTCTGATTTAATATATACAGGTGAGGACCGAGTATGGAGACCGCCATCACCACGATTAGCATTGCGCTGGCCCACTTGACAGTCTAAAGAAGTAACAAATTTACGTGCTGGAAATTCTGTTCAGTCTGTTCTCAATTCTGAGAAAATCCTTTTCGTTTAATAATCTAGATATTGCAATTAGATAGACAGCACAGAATATTAGCATAAGTTCTGAGTATAATATTTTGTATTTATACTGGTGACATACACTCACGTCGCCCGTAATACGACTCTAAATGTATGATAATTTAATTGAATGACAGATTATCCTTTACTGAGCTAAAACATAGACTCGATTACACGTGCAATATGTTCATAATATATATCACAACCTTCGGCCGCATAAATTCTGCATGGTTTATCACTCCATTGACTGTGAAGTAGCGGCATGCGCCAGCGTGCGTTGATTTCGGAGATATAGATAGAGTTTGGATACTGTTCTATGTGTTTACTATGCTGAAGATATGCTGGAATGAATCTTAAGGTACGAGGTACAAAATGAGCTCAACAACAAACAAATACCTATATTTTCTGTGTGCCATCTGTGATTAAGTACAATGAAAACCACAGATGGTAATCTTAAGCGAGGTCCTAGATTTGTAATGATGTTTTATTTCTTTCCGAGCGTGTTATTCTTTCCTGATTTTCATTACCTATACGGTATCCTATATAGCAGTGATTTTCAAACTGTGAGTCGCGATCCCCAGGGGATTCGCCAAGTTATATTGGGGGGTCGCGGGGAAAAAACGCAAATGCTTGTAGGTCATACGCTACCAAGGGCTGGGTACAGGACCTAGGTGGACCACTAATTAAAATTGTTAAACTTAACGCTTTTTATATATTTTTGTCACAATATAGATTTAGTGCAGTACTTACATACATTAATAAAATACCTACTTTTTACCTGTATCTATTATTATCAAAATTTAATTATAACTTGAGTGTGACTTGACCACAACTATGTGACCTCCCCCGTGCGCCAAAGCTGGATCCGCCCTTGTACACTACAATAAGAAAACGTAAACAGGCCTGATTATTGTTCAATAATTCATCTACTGAAATCTTTAAGCAAATCTTTTCCAATGGAGGCTTCCATATTTCTTTTCTTAATTTTTATATCAACAAAATCGTAAAGAAATGGCACTAACATTTTTAAAGCTTGGAGAAGAAGACTTGTGAAGGGGTCCCGTATTCAAAAAGATTGAAAAACACTGCTACATAGTAACGACCTATATCGTAGCCTATAGCGCTTAGTATGCAAAGAATATCTACGCCAACCAATTAGACTGACTAGAAAAGAGAGTATTCTCTTTCCGCTTTATCAGTTTCCGCTGTGCATCATTTAGTTTATGGTGGGTCTCTATTAAAAACAAAGCTTTGTCCCACAATGGCGTTACAAATTCCCTCGTTTGCAGTACAAACGGGGTAACATTTGGCGCGTACACTGGCTATTTGTATCCTTTACGACCTAGATCCAGCTTCATCGAACAGTCAGTCAATGTAGCTATTTGTCTATATCAGTGATTATCAAACTTTATCATGGGGGTTGCGCCTGAGTATGTAAAAATATTTTGCGACCCCCTACCCTCCAAAGTTTTATCTTAATATATAAAAATTTCGTGTCACGTTGTTTGTCCGCGATGGAATCCGAAACTACTGAACCGATTTAAATCAAAATAGTGCAGTTTGATCCAACTTGTGATATGGGATAGTTTTTAACTCATTTATAAAACAAAATTCTGTTCAATATACAGTTATTCTGGATTGAGTGTGGCTCAGTAGTATCTTTAAAGCCAAAACCAACCTCAATTGCACATGGTGCATCCATCCCTCCATCCTGCATGCATGGTGATTTATTATAAATATGAAATCCGTACAATTCTATTTATGTTTATAGTTAAGAATCGCTAATTAAATACAATAAATGTAACATATAAATAATATATAATGAAGTATCTAAAATAGACATTGATTGCGTTCCGAAATGAAGTTTTTTTTATAAAAAATAAAAATATATTTTTGAACGTTTTTCTTACAGCTTCACGACCTTCCGCGGACCCCCATGACGTCGCGACTCACACTTTGAAAAACACTGGTCTATACCAATATCTAGTTTGGTATGAGATGTAAGTCTTCATTGCGCAAAAAGCATCACTTACCTTCTACAATTCTACATAATCTATACCTATAAAAGTCAAGGATTTTTGATAAATCTCTCGGGATATCCCACAAGTCACTTAACAATATCATAGACTTGTTATGTCTGGTTTTGGAGTGTAAGTGATTCATCAACATCTTTGAACCAAAGCCTGCACTTGCTGACTGACAAACGAGGCTCTGCTCTGGCGAAAAGAGAGGTAGGGAGCGTAATTGTAAGCTACTCGACTGGGGAAGTACCTCCACCTAACAGAATACCGCAGCCAAATAACAATTCCCTTGAGGGTTGTTGTGTTCCTGCAAGTGAGTGAGGTCACTAGAAAGAAAAAGGTAGGAGTATAAGATGGCAACGGATTGGCGACCCACCTCTACCGCTCTACCGCTCTCTCGTGTCGACCTCGCCTCCCCTCTGAGACGCATCAAGAACAGTCGGTATGACGTCGCTCGCACACACATACATGCGAACCTTACCTACTTCACTTAATGTATATCAGTTAACTTAAAGTTGCCTTGAAAAGATTGCTTTCAGCAATAAGGCTGGCAACGGATCGTCGACTCCTGGCTGTTGCTGATACGACGGTGTTTGCTTTCCATCAGGTGACCCACATACTCGTTTACATCCTCTCATATACAAAAGAAAATATTTTTTTGCAATAAATTTACAGATTTGGCCGTGTGGTTTCCGGCAGACTAGAATAGAATCACTCTGTTTCTTCCCGTGAATGTCGTACAAGGCGACTAATGGAAATACATTATCAAATATCGATCAGGCCTCCCCAACCCGTTTGGCCAGCGTAGGGAGTGTAGGCCAAATCCCCCTTCCGTCTAGGACGGACGAGAGAGGGACGTGCTCCTGTAGTGGAGACTAAAATGGACCTGATGATGATGATGAAATTTACAGGAACACGTGAAGAATATACAAAGGAAAAAATGCACGTTGTTATTAATGTTCAATATTTGAACGTTAATTATCTTATTACGAGGTCAAAACACGACCCAAAAAATATTTTCATCTTAGTACAGAGATCTACTTTCTTATATCACAAACTATTTCTCTCTGAAGTTGTTCTTCGGTGCGGTGTATTGTTATACAGTTCCACGCCCATTAAAGCCTCACAATTCAATATACCCATGTCCAAAACACGAGCGTGTTGATGTTCCTTTGTGATTTTTACAGCCCAATATTGGAGGCTATAAAACCGAAGGCGATATTCCCCTTAGTTTCAGTTTTAGTGGGACATTCGATATTTTTATATCGAGAAAACAATGGCTGTCCTTCATGCCCGACGGCGATATTGCTTCGTGTTTATTTTTATAAGTCGCTTGTTTTTGACTCGGTTAATATTAATGGCCGAAAATAGTTTACTTATTTTTTTTTAATTAGCCACCATTACCGTCATTAAAGCCGTCGGCTTTTGAACATCATTTGTTGTAGGCATATTAACGCTGGCAACATAAAATATCGCTCGCGCGCCGCCACCCCTGCTGGCAACGCAGCATCTCCTTCCTTTCTGGTGACCTCACTCATTCGCAGGAACGCAACAACCCTAAAGGGAATTGCTGTTTGGCTGCGGTATTCTGAGAGGTGGAGGTACATTCCCCAATCGGGTAGCTTACAATTACGCTCCCTACCTCTCTTAAAATAGTAGTAAATCTAAGGAGGTCAATCTAAGATTCTCTTAGATTTACTACACCCTACAACAATCGATTTTGCCGTTTGCGTTCATCTATCAGAGTGCTTACTGCGAGTTTCTCCTCATATCAACGTAAACAAATCGACCAAATAGAGAAGAATTCCTGTGATGTGAATTTATAAGACGCGTGTTACATATCAAAAATATGTTGCTTACTTGCTCACATTTTGAAATTTGGATATGTAACACGAGTCTGGTAAATTTTAAGAAACTTTTTCTCAATTTGGTCGGCTTGCAAACGTTTCAAACGTTCGAATGTGACCGAACCAACTCGCACTAAGCACTCAGAATCTCTCTGCACGGCTTCTGCTCAACAGACATTGGTTTTGCGAGGTAATAACGTATTCGCGTACAACACACGGCCGTGTCCATGAAATAGCCACACCCCATTTTTGTTATTATTATCTAGTTCTCCTTCCATGGCGTGTCATGTGTGCGGTGTGGCCTACCTTGCGGGTTGAAGGAGCCGGGGTTGCACTCGAGGCACCGCCTGCTGAAGTGCACGAGCACGCGCTCCTGTACATGCCCTACCCACTGTCACTTCAGCTTGCTTCTTTTCAGATCCGAATATACGTAGATCCTATTTATTATGTAATTTAGTTATTTTTGAAAGTTTAAAAATATGAATTTATTAAGTTTGGTACTACCTATATAACGTGTAACTCCAAGTACGCAAAACCTCAAACACTCCAACTGAGTTTTATTATTATAAATTGATATACGAGGGGAGGTCAATAAGTTCGCGGAATGAGAGAGAAGGAGGTTGAAATTAAACACCAAATTATTTTTCCTTTTCAATATATTCTCCTTTAACCCTAATACATTTTTCGGATCTCTCAAATAGCTTGTTTATACCATCGAAAAAAAATGATTTGTCTTTGGTGTCAAAATAGGCCGAAATTGCCGACTTGACTTCATCATCGTCGTCAAATTTCTTTCCACGCAGCTCTTTCTTCATTTTTGGAAATAAATAATAGTCACTGGGGGCCAAGTCTGGACTGTATGGTGGGTGGTTTAATTGTTCAAAGCCGCATCGGTGAATGGCAGCCGTCGCAACATGGCACGTGTGGACGGGTGCATTGTCGTGCAAAAGGAGCACACCTTTTGACAGTTTTCCTCTTCTTTTTTTCTTAATGGCTTCTTTCAATCTTTCCAGTAAAGAAGCGTAGTACTGTCCCGTTATAGTCGCACCACGTTCTTTATAATCGATCAGTAAAATACCTTCTGTATCCCAAAAGATAGTCGCCATGATCTTTCCGGCCGATTGTGACACTTTGAACTTCTTTGGAGGAGGTGTGCCTTTTTTATGCCACTGCATCGACTCTTGCTTCGACTCAGGTTCATAGTGGTGAACCCAGGTTTCATCTCCAGTAACAATCCGGGCCATAACTTCTTCCTTTCTCTCTCCACAGAGCTCCAGAAACTGGTGAGAGCACTCGACACGCTCGCGTTTTTGAAGTGGCGTGAGCATTCTCGGAACCCATCTTGCACTGACTTTAGTCATCCCAAGATGATGATGTAGGATATTTAAAATACTTGATTCGGATACTCCAACCATTGCTGCAAGTTGCTTCTTCTTCAGTCGGGCATCTTCCAATACAAGTTTTTCTACTTTTTCGACGATTTCCGGTGTGGTGGCCTCAATTGGCCGTCCGGAGCGGGGGTCGTCTTCAATGGACTCCCTTCCTTGTTTGAAAAGACCATGCCACTTGTAAACCATGGTTTTACCAGGGGCAGAGTCCGCGTAAACCGCTAACAGCTCTTGAAAAATCGTCTGAGCGGATTTTCCTTGCTTGGTAAGAAACTTAATAACGGCACGGTGTTCAATTTTCTCCATACTGGCTGACTTCTTCCCGATTTAGTTGTTTGCAGGTCGATAACTCAAAAGTTAATGACACGATTAGGTTCAAACTTGGTATATATACTCTTAATGAGGTGCTTAACTAGTGCCTACCTGGACGGGTAAATTTATCCCCATCAACCCCTCCATTCCGCGAACTTATTGGCCTCCCCTCGTAACAAAGTAATAATTTCCGAAAAAAAAAATTCTCGGAGATATGAACACTTTTTTGTTTTCCTAATAATTCTAATAGTTTCTGAGCTCTGTGGCGCTTTCTTATCAAAAAGACGCGCCAATGGCTACGATAGTAACAAATATTAATATGTATTAAAGAGCGAGCATCGGGTCAATGACGCGTAAGCGCCGCTCTCTGCACGGCGCTTAATACTTTTTGGACGCGGCGGTATTACGTTTGTTTACCTACTTCACATTTTCTCGCTTGATTGTCGAGTGCAATTTAATAATAGACACGACACGGCAGTTACTTTAAAAATGGATGAAAATTATGGAATTGATTCTACTCATGACTCTGAACAAACTATTTTTAGGTTTTGCGTACTTGAAGTTACACGTTGTATATATCTCACAACATCTATGAACCAAAGCCAACTTCACCTGCACGTGGTGCACCCTGCTGACTGACAAATGAAGCTCGGGCAAAAAGAGAGGTAGGGGGCGTAATTATGGGCGTTAATATGGCTACGGTAATCGCTTTACATCAGGCGGGCCGTATGCTTGTCTTCCACCCGACGTAGTATAAAAACAAAACAAAAAAAAAATTCGTTATCCTAAGGTTGCCTAGAAAAGATTGCTATCAGCAATAAGGCCGCCTTGTTGCATATATACAAATGTGTAATAGTTTATTGATTCACCGTACTTTAAATTTGTATTTATTGATTCACTGTACTTCAAAGTATATTCTATCTATCTGTCCATCTCAAATTTCCTAGACACCTTACCCTGGTCTTATTTCTTCTGCATCAATACATATTCACCCTACTGCTGGGACACAGGTCCTTCAATCGAAGTGGATTTAGAGCGTACACCACCACACTGCGCAACTGTGGGTTAGCGGAGACAGTGGCGGATCAACGTATAAGCATTATAAGCACGTGCTTGGGGCCTCTGGTTTCCAGGGGCCCCTATCCATGTTATATAATACTAATTAAAAAGTTGAGCCATGAACAAATGAGAAATGAGACGGACAAAAACAAATACACTTTCGCATTTATAATATTAGTAAGGATTCCATCTAATATATATCCGATATCTTCCAAATTCAAGCTACAGAGGGCCCACATGAGGTCTATGCTTAGGGCCTCAGAAAGTCTTAATCAGCCACTGAGCGGAGATCAGCATTTCAAGCACACCAAAGTCACTGACTTGTCTTAACGACTGTCATCTAATGACATCAACCGGGATAGACAACTTAACGTGCCCTTAGCACGGAGGAGCTAGAGATAAATAAAGCCAACACATCTGTGGACAGCACCTTTGAGTCTTCTACACGCGGTACACCCTACCGCGGAGCAAATGAAGCTCTAGCAAATTACAGCAGGATACAGCGCCCTAATTAAACAAGCAGATTGACTGAGGAAATACCTATCTCTCATATTTTCTATGTAAGGTTATTTGTGAGTAAGCAAACAGTAGTTGCTGCTTTGGCACCGTGGATTAGTGGCGCGATCGATAACAATCGTCTATAGCCTACAGTGACAGCTTCAAGTCAGGTGGTTTGTCTGTTTGTTTAGCATCGAACATGCTACGAGTATATACTACTCAAATTATATGTAGATATCGCGACGTCAACACTTAATTCCACTGCCGGGATACGGGGGATTTAGAGCATACTCCACCACGCTGCTCAATTGCGGGTTGGCGGAGGTGAGTGTTTTCAAGCCCCCTAAAGGCCACTAACTAGGCTTAACGATTGTCATCTTATGACAGCAGTGACTTAACGTGCCCTACGAACCACGGAGGATATGTAGATATCTAATAACTAATAAAACACAAAGTTACGAAATATAGCTTTAATCAATTTTTATAATAATGTTTGTATTTACAGCACTTAAAACTATATTAACTGGTTGTCTACAGTAAATATTGTAAAAACTACAATAAAATTGTACAATTCGTAAGAAACTTAAAAGTTAAAACAAAATACGAAATGACAAAGATATAGCCACCAAAGAACGCAATTCATAAGTTTAAAATGTACTTCTCAGCTTAAAAACAGGGGTATACAATTATAAATAAGTAAAAAAACTGTCAAAATAAGCACCAGAATGAACTGAAACCTAATTCAAACACTAACTTATTTGTAACATAAGTATCAAATGGTTAAAAATATTTAGGAACTATTTATTTATTATACAAAGTAAAACTGCTTTATAATGTTGCGATTTGGTAAAAATGTTTTGATATTCGATATTTAAAATTGCCACTAACAGCCGCGGAATGATTAGAAACTAAAATCATATTAACTTAGTAAATGCGAAGTTAAATATTTTAGTGAACGATGAAAAACTTTGATTAGACACTTCAGAGACCAATATAAAAATGATAAATACAATAAAACATCTCACTGCAGAATCTAACCAAACAAACATACACGAAATTGATATCCACACACTTATGCAATAAACAATACATGTAAATGATTTGTGAAAAACTCATTGATTTCTTCAAACACATCGTTGATTTCAACAAACATTTTCGTTGTGACAAGAGATTTTTAACAAATAGACCTAACTAAAACTATTGACAACGCATATCTCGGAACTATAAATAAATTTGCAAAACTGCATGGCTATCAAGACAGTACGGGTTAATAACAAAGCCAATAACACTCGCTTTAACCTAACTGTTGACTTTATCAACAGTTAAAAGCGACCAACAATTATATCAGTCTTCCAAATATATGTTCTAGGTTAGTGAAACCATTCTAGCAAAACTATGAAAAGCTGGAATACATCTGTAAAACGGGAATGTCAAACAAGAAAACTGTCAATTTAGAATAATCAGTCTTGAGAATGGATGAAAAATACTATTCAGCAAGCGAAACCATTTCAAATTTCCTCATAAGCTAATACAAATAATAAATACCTAATTTTAACACATTGTCTGAATACACAAACCGATAAACTTCATGGAAAGTACATTACAACACGTCTTAGATAGTACTCTTAGAATGGTCCATAAGATTTTAATTGTAATTGTAGAAAATCTAGCACGAACATATTTACACGAGCACCGCGAAACATAATCGTATTACGATCAATTTAAATTGTCTTTTCCACTTTTATCACTGTTGTGACGAAATCACTTATTGTTGGCACTTTGGTCTTACACTTTGTACTCACTCAATCTGCTACACTTCCGTGCCGTCTTCACCTTCGTCCTCGAACAAAGGCTCGTTAGGATTGACTTCAGTGCTTGGTTTCTTCTTAGGTTTAGGCGGAGGCCTCGGTGGGATTTTCCCACTCCTTCCCAAAGTCCCAGACTGATTTAGAGAACTAGTCTCATTTTTTTTTGGATCCTCTTTAGACGGAGAAGATATTTCTTCTTTGTCTATTCTAGGATTAGGATTCCTTCTCAGAGACCCAGTCTCTGGCTTTCCTTTTCGACTTAAAGTACTACTATCTGATGCTTGCGACTGAGCATCTATGTTTCTATTATCGCTGAATAAAGCTTTTCTTGGTTCGGGTTGAGGAGTGGAAGTATTCTTTGCAGTCCAACTCATCCTATTTACGGGCTCTTGGGGGCCAGGCGTAGATAACTGCGATGAAATACTGTTTCTTGGATTAGTTGCATATGGCGCTGGAACAGGTGACGGAGCTGGCTCTTGCTCTTCAATAGGGGCGTAATAGACTGAATGTGGAGGCTGGTATGTAGTAGGCGTTGCAGGAAGAGGTCGATTTCTCATAGGAGAAAATTGTGCTTCTAAGCCTGTTTTATTAAGTGAAAGGACTGAGCTGCCGTCAGCTGTTGTTCTTAGACCTAAATTGTCATAGAGTGGCTCTTGTGCTTCGCTACTTGGAAGAATTTGTGTACTGGCAGTGCTGGACCAACTCGGTATTCGAGGTCGTCTTGGAATGGTTACATATCCTTGTCGTGGAGTCACTACTGGGGGAGTAATAGGAGCCGTGAAAGGGGACTGTGATCGAGAATACGGCAGAGTTCTGAAGAGATTTTGGTTTGTTGACATGCCGTAGATTGGCGAATGGATTGGGCTGACTGGATTCAGCTGAGGGGGCAGCCTCGTAGTGTCAGGGACTGTGGACGCATTGCTTGCAGCAGGTGAAATTTGAGCAGCCCTTGGAGGAAAAGAAAGGAGATCAGGGGGATATGCTCGGCCATCTGTACGTCCATACTCCACATTTAGGGCATCGTGTGACCTTTTTGCGGGGTGTTCGAATTCGAGGGATCGTTTTTCATCGTCATTGTGGGCTGAAACAAAAAATAATAATAATTCAACAACAGTAACATTAATAAACATAACCTATTCCCCTACCCGTATTTCTCCAATCAGGCAACATACAGTATGTAAATGAACAGGACCGCGGCATTTTTTTCTTTTATAGATTATAATATTCCTAATCAAACATAGTATTCCTTTTTTCTGAAAGTGATATAGTATAAAAAATAATAATGTTTTAATTCTGTATGGAAAAAATATTTATTACGCATCCTGTATAAGCAATGTTGTCTGATTGTGAGCACGAGGTGGCAACAATGTTACACACCCCGCATACCCCGCTCACCCCCTCTAACTTCTTTTCTTTTCATTTTCTACATCTTCTTCCTTCTTTTATTTACTACTCGCAGTGCTGCCAGATGCGTCTTATTTTACCTTTAAATACCCGATTAACGAGCGCAAGAAATAACCAAAAACATGAAGTATTTTTTTAATGCATACGTTTACGATATGATATTGCATACATTGACTAATGGATATCCGATCATATTGTAGTTTTTTTTACATAGAAAAAATTCTATTTTCTCTTATTGTGACTTCCCTTTAAACTATCTGTTATTTTAAAATTGATTGAATTTACCCACATTTCGGGGAGTTACCCACCAATTGGCTATGTTTTAATTCACACAAAGCCGCGATCGTTTGTCGGCGAATCTCTGTTATTTTAAAAATGTGATAACTTGCTATTTAAACACTTAAATTTTTACTTTACTCCGTTAATTAGAAGGTTTAATTTTGTATAATTGCAAATGGTCCTATCACGAGTATTTCTCTGACGTCGTTCTCGCTTGCTCTTGTGTGATCACTCTGTTGTTCTGTGGATTTTTTTTCTGTGAAATTGACACCAAAGATTAGGAAGTGGAGAGAGGTCATAGGCACTGTATTCCCGGAAATACTACAGTGGTCGCGTGTGCGTGATCCTTCGCACATCTGTTACTTTCGTTACGTATTTAGGTACTAGATCAATGTGTAGTTTTACATAATGGCTTTGTACAGTGCCAGTGAATATTTGGACATGAAAATGGAAATTTTGGTGTATGCGCAATGTGATTATGACATGGGGCAGACCCTCAGGGAGTTCGCCAGGCGGTACCCAAACCGTCGACATCCAAAAAGGGGATAAATAATTACGGGTGCCTTGAAAAGAATTAGAGAAAATCGCCCAATCGTTCCCGTTCATGCAGGTGGTGGTCCTCGACCCATACCAGCGAGACTAGGCGGCTAATCGTAGGCGATTGAGAAGATGTATCGTAGTGCAATTTCGATCATTTAAAAATAAAAAAACTGGATAAAAGTGTTGTTTTCTAACTTTGATTTTAACTGAGATACTTTTTGAAAATCTGTAGTGTTACGGTAGTGTTCGTGTTCTGTTATTTTTCTTACCATTTTTTATGAAACAATCACGAAGTTAGATTTTACGTTATCAGTACCAGTTTCATGAATCTATCAATGAGTTACATTGTTGCGGGCTCGTGCGTGGTGGCTCATTCACATCAAATGGCGGCAGAAGTTACAGCATTGATTACGGCTCTAGTCTAGGCGCCATCGCTTACATAGGGTGTGTATTATTTTTTTCTATTTTTATTTTTTATTTTTTTGGGAAACAAATAATTTAAAAAAATAAGTAGGCGCGTTTGACTACAAATACGATGTTCACTTTCGGAAAAAATTCCTGCGGTGCTGTTCATTTGTATAATTACAGAAGAGCGTAGCCAAATAAGAATTTGGTAGAGGCAGGGCTGTTGTGTTCCTGCAAGTGAGTGATTGTACCAGGAAGGAACGTCAAATACGTGCAGGAATACTTGTAGTCTCGCACTTATACTTGCTGGCAATGTCTATAGGCTATGGTAAACACTGCATATCTGGCGGCCGTATGATTGTCTGCCACCGGAAGTAGTATAAATAAAACCCTGTTCTATTTATACTATATATATATTCTATACTATATATATTCTATTTATACTATAAATAGCTATCGAAGACCGAAAACGTAGCGCAAAAAATCGTTGTATTGAAGATCTGATAATGATCGCAGTGCGCCTATAGATTTAAAAGGCATAAAACCGATCCTTGTACAACTTTAAGCGGGCGGTCCATGTTCAGCAACGGACATCCTTTCATTCAGTTGTTTACGCTTTGCCCTGATTTTCTGTACTCAAAAATGTTATACTTACTGTACACGAAATCATTGTCCAGCAATGTCTTATTAAGCTCCGATATCTCCCCACTTGTTATAGATGGTGGTGCATCGTATCTCCTTGGAGGTTTCGTCACTGGGTTCACGGCTGTAATCAAACTTTTCTCCATCTCTGGAATAACAGATCCTTCAATGAGAGCCTCTCCATTTGTAGTTTCGGCCTTTTTCTTATCAGATGTACGTCTTTTACAGCAACAGTAACACAAAATTATAAGACAAATTAGTAGAATAGCTGCCGTACAAGATACACCAATTAAAACTGGTAGCATATTGTTATCCATTCCAGCTGGAACTATAATACCTGGAGGAGTATGCGTTACCACTAAAGTTAAGCTTCTCTCCTCAACCCCACCTGGGTTTTTAGCCACACATAAATAGTCACCATTGTCGGTAGTCCCGGCTTCAAGAATTGTCAAGTTAACCCATCTACTGTTGTCATAATTGCTCTGAACAATCATATACTTGATATCACCCTGATATCTATAAGAGTCGTCAATTATTTTAGAATTAAGGACCCAATTTACTTCTGGCAAAGGGTTTCCATTCACTTGGCAAGACAAAGTTATGTTTGAGTCAGAAGAACGGATAGTTGTGCTGTTTGACGGATAGATAACAGTAGGACGACATGCGAAATCGCTGGAATCCAGATCTTTCCAAGTCTTTCCTTGAACTTTTGCAGGCTCCTTGCAAGTTATAGGAGAAGTGTACAGATGTTTACTAATGACCCAGTTTCTAAATGGCTGCAGATAGCAATCACATCGCCATGGGTTATCGTGGACATTTAAGTTGGACAGTGACAAACTGCTAAGTGTATCAACTTTTAGATATTCTAGTCTATTTCCATCCAGTTCTAAAGTATTCAATTTGGGGACATTGAAGAACGTCTTTACGCCAATTTGATATAAATGATTCTTGCTTAATTCGACTTTTTGCAAAAACGGCAAGTTACTAAAAAGTCCGTCGTCCAATTTCTCCAATTGATTCTCATTTAATATAATCCATCTAATTTTGGAAGTTTCCTTAAATGTGTCTGCGTGTAAAGTCTTTAATGCGTTCTTGGATAAATCCAGTTCGATCATGATTGCGAGTCCGCTGAAGCCATTACGGTGGATTGTTTCCAATTTGCACTCTCTCAAATGGAGCTTCTTTAGATTAATCAGTTGGACATCTTCGAAAGCGTTGCTTGAAATTTCGTAGAGAGCATTGTATCCTAGATCTAGGTTTTGGATATCTGCGCTAAGATTCTTCGGTATATCTTGTAAGTTGGATTGGGAGCAATTTGCTTGTTTGTTGCCACTCGCCCACACGCATTTGCAGCCTTGAGGGCAGTTGGAGGTGAAGTCTGCTGTCGCTGTGAGCACCAAGTTGACAACCAGCAGTAGCCTTAGAAGCTCGTCCATTTTCGACTGCGCTCACGAACCTGCAAAGAGAAAATGACGTTTTACAACAGGAAGAGCAATAAAAGCTATTAGTGCACTGCAACCGAAAATAGATGGCGTCATAACACGCGCGGTAGTTTAATGGCGGCATTAAGAAACGGAATCGCTTTCTGTACTTTGCTTGTTTATAAATGTAACAGATGATATAAAAGTTTATGTAGTGTGATGGAAATAATATTATATGACTCGTGTTTCTTTCTAGTGAAAGGTAAATGGCCTGTTTGGGTTACAGGAATATTAAGATAAATATTTGATTACGAGGAAAAAAGTTCGTGCTTATGTTAACTTTCAAGTTTGATCCCTTGTTTACAAATGTATGACTAAAGTAAACAGATAAGAATTGAGAATAATGTGGGTTGTAAGAGGGTAAATAAATAATAGGCAAGTAAGTAAATGAAGCTTGTAGATGTGTCCGGTGGTCTAATGGCTAGCAATGGCTACTTTGACTACGAGGTCGCGGGTTCAATCCCCGCACAAGACAAACAATTGTGTGCATGAATATGTCTGTTTGTCTCGGTCTGGGTGTTTTCTATGTATTTATTTATAGTCATATAAGTATGTATTTACAAAAAAAAAATGTATTTAAGTACATTTATCAGTTGTCTAGTACTCATAGTACAAGCTTTGCGCTTAATTTGGGACTAGATGGTGATGTGTAAATTGTCCAGAAATATTTATTTATTTATTTGTTTAGTTTAATAAGTTCCCATTTTATCTAACATCGTGTATGTTTTTCTCTGGCGCTGACACCATATAAATATCGACGACATGACGTCGACGACACTTCATGGTTTTTTTATACTACTAAGGTGGCAAAGAATACGGCCTCCTGATGGAAATCAGTTACCGCAGCCTACGGACGCCAGCAACAGCACATCACACGCGTTTTGACGTTATTTTTAAAGAACCCCATGCTGTAGTCTCCTGAGAAAACCACGACAGGTATTCCAGAGCATAATAGTACGTTGGAGAAAACCTCTCTGGAACCGCACATTACGTGACCACTTCGGCTATAATGTGTGACGATGAATTCCATGTCGATGGTGAGCGTTGCGACTGTAGACGGAGGGCTTCATGTACGATGAACGTCGTCCACGTCATTGATTAACGATATAGTCGATATTGATGATAGCTCGATTCAACATTCACGAAGTCGCGAATGAATGAAATGTTTTCTTTTTTTTATATATATGGGAGGTGAGCAAACGAGCATATGAGTCATCTGATGGAAACCAATCACCACCGCCCATGGAGATCAGCATTCCAAGGGGTCGCCGATCCGTCGCCAGCCTATACTCCATCCTTTCTTTCTCCATGGGCGGTGCTTTCCATCAGGTGACCCACATGCTCGTTTGTACAAACATAAGTACATAAACTGTTAAAATCACCCTTGTTTTTGGCTTCGCTGTAATCGGGTAAGAATCAGTTCGATATATTAGCAAAAGTAAATATAAAAAACCCTTGAGTAGTATAAGTAAATATAGAAACAAGTTAAAAGAGGTTAGAGGATGAACAGACCTAAGAGAAAATTACAAAGTTTTTTTTATCCTCAATGGCCCTTCCCTAGTGTCATCGGAAAGAAATAATGAAATTTAAAAAGGCTCTTAGTACGAAAGGTCCTTAACAACGTTAGGACTTCTCAAAAGGTAGATAAAAGTTCCTATTTATAGCAATTTCTGCCGACCTTTTATATTTTATTGGGTAAGAAAAACCAAGATAAATAAATTATAGACAAAGCGCTAATAAAATGATCAGGCTTGGAAAGTAAAAAGCTTGCCTAAAGAATAATGAAAAGAAAATTTTATTCCCAATATTATCTTCTTAGGTTAGTTATTATCTTTTTATCTATTATCTTAGGGCGCCTACAGACTAGCGTTTGTCCAGCGACAGTGACGCCAAGTCGTTAATGCCTACTACTATTATTATTTTTTACACTGAATGCCAAACTATAGTACAACCCGTCTGATGTAAAGGGGGGGTTTTCGTAACGCATGTATACGTCTTGGGCGTACATAGTTAACCTACAGATTCGTCTTAGAACGCATATGACGACATAACGTGACGGATATTATTGCTTACATATAGATTATGCTTTATTTGCGCATAACAAATGGTGACGTGAACAAATTTCCAATAATTATCTTTTCATTTAAACGTAAACCTAGTAATAACAGTAAAGACAGCAACAAAAGCGTATTGACTTTAACACGCCCTAATTACACTGAAAGTCTAAGGTGTTCCTGCGACAGACGTCATGACATACCTATTAGATACCTCCAAGAAATAATAGGGTTGTTGTACGAATACTCGTTACCGAATAATTCGCAGCCCGCGATAATTACATTCCCGCGTAGGGCGAGCGTAAACCCGGCAATTTGGTCATAAGTGCGTTCCGAGATGTGCTCCCGCCCTTATGATTGTGTGTGTAAAGACGCGCCACAATTAGTAAGCTGTAGCGGAATTGGTTTGTCACTGTACCTCATACACATACATATAGTTAGTAGAGGAGAGGAGTTAACAATGGAGACCGTGTGTGGGGCGACGAAGCGTTGGACGCCACCCTCTAGTCTAAGATGGACCGCTGACCACAGAAAAGCGGCTGGTAGTGGGTGGATGCGGAAGGCGAAGGATTCACCACCACCACGACACACCAATACACCAGTTTGAAAAGTTTAGTCACCAAACTGGTGATGGCATCGTGTAGCGGTTCGCGACATCGGCATTCTTACTAAATTGATCGAGTGTGGCGATGGCTATGCGTCATGAACGAGTCCCGCCAGCAGGAGGGACGGTGAACGGCCTGGAGTCATAGTTGCACAGTAGACAATAGAGGAGAGAAATATTAGGTTAAGTAGACATTTTAATTAACAGCTATTTAACGGCATGAATTGAGACATGCATACATACAAATAAACTACAGATATGGATTCCAGGGATTCATAATTTGATGTTTTACAACAAAAAAAAAAAAGAAATACACATAGGATTCATTATAATTACGCGGGGGATGCCGCTGACAAAAACTAGTGTTATATAGTTAGTGTATAGGAATTTTGCCCGCTGTAATAAAACTTTTCCTAAACCTTTTCTGACTGCAAAAAATCTGGTCCACTTGTGTATTTTTGTCCTCGCCTACTGCAAAATTCAAAAGCTTCTTACTCCTGATTAAATTTTGAGAGTTCCAGTGAAAAACTGTAATAGTTATAATAATAAGAACTGTAAAAGTTTATTACTGATCGTCGTATTTTTGGAGAATTCCGCTATTACTAATAATAATAAATATAATATATTATTTATAATATACAGGAAACACAGCGATGGGATTGTACATTGGACCTACCATTTCTCTTATAACTTGGACCACCCCGTTATACACAGAACGATAATGTTCGGAGTACCGTGAAGCAACTATCTCTTTCTTACGTCTTTAATGGTGTCGTAATTTTGTCTCCTACTTATTCTGTGACTCGTATTATCTTCTAAGATTTGGAATAAATTTCACGACATTTGCTATTTGCTAAGCTGTGCATGCACTGGGCGGTTCCGTAGAGAAATTCGTTTGTTTGAACTCTCACGTTGTAGAATGAACTCCATGCTTTGGTTTTACCACACCCCGGTCACTCTATCCAAATGTCGCATCGTTTACTACTATAGAAACAATGACGTCTGTGCAAAGCATGAATGAGAGTGTGTGCGTGCGGCACCATACAAACTGTTCCAGATTTGTCTCAGAGGGGAGGTGAGGTCGACACGAGAGAGCGGCAGGGAGTGGCCGTACTGTACGTAGTACTATTTTTGCTTATACTGTGCGCAGACGAAGTTGCGCGGGTCAGCTAATAAATTATAATCTACATTAGAAAAAAAGATAAAAGTAATAAAATAAATAATGAAATATAGTTGTCTCTCCAGAAAGTACTTGATTTATCCACAAATTGCACATTATGTAGTAGTAAAGGACGTGATATTTGTGCAAGTGTTAAGTTAATCTGTAACACAAAGTCATAAAGAAAGTACTACATAGGTACCACAAATATACTATAATGGATTTAAACCCAAAGTAAACGCACAGTACAAGTAACAGTACTTAGGGTACACAAGACAAAAACCTCGTTGTCCCCTAACAAAAGTTTGAGAGACATTGTACTACACGCATTCAAAACCTCTAGCTGGTTGTTATTAAATATAATAAGCTAAGGTCACGACTCAAAATGGCGGACGTCGACGTCCAGTGTGTCTCAAAGGCATCTCTGTTCCTGGCGCGATTTGTCTCAATGGGGCCTTACAAAGGTCACGCTTTTATTGACCCCTATCACTCGGTACGGCGTGGATGAGATAATGTGGACATGCCTCTAATTTACGGAGTAATTTTAGTTAAAAGATTAAAATGATTGCTAATGTGTGCTTATTTTCTTTAGACCATAGGATTCTGTAATCTATATTACTCGCAATTTAAGGTTCCCAATAAAGAAATATTCCTGGAGAAATTACACTACACAGTCCCAAACTAAGCAAAGCTTGCAATGGATAAATATAACTGATAATAATAGATACATAGAAAATATCCAGACCAACACAAAATGGTATGTACATGCACACAAATGTTTGTTTTAAACATAATGTTATTTATACATGATGTGTACAAACATTTGTGTGCATAGAAATAATGTAGTGTCTACAGTATTCTGAACCTATGGCGAGCTAACGTTTCCTTTTATTGACTTGTTTACATTGAACTCCAATTCAAGCCTGAAAATAAACAGCCCGCGAGATGTCGCTAAAACATAGTAACATAAATAAACGAGGACAAAAATGACAGACAGATTTAGTGGAAGTGCATTTGAGTCCATTTAAAACGAGACAACAATTGGGTATATAATAAGAGGCTATCTAAGATAATACACACTTTTATCTCTCTCTCTGTCTTTTTTTAGCCTTGTTCTACTGTATTGATGTAGGCCTCCTTCATGTTTCGCCATGTATTTCTGTTTTGGACCGCATTGATTTCCTTCCGGCCATTTTGCCGGAAAGAAATGAATGCGAGGGGTTCAGAGCAGACGAAAACGACAAAAACAAAGCAAACGAATGACCTTAAACTCGCTGGCGAGGTGACTTCAAGATTTTTCTTGATGTCACCTTATCACCTTACCAGCGTATTTGAGATCTTCCAGGAGGTCGTGGAAGGAAGGACGTGGCAGCAGGGGTGGCGGCGCACGACTCAACGAAATATCGATGCGGTAACCGCTTCATATCAGGCGGGCCGTATGCGTATCTGCCCCCCGACGTAGTATAAAAAATGTTTGTTGCAAAAATGTACAAAGTACAATGAAAAAAAAAAAACAAGTTAGGTACGGTTTCATTAAAAGCGCGATGCAAAACGGTGGTTTTCTACAAGACATTATTTCTCATTCAAGATTTAAAAACAGCTAATGACTAAAATAAGCCACAAAAAACAAGATGGCTGCAGTTGCCTCAAATCCTCTTACTTCCCGCTTAGTGCCGGGAGCAAGTTGAACTCTCTCCATTTTCCGCTAAAAGTAGGTAGGAAACTAATTAATTTTTAAAAGTTGAATGTTAACGATATTCCGCGGTTTATTTGCAATTTATTTAAAATGCACAAGAGAGTGTGCAAACGGATATTATAGTATACTTAAATATGTTACAGTCAAATCTTATAACCGGTCAAAACTACTTTTGGCCGAAATATTTGGCAAATATGGTTTTGACCAACGTACCTAGTGAAAACCAGTTTAGACGGGTTTTTGTAGTCAAAAGTGATTTTGACTAACGTATTTAATCAAAAGTAAAACTAATAAAAAAAACATAACTATGGTTCAAAAATAACGGTCCCATGTGGCAAAAGGGCAAGAACACTGATTGCGTTTCCTCGCTGAATCGCAATATACTTTTTGAGCAAAGAAAGAGCCAGCTCTCCTGTTTTCAGCAACGGCGACCAGTGGTTTTGTCTTATACTATCTATATATTGTGTTATAGTCAATACCCAATCGCTCCAAGGTTTGACTAGATAAACCTCGGGAACTTCACCTTCTCTAAGAGCAAGGTACAACTACTTTTGACTGCAGAAGTCAGTTAAAATGGTTTAGACTGGTTATGAGTTTTGACTGTAACGTATACCAGCATTCTCTTAAAGAGAGTTTTTGAGTTGAAGGCCCTGGGCATTTTAGAATGGGGCAGCCATGACTATGACAAACGTCTATTTTATTAAATCATGAAAAATAAATAGAAAAAAAATCTAGATTTAATCAGATATACTTACTACAGATTGTTAAGCCAAATTCAAAATACAACATTTTTGCGGCAAGCACAATTTATTACCATCCACAATAAAATATTCCTAGACAAATTACACACTGCCATCTAGTCTCAAACTAAGCAAAGCTTGTGCTATGGGTACTTGATAAAATTGCTTAAATATATTTTTTTGTAAATACATACATAGAAAACGCCCAGCCCAAGACCAACACACATGTTCATGCACACAAATGTTTGTCTTGTGCGGAGATCGAACCCCCGACCTCGGAGCCAAAGTGCCCATTGCTAACCATTCGACCACCGAACTCGTCAATAACTCGTACTTAATGAAAACAGGCAGACAAGGGTTACCAATAAAAATATTTATTAAAAGAACTACTTCTGTCGTTTAACTAATTGGAATAATAAAGGCAATCGGCGATGGAAACTTGTGGATAAGACCAGTGGATTTGGAGTGGACAAAAAGAGAATAAATACAAAATATAATTGGAGACGTTTTGGCGGTGTACGTAAAGTTCACCACCGCCTTTAGAACGAAACCACAGTATAAGGAATAATACTACGTACAGTATGGCCACTCCCTGCCGCTCTCTCGTGTCGACCTCACCTCCCCTCTGAGACGGATCTGGAACAGATTGTATCGCACCGCACACACACACGCTCATTCACGCTCTGCACAGACGTCATTGTTTATATATGTACAAGTAAACTACGCGACATTTGTATGGAGTGGCATTTGACGAAACCTAACTTCACCTGCACGTGGTGTACTAGGAAAAGAGGCTCTGTCGGAAGAGAGGTAGGGCATGTCGAACCCGATTATTGGGGTAGTACCTCCACCGTATAGAAGACTGCAACCAAATAACATTATACATGAGAATTGTTGTATTCCTGCGAGTGAATGAGGTCACTGCGCGAGCTAATCACCTTGAAGTCACCAGAAATCACCTATAGAAATCACCAGAATCCACCAGAAATCACCTACAACTGTTTGTATGGCTACGGTAACCGCTTTACATCATTAGGCCGTATGCTTCTTTGGCACCCGGAGTAGTATAAAAAAGTAACTTCATCCATAACAAATAGAACTGAATCGTATTGAGGTACGGTCAGCAACTAAAGATAAATATCATATTTACATATCACAAATTCGGGACGGTACAAGCTGCTTTTGTACCCTAGAAATAAACATTATAAAACTCTGTCTGTTTGTCTGTCTGTGCAATTCTTTAAAACTGTTGAAGTAATTTTGATGAAATTGGTTATGTAGCTTTCTCGTAATGGCTGACACAATATTTCGATTTAGGCATCGGATACAGGTTGAAATTAATCGACAGCTCAAAGTGAAGAACGTGACGACATGCCGATCCAGATCTGTTCATCCCAGACAAGGATAATACTGAGTCACTCAAGACACCGACGTCACATTTTTTTCTTTCTATTTGTTACGATGACATTTTTTTCTTTCTATTTGTTACGAAAGGACGTTATTATAATATATAGATAGGTGAAAGAATTACTTCGATAGCACAAAAATCTATCGAGATATGTTAATTTGAAAATCACAATTTTTAGACATTCCCGAAAACGATGCATACAAAAGGCTACTGAGTTATGACTTCACAGGTTTGTATTTTGTATGCATCAAATCAGATATTTGTACGACAGCTATGTTACATATTACGTTTATGTGATTAGTATCACAATAAAAGTATTTTTTATTGCTTCTCCAATGGAAATGTTATTTTTTTAATAATTTTATACGTTTGAAACTTACTGTCCCGACAAACTTTGATCGACCCTATAATAAATCGGACGGAAGATAATTACAATGAAAGTTTGCAGATTAGTAAATAATTTATACAATTTTTGAACATTGTCAAATAGCCTGTTGTGTTAATAGAGTTCGCTGCACTGATGAGTTGACTCACCTTTTCAGAATTGGCACTTGAATTACTTATGCAAGTACTCGAGTGTTTTTCCGAATCCACGGACTCGAGTGCCGACTTATTTTTTAACGAACACACACACATTCTTCATTTTCGTGTACACACATGTACACGAAGACCAAAAGACGGTTTTGTTTTTTATATTGTTATGACTGTAATAGTAGATGCTTGATGTGGATCTTGTTGCATTTGTGTCAAACCTCAGTGGTTTATGAAATGCGTCAATATTGTTATGTTTAATGTCTTTTGTAAACTGGTGTAATAAATAAAAATAAATAAATAAAAACCAAAAATAGGCGACTTGGAACTTCACTACCGAAATACTAGCAGATAAAAAAAGACATAATAATAAGACCTTTTTTACCTATAATACGTTTTATTATGGCAAGAAGAAAGCAAGGCAATTGCCCGGTATTCTAACCCGCGCCGCTTATCGTCGCTACAAGACATTAGCGCTAATCAAAAATAATTATTAAATAAAGAAAAGTTGTACATAAAATGCCTTTCGGTGGGTTCGCGTTTTGTAGCCATTTTTTACTAGAAAGAATAGAGTTATTGATTTAACGCATGAAACTTTACACCCAAGTTAATTCAACCGTTAATATAAAAAAGTAACAAACATTCACACTATCTGTCCTGACAATTTCATTTTATTTTATAACATTATTACGATACACATTACGCCGGCTGCACGCACAAAAACTCATGACTCATTGTCACGTTCCGCCTGAACCGAGCGTGCAAGCGAGAGCGCGGAACAAGCGATAGAGAGGCACGATCGGCCTAAGCGTTCGGCTTGTTACGCATCTATCTCTCGTCCACTCCATCGGCCGATGTTTTCTTATGACGTTATCACGTAAAATTATCGTCCGTACTTTACAGACAAACATCTTTTTTGACATTGACAAGCTCGGTGGCGTAGGGGTCAATGACGTGGCTTCGACACCAACGTTCGTGGGTTCGATTCCCACATAATACAAACATTTGTGTGCATGAACATGTCTGTTAGTCTTAGTCTGGGTCTGGGTGTTTTCTATGTATCTTAAGTATGTATTTACAAAAAAAAAATGTATTTACGTGTGTTTATCTGTTGTCTAGTACCCATAACACAAGCTTCGCTTACTTTGGGGCTAGATGGCGCTGCGTAATTTGTCTGACAATATTTATTTATTTCAATATTTTTTAAATATTCGACAAGTACACTCCGGTAATCTGACAAGTCTTGCCCTTTATTCATGTCGACTGCACGAGCAATAGGCTTTTTTGAAGCGTTAATCCCTTAAATCCCTTAATACCCGACGGAATTAAACAAACCATTGTTTTTCGAAAACCACGCAAAAACGCACATAAAAGGACTACATAAATTGGACATTCGTTTGGACATGAATAACATTTCGTTGCTGTTCCGTTTGATGGGATTATGGACTGTATTTTGATGTATTAAGTACTAAAATTTGTTGTATATGTTTTTATTTATATAGTTCTTTTTAAAGAAGTTTTTTTACGCAATTTTTTATACAAAAAACGGTCAATCCCACTTTAGAGCGTTACACTTTTTCCTACATCGTCGTCAACCGTTATTCATCCAACTGCAGTGTTACGAGCCTCCCCTCAATTGAAGCGGTTTAGAGCATACTCCGCCACGCTGCTCAACTGCGAGTTGGCGGAGACTAACGACCCTATGATAATTGCAGCGCCCCACAGGGTCCTTGATTGTTACTTTGACATTAAAGCAAAGACCTATGTATACATTAAAGAGTATTGAGTATTGAATGCGCCGCTGTGCACCAATCTTTTGGTTATACCACAGGATTGCGAGTCTCTTGCCTACTGGGCAATGGATAACCAACCAGGCAAGAGGATCTTTACCCGCTCCTCTACCAACCAGGCACTCAAGCCTTTTACACCCAAAAAAAAAAATACGTCGTCGTAACCCTTATTTATCCGACTGCTGAGGTACGGGCCTCCTCTAAACCGAAGGGGTTTAGAGCATACTCCACCACGCTGCTCAACTGTGGGTTGACGGAGGCCAGTGTTTTCAAGCCTACTAAAGGCCAGTGACTTGACGACCGTCATCTTCTAACAACAGCAGGGACCGATAACTCAACGTGCCCTCCGAAGCACGGAGGAGCTCGAGATAAATAAACCCATCCATAGACAGACTACGGTCGATATTGCATAATTTCCTACATGAAAATCACGAAATGGTTAGTGTCAAAATGACTAGATAGTCATTTTGACACTAACCATTTCGTGATAGGCTTGTTTGCGACCGAGAGCCTTACCGCTAAGCAGAAAGTTTGAAGCCGATTCAGATCAATTTTCTCGATCCCAAAAATACGACGTCGTGTCGTGCTACGACGTGACATCGATGCACGATGCGATGCTTAATAAAATGGAAATCAAAGAAATCTAAATAATTAGATTTCTGTGATGAATGATGCTCCACGGCTCAAGCTAAATACAAGTACCGGAAATATAAGTCAAAGTCTTTGCAATTAAAAAAATATAGGAATCGACTTCAGCTTAGTCGGTACCGTTATAGATCACTTAGTTGTCTGTCTGTATATCTGTCCCTTTTTCTCAGGAACACGAGGAGATATCAAATAGACATTAATAATAGTGTAATTTGTCCAGGAATATTTATTATTACCTATTATTTTTCTTATTTAGTCTGTAATTTTGTAGAGAAACTTACTTATGACCCTTTAAAAATATTAAATTTCCTCTTATAAGTTCTATAAAAAATATTTATTTTTCTATAATAACAAATTTGAAATATATATATTATGATTGATTGATGGAAAACAATGAATGATGATATGAAAGAATAATAAAAAAAATTGAAAGATAATAAACCTAAAGATACACCAAATATGGTCTATTTTTTAATTTGAGAGGGGAGTCAAACAAGCATGTGGATCACCTGAGAAAAAACAGTCACCCATAGAAATCAGCAACACCATGCGGTGACCAGCCCCCACTAGCCAAGTGTAATTCGTAGCGTAACGAATGTTAGATAGATCACGTGACATTTGTCAATTCGAACATTTTAGTATGAGCTCCACAGTTCAAATTAGCGATCGCTACGCTTTTCTACTTCGCAAACTGCCATTTGGCTAGCCCCCCAGTTAAGGTATAGAGACTCTGTTCGTGGAGGCTAGTGGTATAGGAACCTATTTTATATCGATAATTTATTTATTTGACGAGCTCGGTGGCGTAGCGGTCAATGATGCGGCTTCGACACCAACGCTCGTGGGTTCGATTCCCACATAGGACAAACATTTGTGTGCATGAACATGTCTGTTTGTCATAGTCTGGGTGTTTTCTATGTATCATAAGTATGTATTTACAAAAAAAATGTATTTACGTATGTTTATCAGTTGTCTAGTACCCATAACACAAGCTTTGCTTACTTTGGGGCTAGATGGCGCTGTGTAATTTGTCTGACAATATTTATTATTATTTATTTATTATTTACACCAGGCGTAACCGGGAACAGAAACTAGTATCCTAATATATCGTAACGCCATGTTAGTTAACATGCTTAATATGAACTATATTTGTAATGATTTGCGTGTCAAATTAGTGAGTTCGTAACTCGAAAGCGTTCACATTACTCTATAAATTTACGCTTCTCGTGCTAATTTCCGAATCAGAGCATGGAAACTTAACACCTATTATTATATTGTGTAACAGCTTTGAATCTCACACGTCTCATTAACGTATTTATTTTGTCTAAATATTATCAAAAGAGAGAAAATAAATAACTTACACCTCTATACTTCATGGTGAAGTTTCTAGGAAACTTGCAAATTACTGCATAGCTCCTTAATTAACCCAGTCATACTAAAACTTTTGGGGTGTAAGTGGTCCATCAACATCTTTGAACCAAAGCCAACTTCACCTGCACGTGGTGCACCCTGCAGAATGACAAACGAAGCTCTGGCGAAAAGAGAGGTAGGGAGCGTAATTGTAAGCTACCCGACTGGAGAATGTACCTCCACCTCACAGAATACCGCAGCCAAATAACGGTTCCCTTGAGGGCTGTTGTGTTCCTGCGAGTGAGTGAGGTCACCAAAAAAAGAAAGGAGATGCTGCGATGGCAGCGAGGGTGGCGACGCGAGAGCGATATTTTATGTTGCGAGCGTTAATATGGCTACGGTAACCGCTTCACATCAGGCGGGCCGTATGCTTGTCTACCGCCCGACGTAGTATAAAAAAAAACCGGCATACAGTTTTTGCTAGCATGTTTGGCAACCCTAGACATTATCCGCATTTTTTCAGCCAGTTACGCATCTATTGTGTTCAGGGCTGCCACAGCTATGCTAGGAAATTCGACGCTTGATATGCCCAAGCTATCACTCAAGTCAAGTGAATCCGCGGTGACTTAATTTAGCATTTAATGTAACAACCGCGAGTCGTCACGCCCGTAACGACTCTTCCTTCAAACTTCAAATCACACTCAAGTGAACTTTATTACCACGAAATAAAGTCTATTACGCTTGGAATGGACGCACGGAGACTACAGCTTCCTAATTATACTGCTCATTGGCCATTACACTTAATGACAATAACTCTGTTTGCTTGTTAGTGGGTTAATAGATCGGAAACTGTTATGTGCCTTTGTGATATTAACCTACATTTCTGGTAATCATTAAGGTTTAAAACGTCAATAGGTTGATATCGAACATGAAAGTTAAGCAACGTCCAGCATAACCTGTATAAGGGTTGGTTTATTTAGGAGCTCCTTGCTTTAGTACGCTAAGCTGTTGGCAAAGAACACATAATAATTTTGACGGTCCGGCCTGCTGTCATGCAATGACAATTTTTAAGGTCTTCCGGGATTGGTTACTGTCTAATTGAACACGCAAGTCAAGCAACGTCGATCATAGCCTGTCTATGGATGGATTGGTCTTTGAGGTCCCCTGTCCCATCCCAGCTATTGACTATATTATATGAGATTTTTAAGGTATTTGGCTTGAAGCTGGCCTCCACTAACCATTAATGCACCAGCGTTGCCAAGACAGACCCTTTCTTCCCAGAGTATGAGCTGATATACCTGGATAGCAGCTACATGGTCTCTATGCAGCTGATAAACGTTAGCATACTCAGCATTGTCCAGTGGGGAAAAATGGAGAAGTGATTAAACTACTTCTAAAGTCAGTAAAGACAGCCATAATATCAGAAATGAAATGAATATTTTTTTCATACCAATAAGATGGCAAACAAGCATACGATCGGCCGGGAAACTATGGACACTTGCAACACAAGAACACTCACGTGTTGCCGACAGGGTTCCCAACCGTCCGGTTTTCGACCGGACTGTTAGGTTTTAGAAGAAATTGTCGGGGTCAGGTCGCTAACTTCCAACCGGATGAAAAATGTTAAAAGCGAGAGCAAGTACAATTTTAAGAAAAAAATAATTTTCATATTTTGTTTTTACCTAGGTATCTGTTAAGTTGATATATCTGCATTTTGCCTAATAAAACTCTTTATTTTTTTTCGATTTTGACCTATTACGACCAGATTGTCTGACAGCTTGTCTGCCACCCTACGTGGTATAAAAAAAAAAAATGTTGTCCGGTCATGGCGGCTGGAAAAGTTGGCAACCCTGGTTGCCGACCCTCTAAACCCTAATAAATTTATTTGATTGTATTGAAATATATTATAACAAACTTGATGGTCTTCTGGTAGGTAGACTGGGGTCTTAGAAATAGACTTAGTTTAATCCCGAGATGTACACAATTAAGGCCCTTAATTAGCTCGATACGTGCTGGCATGTTGCCATGCCACTGTGATTAATACATATGCAGTACCTAAAAACGGTTTAAAGCTGCCTTCCCACCAAGATGTACGAGGAAGTGTAGCGTGGAATGTGTTTGTTAAGCATCAACCTACCTACACACATAAATAAACAACCTAGCCTTTCTCAGCGTAACTCTGGAGGCTTAGCACAGCGAGGGTTATATGTATACTAGCTGTCACCCGCGGCTTCGCCCGCTTGGTCCAGGGGAGCTGCCATTGATTTGTGTATATTTTATATAGACAACCATAGCGCGATTTAGAAATGAGACAGCGCCATCTAGTGAAAGAAGGACAAATGATTATAAACTTTATTTTTTCCCGTGGGTATAAGTTGTTTTTCTGGGATAAAGAGTAGCCTATGTCACTCTCCTTAAACTGTCTCCAAAACAAAATCATGAAAATCCGTTTGTCACTTTCGACGTGAAAGAAGGACAAACAAACACAGTTTCACATTTATAATATTAGTATGGAAGTATGGATATACATACAAAACAAGTTCTCGCACACATGAAGGATGTGCTTGATGAGGGCCGTGTTGCAAAGAATATGTTACGAGCTACGAGAAATGTGTGCAAGGGACGGGATCGAAAAACGACCAAGTCATTAGACTGCACCTCACACCCACTCTATCTCACACGGCTCGGCTCATTTGCGCACCGTTTCACAGTTTGTAGCGTGGCTACGCTACACGCATTGCCTGCCACGGTGTCGCAAGTAGGGAATGCAATCTCGAGGCGAGAGCGCAATCTCGAAATCTCGCGAGATTAGAAATTTCTTTGGTGAGATTGGCTTTGTTTCAAAGATGTTGATGTAAGACAGTAAATACTTAATGGTTTTAAAGGAATTAAAAGACCTCCCTACACTTCAGTAGCGAGCAATTCGCTAGTAAAGTAACAATCAATAATGGAGCCATCAATTTTAATGTCACTAAATCGACTGTGAACGAACGTGCGTAGTTCAATTCATTCAACATTTCCAACAATTGTCCATTCGAATATTATCGGTGGTTAATCGAATGCATTCGAATATTGTCGACTATTTGAATAATTTGATCGTTTTTCGATCTTTCGAGAGGTTTTTAGTGATAATTACACATTGCTACTTTTTGGCTGATTATATAATAAAATAATAAATAAATAAATATTGTCAGACAAATTACACAGCGCCATCTAGCCCCAAAGTAAGCGAAGCTTGTGTTATGGGTACTAGACAACTGATAAACATACGTAAATACATTTTTTTTTGTAAATTCATACTTATGATACATAGAAAACACCCAGACTAAAACAAACAGACATGTTCATGCACACAAATGTTTGTCCTATGTGGGAATCGAACCCACGACCGTTGGTGTCGAAGCCGCTTTCATTGACCGCTACGCCACCGAACTCGTCGAGATTATGAGATACGTTAGTGTACTGTCCTTTCTGGATTTCACAGGAGGATGTCACAGTAGCCACATTATTGGTGGGCGTTAAACGTTATATTACAATTAAATTAAAGTACTTAATTTATCTCGAACTCCTCCGTGCTTCGGAGGGCACGTTTAGCCTTCGGTCCCGGCTGTTGTTATTAGATGACAGTCGTTAAGCCAAGTCAGTGGCCTTTAGGCGGCTTAAAAATACTGGCCTCCGCCAACCCGCAGTTTGAGCAGCGAGGTGGAGTATGCTCTGAACCCCTTCGATTGAAAGGAGACAATCCGTATCCTAACAATGGGATAATTATGAGTTGATGCCGACTTAATTTACGTAAGGAAAAGGTATATACACGAATACCTCTTTGACATTTTATAATAACTTTAATTGTTATCGACGTAATGTATTTGAGTGACTTAATATTGGAACAATAAACCTCCATTCATGATAATTTTGTAATGTTAGCCATTTAAAATATAGATTTGCATGCCGAAAGGTAAATTAGTTTAGTAGATATTGTTATTATGAAGGTATTTCTATCATCTATTGTTACCTACATTTGCAAATAAATAAATTGAGTGATTGATTGAAATTATTATGGTAATTAAATTTAACGTATTACCACAGTGTAAGTAATAGTACTAACGTACAGTATGGACACTCTCTGCCGCTCTTACTAGTCGACCTCACCTCCCCTATGGAACCGATTTGGAACCGTTCGCAAGGAATGCCACAACGTACGAATTGACGTCGCTTGTATTTTATTTTCCATTCAGTTTAAAAGATGGGAGTTACTTGTGCAGTGGATGGATGTCTCAACACATGGAAAGTCAAAAAAAGAAATTTATTCGATCCCTTTGGATGAAATAAAGTACAGTTTTTTTTATTAAATAATAAATTTACCTAAAAAGCATGTGGCAGCCATAGTTTCATCATAACTAATTCATGTCTGTCAAAGTAGGATACAAGATACAATTAATACGAGATGAGAAAAGGATAGCAGATTTATATGTCTCAAAGAGCAAGTGAGTGCGCAGACGCGCGGAAATGACATTGCTGTCACTTGAGTTATGGTGGTTTATTGTTAAAATTTACAATTTTCTTATTTGCATTTCAATGTTTATTGTGCGTGATGTGTGGTATTAGTTTTAAATTACGTTTGTTCCATGTGAATATGAAAATGAATCAAATCATTACGCATGCATTTATATGAATAGTAAAAAGCTACAATTAATGAGAATGAAATGTTTTGACCATTACAATGAACCGGTGTTCGGAAGGCGAATATTCGATTTAGTGGTGATTAGAAAATATAAAATTTTGAGTAAGTTAGCAATGGCAATTATACAAGGCGTTTTGTAAATATTGGCTGAAGTCAGTGTAATGTATTACTATGTTTTTTTTTCTTCACTACGCCCACCTGATGTGAAGCGGTTACCGTAACCATATTAACGCTCGCAATATTAAAAATCGCTCGCGCGCTGCCATCCCCGCTGCCAACGCAGCAACTCCATCCTCTCTGATGACCTCACTCACTCGCAGGAACACAACAACCCTCAAGGAAATAGTTATTTGACTGCGGTATCTGTGAGGAGATGGTACTTCATCAGTCGCGCTGCTTAAAAGATACGCTATGTCCTACCTCTCTTTTCGTCAGAGCCTCGTCTGGCAGTCAGCAGGGTGTACCCCGTGCAGGTGAGATTGACTTTGGTTCAAAGATGTTGATGAACCACTTACACCCCCTTACATGTCCGACTAATAATTTATAATGTCAGCCCTAGAAAACGTCACTCAAACAGGCACGTGTACAGACGTCATTTGGTTACTACATGCAAAAGCGCCATTTTTGTATGGAGTGGCCGGGGTTTGGTATTACACTGTTACATACGACACGACACGATACTGGTATTTTTAACGTTCTGTTAATTTTTCATTAATTACTGCTCAATCATCTCAAGTTTATAGGAAAGTTTATTCGATATCGAATATATCGAACGGGTTTAGAGCATACTCCACCACGCTGCGGGTTGGCGGCAGCCAGTGTTTTCAAGCCAAAGACTTGGCCTAACTCTATATATCAGGGATTGAATAACCGAAAAAATTTGGATATATCAGTTAAAGGTATGACGTCATACCTTTTAATTTCTTCATACCTTAAAGTAAAGGTATCTTAATAATTTCGGTATTGTAATATTCCGGTATCGTAATTTTTTTAGATATCTAAATTATAAAATAAAGGTTTTAAATTTCGATACCTTAAAGTAAAGGTATCTTAATAATTTCGGTATTGTAATATTCCGGTATCGTTATTTTTTTAGGTATCTAAATTATAAAATATAGGTTTTCTTTCCACAATGTCGGCCGCATTGGTAGGTAAGTACTTGTTTACACGCCAATGCTACCTACGTCGCGTCGTTGTCGCATCATTTTTTCGGTACCGAAATGGTTTTGGTTAAGGTACTGGTAATATAAAGGTATAATGGTACCGTAAAAAAATAAAGGTATTCTTCTTGTTTTACCGGTATCGTAACCACAATTCTCAACCGTTTTGGCTCTACCTTTAAATCAAAACGATATCGTAATTTTATACCAGTACCATACCCTTATACCTTTACCGCTTTCAATCCCTGCTATAAATAGATGAGTACGAGTGACGTTTCATAATCGGTAAATTCAAAAACATTTAAAACTCGAGCCGATTTTACACCGATACGCAAATCGGCGGTGGTGGCATCGAAATAATATATACGATACGAAATAAAGAATAATCGCTACTTGAACTTTGATTTCTTTGGGTTTCTTGTACATACTTTGAAATATACGGCAAGCGTGCGTGAGTAGGTAGATTTCGTCCGTTAGAGTCAGAGATTGAATAACCGAAAAAATTTGGATATATCGGTTAAAGGTATGACGTCATACCTTTAAATTTCGATACCTTAAAGTAAAGGTATCTTAATAATTTCGGTATTGTAATATTCCGGTATCGTTATTTTTTTAGATATCTAAATTATAAAATAAAGGTTTTAAATTTCGATACCTTAAAGTAAAGGTATCTTAATAATTTCGGTATCGTTATTTTTTGTTGTCGCATCATTTTTTCGGTACCGAAATGGTTTTGGTTAAGGTACTGGTAATATAAAGGTATAATGGTACCGTAAAAAAATAAAGGTATTTTTCTTGTTTTACCGGTATCGTAACCACAATTCTCAACCGTTTTGGCTCTACCCTTAAATCAAAACGATATCGTAATTTTATACCAGTACCATACCCTTATACCTTTACCGCTTTCAATCCCTGGTTAGAGTTGAGCTATATTACTGCTTAATATTTCTATTGTGCTACTGTTATTATATATTTGCCGTTCCTATAATGTCAAAACGCACGGTTTGCGTTTTTATGGACCCCTCCCAATAACTCGGAGCAATCTTAGTTTGGGCATCGATTGGCCGGTCGTAACCTTGGAGTTACGATCGACCAGTGCGGTCGACAGTAAAACACTGTTGGCGATATCATATTTAGATTAATCCGGACTAGATATCATAAACTTGTTCTAATTGGACGAAAGCCAATGATAATATATTTCTATTTGATATACAAATAGAGAATTTATTGTATTCCAATGATCAATAGTTATTTTAGTGTGATCGAAGAGTTAAGTAGATAGAGCACTGAAGATAAAAATGAAATATTAACTGATATATTGCATAACTAGACTTCGCCTGCGACTCCGTGCGTTCGGCCCCTAGACCACACGTTTTACTCATGTGCCTAGACCCTACCGCCGAAGCTCTAGCCGATTACCATCGGATTTTTTGATTGCAAAAATCATACTTCAACTTAGATTTATGCTACTGATGTTTAACTTAGGTAGAAACTATGGAGCTCTACCGACTAAGCTGAAGATATTTGGCAATAACTTAAACGTATGACCTATTTTTCGGACCAAAACATTCTATGGTAATCGGCTTCAGCTTCGACTGTAGGGCCCCCGGTTTAACATGTTTTTGTACAAGGAGATTTTAAGGTCTTGAGAATTAAGAAGAAGAAGAAGAAAGAGAGATAAGTTTTAATAAAGTAATGACCACGCGGGCGACGCCATGGGTATAAGTTATTATCTCTATAGATTTGGAAAGACTTGCTGTCTCTCGGGACTTGGTACACGTTATATCGTGGAATCCTAAATTTTCTATCTATGGACAGACAAACAGACGGACGAATAAGCGAGAGCATAGGGACACCATATCAACATTTGGAAACTTAATCCTCGAATTGTGAGAAGTCTTCATACTATTTGATTGAATATGCATAATTGCGTATCTAGCCTAGTCCAAATCTATGTAAACAATAGGTCATTGACCTGAACAAGCTGAACGCGGACACCATTTACAACAGAGAAATGGTCTTTGTTACCGATTCGACACACGCTGTCAATTGTTATTACACCGGTTTGTCAGTGTGAGTGTGCGTGTCTCTCCTCAACTTCTGTTATAGCATTGTTCCGCGAATTAAGTTGTTACGAAATTCTGAACTGTTATAAATAAAACTGGAGTACCCGACTACTCAGGGGTGTAAGTGGTTTATCAACACCTTTGAACCAAAGCCAACTTCACCTGCACGCGGTGTACCCTGTTGACTGACAAACGAAGCTCTGGCGAAAAGAGAGGTAGGGAGCGTAATTGTAAGCTACCCGACTGGGGAATGTACCTCCACCCCACAGAATACCGCAGCCAAATAATCATTCCCTTGAGGGTTGTTATGTTTCAGCGAGTGAGTGAGGTCACCAGAAAGGACGGAGATGCTGCGTTGGCGGCGCGCGATTGATATTTTATGTTGCGAGCGTTAATATAGCTACTGTGACCGCTTCACATCAGGCCGACCGTATGCTTGTCTGTCGCCCGACGTAGTATAAAAAAGATCTAGTCATCATTTCACAAAAACCTTATCGTAGCTAAATAATATCATGACCTTTAACCTTTATGATATGTATTATACTTTCTGGAATAATGGCGGAACGATGTTACGTCACTTACACCCACTCAATTTTATGTTCTACTACCTACTTATGCCCACGACTTTGTCTGCATGAATATTGAAATTTTTGACGAAATTTTTGAATAAGTCTTTAAAATTGCTTCAAATAACCGGCCAAGTGCGAGTCGGACTCGAGCACTAAGGGTTCCGTACCATTATCTATAAAAACTGCAAAAAAAATCACGTTTGTTGTATGGGAGCCCCCCTTAAATATTTGTTTTATTTTTATTTAAAAAGTGAATACATAACTAAATATTATTATGTGAGTATTTCAAGCGTCTACCTATTACCGTTATCAATTGCGAGCAAAAATTAGCAAAAAAAAAAACATCACGTTTGTTGTATGGGAGCCCCCTTAAATATTTATTTTATTCTATTGTTCAGTATTTGTTGTTATAGCGGCAACAGAAATACATCATAGGACAAACATTTGTGTGCATGAACATGTCTGTTTATCTTAGTCTGGGTGTTGTATCATAAGTATGTATTTACAAAAAAAAATGTATTTACGTATGTTTATCTAGTACCCATAACATAAGCTTTGCTTACTTTGGGGCTAGATGGCGCTGTGTAATTTGTCTGACAATATTTATTATTAATATTTAAAGCTTGAGATAAATAAACCCATCCATGAACAGGCTACGGTCGACGTTGCTCAACTTGCATGTCCGATTAGACGGTTACGAGCAACGACGTCATCGAGTTCCTCAGCTGCACCGTTTTTAGGGTTCCGTACCCAAAGGGTAAAAAGGAACCCTATTACTAAGGCTCCGCTGTCAGTCCGTCCGTCCGTCTGTCACCAGGCTGTATTTCATGAACCGTTATAGTTAGACAGTTGAAATTTTCACAGATGATGTATTTCTGTTGCCGCCATAACAACTAATACTAAAAAACAGAATAAAATAAATATATAAGGGGGCTCCCATACAAAAAACGTGATATTTTTGCGCGTTTTTGCTCGCAATTGATAACGGCAATAGGTAGACGCTTGAAATACTCACATAATATTTAGTATTATATTCACTTTAAAAATAAATAATTAAATAAAAATAAAACAAACAACAAACGTGTTTTTTTGCCGTTTTTATAGTTAATGGTATGGAACCCTTACTGCGCGAGTCCGACTCGCACTTGGCCGGTTTTTTCTTTCGTCGAGTGACAGACAAGCATGCGACCCGCCTGATGTGAAGCGTTTACCGTAGCCATATTAACAATCGCAACATGAAATATCGCCTCTTTCGTAAACGGTTGGGTGCACCACTTGCAGGTGAGGTTGGCTTTGTCTCTAAAGATCGTGGTGAGCGACTTCCACCCTAATTTGAATGAAATTTAACGACGGAAGTTAACTAAGCTCCTACCCCTTTATATGCCATTACAAACGGATTAGCCGTTCTAAAATTACCCCGGACGAACAAATTGACTGTTTATTTTGTCTACATATATATATGCCATCATCATTATAACATTACTAAGTTAATTATGCAAGTTAAAACTTGAACTTCCAACTTGTTTCAACTCTTAAGTTACGTTTTTTTTTATACTACATCGGGTGGCAGAGAAGCATACGGCCCGCCTAATGTGAAGCGGTTACTGTAACCATATTAACGCTCGCAACATAAAATATCGCTAGCGCGCCGCCACCCTCGCTGCCAACGCAGCATCTCCTTCTTTTCTGATGACCTCACTCACTCGCAGGAACACAACAACCCTCAAGGGAATTGTTATTTGGCTGCGGTATTCTGTGAGGTGGAGGTACATTCCCCAGTCGGGTAGCTTACAATTACGCTCCCTACCTCTCTTTTCGCCAGAGTTTCGTTTGTCAGTCAGCAGGGTGCACCACATGCAGGTGAAGTTGGCTTTTGTTCAAAGATGTTGATAAACCACTTACACCCCAAAATGACACATAGAACGAGTAATAGGAGTACAAACAATGTTTTCATAACAAATAAGGTTTCCAACACTCAAATTGATAACTTATACTATTGGATTCGAAGTGGTCGATAAGTTGCGTCCATTGTATAAAGTTGTCCATAAGTTCTGTAACATACAACGTAAGTTGGTCGATTTGAAAAGGTGATGTCAAAACTTTAGTAGGAGACAATTCAGAAGCGGTATCTATAGGTATTTGCTTTGTAATTATTTTACCATTATCAGTCCAACCCAACCCAATGGCACAACAATGAGGTGTAAGTGGTTAATCAACATCTTTGAACCAAAGTTAACGTCACCTGCACGTGGTGCACCCTGCTGACTGACAAACGAGGCTCTGACGAAAAGAGAGGTAGGGCATATCATATATTTAAAGCTATAAAAAACCCAGTCGGGCAGCTTAAAGCTGGGGAAGTACACTCCATCTCACAGAACACTGCAGCCAAATAACAATTCGTTTGAGGGTTGTTGTGATCCTGGGAGGGAATGAGGTCACCAGGTAGAAAGGAGTTACTGCATTGCCAGCGGGAGTGACAACGCGCGAGCGAGAAAGAAACCAGAAAGAAAGGAAGGAGTATAGGCTGGCACCGGATCGGTCAATCCTAGTTGTTGCTGATCTCCATGGGCGGTGGTGATTGCTTTTCTTCAATGACCCACTACGATATAGGCCTCCCTCGATATCACCATATGCCAGCCTTAGTTTTCTGCATCTAGCTGCTTCCAGCTTATGACATTTTACACGTATATGGACGCGCCTTAGGCGAACATTACGGCAATAAAAATGGGAAACAAAACGCTTACTAACTCCTACGCATTTATACATGCATGCATGATTCCCACTAATGTATCTCCTGTGTAGCCAGGATTAACTGCGGCAACCAACAACAAAAGGCAATAAACTGAATAAACAATGAAGCCCACTGCAGTCCCGGGGGTAAAACTACGGCTGCCTTGTAACTCACGAAGTTAATCAGAAGAAATTAGTAAGAGTAAGAAGCTTTTGGAATTTTACTTTCCCTCTTGGCAATGTGAGAAGCAATATGGCAAATAAGATATTAAAAGCCTGAAGGGATGGCTAGTCAAGTGAAGCTCAACTGCATTGCACCATGGATATTAAATTTCTAACACTATTGGGGACCTAAAATACCCGAGTGAGTTGGTTGTTACCTCTGTCCTCAATTGGTCCATCTGGAAAGAAGACTCTTCATAGCTTCCTATCTTGCCTCTCCATCTCCCTCATTGTAGTTATTTATTTAGTTCTAATAGGTTTAGGGTGGAGTGGCTCACCATGATCTTTAGAGCTAAAGTCAACCTCACCTACACGTGGTGCACCCTGCCGAATAGCGGAAGAGGCTCTGGCGACAGAGACGTAGGGTACATCGTATTTGTAAGCAACGGGACTGGGGAAGTACCTCCACCTCAGAGAATACCGCAGCCTAATAAAAGACCCTATCCCTTGAGGGTTGTTGTGTTCCTGCGAGTAAGAGAGTGAGGTCACCAGGAAGGTGGCAGCGCGCGAGCTATATTTTATATTGCGAGCGTTAACATGGCTACAGTAACCGCTCCACATCAGACCAGACACGGCCGTATGCTTGTCTACCACACGACGTAGTATAAAAAAAAAACCGTATACATACACAAACTTAAAGGCATCGTTGCACCTGCAAAATCAAACACCATCGATCGATCGATGTGAAGCAACATCGACTGCAACTAGTCTATAGATGGATTTATTCATCTCTAGATCCTTTGCTGAAAAGGGAACGTTAAGCCGTCGGATGTTGTCGTTAAGGCAAGTCGCGTACCGTTCAGGAGGGAAGTCACGTTGGAAGGTGAATTTTAGTTCTTTTGTGGTCAGAGTGCCAACTCATCATTTGTCGACCTTCGTGAAGGAGGAAGAAAGGCCGCAAATTCCGGGGACGACTGCCTAATGGTCGCATCACACTTTGCGAACACAGATAATATGGACAGTAGTTTTAAATTTTTATAGCCATATGTTTAGGATAAGGTATTTATTATTATGGGTCTAGGCTACTGTTTTGCAACATAAATACTAAATACATATTCCTGGACAAATTACACACTGCCATCTAGTCCCAAACTAAGCAATACTTGTACTATGGATACTAGAGATACTAGATAACTGATATATTACTTGAATACATTTTTTTTAAATGCATACATATAATACATAGAAAACCCAGACCAAGACAAACAGATTTGTTCATGTACACAAATATATTTATTTTGAGCGAGGATCTAACCCGCGACCTCAAAGTGGCCATTGCTAAGCATTCGACCACCGAGCTAGACATTGCAACAAATACATAATTTTATTATTACTGTAAAGATTAAACATTTTTTTAAACAAGCTTTTGTTAGTTAATAAAAAATACCTAAAAAGTTTCCTATGTTTCGGTCATCGGGCCTTTCCAATTTGTTACCATACCTAATTGCCGGTTACGGCGGCATTTAGGTAATCGTGCATTGTCACAAGGGCCAAACGAGTGAGCATAATTTCAGCTCAATCGGACACTGGGAAATGGGTCAAATTCATTACTGAAACTGAAGCGATGAGCGTATACATACTCGTAAGTCACGAAAAGGTAACATACGTTCACTAATGAATCTGTCAATTCAGCAAGACACTATGTTATCTAATTTTACAGATGATTGCATTCATACCAACTTTCTTACTGTTCCAAGTGACAATCGTACAGCGTGTTTCGATGTCTACTGCCATTAAAATCAGAGGTTATTGGTCGATATTTCGTATGTTTCGATATGAAATTCAATCGTTAAGTTCAGTCGATTTAGGCAATATAAGTTCCTTTGATTATTTAAATTCCGCCAACCCGCAGTTGAGCAGCCTGGTGGAGTATGCTCTATACCCCTTCGAATAGAGGGAGCCCATATCCCAACAGTGGGATGAATAAGGGTTGTCGACGAGGTCGACAATTATTTAAATAATTAAATGGTCATCGATATGAGTTTGACAAAGGTTAAGGCTAGAGAAACAGATTTTCGTGGACCATCACGACCGTGTCATACGATATGTGACAAATATATTCAATACGAAATCCTTGAGCTAATAGCGCAGCGGCGAGTGCATAACAGAATTACGAAATACAATCGTGCGAAGAATGGTAGTTCAAAATATCGTACGACAATAAACTATTGGTCGACAGATTGCTTGTGCGATTAATGAAAGTACGAAGGAATGGTAGTGCGATAAACTGTCAGCGACAGAATATTTCTTCGACGAACGGTAGTGCCACACCCCGGCCACTCCATAAACATGTCGCGTTGTTTACTACTACATAAACAATGACGTCTGTGCAGAGCGAGAATGAGCGTGTCTGCATGGTGCGCCATACAAACTGTTCCAGATTTGTCTCCAGAGGAGAGGTGAGCTCCCTGCCGCTCTCTAGTGTTGACCACTAGAGAGCGGCAGGGAGTGGTCAGACTGTACGTAGTACTATTACTTATACTATGCTAGTGCCAAAGAAAGTGCTAATTGTCAATTGATCGCCGTTCCTAGAGGCGCGGAGAGACTTACAAATCGCTATCTCTTATGAACTTACGCAATGTAACCCAACCCCCATAGTTACACGCTCTGTGGCCGACCAAGATATGGGCCCATTGTCTACCAGACCGACGACCTTGGCTGGTTCAAAGGATTGCGATAAAAACTGCTTTCCACTTACTATTATGGCGTATATATTCGAAGCTTTATTAGCCCATGTTCGTGTCTGCGTCTGGAAATGTTTTTTACTGCACCCAACAAAAATGTTGGAACATAGCCCGCGACAGTAGGCTATAGAGTCTCAGATCTAAATGTTGCTGTTCGAAATTACTTTCATTTATATACGAACGTCTAGACTCTAGACCAGTGGTTTCCAACCTTTTTTTGTTCGGGGACCAGTTCTAGCTCCCTGTTCAATGTAGAGACCCTACTGTCCTATAAATCAATTACATTTTATCTCGAGAATACAGTATTTGGTTTAGTATTGCTCAATATGATGATACAGAATTATAATGTAAGAGAAGATACATTATAATTCTGTATCGTGGACCTTGATTTAGCTCTCACGGACCACTAGTGATCCGCGGACCACCGGTTGGGAAGCCCTGCTCTAGACAGACTTCGCTCCAGGTGGTATTCAACATAATTAGTTACATTTTATTACAGTTATATGCTGTTTTTTAATATATAAAACTATCTTCCGCCCGCGGTTTCGGTCGCGAAAAGTCTTAATTTTTCGGGTTAAATTTATAGCTTATGACACTCACAAATTACATAAATAATAATAAATATTCTTGGACAAAATACACAAGGCCATCTAGTCCCAAACTAAGCATTTGTACTATGGGTACTAGATAACTGATAAAATACTTAAATGCATTTTTAATACATACATATAATACTTACATAAAAACACCCAGACCAAGACGAACAGACATGTTCATGCACACAAATATTTGTCTTGTGCGGGGATCGAACCCGGAACCTCGGAGTAAGTAGCCATTACTAACCATTCGAAAACCGAACTCATCCGTGGCTTTCTAATGGTGAAAGAATTTTCAAAATCAGTTCATTAGATTCAAAGATTACTTCCTACAACATCACAAACTTTAACTGTTTATAACATTAATATAGATGTCGAACCGAAAAACTATTTCGCTTTCTCTAAGATATTTCTACCTTTAGTGAACGCTAAATGCCCCACTGCCTATTGTATTAATAGAGCCTTCTTACGCTAGGGTTGCCAACACCAAATTTCAAAAACAAGTATTTGGAGTTAGAATAACCATAATTTAGTTGTGCGTTTAGAGCCTTTTGGTTTATCGTTAATAATTTAAGGATATAAATATATTGATCAACTTATATCAATCACGACACTTTGAAAACCCAGGACATCTCATGACACTTCAAACACCAGAACATGTCCTTTTTTATATTAACTCAACATATTGGCTCCACCTCGCCTGATGGTAAGCGAAAATAGGAGCCCCAATCGCATCGGCAACGGACAAGAGACCTTGATGTCTTGTCAGTTGACGCTACCATGCTGGCCTACAAGATGCTTCTTCACACTTAGCAAGAATGATACCAAAACTGGAATCGAAAGGGAAAGCAGGACGATTGACAACCCTAACTTACGCCCCTGCAGTATTATACCTATCATAAGGTAGCAATCCCGTATAAGGAGATTGTTAGGCAAATAGCAGTCCAATTTGTTTCACTTGACTTTGGTGGAGAGGACACGTGTATCAAATAAAAACAAAACAATAAGTATTTCTTTATTCAAAATAGAAATATATTATTTCTGAGCGGCAATTCTCGTAATTGAAATGGTAGTCAAAATTCAGTCTCGATCTCAACCGATACGAGATATAGGTGATACGAGAATACCAAATGTCACATTTGGTATTCTCGTATCACATATATCTCGTATCTTTTGGGGTGTAAGTGGTTTATCAACATCTTTGAACCAAAGCCAACTTCACCTGCACGTGGTGCACCCTGCTGACTGACAAACGAATCTCTGGCGAAATGAGAGGTAGGGAGCGTAATTGTAAGCTACCCGACTGGGGAATGTACCTCCACCGCACAGAATACCGCAGCCAATAACAATTCCCTTGAGGGTTGTTGTGTTCCTGCGAGTGAGTGGGATCACCAGAAAGGAAGATGCTGGCAGCGGGGGTGGTGGCGCGCGTGCGATATTTTATGTTGCGAGCGTTAATAAATAAATAAATATTCCTGGACAAATTATATACGGCCATCTAGTCCCAAACTAAGCAAAGCTTGTACTATGGGTACTAGATAACTGATATAATACTTAAATACATTTTTTTTGTAAATACATACATTTAGTACATAGAAAACGCCCAGACCAAGACAAACAGACATATTCATGCAAACAAATGTTTGTCTTGTGCGGGGATCGAACCCACGACCTCGGAGTCAAAGTGACCATTGCTAACCATTCGACTACCGAGCTCGTTATTATGGCTATGGTAACCGCTTCACATCAGACGGGCCGTATACTTGTCTGCCACCCGACGTAGTATAAAAAAATCCAAGACACGACGATTGCAGGCCGCCGATGACGGCAGCATACTGTATTATACGAGTAGAGTCGATCGTTCCAGAAGTCTAAAAGAGCATCCCATTACAGATATAAACTAATAAGAAATAAAAAAATATTCCTGGACAATTTACACAGTGCCATCTAGCCCCAAATTAATTGAAAAGCTTGTACTATGGGTATAAGATACTTAAATACACTTTTTTTTGTAAATATATACATATAATACATAGAAAACGACTCTGGAAGGCACTACCTATCCCATTGAGAAAAATATTGAATAAATTTAATTTTAAAAAGAAAGTTTATGCTAAGCTTCTAAATAGCTTAATTCAGCACTGAGTCATCTTATTTGGCATATTTATGTGTGTATGTAAGAATGTATATGTATGTGTATGTATGATAGAATATATATGTACTTATTTATGAATGTAATATGTGTATGCTTAGGTATAGTTTTAGCATTAAGTCCGCCTTTTGTACCATTCATCTTATTGTGGTCAATAAAGTGTTTAAATAAATAAATAAAACGCCCAGACCAAGACAAACAGACATGCTCATGCACCTAAATGTTTGTCTTGTGCGGGGATCGAACCCGCGACCTCGGAGTCAAAGTGGCCATTGCTAACCATTCGACCACCGAGCTTGTCGTCGTCGAAAACTAAAATAGTGGCGTTATATTACTGTGAGTATGTGAGGTCCAGAAAGGAAGGAGTTGCTGCATTGGCAGCACTCTCACCTGCATGTGGTGCACCATGCTTTCTGACAAATGAGGCTATGGCGAAACGAGAGAAGGCATTGCGTATTTTGCAAGTTGCCCGACTGGGGTAGTACCTCCACCACAAAGAACACCGCAGCCAAATAACAATTCCCTTCGGGAATGTTGTTTTAGCGATTGAGTGGGGTCACCAAGACCAAGTTGCTGCGTGGGCAGTGGGGCTGGTAGCGCGCGAGCGATATCCGATGGTACGAGCGTTTATATGGCTACGGTAACCGCTCAACATCATGCGGACTTTTTCTATGTCTTATATACAACCGTGAACGCAATTACTAAATGAGAGTAGTCTGCATAAACTAGCCGCTAGTAGAAGCCTATGAATTTTAACTTACCATATATAAGATTCACCCTTGCCGCTACAAGTTGCAGTGCGATAGCCTCTTCCGAGCTTCTTTCAGTTCCTGAAAAGACATGAAAAATAATTGTTAAATATATGACTATTTCAATTTAACCATATCGAATTTCTTTGGCTGACTAATTGTGAAACCAAGTTATGGACTGAAAATTTTCAGCAGAAAGATTAAATTATCGCCCGAAATCAATCAGTTGCGAGCGATATTTCATGCGTTAATATTAACGCTCGCAACCTCACAGAATACCGCAGCCAAATAAGTAATCCCTTGAGGCCTTCAGCGTTGTTGTGTTCCTGCGAGTGAGTGACGTCACCAGGGCGGAAGGAGTTGCTGCGTTGGCAACGGGGGTGTTTACGAGCATATATGGCAACGATAACATTGTTTGCCACCCTACGTAGTGTAAAAAAAACATACCTCTTTGTGAAATAGGGTAAAATTGTCGATTTTCTACCCTTTAAATTAATGATAAAAAAAATTATTTAATTGGACACAATGCAAAGGATAAAAAAAAAACAGATTTTGAAATTGAGACATTCACAATCATCTCATATACTGAATCTTTTTTTTAATATTGAGAGGGGAGCATACGAGCATGTGGGTCACCTGATGGAAAGCAATCACCATCGCCTATGAAGATCAGCAACACCAAGGGTTCGCCGATCTGTTGCCAGCTTATACTCTTAAGTTACTCCTGTTAGTTGGTATTTTGGCTTCATTTTTTTTTTACAAAAGTCATATATATAAATTAATTAACTATATGTATTACTAAACTTAATATTCACAAATAAAATATTTTCAAAGAGGTACAAAAAAAAAACGAAGAAAAGAAATAAAACAAAAATTCTATGTAAAAAAGTTCCCCCAAATCGTTGCCCGTCGGTAGCGTACCAAGAATGCTGGCAGCATTACCTCATTTTGTACTATATAAAAATTATCAACATACAAAATATCATGAATGAATATCATCACATAAGTGACGAATGGTTTTAATTGCTCATTATTTGTAATATGATAAGTATGTGTTACAGCACAGCGGAAACAAGTAATTATGACTATTAATATGCGAAATGACGCTCTTGTTTACCTTAGTATATGTAGCATGTCTGTTTCAGCCATAATAAACATCGAACATCAAAAGTAACTTTTTCATTGGGATTACGATCTAATGAAATCCATAATTTCTCATTCAATCCATTAATTTTTAATACCTATTAATCCAGTTCATTATTTTGTTAAATTAAAAAGATACTGTATAATTTTACACTGATGTAGAATTGAAATAACGTTACGAAATAAATACTGAAATTTGCAATAACTGAAAGTCCATCGAAAAGCAATTCAAGCTATGATTTTAAGCTTAAAGTTGTTCCACCCAGGTACCTACAAGGAAGTAATTATGTAGAAAAAGATGTACCTATATACAATTCCGACAATTATCTATTGGGGATGCAACTCACCACCATTTTCGAGCCAAAACCAATCTCTCCTGCACGTGGTGCAGCTACCTGATTGACTAACGAGGTTCTCGCGAAGAGAAGTAGGGTACAGTATATTATTCTGTGGTACAGCGTAATTTTAAGCTACCTCCACCTCACAGAATACCGCAGCCAAATAACAACTCCCTTGAGGGTTGTTGTATTCCTGCGTGTGAGTTACCGGGTTGGACGACGTTCCTGCGTTAGCAGCGGGGGTGACCGTTCGCGAGCGTTTAGGTATATGACTACCGTAACTGCTTCACTGTTGTGATGCGACTGATGTGTTATGATACACGAGAGCTGTATCGAAAAATAAATTTTTAAATTTATTAGACATTAGGATTAATTTTTATTAAGGTTTTTTAATCTCTAAATTTCAGTATGAAAGTAGATAAACTCTTTTTTTTAAATAAATAAGGCAACTATTGTTTTAGTACATTACACGCCATGTTAGGTTGTAAGTTATACGGCTGAGATTCACTGTTATCAAGGCGGATTGGAAACAAATTGCTGAGGGAGTTACGCTTGGGTCAAGTTATAAGCGGCGCGACAAGTGGAACGGGCAGAAGAAGACCGCGCGGTTCCTAATTTTTGTATAACATTCCCGGTACCAAATAATACACGGCCCGCTTCATGTAAAAACCGTAACCGTAGCTTCTAGAAGTGAGCAATGCAGGAAGTTTTGTTAGTCTGGTGGCATCACTCATTAGCAAAAACACGAAATTTAACATCAAGCCCAATTTCGAGTGACTATGAATATCTGGAAAAGTGGGTTATCGACATATGTTATCAATGACACCCAAATATTACAACAAAACATTTACAAGTAGGGCAAATAAATATGAATAGTAATTGGGGCAATACTTATTAATCATAATAAAGGACCTTAAGTCAATAACTTTATCAAACCGTACACGAGGCCTAAATATTAGGTACGTCGAGAATATGTAAGCATAACTTAATTAACTTATTGCATGTGCGTAGCCATTAAAATAACCAGAGATTTTATACTACGTAATGTGGCAGACCGTGGTAAATAATCTGAGATTTTATACTACGTAGGACTATGTTCCGGGTGTCTTTGAGGGATCGAATCCGGAACGAAGAAATTCGACGGAGAACCAAAGTTGTCGAATTAGCCTTCAGAGTTTGCAAGCTGAAGTGGCAATTGCGATGAGTGATGCCAGATGGGGGAAGAAGGTGTTAGAGTGGACGCCGCGCGTAGGACGACGAAGCGTTGGATAGATGCCATCCTTCTAGATGGTCCGATGACCTTTAGAAAGCGGCTAGACTGAATGTGGAAGGCGGAAGATCGTATTTGGTGGAAAGCATTAGGAAAGGCCTATATCCAGAAGAATGTAGATATAGGCTGATGATGATGATGAGTGTGGCAGACAGGCATACAATCTATCTAATGTAACTAATAAATACTTATATTATAAACTTTCATAAAAATACATATATAAATAAAATAAATTAGGATTCATATTTCAGAAGTCATTCTGATATAAAATAAAACAAGATTTGTACGAAATCGAGTGGAATACGAGTGGTGTATATTGACTGTGGCTTGGAGGAAGCTGTCTATTTATGCAAAATCCGCTATCGCTTATAAATTACGCCGTAATCACGAGAATCACTAAAGGATTTGTCTTGTTAAATTATTGACAAGCCGTGTTATCACGGATTTCTACTGGGACCGGCCACTGTACTTAATAACACCAAACGCTATTACTATCTATTATAAATTAGTTCTCCGCTGCGCTGAGTTTGTTTGGGCTAATCTCAGAAACTTCTGCTCGGATTTTTATACGGTTTTCGATAATATAAAAAGGGATTATCTGGGTAGGTATATTGAGAAAATAACTATACATTTTGCAAAAATAAGCGTTAGCTATGCTCGGAGTATCTCACGATAATATAAGCCTCAGTTATTTAAAAAAAAAATCAAATGAAAAATGATCTCTGAAGGAGGTTTTAGAAAGGATTAAGTTTAACTGATCATCAGATAGGTACAGTAAAATATAACCCCAAAAATTATTTTATACTCCCAAAAATAATAAATGGTCACCAAAAACAAAATGGCGATTTTATCGCCGTTTTAACTTAAAAGAACGCCTATGAACTTTTATGGTTCTGGCGACAACTGCTAAAAAAAAAGCTGGACAGAATGATGTTATCTATACATCTACACAGATAAAAAACATTGGAGTCTGTTTGTAATATTAAAAAAATCTCTTTTTGTAAATATTAAAAAAAAATGAAAAATTCACCTCCCGCCTAGTTGGGATTTGAAATCACGACTCTTCTAACTGAGCTACCAGGAAGGTTTGAGTTAGTCACTAATTTTTGCATCTTATATTTTACAGCGTGAGTCACATCTCTTTTTACTAAATACATATAGATGTATACACGATCATATACAAAAATAACAGTTTTTTTACAATTTTTGTCTGCCTGGTTCGGCTAATCTCTGAAACGGCTGGACCGATTTTGACGGGACTTTCACTGGCAGCTGATGTAATAAGGAGTATAAGTTATTCCTTATTACATCGGCTACTTTTATTTTAGATTTTTTTATTTTATTTTTATTAATATTAAATCAATAATAAGAAAAACCGGACTCGCCCACCGAGGGTTACGTACGTAGGATCATTATAAATTTGATATATTTCATTATAAATAAGAAATAATGCGACGGGAAAAATAAATAAAATATATTTTGCAATGTGCACATCAAGCCCTTTCATATGATACCTCATTTGAACTAGTAGCTTCCATTTGAATTTTCGACCCCTTATAAAAAATAAAAATATAGACCCCCTATTTTTTAAGATTTAATTACAAATGTATAGTTTTGAGATTTATTCTTGTAGTCTATAACCACAGTATAAGTAATAGTACTAACGTACAGTATGGACACTCTCTGCCGCTCTCACTAGTCGACCTCACCTCCCCTATGGAACCGATTTGGAACCGTTCGTAAGGAATGCCACAACGTACGAATTGACGTCGCTTGTATTTTATTCTCCATTCAGTTTAAAATAATATGCGAGTATGTAAAAGATGAGAGTTATTTGTGCAGTGGATGGATGTCTCAACACATGGAAAGTAAAAAAAATCAATTGGGATGGATGGATGGATGGACGGACTGACGGATTGATGGATGGATGGTTGGATGGATTGATGGATGGATGGATGGATGGATGGATGGATTGATAGATAGATGGATGGATGGATGGATGGATGGATGGATGGGTGGATGGATGGGTGGATGGATGGGTGGATGGATGGGTGGATGGGTGGATGGATGGATGGGTGGATGGATGGATGGGTGGATGGATGGATGGAAGGGTGGATGGATGGATGGATGGATGGGTGGATGGATGGATGGATGGATGAACGAGCAAACGAGCATTAGTTGATAAAAAATGCTATGCAATAGCTTTACCGCGGCAGTCCCCGAGTATCACACGTTTTTTTTTTCACTATGCCCTCCTGATGTGAAGCGGTTACCGTAACCATATTAACGCTCGCAACATTAAATATCGCTCGCGCGCTGCCATCCCCGCTGCCAACGCAGCAACTCCATCCTCTCTGGTGACCTCACTCACTCGCAGGAACACAACAACCATCAAGGAAATTGTTATTTGACTGCGGTATTATGTGAGGTGGTGGTACTTCGTCAGTCGGGCTGTCTTTTCCTCAGACCCAGTCTTGGCCTCTCTTTTCGTCAGAGCCTCGTCTGTCAGTCAGCAGGGTGTACCCCGTGCAGGTAAGATTGACTTTGGTTCAAAGATGTTGATGAACCACTTACACCCCCTTACATGTCCGACTAATAATTGAATAATGTCAGCCCTAGAGAACGTCACTCAAACATAGGCACGTGTACAGACGTCATTTGGTTACTACATGCAAAAGCGCCATTTTTGTATGGAGTGGCCGGGGTTTGCTATAACGATGTTACTTGCCCTATGAGTTTTGATTCCCTTGAGAATGTGTCGAAATATGCATTTTTTGCTGAATCTTTTTTTTTTACGTAAACTTAGCAGTTTGATTTTTTTACAACTTCATGGGACCGTAGACCTGAGTATACAGTTCAAATTTCAGCTTGATACCTCCACGAATTCTCGACATAGAGGTCTTGACCGACAGACAGACAGACAGACGGACAACAAAGTGTCTTATAAGGGTACCGTTTTTCATTTTGAGGTACGGAACCCTAAAAAAAACTATTCGATCAACTACTAGGACTACTCGACAAATCTACTACTAGGAAAGCGGAAAAATCAAAACGGGAAGATTGAGAAGCTCGATGGGGCCGTTGCGCGTGGCAGTCTAATCGATAACGCAAATCAAGCAACGTCGACCGCAGCCTGTCCTTGCATGGGTTTATTTATCTGTATCTCCTCTGTGCTTCGGAGTGCTCTGTGCACGTTAAGCCGTCGGTCCCAGCTGTTGTCGTTAGATGACACGCGTTAAGCGACGTCAGTGGCCTGAAGGCGGCTTGGAAACACTGACTTTTACCAACCCGCAGTTGAGCAGCGTGATGGAGTATGCTCTAAACCCCTTCGATTAAGGGGAGACCTGTATCCCAGTCCTTTAGTGAGATAAATAAAGGTTGACGAAGTAATAGTAGTTATCCCACCAAAAGCCCTTGGGGTGTTGTGCATATAACGTAACGGGGCAAGATATATACTTATTTATTTATTTAAACTCTTTATTGACCACAGTAAAACCAGTCAACCTTCGGGAAATGCAGACATCCACGAAAGCTAACATATATATAGAAGATATATACTACATACACATATTCTCAATTTAGCACAAATTATTTTCTAATATAAGTAATTTGTTTAAAAACTTTTAAATCAGGATATCAGAACCATATATCGCTTCCGATTTCTAAGCCATCAATTTTGTAATTTGGAAGTGTCCGCGCTACCTAAACATTTGTAATTTATCCATCCCCTAACAAAGTTTACCCGTTGATGACTTTTCCAATATCCGCTGATGTGTATCGGCCATAACCCTGCCGAGATTATTAGGGGCGCAAGTCAATGCAAATATACAGGACGATGACCTCATAGGGTTGTAAACTTTTACTGTCTGAACAACCTCGAAGATGGTAAATAGAATCCCATGTATAACATCGTCGATTCATCGATCAGTTTGTATGGCTATGGGGCCAAAGTTTATAGCACACCGGCGAACTTACAAATATTTCTCAAGTAGGTAGGTAGGGTAAAGGTCATTAAATATTTTATGTCCTCTACTAGTTCCATTATCTTTTTTAGGGCTCTTTTTTAGGCTTTTTTAGGGCACTTTTTTAGGGTTCCGTACCTCAAAAGGAAAAACGGAACCCTTATAAAATCACTTTGTTGTTCGTCTGTCTGTCGGCCTGTCTGTCAAGACCCTCTATGTCGAGAATGCGTGGAGGTAACACGCTGAAATTTGAACTGTATACTCAGGTCTACGGTCCCATGAAGTTGTAAAAAAATGAAACTGCTAAGTTTGCGTAAAAAAAAGATACGGCCGTTTATTCAGCAAAAAACACATATTTCGACACATTCCCAAAGGAATCAAAACTCACAGGGTGTTTCCCGTTGACCTAGAACTATGAAATTTGGCAAGTAACATCTTTATAGACTACGAGTACAAGAATAAATCTCAAAACTATACATTTGTAATTAAATCTTAAAAAATAGGGTCTATATTTTTTATATGGGATCGAAATTTCAAATTGAAGCTACTAGTTCAAATGGGAAATCATATGTAAGGGTTTGATGTGCACATTGCAAAATATATTGTATTTATTTTTTCCGACGCATTACTTCTAATTTATAATGAAAAATATCAATTTTATAATGATTCTACGCACGGAACCCTCAGTGGGCGAGTCCGACTCGCACTTGTCCGGTTTTTTTATAGTACGTTGAATCATAAGGCCCCCTTGATGTAAAGCGGTGACAATGGACTCTATGCTTATAACTAAATGCGCCCCTGTACAACCTTCCGGTTATATCACAGGATTACGAGTCTAGTAAACCAACTAGACGAGAGGACCTTTACCCGCACCGTCATCGCCCTCGGTAAATCAACCAAGCACTCAAGCACATTGGTAGCACAACTTACTCCCCTTTCACTTGCAAGAAGGCTACTTGGGCACTCTTAAGTCGAGTAGCTCGTGGCGACTGACGCTCGTTAAGTAGAGTTTGTAAATTTAATGTTACCCTTTTTTCTAAGATGTTGCTACTCACCCCTGAGTACAGTATCACTTTTGATGTGCGTGACATATCATTAAAATCAAGAAAATGACACAATAGCGTATACCGAAAACATTAGATAAGGTTTACACCCAGTGGTAGGTACATAAAAGCTTATAAATATTTAAACGAAAACGAATAACCGTATTAAACGATAAACTGACTTCCATTTCCATCACAGTAGACAATTAGAAGAGTACGCCAACTCAACACAAACTTCTGAATTGAATGCGCTAGGTAGGATAAACAGACGCACGCTGCCGCTGTTACGCGATCCATATTAAGGCAGTGTTACCTTTGAACCAAGCGCTATAATCGCAGCGTCTATAGCGTCATAGAGACGCTTTGGTGACTTTGGCCCCACGACGGAAGTGGTATCACTTTCTTGTAATCGTTCTCGCTCAAATTTTAAAGTAACAGGCGATGAGATAACAATGAAATTAAAATTTCATCTGTCTCTTCAGTAAACATGTCAACAGACTTCATTTTTATAACTAATGGAAAACAAAATTAAAATTTTCAGAGACGCCAGTTAAACTGCAACGCTTGCATAATTTAAATTGCGAGTAGCTCCGCGGTCGCAAAAGCAATAAAGGTATCCCTACAAGAAACAACGGTTATCTGTATATGGTCGAGGTATACGTACAAATCCTAAGAAATGTTGAGACATAGAAAAGAATTGGATTTACAGAAATAAAAACTTTCTACGAAGCCCTGAAAATATGGGATAACAGTGAATAAATCCCCCAATAAATTTTAAATACGAGTTACTTTCTTTTGCACAGAACATTTCTATCTGTCGCGCTATAAAATCAAGTTAAAATATCTGTTGTATTACTGGCACCACAACTGTGCTCGAAAGATCGAGCTTCCGAAGGTATCGTATATACGATAGCGCGAATCGTATAGTCTGATATCTGTGTGTTTGTAGCGTACGGTCGTTGGAATTGAAATACTGTTTTATAATGTCTACTGTGTGCCTACCATCCCCGCTTTAACCAAACCGATGTTGAGGTTATTTTTACCCGTTTTCGGTCCTACGGGATGGGGTAGTCTCGCGGGTAATTTAAATTTTAAGGGTTAAAAATGTGGCTACGGTTACAAATTAAACTTGGGATAATTGGAGCGGTTGTTCCGCGTTTATTTGGATGGTTTTAATTTACAAAATCGGTGTTAAAGGGTTGCGGTCGGTGGGTAAGATTTGGGCCGACAAATAGAAAATGATTTTTATACCACTTTTTTCATATGAGAGCGGGGCAAACGAGCATGTGGGTCGCCTTATGGAAAGCAATCACCACCGCTCATGGAGATCAGAAACACCAAGGTTTCGCCGATCTGTTGCCAATACTCCTTCCTTTCTTTCTTTCACTTCGGTGACAAATAAGCATAATGGCTGATGAAAAACAGTCATCGTAACCGCACCACATGCTTCATATACAGCATATTTTCAAGTAGAGAGTATATAATTAACGAGATCATGCGTGTATATTTTGTGTGTGGTTATTGTCTGTTTAATAAATGCAACGTGAAAGTTTACAAAGTTATTTATTATTATTATTATCGTTATCTGTAAGCCTGGTGGTTATAAATAAATATTTTTGTATTTGTACATGTCGATTGAACGATTTCGACGATATGTACAATATGTAAAATTATTTGTTAAAACTGTAAAAAATAAATTGATTTTGTAATGAAAAAGATAGGTCAGTGGTAATTAAATACATAATAAAAAAAATCATTTAAAAGTTCAGTTGAGAATAGATTATATACAACGAATAAACTTTTGTAATACGCGGCGCCGTGTGGCAGCCCTTGCGATCGGTTCCACATTCGACTAAGAGGGGATGTATCGCCTTGTGGGCGGCAGTACGTGGCCATACTATACGTAGTACTATTACTTATGCTTGGGCCGCACTCATCGCGATAACATTCGGGCGATAAACTTCGTATTCGGTCTACGGCGAATCTTCGCGGCCACATAATGCGCATTGTAAAGTTTATCGCGATGTATGAACGCAAAAAACAACATGGACGCCGCGGACCTATTTTATGGCAGCAAATAATTATTATTACATTTATGTCATCTCAAAAACAAATTAAAAGCAAGAAAAAGGAGAAAAAAATTATCGTTACTCCAATTCATGTTACACTTCAGCTATTATATATACGCTGTAATTTAATTTATCACGTCCGCTAGGAACGATGGGTGCGGGCCGACTGAAGTGTGGCGCAAGCGAAGTTCATCGCGATAAAACCATTTGATGTGCGAGAGTTTACCGACAGCGGAGCGATGTGCCCGAAGCTTCGCCCGAAGTGTCAAAGTATTCGCGAATATTTGGTTACATACGTCGCGATAACCCGAATATTCGCGTTATCGCGATGAGTGCGGCCTAAGCATTATACTGTGCCTAACACTGTCATCTAATTACAACAGCCGAGACCAATAGCTTAACGTAGCCTCCGAAGCACGAAATCAACAATTTAGTTAACTTAACCCCATGGATAACCAAGGTAGTCGACATAGCCTTCTAAATTAGCAAGCTGAAGCGGCAGTGGCCGGTGATATCATCAGCTGAGCCAGTGATGGCAGATGGGGAACGCCGAAGCTTTGGAAGTTCTAGATGATCCGATGACCTTAAAATAACAGCTGGAAGTGATTGGATTCGGAAGGCAGAACGCAGTAGAAAGCATTGAAGAAGGAGGACCTCGAGGGTTTTGTGGCGCGTGTCAGTTTAATCGATCACGCAAGTTAAGCAACCTCGACCGTAGCCTGTCAATGGATGGGTTTATTTAATTCGAGCTCTTCCGTGCTTCGGAGCGAATGCTAAACCGTCAGTCCCTGTTATTTATATTAGATAACAGTCGTTATGCCAAGTCAAAGCCTTTGGGCGGCTTCAAAACACTGGCGGCCGCTAAACCGCAATTGAGCACCGTGGTGGAGTATGCTCTAAATCGACGGGAGACCCGTATCCCAAAAGCGCGTTGATTGTGGAAGATGCCGAAACGGAGGCCTATATCCAGCAGCGGATGGATACAGGCTAATGATGTTAACTATAACATTTAATAAATATTCTTGGACGAATTACACACGGCAATCTAGTCCCAAACTAAGCAAAGCTTTTACTATCGGTACTAGACAACTAATATTGTACTTACATACATTTTTTTTGTAAATACATACAATAGCAAACACCCAGACCAAGACAACCAGACATGTTCATACACACAAATGTTAGTCATGTGCAGGGATCGAACCCGCGACCCGGGAGTCAAAGTGGACATGGTTAGCCATTCGACCACCGGTCTCGTCAATATAAATACAAATAACTTTTTAAATTGTAATTTAATCAACCCGTAAGCACTTTATGACACCCAATGTGCCGCAACACGATAATCTAGCACCCAATTAAGCCCAAAATCCGCCATGTTTTTTCCTGAATTTCAGGGTAGATTCATTATTCAGGGATTCAGAGGATGGATGATTCGTAATATTCCTTTGTTACGCCCCGGGTTACGACCTGGCCCGCGAATTGGGGGATTTCGTGTAACCTAATTTTTCAGCGGCATACGTATAAATGAAGCCTTAAGATATTTATCACTTTGAATTTAAATAAGTCTACTTGTAAGGTATATTAAGATGGTGACGTCATCCATACGGGACAAGGAAGGTAGCCATAGATTCTGATACACATTGTTCAGTTTCATGATTTTTTTCACTCGCAGTAACACAACAACTCTCAAGGGAATTGTTATTTATGCTGCGGTATTCTGTGATGCTCCTACTTACAGAATACCGCAGCCAAATAACAATTTGGTAATTATTACTGTTTTGAAAAATATTAGTTACTATAACACTAACATTTACAAAAAAAATATGTCTATCAATAAATACAGAGTATTATTTTTGATTCCATAATAATATCCCTTAATTGACTCACTTTTATCAAAATCTGACAAATGTAGAATCTGTCATATGTAGATGTAATGGATGTCAGAAGTAGAATCTGTCAATGGTCAGTGTGGCCTGCGCTTTTGGTTGTAGACCCCATGCAGTGGTGCAAAATGGGGGTGTAGCTATGTCGTAGATACGTTACGTTTACGTACATACTTAGACGAAACGTATTGTGTTGCGAATTGCGAAACGACCTTTAAAGGGCGTCTTCACACTAGCGTTTGTCCAGCGTAGGCGTTTGATAAACGTATGTGCAGCGCAGTATCTGGTGAAGCACACGAGTACGCTGCGCAGACGTACACAAATATAATAATAATAGTATATAAAATTATATAATACCACCTGCCGGAAATAACGAGCTATAGAAGCAGTTATGACAGGCGTCAGTTTCTCTTCTGTAATAGCCCGGTATTTAGTTCATTCAGATAATCCTCATAGTCCGTTTATTTTCTAACACACTTAGCAATAGTTCCAATGCCTGCCCAGGCCTGCTCATGGGTATATCGTTCCATTGATACGAGTATATCCTGGAGCGGGTCACGGCTAGTGTACAACATTACATTAAACTTCTCTAAGGGACCTCTACGCGTTGGATTCATACCCCCGCGCATGACTACTAAATAGCCGGGTTTAGGCCCGTGAGTATGAGATATATAAAATTATAATAATATTATTTATTCAGACAATTAATATTACTAATTTATATTTTTTTGCGGCTTGCTAACGCAGCGTTCGTTTAAACTGCAGAGGATATGTTAATCGAACGTCTACACATTGGACAAACGCTAGTGTGAAGACGCCTAAATGGCGGCGCTTTTCCCCTTCTAATGCGTCACAATCTTCACTTAATTTGCTTTGAAAGAACCTACAATATTGACATAGTAAACGTTTGAAAGGACATAACAAAGTTTTGGTTTTGAGACCTTGTAAACTCAATTAGATCCGAGACTGGGACGAGATAGACCTATTAATAATTTTACCTTGTATTATTGTTTAGTCTGGGGTTGTTCTTCAGAATAATAAGAGTTTCAGATTCTCAGAGTTTATTCACAGTGAGCCGCAGGGTAGATCTTGTATATCTTATCAGTACACACTAATTATGCTCTAATTACGACGATAAGTTAGCGTAACATGTTACAAGTTGGAAATATTAACCAATAGGTTATTTCTTACGTATTTCTTGACCTGTACATACCCAATTAACAACTTCATCATAAAAAATGTTTTTTGCATGACATGATTTAAAGTATCACACATTCCCTCCATTGTCTTCTGTGTAGCCAGGAGTAACAGCGGCATACCACCAAAAAAGGCAATGGACAATGAAGTCCACTCCAGTTACGTCAGTAAAGCTACGGCTACCTTGGAATTCACAAAGAATTTAATCAGAACTTCCTACTCCTACTAATTAGTAGGAGTAGGAAGCTTTTGGATATTGACTTCCCCTCTTGGCAATGTAAGAAAGTATTAGTGATTTGATTAAACAGAAAACAAAAAAACCGATTGGCAGTTTAACAAAAGTAAACTGACAAGAAATTACTAAAGGGAACAAAAATCCAACTGCTTTAGAAAATATTTTGCCAAACAAGCATACGCTCGCCTGATGTGAAGCGGTTACTTATACCTATAACCTCTCTTTTTCCCAACATAAATCAATAAGTCAAAAGTAATCACAAGCATAACCTAACCTAACCCAACAATTTCGTTAAACCGTCCATTATGTATTTCAATTAATATATAAAATATAAAATAATCATTTTTGGCCAAGGGGCTGCGGGGATACATTTAAGTTTAACCAGCTAAACTTAAGTTTATCTTCACATCTATATATAAGATCTGAATATTTTGTAAAGTTTATCTTGTAAATGTAATATAATGTATGTTGTTAGTTTATCTAATAAATTATCTGTATATACATTTCGTAATTAATAAACTTTACATAATATTCTATATAAACTACTTACTAATAATTAAAAATATACAATTAAAATAAAACTAAATATGGCTAACTATATATACAAACAAAACGGAAATAACAAAAACTAATAAAATATAGTTTGTTATTGTTTGTTATTTTTATTTAACATAAATACCTTTTGTTACGGAGGAGTGGCTCCTTCCAATACAGGTGTTTTCACACTTAACGGAAGGAATCAATATATGTCAAACAAACATACCTTTAATATGTCAAACAAATATGTTGTCACAGAAATAAATATATTTTGATTTGATTTGATTTGATAGTGATCTAATAAATAAATAAACTTCATTGAGATATTTACATAAACATTCAATAGTAAATATATTTCCATTTACCTACTCAAGTTACCGATTACTTCCTTCTTTTTTGAATTGAATAAAATTAATTGATTACATTGACCTATTTCTCTCCCAAAAAGAATATTTCCACGCAAATGAATCCAAAAATAATTCAGCGTTGTTCTACGTTAAAAAAGATTGGCAACGCAGATGCTTCTGAAAGGGGGATAATCAATCAATTCTGTTATCGGAAAATACGCTCACTCATTATGAAAACATTACAAACTAAGTCATTATTGGGATTGAATGAGTACTTTTTAGGTTCTTGTGTTTATTGAAAAATACTTCTGAATGAAGATTTGGACTACCTGTGCTGTCAAGTTAAGCTCATTTTTATTGGTCGATAGTGCCCGCGTGCGGGATGTGGGAGATTTTCTGCATGCGGGAACCATTTTCATTAGTCGATGGGACTCGCATGTGGACAGGCATCCAGCCCTCAAAACAGGTTGTGGTCACAGCCACCCGAAAACCCAAAATGTGTTTTATTTTTCTTTTATTAAGGCATAGCGTTTATTATCGAGCCGATCGATCTCAATAGACCGTTAAAGTGCGACGTTACAAGTATTTTAACGTTGTGGGCATGCCCACCATGCTCACAACGTTAATACAATATAGTAGTAGTAGTAGATAGTAAAAATAATGGGGTCTAGAATAAAGAAATCAGTTTTACAATAAGAAAAGCGGCGATATGCCTTTCTAACTTCTATCCCTATTTCTATGGTTGAAACAATCACGTTACGGCCGACTTTTCGGATGAAATGTGTAGAGCACATTTCATCCGAAAAGTAGAGGATACTTCAGACAAAGATCTAAGAATTCAGATTAAATATACAACATTTGCGCCTCAGAAAGCCGTCACCTTTAGGAATATTATTCCGTTTGAGACGCAACGGAATCCGATGAATCCCGCGGGCGCGAATCAAATTTACATCCAGGGCAGGAAGGGACGGGGTATTATGGAAGACAAGGGGACGAAACGTCGCCACAGTAGATATTACAGAACAGTAACTCAAAAGCTCGTTGACGCTGTTTATAAAACAGTAATTCAACTTTTACGAATGAGATGACGATGCGCGTGTCAGTCGAATCGAACATTTTTTTTATACTACTAAAGTGGCAAACAAGCATACGGCCCGCCTGATGGAAAGCAGTTACCGTAGCCTATGAACGCCTGTAACACCAGGGGCATCACACGCGCGTTGCCGACCCTGTAAAAACCTCTTCACGCCCTTTTTGAAGAACCCCATGCTGTAGTCTCCTGAGAAAACCTCGACAGGCAGTTCATTCCACAGCTTGACCGTACGCGGGAGAAAACTTCTCTGGAACCGCACGGTACGCGACCACTTAGGCTCCAACGTGTGAGGATGAATTCCCTGTCGATGGCGAGCGGTGCGACTGTAGAAGGAGGCCGTGGGCATCATGTCAAACAACTCCTCTGATGAATGATAAGAGGAGTTGTTTCACTGACGGCGCAAGAGACAAAAGCGCGGTGTCTACCCCCGCAGTACAGTGCAGGTTGTGCGGTTTGCTAGCGCGGCGGGCGGAAGGGCCCCCGGTCCCCCCCTGCTGCAGCAGCCGGGTCCACTCCGGTCTCCTCCTCCGGCACGACTACTACAACAGGGACTTTACACAGGCTGGCGGTTCAGCCTCCCGGGGCGGAGATTAGGTGAACCCCGGGTTCGGGAACCCTACTGACCTGCGGGCGGCCAGCGGACAGCCGTTTCACCGGGTCTCCCTGACCGCCGCGCCAACACGCCGCGCCTACACCGCTAACGGCGGTTCGACAGCCGCTGGTCTCACCGCCGTCAGCATAACAACTCCTCTAAAATAGCCCTGGTGACCTAGCTCACTCGCAGGAACACAGCATAGCCATTATGGCTGCGGTTTTTTGCCAGGTGGAGGCACTTCCCCAGTCGGATGCTGGCCAAGCCTGGAGCGAACGACCGCACTGTGCCCCTCACCCTAACATGCAAGCTAATCAGCGTCGATCACAGCCTGTGGATCACAGATCACAGGTTGTTCTTCGAAGGCACGTTAAGCTGACATACGCAGATGTTGTTTTTAGATGACAATATTTAAGGCAAGCCAGAGCCCTATGCTTAGCTGCAAAACACAAGCTCCAACCCTCAGTGCCAGCCAGCCAGCGGGCTCAAGCCCTTCGATTAGGCCGAGGCTCGTATCACCAGTAGGATGATTTTTTTTATACTACATCGGGAATACAAGCATAAATCCTGCCTGATATGAAGCGGCTACCGTAGCCATATAAACGCTCGCAATATGTAAAATCGCTCGCAGGCCTCCACCTTCGCTACCAACGCAGCGACTCCTTCCTTTCTTGATCGCTGATATGTCCATTACAGAGTTCCAGTCGTTACCGCAATGCGGCAGATTACGAATGAAGTTAAGGCGCGATGAACATACTGTTGTGTTCATACTTTTTGGTCGAACGTTTGAAGTTTTTGATCAGCCAGAACGTTAAATGCACACGCAACGCGCCGTATGTTAATGCGGCGTTACAACTTAAGGACATTTTGGATTGTTTATAGCGCTTGTAAGTCGACGTTCATATGGAGTCAGTATACTACTTTCTGTTTCTCCTGTGTCCAAGATGTCGTGCACCTTGGGACGACGGTATCGAGAATCTGTTTGGATCAAAACGACTGCTTTAATTGTCATGATAATATGCTAAAATCTGAAATTTGTCAATTGTCTGATGTCATTGTTCGGAGAGCAGTTACCGCAGCCAAATAACACTGACCTTAAGTATTGTTGTGTTTATGCGAGTGAGTGAAATCACCAGATCAGTCGACCAGATCTGCACAGTCAGTGAAGGCTGATGGGGCAGAAAGGGTATTAAGAGTGGTGGTCATAAGTGGGACGATGAAGTGTTGGACACCCCTCTTCTAGATGGTCCCATGACCTTAAAAAAGTGGCTGAAAGCGGCTGGATACGATAGGTGGAGGATTGTATTTGGTGGATAACATTCGGGAAAGCCTATATCCATCAGTGGGTACATTCAGGTACGACGATGATGACATGGCTACGTAACCCCTATACATGAGTAGGCGACTTATAAAAAAAAACATGTGTGCTTGTCCACACGACAGAAGTGAAAACTTCATCTCTCGCTCCGTCTCGCTTCCTTCCTGCAAACTTTACTCGAAGCTCAGAACGTTACCGAGCTGAGCGTTACAGCTGATTGAGCTGGCCATTCACTAACCACAAAATTTTTCGACATTTATCGACAAGGAATTCATCCTCACACTCACTCACCTTCACCTCATATTGGAGCCTAAGTGACCGCGTATTGTGCGGTTCCATACAAGTTTTTCCCGCATTTCACTGTCAAGCTGTGGAATAAACTGCCTGTCGAGGTTTTCTCAGGAGCCTACAGCATGGGGTTCTTCAAAAAGGGCGTGAAGCGGTTTTTACAGGGTTACAACGCGCGTGTGATGCCTCTGGTGTTACAAGCGTTCATAGTCAACGATAACTGCTTTCCATTAGGCGGGCCGTATGCTTCTGTGGTGCGGATGCAGCCGCTTGTGGCGGCCCTCCCCAGGGGAGATCAGAGTTGTTTTTCAGCGCTGGAATCCCCACGCTCGAAAGGTCTCTGCTGATCTGCCGCATGGAAAGCTCACAGTCATATTCCTCCCGAGGAATATGACCCAGTGAGAGACCAGTTGACCGAGTGCGCTCAACACTGTCCGTCCCTCTCATCATTATGTTAGTTTTGGCTTTCAAAGCTTCCGAGTTAAAAAGCAAGTATATCCATTTCGAAAAAAAAGACCTAAAGGTATTTTCACATCGAAAATATAATCATGAGCAGTTTCCTGCGAAAACTTAAGATTTATATCTCCAAACAAATGTAAGTATTGAAGCAAGTTAGCGGGCATGCAGTACCGTTTACTTTAAGTGCAACTTAAGTCACGATCCAGGAAACTACAGCAGTAAATATCTCTGCGAGTAAAGTTCTGTATTTAACAAGTATAAAGAGTAGTCAACAGATACCAGCGAACTTCGGATTTTAATAATGGCAATTAACTAAGCTCTTAAAAAGTTGATATTATAAAACCGGGTGACTATTATACTTACTAACATATCGACTAAAGACGATTTAAATAACCCCACGGTAGACCTACCAAACCTATGGATAGTATGAAAACCTATGGACAATAATTAACCTATGGAGATATAAACATATGGATTCCAATCGCCATGAGTCGCTCATTTTATGTTGCTTATTTTTTTTTTGTTGTGGAGGTAATTCGGACCTCGTTAGTCAATCAGCAGGGTGCATCAAAACGAAAATGAAAATATTTTATTATTGCAAAACATACTGTCCTTAAATTATTTGGGTACCTACTCCTTTTAAGCAGAACAAGCGCTTGTGTTAGGAGTGACTGCTTTACCAGAGTTCATAAAAAAAAGTGACAATATAAAAATATGTATGATAAAAAAAAGTGACAATATAAAAATATAAAAATATGGATGTATCAAATCATATAATATACTACGTATATTATATGATTTGATACATCAAATTGTGATTTCTATCTCATATATATTTTAAATAATAGCAGGTATAAGAAATAGAAGCATCATGTACAGGTGAGGTTGGCTTTGGCTCAAAGATGATGATGAGTCCTTGCACCTTGTATACTTGACTGCATGACTTCATACGCGTGTATCCCGGTATCCCGCAGGAATTTTCAAAAAATACATCATTAGCGGATGCTTAATAGCTACCTTTATACAAAATTTCAACCCGACCCGTCCAGTGGTTTGAACTGTGAGTTGATAGATCACTCAATAACGGTTGCCTTTTGTATACACACTACAGAGTGCTGAGTGCGAGTTTTTTTATTCACGTTCGATCATGTCTACGTAAACATACCGACCAAATAGATAAGTACTCTCATGTTGTAAATTTACCAAACGCGTGTTACATATCCAATTTAGCCGGGTTGCTCACTTCGAAATGTGAGCGGGTAAGCTATATAATTTTGATATGTAACACGCGTCATATAAATTCACAACATGAGAGTACTTATCTATTTGGTCGGTTTGTTTACGTTGACATTATCGAACGTGAATAAAAAACTCGCACTCAGCACTCTGATAAGATGACTAGCTGACCCGCTTTTCTCTAAAATAAATCTATGTACATAGATAGTATAAGCCTGGACAATGCAATCTTGAGGAGATGCATCGTAACACCGCCGGGTCGACGCCCCGACCAGGTGCATCCGCTCAGATGTTGGGCCACCTGACTAAGCCATCCTGAGCCGACAGCCAGCTCAGATGCTTTCTTTTTTGATATGTGATATTCTTAATGTCATCTTACTGACTTATTTCAAGGCGTAGTATATTATAAGGTAAAATCGAGAAGGGCGTGCTATTTTATGTACAGTTACGGGCAAAACTCCATATTATTATCCTCCTCCTAGAGTCGTCTTCCTCATTGATGATGGTCGTGACCTCTCATGATTCTCCTACGGATAACATTACGCCATTTAAGTCTGTCTGTTGCGGTATGGAAGGCTTCACTGACATTGGTGTCGAGTGTAGATCTAACTTGATCGGATCAACAACGCATCGGACTCCCCTCTCGACCTTTTCCCTCAACCTTGCCGGTTATTAACAGTTTCTCAACGTTGTCTCCGCTTTTCCTATCAATATGGCTAAAGTATTCGAAAACTGTGCTGAGACATGTGGTGAAGTCTCGTGTGGATTTTAACTTCTTCGAGTATTGATGCATTGGTCCTGCGAACTATATATGAATATATGAAGCATTTTCTCCAACACCACATCTCAAATGCATCAATGAGCAAACGGTCGGCCTCCCTTGAAGTCCACGTTTCAGCGTAGAGTAAGATAGAGAACACCAACGTGTTGACAAGCCTGATCTTGGTATTGGTTAACCTTAATTGGTGCTCCATTGTAAGCTATAATTAAGTAATGTGTCTAGAATAGAGTCAGAAGCTTTTTCGTAATCCACAAAAGCCACGCATAACGGCAGATTGTACTTTGTAGTTTTCTGCACAGTCTGCTGCAGTGTATGTATGTGGTCCACGATGCTGAAGCCTTTACAAGACAGCCTGTTCAGGTGGATGTTACTCCCCACAGAGTACCCGACTGTGGGGAGTTTCGCAGGGGGAACTACGTGTCCCCCTATTTGGATCAGGGTACTTCGGGGACTGGCCAGTGTGGGTATAGAAACACTAGGCGCGCATGTACTTGTACTCGTGCGCCGGGAAGTGAGCGTGCCATACAGCTCCGGTACCCATCACGTAAATTGGGGAGTGGTAGTAGGGCCCCGATGCTTGGGTTCTCCGAGCGTCGGTCGCCACGAGCTACTCGACTTAAGAGTACGTAAGTGAGAGTAAGAGTAAGAGCAAGAGTATGCAGGTGAAAGCGGAGTAAGACCTGCTACTGCTACGCTTGCGTGCTCGGTTGGTTTACTGAGCGCAAAAGCGGTGCAGGTAAAGGTCCTCTCGTCTTGGTTGATTTACTGGACGAGAGACTCGCATCCCCGTGATATAACCGGAAGGTTGGCACACGGGGCGTATTAGCTGTTAGGTATAGGGTACGTTGTTCCGGTGGATGGTAGTCATCAAGCCTTCGAGCGAGACGATTCCTCTAACCCTCGAAAACAGCTTGTGCACATGGGTCAGTAGCGAGATCGGTCTGTAGTTCTTCAATAAGGTTTTGTCTTTTTTTGAAGAACAAAACACCAACTCCTGGTCCACGCGACTGGCGCAGTCCCGTTGTGAATGACGGAATTAAACAAATGCTGTAGTTCCTTTAGAACTGGGATTACTCCAGCTTTCAACAGTTCTGTCTATTCTAATTCCGTCTTCATCAGGAGGTTTACCATTTTTCAGCAGTTCAAGGGCTATCCTAATCTCGTCCATACTGATTGATGTCTGCAGTTTCTCACACCCCGGCCACTCCATACAAATGTCACATCGTTTACTACTACATAAACAATGACGTCTGTGCAGAGCGTGAATGAGCATGTGTGCGTGCGACGCCGTACAAACTGTTCTTGATTCGTCTCAGAGGGAAGATGAAGTCGACACGAGAGAGCGGCAGGAAGCGGCCATACTGTACGTAATAATATTATTTAGACTGTGGTTTGCATATTGCAGAGAAATATTTAATTATTATATTACCGTATAAGTAGAAATATCGAAATCGCAACTTCGCAAGTATACATTTCTATCTCCAAAATCAAGTAATCGAATAGACTGAACAAACGACTATCTAAGCTCCACACAATAAATCTAATCTAATAAATGTTTCATTGCGTTTCTACGAGAAAAACACGTTTCGGACGAGGGCCGACAGCGATTTATCAATTCGGAAACGTATCCGTCATGACGGATATAATATCCGTATCGTTTCCATCGGACGTTATTAGGGATCCGTCTGGTTATCGTCTCGGCCATTGACTTAGATTTCACCTAGATAGGAACGGTATCTTGGTTAAATGTAAGTCAAATGTTAGTTCCTTGATTAAATTATGAGAAATTAGCGTGGCATTTTTACAATTTTTTTACTTATTGCTACGTGTCAGCGGTGCATAGAGTTAGAGATGGGTAAAATGCCGGGCGTTTATGATTAATTCCCAGTAAGTACTTAGTCCCAATAAATGCTTAGTTTTGGACATCAATAGGGTTTATATAAGTACTTATTAGGAATTTATCATATATGAAGACAAGCACTGGATCAAAACTATTTCGCGCCCTATTTACAATAGTACCGTTAATTCACATATGTAGTAGAAAAAAAAAAATGGTTGTCTGTAAAGTCGGTTTACGGACGATAATTTTACGTGATAATGTCATAAAAAACAACGGCCGATGGAATGGAAGAGAGATAGACATTGTCATTGTCACGTTCGGCTCAGGCGGAACGTGACAATGAGTCATGCTTTTTCGTGCGTGTAGCTGGTGTTCATCAATTTATAAGACGTTATCACGTCAAAAGTCAATTTTGATTTTTAACTTATTTAAAAGTGCTGCAATTTTAATCTTAAATGACGTCATATCGACAAAATTTTGATACACATACAGTTTCTCTTTGAGACCGCTTGGGCAAGTTCGTATCGTACTTCATATATTGTTACAGATTATAAAATGCGTACAACAAACACGCGTGAACTTCACAATTACCGACTGAATAAAGTTGATTCGCAAAATTCAACACACGAATTGAATCCGTAGGTATACAACTCGGCTTTTGAATTTGGTTCATTATGATCATAAAATCCTGGTCTGTTTACAACAAAATATTGAAAAAGCCATATAAAAATTGTTCCAGTACATGATCGCTTATGACAGTAGTATGTTAAATGACGACGAGCGCGGTGGTCGAATGGCACAACAAACAAGCAATGGACAAGACAAACATTATAAGTATGTATTTACAAAAAAATGTGTTTAAGTAGATTTATCAATTGTCCAGTACCAGCTCAGAGTAATTTGGGACTAGATGGCGCTGTGTAAATTGACTAGAAAATATTAAAAGAAAACATTACATTTATATGGTAAAAACAGGGTCTGGCCCAGTTTATTTGCAGCTCAGTGTAAATTGAACGAGGAGAGTTGTCATTGCCGCTTTCAAACAAAACGCGTCGGGTTCGGTCGACAAGCTCTCGGACTGATTTGCTGTATCTAGCCTTTTCAAATCTGTGGTCACAGCCTACAATGTGGTATTAAGCCTGTAAAGAGATTTAAGATAATAAAAGGGATGTTAATGGATTTTGTAATTGATGTGAATTATATGTAAACTATAATATAGTTAATTATATTCAATAAACACATTACTTGTATTAATATAAACAAGTAATGTGTTTTTTTTATACCACTAAAGTGGCAAACAAGAATACGGCCCGCCTGATGAAAAGCAGTTACGTAGCCTATGAACGCCTGTAACACCAGGGTTTATATGTTATATCATACTAGTATACTGTGTTTACATCATACTAGCTGTTACTTGTAACCAAAGATATTTAACGTGGAATATCTATGCTTGTAACTTTATCTGCGTAGTTTAGATCCCAATTCCACACGATTTTTGTATAAATTTTCATGTACCTTATATATATATATATCTCCTCCTCCACTGTACCTACCATCAGATTGAAAACTCTGAGGGCTATGTCGACAACTTTGGTTCTCCGTCGAATTTCTTCGTTCTGGATTCGATCACTCAGAGAAACCCCGAACATAGCCCTCTCCATCGCCCGCTGCGCGACCTGAGGACCAGTCCGATGGTCACTGTCCAAGTTTCTGCACTATAGCATGCAGGGAGGACGCACTGGTTGAAGATGTGCCGTGCCTGTGCGGCGAAGATGTGCCAAGCTTTTAAAAATTGCTCCCAGCTCTGTTGGCAGTAACTACATACCAACGGGCAGGTCGTATGCTTGTCTGCCGTAGTGATATAAAAAATCTTACCTCATTTACTGTGTGTATTCCATCCGAAATCTGCAACAAAAACAAATAACTTTAATTATTATTCAATCAAATAAATAAATATATAATTGATTATTAATGAAAACCAATTGTTGTACGGAACAGCAATTAATTTATTTATAACTAGTAAAAGAATTAAATTAATCACGCCTGCATCGTTCCAGTGCATTTTATTGGCGTTCAATGAACAACAAGAATGGTAATTAAACAAAAAGCAAAAGAGGAACTTTTTGTTTGTTAAATTCTTTCGTACAAATTACATCATTTTTATGACACATAAAAACACAATATAAGCACAGTATATGTAAGTAATAGTACTACGTACAGTACGACCAATCCCTGCCGCTCTCTCGTGTCGACCTCACCTCCCCTCTGAGACAAATCTGGAACAGTTTGTATGGTGCCGCACGCACACACGCTCATTTAGGTTCATTTGTGCACCGCGTACATCAGAGATCAGAGATAGGATCTTTGGGTCTAAAAGTTGAAGTAGCAGAAGCTTCTTTTACCTACATAGCGTGTCAACAAGAGTACTCTAAATATGAACACAGCATATCCTCACGTCTAAACATCTGGTGATCTTACTCACTCGCAGGAAAAATAATCCAAAAGGGTATCGTTAATTGGCTACAATCTTCTATAATGGCAAATTTATCTTTCTCCAGAGCCCCAAGAGCCTCGTTTGCTAAAAGTTTCAAACGTTCTTCTTGGGCAGGCAGGATGTACCCCGTGCAGATGAGGTTGATGTTGTTTAATTTAATACAATCCGTAAATTTGGACCAATGATAGTTCTATCGGAAATTCAATTTAGATATTGGAGGCTCTCAAGTGTGGGCCATTAAGCAGAACCGTAATTACAAGGTTTACATGCGACAATGGCCTCCAGGCAAATAATAGAATAATTACTTGCGGATTTATAGACCTTCGCAGACGACATAACGTCATTTATCGTAAGCAATAATAGGCTACAGTATCTCATCAACATTATTTGGAAAGCTTCAGCATGTTCGCACAGAAACCAATAAAAGCCTTCAACCAGTGCGTCGTCCCTCTACGACCTACGGTGCAGAGCCTTGGACACTGAATGTTGGGCTTCACAGGCAAATACCATCATTTTAACAGTTGTTTATCCGTTAAAGAGTCGATTATGTCAAGGTGCCAGCGCGCAAGCATTACATATATATCTTGCAAACGTGTATACGGCAATGGTAACCGCATTACAACTGTTTTTTTAAGTCCTGGCGTTATTTAGAGAAGAAAACTTGGAGTTTCTACAGATAGACCAATTATGACACGCCATGTTGAATTTCCTGAGTAGACATCTCAACGGATGCCTATTAAAATTTAGTTTTTAAGACACTGATGAATAATATTGACCACAGTATTAAATATACACGAAGGATACTTTCATGACGGGAGCTTAGCGTGGACCAGTTGATCGGAGCAGTTCCACTGGGATATTATCTTTTGTTTAATAATAATACTCTTATAGCTTCTGGATTATAAGCAACAGTTAGCAGGGTTTAAACTAAAACTCCCTCCAATCCGCAGTTGAGCAGCGAGGTGGAGTATGCTCTAAAGTTTAGAGCATACTCCTCCTCGCTTCTCGATGAGGGGTTTAGAGGAGCGGAAGGGTTTAGGAGGGCAGGGTTTAGAGTCTAAACTTCTTCGATTGAAGGGAGACCCGTATCTCAAGAGTGGGATGATTATGGGTTGATACCGTATGCCGTAAAATAAAACAGATGTACCATCTTTCTTGTTGTTTAAAAATTCACTCCTTGAAGTTGTCAGAGAAGCTGCCCTAGTAGACTATGGAGACTCCTATCAATAATTCATAAAAAGTATTAAGAAGTTATTTTGATAGAATGAGCCACGTTTGAAAACTCAAGATTGCGCCACGAACGATGGAGAGATAAAATCAGGATTATTCCCGATATTCCTGATTATTGCACTTATCTATATTCTTACTAGAACTAGAGTTCCGACATAGCTGTAAGGATCAGCAAGCTGAAGCGGCAATAGGCAGGCACAACTAACTGCCGATGGGGCAAAAACGTTCTGGAAAGGAGATCGTGGACCGGAAAACGCAGAGTTTGACGACCCATACAGGTCGCGGGAGGACATTGAATGCAAACGGCACAGGACCGATAGTTGTGGAAATCGCTGGAGGACTAAACAAGTCTCTCTCTCTACGTAGATCTCTATGTGGAGAGAATTGTTTCCGAACAATTACGAAATGGCAGCCCTCAAACAAGTATTTATTTCCCATAAAAGGTTGCCAAAAGATCGGTGACCCCTTGGTGTTGCTAATCTCTATGGGCGGTGGTGCTTGCTTACCATCAGGCAACCCACAGGTTCGTTTGCCCCACTCTCATATAAAAAAGTCCTGTTTTCAACAGTGAACGCCTTTTTGTGGAAATAATGATGATGAGATTATATAATCCAACTGCGACATAGACAATATCGAAAACACCATTTATAAAGCCATTAGAGACAAAAGAGAAAGTAAAATTCAAACCATAAACATAATTGGGGAAAATAAATGACATTATTTGTTCTGCCATTGGGGCATTATGGGCAATTAGATACGTCTTACACATTTTATACATAATATTCTTGATTTTGTAATTTTTTAATCTAATTGCATTTTGATATTGACGAAGACGAATGCTCAAAGAAACTTGCCGATAATGCTCTTTTTAACCGACTCCAAAAAAAGAGGAGGTTCTCAATTAGGCTGTATTTTTTTTAATGTTTGTTACTTAATTACTCCGTGATTTATAAACCGATTAGAAAAAAACTTTTTTATTTGAAATACAGTATACTTCCAGATTGGTTCCATATTTATTTCGTCATCATCATCATCATCAGCCTGTATCTACATACATAAATGTAGAGTAATGTTTGGAGTCGGTTTTTTTTTTGTTTTTTTTTTATACTACGTCGGGTGGCAGACAAGCATACGGCCCGCCTGATGTGAAGCGGTTACCGTAACCATATTAACGCTTGCAACATAAAATATTGCTCGCGCGCCGCCACCCCCGCTGCCAACGCAGCATCTCCTTCCTTTCTTTCTGGTGACCTCACTCACTCGCAGGAACACAACAATCCTCAAGGGTATTGTTATTTAGCTGCGGTATTCTGTGAGGTGGAGGTACATTCCCCAGTCGGGTAGCTTACAATTACGCTCCCTACCTCTCTTTTCGCCAGAGCTTCGTTTGTCACTCAGCAGGGTGCACCACGTGCAGGTGAAGTTGGCTTTGGTTCAAAAATGCTGATGAACCACTTACACCCCTAGACTTGAATATACATTTCGAAATTAAGGTATCATGTATTTAGATTTTCTTTTGATATATAAATATAAAAGTAACAATAAATAAATGAAATGTCAAATAGTACATAGGGATAAATCGCTCAATATCAGCAATTTGTATAATTGGACGAAGATATTATTACGAAGCGTACCTAATTATTAAATCGTGCAAATATTAAATGAAGCTGCTATTCGACTGAAAAGTGACTAATGAACTGAAAGAGTGTAATGAACTGAATTAGGATTTTTTTTTATCAGTGATAAGGTTGACTGGGTAAATAATGATCGACAGTGATAGCGGGGGTCGTGTATTGTCAACGACACCACTATGGTGTCGTTTACAATTTTTTTTAGGTAACCACACCACCGTAATGTAGTTCTAATACAAAACATATGATATTATTAAAACTCATGTGAGACATTATATTTTATACGCCGTTTACATTATACGCCGGACACTGCGCCCAACCCCCCACCACCCTTTCCAGTCAGGCGGCGCGCGCATTGGCGCGCAGTGTCCGGCGCGAGAGACAAAGGGTGGACGTGTCTGGACATTCGCCCTGATGAAGGTCTCCTTTTGAGATCTATACTAGTCGGCTTTCCCGACAAAAAGACAAGAGTGACCTGTTTAATTTATTTAATTAATTTAACAAAACATATGTATGCATTTATCGATAACAATTATTTACCATTCATAAGATCATGACATGACATAGATGGTCTCTTTATGCTAATATAATATGGCATATAACTACGAGGGGAGGCCAATAAGTTCGCGGAATGGAGGGGTTGATGGGGATAAATTTACCCGTCCAGGTAGGCACTAGTTAAGCACCTCATTAAGAGTATATATACCAAGTTTGAACCTAATCGTGTCATTAACTTTTGAGTTATCGACCTGCAAACAACTAAATCGGGAAGAAGTCAGCCAGTATGGAGAAAATTGAACACCGTGCCGTTATTAAGTTTCTTACCAAGCAAGGAAAATCCGCTCAGACGATTTTTCAAGAGCTGTTAGCGGTTTACGCGGACTCTGCCCCTGGTAAAACCATGGTTTACAAGTGGCATGGTCTTTTCAAACAAGGAAGGGAGTCCATTGAAGACGACCCCCGCTCCGGACGGCCAATTGAGGCCACCACACCGGAAATCGTCGAAAAAGTAGAAAAACTTGTATTGGAAGATGCCCGACTGAAGAAGAAGCAACTTGCAGCAATGGTTGGAGTATCCGAATCAAGTATTTTAAATATCCTACATCATCATCTTGGGATGACTAAAGTCAGTGCAAGATGGGTTCCGAGAATGCTCACGCCACTTCAAAAACGCGAGCGTGTCGAGTGCTCTCACCAGTTTCTGGAGCTCTGTGGAGAGAGAAAGGAAGAAGTTATGGCCCGGATTGTTACTGGAGATGAAACCTGGGTTCACCACTATGAACCTGAGTCGAAGCAAGAGTCGATGCAGTGGCATAAAAAAGGCACACCTCCTCCAAAGAAGTTCAAAGTGTCACAATCGGCCGGAAAGATCATGGCGACTATCTTTTGGGATACAGAAGGTATTTTACTGATCGATTATAAAGAACGTGGTGCGACTATAACGGGACAGTACTACGCTTCTTTACTGGAAAGATTGAAAGAAGCCATTAAGAAAAAAAGAAGAGGAAAACTGTCAAAAGGTGTGCTCCTTTTGCACGACAATGCACCCGTCCACACGTGCCATGTTGCGACGGCTGCCATTCACCGATGCGGCTTTGAACAATTAAACCACCCACCATACAGTCCAGACTTGGCCCCCAGTGACTATTATTTATTTCCAAAAATGAAGAAAGAGCTGCGTGGAAAGAAATTTGACGACGATGATGAAGTCAAGTCGGCAATTTCGGCCTATTTTGACACCAAAGACAAATCATTTTTTTTCGATGGTATAAACAAGCTATTTGAGAGATCCGAAAAATGTATTAGGGTTAAAGGAGAATATATTGAAAAGGAAAAATAATTTGGTGTTTAATTTCAACCTCCTTCTCTCTCATTCCGCGAACTTATTGACCTCCCCTCGTATAAGGTATTGATTTTTTTATTTAGTTTTGTTATGAATAATTTTGTTTTGTTGTAAAGTATACAATGTTTTACGAATCCCTTGCGAACTCGCCCAATTTCAGCAACGAATACATATATCATTAAAAATTAAAACGTAACTAATTGTTTATATCCACTCACGTGCTTGCGCCATTTAGCCGCGCAGCACACACTATACATCACTAGTCGGCAGTGGTGTGGTTACCTAAAAAAAATTGTAAACGACACCACAGTGGTGTCGTTCAGTGGTGTCGTTGACATACACGGCGGGGGTCACGTTGTAGGTCTACTGAAGAGCGACCACATGGGTAACGCAGCGCTATTGCGCTAAGAGCAATGTTTTATTTCTATAGATATACATCCCAATCCATAAAGGTATGCACTTTATGGATTGGGGTGTAAGGGGTTCATCAATATCTTTAACCTAAGACAACTGCACGTGGTACACCCTGCTGACTGACAAACGAAGCTCTGGCAAAGTGAGGTAGGTAGCTTAAGTGTAAGCTACCCGACTGGGGATTGTAACTGCACCTCACAGAATACCGCAGCCAAATATCAATTGTCTTGAGGGTTATTGTGTTCCTGCGAGTGAGTGAGGTCACCAGACAGGAGGACGCCGCCAACCCCGCTGCCAACACAGCATCTCCTGATGCTGTGTTGGCCACGTTGGTGGCGGAGCGCGAGCGATATTTTAAATTGAGAGCGTTATGACTACGGTAACCGCTTCACATCAGGCGTGCCGTATGCTTGTCTGCCACACGACATATAAAAAAACCTACTTTTGTATACATGCTTATATTTCTTGACAAATAATCTGTCTATATTAATCCCAAGACCTGCTATTATCTATATATCTATATCTATATACATATAATAAAACAGTAAAAATAATGTGTCTGTACATTGAATATATTTACAAAAAAACAATTGGAGGCGATGGAGATATAGTAATAGAGTAAGAATTAAAAAAAAAATGTCTGTCTGTTTGTCTGTATGTCTGTATGTCTGTATGTCTGTTTGTCTGTTTGTACACGCTAATCTCTGGAAGTACTGGACGGATTCGAATGAAACTTTTTTTGTTATATAGCTGTTAAGCCTGGGCAACATATAGGGTATAATTGATTTTGGAAAGTGGAACACCTGATGCAGAACTATAATGGTTCAGGTAAACTATAAGAAATATAAAAATGACGCCTTAGCAAAAGTTATTCAACCTGATGAGCATTTTCTGTTGAGGTATAAAAATCCAAGATTTGGAACACCTGATGCAGAACCATAATGGTTCAGGTAAACTATAAGAAATATAAAAATGACGCCTTAGCAAAAGTTATTTAACCTGATGAACATTTTCTATTGAGGTATAAAAATCAAAGATTTGGAACACTTGATGCAGAACCATAATGGTTCAGGTAAACTATAAGAAATATAAAAATGACGCCTTAGCAAAAGTTGTTCAATCTGATGAGCATTTTTTGTTGAGGTATAAAAATCCAAGATTTGGAACACCTGATGCAGAACCATAATGGTTCAGGTAAATTATAAGAAATATAAAAATAACGCCTTATCATAAGTTATTCCACCTCTTGAGCATTTTCTGTTGAGGTATAAAAATCCAAGATTTGGAACACCTGATGCAGAACCATAATGGTTCAGGTGAATTATAAGAAATATAAAAATGACGCCTTAGCAAAAGTTGTTCAGCTTGATGAGCATTTTCTGTTGAGGTATAAAAATCGAAGATTTGGAACACCTGATGCAGAACAAAGTTAAATTTATTTGCATATACAACATGTGTTTACAATAAATTATAGTTTAAAAAAAGTAAAAATAACACGCTTTAACAGCAAATAGAACTAAAAAAGTTACTTAAAATAGCAATAAATACATTAACAAAATATTGTATGTATTGTAAAAAAAAAACCGCGAGGTGCTACTTTTATTCTTATCTGCTACAAGTTAGACGCAATCGTTTTATTTTATTTACAAAGGTAACGTGGTATATTTAGTTAGTTTATTATAGACGTGTACAATTACTACGTGTAAAATTGAAATGGAACGATTGGTATATATTCGCACAAACCAGAAAGAATACGTGCATTTGCGGGACGCTATGTAGAAAGTGTTTTAAGCAACGAGTGGAAACTGTTTTTCTTAGATGCTCACATTACTTCTAGGCGGAAGGACGTAAATACAATGTTCAATATCCTACTCGATTTAAACAGAACTGAAACACGGACATGCTCTGTGACACGAAACTGTGACAAAGCGAAGGTGTTTCAGGATTGCTGTCTAATCGTTTGAGATGAATGCGAAATGGCCAACAGTAAGGCACTAGAAGTACAGCTTCTAGTGCCTTACTGTTGGCCATATATAACTTTACGTGGCCAACAGTTTTCAAGAATATTATTTAATTTGGGGAAGATAAAGATAAAGATACATTTATTTGCTCAGAACATGTGTAAATACATCATACAAGCACTTACATAAATTGCAAGTTTGCATGTTTGGTGGAATAAGTTTATTTATGGTCTACATGTTTTGCTGTATCGTAGAACAGCATACAAATATTACATTATATTAAAGATTATTACATGTCATAAGTTTTAATTTAATAATATAATGTCAGAAGTTTTAATTACAATAATATATATACAAAATTTAAAATGTCACATGTGGAAGATCTCCTTCTTGAAGTAAAGTCAATGTCTGGCAGCGAAATATAATATAAGCTGAGATTTTCACTGGGAGTGGTGCCGGTGAAACTATTTATTCCGCGTATACCACTCTTCTCCAAAAAAAATACATTTTAATTTTAAACGTACACAGTTCTCTGTGACCAGTTGCTTGGCTATGATAATAAAGAAATCACTAAAATTTGCTGGTCAAGCTTAGGACTGGTTGTTTTTCGCATGGCCAACTTTACGTGGCTTTCTCGAGAGTTAGTAATGCTTCAGGTCATTTCATATTAGCTCCCAAAGGAAAGACTTAAGGTTGACTGGAAGAGATCCCCATGTGCGATATGTCCGCCTTTGTATCCCTTTATTTTACATGTACTCATTCGTTGTAATCTGAACAATAAAGATAATACAAACAAACAAAGACTCCCTTAATTTATTTTATATTTTTTTTAAAACTATGGTTACAATTTTAAATAAAAAAATAATAATAACTTATTGACTTTTAACGTATAACAAGTATTTTCTTATGTATCTACATTAGTTCGTACTTGTATTAATACGCCGGAATCATAAAGTCCACGCGAACGAAGTCACGGGCATCAGCTAGTTATAAATAAGAAATCAATCTGGCCCTTCATGAAATTATGCTGAACAGAACGCCTCTGCCTAAAAGATTAAGAGCTTAAAGCAGCTTTCGAGGGCATAAGCTCTCGAACCTAGTTATTTTCAAAGTACCATGATTGACTTTAATTTTGAACGATTCATTGTAACCTTTCTTATTTAACGTTTCTATAAAAATCCCTCTTTAAAAAGGGAAGATTTATATTTTTAAGCACATATTTCACACTGCTAACACAGTTTCGGCATAGGCGCACGAGGGGTATATAAAACTACCTTTATTTTATAATTAAGTTATTTTATTTACAAGTTATGTTACGAGTGGAGGCCGCGCGTAGGACGTCGAAGTGTTGGGCGCCCTCCTTCTAGAAGGCGGCTGGGAGCGGCTGGAAGGCGGAGGATCGTATCTGGTGGAAAGCATTGGGGAAGGCTTATATCCAGCAGTGGGTAGATACAGGCTTATGATGATGAAGTTATTTTATAATACCTTAAAAAAATAATGGTAAAGTTATTTTGAGCTATGAAAAAAACTTGTTACATATATTTTAAGATATAAGGTATGACGTCATACCGCTTACTGTTTTAACCCAAAAATTTTCAGTTATCCATCCAAGCCCTGTTCACAAACCACATAATCATATATACATAATATACATAATATATTTTTCCAATTTTATATCCATTACGATGAAGATATCATCCAACAATTCTAACAACCACTTTACATGTAATATCGACTTCCGGCGAGAAGGCTTCGAAGGCAGGCAAGCTAAATGTAATTTCAGAAATCGGAATACCTCGAGTGAATTTAAAATAGGATTGAAGTAGAATCGGTCAGAAATATTAAGTAAGAACTGAACTGAATAAGAATGCTTTGTAAAGTTATGAATACTATAAGTAACAAGACAAACTGACGAAAAAATTAAACCAGGAGTACTTAACATTATCTTTGAGCCTCACTTACATGTGGTGCACCCTGAGGAACTGACAGGGTTCTGGCAAAAGAGAGATAGGACACATTGTAATACTAACGCCCAGTAGGTTCGCTCTTTCAGATTTTTAACCAGGTTTATTCAATGACGATATGTACTAAAAAGTATTGAAAAAAATATATGTTATATTTGAGCATCTACGAGTATGTTATTCCTTGGTTGGATACATGATTAGTTTTACTTTGCTAGATAGAAAAAAAAACGCGTTTTTAAACCAATTTCTCAATTTTAAGTCAATTAAAACACCAGTGACTGTGCTCTGAATGTGTGTGGTATCACAAGAATGTGGTGTTTTGCAAATTTGTCAGAATTTGTAAGATCTAATTTGTACGTGGATATTTTGAGAATATATTTATTTATTTATTTATAAATTTATATATATGTTTTGCGGATATGATATTCAGCGACGGAAGGAAACAAACCAAACCAACTTCTTTGAAACACACATTGTAACGTAAGTATGATTTAATTTGATATCTTACAGCCAGCAGTGTTTTTTAATCTGTGGGTCGCGACCCCCCGGGGAGTCGCGATAATCTTCAATTATTCCTAAGAATTTTGTTACTTCCTGTTTATTACAAGGATAAAATTATATTTTCAAAGTTAACAGAAAACCAACAACGCCCACCTATTTGTTAACTTTGAAAAACAAAATTAAGTTTGTGATAAACGATTAACGAATAGAACTGGGGAAGCTCGCAACGAGTAAATATCTGAAAAATCCTTTCCTGCCCTCAATCCCAGGGGAGGGTAGAATGAACAAAAAGTAGCACGGACGTTTGCACACTGATTCTAACTTCAATAAATCTCTTTTGTATTATTCCGTCCACGGATCTTCATTGGTATTTAGGAGTTTTTGAATTCTCATTTTTTTAAAGTCTGGTGTTTGAAAAAGTAAATATCAAGAAAGGGAAAATATTTCTTTTGATATAAATCAGACGGATTACTTTTTTCACGCAGTTACGAAGTTAGGAATTATTATTGTCAAGGCGGAATAGACTGTTTTCACCACGACAAATAAATTCAAATTTTAATATATTTATTTAACATTGAAATTTAACCCTTACAAACACGTATCTTTTTAAAGCGGCTCTGACCATATTCGTAGAATTCCACATACTACAACCTTTTCATTATGCGATCCTCCGCTAGTATCTGCATCCAGGCGCTTCCGGCCATTCCCTTGAAGTCAACTGTCCATCTTGTGTGGGGAGTGGGGGGGGGGGGAGCAACAGTTCGTCGCCCCCATACCAGGTCCCCACACTAGGACCTTCTTTCCCCGTTAAATAACGTGTGAGATAGATTGGTTTTGACTCTATTAATGGTGGGTCACTTATCGCCGCCGTAGAGGAAACCCTTGAATGTGATTGTGGAGTAATTTTGTGTTGTTGCGAGGTTTTCTTCAGAAAAATAAATAAAATAAAAATGAACAGAAATGTATATACGAGGTTTTCACTCTATGTCGACGTTATATCGTCGTCAATTCTTATTCATCCCACTGCTGGGATATGGGTCTCCCCTCAATTAAAGGGGTTTAGAGCATACTCCACCATGCTGCTCAACTGCGGGTTGGCGCAGGCCAGTGTTTTCAAGCCGCCCAAAGGCCTCGGCCTTGGCTTAACGACTGTCATCTATAATGACAACAGCCGGGATCGACGGCTTAACGTGCCCTCCGAAGCACGGAGGATCTCAAGATAAATAAACCCATCCATGGACAGGCTATGGTCGACGTTGCTTGACGTTTTGCCTCACTGTAATTACACAAAATAGTTAAAAAGCATTCACTATACTATATTTTTCTCTACCCATAAATCAATTATGTACAATGTCTTCATAGCATACTGAAAATGCTGAAAAAGAAAACTCAAAATCAAAATGGAAATCGGTTTGGTTTTTAAACACTCAGTCGCGAACTCGGGAAGTCGGTGGAGGAAAAGCCGTTGCGAAATTCTCCTGAAAAATCTTTAACATTCTGCCATTTAGTGCAACAAAGCCTGAAGGGCGAAAAGAATATTTGTTTTTTTATACTACGTCCGGTGGTAAACAAACAAATGGCCCGCGTGATGTGAAGCGGTTACTGTAGCTATATAACTCACACAACAAGAAATATCGCTTACTGCTACCCCCGTAGCACCAATTCCTTCATGAGGAAGGAGAGAGGAGGAGGAGGAATGAGGTCACCAGGAAGGAACAAGTTGCTGCTTTGGCAGCGTGTGAGCGAGACAATATGACGACGGTAGCCGCTTCACATAAGTCGGGGCGTATGCTTGTTTGCCAGCCGACGTAGAATAGAAATAAAAAGATGCGACCGGGGAGTTTGGTTCATAATAATATGTAGTGATAGATATACCTATGCGGCCGTAGTTGAGCTTTGTAAAGCAGAAGTCAAATTTGCCGCAGGTTGAAGTACTGCTTCGCCCTGTTGAGCACACCTAGTCCCTTCGACGTCAGCTTGACCTTCCCCTCCAGACGACAACGAAACTGGACGTCGCTGGAGATTTCAACTCCAAGAATCCCAATATTTTTGGCGATGGTAAAGGGTGTGTGCCTAATTTGGAACGGAGCATCTGCGATGAACGATACTTTCGAGGCACGGTAAAACAATGCCTCTAATGTCTGTCTATCTCGCTAGTTTTAGGGAGGTGTAAGCGAGACAACACCATCGTCTGAAAACGTCGTAATCTAATAGGCTCTACACCCGCATTCGAGTGCAGCAGGAAAAACCCAAGGTGTAGACAGAATCGATGGCAATACATAAAGATGAGCTGCCGATATAAGGATCAACGCGGTAAGCTATCGAATTTGTGACTCGAATGCAGAATTTCTTGGAACCAAACTGGGCGCATAATTTGTTTTTTTTTATACTACGTCGGGTGGCAGACAAGCATACGGCCCGCCTGATGTGAAGCGGTTACCGTAGCCATATTAACGCTCGCAACATAAAATATCGCTCCCCCCCCCCCAGCATCTCCTTCCTTTCTGGTAACCTCACTCACTCGCAGGAACACAGCAACCCTCAATGGAATTGTTATTTGGCTGCGGTATTCTGTGAAGAGGTACATTCCCCAGTCGGGTAGCTTTGGTGTTGCGTCCATGGGTCCGGTTTCATTATCATCCTACAGGTCGTATTGTTTGACACCCTAGGGGTAATAAAAAAATACTTATTCCTTCAAATTCAAGTCAAGTTACACACTGCCATCTAGTCCCAAACTAAGCAAAGCTTGTACTATGGGTACTAGATAACTGATAAATGTACTTAGATACATCTATGTAGCTAATACGTTCTAGAATCTAGATTTACACAAAACATCAATTCTTTAAACTTTCCATCGGCAGCTCACACTTGTCGGTTCTGCGAAATGAACACCAGCTCCCACAAGTTTCGAATTCGTCGCTAGATTTAATTGTCAAATGCCAGTAACTGGGGCTCGGCTTTTTGTTAATTCCGTTGCATTCGCTTTACGTTGGTAACGGAAATCCTCTTAAAAGCTAGGGTAAAAAAAAATATTATTCGCAATTAATTAAAACATTAGTTAAGGTTGTGACACACATGTTGGATTGTGTGGGATGGTTGACCGGAAGTGATCCCTTATGGGATATGTCCGCCATTGTACGTGTAACTCTTTTATCATCATAACTCATTTATTTAGGGGTGTAAGTGGTTCATCAACATCTTTGAACCAAAGCCAACTTCACCTGCACGCGGTGCACCCTGCTGACTGACAAACGAAACTCTGGCGAAAAGAGAGGTAGGGACCGTAATTGTAAGCTACCCGACTGGGGAATGTACCTCCACCTCACAGAATACCGCAGCCAAATAACAATTCCCTTGAGGATTGTTGTGTTCCTGCGAGTGAGTGAGGTCACCAGAAAGGAAGGAGATGCTGCGTTGGCAGCGGGGGTGGCTGCGCGCGAGCGACACTATATGTTGCGAGCGTTCATATGTCTACGGTAACCGCATAACATCAGGCGGGCCGTATGCTTTTCTGCAACCCGACGTAGTATAAAAAAAAAGTCATGTTTATGTAATTTCTTTTGTACAATAAATACTTTACAACCACAACAACACGATATGTAGAGAGTTAGTTACCTATATATGGAGATGAGGTAAAAGTGGATCACTACGATTGTTAGAGCCAAAGCACGTGGTGCACCCTGCCGACAAGTGAAAGAGACTCTGGTGAAAGAGAGGTAAGGCTAAAATACGCTGTACGTATTTGGAAGCTGCCTGAAAGGGGAAGTACCTCGTACTTAGTGCTTAGCTTGTGTTACTAGATGGCGTTATTTTTTTTTTATTCTACGCCGGGTGGCAGACGGCCCGCCTGATGTGAAGCGGTTACCGTAGTCATATTAACGCTCGCAACTTAAAATATCGCTCGCGCGTCGCCGGTGCCGACGCAGCATTTCCTTTCTTTCTGGTGAAATCACTCACTCGCAGGAACACAACAACCCTCAAGGGAAATTTTATTTGGCTGCGGTATTCTGTGAGGTGGAGGTACATTCTCCAGTCCGGTAGCTTACAATTACGCTCCCTACCTCTCTATTCGCCAGAGCTTCGTTTGTCAGTCAGCAGGGTGCACAGCGTGCAGATGAAGTTAGCTTCGGTTCAAAGATGTTGATGAACCACTTACACCCCCTAATTGGCGTTCTGTAATTTAACCAGGAACATTTATTTATTTGTTTCATTGAAAAGAAATGGTGCGAACAAATTACTACTAACACAACCGTGTCAAATCTAACTACTATCAGGGAAAGTGCCTCTCTATCTGACTTCATTAGTCGCCTTAGTACACGGTAATAATACAATTACACGGTCTAGACCGGGACGGGTTAATAATGTTACGTCAAAGTTATATCGACCACCAAATCTATAAATATAAAGAGAGTATTAGATAGTACTTAGGCCGTGTGGTTTCCGGCAGACTAGAATAGAATCACTCCGTTTCTTCCCGTGGATGCCGTACAAGGCGACTAAGAGAAATACATTAGCAAATATCGATCAGACCTCCCCAACCCGTTTGGCCAGCGTCGGGAGTGTAGGCCAAATCCTCCTTCCGTCTAGGACGGACGAGAGAGGATCGTGCTCCTGTAGTGGAGACTAAAATGGACCTGATGATGATGATTAGATAGTTACATAGATGTATAGAACTTATCTTAGAACATTGAGATATAAGTGTAACTTATATCTCAATGTCTTAGAATACGTCCAGTGCTGCAGCACCGGTGGCACGTCGACACTTCTGGATCTTTTGTGCACTCGTCGACAACCCTTATTCATTCCACAGCTGATACGGGCCTCCTCTCAATCTAAGGGGTTTAGAGCATACTCCGACACGCTGCTCAACTGCGGGTTGACCAATGTTTTCAAGCCGCCTAAAGGCCACTGACTTGACTTAACGACTGTCATCTACTGACAACAGCCGGGGCCGATGGCCATAACGAGGCCTTCGAAGCACGGAAGACTTTGTGGACTCCCTGATCCTTTTTCAAACTTCCCTGACAGTGTGGAGAGTTCTTCCATGTACATACTTCTGTACGCTACTATTGGGAAGAAGTCTGTACCAAGTCTGGTTATGCCTTTCTTATGATTTACATTCGCTGCCATTTAGAGCGTTGACACATATATAGATATAGAGATACTTAGATGGAGCATTTATTTGTTTCTACATACACCGTGAAGAGATTGATGAGTTAAATAAACTAAGTATACATATTATTATAATTGTATTTAGTATATAATAAATATATTTAATAATAATTAGATACATATCATATTGTTCTTATTTATATATTAAAATCTTGCTATCAGTCTATCTTAAAAAACGTTCTACAGCACAGGTTGGCTGAAAGAGATCTCTTAGAGAGATAAGCTCGCATTTGTGAGACTACAAACTGTTGCATTTGTACTAGTTTTAAGAATTTTTATATTATGTTGGTTTGTAACAGTTACACTTGTTATGTGCAATATATTATTATATATAGGTACTTTATCAGCATAGCCGGTCTAGAAAGAAAGAAAGGAAAAAGTTTAGGCTGGCAATGTATCGAGGACCCCTCGGTTTGCTGATCTCCATATGCGCTGGTGATTGCTTTCCATCAGGTTACCCACACGTTCGTTTGTCCCCCTCACTTATAAAAGAAGTCGCAATTAAGCATACCGTGTATGTACTACGGTAGAAGCAGTTGAACATACAATCGGCCAAGAAGCAAAACGGTAGCTTCCTGCAGCGTTTAAACCGTCGATGACATCGGACGAATTTACTAGCCATTAGTCGGCGAGTTTAAATGCGGGCGACTCATCTAGTGCGTTAGTGACGAAGAAACACCAAAGCTCTACTCGCTCCTGGATTTAACTCAAAGACATTAATGATTTTTGGGGTGTAAGTGATTCATCAACATCTTTGAACCAAAGCCAACCTCACCTGCGCGTGGTGCACCCTGTTAACAGACAAACGAGGCTCTGGCGATAAGAGAGGTAGGGCATAGCGTATTTTGTAAGCTGCCCGAAAGGACCTCCACCTCACAGAATACCGCAGCCAAATAACAATTCCCTTGAGGGTTGTTGTGTTCCTGCGAGTGAGTGAGGTCACTAGAAACGTAAGAGTTGCTGCGATAGCAGCGGGGTTGCGGGCGCGCGAGCGATATTTTTTGTTGCGAGAGTTAATATGGCTACGGTAACCGTTTCACATCAGACGGGCCATATGCTTGTCTGCCACCCAACGTAGTATAAAAAAAGAAAAATAAAGATGAGCAATTTGCATTCCAACGACACATTTACATTCAACTACGATGACACACGGTTAGTTTAGTAGCCACAAGCCCATTGGCCCTCGTCGTTAAAGCTTATTCACCTTGCTGTTGAGATATGGGTCTCCTTTAATTCGAAGGGGTTTAGAGCATACTCCACCACGCTGCTCAACCGCGGGTTGGCATTAGCCCAATTAGCATTAGCCTGTATCTACCCTCTACTCTAATACATTCCTCCCCCATCTGCCATCACTTACTCGGCAGATGTGACCGGCCTATTGCCACTTCACCTAGCAAACTCTGAAGGCTATGTCGACAATTTTGGTTCTCCGTCGAATTTCTTCGTTCCGGATTCGATCCCTCAAAGAAATTCCAAGCATAGCCCTCTCCATTGCTCATTGCGTAACAGTACTATAGTCTCTGCACCATAGGTCAATCCAGGGAGGACGCACTAGTTGAAGCCTTTAGTCTACAAGCATTGTGGTATCTGTGCGGCAAAGATGTGCCGAAGCTTTCCAAAAGCTATTAGCCTAAACGTCAGCTAATAGCGAGACTAGTAAGTAAAGTATCCTGGCTGTCAGCTTTTCTAATAAATTATTTATAGTCTACTCTACTAGATAGCTAATGAATATGATGAGATTAGGCGAGTTCACAGGCAGATAGTGAATTCGCCGATTAAAAGCGAAGCGAACTCGCTCAATGTCATCGAGGCTTAAAGGTCAGTCGCACACACAACACACAACAAGATAGATAAAAACAATTCAAATTAAAATAATTTGTAACAACAAAAAAATCGCAAACTAGATGGAATATCATCTAGTTTGTGATTTTTGTTGAGTATGCTTATGTAAAATTGTATCTCATACGGAGAATATATCATTACTGTCCAATGACATTACCAAAAATGCAAATAACATATATAAAAATATTTTTCTTTTTTATAATGTCCTAAAGGTAAACGTAGTTAAATTCATAGATAGATTTTATCATACATTCTGTATGATAAAATCTTCCAGATATGCTGCGATATCTGAAAAATCGTTGAGCATTTAGAAATGGAGATTTAAACTTATTTATTTTTTCTTTACAATAATTTGTGTTTACTTTTCTATTTAAAATCTAGAGCGAATTAGAAATTAACCATTCAATTGGTAATCATTTGGAACTTATATATCCCCCCCCCCCCCTTTATCACGATTTACAAATAAATAGAAGAGTATGTATAGGCGATTGCTTGTGTATGTTAGAAAAATAATCTTATAGTCATCAAATGCATTTTTTTTTGCAAAAAGCACGCAACAAGGAATATTTATCAATGCCGTAGTGCACTAATACTTTTTTAAACAGTGAGTTAACTCATTGGCGCAGTGACCTGAGCTACCCAAATGTATTTGCCATATTTTTGCCTTAACTAAATTTAGAGAAGTCCTCTCTAATCTTATACACTCATAGGAAGATTCAGCTGCTACACATATAAATACGAGTGGTCTCAGAGTTCCGTATCGATCGCTAATGGTCTTTTTATTGCCTCTTCATAAAAAGCCCATTAAAAGGCATAATATTGCGTATATTTACTAAACACCTGCGCGTATGGGAACATTATGAGGGCGCGAAATACTTATATGAATCGTAAATGAGATATTCATAATGGGATATAAAATAGTATATGATTGCCCAGGTGTGATAGGATGAGAAGAATCTTTATATATCATTACGGTGGTAAACAAGCTTACGTCCTTACTATAAGCGCGCGCCTAGTGTGTAATAGAGCATGCTGTCGTGGTAAAGCGAAAAGTTTTATCCTGAACAGATGAGCAAAATCGCTTGATAGCGTCACACAAGTTACGCAATGTGGATCTTAGCTATTACAAGGATGGGTTAATTTATCTGAAGTTTCGCCCTTGTGGATCTTAGCTATTCTAAGGATGAGTTAATTTATCTCAAGATTCTTCGTGCTTTGAAGAGCACGTCTAGCCATCGGTCCCAAAAGTTGTCTTTAGATGACAGCCGTTTAGCCAAGTAACCTTCGGGTGGCTTGAATACACTGGTCTCCGCCAATCCGTAGCCGAGCAACGTGATGGAGTATGCTCTAAATCAAAATCCCTTCGATTGAGTAGGTTACTACTACATACTAGGATACGTGTCAACGTATCCTAGCAGTGGATCGATATCGACGCCGATAAAGTTCTAACAATCCCAAAATAGAGAAATTATAACGGGGAAATACCACCTACTGTCTGATTGTTACATCGACTACATATATTGGGTTTAAAACATCTAAAACCAACCAGGTAATTCATTATTGAAAAGTACAACCAAAAGGCAGAACTTACTGGACGGATTCATTGAATATGTGATACATATACTATCGGAGATAGTTAGAATTGTCTTTCTACGAGCTGCATATAACAGAGCCGTTAAACAGGCCGGATAAACAAGTCCGGTCCGGCCGTCCGGCATAAACAGAACTGATTGATTACCGCCGGCCGTAATTAGGTCAATTATTTGCGGAGTGAACGCGAATTGACGCGTCCGGTTCGCAGCACTCAGTGGTTCCGAATAATGGATATTTAGAGGATTCCAATAATGCAAAGCTTGCAACTATGAAATGATGTATGGAGTCAATATATTGCAATCTATTTATCTTTACTAATATTATAAAGAGGTAAAGTTTGTGAGGCTGTAGAGGTAATCTCTGGAATGTGGATCTACTGAACCGACTTTGAAAATAATTTTGTTTTAAATATTATTATTATATTTTTTTTTTAATATTAACCCGAATAATGAAAATACTTTTTCGTAAAAATATACATCACCTTGTTGGGTGATGTACATTTTTACGAAAGAAATATAAAGAAACGAAGTGGGCACGAGTCAGTTAGTATCGTCGTCAACCCTTATTCACCCTACTGCTGGGATATGGGCCTCCTCTCTATCGAAGGGGGTTAGAGTATACTCCATCACACTGTGTTTTAAAGCCGCCTAAAGGCCACTGACTTGGCTTAAAGACTGTCATCTAATGACAACAGCCGGGACCGACGACTTAACGTCCGTACGAAATGCTATCGAGCTCTTAGCTAATACCTATATTATAATCCAATTCCAATATGTTATATTGTATTTCTTTTGAAGCCGCAGGCATGCATGGTTTTGATTCTAATTTTAGTCTACTTATGGTTTACATAAACCCTGTTTAATCCATCTGGAGGGCGAATGCTAACGCTCTCAAACACGGCTACGGCTTTAGGATTTCTCGATTAGAGCTTGCAAATACTCGAATTTTAGCAAGACCCGTTCCCGATTTGCCATTTAGAACATTACAATACTAAATAATGTTATTATTTGGCTGCAGTCTTTTGGAAGGTGGAGGCACTTCTCCAGTCGGGCTGGACTAGAGATGGGCAAAATGCCAGGCATTTACAATAAGTGCCCAGTTAATACCTGTAAATGCCCCATAAATGCCTAGTTTTGGGCATAAATAGAGAATTTATAAGTACTTTTTGGGCATTTATCGTAAATGCCCGGTATTTTGCCCATCTCTAGGCTGGACATGCCCAACCTCTCTTTCGCCACAGCTTCTTTGTTTAGTCGGCAGGATGAACCAGGTGCAGGTGTACTTACATCCTACTCTAACAATTTATTAAAATACGATTTTATTCCATTCATACAGTTCAGAAAAAAACTTGATTTATAACCCGACACCTGGGTTACTTATAACTTTTCCTATCTGACCGTGTTCCTGCACACTCTGAAAGTGTCAAGCATGTCACGGGCCTGACTTCAAGTCAAATAGAACGTGAATCAAACACGTTTCTGTTATCATCTGACAGTTTACCGTATATATGACATGTTTGGCTGACCCACGGACGGACGGGAAGAGCGAATGGACAGTGGACACATGCCACCAACGTCACGGAGTTCCGTTTAAACTCACGCGGTGTGCGAGTCAATGTGTGATTGTTTCCCCTTCATTTTTGTTTTATTACGTATTTCATTATAGTACAGTCGGGTACAAAAATAGAATATAAAATTTTTATTTACAATACAATATTACAATATTGTCAGACAAATTACACAGCGCCATCTAGCCCCAAAGTAAGCGAAGCTTGTGTTATGGGTACTAGACATCTGATAAACATACGTAAATACATTTTTTATTGTAAATACATACTAATGTATGTAAATACATAAATACATACATATTTATGCATACAAATATTTGTCTTGTACCGCGACCCGGGAGTGAAAGTGGACATGGTTAGCCATTCGACCACCGGGGTAGACGACCCCGGTATCAGGTATTATTAGTAGGTGTGGATTATTTTATGAACAGCTTTAATAGCTTCTATTATCTAGAACAGAGGTTCCCAATCCGGTGGTCCGCGGACCATCAGTGGTTCGTGAGAGGTAAATTATTGGTCCGTGAAACAAACTTACAATTAAAGAGATTGAGCACATCATCATCATCATCATCATTAGGTCCATTTTAGTCTCCACTACAGGAGCACGACTCTCTCTCGTCCGCCCTAGACGGAAGGAGGATTTGGCCTACACTCCCCACGCTGGTCAAACGGGTTGGGGAGGTCTGATCAATATTTGATAATGAATTTCCCTTAGTCGCCTTCCATTCTATTCTAGTCTGCCGGAAACCACACTGCCAGATTGAGCACGAAACACTTCAAATCTCTAGTTATCGAATAATGAATTTATATGACAGTTGGGGATAGGGGACCCTCCACGCCACAAAAACCTTGTAGTGGTCCGCGAACAAAAAAAGGTTGGGAACCACTGGTCTAGAAGAAGATAAACCATGAAAGCTATTACAATTTGAAATGTTGAAAGCATTAGTCTATGCAGCAAATACGCAAAGCAATTTATATTTTATTTTTTTTCTTGTACAAAGGTTTACGGGCAAATACAAAACAGACAAGAAAACACAGGAACCAATTACCGATGATGCACCACCACTGTGGCGTACACGTATAAAGTACCTACATCATCATCATCATTGTCAACACTTATTGATCTCCTGAGGAGCTCGATGGGATCGTTGCGCGTATCAACACACCCCGGCCACTCCATACAAATGTCGCGTCATTTACTACTACATAAACAATGACGTCTGTGTAGAGCGCAAATGAGCGTGTGTGCGAGCGGCGCCATACAAACTGTTCCAGATTTGTCTCAGAGGGGAGGTGAGGTCGACACGAGAGAGCGGCAGGGAGAGGCCATACTGTACGTAGTACTATTACTTAAACTGTGGTATCAGTCTAATCGATCACGCAAGTTAAGCAACATCGAACGTAGGCTGTCTATGGATGGGTTTATTTATCTCGATCTCCTCGGTGCTTCGTAAGGCCGTCGGCCCTGGTTGTTGTCATTAGAAGATAGTCATTAAGCCCAGTCAGTAGCCTTTGGCCGGCTTGAAAACACTGTCCTCCCAGTAGAAGAGAAACCCGTATAGCAACAGTAGGATGATTATGGATTGCTGCCGATGCATCCCACTGATGGGACACAGATCTCCCCTCAATCGAAGGAGTTCAGAGCGTACTCCACCACGCTGCTCACCTGCGGATTGGCAGAGATACTCTCTACACTTCAATACTAATATTATAAATGTGAAGTTGTATCTCTTACCTTCATCATCATCAGGTCATTTTAGTCTCCACTACAGGAGCACGACCCTCTCGTCCGTCCCAGACAGAAGGAGGAGGATTTGGCCTACACACCCCACGCTAGCCAGACGGGTTGGGGAGGCCTGATCGATGTTTTATATGTCTAGGTTGGGGAGGCCTGGGGCCTTACCACAAGCTCTAAACGCAGGAATGGAACTTCATAAAAATTCAAAAATTCATTGATAAATACGCAACCATGATAGTTCCATTCCTGCGTTTAGAGCATGTGGTAAGGCCTCTGATCGATGTCTCTTACCTTATTAAGTATAAACGGATGAACGATTTGAGTAAAATGTGGCATGGCCGCAGATTCTATCTCGAGAAAGTACATAAGCTATCTTTTCACGCTTATCTTATACGATATTGCGACATGCGGGCGAAGACGCGGAGACAGCTATGGTTACCAATAAACCTAATTCCCAATCTATCTATATATATAAAAATTAATCATAGAAATGTACGTACGCGCATAACTATTGAACGGTTGCATGAAATTGGATAACTCTTCTTGTTGTGTCCCTTATTGTCAGGACAAGGTTTGTATGGGGAATCCACTGAAATGAAATGGGAAACGGATGATTGAACCACGGCGAAGCGTGCTCGGGCCGCTTGTTGATAATATTAGTTCGTATAGTATTTTTTTTACCCCCTACTATCGCTAGGAGTGTTGGGATTCTTGGCGTCGAGGTCTCCAGCGACGTCCAGTTTCGAAGTCACCTGGAGAGAAAGGTCAAGTTGGCGTCGAATAATTTTAACAAAAAAAAAACCGGCTCCAAAAATTACTCTACAATCGTAAGCACCACTGAAAAGTTAAAAACACTATCAGAACTAAATTTTATGATACGAAAAAAATGGGACCAATTAGGAAGTATATACTCTATATATAATATAAATCTATATATATAAAAATCAATGCCACTTTTCGTTGTAATTTTATAATTCAAGAACGGGCTCACCTATCCAAACCAAATGTTTAGGGTTTATTCGGACTATTTAATAGATGGTTTAGGTGAAGTTTGCACAAAATCGGTAGAGCGGTTCTTCATTTATCACATTTTTTGTAACAATTGAATTCAATAAATGGCGGATCATTTTCTTATTGGGGATTTTGCTGTTAAATTAAAACTTTTTTCGGATAGGGATTGTGCTGTCAAATTGAAACTTTTTTCAGTGTTGACAGTACAAGCATGTTGTTATGTCATTCATGCGGTCATTTCATTTTGGACGTGCTTCGACTTTATGTTGCCTGTTCCAGAGTCGGTACCCCCAGTCGTTTGTTTATTCATGCTCAAAATGGAAAAACAAAAAATATTGTTTATCCAAATGTTTTGGGTTAAGTTTTAAAATAGCTAGCAAATAATAAAATATTGTTTTGTTTGAATAAATGAATTTGGTGTTACAATTTTTTTTTTTATTATTTTACTTTATACGTAGCGAAGCACGTACCGGGCCGCTAGTACTCTATAAGTATAATATAAAAAAAGGTTTTTCCAAACCTGTTTATAATTGACGGAGTAATGAAGAACCTCCTTTTATGGAGTCGGTTAAAAAACTGGGCGTATTCAATAGACCGAAGCAGTACTTCAGTCCAGGTCCCATAGAGTACTGCTGTCATCTCTGGGCGGGAGCACCCAAGAGCCAGCTAGCAACTTGTGAGCACCTGGTGACTCGTTTCAGAGAAGAGCTCTGAGGATAGTGGCCGATTCCAAGGTCACAGATATTATCGAGCCATTAAGTGTGAGGTGAGACTTCGCCTTTCTTCTTAGCGTATTCTACGGACTCTAAAATGGGTTAAAGAGTTGTTTGATATAATGATCTTGTATAGTCGCACCGCTCGCCATAGGCAGGCAATTCATCCTCACACATTGGAACATAATTAGGCGCGTATTACAGTACGCGATCCATCACTCATCATCGTACACGATTCCAGAGGAGTATTCTACCTCAAACTCTCAGGATGTGGAATGAACTCCCTGCCAAGGTTTTCCCAGGAGACTTCTGGGGAGCGGGGGGGAGTGATGCCTTTGGTGTTACAAGCGACCAGAGGCTCCGATCTTACCATATACACTTATAAAAAAATATAGATGAATATTCAATCCGAATATACACAAAAAGGCAGTGGTGTGCATTTTCGCACAGTGTACGTAAACAAACGCAGCGGTCGCTCCATATGGACGCGAGTGTTTTTAAAATGTTTACACTATGTACTGGAGCGACAGCCCACAACGTGAGCAGTTTGGTTTAGTTAGGTTAGCAAATCATAAGCGAGAGCGAGTTCTTTGTTTCGAGTTTTTTCGGATAGGGATTGTGCTGTCAAACAAAATAAGGATTTCTTGGAACAACCCGACAGCGGCAATGTATATTTTAATTAAGATTACAATTGTTTTTTTATTTTTGTTGTGTCTGTGTTGCGTCTGATTGTCCGTCCGTGGTGTCACGAACTGGTCCCAGCTGAAAATCAGCGCTGGTGTCTGATATAGTCAGACAACGGCATTATGCTGAGCTGGGTCCAATTTGTGGCATAATGCAGCACTGTTTTTTTGTTTCCTGTTCTCTTACATAGACAGCTTGTAATTAATGTAATAGTGTTGTTTTATGTTACAATAAATGTTTCTTCTTCTTCTTCTTCTTCTTTGTTTTTATTTTTTATCGGGACTTGGGCCCACCACACATCCCCACCACTGTGTCTCCTATGTAGCCAGGATTAACAACGGTGACCACCAAAAAAAGGTAATGAACAATGTAGGCCACTGCAGTCCCGGGGGTAAAACTACGGCTGCCTTGGAACTCACAACGAATTAGAAGTAGGAAGCGTTTGGAATTTGACTTCTTTGAATTATTTGTTTATATAAAAAAGTGCTAGCTCTAGCTGTGTGGTTTCCGGCAGACTAGAATAGAACCACTCCGTTTCTTCCCGTGGATGTCGTACAAGGCGACTAAGGGATATACATTATCAAATATCGATCAGGCCTCCCCAACCCGACTGGCCAGCGTGGGGTGTAGGCCAAATCCTCCTTCCGTCTAGAACGGACGAGAGAGGGTCGTGCTCTTGTAGTGGAGACTAAAATGACCTGATGACGATGACGACGACGATAAAAAAGTGGTTATATTTGTAAATATTCAGGACCACTTACGCCAATCTTTAAACCTAGATTCTTTATAATAAGTATCATACATATGTATAAATATGAAAATAAAGTCGATATGTTTGCATGCCAGCTTTTCATGATTAAACAGCTGAATTGATTTAAACGAAACTTGGCATGGACATGTATCATAATATATTGCGAGGAAGGATATAGGTTACCTTTTGGTGCGATAACCGACGTTCATGCGGGCGAAGCCGACGGCACAGCTAGATTTATTAAAAACTTTAAAAATTGCTTTTTAACCTGGTTAGAGGCCAGCGGGAAATGCATTTCAAGCCGTACCTGCTGAAAAATAGGACCCACTCTTGAGAAAAAAAAAAATATTGCTAAATAAACAATGAATCAAAAAACTGTGTTACCCGATTGTTTATTAACCTCAATAGATTTTTAATTACTCCTAAAATTGATGCAACCTCAATAACTTAATGATAATATAACTTTGTAGTTGTTGAAGTAAAGTGTGCCAAAAACGGCCAATTTCCGCTAATTTCGTTGTAACAACTGCATGATTCATTGTTTCATCAATTTTGAAAGTTATAAAAAAACGGGGCTTAATAGACAATCGTGTAAACACAGTTTTTTGATGAGATAAGTATTTAGCGAATATTTCCTTCACTCGAGTGACGCTAGTAATGCCGCATGGACCCACTAAAATATATAATTTAAAAGAGCAATTTCTAAAACAAATCAAAGTCAGTTAAAGGAAAGAAAAGATTATCACTAATAAAAAAGAATCCACTTTTAATCACAGGATTAGTAAATTAATAAATGCTTAATTGAATTATGTAGAACAATCCTTTCCAATTGTTTTCTTTAATCGGTAAAATGTATCAATTATAAGACATTTTCAGAATTATGCAGACAATTTGTATAGCCTACAAAAGAAATAAAGCTCGGCGACCCTTTGGTGTTGCTGATCTCCATGGTGGTGATTGCTTTCCATCAGGTGACCCACATGCTCCTTTGCCCTCCTCTCACATAAAAAAAAATAATAATCTACGCGCTAGCGTCCCTTCCTTCAGGGCGCTATCTCCACTACTCTAACCGCTTTCATCAACACGCTCAGCTTATGACTTATACCACGATCGCATCTGATGACATGTGGCCCAAACATAAACACAGAGCGTCAAATTGGGGCCATGTCAGGCAAATACGCCGTCCGGCAGCGAGCGACATTTTATCTCTAATTTATATGCTAATTGACAGGATGTGCACGTGTACAGCGCTGGCAGTACGTGGACCTAAAGCCTGGTTTCTTAGAAGACAATTTTTTAACACAACTGCCCAGAGAAGTGTAATGTTTTCAGAATTAATGTATGCAATGAGATAAACCCACTGCACGTTCCCACCAGTGTCTCCTGTTGTCCTGTGTAGCCAGGATTAACAGCGGTGATCACCAACAAGGGAATAAACAATGAAGTCCACTGTAGTCCCGGGGGTAAAACTGCAGCTGACTTGGAGCTCACAACGAATTTAATCAGAAGAAATTATTAAAGGTAGAAAGCAAAAAAAAATGTATGCAAGTTAAATACTTAAATATGTTAATGCATTTCGTTCCTTATTTCACAATAACTTTTGAGAGAAAGATATTATAGCCTGTAGAGTTTATAGAGACACTGACGAAGTACCTCCTATGGAAAACAGCCGCCATATATCAATACCAAACAATTAAAAGAGGGAAACACTGCAACACGTTGGGGTATAAGCGGTTCATTAACATCTTGGAACCAAATCAACATCACCTGCAGGCGGTGCACCCTGCTAACTGACAGAAGAGGCTCTGGCGAAAAGAGAGGTAGGGCATAGCGTATTTTTAAGTTGCCCGACTGGGAAGTACATGCACATCACAGAATACCGCAGCCAAATAACAATTTCCTTGAGGGTTGTTGTGTTCCTGCGAGTGAGTGAGGTCACCAGAAAGGAAGGAGTAGCTGCGTTGGTAGCGGGGGTGGCAGCCCGCGAGCGATATTTCATGTTGCGAGCGTTAATATGGCTACGCTAACCGCTTCACACCAGGTGGGCCGTATGCTTGTCTGCCACCCGACGTAGTATATAAAAAAAACACTACAATAATACCTCCCAACATATTTTATTCTACAATAGGCGTTACGGCCATAGCACAGCTACGAGCACTCTACTTCCTTTGCTGGACAAAACAACGCGCGTACGCTATTATACATTTTAGGTGTTCAGTGAAACGCGTAATCATAAAAGGGTAATCAACAATTTTATTTTTGAAATTAATTGAAATTATTTCCAAATGAGTACATTTTGTAAAGCAAACTTCGAGTTCAATTACTTTTTCATTCACGTAAATAGGCAATTTTCAGCATCTTGCTTGATTATGCATGCGGTTCCGTACTGAAGTGAACCAAATGAAATATATATGAGACCATTGCGAAAGATATTTTCTTATAAAAAATAAACATAACAAGTTCTTTCCTCAATATATAAAAGACAAAATCATAAAACAAACTCTGTAAACTTTTTTAAAGTCAGTTAAGGTAATCCTTACCAATGTATACGACACCTCACTGCTTTAAAATGTATACAGTCAATTTACCACTATGTAATTATGTAAGACCATAGGGAAATAAACAGAGGTTTTACTGTGCCGCCCTGACAGCCCAGGTAGTCATGCTCACTAAAGTGTTCAAACTGGTGGTGGTGTCGTGTGGCGGGTCGCCGCGTTCTCAATAAAATGGTTGAATGCAGCGATGGCTGAATGCATCAACTCGTGAACGGTTGCTGCCTGAGGGAACTAGTCTGCCGTGGATGTCATGGTTGCAAGGAATGTACTCGTAAACAATAGGAGGAATTAGGTTAAGTAGTAATATACAATAGTATGATTATTAGTATAATAACGACGTGTAATTAATAAATTGTAAGTTTGTTATCTTCTGTATCTATAGATATATAGAAGGAAACTTCTTCTTCTATAGAAGGAAACCATTACTGACTGATCTATCAACGCACAGTTCAAGTCGAATCGAGTTGAAATTTGACACACATGAAGACTTAGCTATTTTGACAAAGATCCGCTAAGAAATAAATTTACAGGGTCGGCAACGCGCATGTGATGCCTCTGATGTTACAGGCGTCCATAGGCTGCGGTAACTGCTTTCCATCAGGCGGATCGTATGCTTGTTTGTCACCTTAGTGGTATAAAAAAAAAGGATTTTTGAAAATTCCCGTGTCATATCGGGATACGTGCACTATACAATCAATCAAAGCCAACCTCACCTGCACGTGGTGCACCCTGATGACTAGACCGAAAGAGGCTCTGGTAAACGAGAGGTAGGGTACAGCGTATTTGTAAGCTGCCCGACTGAGGAAGTATCTCCATCTCACAACATACCGCAGCCAAATGACAATTCCCTTGAGGGTTGTTGTATTTCTGCGAATGAGTGAGAACGGAAGGATTTGCTGCAGTCAGCAGCGGGGGTGGCGGCGCTCTAGCGATATTTCATGTTGCAAGCGGTAATATGGCTATGGTAACCGCTTCCGATCAGGCGTAAAACAACATATCTGAAGAGGACCTAGCAAACAATACAAGAAAAATACCCTTTAAAAGCATCAATAGATTCGATGTCTATAAAGTTCACACCAAATCCAAGGCACAACATTAATCGTTTCAAGGGAAGTCGCCCGACAAACACATTTCCTGCAGACTGCAGCTGCAACAAAACGATTTCTTCAACAAAACTCGAATCACTGACGTCATCGGAAGTGCGTTATGTTTGCAAGGTGAAGTTTAGTGTTTTACACGCATTTATATCGGGGTTAATGATCTTTGTGATAGTGATACTGGATGAGACAACGACCCTATGCCTAACTACTCCCCTGTGCGTCAACCTTACGGTTATATCACAGGATTGCGAGTCTCTCGCCCAGTAAACCAAGCGGGTAAGTTCTGCCAGTGTTTGAGTAAGCGAACGTATGCTACTACACTTACGGTTTAATTTGGTTTGCACAGCATTTCTCGCAATGTGTGCGTGATTGCGTAGTTAATAAATAAATATTTTCTGGACAATTTACACAGCGCCATCTAGTCCCAAATTAAGCGCAAAGCTTGTCCTATTTTTTTGCCATTCAAACACCGGGTTCGTCCCTTGTAGTAGTAGAATATCGTAGTTTGTATATGTATATAGTAGTAGAACAGTAGTGAACGCGAGCAGGCGACATAAATTCCCGATAGTTCCATTTTTACTCGTGACTTCTAGTGCCTTTATTTAGATTTCTGTGGGTACGACAGAGGTAGGAAGGAGTTGCCGAACTTTTTAGTAAGCGATGAAATGTTCTCAACAGTGGAATAATCATATCGCAAGCCTGCACGAGAGGGCTTTATCACCTCCACAGTATAAGTAATAGCATTACGTGTAGTACGGCCACTCCCTGCCGCTCTCTGGTATCGTCCTCACCTCCCCTAGGAGACGAATGTGGAATCGTTTGTATGGCGTCGCACGCACACACGCTCATTCACGAACTGCACAGACGTTTTGTGATTATGTAGACGACGTGAAATTTGTATGAAGTGGCCCGGGTGTGCAGCCACATTAATCTGCCGCATCATTTCCGAACCGGTAAAATGTACGTTTGCGATATTTTTAGATTCGTACTGGCGCATCCAGTCTCACTAATTCCATACATTTATTTCTGTGCTAGGTCATTGCCTCGCATTTGAAGCCGGTAAAAAGCATTTACTTTTATTGCTAGCAGCCGCGGTATCTTGAAGCACTTCGCTCAATTTGATATTTATTACTTCCAATGAAGTCTCATTCGTTCGGTCGGTCATTTATTTCATTCATTGGCAGGAATATAACCTTTGTATCTATGAAAGGCACCCGTTACCAAGTGATCTATTAACGCATTGCTCAAATCACAGGCCGATATTTTGACGTGAATATATCTTTAAAATTGCATGAGACAGCTACACCTCATTGTGTAACGTGATGAGAGAATTGCTGGTGGAGGGTGCTCCGAGAAACACCAATGATTTTTTTTTATACTAGGTACGTCGGGTGGCAGACAAGCATACGGCCCGCCTGATGTGAAGCGGTTACCGCAGCCGGTTACGCTCGCAACATAAAATATCGCTCGCGCGCTGCCAACACAGCATCTCCTTCCTTTCTGGTGACCTCACTCTCGCGCAGGAACACAACAATTCTCAAGGGAATTGTTATTTGGCTGCGGTATTCTGTGAGGTGGAGGTACATTCCCCAGTCGGGTAGCTTACAATTACGCTCCCTACCTCTCATTTGGCCAGAACCTCGTTTGTCTGTCAGCAGGGTGAGGTGAGGTTCAAAGATTTCGCCCTTACACCCAAAAACTTGTTCAAGTTCTTTTAAAATTTGTTAAACTAGAAGTCCTAAGCTTGTTTGCAAAGTTAGTAAGCCAAAACAATCCAGAAAAAGAGAAAGTTAACCCGACTTTTAACTAAAGCAATAACAATTCCGTTATAGTTAGTAACGCCTCCAAAGAACAGTTACTGATAACCGCAGTCCGTCACGAGTAACCTGGTTAATTTTAACTATATATTGTTTGTAGTAAGTTATTGTTAAACAAGAAATTGATACATGCAATAAAATATCTATCAAACGTGAAGCGATGGAGGTCGTAAAAACGTTACGAGAATTAACTCACTCAGTTTATCATCCTCATAAATATAACTAAGTAACGAAACTAGATTTGTGTTTTACTGCACAAGGTGGCAAATAATCATACATCATACTGCCGGTCGAGGTTTTCTCAGGAGACTACAGCATGAGGTTCATCAAAAAGGGCGTGAAGAGGTGTTTACAGGGTCGGTAACGTGCCGTGTGATGCCACTGGTGTTACAGGCGTTCATAGGCTACGGTAACGGCTTACCATTAGGCGGGCCGTATGCTTGTTTCCACTTTAGTGGTATAAAAATAAATCATTTAATGTGAAGAGGTTACCGTAGCAGACGACGCTTGCCACGGCTGCTAATGCAGTATCTCCTCACACGCAGAAACAAGATATATTATATACCTGAAGCCATTATACGCATACGACCGGCCTGATATAAAGCGGTTACCGTACCCATATAGACGTTTGCAATAAATGGACTATTGCTCGCGCGCTAGCACCCCCCTAACCTCCTTAATTACCCGCAGAAGCACAATTCTCAAAAACATTGTTTTTTATTTCACCATTAAGAGTGACTAAAAGCATACGACCTATCGTAAGGTAAGCAGCATAGAGTAAAGGAATTGTAAGCAGTCATTGCAACCTATGTGTTGAAATAATATTGAATCGACATTGTATGCTTGAAAGACCCCGGGTCTGTCAATTAAGTTAAGTCGTCGATAAACCGACGACTTAATGTGCCCACCGAAGCACGGAAAATAAATAAGACACAGCTAAGACAGAGAAGGAATGAAAAAAAAATCTTCACTTACTTATACAAGTTGTTTCTAATACTTTTTTGTATCAAAAATGTACCCACACGTATAAAGTTACGTATACGTGAAAAAACATGATGTGCTTGAGAAATGATCACATTTCATCCGTCAGGTGAAACTATAAGAAATTGACTTACGTAGTTTACCACGAAGGGCACTGAGCGGTTGATCGATGGATTCCTTGATGGAATTGTTGAAAGGTAAGAAATATAAGCCATTTAAGGTCAACTTAATATAAGAAAAAAATAAACAAAAAAATAATATTTTTGACGTCAAAAGAAAGGAAGGAGTATAGGCTTGCAACGGATCGACGGCCCTTTGGTGTTGCTGATCTCCGTGGGCGGTGGTGATTGCTTACCATCAGGTGACCCACATGCTCGTTTGCCCCCTCTCATATAAACAGAAATAAAAAATATCATGCTACGACCATCAGCAGCCAAAAGAGCGGGATAAACCGCAGGGCACAGCAAGTATTCGAATATTACTCGTACTATGGATTATGCGTATTATATTAGATTATTTGCCCTACATATACCCTTCATGTTATTTACCGATAACCTAATCTGATCCAATAACCTAATATGAGTTCATGAACTGACATGAACATGAAAAAATAAGAATATATCCTACAGAATCCGAAAAATACCCCATAAAAATTATGGGACGCAAATATGGTCTGCATTCGAAGACATTTCCTAAAAAATACCGTTGTTAACCTATTTATTTATGGGTTGGAAACACCCCCATAATCGGTGACGGCCCCCAGCAGCCTCAAGGGAAGGGGGATGGAAATAGGAACAGGGAGATTTCTTATTATCAGCCGATCTGCCTTTGTTACGGGATAATTGCTTCGAGATAAATACAATTCAGATTAATGCAACGAAATGAAATTGGAAGAATATTATTCGTCTTGGAATGTAAGTCATCACTAAAGTGAACCTCGCCTGCACGTGATGCACCCTACTGACTGACAAACGATGCTCCGATGAAAAGGGTAGGGCATAGCGTATTTTTTTAAGCTGCCCGACTGGTGAAATACTTCCACCTCACAAAATACCGCAGCCTAATAATGACTTGAGGGTTGTTGTGTTCCTGCGAGTAAGTGAGGTCTCCAGAAAGAAAGAAAGGAAGGAGTATAGGCTAGCAACGAATCGGCGACCTCTTGTTGTTTCTAATTTCCACGGGCGGTGGTTATTGCTTTCCATCAGGTGACCCACATTAACCCCCTCTAATATAAAAAAAAAACAATATAAATACGAGGGGTGAAAAGTTGGTTTAAGCCATTTTTTATCCTATATATCCTATCCTATATATACCAAAGATAATCTTTCACGCCTCCAATAATGGGTACTACTTTATAAAGTTTCTCTACGTAACTGCTGACGGGCAGCCTAAGCCTGACCACAGTATAAATAAATAATAATAAATAAATATTGTCAGACAAATTACACAGCGCCATCTAGCCCCAAAGTAAGCGAAGCTTGTGTTATGAGTACTAGACAACTGATAAACATACGTAAATACATTTTTTTTTTGTAAATACATAGAAATACTTATGATACATAGAAAACACCCAGACTAAGACAAACAGACATGTTCATGTACACAAATGTTTGTCCTATGTGGGAATCGAACCCACGAGCGTTGGTGTCGAAGCCGCGTCATTGACCGCTACGCCACCGAGCTCGTCAAAATAACAGTATAAGTCACCACAGTATAAGTAATTGCTGACACTGAATAGTTATTTGCTCCGCTACGAGTATGTACCACAACTCTATTGTCATCAATATTCTGTATCGAATTACAAATTCCATAAACGTTACCAATTTTTCATAATACCACCATCGAAAGCAAACACCGAGCTTTCCGAGTAAGTGACATTCTACATGTCGAGTTACCGAGAATCGGTTCACTCACTGGCATATCGATACGGTGGTTTAATTACATAGAAGTAATGTATTTTATGCCATCAACAGACTTCAAAGGTTGTTCTCATTAATATTTGTTTGCGTATAATCCTGGTAAATAAGCGCTAAGCCTTTGATAATACTTAGGCTCAATTTACACCTCTGCAGAATAGAATAGAAGCGACTTTTTGCAACGAAATAGTTCATAGCACAATGAATTTTACGTCAATTGTATAACTTAAATACGAGGTATAAAGAGTCGCGAATCTTCCGGGGAATCCTCGCGCATTCTCGAGAATTCCCCTAGATACGGCTCGTATTTAAGTTTATATGTTATACAATTGACATAAAGTTATATTATATATTAAGTACAATTTCGTTGCAAAAAGTCGCTTCCGTTCCACTCCGCGGCGGTATAAATTGAGTCTTAGGCTTTATACACACCAAGGTTTATTCAGGCGCCGTCGCACACTGAGGCGTTATATATTACGAGCGTGTCTAAAACTCTAATGATAGCCGAAACTAGGTGTTCATGGGGAAAAAATAATAAAAACCACTTTTTAGTGATTCTTATGTCATTTTTTTATACCTATAAAGTGGCAAATTTTAAATAAATACTAGTTAATTTAACAGTTAAAATAAATACTAGTTAATTTAGTTAAGCATGGTTTACTTTTTAAGAGATAAGATTTAAAGTTAATTTCAAGATAAAAACACATAGAAAACCGCTTCGGTGGTGCAAGTCATAAACTTTACTGACAAAATGTTTCTCAATCACACGAAGCAAGAATTTATAATAAGTTATTTTTTGTAATAGCTCAGCATAATGGCTCTACTTCGCCTGATGTTAAGCGAGGGGAGGAGCCCAATTCACATCACCAACGGACAAGAGACCTTAGTGTCCTCTCAGTTGACATCGCCACTCTGACCCGCAAGATGATTGCGATCCATCCCATCTAAATGGTAATCTGACCATCTAGAACAGGGCTGTCCAAGGCACGGCCCTCGGCTTATATTTGTGCGGCCCGTGACGTGTTTTTCATTTACCGGTTTTTATACAGTTTTTTACCGCTATAGGTTTTGTACAACGACTGAAAATTATATATTTTTAGAAAAGTTTAAGTTTTATAACTATAGTTATAACTTAAACTTTCATAATAGGTAGAAAAATGTCAAGTAAGTATTTGTTTCTGCGGCCCGCTAATCTATTTAGTAACTTATAATTGCCCGGTGTTGTATATGGTTTGGACAGCCCTGATCTAGAAGGGACGCGTCCAATGTTTCATTGACCTACCCGCAGTCTTCACTCTAATGCTTTAAAAAATATCGGATTCGATTATTCAGAAATTCCGTGCAAAGCCCTCTCCATCAGTTGATATCAATTTCATATACCGTCCGTTTATAACTTGCACCAAATCTAAAATACCAAAGCTCATTGTTCTTCCAACCAATTAAGGTAATGATTTACAAGACTCTAAAATAACTACATTATTTTTAGACCTATCTCATACGCTTTGTACTTCATTTCTCTTGGAATTATTTTGTAAATGAACTGACTTGATTTATATACCCACTTGAACCCTCACCTTTACGAAAGTAAGAATGCTCATTCAAAATAAGTAATTCACATTTTCTGTTTTTATATTTGAACAAAGTTTATGCTTAGTCTTTATTGTGGGTTGAGTGAAGCTAATTTGATTACAGCATTTGAGTTTTATTGTATTTGTTATTAAATAAATCAGGCTTTTGAATATAAGTTTCGATAGGTCGGGTTCATTTATACTAGCTTTACTATATTTATATTAGCTAGCATTTATATAGCAAATTGCCTTTATTGGAATATTGCCTAGATTATGAAATCACTAAGTATCATATCGGTCTAATTGGTAATTGAATTAGTTTAGCAAAACGACTTGAATGCACAATGTCATGATGGCCGAAATGCCCTCTAAATAACTAACAGGCAGGACTACTTGATTGAAAATGACTAGGTAGCTATCAATTCAAAACGTCGTTAAAAATTGTATGATTGCATATTTTCAAAATAAAAATCCAAAATGATGTACCTGATACTTTTATTTAAAAAAATAGTTGTCTGTAAAGTCGGTTTACGGACGTGATAACGTCATAAGAAAACATCGGCCGATGGAGTGGAAGAGAGATGGCTGCGTCACAAGCCTAACGCTTAGGCGGATCGTGCTTCTCTATCGCTTGTTCCGCGCTCTCGCTTGCACGCTCGTCTCAGGCGGAACGTGACAATGAGTCATGCTTGTTCTTGCGTGCGCTCATCCATTTATAAGACGTTATCACATCAAAATTGTACAAAACCGAAAATAGGTTCATTCATTCAGTAGATAATATTTTTAAACAATAACAAAAAATAGATGAATGCACGGATGTCTGTTACATTTCCTTTCGAAACTCTTACCGCATACTGCATCCAAACCTCGTCGATCCGTGAGCGAGGTCCCGAGAACTCTCGAGAGATTTAATCTCACATTTTTGTGTAAAACATTTGAACTGACAATGCAATGTGGGGTAATGGATTGTAAAATGAACAAAAAGGAAGCTCCCGTGTAATCACGTTCTGCCGACTCTCACTTGAAACAATTACATTTGTCTTTTCTCTTTGTCTGATTTGTATCTTTGTCTCGAGCCGATGCAATTTTAAAAGAACAGTTTTATCAAACGAATACGATATTAAGATTTCTTTGGCACCATTTTGACATACTGCACGAATTGACAATAAAACTGGACTTGCTAGAGATTCTTTGAGTGAAGTACACATTATCCAATTCTCTTGGCGATGGCACAGGATAAGTAATAATATTTATGTACAGTATGGCCACTCCCTTACCACTCTCGCGAGTTGCCCATATCTCCTCTGCGTCACATCCGGAATTTATACCCCGACCAATCAGTACAAATGTTGCGTCTTTAACTATTACATAAACAATGTCGTCTGTGCAGAACGCGAATGAGCGTGTGTGGTGCCGACCAAACGACCCGAGAAAGGTCCAAAACAGTTCCACGTTTGATTCAGAGTTTCAGGTGGGTTCGAGACTCGATAGGACTGGTCCACAGGGAATGGTCCTATTATTTTATTACCTACAACAATTTTGGTATCTACTATTTTGTATTGTGCTGTAATCTACTAAAGCGTGTTTAAAACAACCACTAGCTGAGTTTTTCTCTCATTCATTTTTGACACATGCGCGCCACGTTGGTATCGCTCAGGTGGACGACAAAAGGTCAACAAAAAACTTTAAAGATCATATTTTATAATGTCAGGGTAAAAAGGAATTATTAGTAAGGCTCCGCTGTCCGTCCGTCCGTCCGTCCGTCTGTCACCAGGCTGTATCTCATGAACAGTGATAGTTAGACGGTTGAAATTTTCACAGATGATGTATTTCCGTTGCCGCTATAACAACAAATACTAAAAAACAGAATAAAATAAATATTTAAGGGGGCTTCCATACAACAAACGTGATTTTTTTTTTGCTCGTTTTTGCTCGCAATTGACAACGGCAATAAGTAGACGCTTGAAATACTCAAATAATATTTAGTTTTATATTCACTATAAAAATAAATAATTAAATAAAAATAAAACAAATATTTAAGGGGGTTCCCATACCTACAACAAACGTGATTGATTATTTGTAATTTTTATAGATAATGGTACGGAACCCTTTGTGCGCGAGTCCGACTCGCACTTGGCCGGTTTTATTTTTTTCGTCAGATATTGTCCTTGTGTCAATGTATTTTTAGTGCCACGTTCTAGAATTTTCAATTTCTCCACGTTTAGTAAAAAGATTTTGATTAGACTAGAGTTTATGTTTAGATGATTTACGTAGGGGCCGTCGACTTAATACAACAGTAACATACCTTAGAAGTGGGTCGATTTCATATCCAAATTGCTTTTCATCTGAAACAGGGGAAAAGACATATTGTAATTACTTCATTGATTTTTGTAACACACCGTTTTTAACCGCTTACGTACTATTATAAATATTACAAAAAGCTAAAGACTAAAGATAGGTGTGAATATATAATATTTAGCCGACACACAGGTTTAAGTACACATTAACCGAAAAGCAACAGCTAATGATATTTAATTTATAATATTTTTGTTTTGTTTCTTTTCATTATTTTTTCTATCTCTATGTAAATATTTTATTTGTAAATATTATGTTTAGATAGGTTTTTCACGTGGTACCAATTAATAATAAAATAAATATTTATAATATTTCTGGACAATTTACACATCGCCATCTAGTCCCAAATTAAGCGCAAAGCTTGTAACTATAGGTACTATACAATTGATATATGTACATAAATACATTTTTTTTGTAAATACATACTTAGAAAACACCCAAACCAAGACAAACAGATATATATTCATGCACTGCACACACATGTCAATTAAAAATGCAATAAATAAATAAACATAAAAATATATATATATAATATAATAATTGAAATACACAATGGACGGTTTATTGACATAACTGGGTTAGATTAGGTTATACTTTGTGATCACCAAAACTAGACTTGAGGATTTTTGAAAATTTCTACGAGGTACCAGTGTGTACGAAGTCGCGGGCGCAAGCTAGTATCCTATAAACTTCCCGAAGGATAGAGCTATAAAATATAAAAACTATTATTTCTGGTAGACAGATTAGCGGTACAAACAAACAAAGGAAATTAAGAAGTTGCTGCGTTGGCAGCGGGGACGGGCGAGCGATATTTTATGTTACGGGCGTTAATATGGCTACGGTGACCGCTTCGCTTCAAGCGGGAGGTATGTTTATCTACCGCCCGATGTAGTACTAAAGAAACAGACAAACTCTGGTAATTTACATGGTACACCCTGACGATTCTCTGGCGAGAACTGGGTATTCTAAGGAACAATATTTTCTGTCACCTAAGTTTAGATGTGTCACTAATCTGCAGTACCCTAATAATAATATCTATCCCCAAGAAATATATTGTCATCATTTTAATCAAAACTGTCTCTAAATATAAATCATCAGCTTAACAAACTATTAGTACCATTTAATTCATTCGATCATCAAAATAATAGATCACGAAAGAAATAGATCAGCTCCTTAATTTAATGAAAAAATGGCTAATAGGGGCGAAATCAAACTGGCGTCATATTCACTGACGAGTCTTACCAATACTTGGTCAATGTAATAATAAATCATGTTTTGGTTAGATTTAAGTTGATTTTTGGTTAGGTTAGGGTGTTCTTGTGTGGGGTGCTAAGGCCGGAAAACCTCCTCGTGTGCTCGGGACTGTTGTTGGCTTGTTTTTCTTGTTGGATACGTCCGGTGAAAACGACTTGTCAACAACAGCCTGAGCCTGGTGCACCCTGAGCAACAACGGTCAGTAACTTCTCTTCGCGGAGATCTTGCTGACCGTTGGCCAATGTTCTGGCAGTGGAGGAAAGCGCAGTACTCGTACTGCGCTTTAGGGCGTCTGCGCCTCCCGCCCCTCTGAGCTGGCAGAGGTCACGGTGAGGCGCACAGTGGAGGAGCGCTCCCCAGTGTAGGTAGCGAGGGGTACACTGGGGTGCGATTTGTCGAGGAAGAAAACCTCGTTAAAAAATTACAGAGGCGGGGGGAGGTGAAACCGAGGCCGGGAATGTCTTATGACGCCCGGAGAGCCGGTTTCATCATACCCAAACAGACGAGGAAGAAAACCTCGTTAAAAAATAACCCTTGGTGTCGGCGTGCCGTATGTCTCCCGGTGCGCCACTGATCGAGGAGGGGGAGAAACTCGGGTTCCCCAGGAGGAGGGTCCTCACGGACAACCGCCGGCGGGGTCGCGGAGGTAATGCTTTCGCAGTTCCCGTGTCTCCGCCAATCGGCGGAGGGAAGGAGATCGTGGGGTTTTAGTCGGTATGGCTGCCACTGGTCATGGCAGCAGAGTCCGACATAACCACGTTTGGCCTGCGTGGTATCCTTAACGGATTTCCCCACGTAAAAAAAAAAAAAAAAAAAAAAAGGGTGTTCTTGTGTCCTGTCATCGGAAATAGGAGCTCCGCTTCAGCGGAGCTCCGTCAACCTAGATGATGAATAATGTGGTACCAAGTAAGCTTAATTATTAATATTTGACAATATAATACATACAAAAACATTTATTTTGTACTAGACACTATATCTCCATGATTTTAGGTGATTTATTGTGGAATCGATTTTATATTGTTCGGTGACTACATTTTGGATCTATTATTTTGCGGGCAAACCCTATTAGTTAAGAAACACAAAACTAATTAAATTGGCGATACCTTAAATGATACCCGTATTCTAATAGGGTATTCTGTAAGGTGGAGGTTTTTTTCTAGTCGAGCAGCTTAAAAAATACGCTATGCTCTACCTCTCTTTTCGCCGGAGGCTCGTTTGTCAGCTAGCAGGGTGCATCACGTGCAGCCTATATTCATTCCTTTCTATCTTTCTTCTTTCTTTAACATCTTTCCCAAGTGCAAGCGCCAGCAGCAGATACTTTTTTGACGTGACAACGTCTTATAAATTGGTTAGCCGGGTGACACTTCAAGAAACTGGCTCACGTTATGCGCTTACAATGAGAGCGAGTGAAAGGCACGCGTCCCTTCTAAGAGCGAGAGAGACAGACATAAAAAGTGAAAGGCATGCGTCCCTTCCACTCGAAAACATTTTACCACTCAAAGTCGTTGTCACGTAAAACTTTCGCCCGTATACCGACTTTACAGGCAACCAATTTTTTTTATTAAAAGTAATATTTAAATCATTATGAACAAACAGTTGACTGGTAATTTAATTTTGTTTGTCTACTTTGTTATCCCGTACATACGCCATAACTCAAAAACTTTGCCATTATTATGATAATACCTCGGCTACTTAGTAGCGCCATAAAATAAACCTTCCGCCAAGTGAAAAAGCAAAATATTTACCTCGAATATTGTACGAGAATTTGAAGATTAGTCATAATATTTAGTTTATTTATTAGCTTAAAAAATTATAACTTTACGCTAGTCAATAACCAAGTCTTTGTTATTACTTTAAATACCTACTTAGTTTGTTTCGGCCTAATTGCAAGAATATTATAAATATTAAAAAAAATGAATGCGAAAGAAAAATGTGAATTTTTCGATTTTTAAAATATTTATAACTAGCTGTCCCGGCGAACTTCGTACCGCCTAACAATCAATGAATGTCGTGGTACATATTAGCTGAACTAAATTTATGATTTTATGGAATTAAAACAATGAATAGTAGAAAATAATAGAGAAGCTCGATGGCGTCATTGCGCGTGTCAGTCTAATTGAACACGCAAGTTAAGCAACGTCGACCGTAGCCTGTACACGGATTGGTTTATATTACCTCGAGCTCCTCCGTGATTCGAAAGACACGTTAAGCCGTCGGTCCCGGTTGTTATCATTATCTCATCTTGAGCTCCTCCGTGCTTCGGAAGGCACGTTAAGCCGTCGGTCCCGGTTGTTATCATTAGCTCATCTTGAGCTCCTCCGTGCTTCGGAAGGCACGTTAAGCCGTCAGTCCCGGTTGTTATCATTAGCTCATCTTGAGCTCCTCCGTGCTTCGGAAGGCACGTTAAGCCGTCGGTCCCGGTTGTTATCATTAGCTCATCTTGAGCTCCTCCGTGCTTCGGAAGGCACGTTAAGCCGTCGGTCCCGGTTGTTATCATTAGCTCATCTTGAGCTCCTCCGTGCTTCGGAAGGCACGTTAAGCTGTCGGTCCCGGTTGTTATCATTTAATGTCAGTCGTTAAGTTAAGTCAGTGGCCTTTAGGCGGTTCGAAAACACTGGCCTCCGCCAACCCGCAGTTGAGCAGCGTGTTGGAGTACGCTCTAAACCCCTTCGGTTGAGGGAAGACCCGTATCCATAAAAACTGAAGATTTCATAAAAATAAAGATTTCCTTATTGTTAAATTTAAAAAAAAAAACGTTTTGTTTTATATTTTTTAGTTTTGAAATAGGTTTTATCATTTTGGTGATTTGTAATTGTCATTTCTTTTGATGTTTACTCTGATTTGATTCTTGCGCTCGAACCCCATGGGAAAAGCGTTTTCACCCCTATCGATTTGACATTTTTAAATTTTTATAACAAACCACAGACAACTTTCGCGACATAATAGTGACACCAATCGATTTGACGTTTTGATATTTGACAACCAATAAATATCGTAATCCCTTTTTCAACTGATACTTTCATTTGTATGGGAAAATGTTTTTTCTTTTATTTTATTTTTTCGAGAATTTTCCAATGTTTTTAAGAGTTATTCTGCTATTCGGGGCGGAAACAAATCCAACAAATCAAAAACCATGGCAATCGGTCCAGCCGTTCTCGAGTTATAAGTGTTGTAACAAACACGACTTTCTTTTATATATATAGATATTCTAGCAAGTTGGCCGAGATCAACTATTTAAATAATAATTTTAATAGGTTTGGTGTTATTAAAAATTAATTTCATCTGCAACGATGGACTGCTATGCCTTGTTAGTAGTACTACGTTAGTACTATTACTTATACTGTGGTAGTACAATACTTAATTGGTAGAATGGCGTCACACTGCGACTACACAACAGAAAATATAAAATGCAACAGTCTTTATTTCCCTTAAAAGGCTGGCGACCCCTTGATGTTGCTGATCTCCATAAGCGATTGTGATTGCTTTCCACCAGGTGACCGACATACTCGTTTGTCGCCCTCTCATAGAAAAATGCATGAATAGTTACAATTTTTTCATTAAGGGCCCAGATTGCCTAGGCGCGACATCGTTTTTGAGCGACCGCAGCGCTACTGTTTACTGAAACAACCGACGGGGCGGGTGAATGACCCAAAGACAGCGCGATTTTCAAAATGTTTTGCGACAAACGTTCCACGTTGAGTTATATTGTTATTGAAGTTGAATGCATAACAAAAATGGAAATAATAATTGGAAATAAACGACGAGTGTAAAATATTCTAAGACTAGTTTTTCGTTATAAAATGATCCTAATTACTAGATTAATAAGAGTAGTTGAGACATAATGTTTATGTTTTTCTATTTATAATAAACAATCAAGAGCAGGTCCGGACTGACCTTTTTGTATTCTACTTACCAAAAATTCCAACTATGTATTTCTTTGTAATTTTACTACCAAAGTTTATTCTTATTTCGTAAAATATTCATTCAACAAAATAATTGCAAATTCAGTAGGAAGTACGGTCGAAATAACATCGAGCTTTCCTCGCTAGTGTATATCTCTACGCAAGGAAATGTGCCTATTGCGTAAACTCAAATAGGGTGGTGGCACCAATTATCGGCCATGTCAACTTTTTTTCAACTTTGTTTGCACTTTTGCTACGCTAGTATACGAAAGTATAAAAATGATTCATATAATTAAAAGTAAGTAAACAATAACAAATATGAGTCGCCATCAAAAAGGCGTGCTAGGGTTGTACAAAAATAAATAAAACACAAGTTTATAAATTATTAATATACTAATTAAAAGTAAGTAAACAATAACAAAATATGAGTTCAAAATTCTACGATTACTGATCAAATTCTGATTTCTGCTAATTTGATGATAAAATCAATTGCTATTGCAAAACCTATCACAATGAAAATGTTACCAGCTGCCCGATTCACGTAATAAAAACCGTAGCGTAGGGACTTAAAAATGTCACTTCGTTTTTTGCAAATTAAGCCCTTTTAACCGACTTAAAAAAAGAAGAAGCTTCTCAATTCGCTGTATTTTTGAAACGATTTTGATGATTCTTTACACCAGGTAACTCTTCAAAATCATATAGGAATTGTATAGTAATTGAGCTATTGAAAGATTTATGACAATCCAAGACTAGATAAGTAAGTGCGTTTAAAACAGAAAACCAAAAGGCGATTTCTAAGTTTCTAAGTTAAAACGACTTTTGGACTGGCGTGTTTACGTGAATCGACCGGCTGGATAGTTAAGTTACCTCAGTCTCTTTCAAAATCATTAGGCGTTCTTCTCTTTCAAAACACGTAAAGCTCTTTCTTTCCTCTCTTTCATAGCCTCTATGATACTGGGCGCGTCACGAATAATAATAATAATAATAATAATAATAATAATAATTTTTGTCCGCAGGGCAGCTTGTGTGGCGAGCTGTTGTGTGAGTAGCGACACCACGGACCCGAGTCTCCAGAGAGTCGGTCAGGGCCTTCGTCTCCGACGTGTCTTCATCGGTCGGAGTGTAAACACAAGAAGGCCCGCAGGACTCTCAGCTCTGGCTTGCCTTCATTGGCCGTCCAGAGAGGAGCCGCTAGAGCTATATGCTCCAGGGGTGGAAGTGTTAAAGGGCATCACGCCGCGAGTAACTTCGGAGAAAGCGCAGCACACCTCTCGACATCCCTGAGTCACTCACACCGGTGTTGCCCCCGGCCGTTTTCCTGGCATTTCGGGGGCCCATCTAGTGAGTGGCAAGCCACCGCCTGCCGCAAATAACTAGCAATAAAAGCAGTTATGGCAGGCGTCCGTCCCTCTTCTGTAATAGCCCGGTATTAAGTTCACTCAGATCTCATCTCCATAGCCCATTTACTTTCCATCACACTTCGCAATAGTCTCAACGCCTGCCGAGACCTGCTCATGGGTATGTCGTTCCATTGACATATCCTGGAGCGGGTCACGGCGGGCGTACAACATTACATCAAACTTCTCAAAGGGGCCTCTACGCGTTGGATCCATATCCCCGCGCACGCCTATCAAATGACCGGGCTTGACCCGTGATTAAAAAGAGATACAAATAATAATAATTTTATTTCATTTCCTTACAATTCTAATACATAGATTCGTGGTGGGTAGTCCTCCTTTGAGCAAGTTTTGCTCGTGTTAGAGGACTCCGCTCTTCCACATTTCTTTATATAATTTTATATTTATTTACCTATATATTAAGGTTTCACTATATGTGAAACGACGAATACGAATGGGCATGCTTCGTGACTGCCGAGGATCAACTAATTCTGGAAGTTGGCAATCGTAATAAAACCTAACTAATTTCATCTCCATTTTCTCCTTCCAAAATTTGTCGTCCTTTTCTATAATATAAACTTTCATAGGTACAGTAGCACCAAACCAGATACCAAGCATGCAAACGTTTCTTTTCGTAATATGTACCTGTCCCTGAATTTGGAAATACCAGTTATGATTTTTATTTATGACATAACTCTTGGAAGCCTTGCCCAAAAGGTATGTTTGGCCATGTCTTCATCAAGAGTCATGCCAGCTAAAGAATGTGGGCACTTAATTTCAATTAAACCGTTTGCATAAATGCCATCTGGTGTATTACCAAGAAATTCATATTGATCGTCGACGAACAAACCGCAACCTTGTATACTAATATTCTTTTGAATTTCTAACTGTCTAATTTCGGTTTCTTCGTTTTCGATACCGTACCGTACAGCAAGCAAACTGGAGATATTACTACCATAAACGATTTTACCAACAAAAGCAATACAACTTGTGCTCTCTCGTTTTTTACAAACTTCCCCGAATGATGATGAGGTTAGTAATTTTCTCCTTGTACTCATCCACTCAGCACTACTTCTTTGCAAATGGGTCGACCTTTCAAGCTCCTCTCTTTCAGCACAAGACAACTTTAAATCGGCTAAAAAAGATGGCTTGGCTTTCTCATATAATTCTGGACTCAGATCAGGTTTTTCGCAGTTTGGTCCATAGTGAGCGTCTTTCGATACAGTGTTGTGGCTTTTTTTCAATCTTAATTTAGGTTTAGCAATTAAACGGTTTCTACGATTACAATTTTCCACTTTCGCGATCAAAGGAATCGGACTACATTTAAATATGACTTCATGAGTTTTACTATGAATCGATCCCGTATTAAAAGACACAACAGCAGCTGCGCATCGGCCCGCATAAGAACCACGGGAAGAATAATTTACACGCTTACCCCCAACTAATTTGGCAATTACTCCGTTAAAACTTTCAACTATATTACTTGTGCAATTATGAATTAAACTTCTAGAATGATATGACAGTCTTTTACTTAAAATTTCTACCGCGTCCATTAATCCGCATCCAACAATTGTTGGAAGTAATCCAACAGGTTCTATTCGACGAGTATCAGGTCTACAGAAATACTCCTTGCAATGTTGGTGATTACCAAATACGTGTTGTGGACCATTTAGGATATCTTCACTAAGATTTTTTATTTTTTCTTCGAGTGACTGATTTTGATCCGCCCAATATTTAATCGCGCATTTTACACCCGTTCTTAAACGCAAATACCTTTCTTTTAGGAATTTCCGCAATTCGCAAGGATACTTAGTGTCTTTTGACAGTTTCTCCAAGCTATTGCAGTAGTTTCGTAAAAGATGATTTTTGCATTCAATTTTCTCTACTATTAAATTATCGTACGGACGCGAATCTAATATTTTTTTATAAGTACTAGAATCGCCGTCTGCTACAAATTTATTATAAATTACACCGTGATCAACAATGGAACGTTTAAACCCCTCAACTATTATGGTCGATTCCATCCCGGTAGATGATCCTGAATAATTCTTGAAACAATGGTGTTCCGGGGGCTGACTGTTGTTCTTTGCGGCTCGTGCACAGACTACGCAGTATTTATTTTTAACTCCAAAAAACAATACTTTATTAGTTTTAATGCCAATTATCGCAGCTGCGCCGGATAAGGCGGAAAAATTCTTACCATAAGATCTCTTCCTCCAACAACCGTCAACAGCAACAGATATTAATGGTACCATTTTTATCAACACTACCTATAGACTGCGTACTCTGCTTCTTCCTTGACAGCTTCTGCCATGGAATGTGTTGCTGTCTTTTCCCACCAATCGCGAACCGTATTATTAATTTCATTGTATAATGAAGGTGACATGATTGGTAACGGTTACTGCGGCAGTTAATGTTTTTAACTGAGAGTAGCTCCCACCAGATGATATGATACCAGATACAATTTGATGATTCACTTCCATGCTATCTTCTTTCTTTTCAACCAAACACACAGTAAACTTCATACTACACATACTACATTTCATGATGAGTTTTGAGTCCAGAACTTTTACTTCACCTATTATACTGAGGTAACTTAACTTGTCCATTTATAATAATATAATCCATTGGACCGTGGTCCCCTATGGCCTGAAGAGCTTTATAAAAAAAAGAAATATCTAGCCCAACTTCCACTTCATCCACCTTTTCCTCTTGACTGTTTTCAATAACTAGTTCCTGTAAAGAAAGATAATGACTTTATTTTTTTTTATAAAAAATAATTAAAAAAGAATGGGCCAAATTTCTTCAAACATAGCTAAGAACTCCCTTAGAATACATCTTTGAAACACATAACACTAGATCAAAATCTTGAACGTTTTATATAAATAAACGTAATAAAAACTGGTTGTTTGTAAAGTCGGTTCAGGACAATAATTTTAATAAAAAAAGCTGTTGTTTCATTTTTAACCTTATTAATATTCCTGTTAACATAAAAAATAGCTAAACATGTTGTTTAGCGTTTTCATGCATTTTCCTAATGTCGGCCGGGTGGCCGATATTGGGATTTATCAATAAATAAAGATCCCTAACCTCGACCCTGCGATTATTTCATAAAAAAGACAAGTAAATGTAAAAACCTTGGTTTTTCTTCAATAAAAAACAATATAAAATACTATAGGTATGTTTAATTCCATTTAAATACTAACTAACTCAATGCGCTCGCAACCGGGATTTCACTCGCCACTGCCACTAAACGACACAAGTCGGTACCGGCGCGTGCTCTATTGCCAACTGAACGTTCAAATATTGAAGCACCCGCACCAAAATATGGATTATTCGCATATAGAGTCGCTTTTTGAATAAAAACTATTATAATTTTAGGGTTATTTTAATAGTTAGGGTAAGTGCTCCAGTGAATTAACACCACCAGTGAATGAACAAAACACACATTTTTCAATATAATAAGAAATCTAAGCTTTTCTACTCAAGCCAGTATTTTTTTCTCAATCGAAACATTATATTACGTCAACTGAACACACAGGTATTTGCCTGTGACCTATAGTTTCAAAATCGCGACCGCCTAAAATGAAAGTATTCTGTCGTATTTTTGATTGTATGGAGCAGAATTTAGGGCATTGCTGAGACTTCGTGTTTTGATATTCACTTTGTAGACACTATAAGTGTGATAGTGTTAACAAAATTTGATAGTAGGATGTAAAAAGAACTGTTTTATCTTACAAAAAGCAGATTGGATAAATTTTAATTATCATAAATAAATTATGGGGGTGTTCGATAATTGGATCACGAAATTGAAGAAAATCTAGTCAATGAACACACAGTTTTAAGCATTTGGCATCTTAGCCTTAATGCAGTTGGCTAATTTTTTGTACACAACTTTTATAAACGGTTGTCAATTTTTTGACCAATATTCGAACGAGGTGTTCTTTTATTATTACCAGTTTATCCTCCATACCTAGCCTGATATCTTCAGTAACTTTTAGAAGTGCAGTAATAGTACTGTGCCCAGGACGAAAACCAGACGGAGTGAACTGATTAAATAAAATAAATAAAGATCTCCACATAGAAGTGCCTTTCAGCTAAAACGACCATGGAAAGACAGCAAAATGCAAGCTAAAAAGAAATTAATAAATAATGATGACATATAGAACCAATCTTCTATTATAGAAATATAATAGTTTAGAAGAGAAAGGAGAATCTAACATAGAAGTGATGAATAATAATATTAAATATTTTATAATAATAATCCAGTATTAATATTATGTTTTAAGCATTTGGCATCTTAGCCTTACGGTCTGCCCGAGGGGCTATGCGAATGGGTTGCTAGCTTCTTGTCCAGCAGAAGCATTAGAGCCGTTGTAGATGGCAGTTGCTCCGATAGCATGGACATCAATGCTGGCGTCCCGCAGGGTTCTGTATTGTCCCCGACGCTGTTTCTGCTGCATGTTAATGATATGTTGTATAATGACAGCATTCATTGTTATGCGGACGACAGCACCGGGGACACTTATTACACGGGCCGCGCAAATATCCCTCGTTCTTTGGTGGAGGAGAGCCGCGAACAACTTGTGTCGCAAATTGAGAGCACACTAAGTAGAGTGTCCGACTGGGGGCGACAGAACTTAGTGCGATTTAACCCCTCTAAGACACAAGTCTGCGCGTTCACCGCTAAGAAAACCCCATTTGCTGTGGCTCCACACTTCGAAAACACACCCCTCACCATCGCCAATAGTATTGGTATTCTAGGAGTTGACATCTCCAGCGACGTCCAGTTTCGACGTCATCTGGAGGGGAAGGTCAAGCTGGCATCGAAGAAACTAGGTGTGCTCAACAGGGCGAAACATTACTTCAACCCGCGGCAAAGACTTATACAAAGCTCAAGTTCGGCCGCATATGGAGTACTGTTGCCATCTATGGGCGGGAGCGCCTAGATACCAGCTTGCACCCTGTGACTCGATTCAAAGGCGTGCTGTGAGGATTGTTGACGATCCCAAACTGACAGACGGTTTAGAACCTTTAAGTCTGAGAAGAGATTTTGCGTCCCTTTGTGTGTTCTACCGTTTGTACAATGGGGTGTGTTCAGAGGAGTTGTTTGACATGATGCCCACGGCTTCCTTCTACAGTCGCACCGCTCGCCATCGACAGGGAATTCATCCTCACACTTTAGAACCGAAATGGTCACGTACTGTGCGGTTCCAGAGAAGTTTTCTTCCACGTACTATCAAGCTGTGGAATGAATTGCCTGTTGAGGTTTTCCCAGGAGACTACAGCATGGGGTTCTTCAAAAAGGGCTTGAAGAGGTTTTTACAGGGTCGGCAACGCGCATGTGATGCCTCCGGTGTTACAGGCGTCCATAGGCTGCGGTAACTGCTTTCCATCAGGCGGACCGTATGCTTGTTTGCCATCTTAGTGGTATAAAAAAAAATGTTAGATAGTTCTCTTTAGGTTATAAAATATCAAGTAACACGCAATTATAATAGTAATCATATCGTCTATTTAATATAATAAAAAAATATATATATTTACAATAACAATTACCCGAAATAAACTCTTACATAATAATTTATATATAGAACTGATATATAAAAGTGGTAGTTCATTCAATGGGTTTCAAAAGGTTTATTCACTGGATTTTTTTGTTCATTCTCTGGTGATTTGTGTGTTCAATGCTGATAGTTATTGAGATAACCTGCATTTTATACAAATATACCCCATATTTGTATAAAATGCAGATTATCTCAATAACTATCAGCATTTTTGCTAAAATATGTATACTGTATCAATCATGAATAAATTGTGAACATAATAAAATAAAATATTTTTTGGTTAGGATCTCATAAGTAGCTGGCTGTAATTTTCAAAGTTTGGAATGCCCTTAAGGGTTCATTCAATGGAGCACTTACCCTATATTCCATTTTCTCGCAAAGGCCGATATTAGGAGGAGGCCGATACTAGAAGACTTCACCCTACTGAGATTTTGTCTTCGTCCATCACTAACTAGGTATTTTTTTTTTTTTATACTACGTCGGGTAGCAGACAAGCATACGGCCTGCCTGATCTGAAGCGGTTACCGTAGCCATATTAACGCTCGCAACATAAAATATCGCTCGCGCGCCGCCACCCCCGCCACCCCCGCTGCCATCGCAGCATCTCCTTCCTTTCTGGTGACCTCACTCACTCGCAGGAAGACAACAGCCCTCAAGGAAACCGTTATTTGGCTGCGGTATTCTGTGAGGTGGAGGTACATTCCCCAGTCGGGTAGCTTACAATTACGCTCCCTACCTCTCTTTTCGCCAGAGCTTCGTTTGTCAGTCAGCAGGGTGTACCGCATGCAGGTGAATTTGGCTTTGGTTTAAAGATCTTGATGAACCACTTACACCCCAAGGTAGTTTGTTTATTTATGTAATAAGTCTACAAGAATTACGTATAACAACTTACGTCTATAGTGTGTAGTCTAAGCATAGCAGTGTTGCTTGGAGTCTCGGCCTGAAGGTTTTCTTTATTTTCAATACTGGAAATATTATTCATCATTATTATCCACTTTATAATTATTTTGTAATTTTTGTACAACACCAGACCCTAGGCGCGTCGCGTCTCTTTGGCGGTAAGTATGTCGACAAAGCCGCGTGCCCGTGCTATTTCTGTTATGAAACATACCTACTTCCACAATCTGATATTTAGACAATAATGATGAACATGAAAACGAATACTAGGTAGAAATTGACTTTATTACTTATAATACAAACCAATATTTACATGCTATTGTATATGTCTGAATCAAGCGATCTAAATCATATGACATAGGTATTGTATTAGCTTTGTAATGTACCCTGTTCAAATGAAAATAAATTATATTATTATTACTACTTAGACAGGATAAGCACACAAATAAAACTAGGATTTTTACATGACACTTTCACAGAAATCTCGTTTTTTTTTTCTAGGTAGGTATTTAGGACAAGACGTAGTAAAGTAGGCAGATAAATAAATAAGTAGGAAGGAACTTACATTTTTTCCGAGATCTTTTGGCTTTCATATTTTTATAATGCGTACTAAACTTTCTTTTCCCTGGCAAATTCAAATTCAATCAGTCCTGCGAAAAAAACCCTCGATTACCGACTAGATACGTTTATGATATTGGCTATAGCATGTTGAAATCATGTTTCAAGCCTGAATTGATACATATTTTACAAGGTTCATAAAATAACCTACTCAACAAAGTATCTAATTCATTCTTTGTATTTTTTACGATTTATATACATTCATTATATTGGTAAATTAGTTATACTTACAGTTTTTCACAAAAAACACAAATTCACAACACGTAATTTTGCTGGAGCATCCGACGCGCGTGGTGTCACCTTGACATATAAAAACACACTGGCACATTAGTGGCGACGCTGAGTACTAATTCGTAATATCGGAATGTGCGTCATTTTTCATACATTTTTCTATGGAGAATTTACGTAAAACATATCTAGATTTTAGGGCTTTAAAAGAGGAAGTCTTTGTTTGTAAAGGTACAAAAAAAAGTATATGTTATATTTATTGGTTTCTTCAGTGTTCAAAAAGTGTTTCTTTTTATCAATTTGTGTTGATTTATTGGGTTAAATCTGAAAAATACGAAGGCATGTTTTTGCATTTTTTCTCAATTTTGTGCGTTTGTTGACCTTTATTATAAAACAACTATTAGATTTTAAGAGTTTAATATAATCATACAATAATTTTTGGTCTTTGATTGTAATATATACAAATTATCATTGATATCAATCATATCTAAATAGGTTAAATATGAAAAATCGTAACACTCTTTTCACAGTTTTCACGATCTGGCCCCTTAATACATTTTAATTAAGCTTTTTTTATTAATGAAAACAACAACATTAGATTATTTTTTTACACAAAGACACCGCTCATCATCATCAGGTAATTGTTAGTCTCCACTACAGGAGCACGACCCTCTCTCGTCTGTCACAGACAGGAGGATTTGGCCTACACTCCCCACGCTGGCCAGACGGGTTGGGGAGGCCTGATCGATGTTTTATAATGTATTTCCCTTAGTCGCCTTGTACGACATCCACGGGAAGAGATGGAGTTATTCTATTCTAGTCTGCCGGAAACCAAACGGCCAGCTCAAGCTCAAGACACCGCTCAGATCCGTGCAAAAGCAAAAATAACCTGTAATAGAAGCGTCACGGAAATTGTCGAATACCTCAGAAACCGTGATCGGCTTAACTGATTTAAGTCGGCCTCTTCACAACGTGGCAGGTAGCGGTTAGAATTGAGAAAGGCCTATGTACAGCAGTGGGTTAGGGCTTCCAAATCGAAATATCTGGATAACTTTTCAAAATGTCGGGATTTTAGGGTTGTTGTCTGGAAATGAAAATTTATGAGTCAACATTTTACGCGTGCTACGAGCCGCCCGAAGTCCGAGCATGCCATTTTCAAATTATAATTGCGGTAGAATATGATGATAAGATAGGTATATTTGTCGGGAGTCTGAACATCACATGAAATGTCGGGAGAAACCAGACGATTCCCGACCATCTGGCAACCCTACAGTGGGTACATACAGGCTGATAAAGAAAGTATTTATAACGTTATTACATATATCGCAATAAAAAAATAAATCGTAAACCATTTCTTGCAAGTGTATCGTGTACTTTACAAACAAATTATAGCTGCCAAGAATTAAACCATTGAATCTATAATGTGAACATGTCGAGACCATGGGAATATTAACGTGTTGGACAGAGGTGTTTCCCAAACAAATATTACACTAAACAGTAGACAGTATCTCATCTTCACACAAAATGTCGACTCACAGATTATTCTCAGGGATTCACAGGAACTTCAAGAGGATTTGTTTTATTTATGCTACGGTGGAAAACAAGCATACTGCCCGCCTGATGGGAATGGTTTACCGTAGCCATATTAACGCTCGCAACATGAATATAGCTCGCGTGCCGCCACCACCGCTGTCACACAACAACCCTCAAAATAATTACCAAATAATAATTATTTGGTTGCGATATTCTGTGAGATGGAGGTATTTCCTCCGTCGGCAGTTACAAATACGCTACCTTACCTCTCTTTTGGTAGAGCCTCTTTCGCTGGTCGGCATATATATATTTTGTTATCATTTTATAGATGTTTTTTCAACAATTATATTTCTTTTATTTGCTAACACTTTATTTGCCATTTTGTTTCTCTTGGCCTGTGTATTTTAATGTATTATATACATGTAAGTATTCACAAAAATAAAAAAACAATATCAGTTATCTAGAACCCAAAGTACAAGCTTTGCTTAGTTTATGAATAGATGATACTATGTTATTTGTCTAGGATTTTTTATTTACTTATTAATATTAGGATTAGGCCCATAATACAGGTTAATACGATTTACTGTTGCTGATTACTGATCGACCCGAATGTAAATAATGCTATTTATACTATTATAATACAGTATACGCTAATGTAGTTTTGGAATTTGAATTTTATTATAGGTATAGAATTCGGATCGGTCACTCGTTTGTCAAAGTTTAGCTACTGGAACTACATTATCATGTTCACATGACCACATTATAAATGCAACGGCACGTGTGTTCCACAGTAATTATCATTCGTAGTGTCCCTTTCATTACAAGCTGTAGTGTAGTTTGTCTTGCTTGCTTGAATACACTACGTGTTAGACGCCCTCTCATTAATATTAAAAATTACATCAATAGTCAACAAAAGAGACCCTACTAATATTTTATAGGTGAACTTTCTTGCACCCGCGACTTCGTACAGCATATAGCTATCTGAGAAGCAATTCTCGTAATTAAAATGTAGTCAAAATTCAGTTTGGATCCAGTCTCGATCTCATAAATGTCTAATTTAATATTCTCGTATCACAATATGAAACTTCAGAGTCTAGTTTAAAAGGGATTATATCTAAATATGACTGAAAACTAAACAAACTACCGAAAACAACAGGCGGGACCGATGTCTTAACATGCCTTCTGAAGCACGGAGGAACTTGATATAATATACCCATCCACAGACATGGTCGAGGTTGTTTTTTAATATGCATTATTATTAAACAGACACGCGCAACGCATACGACAATATATCTTTGATACAGGACTTAGTAGGTACAATAGTACGTAGTTGATATACTAATCTATATATCTACTGTGGTCGGTAGTCGTCCGCTTGTTGGAATTACCTCGCACCGCCAAGGAAAACTTAAATCACAAAACTTTAGCTCTCTGCTGCGTATTCGTAATTTTATTCTTTTGAAGTCTTAAACAGACTCTGTGAAATGTAGGACTTTCATTCAAGACACTGTGATAGCGAAATAACCTACTCATAACAGCGAAGAGCTGGTCATGCCCGACAGTCGCAATGTGATTATAACTCTTATTACGCACGGCATTAGAACGGTACAAAAATAAAAGTGTCAACGTTGAACTAGTGTTACCTGTACATAGTTTCTATTATTTTTTATACCATCATTATGGCAAACAAGCATACGGCTCGCCTAATGGTAAGGAATCAATCAGAAACTTAAATCATGTAGAAGGCAATGTCTCGAACTATATACAAGAGGAACCGCATACAGATGCTTGTTTATTATAAGTCATAATTATTCGAGCCAATGTTATCTCCCAAACGGTTGATGGGGAGATAATACTATTAGCTTTAAGTCTGCGTTTTATACCCTTACTAGCAGACCCGGCGAACTTCGTACCGCCTAATGCTGCGGCTACACTACCTTACCGTCTACCGGGCTGTTACCGCCATAATTGTGGCATTAAATTACCGTTTAAATTACTGCGTGAAGTGGTGTGGTTACACTAGAGTTTACCTAGATATGTCAATAAATTAGGCGGTAAAAATATCATTTTTCAAGATGGAGGTTGACGCTACAGCTGTTATATTTATTTAGATGGTTTCGGTCTTTTTTCTTCTTCAAATCATCATTGTACACTGCGATTTTTATCGGGGTATACCCGACTGAAAGCTCATAAAAAGATACGGTTCGCATTGGAATAATTCCAAAACTCAAGCTTTTTTCGTTTGACCACTCCATGTCGGTCGATACGTGCGTCGCCGTTGAGCTCATGTTGCACACTGGACAAACGGTAGTATGGCCACAAACGCATTAATTATTGCGGTAATTCTCTCCTTTATGTGCGAAAAGAGACCGCCGCCGGAGCTATTGTCTACCGTCATTTGCCATATTGATTGGCATTGTAAAATTATGGCCATAAATCGTGGTTACACCTAGGCGTTGTTGAAATTATGGCAATAATTATTGGCATATGACGGTACTGTAGCCGCAGCATAACAGTCAATGAATGTCGTGCTATTTATTAGCTGAACTAAATTTATGATTTTACGGATTTAACGTCAATTCACAAAACAATTTTCAAAACAAATCACAGACAACTTTCGCGACGTAAAAGTGAGACCAATCAATTTGACATTTTTTTTTAATTAAGTCATATGTTCTATATTTAAGGAACTTGATATAAATTTCTGAACGTACGCATAAATAAATATCTCAATCCTTTTTCAACCGACACTATTTGTATGGGAAAATGTCTTTTTCTCTTATTCACCATTATGTCACCATGTAAGTCAGTCGCCATCAATACATTTCAATAAAATCTATTTACCATGGTCGGCTATGTCGTCTTTGCATCAAGTGGCAGTTACATGGGTGTTTACATTTTTTTATATCATGTCGAGTGTCCAATGACCATTCAGGCTGAAGCAATGCAGTTGCTGTAGTGCATCATGGGATTCTTCAAAAAGTATAGTGGTTTAAAAAAATCTGACAACAGCCAAGACCGACAGCTCCGACGCTCCGAACATAAACCCATCGATAGGCAGACGACGTTGCTTAACAAAGCCATAAAAACTCCTATCGACCTACGGACGTACAGATGCGCGAATTGAGCTTATAATAAACAGAAAGATCTTAATTTACACTTGAATGGTCCAAGTTACTAATAAGCGACGAGGAGGGGCGCTAAAACTGCACAAGTTGCGTCCATAACTGTTGTGCCCGTACGTGATACGTCAGCGTAATGGCGAGGTCGTAAATGTGGATGGTGTTTACTTAGGACGCCCAGACTCCTTGAGATATAGGGGAAATTAGCAGTATCAGGTGAATTAAGATCGAATAAGATGTATTTTTAGGTCACCGTCTGGAGGTCCGACAAAATTACGTGATGTTGTGCTTGGGAACCATTTCTTTTTTTTCGATTTGTTATTTAAAGACGTCACAATAATATAACTATAGGTGAAAGAACTACTTCGATAGCATAAAAACTTCTCGACATATGATAACTTGAAGATCACAATTTTGTATTATGTCGTCACGATAGGCTATTTTATATGCATTATATCAGAAATTTGTACGACAGTTATGTTAAATATTGCGTTTATGTAGCTAGTGCCGTAACAAATGTTATAGTATTTTTTGTTCTTTCTACAATGGTAATATTTATTTTTTATAATTTCATACTTTTAAAATAGGCTTTCCCACTAAACTTTGATCGTGCTTATTACTCCTTATAACACGTCGGTCATAAATTATAAAAATTTTAAGATCGCAGATAGTTCTAGTTTTATGTAATTTACGTTATTGATAGTTTTCTGGGGGCACGGGAGTGCCCCCGCCAAGACGAATCAAGCGGAGCGTAAGGGCACTACCTACCTTTTCTCGAAACGTTTCGTCGTTTTTTTGAACTCTCATAACTTTGGTTTGGATGATGCTAAATAGTTAAAAATTTCAAGATATAATGACACCAGTACAATCATTAAACATACAAAGTTTGAATGTCGTAGCTATTATATGTGAAAAGGTTATCAGATCTCATGTAGAGCCAAGATTCTTCATCTATGCGCACTTACTTTACCAGGCCTAATTTCACATACTCTACATTTTAGTCAAAACGTGATGATTGGCCGTTTTGCTACCGTTACGAAGATTTCATAGGCATTCGTTCATCGTGTGTGATGAACGAATATGGCTACGGTAACCGCTTCGCATCAGGCGAGTCGAACGCTTCTCTGCCATCCGACGTAGTAAAAAAGTCACGTAAATCTTACGTGAAATGTCGGCTTAAGCATAAAAAATGGGGCGTGTTACAGACACGACCGTGTGTTGTATGTGAATACGTTATATGCACTAAAATTATCTCAAAATGACAGCGCTTCCCCCCTACCCGCACGCGATGTTCCATAGTCCTTATAAATAATAAATAAATAAATATTTCTGGACAATTTACATAGCTCCATCTAGTCCCAGATTAAGCGCAAAGCTTGTGTTATGGGTACTGGACAACTGATAAATGTACTTAAATACATTTTTTTTTTGTAAATACATACTTATAATACATAGAAAACACCCAGACCAAGACAAACAGATATGTTCATGCACACAAATGTTTGTCTTGTGCGGGAATCGAACCCGCGACCTCGGAGTCAAAGTGGCCATTGCTAACCATTCGACCGCCAAGCTCGTCTACTTACTAAGCGTAATAAATTTTTGTACCTTTCTATCCAGTGGATTGATTGAATTTGGGATGGAGATGATAGATTTGTAGCTGCAACACCAAACTGTATCCCCCAATTTCGTTACCATTAGATTTTTTGTATTGCCTTCCCTATGGAAGTAATTTTAAAAGAATACTCGAATTCTGTGCGATAAAACTGTTTTAATTTTGACACGTCATTAATTTAATATTACTATTCGCCTTGTGCACCTACAATGTCCTATCTCTGCGTCACCCTAAGGTTGACTTGTAGAGAATGCTTGTATAGCATTAAGTCCGCCTTTGTACATTCTTTGTATGTGCATGAAGATTAAATAAATAAATAAAAATATGTAATATGCCTATCATAGGCATATTACATATTTTTATTTACGCCTACACGTCTCCATAATTTTACTTCACTCCTTACCTGCCTGAACGAGATAGTTTCAGGCTTCAGTGAAAATACTCTCAATAGTATGTGTTTTTTGAGGATTTTTTTTATATGAGAGGGGGGCAAACAAGCATGTGAGTCACCTGATGGAAAACAACTACCACCGCCCATGGAGATCAGCAACACCAAGGGGTAGCCTATCCGTTGCCAGCCTATACTCGTTCCTATTTTTCTGGTGACCTCACTCACACGCAGGAACACAACACAGCTCAAGGTAATTGTTATTTGGCTGCGGTATTCTGTGAGGTGGAAATACTTCTCCAGTCGTGCAGCTTAAAAAATACGCTATATCTTACCTCTCTTTTCGTAAGAGCCTCGTTTATCAGTCAGCAGGCTGCACCACGTGTACCACGTGCAGGTGAGATTGACTTTGGTTCCAAGATGTTGATGAAACTCTTACACCCCAATATGTTGGTCCAGTGTTCGTCGATCGGTTTAATTTTATTAATTTATTAAGATTTCGCCTTTGAACTTCAAAAATATTAGTAGCTAATGTTCCTTCTAAACGTATTCCCATTATAAATTTCAGCGTTGTCTGGTGATTAAGTAACAGAAAGACTTTTCAAAAATATTATAAACCTAGTAAATAAATAGACATTTTAATTAAGACCTTATGAACCGAAAAGCCTCGAGGTACGCGCCTACAAAACCGGCATTCCCATTTCACCGGCAAAATAGAAAACCTTTTTTAATCTCCCCAAACACACTAACAAAACCGCCTCAAGGTCAAATAAAAAGAATATATCTTTAAAAAAAAACGATATATTTTGACCGATACCCGAAGGGTTATGATAATGCCGGGCGAGTTCCGCCGAAAATATCAATTTATGGCGGTTTTACGACGATAGTAAAATACTTTGGCCACGAAAAATATTCTGAAAGTTTAAACGCTGCGGTTACTGCGAAGTATGGGGTCACTTTTAGTTTAATATTTTGATCCAATGTTTTATGTTGTTCGTAGTTTATGACTGGAAAGATTGACCAAGAACTTTCAATCACCTCCCCTCCCGCGCCTCTGCGAGATGATCGAACTAAACTGACAGATCGAACTAAAACAGCACACCATGTTCTCTAGGAGTGATCTTTGGCGGCGGGTGCGGAACATGTTGCATTCGTTGTATGTCGCATCCGAGGTACCATACTGTTTTGATAGCCACTTTCGGAGCCAGTTAAGCTTCACTTGACTAGCGTTTTACTGCCTTATTTGCCATATATCTGTCTCTCACGTTGCTAAGAGGGGAAGTCAAATTCCAAAAGCTTCCTACTCCTACTAATTTCTTCTGATTAAATTCGTTGCGAGTTCCAAGGCAGCCTTACCCAAGGGACTGCAATGGACTCTGCTTTACTTGGTGGTCGCCGCTGTTAATCCTGGCTACACAGGAGACACAGTGGTGTGCCCCCGTCCCGTAAAAAAAGAGAACTTTGAATAGTAGACGAAAGCCAATCTCTTACCTAGAAAGCGGTCCTTTTATGTATTAGTCGAAATGCGAATGTGTTCTTAATGGTCCGTATTAATGATCAATATGCGCATAGTTATCATTTTCTGTATAAGCACACCCCGGCCAATCCATACAAACGTCGCGTCGTGAACTACTACATAAATAACCACGTCTGTGCAGAGCGAGAATGAGAGTGTGTGCGTGCGGCGCCATACGAACTGTTCCAGATTTCTCGCAAAGGGGAGGTGAGATCGACACGAGAGAGCAGCAGGGAGTGACCATACTATACTATTACTTATACTGTGGTATGGGTCCTTATACGTCGAAGGAAAACTTTTATTACAGGCCGGGTGCCAAACAACAGATTTAAACCGATTATTGTAGCTGTAGCCTATAGGTAGAAGTTTACAATATAAGTAGTACCTATTACTCGCGCGCTGCCATCCCCGTTGCTAACGCTACTTCTCTACTGTCGCTGATAACGAAGCTGATGACTACACTCACTCGTAGAAATACATTCAAGGGTATTGTTATGTGTAATTATTAAAAATCGATAATTTTACCCCAACTTTTTTCCGAGATATAAAAAGTCTCCTGTTTTTAGCCTTATAAACTCTACCCTATAGTAAAAATCATTACGATATCCTTAAAATATAGTTTGAAAGTCAGATAAATCCCAGTTCAAATCAGATAATCATTTCTAAAACTGCCCACGATAAACAAAACAAAGCCTTTTAAATTTATTTTAATTTTATTTTAAATATATACTTATTATAAATAAAATTATATAATTTAATTTTTATTTATTATAAATAAATGTTTGTCGGGCAAATTTAAAATCTTTATAGAAACTAAAAGCATAGTCTGAAAATCACGACATTCTGTAATATCATACCATAAATTTTACGATTACGAGCGAGGCCCTGAAAGCCTGAAACTATATTTTATGGCTAACGCCGCTATTGTTTCGGACAACTCGCAGACAAGTTTCTGCCCGCTAATTACTTATAGGAGCGCTCGCCCACTACCGTCGTAACTCGATTATTTTTAGTTTTGCCGAGTTAAATTTAAACCCTTCATAATTCATCCTCTTAAATGTCACTTACTATTATTGTAACTACTAAAGTAACTATTGTATTATTTTTAGTTTATTGTTATTAAGTTAATTTATTGTTAAGTATTTATAGATATTTAGAGATATTTCACAAATTATTTTGAGATATTGCCGAAAGACAACGATCTTGGGGATATTTTTTATTTGTAAGTAAATTTGTATTTATTTATATATTTATTTTTTTATATGCAACCGCTACCAGCCACTTTTTTTAAGTATTCAATCCATTTAGAGAGGGGGCACCCTACGCATACGTGGACCTCCACTCTAAGACTTTCCTTCCCCATCTTTCATCGCTGTCTCAGCAGATGCGGCCAGCCCAATGCCACTTCAGCTTACAGACTCTGATAGCTATGTCGACTGTCACTTTGTTCTCCTTCAAATTTCTTCCGGATTCGATCCCTTAAGCTGGGCATTGACGGTCAGTTTTTCGCGTCAGTGGCGTCTATCCAAAATTTGATCGTGAGTGTCGAATCACCGCTCCAGAGTTTTAACTGACGACGCGCCACGAAATTTTCCGGGACTACCATAATCCAACCCGGCGCGTCGCGCCAAACTGCCCGTGAGTGTGTGATCGTCATTCCAATTTTAAACTATTTAAACAATTTTAAACATATTGTCAATAAAATTTTAATTCTTCGTAACTCTATGCCGATGCTAAGAAACGAAGAGTGGCAGTCAATCTTCATGAGGGCTAATAGCTTCTCTCATATTAGTATCCTGTTTAGCAATATATGGAGTTATTTATTTATTTATTTATTCAATAATTGCATTACATGTGTTACTGATTCCATACTGGTTACATAGTATTACACAGCACATACACACACATGTACCTTTTCAGGCATAGCAATATGGATAAGAGGGAGGCAGACATCTATAGCGTTTTATACCATTTTTATTTATTATATCATTTATTATATGTTTTAAAAGCTAGAAATATGTCGTTTCGTACATCCTTAAGTAGTTTCTCCAGTCACTAAGTTCTAGCGATGACTCATTTAACAAATTGACGTGAGTGAATTGATTCCTTTTTTTCGCCATTCTTTCATCCATTGCTTTCTCTCTTGTTTTTCGGTGAGTATATGGCAACAAACAGTAGCCGCAGTAAGAATAAATGTTTCTTCTTCGGAATCAGAACTCTTTTTTTTTTGACACAAATAGGTAGTACACCTAAACAGCCCGGCCGATCGAAAACTGAAGAGCCGGAGTGACGCCAATGAGTGGGGAAATCTAGTTGGTCTAAACCATTTGACAGTTATTTTACCAGACATTAATCAGAGGTCATAGCGGGGAGGACGCACTGATATATATATTTTTTTGTTAATATTTACACAACATGTTATAACATATTAACCCATAATAAAATTATTTATCTGCAATATTAACTAAAGCAACTTATTTACATTTCTATACACATATTACTACAACGCTACTACATGATGAATATTATTTGAAAAAAAAAACATAATATATGTAAACATGTCTAAGTGCTCGCGAGGGCCCATTGGTAAACATTATGAATATAAAAAAGGGGTTTAGAGTACGCCACCACGCTGCTCGACTGTGGGTTGGCGGCGGCATGCTCTAGACCCCTTAGTTGAAGGTATACCCGAATGTCAGCAGTAGGATAAATATAAATAGATGATGATGATGAATAAAGACATCTTACAATGCGGCCTGCGATGCTGTAGCATTAGGCATGTAGCATATTTACCTGCAACAAGGAAGTCAATTGATAAAGACAATTCTTAATAGCAAAAGACAGAAAACATAAAATTAACTAGTAGATTCGACTTTGTTAGTCCAGCTATTAATAGGTTAAGTATACATTAGAGCGTTTTCATGTTACGTAATGTTCCTGCAAATGCTCGGCTCTGTGTTCGATGTATTAGTTAAACTACGTCGGATAGCAGCATACGACCTGCCTGATATGAAGCGGGTCCATAATCATATTAACGCTCGCGACTTGAAATATCGCACGAGCGCCGTCATCCCCGCTGCCAAAGCAGCTACTCCTTTCTGGTACCGTCACACATTCGCAGGAATACAACAATCCTCTCAGTAATATAATTGTTGGACGCTGCGGCCATAGTCGCGACCATGGTAGAGGGTCACCAAGTATGTTCTTCCTGTATATACCGCAACGTCACGAATTTAGTTGTCTAAATCTGTCATTCTCCTTAGAAAATACAGCTGATGACATAAGCAAGTTCAAATCATGTGACCATATTTGTCGTTGTTCCCAACAAGTCACACCCTCAACTGTAACACTCTGACTGGTTTTACAGTTGAGGGATGAGGGGATGAGGGATAAGGGGATGGAGGATGAGGGATGAGGGAGGGATTTTACAAATAATCTTTTCTATATAAAATTACATGTAAATCCTAATTAACAGTGTTACAGGATGGGAAGACAATAGTGCAAACTTGTAACAGTGTAACTGGTTGGGAATATTTTATTCCCATCGAGTAACAGTGTGACTTGTTGGTAATTTTTTTTCCAAACCCAACCAGTCACAGTGTTACAGTTGAAGGTGTGACTCGTTGGGAACAATCAATATTATATTTGTCGCTAAAGACCATATCTTCTGTTCTTGTATCATAGTCACGGTCGCTGTCGCCTAGCGCCACTGCCATCTGTCGACAACCGTTCGAGTTGCCTAACATAATTCGAGTATAACTCCAATAGTACGCCCATTCAAGTTATTATTGGCCTAATACGTCCTTTGCGGTGGTTTATTGTAGAAGCGTGAGGTGCGTGTCTACATCATGATAGTTAAGTGGATCGCTTGTACTTCAGACATTTCCAACTGAAATATTGTGCTCGTAGTAATTTCAGACATATTTCAGACCTGCAAATTCAGTTTACTGTGATCTTTTGAAAACTCGACATAAATATTATCAAACTAAACTATACATATGGTATAAACAAAGTCGTTTTCCGCATCTGTCTGGCTTATCCACTAACTCTTAAATTTAAGTTTTCACTATCATTTAGATTTTTTTCCATAATTTGACCTCAAGGGGCCAATGAATTTCATATAAATTAGTATATTAGTAGGACCGGGGTTCTGCGGAATTAAAAAAATATTTAACAAATGCATCTTTTTATTATAACTTGTTTTTAATTTATAAAGAAAACTAAATGAAACTAAAACTAATTTCAAAACCTATATATTTTATCTATAAAGACAGGAAAAAGTTACGCGATAAAAAATAATAAACAGAAATGTACCTACAAATAAAAAATATCCCCAAGATCGTGTGTCACCAGAAGATTGGCAGCATTATCTCGCTGGATAGCGATACTAATTCTCTGAGCAAGATAATCCACCAGCCTTCTTTCTGTTGACAGGACGTTTCGACCAATTTTTGAGAAATGTCTCTAAATAATTTGTGGCCCCAAACGGCTCCAACATGTGATGTTGCTTAAATTATTATATTTGCGTTTTAGGCATTCTGCAGAGGTCGCTGCGGCACCGGCCTTAGACCATGTAGCCGTGAGGTGATGCAGGGCCAGGGTATCGACGCATGTAACGTTCCACACCAAGGCGCGTCCCAACCTCCAGGGCACCAGAGTCATTATTATTATTTAAATAGTTGTCTTGGCCAAAAAAAATTGAAAAATTCACCTGCTCCCCCTAGGTGGGATTTGAACCCTCCCTTTAAATATACCGTTAAAATATCGACCGGTCATCGAGAGGTCGTGGGTTCAAATCCCATATTTATCTGGCAAGTTGGCCAAGACAACTATTTAAATAATAATAATTAATTAGTTTGGTGTTATCAAAAAATAGCTGAATTTCATCTGCAACGATGGACTGCTATGCCTACTTTAGTAGTGTAATTACTTAATAGGTTGATGACGTCACACTGTGACTCGCACAGTAGAAATATAAGATGCAAAAATTCGCCAGCAACACAAACCTTCCTGGTAGCTCAGTTGGAAGAGCACTCGACCGGTCATCGAGAGGTCGTGGGTTCAAATCCCACCTAGGGGGGGCAGGTGAATTTTTCCATTTTTCAAAAAAACACCAGAGTCATTCCATCAGGTCCCTTACGATCGTCTCAAATCAAGCAAGGTTCTAAAATGGTTGAACGCAAACACTGACGAGAGCCCGTCGAATTACCAACTGATCTATGAGAAAAAAAATTGGTGATTTCTGATCTATATGCTTGAATATGATTATACATAATTATGATATTATATTCCGTATCAAATCCATTAATCGATTATTAATTACATTATCAAGTTAATTAAACGAATTCAATAAAAGCATCAATTTACCTACCCTACTAATTACTACCTTTCAACGTAATATAAATGTTACCTACATGTAAACCCTTGTACAGCCTTGTTCCAAGTTCAATGTGAAATTGTACTCACTACCATGAACTGAAAATGTAGCCTAAATGTAAAGTGAAATTCTAGGCAAGGATAATACCGTTTAGAATATTAATGTTTGTTAATTACCGGTTGGGTTACTTCTGCCTACTAAATTGTTTGTTCTTTGGGTATGTTAATATCTGAGACACATCATTATCAACTTGTACCTACTCAATACAGTATATAGGTCTTCTTCAATCGTCGTCGTCAACAATCCTTGTATTGTACGCTACAGTTACTGCTTTACATCAGGCGGGCCGTATGCTTGTTTTACACGTAGCGCGGCTAAAATAAAATGTTCGCTCCGTTCAAGCTATCTGTTTAAAACCACCAACTAAGAAAACGAAATACAAAATGTGCCATAACTGAAGTATCAGCCAAATGACCTGCGTCAGAAATGTCGTATGCACGATACCCTGGTCTGACCCAATTATTGGCTTCATTTGCAAATGGCACAACTGCCTGTAAGGCACAATTAATATTTACAGTTCTTTTAGAAAACTAAAAGAACATTTAGACGAGCTCGGGGCTCGGAGGTCGCGGGTTCGATTCCCGCACAAGACAAACATTTGTGTGCATGAACATGTCTGTTTGTCTTGGTCTGGGTGTTTTCTATGTATTTACAAAAAAAAATCTATTTAAGTACATTTATCAGTTGTCTAGTACCCATAACACAAATTTGGGTTTAGATGGCGCTGTGTAAATTGTACAGAAATATTTATTTATTATTATTTATTTATATTACATAAAAACCGAAGGAAACATAAGAAGTTAACATACAACATTGTAAAATGCAGAAAAATCATCTTTCACGTGATTCGGGAGCGGCAAATAGGACACGAAATCTCCGTATCCGACGGGCTGAATAAATTCCCGCACGTATTTAGCTGCAGCTTTATTGCTGGTGATAAGCGAGAAGCGCCCCGAATTTGCGTTTTTGGAGTTAACAAACGATTTAAAGGGTTCCAACAGAATACTAGTGCTGTGGCTAAGCCTCAGCTATGCTGGAGGTGGGACCATCTTGAGGGCAATGTTATGTACCTATTGTGAATTTTTCCTAAAATCTTAGTTTTGAGTCAAACAGCGAGCGTGGTTGGGTTCGACGCTAGCATGGCGTGTCCTTGGCGTGCTAACTACTGTGAAAATATGGAAGTCGTCACAGAAAACACGCCACCCTAGGCGCATCGACGTCGCGACGACTTGGAGGGGCACGACACGCAACACAAGCCCTTGTCACGATCACAAAGTGTTGTAGGGAACACAGGAGCGCGGCGCCTACGCTGTAGTGTTCTATGACAATCGGCATACACGCAGATTGACGTGAGCTGCGCGGAGTGGAACGGCGCGGTGTGACGTGTTTAGTTGTAAAATTTTACAAATTTTTGTAGAATCTAATAATCAAGAAAGATGTTCTTTGTATTATAGCAGTGATATGTCACAAGTTATTCGTGGCTTGTGACTTCAATAGGAACAATGTGACCCACCCGGTCTGAAACCACGATTTTACAATCTATTTTTCAATATCCAATGTGATATGTTTCGTATTAATCTTTATAACAGTTGGATAACCAAATAGACTCTTAAAGTATACATTAAAATTGAAAAATTATACTTATTTCACTATAATATCCTACTATTACGAAGGATTGTATGCCGCATTCGTGTATATCTGCTCTTCCCGAAGGTTGTCTGGCATTAAGACCGCCAATACGTACCCTTAAATTGTGGTAAATAAAGTTTAAATAAATAAATAGATAAACCTTCAAGAACAGTCTATATTTCCCTTTGGCAACAGATCGGCGACCTCTTGGTGTTGCTGATCTCCATGGGCGGTGGTAGTGATTGCTTTCCATCAGGTGACCCACATATGCTCGTTTGCCTCCCTGTTATATATATATAAATTCGCATCGCTATCAAAAAGACCCCAACTTTAAATCGAAGAAACCAAACGAACCAGCCTTTTTTCGTGCGGAGCCCATATTATGTCAGTAGCACGGGAATGAAATATCGTTCTTTGTATTAGATAGACGTCGGGGTATTAAGGACCTTAGAAATAAAGACGATTTAAAAGAAACCTACGTTGTAATGCCTCAAGCTGTGGAACTGGAGAATAATAACATAATTGAGTAGTAGTGGTAGTAGTAGATGGTAGCGGTTGGATGCGAAAAGCGGAGGATCGTATATGTTGGAAAGCATTGGGAAAGACCTATATCCAGCCGTGGGTAGATACAGGCTGGTAATAATAATGCTCGTAATTAATCTATTCATACATGAATAAGCTACTAAAAATTATGTTCACAATAGTTCCTCGTTGAATCATTTAGAGAACCAATAATGCGTAGATGTGTAGGCGTGAAGGTGTGTAGGTTTGACATTATTTTATAAAGTAAAATATCCTGAGGCAGATTTAACTTAGATTCTCCTAAGAATTATAGGTATTCTCTAAACACGAAGTTTCTACATTGGAAATTTTTAAATCTTTTGTTTATTTTAAGAATATATATTATCTAGCAGGGGTTTAATCTTTTTCAGCCTAATCCTTTTATCCTAGCCTAATCATTCAGTCACGGCGCCCTAACCTAGCTAGCTATTTGAAAAGATACAGTCGAAAGAAATAGATACCTACAATAGTAGTAGTTAGGTTAGGTAGATAGGAACAGAAATTCAAACATCTACAATACGAAATTCAGTATTTTCGAAATTCTGTTCGAAATTCAGTAGTCTGTCCGTTGCCATGAAACTCAAAATTTAGAAATTCTGACTTCGGATTCGTGTAGAGCATCAAAAAGTAGTAATGTAAAGTGACCTTGGCTTTTCGATATCAATTCGGGATTTCGAAAAAAAAAAGTCGTTCTGTCTGTCCGACCGCTGCCATGAAACTCAAAATTTCGAAATTCTGACTTCGGATTCGTGTAGAGCATCAAAAAGTAGTACTGTAAAGTGACCTTGGTTTTTCGATATCAATTCGGGATTTCGAAAAAATAATAATAATAAATCTCGCTATGGTGGCGCATGCTGCGCGTCCGATGTTTTTATTATAAAAGAATTGAAACCATAAACAATAAGAAGGTACCTATGTTCTTTACCGATGCGAGCGCTCAAAAAAAGTACACGCTAATATTTGTGGTTTCGTAAAATGATAGAGAATCGACTTACGACACCCCCCTTTACTTTCTACGGCGCACACTTTGGGAACCCCTGATGAATATACAGTATCCACAATTTTAGGTCTTCGTTCGAATTGTTATTTACGATTAATAGTGTTTAGGGAGTGGAGATCTAGGTTAGGTGGGTAGGCTAGGTTGAATGGGTGGGTGTATATTGTTCGCTGTTCGCTAAATGCTGTCTGAAGTTAGTCTAGAATACAATGTGTTCGGTGACGGAAGTAAGCGTACAAGTATAAGTGGAGTTCTTGTAACACATTTGGAGTCATTAATGGAAATTAATAGCGATAGTAAAACAGGAGAACTTTAAAAGAGGGGTAGGGAGCGTAATTGTAAGCTACCCGACTGGGGAATGTACTTCCACCTCACAGAATACCGCAGCCGAATAACAATTCCCTTGAGGGTTGTGGTGTTCCTGCGAGTGAGTGAGGTCACCAGAAAGGAGTAGGGGTGGTGGCGCGCGAGCGATATTTTATATTGTGAGCGTTAATATGGCTACGGTAACCGTTTCACATCAGGCGGATTGTATGCTTGTCTGCCACCCGTCGTAGTATAAAAAAATGTTTACCTATGTATTTTTTATAATTTGTCACTCAGTATTTTAGCTATAGTACCTCAGACAATCCATACAAATGTCGCGTCGTGACCTACTACATAAACAACGACGTCTGTGCAGAGCGTGAATGAGCATGTGTGCGTAAGGCGAGAGAGCGGCAGTACAGAGTGGCCATACTGCACGTAGTACTATTACTTATACTGTGATAGTATAGTGATAGTTATATTCCATAATTTGTATGTACTCTTTTATAAGCTTTGTTTTCCTATTATCAGGGTAAAAGTATACAGTAGAAACAAAAATTCACATTGGCTGACTAAAGGTTTAAAGAAATGTTGTACCTATAAAAGAAAACTGTATCGATCCTATCTAGTTTCAAATTCAAATTGTACTAAAGATAAGTATGTCAATTATGCGAATATTCTTAGAAAATGTATGATAGCAGCTCGGAAGAATATCCACACAAAATATATCCATAAATCAAAAAATAAATGTAAAGCCACTTGGAATATAATTAATAGCTATACTAAGTCTGACATTGATTGTAATACAATTTCTAATGTTACTGTGAATAATATAGATATTCGTGACCCTAATGCCATTTCAGAAAAATTTAGCGAGCATTTTATAAATATTATTAGTGATAATTGTGATTTAGAGCCAAAAATGTCATTAATAAATGAATGCATAGCAAGTACTGAACCTAGTATATATCTGCATCCGGCAGACGCAGATGAATTAATGAAAATAGTTAAATCTTTGAATGATTCCAAGTCAGTTGGATTTGATGAAGTATCCACTCATATAATTAAAATTAGCATTCATTTAATTAGTAAACCTCTCTTATATTGCACAAATTTATCATTATTACAAGGTATTTTTCCCGAAATATTAAAAGAACAAGTGGTTAAGCCTTTATACAAAAAGGGAGATAAAAATATAATTGACAATTATCGCCCAATTACATTGTCATCCATATTTTCAAAAATTTATGAAAAGTTTGTGTATTTACGTCTTCTTAGTTTCTTAGGAAAACATGACTTAATCAAGGACGAACAGTATGGTTTTAGAGAAAGTAGAAGCACAAGCTTAGCAACGTTTCAATTAATTAAGAATATAATGGATAAACTTGATAAGAAGTCAGCTGTTTCCGTGCTCTTCATGGACATGAGCAAGGCATTTGACTTTGTCAGTCATAAACGACTCCTGGCAAAATTATATAGATATGGTATCAGAGGTCCCGCTTATAATTGGTTACAGACATATTTGAATGATAGGACACAATGTGTAGAAATTACAAAATATAGTAATCAAACTAGAGGACTTGAAACCTACCGATCAAGTCACAAACATGGCGCACACGGTGTACCACAAGGCAGCATCTTGGGTCCATTATTGTTCCTAATATACATCAATGACTTGCCAGACAGTGTACCACAAAAATGTATTCTTTTTGCTGATGATACCTCCATAATAATTGACGATTCTAACACAAATAATTACAATGATTTGATAAACGAGACCCTTAAGAAAACTATTGACTGGTTAGAAACCAATAACCTAAAAGTAAATGTAAATAAAACTAAATTAATGCAGTTTTATACTTGTCAAGGTAATCCGAAAACTGTAAACGTTTGTTATAGAGGAGAACCTATCACCGAAGTAGATAATTTAAAATTTTTGGGCTTGACTATTGATTGTCATTGCAGTTGGCGGTATCACATAAATTATATATGTTCTAAAGTAAATAGTTTCGTTTTTGCTTTAAGACAAATTAGCCTCACTGTATCCCAGAAAGCTGCTATAACAGCCTATAACGGCTATGTCAACTCATTGTTAAGATACGGTATAGTTATTTGGGGAAACTCAACCGATGTAAATAAGGCATTTCTTATACAAAAACGATGTATCAGAGCTATTTTTAGAATTTCGAAAAGAGAGTCCTGTCACCGTTACTTTGGAAATAATAGTTTGCTGACCTTGCCCTGTCTTTACATAATGGACGCATGTATGTTTGTTCATAAGCATAAACACCTATTTAAAATGCAGGATGATATTCTGAAACGGAACAGAAGAGCAGCTTATTTAAATAAATTGTACATGCCATCAACAAACCTTACTTTGGTGACAAAAAACTGCCACTCAATGTGCATAAAAATTTATAATAGGCTTCCTGGCTCAATTAAAACTTTACGGCCAAATATATTCAAAAAACGCTTAAGACGATGGCTGACTGAACGAGTTTTTTATAGCATACAGGAATATTTAGACTGCACAAATTTTGACATTTAAAGATTCTTGACGGAGTAATTGACATTGTATTATTAATTTAAATGTAATTATTAATTGTATAATGATACTGAATTTTATTGACTTATATTAGAATTATATTAGAATTGACATAACATATTATATTTAATAAAATCTAAATTATATTGTTGTAATATTTTAACTGGTTGCATATAGTGTAATTGTAATAATTATATTTTATTGGGATTATTAATAATTATATTAATTTTATAAAAATATTTGTACGCCGGAATGGCAGAATTCAGTCCAGAACTATATATTCACTTTTAAGATCTTATTGTATTCATACCTGTTTTCATACAAATAAAAACTGATTGATTGATTGATTGATTGATAGATAGTCCGATGATATTAAGAAAGCGGCAGGAAGTGGCTGGATGTGGAAGACTTAGGATGCCGTATTTGGTGGAAAGCATTTGGGAAGGCTGGAAAGAAGGATGTGGTCACACTGGTACTTCAGCCTGCAGATCTTTAGAGCTATTGAGGTGTAGGTAACTGTAGTACGAATGTTCTCGTAACTGCCCCCTTACTCTCTTATTGCGATTCAATAACTGAATAGAATGCTTATTCGTAGCAATGAATAAGCGACTCTATTCAATTGGAAATAAAGTCGCTTATTCATTGGTATGAATAAGCAATCTATACAGTTATTGAATCGCAATAAGAGTTGGTGGTAAATAAATAAATAAATATTCCAGGACAAATTACACACGGCCATCTAGTCCCAAACTAAGCAAAGCTTGTACTATGGGTACTAGATAACTGATATTATACTTAAATACATATTTTTTATTGTAAATACATACATATAATACATAGAAAATACCCAGTCCAAGACAAACAGACACGTTCATGCATACAAATATTTGTCTTGTGCGGGGATCGAACCCGCGACCTCGGAGTCTAAGTGGCCATTGCTAACCATTCGACCACCGGGCTCGGGTAAGGGGGCTGACTTTATCTTGTACAGACACTCCTACACATTTGCAAATTTGTATAAATTAGCTTTATCCAACTTGTGTCAAATATTTGATCAATACATTAATTAATATTAAGTTCAAAGCTTGTAAATTATTGTTAAACTCTGGTACAGACAGACAAAACTATTATTAGATCCGGCAGGATCCCGAGGTCGGATCAAACATTACAATTATGAGAGTTAAGGGATGTTTCGCTTTCGAAAACATCCTTTGTTAATTAATTTAATAATTTTAACAAAAAAAACGACTCCAAACGTTACTCTACATTTATGTATGTAGATACAGGCTGATGATGATGATGATGGAAAAAATATGGGACCAATCTGGAAGTATACTCTTTCAAATAAAAAAAGTTTATTTTCAAATCGGTTTATAAATCACGGAGTAATTAAGTAACAAACATTTAAAAAAAAAACAGCGGAATTGAGAACTTCCTCCTTTATTGGGGTCGGTTAAAAACATGACTTAAATTATATTGAAAGAAAATGGAGAATGACTGAAATTTAGGAGCTCGATTGATAACGCAATCACGCAAGACAATAATCGATCACGCAAGGCGGCTGTAGTCTGTCGTTAGCCCGAATTTATATATCTCGAGCTCCTCCGTGCTTCGGAGGGCAACATTAAGCCGTCTGTCCCAGCTGGTGTCTTTAGATGACTGTCGTTAAGCCAAGTCAGTGGGCTTGAGGTGGCTTGAAAGCACTGGTCTCCGCTAACCCACAGCTGAGCATCTGCGTGTACACACATTTGGCACAGCAGAGATATAAGTACATGAAACGCAGTTTAACTCTGAATAATTATATTTCGTTCACAACTTATAGTATACATATTTGATTATAACAAGTACTATTGAAAACTTGCGTATTTTAAATCGATGTCATATAATGACATGATAATGTTAATAAAGCACTTGTACTATTCCACGTTATTATATTTAATATTACCGACCGATTTCGCCGCTCAGGAAGTTTTTGTGCCGCACCAAAACTTCTTGGGCGCTAGTATGAAGTTAAAGTACTGGTTGTATTACTATGCTGTGGCTACACCAAGACCAAAACATGATATGTAATCCACAGTTGGATATAAATCGCTCCCCATTGTTAAATTATTTTACATAACTTAGATTGACCTGTGAATGCCGACCGAAGTGTCTCCAAAGAACATTTCAACATAGGCTATGATTCCTTCCCTTACGTCTAAAATTTCATACCGTACATTGTTCGAAATTTCATGCTTCGACAAACTTGTTACAATTATCCCCGATTGTACCCGCAGTAATGATTCGACCCAATTTGCGTAAGATAACTAGGTACTGTTGATTTTATGGATTATGATTTAGGGAAACGAATAATTGGCTTGATCTACACTACTTGGCGTCCCTTCGCCACTAATTACCCACTGCCGGCACCCACCCACTACCGTTAGTAGATGCATGCGACTGCCGTGGCTGCGTTGGTCGTCTCTGCTCCAGCTACTGCGGTCGTCTCGGCGAACCTTGAACATCTGAAACAGAAGAAACGTGCGACTGCCGCCGCCCCGACTGCCGTGGTCGTCTCTGCGACACGTGTTTCGCCTGTACGCGAGGCATCCTCAGGCGATCGGTAGATGTTGATGGTTAGAACAACAACCTACAGAATCTAATAATATATAATCTTGTATATATATTAATTATCCTAACTAATTTTAAGTCTACGAACAATTTTGTTGGTTCCTTTTGATGTGAAACATCAAATGCCTCGGATTAGGCCGATTGTTGCCGTGGCGACGCTTAGCCATGCGCTTGTAATTCTTCGACTTTCACCAATTCGCTCAGCGAACTTCTTGCTTAGGCCTATTGTGCTGTAAGCCTCTTAAAGAAATTAAGGTATCAATTTAACTGGCATCATTAACGGGGACCATGCTGCACAAGTTCTTTAAGAAGAGTGTGAAAAGATGATTACAGGGTCGGCAATGCGAGAGTATTGCCCCCTTTATTCCATGCATCCATAGGCTGCGGTAATTGCTTTTTGTCAGGCGAGCAGTACTCTGGTTTCCCTTACCTTAGTGGTATATGTGCGGGCTTGAGGTGGGCTGCTCCGAATAAATAAAAATCGCTGGTTGCTTCAAAGAATGTATTGATCCAAGGGCACGTTACAGTGTACAAAGTGGCAAAGCGGTGAGCAAGATTAACAAAATCACAAATATAAAATTAATGTGCGTCTTAATTACGAGAGCGAGGATAAGACGCCATTCTATATAGATAAAAAGGAAGGAATGAATATAATGAACTATTTAATCGAAACACAAGAGTGAACTTAATAGTAACCACAGGTTATCAAACTTAGTGTTGCCAATGCAACATGCTGCGGCCTAGGCAAGAATGAATTCAAACAAAACTTGAATCCAAATTTCAAAATTTATAACTAATACTAATTTATAACTAATACAAAGGCTGAACTTTGTTTCACAATAATAAGATTGAATGCTAAGCACAAGGAAATGTGATATATTTTTTTTGTGCAACCTATGCCTTAGGACTAAAATTATTATTAACTTAAAGCTAAATTGTCTTTTACTAAAGTTAACATATGTAATATTGCTATCTGAAGGCAATTTCAAATAACAACGTATTTGAAGTATGTGCTTTCTTATACATCATAAACAAAATAAATGCACTTAGGTCAAATAACAACGTATTTGAAGTATGTACTTTCTTATACATCATAAACAAAATAAATGCATTTAGGTATCTTTGAGTTTAACAACATCATCAATAGGCAAGACACATATTTTATGTATAGAACGAATATGTGTTTTACCTTTTGAATTTACAACTTCTACGGCTCTAACGTAGCCATCCTGGCCGGGAAAAACTTTGTTGACCCTTGCCATTGGCCAGGACATGGTAGGAACATTGTCTTCTTTTAAAATTACTAAAGTACCAATCTTAACATTAGGAACAGTATTTAACCACTTAGGTCGATTTTGTAATAAATTAAGATACTGTTTATAAAACAATTTCCAAAATTTCTGCTTTACCTGAGTACATAATTGCCAGAACTTAAGTCTGTTTTCAGGAATGTAAGTACAATCATTTTCAGGATACATAGTAAGAGCACTTCCTATTAAGAAATGGCCTGGTGTTAGATAACTATAATCATTAACATCAGATGAAGATATAGGTATCAATGGTCTAGAGTTTAATACACATTCGATCTCTACTAAAATGGTGTTTAACTGTTCATAAGTCAACAAATGACCTTGCAAGGTTCTACGCAAGTGATATTTGGTACTTTTTACTCCAGCCTCCCAGAGGCCGCCAAAGGTTGGTGAATAGCTTGGAATAAAGTGAAAGTCAATTCCGCGCTGAGCTGCGAATTCAAAGACCTTGCTCTGGTGGCTCTGAGAAGACTGAAGCTTGTGAAGTTCAGCTAATTGGTTCTTTGCCCCTTTAAAGGTGCTAGCATTGTCTGAGTAGATTTCTTTGGGCAGCCCTCTACGTGAAATAAATCTTTTAAGGCACGCTAGATAAGCCTCTGTAGTGAGGTCCGAAGTAAGCTCTAAGTGTATGGCCTTAGTGGCGAAACAAACATACACACAAATATATCCTTTACCTACGACGGATCGTCTAACGCGCGAGAGCTTTGTATTTATTGGCCCAGCGAAATCCACTCCTACTTTTTCAAATGGACGACTCATAGCAGTCACCCTGCCAGCTGGCAGAGAACCCATCAGCTGCCTCGATACAGCGGCTTTTTGCCTGAAACATGTGATACATTTAAATGTTATTTTTCTAATATATTGGAGACCATTAGTAAGCCAGTACCTTTGGTTTAAATTAGACAGTAAAAGTTTAGGTCCTGCGTGCAGGAGCCTTTCATGTTCGCTTCTAACTAAACATTCAGTAACATGAGATTCTTTAGGTAATATGATTTGATGTTTTTGAGCAAATGGAATATCTGAATGGTGCAGTCGGCCACCGACGCGTAGGATACCTAGGTCATCGATAAATGGATGTAAACTTTGTAAAGGACCTTTTACACATGTATTCCTTTTCAGACATTCCATTTCCTGCTTGAAATAAATTTGTTGTTCATGTTTAATAAGTAACATTAATGCAGTATTTAATTCCTTACTGAGTAGGTAAGTATGTGAGATTTTGCTACCTTTTAAATTATTTATGAACCTTAAAATATAGGCTAACGTGCGTATCATCATATGAATACTAGAGTAGTTGTGCATTCTTTCAAAAATATCATTAGATTGTGAAACTGAGGTAACCTGGTTGCTGGAGAATGCCGTGTCCGGCTTGGTCTCTGGTAAGACAGTGGGCAATTCTACAGAGGGATCAAAATTGTAGTTGCAATCGTGCAAGAATGCAGGTCCGTGCCACCACATGCTGCATGCACTGAGCTCACGTGGACTAGCTCCCCTGCTTATTAAATCAGCGGGGTTGTCTTTAGTGTTGACGTAAAGCCAGTGACAGTCAGCGGTGTTTTTAGCAATTGCATTCACTCTGTTTGCAATGTATGCCTTCAGCTTCATTGGTGCAGTTCGTAGCCAAGCTAAGACAATTTTTGAGTCAGTGAAAAGGCAAATCCGAGATAAATTAAATTTAAGTATAAGCGTGTCGCGAACCTTAACGATTAGTATAGACAGGAGTAACGCAGCGTTGAGTTCTAAGCGCGGCACAGTCATGCATTTATTTTGAAGCGGATTTATGCGTGATTTCGAACAGAGTAGATGCACTGCGACCTCTTTAGCTGGACTTACCACACGTATGTACACACAGCAACCAAATCCAGTGGAACTCGCTGCATCAGAGAAGCCTATAAGCTCCACTGTGTCCGAGTCAGATACATGAATGTTTCTGTTAATTAAAATTGGTTCCATATTAGCTAGGCTGGAGGCAAATTGTAGCCACTCACTCCGAATATCATCTTCAGGGGTGGAATTCCAGTCAGTTTTAGTGGACCATAATTTTTGCATAATAGCTTTAGCTTGCACTATGGTAGGACTAATAAATCCCATGGGGTCATAGAATTTACCTATATAAGCCAGAATGTCCCTTTTTGTGCAATTATTTTTATTGAAGGGCTCTGGGCAAGTGATTTTAAACTTATCATCTTTCATGACTAACTGCAAGCCTAGTGTTTTTAAACTGCAATCATCATGCTGAAGTTCTACATCATCGAAATGCTGTTCAACTGAAGGAATATTTGTTAGTATTCTACTGTCATTTGATGCCCATTTATGAGTCTGAAAGCTACCTTTCTGTAAGAGCTGACAGAGTTGTGACTTGGCTTCTAGTACATTATTTAAGTTGTTATTGCAATAGAGAATGTCATCTACATAAGTGCAATTTTTAAGAATGAATGAGGCTAATGGCAGTTCGCTTTCATTTTGCACTGCGAGTTCATCTAGACAACGGGTAGCTAGATAACTTGAGCTTTTAAGACCATAGGTAACTGTGTCAAGCCTAATGCACTTAATATTCTCGTCAGGGCTGTCCCTCCACAGTATGTTTTGTAGGGACGTGTGCTCGGGTGCTAAACGCACGTTGCGAAACATCTGTTTAATATCAGTTGTGAATGTATAATCGCCAAAACGAAATAACAGTAAAATCTCGAAAAGCTCCCTTTGTACTATAGGGCCATTCATAAGCAAATCGTTAAGCGAGACTTTCTTGTTAGTCTTCATAGAGGCGTCAAAGACTGTGCGCAACTTAGTAGTTTTACTATCAGGTTTAATGACGGCGTGATGCGGTAAAAAGTAGACAGCATCTTTATTTAATTGATACAACGCAATATCTACGTAATGACCATGATTTAACTTTATATAGTCATGAATGAACTTTTGATATTCTGAGAAAAGATTGGGATTTTGGTGCAACTTTTTCTCTAAATTTAAAAACCGTTTCAAAGCTAAGTGGAAAGATTCACCTAAAGCATCATTGACTTCATTGAGAGGTAATTTCAAAGGTAAAGAGACTTCAAAACGATTATCCTTCAATTGAAAAGCATTTTTAAATATATATTCTGACAGTTCCTGCTCTGAAGATTTTTCATTATAGATTTCAGGTACACTTTCAGTTTTCCAAAATTTAGTTAAACTTTCATTAATATCTGACTCACATGTACATTTTAAAGCTACCTTGTTGCAGAGAGAGGTTGACTCAGGCTGTGGTAAGCTTCCCCCGATGACATGACCAAAGTAAGTATTTATGATACCGGGCTGTGATTGTGCAGTGGAGACCGAGGATAGTGAAGGCTGCTCTTTAAGCAGCGCGCGCGGTTGAACGCCCAGCGACTCCGAAGGTAGCAGTATCTGGAAAAATACATCAGCTCCCATTAGTAAATCAATCTCACTAGGGATGTTGAAGTCATCGTCTGCTAACGTGATGTGTTTAGGGATATTGAGCTTGGCCAGATTAAACCTTCTCTGTGGCAGGTCACATGTGATTTGCTTAACAACATGGCAAGTTGTTTTAATTTTAAAAGGCTTGTTTAATGAATAAATTTCTATAGGTAGGCATTGCTTTAAATTTGTTTTAGAGTTAGTGATACCTACTACGTTCATATTATTTTGTGTGGGCTTTAAATTGAGCAGCTGTACAGCCTTCTCCGATATGAAGGACAGTTGAGATCCAGAGTCAAGAAGAGCTTTAAATTGAAGCTCTGTGCCGTCTTGAGCTAGAAGTTTAACCTTTGCTGTGGGTAAAAGAACATCATTGTTACTATTACATGCTGCCAATGTGGCAGGAGATGCGGCGACAGACAAGGCACCACCTTCGCTTCTGATGTGCAGAAGAGTGTTGTGTGCTTCTCTGCACTCCCCGCAGCGAAAGTGGTATCTGCACTTGCCCTTGTGTGCAGCCAAACATATCTTGCATAGGTCATTTACCTTAACAAACTCTAGCCTCTTATTTATTGGCATTAGTTGAAACTTTTTACACAAATGTAATCTGTGGTTATACTTACACAAGATGCATGTTAACTCCTTCGTTGCAGTGTAGGCAACCCTACCGGGAGGGACTGGACGTTCCTTATGCTCCTTGAAAGGCTGACGATGCTGACCAAAACCAGGCTCGGCATTCTCAAGCGCCAGTGCTCTCTTTTCAATGTAGGAGAGAAATCCGTCCAGTGTTGGTTCTTCCTCGGTGTCACGCTCAAGCTGATATGCCCGAGACGTGTACAAATCTATTTTGCGAGAAAGGATGCACAACATTATAGCGTCCCAATACTGCACGTTAGGCTCTAAGTTATTTAATGCAGCAAGTTCCTGTCTAACATTAGATAAGAATTCTCTTAAATTGCTTGCTGTGGACTTTAACAATGGTTTTATATCTATTATTGCATTAATGTGCTCATTTATGATTTTATATTTGTTGTTAAACCTGTCATTTAATAATTGCAGCGCCTTTTTATAACTGTCGGCGGTTAATGGCAAATTTTTTATTAAATCTAGCGGTTCATTTCTTAAATAAGACCTTAAATAGTATAATTTCTGAACGTGATCTATGTTTTGGTTGTCATTTATTAGCGAGGTGAAGAGATTAATAAAAGGTACAAAATCAGTAGGCTTACCAGTAAAAATTGGTACGTCTATTGGAGGCAAGTTGACTTTAGAAGTTGGGGCCGTTCTGAGTATTGGACCGAGGTTGGAGTCCGAGTTACGGCATTTGAGCTCCTCATTTATGGAGGACAAAATGGCCACATATTTATCCTCAACCTCGTCATCTTCAGCGGCTTGATCAATTTCGGGGGGATCTAATGAAATGATTTTAACACTGTATGATTCGTACAACGCAAATGTATCTATAAGTCTTTGCTTTTTAACTAATAAAACCTCATTAGTGCAGTTTAACAATTGATCCCTATCTTGGATAAATTTATATAATTTCGTGATCGTACCTTTATAATGTCCACGTGCCGCAACCAATTCTGATCGCTCCATATTTGTAAACTTTAATTGAAATAACACTTAAACCGTATACAACGGTATACAGAAATACCAATGAGTATAAATAAACACTGCAATGATGCGCAATTACACTATTTTAAACAAAATTTATCACACACAGGAAAAAAAATGGCGTAATTATGCGTTTGGATCGGCTTCCTTGCGGTTGATTGAATATTCGGTAATGAAGAAAGACCGATTAGGAACGAACTATGTGCACGAAACCTGTCAAATCTGTCAAATCATGCACACGAGCAAATGCGAGATCTACCGAGTGTAGCCGAATGAATGTTGCACGGAACTTCCGATGCGCCTCGATGCAAGTGCGGTGGCGCCACCAAGTGATCGCTTGTGTGAAGTAACTCGATGCTCGAAGGAAGATATCGATCGATGATTATTCTTGTTTGATTTGATTGAAGCGGAATCTTCTCGAATGTTTGATGCAAATGCGACACGATTGTAAAAAACGAAATTATGCTTCTTCTAGCTTTACAGGAATGTAGAATGTTGACGATTTTCTTGCGTCTCCAATGTAGACACTCCAAAAAAAAATCGGGTAGGTAGGTAGTGGTAATGCCGACGTTGCTGTCCGAAAAATCAGGCTCAACAATTTTATGCGCCGACGACGTTTCAATAGATATGAAATGATGCTCGCTCAGCTTGAAGTAGGATGGTAGGTACTGCCGACGTTGTTGTCCGAAAATCAGGCTCAACAATTTTATGCGCCGAGGTTCCCAATAAAATGAAATGATGCTTGCTCAGCCTTGTAGGACTGCTGACGAATTTGTAGCGTTAGCAATCTGGGCCTCCTTAAGAAACACGTGAATACAGGTATGCCGACGTTGTTGTCCGAAAGTTCTGGCTCAACAATATTATGCGTCGATTTGTCCCTTCTTGGTACGCACCTGGATTTCTTCGTCGAACCGTTGCTCGTAGGACCATGTGCGGGCTTGAGGTGGGCTGCTCCGAATAAATAAAAATCGCTGGTTGCTTCAAAGAATGTATTGATCCAAGGGCACGTTACAGTGTACAAAGTGGCAAAGCGGTGAGCAAGATTAACAAAATCACAAATATAAAATTAATGTGCGTCTTAATTACGAGAGCGAGGATAAGACGCCATTCTATATAGATAAAAAGGAAGGAATGAATATAATGAACTATTTAATCGAAACACAAGAGTGAACTTAATAGTAACCACAGGTTATCAAACTTAGTGTTGCCAATGCAACAGTATACAAAAATAAACAAGAAGAACTGTGTCACTCGAGTTAAAAATACACAACTAATCAAAAAACACTGTTACACGATTTGGTAAGCCCCTTTGCATAGGTTATTTTCAAGTTAAAAAAATGAATTGAAACAGAAGTCTGGAACATCCCTATTCATCTTGGTCTGGGTGTTTTCTATGTATATATTTATACAAATAACATGTATTTAAATATATTACGCAGTTATCTAGTACCTATACAACAAGCTTTGCATTGGAACTAGATGGCGCTGTGTAATTTATCCAAAAATATTTACTTGGATGGTGCTACTTCCGCAGCACCGACGTCTTAAAGATGGATGCCATAATTCAAATGTACTCAACCGTTAAATATTTAACCAAATCTCAATAACTCGCCTTTGGGTAAATTAATGTTGTGTTTATATTAATTGGATCGTCGAGAATAACCGTAATCATTACACCGTGATCTGAAATGAGGGTACGGCCGGGATTTCACGGGGACTCGGGGAATTGGCTTAATGTGTAGCTTCAACTATCATCATCATCAGGCTGTATCCACTGCTGAACATATGCCTTCCATAATGCCTTCCACTATATGCGATTCTCCGTTTTCCGCATCCAGCCGCTTCCGGCCGTTCCATTAAGGTCAGCGGTCCATCTAGAGGGAGGACATCCGACACTTCGTCGCCCCATTCGAGGTTTCTACTCTAGAACTTTCCAACCTCATCTGCCATCACTGACTCGGCAGATTGTGACTTTGAGAGTTATTTCGACAATTTTGGTTCTCCGTCGAATTTCTTCGTTCCGGATTCGGCCCCGTAGAGAAATGCCTACCATAGCTCTCTCCATCGCTGTGCATCTTTTCATTTAAGGACCAGCCCAACGGTCAGAGTCCGAGTTTCTGCACCGTATTATAGTTATTTATAAAAAATCCCGGTGGTGTGCATTGACATCAGTGGCATAGATAGCTTGAAAACACTGGCCTCCGCCATAGTACAAATATATAAGTAAGGTAACTTCATACAAACGCACCGAGCGTGGTTTGTATGTGAGCGCGCCCGTACGTATGGCCGTCGCACGCACATACTGACAACATTTAGGGAGGTTAAATGGACCGCCAGTCAAGGCTACGCCGTACGCAAAACCGCTCTCACACAAGATTCGCGCCTGCTGCGCTGACGTTCGTTAACAATTTTAACATAGAGGTACCTATCTACGTCGTATATAACTGCACGTAAAAGATGGCTACAAAGTCGACTAGCCATAAAACATATTGCAGTGTTCATGGATGTCTCAACAGCAATTTGTCAAATCCAAAATTATCTTTCTTCACACTACCTACCGAACAAGAACGGTGAGTACCTATGTGATCTATTACTACCTATATCATACGTAGCTACCTACATACATAATTTTATGTTAGCTATTTACCAGTACCTATCGAAATTGCTTAGTTGGGAAATAGTTCTGGTCCAGATTTGATGTAAAGTTATCTCATTCCTACCTATTTATGTGGATCACTTGAATTCTTGATTTCATTTGATTATGTATAACGTAGGCACAGGAATAAACGTAGGTTTAAATTTATAAATTAGGTAGTAACATCGTAACGACCGTTGAAAAAACCGGACAAGTGCGAGTCGGACTCGCCCACCGAGGGTTCCGTAGGTACGTAGTATCATTATTAAATTTGATATTTTTCATTATAAATAAGAAATAATGCGTCGAAAAAATTAAATAAAATATATTTTGCAATGTGTACATCAAGCCCTTTCATATACCCCATTTGAACTAGTAGTTTCAATTTGAAATTTCGACACCCTATAAAAAATAAAGACCCCCTATTTTTTAAAATCTATTTACAAATGTATAGTTTTGAGATTTATTCCTGTACTTGTAGTCTATAACGATGTTACTTGCCAAATTTCATAGTTCTAGGTCAACGGGAAGTACCCTATAGGTTTTGATTCCCTTGAGTGTGTCGAAATATGCGTTTTTTGCTGAATAAACGGCCGTAACTTTTTTCTACGTAAACTTAGCAGTTTGATTTTTTTTTAACTTCATGGGACCGTAGACCTGAGTATACAGTTCAAATTTCAGCTTGATACCTCCACGCATTCTCGACATAGAAAATCTTGACAGACAGACAGACAGACAGACAGACAGACAGACAGACAGACGGACAACAAAGTGATCTTATAAGGGTTCCGTTTTTCCTTTTGAGGTTCGGAACCCTAAAAATAAAACGTACTTACCTATATACACCGGGAGCCAGACTTTTGTTAACAAAGATAAGATTTATAAATAAAATCGTAATTTGTGTTTCTATGTGTACAACGATTTGCTTGCTTTGTCCTGGCCCCACGGCTCATTAATGTATTGAGTGAGAACTTTCAAGCTTAGCAACCAGGAGGTGTTAGGTTTCAGTGCCGATAGTGAGCCGCTGTGTACATGTTTATGTTAACGTAATTTGAGCCAGTAGGAGCCATGAGCTCGCTACTGGAACTCTTCAGTGGCTAATAGTTAACCCCTCGAGTTTGGGCTCATTAGATTGCTCTTGATGAAGCCTTTTCATTACACTTGGTAACGAGGGTCTGATGATGGAGCAGGACGGAAAACAGTGGAACTCCTGCATTACTGATAGGAAAAATATTCTGTTTGAACTCATATGATCTTCCTGACGAGACCCATTCGTTACACTCGATGACGATGAATCTTTGGGAACTCAGTCACCCAATTAGATAAATAAAAAAACATCATTGACGAGCTTGGTGGCGTAGCGGTCAATGACGCGGCTTCGACACCAACGCTCGTGGGTTCGATTCCCACATAGGACAAACATTTGTGTGCATGAACATGTCTGTTTGTCTTAGTCTGGGTGTTTTCTATGTATCATAAGTATGTATTTACAAAAAAAACCGGACAAGTGCGAGTCGGACTCGCCCACCGAGGGTTCCGTAGGTACGTAGTATCATTATTAAATTTGATATTTTTCATTATAAATAAGAAATAATGCGTCGAAAAAAATAAATAAAATATATTTTGCGATGTGTACATCAAGCCCTTTCATATTTGTCCATTTGAACTAGTAGGTTCAATTTGAAATTTCGACACACTATAAAAAATATAGACCCCCTATTTTTTAAGATCTATTTACAAATATATAGTTTTGAGATTTATTCCTGTACTTGTTTGTAGTCTATAACGATGTTACTTGACAAATTTCATAGTTCTAGGTCAACGGGAAGTACCCTATAGGTTTTGATTCCCTTGAGTGTGTCGAAATATGCGTTTTTTGCTGAATAAACGGCCGTAACTTTTTGCTACGTAAACTTAGCAGTTTGATTTTTTTTTAACTTCATGGGACCGTAGACCTGAGTATACAGTTCAAATTTCAGCTTGATACCTCCACGCATTCTCGACATAGAAATTCTTGACAGACAGACAGACAGACAGACAGACAGACGGACAGACGGACAGACGGACAGACAGACAGACAGACAGACGGACAACAAAGTGATCTTATAAGGGTTCCGTTTTTTCCTTTTGAGGTTCGGAACCCTAAAAAAATGTATTTACGTATGTTTATCAGTGGTCTAGTACCCATAACACACGCTTCGCTTACTTTGGGGCTAGATGGCGCTGTGTAATTTGTCTGACAATATTTATTTATTTATTATTATCATTCTGGTGATGTTGATGTTCTATATGTAGGTGTTTTTTGGCGTTCCGTACCCAAAGGGTAAAAAAGAACCCTATCACTAAGGCTCCGCTGTCCGTCCGTCCGTCCGTCCGTCGGTCCGTCTGTCACCAGGCTGTATCTCATAAACCGCGAAAGTTAGACAGTTAAAATTTTCACAGGTGATGTATTTCTTTTGCCGCTATAACAACAAATACTAAAAAAACTGAAGAAAATAAATATTTAAGGGGGCTCCCATACAACAAACGTATTTCTTTTTGCTCGTTTTTGCTCCCAATTTATAATGGCAATAGGTAGACGCTTGAAATACTTACATAATATTTAGTTATATATTCACGTTAAAAATAAAACAATTATTTAAGGGGGGCTCCCATACAACAAACATGATTGTTTGTCGTTTTTGGCACGGAACCCTTCGTGACCGAGTCCGACTCGCATTTGGCCGGTTTCTTGTTACAGATCCCTAATACTTACTCTACTTAATTTTGTATTTTCTACCTTACTCGTACTTATTTTTTTATATAGAGATTGACTAAGTATTTTTGACGGTTGAATAAACTATTAAGCGACAGCCCTACGTGTTTAGGCTATTATCCTCCGCTCGGGGCTTGAGTTGTCTTACTTATATATTTGTACTATGCCTCCGCGTACCCGTAATCGAGTAGTGTGGTGGAGAATGCTCTAAAACGTTAGATGTAGAGGAGATCCGTGTCCCAACAGTGGGGTATGCTAGGTTGATGCAGACAGGACCAAAGCCACGGGCAGAAGCTAATAAATAATTATCGTTAACTTAAAACTCAGTAGTCAATGATAAATATTTAATAAATGCACTAGTATTCAACCCACAATCGCTGGATAGTGCGCCCGCTACTCGTGCCAATAGAAATACCTCCCGAGAGAATCCAGCACTTTCGAATATATAACACTTCGGAGCGATATTCTAGAAGTACGATCGTTTGACGTGGGAATTATTTATGAGGCGAAACAGAAATGGAAAGGAATTTTTTAGGAATAATCTTTAAAATTTCACTATAAACTGGTTGCACAGTATTCAACTGGGTTTTGGAAATAATAGTAGTTTATGAAACTGTTGCATAATAAGGGTTATTAAAATACGAGCGTGAGTTTATAACATGAGCCGTAGGCGAATGTTATAATAGACTACGCGAGTATTTTAATACCTAATTATGTGCAGTTTCATACACTACTTTATCTAATCTCATGAAATATATGATAATAATATTTTAAATACAACCATGAAGTTAATTTAACAGGTATAATTCTTACTTAATAACCCTTATTAGGCAACAGTTTCATATACTACTATTATTCTATTGACGAATACTTGCGACATAAATTGTAATTAATTTCAATAATAATGATTTGTATATTGGCGACTTAAACTGTATTAATTTTAGTAACTATAATAATTATGCTAGTTATCAACAATAGTTCACACGCCCAAAATCGGGCAGAATAAGTGAAACTCAGCTTATAAATCTGACATCTGTAGTACCTTATTTTTGTGAATAAATAAATTTTATCTTTTTTTTTTAATTTTAAGGCTAAACTCTTTTCGTTCAAACTAGTGCCGTATCGCCTACTGCAAATCATGAATTCGATTAAACAGCACACCATGTGATCTTTGGCAACGGGAGCGAGACGACATGTTGAATTCCTTGCAAGTTGCATCCGGGGTATACTATTCTGATTTGGTAGTAACAAGGGAGAACTACCAAGCTTTGTTCAGACGATTTTGCAATTGATATTATTGGAATCGATGTTAGGTAACAAACTCATTGTTTTAGGACTCTAATAGTGTTAGATATTTAAAATCCGTGGTGCACGGCAGTTGAGCCGTACACTTTTAATGCCTTATTTGCCAAATACTCTCTCCCATTGCCAAGAAACTACCAGAAGCTTCTACTGCTAACTCCTACTAATTTGTTCTGATTAAATTCGTTGTGCAGTTCCAAGGCAGACGTAGTACTACCCCCGGGACTGCAGTGGACTTCACTGTTCATTCCCTTTTTTGGCGGTCGCCGCTGTTAATCCTGGCTACACAGGAGACACAGTGGTGGGAATGTGTGGTAGGCCCCCGTCCCATTATAAAGTGGTTATAGTTACGCTTTGACTCTATAAATCAAGTTCTAAAACAATTGGCGAGTGAACAAGCGTGTCGCAATTATATAAATCGACACACACTCCAATTGTCGAAACATCGATAACTTTGTCGATGATGTTATCGTCATTTTGACATATTATTATTATTTTTTTTTTATACTACGTCCGGTGGCAGACAAGCATACGGCCCGCCTGATGTGAAGCGGTTACCATAGCCATATTAACGCTTGCAACATAAAATATTGCTCGCGCGCCGCCACCCCCGCTGCCAACGCAGCATCTCCTTTCTTTCTTTCTGGTGACCTCACTCACTCGCAGGAACACAACAATCCTCAAGGGAATTGTTATTTGGCTGCGGTATTCTGTGAGGTGGAGGTACATTCCCCAGTCGGGTAGCTTACAATTACGCTCCTTACCTCTCTTTTCGCCAGAGCTTCGTTTGTCACTCAGCAGGGTGCACCACGTGCAGGTGAAGTTGGCTTTGGTTCAAAGATGTTGATGAACCACTTAAACATAGATAAAAATCGATTTCCGTCAATACGAATTTCACAAATAAGCAAACGTAGAGAAATGGCGATGATGGTAGTCCAAGAGACAGCAGCGGATTGACTGAACTATCGTTGGACCGACTGATTTAGTATTTATAGTGTGTTGGGTAACATAACACATGGGTACTTTCTTTCTTTCTGGTGACCTCACTCACCCGCAAGAATACAACTACCCTCAAGGGAATTGTTATTTAGCTGCGGTATTCTGTGAGGTGGAGGTAATTCCCTAGTCGGGCAGCTTAAAAAAATACGCTTTGACCTACATCTCTTTTCGCCAGAGCCTCATTTGTCCGCAGGGTGCACCACGTGCATGTGAGGTTGGCATTGGTTCAAAGATATTGAGTAACTACTTACACCCCAAAACATAGTACTATTTATACACCAAAAAACATAGTATGTAGTTAAAAAATCGTTGTATTATCACAGTAATAGTTAGTATTATTTTACTTATACTGTGATGTAGGCATCAGAGTTTAGAATGTAAATTTTTGATGAGTTAGTAACGTTTTACGTGCAACGAAAATGTGTTACAGAACATTCTAATAGCAACTTTGTAGGGTACAAAGTTGCTTGGCTTGTTGCCCATGTTACAAAATTATAAAAACTCTCTATCAGTAACGTAAAATACATAGAACTAGAACGATCTGCGATATTAAAATTTTAATAACTTATGTCCGACGTGTTTTATCGTCGATCAAAGTTTGGTGGGAAAGGCCATTTTAAAGGTATGAAATTATCAAAAATAAATATTACCATTGTAGAAACAACAAAAAATACTATAACTTTTGGTACGGCACTTGCTACATAAACGCAATATTTAACATAGCTGTCGTACAAATTTCTGATTTAATGCATATAAAATAGCATGGCGTGACGTCATAACGTGGTGGCCTTTTGTATGGAGCGTTTTCGGGATAGTCCAAAATTGTGATCTTCAAGTTATCATATCTCGAGAAGTTTTTATGCTATCGAAGTAATTATTTCACCTATATTTATATTATTGTGACGTCTTTAAATAACAAATCGAAAAAAAAAATTGGATACAAGCCTATTGTTACAAAGTTGCTTCAGGTATTATAATTACATTTTTACGAAAATTGCTCGGACGAAGGAGTATGAAATTTCGCACACTTATAATTTATATACTTAGAGAATGAGTGCAGAATGCTAATATTTTTTTTTAATTATGCAAAGAAATTTTTCTTTCTCATAATTAAAAAATAGATTAAATCAATAAAAAAAATCATCACACACACTACCATGTATTTGACTGACACACACAAGCATTATATTTATATGCTTGTGTGTGACAAATACATCTCTTTAGTCTATTTTGTAATCAAACTATACTATTATTTGTATATAAACTAGTTATTTTGCCATAAAAAAATAGATTACAACCTATTCTCAGACCTACTGAATATACATATAAAATTTCATCAAAATCAGTCCAGCCGTTTCGGAGGAGTATGGTAACTAACATTGTGACACGAGAATTTCATTTATTAGAGACTTCGACCAGTGGGCGACCTAGTTCTAGTAGTTTTACAACATAGAAAACACTCGTCAAGCCATCCATCTACGTCCACAAGTAGTACAAGTTCTCACTTTTTCAGATTACACAACTGAAACCTATCTGAAACCCTTTATCGGCCGTATAACGGAATAATGTGATCCATACGTCTTGGAGCGGCGAAATGAATTCGCGGCTTCGGAATAGATTCATTCTCGTCTAGGGTTGTCACTTCGATAAACGAAACTTAAGTTCTTGACTTATCTTGAATAATTTTATAATCTTGATATTACGGGGGGAAGGGGGGGGGGGGGGGGGATCATGGTTATTAATACACTTTCGATTGTTTAGTGGAGCGACCGGAACGTTTATATGTATATATCCCGACGAAAAGTCCTTCTTGGAAATGAATGGGCTCCAAAACCACTAAACCGATTTTGATGAAACTTGTCACAATTAAAGACCTCGACATGATTAAGGTTAGTGTCGAGAAAAAAAATTTGAGGAACGATCATCAAATACATTTTCCATTGAAAACACTCAGCGAATCTACTCGCTCCACTCAACCTCGATTTCGGCCCTGTGGGCTAGAACCCGGCCTAGCAGTAACAATGTTTAAATACTAATGACATACTTTTTAAATATTGGGTAGGTTAAATAAACAACAATATTACTGCCACTGTGTTAAATGAAATTCCACTTCTGACAAGATGGCGTGGAAGTAGCTCTTTAGAGCCAAAGTCAACCCCACATGGTGCACACTGCTTATAGACCAACGAGGCTCTGGCGAAAGAGAGGTAGAGCATAGTGTATTTATAGCTGCCCGACTGGGGAAGTGTCTCCACCTCACAGAATACCGCAGTCAAATAAAAATACCCTTGATGGTTTTTGTAATCCTGCGAGTGAGTAAGGTCACCAGGAAGGAAGAAGTTGCTGCGTTGGTATCGAGAGACGCGAGTGAAATTTCATGTTGCATGTACTACGTCGGGTGGAAGACAAGCATACTGCTGGTCTTCCACCCGACGTATATTACTTAGCCCCCTACAATTAAAAAAATACTCGGTTTGTCTATCAAAGCATCAAATGGTGGACTTACCAGGGTAATTCCTGCTGCTAACCCTATTTTCAACTCAATCACTAGATTCCTTATCAGCATTGGTAGGAATCACTCGACCATCGACCGATAGGTCAAGAGGATTCAGAAGTTTATGGGATCCTCAAGTAGATTCTTAATTTTATTGTCAATTTAACGTATATGCAGTTGAGTTGGGAAGAACCTTTTATGTTATTTTGCGCTGACGGAAGAGCGGCCGATAGTAACTAGAAAGCGAAAGCTTGTATATAATGAAGGCTTTATATTTGACCTCACCTCCCCTCTCAGACGCATCTGGAACAGTTTGTATGGCGTCGCACGCACACACGCCTATTCTCACTCCGTACAGACGTCATTGACGAACCCGGTGGTTGCTTGGCTGGCAATGACCACTTTGACTCCGAAGTCGCGGTTTCAATCCTTGCGCAAGACAAATCTGTGTGCATGAACAAGGCTGTTTGTCTTGGTCTGGGTGTTTTCAATGTATTATAATGTATGTGCGGCGACCCCGGTAGTCGAATGGCTAACCATGCCCACTTTAACCCCGAGGTCGCGGGTTCAATCACCGCACAAGACAAATATTTGTTTGCATGACCATGTCTGTTTGTCTTGGCCTGGATGTTACTATGTATTACATGTATGTATTTACAAAAAAATGTATTTATGTATTATATCAGTTATCTAGTACCCATATTACAAGCTTTGCTTAGTTTGGGACTGATAGTAATGTGCAATTTGTACAGGAACATTTATTTGTTTATTTTGTTAAGCGCCCTCTACACTCGTCCATGATTCTAACTGTGAATTCATGCCAGAGTTGCGGCCGTGAGATGGCTTTTAAACTTATCCCTCCACAATTGCAAAGCCTTGCAGTTTCCTTTTAATTATTACTATATGGCTGGTTTTTGGTGCACCCTGCTGACTGACAAACGAGGCTCTGGCGAAAAAAGAGGTAAGGCATAGCGTATTTTTTAAGTCAAATTCCAAAAGCTTCCTACTCCTACTAATTTCTTCTGATTAAATTCGTTGTGAGTTCCAAGGCAGCCGTAGTTTTACCCCCGGGACTGCAATGGACTTCATTGTTCATTGCCTTTTTTGGCGGTCGCCGCTGTTAATCCTGGCTACACGGGAGACACAGTGGTGGGAATGTGTGGTGAGCCAAAAAAAATAAAAAAAATGCGTATTTTGTAAGCTGCCCGACTGGGGAAGTACATTCACCTCACAGAATACCTCAAATAACAATTCCCTTTAGGGTTGTTGTGTTCCTGCGAGTGAGGTCACAAGGAAGGGGTATTCCCATTCCTTTCTTTCTTCCCTTTCTTTTTTATCTTAGCCTATAGGCTGGCAAAGGAACGGCGACCCCTTGGTGTTGCTGATTTCCATGCGCCGTGGTGATTGATTTCCACCACATGCTCCACCAGCCAAATGTGAACCAGGTAACAAGGTAACCCACATGCTCGTTTGCCCCCTCGCATATAAAAAAATGGCTACCTACTGGTAACGTGCGAGCTTAAAAATGCATGCGCGTTTGGGCGCAGTGCATCTAATGAGAGTTCTTTGTCACGTGCCAAAAAAAACGAGCGCGAAAGTGCGAAATTAGGCTAATTTACACTCGAGGGTCTCGGTTTTCGCGCCGCGAGTGTAAAGCGCGCTTTATATACATAGGTATAGACTGATAATTACGATGCAGATAAAAATCAAATATGCACGATAAATTCCTTAGAATAATTAATTAAATTTATCAAATAAGTCTAGTCTAGTAACAAAGGGGTCGACGTCCGATTATATAAAACCCTCTAAATTGTACAATCGGGCACAAAACATAGTGCACATAAAACACTATTTCGTATAATAAAAAAATTAAAGGTTTTAAGTCCCCAAAGTAAACTAATACAAAACACCCATATTGACAAGTTCCTTCTTTTTGAAGCATATCTACTTCGCCAATGGTCAATATAATAAAAAAAATGAAAAAAAGAGATATATCTATGGTATAAATAAAACAAAACCGGGTCTATTAGAACACTTAACTAGAGAACGGCTGGACCGATTTACATGGTTTTTGATTCGTTGGATCTGGTGCCTTACCACAAGCTCTAAACGCAGGAATGAAACTATGATTGTTGCGTATTTATCAATGAATTTCATTCATATATTCGCAACCATGATGGTTCCATTCCTGCGTTTAGAGGTTGTGGTAAGGCCCCTGTCCACGTTCCGAATAAGTATTAAAACGTTGGAAAATAAACGAAAAAAAAAACATATTCCCATACAATTAGTGGCACTTGATAAAGGATTGAGATATTTATTGGTTGTCAAATATTAATATCATAAATATGTTTCTCGTGTCAGTATCATAATAAAGTACTGAACTTAATATTTATTTTATATTCATTGTATTACTTTCATAAAATCATATATTTAGATGAACTAATAAGTAACACGACATTCATTGACTATTAGGCGGTACGAAGTTCGCCGTGGCAGCTAGTTATTAATAAAAATGTGCGTCTAAGCGTGCTATATAAATAATTTCTTTCACAAAAGTAAACACGCTATATTCCAGCGAACTCAGTAAACCAATGATGATAGACGATATTCAAATAATGAGTTGAGGTTTTAAAATGTTTACACTTTGGGTTAATGATCTACTTTTCGAGGAAAACAGCAATTTCCAGCAAAAACATTTATTCTCGCGTTTGGGAGTAGGTAAGTTTGTTATTTTTGATGGAAAAAAGTAATTTTAACTATTAAATAAGGTCGGTCAGTATCGAATAAACGGTCTCAGAATTGACTCAGAGAGAGTTCTTAGCCCCACTGACTCAATTTTGTGACTGTTGTTACACCTCAGTAGTACACCCTGGTCACTCCATACTGTAATATGCGCTTCAAGGTCAATATTTAGATATTTAGAGTTTAAAAGTATGCAAACTGCTGATGATGATGATGAGAATCAAAAGCACTTTTGTTCTCGACTGTACAAGACAAACTTCAATCTATACAGTTTCTAAATTTAGGAACACGTGTCTGCAATCCTCTGCACTAGTATCGACCAATTTAACTTGAACTATAGACATAACAGTCACATTTCAATTAGACAACCACATACAATGAAATATACACTATAGTACCATTAGCATAAAGTACAATTTGGTTGTGTAATTTAAGATTAACCGACTAAATTGCACAGTTAAATGTGTGACTGGTCGAAATGTGTATTTAAACTGATATAAATTGATTCGAGTTCTATGTTCGATAAAGTGTCAGCTTTAATAGCTTTAAAACTCCCGTGTACTTTATTTTGAGGTTAGTGAATGTAACGCGTCACGCTCGACTATGTAACGCCCGTTCGAGTAAAGCAGCTCATGTGCGAGACGGAGCGAGAGGTGAAGTTTTCACTTCTGTTGTGTCAAGCCGTGAAGTAAAGCACACACCGGTTTTTTTAAGTATTTTGATTAACTTACTTATTACGGGGTGTAAGTCGCTCACCATTATGTTTAGAGGCAAAGCCAACCTCACCTGCACGTGGTGCACCCTGCCGAGTAGGGAAAAAATTTCGTAATACAGAAGACATTTTTACCTATTTCAATCAATTGTCACAAACGTCAGTTTCGTCGACTTTATGCGAACTAATTGCAGGTGAGACAGTTGGCTCACTATTTGGGTGCACATTTTTGACGTTCGTGTCATATCTAATAGTATTTATAACATCAATGAGTTATAGTCATACCCCAACCGCTCCATACAAATGTCGGGTCGGTAACTACTACATAAATGACGTCTATGCAGAGCGGGTATGAGCGCGTGTGCGTGCGACGCTATACAAACTGTTCCAGATTCGTCTCAGAGGGGAGGTGAGATCGACACGAGAGAGCGGCAGGGAGAGGCCATACTGTACGTAGTACTATTACTTATACTGTGGTATAGTATTAAATTTTCTAACTACTATTAAAAATAATTATTTCTGTCTGGCTGATAACAGACAGTGATTGACATCTAGACATATTTAAAATGTCTAGACATCACAGTGTGTTAAATGCAGATAAAAAAGTAATTTGATGGACGTACGAAATTATTATCGCAACACAATGCCGGTTGCGCCTTGTTTTCAACACAATGGACTCGTAGCTAAATAAAAATAAGGACATTATAATAACATTTTTTCGGCAAACAGTCCAGCAAAATTATGAATAACTAGCTGACTCGCGCAACTTCGTCTGCGTGTGACAGAACGTGTGTGAAGCGTAAGGTTACCATTTGAAAGGTTATAGTGAGTCAATATGCAGCGCACGCAACGGAATACCGCAGCCAAATAACAACTCCCTTGAGGGTTGTTGTGTTCCTGAGAGTGAGTGAGGTCACCAGAAAGGAAGATGCTGCGTTGGCAGCGAGGGTGGCGGGCGCGAGCGATATTTTATGTTGCGAGCGTTAATATGGCTACGGTAACCGCTTCACATCAGGCGGGCCGTATGCTTGTCTGCCACCCGACGTAGTATAAAAAAAAATAACAAAATAGGAAGGAGTATCGGTTCTAACGGATCTGCGACCCCTCGGTGCTGCTGGGCTCTCTCCTTATCTCCATGGGCGGTGGTAATTGCTCTCCATCAACCACATGCTCGTTTGCTCCCCTCTATACATACATATACAGCGTCGCCATAGTCGGGTAAAAATGGTCATCACCGACGCTTGTTTGGTTTAAGTGAATGTAAATTATGCCAATTTTAAAGCAAAACTCAAAATGAACTTCCATTTCGACATTCAACACTTTTTAGTTAAGTCACAACAAGTCACGTTTCTCGCAAACGAGCGTAGTTTTACTAACAATTAGACTATTATAGTTCTTTACTATAGGCTACGGTACGGTAGTATTTAGGCAATGGGGTCATTAAACTAATGAACCCGTTCACATTCTTAGGAGCTGGATGGCATCGTTGCACGGGGCAGTCTAATCGAATACGCAAGTTAAGCAACGTCGATCGTAGCCTGTCCGTGGATGGGTCCGTAGCCGTGGAACACGGCAGTTGTCATTAGATAACAATCGTTATCTAATGGCCAAATCAGTGGCCTTTACGCAGCTTTAAATCACTGACCTCCGTCAACCCGCAGTTGAGCAGGGTAGTGGAGTATGCTCTAAACCCCTACCACCCCCTACGATTGAGCAGTGGGATGAATAAGGGTTGAAACGACGAAAAACACACGAATGTAGGGCATAGCGTATTTTGTAAGTTGCCCGACTGGGGAAGTACCTCAACCTCACAGAATACCGCAGTCAAGTAACAATTCCCTTGAGGATTGTTGTGTTCATGCGAGTAAATGCGGTCACCAGGAAGGAAGCTATTGCTGCGATGGCGGCGCGCAAGCGAAATTTTATGTTGCGAGCGTTAATATGGCTCTACGGTAACCGCTTCCATCAGGCGGGCCGTATGCTCGTCTGCCTTCCGGCAGAATATAAAAAATAAAATAAGTATAATCAGTACGGAATATTTAGTTCGTCAATGCGTCACCTTAAACAATGAGTCCAACCACACGCAACCAAATACAAAGACACACAACAAAAAATATTAAGAAACATTTCCTTGATAAGAAACTGTCAGATATACGTATGTATAAAATCTGAGATTAGCCCTCAGATACATGTGTAGAGGGAGAAATCGAGGGATCAAAGCGGTCAAAACCAGTTTAACTTCGGGGCAAGGCGAGATCTTAATCCGGTTGGATTGTACTCCGTACCCTCTGATTAAAATATTGACGACACGTGTCTCAGTCGAATTTAATTGTCTATCCTCATAATATATGAATAATGTTGGTACTAGTGATTGTTGGCACTTAAAAGAACTTTATTTTTATACTACGTCGAGTAGCAGACAAGCATATGACCCGACTGATGTAAAGCGGTTTAGCCTTAGTAAGAAAAATACATTTACTTAAGTGGAATAGTATAATAAGTGAAGTCGCGTACGTATGTAAGCTGTGGAATAAACTGCCTGTCGAGGTTTTCTCGGGAGACTATAGCATGGGGTTCTTCAAGAAGGGCGTGAAGAGGTTTTTACAGGGACGGCAACTCCTACTAATTTTTTTCTGATTAAATTCATTGAAAAAATGAGCTCCAAGGCAGCCAACTTATATCCCCGGGACTGCAATGGACTTCACTGTTCATTGACATTTTTGATGGCCGCCGCTGTTAATGCTGGGTACACAGGAGACGTGGTGGGAATGTGTGGTGGGCCTACCCCAGGTACCGATATTGAAATGCAAGTAAGGATATTTAGATAGTTAATTGACTCAGGTGTTATTTTGCGGAAGTCAAATTTACAGGCAATTTGATCTACACTACTTTGCGTGCTTCCGCCACCAATTAGTTCATGCAAACTACTACCGGCCGGCACCCACCCACCGGGTCGTCTCTGCTTCAGCTGGAACAGAGACGACCAAAGCAGCCACGGCAGTTACATAAAATAATTGGTGGCGGAAGCTCATTGCCTGTAAGGATATTTATTTCTTTGAAGAATTCCCTAAGCGTGTCCCTAGAGGTATTCCATAAATTAAGCGAATAGCTCTTTTCAGTAAAACCAAAATTGTCTCGATAGAATCGAATATCGATAAGATCGAATAGCCCATGCTATTGATACGAATGAATTGGTAGCAATGATGAATAGATTTCTATGAAATTAGTCGACATCTTAGAAATTGCTTTAATTTCAGTCAATTCACAATCGATCAACCCACGTAATTTCTTGTAATGAACGAATTATTTGACATAAACATATTATTGGTGAATAGCATTATTAAGACAAAATATTTATATATAAATTTTGTTCGAAAAAACGAATCTCTTCTACTTAACCATCTAATGAATCCTTAAACCAAAGGCAACCTCATCTGGCTAACAGACGAAGCTCGGCCAAAGAGAAGTAGGGACAACCTCAATCACTCGCAGGACCACAACAATCTCATGGGGTGTATGTGGTTCATCAACATCTTTGAACCAAAGCCGTCTTCACGTGCACGCGGTGCACCCTGCTGACTGACAAACGAAGCTCTGGGGAAAAGAGAAGTAGGGAGCGTAATTGTAAGCTACCCGACTGGGGAATGTACCTCCACCTCACAGAATACCGCAGCCAAATAACAAGAAAGGAAGGAGATACTGTGTTGGCAGCGGGGGTGGCGGCGCGCGAGCGATATTTTATGTTGCCAGCGTTAATATGGCTACGGTAACCGCTTCACATCAGGCGGGCCGTATGCTTGTCTGCTACCCGACGTAGTACAAAAAAAAAGGGGAATTGTTACTTGGCTGCGGTATTCTGTGAGGTGGAGGTACATTCCCCAGTCGGGTAGCTTACAATTACGCTCCCTACCTCTCTTTTCGCCAGAGCTTCGTTTGTCAGTCAACAGGGTGTAACGCGTGCAGGTGAAGTTGTCTTTGGTTCAAAGATGTTAATAATCCACTTACAACCTAAAGCTTTCTTGCCAATGTTCTAAGAAATAGGTAAAAATATCAAGAATAAGAATAATACTTATGAAAGTGTGTAAGATTTGTATCCAGAGGTAAGTAAAGAACTTTCCTTACTGTCCAGTTACGTTCAGTTACATTGACGACCCCGGTGGTCGAATGGCTAACCATGTCCACTTTGACTCCGGGGTCGTGGGTTCGATTCCCACAAAAGGCAAATATTTGTATGCATAAACATGTCTGTTTGTCTTGGTCTGGATGTTTCCTATGTATTGTATGTATTTACAAAAAAAAATGTATTTAAGTACATTTATCAGTTGTTTAGTACCCATAGTACAAGCTTTGTGCTTAATTTTGGACTAGATGGCGCTGTGTAAATTGTCCAAAATATTATTGTTATTTACAGCATAGTTTATGCGCTGCCCGACTGGGGAAGTACCTCCACCTCACAGAATACCGCAGCCAAATAACAATTCCCTTCAGGATTGTTGTGTTCCTACTCGTGAGTTCGGTCATCAGGAAGAAAGATGTCACTGCTTTGTCAGAGGGGCTGGCAGCGCGCGAGCGATATTCCATGTTGCAAGCGTTCAGGCGGCGGTACGCTTGTTCGCCAACCTTGTATAAAAATATATATATCATACTGTTAAAATAAAACACTTGTACTGTTCCACGTAATTATATTTGTTTTTACCGACCGATTTCGCCGCTAAGGATTATCAATGTTTTGTAGAAACACAAACACCATCTGATTACCTTGATAATGCCTTAGCGACGAAACCGGTCGGTAAAAAAATATCTGCTCAAACCTCAAGCCGTTCTTTAACAGGCCCAATAGTAAATCCATATTATTGCCAACTTCAGTCACATTGAGAGAGCAATGAGTAAGAAAAGAATTGTGGACTTCTGATAGCATTAGAGGACATATATTGCCGGGGATCTTTTGGGGAGCAATTTCTTTTGAATTGCTCGGAATTTGGATTCTTTGAAATTAATGGTCCATTGCTCTTACATAAAAACGATCCCGTTCAAATGTCTGAACATCGATAATTCTAAATCTTTGTGAGAGACGATAGATAAAATATATTACTAGCGCAAAGAATCTCTGTAAGAGGTAGATATTATCTCATTTCTAAATTTGAATAGCCAAAAAGGCGTACGTTGTCGATTTCTGACGAATTAGGGTGAGGACAACCGAGCGTAATTTTGTGAGTTGCAAATCGCGTAGTTCGCTCCGGTTTCATACAAATGACGAATTCATTTTACGTCGTCACTGTACAGTGTACACTTATATGAAACTGGCGTTAATTACGCGGCTCACAACTCACAAAATTACGCTAATTTGGCCTCACCCTTAACAGTTTACGTGGCTAAATTATTTACGATAGTAAAAAAGCTAGCGAATGTTTAGGCATTACCAGACAGTGGTTACTGGAGCCAGGCGAACAAACGCTATACTCTTCGTGATAGCGTCTGCCTTTCGGCAAACGCAACTCTTAGGGATATCGTCTGGTAGACGACAAGCTACTCGTCAGGGTAGCATCTGTCAAATGACAGACTTTGCGGTTCTGAGTAGCGTCTCTCATATGCAAAGATGGTACTTTAAAGGGTAGCGTCTGCTAGACAAACAGACTTTTAGGGATAGCGTATGCCAAATTAACCAAGCCAATCGGACCGCAATGCTACAGTAATATTAACTGCTTAATATTTTTCCGTCCCAATTGACGAGCCTGGTGGTGGAATGGCTAGCAATGGCCACTTTGACTCCGAGACAGCGGGTTCGATCCCCGAACAAGACAAATATTTGTGTGCATTAATATTTGTATTGGACTGGGTTCTCTGTATTTCTGTATGTACTAACAAAAAAATGTATACAAGTATAATAACAGTTATCTAGTGCCCATAGTACAAACTATGCTTAGTTTGGGACTAAATGGCGCTGTGGAAATTGTCCAATAATATTTATTTATTTCTTTAATGTTTTATTCAATATAACAAACTTGAGGAATTAATTTAATTAATTCCTAATAAGTTCTAACGATATAGCGAAATACAAAATTGGATAAAATAAACCAATAAACAAATCCGTCAATCAATAATGCTAAAATACATACAGAAACTAACTTACAGATTCTCATCTGTTTGACGTGTAATGATTATATAGTGCGGGATATAAAAAATGTAAATAACTAAGATATCGTGGACACTTTAGATCAAGCTTTAGATAAACTAAATAATCGAAATTATATGTTTAATATCAATAAATTTCATTAGTGTACTTTAAGTATTTCAATATTAACACTTTCATTAATTTAATTTTTTTGATAAATAATTACTTAAAGAAATGATAATCTGACTCCGGCAATGACACCAATAATATGACATAAGCGAAATGGCGGTTGGTTAGCTGGTTGAGTATATAAATTTAGGAGTACATTAAAACAAATAGTGAGTAAACAAATCGATAGAATCACTCAAACCTCCGGCGAAAGTAAACATCAAGTTATAAATCGGTCAAGTGAAACACGAACGTGTGTCACGCTATGTAACAGAGTTATTAATGTAATGGCTTTTGAAAATATAATTATATACTATTAAAATAAACAGAATTCGAGATAATTAAGACATTAATTATTAATTGCTAAAATGTTTTTCCTCTCTTAAAGATTAAGATAAAATAATAAGATGGATAGGAAAAACATTATCTTATGAAGAAGAAGAATAACATTGATTTGCACACGATTTTCAATTTCTCTTAATAAATAAGAAGCAATTTTGCATTTAATTTCGACTTAAAAGATAGGGTAAGGCACTTCTTATTTATTTAAACAGCGTTATAACTAACAAACATGTCAAACAGACACAATTATTATATAGACTAAATGGTCCCAATTCAGTATAAAAACCGAAACCTGTAGCAGACCCGATACTGATTTTCAGTTAGGACCAGTTGCGACATCACGGACAGAGATGCTCTAAAACAAGAAACAACATTAACAATAGGCTATTTTCCAATGTTTGAAAATTGTATAAATTATTTAACATTATCGTAAAATACACAAAACTATAAAGATCTGCAAACTTTCATTCTAATATCTTCAGTCAAACTTTTTTTAGCGTCGATCAAAGTTTGGCGGGAAAGTCCATTTTAAAAGTATGACATTATAAAAAAATAATATTTCCATTGGAGAAGCAATAAAAAATGCTATAACTTTTATTATGATACTAATTACATAAACGCAATATTTAACATAGCTGTCATACAAATTTCTGATTAGATGCATACAAAATACAAACCTGTGACGTCATAACTCAGTAGCCTTTTGCATGGAGCGTTTTCGGGAAAGTCCAAAATTGTGATTTTCAAATTAGCATATCTCGAGAGATTTTTGTGCTATCGAAGTATTTCTTTCACCTATGGTTATATTATTGAGACGTCCCTACATATCAAACCGAAAAAAATGTTAGTCAAATAGCCTATTATACACAAAATAGAAGATAAGTTAAAATAACAAAATACATATGTTTATCTTATCTTATTTATATTATCTTGAAATGTGTCTAGTGCTGCAGCACCGGTGGCACGTTGACCCTCTTGGATCTTTTGTGCACTCCTTATTATTTAGTAACCCTCCCCTGACTGTCTGGATGGATACTCCATGTACTTCAGTACGCTTTTAATTAGGCAGAGCCTGTAGTCCTGTGAGTTTTCCGATTGAATATTGTGATTCCAAAAATTGGTCTTAAAGTTGACCTATCTTCAGCTTAGTCAATAGAGCTCTAGGATTTCTATTAGCTAAGCAGTAGTACTTTTTAGATATTCGCATTTAAAAAAACGATAGTAATCGGCTTGAGCTTCGGCAGTAGGGCCCCAGATCCGGATACACTTTTCTTAGGATTTCCATTCGTTTGCTAGCTAGGGCATCACATTGACACATCACACTTTTTGGAGTGTAAGTGGTTCTTCAACATCTTTGAACCAAAGCCAACTTTACCTGCACGCGGTGCACCCTGCTGACTGACAAACGAAGCTCTGGCGAAAAGAGAGGCCCTACCTCTCTTAGCGTAATTGTAAGCTACCCGACTGGGGAATGTACCTCCACCTCACAGAATACCGCAGCCAAATAACAATTCTCTTGAGGGTTGTTGTGTTCCTGCGAGTGAGTGAGGTCACCAGAAAGGAAGATGCTGCGTTGGCAGCGGGGGTGGCGCCGCGCGAGCGATATTTTATGTTGCGAGCGTTGCGAGCGGTAACCGCTTCACATCAGGCGGGCCGTATGCTTGTCTGCCACCCGACGTAGTATAAAAAAACTAAGTGTTTAATGGTCTCGTAAGGTCCCTTGCATGTTCTGCATTCTGGGCTGTCGACAAATCTATTTTTTTACCTATAGATGCGTTCTACCAGCCTCCATTGTCGCAAGAAGAAAGGTAGGTAAATTTTTTTTGCCCGGCATTCAGTCAGTCCCATTTTAATTTTTATCGTAGCATATATGAATTGTATTAAGAACCATTACTGTCCACCTGAACATCAAATCATACATAGTGCATAATACCTTGGCAGACTCCTGTATGCGTAGTAGTCCACATTAAGTGCTCTTGGATTACTCAAAGATATGCTAATTGCATACACTCATTTAGTGGTATGGACTCTGGTATTTGCTTAGATAACACTAATCTGTTTGTAATTATGTATTTGATCCCATTTCTCTGGTAAATATGGTAAGTGTTTGATCTGACTCATTGTTTGAATGCTCAATGGTAGGAATTTTACGATTTTAGAGACGCCTTTGATGTCGTAAACCAATTATAGGCCAAGTTACTGCTCACCACAAATAAGCTCTTTGTAAATATTTAATTCAGAGTTTTTACAGGGTCGGCAACGCGCGTGTGATGCCTCTGGTGTTACAGGCGTTCACAGGCTATGGTAACTGCTTTCCATCATGCGGGCCGTATGCTTGTTTATCACTTAAGTGATCAGCGATGTTTCAGAAGACCAGACGATTATTTCGCTATTAAACGTAAAAAATACTTCTCGATGGCAAATTACATGGCGGGATAAACGGATTTAACCTTTAGTTTCGCGTAGTGTTTATGTTCTTTTTTGGTTGGCTGGCCGGAAATGTTATGGGCCGCTTCTCCATCCTACTATTCTTTGACATCAGTAAAAAGTAATCTATGTTCTGACGACCATAAAAACTTCGATTTAATTCAATCAATTTATCTTGATTGATCATGATGCGAGAAGCGTTGCATGATTGCGTTGACGATCAATAATCTCACTTGATTGTGGCTGGGTCATGCGTGTACAATTTTTTAAATCATTTTTAATATACCGTTTGCATTGTTTCTTACTGAATTTTTTGTACTGCAAAAGAGATAAATTGACGACTGTTTTATAAAATTAGTACAATTTTTATCATCATCATCATCATCTCAGCCATTGAAAGTCCACTGCTGGACATACGCCTCCCCTCTAGATCTCCAATAAGACCGGTTGGAAGCGGCTTGCATCCAGCGCGATCCTTTATTTAATAATTTAATTTTTATCATATTCCAGATATTTTAAACAAAATTAATAAAGGTTAATATCATCATCTAAAATTGTGAAACTAAGCCACTATTATACTGACTTAGCGACTAAAATTGATATAAAACATACCGAACCTAACCTAACATAGTATTTCTGTCGCCCGTTTAATATTTTTAGTGGGTTGTTATTATTTTCCATTAATAAATAAATATTTCTGGACAATTTATACAACGCTATCTAGTCCCAAATTAAGCGCAAAGATTATACTAAGGGTACTAGACAACTGATAAATGTACTTAAATACGTTTTTTTTTAAGTACATACTTATAACACATAGAAAGCACCCAGACCAATACCGACAGACATGTTCATGCATACAAATGTTTGTCTTGTGCGAGGATCGAACCCGCGACCTCGGAGTTAAAGTAGGCCTCGTCAATTGATTATATATCTTCCTTATGCAAGAATCATTTCATATTTTTTTACAACGTCGTTTGGGAAACAAGCAAAGGGCCCGTCTGATGTGAAACGGCTACCGCAGCCATATAAACGAACGAACGAACCCATGAAATGAACCGTCAACGCAGCAACTCCCTCCTTCCCGATGATCTCACTCACTTGCCTGAACACAGCAGCTCTCAAGGTAATTGTTATTTGGCTGCGGTATTCTGTGAGGTGGAGGTATATAAGCAGCTTATATCTATGCTATGCCCTACCTCTCTTTTACCAGAGCTTCGTTGATATATCAATAGGGCGTGTACCATGTGCAGGTGAGTCTACTTTAGCCCAAAGATGGTGGTAAGCCACTTACACACGATCATTGTAAAAAACTATATGGATCAGTAGTTCTTGAGTTTAACACGTCAGACAGACACACAGACGCAGCGGGGGAATTTTACTAGTGTAGCGACAATGATTACGTACCTAATTCACCGACAGACATGACAAACTACATTTTACTATACATATATATACTTATGAATAAATTAAGGTTTCGTTCAATAAAACTTAAAACTTTTTAAAGAAAGTTTTTAACAAGCTTTTGTTTGAGGTCGTTTTCATTCAAACGAGCTTCGAAAGCTTTAGTAAACTACGAGTACGTAAGTAGCTTAGGTGAGGAACTTAACTTCGACGTTATAGTAGGTTACACCTGTGACATTGCCACGTTATTCTGGGTTCCGTATCCTCATCAAAAGCTCTCGTGAAGAGGTACAGGTAACTCACCATCATTTTTACAGCACGCCGGGATGAAAGGGACAAAAAGCACGCCGGGATGAAAGGGACAAAAAGAACGATAAACTTGAATGAGATGGATATAATGAGAAAGAAAGACTGGAAAAAAATGGATGTATTGTATGAAACAAGAAAGGGGTAACACTAGATATAAAAAGGAATTGAATAAAAACACATATATTGCGGTGGCCTAAAATATCTTTTTTTTTATACTACGTCGGGTGGCAGACATGCATACGGCCCGTCTGATGTGAAGCTGTTACCGTAGCCATGTCAAAACGCTGAAAACATAAAATGTCGCTCGCGCGCCGCCACTCCCTGGTAACTCAGCATCTCCATCTTTTCTGGTGACCTCACTCACTCGCAGGAACACAACAACCCTCCATGGATTTGTTATTTGGCTGCCGTATTCTGTGGGGTGGAGGTAAATTCCCCAGTCTGGTAGCTTACAATTACGCTCCCTACCTCTCTTTTCGGCAGAGTTTCGTCTGTTACTCAACAGGGTGCACCGCGTGGAGGTGAAGTTGGCTTTGATTCTTGATGTTGATGAACCACTTACACCCAAAAAAATGTGGCAATATGATGAATCAACATGCCACATGGGTCAAATTTTTTACATTTATTTTAGTTTTAGGTACTTTAGTTTTATAGTTGTTATATTCTGTTACATATTTATGTAATATTTTGTAAATATACAATACAATATTCTCGTCTTTTTTGGGTCATTGATTTACGAATACACGGCAAACATTTATAATGAGAATGGTGATTGCTTTATTTATTATTATTATTCAAAATTTAACTTTTAAGGACTGTTTGATCGTATTGCCGAACTATTTTCTAAATTGGAAATGTTATATACTGCTCATTTTAAGTGAACTGTAACTTGTTCTTATGAGTAATAAAGATCTTTAAACCGAAATATATATTTATAAATATTGTTGTTTTTGTATCAATATGACATAGAGCGGTGTTCTGCAAAGTGCGTGCCGCGGCACACTGGTGTACCGCGGTGATTAGTTGGTGTGCCTCGGAAAAATAAGGTTATCTCATAAAGCTAAATAGGTGGACTTAAAAAAAATTCTTAACGCAAATAAAAACTGATTTTTCATTTATGATGTACCTCCAAAAAAAATTGTTTACCTAGATGTAGGTACTAGTGATGTAACGAGTATTCGTATTCACATTCGCGAATATTCGCATATTTCTCAACATTCGCATTCGTCGCAATTTTATACGAATGTTATGCGAATATGAACGTCCTAAAAATAATTAAGATTATCAACTACAAAAAGGCAAATTAAATAGAGAAATAATTCTTATATATTTATTTCAAAACCTTATCTTCTGTTAGGATTTTTTGTTAACTAAACAATAAACATCACTCGTAAATCAAACAGAAATCGGCCTTCTTCGGGTCGGCTCGACAATGCTCGGAAGTAGATGCAAATAATTACAAATGTGTGCGTGTAACTCGCGCGCCAACTAAGCTGTCAAAATAACTTAGCAAAATAAAGCCATAGATAAATGGCGCCAAATACAAAAGTCAATATTCGTATTCGCATTCGCGAATATCGACGTCAGATATTCGCATTCGCATTCGCGAATGTCTAGAAATTGACATTCGTTCCATCACTAGTAGATACCCTAAAGACAAAAAGTTTGCGGTACACTGACATAGAGACCGATGAATTTTAATGTAAATAGATTTAATGAGAAAGGAATACCAAAAAAGGTTAAGAAAGGGGTAACTGTCATATCAACAGTTGCTGTTTTGCAGTTGCAGTTCACGGCTGATAAAGCGGAATGGAAGAAAAAGACATGTTGCACCGAGTGCGTCCGGAATGACAATTTTAGGAGAACAGCATTCACCAGTAAAACCCATGATGTCGGTCGATTTCAGACTATATTAGCTAACCCGAATTCCGAGGATGCCAAGAAATTATATTTTTTGGCAAAAATAGCGTTATCTAAATAATCCCTAGACATATGTTTTACTACTCGTTTCGCCTATCTACTCGGAAGTGAATTTGTTTAAAAATGTAAATGAGCTGTGGTTTATATGGGGCGACATAGTCGTTAAACGACAAAGCCCGTCACAATAAAGAAAAAAAAAAAAAAAGACTCCAAATAATGGGAAAAATGATTACGATTCAACATGGTTGTTAACTATTTAAATGAACACGAGATTTCAATCAACCCAGACGCCATTAGTTAAAATTCAAAACACCCTTGCGTGGTTGATTGCAGTGTGTTTCAGCCACTGTCAGAAAATGCATATTAGGGGTCCGTAGACCGTGGGGTTGCAAGGGTTTGTTTCAATAGATAAATTCTTGGGTACGTCGGACTTGACGATTGGCTGCCTATTACACAGTAGCATCTTGCAAAATAATGATCATTATTATTATATATTATTTTTTATTTTATTTGTGTAGGTAGGTACCTGTCTAGTTTAACTGACCAGAGAGAAAATATTAATAAATAATAATAATAAATATTTCTGGACAGTTTACACAGCGCCATCTAGTCCCAAATTAAGCGCAAAGCTTGTAATATGGATACTAGACAACTGATAAATGTACTTAAATACATTTTTTTTTTGTAAATACATACTTATAATACATATAAAATACCCAGACCAAGACAAACAGACATGTCCATGCACACAAATGTTTGTCTTGTGCGGGGCTAGAACCCGCAACCTCGGAGTCAAAGTATCCATTGCTAGCCATTCAACCACAGGGCTCGTTTTATTTTACTCATGTAAACTTCTTTCTTCTTCATAATAAATAATTAACAATCACCAAGATTTTAATTGAATTAATTTTATTATATAGATCGGAATAAGGATAATTCTATTGTTTAAAAAACTGACATTTAAATATTAGGATTTTATGGTATCTTATTTTAATGTACTAAATAATAGTTTGCATGCCTGCATTTTTAAAGCAATGTACAGCTAACAAACAATTTTCAGCCGTGGCCTTATATGTATCTAAATGACGGTATATGTGCAAATAAAGAATTTCATTTCATTTCAATCCTTTACCTTAAAAATATATATAATTGTTAGATTGTTTAAAATTATGTTTTTTATTGCATATAAATTATACAGTACAGGTAGTATACATAATATAGTTATGCAAAGACGAGCTTATCTCTATTAGAGATCTTTTCCAGATAAATTGTGCTTTGCAACTGTTTGTAACATTAAATTAATTAGATAAATTAAACGGGTCACTCACGTCTTTTTGTCGGAAAAGCCGACTAGTTTCGATCTCAAAAGGAGACCTTCTTCAGGGCGAATGTCCAGACACGTCCACCCTTTGTCTCTCGCGCCGGACACCATGTCTTTGTAACATGTGGTCTCTCAGTGTATCAATTTAATGTTACATTAATTGAGTTTTAATTTTAATTTCTTAGTAAATGTTAAGTAGCCGAGAACCGTTCTAGTAAATAAGATACGTAATTAATAAAACAAAAGGCAAAATTTTAAAGTAACATAAAAAAATCGTCAATGAACAATTAAATAAATAATACAACTTCCAAAATTAGGACAAAAGAAACGTTAAAACTTGGCAAAAACTAAGCTAATCAAATTTGCAATGGTAATTTTTGCTAATAACATTCATATTTCATTGTAACTTCAGTATTTTTTCAGTGTAATAAACTGTAAAAGTAACAGCAATGTCGACGACCTGAAGATTGCGGTTAAACGTTAAGTTTTCTTTCGTGTATTCGTGATATTAGTAACTTGAAATGTTTGTGTTTTCGATTCATCATACATGATCATACTCCACACCAGCATTGTCAGACGTCCTGATTTTGGCGAGATATCCTGCTTCTTTAGAACTAAAGCACATGGTACTAATATTTATAGGATACAATAGGTTATTTAACTGATTTTTTTCGGTTTATAATGTAGGAACGTCTCAATAATATAACCATAGGTGAAAGAATTACTTCGATAGCACAAAAATCTCTCGAGATATGTTAATTTGAAAATCACAATTTTGGAGTGTCCCGAAAATGCTCCATACAAAAGATTACTGAGTTGTGACGTCACATGTTTGTATTTTGTATGCATCAAATCAGAAATTTGTAAGACAGCTATGTTGACAGCTATTTCATACTTTTAAAATGGACTTTCCCGCCAAACTTTGATCGACCCTAAAATAAGTCTCACGGAAGATATTAGAATGAAAGTTTGCAGATCTTGATAGTTTTGTTTATTTTACGATATTGTTAAATAATTTATACAATTTTTGAACATTGTCAAATAGCCTATTAAACTAACATGTAATAAATACGAGTACATTGCAAACCTAACCTAACCTATTTTGCACATCAAAAATACTTATTGCACATCAAATGCAGGATTGATGTGCGACCAGAAGGCCAATTCTCGTAAATTTTCTACGAACGCAGATTGAAAGTTGACCGAATCGAGATTGAATTGTGAATTGACTAAAATTATATACCTACTTGATTTAATTAAATAATTATTATCAATTCTTGTTGTTGGCAAAGTAACATTCTTAGTTTGTTTAATTTTCACTCATATTTCGATATAATCCCGCTTACTAGTTACTTACTTAGATCGAGACTGGATCGAAACTGAATTTTGACTATATTTTAATTACGAGAATTGCCCCTCTGATTAATTTGATGTGCAAATCAGATTTTTTTGTGGATCAATTTAATATTTTCCTTATTTATCTGTGACTAAACATAACATCCCGCGCGGGACACCACATGTCCCGCTGATGGCGGTGGACGCCAAAATTATGATTTCATCAACTATAATTAATGGACGCAATGCCAGAATTTGAATCTTTAGAAAAATATAAGAAATTTATTTTATTTATATTTTTTACATAAAATACTTATTCTATCAAAAAAAAAACTCTTATCTAATGAATATATTATTATAATTTTCTTGTGGTTCCGCTTTTTATAAAACGTGTCCCACTTTTTTGACTTGACAACGTCTTATAATTCGATGGAGCTGGCTGCACGCACGAAAAAACATGACTCATGCGGCGTTACCTCACTCTGAGGCGTTCCATTAAAATTTTCTTTTGAAAAATGCAAACATTCCATCAGTATTTTCTTATGACGTTGTCACGTTCAACTATCGTCAGTAAACCGACTTTACAGACAACCGATTTTTTACTTTCAAAAGTTAAAAATCCCACTTTGATCCAAAATAATAAATCTGGCAACGCTTCTCCACACTGAATACAGTTTAGTTTCTATTTCCTGTGGCATAATAACGTCATCTTAGTCATAAAGATGTGTATGCCCGCAAGGCCCGCAACTTTGTTCACTGAGATTGGACTTCAAGTTTACCTAGCTATAAGTTCGCATAACTTCTGGTAAGCGATTTTCAAGAAGTAAAGTATGTTATATGAATTTACAAGCATTCGCTGTTAGTTTCCTAAATTGGTTCAATAATTTTGATGCTTAGCGGCCACAGACAAACACAAAAACAGATTATGTATCCATCAATAGAACCCTAGACGAGATTACTTTAAAAAACAATCGATACGGTGTGATACACAGTCGAGCTAGGGCTGACGAAATATCAAACAGAATACGGAGGGTATGAAACGCTAAAATAAAAGGGATTATAGGGGAATTACGTTGCCATAGCAACCGCTTACCCTAGATAATAACGGCGCAAGTTGCGTAAAAAATATTACGAAGTCAAATTTGAGACGGCAGCGAGAAATTTTGGAAGTTTCTTTGGTAATAATTTCGCATTTTTATTGCAATTCAACAATGCTGATTCTATTTACATTGAGCAGTCATTCTCAAACTGGACGGTAAAGTCTCATTTATGGGTGCTGGGGGGAAATAGAAGTCTTCAAAAAAATGGGATGTGGTTGTGTCATGAACACGGCCGTGTGTTGTACGTGAATAGGTTATATGTACTAAAGTTATCTCAAAATGGCAGCGCTTCCCCCTCCCCCGCACGCGTTGTTCCATTTCCATAGTCCTTATTTAGCGTAATGAATTCTTTGATCTTTTATCTATCCAGTGGTGTGACTGAATTTTGGATGGAGATGATAGATTTGTAGTTGCAACACCAAACTGTATCCCCCAATTTTGTTATCATTCGTTTTTTTATGGAAGCGTTAAAGGCTTATACACATCAAAAAATCAGTGAGCATTGAGAGGTTTAGATAGCTGTTTAAAATAAAATCTTTTAACTCTTGATTTATAGGTTCCAGGGACTTCATTTTGGTTCATAACTTTTTTCAATAGGCGGAGCTTTCATCAATGATCTGGCCGAGGTAGGAGCTGGCATTACGCGAACGCATGTCAAAAAGATTGAAAACAATCGGAGTCGAACGGACTCCAACCCTACACTTTTTGTAATAAAAAGTCGTCGTCAACCCTTAATCGTCCCATTGTTGAGATACTGGTGTCCCCTCATTCGAAAGAGTTTAGAACATACTCTACCACACTGCTAACTGCGGGTTGGCGAAGGAATAAAAACTGATTTTATCTTAATATGGAAATTTAATGCGGGATGCACCCCCTTATTTTATCGACAACCCTTGCTCATCCCACTGCTGGGATATGGGTCTTTCGTCAATCGAAGTGGTTTACAGCATACCCCACCACGCTGCTCAAATGCGGGTTGGTGGAGACCCCCCTTTTTAACCGACTCCAAAAAAGGAGGAGGTTCTCTATTCGGCTGTATACGTTCTGCACCACGAGTCCGACTTTCTGGCTATATTTGATTGAGTATACTTCCAGATTGGTCCCATATTTTTTTCATCATCATCATCATCAGCCTGTACCTAGATACATAAATGTAGAGTAATGTTTCAAGAGTTAATTTTAGATTCAAAATTGGTCAGCGTAGAAGAAAGTTTGAGAACTTACGAAGGAAAAATTTTGTATTCACAGCTAGGTTATTATTTTCTATCTTTATACCGTATGCCACAAGATGGGGATCCCGTTTGCTTACAAAGGCACGATATTGAATACAAAGCACAATAGCGTAATATGGAAAGGAATAATCTCGCTACGTAAAACGGAACACAAGGTTCGCGTCTGTGTGGGCTTGATAGATAGATCCGTTCGTGTGTAAAGGATCTTTTTATACTTCTATGGTGACAAAACAAAGGATATAAACCGCGTGATTGTAAGCAGTTATTCGCATTCGCTCTCAAAAATAATAGATTAACTTTCGTAACATTTACGTTTGTTAGGAAGTTTTGTCAAAATTGATAGACCAGTCTCTTGTTCGTCCGTACATTATATTTTTTCATATTATGAATTTAATTATATACTAGCTTCCACCCGCGGCTTCTCTCGCATTATTATTTTATTAATAAAACCCTATGCCCTTCCTAATACCTTTGAGAATTTTTGTTCTTCATAAAATTCTTAATAATTGCAGGATTACCTAAATGCTGTCAATTTTAAACCTGCCTGTAGCTTACCCACTGCTGGATATAGGCCTTTCCCAATGCTTTCCACCATATGTGATCCTCCGCTTTCTGCATCCATCCGCTACCAGCCACTTTTTTGAGATCGTTGGTCCATCTAGAGAGGGGGCGCCCTACGCTTCGTCGCCCCATACGTGGCCTCCATTCTAGGACTTTCCTCCCCCATCTGCCATCACTGACTCGTCGTATGGCAGTCTAATTTTGTCTAATAATACGAGTAAAAATTGTGTTGTAACAAATAACATTTTTTATTAGAATTTTATGTGAATAAATGTGGTTGTATAGTTGATCATATAAGTTATATAAACTATAATAGTAGATTAACTATAATAGTAGGATAGAACTATAATAGTAGTTGGCAAGGGAAGGATCAAGCAAAAACTTTTTGGGACCTGAACCCTTTGTAGGTCTCTCATATGGGACAGTAATTGGGTCTATAAATGGCAGGGCAAAGTCGAGGCATCAGGCTGAATGGAAGGAAATGAGTGGAATGCTACACTCCAAAGAAACCATTGGCGAAGGTACAATGAATTGGTACAGACATGTTGTACATAAATATGACAGCAAACGGATGCGTCTGATGCTTGGGGCACTAACGGGCCATTATGCCTATCAAGGACACCTATACAAAATGAGACGTGTTGATAGCCCAGAGTGCAGAACATGCAAAGGGTCTAACGAGTCCATGAAACACTTGATGTGTCAATGTGACGCCCTAGCCGGCAAACGAATGGAAATCCTAGGAAAGGCATACCCGGACCTGGATGACTACAGACTCTTCCTAATAAGCAGCATACTGAAGTACATGGAACATGTCTCCAGACAGTCAGGGGAGAGTGACTAAAGGATTAGGGAGAACACAAAAGATCCATGAGGGTCAATGAAGGTATTATTACAAGCATTCCTATTATTATAATTATGTAATGTTATATGGCAATATTCGTGTTGTTAGGTTGAAGTTTATCTTAAAACAGTAGGTATGGACAGCGACAGGTAAGAAATTGAATTAATAAACATAAATAGAAATTATTTATAACAAGAAAAGAAAAATGCCTAAAGTCCATTCTTTCTGGTGAATACAAAAGAATACCAAAATAAATCTATTTGATTAGGTTAAATCAACTTAAGTTGGCTAATAAAAAATAACGTGCACATAATAGTAAGTAATTTCAACGGAGACATGAAGTTTGTCGAGACTCGAGAGTGAAGAGGCCTTGGACGAGAAGTTAGTTTGTTACGTCCTATTTGTTTATATCTCGGGAACTTGACGCGTTTGATGAGACGTCGTACATAATAATGTTATTTGTGTTATTTGACAAACTCTAGGTCACGTAGACTTCGATGAGAATGAATAGAAAAGTTTTATTATGAGGAAATCTAGAAAGTTTATAGATACAAGAGATAAATGGGGTTTTTCAAGAAAGGCGTGAAGAGGTTTTTACAAGGTAACTCGTGAGTGATACCACTGGTATTACGAGCGTCCATAGGCTGAGATAACTGCTTCATCTGGCAGATGCCATGCTTTTTTTTGTACAACTAAGGTGGAAAACAAGTATACAACTTGATTTTAAAACAAGTATACAACTTGTTTTTAAAACAAGTATACAACTTGTTTTTAAAACAAGTATACAACTTGTTTTCCACCTTAGTTGTATAAAAAAAAAAACCGGACAAGTGCGAGTCGGACTCGCCCACCGAGGGTTCCGTAGGTACGTAGTATCATTATTAAATTTGATATTTTTCATTATAAATAAGAAATAATGCGTCGAAAAAAATAAATAAAATATATTTTACAATGTGTACATCAAGCCCTTTTATATGATACCCCATTTGAACTAGTAGTTTCAATTTGAAATTTCGACACCCTATAAAAAATATAGACCCCCTATTTTTTAATATCTATTTACAAATGTATAGTTTTGAGATTTATTCCTGTACTTGTAGTCTATAACGATGTTACTTGCCAAATTTCATAGTTCTAGGTCAACGGGAAGTACCCTATAGGTTTTGATTCCCTTGAATGTGTCGAAATATGCGTTTTTTGCTGAATAAACGGCCGTAACTTTTTTCTACGTAAACTTAGCAGTTTGATTTTTTTTTAACTTCATGGGACCGTAGACCTGAGTATACAGTTCAAATTTCAGCTTGATACCTCCACGCATTCTCGACATAGAAATTCTTGACAGACAGACAGACAGACAGACAGACAGACAGACGGACAACAAAGTGATCTTATAAAGGGTTCCGTTTTTCCTTTTGAGGTTCGGAACCCTAAAAAGCATGGAAAATATTTTTCCGCGATTTTGAACTAACAATTTCATATAAATTTATAACCTCGTGGACAACCATTATTCATCCCACTGCTGGGATACGGGTTTCCCCTCAATCAACAACAAGGGTTCAACCCGCAGTTGAGCAGCATGGTGGAGTACGCTCTAAACCTCTTCGATTGTAGGGGGACCCGTATCGCAACAGTGGGGTGATTATGGGTTGATGACGTAAAATGGAAATATTAATATAAGTTTTACAACAAATTTATCTCTATTATCATATTTTCGTTCTATTTAAACGATTAAAACAAAGTGAAAATTGGGCAAAACTAATATTGTGGCGGCACATGCTGGAAGCCGTTCACGCGCCCTCATTTTCAATTTAATTTTTAGTTATAACGAAAAAAAAAATATTGTAGATTTGTTATATAAGCAAAATTTTGTATTTCCATTTCATGTCATTTTTCCAATAACGCCATTTTACCACTTTGGTTGTCAATATCCATTATCCATATCCATTTGATGTAAAACAATTTGTCAAAAATAAATAAATATTCCTGGACAAATTACACACGGCCATCTAGCCCCAAACTAAGCAAAGCTTGTACTATGGGTACTAGATATTATACTTAAACAGATTTTTTTTTGTAAACTCGTACATACATATAAAGCACCCAAACCAAGACAAATATTTGTCATGTGCGTGCATCTACCTCGCGACCACGGAGTCAAAGTGGCCGTATTGTTGGCCATTCGACCACCTGGCTCGCCAATAATGATACACACCAAAATACATAGTCTAACTAAAGTATACATATTAATAAACCTTAAACACACATACTAAGAACGGCAGTTACCTGAACATAATTCGTACACAGCATAGTAGAATCAGCACGCAAGCACTGCCTCAGCGTCCCTCGAGACCCCTATAAATTTACAACTCCTTCGCCCAATCTTGCCACAGCCTAATTATTACCGCCGAAATACACCCGTTTGAATAGTTTATACGTTGGGTTTGTAATAGAAATTTAGGGTTGTCACTACTTTGTCGCTGAGTTTTAAGTCCTTAAAGTTATCAACGACGATTTTGCAATTCATATTATTGGAATTGATGTGTTAGGTAACAACTCAATGTTTTAGGTCCCCAATAGTGTTAGATATCTAAAATCCGTGGCGCACAGCAGTTGAGCTTCATTTGAGTAGCCCTCTCTTTAGGCTTTCAATGCCTTATTTGCCATATGGCTGTCTGTCACATTGCTAAGAGAAGTCAAATTCCAAAAGCTTCTTAATCCTACAAATTTCTTCTGATTAAATTCGTTGTGAGTTCCAAGGCAGCCGTAGTTTTCCCCCGGAACTGCAATGGACTTCACTGTTCATTGCCTTTTGTGGAGGTCGCCGCTGTTAATCCTGGCTACGTAAGAGACACAGTGGTGGGAATGAGTATTGGATCCATATACCGTTTAAAAAAGGACCATATTCGTCCACTCATGGGTTTTAGTTTACGCCCTCCGAAGCACGGAGAAGCTCGAGATAATATACTTAAACTCATCCATAGACAGGCTGCAACGACGCCAACAAGCTCCTGGGCTATTACTATATAGTAATAATAATAATAGGCCTGGGATAGTGAGCCATACATAAACATAATTCGATATCATGACTTCCAAACGTTATTTCGCCCAGCGTTTCGATATAAATCTCTTATACAACAAATTTGGTATTTAAATTGCTTGATAAAGTCTGAATAAGATGATCGATTGGCAGCAATTTCCTGGCTAAAGAGATATGCAGAGAGGGACAGAAAGTTTTCCCTTTATAAACAGAGAGAGATAGCTCAACTGTTTATTGTTAATTCATAAAATTGCCACTTGATTGTTTTTGATTGCTATCGAGAAGCTTAATGGCGAGTTCGTTATTCTATAAATAAATGAATATAAATATTTCTAGACAATTTACACAGCGCCATCTAGTCCCAAATTAAGCGCAAAGCTTGTACTATGGGTACTAGACAACTGATAAATGTACTTAAATATTTTTTTTGTAAATACATGCATATAATACATAGAAAATACCCAGACCAAGACAAACACACATGATCATACACACAATTTTTTGTCATGTGCGGGAATCGAACCCGTGACCTCGGAGTCAAAGTGGCCATTGCTAACCATTCGACCACCGAGCTCGTCATTCTATGTAGGTACCAATCGGCTTGTCAATTCGGATGATGCAATTTTTTTCTATTATAACGAAAAATATAAAGAGCTAAAACCAACTTCAAATGCGTTGTATAAACGAGGTTCTGAAAGTTGCACAGACGGAAAACAGGTACTGCAGTCTCATCATCATCAGCCTGTATCTACCCACTGCTGGATATAAGCCTTCCCTAATGCTTTCCACCAGATACAATCCAAATCAAATCCAAATATCTTTATTCCTTGGACATTATAAAGCACATAGAAACGTCATACAAATTAAATATAAGAACATGTATCTAAAACATTACTACTCTAAATCCGCAGAACTTAGATTCACTTTCACTACACTATCTTGAATGTGAAAGTGAATTTAAGTGCCAGTTCCGGCGACGGGGCTTCTTGAGAAGAACTGGCAAGAAACTCAAGGTCGACTCCGCCTTCCGCATCCAGCCGCTTTTTTAAGGTCCATCTAAATTAATCTAGAAGGAGGGCGACCAACGCTTCGTCGTTCTACGCGGCCTAAAACTTTCCTCCCCCATCTACCATCACTTACTCGGCAGATGTGACCGGCCATTGCCATTTCAGCTTGAAAACTCTGAAGGCTATATCGACGACTTTGGTTCTCCGTCGAATTTCTTCATTTCGGATTCGAACTCTCAAAGAAACCCCAAGCATTGCCCTCTCCATCGCTGGCAGAGCGACCTTTACGCCTGTGGACCAGTCCGATGGTCAATGTCCAAGTTTCTGCACCATAGGTCATTGCAGGGAGGACACACTGCTTGAAGTCTTCAAGCATTTCTACAACCTAACAACATTTCAACCGCAGTCTATAGACACGTAAATCACTCGCGCGTTGCCGACCCTGTAAAAATCTCTTCACACCCGCCGTATGTTTGTCTGCTACCCAAAGTAGTATAAACAAAAACAAAACTAACTAACTAAAAAATAGATCATTCGCTGAATTAAACTAAGGATTCGCTCAGGGCCGTACTTAATCGTCTGGTGTGGAGACAATGGCGATCCGATTAGAGAGAGATTATCTATCCCATTAATAGGATGAAGATCCATTGACCAAAGATACCCACGGTCGCTGGCACCATTGTTGGTTACAGTTTAATTGGCGATTAAAACATTGAGTGGTTTAGACTTAGAGGTTATGTAACGGATAACACTTAATCCAGTATTTAGTTACTGATACGGACTGGAAATAGTTTCACTAGGAGAAGTTTTCTCCCGCGTACTGTCAAGCTGTGGAATGAACTGCCTGTCGAGGTTTTCTCAGGGGACTACAGCATGGGGTTCTTCAAAAAGGGCGTGAAGAGGTTTTTACAGGGTCGGCAACGCGCGTGTGATGCCTCTGGTGTTACAGGCGTTCATAGGCTACGGTAACTGCTTTCCATCAGGCGGGCCGTATGCTTGTTTGCCACACTGGTGGTATAAAAAAAAAAAAAAAAAAAAGTTTGCTATAATCCTGACTTTAGCGTTAGGACTTGTTGTTAGTATGACGTGCAGGCGGTGGTCGAATGGCTAGGTATTGTTATTTTTGGCCAAGAAATTAGGTTTAAATTGTACGTCGTGCAACTGTAGTTGATGTTTGATACTCATTGTAATACTTTCTCACTCACTTTTCTTCGTTCTATATATAGAAGAAAAAACATTGCAAAACAACAAATCATATTTATTTTAGCTTGACGACACTGGTGGTCGTGGTGGCAATGACCACTTTCTCTCCCGAGGTTGCGGGTTCAGTCGCACAAGGCAAATATTTGTGTGCATAAACATGTCTATTTATCAGAGTGTTTCCTCTGTATTTATATATAAAAAAAATGCATTTAAGTATAATTTTTACAGTTATCCATAGTAAACAAGCCTAGCTTAGTTTGGGGCTAGAATACGCTGTGTAAATTGTCCAGAAATATTTAATAAAATAAAAATAAATATTACAATACCTCGTAAAAAATCAAGTTTCATCAAATGTATCCAAAACTATATGGTTTTTTACATTGTACCGATTTTGTTGCCCAATGAAAGTAAAAATTGTATTTATGTTTTTTTATAGGACTAGGATGACAAACAAAGTAAGACCTGCCTGATGGTAAACAGTCCTCTCTCAATTTGAACCCAAGACCTCTCGATGACCGGTCGAGTGCTCTTCCAACTGAGCTACCAGGAAGGTTTGTGTTGCTGACGAATTTTTGCATCTTATATTCTACTGCGTGAGTCACAGTGTGGCGTCATCAACCTATTAACTAATTACACTACTAAACAAGGCATAGCAGTCCATCGTTGCAGATGAAATTCAGCTATTTTTTTAGAACACCAAACGAATTAAATTATTATTATTTAAATAGTTGTCTTGGCCAACTTGCCAGATAAATATTTTTTGAAAAATGGAAAAATCCATTTCATTCATTGAATTTTTCCATTTTTCAAATAAAGTATTTATCTGGCAAGTTGGCCAAGACAACTATTTAAATAATAATAATTTGAAGATGTCATTGTCACTAACGTTAAAGTAAGACTCATTTTTGGACACAAAACTTTCGATGAGAATCGGCTTCAGCTTAGGCGGTAGGGCTGCCCCCTTACCACCATCTCTTATTGCGATTCAATAACTGAGTAAAATGCTTATTTATTCCAATGAATAAGCGACTCTATTTCAAATGGAATAGAGTCGCTTATTCATTGGTATGAATAAGCAATCTATTCAATTATTGAATCGCAATAAGAGATGGTGGTAAGGGGGCTGTACTGTATATTAATTCTGTGCCCTGGTTCGAAACCCAAACATGCATGTATCTTGTTCCAAAATCACATCAACTGTGTACATAAACTTACTCTTTAATTGTGGATCTAGCAGTTGGTTTCAAATCGCAGACATACCTATAACAAAAGACAGATATTGTTAATAATAATATTAAATAAGAAAATGAAATGTCTTTATTGCAGGCAGATTATCCATTTAAATCTGCATGTACCTACGTAAAATTAGATACGTACAAAATAAAAACAAAAAAACAAAAATCACAAAATAAATATTCTCAGACAAATTACACAGCGCCATCTAGCCCCAAAGTAAGCGAAGCTTGTGTTATGGGTACTAGATAACTGATAAACATACGTAAATTCATTTTTTTTTTTTTTTAAATACATACTTATGATACATGAAAACACCCAGACCAAGACAAACAGACATGTTCATGCACACAAATGTTTGTCCTGTGTGGGAATCGAACCCACGAGCGTTGGTGTCGAAGCCGCGTCATTGACCGCTACGCCACCGAGCTCGTCAATGAAATGTAAATAATAAAGATAACTACATTTCATACTTACATTATTGCATATATATAAATATAGTTGTATAATTCACCCAGGGCATTGATTGACGTATTCTTAAAAAAAACTTATTAAAAATAATGCTTAAAACGAAGACAGTTGTTAACTAGAGCGACCACACAATAAAAAATCATAATTCACTCTAGTGTTTTCAAATTACAAAACGAGACAGTTCCGCTTTTTTAGCGATTTTTTTTAATTTTTTTTTTATACTACGTCGGGCGGCAGACAAGCATACGGCCCGCTTGATATGAAGCGGTTACCGTACCCATATTAATGCTCACAACATAAAATATCGCTCACGCGCCGCCACCCCCGCTGCCAACGCAGTATCTCGCTATCTTTCTGGTGACCTCACTCACTCGCAGGAACACAACATTCAAGGTTATTTGGCTGCTGTATTCCGTGAGGTGGAGGTACATTCCCCAGTCGGGTAGCTTACAATTACGCTCCCTACCTCTCTTTTCGTAAGAGCTTCGTTTGTCAGTCAGCAGGGTCAGGCAAAAGCTGCTGTTTTTTTTACCACTTTTCGCTACTACTTCTAAAATGAAACATCATGAGTCGCATCTGGAACAGTTTGTATGGCTCCGCCAGCACAAACTCTCATTCACACGCAAATTTTTAACTAGGCGACATTTGTATGGAGTGGAGATTTAGCCAAATAATATAAATTCCCTTGAGGGTTGTTGTGTTCCTGCGAGTGAGTGAGGTCATCAGAAAGGAAGGAGCCACACCCGCTGCCAACGCAGCATGCGTTGGCAGCGGGGGTGGCAGCGCGCGAGCGATATTTTATGTTGCGAGCGTTAATATGGCTACGGTAACCGCTTCACATCAAGCGGGCCGTATGCTTGTCTGCCACCCGACGTATTATATAAAAAAAGTGACCGGGGTGTGCTATTTACTCAGTGAGATATATATATTTACTATTTAATCTAGTCAAGTTTTCAGACTCAACAACATAGGTCATGCGCAGATATGTCACTCAATAGATCAGTCAGTCTGTCAATCCTCTTCATCTCATATATAAATAAAAAATAAAATATACATTATACACTCAGAGTGGAAAATATACGTAGCTCATTTTATAAAACTTTAATGTGCTCGCATGCATAATACGTTCACGTATTTTCTGGCTTTTACGTGAGTATGATGAAGGATATTTTCAGACGAATTCGCGTAGTTTCCTCGCTACAGTCTGCTACGCTCTTAGCGGGCTAATCTGAATAAATAATGTCTACATGTCTTATAAAATTGCGTTTTATTTTAATATGAGAGAACCTTTGATGAGACGGTACATCAATGTCATAAGATAAAAGTCTTTGATAAGATCTGGGTCCGTACTATAAGCCTCACTAATACATACACTATTACTTATACTGTGTTAATACAGTTAGTCTTAGGTTGGCCTCGTTTGAGTGCTCATATTCGCGCAGAGTTTGATGGAAAGGGCTATGCTCAGATAAATATTATTTAACTATATGATATTAAAAGAAATAGAGTTACCAATATTATTATTATTAGACTTACCGTTCTATCTAGAGTTCTAGACCATATAAAACATACAATTGATTAATATATATATTTTTTGGGCCCACCACACATTCCCACCACTGTGTCTCCTGTGTAGACAGGATTAACAGCGGCGACCACCAAAAATGCAAGGAACAGTGAAGTACATTGCAATGCCCGGGGTAAAACTACGGTCATGCCTTGGTATACTCACAACGTATTTAATCAGAAGAAATCAGAAGAACTTAGAAGTCGTAAGAAGCCTTTGGAATTTGACTTCCCCTCTTAGCAATGTGAGAGACAGCAATATGGCAAAAAGGCTTTAAGAGCCTAAAGAGATGGCTAGTCAAGTAAAGTTCAACTGCTGTGTACCACGGATTTTAATTATCTGACACTAATCGTTCGTAATGACACTACGTTCTATGTATACCATATAAAATATGCAATTCAATGATATACCATTCATGATCTTTATCAGTCTGTATCTATATGTATTTAATGAGATTTGTCCATCGAGCGCCCACGTGATCTCTTGCCCTCTACTTTCCCCAGCACCACCAATCGTTCCATTAAGTCCCCGTTGCGGGTGATGTGTCCAAAGAACTTGAGGATTCGTAATTGCATATTCGACGAAAATCTCTCTTTGATGTTGAGTTCTCTCAGGATGGAAACGTTGGTTCGGTGCGCGGTCATGGGATTTTAAGCATGCGTACCACCAAAGTATACATATAAGATCAAATTGCGTACGCAAACAGTCGTACACCACAGCGAAATTAGGTTGGTTTTACACTGCGCGTCAATACAGGCGTTCGATGTTATGATCATTTTAATTGGTGCTGTCACGCGAGTCAATAAAGCGATTCGGCCTTGCCACCGATCGCCTGTTAGCCCACAATTTACTCGCTTTATTTCTATATACATCGATTCTATAGTATTCGATTAGACGATCGTTTATTCGTGATTAGATTTTTACACGATGTTATATCCCAATTTATTTGTAGGTTATTTACAAAGTGACTGGTAATTTGGAGATGTAAGGTGTTTATTATGTCAGTATACGGCCTGCCTGATGTGAAGCGGTTACCGTAGCCATATTAACGCTTGCTAAATGAAATATCGCTAGCGCGCCGCCACCCCCGCTACCAACGCAGTAACGCCCTTCTTTCTGGTGATTTCTCACTCACTCGCAGGTACTCCTCAACAAGCCTCATAGGCATTGTCATTTGGCTGCGGTATTCTGTGAGGTGGAGGTACTTCCGCAACTTACAAATACAATGTACCCTAACATTCTTTTGCCAGAGCCTCTTTAACTTGTTCACAGGGTGCACCATGTGCAGGTGACGCTGGCTATGATTCTAAAGATCGTAGTGACCCATTTACACCCCGACTCATTGTGTTTAGAGCCAACAATTGGTCGAGCCCAATAATATTGGAGAAATCAAAGCCCAACGTATCCGCTGGTTTGGCCAGCCCCGGCTGGGAAGTGATCAGGACCAGAATATCGCTGGAGCAACAGAGTGGAGGCTGATCTGTGCGAGATTGACGTCAACAACTGGCACGAGATTGCGCAAGACAGGTACAAGTGGAGGGTTAAGTCGGAGGCCAAGTCTCACTTTGGGTCGCTGCGTCAAAAGAGTAAGTGAGTAAGTTAAGTTATATCTTACCCCGGTCACTGCATATAAATGTCGCGTTATTCACTATTACATAAACAATGACGTCTGTAAAGAGCGAAAATGAGTGTGTGCTCGTGTGGCGCCATACAAACTGTTCTAAATTTGTCTCAGAGGGGAGGTGAGGTCGATACGAGAGAGCGGGAGGGAGTGGCCATACTGTACGTAGGACTATTACTTATACTGTGGTTATTAAATAGATAACAATTGAAATCATACAGTAAGTAGTAAAATTTGCAACATAAGAACTGTCATATTTTGCAGGGCTTATTTCGAGGTTTTGGCCGTGTGGTTTCCGGCAGACTAGAATAGAATCACTCCGTCTCTTCCCATGGATGTCGTACAAGGCGTCTAAGGGAAATACATTATAAAACATCGATCAGGTCAGTCATCTTGGTGATGCTGAACTCCATGGGCGGTGGTGATTGCTCTTAATCAGGCGACCCACATGGTCGTTTGGCCCCCTCTCATATATATAAAAATAACAAGTATGCTTTAGACCACACTGACTGAAGTAAAATTTCTTCAGCTCTACTAACTTATATCTCCCTCTCACCTTCCGTTCGCCGTTTCCGTAACGCTCTCGTCACGCATTCACCAGCATACTCCCCAAGTCAAGCGTGCCTAAACAAGTTTTACTTCAAAACTACATAATTGTTACATTACAAATTAGGATTTTAATGCCTTATTTGCCATATTGCTGTCTCTCACATTGCTAAGAGGGGAAGTCAAATTCCAAAAGCTACCTACTCCTACTAATTTCTTCTGATTAAATTCGTTGTGAGTTCCAAGGCAGCCGTAGTTTTATCCCCGGGACTGCAATGGACTTCACTGTTCATTGCCTTTTTTGGCGCTGTTAATCCTGGCTACACAGGAGACACAGTGGTGGGAATGTGTGGTGGGCCCCCGTCCCAAAAATAGTTACATTACAATTCAATACAAACAAATTCATTTAACACTATTAATTCTACCAAACACCTACCTACAGCCCTGTAGGGAGACCCATAGCAATTTACAGTAATGGTACAAATGCCCACATAATTACGTTACCTCGATGAAGGTCGCACATAAATCGCGTTTTTTGTACGCAAAAATTACGCCAAACATAAACAGCTTTCGCGTATCTTCACGCCATTTAACAGAATTAAGGGGGTAGATATTATACGGCTAGGGGCGAATGACGTAAATAGCACAGATTATCTTTTATATAAACGTTTGGTATAAAGTGGCTTACCATCATTGTTGTCACAGATTTAGAGAGCGTAGATTCCACAGCGCCATCTAGTTCTAAACTGCGCAGCCAATAACAACCAATAACCACAGTTCAAGTATATTGTAGACACGCGATGTATGCATGGCACGAATGTCAACAGCAAGCGCCCGAACGCTTAACTTAGTATTATTTTATTTATTTGAAAGGGGGACAACGGACACTATGACAGCTAATGCGCCCCTGTGCTCCAAACCTTCAGGATTGCGCGTCTCTCGTCTAGTAAACCAACCAGACGAGAGAACTTTTACCCGCACTGCTCTCGCGCTCGGTGAACCAACCAAGCACTCAAGCAGATCGGTAGCAGGTTTTTCTCCCCTTTCACCTCCAAGCAGGCTACTTAGGCACTCTTAAGTCGAGTAGCTCCTGGCGAACCGACGCTCGGTCTCTCAAGCATCGAGGCCCTACCACCACTCTCCAATCTACATTATGGGCACCGGAGCTGTAGGCACGCTTAATTCCCAACGTACTCCGTACATCATCATCATCATCAGGTCATTTTAGTCTCCACTACAGGAGCACGACCCTCTCTCGTCCGTCCTAGACAGAAGGAGGATTTGGCCTACACTCCCCACGCTGGCCAGACGGGTTGGGGAAGCATGATCGATGTTTTATAATGTATTTCCCTTAGTCGCCTTGTACGACATCCACGGGAAGAGACGGAGTGTTTCTATTCTAGTCTGCCGGAAACCATACGGCCCTCCGTACGCCTAGTGTAAAATGAATGAAAATAGTGTATGAGAAAAGGACAAACGAGTATGTGGGTCACCTCATCAGGCTTTCCATCGATGGCAATCACCACTGCCCATGGACATCAGCAACAAGAAGGGGTCGCCGATCCGTTACCAGCCTTTTAAGGGAAATATAGTTACTGTTCTTGAAGACTCCCACATTGTAACTGTACGGAAGCACCGATAAGGGAAGTTGATTCCACAATTTCACAGTTCGTGGTATAAAATGTCTTAGGAAACGTACCGTAGTAGATCGCCAATTATCAAGATGATATGGATGGAATTTTAATTCATGGTGAGTTGTACGATAGTGGAACTCAGCGGCAGGATTCAAATCAAACAGCTTATCCGAACACTTCCCGTGATATTAATTTGTATAGAACGCAAAGAGACGTCATCTCTACGTGTAGAGGGAGAGAGAGTCCAGTCGATCCGAGATCATTGGGTCACCGACGATTCGAAATGCTCTTCTTTGCATTCGGTCAAATGGAGCAAGCAAGTACTGGAGTGCACCGGCCCAGCCATGTGAAGAGTATTCCCTGTGAGGTTGAACCTGGACCTTACACAGCTGAAGGCGATGTCATGTCGAGATGAAAAAAACCGCCTAGCTTTATTGACACTGAACTTCCTAGAAGCCAGTTTGGCCTTGCATGACAAGTGGCCGCGAAACTGAACTTCACTCGATATGTCGACACCCAAGATGCCAATGCTAGGACTAATACTAAGGGCAACTCCTACAAATCTAATAGCTACGACATCGAGGACTTTGTAGCGGAAAACGCGCAAACCTGTGTCTTAGAGGGATTTAGCTGTGCCAAATTCACTCTACCTCAAACCGAGACGCGTCCAAGGGACGTCTCAATCTCAGTCACAAGTTTTGTTCGGTACACATCTGTGCAATCCCGAGAAACATTACCTTGGCCAGTGTATCTTGCGTCCACTGTACCTACTGTCATCCGACAGTCAGACAGATATCATGCACATGAAGTTGGCCGTATGCTTGTCTACCACCCGACGTAGTATTAAAAAAAATCTCCAAAGCACAACTAAACCACACTAACCCACAAAATATAGAGATTAACCAAACTGTAATTTTCGCCAACCCGCAGTTGAGTTTGCAGCGTGATGAAGTATGCTCTAAATCCTTTTGATTGAGGGGAGATCCATATCCCAGCAGTGGGATGAATCAGGGTTGATACAGAAGTTTGTTCGATACAGAAGATCTGGCATTTATAAGATGTAGGGGACTAAAAATGTTATAATTTGTACAATTTTTATTATATCATGCAAACGACAAAACGGTATTCTGTAAAAATTCTATTCCACAAAATTGCAGCTTTTGGAAGCATTCCAAATGAGGAATAATAAATTTTGCAAAAATTCCTGCCACAATTTCCGAGTTTACTGCTAGCAAACAAAACACGTGATATCGAATTTCCGAAGATAAAACCCCGGTGGCCCTCGCGAGCATTATTTGAATTTCTGCTTGTACATAAAACGGCTTGCAAACAGGCAAACTTTTGTAACATGTATATTGGTACATGGAACATATTATGAAATTCATTTTATTTTTGAGTTTCAAATGTTCCAGTATATTAGGAGCTCGATTCTCCGTTTTTAAATACAAAATGACAAAATGCACACATTTGTAGTGCATCAAGCATGATAGTAACTTTTACTAAGGAGCACTTAATAATGCAGGTGGAATTCAATTGAAAAAAAAACGTGATGTGCAATACACATGACGTTGACAACCCTCATATGAGTGGTTAGTGATTAGTGAGTGGGCATTCCCTTAAACGAAGGGGTTGAGAGCATACTCCACCACACTGCTCATAAGAGGCCAGTATTTTCAAGCCGCCTAAACGCGACTGACTTGGCTTAACGACTCTGTGATCTAATAACAGCCGGGACCGACGGCTTAATGTGCCGTCCGAAGCACGGAGGAGCTTGAGATAAATAAACCCATCCATGGCAGGCTTCAGTCAACGTTACTTAATTGTTCGATGAGACTGTCACGCGTAACGACACCATCGAGCTCTACTAAATAAATTACTTTATCTACTCTTATACTGAAATTTACACATTAAAAAACTAAACACAGTATCATAATGACAGTCTTTACGCACAAGCTATCAAAATAAATTTAAAAAGTTATTTTTCGATACAGCTCTACTATGGACAACTGTATCGTAAAAGAACTTTTTAACCATTTCGATACAACTTCAGCCCTGGATACAGGTATTTTAAACAGGTTGCAATGCAAATACATTGCAACTTTGCAAAATTTTTCTACATCATTTGTGAACGCGGCGCCGCGCGGCGCGTCGCGCATGCACACTACGCATGCTCGATCTGCAAATGGATTTCTATGTAAGAAATAAAGCTGTTAAATTAACTTCATGGTTGTATTTAAAATATTATTATCATATATTTCATGAGATTAGATAAAGTAGTGTATGAAACTGCACATAATTAGGTATTAAAATACTCGTGTGGTCTATTATAACATTCGCCTTCGGCTCATGTTATAAACTCACACTCGTATTTTAATAACCCTTATTATGCAACAGTTTCATAAACTACTATTACGTAACAACAAATATGACTCCACAAAAAATTGATTCACCTTTTTATACATAAAAAAGCTATTGTAAAAAAAACGTGAAAGCGTTCAAAATAACTCTCCCGACGCGTTTCGGTAATTCTATTGTAGGTGGGGACGTCGGCGTCGCCGTAATTTGAATTCGCCCCCCGTACACAGCGCCGCCGTGATAAATCGCGTAAACGCGCGGAAACGCGGTTATTAGCTATTTGTTCATTAGTTGAGAGCAATACTTAATTATAGCACCAATAGAGTAGTCAGAAACGTACAGTCATTTACTGTCCGTGCGGCACAGCTTTGGTGTTCCAAAACTGCCTGGGCAAGTGGGCATATTAGAGACATTCGTCACCATTACAAGCCTTCCTGGTAGCTCAGTTGGAATAGCACTCGACCGGTCATAGAGAGGTCGCGGGTTCAAACCCCACCTGGGTGGGGGAGGTAAATATGTTAAAATATTTATAATATTAGTGATAACTGTACTGGGCCCCCGAAAAATTCATTGTTAAAGAGATACTAAAATGTTATGCATAGCTTGCTCGACTCCCAGCCATGTAAAATTTGGTTATGCACAGTTGTGAGTGAGTGAGTTCACCAGAAAGAAAGGAAGGAGTATAGGCTTTAGGAATATAAGAGATTTTAATACAATTTCCATCAATGTTTTATGTAAATTTGCTGAAATATGACGATGATTATTGAAGATGTCGGAAAAAATCATGCTGACTGGGAGATTCCCTGACGTGCGCCGCCTAAGGAACCCAATTACCCGCTTTTTTTGGGTCACCTGATGGAAAGTAATCACCCATGGAGATCAGCAACACCAAGAGGTCGCCGATCCGATGCCAGCATTTTAAGGAGAAAAAAGACTGTTCTTGACGGCTCCATGTCATAATTGTTCGGAAATTTATACATACAAAAACTATTCGTTCGGCTTTTCTAAAGAAACTAAATATAAATACGAAAATATGTTTGTCCATACTTCACGTTTGACCACTAAACTGATTTCGATTGACATAAAGTTTCAACATTAGAGAAAGTTATAGGAAATCAACACAAGCGGAGTTACAGGCGGCACCTACCACAAATGTATTTACAGAAATTTAACATAACGAATTCAAACACGACAAGTAAATCCATTGTAAGTATAAATTTGCATTCGCGTCCTGTACGCCGGCGTGATAAATAGCGACGCCGAGTCGACGCGGAGTCGACGCCGAGTCGACACCCGATCTGCGTATTTATGGCGAAGTGAGAACTTCATTTAGACTTGTTACTTGATAATTTGCCCCCATAAATTGTCGTCGGGTACATCTGTGTTGAGAGTATATGAGACGGCGTTGCCAAATTTATTTCAAACCAAACCGGGATTTTAAAATTTTGAAAGTTTAAAAGCGTGTTTGTAAAAATAGTTCCGAAACTATAAGAACTATAGTGTTGAAACTTGATAAGTAGATGTATTCTGTAAACCGCATTAAGATTATCACATAAAAATAGAAAAAAAAAACAATTAATTTTGGAGGTTCCCCACATATGTGTTGAGGGGTATATGAGACAGCGTTGCCAAATTTATTTTAAACTAAAGCGGGATTTTAAAATTTTGAAAGTTTAAAAGCGTGTTTGAAACAATAGTTCCGAAACTATAAGAACTTAGAAACTTGATAAGTAGATGTATTCTATAAACCACATTAAGATTATCACATAAAAATGAAAAAAAAAAACAATAAATTTTGGGGGTTCCCCATACTTAGAACTGAAACTCAAAATTTTTTTTTTTCATCAAACCCGTGTGGGGTATCTTTGGATAGGTCTTCAAAAATGATATGGACATTTCTAATACATATTTTTTTCTTGTCGTCGTCGTCCTCCCCCCCCTGTAACTTCCAAAATGAATTATAAAACAAAAAAAAATATATGATATACATCACTATGGAAACTTCCACCGAAAATTAGTTTGAACGAGATCTAGTAAGTAGTTTTTTTTTTAATACGTCATAAATCGTAACTTTTATATTATGTTACTTCATCATCAGGTCATTTTAGTCTCCACTACAGGAGTACGACCCCTCTCGTCCGTCCCTGACAGACGGAGGATTTGGCCTACACTCCCCACGCTGGCCAGACGGGTTGGGAAATTATGTTACTTGCTGCGACGTAACCCATCATTTTTTTCCAATATTTATTAGTCATGTCATGCCTTATTTGCCATATTGCTGACATTGCTAAGAGGGGAAGTCAAATTCTAAAAGCTTCCTACTCCTACTAATTTCTTCTGATTGAACTCGTTGTGAGTTCCAAGGCAGCCGTAGTTGTACCCCCGGGACTGCAATTGACTTCACTGTTCATTGACTTTTTTGGCGGTCGCCGCTGTTAATCCTGGCTACACAGGAGACACAGTGGTGGGACTGTGTGGTGGGCCCCATTAGTCATGTCTAATTCCATATATCGTGGAAGCTCGTTAAGTTCCCCTATCGTAGTCGGATATAGATCAAGTCACGTATCAAGTCATTTTCCACGAAAGAAGGAAATTATATTGCTTACTTTTAATCCTCAACAGATGTTTTCCATTTAACCTTACCTTTGAGTTCCAAGAAAGCCTTTGTCATAAGACTTCTTGCGCAGTAGCTACAAAGGGTTGTCGCTCATCCGTAAAATGTATTAAATTGTTGCTTTATTTCAATAAACATACATTATCTTGCTTCGACTCGTAGATCCATTCGCGTGGAAATCGGAATTTAGGTTATGATTTTCCTTATTGATCAAACTGTATAGCACCGTTATGAACTCAATGGGCATGCCGACAACCTTTCGGAAATAATTTTAACAAAAAAAAAACAGACTAAACATTACTCTACATTTATTGTAAGGGACCTTGATGGGGACCTTTACATAGAGCTATGCTGTAAGTTAAGAGCTGATGCTGAGCTGAGCTGAGGGTTGGGTGACTCCGAGGAGAGCTAGTGAATGGCCAAACCCGTCGAGTGATAGACGTACACTGATTTATTAAGATAATTGTCTTCACCTAATTGCAACATAGCCACATACGGCGCATATTGCAAGCTATGCTAAATTTATCTTGAAGTAATTTACTTTACAAATTGTTATATCTATGTAGTTATAGATTACACGTATGTGTGCGGGTAAACCGTACATTTATGTATGTTGACACAGGCTGATGATGACGACGATGAAAAAATATGAGACCAATCTGAAAGTATACTCTTTCAAATACATTTTTTTTTAAATCAATTTATCTTTATTTATCGAGAACCTATTCTTTTTTTGGAATCGGTTAAAAAATAAATAATCAAATTCAAAATCCTTGATAAGTCATGATTATTGATGGGCAAGTTCGTACTCCGACTCCTCCTTGGTCGATTTTCGGGTAGCTGTGAACACAATCTTTTTTTGAGGGCTGGATCCGCGCCAGATAGTAGCTCATCATTATCCTTACGGACAGGGTCAACTTCACCTGCACATGCCAGTCCTTCTCAAGAAGCCCCGTCGCCGGAACTGACACTTAAATTCACTTTCACATTCAAGATAGTGCGATGAAAGTGAATCTAAGCTCTGCGGATTTAGAGTAGTATTGATTTAGATACATGTTCTTATATTTAATTTGTATGACGTTTCTAAGTGCTTTATAAAGTCCAAGGAATAAAGATATTTTGATTTGATCTGTTGCCAGCCTTTTAAGGGAAACCTTTACTCTGTTTTTGAAGGCCCCCATGTCGTTTGGGAATACCGCTGAGGGAAGTTGATTCCACAACTTCACAGTTCGTAGTAGAAAATGTCTTAAAAAGCGTACTGTAGTAGATCGCAAGATATCAAGATGATATGGATGGAATTTTAATTTATGGCGAGTTGTACGATAGTGGAACTCAGCGGCAGGTATCAAATCAAATAGCTCATCGGAGCATTCCCCGTGGTATAATTTATATAGAAGGCAAAGAGATGCAACATCTCTGTGTGTAGAGATAGACTCCAGTCGATCAGAAATCACTGGGTCGCCGACGATTCGAACAGCTCTTCGTTGTGTGCGGTCAAATGGAACAAGTACTGGGGCACACCAGCCCAGAGATGTGAACAGTATTCCATATGAGGCCTAACTTGGGCTTTATACAATCGGCTTCAGGTTCGGCGGTAGGGCCCAGATTTGTATAAAAAAATTGAAAACTTCTAGGTACCCACAGGCGTAGAGTTTATTCAAATCTAGTCGACGATTAAAATCTAGCTGATGTTTTAATAAATCCATCTCGTTTGCAATAACCTATTTTCGGCCCTCGTTCTATTTTTGCTGACAAAACATCAATATTTTGCCAATCCTTTTTATGTTAGCGTTTAATTATTGCAACGTAACATAAACATTTATTGTTTTGTTTCACGATCAACAATCAATTGATTACTTTATAACATACTAGCCGCCGCCCGTGACTTCGTCCGCATGGACTGCAGGCATACATGGGGATGGGTCACCACGGCGTGGTCACCTAATGTGATGGAAAGCAGTCACCACCGTCATGATCGGATGTCGGAGATCATGGAGATCAGCAACACCAAAGGGTCGCTGATTCGTTGCCTGTCTATACTCCTTCTTTTCTTTTTTTCTGGTGACTTCACTCACCCGCAGAAACACAACAACACTCAAGGTAATTGTTATTTGGCTGCGGTATTCTGTGAGGTGGAGATATTTCCGCAGTCGGGCAGCTTAAAAAAACGCTATGCACTACCTCTCTTTTCGCCAGAACCTCGTTTGTCAGTCAGCAGGGTGCACCACGTGCACGCGAGGTTGGCTTTGGTTTAAAGACGTTGATGAACCGCTTATACACCAAAATTATTAGTATGGATTTCTATCAGTCATATATCGATACTTGTAATCTCAATTGACGTAAAGCACAAAATTCAACTTTTCAGGAGAGCCAAAATAAGTTTTTTTTTTTAGATTAAAATTAATTACGCTTGTGTTTTTAAAGTTATAAACAAGTGATGTAGACAACATTTACCTAAAATCTTGAGATGCAGATGATGAAATGGTTAGTTTTTAGTCTAGTTTGTTATTTTAGAAAATAGATGTGCCTAACATCTAAGAATATTCAGTAAAATGTTCTTTACGTCCATTTTTATTATAAGGCTCAGATTCATTTTGGGAGTAAAGCACGATTGAAAAAATATTATTCTCTAAGCCGTAAAAATAAATGTTTAAAAGTGTGAATATGCAGATGTAAAGCTAATTTTAAAATATATATAATCTTATTTTTTGAATTAAAGGACTAACTTTATTCGTTGATTAGGCATACATAGCCTTCAAGTAATTTTAAATAACTTGTGTTATCAAGGGACTTAAAATTGATTACTAACAAATAAAATAATAATCTAAGTAATAAATCGGCGCTTTTTATTTTAAAATAACTTAAAGATTCTAGAATAAGCAATCATCAGCACCTTAAGAAATTCTTACGCAGCAACTTAAGAAATATGAATGTTGTTAATAATTTATCGATTTTTTTAAATAAAAGTTTAGTTTTCTCCAAAATTTTTCAATTTACCGCCAACACTTATGTATGACATAAGTAAAAAATATAATATGTTCTTTAAAAAGAGGTTAATTTTTTTCTAAACTCGTTCATTTCACGTTGCTATGCTGTTTTGAAAATTTAATTTTTTCGGCCATTCAGCGAAATAAGCTCTAAAACGTTGAGTGAGGTGGCGTGGCGATGTGAGTGTGAGTGAGTGCCCAAGTGTGGTCTGGGGAGATAGTTTAATGTATTTTTGTTTACAGTAGAATCCGTATAGTGAAATTTACTACAGGTACATTTCTTGCCTGAGAGGGAGTGGAAATAAAACCAGCTAAATTAACTTTCTTCAAACTTACGTATATTATCAGTATAATTTACATCAAACTGTTCTGCACTTTTACTTTAAAAAGCAATAGGTATTAATCTTCTTCGATGTCTATTTCGATTACGTTCACGCGACTCTGGCATCTACAATTTTTGCACATAGTAGTACATCTTAAATCGGCTTTCACGCCTACCAAAGCCTTGTATGCAAACACACGTTATTAATTTTAATATAGAGGCTGGTGCTGGCGGCTCTGTATTTAAAACCGGAGTTAGGCAATTCATAGTTTTTTTTTTCAAGTCCATTCTCCCGGTGGTAAAAAGTCACTCCTCCAACTTTGCACCTGATGAAAAGTTCGCCGAGAGTGATAGCGAGCTGCAGCCGATGTAGGCGGCAATTTTGCCAAAATAACAGCATTCTTAGCATGTCCCACTAATTTGTTGAAAGAAACATATCTACGAGTATGATGGTTCAAATCCAGATCTTCGGGTCGAGCTTTGGAAGGCGCAAGAATTATGCGTTCGCCAGCCTTTTCGATGTCTTCAGAGGATGAATTTGGATTGTTGTAAACGGTTGGGAATGTAGTGCAAGAGGGTCTGTTGTTAAACCATTGTACTGTCTGCATCTACCATTTCCGTAGAATGCTGACGTAGTAGTAGTTACCTTCGCGGGTTAATGCAATTAGTAAGACCAGCAAGTCAATATCTTGTCAAACTACAACGACTTGCTTGTATCGGTCACATACTTCAATGGTAGTTGTAACAGGAGCAAATCAGCATCATCTTTGGCAAGACGTGTATGTATGCCATTTCTGTTGAGGTTCTCAACGGGTTGCGAAATAAATTTTTCTTTATACGAGTATTGGAGAGAAATTTGGCCTGGGGTTCTACTAGAGCTGTGTCTTAGATGAAAGCAATTTCCCGTGTCTTGCGCTGTATACTCGTAAGTCGTCTTTGTCGTTCTATACTCTTCGTACTTAGATCATTTTCAGAGTAGCCATCGAATTCTATAACAACTAGTTGGCCATAATTTTTGTGAATGAAAGAGATGTATGCATCGTATGCATCCGAGAAAGTGCCTTCTTTCGGCCATACCACCCGATGGAGAAGGTAGCCACTATCGATAACGTAAAAGCATATCCGCTGTATCGATTGTTTGTTCAGGAACTTTGTTGAATAAAGCTGATTTCGTCGATTTCCGCATCAGTGAATTCTCCTCAAATAATTATGATGGAACTGTCGAAAGCTCGTGCATAAAACAAGCCTGTAGATCATCAGGGGAGTGCACAGTACAGTGTTCGTTGAAAATATTTAGTTATATCCACTTGTACTGTGTCATTACCCAACTTTTCAGAAGCTGTAAGTGTAAGTGGTTTTGGGGTGTAAGTGGTTCATCAACATCTTTGAACCAAAGCCAACTTCACCTGCACGCGGTGCACCCTGCTGACTGACAAACGAAGCTCTGGCGAAAAGAGAGGTAGGGAGCGTAATTGTAAGCTACCCGACTGGGGAATGTACCTCCACCTCACAGAATACCGCAGCCAAATAGCAATTCCCTTGAGGGTTGTTGTGTTCCTGCGAGTGAGTGAGGTCACCAGAAATGAAGGAGATGCTGCGTTGGCAGCGGGGGTGGCGGCGCGCGAGCGATATTTTATGTTGCGAGCGTTAATATGGCTGCGGTAACCGCTTTACATAGGCGGGCCGTATGCTTGTCTGCCACCCGACGTAGTATAAAAAAAAAAAAAAAAAAAAAAGCTGTTGTCGAAGACAGTGCCTTTATCAAATTTGCACTCTTGAGCTTCAGAATTCCGAATTTATTGCCTTCGATAACAGTTTTGTTTATTGATTCTTCGCCAATTAACTTAGCATCACAACAATTTATATTGTCTTCAACAGCTTTGAATCCACTGTACAAACTTTAGTATCGTTTTCGTCCTTTTGGTCCTGGTGTCTCTCAAGTCTACGTGCTGGCTGGTGTTGGCTGATCTTATGCCACACAATTCTTCAACTGCTTCACATACATATTGCGATAGTGGTAGCCCCGCAATCCATTCATGAGGACACTTTCCGTGAAACCTCTTTCGTGTGTAATACCGCCAACACTCTTCATGTTCTTCATTAGTGTTTGTTCTATGGTCATGTCTGGACAAACCCCGCACCAATGCTTTAGATCTTCGAATGGTGAAAAATCCTTTTTTAGAGAACTTCAAGAACTCTTTTGTTGTTGCGTTTTACGCTTCAATTAGGTACAATATCGACATTAAAAGGGTATTTATGTCCTCAAAATTTATGCAAGGTCACTCACTAAGATCACATACTAATAGAAGTAAAGCTTTAAAAAGTGAAAAAAATTTAATTTAAGGGCGTAAAGCACATTTTTTTAAATTATGTATACAGATATGATTAACAGACTTTGACTTAAAGCACATTTAGCATTATTTATAGTAAATGGTTGGGCTGTTAAACACAATATGAGATTTTGACGTTCTTTACGTTAAGCATTAATTTATGAATGTCACATACCACCTAAAGTTTTACAATTTGACAGTGAAAACGTTCTTTAAGTTACATTTTCAATATGTCTAAAATCGATATTAATGGCCGTATAGCCACGTCGATTAGACAGAAAAAAAGAGAAAAAAAAACTAAGTAAGATGGCATTCATAGCTCATTTTGGCCAAAATGTGCTTTACGTCAATTGAGAATTACAAGTATCGATATGTGTCCGGCGCGAGAGACAAAGGGTGGACGTGTCTGGTCCATTCGCCCTGATGAAGGTCTCCTTTTGAGATCGAAACTAGTCGGCTTTCCCGACAAAAAGACGTGAGTGACCCGTTTAATTTATCTAATTAATTTAGTATAATGTCTCACGTGAGTTTTAATAATATTACAGTCATATACACTAATAAATCGTAGTAAATTAAATTTATATGCTTTAATGTGCTTTATTTCTTTATGACACAATATTATACAACCAAATTAAACCAATTACAACACGAACTTATTAGTAGTATACTTACATTGCTTGTCTGTCGTTGTGTGAATTTGGTGCGCTTGGTTCCCCCATGCAGATCTAATTGCATATCCATTTTATTTCTTTTCTGTGATCACTCTAGGACGATGCGTATATTAATTCAGCAGTAGAATATCGTTATTGAATTGGAAATTTTCTTTTCATATTTTTTATACACACCAATTTGTTATTATTGATTCTTGTGGCCAATGGCATTTTATTTATAGATGGGCCATAGGCAAACATTACGGCAGTAAAAATTGGGTTCAAAACGCGTGCTCAATACGTACGCATGTATTACATGCAGAGTGCATGCTTCATAATAATATTAAATCTTTATTTTACAGACAACATGATCCATGTGGTTAGTAGATACTTAAAAACTATGTTAGGTTAGTCCATAGTGTGAGTTTTTTTGGTTACATTCGAACGGGTTAACGTTTACAAGCCGACCAGATTGAGATAAAGTTTCATATTGTGAAGTTTGGCCGTGTGGTTTCCGGCAGACTAGAATAGAATCACTCCGTCTCTTCCGGAAGCGACTAAGGAAAATACATTATCAAATATCGATCAGGCCTCCCCAACCCGTTTGGCCAGCGTGGGGAGTGTAGGTCAAATCCTCCTTCCGTCTAGGACGGATGAAAGAGGGTCGTGCTCCTGTAGTGGAGACTAAAATGGACCTGATGATGATTGTGAATTTACCAGACGCATGTTAAGTACATATACAAATTATCCGGGTTGCTCACTTCAAAATGTGATCAAGTAAGCCACATAATTTTGATATGTAAAACGTGTCTTATAAATTCACAATATGAGAGTTCTTCTCTATTTGGTCAGCTTGTTTAAGTTGACATATTCGAACGCAAACAAAATACTGTCACTAAGCACCATTTCCATATCGCACTAAGTACGTAAAAGAACACACAAGAAAGCACTTAATCTATAACTTTTTAATAAATGTTTTTTACCGCGAACGGTATTAGACTGAACTGCGCGGGACTGAGTAAATGCCATGCATTACCTCGTTTTCTTGCAACGATGGAGGCAGGTAGAACGCATCTATAGGTGAAAATATCTTAACCTGTGGCATATTATGCAATGTTCTTTGAGTATAAACGTATGAAAGGACCCAGTTCCATACAAAATCAGAAAACTTTTATAAGGAGTCGGCTTCAATACAAGACTTCTTTTTGAAATAATGAAACAAGTAATTAAGTACGCAGCGCCTTCTTTTGATAAGGCATTAATAATTTGTATAAGGAAATTGTTTTGTTTAAGTGCCGCCTTAATTATAATTCTCTAAAGCCTTTTATACAAAAAAATATACATAATTAAATTAAATAATTCGCTGATTATTTTTAGGGATGCTGTGCCGAGGAGCTCGATGGCGTAGTTGCGCGTGTCAGTCTAATCGAACACGCAAGTCAAGCAACGTCGACCGTAGCCTGTCCATGGATGGGTTTATATTGGATTGAGTTTTTGCATAAGATATAACAAACAACATATACAAATAAAATCTAACTATGGATGCCAGTTTCAAATATGCAGAGGAGTTCTCAAATCTTGAAGTGTCATATTGTGATATGACAATACTTGACACCAACGCTCGTGGGTTCGATTCCCACACAGAACAAACATTTGTGTGCATGAACATGTCTGTTTGTCTTGGTCTGAGTGTTTTCTATGTATTATAAGTATGTATTTACAAAAAAAAATGTATTAAATTACTTTTAACAGTTGTCTAGTACCCATAGCACAAGCTTCGCTTACTTTGGGGCTAGATGGCGCTGTGTAATTTGTCTGACAATATTTATTTATGTTATTTATTTATTGCCGACCCAGTAAGAAGATTTTCAGCACCGTCTCGCAGACTCTTGATACTCTTTCATAAAATCATCGCAAACATTTTTTGTTCCTATTTAAATTTCAGCCTTTTTGCATTAATTCCGTATTCGAAGGTAGTACTGAAAATCGTTGGGCTGGAAGTGATAACGCTGGCACAACGATGGATATTGACTTTTAATAACCTTATTACGAGATTAGCATTCGGATTTAAATGGGAATGTCGACAGGCAGGACAAGGAACTCTGCCGGCCGAGCCTGTATATTTCACGATTGCTATAAATAACTATTACTTGTTACTAGCAGACCCGACGTTGTCCTGTCTTCTTAACAATAGGCTAGTTGCCAATGTTACAAAATTGTAAAAACTCTCTATCGGTAACGTAATACATAAAACTAGAACGATCTGCGATCTTAAAATTTTAATAACTTATGTCCGACGTGTTTTATGTTCCATCAAAGTTTGTTATAATTTCATACCTTTAAAATATACTTTCCATTTTAAAGGTATGAAATTATAAAAAATAAATATTACCATTGTTGAAAAAAAAATACTATAACTTTTGTTACGGCACTGGCTACATAAACGCAATATTTAACATAGCTGGCGTACAAATTTCTGATTTAATGCATATAAAATAGCAAGGTGTGAGTCATAACGTGGTGGCCTTTTGTATGGAGCGTTTTAGGGATAGTCCAAAATTGTGATCTTCAAGTTATCATATCTCGAGAAGTTTTTATGCAATCGAAGTAATTATTTCACCTATATTTATAATTATTGTGACGTCTTTAAATAACAAATCGAAAAAAAAAATGGGATACAAGCCTATTCGAATTGGTTTCGCACAATCTGTCAAATAGTTCTGTCAAACGACTTAAAGTTACATTAGAAAAGTTAATAAGGTCGTTCAGTTTTATTAAATTTTCTAATTTTCCACGCAACTTTCTTATTTTTTTCTTTCATAAGAACATTGTCCTGGCAATAACAAACACAACATAAAAGGAAATGGCGAAATCGGTGCAGCCTTTGACGCGTGATGCCGTGTCCAAGAGAAATAGGGATTCATGTTCGACGATGAGGAGCTCGGTGGCGTAGCGGTCAATGACGCGGCTTCGACACCAACGCTCGTGGGTTCGATTCCCACATAGGACAAACATTTGTGTGTATGAACATGTCTGTTTGTCTTAGTCTGGGTGTTTTCAATGTATCATGAGTATGTATTTACAAAAAAAAAAGTGTATTTACGTATGTTTATCAGTTGCCATAACACAAGCTTCGCTTACTTTGGGGCTAGATGGCGCTGTGTAATTTGTCTGACAATATTTATTTATTTATTTATGTTTATGTATATATATATATATATATGGGTAGTTCCATAAAAGTTGGGTAACTTTGTGTTCCAGTGTTATTTTATACATTTTTTTAATAATTAACCAGTAATAAAAATGTCTGCCATATGAAATAATCAATTTTTTACTATGTCACTCAATTTTGCTACAATCATTTATTTCTTTTTATAAAAAAAATGTCCTTTTCTATCCTCAATATCAGTCCCTAGCCATGTCATATTTCCAAAATAATGTTTTCGTTCGACTGATTTTAGTAAGCCTTGATGATATTTGAACTTTATTTAACTTAATTACACTTAAAATTACATTACCTTGTTCATTGAATCTATTAAGTAAACAAAATTAAATATTTTTCATATATATTTTGTAAGAAAAGTAGCGTCATCGATAATTATAGTCAGGCCCTAGCCACTCAGTAAATTTAAAAATACGCGGCAATCGAAATAAGTGTCCATTTTAAAATGAACGCGTTCAAAAGTGACAACGTGAAGTTAGCCATAAGCGGGGGCCGTTTCGCGTCGGCCATCTTAACATTAGTGCGATCGGTGTCGATGCTGAGGAAACACGCGTTGTGCCAGTCAATCTCTCAGGCCCTAGGTGAGTTATTTTATGTAAAGTTAATTAGTTATTATTCTCTCTTGTTTGTGTGTACATGTGATTTGTTTGTTCTGATGTTATTGTTATCTACAAGTCTCAGTATTTCTTTTTAAAGGTAAATTTCGAGTGATTTTGTTCTAATTCGTCAGTCCCTAGACCATCAGGCCCTGGCTGTTAATGTGACTAGGGACTGATTCAAAAGCTAGGGACTGACAGTCATACCTACTCTTTCACTCTTCGTCATTCAGAAACTTTTGTTTGTTGTAGAATATGCCGCCGCGAAGAAAAATACCGTTGCCTAAAGAAGAAAAAGCAAAAAAAAAGTCAGAACAGGCAGAAAAACGCGTAGAAAAAATAAAAAATGATCCAGTTTTGCTAGCAGAGTACAAGGAGAAAGAAATATTAAAATACCTCAGAAAAAAGGAAAAAGAGCAGAGAAAATGTGTAAAGGATATGACTCCTCGTGAGCATAGAAAAGTGAAAAAAATGGATTACTCGGCTTACTCGGCAGCTTACAGACAAAATAAAAAAAATGGTAAACACACTGATCAATACATGGACGAAAATACGCCACCATCATCTGACGGAGAAAATGATCTACAGGTCCCAGTTCCGTGTATTGCTGATCAAAGACAAGCTGAAGCTAAAAGGAGAAGTATTTTACAAAGGAAGATAAGAAATAAACAACTACAGAAGAAGAACCATCTTATTACTATATTAAAAAAGAAACTTGCTAACGAAATAGAACAGAAGACTAAAACACAGAATTAAAAAATCGAAAAAGGCACTTATGCCCAGAAGCAGAATTGAAGAAATGGCAAATGATCCTAATAGGAAGGCCGAATTAGTGAAAAAAACACTGTTTGGTGAGATTATTCAGGCGCAAATCTTAGAAGAAAAAAGAAAACAAGTACATATCAGGAAAAAAATAATTTGAAAGCGGTTTTATCTGGTTCTGTAGCAAAGAAGTATAAAATATGGAGGTTAGGAGGTAAAGCGTAACATATAAGAAGATGAGATTTAATCGTACAAAGTCAACAAAGAAAGGCAACAAGAACAGAGTGATGGCAATTATTCACAAGTTATGATGATGATAGCAATAGCCGATGTGCAGCAGGGAAGAAGGTTTTGTAAGATATCATACCACAAGGTATGTTTAGTAACGTGATCTCAAGTGATTTTTAAGTAATGGTACTGTTATTATTGTTGGTAAGAGAGATCTATCTAAGATAATTTACCTAAAGACTGATTTGTCTCTGATTTGATTGCAATTTGGAATAAATATGTGTATGAATAAGATAAGAGTGAGATTTACCAAATAAATACTAATTATATAAGACAAACATATGGTTTTATTGTATAATAAATGTATGACATCAGTCCCTAGCACAACCTGTCAGTCCCTAGAACAGATATTTCAGAAAAACACAAATTTCTCTTTAATTACCTAGTAAAGTGACTGGCCCCTTTAGATACTAAAAGTATATTATTATATGCACTGTATTTACTAAAAAGTTTTTAATTTAGTATCTAAAAACACGTATGGCAAAATTTGGACGAATTTTACCCAACTTTTGTGGAATCACCCATATATATATATATATATATATATATATATATATATATATATATACATAGTCTATATAGACTAGCTGGCCCGGCGAACTTCGTATCACCTTTAAATATTTTTACGTTATTTTTTCCGATGAGTTATAAACTATCCTATCTCTCAAGTTGGATCAAACTGCACACACTGTGCAAAATTTTATTAAAAACCGTCCAGTAGTTTAGGGTTCCATCGCGGACAAACAACGTGATACGGAATTTTTATATATTAATATTAAAATATAATATAGTTTGTTATTGCTAGTAATAACAATATTTTTTTATTAGTACAATGTTTACAGAACCAAGCAATGCTATTGTATTCCAAGTGACCGAGTTGCCATAAATAGTTAGGACTTAGAAGCGTGTTGGTATGCGTTGAGCGTACGTACAATCAGCAACAACACTGTTTTACTTCTCGTCATAACATATAAACATATTGTACATCATATCCATTGAATATTTAAAACTAGTTAATAATAAAAAAAATGGCGTGTGACTGTGTCATGGACACGGCCGTGTGTTGTACGTGAATACGTTATATGCACTAAAATTATCTCAAAATGGCAACGCTTCCCCATCCCCCGCTCGCGATATTCCATAGTCCTTAGTGTAAAAAAATATTTGATTCTTCATCTATCAAGTGATGTGATTGAATTTTGGATGGAGATGATAGATATGTAGCTGCAACACCAAACTGTATCCCCCGATTTTGTTATCATTCGTTTTTAGGGTTCCGTACCCAAAGGGTAAAAAGGAACCATATTACAGGTAGACGTTTGAAATACTCACATAATATTTAGTTATAAATTCACTTTAAAAATAAATAATTAAATAAAAATAAAACAAATATTTAAGGGGGGCTCCCATACAACAAACGTCTGTTTTTTTTTGCCGTTTTTATAGATAATGGTACGGAATCTTTTGTGTGCGAGTCCGACTTGCACTTGGCCGGTTGGTTAATTGCCTCTCTATGCAAGCAATTTTAAAGACGTACTCACATCAAACAATAAAGACATGACGGCTATTGCAATATGTAAAAAGTTGCAAAAAAAAAAAAAAGAATATTTCCTGTTAATACAAAATAACATATTGTGACCGTATTTTTGGATATGACATTTTAGACATATGACATTCGTGACGACGTAAGGATTTTAATAATACCACTCCCTTCACAACCAGAGAAATAAATAAAGAAACGCGCACACATATTTACTTATATATTCACCCTGACGCCATTATACTCCTTTTTTGGGTATTCGTGTAAAGACAGAATTACTGGTCGGAAAGAACAAAGAGAAAAAAAATGACTTTTATTAATTCTTCCCTGTTCATTTATATTTCGGTAAAACAGTAGTTGGATTCTCTGACCGACTTTCGAACTGGCAAAGTAATCTTAATACATAGATAAATAAATGATCGTGATCGAATTAAAATGTGGGTTCTTAAAAGCCACATTTACACCGTTTAAGTTGACGTGGCACGTTTATGATCTTGTATTTAGTTGGCATATTTGTAGGCTGTATTATGTGTCTGTATTCGTATTTAAATGAGTATTTTTTAAGACTCTTTGCAATGTCATTACTAAATCAAACACGAATGATTGGCGATCGCTTATCTTCAAACGTGAGTGCTTATTTGCCTCGTAAAAGGTTGAAACCGAAGTAGTTGGTAATAGCGTGACGTTAAATATTAATAATAAAATGTTAAAGCAAAGTTTTTCGTAATCAATCAATCGTTGAGCACAGTACCTCGTCAGCTTTGACGGTAAGTGGTCGTTTATTAAATTAATGACGCGTACCGAACTTCAAAATTGCTTGATTGTTAGGAAATTTCACTACAAACCAATAGAGATGTAAATTGTTGCGGAAATTATAATGATTAAAAAGCAGTCATGTATATTACAAAATACAATAGTAGGTATAGATGTGTCTTTAAAAAAAACACATTTTAATTCGTAAACTTTAAAAACATTCCATCGTTGATTTATTTTCTATTGCATATTTTTTTAACTAGCTGTCCCGACAGACGTTAAACTGATAAATAAACATATATAAATTTGTTTGACAGAATGTATAAATATATATATTATATATATTTATACATTCTGTCAAACGCCGTAATGTTACATTTTTAATATGGTCGTTAATTGTTATTAATTTTCTAATTTTCCGCGCAAATTTCTTATTTTTTCTTTAATAAGAACCGTCTCATGATAATAACAAACACAACAAAAAAAGAGTTATCGAAATCGATCAAGCCGTTCACGCGTGACCAAGGGAAATAGGGTTTCATTTTTATATATATAGATTAGTATATCATACGAGTATATATATAGACACACTTTTATTCTGGGTATACTGGAATGTGGACTACCATAGTATTGCCACCGTAGGTATTGCAATTATCAGTGGATTTCACTTGTCTCCCCAATAGTACACATGCATCTTATCTGCCCATCTGCCCTTGAGCGATCTCGAGTTGGTACTGCCCTCATGAATCACTGCCTCCCGGCTACATCCTCGGTATGCAGGAAATTACATACCTACTGCACGCGGCGTTTCTCGGTTCTACTACACTTACAGTACATAATTAGAAAATTCTCCTAGGTTGCACATTGGCGTTGTCAAAATCACAGCTCGTAAACGGAATTGAGTGAGTAAATTGACTGGAAAAATGTGAAAATTAAATCAAAATCGGTTCACTCGTTCGATACATTTGCCGAGCCAGTAATGGCAGATGGGGGAGGAAAGACCTAGAGCCCCCTCCCCCCGTCGTCAACCCTTACTCATCCCACTGCTGGGATACGGGTCTCAATTAAAGGGGGTTTAGAGCCACGTTGCTCAACTGCAAGTTGGCGGAGGCCAGTATTTTAAAGCCGCTTTAAGGCCACTGACTTGGCTTAACGACTGTCATCTATTGACAACAACCGAGACTGACGGATTAACGTGTACTCCGAACTCGAGATAATATAATTTGCTTGTTTGTCTGTTTGTTGGTAAAGGTTGTAAAGGCTGTATTGTACTATAAAAGTAACGCACACATTAGCAATGTGTGCGTTACTTTTACACATAACAATTTTTGTACAATAGCGGACTTATCCCATCAGGGATCTCTTCCAGTCAACCAAAGAATTAGCCGTGTGGTTTCCGGCAGACTAGAATAGAATCACTCCGTTTCTTCCCGTGGATGTCGTACAAGGCGACTAAGGGAAATACATTATCAAACATCGATCAGGCCTCCCCAACCCGTCTGGCCAGCGTGGGGAGTGTAGGCCAAATCCTCCTTCCGTCTAGGACGAACGAGAGAGGATCGTGCTCCTGTAGTGGAGACTAAAATGGACCTGATGATGATGATGATGAACCATAGAATACCCATAGGAAACTGAAAGTTTAGCGAGACAGATAAAATTAAACTTAAGTCTTCGATTAGACAGTCAAGCGCAACGACACCATCGATCTCCTCATATACTCGAAGTTTAAAATGGACCAATTACCATTAACTTCAACCCTAAAATCAATTCCCTATTCCTTATTCAATTTCGCAAAAGGTCTCAGAATACCTAAAATTCCGCACCAAATTGATGAGGTGGTATATGCGAGGGGTGGATTTGTTACAACATGCCCTTTCCATAATTAAGCAGGACAAATTTCCCGTGACGCATTATCCCTCGCAACTTGAGGGCCTCGTCTCATCTTTCACCCTTATTTTGTATGATTAGAGGAATCTTAAGGCGCTGCTTTAGCAGCTAAGCCTTTTTAGCTTATATAACGTATACTTTTATATAATTATATAATGTCTTCATTATAATTCATCGGGTGTAAGTGGTTCATCAACATCTTTGAATTAAAGCCAACTTCACCTATTAACGATTGCAATGAAACTTTGGTGGGATATTCTGGGTACACGGGGTAAGGTTTAGATTGCAATGAAACTTTGGTGGGATAGTCTGGGTACACGGGGTAAGGTTTAGATTGCAATGAAACTTTGGTGGGATATTCTGGGTATACGGGGTAAGGTACAGGACAACGTCTGTCAGGTCAGGTAGTTACTAAAAAATTCGTGTTGTAATTTGTTGAATTTGGTTGTATAGTATGGTTCAGGTGAAGTTGGCTTTGGTTCAGAGATGTTGATAACCACTTACACTCCAAAAGATGAAAGGAGATGAAAGATTTATAGCTGCAACACCAAGCTGTATCCCCCGATTTTGTTATCATTCGGTTTTTACCCGACTGCGACAGAAGGAGGGTTATGGGTCTTTGCAGTATTTTTTTCTTCTTCTTAATATATCGATATGGGTATCAAAATAAAGGTCTCGATGACCTGATTTCAAATATATATTTGATATATTAGTTTTTGCCTGCGGCTTTGCTTGTATGGAATTATATTATTGTTACGCGTGATTAATAAAGGAACATAAAGGAATATTTTCTGTCACCTAATTTTAGATGTGTCACTAATCTGCAGTACCCTAATAATAATATCTATCCACAAGAAATATATTAGTCATCATTTTAATCAAAACTGTCTCTAAATATAAATCATCAGCTTAACAAACTACTATTATCATTTAATTCGTTTGATCATCAAAATAATAGATCTGTCATCAAATAAATAGATCAGCTCCTTAATTTAATGAAAAAATGGCTAATAGGGGCGAAATCAAATTGGCGTCATATTCACTGACGAGTCTTACCAATACTTGGTCAATGTAATAAATCATGTTTTGGTTAGATTTGAGTTGATTTTTGGTTAGGTTAGGGTTTTCTTATGTCCTGTCATCGAAAATAGATGATGAATGATGTGGTGCCAAGTAAGCTTAATTATTAATAATTGACAATATAATACATACAAAAACATTTATTTGGCACTAGACCCAATATCTCTATGATTTTAGGTGATTTATTGTGGAATCGATTTTATATTTTTTGGTGACTACATTTTGGTGACAAAAAATTTTGCGGGAACCCTATTAGTTAAGAAACACAAAACTAATTAAATTGGTGATAGCTTAAATGATACCCATTAATAAATCTGTTGTAGGTGCAGTCGGGTTTTTGATTTTTTTTATTAACTTATAACTTGTTTGAATTGCCTCCCTATGGCAGCAATGTTGAAGACATCTTCTCGTCAAAAATTCCGTCAAATTCAGCACTAGCTCTTAACTAGTGATAGGTATCGACCACTAGACCAATGACCATGATAAATTGCCGGCGGCTGGACGTATTATTCATAGCTTGGACGGGTATCTGGAACGAGGGTTGTTCTATGGGGTTTGGGACGGGGTACATAAACAGTCTGTGTATAGGCTAAGGCGGCTTAGATGCAAATAGATAGTAGTTGATTGCTTTTTTTACCCGACTGCGCCAGAAGGAGGATAATGTTTTTCGAGTGTATGTATGTATGTGGATTGGTTCATCACGTTATGTAGTCTAAACAGCTTGATGTATTTCAGTTTCAAAAGTGTTGTTAGATGTCTCAATTGTGAGAGCGATACTGGGAATATCAAAAAGAAAAATAAATTAAAAAATGGCAGATTTTTTGCCGCCAAATTATATACATATTGACTTTTTTTTTTCTTCGAAGCCTATCAAGTGGGGTATCAAAATAAAGGGTTTTAAAAAAGGCTTACAAAAATATATGCAACTTATATATTTAAATGTAATTTGGAATTATAAATGCAAAATATACTAGTTTCACATCGAAAAGATTTTGGGCGCCAAATTTCCAATATGGTGGAAAGAAAGATACATTAAAAAGCGAAGTAGAAATTTGGAAAGAGCACATCAAAATCTATTATCCTCAATCATATAAACGCTGCGCTTTTATCGATGCTTCAGCCAGCCGCTTCTATCTTCGCGCGTCTCTGAGCGCGTCATGAGATGTCATGATATAACATAGTTCCTATTTTTTTTACCCGACTGCACCAGTAAAAGGGTTATGTTTTTCAAATGTATGTAAGCTATTGTATCGTGAATTAAAAATCTTACTCCTAATAGGCTACCTGATATTTTTTTCCCCCGATTTGTTATATAAACGTCACAATAATATAACTAAAGATGAAAAAAATATTTCGACAGCACAAAAACTTCTGGAGACATGAGAACTTCAAAATTTTGGGGTGTAAGTGGTCATCTCTGAACCAAAGTCAACCTCACCTACACGTGGTGCACCCTGCTTTGCGAAAAGAAAGGTAGCGCATAGCGTATTTTGTAAACAGCACGATACTGATGTAATTTTTATTAAATTCGAACATTGTCCAGCAGCCTTAATTGTAAATTCACTTTGAAAGAAATGGATTCGCTGAGAGTAAAAACACCTATTTAACATAAATCGCAAATTATCATATACCTAATAAATATTTATATCTACGAAAATGAATTGAAAAAGGACAGCCATCTTTGATATAAATTTAAACGAAATTACGCTGCAAATAAAAGCCGGAATCGTGGAATACGTACGTGAAACAGGGACAAAAATATTCAACTTCAATGCGATAGAACGAGACGGGAATACTCCTGAATTTAGTTAACGTAATAACATAAAAACCGGTCAAGTACGTGTCGGACTCGTACAGGAAGGGTTCCGTGCCTCCGTAAAAAAAACGCGTTTTAATTATTTTTTTATGTGTAGAGGAGGGGGAGGGATGTGTGTGGGGGGGGGGGGGGGGGCAAACGTGCTTCTTTCACTTTCACCACCACAAAGCAATCACCACCGCCCATGGAGATCAGCAACACCAAGTGGTCGCCGATCCGTCCGCACAGAACGTTGTCTCATATCATTCGTGCTGTTCTTGATTTGTAAAATAAATAAAATATTTCATTTCTGTTCGACAATTTTTATTTTTGACGAGCTCGGTGGCGTAGCGGTCAATGACGCGGCTTCGACACCAACGCTCGTGGGTTCGATTCCCACACAGGACAAACATTTGTGTGCATGAACATGTCTGTTTGTCTTGGTTTGGGTGTTTTCTATGTATCATAAGTATGTATTTTCAAAAAAAAAAAAAAAAAATTATTTACGTATGTTTATCAGTTAATCTAGTACCCATAACACAAGCTTCGCTTACTTTGGGGCTAGATGGCGCTGTGTAATTTGTCTGACAATATTTATTTATTTATTATTTTTATTGTTATTTTTATATCATCGATATCGATAGAGTAATCTATAACAATATGGCATATACATATTACTAATTAGTGAAAATTTCAAGACAATTGGATCTACACTACTTTGCCTGCTTCTGCCATCAATTAGTTCACCCACCCACTACCTTTAGATGCATGCGACTACCGTGGCTACTTTGGGCGTCTCTGCAGACCTGCTGCAGCTATAAAAAGAGTCTAGCTATTACAGTTCAAGAATAAATCACGTGACAGCCAGACGGACAGACAACGGAGTCTCAGTCAAGGTCCCGTTGGCACTCTTTGTATACGGAACCCTAAAAATCGTCAAGACGAAGGGGGTTGTGAAACCGTCTCCATTTCCCTGTGATAGGTGACGCGGACGGAGATTCCTGTGGGGGTAACTTGCGAGATGCATCTGGGACTTCAGTGAGCATAAGCAAGTATCTGACGGATTTACTAACGCACACTTGCGACTGGTGCGGTGATGAAAGTCAACAAACGCACACTAGCGACTGTTGATGAAGAATTATGATGGCAGGAAGCTATTCTTAGGGAAACGATAACGACGGTAATTGACGAACTTGATAGTCGGACGGTTAATGGCCACTTTGACTCCGAGGTTGCGGGTTCGATCCCCGCACAAGAGAAATATTTGTGTGCTTCATGCACATGCACATGTCTTTAAGTATAATATCAGTTATCTAGTACCCATAGTACAGTAGTTTGCTTAGTTTGGGACTAGATAACTGTGAGTAATTTGTAATAAAAAAATGTCATTTATATATACACGGACCAAAGGCGAACATCACGGCAGTAAACATACACTACAAAGCGCTTACTCAATACCTACGCATCCTTTTTTTCGTACTGCATTATGATTACTACTATATACTGCATTATGAAAATAACGTGAACACACGGGAAGACATTAACATCTACAACTTTACAATCTTTTTTAATTCGTTTTTTAACCTTTTGTCGCGGCGGTAAGTGACGCTTAAAAGACATAAAAAATAACAAATTGATAATTTAAAACATCAATGATTTAAAAATACACTTAATAAGTCAAAAACCATGCTGTTGCAGTAGTAATCCAGGCTTTTGTTGCATTTCTAGTGCAGTATTATTGGAGTAACATAACCATCCATACAGATTCCTTTCACTAACTATAAAAGACCTGATGAGAAAACATTACAACCAATGGAAGCAAGATGTTTTTTTATATACCGAGGTGGCAAACGATCATGTGGGTCACCTGATGGAAAGTAATCATGCGCCACATAGTTGGCTTTGGTTCAAAGATGTTGATGAAACACTTACACTCCATATTAATGAACCACTCATACCCCTTTTTCTTGAAATCTAATATAAGACCTCAACAAATATCATCAAATCGTCATTAAAATTTCGCCTCAGAAACACACTCAGAATACCTCCGAAATTATCTCAAATAAAAAATCTAAATAAGAAGAAATTCATCCCATTATGAGCTACGACGCCGCAGGCAGATCCACATGTTAAAATTGAAATCCTACTTAATATGCGACGGTCGGAAAATCGTCTTACTGGGATAAAGACAGGTAGGGCATAGCGTATTTGCTGCCCGACTAGGGAAATACCTCCACCTCACAGAATACCGCAGCCAAATAACAATTCCTTTGAAGGTTGTTATGTTCGTCCCTGTGAGTGAGATCACCAGAAAGGAAGGAGTTGCTGCATTAGCAGCGGGGATGGGGGCGCACGAGCGATATTTCATGTTGCTAGTGTTAATATGGATACGGCAACCGCTTCACATCAGGTGGGCCGTATGCTTGTCTGCCACCTAAAGTAGTATAAAAAAGGAAAATAATAACATAAGCCCCTAAAAATTACTAAATAGGCGACCAAAATACTAGCTTAGGTTAGGTTTGATATTGCCTGGTTAGTATAATAGTCGCCCAGTTGCATAATTTTAGATGGTCTGTTTATTACTACCAAAAAAAAAAAATACTGCGATAAAGTGTACTTTTGCTTAGCTTCATAATTCCTCAAAGATCCATTGTTGATGGGACAAACCCCATTCTTTTAGTAAATTGGAAACGTAAAACGAAAATGACAAATGTGACAGTTTTAGACCAGACGTGACAGGTCATCTATTATAAACTAGCTGGCCCGGCGAACTTCGTACCGCCTAATTGTCAATGAATGTCGTGGTATACATATTAGTTGAACAAAATTTATGATGTCTTGAAATTAATATAATGAATAATAGAAAATAATAGAGAAGCACGATGGCGTCATTGCGCGTGTCAGTCTAATTGTACACGCAAGTTAAGCAACGTCAACCGTAGCCTGTCTATGAATGAGTTTATATTATCTCGAGCTCCTCCGTGCTTCGGAAGGTACGTTAATCCGTCGGTCCCGGTTGTAATCATTAGATTAACTCGAGGTCCTCCGTGCTTCGGAGGGCACGTTAATCCGTCGGTCCCGGTTGTTATCATTAGATTATCTCGAGCTCCTCCGTGCTTCGGAAGGCACGTAAGACGTCGGTCCCGGTTGTTATCATTAGATTATCTCGAGCTCCTCTGTGCTTCGGAAGGAACGTAAGCCGTCGGTCCCGGTTGTTATCATTAGATTATCTCGAGCTCCTCCGTGCTTCGAAAGGCACGTTAAGCCGTCGGTCCTGGTTGTTATCATTAGATGGCAGTCGTTAAGCCAAGTGGCCTTTAGGCGGCTTGAAATTACTGGCGTCCGCCAACTCGCAGTTGAGCAGCGTGGTGGAGTATGCTCGAAACATATTCAGTTGAAGGAAGACCCGTATTTAATATTACCCAGCACTGGGTAAATATTACCCAGCAGTGGGTAAATATTAAGTTCAAGTATTTTACTATGTCACAAAATAAGGTACCATGACACTTGACAACCAATTAATATTCATTTTCAAGCATTCATTCATAAACAATTTTCAAAACAACAACGGACAACTTTCGCGACGTAAAAGTTAGACCAATCGATTTGACATTTAATTGAAAATCAATAAATATCCCAATCCGTTTTCAAATTTAATTTTTCGACAATTTTGTCAATGTTTTAATACTTATTATCCTATACCCACATTTCTGAACGCACGCATACATTTGACGTACGCACGTTAACCTCACGTTTGACAGATCCGACATCCACGAACATTTTGTATGGAAAAATGATTTTACTTTTATTTTATTTTTTTCGTAAATTTTCCAATGTTTTTAATAGTTATTCTGCTATTCTGGACGGAGACAAATCCAACAAATCAAAAACCATGGCAATCGGTCCAGCCGTTCTCGAGTTATAAGTGTTGTAACAAACACGACTTTCTTTTATATATATAGATTTGCTGTTACTAATGCATGTGACTGTTAATTTATGTAATCCAATTAAGCTTTACAAAAAATATTATTTTTATGTAAGAGGGCGGGGAGGGCAAACGAGCATTACCATCGCCCATAGATATCAGCAATACCTACCTGCTGAGGGGCAATTCTCGTAGTTAAAATGTAGATAAAACTCAGTTTCGATGTCAAATTTGGTTTTCTCGTATCATAATATGCAAGTTAAAAGTCTAATTTAAGTGGTATCATATCAAAATATAAATAATAATAATAAATAAATATTTCTGGACAATTTTACACAGCGCCATCTAGTCCTAAACTAAGCTTAAAGTTTATACTATGGGTACTCGACAACTGATAAATACATTTTTTTTTTGTAAATACATACTTATAATACATAGAAAATACCCAGACCAAAACAAACAGACATGTTCATGCACACAAATGTTTGTCATGTGCGGGGATCGAACCCGCGACCTCGGAGTCAAAGTGGCCATTGCAAATTAAGAATCTTATTTTGCCAACAATAAGATAAGATAATAATTAATGAATGAATGAAGTACATAATTTTTATTTTTTTAAATATTTCTGGACAATTTACACAGCGCCATTTAGTCCCAAACTAAGCAAAGCTTGTACTATGGGTACTAGGTACTAGATACTAGATGACGAGCTCGGTGGCGTAGCGGTCAATGACGCGCCTTCGACACCAACGCTCGTGGGTTCGATTCCCACATAGGACAAACATGTGTGTGCATGAACATGTCTGTTTGTCTTAGTCTGGGTGTTTTCTATGTATCATAAGTATGTATTTAGAAAAAAAAAAATGTATTTACGTATGTTTATCAGTTGTCTAGTACCCATAACACAAGCATCGCTTACTTTGGGGCTAGATGGCGATGTGTAATATGTCTGACAATATTTATTTATTTATTTATAACTGATATTATACTTAAATACATTTTTTTTTTGTAAATACATACATATAATACATAGAAAATACCCAGACCAAGACAAACAGACATGTTCATACACACAAATATTTGTCTTGTGCGGGAATCGAACCCGGGACCTCGGAGTCAAAGTGGCCATTGCTAACCATTCGACCACCGAGCTCGTCAAATTTATTTTTATTTATTTAAAAATTTTTATTCAATTCATAATTAAATCTCGATACGGTCAATTTTCATTCTAGGATCGTAAAATAATTACGAGAATCGGCCTTCAGGACGCCCTGCGTTTAAAGGGGCAATTCTCGTAATTAAAATGTAGTCAAAATTCAGTTTCAATCCAGTCTCGATCTCACAAATTAATGTCAAATTTGGTATTCTCGTATCACAATATGAAACTTCAAAGTTTAGACCAAAGTGTGATTAAATCGAATGACCGAACATTAAACAAACTAGAAATGGCATTCTGCTAGCAAATAAGAATTAATATTAATTAATGATTGAATTCTTCACGTAAATCATTTTTAGTCAATTCACAATTTTAATATCGATTCGGTCAACTTTCGTTCTACGATCGTAAAATTACGAGAATTGGCATTTTGAAGTCTTCCGAAATCCTTTTGAAATCGTCCCATGTTCACGATTGTTTTCCTATGGAGCAAAGTATCGACACACCCCGGCCACTTCATACAAATGTCGCGTAGTTAACTAACTACATAAACGATGATGTCTGTGCACAGCGTGAATGAGTATTTGTGTGTGCGGCGCCATATAAACTGTTCCAGATTTGTCTCAGTGGGGAGGTGAGGTCGACACGAGAGAGCATCAGGGAGTGTACCGATACCGGTAACGAAATGAACAAATATTTTTTTGTGCTTCAGTATGTTTATGTTAACGAATAAACTTATTTTGCAAATTTGGATATTATTTCAACGAGATATTAATTCATCGAATCAAGATATCGAACTATGCAAAACATTAACACTTCATTTCATATTGATTTATATCTAAGGGCGTCTACACAACGACGCGTTCCGATAAGCGACCTACAAATTTAATAACCACAATATTACGTAACCCTTGATTCAATAACTTCCCATTTATCACGCAATATTGAATAAATTAAGCAATAAAGATAATTGCTTGATAATAGGTTGAGTATTTGATGGTTCGGATATTTATTTATTAAAAATTTGGTCGACCATAGAAGAGAATAAGTTATATTACTTAACATCGATGTCGTAAGATTTTGAGTGCAAAAGACTGACTAAACGCTAAAATCATATATAAAACATCAGACGCGCAGCATTTTCCACCATAGCGAAATTTATTTATTTTATTTATTTATTTATTTTGGCCACTTTCCCGAATTGATATCGGAAAACCAAGGTCACTTTACATTACTACTTTTTGATGCTCTACACGAATCCGAAGTCAGAATTTCGAAATTTTGAGTTGACAGACAGAACTACCGGACGAAAATCGTCCGGTCGTTCGAACGTTGAAGTCGGTCGAAAATAAGCTCAATAAATTTCGCTGAATATGCATTCAGCTGTAAAATTTTGGATAGTACAAATATTCAGGAATGCCGAAAACAATATGAAAAACTAAAATACGTAATGTGAATAGTGTTTATTGATGGGTACTACCGCCACCCCAATAAGTATTATTTTAGAACTAATAGAATATAGCGTTTATAAACACTTTGTATGTAGTTAAAATGTTAATTTAATATAACATATTTTACGGTTTGGACCTGTTAACAACAAAAAACGATGGAAATAAGAAATATAATTTTCAGATACTTTTTCCATTCATTTGTAATGTCAGTCGATACCGACATATTTTTGCAAATAGTACCGATTGCTTTCAAAATTCGATGGATTTTCAAAGTAAGTAAAAGAGGACTTCAAATTCGAATTTCTTTTATTTATGATACTTCATTGGTCCTGTACGCTCATGCTAAATTAGTTGTCCTAGACGGACAGACAGACGAGTGATCATATACGAGTTCTGTTTTTAAGTCCTTTTAATTTAATAGCTTTTTAAAGAAACCGAATTCAAAAAACGTTTAAACTAACGAAGTTAATACAACTGTCAAATCTCTCAGCTACCAACGTACTAACGACATATTGCGACTAATCGCACTTAAATCGCAAGTGTGCACTCAATGCAACTGGCGCCGCTTAACAAGTTAAATTATGCAAAGTCAGGAGTCGAGTAACTGCCGACTATAGGGTGACAACGTGGAGACGGTCTCTCTATGCATACAGATATGTTGGCGGTATTATATTTTAAAATTAGACGCCTTATCTGGAGCGGAATTAACACGCAAGGATTTTTATAAGTACATATGTATATACGCTAACTCGCACTTGAGCAGCGTGGTGGAGTACGCTCTAAACCCCTTCGATTTAGCTGAGGCCCATTTCCCAGCAGTGGGATGAATAAGCGTTGACGACGTATGTGTATATATGTCTTTTATTATATTGATTTATGTATCCATCCATGAACTTAATTTTAACCTCTAGATTTATCATATTTTGACGAGTTCGGTGGCGTAGCGGTCAATGACGCGGCTTCGACACCAACGCACGTGGGTTCGATTCCCACACAGGACAAACATTTGTGTGCATGAACATGACTGTTGGTCTTGGTCTGGATGTTTTCTATGTATCATAAGTAATTATTTACAAAAAAATGTATTTACGTATGTTTATCAGTTGTCTAGTACCCATAACACAAGCTTCGCTTACTTTGGGGCTAGGTGTGTAAATTGTCTGACAAATATTATTATTATATTATTATTTTTAGTTCAAATATAATATGTTACAGAAGAATATCTCAAAAACCCGAGAAGAAAGGTAATGAAAACAATTACATCTGTAATAAAAAGTTACAACTTTTATTTAAATAGCATTAAAATATGGTAATTCATGCAAATGATAGAAAACTCGTTTCGGGTTAACGGTAGACTTTGCGTCTAAGTTAAATAATAAGAGTAGAAGTATATGTTTTTTTAATACTTGAATTAAAATTTGCCGATAAAATTAATACCGATGAAAATTTCAATCAATATTTAGATAACTTTGTAAACGTGGGAAGTGCCATCAAAAAATTCATGAAGTTAAAGGTTAAGAGCCCTTTTTCATTTGCAAGCTGACGAGCTCTCGCGCAGTACTAAACCCGCGAAGGCCGGTGCATCGTTTTTTGTAGTAATTTTGAAGTTATATTTATCGTTTTTATTGAAATAAGATAATAAATTCATGCTACAAAATTTATTCATCATGAAGTAACAATTATTCTCGTATAAATTTTGCTCAATAATATTATCGTTTATTCGAGAAATTAACAGTTTACTTGCAGCGATTTTCGAAGTTTTTTTGGTTAAAAGAATGTTTTTTTTCTATATTAAATCAATGATATTTCAAAATTACGAGGCCGCTATGTACTATACGACTATATAACAAATAACATTCTATTTTTTTTTATTTTAATTTGTTTGGAACAATAGTACAATCCAGGAGCTCAAAATAGTGAATGCGCGCATTTTATGAAAATCTTTCTCTGCAATTTTGGGTTTATTTAAAATATTAAGCAAAATTTACAAAAAGCTAGGCCGCTACGTACTATGCCAATAGCTATTCTGTACTATTCACAGTCAAAATGTAATATGGCTCTTAAGGCTTAAACTAGATACTGTTACCGGAGCATCCTCTCTGAAACCACACATGAAAAGTCAAGTTGATTCCAGTCGCTAGGGTTTTCAAGAGTAGGGTTGTGTAAGGCTTTGCATCCTGCTGACGAGGAAGGGAGGCTTTGGCGAAAGAGAGGTAACTCAGCGAAAGAGAGGTAACTGAGCTGAGGAACACCGGAACCAACCTACAGTGCTTTATTACAACATTATGACCTAGAGACAGTTAGTCAGCGACTGCCTGCAAGCAACGAATGATAGATAAGCTACTGCTGCCGATTACATACACATGAAGCGTACTCGTCCGTCACGAAACGTCGTCGTCGTGGTGCGTGCGGACTTCTGCCAGCATTTAATCGGCGTGTCGCGCGTCGGCGACTGCTTACGCCAATGGTGGGACTATTGGCGTAAGCAGTCGCCGACAAACTATCGCCCTTCTGTTACGTCCCTCGCCATGACACGCGATTTTGCGTCCCTTTGTGTGTTCTACCAATTGTACGATGGGGTGTGTTCAGAGGAGTTGACATGATGCCCACGGCCTCCTTCTACAGTCGCACCGCTCGCCATCGACAGGGAATTCCTCCTCACACATTGGAGCCTAAGTGGTCGCGTACCGTGCGATTCCAGAGAAGTTTTCTCCCGCGTACGGTCAAGCTGTGGAATGAACTGCCTGTCGAGGTTTTCGCAGGAGACTACAGCATGGGGTTCTTCAAAAAGGGCGTGAAGAGGTTTTACAGGGTCGACAACGCGCGTGTGATGCCCCTGGTGTTACAGGCGTTCATAGGATACGGTAACTGCTTAGGCGGGCCTTATGCTTGTTTCCCACTCTAGTGGTATAAAAAAAACGTGCGGAGGCGCTACGTTAGCAATGATCGACATTTACAATTTTACATTTGACTATTATGATTTATTTATTTTTGAAGTAAAACTTCTCTACGCACGACTTGGGGAGGAAGCTGATGTATGCGTGACGAGAGCGTTACCGAAACGGCGAATGGAAGTTTAGAGGGAGATATAAGTTAGTAAAGCTAAAGAAGTTTTACTTCGGTCGTGTGGTCAAAAGAACACTCGTTTTTTTCAATAGCCTGATTTAATAAAGAATCCCTCTACTGTAACAGACCATTGCCTAGTCCACCCCGAACACATTTCCATAGCCCATATAATTTCCATCACATTATGCAACAGTCTCAATGCTTGCCGAGACCAGCTCAAGTTGTATTGTTCCATTGATATATCCAGGTGCGGGTCACGGCGGGTATACAACATTACATTAACATTCCCAAGGGGCCCTACGCGTTGGATTCATATCCACGAGCACGCCTATCAAATGACCGGGCTTGACCCGTGATTAAAAAGATAACTAGGCCGGATTTTAGCCCACGGGGCCGAAATCGAGGTTGACTGGAGCTAACAGATTAGCTGAGTGTATTCCCATTGATATCAATGGAAAATGTATTCGCTGATCATTCTTCAGGGACATGATCGATCTCAATATTTGTTCGACACAAACCTCAAGCATGTCGAGGTCTTTAATTGTGACAAGTTTAATCAAAATCGGTTCAGTGGTTTTGTAACCTAATCATTTCCAAGAATGACTTTTCGGCGTATCTCGTTCCACTCAATAATAAAAAAATACTAATAAAATTACAATGAATTCCATTTGTTATAAGTACTCGTACATGTGCTATATCAAGTTCCAATTTCTTGCAAGTACAACACTTACTTGGGTACATTGGTTACTCATTTATATACAATGCCATTTAAGCCTTATAGAAGCCTATTAAGGCTTTGATCAGTCATAATTATATCATACTAGAACTTAGTCATACATACGGTTAAGGCACGTACAAAGTAGAACATATAATTATTGAGCTAGATTTGCAATTTGGGGTATAAGCCGCTCACCACGATCTTTAGAGCGAAAGCCAACCTCACCTTCACGTGGTGCATCCTGCCGACTAACGAAAGAAACTCTGGCAAAAGACAGTTTTTTACCACCAATCTAAGTCAAAATTTGATTTTAGCAATCAAAAAATCCGATAGTAAGCGGCTTCAGCTTCGGCGGTAGGGCGGCAGGTAGCTATTATGACGTAAGCCTATGCTTACGTCATAATAGCTACCTTTCGCCCTTTCTTACCCTATGGTAAGAAAGGATTTTTGTAACGAAAGGAAGTAGGAGGCGCAAGCGCAAATAAATTAGGGTTGCCAATGGTTGCCTGTTTCCCCAGGACATGTATTAGTTTTTGGAGTGTCCACGAATGTCCTGGATAGATTTAAAGCGGCGCGGCGTCCTGGGTGATAAAAGTTGATACATTACACCTTAAATTATTAATGAGATGATGCCAGTTTTTTAACTGTTTTTTTTACTCTGAGACCCTCAGATTAAACTGGCATTACCTTGATGGTCAATTTCATAGAAAATTTTTAAGGTAATGATAATGAAATAATAATTATTTTATTTTAATTGAACCTAAATTTAATATTTAACATTTATTGTTATTACCGCATCGCGTTTTTTTTTGACTGAATAGGCATGTGAACAAAGTACTAAAATTATAAAAACTCTCTGTCAGTAACGTAAAATACATAAAACTAGAACGATCTGCGATCTCAAATTTTTTATAACTTATGTCCGACGTGTTTTATGGTCGATCAAAGTTTGGTGGGAAAGTCCATTTTAAAAGTATGAAATTATAAAAAATAAATATTACCATTGTAGAAACAATTAAAAATACTATAACTTTTGTTACGGCACTGGCTACATAAACGCAATATTTAACATAGCTGTCGTACAAATTCCTGATTTAATTCATATAAAATAGCGTATCGTGACGTCATAATAATGTAGTCTTTTGTATGGAGCATTTTCGGGATAGTCCAAAATTGTGATCGTCAAGTTATCATTTCTCGAGAAGTTTTTATGCTATCGGTACCTATAGTTATATTATTATTGTGACGTCTTTATAACAAATCGAAAAAAAAATGTTTCACAACTTCAAATCATTGTTTAGGGGCCACATAAATTACGTCACACGTTAAGGGTTAAGGAGGGGGTCGACGAAGTGCGACATTATGTGACAAGGGGGTGGGAGGGGTCCTAAATTTTGTGACGTAACATTGCAATATCTATTATATTATCTAAGTGTTAAAAGACGAACGTTGAACTATTAACGAAAAACTTAACATTTGCAAATCTAGGTGTAAAATTCCAAAATATGTGACGTCACACTAGGGAGGGGGGGAGTCTCACAAGTGTGACTAGCTGTGACAAGTACGGGGGAAGGGGTCAAAAAATCATGAAATTCGTGTGACGTAATTTATGGATGGCCCCTTATGAAATTTGGTTGTTGACAACTATAAAATAAATAAATAATATTATACTTACCATAAGATCTAAGTTATAAATACAAGTTAACATCTGGTTGTCCTTTACGGCTGACGCCGGCAGCTAAACTTGACATAGCTTAGTCATACTCAACTGTAACGGCTGACTAACACCTAGATTCGAGTTTGCATATTTAGTTAGGATCAGAGGGAATGTTTGAGCATTTCCGCTCTGATAGACATAGCAGCTGATACTGTTTGTTATTTTGCGGTGTCGGATATTTAAATATATCTTTTTACCCGACTGACGAAGGAAGGCTTATGTTTTCACGTGAATACGTCTTTAAATGTCTCCATAAGGGGGCAATTAAAAAAAACCGCCCAAGGGGGAGTGGGACTCGCGCACGAAGGGTTCCGTACCATTATCTATAAAAACGGCAAAAAAATCACGTTTTTTGTATGGGACCCTCCCTTAAATATTTGTTTTATTTTTATTTAATTATTTATTTTTAAACTGAATATATAACTAAATATTAGGTGAGTATTTCAAGCATCTACCTAATATTACCGTTATCAATTGCGAACAGAAACGAGCAAAACAGTCACGTTTGTTGTATGGGAGCCCCCTTAAACATTTATTTTATTCGGTTTTTTAGTATTTGTTGTTATAGCGGTAATAGAAATACATCATCTGTGAAAATTTCAACTGTCTAACTATCACAGTTCTTAAGATATAGCCCGGTGACAGACAGACGGACGGACGGACGGACGGACAGCCGGACAGCGGAGTCTCAGTAATATGGTCCGTTTTACCCTTTTGGGTACGGAACCTTAAAAAACGTTTGAATTTTGCAGTCGGGTTTTTTGTTTCGCTTAATAAATTTTTGTTCAAGAACATAATAGAAAAAAAACTCGAGCAGTTATAGTTTCAGAGATTTGAATCATCAATTTGAATGTTGTTTAAAAAACAACAACATTGAATTTGATAAATTAAGAATTCATAATAATATACAGAACCATATGGTCGGTTAAACTTCAAATGTTAGGTTAAATTAGTGATTCCACTGGCCGTACCCGATAATGTACACAAGCCTAAGGCCTCTCGATACCCGTTTGATGTCCCATACATCACATTTCGACAGCTGTGTGCGCTCGGCCGAAACACAAGAGGGTACGACACACTTTATACGAGCGCTCGCTAGCTGGAAAATTTAAATTATGGCTTGTGGTTACGTAATCCCTTCATTAATTAATTAAAGTGACCCAGTAAACATACAAATACTTTAATTAAAATTATTAAAAAGATATTATTATACCTATTTTACTTATCACCATGTGTGTCTATTGTAATCCAAAATGTATTTTTTTTATTATCTCAAATAACAGGGATAAAAATACCAGTAAAATCAAAAAGTATCCTAAAATTTAGTCAGTATCATCATCAGTAATAAGATAGTATAAATAATAGTACAATAATTGTACTATATATAGTATGGCCATTCCCTGCCGCTCTCTCGTGTCCCACCTCCCCTCTGAGAAGAATCTGGAACAGTTTGTATGAAGCCGCACGCACACACTTTCATCCACGCTCTGCACAGACGCCATTGTATATGTAGTAGTAAACGACGCAACATTTGTGTGGAGTGGCCGGGGTGTGTAATGGCTCCTCTTCACAATGGAACATGATGGCCCATCAAATGATCGTCCATAATCGCCGCCATGATCGGGCAGCTCTCCACACAATCGTGTCTATTCATTTACTGACTGTCTACTGTTATGATAAGACGTATAGAAGATGGATATCAAAGTGATCGCGGCTGCGGCAATATTTCTTAGCTCTTATAATCATTTACTTAATGTGCGCGAAAACAGACTTGTGAATTGTAAAATGCAATTTTCATTTTTTTTTTATACTACGTCGGGTAGCAGACAAGCATACGGCCCGCCTGATCTGAAGCGGTTACCGTAGCCATATTAACGCTCGCTACATAAAATATCGCTCGCGCGCCGCCACCCCCGCTGCCATCGCAGCATCTCCTTCCTTTCTGGTGACCTCACTCACTCGCAGGAACACAACAGCCCTCAAGGGAACCGTTATTTGGCTGCGGTATTCTGTGAGGTGGAGGTACGTTCCCCAGTCGGGTAGCTTACAATTACGCTCCCTACCTCTCTTTTCGTCAGAGCTTCGTTTGTCAGTCAGCAGGGTGCACCGCGTGCAGGTGAAGTTGGCTTTGGTTCAAAGATCTTGATGAACCTCTAACACCCCAAAATTTTGATATAGTTCTATGAACCGAAAAGGTTTTTCATTCGTTCACGTCACCATATTGTGTTTGTAAATCGACAGAAAGAATTAGATACATAAGTACAGAACACTAAGAATATGTCCCTCTTTATTTTTTTACCGAGACGTCTACACGTCTACACTGTACCCGAGACAACTACGTACTGACTAAACGGCGATGTGTGGACGCGCACACAATCATGGGCCAGCATTCCTTTGATGTACCGACAACTTACCGATTACCGACGATGACGCCCGATCACAGACAAACACTCACGATCACGCCCTCTACACAATCGTGCTTGTCTGTAATCGTCCATCATGGGCCATTGTGAAGAGGGGCCATAAGGGATATTAAGTTATTTTTCGCCTCACAAGGCAAGCATTAATTTGTATGCATGAACGAACATGTCTGATTCTCTGATTATCTTCATCCGGATGTTTTCCACAGAAAACATCCGGGTGAAGATTTTCAGCGAAATTCATTGAGCTTATGAAATCGTCCGGTCGTTCTGTCTGTCCGTTGCCATGAAACTCAAAATTTAGAAGTTCTGACTTCGGATTCGTGTAGAGCATCAAAAGTGTAAAGTGACCTTGGTTTTCGAATATCAATTCGGGATTTCGAAAAAAAAAAAAATTGGCTATGGCGCATGCTGCGCGTGCGATGTTTTTATAATTATGTAATAATGATTTACATATAATACATGTCCAGTATTTAGGCAAAAAAAAACATATTATTATTATGAAATTATTACAGTACCCATAGCACTTAGCCATCTCTTTAGGCTTTTAATGCGTTATTTTCCATAATACTGTCTCTCACATTGCTAAAAGGGAAGTCAAATTCCAAAAGCTTCTTACTGCTCCTAATTTCTTCTGATTAAATTCGTTGTGAGTTCCAAAGCAGCCGTAGTTTTACCCCCGGGACTGCAATGGACTTCACTGTTCATTGCCTTTTTTGGCGGTCGCCACTGTTAATCTTGGCTACACAGGGGACACAGTGGTGGGAATGTGTCACCACACATTTTTTTTTTATTAAGGGCCCACCGGCCCCCGTCGCGAATTAAAAAAAAATGTTCGTGCACACAAATATTTGTCTTGTGCGGGGATCGAACCCGCAACCTCGGAGTCAAAGTGGCCATTGCTAACTAATGCTAAATTCGACCACCGAGCCACACCGAGCTCGTCATTAAATGACGCTGTACCAGCATTTTAAGACGTTCCGCTTTTGGCGGGACATCTCGCTTTTTAAGTTCCTAAGTGTAATGTACCGTTTCGGGCGGGGGACGCCAAATTGACGGACCACCAGAATTTGGATTTTTGAAGAAATATGTTGGTGGCCCCCGCTGTTTATCCACATACATATATGTCTCAGCCAATTCGTAAAATCCGCCACATTACAAAACGGCTAACTTTAGGCAGATTGCATTTAAATTATCTTTTGGTTAGGTTTGTGTTATTATAACCGTAATTAGAAATAGCCAAGCTATTAGATTCTATTATTATAGTATTCTTGGTGATACACCATCAGGTAACAATTCGGTCGTGTAATCATTATGATAAAAAGGCGGGTTGAAATAATGGCCCCGCCATTTTTTAAAACAGCTAGACGTTATGTAATGCGGCGGATTTTATGAATTGGCTGCGACATATACACAGGGGACACAGTGGTGGGATTATGTGGTGGGCTCCCCCGTAAGTACCCATAGCACAAGTTGTGTAGATTGAGACTATATGACAGCGTTATTTGTACAGGTATAAAAAAAATAACAACAAAGGGACTTGTCCATAAACATGATATTGCATACAACCGAACAGGAAATTTCCCCAAAATATCGTTAACAGTGTTTCCTGCTTTGCGAATGAGTGGTCACAGCCACAGCTGTCGACGTCTGATGTACGAGCTTTATTATATTTTGGGGTAATATCGGGGTGATATCATCGTTACCTATGCCCGCAGATGATCTCCATCACCATCAGCTCATATAGGGCCGTGTTTAACTAAATTGATACTTAGACACGACAATTTCTTACAGACCATGTGGAAGCCGAAGTAATAACTAAGTCGGATTCCACGTAACCTTTTTGGGGTGTAAGTGGTTCATCAACACCTTTGAACCAACGCCAACTTCACCTGCACGCGGTGCACCCTGCTGACTGACAAACGAAACTCTGGCGAAAAGAGAGGTAGGGAGCGTAATTGTAAGCTACCCGACTGGGGTATTACATACCTCCACCTCACAGAATACCGCAGCCAAATAACGGTTCCCTTGAGAGCTGTTGAGTCTTGAGTGTGTTCCTGCGAGTGAGTGAGGTCACCAGAAAGGAAGGAGATGCTGCGGTGGCAGCAAGGCGCGCGAGCGATATTTTATGTTGCGAACATTAATATGGCTACGGTAACCGCTTCACATCAGGCAGGCCGTATGCTTGTCTGCCACCCGACGTAGTATAAAAGAAATATATCTCAACCTGCCGCTCTCTCGTATCGACCTCGCCTCCCCTCCGAGTCGCATCTGGAACAGTATAGAGACTCACACACGCACGTTAACTACATAGACATAGGTTTCATTAAAAATTAAAGCCAAAATACATTTTAAAAATAAAAATTGGTTGTCTGTAAAGTCGGTTTGGGGTCGTCCATTAATCACGTGAGGCTCCAAAGGGGGGGAGGGGGTTAGGTAAAAATCACGAAATATCACAAGGGGGAGGGAGGGGGGTGTAGTAAGATATCACGTGTATTTATTTTTTGTGGTTGTTCAGAGGAGTTATTTGACATAATGGCCTCCTTCTACTGTCGCACCGCTCGCCATTGACAGGAAATTCATCCTCACACATTGGAGCCTAACTGGTAAAGTACTGTGCGGTTCCAGAAAAGTTTACATAGAATTATATACTTTAATTTAAAATTAATATTTCAAAAATTTTAAGATTTTTTGTAGCTTCAAAAATACACGTGATTTCGGGAGGGGGAGGGGGGTGTCCGTGTTTTACTTACACCTCACCAAGTATTACCAAAGGGAGGGGGGTGTTTAAAAATGAAAAAATAAACATCACGTGATTAATGGACGGCCCCTTTACGGACGATCATTTTACATGATAACGTCATAACAAAAAGTCCGCCGTTGGAGTGGAAGTGAGATAGAGCGTCACAACCCTTAGGCTGATCGTGCCTCTCTATAGCTGGTCCCGCGCTCTCGCTTGCAGGCACGGCTACTCTCGCGGAACGTGACAATGAGTCATGCTTTTTCTTTCGTGCAGCTGGCGTTCATCGATTTTTTATAAGAACTGTTTGAAACGTCATCTCTCGCTCCCTCCATTGTCCATTTTACCCGAACGAGCGAGCGTTACTGAGCCGCGCGTGACGCGTTACATACCCCACTGTCACCGCTAAGTCTCAGTGACTAGCCACAAAACGTGCGCCCAAAGAAGTTTATATTTCAAAAAAAATAAAATCAGTCATTAATCTTTCAACAGAAATCGAGACCTGCCCATAAACACTGTGCTTTCAAAGACTAGGGGGATTTATAGACTCGACGAAATCCGTAGACAACACTAGGTTTTTACGGTTCATGCATGACACAATTCGGCACGGTACATACTGACAGTGTAGTTTTTATGTATGTTTTATGTCCGCCGTTCGATTCCCGACTCTCGTATATTCGTGCTCTTTGGATTTATTCTGTTATAGTATTTTATACTGTCATTGAAAAATATAGCTAGTAAAGAATGATGAAAAAGTAAAATATACTCTGCATATTCCCTTAAGAGCTTCCCTACGAGTAAAAGCCATTTGATTAAATATATATGCGATTTGAGATTATGGAATGATCTGTCGATTTTTTCCCAGGAGGGTGCAGCAATGTTCTGCTTATTTTTTATACGTCGGGTACGGCCCGCCTGATGGGAACTCCTTCCGTCCTGGTGACCTCCCTCACTCGTAGACACACAACAAACCTCAAAGGAATTGTTATTTGGTTACGGTATTCTGCGAGGTGGAGGTACTTCCCTTGTAAATACGCTGCCACATCTCTCTTTTACCAGAGCTTCTTTCACTAGTCGGCAGGCTGCACCACGTGCAGGTGAGATAGGCTTTGGGTCAAGGATCATGGAGAACCACTTACCCTGCCTTGTTAGCCACCTTAATGGGTATAAAATCAACTCCAACGTCGCAGACAGAGAGGTTTCTCTTGTCTGCGACGAGCTCGGTGGTCGAATGGTTAGCAATAATAATCACTGTGACTCCTAGGTCGTGGCTTCGACTCCCGCACAAGACAAATCTGTTCTGGATGTTATCTATGTATTAACATAGAAAAAATTCCATCTCTCTCATGTTTCCTATGTATTAAACATTCATACATATAATTATGTAAGTATTTACAAGAAATATGTACTTAAGTATTATATCAGTTATCTAGTACCCATAGTACAAGCTTTGCTTACTTTGGGCGCACCCTAGCCACTCCGTACAAACGTCGCGGCCGTAACTACTACTAAAACAATGTCTGTGCACAGCGTGAATAAGCGTGTGTGGGTGCGGCGCCATACAAACTGTTCCAGATTCGTCTGACAGGTGAGGCCAATACGAGAGAGCGGCAGGGAATGGCCGTACTTTACGTAGAACCAATTACTTATACTGTGGTAGTACTGTTATTTATACTGTGGTTTGGGACTAGACGGCAGTATTTTACTAATTACTCCAGGAATATTTATTTATTTTAACGCGATGTCTCGGGCATAAGCTAGTAAATTATATTATAAATAGCTTTATTTAACGTAGCAACTATTGGTGACGAAATATTGGAGAAAAAGGCAACCCGCAGGCTTCGAAGGGACATGTCTAGGTAACACATAATCCCACTAAGACCTCAAAAGACATGTTGACAAGCTTATGTTTCTTCCAAGGATTGTTTACGTGTTGTTTTTGTAACACAACTCCTGAATCGATTACCTTCAGCCATCAAGGTAAGGAGGGCGTTATTCGATACATAGTCATGGGGAACAATTGGCTCCGTAACACACTTTTAGCTGCGTAATATTGAACAAGGTTAAACGTATAATTCTGTTCAAAGAACGAACATGAGACATGCAAAATTGAAGTGTTATGTGGATATTACCTTGGGAAATACATAAATGGGGTTATTGAGTAAGAAAAGTAGGGCATAGTGATCTTGAATTTGGAGAAGCGCGACTGGGGGAGCACATCTCATCATCATCATAGCTGGTTAAGGCTGTCTAGCCAGCGGTTCCCAAAGAAAAGTAGGGCATAGTGATCTTGAATTTGGAGAAGCTCGACTGGAGAAGCACATCTCATCATCATAGCTGGTTAAGGCTGTCTAGCCAGCGGTTCCCAAAGAAAAGTAGGGCATAGAGATCTTGAATTTGGAGAAGCTCGACTGGGGAAGCACATCTCATCATCATAGCTGGTTCAGGCTGTCTAGCCAGCGGTTCCCAAAGAAAAGTAGGGCATAGTGATCTTGAATTTGGAGAAGCGCGACTGGGGGAGCACATCTCATCATCATAGCTGGTTAAGGCTGTCTAACCAGCGGTTCCCAAAGAAAAGTAGGGCATAGAGATCTTGAATTTGGAGAAGCTCGACTGGGGAAGCACATTTCATCATCATAGCTGGTTTAGGCTGTCTAGCCAGCGGTTCCCAATTAGTTTTTTCTACGTACCACTTCAAGAAAGACTCAAACTTGCGTACACCTTATTGCAGGAATGTTAAAAAATGAAATCAGGTGTAATTTATATTTATTATCATTAAAAGACTTTCTAATGACACACTAAAGCGCTCGATGCATACGTTTGACTTACCTTCTGATCGGTTAATTGAATATTTTTTGGCATTTGTTATTGCATTATTGTTTTTTAAGGATTTAATATTTTAGTTAAGATATTACTGCGCGTACCTCTTGATGCAATCTAGTGTACCCCTGGGAGTACGCGTACCACTAATTGGGAAACACTGGCCTAGACAAATCCTCAATCACATGTTTCTGACTTCCTGACATTAAGCGAACAATGATCTTGCGCAAAAAGGTAGAGGTTTTGCGATGTAAATGGCTCACCTCAATCTGTAGAGTCAAAACTAACCTCACATACACCTGGTGCACACCTGATGGTGGGCCACTCCTTACAAATGTCGCGTTGTTAACTACACAAACACAATAATGTCTATGGAGAACGTGAATAAGCATGTGTGCATGCATCGCCATCCGAACTGTTCCAGATTTGTCTCAGAGTGGAGGTGAGGTCGATAAGAGAGAGCGGCAGGAAGTGACCATAACGCACTTAGTGCTATTACTTATACTGCGACTTTAGTCTCCTTAATAAATAAATATTCCTGGACAAATTACACACTGCCATCTAGTCTCAAACTAAGCAAAGCTTGTACTATGGGTACTAGATAGCTGATATTATACTTAGATATTTTTTTTTGTAAATACATACATATAATATATAGAGACTAATACAATACACAGACTAACACAAACAGACATGTTTATGCATACAAATATTTGTCTCGTGGGATCGAACCCGCGACCTGGGAGTCAAAGTTCCATTGCTAGCCGACCGAGTTTGTAATGAGTGAAGTTTCTTAGTCTCAGTGTTACTGCGGTAAGGTATGTTGAGGAGGTGCTGCATTGGCATTGCAGGTTACATGTCTAAATACTCCTCAAAGTGTCATCTATATGTAGTTACAATAGACATTATTAACACCCAGGAGCATCGCTCGCGTGTTGCCTAACCTAACCTAACAAAATATTTCTAACTACTAAAACCACAGTGCAATAAATAACAGTACAATAACGGTTAATGCAGTAACAATGTGGGGTGCCATTTAGTAATCTGTGGTGGGGAGCTTAGGCAAATCCATATTTATACTCGCACGTTGCGAAGGGTCATAATAATGTTGTTACAATTTAAATATCTAGTAAATTTGAGATAATAAGCACAATGACAGACTATGCCGTAAATAATTTCGGCATGCCGAAATTATTTTGGGCATAGTTCGGCATTCCGAAATTATTTTCGGCATAGTCCGTCATTTAAGAAATACATATAAGAACGGGAATTAACGCGATCATGCATTGACCACGGCCGGTGAAACCTGGTCGAAACGTCAGGCAGGGTATTTACATACCTTTATTATTAAAGGTATGTAAATACCCCTATGCATGATCGCGTTAATTCCCGTTCTTATATTTCATAAATCATGCAACGCGACAGTTTAAAAGTTATTATAGTCCGTCATTATATTACTATTCTATATTACATATGTACAATGATTTATTGTGTTATATACTTCTGTAAGTTTCTGTGTGCTTAATGTAATAAACTTTTCATTCATTCATTCATTCATTCATTATTTTAATAGTCCGTCATAGGCACCCCGGCGATCGAGGCGATCAATATGTCTCGACGCTTACTCTTTTTACATAACGATCCCAATCAGTCCACACCAAAAAACTGGCCGAATTTAATCCGCGTAATTTCGACAAGTGTCATTTCACTAACATATAAACAAATTCAGAGCGTGAAGAGGTATTTGCAGAAAAAGCAAACGTTTATGTAAATGTTTGTGTTAATAACTGAAATAGTACATAATTTAGTATAATTTATAGTGTATTTTAGTCAATATATGGGATAGGTATATTGTTAAAATGTAGTATATTAAAATAAAGAAAGTTACTTAGCTAACATGTTTTTACAAAAGATTTGATCTGTGTTGTATTTAATTAAAATTTATCATGTTACACATTTATTAATCAAACCAAATTATAGTCTTTATGCAACTTCATGATTTAAGTTGCTTAATTTTCAAAAAACCGGTAATGATTTTCCGAAAATTATGAGATGGAATAAAGAACGATCTTCACTTGCAATTATTATTATTGGGGTAGTAGTTAGAGATTACAAGGAAAGTATATAAGAAGTTCCTAGAATCTCTCTTTTTTATTTAAATCTATCCATTTGATAGCATGCATCGCTCGAGGGGACGCGCTCCCCTTGCAACTCGACTTATTGTAAGTCTCCCTACAAGAGGGGTTGCATCGGAGGGTTGCACGAATTTATCGGCACTTAAGAGCGTAGGTGGACTATTGGGGAGCGAACGTGTTTTGATGAAACCCAATGAAGATATGCCGATATTTATGTTTACCAAATGGTTGATATGTTATTTAGTTCTGCGTGATTCGTGACGACAAAATTGAGATTTTAAGTATATACCTCCGTGTCATCCATAAAAAGAGATTTTCTGCGTTTTGTTTCTCTAATTCTATGTTAGTTAGTTGTATTTATATTTACCAAACGTATAAGCTCCATACGTATATGGCGTCGTTGTCGTCAGTCTAATCGATGACGCAGGTTAAGCAACGTCGATGACGAACAAGACAAATATTTGTGTGCATGAACGTATCTGTTTGTCTTGGTGTGAGTGTGTTCTATGTATTATAATGTATGTATTTACAAAAAAAATGTATCTAAGTATTATATCAGGGGCCTTACCACAAGCTCTTAACGCAGGAATGGATCATGGTTGCGAATTTATGAATGAAATTCATTGATAAATACGCAACCATCATAGTTCCATTCCTGCGTTTAGAGCTTGTGGTAAGGCCCCAGTTTATCTAGAACTTATAGTACAAGCTTTTACTTAGTTTGGGCACAGTATAAGTAATAGTACTAACGTAGTTTGGGACTAGATGGCCGTGTGTAATTTGTCCAGGAATATTTGTTTATTTATTTATCAAATATTAGGGTACTTACATTAAGAACCCGATTACCTGCTTACAGGCAGCCGGTACGTCTGATACACAATACACAACCTGTCTATACGTTGTTCCATACAGTTTTTTTATCACACCGGGTGCTCGGAGAGGTAACTAGTCGCTTTATGCAAGCACCCTTCCTTACCTCGTACTATTTCTAATTCATGATCATCATCATCAGCCTGTATCTCTGCTAGATATAGGCCTTCCCCAATGCTTTTCACCATATGCGATTCACCGCTTCCTGCATCCAAATGCTACCAGCCACTTTTTTAGGTCCTCGCTCTATCTAGAGAGGGGGCGCCCTACGCTTTGTCGCCCCATACATAGCCTCCACTCTAGGACTTTCCTCCTCCATCTGCCATCGCTGTCTGGGCAATTGTGGCCCCAGTGTATTGCCACTTGCTAACTCCCTCAGAGTTACTACTACTCTGAGGCCTATGTCGACCACTTTTGTTCTCCGTCTAATTTCTTCGTTCATTCATATTTCTTATTCTACGCCGTTATTCAGTAACAATTCTGTGACAGAACCTTCTCATTTTTTGTCGGTTAAAAACATGTCAATCTGACCAAACATAATTATAATGAGATATCGGATTATTGGGACAATGTTATAGGATACACGTGTCAGCAGTACAATGACCGTGTCGATATGTTCTCTGTGGTAATACGATATGGCGAAAGCATTGAGCCACAGATTATTTACTTACTAAGGCTAATTAGGACATGCTTTGACATGTACTTGTAAGGGTGTAAGTGATTCATCAACGACTGACTGCCGTTCGATTTGACGAGCTCGGTGGTCGAATGGTTAGCAATGGCCACTTTGACTCCGAGGTCGCGGGTTCGATCCCCACACAAGACAAACATTTATGTGCATGAATATGTCTGTTTTTCTAGGTCTTCTAGGTTTTCTATGTATTATATGTAAATATTTACAAAAAAAAATGTATTTAAGTATTATATCTACCAGTTATCTAGTATCCATAGAACATAGCATAGCTTTTCGCTTAATTTGGGACTAGATGACGTTGTGTAAATTGTCCAGGAATATTTATTTATTTATTTGAACCTAAGACAACTTACCTGCACGCGGTACACCCTGCTGACTGTCAAACGAAGCTCTGGCGAAAAGAGAGGTAGGGAGCGTAATTGTAAGCTGTAAGTAAAAAAAAGTAAGACTGGGGAATGTACGTCCACCTCACAGAATATCGCAAAATTTTAAATATGAATATGTCGTTCCGGCCAAGAAGGAAGCGCGGGACGAGCTTGAAATAAAACAGACTCTAAGAAAATTACACCGTCATGTAAGAAATCCTACTAATATTAATATGGAAATTTGTGGTGATATCTGTGACCTGATGGGCCCTGGATGTCCGAACTGATAGTGGCATATGTACAATACCGATTGTGCTTAATGCGTGTTTTTTGGGCACATTCCAGGACAGGACAGGACAAATTACACACGGCCATCTAGTCCCAAACTAAGCAAAGCTTGTACTATGGGTATTAGTTTTTTTTTTTTTTTTTTATAATAGCTCAACATATTGGCTCCGCTGCGCCTGATGGTAAGCGAAAAGAGGAGCCCCAATCGCATCGGCAACGGACAAGAGACCTTGATGTCTTGTCAGTTGACGCTGCCATGCTGGCCTACAAGATGCTTCTTCACGCTTCTCTTAAAGGATCCCATATCGTATGAATGAGGTATTTCCTCATTCATACGATATGGGATCATATGCCGGCAACGCGTTCCACTTTTTAATAGTGCGACATAGATAGGAGTTGCCAAACTTTTCAGTACGCGAAGGAATGATCCCAACGGTAAACTTATGATATCGCGAGCTTGCACGTGATGTTCTGTGACGGAAAGGGGAGGAAGGGATACTGTTATAATACTTAAATACATTTTTTTTTGTAAATACACACATATAATAGATAGAAAATACCCAGACCAAGACAAACAGACATGTTCATGCATACAAATATTTGTCTTGTGCGGTAATCAAACCCGTAATGTGTACCCGTAAAACAGTAAAATACTATAACTTTTGTTACGGCACTAGCTACATAAACGCAATATTTAACATAGCTGTCGTACAATGTTTCAGATCCCCAATAGTGTTAGAAACTTAAAATCCGTGGTGCACGGCAGTTGAGGTTCACTTGACTAGCCATCTCTTTAGGCTTTTAATGCCTTATTTGCCATATTGCTGTCTCTCACATTACTAAGAGGGGAAGTCGAATTCCAAAAGCTTCCTACTCCTACTAATTTCTTCTGATTAAATTCGTTGTGAGTTCCAAGACAGTCGTAGTTTTACCCCCGGGACTGCAATGGACTTCATTGTTCATTGCCTTTTTTAGCGCTCGCCGCTGTTAATCCTGGCTACACAGGAGACACAGTGGTGGGAATGTGTGGTGGGCCCCCGTCCCTTAAATAGCTGTCGTACAAATTTCTGATTTAATTGCATATAAAATAGCGTGGTGTGGCGCCATAACATTGTAGCCGTTTGTAGGTACGGAGCGTTTTCGGGATAGTCCAAAATTGTGATTTTCAAGTTATCATATCTCGAAAAGTTTTTATGCAATCGAAGTAATTATTTCACCTAAGTATATTTATATTATTGTGACGTCTTTAATTAACAAATCGAAACAAAAATATAGTTCACGAGCCTATTGTAAAAACACAACTCACGACAATATCTACAAACAATTACACACGACACCGATCAATAGTCACGTTATGAATACATAAACAATAATGTTGAACACAATTAAAAACACAAACACGTTTTTTTTATACAGTTTATATTGATACTTTACATATAGCGGACGGTTTCATATAAGTTTTCATAAAATGGAAGAAAGGAAGGAGTATATGGGGTGTAAGTAGTTCGTCAACATCTTTGAACCAAAGCCAACTTCAGCTGCACCCGGTGCACCCTGCTGACTGACAAACGAAGCTCTGGCGAAAAGAGAGGTAGGGAGAGTAATTATAAGCTACCCGAGTGATGAATGTATCTCCACCTCACAGAATACCGCAGCTAAATAACAATTCCATTGAGGCTTATTGTGTTCCTGTGAGTGAGTGAGGTCACCAGAAAGGAAGGATTTGCTGCAGTAGTAGCGGTGGTGGCGGCGCGCGAGCGATATTCTATGTTGCGAGCGTTAATATGGCTACGGTAACCGCTTTACATCAGGCGGGCCGTATGCTTGTCTGCCACCCGTAGTAGTATAAAAAAAAACGAATTTATTAGTAATATACTCATATAGCTTGCCTGTCGTTGCGTAAGTTTGGACATTTGGAGCCATACAAATCTATGTATTATGTATGCCATTTCCATTTGATTTCATTTCCGTGGTTTTCAATTAGTGAGTGTTCTGTGGGCTGAGCCAACAAATTAATGAGCGGGATTAACCGTAAGTTTGAATAGAAATAGTTTCATTTAGCTCTTTGATCAGAGTGCTTAGTGAGAGTTTTTTGTTCGCGTTCTATCATGTCAACGTAAACAAACCGACCATATAGAGAACTCTCATGTTGTGAATTTATAAGACGCGTGTTACATACCAAAATTATGTGACTTACTTTAATTGGTAACATTTTGAAGTGAGCAACCTGGCTAATTTGGATATGTAACACATTCAGAATATGAAACTTTTTCTCAATTTGGACAGCTTGTAAACGTTAACAGCTTCGAATACAGTAAAATGTATTTAAGCATTATAACAGTTATCTAGTACCCATAGTACAAGCTTTGCTTAGTTTTGAGAAAACGAGTAATATTTATTACGCTTTACAATACCGGTCTTTCAACATTTTTGAATAAAAGAGTTAATCAGAAATGCCTGCAAGTACGAGATACGCAAAGAAATGAACACGTTTTCACTGTTTCCTGCTTCTCCTAGCTGGACATTAGTAATAGCGCGTCTCAATTTTTTATAGTCCATGGGCGGAACAGTTCAAAGCTGTACAAAGGAAGATATTTCTTTTGATAGGTTTGTATTTTAATGAGGAAAGCAAATTTCCATGAAGTGCAAAATGCGTAATAATAAGGTCCACAATTTATATGACCCAACATAAATCTGTTTGATTATTTTTACATGTTTTAAACCAATCGTACTACAACGTAAAAACGGGAAAAATATTGTATTTACAATAGTAAATTTGCATAAATAAATAGATATATAAGTAAAAGCGCAATTTAGTACGGTTATGCCATTTCGATAGAAATATAACATAGTTGCATTATATCTATGTTAGAGTACTGAGAAGCTCGATGACGTCGTGGTTCGTGTCAGTCTGATCGAACATGCAAGTTAAGCAACATCAGCCGTAGCATGTCCATGGATGGGTTTATTTATCTAGAGCTCCTCCATGCCCTCCGAACGTCAACTGCACGTGGCGCACCCGGCCGACTAGCGAAAGCGGCTCTGGCAAAAGAGAAGTAGAGTATTTGGTAGCTACAAGTGTGTAGTAAAACACGTTACAGTAGGTACTTACCTGATCTCAATGAGTGCATTGTGAACGGGAAATATGTTGATGGGTCTTGAAAATCTTGAAATTAAAATATGTACCTGAAACAAGAAATACAACGTTATACTGGTGATTGTTGGCACTTGATGGAACTTTGTAGACATTTTGTATGAATGAAATTACTTGTACTGTTCCACTTATTTTTATCGACCGGTTTCGCCTTATGGCATTGTGAAGGTAAACAATCAGATTTTTTCTCGAATGGTTAGCAATGGCCACTTTGACTCCCGAGGTCGCGGGTTCGATCCCCGCACAAGACAAACATTTGTGTGCATGAACATGCCTATTTGTCTTGGTCCGGGCGTTTTCTATGTATAATATGTATATATTTACAAAAAAAAAATGAATTTATGTATTATATTAGTTATCTATTACCCATAGTACAAGCTTTGCTTAGTTTGGTTACTAGACGGCCGTGTGTAATTTGTCCAAGAATATTTATTTATTTATGTAATCTATGACAGATAAATAATGATTTTAATTTATTGAAATTATTATTTATACATAGATAGTGATTTAATTCATACTCAATGTTATACACAAACATATATACGTTTGTACATAACTTTAATTTATGTTTAAGTCTATTGTTTGTAAATTGAATTCTTAAGTGTAAAATAAAAAAAAAAAAAATTTACAAGTTGTCAACCCTATTGACGGCAAAAAAAAACTTTCCGATCACTACAAATTTAAAACGCAATATGCCAGATCAGCACATCAACATATGCACGTAAAAATTGGTTGCCTGTAAAGTCGGTATACGGGCGAAAGTTTTACGTGACAACGACTTTGAGTGGTAAAATGTTTTCGAGTGGAAGGGACGCATGCCTTTCACTTTTTATGTCTGTCTCTCTCGCTCTTAGAAGGGACGCGTGCCTTTCACTCGCTCTCATTGTAAGCGCATAACGTGAGCCAGTTTCTTGAAGTGTCACCCGGCTAACCAATTTATAAGACGTTGTCACGTCAAAAATAATCTAATCTATATAAAATTCTCGTGTGACAATCTTAGTTACCGTTACCATCCGAAACGTCTTGATCGATTTTTATGAAATTTTATATGTACGAGTATATTCAGTAGGTCTGAGAATAGGTTGTGATCTATTTTTTATGGCAAAACGTTTTCCGGGTCAGGTAGTAAACTATAACACGTCACTAATGCAGAATTAGTTATGTGAGTTAATAGACGGTATTCACCAAAGGCCTCGTTCTTGATTAGACATATTAGTACAAAGGAGGCCGCCTAGATATCGCATTACGTAGGAGTATGCACGTCATTCATTCATAAAATAGGTATATATAAAAAAAACAAAAATCATTGATCACTTATCATTAGACGTGGTGCCACATCGACGTATAATGACAAGAAAGAACTCTTGCCAAAGTACAGTCATTTGTTCAATTTTTGAGCGAATTTTCAGCGAAATTCATTGAGCTTATAAAATCGTCCGGTCGTTCTGTCTGTCCGTTGCCATCTCAAAATTTAGAAATTCTGACTTCGGATTCGTGTAGAGCATCAAAAAGTAGTAATGTAAAGTGACCTTGGTTTTCCGATATCAATTCGGGATTTCGAAAAAACAAATAAAATCGCTAAGGTGGCGCATGCTGCGCGTCCGATGTTTTATAGATACTAGCGGTCGCCCAATGGTCGAAATTCGACCATAATTAATTTAAATTATGACTTTAACTATAAACAAAAGAGTATATATGCGTTGTGGCGTGTTGTGTGTGCTAAATACATGGTACTGTGTGTAATGTTTTTTTTTATTTTTATTGATTTAAGGTATTTTTATGCATAATTTTTAAAACATAGCATTAGAAGGAGTGCACTCCTTCTCTATATAAATTATAATTGTGCGAAATTACATACTCCTCCGTCCGCGCTATTTTCGTAAAAAGGAGTACAAAGTTTTTGCTTCACGTATTAATATATAAGTAGATTGATCTATAAACTATCAAGCAACTTTGTGTAGGATTTGCGTAAACATTAAAGTTTTAATAAAGTTTTCTTATAAAGTGGGCACAGGTACATAAAAATTCTGTTCATAATTATCATAAAGGTCTATATGGCTTGAAGATGCCATCATCATTTACATAGATATTCGCTTAACTGCTAAGTATTTTATGCTTATTTTGCCACACCTAGCCTACCTAGCTAACAACTACAAAACGGCCGGATTCTAGCCCACGAGGCCGAAATCGAGGTTGAGTGAAGCTAGTAAATTCGCTGAGTGTATGTTTTCCGTTGATTTCAATGGAAAATGTATTTGATAATAATTCCTCAAGGACATCATGTCCTTGAGGAATTATTATTTCGATTTCAATTTTTTCGACACAAACCTCAAGTATATCGAGGTCTTTATATGTGACAAGTTTCATCAAAATCGGTTCAGTGGTTTTGGAGCCTATTCATTTCCAAGAGTGATTTTTCCTCTCAAATATTTTAGATGGTCTCATTTATTTTTATTGCTTTTGGAAAAATGCTAGGAGCCCTAGCTATAACACTCTCAGCCCTAGTACTGGTATGTGTGGGATTAAGTCAAACTCGCACTATTATACGAGTTAATTGTCCGACTTTGAATTAGTTTAGACACTTAATGCCAATGTTGCAATAGTTGGAGCGTGACTCAAGCATCTCAGTTTGAGGAATATTATTACTCGTATTATCGTCATTCGCGGTCTAATTGTTTGTGGTCATGGGACGGAATGAACTACAATGATTCCATTCATCATTGTAATCATAGTAGAAGTACGTATGTACTATTACTTATTCTGTGGTAGAAGCACAAAATACAGAGAGGAGTGTAGGTATATGTACTGACATAAATTTATACATACAGATGCATGTAAACGTAAACGTAAAACGTAAACGTTGCATGGAGGCCTCTCAGCTCAATAAAGTCCTTTTCTAAAAATGTACTTTCTGAAAAGTCCTTTTCTCGAAATGTTCTTTTATCTATATGTCCATTTCTCAAATTGTCCCGTTCTCAATATGTCGTTAAGAATGGTCATATCATAAGTGTCTAACACTTTTTTTATAAATCTTCATAATGACTCTTTCCCAAATTGAAAAATATAAAATGACAATAAGGGGACATTTGGAGAAAAGGACCTCATGAGAAAAGACATTTACAGAAAAGGACATTATGAGCTGAGACCGATAGAGACAAATGATCGGAAACAAAAATAATTTGATGGTTTCGGAATGTAAAAACCAAGACCACCTTTACCTGCACCTGGTGCACCTTGCCGATTAACAATGTGCAAGGGTGTTATTTGGATGGCAGTATTCTGTGGCTGGATTAGTTAGGCGGAGGTACGTATCCGGTGGAAATCTCGTATATCCAGCTGATGATGATTATATGAGGTAAAGGAACTTCCCCAATTCGACACGCCCTACGTCTCTTTCGGCAGAGCCTCGTTGCTTATCGGCAGGGTACAGTGCAGGTGAGGTTATCTTTGGCTGTAAAGATGGTACAGCTTTGCCAGATTTATTTTTGATCAAAGCAGGAATTTAAACATTGGAAATGATGGATTAGATGGCCTTGTGTAATTTGGCCAGGAATATTTATTTAATTATACCTTTACCTTCTTACCTTTTAACTGATCTAAGACGAATGCAAACAAAAGCTTATTTCTCACTAGCATCAAAAATCTCTGCAGCGCTAAATAGCTCACTTGCCAGCTTGCAAATGCATTACGAAATGCATTGAGAACGCAGGCTCGTCTGCATTCAAAGCAGATGTTCTTAATTGGGGTTAATTTGCTATAGCTGTCGTAATTGAGAGTTATAAAGGCTGAACATACAACTTTATATAGAAAGCTACAGATAACTTAGTTTCTCAATTGACTTTAAAACATTTTGAATTGTCTGGAAACTTATTTTCAGAGTTTTGAGTAAAATAATACTATTAGATTTTTAATTAAGATGGGTCTTGGAGATCATATATTATTGTTGATATAAAAGGCTATTAATTAACCGTAAGAGCAGCTATGATTGTAAAACTGGGTAACTATTATATTAAATTGGAAACTAAAGGTCATATAATATAATTTTAACAAAAAAAAAACTGACTCCAAGCATTACTCTACATTTATGTATGTAGATACAGGCTGATGATGATGATGATGATGATGAAAAAAATAAGGGACAAATCTGGAAGTATAGTCTTTAAAAAAAAAGTTTTTTTCAAATCAGTTTATTAATGACAGAGTTATTAAGTAACAAACATTAAAAAAAAAAAAATACAGCCGAAATAAGAACCTTTTTTGGAGTCGGTTAAAAACATACATTTGGCGAGTTTGGTGGTCGAATGGCCAACAATGGCCACTATTTCAAGGGGTATAGATGGCTCAAAAGCTCTTAAAGCCAAAGTCAAATGCGAGTCAACACGAATTCTGCTTCCGATGCTGATTCTGGTTCCGTCCTTTGTTTGTCCGTCTTTGGTTCTGTTCTTTGTTTCGCTATAGGTTCCGCTTCTGCATTCACTTCAGGACCCGTTACCTGTTCCGCTTCCGGATCCGTTTCAGGTTCCGGTTCAGATTCCAATTTCAATTCAAAATTCCTATTATTTTCATCTCATGCAATGACCCTAAGTCAAAACAAAAAAAAATATTACAATTTTGTAGTCGGATTTTTGGTTTCGGTTAATTAGAAAACAAAATCCGCTGCATTTATTACGTATTGGTTAATTCCATTTCGGTCCGTTTAGTACATCAATAGCGCCAGCACTATCACCATTTTCTCCCATGTGTAGCCCGAATTTATAACACTCTCGTGTTTGAATACTTACCATAACCACACGATGAAATCACTGGGTTTCACTAGTACACAATAGAACGTAGTCTACGAAACAACCCAATTCATGAATAATAGCTACATAATAAAACCTAAATGACAGTTTTATTACGCCAGACTTATCAAAAAGGGTGATCACAAAAGGCCTCAGTCTAATTTGGGATAAAATTATATCAAGATATATTATTTTCTGTCTGTTATGATCTCGACTAACTTATTATCTAAATATTTTTTTTGAAGTGAAATCTTCTTTAGCGGCGTTGTGCGCTTTTTGGGATGGGTAAAAAACGTTAAACTGGCGCCAGGACACGTGACCAAAACGAAAATTCGTAAGACGTAGGGAGAGTAGACCGCCGGCGTGGAGTAGGAGAGGAAGTAATATCCCCCTCTTTCTACCGCGTGGCGAAAATGTATGCCTGCTAATATAATATAAATTGACATGTTTGTGTATGACAGCGCAATAAATAAATATTGTATTTTACCACATAAATGATAGTAATTGTAAACTGATAAATAAAGCAATTTGTGCGACATTATTCCCTAACCATTCCAAAATATTCAAAAATGCATAACGTTAATGTTCAAGTTTTCACTTCTGCCGGCACTCCCGGAGTGCAATCCGTTGTTTTTAATTAACCCTACCTCTTAAGTTTAAGTTAACTTTTAGTGAAAAAAACCGTCGGAGAACGCCGGGCATGGCAGGCATTGTAACTATTGCAAATTGTGTTAACGAGCAATAGAAGCAGTTATAGCAAGCAGTTACGAGTATATCCTACAAGGATGATTTTGATGGATTTGACACTGGGCTATGGCAGAAGAGACACGGACACCTGCTATAACTGCTTTTATTGCTCGTACTAATAATGATTACTGTTAAGATTGGTCATATCATAAGTGGCTAACACTTCTTTGTAAATTTTCTCAATGTTGTAAGTCCTCAATAATGTGAGATATTTAAAATTCATGGTGCACGGCAGTTGAGCTTCACTTGACTATCTCTTTCTTTAGGCTTTTAATGTCATATTCGCCATATTGCTGTCTCTCACATTGCTAAGAGTGAGTCAAATTCCAAAAGCTTCTTACTTCTACCAATTTCTTCTGATTCGTTGTAAGTTCCAAGGCAGCCGTAGTTTTATCCCCGGGACTGCAATGGACTTCACTGTTCATTACCTTCTTGGGCGGTCGACGCTGTTAATCCTGGCTACACAGGAGATACAGTGGTGGCAATGTGTGGTGGACCCCCGTCCCGATTAAGTGTTGTAAGACTTCTTGATAAATTGTCACAAAACTTATTTCAAATGGTAATAATCTTTCCATTCAGGTATTATAAAAATACCAATTCCATTTTTAAGATTAAAACGCAAATGAGATGAGAATATTAAGACCCAAAAGGAACGAACCAAATGATTTTTAAAAAGGATATCTATATAAAATGGTATTTAATCATTCTGAGTTATGGTGTCCGGGTTGGGAATCTCGAATCGAGCTCCAGAAATTGCTTTTTTCATTTCATTTTATTACATCGTTTGATAGTAACATTAATCTGGTGATATTCGTTTTTCTATACTACGTCGGATGCCAAATAAGCAAACAGTCGGCATGAAAGCAATTACTGTAGCGTACAGACGCAAACGAAGCAGCTTTACGCCGCTTGCTTTGCGTCTGTAAGCTCACCACCGCCATCTTTAAAGACGAAAGTGCATCTCAACTTGCCGACTAGCGAATGAGACTCTGGTGAAACGGAAGTCCGGTGACAAACAAGCATATGGTCCGCCTGATGGAAAGCAGTTACCGTAGCCTATGGACACCTGTAACACCAAATGCATCGCATGCGCGTTGTCGACCCTGTAAAAACCTCTTCACGCCCTTTTTGAAGAACCCCATGCTGTAGTCTCCTGGGAAAACCTCAACAGGCAGTTCATTCCACAGCTTAATAGTAAAACTTCTCCGGTACCGCACAGTACGTGACAACTTCGATTCTAATAAAAGTGGCTCAGCACGATCAATCGGCATCTAGTTTGGTGTTTTAATGTCTAGGCTAAATAGCACCCATGTATTCGTAACTTACATAAACCTAATGGTGTATCCACACATGACCGGCGGCACGGCCGGCGGCCAAGACGGCGCGGCCAGGCTGTCGGCACGCGCGGCTTTACCTGCGGCACGCGCGGTACGACAACGCGAAGACAGTCTACAAGCCGGCGGTAATGCCGGGGGCAAAGCCGGCGGCGTGTCTGGATACACCATAAACGTATGTTATAGTCAATAACCGAAAGCTAGGCGCTCTTTGTTTGACTAATTAAATCTAAGGTACATCACATCCCTCTCCAAAATCAAGTCGATCATCAACCTGTTGTTGAAGCCTAACTTAACGCTGATTTGCTTTCGGAGGAGTAAACTATACCAGACTCCGGCCACTCAGTTAAAATATTTTAAGTGTATTTGTGTCCTTTTCACTATCATAATCTTTAACCAATCAACAATTCATCTATCTCTTTCACATAACAGATGTTCCGTATCAAACACCTGGCGATTTCTGCCACCCTAAATGGATGCCAGTAAGCACGTTTTGATTTTGAATACGTCTTTGTTGGCTTCGCGATCATCACGGAGCTTCGATCTTCGATGTTTCGTATTTGCTAAGAGCAAAAATTGAGCATATGCTCAATTTCTTTTCTCAACGTCTTTTCTGTGATCTATAATCTTTTTTCTCAACCTGTTGGCGCTCACTGTTGGGTGGCCTCTTCATGAGCTTTCCACTCCAGTCTTATTTATGGCTATGCACCAGCACTGACATTGACGATATCATCTGCCCAAATGACCTTTGTAGTATTCCTATGTTACAAGGTATAAAGATTGTAGTCATGAATGTTTGTCCGGATATAAACATCAAACCAGTTTATCCTCCGCCCTTGCCGTTACAGTAGCATTCGCCATCTTATTAGGTTCCACCACATAAGTGCGCTATTAACAGCTGATATGATCGTATTTGAAATACGTAGGACGTTGTGTCTAGGGATGCAACGATATATCGAGTAACCGATATACATATATCGATATATCGACGCCCAAAAAATATCGCTGTTTATCGTTATCGAAGATTCACCGACATATCGATATCGAAAAAAACTCAAAATATCGAAAGAGCCTGACCAAGTAAGTAAGTACTTTATTGTGTATGGAAAACAAGGTAACAAAAAACAGGTCTTGATTGTTAATTACAAAAAGTATCACTTGATCCTACCTTTTCAGGAGTATACACATTTATATATATATGTTAGATATATGTAGTTAAACAATAACGCAAAATTTATTATATCATTACAATCTAAATATTCTTGAATACTGTAAAATCATTTTTTGGCCAGCCATTCTTTAACAGTAGCTATAAATTTTGAAGTGTTAAACTGCTTATAATGCTCAGGTAATTTATTGTAAATCTTGATACACATAATAAAAGTGTTATTAGCTACGAGTGTTAATTTTCTTATAGTTAGTTACTAAATAGAGTGAAATTCTTCAAAATTATCATTTTCAAATTCAATTGCCAGTATAAAATACTAGGTAAAGTTTTCTATGTTTTAATGCTTATTCATTATTACAAATTTGATAACATGGGTGAACAAAGAAAGCTTATCCAACTCTTTTAACCAACCCCACTACTGGTCCACACTGCTTGTAAAAACAGTGAATTGATGACGGTAGATAAGTGTGTAAATTTAAAACCGACAAAAAAAATCATAGATTTGTAGATACCAATTTATTTTTATATCATATGTTTAATTAATTTTGATTCAAAAACGGATTAAACGCAATTTCTGTTACATAAATTTATTTCAATAATTGATCGAGATAAGCAATTACATCATTATAATCAATGAGCGGAGAATACAATTAAAATAATATTTGGATTTATTAAAGTTTTTTTTTTAATAAAGATAATAATATCCATATTTTATCGATATATCAACCTTTTAGACCGATATAACGATATAGAGCTTAATCGATATATATCGTTATCGAAATATCGATTATTTATTTACACTGCATCCCCTGTTGAGTCCTTGTGCTGCCTTGCGTCTTATATGATTACGGATCTTTTTAAGACCATGTAATATTAGGGCACGTGAAATCTACACAAGCTGCGGATGTTAACCCTCCGTAAACCACGTCAATAAATCTTAAGTTCTACATCAATAGGGGTTTCCTAGACCCCATGCATTGACAAGTAAGGTAGCATGTGCGTTACGTAACTTTTAATAATTTGTTTATGTTATGTAAGCATAAGTGTTTATCATTTATTTTCGGAAAATAACGAAGCAAGTTTTCTAATGAACTGACTTTTTCACAAAAACATATTTTTTCCCGCCATAGAAATAACATTTTTTTCACAAAGGCCTTAAAACAATGGTTCCCTTCGACTCGAAAGAACGACAAACAAACACACTCTCACATTTAATAGTATTTTTATTTTTGATGTTAATTTAATATAAATCTGAAAGAAAAGTAATCTAACATATAAAATTTTCTTCAGATCCTGAATAAAGTAAGCATGGTAAAAATGTCTTTTTGTTCACTTTGTACGCGGCCGTACGCCAGTGATGTGACTTTTCTTGTGATGTGACTACTAAATTTGCTGTCAGTAAACGATTCTACAATGCTGCAATCCCAGCGAAAGAGCTACATATAGAGATTTTTATTTCGTGGGGCTTAGCTTATTAGACCCCACATGGTACATAGTTAATTAAACTATACAAGGAACATAGTCCCTGACTGGGGAAGTAACTGTACAAGACAACAAGACACAGCAAAATAAATTCTTTAGACAGTCATGTTCCTGCGAGTGAGTGAAGTCACCAGGACGAGAGGTGCTTTTCTTTTTGTTTATACTACTACTTTAGCAGTGCTGGTGGCAATTCGCGATCAATATTCCTTGTTTATACTCCTCATCCAGCATGCCGTAGGCGATTATCTATACTTATATGAGATTTTAATATAAATCTAATTCATTTTGTCCAATTAAGCCAAAGAAGATTTAATAACCTGGCACTCTCCCAGACCACCCTGGCTGACCGTTCGGAAAATTACCGGCAGTGGTTACACGTTGGAAGCACTATTTAAGGTTAGCGCACATTGAGACGCGATGCGACTTTTCATTCGACTGCAGCAAATCCCTATGTTCCCTATAGATTCAGTAATACATAAATACTGGTTCAATTTGTAACTCTCTATGGATATAATCTTGTGTTTGATGATCTTGTGCTTCGTTAGTAACTACAGGACTAGGACGACGGAACGAGGTGATACTTACTTAAAGACGCAAATTACAAATGCCAACACGATTAAATCGATACAATCGATTTAAGGGGAAAGCGATGCGTGTCGCTTAAGTGAAAAGTTTTACAAGAAATGTCTCTTTTTTTTTAATAAAAAAGAATGGAAAGATGGCTCTATAGATAATAATTGTTAAACACATTTATTATATTATTCCGCACCATCCAATAATGAAAAGTACAGTAATATATACATAATTAGCAGCGAAATGTCCGAGAAAGTGTCGCTAGTTTCGTGGATACAATTAATAGTATAGGATTTATGAAAGTCTACTACCTAATTTGCGACTTGTCGCGTCACGTCTCAGTGTAAGCTGACCCCTTGTCGAAAATCAGACCTTTTCCTATGCTCTGCAGATTTAGAGTGCTTATTTGGTTTAATTCTAAAATCGATGACAATCCTTGAAGTCGAGCACAAGACATTTGTACCTATGTAGTCGATTTTCCTTCGCTGTTTTGTAAATAAAATCGGGTCAAGCCACTTGCGGTCTAGGCGCTTGCTCAACTTCCAACTCAACGTCTTTTCATTTTTGTAGCCTATGTTCCTAATAAAGATGGTGGATGGTGGTGGATGGTGATAGTAAGATAGATGTGGAAGGATACTTATCCATCGTTCCACTTGGGAAAGCCTTGGCAGAGTTCATTTCACGACCTGACAGCTCGAGCTATAAAACTTCTCTGGAACCAACCTTCGGGGCAAATAAGCAGATACATATTGAGGTCTAAAAACTTGTCCCTACTAAACAAGAGACTAAAGAGCAAAGTCTTCGACCAACGTATCCTGTCAGTATTCCTACCTACGGTATGGAAACAGCAATTCTGACAAAGAAATCTGTTAAAATCTGCCAAATCGCACTGAGTGCAATGAAAGAGCAACGTTAGGAATAACATTCTAGTTTAGACCCACATGCTAGTTTGCTCTCTTATAAAATTAAGGTTTGTCTATAGTCTTTTCTGTCTATGACTAAACAAGATTACCAAGGAACATGATACAAAAGTTATGTCTTGGATTACGCATCATTTTCTCTATAGATACCGCGCCGCTCTATTGTCTATGTTACCGCCATTAATGCTAGAGTAGGTATTCATAGCAAGTTATTGACAATAGTTGTTTGTGTTTAGCGGGGACAAAAACACCAATGACGTTAATTGATAGACTGTATTGACCATGTTATGTGCCAAATTGTTCAGTGTCCTTGACAACGGCAACGTTCATGCCTTTTAGAATTTACTACCATACTATTACTTATACTGTGTTACTTCGTTTGTTTCGTGTACCACGCGGGCAAAGCCGCAGGTAATAACTAGATCTTTACAATTTACCAATTATTATTCTTTAAAAAGGAGACTATAATTGAACGACAAATCAAAAAATAAGTAAAAAGAATCGTATCTATTTCTGAAAATATTGTTTTTTAAAATGAATTGAAATAGACTTATTTTTGTATATATATTATAATGTATTCACTAAAGGATACGTGTTCATACAAAGAACTTTGACATTATTGCATAGACTAGACAAAAGTAAAAGAATTTCAACTAACATAATAAGTTTATTACATTTGAAACATAGACAAAATATTATTAACTGGACTGGACACGACGAAGTTTCCTTAATCCGCTGCGAGTACTTGGCAACAACATCTTAAAATGTTCTCCAGCCTGCAGATTTATTACGGACGATAGACCCTCCACTATCTAGCTAGTGGGCCTTTTGCCAACGTACAAAAAATGTCTACCATAGATATCATACACAATGGACTACATTCAAAAGGTTTACAAATGGAATTTCTACCGTAATTGCCAGTTACGCTAGAAAACGTATCCTATCATTATCCAATTCCACTGTTCTAGTGATTAAGCTATAATTGCATACATAGAGTTTTATGAATAATGATGCAGTAACCTAGACGAAGTATTTCTACAAACATTTCACAAACAAATTGCACCATTTGATATTTTTTGGCCTATTTTTAATTTGAACCTGTTTTGGTTTGTTAACTTGAATCTAATAAATATTCATTTGAAAGAACACTTAAATGTTTTGATTTTTTTTAATGATTTTATGATGCTGATATGAAATAACACATAGCCACACACAAAAGACGTAGGGTGAGGACGAGGTGAAGACTTGTCGTGAACGGTGTTTTTCAAATTATTTAGAAGAGACGAAACGTATCTGCGTCTCGTCTCTTCTAAAAAATCTCTACCATATCTACGGTAGTGAAGAATGAAAATGGTACAATTTGTGCAACGATGCGAACGTACCGATCAGTATCCCTGCGCACTATTCGCTCTCCCCATGGTCTGTCTTCTGTCATCGAAGCCATCCGCGCCTCATGGCTCACGCGTGCGTTTTAAATACCACGAAGACGACTGCTCGCCATTATCTATGTATTTTGCATTGCAAGACATCCTTACATATTGTACAAGTCTAATTAATAAAAAAAAATACTTGTGTCCGCGTCCTCGCCGTACCTATTTTATGTGTGACCTGCTGTTGACTATGGTATTTGCTATCACATATAACCTAATACTTGTTTGCCATACAACAAAAATAAATCAGTTTGAAACAGTCCATTCATAGTTTAATGTCGATGGATTTATAGAGTACCGCAGTCAGTGAAAGAAAGATTTTGTTTTCAAAGACCCGAAACAAGGGTTCACTACCTGAATCGACAGCGAAAAAAGAAAGTTTCCAAGTATTATTAGAAAAAATGTGTCATTCCGGGTAACATTACACTGGTGTTACCCGGAATGACACATTTTTTAAGAACAAAAAAATACACGTGGGTTTTAAGCAATTTGAGAGCCGTTGGATAAATTTTGTGTGAAATTGGTCTACTTTTCAATATGTATTGAAGAACAATATTTACAAGAGACACTGCAAAGCAACATGCATGATTTTTTTTCCAAACACATCGGACGTCAAACAAGCATACGACCTGTATGATGTAAAGCGTTTACTGTAGCCATATAAATGCAACATGAAACATCATCATAACAAATACGCCGTGCCGTAACGCTCTCTTCGCCAGAGCTTCTTGTTTGTTAGCAGGGTGCATCACGTGCAGGCGAGGTTGGCTTTTTCGCTAAGGATGATCGATGATCATTTTCTACATTTTGACTGTTATTTAGGGTTTACACCCCAAATAACAGTCAAAATGTAGAAAGCATTGGCGAAGGCCTGTATCCAGCAGTAGGTAGATACAGGCTGATGATGATGATGGTGCGAGATTTATTAGGTGATTTAAAAATGCGACGACTGTTCACCATCAGGCAGGCTGTGTTGTTGTAGGCATGCTTGGTATATAAAAAAATTCAAGCTGTTCAGAGGCAGCATTATTTTCTATCGTAAGTCAGTTTACCACCTATGTTTATTTTCAAAGGTGGCGCCAATATCTGACAAATGCCCTCTTAATCCGTTCTCGTGTGAGATTTGCTAAACATAAATTGGTATTGCGAGCATTTCTGTCTCATAAATATGAAAGAGTCTAGCCAGAATCGAATTCGGGAACTTTCGTCGAATAACGCATGAGGTATTGTCATCAATTTGTATGCGGATGTATTTCAGTATAGGCGGTACTACTTGGGATTATTGCTGAAACTTATGTGAGGGAAAAATAAGTAAACATAAAAAATTATGAGTGACTATGAGAGATATATAGCATATCCCTAGTATGTCGCTGCACTATCAATCTAGATCAAAAATAACTAACAGATCTGATAAACGATAAGCCGTCGGTCTCGGCTGTTGTCATTGGATGACAGTCGTTAAGCCAAGTCAGTGGGCTTTAGGCGGCTTGAAAACCATACATACACATTCATAACGGTAACATATTCAATCTGTTACAGAATTATTCCTGTAACACTTATTGGCGTGTTTTAAACCTGTTTCGCTAGTAACACTTATAAAGTGTAACAGATATAACGTTTCTGTTACCAATCTGTTAGAAAACTGTTTCTACATTTTTCTAGACGTGTGTACCTACGCACCATACTTACCTACGTACTTAACAATACCGCAACGCCGCGTGAGCTGTTGCAATCGGTATAGTTATGCCAATGTAAACCTCATTGGCTGTAACAGTTATTAACACTTATAAACCGGTATTTCGGAAAACAGATTCAAAGTGTAACATTTTCTTTCTGTTTCACTTTAAAAACAGAAATGAAAAACACTGTTCATAACACTCCATTCGGTTAACGTTAAAGTCCCTGTTGAAAACACTAGCCTCCGCCAACCCGCAGTTGAGTGGAGTATGCCCTAAACTCCTTTGATTGAGGGGGGGCCCGTTCCCAACAGTGGGATAAATAAGGGTTGACTACGACGACGAATCAAGTATAGAATTTAGTCAATTCCCAATTCAATCTCGATTCAGTCAACTCTCATTTTGCGATCGTAAAATAAGCAAGTACTAGTGTACCGCTAGTAGTGATCCCGGGGCCTTTAGCCTTTTTTTTTAGCCTAGCCTATTATATTAGAGGCTTGATGGGCTAAAAGCCTATAAGCCTTTTAGCTCTTTAGGCCAGGCCTATTTAGACTACTTGGCTGTAGGTTTTTATAAGCCTATCAAAAGCCTGACCTATACTAACAGCAAAAAAGTCTAGCCTTCTAAAATGGCTATGGAGGCTATGAAGCTTCTAGCCGTCCAGGCTATAGCTTCTATCAAGATTTTTAACTTTTGATAGGTGGTTCAAACTACTACTGGTAAACTTATAAATATATTATTATAGAACTTAATATTAAGAATTAAATTTATATGGTTTTTATGCATTTATTATATGATGTAGGGAACATGTATAAAAACATGCATGAACATGTTACATAAACGTTTACCAAGATAAGTATCGTAAGTATTGAATAATTCACCAACTTAATTTTACGAATAACGAAATAATCTTTATTTTTTAAATTTCATGAACGCTCTATACAGAGACGTGGTTGACTGCAACTGCTCCCAAAGTCTTTCTGTGAATTCATCGTCTAATTACGTCAACATTTTCGTGGCTAAATTGTTTTGGCGATACATAATAAAATAAAAATTTAATTTTCTTTTGTTAAATATATATATAAAAAAAATAGTGTTTAATTAATATATGTTAATGATGGCCTATGTAAGGCTGAGTCACAAAAAAGGCTACAGCCTTAATATAAGTCTGACTTGAAAAAAGCCTACAGTCGCAAAAAAGGCCTAAAGGCTTTTTAGATTCATAGGCTTTTTTCTAACGCACAGCCCTTCAAAGCCCTGCTTTATTAGCGTAGCCCTAAAAAAGACCTAATAGGTTTAAATTTAGGGCTAAAAGCCTATAGGCCCCGGGAACACTAACCGCAAGGCTTAAGGAAACTCTAAGGTTCAGAAGCGAACGTGAATAGATAGAAATAGCGAAAATGAAGTACCAAAAAGCGAGCTCTATATTTGTTATTTGAACACAGAGTCTTAACAGTACCCTAATGGATTCACATAATTTGTTTAAAGTCAACAGCGGGATCCAAACAAAAGGTTTTTGTACGAGTAGCAAACAATCCTGCGTGTGAATTGCGTAGGAATTTTAAAGGAATATTTTATTCATAAGGTCTGAATTTTTTCAATACATTATTCATATGCGAGAGATGAACTTTTTCAAGGTTGGTATTACTCGCTCTCATGTATATTTGCTGCAGTGACGTATGGCTGGGTTCCGGTTTGTGACAGAAGCAATTACGTACTTGGTGCTTCGAAATAATCAAGTACGCGACTGGCTGTTCGCTCGTTTAGTGTTCTCGTGAAACAAGAGAGAGATTAAAAAGATTTTAAAATTTCCCGAGGGATACAGAGACTCGTGCGTACGAATCCGCGGGCGCAAGCTAGTTGTAAATAATGTCTTGACCACGTGGTCCATGACATTTACCAACGGTTGTACACGTACTGATTTTATTAGAGAAGGATTTTTATTGGCTACTCGTCTAGAATTCTCGAATATATTGGAAAAACCTAGTGCACGTAATGAATCCCTGAAAGAATAGTACCAATTACTTTATTTTGTAATGAAAATAAATTCATTTTAAATAGGTTGGGTTTATATGGTCTAGATTCCTTATAAAATGAGTAAGTAGCAGAAAGTCCTGGTTGCTAATTACATTTTGATTAGCATAACGACGTGGTAAAATGCCTTGTTAAATAATTGATAGGTAAAACGACTCGAGTGGCCTAGGTAGCAGTCAATACAAAAGCTTTTTAACTATTGTATTGTATGATTGCACATTTTCAAAATAAAAAACAAGCGAAATTTTAAAAATCGAATGCGAAAAATGTCCTAAGAAGCAGCTGGTTGAAAATTAGCAATTTAGCCCATAAACCCAACCCCTTTTTATATGTATGAACTACTATAATTATAGTGAACCAGCCTTTGCCTTTGAGGCTTTGCCCATGTGGGATTTCCGCATGTTTGCAACATTTTTCATTGATGGTACGCTCCTAGTGGTGATACCTAGCGTGATCTTTTATAGCCTATGACCTTCCTCGATAAGTGGGCTATGCAACACTAAAAGGATTTTTCAATTCGAATTATTAGTTTCTGAGATTAAGGCGTTCAACCAAATAATCTTTAGCTTTATAATATCAGTAGAGACTCGTTCGCGCCACCGACTTCGTACGCGCGTATCCCGGCATCACGTGGGAATATCCCATAATCCTTTCTTAGTGGATGCCTACGTCATAATAGCTACAGGTACGCCAAATTCCAACCCGATCTGTCCAACGGTTGGTCCGGTCACCCTATCGCAGGCCAGTGGTAGGTACGTACGGAACTGAGCGTGCCTTACACCTCCGGTACCTGTCATGAACATCAGGTAGCCAGCTGCCTGGCCCAAATGTGGGTATAATTACACTAGGCGTAAAGAGTGCGTCGGGAAGTGAGCGAGCGACCCACTTTAGGAAAGCTCGCCTACAGCTAGGTACCCATCATGGAGATTGGGCAGTGGTGATAGGGCCCCGATGCTTGGGAAACCGAGCGTCAGTCGCCACGAGCTGCTCGACTTAAGAGTGCCCAAGTAGCCTGCTTGCAGGTGAAAAGGGGAGCAAGACTTGCTACAAATCTGTTTGAGTGCCTAGTTGGTTTACTGGGTGCAATAGCGGGGCGGGTAAAGGTCCTCTTGCTTGGTTGATTTACCGGGCGAGAGACTCGCAATCCTGTGATATATGGTGGGTGTGTTCAGAGGAGTTGTTTGCCATGATGCCAACGGCCTCCTTCTACAGTCGCACCGCTCGTCATCGACAGATTCATCCTCACATATTGGAGCCTAAGTGGTCGCGTACTGTGTGGTTCCAGAGAAGTTTTCTCCCGCGTACTATTAAGCTGTGGAATGAACTGCCTGTCGAGGTTTTCCCAGGAGACTACAGCATGGGGTTCTTCAAAAAGGGCGTGAAGAGGTTTTTACAGGGTCGGCAACGCGCGTGTGATGCCCCTGGTGTTACAGGCGTTCATAGGCTGCGGTAGCTGCTTTCCATCACGCGGGCCGTAAGTTTGTTTGCCACTCTAGTGGTATATAAAAAAATATATATATAACCGACAGGTTGGTGCACAGGGGCGCATTAGCTGTAGCCATACGGTCGTTGTCCAATAGTTTGAGCTGTGCGTTAATAGACCAATCCGTAACGGTTACCTTTTATAGATACAGAAGATGTACATAAAACAACCCGCGACTTCATTTTTATTAACTTTGAGCGGAACCCTAATACTTTTTCTAATATAAAAGTAACCTCCTTATAACATTTATCATCAAGTTCCTCAAACTTGCTTCTACAAACCTTCAATTTTGTCAACAAAAGGTGTAATTCTTTACCTTCCATTTAACTATTTATTCTTGATAACAGTTCAACATGATAACTAAAATCAACAACCACAATTTGCAAGTCTATAAGTATATCTAGGCTCTACCGCAAACTGCTTACAGATATCTGAATTACAAGTTAAAGTTATTTTTAAACAAAACTCAACTTACTTTCCCTGTAATAAAGGTTAAAATCCTAAGTTGTATCTAATTAAGTTAGATTTTCACTGAAAGAGGAAATTGAACTTAAGCATATAAAAGTAAGGTTTAGTTTTGAATGCGTAAGTGAATGTTTTAGGCTGTTTTGTAGTGCGTATATCGAAAACCGGTAAAACCAGCGTCTGGCCGGTCGGTACGGAGTTGCTCTGTTAAGCAAAAAATAACCACAGTTCAAACTTATTAGGTTTGCGATACTCGATTTATGTTTTAACAGTGAATAACTCACGTTATCAAACACGTTTAAAATTAAGCTATAGAAAAGAATAATCATTTATTTACGGCGAATATGGTCATAAGTTGATTTTTTAACGCATAATAACCTTACAAAATCCATCATTTGGGGCGTAAGTGGTTCATCAACATCTTCGAACTATAGCCAAGTTCACCTGCACGCGGTGCACCCTGCTGACTGACAAACGAAGCTCTGGCGAAAAGAGAGGTAGGGAGCATAATTGTAAGCTACCCGACTGGGGAATGTACCTCCACCTCACAGAATACCGCAGCCAAATAACGGTTCCCTTGAGGGCTGTTGTGTTCCTGCGAGTGAGTAAGGTCACCAGAAAGGAAGGAGATGCTGCGATGGCAGCGGGGGTGGCGGCGCGCGATCGTTATTTTATGTTGCGAGCGTTAATATGGCTACGGTAACCGCTTCACATCAGGCGGGCCGTGTGCTTGTCTACCACCCGACGTAGTATAAAAAAAAAAAAAAAAAAAAAATCTGCTTGCACTGATTTATGTATTAATAGCTGACCCGGCAAACATTGTTTTGCCATTAAAAATAGATAACAACCTATTCTCAGACTTACTGAATGTTGTACATATAAAATTTCTTCAAAATCGGGCAAGCTGTTTCGGAGGAGTATGGTGACTAAATCTGTGACACGACTATTAATTATATTTTTGTTAACTTAAAATAGATAAAATTAAATAAATACATCTAAATTAAAAATGATTAAAATAAAATAAAAGCAAAACTCCGCTGCCCGTAGGCAAAGTTCCCAATATGCTGGCCCCGTTGCCTCGTTGGATCGCTACATAATATATTATATTATACTATTAAATATATTAGAAGTAACTTTTTTTTTATTAACAGAAAATTCAATCAATATTGAATGAATAACCTTACTTTTGTTTTATAAAATTGAAAAATATATTAAATTAGATTATCTAATAGTCTATGAGTTCAGTAGACTACTGTATATTGCTTTTCTTGACTTATTTTTGTGGTCAACTATTATTCGCTTTATCAATTGTAGAAATAATCTGTATTTTATCTATGTACCTCCACCTTACAGAATACCGCAGCCAAATAACGGTTCCCTTGAGGGCTGTTGTGTTCCTGCGAGTGAGTGAGGTCACCAGAAAGGAAGGAGATGCTGCGATGGCAGCGGGTGTGGCGGCGCGCGAGCGATATTTCATGTTGCGAGCGTTAATATGGCTACGGTAACCGCTTCACATCAGGCGGGCCGTATGCTTGTCTGCCACCCGAGGTAGTATAAAAAAAAAAAAAAAAAATGTGTTATGCTGTTGATGACACTACTATTTAAAATTATAATAAAGAGGAAAGATTTGTATTTTCGTGTGTGTGTATGTTTGTAATGAATAAACTCAAAAACTAGTGTGCCGATTTCAAAAATTCTTTCACTATTGGAAAGCTACATTCACCCTGAGTAACATAGGCTATATAAAAAAATCTTATCTCCATCCGTGCGAAGCCGGGACGGACCGCTAGTCCTGAATAAAGACGAAAAGGAGGTTTACTGATTGATGTAACATCCATACTCCATATTAATATCATAATACGAAAGTGTGTTCCAGAGAAGTTGTATGTGGGTCGTTTTCAAAATAAATGTACGTCACGAAAGTGTCAGTAAATTGTTTTGTTTTGTTTACCATGGTTGTATTGACCAACAATTTCATAACATTGACATTGCCTTATTTTTAACATTTCCTGGCGGCACAATTTACTAAAATTTTCGGGACGTACATTTATTTTGAAAACAACTCATGTATACCTCGAGATATCAGGTTGTGGAATAAACTTTGCCAAGGTTTTCCCAAGGTATTTACGGTATGGGATTCTTTAAGACAGGCGTAAAGGGATTTTTACAGGGTGGACAATGCGTGAATGTCCATAGACTGCAATGACTGCTTAGCATCAGGCTGATCGTACACTAGTTCATCACCCTGATGGTATAAAAGAAAAATTAAGGTCACTCAGATAACTTGTAACGTATATTGGTACTTACTCTTGAATACATCCTTCAGGAAGGGATATTTTTAATTGGCGTACCTGTAACAATGAAATATAACAATGTATTTCAGGACATAATTGACGACGACGATATCAGACGAGCTCGGTGGTCGAATGGCTAGCAATAGCCACTTTGACTCTGAGGTCACGGGTTTGATCAATGCACAAGACAAATATTTATGCGCATGAACATGTCTGTTTGTCTTGGTCTGGCTGTTTTCTATATGTTATATGTATGTATTTACAAAAAAAAACATGTATTTATCAGTTGTCTAGAACCCATAATACAAACTATGTTTAGTTCGGGTCTTAGTAGGTAATTGAAGTTTATAAGTGAAGATTTGTATATTGTGTATGTATTGTTAATAGCCTACTTTTTATTATAGCTTTTTACTACATTGTAATGCTGTAAATCTTCTGAAGATAAGGAAATAAATAAAAAATACTTACAAAAGTTTCTTTATCGAAAACAACACTGGGTTAACTCAATATGTATTAATCCGAACTTTGTCGTAAAAGCAGATGCCCCTAAACATTGTCTCTTAGACCCTATGGTACGATTTCAAACACGTTTCAAGTCAAAAAAAAACAGGACAAGTGCGAGTCGGACTCGCCCACCGAGGGTTCCGTAGGTACGTAGTATCATTATTAAATTTGATATTTTTCATTATAAATAAGAAATAATGCGTCGAAAAAAATAAATAAAATATATTTTGCAATGTGTACATCAAGCCCTTGCATATGATACCCCATTTGAACTAGTAGTTTCAATTTGAAATTTCGACACCCTATAAAAAATATAGACCCCCTATTTTTTAAGATCTATTTACAAATGTATAGTTTTGAGATTTATTCCTGTACTTGTAGTCTATAACGATGTTACTTGCCAAATTTCATAGTTCTAGGTCAACGGGAAGTACCCTATAGGTTTTGATTCCCTTGAGTGTGTCGAAATATGCGTTTTTTGCTGAATAAACGGCCGTAACTTTTTTCTACGTAAACTTAGCAGTTTGATTTTTTTACAACTTCATGGGACCGTAGACCTGAGTATACAGTTGAAATTTCAGCTTGATACCTACGCATTCTCGACATAGAAATTCTTGACAGACAGACAGACAGATAGACAGACAGACAGACAGACAGACGGACAACAAAGTGATCTTATAAGGGTTCCGTTTTTCCTTTTGAGGTACGGAACCCTAAAAAACATTAATTAATATTTCTGGACACTTTACACAACGCCATCTAGTCACAAACTAAGCAAAGCTTGTACTATGGGTACTAGTTAACTGACGTTATACGTAAATACATTTTTTGTGTAAATACATACATATAAAACACCCCGACCAAAACAAACAGACATGTCCATGCACACAAACATTTGTTTTGTGCGGGGATCGAACCCGCGTCCTCGGAGTCAAAGTGGCCATTGCCAGCCATTCGACCACCGAACTAGACAGAAAATTACCAATAAATTCAGAGTCTGCCAGTCAAGACCTATGCTTTCCCGCTGCGAGTGCAGACCCAATTATAACTTAAGATCTATAACTCACAGCTCACTCGCATCGACGCTCCCCAAGTTCGCAAACTCCCAACAAAAACTGATCACGAAATTGGCGTAACCGCATAAATTTATGCGCAAATTTCATACAGCATCACAAAGGACATAGTCAAAGTTGTGTGGGTCGCGCCAAGAAACTTGCTCGGTTGGGTAATTAATTTTTAGCTGGTGAATATGAGTGTATATAACGCAAACTGAAAAGTTAGGGTGCTGAATGCTGCTTTTATCAGGTTATGGAGTTTGGCGATAACTTTATTGTGTAGCTATGCGGTGCTTGAATCACTTATGAGAATTTTGGAAATCATTGCTAACTTTTTTTTTTCGAAATGGAATGCTGTGCTTTTAGCCCGAAGGCTTTTAAAGCGAAAGCATGTTTTTTTGTGTAGTCAGCTCCGAAGGATAAAGCACCAGCGAACCTCCGCAGCGGTTCAGCAGGGACCTCCCAACTGTGGAAATTCCAGCACTGAAAACAGCACAGGATTCCCCTGGAGAGGGTCCACCGCAAGCGGCTGCTTCCCCACCGCAAGTGACCCCTGCGCGGACGGATTTGCTAACTATTGTTCCAAGTTAGGGTGTAGCTCTCCGCCATCTTCAGAGCTTGAGCTACCTTCACATGCACGTAGTGAACCCTGTCGATTAGCTAACAAAGCTCTGGCGAAAGTCGGGTAGGCTGTATATAATAGGTTAGTTACTGATTAGTGCGGCAAGTATGAACAAAGAAATCAAAAGGAGACAAAATCGGAAAAGAAATAAGAGTAGTAATCAAAATTAAATACAAAATACAGACAAGCACTATTCGCCTTAATACCAGAAAGTAAGTAATTAGCCTACCTCTCTTTTCGCCAGAGCTTCGTTTGTTAGTCAGCAGGGTCCACCACGTGCAGGTGAAGTTGGCTTTGGTTCAAAGATCTTGATGAACCACTTACAACCCAAATTAATTTTAAATTTAAAAATATTATTCAAAATACAGAAGATAAAGTGCTGACTCAGTGTCAGAACGACAAGAAGAAAAAAACAAAAAATATGAGTTAAATTAACTTAGGTACAATGCAAGTTAACTGGTATCGTAATTACGTTTTTCGAGGAAATATATTGAAAATATATTTTTCATGCCGCTACGATGTCAAACAAGTGTAGTTTCCCAACTGTTACATGTTACCATGTTACAGTCCAAAAATATCCAAATACCTTTTTCAGGTGTACAAGTAATTTACAGTGATAGGATGTATTCAGGTGCGTGTTCAATATCGAGAGTATCAGATCGCAGTTTCAGGAATAGGCCTCGGAGGGCCCAGCTGCCGCCTGAAAATTGCGTATGAAAAATACATGCGAAACACTCTATGAACTGAGGCATGACGTAATAAAGTTTCAGTTGTGAAAAATAGTTTTAGATAGAAATCAACTTTTGACCTTGTATGATATTTTTATTTTGAGGGTTCTGGAACCCTTATGGCATCATCCTATACGTCTGCCATTTATTCAGTCATTCACTCGACCGATCGATTTCAGAATCTGCGTGGTTTTGAAATACAAATCTGTTATCAGAACTAAAAAAAATGGCTGCCAATTTGAACCTTTCAGCTATTGGACCGATCCCTTTCAAAATTGATATCTGAAAGTGCTTTCGAAATACAAACCTGTCATCAAAATTTAATAAAATACCGCCATTTTGATCTTTTTAGCCACAGGACCGATCGCATTCACAATTGAAACGAGTATCGGGCCCCTGATACTGAATACTGCCCCTGATACTACCGCCGAAGCTGAAGCCGATTACCATTCATCATCATCATCAGGTCATTTTAGTCTCCATTACAGGAGCACGACCCTCTCTCGTCCGTCCTAGACAGAAGGAGGATTTGGCCTACGCTGGCCAGACGGGTTGGGGGGATTTTTTTTTTACGAGTGCGACATTGCTTTTACCTGTAGATTCACTGAAGGATTATTGAATGGAGGGAGCGCAACGGTTATCTATATATATAAAAGAGTAAATCACTCACTCATCACGAAATCTCAGAAACTACAAGTGCTAGGAGTGTCAAATTTTTCAAGGGGGTTCCTTTTAGGACGTAGGTGCTCACTAAGACGGGAATTTGGAAAATTCAACCCCTAAGGGGGTGAAACGGGGGTCCAAAGTTTGTATGGGGAACCAAGATTAGTTGGACTATTTTATACGAAACTTTACATGAGCACTTCTGTATATAAATGAGTAAACACGCGTTTCAGGATTTTTCAAAATTCAACCCCTAAAGGGGTGAAATGAGGTGCAAACGTCTGAAAATCGTTATGGGTATTGTTTTTATGGTTTATCGGGTCGCTGATTCCGAAAACAACAGCTATTTTATAATCTAACATAACCGACGTGACACAAGAGCACTCCTGTGGGGGTGCGATGGGGTTGAAATGTCATAATATCAATATGGGTGTTGATTCTATGGTTTTCTGAGACGTCAATTACGAAAATGGCATCGATTTGAAAACGTTGACACGAAATTTCCATCTCGGTATAAAAATCCAAGATTTGGAACACCCTGATGCAGAACCATAAAGGTTCAGCTAAACTATAAGAAATATAAAAATGACGCCTTAGCAAAAGTTATTCAGCCTGATGAGTATTTTTTGTTGAGGTATAAAAATCCAAGATTTGGAACACGTGATGCAGAACCATAAAGGTTCAGCTAAACTATAAGAAATATAAAAATGACGCCTTAGCAAAAGTTATTCAGCCTGATGAGTATTTTTTGTTGAGGTATAAAAATCCAAGATTTGGAACACGTGATGCAGAACCATAAAGGTTCAGCTAAACTATAAGAAATATAAAAATGACGCCTTAGCAAAAGTTGTTCAGCCTGATGAGTATTTTTTGTTGAGGTATAAAAATCCAAGATTTGGAACACGTGATGCAAAATCGTAATGGTTCAGCTAAACTATAAAAAATATAAAAATGACGCCTTAGCAAAAGTTGTTCAACTTGATGAGTATTTTTTGTTGAGGTATAAAAATCCTAGATTTGGAACACCTGATGCAGAACCATAATGGTTCAGCTAAACTATAAGAAATATAAAAATGACGCCTTAGCAAAAGTTATTCAGCCTGATGAGTATTTTTTATTGAGGTACAAAAATCCAATATTTGGAACACCTGATGCAGAACAAAGCTAAATTTATTTGCATAAACAACATGGTGTATACAATAAATTATAGTTTAAAAAAATAACTAAAAAACACGCTTTAATAAGCAAATAGAACTAAAAAAGCTACTTAAAAAAACAATAGTTTAACAAAATATTGATTGTATTGTAAAAAAATTACCGCGCAGTGCTACTTTTATGCTTACCTGCTACAAGTTAGACGCAATCGTTTTATTTATTTACAAATGTAACGTGGTCTATTTAGTCAGTTTATTATAGACGTGTACTCTAAAATTGAAATGGAACGATTGGTATATATTCGCACAAACCAGAAGAATGCGTGCATTTGTGGGACGCTATGTAGCAAGATTTTGTGATGCAAAGTCTTTTAAACAACGAGGGGAAACTGTTTTTCTTAGATGCTTCAGGAAGGACTGGAAAAACATACCTGATATGATAGCAATAATCGCTGAAATCAGGCGCCAAAATAATATCTCACAGCAGCATCACCAGGTATAGCAGCCATATATTACTTCTAGGCGGAATGACGCAAATACAATGTTCAATATTATACTCAATTTATACAGAACGGAAACACCGACATGCTTTGTGACACGAAACTGTGACAAAGCGAAAATGTTTCAGGATTGCTGTCTAATCGTTTCAGATGAATGCGAAAAAAAAAAACAATAAGGCAGTAGAAGCTGTAGATAGAACTTTACGTGCCCAAGAGTTTTCAAAAATATTATTAAAATTTGGGGAAGATCTCCTTCCTGAAGTAAAGTCAATGTTTAGCAGCGAAATATGTATAATTGAAGCTGAGATTCTCACTGGGAGTGGTGCCGATGAAACTGCATTTATTCCGCGTATACCACTCTTCCTTCTTACGGCCGTGTGGTTTCCGGCAGACTAGAATAGAATCACTCCGTCTCTTCCCGTGGATGTCGTACAAGGCGACTATGGGAATAGTTTTTGTCCCAGAAATTACCTATTATTGTTGTTTATTGTACCTGTAGGGCGGTTCTATGTTCAACTGTATGTATTTTTTTAAAATTCAATGATTTGTCCGTCAATTGTACAGCAATTTTAATAATTCTTATTCGTTTGAGAGGGTACACTCTCCAGGTGGTCCCATATTAAAATGAATGTTGCTAAGCGCAAAACTCGAGAACGGCTCGACCAATTCTGCTAATTTTTATTTTAATATTTTCGTTAAGGTATAAGGGAGGTTCTTAAGTACATAAAAATTGCGAGGAAAAGAAAACAACACTTTCTACCCGTGCGAAGCCGGGGCGGGCAGCTAGTATATTATATACGCCAAATAGTCGCTTTTGGAAATAAATAGGCTCCAAAACCACAAAACCGATTTTGTTGAAACTTGTCACAATTAAAAACCTCGACATGTTTGAGGTTTGTGTCGAAAATAAATTGAGATCGATCATGTCCTGAGGAATGATCATCAAATACATTTTCATTGAAATCAATGGAAAACATACACTCAGCGAATCTACTCGCTCCACTCAACCTCGATTTTGGCCCTGTGGGCTAGAATTCGGCCTAGTTTAAAGAAATAAAGGAAAGTCAAAGTCAAAGTCAAAATTCTTTATTCTGTGGGCCCTAAATAGCCATACAATATTATCATAATACAATAAAAAGAATGTCAATGTACAATAAAAAAAAATAAAAAAAAAAAATGTCCCTGTATACATGTCCTTGTAGCAACATTGACATTCCCATATTTATTTCTGTAAAATAATAAAGCTGTTCGCTTTTCGATCTTGTGCCCGTTTCTGAATAGCCTCAATCTGCTTAAAATGTCATCTGCATACAAATAATTACAGCAGAGTCTGCATTACGTAATTAGTCGTGAGATTTTTTTACAAGCTTTGCAATATTAAACAGTGTCGCAAATGGGTATGAATGGAAGCAAATAACATATTTGTTGATTTAACACTGACTTATGTTACTGTCTAGTTCGACTTTTTTTTGATAGTTTCTGTGGTATTGGCAAATAATATAATATAATTCCAAGCCGTAGTCCATATTATTATAGATACAGAGTAACCGCGGCGTCCATATTGTTTTTTTTTTTGCGTTTTTTAATGTTTGTTTTGTTTTAATAATACAACTATAAAATTAATGTAGCTAAAACTAAATAATACTAAAATAAAACTAACCTAAAACTCTAAAGAATACTTAATAATAATAATAAAAACAAACTTACAATTATTTTTTTAATATATTATAATAACATAATAACAAATAAAAAAAAATACAAATAAAAAATCCATATTATTATATGTCAGTAACTTATTACACAACAACACCAGAAAGTAAGAAGGAGTATAGTCTTGCAACGGATCGGCGACCCCTTGGTGTTGTTGATCTCCATAGGCGGTGGTAGTAGATATTCAACAGGTGACCCACATACTCGTTTGCCCCCCCTCTCATTAAAAAAAATCACACGAGACGAGAGAGGGTCGTGCTCCTGTAGTGGAGACTAAAAATGACCTGATGATGATGATGATGACATTCTATGTAACAGTTTTGTTTCTCACAGTGAGCCACTCAAAACAAAAAGAAAATTTATTCAGATTTTAAGTTTCTCATTTATGAGACTGTTATGGTTGGAATGAGAAATTAATAAAGTTTCTTTGAACCATTGGGGTGTAAGTGATTCATCAACACCTTTGAATCAAAGCCAACTTCACCTGCACGCGGTGCACCCTGCTGACTGACAAACGAAGCTCTGGCGAAAAGAGAGTTAGGAAGCGTAATTGTAAGCTACCCGACTGGAGAATGTACCTCCACCTTACAGAATACCGCAGCCAAATAGCAATTCCCTTGAGGGTTGTGTTCCTGCGAGTGAGTGAGGTCACCAGAAAGGAAGGAGATGCTGCGTTGGCAGCGGGGGTGGCGGCGCGCGAGCGATATTATAAGTTGCGAGCGTTAATATGGCTACGGCAACCGCTTCACATCAGGCGGGCCGTATGCTTGTCTGCCACCCGACGTAGTATAAAAAAAAAAAAAAATTCTTACTCAATTCACTGGTTTAAATTTACCACTAATTTTTTAACGACAAATCCACAAACACATGACATAATTTCAAAAGTACGGAGCTCCACTACAAATTTAATTTCATAACAAAAACAAAGTAATTTTCGCGTCCTGATTAAAATTTCTAGAAACGAAAATGAATTTATGCTTTAGCGAATTTTTCATTTCGTGCTTAGACTTATTAACAAGCATAGTGGAATGAGAAATAGATTATACATGCCACTGGTCTTTGAAGACTTAGTTCGAATAAAATGTGGCTTGATATGAACAAGACAGTCGTTTCATTTTACAGTAACTATCCTGTTTAAAACGGGACGGACGGGGGATAGTTACTGTTCTCATAAAGCGCCGGGACGCAAAATATGTAGTCCCGTTTTTCGAAACAGCGTGAAAATTTTAAAAAATTATGATGCTTGTGAAAGTTTGTTTCATATAAATTAATAATCACTGTCAGAGGAACTTTGCTTTAATAAAGCTGGTGTACTGGTGATTGATTTTTATTTTTCACAACTTGTTATATAATAATTACATAATATGAACATAATAATAGCGAATACTAAATGCATTTTTTCTAAATAAAGAATATTAAGAAGTCGTATTTATTTTCATTGTTAACCTGCTAACTGGCTTATAAAAACTTGTGTCCCGTTTTGAGTTTGAAAATAAATGGTCAGTTTAGTCATGCCGGATGTTTTTTGATCAAACTTATGTTTTTTGATCAAAGCAAATGAAATTACAAATAATTTACGGAACATTTTCAATCCCTACATAAAATATTATATAAATTCCAATTTATATTGGAGACTAGAAATAAGCGTTTAATGTTGGCCATTTTTGTTCTTCCAGCCATTATTAAGGGTAATTAGGATACGACAGAAAAAGGTCGTGACTCGACTTTATCCACCCCTGCTTGCTACCAAAGAGAAAGAATAACGAGCTTGTAAATATCATGGCATTTTTTCCTTATTGTGAACTTCATATCATAGGCATAATAATAATGGACGTTGCATACTGCTCCAGCCACGGCGGTTGAAACATGACGAAATTACGCGGTGATTACGCATGCTTCATAATCATTCAACTTTCGGCTGAGTAAATTCAGCGTTGTCTGTCATTGCAATGTAATATTCTGATTATATAAGAAACAAGCAATGGGAAATAACTTCCCTAACTATTCATCATTTTAGGTGATATTACTGGTGACATTTTTGTTTTTCACAAATTACTATCCAAATTAACATAAAATAAATCTTGTAATAGGAGAAACATAATAAGATATATAATTAGAATCAATAGGATAAGTTTGTTCTTTAGTAAATAATTTAATAACATCTGAAAAAGGCTGTAATATCCCAATAATCCCCACTTTATTAGGAGCCTTACGAATTTGAATATAGCCTTCCCAAAAGTGCAATCTCAATACTGTTCAAATACGCCGTGAATGAGGCACATTATGGACACAAGGACACAGTAATAAAATAATAGAAAACTCATGCAAATCATCTCGCTTTCAATTGATCTAATATTCTGAATTGGCATAGTTACAGAGACATCGAAGATATTTCCTATCGTTTATTTTAATATGCAAACTTAACTCTTTACACGAGGTCAATCATTCGGACCACAGAACACTTAATAGAGGTTAGAAATAGCATCATTGCTGTTTTCCTACGAAACCGATGTCTGCAGTCTAGACCCCACTTATTTATACATGCAAAGTAATATGCACAAACTTACGCACACACAGGCGACGTCAAATCTTCAACTGTGATTTGTCTGCGGCTACTCTTATAGACAATCGTTGCCATGAAATCCGCCAGCGACTAGCTTCAATTTATACCGCCGTGGAATGGAATGGAAGCGAGTTTTTGTAACGAAATTATTCATAGCATAATGAACTTTATGTCAATTGTATAACTTATAAACTTAAATACGAGCCAAAAAAGGTTGCGCGTCTTCCGGGGAATCCTCGCGCATTCTCGGAAATTCCTCTAGCTACGGATCGTATTTAAGTTTATATATTATATAATTGACATAAAGGTCATTATGCTATGTACAATTTCGTTGCAATAAGTCGCTTCCATTCCATTCCGCGGCGGTGTAAATTGAGCCTAAGCGGCACGTTCGAATACACTACTTGTGAAACGCTTGCAGCGCATACATGGCCCTTCTATTCTTTTTAAATATTCTGTGATTTAGACAATCTACTAAACTAAACCAGGACAATAAGAAAATAGATCTGAAACTATCCCATTAACAGGTTAACTGTCCCACGCTTACTTTGTCAACTAATAGTCAATTTGCGCAGTAGTAAATTGTTAGGTACATACATATGACCGGCAATGCATTACATGTGATGCATGGACATAAAAAGTTAGATCTTTCAAGCATCATATAAGATACTAGGCCTGTTAATTATGAAAGGACTTCTAAATTTACACCGCCGCGGAATGGAATGGAAACGACTTTTTGCAACGAAATTGTACAAACGAGTAACATAACGAACTTTATGTCAATTGCATAACATATAAACTTAAATACGATATCTCTCTAGGGGAATTCTCGAGAATGCACAAGGATACCCCGGAAGATGCGCGACCATTTTTGGCTCGTATTTAAGTTTATATGTTATACAATACAAATGATATAAAGTTCATGTATTTACAAAAAAAAATGTATTTAAGTACATTTACCAGTTGCCTGGTACTCATAGTACCTACTAGCGTTGGGTTTAATTTGGGACTAGATGGCGTTGTGTAAATTGTCCAGAAATATTTATTTATTACAGACATTATTAATTTGTTATGTCTATGTTTTGGTATTAAATTATCAATATAGTAAAATTTTACACCAGTAAAAAAAACTGGCTCAAATATTGTCCTCGTGTTACTAGACATTTACATTTTTTGGAAACAAATCCCTTTAATTAATACTTAAATTCACAGTTTCTTGCACAAGCTCCTAATTCTACCAATGTCGTCGACTAAAAATACTAAAATTCTTATAAAAGTTGTCTATTTCGTATTCCTTATCTATGGAGGAGGATTAATGCCGCCTGAGATTTCATATTTCGCTGTATTAGACAAATTGAAAGTTAAACATTCAACGTCCCTTTGTTCTGAGATGATAAGCAGTTTCAGTTATACCGCTGAAAATGGCCTTATTTTTGGAAGAATTATTTTATGCTACTTGCGACCGGATGTGTTTACCATCTATATACATTAACTCAATGCCTCTATCTGTCCGTTTAAGGCCAGATAAGTCCGTTTAAGGTTAAGGATGACATCGCTGCGCGTATCAGTCTAATCGAACACGCTAAGTTACTCGTAGTTAAGCAATGTCGACCGAAGCCCGTCCGTGGATGGGTTTATTTATCTCGAGCTCCTCTGTGCTTCGGAGGACACGTTAAAGCGTCGGTCCCAGCTGTTGTAATTATATGACAGTCGTTAATCAGTGGGCTTTAAGCGGCTTAAAAACAAAGGCCTCCGCCAACCCGCAGTTTAAGCAGCATGGTGGAGTGCGCTTTAAACTTCTTCGATTGAGGGGATTCCTGTATCCCAGCAGTGGGATGAATAAGGGTTGACGACGACGGCTTGTAATGTAACTTATGTATACTGCTAAACCCACAATCTGATCATCACTACCGTGGACTCGTATGTTGCTTCATCTATCTCGTCTAACAACGTAAGTACACGTGAGTTTACACACGAGTATCTTTATGCCATTCAGGTTGGCAAACAAGCGTACGGCCTGATGGATAGCAGGTACAATAGCTAACACCAGCTACCATAGCATCACCTTCGAAATTCTGGTGACGTTATTCACTTACAGAAACATAACAAAACATTATGAGGCTGCGGGCTTCTGTAAGATCGAGAAACTTCGTTGACTTTTACATTTCCAAGCCCATAAAATTTTATTGGGGTACTGTTAAAAGTAGGGATGCACTCAACACGAATACATTAATCGAATTTATCGATATTTTACGAATATCATTAAGCTATCCGTATTCATATAGCCACCTGATTTGTCACGATGTGCAGATTAGCGGGCATATTGAAGATCGATTAGCAATTCTCGTTACTAAAATGTGGTCAAAATTCAGTTCCGATCCAGTCTCGATCTCACAATTGTCACATTTGGTATCCTCGTATCACAATATGAAACTTCAAAGTTCAAATATGGGATTATATCGAAATATGATCGAAAATTATACAAACTAATAATTTTATTTTGACAACACTAAGAATTGATAATAATTAATTCATGAAATCAATTTGATTAGGGTGGAAGTGGTTTATCAACATCTTTGAACCAAAGCCAACTTCACCTGCACGCGGTGCACCCTGCTGACTGATAAACGAAACTCTGGCGAAAAGAGAGGTAGGGAGCTTAATTATAAGCTACCCGACCTGGGAATGTACCTCCACCTCACAGAATACCGCAGCCCAATAACAACTCCCTTGAGGGTTGTGTTCCTGCGAGTGTGTGAGGATACAGCGTTGGCAGCGGAGGTGGCGGCGCGCGAGCGATATTTTATGTTGCGAGCGTTAATATGACTATGGCAACCGCTTCACATCATGCGGGCCGTATGCTTGTCTGCCACCCGACGTAGTATAAAAAAAAAACAAATATATAATTTTTAGTCAATTCACATTCATTCTGAGATCGTAAAATGAATAGGAGGCATTCAAAACTTCCTGAAGGTGGCATTGTATTTCTAGTACTTTTAACTTCAAACGTCTTTTTTTTTCTACGGCAGGCAAGGTACAAAACACAGGACTGAAGGCGAGTCATCTGCTCCAAAAATAGGAAAATAAAGTAACAAAACATTTTATACCACATATTATTAGAGCAGCGTGGTGGAGTATGCTCTAAATCCCTTCGGATGAACGGAGACCTGGGGCCTTACCACAAGCTCTAAACGCAGGAATGGAACCATCATGGTTGCGAATTTATGAATGAAATTCATTGATAAATACGCAACCATCATAGTTCCATTCCTGCGTTTAGAGCTTGTGGTAAGGCCCCTGTATCCTAGTGAAGCATGAATTATGGTTGTCGACGACTAAGTTAAAATACAGATGTTTCAGTTTAACATTGTATATTATTCGTATTCGGTATCCATGAGTTCGATATACGTATGAATAGCATGCATCGAATAGCATGTTGTCGACAACATGATATTCCATGCGTCGCATCCCTAGTTAAAATCACGTTAAACAGTGACCTTTGAGCCGTTTTTATGCCATATGTAATAGGAGTCACAATTACACTTCGAGTATCACGCACGTTTTTACACGACGTCTTTTTTTTTATACTACGTCGGGTGGCAGACAAACATGCGGCCCACCTGATGTGAAACGGTTACCGCAGCCATATCAACACTCACAACATGAAACACCTCTCGCGTGCCGCAACCCCCGCTGCCAACGCAGCAACTCTTTTCTTTCTGGTATCCTCACTCACTCGCTGGACCAAAACAACCCTCAAGGGAGTTGTTATTTGGTCGCGGTATTCTGTGAAGTGGAGGTACTTCCCCAGTTGAGCAGCTTACAAATGTCGCAGTGCAGTGCCCTACCTCTCTTTTCGCCAGAGCCTCGTTTGTCAGCCAGCAGCGTGCACCACGAGCAGGTGATGTTGGCTTTGGTTCACAGATGTTGATGAATCACTTACATTTACGACGATATGACGAGCTCGGTGGTCGAATGGCTATCAATGGAAACTTTGACTCCGAGGTTACGGGTTCGATCCCCGCACAAGACAAATATTTGTGTGCATGAACAATATGAACATGTCTGTTTATCTTGGTCTGGGTGTTTTGTGTGTATTATATATACGTATGTACGAAAATAAAATGTATTTAAGTAAAATATCAGTTACCTAGTACAAACTTTGCCTAGTTTGGGAGACGAGAGTGTGTAATTTTTCCAAAAATATTTATTTATTCAGCGATGAAAACTATATTTTGTCTATGTTTTCTCTGTCTACGTAATCGTAGATCGTCGAAATCATAGACAAAATGATAGTTTTTATATTTTGTTTTTTTTTTCATTTGCTGGTAGTGTATTAACACCACCAGCAAAGTATGGAGAGGTCCCCCCCCCCTCCCGCCTGGTCCCGCCACAGGTAGCTCGGTTAAAAGCAACTATTAGGCAAACCTGAGGGGCAATTCCCATAATTAAAATATAGTCAAAATTCAGCTTCGATCTAGTCTCGATGTCATTAATGCCACATTCGTTATTACATTCTTGTATCAATAAATAACAATATGAAACTACAAAGTTTAATTAAAGCGATATAGTGACACTTTTAAGAGACGAGATAAGACCGAAAATTTAAACAAGGAATAAGATTAGGGATTTTCAAACTACGAATAGGATAAGAATTTATATAAATTGAAGGGTACAGGCAAAGATGAGGGAATGTCGTAATGAATAGATTTTGAGAAAAACATAGCTAAAAGTTCAGAAGTATTACAATTACATTGAGATCAGCGTATGTAGTAACTTTTACTTTGCATTTTTGGCGCGATCTCTTTACCTTTTTAACCTGTTAGTGATTGGAAATTAAACTGGTTTAAATAAAGATTTGCTTCCAATAGAAAAAATAAAAATTATGACATTCCCTGTTCTTTGCCGGCACCCTTCAATTGATATTAATATAAATCACTGAAAGGAACTATATATATTTTTATCTATTCATAATTCAGTCTCGATTGTTTCAATTTTCATTCTGCGATCGGAAAATAATTACAAGATTTGGCCTTTTGACGTCAATTAAAAACAATTCTTCTCTAAAGACTGAAACTGAAAAATCCATTACTAAGAAAATATCAAACGTATTTTCAGCGTACATTTCTCCGACTTAACAAGATGGCATCTCCTGCGACGCGACAGATGAACCTAAATATTTTTTTATATTTCTGCCAGCACAATTTACTGCACACGTGAAGTCGTAATTTGTGGTGGAAGTTTCTTATATTTATGAGGATAGTAAACTCAATATATACAGAAGCTAGAGATGAGCAAAAAGCTGGACATGTACGATAAATTCTCAATAAGTACATATCAATGCCCAACAAATGCCCAATTTTTAGGCATAAATAGGGATTTTGTATGTAAATGTGATTGTAACTCCTGATCCGTTATTGTTACTAATCTTTTTTCGCAATGGACACACTTGCTTTTAGCCCGGACGCTTTGCAAGCAAAAACTAACCTATCGATGAGAGGGAGAGCGAGTGCTGAGTGCACTCAACCCGAGGAATATAGCCCTGTGAGTCGCCGCGGCTAATCATCAGAGACCCCTCGAGCTTAGAGATTCCGGCGCTGAAAAACAGCTCACGTCTCCCCTGGAGAGCGCTGCGAGAGGCCGCTTCTCCACCGCAGAAGACCTTCTGCGCGGACGGAATGAATGAATTGACAGACCTACTGCCCCAACTGCCCTAAACCACAGTATAAATAATAGTACTAAGTACAGTACCCCTCCTTGCCGCTTTCTCGTATCAACCTCACCTCCCCTCTCTGAGACGAATCTGGAGCAGTGATGGTATGGCGCCGCACGCACACACGCTCATTCGCGCTCTGCACAGACGCCATTGTTTATGTAGTTGTAAACGACGCGATATTTGTATGGAGTGGCCAGCGCGTGCCTAAACCTGAACCTAAACCAAACACCAAGTCCTACCCTACACCGATAGATCGAAGAAATCAAGCCTGATAAACCTAGAACCTGTAAAAAGAACCCAGGGAAAAAAAAACAAAGCCCGTAGTAATTATTTTTCCCATGTAGTAATTAACTCTGCCTTGATGAGCTCTAAGTGAAGGATCCTCTTAGATTAACTTAGATAGTAAACGAAACATAAGATGCCTCTCATGAAAGCTCTTTTGATGTGGGCAGACTCATTGAAATAGTGATGATGAAACTGTATAACACAGGTTAAGTTAACAAATAAGACAGGTTAGGTACGAATATTAAGTGAATTTAGTTACAAACAAGACGTGAACTTAGTTTGTCAACTAGATTACATTATAACTTGAACTTTAGAAGTTGAGCAAAATTAATGTTCTAAAGTTCAAAACCTGATGCATTTTTACATATAGACGCGTTCTACCTGCCTCCGTTTAATTATTTATTTAAAAACTTTACGTCATAACCCTTAATTATCGTAACCCCTATTCATCCCACTACTGGGATACCATCAACTGAAGATCGTTAGAGCATACACCACCACGCTGCTCAACTGTGGGTTGGCGGAGGCCAGTGTTGTCAAGCCACCTAAAAGTCACTACCTTGGCTCAACGAGTGTCATTTAATCAGTCAGTGTCCTCCGTAAGTACGATTTAAAAACTTTATTAACCACAAATTATATAAGAGAGACTTAACGCTAAAAGCATTCTCTACCAATCAACCTTCGAAGCAAAAATTACAAATACTACGACTAATAGTTGTATAATGTATATAGGCAGGCTACCGTCGACGTTTGCTCATAGTAAGTCTTTTTTTATAAAGTTTTATGTTTATTTGTGATTTATTTTAAGATACACAGGTTCAAAGTATATAATAACAAAGTAGAAACTAAACTAAAGTTAATAAAAATAAAGTAATCTTAAAATGACTTAAAAATAAATCTAAAAACAAGCTACACTATTCCTCAAAAATATCGGCCCCATGAGACTGGGAGGCGAGAAAACTGGCTGTGTTTGCTCGCTGAATGCTGGCTGCGTTTCCTCACTGACTATTTGTGCAAAGAAAGAACCAAAGATTAATTATGTCTTGATAATTATGCAGAAACTTAAGAAGGAGAACTTAATGCTTGCGTTAATCTGCAAATAACCTTACATTATCCTGAATTTAGTGTTTATAGTATTGCAGCTTTTGTTTGGAAGCCAAAAGCTTTAATATTAAGTGGAAGGGAAATCCTCCAAAGCGGATGGGATCAACGTAAGCCTTCGTAAGTACACTATTCGTGTAATATAATGAAATTTGTTGAACGAAACTGTCGTGTAGGTTTATCTGTTGAATTAAAGATCATGGGGAGAGGTTGGGTACGAATTTTGTTGAAAATAGCTTCTGTTTGAAGTCAGGGGCCTAAGTACTCTGAAGTGAAAAACCAAATTTCCGGCGAAAGTTCGGAAAATTTAGAACTGCTGATTCAGGCACGGAAATGAAATCAAATGGAAACGGTATGCAATTAGATTAGTATTGCACCAAGCGTGCCGAACTTACAAAACCACAGGCAAGCAATAGGAGTATGTATACTAATTATACCTTCGTGTTGTAATTGGTTGAATTTGATTGTATAGTCTTGTGTTATCTATACATATAAAATTCAAAGTCCTGGCTGACTGACTGACTGATATATTAACGCACAGCCCAAACCGCTTGGTCTAGAGATTCCAAATTTTGCACGTAGGTTCCTTATGACGTCTAGGGGTACACTAAGAAAGGATTTTTCAAAATTCATCCCCTAATCTCGTAGCCCCATACAAACGGAGGTCCAAAGTTTGTATGGGGCTACGAGATTAGTTGGACTATTTTATGCTAAACTTTACATGAGTACTTCTATAGATAAATGAGTAAACACGTGTTTTCCCCCAATTTCACGCGAGCGAAGCCGCGGGCAAAAGCTAGTAAAACACAAAGCAGATTAAGGCATAGAAAATTTATTACGTATGCGACTGAGAAATCCATACTAAGTTAAGCGTTCGGGCGCTTACTGTTGACAGGCGCGCCACGCCGACTATATCTGTCATTGGTCTGTGGATTCAGGCGGCACGTACGCTTATTTGGCCTCCTATACAAAAACAAGCGAATCATGGGAAAATACCCTAAAATTGGCATATTGGTGGCTTTCGCACACGACGCCGCATTGAGACTCTGTGAAGGCGACACATGTCGCTGCTATTAGTAGTATCACAGTATAAGTAATAGTACTAACGTAGTATAAGTAATAATTTGAGGAGCACTCAACGATGACGCAGACGATGATGATGATGATGACCATCTCGACATACATATGAGGCGGCAGTGAACAAATGTGCCAAGTTTCGTTGCGACACTTTTTTTTTTTTTTTATACTACGTCGGGTGGCAGACAAGCATACGGCCCGCCTGATATGAAGCGGTCACCATAGCCATATTAACGCTCGCAACATAAAATATCGCTCGCGCGCTGCCACCCCCGCTGCCATCGCAGCATCTCCTTCCTTTATGGTGACCTCACTCACTCGCAGGAACACAACAGCCCTCAAGGGAACCATTATTTGGCTGCGGTATTCTGTGAGGTGGAGGAGGAGGATTCCCCAGTCGGGTAGCTTTCAATTACGCTCTCTTTTCGCCAGAGCTTCGTTTGTCAGTCAGCAGGGTGCACCGCGTGCAGGTGAAGTTGGCTTTGGTTCAAAGATGTTGATGAACCACTTGCACCCCAAATAGAAACTGCATTACTTGTACATTTATTTAGTCTGTGTCCGCTTAGAGGATTCCTACATAGTTGCATGCTCCATTATTCCTCACGCATGAACGGACTCTATTTTACGAGTTATTGTTATTGGGACCATTTTTATTTACAGTCATAGATTTGTTTGCAAGTGTGTACAGGGGATTTGCAGAGCAAAAATTTGAAAACAAGTGTTTTTATAAAATCACTTGTACTTAATTCTCAGAGGGCATAGGTATTATAGGTATTTTGTAAGCTGCCCGATTGGGGAAGTACTTACACGTCACAGAATACACCAGCTAAATAACAATTCCCTTGACATCAGGCAGGTCGTATGCTTATCTGGCACCCGACGAAGTATTAAAAAATATACAATGTAATAAAAAAATATTAAAAACCACAGTTGACATTCAGCCCTAAATAAAATTATGAAAAGAAATAATTAGGGCTGCCCCAAAAACTCGTGACACATATACGAGAATTTTAAGACGGGTCTTGCGACAAAAACCGTCCACAGCTAAATCATATGACACTTTGCAGGACATTAATGCCAACCCTAAAAGTAGATGATAAGGAAGCCTATAAACATACATGGAGAATATTACGTGTACATTTTTTTACATAACAATTACAATTTCAACAGATTCAGACATGGTCTTCTTCGATTTTCTCTATCTATATTATAGCACAATATTGTAATATTATTTACATACCGTATTGACACTCTTTACCGTTACCTCATACCACACCCCGGACACTCCATACAAATGCTACATTGTTTACTACTACATAAAGAATGACGTCTGTGCAGAGCGTGTATGAGTGCGGTGCCATACAAACTGTTCCAGATTTGTCTCAGAGGGTACTGTACGTAGTAGTACATACTATTACTTATACTGTGCTCACACGAACCTGACATCCCAAGTCAAATCTGAAACAATTTGTTTAACTTCGCAAGCACACTCGAGCATTTACGTTGTGTATAGACGTCACTGTTTATAGTATCGACGTGGCATTTGTATGGAGTAGTCGACCTGTGACTATGATATCGTGAGAAGTATCTCCATTTTGAAGAAGAAAAAGACCGCAACCAAATATCGAATGCTATGTTTTAATGTAGGTAGGTTAAAAAAAAATGTATTTAGGTATAATATCAGTTATCTAGTACCCATTGAAAGTGTCTATACAAGCTTTGCTTAGTTTGAAATATCTAGAAATATTTTTATATGACGAACTCGGTGGCGTAGCGGTCAATGACGCGGCTTCGACACCAACGCTCGTGGGTTCGATTCCCACTTAGGACAAACATTTGTGTGCATGAACATGTCTGTTTGTCTTAGTCTGGGTGTTTTCTATGTATCATAAGTATGTATTTACAAAAAAAATGTATTTACGTATGTTTATCAGTTGTCTAGTACCCATAACACAAGCTTCGCTTACTTTGGGGCTAGATGGCGCTGTGTAATTTGTCTGACAATATTTATTATATTTAATTTATTTATTTTAACTATTTCTTAGGCAGTCTTTTGTACTCCTTCGAGTGAATAAGGCCTTCATGACGCTTTGTTCGACTGTGTCCTTCATTTCCTTATACTGTGACTTTAGAATATTTTTGTCTTCATTCTGTAGTACAGTCTGACTGATGCAGATAAATTCATGGGGTTCTTCAAAAAGGGCGCCAAGAAGATTTTTAAGATCTCTTGATGTAGTTTCCTTAGATTACAGTAATATCTTCGCATCGCAGATTTATTAATTCCAACTTGGCATTATCTTTCGTTAGTTAGACCTTGCCCCTGACTGAAGGGGAACCGCTTTAGTATTAAAGCATTTTCGCGTGTCGGCCACTAGGCAGTTACAAACAACATTGTAGTTCGAGCAATGTTCCACCTTAAACCCAGTTACGAAGAAGAATTTATATTCCAATAAATTTACTAAAATAAGAGCACTTCAAACAAACTGCTATGCACTGATATTTGATCTGCAAGCTACTTTCTTAGGGTCCGTTCACACAGACCGGCTCAGAGAGGAGAGCAGATTTTGGTGGCGTGTAAAATTCAGTTTTGAGTCATTGGTATAAAGTTTATTTTTCAAATTCACTTCTTTTGTTATGAGAATGCACGAGAGCCGATGTGAATTTTTAAAGTAAACCTTATACCAATGATACAAAGCTGTATTTTAAACGCATTCGAAAATCTGCTCTCCTCTCCGAGCCGGTTCGTTTGAACGGACCCTTAACCGTACTTTCCTTCCTCACTCCATCTACTATCATACCGTTAAGAGCCTCCACGACCATCTTATTGCTATTATACCTAACGGTGACGTTCGATAGGGCTGTCACAACTATGGTAAGGAAGAAATAGATACTATCACATCGATATTTTGCTTACGTCTTCGAAGTTACAGCGTCTAAGAATTAATAGTTTTTTTTGCACGAAATTTGCGAAATTTTGTTCAAAAATTATGAGTAAGCCTCCTGATTTCGTCACCTGTGGCAAATATTTGGTCAGAAGCCTGAACTCCACTGTTTTTATACAGAAAGCCAGCATATATATACTCAACACCCAATAGATCCAGAACTCCAGATTGTCCTAGCTGAAAAATAATTAGCTTTCGCGTAATGTCCAGTTGTAAAAAAAAAATACACTTTTACGTAGTTTTGCGTTATTTCTATTCTATATTTTTGCGTTATATTGTAATGTCAGATGAAATGTTTAATAATGTATTTAATAAATATCACTAGTTTGTCAAATCCTCTTCCAAATCTACTAACTCTTCCGAATGCGAAAAAAAAATATTCATGTTATAAAAAATCTACAAAAATAATACCGTATTGTGACAATTGACAACCCTATTAGATACTTACTTGTAATATCTATTTGTAATAACGGACTCCTTTTCCAATATCTGTGGCAATAATCGATTATTATTGTTAACGTTTATACGAAAACATTTGTAAGGTTATGTAACCAAAATATTTTGTTTACCTTGTAATAATACGAGTATGTTACGAGTACCATTATATGTAACATTAGCGAACGCCCGCGAATTTTCGCGTGGAATTGAGTTCCGTGAGAGTACATCTGAATAATTTTCGGTCATGGTAAAAAATATATTTTATCTAATCTCATACTGAAATTTACACATTAAAAAACTAAACACAGTATCTTAATGACAGTCTTTACGCACAAGCTATCAAAATAAATTTAAAAAGTTATTTTTCGATACAGCTCTTATATGGACAACTGTATCGTAAAATAACTTTTTTCCATTTCGATACTGCTTCAGCCCTGGATACAGGTATTTTAAACAGGTTGCAATGCAAATACATTGCACCTATGCAAAATTTTTCTACATAATCTGTGAACGCGGCGCCGCGCGGCGCGTCGCGCATGCGCACTACGCATGCTCGATCTGCAAATGGATTTATAAGTAAGAATTATAGCTGTTAAATTAACTTCATGGTTGTATTTAAAATATTATTATCATATATTTTATGAGATTAGATAAAGTAGTGTATGAAACTGCACATAATTAGGTATTAAAATACTCGTGTGGTCTATTATAACATTCGCCTTCGGCTCATGTTATAAACTCACACTCGTATTTTAATAACCCTTATTATGCAACAGTTTCATAAACTACTATTATACTCTAATAAATCAAAATTTTAGATCAGTCCATTAAACAATAAGGCAACTTATTTTTACCAGCTTAATCCGTCCCTGTTGAAAAATTAGCACCAGAATTAATAAGTTTCTAATAGCAAATAATTTTAACAGAAAAAAAACCGACTCCAAACACTACTCTACATTTATGTACCTATGTAGATACAAGCTGATGAAGATAATGAAAAAAATATGGGACCAATCTGGAAGTATACTCGTTCAAATAAAAAGTTTTTTTTTTTCAAATCGGTTTATACATCGCGGAGTAATTAAGTAACAAACATTTTAAAAAAAATACAGCCGAATTGAAAAACTCCTCCTTTTGGAGTCGGTTAAAAGGAATGTCATTCAAATTTGTGTTTAGCCTTCAAACTCCTTAATCCGGCTCTGTCGCAAAAACCGATCTTAGTTAACACGAGGCAGGGAGTATGTGAGTCATCTAATGGAAGTCATCATCACCGCTCATAGAGATCAGCAACACCAAGCGATCGTCTATCCATTGCCAGCCTTTTCAGGAAAATATATACTCTGTTCTTGAAGGCTCCATGTCGTAATTGTTCGGAAATAACAAGTCATTTTCCAGATTTTTTAATGAAAATATTAATAATTAAAATAGTATATTTGGGGTGTAAGGTTCATGAACATCTTTGAACCAAAGCCAACTTCACCTGCACGCGGTACACGCTGCTGACTGACAAACGAAGCTCTGGCGAAAAGAGAGCCATGGAGCGTAATTGTAAACTACCATGGGGAATGTACCTCCACCTCACATAATACCGCAGCCAAATAACAATTCCCTTTAGGGTTGTTGTGGTCCTACGCGTGAGTGAGGTCACCAGAAAGGAAGGAAATGCTGCGTTGACAGCGGGAGTGGCGGCGCGCGAGCGATATTTTATTTTGCGACCGTTAATATGGCTACGGTAGCCGCTTCATATCAGGCGGGCCGTACGCTTGTCTGCCACCCGACGTAGTATAATCCCAGCCTCCAACGCAGCAACTCCTTCATTTCTGGTAACCTCGCAGGAACACAATAACTCTCAAGGGATATCATGAAAAGGGATTTCGAATACAATAAAGATGTATAAGAGGTAATAAAGAAGATACTACGAGACACACGCGATCAGCTCTTTGGGAAACCTTGGGCTACTTGCATTACATTAGGCGCTATTTACATTTGGCGGACGTGTGCTTGTTTACCAATCGGCGCAGTATGAAAAAAATCTTCCGCAAAATATAAATCAAAACTGGTACAAAAATACCTTTCGAAGACCTAAGGGGCAATTCTCGTAATTAAAATGTAGTCAAAACTCAGTTTCGATCCAGTCTCGATCTCACAAATGTCAAATTTGGTATTCTCGTATCACAATATGAAACTTCAAAGTTTATACCAAACTTACCAAAATGTGATTATATCGAATTATGACCGGACATTAAACAAACAGAAAATGGCATTATGCTAGCAATAAGAATTAACTAATGATTGAAATCAACTAAATAATTTTTAGCCAATTCAGAATTCAATATCGATCAGGTCAACATTCGTTCTACGATCGTAGAAAAATTACGAGAATTGGCTATAGGCTTCTGAAACATTTTTTTTTTCGATTTTTTATTTAAAGACGTCACAATAATGTAACTATAGGTGAAAGAATTACTTCGATAGCATAAAAGCTTCTCGAGATATGATAACTTGAAAATCACAATTTCGGACTTTCCCGAAAACGTTCCATAAAAAAGGCTACTGAGTTATGACTTCCCAGGTTTGTATTTTGTATGCATCCAATCAGAAATTTGTACGACAGCTATATGAAATATTACGTTTATGTAAATAGTATCATAATAAAAGTTATAGTATTTTTTATTGCTTCTCCATAATATTATGTTTTAATAATTCCATACTTTTAAAATGGATTTTCCTGCCAAACTTTGATCAACCCTAAAATAAGTCGGACGGGAGAGATTAGAATGCAAGTTTGTAGATCTTTATAGGTTCGTATATTTTACGATATTGTTAAATATTTTATACAATTTTTGAACACTGTCAAATAGCCTATAACGAGAATTGGCTTTTCTTTGAAAATTCAATGTGAACTAAAACCTGTATCCAGAAATCCAGATATCAAAAGTAGCGGTACATCTACCCCTCCAGCGGCTCCCGCCAACTATTTATTTTCCATTGTGTGTTATAGATTGTGCAGGACCACTTTATTCTGACCAGCCTTTGTTGTAGTTATTGGAGCAATAACTTACAGTTGTGGGATTCGATATGTTCCCATCGAGGCATGCGGCCATCTCGAGATTACTTTTGGAGAGTGAAAGAAACCCATTGGCAATACGATACTGTATGTAAATGTTTGCTAAGGAAGCAACGCTCTTATTATTGATACTTGTTATTCCCGCCGATTGCCAGAAATGTAGGAAAATGTTTTGGGAATTTCCTATTGATCTTTATACAAAAACTAACCACGCTAATGTTACTTGTATTACTCTCTCCAGAAACAGTTTATAATTAAATAAATATATATATTAAATATTGTCAGACAAATTACACAGCGCCATCTAGCCCCAATATAAGCGAAGCTTGTGTTATGGGTACTAGACAACTGATAAACATACGTATTCTTTTTTTTTTTTGTAAATACGTACATAATACATAGAAAACACCCAGACTAAGGCAAACAGACATATTCATGCACACAAATGTTTGTCCTATGTGGGAATCGAACCCACGAGCGTTGCTGTCGAAGCCGCGCCATTGACCGCTACGCCACCGATCTCGTCAATTACAATCTACAGACCCCCGGGGTCCGTACCTTTTATTAACGGTTTGTTTACGTAGACATGATCGAACGCGAAAAAAAAACTCGCACTCTGGCGAGTCAGTAATGGCAGATGGCAGAGAATCCTTGTGCGTTGAACGCCCCTCTTCTAGATAATCGATCCAATCGAATCATTCCATCAGGCATCTCGCTACAAAATCAACCTCAAAAACACGGCGAGAAGTAGCTAGATGCGGAGGGCAGAAGATCGCATTTGATGGAAAGCATTGGGAAACCACTATATCCAGCAGTGGGTAGGCTAATAGACACGGACGGACGGACCTATTTATCTATCAAGTTTCAACAAGATCGCACAATAAAACATTCCACGCGGGCAAAGTCACAAGCAACAGAACACAATAAATCTTTTCAACGCATAATGACAACAATGTTTTAATAATCTCCGACCTTCCGAATCTTAATCCAGATACAAAGCTCACGAATATCTTGTACGGTCAGAAGCAAAAACAAATGTGGGATAATAATTCTAGCCCAAATCACTGTCATTACGCCACAAAAGGTTGACCACCGTCCTTCGTAAGTACCCGAAAATCTTCCGCGCGACATAATAAAACCGGCTAAGTGTTAGTCGCTAGCAGAGGTAAGGGTTCCGTCCGATTTCTGTGGGTTTCGCAGTTAACAGGTAAATAGTAAGTTTATACAGACAACGGCGCAGGTAACAACATCTTTCATCAGTGGTTCATCAACATCTTTGAACCAAAGCCAACTTTCTCAGTCAGTCAGTTAATTTACGTCCTTCCCTTTCACACAGGCCGGCTCGAAGAAGAGAGCAGTTTTTCGCCGCGTTAAAAATAGAGTTTTAATGAAGAAGAACATAATATTTTTATTTGGGGTGTAAGTGGTTCATCAACATCTTTGAACCAAAGCCAACTTCACCTGCACGCGGTACATCCTGCTGATTGACAAACGAAGCTCCCCGTAAGCTACCCGACTGGGGAATGTAACTCTACCTCACAGAATACCGCAGCCAAATAACAAATCCCTTGAGGGTTGATGTGTTCCTGCGAGTGAATGAGGTCACCAGAAAGGAACGAGATGCTGCGTTGGCAGCGGGGGTGGCGGCGCGCGAGCGATATTTTATGTTGCGAGCATTAATATGGCTACGGTAACCGCTTCACATCAGGCAAGCCGTATGCTTGTCTGCCTACTCAAATTATAACAATACCTACAATTAATGGAGGATCCCGATGGCGTCGTTGCTCGTGTCAGTCTAATCGAACACGTTAAGCAACGTCGGCCGTAGCCTGTCCATGGATGGGATTATTTATCTCCAGCTCCTCCGTACTTTGGAGGGTACGTTAAGCCGTCGGTCACGGCTGTTATCATTATAGATGAAGTCAGTGGCCTTTTAGGTGGCTTGAAAACACTGGCCTCCGCCGACCCACAGTTGAGCAGCATGGTGGAGTATGCTCTAAACCCCTTCAATTGAGGGGAGATCCATATTCCAGCAGTGAAATGAATAAGGGTTGACGACGACCTCAAGTTTTGGGGCAAAAGCAATTCTAACTATATCAAGTAAATTTTAGCAAATGATTACATCAACATATTAACCAACATCCCTAATATTTTTCAAAAACACCTACTTTAGTTGCAGGGAAGGTTATATTATTACATGTATCTTTCTACTTCATGTAGATCTTCATGTAGATGACGAGCTCGGTGGTCGAATGGTTAGCAATGGCCACTTTGACTCCGAGACCGCGGGTTCGATTCCCGCAAAAACATTCGTGTGCATGAACATGTCTGTTTGTCTTGGTCTGGGTGTTTTCTATGTATTGTAAGCATGTATTTACAAAAAATGTATTTAAGTACATTTATCAGTTGTCTAGTACTCATAACACAAGCTTTGCACTTAATTTGGACTAGATGGCGCTGTGTAAATTGTCTCCAGAAATATTTATATTTATTTATATCCCACTCGTGTAAGCAGCTATTAAAACAGCTGGATATATAATGTCTATCTATATGGATCGAGAAACATGGCGAAGCTGTAAGGGTTTCCCAGTTTACTGCGGAACCCTAAAAAGTAAGAGGTATAACAATTTTTAATAGACTTAAGTTACCTTAATACTTTACAAATTAGAAAGACTGCCCCAGGGCCTCTCGTTGTGCCATTCCCGTGTAGTCTCTTAAACAGCTTAGCTTATTAAAGTTTATGGAGAGTGGAGCTCACACGGGCCTTCGCGAGATGTACTGTTGGAAAGATTAACTTTTGTCTGTAAATTAAGAGTAATAGCGGAGTCGGGATTCCGAGTAAGTTAATAAGAAAGTACAGCTAAATTACGGATTACTTACATCCAGAGAAAGGACAAAACGTGACTGTTAGATTATTGCTTTTCATGGTTGTGAAAACAATCGATCCTTCTGTGATTTGGGATGTAAGTGGTTCAACATCTTTGAACCAAAGTCAACTTCACCTACACGTGGTGCACCCTGCTGACTAACAGATGAGGCTCTGGCGCAAAAAGAGGTAGGGCATAGCGTGTTTTGTAAGCTTCCCGACTGGGGAAGTACCTCCACCTAACAAAATACTGCAGCCAAATAACAATTCCCTTGAGGGCTATTGTGTTCCTGCGAGTGAGTGAGGTAACTAGAAAGGAAGGAGTTGCTACGTTGGAAGCGGGGGTGGCAGCGCGTGAGCAATATTTCATGTTGCGAGCGTTAATATGGCTACGGTAACCGCCTCACATCAGGTGGGCCGTATGCTTGTCTGCCACCCGATGTAGAATTTTTTTTTTTTTTTTTATGAAACATAACAGAGCTGTAAATCAAGTAAACGACACAGAAAATGGGACATAGAACCTAATAAAGGTTTCACGAAGAATTTTTGGACGGAAATTCGATCAAGATTGTCATTGGGTAGAGGATATATTAAAGGCATTAAATCGGAATCGATGGGTTATTTCTTTATAGTGGGATAGAAGATTTTATCATCGTCATCAGATTATGTCTACCCACTGTTGGATATAGGCCTTCCCCAATGCTTTCCACCAAATAGGATCCTCCGCTTTCTTAAGGTCATCGGACGATCTAGTTCTAGAAGGAGGGCCTCCATCCACCAAAAGCGATCCTCCGCCTTCTTAAAGTCATCAGATCATCTAGAAGGAGGGCGTCACAACGCTTCGACATATTTTCCTCCCCCATCTGCCATCACTTACTAGGCAGAAGTGTCCGGCCCATCGCCACTTCAGCTTTTTTTTTTTTTTTTTTTTTATACTACGACGGGTGGCAGACAAGCATACGGCCCGCCTGATGTGAAGCGGTTACCGTAGCCATATTAACGCTCGCAACATAAAATATTGCTCGCGCGCAGCCACTCCCGCTGCCAACGCAGCATCTCCTTCCTTTCTTTCTGGTGACCTCACTCACTCGCAGGAACACAACGACCCTCAAGGGAATTGTTATTTGGCTGCGGTATTCTGTGAGGTGGAGGTACATTCCCCAGTCGGGTAGCTTACAATTACGCTCCCTACCTCAGCTTGCAAACTCTGAAGACTACGTCGATAACTTTGGTTCTCCGTCTAATTTCTTCGTTTCGGATTCGACCCCTCAAAGAAACCCCTTGTATAGCCCACTCCAACGCTCACTGCGTGACCTTTAAACTGACACTATAGGTTGTTGCAGGGAGAAGATTTTCAATTCTAGTAGAAAGGAGTTACAGTAAACAAAATCTTTATGACTCGCAAGCGATAGCGAACTACATTTCTAGGTTAACAAGTATGTAGCTAGGAAAAATGAAATGTGAGGAGAAAATTGGCAATATCTTTGTATCCGAGAAGTGGTATTTCAATCTATTTCATAAGGAAAGATAAGTACATATATGATGAATCAGGAAAATAAATAAATAAATATTCCTGGACACACCGCCATCTAGTCCCAAACTAAGCAAAGCTTGTACTATGATTACTAGATAACTGATATGATACTTAAATACATTTTTTAACCGACTTCAAAAAAGAAGGAGGTTCTCAATTCGACTGAATATTTTTTTCGTATGTATGTTATTCGATATCTTTGCGAATTGTGAACCGATTTATTATTTGAAAGGGTACGATTGCAAGGTGGTCCCATATTCACCAAGTCAGGATCTGATGATGGGATGCCAGAGAAATCAAGGAAAACCCTTAAATTTTATAAGCACGTATGGTCAAATTCATTTTTTTATTTGAAAGGGTAATTGCGAGGTGGTCCCATATTCACCAAGTCAGGGTCTGATGATGGGATCCCAGAAAAATCGAGGGAAACCCTTTGAAGTCGGTTTCATTTTTTTTTTTAAATAACCTTTTTTTGATACATACTCGTACATTTATAGAAAACACCCATACCAAGACAAACAGACATGTTCATGCACATAAATATTATGTCTTGTGCGGGAATCGAACCCGCGAACTCGGAATCAAAGTGGCCATTGCCAAACATATGACCACCGACCTCGTCTATGAATCAGGAAAATGATAAAATTGCAGTTTTTTTTACGAACGCAAGTGGATTGAGAACATCTTTAGATCCACTATCTTCAAATGCGCACCGGGCCGATGATTGGCTATCAACCTTTTTGGTGCAAAAAAAGTTATATATTTTGGGGTCCAGGTAGGGTACAGCGTATTTGTAAGCTGCCCGACTGGAGAAGTACCTCCACCTCAAACAATACCGTAGCCAAATAAAAATTATCTTGATGGTCGTGTAAAGTGCCCGTGAGTGAGGTTACCAGAATGGAAGGAGCAGCTGCGTTAGCTGCGCGGTTAGCGGCGCGCGAGCGATAACATGGCTACGGTAACCGCTTCATATCAGGCGTGCCGTACGCTTGGCAACCACCCGACGTAGTATAAAAAAAAATCCCAGAGATTAACGACTTTTTTCTAACCCCTCCACTCTTCCATATTTGGTATCCCAATGTAGTGACAAACGTCAATTAAATATTCCTTTCAAGTTCTTCCATCTGATTTATTTACTTAGACATGTTTAAGCTGTAAAAGAAAATGAGACGAGATACTTAAATAAATACTGATAGTATTACAGAGTTCAAGAGCACAAATTTAACGGTCGAAACGGCTTTTTGAGACAATTTACTCCATAATAGCGAGATGGTCCTTCGATCCCCAAGGTCGACGTCAGTGTTGCCAACTTAGTATAATGTTTTATTCTAAATGTTGCATATTTTCTACTACTTTGACATATTATTTGGTTATTTAGTGTAGATGTTATATATATCCGTAGGTCAAATGAAACGACTGCACTTAACTGGAGCTGGTTTATTACTGGTCTAACATAATAATCATCTCCTATACAAGTAGGTAGATGTACATAAAGCCCGGGCGCCGTGCGCTCACATATATATCAGTATAGCATTATCGAATACTCCTGGGTAAAACGTCCACGTTGGTGTCACATGAATTCCATGTGAAAATAGGCGAAGCCATAACATAAGATGAAATAAACGACCATTATTTAGACGACAATAGAACTAGCTGAAGAAATGTATATTTAGTTGATAAATGACTTAAATGATAGTGATCGTTGCGATAGAGAGGGAGTGCGCATCTGGACATTCGCCCTGATGAAGATCTCCGTACGAGATGGAAACTAGTCGGCTTTCCCGACAAATTTACATGGGTGACCCGTTTAATTTAATTAATTAAATTACTATAAGTTCTAAATATTAAATCCTTAGGTAAATCAAATTTGCATTTTTTAGTACATCGCAGAAAAACTGCATATTCATTTATTAAAATAATTTATTGACCACAATATAAAAAAAATACCAAAGGCGGACTTAATGCTAGAACTCTCTATCAGTCTCTACCAGTCAACCTATGAAAGTGCAGATTAGATATTTTTTGTATTTTTACTTAGAGTTTAGAGTACTTTAGCTTTATTTGTGTAGGCTTGGCTACCAATGGCTAGCAATGACTCCGAGGTCGCGGGTTTGATCCCCGCACATGACAAACATTTGTGCTCATGACATGTGTGTTTGTCTTGGTCTGGGTGTTTTCTATGTATTTACAAAGTAAAAAATGTATTTAAGTATAATATGATTTATCTAGTATCCATTACTTTGAGAGTATTTTTTCTAGGCAGTGTGTAATTTGTTTAGGAATATTTATTTAAGCGTAGTTGGCAACACTGGTCGACGTGGCATGTATTGGAGAGATGGTCCTTCGAGCCCCAAGGGCGACGTGTCATCGAAACTTTGAAGAAATCGACACGGTCTTACAAAGTTTATATTGGATTCGTGTCGGATGATTATTACACAAACTTTCTGATGTACTCATAAAAGTTCATGACAGTAGAGTGTTAAGATTGAAACCTTCATATTGTAGGTCATGTTTGTGGGTCGGTCTGTACCCTTTATATCAGACACAAAGAGGCAAGTATATCAAGGTGTTCCACGTACTGCCTGGCCACCTGGAGGGGAAGTACTTTAAATAATGTACATGTAATATTTATTTTTTTAGATATTTAATACAGCAGCCAAATAACAATTCCCTTGAAGGTTGTTGTGTTCCTGCGAGTGAGTGAGGTCACCAGAAAGGAAGAAGATTGTCAATCAGCTGGGTGCACCACGTGCAGGCGAGGTTGGCTTTAGCTCAAAGATGGTGGGGAGCAACATACACCCCTTTATTTATGGTAAGAGGTAAGGCAAATTATCCAATGGTTGTTATTCGGTTAGATTAGGGTTGTCTTGTGACGTGCAATCAGAAATAGTGGAAAACCAGCATAGTCCGTCAAATAGAATGATAAACATATACAATGTTAGATGAGCCCGGAGGTCCCATGGCAAAGAAATGACCACTTTGACTCCGGGGTCACGGGTTCGATCCGGCACATGACAAACATTTGTATGCATGAACATGTCTATTTGTCTTGGTCTGGGTGTTTTCTATGTATTATATGTATGAGTTTACAAAAAAAATGCATTTAAGTATAATATCAGATATCTAGTACTTATAGTACAAGCTTTGCTTAGTTTGTAACTAGATGACAGTGCCTAATTTGTCCAGGAATGTTTATTTACTTATTATTATTTAATTATATATATACTTATTTCCACGGGAAAATAAAGTTTCATTAAAATAATGACTACGCAGGCGAACCCGCGGGTAACAGCAAGCACATTTTTTTATACCAATAAAGTGACAACAGGCATACTGCCCGCCTGATGGGAAGCAGTTACCGTACCGTTGCCGACCCTTCGCTGGCAGTTTGATTAATGATTAATGTATTTATGTATTACTACTACTAAGTAGTAATTCGGTAGCAATATAAAATATTACGTTATTAGGCCTATATATAGTGGTATTACGTTAATTTACGTTATTTATTATTCCACTCATCATCTCAATAACGACGTATTTCTAGGCTGGAATAACTAGACGAATTTCTTAAATGGCGCTTCTTGATCGCACAAGAATTCTAATTTACTATTCATCCTACGTCGAAAGCTGGAATTAATCAGCCATTTATAAGACTAATGGTCGCCCAGTGGTCGAAGCATATTTTTTTTTACTACGTCGGGTGGCAGACAAGCATACGGCCCGCCTTATGTAGAGCGCTTACCGTAGCCATATTAACGCTCGCAACATAAAATATCGCTCGCGCGCTGCTACCCCCGCTGCCAACGGTACATTTTTTGATGATGTAAAATAGCTGTATATTAATCAACAATACTTTCATCCAGGGACTCAAAAACACCTTCATAAAGGATACAAATTCATAACGGTAACATATTCAATCTGTTACAGAATTATTCCTGTAACACTTATTGGCTTGTTTTAAACCTGTTTCGCTAGTAACACTTATAAAGTGTAACAGATATAACGTTTCTGTTACCAATCTGTTAGAAAACTGTTTCTACATTTTTCTAGACGTGTGTACCTACGCACCATACTTACCTACGTACTTAACAATACCGCAACGCCGCGTGAGCTGTTGCAATCTGTATAGTTATGCCAATGTAAACCTTATTGGCTGTAACAGTTATTAACACTTATAAACCGGTATTTCGGAAAACAGATACAAAGTGTAACACTTTCTTTCTGTTTCACTTTAAAAACAGAAATGAAAAACACTGTTCATAACACTCCATTCGGTTACCGTTAAAGTCCCTGCTTTCATCTATTTATTCTTAAAAGAAAGACAGGTACTTAGTACCGTCACTATTGGCAAAAATATTATAAAAAGGAAACTTCTAGAACACTACCTATTACTAATACTACTAGTAGTAAGGGACACATCCTTTGCACTTCCATACGGTGGAAGAGCAAAGTTGCAATTGACTGTACCGCTGATGCATCTTCCTTGGGTGAACCCATCGGGCCACAGCACGTGCCGCGCGCTTGGATTGACACCCTCGTGGTAATAATACTGAGGGCCTACAGCCATACTCTGCAAACTTCGCTTTGCGGTAACGCAATGCAGTTAATAAGTAAACGCAAATCCAAGTTACTATAGATAATATTACATATACATAGTACATATAGAATATTAATTTACTCTTTACTTTACTCGATTCAAAGACGTGCTGTGAGGATTGTTGAGGATCCCAAACTTACAAACGGTTTAGAACCTTTAAGTCTGAGAAGAGATTTTGCGTTCCTTTGTGTGTTTTACCGATTGTACAATGGGGTGTGGTTCAGAGGAGCTGTTTGACATGATGCCCACGGCCCACGGCCTCCTTCTACAGACGCACCACTCGCCATCCACAGGGACTTCATCCTCACACATTGGAGCCTAAGTGGTCGCGTACTGTGCGCTTCCAAAGAAGTTTATTCCCGCGTGCTGTCAAGTTGTGGAATGAATTGCCTGTTGAGTTTTTCCCAGGAGACTACAGCATGGGGTTCTTCAAAAAGGGCGTGAAGAGGTTTTTACAGGGTCGGCAACGCGCGTGTGATGCTGCTGCTTTCCATCAGGCGGGCCGTATGCTTGTTTTTAGTGATATAAAAAAACATATACATACATATAGTACAAGGCCAGGTGATGCTGATCGTACCACACATTTCTGCGCATGCTCTTGCATTTTGCAAGATGCCTCGGAAAACATACTTAGGAAAAATTAAGTTAACTTAGCCGAAATCTTTCCGCACAAGGGAGTTTCTGTCAAACGAGTTATTATTAAAATTGTTTATACTTGCATGAAAGCATAAGATTTACTTGGGCTGAAGTTTCACGAGCAGAGTTTTCTCATAACAAATTTAGAGCGCCCTAAGCCTAAAGCTGCCGAAATCTTTAACGGTTCCTTATTAACCGATGTTGCAAATTTACTGCTTGACTTACAATGCGATGAATACGCTGAAAAGTTGTGAAATTTAATTAATTCGTCACTGGGACAGTTGGTTAAAGTTTCTGTAAGTAAAGTTTCAGTAATCACTTCACTTAATTTATTGGAGTGGGTTCCATCTTTAATAAAATACAATTGTTCGGCGCTGGGTCTCGAACGGCGGTGGACGTCTTTCTCAGTTATAGGAGTTTTAATTGAACTATTTGATTTATTGAGGGCTTTGTTAACACAATTTTTCGTAATTACCTTCGGAAATTAAGTTTTTTGTGTAATTGAGAAAAGTCAAATAGTGTATGTAGTACCTCCATCTCACAGAATACCGCAGTCAAATAACAATTCCCTTGAGGATTGTTGATTGTTGCGAGGGATATTTCATGTTGTGTTCTTTAATAGGATACGGTTACTGCTTCACATCAGGCGTACCGTCTGCTTGTCTGCCACCCGCCGGAGTATAAAAAAATAATAATATCAGCAGCTTTAGCTTGAATATATTATCTACCTTTACTACCAGGTGTTAATAAAAAAATTGGCATATATTAACACCTGTTAATAAAAAAAATTGGCAAACCTTGTTAAAAAAGATTGATAACAGGTAAAGCAATGAGTAGAAACACCACCTTACATTACCAAATACAAAATAGTATAAAAAGAATTCCTTGTGAATGAATTTGCTAGTGAATGGATTTTGATCCATTCACTAGCTTTTGAAAGGATTAAATTACCAAGGATTCGATCAAATTACATACTTCCTATCGAAAAAAACTTTTTGCCACCTCACTGTACACCTTTGTACTCACGGTACGTTGTACCTACGTCTTCATGCTCACGTCCATATTATCTAATGTTGAAGATACAGACATTTGAGATTTTCGCGAAACTTTCTGTTTCCAACATTTTCTTACTATCAAGTTAAATCTATGTATTTAAAGTTTACTAGAAAAAAAAAATATCACGCAGTATAACTTTTGTGAAGCTAATGTCACCAACAGCTAGAATCTGTTGCGAATATATAAAACTCGATATGAAGTTTGTCGCTATGTATATGTCTCAATTTGGCATAATTTGTCGGTTGGATCTATTATGGCATAATAGATCCACAATGCATAACAGTTATGCATAACAGGGTCCAATTGTGGTATGAGCTTCCTTCTGTGGTTTTCCCTCTGCCACCGGCATTACAAATGTCCTATGGGCGGTGGTGATAAACTTACCAAACAATAAAGCTTGTGGACGAATCCAATTACCTGTAAACAGATATAATTGCTTGATATGAGTCTTGTGGGTGAGTGAAGCTAATGAATGGATGAATTTGACGAGTTCGATGGTCGAATGGTTAGCAATGGCCACTTTGACTCCGAAGTCGCGGGTTCTATCCCCGCACATGACAAACATTTGTGTGCATGTACATGTCTGTTTGTCTTAGTCTAGGTATTTTCTATGTATTATAAGTATGTATTTACAAAAAAAATGTATGTTTTCAAAACGCTTTAAGGCCACTGACTTGGCTTAATAACAACAGTCTAAATGACAACAGCCGGGACCGACGGCTATACTGGCCCTCCGAAGCACGGTTGATCTCGAAGCAAATAAACCTATCCATGGACAGGCTACGGCCGACGTTGCTTAACTTGCATGTTTGATTAAACACACATAGGGAAAGACGAACACCGAGCTCAATTTAAGAATAACCTAATAAAACCATACTTTTTTATAACATACATACGAATGGTTTAGGATGTACATGTCAAATAATGTACAAAGATTTTCTGACGTGATAACGGCTTATAAATCGATGAACGTCGGCTGCACGCACGAAAAAGCATGACTCATTGTCATGTTCCGCCTGCGCCAGCGTGCAAGCGAGAGAGCGGAACAAGCGATAGAGACGTACGACGTTCTCACGACGTTGTCACGTAAAATTGTCGTCCGTAAACCGACTTTACAGACAACCAACTTTGGGGTGTAAGTGGTTCATCAACATCTTTGAATCAAAGCCAACCTCACCTGCATGCGGTGCACCCTGCTGACAGACAAACGAGGCCCTGGCGAAAAGAGAGGTAAGGGCATAGCGTATATTTAAGCTGCCCGACTGGGGAAGTACCTCCACCTCACAGAGTACCGCAGCCAAATAACAATACCCTTGAGGGTTGTTGTGTTCCTGCGAGTGAGTGAGGTCACCAGAAACAAAGAAAGGAAGGAGAATAGGCTGGCAACGGATCGGCGACCTCTTGGTGTTGCTGATCTCCATGGGCGGTCGTGATTACTTTCCATCAGGTGACCCACATGCTCGTTTGCTACGCTCTCATATATATAAAAAAAAAAAAACAATTTTTTTCCTAGCTATAGTGCCTGAGGAAGGGAACTGACGTCATTTATGAATGACTGAATGAGTGTGGATAGAACTAAATGAAGCGCAGAGATTCCTTGTGCGTAAGTCTTGCCTCATTTGCATTTGACACGGTAACATATCGACGTGCATAAATTTACATACGCTCAAACGTATCGGGGTAACAGCAAATAAATATCACCGATACCAATATACCTATCGAGAATACCGAAATATCGTTGATATATTTATAATATTTGTTATTGTTAATATCGGATGTATTTGTGGGACTCTCCCCCTAGTGTGACGTCGCATATTTTGCAAACTTACATCTATAGTTGCAAATGTTTTTGAGTTTTTCGTTAATAGTTCAAAGTTCGTGTTTGGGTGTATTATAAGTATTAATACTTAGATTATAATAGATTTTTAAATGTCACGTCACGAAATTTAGGACCCCTCCCACCCCCTTGTCACACAATGTCACACTTCATCGACCCCCTCCCTCCCCCTTAACGTGTGACGTAATTTATGGATGGCCCCTTAGGGTAGTTAGAAAGATCAGCGACGATATGCTTCCCAAAACTTATACTGCGTGATATTTTTATTCCTATTAAACTTTAACTTAAAAGTAACAAAATGTAGGTTGAATCAATTCTGCATAACAGGATCCAATTAACGCTGCGACATTTGTATGGAGTGGTTGGCGTGTGACACAGTTTTACTGCTGCCGAAGTGCCGACCGAGTCTAAAGGCGTTACGGCTTAGTATTAGGCGTACTGCTGGAGTTAAGTACGAAATGTTTGTAACCAAATGTGCACACTAATTAATATGGCCTATTTCATATGAGAAGGGGGCAAACGAGTATGTGGGTCACCTAATGGAAAGCAATCACTACCGCTCATGGAGATCAGCAATACCAAGGGGTCGCCGATCCGTTGCCAGCTTTTTAAGGTTACTATAATAAGTTAAAATAACTTACAATAAATAAATAATTCTTGGACATATTACACGCCGCGATTTAGTCCCAAACTAAACAAAGCTTGTATATACGAGTATATACTATGGGTACTAGATAACTGATAAATTACTTATACTATGTATGTATGTATTTACAAAAAAAACTTAAATTGAACGTCCTAAAAATAATTAAGATTTTCAATTACAAAACTGTAAATTAAATAGAGAAATAAGTATCAACTTCTTTTATATTTATTTCAAAACCTTATCTTCTGTTAGGATTTTTTGTTAACTATACAATAAACATCACTCGTAAATCAAACAGAAATCAGCCTTCTTCGGATCGGCTCGACAATGCTCGGAAATAGATGCAAATAATTACAAATGTAACTCACGCGGCTAATAAGCTGTCAAAATAAAGCCATAGACAAATGGCGCCAAATACAAAAGTCAATATTCGTATTCGCATTCGCGAATATCGGCGGCAGATATTCGCATTCGCATTCGCGAATGTCCAGAAATTGACATTCGTTACATCACTAATACATACATAGAAAACACCAGCCTGGCGCAACTCAAAGTAAAAAAACGACTCTATGAATCGGAAGCGAATTTGGTACAAATTCTGATTGTTTTCGCTTCCATTTCATACATATTAGAATTACGCTATTTGTATGGCACATCCGTCTCTTAAAACGTAGTGGTTACATTATCTTTGGAAAACACGCAATCCAAGACAAACAGACATGTTCATTTGATTGCATGAACATGTCTGTTTGTCTTGGTTTGGGTGTTTTCTATTTGTTTCCTGTAGGGATCGAAACCGCGACCTCGGAGTTAAAGTGACTATTATAATCCATTCGACCACCAGTCCCGTCAATATATGAGCGGAACAATCGGTTTGGCATTAGGCTATCCACACAGCAGTATTCAGGGAAAAAAAATATGGAATCGCATCTTTACTCAAAATTCGGAACACATAGAGCGCCAACAAATTTTCCAAGACAGAACAAACGGGTACAAAGTAAACATCCAGGCCAACAGAAATTCCATCCGCGCGGGCATTAATCATGACATGCTTATCTCGAGTTCACACTGGTTAGCGAAATGGGGGTCATTAGGAGTCATGTTAAATTGGCTACGCCTTATCTGTGTGCAATAAGATCTTTGTGTACTGAGTATAATGAAGTATCATGAGGCATCTTCATATTGTGGACTTTATGTACTAGTCTCTCGTCGCGAACGTAGACCTCGCGATTGTCTTAAAGCTAGGGTTGCCAATGTTGCCATCTATAAACACTACCAACCAAAATGCGTGAAAACTCCGGATTTTCAATCTTAAAACCACATATGTACCTCCCCACCTCACAGAATACCGCAGCCAAATAACGGTTCCCTTGAGGGCTGTTGTGTTCCTGCGAGTGAGTGAGGTCACCAGAAAAGAAGAAGATGCTGCGTTGGCAGCGGGGGTGGCGGCGCGCGAGTGATATATTATGTTGCGAGCGTTAATACGGTTACGGTAACCGCTTCACATCAGGCGGGCCGTATGTTTGTCTGCCACCCGACAAATGGTGGAAACAATGGTGGTTATATCATATTGCGAGTCTCTCGTCCAGTAAACCAACCAGACGAGAGGACCTTTCCCTGCTCCGCTCTTGCGCTCGGTGAACCAACCGAGCACGCAAGCGGAGCATTAACAGGGAAAACCCGGACTGTTGACAAACCTATCTTAAGCGCACTCCGGCCACACAAATGTTGCGTCGGTTACTACTACATAAAGAATAGCGTCTGTTCAGAGCACGAATGAGCGTGTGTGCGTGCGGCACCATACAATTTGTTCCAGATTCGTCTCAGAGGGGGGAGGTGAGGTCGACAAGAGAAAGCTGCAGGGAGTGGCTATTCTGTATGTAATACTATTACTTTGCTATAAGTAACTAAACATGAAGACTCTGTTTGTTATATTAAAATAACAGTTAGTTACTAAATGGATATGAAAATGTTTGGGGTGTAAGTAGCTCACCATGATCTTTAGAGCCAAAGCTAGTATGCAACGGGCACCACCTGCACGTGGTGCTTGCGGCAGACTAGCGAGAGGCTCTAGCAAAAGAGAGGAAGGGTATTTGGAAGCTGCCCGATTGGGAAAGTACTTCCACTTCACAGAATCATCATCAGATTATTATACTACTACACTACAGGAGCACGACCCTCTCGTCCATCCCAGACAGAAGGAGGAATTTGGCCTACACTCCCCACGCTGGCCAGACGGGTTGGGGAGGCCTGATCAATGTTTTATAATGTACTAGCTGTCCCGGCGAACTTCGTACCGCCTAACAATCAATGAATGTCGTGGTACATATTAGCTGAACTAAATTTATGATTTTATGGAATTAAAACAATGAATAGTAGAAAATAATAGAGAAGCTGGATGGCGTCATTGCGCGTGTCAGTCTAATTGAACACGCAAGTTAATGATACGGATGGGTTTATATTACCCCGAGCTCCTCCGTGATTCGAAAGACACGTTAAGCCGTCGGTCCCGGTTGTTATCATTAGCTCATCTTGAGCTCCTCCGTGCTTCTGAAGGCACGTTAAGCCGTCGGTCCCGGTTGTTATCATTAGCTCATCTTGAGCTCCTCCGTGCTTCGGAAGGCACGTTAAGCCATCGGTCCCGGTTGTTATCATTAGCTCATCTTGAGCTCCTCCGTGCTTCGGAAGGCACGTTAAGCCGTCGGTCCCGGTTGTTATCATTAGCTCATCTTGAGCTCCTCCGTGCTTCGGAAGGCACGTTAAGCCGTCAGTCCCGGTTGTTATCATTATCTCATCTTGAGCTCCTCCGTGCTTCGGAAGGCACGTTAAGCCGTCGGTCCCGGTTGTTATCATTAGCTCATCTTGAGCTCCTCCGTGCTTCGGAAGGCACGTTAAGCTGTCGGTCCCGGTTGTTATCATTTAATGACAGTCGTTAAGTTAAGTCAGTGGCCTTTAGGCGGTTCGAAAACAATGGCCTCCGCCAACCCGCAGTTGAGCAGCGTGTTGGAGTACGCTCTAAACCCCTTCGGTTGAGGGAAGACCCGTATCCATAAAAACTGAAGATTTCATAAAAATAAAGATTTCCTTATTGTTAAATTTAAAAAAAAAAAACGTTTTGTTTTATTTTTTTTAGTTTTGAAATAGGTTTTATCATTTTGGTGATTTGTAATTCTCATTTCTTTTGATGTTTACTCTGATTTGATTCTTGCGCTCGAACCCCATGGGAAAAGCGTTTTCACCCCTATTGATTTGACATTTTTAAATTTTCATAACAAATCACAGACAACTTTCGCGACATAAAAGTAACATCAATCGATTTGACGTTTTGATATTTGACAACCAATATATATCGTAATCCCTTTTTCAACTGACACTTTCATTTGTATGGGAAAATGTTTTTTCTTTTATTTTATTTTTTCGAGAATTTTCCAATGTTTTTAAGAGTTATTCTGCTATTCGGGACGGAAACAAATCCAACAAATCGAAAAACCATGGCAATCGGTCCAGCCGTTCTCGAGTTATAAGTGTTGTAACAAACACGACTTTCTTTTATATATATAGATTTCCCTTAGTCGCCTTGTACGACATCCAGGAAGAGACGGAGTGATTCTATTCTAGTCTGCCGGAAACCACACGGCCAACTTCACAGAACACCACAGCCAAATAACAAGGAGGGTTGTTGTGTTCCTGCGAGTGAGGTTACCAGAAAGGAAAGAGTCGCTGCGTTGGCGGGTAGCGGGGCTACCGGCGCGCGAGCGATATTTCAAGTTATAAAATAAACATCAATAGAGGTATTCTCAGAAGACAGCATTGGGTTTCATATATATATATATATATATATATATATATATCTAATGTTACGCACGTCCTTAGGCTGTGGGTAACATCAGGTGTCAACCTCATGCGATCAACATTATGCGGGCCGCATGCTTAGTAACATAAATAATCACAGTATGCAAACGACGAAATATGTTAACCTCCACAATTGGAGGGGGTAGGTAATTCCAACATCGTGAGGAGCATGGTTTGTTGTCGAAACGATTTTCAGGAATTAGGGTAAGTGTGTTTAACTAATTAAAATGGCGGCCTCGTTTCATTGTCAACTGTCCCAAATAAACAAGGATAAATAAAGAAATCGTTAATAATGTACAATTGTAATTAAATTATGAGAAAACTCCATTTGATACAGTCTCTGGACATAAAGGCATGTTCCTATCGCACTGCCATTAATTCGTTTCGACATTCTTTTAAAGAACTTTAACATTTTACGAGCCCGGTGGTCGAAGGGCTAGTAATGGCTACTTTGACTACGAGGTCGCGAGTTCGATCCCCGCACAAGACAAACATTTGTATGCTTGAACATATATGTTTGTCTTGGTCTGGGTGTTTTCTATGTATTATATGTATTTACAAAAAACAATGTATTTAAGTACATTTATCAGTTGTCTAGTACCCATAGTACAAACTTTGCGGTTAATTTGGGACTAGATGGCGCTATGTAAATTATCCAGAAATATTTATTTATTTATATTAATTTGTATACAGACAGCGTATTTCTCGGCAAAATTACTTCTTGTTTGTCTATTATAGAAGACATAGGTGTACAAAGCAGCCATAAGGTTAAAATGGCCAATCAATTGTACAGCTAGCTCTTTCGTTGTGTTCTTAAATAGCATTGTCCAGTGAAAGGGCTGGTCTGTTGCTAGCCGTATAGTTAAAGCTGCTATTTTAACCGCGTTCACGTATAATATATTTATTTGCTAACTCTCAGACCACGCAATTTTGATGCGATTTTAATCTTCCCCAGGACTTTCCCGAAGGGACATACAAGGACTGAAAATCCTATTATCTCCTGAAGAGACGTCATCAGGTGAAAAACTTTTGGGGTTTAAGTGGTTCATCAACATCTTTGAACCAAAGCCAACTTCACCTGCACGCGGTGCACCCTGCTAACTGACAAACGAAGCTCTGGCGAAGGGAGAGGTAGGGAGCTAATTGTAAGCTACCCGAATGGGGAATGTACCTCCACCTCACAGAATACCGCAGCCAAATAACGGTTCTCTTAAAGGCTGTTGTGTTCTTGCGAGTGAGTGAGGTCACCAGAAAGGAATGAGATGCTGCGATGGCAGCAGTGGTGGCGGCGCGCGAACGATATTTTATGTTGCGAGCGTTAATATGGCTACAGTAACCGCTTCACATCAGGCGGGCCGTATGCTTCATCAGGAGGTCATTAATCCATGACGCATCTGTAAAGCAAGCTGAAGTGGCAATGGGCCGGTCACATCTGCCGAGTAAGTGATGTCAGATGGGGGAGAAAAGTATTAGAGTGGAGACCGCGCGTAAGACGACAAAGCGTTCGGCGCCCTCCTTCTAGAATCTAGATGGTCCGATGACCTTAAGAAAGTGGCTGGATGCGGAAAACGGAGGATCGTGTCTGGTCGGAAGCATTAGGGAAGGCTTATATCCAGCAGTGGGCAGACACAGGCTGATGATGATAACGTATTTGTAAGGTACACCAGACACTATCATAATATCTTGACCCTTATCAAAAAGTTCGTGTTCCAGACAACATGCCAATCTAAAAATAAAATCGGATAAGGTCACCCATCAAGGAAACTTCAATATATCCGTTACTTAGCAAAATATCCGACCCGGAATTCTCCGGAACCGTAGTAATTTCACTTAATTACTTATTTGTTGTTCCGAGACAAACAAATTATTACTCCGATTGTTTAACTCTAATTACTTTCACTTAATACTTCTAATTGGTTTTTGTTCTGCGCCAGATTACAATCAAGTTAATGACTGCGTGCATATTTAAAATGATATAACTTTATTTCTAGATACGTCGGAATGGAAAGCTTTTCTCTTCTTTAGACGACCTCGGTGGTCGAATAAATAAATATTCCTGGACAAATTACACACGGCTATCTAGTCCCAAACTAAGCAAAGCTTGTACTATGGGTACTAGATAACTGACATTATACTTAAATACATTTTTTTTAAATACATACATACTTATAATACATCGAAAACGCCCAGACCAAGACAAACAGACATGTTCATGCACACAAATGTTTGTCTTGTGCGGGGATTGAACACGCGATCTCGGAGTCAAAGTGGCCATTACTAACCATTCAACCACCGACCTCGTCGCCTAAGACCACCGAGCTCGTCGAATGGTTAGCAATGTCCACTTTGACTCCCGAGTTTGCGTGTTCGATCCCCGCACAAAACAAATATTTGTGTGCATGAACGTGTCTGTTTGTTTTGGCCTGGGTGTTATAAATGTATTTACAAAAAAAATGTATTTACGTATAATATCAGTTATCTAGTGCCCATAGTACAAGCTTTGCTTAGTTTGTGACTAGATGGCCGTGTGTAATTTGTACAGGAATATTTATTTATTTTCTGTATCACAGTTAGGGCATGCAATATTCGCCCGATTTTAGTATTCGATTTATACGAATATCATGATTCATACTATTCGAGTTATTCGAGTTTTACGAGTTTTTCGAATATCTTCTTTACATAGTATAAAATAAAGTCGCAACCGCTGTCTGTGCGCTTAGATCTTTTAAAATACGCAACGGATTTTAAAGCTGTTTTCAGCAATAGATAAACAAGTAAATAAATATTTCTTGACCATTTACACCGCTCCATTTAGTCCCAAATTAAAACTATGGGTAGGTATAAGTGACAAATGTAAATAAATCTTTTTTTTTGTAAATAAATGCATATAATAACATATAAAACACCCAGACAGACGAGACATATTTATGCACACAAATGTTTGACTTGAGCTGGGATTGTTGGCTGAGTCTGTGCAATCTCTGGTTTTCTATCTGGTATCATAGAGTTTTGTGGCATGTTAATGTCTTTATTTGTTGGATTTTGTTTAAAGTGGCGGCTGATGGCGTCAGTCATTCATCCCCGCGCGCGCAACCCCCCGAGGACGATTGGATACACGCACAGATCAAAAATCTGCGTTCGCAAATTTTGTTGCTATCATTTTGCTATTTAATTTGCAATTTTATACTATTCGTAAAACTCGGAAACCTCGAATACTAAATTTTATAGTATTCGAATATAAAACAAGGGCGAATACTCGAATAAAACGAATACTCGAATTGCATGCCCTAATCACAGTACTTACAGTCCCTGCCGCTCTCTCATGTCGACCTCACCTCCCCTCTAAGACAATTCTGGAACAGTTTGTATGGCGCCGCACGCACACAAGCTCATTCACTTTCTCCACAGACGTCATTGTTTATGAAGTGGTAGTAAACAACGCGATATTTGTATGGAGTGGCAGGAGTGTGATAATATTTTTACACCTTGGGGTAGCTCAGTATCATCTTTGAGCAAAAGGTAAGACCTGGTGTACCGTGGTGTGAGTGACCGTGTATGGCACAGATTCATCATCATCATCATCAGGTCATTTTAGTCTCCACTACAGGAGCATGACCCTCTCTCGTCCGTCCCAGACAGAAGGAGGATTTGGCCTACACTCCCTACGCTGGCCAGACAGGTTGGGGAGGAGGTTGGCAGAGAGTAGGCGAGGCGAAATTGCGCACTAAAACTAATATTATGACTATGAAACAAAAATACCGTTATTTTCTACTCCTTCATAAATAAAATATGAAATTTCTAACATACCCAATCAAGACACTACAGCACGGAATTTTGAAGAAGCAAAAAGGGCGTGAACTGGCTTTTATGGGGTCAGCAACGCGCGCGTGATACCTCTGATGTTACAGGCGTTCATAGGCTACGGTAACTGTTTTCCATCAGGCGCGCCGTATGCTTCTTTCCCCCTTTAGTGGTATTTAAAAAGAAGGAGTATAGGCTGGCAAAGGATCGGCGACCCCTTGGTGTTTCTGATCATCTCCATGGGCGGTGGTGATTGCTTCCCATCAGGTGACCCACATGCCCGTTTGCCCCGCTATCATATGAAAAAAAAAACGAAAATACTTTTTTTATTTTGGGTGTAAGTGGTTCATCACCATCTTTAAACCAAAGCCAACTTCACCTGCACGCGGTGCACTCTGCTAACTGATAAACGAAGCTCTGGCGAAAAGGGAGGTAGGGAGCGTAATTGTAAGCTACCAAACTGGGGAATGAACCTCCACATCACAGAATACTGCAGCCAAATAACAATTCCATTGAGGGTTGTTGTGTTCCTGCGAGTGAGTGAGGTCACCAGAAAGATAGGAGATGCTGCAATGGCAGCGGGGGTGGCGGCGCGTGAGCGATATTTTATGTTGTGAGCGTCAATATGGCTACGGTAACCGCTTCACATCAAGCGGGCCGTATGCTTGTCTGCCGCCCGACGTAGTATAAAAAAAATGCAGTATGACTCGTTTGAGTGACTGCAAGTTATTTTTATATTTCGATATTGGAAGTACTGTGGCGATATGAGGGGAGATAACAGAGCGATACCAGTGATAATGGCGGTCGATATAACACAACTGCTGATTACACTGTTTGCTCGAAACGATACAGGCGTGGTCTTGTCCAGTTGAGAAATGCAACGGTTTGGCAATTTTTGACCAGTGATGTCAAGGAAAAAGAGGTAGATAGGTTACATTAAGGTATTAAAACACTGGCCGTGTGTTTTCCGGCAGAGTGGAATAGAATGACTCCGTCTCTTCCCGTGGATGTCGTACAAGGCGACTAACGGAAATACATTATCAAACATCGATCAGGCCTCCCCAACCCGTCTGGCCAGCGTGGGGAGTGTAGGCCAAATCCTCCTTCTGTCTGAGACGGATGAGAGAGGGTCGTGCTCCTGTAGTGGAGACTAAAATGACCTGATGATGATGAAGGTACTACAAAGAATTCATCATCATCAGCCTATATCTACCCATTTCAAGATACAAGCCTTCCCGAATGCTTTCCACCAAATATGATCCTTCGCCATCCGTATCCAGCCTCTTTCATAAGCTCACGGCCCATCTAGAATTTATCTTTGCGCTATTCTTTACAATATATTCAATTAATGTTGAATGATTGATTGTCCGATGATGAAAAGTCTGAAGGAGTTTGGATTAAACTTGCCGCACAGGATAATTTCTGGATTATTTTTAATGCCATTAAAAAGCTTACCATTTAAAGTTGTTTTTTTTTAAAACGAATGGGGTAACAAACAAGCATACGGCTACCTGATGGTAAGCAGTTATTGCAGCCTATGGACGCTAAAGAATTATTAGAAAATAATTAATTTCTTATTAGAATATTAAAATTGTTTGGTAATATGTAAAGTTTACATTTAACATCAGAACAGCAAGTTGATTGCCAAGAACGAAAAATGTTTACTAAGGTCACTGCCCCTACAGACAAGATTTCTGTGAACGAAAGGCTAGCACAACATATGTTATTTAAATAAACTATAAGTGTCAAGTGAAATATATCATTTTAATTTAATACATTTAGCATTCTTTAACATTTTCGCAACAAAGCTATGTACTTTAAACTGATTGTAATAAAATATTTAGAAAAATCACAATAGAAATTAAAATAAAATCTATTCTAGCATTTCTAAAACAGAAAGCTCTTTGTCTGATACGACTCCAGTTCCAATGTTATTATTACACTGTACAATGATGATACTGTATAAGCGTTTCGGTTACCGCCGCAAGATCGTCTATTTAGCCAGTAGCCAACACAGCACGTATCCTATCTACCAATTGTTACTTGACATCATGGTTTTTTGTTAGCATAATTTTATTAAGTATGTTTGCTGGAGATACCATGTTAAAGAGCTTTAACCAGGCAGTTAAAGCTGACTCCAGATATCGATAAATACACAGTTCTGTTCTGTTGTTTGTTAAACGGACGATAGTAGGGGTAAACGACATCTAGGAATTACGTTTAGATATAGCTAACATTGTTAAAAGATAAAGATAAATATTCTTTTTGTCTGGCAGACACTATCTGCAAGCCATTTTTAATGATCAGTCATAGTACTTATTTCTTTAAAACATCAAAGCATCTGCAGACATAATATGTTTCTAAACGGTATGTATGTATATATATGCATGTACGTTTACGTGTATGTATGTGTATATTTATGTATATGATTAAGTATTCATATGTATGTTATGTATTTCTAGATGAAATGAAAAGAATTTCTTATGTATTCAGGTCTCTATGTATTTATGTTGTGAAGTACTTATTCATTTATAATGCTTTCTTAACTGTTTTATATTTGACACGTCATTAATTTAATATTCGCCTTGTGCTACCACGTCTCATCTCTGCATCACCCTAAGGTCGACTGGTAGAGAATGCTTGTATAGCATTAAGTCCGACTTTGTACATTCTTTTTATGTTTTTTTTTATACTACGTTGGATGGCAGGACGCCGCCATCCCCGCTGCCAACGCAGCATCTCCTTCCTTTCTGGTGACCTCACTCACTCGCAGGAACACAACAACCCTCAAGGGAATTGTTATTTGGCTGCGGTATTCTGTGAGGTGGAGATACATTCCCCAGTCGGGTAGCTTACAATTACGCTCCCTACCTCTCTTTTCGCCAGAGCTTCGTTTGTCAGTCAGCAGGGTGCACCACGTGCAGGTGAAGTTGGCTTTGGATCAAAGATGTTGATAAACCACTTACACCCCAAAATGTGCATGAAGATTAAATAAATAAAATAGTCTACCCTTATTCATCCCACTGCTGGGATACGGGCCTTCATTCAGTCGAAGGAGTTTAGAGCGTACTCCACCACGCTACTCAACTGCGGGTTGGCGGAGGCCTGTGTGTTCAAACCGCCTACAGGCCACTGACTTGGCTTAACGACTGTCATCTAATGACAACATCCGGGACCGATGGCGTAACGTACCCTCCGAAGCACGGAGGAGTTCAAGATAAATAAACCCATCCATGGACAGACTACGTTTGACGTTGCTTAACTTGCGTGTTAGATTGATATGCGTAACGACGCCATCCTCCGATTTAACGATTAGACTAAGCACACAGCCATGTCGTCTCAAAGTACATAAGAAAAGCTTGTACCATGGGTACTAGATAACTGAGAGAATACTTATAGTAGATTAGTAGCCAAGGGCTGTAAGGCATCAATTGCAGCCCGAGATATTTAGGCGCACGAGCGCAGCGAGGGCGCCTATAGTTCGAGGGTGCAATTGATGCTTACACCCGAGCTAACTACTCTGCTTTACATCTCGATTGTGAGGTAAGAAGAAAAAAACCGGGATTACAAGAATAAAACAGTTTATTAGTTAAAATTTATAGTGAAATGAGAACAATTTTCAAATTTTAGGGACAGGTGTTTTTTGGGTATGTTAATAGTTTGAGATTGTGATATTTGTTGGTCATGGACAAATATGACGGGATGAAGCTTTCTTCAGCAGAAGTTGATGGTTGCGGATCATCTCTTGAGAAAGATGTTTCATTTTTTGAAAGCTAAATAGTTTTCGTTATTTCTTAATTGCTGCTTCAGCTTCCATTTTCATTGAATCGGGAGTGCAGCTTATATCTTCATCACTTGCAGAACTCATGTTTTTTTCCTAATTAACACGTAATTATAAAAAAATCCCGAAAACAAACAATATTAAAAGTAAAAGTTTTTATTCCCGCCGTTTTTCATCTCTTTTTTTTTATTTTATTTTTTTCTAGAAGGAAATTGAGCTTCGCCGTTCGATATTTAAAATTGATGACTATTATACTCATACGAAGACAAGGCTGAATAGCGAAGCGACCTCTTTTGTCATTGGGCTGAATGCATGATGTCTATTGCCAGTATAATGGTTAGATGTACGCGAACTTTTTGAAAGAGTGAAGTGTTTTTTTTTTTAATTACTTACCGCCCTAGAGCGCTAATTGGTCACCTACAAGCCCCATTTGGGGGTAATAAGGACCTACTTACCGAATATGAGAGATGTAAAATACATTTTTTTTGTAAGTACATACATATAATACATAGAAAACACGCAGTCTAAGACCAACAGGCATGTTCATGCACACAAGTCTTGGGGATCGAACCAGCAACCTCGGAGTCAAAGTAGCTACTGCTACTGCCATTCGACCACCGAGCTCGTCGTATACTCTGAACTCGTTTAGATGTTCAGAAGTTAGACAGGTCGATCATCAGCCTGTATCTATCCACTGCTGGATATAAGCCTTCCCCAATGCTTTCCACCAAATACGATCCTCCGCCTTCCGCATCCAGCCGCTTCCAGCCGCTTTCTTAAGGTCATCGGACCATCTAGAAGGAGGGCGTCCAACGCTTCGTCGTCCTACGCGCGGCCTCCACTCTAATACCTTCCTCCCCCATCTGCCATCACTTACTCGGCAGATGTGACCCGCCCATTGCCACTTCAGCTTGCAAACTCGAAAGGCTATGTCGACAACTTTAGGTGACTTTATATGACAGGTGTTATAATAAAACACTTGAAAATACCATCTGTTTACCTTGATAATGCCTTAGCGGCGAAACCGGTCGGTAAAATTAAATATAATTAAGTAAATACCTTACATCAAAATTACAAGTAAATGCCTCAACCCGTCTGGCCAGCGTGGGAAGTTAGGCCAAATCCTCCTTCCGTCTAGGACGGACGAGAGAGGGTCGTGCTCCTGTAGTGGAGACTAAAATGGACCTGATGATGAAATAAATACCATCTGTTTATCTTGATAATGCCTTAGCGGCGAAACCGGTCGGTAAAATTAAATATAATTAAGTAAATACCTTACATCAAAATTACAAGTAAATGCCTCAACCCGTCTGGCCAGCGTGGGAAGTTAGGCCAAATCCTCTTTCCGTCTAGGACGGACGAGAGAGGGTCGTGCTCCTGTAGTGGAGACTAAAATGAACCTGATGATGAAGTAAATACCATCTGTTTACCTTGATAATGCCTTAGCGGCGAAACCGGTTGGTAAATTTACGCTCGTGGGTTCGATTCCCACACAGGACAAACATTTATGTGGATGAACATGTCTGTTTGTCTTGGTCTGGGTGTTTTCTATGTATCATAAGTATGTATTTACAAAAAAGAAGTGTATTTACATATGTATATCAGTTCTGTTGTCTAGTACCCATAACACAAGCTTCGCTTACTTTGGGGCTAGATGGCGCTGTGTAATTTGTGTGACAATATTTATATTTATTTATATGACAGGTTTAACAACAACAAAAGTTGAAACAAAAAAGATGGGGTATGGCTGTGTCATGGACATGGCCGTGTGTTGTAGTGAATACGTTATATGCACTAAAATTATCTCAAAATGGCAGTGCTTCCCCCTCCCCCGCACGCGATGTTCCATAGTCACGGACTGACCTATCAACGCAGGGCTCGAATAAGTATATGTATACCTATCCTATGACGTAGTCATCCTTAAAGAAAGATTTTCTGAAAATTCTCACGAGAAACCGGTATAAGCCACACCTGCACGTAGTGCACCTTGCTGACTGACAGAAGAGGCTCTGGCGAAAAGAGAAGTAGGGCGTAGCGTATTTTTTAAACTGCCCGACAGGGGAAGCACCTCCACCTCACAGAATACCGCAGCCAAATAACAATTCCCTTAAGGGTTGTTGTGTTCCGGCGAGTGAGTGAGGTCACCAGAAAGAAAGGAGTTGCTGCGTTGGCAGCACGCGAGCGATATTTCATGTTGCGAGCGTTAAAATGGCCGATATGGCTACGGTAACCGCTTCACATCAGGTGGGTTGTCTGCCACCCGACGTAGTATAAAAAAAAATATAAGCATGTATAAAGTTGCGGGCACAAGCTAGTTCGTAATAATTACTTATAAGTTCACGCGGACCAAGTCTAGCTTAATAGCACTAGTAAACAAATTACTTAATAGAAGGACAAATTAATTGGAAACTTGAGTATAATCTAATCCCGTCTTCGCAAAGGAGTTTCTTAGTAAATTCTTGTTATGACAAATACTTCTGGCACGGCAAACTAATCTCTAAACAACAGAGGATTATGAAGCCTTAAGATAAGGCTTAGATAAAAGTAAACCGAAACGGGTTGTTGTTTTAACACCGAGGTCAAAGAATTATAAGTCAAAGTTACCTCTGACGCCCCAGCTATCCGAGCTTGCTAAACCATTTTCAACCTTAAAGAAAGGGTTTTCAACCCATTCATTGCGTCGGCAAAAAATATCTTTTATAGCTAGATGCGGCTGGTTTTGAGTGTTAACGCCGATCGGCGTTTTCAGCATCTGAATAGGAAATCATATTTTTTCTTGAAATGGAATATCCAGAAACCAATAATATTTTGTGTTTTACTTTCGAAATTCGTGCAAGATAAGATATGTTATTGCTGTAATATTTTAGTAATAATAGATTAGCAAACATTTGTTGTACGCCGATCGGCGTACACAGTACCTGGACATGAAAAATAAAAACGCCGATCGGCGTGTGCGGTCTTGAATGGGTGGTTAAAAGTTCCCCTATCCGATGGGATAACGTAGGCTTCAGAGAAGGGATACTATTAACCAAAATGAATGGTAGCCCGCCTTAAGTTTAGTTTCTTACAGTCCATTCAATACGAGCACGTCGCATTTCGCTTAAACCACAGTACTACGTACAGTATGGCCACTCCCTGCCGCTCTCTTGTCGATCTCACCTCCCCTCTGACAAATACGGAACAGTTTGTATGGCGCCGCACTCACATGCGCGCTCTGCGTGCATAAACGCGTGTGCGTGCGGACGTCATTGTTTATGTAGTAGTAAATGACGCGACATTTGTATGGAGTGATCGGGGTGTACTTAAACAAAGCTTCCTACTCCTAATCTCTTTTGATTAAATTCGTTATCAAATCCAAGGCAGCCATAATTTTACCCCCGGGACTGCAGTGGACTTCATTGTTCATTGCCTTTTTGGCGGTCGCCCCTGTTAATCCTGTCTACACAGGAGACAGTGATGGGAGTGATTGTGGGCCGGTCCCGATAAAAAAAACATATAGATAGATTTGTAGCTGCAACACCAAACTATATCCCCCGACTTTGTTATCATTTTTTTTTAATTGCCTCCCAAAAGAAGCAATTTCAAACACGTACTCGTATTCACGTTAATAAATAAAACAGTTATAAGAACAATAGAACAACAGGAAGCTATATTAGAAATATTCTAAGAATAGAAGCAAATCCGCAGGGAACATCTAGAACAGAATGAAAGAACCTAAGAATTTAATGGCAGACGGGGCAAAGCAAACTATTGTAGGTAGTTGTTTAGCTCCATAAACTGAAAATTTATTTATTTTGCATTCACAACGGCTCCCTTGAGCGCAGTGAGAAAATCTACTCGGAAATGTGGAACTCGATTTCTCGGCCATCTCTAGCGTTTTTGAGTTAAAAATAAAACTCATTTCTTTTGAAACTAACATGACCATCCTCAAGAAATGCTAAAAATTTGAAGAATACTCCCTGACCCGGGAAACGTTGTTTTGCTATATAAATCTAGGGGTTGGTGGTAGAAGGGTAAAAGGTTTTTTTATATAGGCGGATTGAAAACACTGACTTCTAGTAACTCGCAGTTGAGCAGCGTAGTGGCTTAGTGGAGTATGTTCTAAATCAGGGACTCAAAAACACCTTCATAAAGGATACACATTCATAACGGTAACATATTCAATCTGTTACAGAATTATTCCTGTAATACTTATTGGCGTGTTTTAAACCTGTTTCGCTAGTAACACTTATAAAGTGTAACAGATATAACGTTTCTGTTACCAATCTGTTAGAAAACTGTTTCTACATTTTTCTAGACGTGTGTACCTCTACGCACCATACTTACCTACGTACTTAACAATACCGTAACGCCGCGTGAGCTGTTGCAATCGGTATAGTTTTGCTAATGTAAACCTTATTGGCTGTAACAGTTATTAACACTTATAAACCGGTATTTCGGAAAACAGATTCAAAGTGTAACACTTTCTTTCTGTTTCACTTTAAAAACAGAAATGAAAAACACTGTTCATAACACTCCATTCGGTTACCGTTAAAGTCCCTGTTCTAAACCCCTTCGATTGAGGGGAGTCCCATATCCCAGCAGTGGGATAAATAAGGATTGACGAGAAAGAACTATACCGAAATGCTAGTATTAATTAAGTGACGATTTATGACTGCTTAGAAGGCCTGTAAAATATAAATGAATTTTGAATAAAATCAAGAATAAGTTACTTACCTTCGTTATCTTAATAACATTTTCCTTAACATTTAAGATCCTAAGGCTATAAAGTTAAGTAATTACAAACTCAGTTTGTAAATGTCTATAAAAATCCGATCTCCCGAATCCAACCATGGCATACTGTCATAAATTAAAAACTGAAATATCGCACACGCTACCTTATTTACTCTACCCTTCCAACTTTACATAATTACCCCAATAGAAGCCCTTTTGTTTTCATTCTAACAGCGAACCGACCTTTGTCAAAATAAACTTTTATAATTACATAAGCATGTTTTTCAGTTATTAATTTTATACTCTGCTACGTTTCGCCTGTGACTTTGTTCGTGCGTATTTCGGAATTTCGGGAGAATTTACATAAATTCTTCTTAGCGGTTGTCAACGCAACGTCATATTAGCTACCTGAAGACCAATTCTCGTAGTTATTTCATACATACACATTATAATACATAGAAAACAACCAGATATGTACCAGCCATACCAGCCCACAAATGGTTTATCTCGTGCGGGGATCGAACCCGCGACCTCGGAGTCAAAGTTTGGAATTAGATGGCCTCATCTAGTCCCAGACTAAACAAAGCTTGTACTATGGGAACTGGATAAGTGATAATATACTTAGGTATGGACCAAGATAAACAGATATGTTCACGCACACAAATATTTGTATTGTGCGGGAATCGAAACCGCGACCTCGGAGTCAAAATGTAGCCATTGCTAGTCATGTCGAATGGCTAGTAATGGCTACATTTGACTCCGAGGTCGCGGGTTCGATCCCCGCACGAGATTATTGACAATTAAAAGAGTCGGCCTTGAGTTTCTTGCCAGTTCTTCTCAAGAAGCCCCGTCGCCGGAACTGGCACTTAAATTCACTTTCACATTCAAGATAGTGTGATGAAAGTGAATCTAAGCTCTGCGGATTTAGAGTAGTAATGATTTATACATATTCTTATATTTAATTTGTATGACGTTTCTAAGTGCTTTATAAAGTCCAAGGAATAAAGATATTTTGAATTTTGATTTTTTTTTCTTGAATATAATGAAATGATAACAAAAAAATATTTCTCCAAATTGTAGATCAATTCATGTGTGAAAACCTCATACAGTCAACTTACTCTTTCATAATAGAACCAAAACAATTCGCAAATTCGAGTATAAAATAATTAAATAATATTACCAATTTCAAAATGTCACAAAAACAATTCTGAGATTAAAACGATTTTTTTATATTCCGGGACGATGCAAAACGTAGCATAAAGCACGATTTCAGGAATTTCATTACCAAACGGGCTCAAACCCAATTCGCAGAGCCTTGTCTCTCTAAGTCCAATTTATTATTCCATCGCTTTTGTCGTTTCACGGACATTTTTAACACTGCAGTGGTCACGCCATAAAAAGTAATGCAAATTTTGACGTTTTACAGGCATTTTTAACCCTGCAATTGAGCCCTAAAAAGTTACGCAAGTGGTCACGTGAATACGGTCAGAAAAGCATTTTGTATTTCGAAAATGGATTACTTATTGATTTTAAAAATGTCATTACTAAATGGGCTTAAACCCAACTGTTTGCGCATTTGACGAGCTCGGTGGTCGAATGGTTAGCAATGGCCACTTTGACTCCGAGGTCGTAGGTTCGATTCCCGCACAAGTCAAACATTTGTGTGCATGAACATGTTTGTTTGTCTTGGTCTGGGTGTTTTCTATGTATTATAAGCATATATTTACAAAAAAAAATGTATTTAAGTACATTTATCAGTTGTCTAGTACCCATAGTACAAGCTTTACGCTTAATTTGGGACTAGATGGTGCTGTGTAAATTCTCAAGAAATATTTATTTATTTATTTGTCTCTCTATTGACATTTTGATCCTTAATTAATGAATGGTTACGTCTAAAAAGTAACATGGTCGCATGGACACTTACCGATATTTAGAGACGATAACAAGAAACAATAATATTTTGTAAGTTAATTATTTATTGCTTTTAGGAAATTCATTACCAAATGGATTCAAACCAAATTTCCTCAGCCTTGTTTCTTTAAGTCCATAATTTATTATTCCATTTCTTTTATCGTTTCACTGGCATTTTTAACCCTGTAATGGTCACACCATAAAAAGTAACGCAATGATAAGAATAAGCACTTGTTATTTTAAAAAATGATATCCTCGGTAGTTTATTAGAAATAACCAAATAAAACTAAAAATATATTGCCTAACTAATTTGATAAACTAATATAAACCTAGGCAGTTTGATTTTGAACTAAAATCACATTATCTAATTTGTATCTCATCAATATCAATAACATACTTTTTAAATAGGTAACAATATAACTAATCGTTTCTGCACAACACATACAAGCGATTTGGGAATGATAAAGATCAAAATAGACGTGATGAAAATTAACACATCTATTTCGACAACTTTACATTACACGTTACGTGACACATGAAAATGTTATGCAGCTGAAGTTTAGAAAAACCCTCAACTATCTCTGAAACTATCGCATTTAAAGTTAGCGTTTCCTGTTTTCACGAGTTTTTCGATTTCACGCAAGTGAATTAGGTACATAAACTACGTGACCATTACATGGTTAATAAACATTCGTAATCAGTACACATGAATATGCAACTCAAGTCAGAAAAACTGAACTATCTTTGAAACTATTGTACTTAAAGTACGCCAAGGCACATTTTCATTACTTGTTTTCACGAAATTTTCGATTTCACACAAGTGAATTACATAAACCGCGTGACCATTAAACGGTTAAAAAAAACACTCAATCGTTACATACTTATCCACCCATTTTATTCCATCATACATTTTTTCAATGGTCGCTCTAAGGGCGCAGATAATTCGTTTTACGAGGCCCACACTGTTGGGAAATCGAGCTATGAGCCTGACCCTTGAAATTCCCCGCTTCGGGTCTTCAGGCTGAATTCATTTCATTATTATTAATGGCACCTCCGTCGTTTCCCTTAATTTTGTTTATTTTTACCAATTTTTCACCAACGGTTTTCTCACGCTGTCGCCCACATTTACGTTTATTAACGGTTTTATTTTTACACTAGCGATCTGGCCCGGCTCTACTTTGCAGTTTTGTTTTTACAGGCTGCTTACTTAAGGCGATATGCACAGTATAAATAATAGTACTAGACAGTTTACCGGTACCGGCTCTCGATATGTCAAAATAAGTGTAAATGACAGTTTCCTTTGAATTCACATATATAGGTAGCCCAACGAGACTCGAGGCGAATACAGTACTCACACACATGCAATGCACAGATGGAAAGTACTTTCTATCTCACTTGTATATATAAAAATGCGTCTGTGTGAGTACTGTTTTCACCTCAACTCTTGCTGCGTGACCTGTACCAGCCTACCTTTAACCCATACAGGGGAGTGCCGAGGCCACTCATAGGTGTCCTAAAAAATATTAATCACATGCGAAAGCCTCCCATCGGCGTCAAGGAAGTTTAGAGGGTAAAGTTCTTAATACGTAAACTAGCAATGAATGGGTTATGCAGGTAATCGGGATCTTTATGTAAGCACCCATTGATAATACAAAACTGCTCTTGCTCTAACGAGAGACTAGGGCATGTCATACCCGACTGAGGAAGTACTTCCATCTCACAACACCTTTAAGGAATTTTGTGTCGCTAGGAACTAATGAGTTAGGCCGTCAGATCAGAAACCAGGGCATGTCATACCCGACTGGGGTATTACTTCCATCTCACTACACATTTAAGGATTGTTGTGTCGCTAAGAAGTAATGATGAGTGAGTTTCAGACATAAACATAATTAAGACTAGGCATGTCATACCCAACTGGGGAAGTATTTCCATCTCACAACACCTTTAAGAATTCTTGTGTCCCTAAGAAGCAGTAATGAATGAGGCCATCAGACGTAAGGAGAAGCTGCGTTGGCAGCGGGTGCCACCATGCGAGCACCTGTGCTGTAAGCATCTATAAGTTAAGGTAATCGATATGATTTTTTATCACTCGTGATGTTAGAAAAAATGTACTATTACGACGAATAAATGTGGAAAGAATATTGCCAATAAGCGCCTGTTTCAGATAAAGCATTTACATGTAAATTCCATTAAGATGCCAAATACAAATAATATCTAATACATGTTTGTGCTGAATCAATTTCAGGCGTTGTTGTCGGTTAGGTATGAATACCTAACCGACAACAATGCCTGAAATTGATGAATCAACTCTATAACAAAATGTGTATTTTTGATACGTTTAAAAATATCACATTATTTCTGTATAAATATAATATGATAATAAATGTACATAATACGTATTTTCCATGATTGTTCGGAGTATAATTTCTATAAAATTATACTTTTCTTCAATTTATACTGCCGCGGAATGGAATGAAGTGGAATTAAAGCGTCAATTCATGACGCAAGGCGCGCGAATTCGCTGGAATGCTCGAGTATTCTCGCGTATTCCATTGCTGTTACCAACCCGACCGACGCCCCGTACGCGCCACTTTCCGCGGATTGTGTAGCCTGGGGAATTCTCGAGAATGCGCGAGGATTCGCCGGAAGATGCGCGACCTTTTTTGGCTCGTATTTAAGTTTATATGTTATACAATTGACATAAAGTTCATTATGCTATGTACAATTTCGTCGCACGTGTAAATTGAGCCTTACGTGTAATATGTGTGTGAATTAGCTAATAAATTGTTCATCATTGGAACTATCTCTTTTTCACAGGACGCTTAGTAAATTCACGCCCATTTTAGAAATACCTACCGACGAATTTGTCCAATCGTACTGCGTACCCTTAATAGTATAACAGTAACATTCTTAGTATGCTAAGCGATTATTCAAACGCCTCCATCATTTCCTCTATCAAAACCAGGAAGCTGAGAAGGGTTGCCACTTACCAGCAATAAACATTTCCATTCTCTTGATCGTTCTTGACTAACTCAGTTGGAATCGTCAAAGCAATAACCAAAATAAGCTCGCGGGTTATCCATCAACGTCGTCCTCTAGACCGCAAGAAAACATCTCATTGTTTTACTGCGTTTGAATATCCAAGTTTATTACTCATTCCATCTATGTATTGTAATGTAGAAGAGTTGTTAAAGAACGTTTATTACTATAGAACTTTTCCACGCCCTTACCTCACTCTTTATTCTCGTCTCTAACACTTGAAGGCTAGTAGAGATCTCTTATAGAGATAAGCCCGCCTTTGTACATGTTTTTAAAATTCTGTTAGTTATATTGTGTACGAATATATATATATATATATATATATATATATATATATATATATATAATTTTTGTACAATAAATATACTACAAACGAAGAAGCATTCATAATAAGAAGTCGAATCAAAACGTCAAAAGGAAACAAATAAACAGTCTTTAGTCAGAGTCAGCCTTTAGTTAATGTCGAAATCTTAAGTTTTTTTTTATACTACGTCGGGTGGAAGACAAGCATACGGCCCGCCTGATGTGAAGCGGTTACCGTAGCCATGTTAACGCTCGCGACATGAAATATCGCTCGCGTGCTGATACCCCCGCTGCCAAGGCAGCACTTTCTTTCTAGTGACATTATTTACTCGCAGGAACACAACAACCGTCAAGGGAATTGTTATTTGGTTGCGGTATTCTGAGAGGTGGTACTTTCCTAGTCGGGCAGCTTCCAAATACGCTGAGTGTACCTGTCTCTTTTATTTTTAGCTCCATTCATTGATTATTATTTATTTATTTTATTACGTAAATGGCCTAGCAATGGCTCCTTGACTCTGAGGTCACGTTATTATTTTTTAACTAATAATAGCTTATTTAAAAGATTAACTTCCTTGTTGTTTACATAATATAGTGTTGAATTTCCCTTGGTCATCACGCGTGAACGGTTGGACCGATTTTGCTATTTCTTTCTATGTTGTATTTGTCTGGAGAAGGTTCTTAGGAAAGAAAAAAATAAAAAATTTGCGCAAAAAATTTAAGAAAACTGAATGACCATATTGACATTTCTAATGTAACTTTATGTCGTTTGACAGATCTGTCAGTCATTTGACAACGTGCGCGAAACCAATTCGAATTCAATATTCATTGTTAACCAGACAGGACAACGTCTCGTCGGGTCAGATAGTTTAACATATAAATTGCAGGAACTCCATTTATGATAATAGATTCTTTAACATTAACATTATTTGCAGAACTATCTGTGAATTTATTATCCGGGAGGATATCTTTAGGATTACAAGCAGAAAACTTATGAACTGCAATTTGGCAACGTTTCCATTCAGGACGTTCGTTTAACCGACGGTAATTAAAATCAGCTACTAACTGCATTTAGAATCTTGTACCCGCGAAAGTGGCGCCCCTTGAATAAAAAGACATATCTTCGGATTTTCCGCATTGGGCGGCCTCCTTCTTAGAGATGGGCAAAATGCCGGACATTTACGATAAATGCCCAAAAAGTAATTATAAATTCCCTATTTATGCCCAAAACTAGTCATTTTATTTTAGAAGTGGATGGATGCGGAAGACGGACGGACGGATATGCCAATATGACCATGATCTTCATAGAATACGTAGGTACTCATAATAGAAAACCCAACCACACTTGCACGTAAGTCGTGACATACTCTGCCGAATAATAAATGACGATCTAGAGCTGAGGCCTTGATGAAAGCGACTGTGATCTATGAAAATAATAAAAAACAATAAATACGTGAGCACAAAGATTTTCATTTAAATATAAAGATAATTTTGACGTGATAACGTCTTATAAATCGATGAACACCAGCTGCACGCACGAAAAAGCATGTTCCGCCTGAGCCGTGCGTTGAGCATACTCCACCACGCTGATCAACTGCGGGTTGGTGCAGTCCAGTGTTTGCAAGCCGCCTAAAGGCCACTGACTTGGCTTAACGACTATCATCTAATGACAACAGCTGGGACTGATGGCTTAACGTTCTATCCGAAGCACGGATGAACTCGAGATAAATAAACCGATCAATGGACAGGCACGGTGAACGTTGCTTAAGAGCCATATTACATTTTGACTGTGATTTTTGCGTAAAATGGCCAATTTTGGCGTTCTCGATCTCGGAAACAAAAATACATTAACAATGTTGACTTATTGAATAGCACAGAATAGCTATTGGCATAGTACATAGCGGCCTCGCTTTTTGTCATTTTTGCTGAACTTTTTAAATAAACCCAAAATTGCAGAGAAAGATTTTCATAAAATGCGCGCATTCACTATTTTGAGCTCCTGGATTGTACTACTGTTCCAAACAAATGAAATAAAAAAAATAGAATGTTATTTGTTATATAGTCGTATAGTACATAGCGGCCTCGGAATTTTGAAATATCATATATTTAATATAGAAAAAAAACATTCTTTTAACCAAAAAAACTTCGAAAATCGCCTTAAGTAAACTGTTAATTTCTCGAATAAACGATAATATTATAGAGCAAAATTTATATGAGAATAATTGTTACTTCATAATGAATAAACTTTGTAGCATGAATTTATTATCTTATTTCAATAAAAACGATAAATATAACTTCAAAATTACTACAAAAAACGATGCACCGGCGGCCTTCGCGGGTTTAGTACTGCGCGAGAGCTCGTCAGCGTGCAAATGTAATAGGGCTCTTAACCTGCGTGTACGATTAGACTGTCACGCGCAACAACGCCATCGAGCTCCTTTCATCAATCAGTCAGTCACTTTCGGTTTTTTTTATTACAAACGAACACTACATTATTATTTGTACAGATAACTGCACGCTCTCACTAAAGCCACAACCTTATAACATATGTACACGTTATTGTAACATAGTCAATTTTATCTGTAACGTCGATAGCTAGGCATACTTAATTGAATAAACAACGTACAAGTTACAGTTTACGTCACTTTATAATTACCAAGATAGATAAACGCAGTAATTATAGCTAAAAGTAATTACCATATTTTAAAATAGTCAATGGTATGTCATAACATTAAGTGATAGTGTAATTTCTACAAGATAACATTTTATCTATACTCGTATTATGTCACAATTTCTCTAGGCATTGATTTAAAGTGCTGCCGCTTAAATATATGCCTAGAGAAATTGTTATAATGTCGCCGATCTGTTGCCAGCCTTTCAAGGGAAATAAAGAGTGTTCCTAAAGACTCACGTGTAATAAATAATACTATGAGTACTAGACAACTGATAATAATACTTAAATTAAAAGAGTAATAAGCATTCATCTATCTGTCGTTGTTATGTTATGTTGGCCGTGTGGTTTCCGGCAGAATAGAATAGATCACTCCGACTCTTCCCGTGGATGTCGTACAAGGCGGCTAAGGGAAATACATTATAAAACATCGATCAGGCCTCTCCAACCCGTCTGGCCATCGTGGGGAGTGTAGGCCAAATCCTCCTTCTGTCTGGAACGGACGAAAGAGGGTCGTGAGCCTGTAGTGGAGACTAATGATGATGATGATGATGATTTATCTGTCACTTATTATCCTTTACTTGTCAATGTTTTTCTAAATCGAATATTAAAATTAAAACTCGCCCCTTGTATTTCAACTATACAATGTTAAGCCTCCTTTTTCCAGTAACTTTAACTTACAGACAGATCAGGGAAGGACACGAGACTATAAATCATGATTGTCGTTGGCGTGTCTAGTCGTCTAGACTAGATAACGCAAAAAATCTAAACGACTTGCCGAAAACTTCTTTAGACTTTTAATTAAATATTAACGAGCTGAAAGCTGATCTGCTTGGCAATGTCATTTTGTTGTAAACTTTGTAATCACTTACTTAGACAAGAAATTTTAATATCATTTTCCCTAATAATATTATAAATGTGAATGTGTGTTTGTTTGTTAGATATCACGCCGAAACTACTCAACCCATCATCATGAAACTTTGTACATAATATTCTCAAAAGTACCTATTAGGAAGGATATAGGATACGTTTTATTAAAAAGAAAAGTAAACGCAGGCGAAGCCGCGGTTGGGAGGTAGTTATTAGGTATTAGATTTGCAATTTAAAATTGTCTGACATAATTATAATTTAAAATTGCAAATCAAATATATAATAATAATGATATTAAAAATTCTTAGTCTAAGCACACCCCGGCCACTCCATACAAATGTCGCGTCGTTTACTACTACATAAACAATGACGTCTGTGCAGAGCGTGAATGAGCGTGTATGCGTGCGCCGCCATACAAACTGTTCCAGATTTGTCTCAGAGGGGAGGTGAGGTCGACACGAGAGAGCGGCAGGGAGTGGCCATACTGTACGTAGTACTATTACTTATACTGTGGTCTAAGTAAGTCTTTGAAAAGATTGATGCCAAAAAGCTAATGGTTACATAGCATCATATGCGACGAGATGTAAGTAACGAATCTAATATAAAAAGGATAGCAAAAAATATTTTAAAAACATAAGACGCAACATGTATCAGTCGCTTTTTGCCGATAGCAAATCCCCGGAGAGAGAGCGATAGACTGATATAGACTTGGAGTCTATTGTAGTTTGATGTGAGTGATGGATCACTCACATCAAACTACAATAGTGATCCCACTGGACGAGTTTACGCTCTAATATCTATCAAGAAGATAACAATATTAGAGCAAATAGTTTGTTGAAACATATATTTAATTCTTCTTCGTAGTCGTACGCTCCTGGCGGAGCGGTCGTGGTCATGGATCGCCTGGCAATTTGGTTGCGGCCTCTGCGAGACGCCTCCATCTCTCTCTGTTCGTGGCATTACGTGTGCATTCAGTGAGGGAACACTTGGTAGATGATTGTATCAGGTCTGTCCATCTTGTCCTCGAGAACGTTGACCTTCGACTCTTCCTTGTACCAATAAACGTTCCAATGAGCTTTCGTTGCGGATGATATGTCCAAACATCTTAAGGATTCGCACTTGCACAATCGACGAAAGCCTTTGTTTGATACTGTGCACGACAGAATAAATTAATTAGAGTAATAAAAACAATTATGTATACATAGTAAATATAGCGCAAGTCATATAAAAGTATAACCAAATACCTAAGATAGGAATAAGTGTTTTCGTTTTCGTTTTTGTATTAGATATAAGTATATGTTAAAATATGTAAATGTTATAAGCATAACTGTAAAATTGAGAAATAAAGAAATTGAAGCTTCGTGTAAATTATTACCCCGTAGAGGTGTGAACAGCGCGGCGGCCGCGTAACACTGGCAGCGAGGGACTCACGTCAGGTTATATTTATAACCTCGCATACGAGTAAAACAGACTACGAGCCCTCGCGCACAGGCCGACCGCCTTAGGGTGATAATTAATACATAAATATGGAAAATAGATTAAAGTTAATAACGTAGTATAAGTTAGAATAAGTAAAATGTATTAGTTGTAAGAAATATTAAGAAATAAATAAACGATTCGCTGAGGGGTGGGGGAATGCAGGCGGGGGCGGAGGTACGCCTCCGCCCAGTATAAATATAGGATCGAGTCGCCGTACAAGACACAACCGATCGAGACTCCGAGCGAAGCAGACCACTAGAAGAAAATAGAAAAAAGAAATCAAGAAAATTAGAAAACTAGTCTACTGACTGCATTCCTCAACCCAGCGGCGCTACAAAAATAAAACGGTGTATTGTTTCTGACACCGCACCACCGCATCGGTGTATCGTTTCTGACACCGTTACGGCTCACCTCAACAACGTCAAAATTTATACAGTCCACTCTTTAACATCGAAGGCCCACGCTACAACCGCAACATTGTTTGGTCCTTCGAGCCGGATCACCACTAGAAGAAAATAGAAAAAAGAAATCAAGAAAATTAGAAAACTAGTCTACTGACTGCATTCCTCAACCCAGCGGCGCTACAAAAATAAAACGGTGTATTGTTTCTGACACCGCACCACCGCATCGGTGTATCGTTTCTGACACCGTTACGGCTCACCTCAACAACGACAAAATTTATACAGTCCACTCTTTAACATCGAAGGCCCACGCTACAACCGCAACATTGTTTGGTCCTTCGAGCCGGATCACTGAACTAGAAGAAAGAAAATTACAAGATGGTCGTCACTAGAAGCGAACACGGAAAGAAGACTTCAGCTTCAGCTACGTCAGGCAGCGGCGACACTACAACGACACCTGAAACAGACGCAACAGCGACTACGTCGGGCACAGACGCAACAGCGACCACGTCGGGCACTGGCACCACGGCGACCTCGTCAGGCACGGGTACTACGGAAGCTACGGCCGGCACCGGCACAACCACAAACACCGGTGCAACGGCTTCATCCACCGGCACGGCAAGGCCACCAGACACGTCGGGTATCAAGGCAACACCCGCCGCCAGCACCGCCACAGTCATCGAGCGTCAGCAAACAGAATTGATGCCGCCACCAGCAACTACGGAAACGCTAAGGCCCGCTCGGTCACGCCGATCTGAAGCCTCCCGCAAGAAGCTCCTCGCGGAGTTGGAGGCTAAGGAAAGGCTGGCTGAGTTAGAGCTGAAGCGGATCCGCGCCGAAGCAGCATTAGAACAAGCCAGACAAGCCAGATTAGAAGCTGAATCTTCATCGGAGTCAGAAGCAAGCGATGACCTAGCGCCGCAAAGGATATCCGATTGGTTCGAGAGGCAGCCCACACAGAAGAAGCAGCTGCCGCCCGTGGAAGAGGCTGACAACGCACCACCGGCAGAAAGAGACACAGCGATAGAGCTACATCCAGTCAACGAAATTGAAGGAGGCCTGGCTGCGCGCACATACACAATGCGCGAGCAGCAGAACAAAGAAGCACAGACCCGTCAAGTTTCGTCGATGGACGTTACGTCGCTGGCCGCCGCGTTAACAGAAGCCATCCACACCAGCAAATCGAAGAGGAATTATATACCGGACTTGCCTCAGTTCGGCGGCCTAACAACAGAATGGCTGCCGTTCAAGGCGAGTTATAGCGAATCCGCAGCGAGCTTCACGGCGAGCGAGAACGTCGCCAGAATAAGAAGAAGTCTAAGGGGAACCGCTTTGGAGGCAGTCAGTGCCCTCCTCATCAGTCAAGCCCACCCCGAAGTCATCATAAGCTCGCTGGAGAGAAGATTTGGAAGACCTGACACATTACTTATGTGTGAAATGGAGAAGATGAAGACTCTCCCTCGACTCGCGGATAGCCCGCGAGACCTGTGCATCTTCGCAAGCCGCATCGCTAACACCGTAGCTACGATTGAATTATTGAAGCGGCCGCAGTACCTACACAACCCCGAGATACTGCGACTCATCGTCGACAAGTTGACGCCTATACTACGGAACAAGTGGTACGACTACGCAGCTACGAGCGAAGATACGCCAGAATTAAAGAAAATAGCAGAATTTCTCAACAACGAAGCCGACAAATGCGCCCCTTACGCAGCGCCCGAGTCGACTAACGAGAACAGAAACATAAGAAGAAAAGTTGAACGTGCTTACACCGTCACTACAGAAAACAACGCGGAGCCTACAGAAGAAAAGACTTCGTGTGCCTGCTGTCAGGGACATCACCGGCTACCAGCGTGTCCGCGATTTCTCAAAGCGGACACGAACGAGCGCTGGGAGATCGCGAAGAAGAGTCATATATGTTTCCGCTGCCTCGTCAACAAGCATCGCCGCTCCGTATGCCGCGCCAAGACCTGCGGCCACAACGGCTGCCCTATGCGCCATCATCGCCTCTTACACCACGAGAGACCACCAGCAAACGAAGCAGCACAGCCACGGCCACAAGACAAAGCCGACCAAGTCGTCGCGTCGGCGATTGAACAAGTAGCGAGCAACACGACGAAGGCAAGCCGCGCGTATCTGAAAATCACACCAGTTACGCTGCGCGGCCCGCAAACTACAGTTCAAACCTACGCGCTACTCGACGAAGGGAGCACCGTGACTATAATAGATTCTTCGCTAGCCAGCACGCTCGGCCTTGATGGACCTACAGAACCGATGTGGGTACAAGGAGTGAGCGGGACAGAGATAGCACACGACAAAAGCAAGAGAGTGAACGTCAGCATAAGGGGCAGACACACCGACAACGAGCTGCAGATACGAAACGCACACACCGTCGCAAGTCTGGACTTCACTACTCAGTCAGTGAGCGAGCAAGAAATAAGGGGCTGCTCACACCTAGAAGATATCAAGCACGAACTATTGTACATCAACGCCACACCCAAGCTGCTGATCGGGCAAGACAACTGGGAGCTCATCGTATCGCGCGACATAAGACAAGGACGGCGCGATCAACTCGTCGCTTCGAAGACTCTTCTGGGATGGGTGCTACACGGCTGCCGTACTTCACAAGCGGCGCCTGTAGCATTCTGCTGCACGCACCTCACACAAACCGAGCATGCAGATCCCATAGAAGAGATGATGAAGAGGTACTTCGCTCTAGAGTCGCTGTCTATCGAACCAAGGAAACAGGATAGCGACCCCGAGCTACAAGCGCTCAAGATATTGAAAGAAAAAAGCCGGCGTCTACCCGATGGCAGATACGAGACAGGACTACTGTGGCGCGAGCAAGTTACCAATGTGCCTAGTAACCGACCGGACGCGCTCAAACGTCTATACACACTCGAGAAGAAACTTGATCGCGATGAAAACCTAAAGAAGAAATATGAAGAACAAATTACCAACATGCTGTCGTCGAACTACGCCGAACAAGCAACAACACCACCCAACGAGAGAACCTGGTACCTGCCGCACTTCGCAGTCTGCAACCCGGAGAAACAGAAGATACGAGTGGTCCATGATGCTGCGGCTAAATCACACGGCCGCAGCCTCAACGACATGCTCTTACCCGGGCCAGACCTGCTGCAGTCACTACCAGGCGTCATCATGAGGTTCCGTCAACATGGCATTGCTGTATCGGCCGACATCAAGGAAATGTTTATGCAGATCAAGATCCGAGAAGAAGACAGAGACGCGCTCCGCTTCTTGTGGAGGGGCGGCCGGCGAGAGGGCGCACCGGAGGAGTACCGTATGACTTCCGTCATATTCGGTGCATCGTCGTCGCCATGCACCGCACTCTACATCAAGAATAGAAACGCACAAGAACACGCGGCCGAATACCCAGAAGCCGCGCGAGCGATAGAAAGAAATCACTACATGGACGACTATCTCCAAAGCTTCCAGACGACGGGCGAAGCGAAGCGGATAACTAGAGACGTCGACTACGTGCACAAACAAGCCGGTTTTCAGCTACGCGGATGGTCCACAAACAACAAAGAAGCTGTTAGTAACGTCACAGACTGCGTAGAGCGAGAGGGAACTACAGTCGCCATCGGCGGGAGCGAGATAGAGAAGACACTCGGCTTGCTATGGCACACGAAAGAAGACTGCATTCGCTTCAAACTCAATGTACGCAGAGCTCCGCCCGAGGTGCTGGATGACTTGCGCCCTCCGACGAAGAGAGAAGCCCTCAGCATTATAATGTCGATTTTCGACCCACTGGGCCTCATCTCGCCTGTTACCACGCCAGCGAAGCGCATCATGCAAGACACGTGGCGCTACAAGACAGGCTGGGACGACACAATTCCGGAGGAGCTACAAAAAAGATGGAGTGATTGGCTACGACAGCTACGTGACCTAGGAAACCTAGGCATACCCAGGTGCTACGACTCCGAGCCAGCAGCCCGCTACGAGCTACACACCTTCGTAGACGCAAGCGAGGAAGCCTACGCCGCCGCTGTCTATTGGCGGGTGACGCGAATGGACGGCAGTATCAAAGTCGCGCTTGCAGCAGCCAAGAGTCGGGTCACACCTACGAAGCTCGTCTCAGTACCTAGGCTGGAACTACAAGCGGCAGTCCTCGGCGTTCGTCTCGCTAGAGCGGTAGCAGAAGAACACGATTACGAGATAGCGCAGAAAACGTACTGGAGCGACTCACGCACAGCGCTAACATGGATACGCGCCGAGCCCCGCACATACAAGACGTTCGTAGCTCACCGTCTCGCCGAAATCGAAGATTCCACCAAGAAGAATGAATGGCGTTGGCTGCCATCGGCTGACAACGTAGCGGACGACGCCACAAGGGCGACACCGGCGAATTTCGACGCGCAACATAGATGGTACGACGGGCCGCGATTCCTGTATCAATCGGAATCGACTTGGCCCGTAGAGAACAGAGTCGAAATTCCTGCGACCGGCGAAGAAAAGGGACAAGAAAAATGCAACACACTACAGCGACAAGAACACGGTCACTTACCCGACATCGAACGGTTCTCCCGATGGACAAGGCTACTACGAGCGACCGCGCGAGTTCTGCAATTCGTCGATCTGTGCCGTAGCAAGGCCAACGATCCGGCGAGACAGCTGATTGCGGCGGCGAAGCGAAAACGAACCCGAGCAAACGAAGAAAAAGACGGAAAATGGAACGAACCCGCACCTCGAAACCGCAAGCCGACCAAACCAACCTCCGCGCCTGAAGGGAAAAATAAGTTTCTCACGTTGGACGCGCAGTACTTGATCGCAGCAGAACAATTATGGATCCGCGCCTCGCAGGAAGATAGCTATAAGGGCGAGAAAGAGAGAATAAAGAAAAACCAAACGCCGACTAAGAATGATCGTCTAGCCGCGCTGAGTGTGTACATCGACGAGAATAATATAATACGCCTCAATAGCAGAATAGCAGCGGCCAACGACATACCTCAAGAAACGGCGCGCCCGGCTGTGCTACATGGCAAGCATAGCTACACCAAGTTGTACATAGCCTATGTACATGAAAAGTTACACCACGGAGGATCGGAGATAGTCGTGACCGAGCTGCGCCAACGTGTGTACATCGTGAAAATAAGACCAGCTGTGAAAGGAGTCATCGCCCGCTGCGCCATCTGCCGTCTGAAGAAAGCAAAGCCTGCGGTCCCTTATACCGGGGATCTGCCGGCCGCACGATTAGCTCATCATGTACGACCTTTCACCTTCGCAGGCCAAGACTATCTCGGACCCTTCGAGGTAACAGTGGGCCGTCACCGAGAGAAGAGGTACGTCGCGCTCTTCACGTGCATGACTTCGAGGGCGGTTCACCTGGAGGTCGCCGCCTCACTCAGCACCAGCTCCGCCATCTGCGCCCTCCGCCGCTTCATTGCCAGGCGAGGGTGCCCTACCGAGCTGTGGAGCGACAACGCCACAGCCTTCCGAGGTGCAGACCGCGAGCTCACCGAGGCGGTGAAAGAGGAAGCCGCAGCACGCCGCATCAACTGGCGCTTCCTGCCCCCTGCCGCTCCATTCATGGCAGGGGTCTGGGAGCGCATGGTGCGCACGGTGAAGGAAGCCCTACGAGTCACGCTGCACGAGCGTTACCCGAGCGACGAGACGCTGCAAACACTGCTGGCCGAAGTAGAGATGACGGTCAACTCTCGACCGCTCACCCACGTTGCGGTGACCCCCGATGACCCACCGGCGCTGACCCCGAACATGATCCTGCTCGGGCCCGACTGCCACACGCCCGGCCCCGGCACTTTCACCGAGCACGACGGCAACGCGCGCCAACACTGGAGGCGCGCCCAGCTGCTCGCCGACACCTTCTGGCGACGCTGGGTGCGCGAGTACATGCCGCTACTCCAAAACCGGCGGGAGCCTCACAGCAGCGGCGTCGGTCCAGTCGTCGGAGACGTCGTGATCATCTGCGACTCCAACCTACCTCGCAACACGTGGCCACGGGGACGCGTAACGAAGACCTACCCTGGCAGCGACGGCGTGGTACGCGTCGTGGACGTCACCACCAGCAAGGGACACATTCTGCGGCGGCCCACCAAGAAGATCGTCGTGCTACCAGTGGGATCGCAAGGCGACGGCGGGAGAAATGTGCACGACAGAATAAATTAATTAGAGTAATAAAAACAATTATGTATACATAGTAAATATAGCGCAAGTCATATAAAAGTATAACCAAATACCTAAGATAGGAATAAGTGTTTTCGTTTTCGTTTTTGTATTAGATATAAGTATATGTTAAAATATGTAAATGTTATAAGCATAACTGTAAAATTGAGAAATAAAGAAATTGAAGCTTCGTGTAAATTATTACCCCGTAGAGGTGTGAACAGCGCGGCGGCCGCGTAACACTGGCAGCGAGGGACTCACGTCAGGTTATATTTATAACCTCGCATACGAGTAAAACAGACTACGAGCCCTCGCGCACAGGCCGACCGCCTTAGGGTGATAATTAATACATAAATATGGAAAATAGATTAAAGTTAATAACGTAGTATAAGTTAGAATAAGTAAAATGTATTAGTTGTAAGAAATATTAAGAAATAAATAAACGATTCGCTGAGGGGTGGGGGAATGCAGGCGGGGGCGGAGGTACGCCTCCGCCCAGTATAAATATAGGATCGAGTCGCCGTACAAGACACAACCGATCGAGACTCCGAGCGAAGCAGACCACTAGAAGAAAATAGAAAAAAGAAATCAAGAAAATTAGAAAACTAGTCTACTGACTGCATTCCTCAACCCAGCGGCGCTACAAAAATAAAACGGTGTATTGTTTCTGACACCGCACCACCGCATCGGTGTATCGTTTCTGACACCGTTACGGCTCACCTCAACAACGTCAAAATTTATACAGTCCACTCTTTAACATCGAAGGCCCACGCTACAACCGCAACAGATACGAAGCTCTTTCAAGATGGAGATGTTAGTGCGTTAGTAGTATTTGATAGATATAATTGTATTAAAAAAAAAATAGTCTCGAAGTATGTGTTATTATAAAACGTTGTCGCGTCTTATCGCTTCAAAATACTTTTTGCTATCTTTTCTATATTACATTAGATACTTACATTTCGTTACGTGCGATGCTATGTAACGATTAGCTTTTTGGTGTCAATCCGGTCCTAACCAAATTGGGTTGTTTCCAATGTTTAAAAATTGTACAAATAAATTAACAATATCGTAAAATACACAAAACTATAAAGATCTGCAAACTTTCATTCTAATATCTTCAGTCAGACTTTTTTTAGCGTCGATCAAAGTTTGGCGGGAAAGTCCATTTTAAAAGTATGAAATTATTAAAAAATAATATTTCCATTGGAGAAGCAATAAAAAATGCTATAACTTTTCTTATCATACTAATCACATAAACGTAATATTTAACATAGCTGTCGTACAAATTTCTGATTTGATGCATACAAAATACAGATCTGTGACGTCATAATTCAGTAGTCTTTTGTATGGAGCGTTTTGGGGCAGTCTAAAAATTGTGATTTTCAAATTACCATATCTCGAGAGATTTTTGTGCTATCGAAGTAATTCTTTCACCTATGGTTATATTATGGAGACGTCCCTACATATCAAACAGAAAAAAATGTTAGTCAAATACCCAATTCCATATAAGCGTAAACCGACCTACCTTATATAGTCACAAAAAAAAACCCCTACCTCTCCGTAAGCGTCAAAAATTTAACCCTTGGCATGCCTAGGGTCCTACTACTGCATAAGATGAAGCCGTTTTCCATCTCTCAAAAATAGGTTGGTAAATATTTTTGGCTTTGTTGGTGAGTGTAGAGATCGGTCGGTGTTTGTAGGTGAGTGTAGTAAGTGAGATTTGATGTCATGACTTTAGAAATATTACAAAATTTAATTTCTAAAGTCATGTCAGCAAATCTCACTTCTTAATTAATGTTTATTACAGATTTATATCAACATTAAATGCGTGAAGTAGGATTAATGTACTTTTTGTCTCGTCCTTTGCCGTTCCTAATTGAAACTCAAGGTTGTCGCACATTAGTACTCCTCGGGGATCACCCGCCTCGTTACTCGCTAGTAGTCGAGGGCATGCGGCCATTTTAGGGTTATACATTATATATTTTTTGTATCATTATCGTGGGAAAAAATCATACGATATTATTCGGTTAGCAATTACCAATGGACGAGCTTGGTGGTCGAATGTGGAAGCAATGGCACTTTGACTCGGAAATCGCGGGTTCGATCCCCGCACCAGACAAATATTCGTGTGCCTGAAAATGTATGTTTGTCTTGCTCTGGGTGTTTTCTATGTATTATAAGTATATATTTACAAAAAAAAATGTATTTAAGTATAATATAAGTTATCTAGATCCATAAGTACAAGCTTTGGGACTAGATGGCTGTGTGTAATTCGTCCTACAATATTTGTTTATTTATTATTTTACTATGACAGAGGTATCAATCATAAAATAAATAAATAATAAATAAATATTGTCAGACAAATTACACAGCGCAACCTAACCCCAAAGTAAGCGAAGCTTGTGTTATGGGTACTAGACAACTGATAAACATACGTAAATACATTTTTTTTTTTTGTAAATATATACTTATGATACATAGAAAATACCCAGACCAAGACAAACAGACATGTTCATGCACACAAATATTTGTCCTGTGTGGGAATCGAACCCACGAGCGTTGGTGTCGATGCCGCGTCATTGACCGCTACGCCACCGAGCTCGTCATGGGTCCTGTCAAAATCTTACCACGCCCTTGTCGGAAAACAAATGCTGCAAGTCTGTCGTTAGCGCGAAAGAGCTACGGTCCAAATTGCTTGTCGGTTCAAGCGACACAAAACCCCTCAATTTTCTACAGAATGTAAAAAAAACTCTTTAAACACACTTCAAAAGTTAAAAAAAAAAATGTGCAAACACAAAATTCTCCATGGGGTCTCAAAAACCCCCATCGGCACTTTCGGGAACGTGCCCAAGTGTCGATACCGTGTCAGTTGACACTTCAAACCGAATTTGGAGCAAAATTTGCATTTCACAGACTTGACTTTTTTTACTTGCAACTTCTTGAAATTTGCAGTCGCGTTCACATTTTAACAAGTGAGATAATGTGCAAAGTAGCTGAATAGAAGTTTAAAAGAACTTATCGAAGAAACCTGTTTCAAAATCATCACCACTATTTTAGCCAAAGGACGTTCATTCACTGCACAGAAACGGCTTGGCATATTTTAGCGTGATAGCCGTCCATTAATTATGTGAGTCATTTTTGAGGATTTTTCGGACCGCTCCCCCCATCCCCGTTAGTGAGATGTTGGAAGTTTTTCCTCTACCCCCTTCCCCCTATCCCAATCTCACGTGAGATTGGGATAGGGGGGAGGGGGTATATTTTGGATGTAAAAGCGTTGGATTTATTTTAAAAATAAAAACAATATGCTCAATTATTTTTATTTAAGACTAGCAAACACTAGTCTTTGAGAATATTGTTGTAATCTTAAATCACAGTAATAAAATTAGATAATAAATACTGATCTTGAAATACGGCATCAAGATCGACTGACTATTTGAACCAAGATATCAAAAATATTAGATACGTGATATTTGCCAAACCAAGGGGGGTTTGACCCCCCCACTCTAATGAGATTTAGTAAGCCTCTGCTGGAAGTTCGATGTGCTGGAGTTCGATGGCGATTACTATAGTAGGTACTTGATTTTAAGGCTCTATCTACACCGCCGCGGAATGGAATGAAAGCGATTATTTTCAACGAAAGTGTACATGGCATAATGAACTTTATGTCAATTGTATAACATATAATTTTTAAATACGAGCCAAAAAAGGTCGCGCGTTTTCCGGGGAATCCTCGCGCATTCTCGAGGGAATTCCCCTAGCTACTGTCGGCGCTAGCTGTGGAATCCGCGGGAAGATGCGCGAACGGGGAGTCGGTCGGGTCGGTCACAGCTCAATGGAATACGCGATAATACTCGAGCATTCCAGCGAATTCGCACGCCTTCTGGCGTCATGAGCAGTGATCGGAATAGGTAGAGTCATTTAGGGTCAATAATCTCAAACGCTGATACTAATATGGACATACCTCCGGGATTTCGGGATTGCGAAACTATTGAGGCTTTAATTCTTCGGGGTTCTGGTTGCATTGGTAAGCACGTAAAGCTATCTAGCTTTACGTGCTTTCCAAAGCTAAGTCGAAACATAAGATTCCGTTAATCAATGAGTTTTTTTTTAATTTGACATACATATAGCAAATAAAGCACTACGTAAAAGTACTCTACTATCGTAACCTCTAATTTCAAATACAATGGCTACTAAATCACAACCTTAATAATATTTAATGAAATCCCGAAATTTTTCGATAACAGTTCATTAAAAAAAGCATGTCCATATTATGACAGCATTACGCAAGTACAACAAATCACTCTACCTATTCCGATCACTGGTCATGAGGCGAAATTGACGCTTCCATTGCATTCCATTCCGCGGCGGTATTAAATTGAGCCTTAAAATTATTACGGAAAACGTCGTTTGAATCTCGTTATTAAAAAACTTTTTTCATATTTGTTTAATACATACAAAATAATGTATGTATTGGGGGGGGGGGGGTGTAAGTAGTTCATCAACTTCTTTGAACCAAAGCCAACCTCACCCGCACCCTCACCTGTGGCGCGAGCAATATTTCATGTTACGAGCGTTTATAGTCGCACCCGACGTAGTCGTCGTCGCATTCATCCCAATGCTGGGATACGGGTCTCCCCTCAATCGAAGGGGTTTAGAGCACACTCCACTACAGGCGCAAATGCTGCTTGGCGGAGTATAAAAAAAAAATATAACGACTAAATATCATTCCATACTACCAAATTCTATTAAATTGTGTTCGACCATCCCACTTTTAGAGATAGTAGTCCTCAATAACGGATGGAGGGATGTTCCTGGACATTATGGCCGTGAGGTCAGCATAATAAATATTGAGGGTTCCTTAATAAGTTATTGAATAAAACCTTTTCTGCCATAGATTAGAGTTTCTTTCGATTAAGCTGACAACACTGTTTTTTAAGGCAAAAATCGCATTCGGCACAGCAAAACATTTGTAATCTTGTACCCGACTGACGAAAAAAGGAGAGTTATGTTTTTCAAGTGCATGTATGTATTACTACATTTTTTTTTATACTACGTCGGGTGGCTGACAAGCATAAGGCCAGCCTAATGTGAAGCGGTTACCGTAGCCATATTAACGCTCGCAACATAAAATATCGCTCGCGCGCCGCCACCCCCGCTGCCATCGCAGCACGCCCGCGTGGGCAGTGTTTTAGTATCCTTAAGCTGACCATACATTAGCAAGTAGGTATTGCTTCGAGTATCACGTAGATTCCGCAGTAGATACAAACTTTACCCACTAGCGGTCGCATCGTGCATATACTAGCTTCCGCTCTGGGCTTCGCCCGCGTTAATGTCAGTTATCGCACCAAACTTTTGGTCATATTGTGAATAGTACATTTTTTGGGATAAAAATATCCTATAATTTGTTCTGGTCTCATGTATGCAAAGTTGAATGGCAATTGGTTCAGTAGTTAAGACGTCAAAGCAGAACAAACAAATAAACTCACTCAAATCAAATTGAAAAATTCACCTCAACCGCCTAGGTGGGATTTGAACCCACGACCTCTCGATGACCGGTCGAGTGCTCTTCTAACTGAGTTACTACTCTCATCATCATCAGGTACATTTTAGTCTCCACTACGGGAGCACGACCCTCTCTCGTCCGTCCTAGACGGAAGGAGGATTTGGCCTACACTCCCCACGCTGGCCAAACGGGTTGGGGAGGCCTGATCGATATTTGCTAATGTATCTCCCTTAGTCGCCTCGTACGACATCCACGGGAAGAAACGGAGTGATTCTATTCTAGTCTGCCGGAAACCACACGGCCAGAGCTACTACTGTACGTAATACTATTACTTATAGTGCGGTATCTATTCTTACGTATAATTGAGTTACTTAGGATAGGAGCGATGATGTTATTTAAATACCATAAGGGTCAAAATCACCAAGGTGGCAAATTCCAAATTCTGTTTTATGATGAATTTACCTAGCAGCTATTACTTTGATGATCAGCCTAAATAATCACTAAACTTACGTTTAAACAATATTTACGTTGGCAGAGCATGGAATGGATTACTACTCTTGTAATTTTATTTTTAAAGAGAGCTATCGCTGAATAAAATCATTACGGGAACGTTTTTGTGCGGCTTATAATAATATTAAAATATAACATAAGTATTTATTTTTTTCCTTGTTCAATAGTGGATATGTGTTATTTATAAATAGAAACTAAAGAAATGTAATGAAATTGCCAGTAAAGAGGTTAAAAAGCAAAATATAGTGCAAATGAAGCTAATATGACTATTTTTTTGGCTAAATTATCTAAATATGAGAAATATCGCTGTCTTATATGTAAATTAACATGCTATAGGTATAAGAAGTTCGCCTTATTTTAATATTACCAGGGCCTTTTTTTAAATATCTAAAATAATAATGTGTTTTCTGTGAGTTTAGTGATGTTCCCGGAAATTATGAGGTGTTCGCGGAATGATGCGTGTGTTCCCTAAATGACGATATAGCTACAATTTAGGTTTATAAAATCATAAGCAATGTTTTTGTACGTCGTACTTATTTATTTGTTTTGGCATAGGGTTCTTAATTAACAAAAACGTAACTTAAATCACTTTACAGTCTTTTAATTGCTGTACACAGCCGATTAGAAATTCTTAATAATCATATTAAACTTTTATTATGATGGTCATAATCAAACCATCTGAACATTATACTAATTATTTTGTAGTTAATATTAATATTGTTTAGTTTCTAATCATATTAATTAAACATATTAATATAAAATTATATAAAAAGAAACAACCATTAGAATTTTTCATAAACGTCAATATCAGTATCAAAGTAATAATACTCTCAATCATTTTCTTTTTCAGCAATGGCGTTGAAATAACACTTATTATTAGTTCAAATGCAGCAGATACATCACTCGGATTTATTATTTTTTGCATTATTACGCACCGAATCCAAGAATGTGACTAGGATTTCTCCATCATATTTATCGACATCTGTCTTACAGGTGGCAACTTATCTGTAATTGACAGTTTTCTTTTGTGTAGGTACATTCATTAAAATAAAGGTTCCAGGGGTTATTAAATTTGAGTGTAGGTTTTCCTTGTCTTGATTGTAAGATATAACAGCTTCAACAGTAATAGATTCTCCTCATCATCGGATGATGATGAGTAAATGGTGTGAATGTTCCGTTTCTTCAATTGCAGCAAATTTTGTCCATCAATTGTATCCATAGGCTCTCTTGACTTTCTTGAAGGTATTCCCATGTTTTATAGTTCATTTCTTTCGAAGAAATCTTTTACTTTTTTACGAACTTCCTCCTTCAAAACAACCTCACGAATTTTGGTATCAGACTTTAGAATCGATGTACCGGTTCTCTCTTTTGGCAAAAAAGTCTTATGAAGCAATTTATAATTCCGTATGATGTTACCACTTACACATTTTTGGAAAACTTCTCTCTCTTTGGATTTTTTTCTTAAAGTACAGGCCTTTTCTTTTAGTTTTTTTTCAGCAGTCAGTACTTCGTTGACTAAGAGATTTTTGCGCACTTCAGGAGGCACGTCGACATTTTTAATCAATGCGTCAACTTTGCTGTTAGTAGTTGTTGGTAGCTGAACTTTTTTATTGTTCTCATTTTTCTTTTTATCTTTTCTTTAAAATTTCATATTTACGTTTTATGTTAGCAATTGTTTTCTCTTGTTGTTTACTTCTTTCCAATTTTTTTCTCTGCTTTCGCTTTTCTTCCTCAGTCATCTCATTAATGTTTGTAACTTTCTTTTCAGCTTTTTTTCTGTGATGATGATCCTAACAAACTATATGGTGATCTTTTTAATGTAATGTCTGAAGAATTTAATAACATATTTGAACAAAAAGTGGTTAAAGTCAGAAACAATATTAAATTTTGTGAATGGGCTACCAAAGGTATTTATAAAAGTCGAAATACACTATATGATTTGTATGCTCAAAAATCGTATAGACGGGATGGCAATTTTACAGAACACGTTAGACAGTATTCCAAAATCTTTAAGAAAGTCTGTAAGGTAGCCAAGTCTAACTACGTAAATAATAAAATTAAAAATTCTACCAACAAGTGTAAAACTGTTTGGAACATTGTCAACAAAGAGACTGGCAAAATAAAAGTTAAAGAAAACGACTACTCTTTGAAATGTAATAATAATATATTAACTTCAAATCAAGATGTTGCTAATGCATTTGGAAACTTTTTTACCAATGTTCCCATTGATACGACTGCCTCTCTCAATTCATCAGCCTCAGAATCCATAAGATTACTTGAGGATAATGTACAGCCCTGTGAGCATGCATTTAAATTTTGTCACATTACCCCAGATGACATTATTCGAACATTCAAACATTTAAATATTAAGAAATCTGAGGATCTCTGGGGAATGTCCACTCAAATTGTTCTTCCTATTTTGGATACTGTTGCTGCTCACCTGGCTATAGTTTTTAATGAAAGTATAGAGAGTGGTATTTTCCCAGACTTAATGAAACTTGGCAAACTTATACCTTTATTTAAATCAGGAGATAATCGTGAGCCTGGGAATTACAGACCAATCTCTATTCTGCCAGTATTGAGTAAAGTGTTTGAAAAGATCATGTCAAATCAGCTGCTCGCACATCTTAATAAGTTCCACATTCTACATAAGAAGCAATACGGGTTCACCGCCGGAATGTCCACTACAGACGCAGGAATCGCGCTCGTGAAATACATATTTGAGGCTTGGGAGACGTCTCAGGACGCTATCGGTGTGTTTTGCGACCTCTCCAAAGCATTTGATTGTGTTGATCATCAGACACTGCTGCTCAAATTAAATCATTATGGTATTAAAGAGAAGGCTCTGCAAATGGTAGAATCATACCTTAGTAATAGAACTCAAACGGTGGATGTAAATGGCACAAAATCAAATGCATTTGATGTAAAAATGGGCGTGCCCCAGGGTTCAATTTTGGGTCCTCTCTTATTCTTGGTATACATCAATGATTTGCCTGATTTGGTAGAAAAATTTGCCAACGTAGTACTGTTTGCCGACGATACCTCACTTATTTTTAAAGTTGCTAGGTATAAAGACAAAATTGATGATGTTAATAATGCTCTCTCTGCAATTTTGAACTGGTTTACTACAAATAATCTCCTTCTTAACTCACACAAAACTAAATGTATTAAATTCACGTTACCCAATGTCAGGCAAGTTCATGCTGATGTAGTCATAAAGGATAACACCCTAGTTTATGACAATGATACTGTTTTTCTTGGTATTACCATTGATTCAAAGTTGCAATGGGGCCCTCATATAACTAAACTAGCTCGCAGACTCAGTTCCGCAGCTTATGCGGTTAGGAGAATAAGACAGATAGCGGACGAGACAACTGCTAGGCTCGTTTATTTTAGTTATTTCCATAGCATTATGTCATATGGCATATTGCTTTGGGGTAAAGCAGCTGACATTGATAAAATTTTTGTATTACAAAAGAGAGCCATTAGATCAATTTACAATTTGGGTTCTAGGGATTCACTCCGTGAGTTATTTAAGGAGATAAACATCCTCACTGTCGCTTCTCAATATATTTATGTAAATATTATGTACGTCCGTAAAAATATTTCGAATTTTACAAAAGTATGTGATATAACTAATGTCAACTTGCGGAACAAAAACAAATTGGTTATTCCAAAACATAGACTGGGGAAGGTCAATAATTCGTTTGTCGTAAACTGCATCCGCTACTACAATAAGTTGCCGGAGTCGGTCCTGATTTTACCCGACACTAAATTCAAACAGCTTATTAAGACCACCTTATGTAAAAAGGCTTACTACAGGACCGACGATTACCTTAATGATAAAAATGTATGGCAAATTCTCGGCACAGGATGTGAAGCACAGGCGTCTTATCTTTACAAGTAGTATTGTGGATATACATATTTAGACTTTATACAATATGTATATACACTCTATACTATGATTTTTTATATTTTTATTTTTTTTACTATTTTATTTTACTTGTTTTTTTATTTTTTATTATCTCTCTTATTTTGGTTGACATACCATTTTTTTTATTGTACATTGACATTATTTTTATTGTATTATGATAATATTGTATGGCTATTTAAAAAAAAAAGACCTATATTGACAGAGTTTCTTTCGGCATTTCTTCTCGTCAATGGTCATTCCGAAATGCTGGTAGATAAAAAATATACCTAATTGTAAAAGACGTGTCTAAGTGCCCGCGAGGGCCCACAGAATAAAGAATTTTGACTTTGACTTCTGATAGTACGCTCTATCCTTAGCCCTTTTTATTTCTCTCTCTTCCTCCGTCATCTTATCTAATAATTTCCTTTTCCTGGCATTAGCTTTCTCTCGTTGTATAATAAATACTAATTAAATAGTATATATTAAACATTATATTAAAAAATATGTTAGCACAACATACACTTAATTAATTAACCAATAGTTATAATAACAGGGAGTGTTTATTTGAAAAAAGTCATTTCGGGAACGGCATCATCATTTCGAGAACGCCCCGTCAAGTCCGGAAACGGTTCCGAAATGACCGTTCCCGAAATGACATTTGTAACTACACGCGGCCTTTTTAGACGGCAGCCATCTTTGACATCATGTTCGGCTTTGTTATTGTAAAATATTTGAGCTTACTATTATTATAAAATACTACGAAACTTATTTTTCAATATTCCAAGTTGTGAAACGCATTCCCGGTATGATGACGTATTGATGTACGCTCTATAAATATTGAAATGAAAGATACTTAGTACATAATTTCAATTGTTTTGGCGAAAACGAGAGACGATAACCGTTTGTTTAAATCGTTCACATCACTGTACCATAGACAACTAAAGGTTGCGTTCAAAAACTGAATATTTACTGATAATCAAAATTGCGTTCACTAAAATGACGCTTACATTGTCGGACACAATATGTTGACTTGATTTTCTTTAATTTCTTTTCTTTCTTTAGTAATAACAATAATTAATTGATAGAAGATAAAATTATAGGCCTTAACGGCCTAAAAAACTTTACAATTTATTTTATTTTTTGAATATTTCCAAACTTAGTTTCTGATGATTGCTACATAGGACACGTTCTCGAAATGATTTTTTGTAGTTATCTCTTCAAATAATAATAAATGTGATTTACTTTTTAAGTATAAAATATTATGTACAGTTAATATGAACAGAGTTAAGTAATATTTACTATAACGATTTGTTTAAATAAACTAAATTTAAACATTTATTTGCTGGAAATGCAAATTCTCCACCTTGGTGATTTTGACCCATAAACATACCAGAAGTGTCAAAAACGTACACCCGAAAAGTGGCCCAATTGTCTCACCATGCAATTCGTTCACGCAACAAGCCGACGTTTGTGACAATTGATTGAAATAGGTAAAAATGCTGTCTTCTGTATTACGAAAATACACAATTTATATTGGTACAGCAGGGATTCCCCGATACGCCTTTTTGTCGATACGATACCTATACCGATATAACGGATATACGATACGGATACCGATACCGATACGTAGTATTGAGTAATACGCAGTATTGAGTAATGTCTTAGACGACATTTTACTGTTTCAGCGCTGCAGCGGACTAAAGCAATAAAATACGAAAAATGGAACAATCGAAATATTTTACGTAGCTCCTCTAGTACGTTAGTACTTATACAATATACATATCACGATGGTAATTCTTAATTTTATTTACATGGAAAAATACTACGCGCAACAACAGTCAACCTAGCGAAATAGGATAGATATGCGAATGCGAGGCCAAGCTGCCGGGCGAAACAAGACAAGACACGCGGGGATTCCCCGAGTATAGTTAGTTCGTGCCTCGTTTACAACGAAATAGACGAGACAACACGCGCGTTTACATTACACTTTTAAAGCGCGAAATTTGTAAAGTATCATTGAATCGGCTATAAAAATATCGCCGATGCCGATATACCGGCAAACCCGAAGTATCGCCGATATATCGGTATCGGAATCGGATGCATCCCTAGTAAATAGGCTCAAGGGATCACATCACACGAAAGTACACAATAATATTTGATGTTAACGTGTATTGTAGTAGATTAACTTGTAATATTTTTGCTCGATGGCGTCGTTATGCGTCAGTCTAATCGAACACGCAAGTTAAGCAACGTCGACCGAAGCCTGTCCATGTATGGGTTTATTTCGAGCTCCACCGTGCTTCGGAGGGTACGATAAACCATCGTTCCCGGCTGTTGCTATTAGATGACATTCGTTAAGCCAAGTCAGTGGCCTGCAGGCGGCTTGAAAACACTAGCCTACGCCAACCACAGCTAGACAGCGTGGTGGAGTACGCTCTGAACCACTTCGATTGAGGGGTGGCCTATATTCCAGCAGTGGGATGAATACAGCCTAGCGACAGACGGTAATATCCATATGAACCAAGCCGAAAACTTCACATCATTCTTTGAATAATTTACTAAACTAACAAGTAAAAACCACACTGGGATGCCTGAGAGTCCTGAAACCGCCGAAACTTTGAACATAAGCCTGATTCTGAATAAAATATCTTGAACCCAAAGCCCTTTTTATTTGGTTAGGAAACAACCTTCTTCATTGGAATTGATGCCTTACTTAGAATTGATACCTGAGGGGCAATTCTCGTAATTAAAATGTAGTCAAAATTCAGTTTCGATCCAGTCTCGATCTCACAAATGTCACATTTGGTATTCTCGTAACACAATATGCAACTTCAAAATGAAATTTAAGCGGGATTATATCGAAATATGAGTGAAAATTAAACAAACTAAGAATGTTACTTTGCCAACAACAAGAATTGATAATAATTAATTAATGAAATCAAGAATATAATTTTAGTCAATTCACAATTCAATCTCGATTCGGTCAACTTTCAATCTGCGTTCGTAGAAAAATTACGAGAATTGGCCTTCTGCTTGTAGAATGTTTCTTGCAATCTTCGAATTACTATTATTTAAATAGTAGATTGATATAGCCTTGTGGTTTCCGGCAGACTAGAATAGAATCACTCCGTCTCTTCCCATGGATGTCGTACAAGGCGACTAAAGGAAATACATTATCCAATATCGATCAGGTCTCCCCAACCCGTTTGGCCAGCGTGGGGAGTGTAGGCCAAATCCTCCTTCCGTCTAGGACCGACGAGAGAGAGTCGTGCTCCTGTAGTGGAGACAAAAATGGGCCTGATGATGATAATGATGATGATATTTTACTGCGTGAGTCACAGTGTGGCGCCATATACATATTAAGTATGTATTACATTACTAAACAAGGAACTACATTGAATTGTGTTACCCAATAATGTTTTATTTACTATAGAATAGACAATAAAATGACGGGCTCGAGGTCGAATGGTTAGCAATGGCCACTTTGACTTCGAGGTCGCGGGTTCGATCTCCGCACAAGACAAATATTTGTATCCATGAACATGTATGATTGTTTTGGTCTGGATGTTTTCTATATATCATATCTATGTATTTAAATATAAAAAAAACATCGGACGCGCAGCAAGCACCACCATAGCGAATTTTTGTTTTTTTCGAGATCCCGAATTCATATCCTAAAACCAAGGGTCACATTACATTACTACTTTTTGATGCTCTACACGAATCCGAAGTCCGAATTTCGAAATTTTGAGTTTCATGGCAACGGACGGACAGACAGAACGACTTTTCTTCGGAAAACCAAGGTCACTTTACATTACTACTTTTTGATGCTCTACACAAATCCGAAGTCAGAATTTCTAAATATTGAATTTCATGGCAACGAACAGACAGAACGACCGGACGATTTCATAAGCTCAATGAATTTCGCTGAAAATAAGTATGTATAATATCAATTATCTAGTACCCATAGTAGAAGCTAGCTGTGCTTAGTTTGGGACACGTTGGTCGCGTGTAATTTGTCCAGGAATATTTACCTACCTATTTATTTCTACCATCATAGACCCCCGGAAATCGCTTTAGTACCTTCAAAGACGGCAGTGGTCATTTGACCCAGTTGAATCCATTACGTCATTAATTATTGTTTATAATTGGTTTTAATGTATATTGATTGTCAATTAATTTATTATTTAACAATATTGACAGATCTCATAGATAGCTAGGTTTTTAAGTTTTTTTCTTGTAAAATCTCCATGTGGTACTCTTTTTAACCGACTTCAAAAAAGGAGGAGGTTCTCAATTCGACTGATTTTTTTTTTGTATATCGTCGGTCTAGATGTGACACCACGTAACTGCATTTTTGAGTATTTTTTGTTTTTAATGCAGAAAGATTCGGACGGTGTTTCTGGTGAGAACTTGTAAGTGCCCACTGCAAATTACACCCTAATTAACGCCAAAAAGCGACCTGCAGTGACATCTTGTAACCAACCCTGACAACAATTCTTCTGGTGATACCTCGTAAAGTTTCTTAGTGACATCTAGTAAAATATCACAGAACAACTTAGTAATGTGAGACCCCGTAAGTACATTGTTGTGATTACTTGTATCTGCGCCTTGTCAGATTCATTTAGTGAGAACTCGGAAGTGCACAGTATTTCAAAATGGCGGCAAGGAATTACAGAACAATGCCGGTGAGTCTTGTTTTTTCCTATATTTACACATATATTATATCAGTTAAAAGTTAAAACCACATTTAAATCTTATTCTACTACTCATATAGCTAGCAAAAATACTAAGTGCTATATATTTATACTGTTATTTTTAAACTTATATTTAAAGAAAATTGCCTATGATGTAGTTACGAGGAATCAATTCTTATCAAAACAATAGCGTCATGTTAACGGTTAGAAATGAATTAGGTAGATACGAGTAAACACTTGAATGACTTCGTTTAGTTTTTATTTGTTTGTTTATTTAAAGTACTTTTATACGATTAATTTAACTAACAAAAATTAATTATGTAAAAAGTAGGCACCTATGTTGGGATTGTGACTTTCCAAAATGTATGAAAAAATATAATATAGTTTTCTACTATTTAACTGCTTTTTTCAGGGGTCTCGAGGGAATCTTTTGGTGAATCTTGGCCAGCAAGGTGTTGTATATGATAATTCAAAAGAAAATCATCATCCTGCCAATAAGACACGTTCAAAAGGTAAACAGAACTTAAACAAGACTCATCTTCCAAAAAACGGCAACCAAGATATTATGCCATGTTTTCAAAATACACGACAAAAAACCCCTGATTGTTTACCAACTCTAGAAAGTAATGTATCCAATATTTTTCAAAAGACGAATTCGAGTGATAAAATTTCATCATGGTCCGATGATATTATGTCAATTTCTGTGGATGATCCAGAACTAATTGACATAATTTCTTCAATACAAAAAGAACCTGTAAATGAAAAGAGCTTTCAGTCGGATGTTGTTTTTAACCAAAATTCAGTGCAAACTATCAACACTAAATTATCAGACGGTGACTTACAGATTTCTACTTCCAAAGAATATCCGATTAAACGGTCTCATGAGTCATACATTGATACAATAAAAGCACCCAACGAATCAACTTTATTAAATTATTTTGAAAATTTTACAGAAAATGGTCCGATAGAAAAAGAACGAGACAATGACTCTTCTTGTTTACAGTATCTGTCTATAATAGATGAAACAAAAAAGAATCAAGATAATCCAACTATTTCATCATCAAGCATAACAATTGAATTCAGTCAAGAACTATCGCAACAAAATAATCAAAACTACGAGACTGATTTAGAAACACATGATAGACTTAATTCAATTTCAAGCCCAACTCCTATTTTAGAAGAAACTCTAGAACCATTTGCAGTACAAAATGAGACATGTATTGAATTTGTTGTCGATGAATCTCATAACTCAAATGATAGTATGTCAATATTAATTAATAAATCACCTATTCTGAATGAAACTGCTGATCAAGAATGGATACCTGAAAATGATGATAAGCCTGCGAGTGACACTGATATAACAGATGTAGAAAGTGTTGAATCAGGTGGGCAAAATAGTCAGATTTTGGATAACGAGGGAAACAAAAAAGTAAAGAAAAATAGAAAGCGAAAAGCAGATCCTACAGAATGGAATGACATAAAAAACAAAAAAAGAAGAGAATGTGGAGAAGCTTATCAAGGATGGACAAAACATAAAGGAGGAAAAGCGCAAAGAGGTGCAGAAAGAGCAGAAAGAAAACTAGGACCGGCGTGTACTTCTCATCATTGTCAGAAAACACGTGACTGTCAAAAGATTACTCAAGCACAAAGAGAAAGTATTTTTCATTTCTTTTGGAAAAAAATGAATTGGGACCAGAAGAAAATTTATATAGCATCTCATGTATTAAGTGTAACTCCAAAGCGGCGAACTACAGCAGATGGTAATACTTCTAGACGTCAGGCATCACTAACGTATAGATTGAAGATAGATGAGAATATTTTGAAAGTATGCAAAAGAATGTTTCTCTCTACATTAGGTTTGAATGAGTGGATGGTAACAAATTGGGTAAAAGAGTCAAAAAGTGGAATGTCGGAATCTACAAAGGAAAGAAATACAGAACGGCAATTAAGAAAAACAAATAGTAATGCTAACAGAAAAGCTTTAGAAGATTTCTTAGACGCACTTCCAAAATTACCTTCTCATTACTGTAGAAAATCAACCTCAAAACAATACCTAGAACCGACATTCAGGAACTCAATGAGCGAAATATATCATGAGTATGTTAAAAAATGTACTGCTAAGCCTTTGAGTCGGTTTACATTTGATATGGTAGTTAGGGAAAAAAATATAGGGTTTCAACCTCCAAAAAAAGATCGATGTGATTTGTGTATCAGTTATGAGACAGGAAATGCTGATGAAGAAGCATATCGTAATCATATTGCAAAAAAAGAAAGAGCACGTGATGAGAAGAACAAAGACAAAATTGCCGCAGAAGAAGGAAATTGTGACGTTCTTACAATGGACTTGCAAGCTGTTAAAATTTGTCCAAGTTTGAACGCTTCAGCTTTGTATTATAAAACAAAACTGTGTTTACACAATTTTACAGTTTATAACATTAATAATCATCATTGCCGATGCTATTGGTTTGATGAGACTGAAGCCGATTTAACAGCAAATACATTTGCAAGCTGTCTAATCGACTATCTTATGAACACTTTAAGCGGTAGACAGGTATCTGTGGTAATAATTTGGAGTGACGGGTGTACCTACCAAAATAGGAATGCGACTCTTTCAAATGCTCTTCTGTCATTCAGCGTTAGCAAAGGTATAACAATATACCAAAAATATTTAACTAAAGGCCATACCCAAATGGAAGCTGATTCCGTACACGCCACTATTGAGAGGAAAATAAAAAATAAACCTATATATTTACCAAGCGATTACACCCGATTTACTTCTGAAGCACGACGCGATCCCGAACCATATGAAGTCAAAAGCCTTGATTTTACTTTTTGTAGAAATTATGGAGATGACTTGGCTTACCCTTCCATCAGACCCGGAAAATTTGCTGGAGATCCTCAGGTGACAGATATAGTCGAAATAAAATACACTCCTGACGGTATTATATCGGTAAAAACTAATTTTGATGAAGAATTGCAAAACATTCCTAAAAAAAGAGGCAGAAAATCGACTATTAAAGGCATAGAGTCCTTCACACAGTTGCATAAACAGAGAATTCCAATCAAAAAACAGAAATGGTTACATTTGCAGCAATTAAAAGAAGTGATCCCGAAAGACTGTCATTCCTTTTATGACAATTTACCTCAACAATAAGTAGATACTTGATTATCAAGTAGGTATTAAGCTATATTTGAGACTGAACTCATAAAATTATGAGACTGATAAGTATGATTAAGTTTTGTTTCTTAACTAAAGATAGGTTAATATTTGTTTTGTTCAAAGCCTATAGTATATAAGTTTTATATAATAAAAACTAGCTCTAGTTTTTATTACCATTCATAATTTAGTTTAGTAAGTAGTAAATTTAGTACCAAAAACGCTACAAGTATAAAGCCTTAATTTTAGTCTAAAGCCATAAGTTTATTCAATTTCCTACCTTTACCAAAGTTAGTCTAAGCCAAAATATTGGTGAAAAAGTAGTTATTTTGTGATGTTATTTTGTTAAGCTACCAAAGTTCCTAAATGTTATTAATAAGTATTATTTTGTTGAGTAATGTACCTCAAAGACTTTTAAATAAGTACTAGATAGATTTCAAGTGTCATGTTAGTATTAAGTATACTACTTTCCAAGTAAAACTACGTACTTCCAAAGATTTTGCTATATTTGAGACTGAACTAATAAAATTATGAGACTGATAAGTATGATTAAGTTTTGTTTCTTAACTAAAGATAGGTTAATATTTGTTTTGTTCAAAGCCTATAGTATATAAGTTTTATATAATAAAAACTAGCTCTAGTTTTTATTACCATTCATAATTTAGTTTAGTAAGTAGTAAATTTAGTACCAAAAACGCTACAAGTATAAAGCCTTAATTTTAGTCTAAAGCCATAAGTTTATTCAATTTCCTACCTTTACCAAAGTTAGTCTAAGCCAAAATATTGGTGAAAAAGTAGTTATTTTTGTGATGTTATTTTGTTAAGCTACCAAAGTTCCTAAATGTTATTAATAAGTATTATTTTGTTGAGTAATGTACCTCAAAGACTTTTAAATAAGTACTAGATAGATTTCAAGTGCCATGTTAGTATTAAGTATACTACTTTCCAAGTAAAACAACGTACTTCCAAATATTTTATAAAAAGTCTTTTAGATTTTAAGTTCAAAGTGAGATTATGTAAGATATTAATAATAATAAAACAGCATTTGTATGAATAAGAGGGGTTTTATTTGATAGTTTTTAAACAATTTTGTATTAGTGAGTCCACGTAAGTGACGTCTAATAATCAGAGACATAGTAGTGTTATCTCGTAACTACAAATTCATAATTTCGAATATAAAAATATTACTTTTTTGATTATTCTTAATAAAGTAAATAGTATTTCAAATCGAAATGAGTAAAATATATAAAGATTTGCAGGAAACTTAAGCAAGGAAGCTGTTTTTTGTCTCTCCTGTAAAGTTCGTCAATCTACATATACGAGGTGTCACATCTAGACCGACGATATGTTATTTGATATCATCGCGAATTGTGAACCGATTATCAAAATTCTTTTTTTTTTATTTGAAAGGGTATGATTGCGAGGTGGTCCCATATTCACCAAGTCAGGGTCTGGTGAGGGGATCCCAGAAAAATCGATGGAAACCCTTATATTTGCCCTGTTGTCAGCTGAAGTCGGTTTTTATTTTTTCTTAAAAATCATTATGTTTTATTTTATATATGAGAGGATGGCAAACGAGCATGTGGGTCACCCGATGGAAAGTAATCACCACCGCCAATAAGCAAAACCAAGGGGTCGCCGATCCGTTGCCAGCCTATACTCCTTCATTTCTTTCTTTCTGATGGCCTCACGCACTTACAGGAACACAACAACCCTCAAGGGAATTGTTATTTGGCTGCGGTATTCTGCGAGGTGGAGGTACTACCCCAGTCGAGCAGCTTAAAAAAGACGCTATGCCCTACCTCTCTTTTAGCCAGAGCCTCGTTTGTCAGTCAGCAGGGTGCACCACGTGCAGGTAACGTTGGCTTTGGTTCAAAGATATTAATGAATCATTACACCCCAAACACCATCTGACCACAAGAGTTATATCTCTGGGGAAGTGGTTTGGGGTTTAAGTCGTTCATCAACATCTTTGAAATAAAGCCAACCTGACTTGCACGTGGTGCACCCTGCTGACTGACACACTAGGCAAGGGCGAAAAGAGAGGTATGTAAACTGCCCGACTGGAGAAGTAGCTCCGCCTCACGGAATACCAAATAACAATTCCCTTGAGGGTCGCTGTGTTCCTGCAAGTATGTGACATCACAAGATACTGTGTTGGCAATGGGGATGGCGGCGCGCGAGCGATATTTCATGTTGCAATAATATAGCTATGATAACCGCTTCGCACCAAGCGGGCTGTATGCTTGTCTGCCATAACTTGACATAACTTCGAAAATATCACCCGTATTGACGGCCGTAATCAGGTCACAATTTCACAAAAATCTTTTTGTACATAAATATTACGAACCTCGAGCTTATTACATTAAGGTTTCTGGACTAATAGCGAAACAAAAAATCATTACTGATACAGACTTTGCGTCGTCCCGTCGCAAATTAGATTTCGACCTGAATTGACAACGTATTTGCCGGTCATCCTAATAGAGGAAGAACCCAGGGCCGCCAGACGTCACTTATTTTCTGATGAATAAAATATGCATGATTAAATAGTGTTAGGGTGTACTACGATTGTATGGCTACCTGCTACCTTGGCCAGACGGCCGTGCTCCAGGTATCAGGTAATCAACGTACGTAAAATCACTACTCACCTCAATTAAATTCTGATAGTCAGCTATCAGAATTTAATTGAGGTGAGAGTGTTTGGTAGTGATTTTACGTACGATTTTAAAAATCAGTTTTTACGTTAAATCTGACACGTTACATTTATGTTACACATTATCGTTAAAAATCCCAGACACTTCCGGTCGGTAGTATTACCTTACAGACTAATTCGCGTGCAGCGACCTGCCTCCTTGGTACGGAGGCAGGTCGCTGCACGCGCCAGGGGCGCTGAGTCCGTGGGTGCTCGGGGGCTCGAGCACCCATGAGAAAAAAACAGTGGGTCCCGAGCACCCCTGAGAATAGATATCAAGGAACAGATCAGTAATCGCCTTTTAGGGATGGGCATTTTTTCATTACCCGTTTAGCGCAGTGGTTCTAAACCACTGCCGGTTGAGACGCAAGGGTCGCCGGTTCGATTCTCGCACCAACACAAATGTTTGTTGATGGAACAGATATTTGAGTTGGATCTGGGTGTTTGTGGGTTTCGCCACTTTTTCGAGTCATCATATGAGCATGAGCACCCATGAGGTTTTCTAAAAGCCGGCGCCCCTGGTACCAACTCCTTACCTCCGTACCCCCGGACCGCGGCACGCGAAACGTTAAAGCGTCTGTAAGGTAATACTGCCGACCATAAGAGTTTGGGAGTATCGATTACTGATTTTTAACGATATTGTGTAACATATATGTAAAAATCTTGTATCAGGTTTAATTGAGGTGAGTTAAGTGTTTACGTACCTTGATTACCTGATACCTGGAGAACGGCCGTCTGGCCAAGGTAGCAAGCAGGTAGTCATACGATCTTAGTACACCCTAGCACTTACTCAATCATGGCCATTTCGTTCAACAGAAAATAAGTAACGTCTGGCAGCTCAGGGGATCTTGGATTATAAATACCTACAACAAAAATTCAAGATTTTGTGTACATTAATAGTTACGACGCTTGATTATTAAAATTTGTGTTAATTGCATGCATATAAAGTATTATTATTACCAATATACTGAAAATAGGTGTCAAAAACGGACCTCAGAAATGCTAAACATACCTAGTTCTACTCATCCGTAGAATAAAGACAGACGCTCGCGACATAAAATATCGCTCGCGCGCCGTCACCCCCGCTGCCAACGCAGTATCTCCTTCCTTCCTGGTGACATCACTCACTCGCAGGAACACAACAACCCTCAAGGGAATTGTTATTTGGCTGCGGTATTCTGTGAGGTGGAGGTACATTCCCCAGTCGGGTAGCTTACAATTACGCTCCCTACCTCTCTTTTCGCCAGAGCTTCGTTTGTCAGTCAGCAGGGTGCACCGCGTGCAGGTGAAGTTGGCTTTGGATCAAAGATGTTATGAACCACTTACACCCCACATACATATATACAGATCGGACTTTATTCTACGGATATTGTTGGTAGTTCTCTTTTGTGCGTTTTAATGAGGAGCTAATATCAGATTGAACGTTATTTGATTCTAAATATCGAACGATAATAAAAGACAAATCTAAAAACGTATGTCTGAAGAATTCATATTCCATAACTTGTCTACTTAACTTACAAAGTCTTTGTTCCATTATCTTATCAGATTTTGTTCCATGGATGAGTCGAGTTAGTTTTATTGCTATATTTGTCATGGTTCTTGGAAGCAAATTTGCAAATGACTCCTGAGATCGCATTATTCATACATAATTATTTGTTGTATTTTATTCTGTGGTATTATGGTTGAATCTGTAGTATCCCTACTTATATTGTAAACTAGCTGACTCGCGCAATTTCGTCTGCGTGTGACAGAGCGTTGAGATTGAAGCGTAAGGTTACCACTTGAATGTTATAGTGAGCCAATCTTAAAAGATAGACATAATGCTATTACGGATTTATTTTAGAACTTTTTAAGATTAATAATTCCGTCGTATATAATTGTCGCGTAACTTAAACCGTTTACGCAGCGCACGCAATGGAAGCTACCCACTGACCCATATTCTCAAAGGTTCCTATTAGGAAAGACACACATTTTATTTAAAAAAAGCGACCTTTATAATTCTTGAAGTTATTTACATATATTTAATCCAGACATTATATTATGTATATATTTTTATTGTGTTTCTTAACATTCAAAGAAATCTGTAATGTGGCCGTAACCGTAACTGGTGAGGGTCGGGAAACGGGTAACACTATCCTATTTTAGGGTTGCCAAAACCAAATATCAAAAACAAGTATTTGAATTTGGAAAAACCAGGCAATTCAATTAAAAAATAGGACTAGGTACCTAAATGTTGAAGATACCTAGTTAAATATTCAATGATAATAATAAATCAATGAAAATAAAATTATTATTTAATTACCTTCAGAGTTTTATATGAATGGCCACCAAGGCAACGTACCCATACTACGTGAGCCGTTCTGGGGGGAGGAGGTCTCCAAAAATACCACGCTTGGTCACAGGGACAACGGAGAAATACGAGCCAAATTATAATTTTATAACTTTCTGCAAAATATAAGAGTTTAAATTATATTTATAAATTACTACCAGGGGTACCAGGGGGTAAAAATTGAAAAAAAATCGGCTCGTAGTATGGGTACTACGATGGTAATAAAAGTACTAAAAGTACTTTGGGGCACCCAAAGTACTTTTAGCACTTTTATTATTGTGAATAAATTCAGGTAGTTACCTTGGTGTAAAATGTATTAACTTTAACTTTTATCAATCAGGACGCTTTAAAAGACCAGGACGCGGCCACCGCTTAAAAACTATCCAGGACACCCGAGGACACTCCAAAAAGAACATGTCCTGGGAAAACAGGACGATTGGCAACCCTACCTTATTATATAATTAAAGCGTGTATTATTCATAATTAAAGGTATGGTGGATGTCACTGCACTTATGACCCTTGACTGTACAAGCTAAACATTTATGTAAAAAAAAGCTAAGCTTATAGGTAACAAAAATGTAAAAAAATGTATTTAAAAATTGCCCCCGTCTAGGCCGGGGCGGGGCGTCAGTAGGTACCTATAAGTAATTAATAAAAAGTAATAAAAACAACTGCAAACGATAGACAAACCCTAGGTACAGTATAGATAGGTATTACCTATTACCTACTGAGGAGAACGCACCTTTTGTTTTTTTTTTTGTTATTTGGTATGGAATCCTAACACAATGTAGGTTCCTAATTCCAAGAACCGAACAAATATTACGGTTAGATAGGTATTACAGAGTCTGTTGTATTTACACACACGTTTTAGTTTAATGTTATACAAAAAAATATTCAATTTAGGTACGTACCTAATCGATTTTTTGTTATCACGTAGGTACTTATCATCTATATCGCTATAACTAACTACATAGTACATTACCTACTATGAAATGGCTATCTTTAATTCATTCAGCTGATTGATAGTAAAATCCGGTCATCAGAAATAAAAACTTGCTTACATACCTGTTTATAACTGAATCCGATAACGACTCCGGGTCCAAAATTTGTTGTTCACCGTGTACTATCAATGGTACACATCATTTTATGAGCAATACGCACACTCGTACAATAAAAACAGATTTTCTTGTTCAAAGATGAATCACCAAGAATGCACTTTGTTACACTTCTAAATTATCACACAAAAACACTAAATACACATATTTACAACACAATTTCGACATTAATTCGAGTTTCGTTTCGATTTTTAAACATTTCTCGACAGTATTCGACGCACCACAAAAGTTTTCGACGTTGAAAACACGCGACGCGGTATGACTTCGTAAAACCCAGCGAATGACTGGTCGTCTCGTCGAGAACACAAGTATAACCTTACAAAATCAAAGAAACCCACGCTGTTGAGCGTACGAAACAAACTGTTGCGCTCCCCAACTTAGCAAGGTTGCCGCGGCGAAAACCATAAACAGTAGAAAAACTTTGTATACTGTTGTGTAGCGATACGATACACAGTTAATACATTTGTTTTGGGTTCACATGTTAAAATATAGCACTGTGCGTGTTTAAAACTTAGTTTTAAACATCAATAAACTCATTTGTTTTCGTTGTAGTCACGGTTCTCCGTGGCTACATGCAATAACTCAACGTGAACTTAGCAACCAAATCGTACTTTGCTTTTCGCCTTTTGCACGAAAGTATAGCTAACTTCAAACCGGTCGCGTCGCAATAGGGAGGGGACACTACCTGGGATTCGTGACGTGAACTTCTAAAAAAAAAAATGTTAACGTTAACGGTTATGTTCTTTTTTTAAACAGGTGAACTTGGAACTAAACTTGATGAAATTATTCATAATGGATGGCAGACACGACTGAGTGAGTTCAACTTTTACGCTTCGAAAAGTTAGCACATTTCATCTCTCGGTGCCCTCGGTTGTCAGTGACGATTAAAATTATGTGGTTTATTTTTCTTTTCTGTAAAATAAAATGTGAAACAAAGGAAATTACATAGCTGTTAGGTATTTGGTTTACAAATACGTAGGTATTTGGTTTACAAATGCATAGTTTACGAGTACATACATATATCTTAGGTTTAGGTATATCTTACTCGACGTTAAATTGTATTGTAAGTAGATAAAAAAAACTTACTGTTTTGTTGTTAAGTTATTTAGGTTCAAATTACATTATGAACTTAATCTATCTTATCAGTAGGTTGTCTGAAACAATTCAACGATTATCAAATAATCAAAGTAGGCCTAGACAAAAAGATAAATTAATATTGAAGCAATTTTACCCTTTTTGCTAATATGACTGAATTCTTAAGTATATCTTATAGTACCCACTCCCATAATATTATAGAGTATAATATCTAGATTTAAGTATGTGTAGATATTTTTTTTTACAATTACATTATATACATATATATCAAAATACATATACATATATTCGTGAAAACCGGGAATGTGTTTAATTACTTGAAAATATGTCATCGCTTCACTAAATCACGTACTCAGACCAGGGATTGAATAACCGAAAAAATTTGGATATATCGGTTAAAGGTATGACGTCATACCTTTAAATTTCGATACCTTAAAGTAAAGGTATCTTAATAATTTCGGTATTGTAATATTCCGGTATCGTTATTTTTTTAGATATCTAAATTATAAAATAAAGGTTTTAAATTTCGATACCTTAAAGTAAAGGTATCTTAATAATTTCGGTATTGTAATATTCCGGTATCGTTTTTTTTTAGGTATCCAAATTATAAAATAAAGGTTTTCTTTCCACAATGTCGGCCGCATTGGTAGGTAACTTGATAGATACCTACGTCGCGTCGTTGTCGCATCATTTTTTCGGTACCGAAATGGTTTTGGTTAAGGTACTGGTAATATAAAGGTATAATGGTACCGTAAAAAAATAAAGGTATTCTTCTTGTTTTACCGGTATCGTAACCACAATTCTCAACCATTTTGGCTCTACCTTTAAATCAAAACGATATCGTAATTTTATACCAGTACCATACCCTTATACCTTTACCGCTTTCAATCCCTGACTCAGACAGTACAAGTAGGTACACAAGGTATTCGTAAAGAAAGCTATTAAAAATATTTTACTAACATACTAGGTACTGGAGCAACCAGTATTTTCAACATTGCAAGCATTAGTACACAAAATTATACAGCGTTTTGAGCTACTAATTTGCATACCTATGCATTTGAATGGCATGAATTTTCAGTGAATATAATGTTTTCTCATGGAAAACAGAATGTAATATGAATAACTTGCATATAATATTAATTTATTCTTAGACAATCTGCAAATATGTAAAAAAACATATAGATATGTTTGACGATGATTTATATATATAGGTATACTAGCTGGCCCGGCGAACTTCGTATCGCCTTTAAGTATTTTTACGTAAATTTTTCCAATTTTTTAATTGTTATTCAGCTATACGGGGCGGAAACAAATCCAACAAATCAAAGATCAATTAATATCAAATCTTTTAATATTACACCAGTATAGGCTCGTTATGTCCTATTTCTCTTTCACCAAAGCCCCTTTTGCTAGCCGGTGGGATGCACCATGTGCAAGTGAGGTTGGTTTTGGCTTTAGAGATACTACTGAGCCACACTCAATCCAAAATAACTTTATGTTGATGACAATTATAAGCTTATGCTTCTGTTTCATAATTGAGTTAAAAACTATCCCATATCTCAAGTTGGATCAAACTGCACACGTGTGCACAATTTGATTTAAATCGGTTCAGTAGTTTCGGATTCCATCGCGGACAAACAGCGTGACACGAAATTTTTATATATTAAGATTAAGATTACCCTACCAAATTACTTAACACCGCCATTTGTTATAATAGTAGAAATGGTACTCAAAGATAATTATGAATAAATAATTTGCAGAAAAATAATAATGTATAAATCGAGTTAAAAACTATCCTATATCTCAAGTTGGATCAAACTGCACACGTGTGCAAAATTTAATTTAAATCGGTTCAGTTGTTTTGGATTCCATCGCGTACAAACAACGTGACACGAAATTTTTATATATTAAGATTAAGATTACCCTACCAAATTACTTTACACCGCCATTTGTTATAATAGTAGATATGGTACTCAAAGATAATTATGAATAAATAAGTTGCAAAAAAATAATAATGCTAGTATAAATCGAGTTAAAAACTATCCTATATCTCAAGTTGGGTCAAACTGCACACGTGTGCAAAATTTGATTTAAATCGGTTCAGTAGTTTTGGATTCTTAGTTTTGGAGAAATTTTTATATATTAAGAAGATAAGTATTTAAAAATTCAAATAATATGATGATTTAAAAATTACCAAAATTGAGACCATAATGATACAATGATGTCCATTGTCATGCAGTTCTAAAACCGAAGAGCCATTTATAGACATCCTATTCTGACATAAATCTTTAGAACGTATTAGCCCGGTTACATCAATCTTAATGTTGTATTACGACGCACTACATTTTTTTTAAAGATTTTTGGCGGGAACTTGTTGAGCTCGGTTGTGCTTTTAAACAAATTTTCGTAGTTTACTTAATGCATAACATTCATTCATATTAGAGATAGTGTATTATGAATCTTTCATTAAAAGTCATTCCAAGAAGTCTTGCAAAACAGATTCCTGGCGATATTTTTCGGCATGACATGACCTTGAAGCCGAAGTTTGAAGTAAGATGAGATAAGTTATAGAAATAATACAAAGACGGGCTCAAAAGGACATCGATTGCACAGCCGGAAAGCTATTTGATAAAGCAATTTTTTTTATAGTAAATAAATATCAGTATCACAGTTTCTGCTTGTGTTAAAATAACTAAGTAAATGTAACACTAGACACTTGATGTTGTGATCTTGTTGCATTTGTGTCAAACTTCAGTGGTTTGTAAAATGTGTCAATATTGGTTATGTATGTCTAATGTTTTTGTAAACTGGTGTAACAAATAAAACAAATATATATAATTTGAGTAGTTTTAGGTCTCTTTCATTTATGCTGGGTTATAGGTATGTACTTTATAATACTGTAACTGAATTTAATACAGTCTCATAATAATATTCATTGAAAATGAACGTACGTATAAAGGTATTCACAATATTCCCTAAAGCATAGTACAAATATATTGTACTATGCCTAAAGCATAACGTCTTACCTCGCAGGCTCGCAACGCAAGGTACCTGCTTCGTTATACCAATGGCGAAAGAAACTAAGTATAAACATACATAGACTGCTAAAATCATTAACTGTAGATAAAAATATCCTCCTTATTGTATAATAATCTAAAATTAAATACTCATATCATCTCTCCTTTTGTTCTGTACAATAACATTTGAAATTTATAAATCATAATATAGGTACATAGTGATTCAGTATAGTATTATTGTATTTTCTCTCTTACATTATAAATATTATAATAGAGCGAGGTAACTGGACGAAATGTTACATTATTCCGTCTACCTCAAATAAAGCAACATTTTGTGTTTTGTTTAGAAGATGCTATTATAATACTTCACTGATTTATATAGTATGGAGAGTAGAGTAAAAAGCTTTAAGGAGACGTCTTACGCCAACACAATCCTGTAGAGGCAAAATGACATGAGTCGCTTGCGAGGAAATGTCTCAAGCCGGCTTCAGCATGTGGAGCCGGCAAACAACGCAAATAACAGACATAATTAAAACTACAGTAACTCAAACTGTGTATTTCTAATGCCACTGCCCTATCCAGAGTTGGTGTTTGTATTTGCCCGTTTGTTTTTGTGTTCGCCAGTGATCGACGAACACGAGGTGTTCTGCGTTTACGGCAAATGCCAAATGAAATGAGATGAACTGAGATGAAATGAGTTGAACTGAGATGAAATGAGTTCAACTGAGATGAAATGAGACGAGATGTGATGATATAAGATTAGTCGAGATGGAATGAGACGAGATGATAATGAAATGAGATGAGATGCGATGAAATAAGATGAGATGAGATGAAATGGAATGAGAGAGATGAAACCAGATAAAATGAGATGTAATGAAATGAAATGAAATTCTGTATTTGCACATTTGAATTTGCTAACTTGAAGATAGGTACCATAATAACAAACGCTTTTCTAAAAAAATTAGGGAAACATGCAATATCAATCGACAAAACAGCATTTTAAACATGAAATTAGAATTAGACTGATTTAAAAATATTTATATACACTTGACACATAATAATAACATGAAATATCGTACAGTAAGCTAATGTTTTTATTAGCGTACCCACACTGTAAGTATTATTCCATTAAACTTACGCTATCACGGGTGTACCGTCGGGAAACGGCTAGTAAAAAATAAATAAAAATAATTTATTTACATATTATGTTACGAAAAATATGGTTACTGTTACTTATACTGTACACTAAACCCTTCACTTCGACATTGACGTCTACCGTCCCCTTAAGCCCCTTGTAAGCGTAAAAGCGCCACTTTGGAGTCTAAAAGGGCTTTAACTCTTTATCTGAACTATACATAACATATTTTTCTCGCCTGTATATTTCATTCTTTTCAATTCTATAGTTGCAATAATGTAGAGGTCAAGTGATCACTGTAGGAACAGGGAATTGTCTATGGTATCATCTGATAGACTAAAATGACATGTTTACCTGGGTTGCCATCTCTAAATGCTAGTAACCAGCACAAGAAGAGTGAAAACTCCGGATTTTGAATCTTAAAACCCGGACATGTCATCAGTGTTTTTAGTACTAGACTAGTACTATTTTTTATTCTTTGACAAGACGGTTATTCGCTGTATGGAGCGGGGGCGGTGGTGATTTAAAACTTTTAACCCTGGACTACAAAATGAAATCCCGCCCGGACGCTTCCCGGACGTCCGCAAAACTAGGATTAATCCGGGGAAATCAGGACGGATGACAATCCTATGTTTAGATACAACTACGTTAGTACTATTACTTATACTGTGATACAACTGAAGTATTATTACTGTCTGTCTGTGTCTGTGGAAATCGAAATCATGCTACATAAATAAATACGAACGTAAACTCATTAATAGAATATTGATATTGTCGCGTTTTTCGCATCAATAGGCTTGTATCCCATTTTTTTTTTCGATTTGTTATTTAAAGAAGTCACAATAATATAAATATAGGTGAAATAATTACTTCGATTGCATAAAAACTTCTCGAAATATGATAACTTGAAGATCACAATTTTGGACTATCCCGAAAACGCTCCATACAAAAGGCCACCACGTTATGACGTCACACCGTGCTATTTTATATGCATTAAATCAGAAATTTGTACGACAGCTATGTGAAATATTGCGTTTATGTAGCCAGTGCCGTAACAAAAGTTATAGTATTTTTTATTGTTTCTACAATGGTAATATTTATTTTTTATAATTTCATACCTTTAAAATGGACTTTCCCACCAAACTTTGACCGAACATAAAACACGTCGTAGATAAGTTATTAAAATTTTAAGATCGCAGATCGTTCTAGTTTTATGTATTTTACGTTAATGATAGAGAGTTTTTATAATTTTGTGACATGGGCAACAAGCCTATTATTTAAATGTTGCAAGGATTACGATTGATTTAAATATACTACACTACATTTTTGAATTAATTTGCTTTGTTGTTGTTACTAAATACTACATCATCATCATAATCATCAGGTCATTTTAGTCTCCACTACAGGAGCACGACCCTCTCTCGTCCGTCACCGACAGGAGGATTTGGCTTACACTCCCCACGCTGGCCAGACGGGTTGAGGAGGCCTGATCGATGTTTGATAATGTATTTCCCTTAGTCGCCTTGTACGACATCCACGGGAAGAGACGGAGTGATTCTATTCTAGTCTGTAGGAAACCACACGGCCAGATGGCCATGGCAAAAAACGGAACCCTTATAGATTTGTCATGATGTTGTCATTTTTTCCGAAACTATAAGAACTATAGTGTTGCAACTTGGTAAGTAGATGTATTCTGTGAACCGCATTAAGATTTTCCCACAAAAATAGAAAAAAAAAAACAATAAATTTTGGGGGTGCCCTATACTTATAACTGAAACTCAAAATTATTTTTTTCATCAAACCCATACGTAACCTATGGTATCTATGGATAGGTCTTCAAAAATGATATTGAAGTTTCTAATTTCATTTTTTTTTAAACTGAATAGTTTGCGCGTGAGACACTTCCAAATAATGGTGGTAAAATGTGTTGAAGCGCCAGATACAGGAAAAAATAAAAAATAACATATTTTTTATTTTTTCCTGTATCGTAAAAATTTATAATTTTCATCACAACTTCTTTTAGTCTCTATATCCACAAAATAAAAAAACAGAAGTCTAGTTTGTAAGTTACTTATTTTATCAAGGTATGATTTAAAAGTGCATCTATATGCAGACAAACCGTAGCTAAACAACATGACCCTTAATTTATTACATGCTAATATGGGTTTTTCAGCCTAGGTTTCGATATATTAATCCTAGATATTAAATTTTTCTTACGAGTGTCATATGATGCTCAGATGGCGTTCTGTCCCCTTACCACCATCTCTTATTGTTACTCATATTTTATATTATTAATATAATAATAATTATTAAAAATATAATTTTATTAAATATAATAATAATTATAGAATAAGCATTATATTCAGTTATTGAATCGCAATAAGAGTTGGTGGTAAGCCCCCAGGTATCCTCATACCTACGTGGGGGAGTTTACAATTAGTTTTGCCAACATCAATCAATAAACCATTATCATTTTTTTTATATGAGGGGGGGGGGGGGGGGGCGAGCATATGGGTCACCTGAAGGAAAGCAATTATCACCGCCGATAGAAATATTGAGGGAAATATTGACTCTGTTCTTGAAGGCCCTCATGTAGTATTTATTTGGGAATACTGCTGAGGGAAGTTTGTGGTAGAAAATATCGTAATACCATTTTAATACATTATCAAGATCACTCTGTATGTATATATTTTAATATATTTACAAGGTTTCTGTCAGCGTACATCACCTCACCTGACCTTGTTATTTTCACATGAGTGAGTAAGGTCACATACATCACAGATAATATATATATACTTACTAGTACTTACTATACTTACTAGTAATTATTAAAGTAATCCATCAGAAAACTCCTGAACAAATAATTATCTCCTATAAAACTCCTGAAAATATATTTTTATATAAAGATTCTAACACTACTAATATAGTTAGAAGTGAAAATTCTTACTAATATGTACAAATAATGTTACTAACACTATATGAGCCATGCTTGAAGTAAGGTATGTATTTATATTTATTAAATAATGAAATGAAAGCGAAGTAACGCACTAGTGTTTTTCAGAAGTTTCAAAACCTATTTTATGTAAGGATAAAACTTAATTAATTATTTGTAATATGTTTTTTTGTAAAGCGTATTGTAATTGGGGTGTAACTGGTTTATCAATATCTTTAAAACAAAGCCAACTTCACCTGCACGCGGTGCACCCTGCTGAATGACAAACGAAGCTCTGGCGAAAAGAGAGGTAGGGAGCGTAATTGTACGCCAAATAACAACTCCCTTGAGGGTGAGTGAGGTCACCAGAAAGGAAGGAGATGCTGCGTTGGCAGCAGAGGTGGTGGCGCGCGAGCAATATTTTATGTTGTGAGCGTTAATATGGCTACGGTAACCGCTTCACATCAGGCGGGCCGTATGCTTGTCTGCCACCAAACGTAGTATAAAAAAAATATTATTTTCTATTAGAATGGGATGAGACAAATCAGACAAATTAAATTAATTCATTCATGAAAATTGCGATGTGTAAATAGTTAATATGAATAATTACGCAATGAACTGAGGCAGGAAATTGGAGAATTATATTCTGTTAATTCGCCTGTTCCGCGATATATGATATTTGGTGTTACGTGTTACATTCATTATTCACGCTATTTCATATTATTCACGTTACTAGCAATACGTCGTTTGCGGGGAAAAATGTAGCGAATTTATTAGATGAAATGCACAATCAGTGGTTTGCTGAAATATTCATATTTACAGGATTAATTGAATTGTAAAGAAGATTAAAGCAGCACACTAGTGCAGCCAATGAAAAATCTCTCCATCAAGAATACAATAAAGTATGCTTAGGTCACAAACCATCTTAAGGCAATTTTTTTTGACGAGATAACGTATTATAAATCGATGAACGCTGGCTGCACGCACGAAAAAGCATGACTCATTGTCACGTTCCGCCTGAGCCGAGCGTGCAAGCGCGAGCAAATGCAAGAGTGCGGAACAAGCGATAGAGAGGCACGATTGGCCGACGTTTTGTTATGACGTTATCACGAGGGTTATCACTTATCGTTCGTAAACCGACTTTACAGACAAACATTTTTTTTATATGCAGGCCAAGTCCAATGAATGGTACCAATAAATAAATAAATATTTCTGGACAATTTACACAGCGCCATCTAGTCCCAAATTAAGCGCAAAGCTTGTGTTATGGGTACCAGACAACTGATAAATGTACCTAAATACATTTTTTTTTGTAAATACATACTTATAATCTTAGATTAAAACAAAAAGAGGGAGATATGGCACACGCGTACCGCGCACGGTCGTACAAAAATGAGTCCAATGGACCTGCTAGGTTCAGTCTCCAACAGAATAGCGACTTGTTCTTACGTGCATAATTGTAAGGATTAAAAAAAAAATTAGTGAGAAAGAGCGGTAAAAATGCCTTCCTGTACATTTATTCAGTGCACAAACTACTCAAGGCGCAAAAACAAGACACATGGAATAACGTTTCACGCGTAAGTACACCAAACAATAATTTTCAATTAGATTCTAATTAGAAAATACTCATCCAGACATTTTTGAGTGAGCGAGATAAAAACTACGGGAAACGTGCGGGAGCGACACGTTCAACTGCACGATTACGAACTAGACGTTATGTCATGTAAGGTCAGCATAATAATAATCATAGATAATCTTTTTATTTCATAAATCATAGATCTTTTTATTTTCATAATTAAATTCAATTTCATGAATTATAGGTAGATATTAGGTAGATATTTTGTTTGATAGTACGAATTCCGAAATACGAATGTGTGAATAACTATTGCCATAAATATTTACGCTAATCATAAGGCTATAACAACAAATCATTTGGACTACGATTTTCATAAAATTGTGTAATTTAGTAACAATTTGGTTGAAAATGTTATCTTTAAAAAAATGTCTATTATGTGTCAAGACAGAAGCTAGGGAAGAGACTCTTCTTCGAAATTTTATGAAAATCGTTGTCAACAAATGATTTGTTGCTACATTTTTTTTTAATATTACTAGTGTTTGTCGTAAACAATCATCGATCGCACTCAAGTTTGAAGGCAAATGATATGCCGTGGACAAGTTCTGTGCACTAGCGTTATTCGTACATTCGTATGCCTCAATTCAGTATCGTAGCCTTAAATAACGAAATCCTTATTTACAGATTTCCGCCAAATGAATTGTGCAAGCATAAATGGATAAAAGTTGTACGACAACAGAGACGTGAAGATGATTGGACACCCACAAAACATAGTAGAGTGTGTTCAATGCATTTCAAATAAATGACATTTAAAAAAATTGATTATCAGGTAGACATTGACTCCCCTCCCGTATATTTAGTTCTAACCGAGCGGGCTTTTTTTCTAATACTTACATTTTTAAACACATGATATCTTTCGAATGGAATGTCCGAATCATAGATTAACAATTGGTCGCCGCTCCACTTTGACTAGATACCGCGGCGCACTTGTAAAATGCGGCAACAAATACTACGCCGAACTCGGCGTACCCGAGCCTGTCTCGATGCAAATAGTGTGTAAATGTGTGTTATTTGAGTTATTTTTTTATATGATTAGAGTTATAGTAAGGATCCCTAATCTTTTCTAGCAATAAATATGTTACTCAGGGTAAATGTAGTTTTCCAATGGTGAAAGACTTTTTTAAATCGGCACAGTAGTTTTTGAGCTTATTCATTACAAACATACACACAAAAATACAAATCTTTCCTATTGATAATAGTAGTGTAGGTGTAGAATGTAGATAGGGTCTTCCTCTTCTTTTCCCCTTCCCACTTTATATGGGGTCGGCTCATCAGAATGTAGATAACCCATAAAAATGCATGGACGCTTTAGCTCAATCGATTTTGGCTCCTTTAAACACCTCCAAACATAAATATGAATTTGTGGTCAGTATCATTCTAATAAAGTATCGCTCTAATGCATTTTCGGGGTGTAAGTGGTTCATCAACATCTTTGAACCAAAGCCAACTTCACCTGCACGCGGTGCACCCTGCTGACTGACAAACGAAGCTCTGGCGAAAAGAGAGGTAGGGAGCGTAATTGCAAGCTACCCGACTGGGGAATGTACCTCCACCTCACAGAATACCGCAGCCAAATAACGGTTCCCTTGAGGGCTGTTGTGTTCCTGCGAGTGAGTGAGGTCACCAGAAAGGAAGGAGATGCTGCGATGGCAGCGGGGGTGGCGGCGCGCGAGCGATATTTTATGTTGCGAGCGTTAATATGGCTACGGTAACCGCTTCACATCAGGCGGGCCGTATGCTTGTCTGCCACCCAACGTAGTATAAAAAAAAAAAAAAAAAAAAAAATACGATCTATTATATTAAAATTTAATATTCTTCCCATTAGTTCAAAAATTCTATATTGTTTTAGCTGGGGTTGTCCATGCACTTTTACGGCCCGTTGTATAACTATAATATTTTTGTAAAATTTTGTTACTTAATGTTAAAACTTTTTCTAAAACTCATAATTAAGTTAAAAAAAGTGAATTAATAGAAATAAAGGATAGTGAGAGTGTAATAATGATTTTTTCTCAAACATGCATGAAAATGTTGTCATTATTGTTAATAAAACCGTTTAAAAAAGGACACGCTAAGTAGCGAATAAATCCATTGCAAGTGCGATTTTTAATATTACAACGTTTTTTTGGAACATTACAACGCGCCGGAAATGTTGTACGAAATAATGTACTATTATTTCTGTTAATTTATTTGCAGACCGTACCTCACCATATTTTCGGTAGAACCCGGAAAGTGCCGGCGCATATCGGTGACTATCGCTGTCTCGTTTGCGCTTGCGCCTGAGTATACTTCTTTCTATCCCTTCTGTTGATTGCATGCGCACACGACAGTGGGGTGTAGTTGTGGGGATATATGTTTGCGTGTAGTTGTGACTGTGCCAGTTGTCAAATTCGCGAAGTAAGAACATACCGTATCTTCCTCTTTTTGTTTTAATCTAAGCTTATAATACATAGAAAACACCCAGACCAAGGCAAACATACATGTTCATGCACACAAATGTTAGTTAGTCTTGTGCGGGAATCGAACCCGCGACCTCAGAGTCAAAGTGGCCATTGCTAACCATTCGACCACCAAGCTCAATGGACGACTAGGGCTCTACCGACTAAGCGGAAGCCAGTTCCCATCGGATTTTTTTATTGCGCAAATAAAACATCAGCTTTGGCTTATGGTAAATGTATGTAGCTTCGCTGGTAGAAACTCTGGAGATCTACCGACGAAGCTGAAGATGTTTGTCAATGACTTTAACCTAAGAGCAATTTTTGGAATAAAAAAATCGATCGGCTTTGACTTCAGCGGAAGGGGCACAGAGGCCCTACCGCCGACGCTAAAACCGATTGCCAACGAATATTTTGATTCGAATAAAGTTGATTTAAAGAAAAAATTAAACAGACTTCAGTTGGCGAGCGCAGCTTTTGGTGGAATACCCCGGCAGACGCTGTCTTCCGGGAGAAAAGTTATCGCGTGACACAAGATTCCTTAGTCGCTTTGTACGACATCCAGCGCAGAGCAATGGAGTGGCACAATTTTATTCTGCCGGCTACCATAGGGCAAATTTAAGGGTTTCCCTCGATTTTTCTGGGATTCCATCATCAGACCCTGACTTGGGGAAAATGAAACCACCTCGCAATTACCCTTTCAAATAAAAAAAATAATTTGACCATACGTGCTTATAAATACGTTCCTTAGTCGCCTTGTACGACATCCAGCGCAGAGCAATGGAGTGGCACAATTTTATTCTGCCGGCTACCATAGGGCAAATTTAAGGGTTTCCCTCGATTTTTCTGGGATTCCATCATCAGACCCTGACTTGGGGAAAATGAAACCACCTCGCAATTACCCTTTCAAATAAAAAAAATAATTTGACCATACGTGCTTATAAAATTTAAGGGTTTCCCTTGATTTCCCTGGCATCCCATCATCAGATCCTGACTTGGTGAATATGGGACCACCTTGCAATCATACCCTTTCAAATAAAAAAATAATTATGAAAATCGGTTCACAATTCGCAAAGATATCGAATAACATACCTCCTCCTTTTTTGAAGTCGGTTAAAAATGTGATTTAGTTACTGACAAACGTCTTCAGCGTAGTCGATAGAGCTCCAGAGTTTCTACCAGCTATGCTAAACACAAATTCACTCTCCCCTGACTGTCTGGAGACATGTTTCATGTACTTCAGTATGCCGCTTAATGGAAAGAGCCTGTAGTTCTCCAGGTCCGGGTATGCCTCTCCTAGGATTTCCATTCTTTTGCCGGCTAGGGCGTCACATTGACAGATCAAGTGTTTCATGGTCTCGTTAGACCCTTTGCATATTTTGCATTCTGGGCTATCAACACGCCTCATCTTGTACAGGTATCCTTGACAGGCATAGTGGCCCGTCAGTGCACCAAGCATGAGACGAATCCGTTTTCTGTCATATTTATGTATATGTCTGTACCAATTCGTTGTACCTTCGCCAATGGTTTCCTGGGAGTGTAACATTCTACTCATCTCCTTCCATTCAGCCTGATGCCTAGATTTCGACCTGCTATTTATAGCTTTAATTACTGTCCCATATGAGAGACCTACAAAGGGTTCAGGTCCTAAAAAAAATAAGTTTTTGCTACCATCTAAGCTGAGGTTTGATTTTCGCAATTAAAAAATCCGATGCGAACCGGCTTTAGCTCAGGGGGTAGGCCCCCTCAGTCTCTCAGTCTCATCATCGATGGTCTTCATAGCACGTAATAATAGATTATATTATAGAAGGACCGAAATGGCTACATTTTGTGAGCGGAGTATCATATATATGGAAGTGGAAACTAGGAAGGCGAAACACAGCACCCTTGTATTTTCTTATCTAGTTCTCTAGACACAGTTTGCTAGTGGTGACGATAATGATGATGATTAACCATTACGTGATCTCGTTTTGTAGCGAGCTAAATTTGTAACTAGGTTCTACTTTAATTTAATATGAAATAACAATAATACCTGCATGTCAATATTAATTAATAATAATAATTATTTTATGGTACCTATTAATATTTTTTAATATTTGCATTATTGTGACGTGAAGGAGCCTCGTATAATATTATAATAATAATGATAACTATATATATAATTCTAATTAAGAGTTACGTAATGCATGGTCACATCACTAGTTATGTACTTATCTTATCTTATCTTAGAGTGGGTCCAGTGCTGCAGCACCGGTGACACGTCGACCCTCATGGATCTTTTGTGTTCTCCCTAATCCTTTAGTCAATCTCCCCTGCCTGTCTGGAGACATGTTCCATGTACTTCAGTATGCCGCTTATAGGGAAGAGCCTGTTGTCCTCCAGGTCCGGGTATGCCTTTCCTAGGATTTCCATTCGTTTGCCCGCTAGGGCGTCACATTGACACATTAAGTGTTTCATGGTCTCGTTAGACTCCTTGCATGTTCTGCACTCTGGGCTCTCAACAAGTCTCATTTTATATAGGTGTCCGTGGCAGGCATAATGGGCCTGTCAGTGCCCCAAGCATGAGACGCATCCGTTTCCTGTCACATTTATGTATATGTCTATACCAATTCACTGTACCTTAGCCAATGGTTTCCTTGGAGTGTAGCATTCCACTCATCTCCCTCCATTCAGCCTGATGAGTTATGTACTTAGTACGGATTTTCATACTGTTTTCACATTCTTTCAGTCCACAAGTCTTTTAAATAAAATTTATTAAGATTATTTTTAAAAGAAAATTTATTTGACCAATTTTTTTATTATCGTTTTATTGTAATTCATGCCTACTGCCATACATTTTTTTTGCAAATACATAAGTTTAATAAATAAATAAACACTATTGATGTAAACAATCTTATAGAAATAAAACGACTTACCAACAATAGCAAAGTTTTATTCAGACCTTCAGACAAATGGAACTGATATTTAAAATAAAATTAAAAATCCTAGGTAGATTTATTAGCTGGTAGACTTAGCCTTTAGTTAAAAACCATAACTCATTCAAATCAGAACCATTCACTAAAACAACATTAAAAATACCAACCGCTATAAATCAAAACGTTGACCATTCATTCACAAAATGGCGACGGGAAGGTGCGAAACCCATTCGTTCACCGTCGGGTGACTAATTAGGGTGGCTCAGCGGTGACGTGTGGGCAAACCTTCTGCCCATTACAACTTTACCTACTAATTAAACGAAATGTTACCCAATGTAGGAACGAAATGCCGTGTTTACCCCCGTGTTAAGATTTTAAAACCGTATTATGTAATATTATGACCGTAGCCATTGTAGGTAACTGTAAAACTGGCAGCCTAGGAATTAATCTATACTTCTATACTAATATTATAAAGCTGAAGGGTTTCTTTGTTTGAACGCGCTAATCTCAGAAACTACTCATTAGAATTGAAAAAATATTTTAGTGTTAGATAGCCCATATTTCGAGGAAGGCTATATAACATCACGCTATCACCAATAGGAGCGAAGCACCAATGAAAAATGTTGCAAAATATATACTAATATTATAAAGCTGAAGAGTTTGTTTGTTTGAACGCCAAATCTCAGGAATACTCATTCGAATTGAGAAATTCTTTAAGTGTTAGATAGTCTATATTTCGAGGAAGGCTATAGGCTATATATCACTCTACCACCGATAGGAGCGAAGCACCAATGAAAAATGTTGCAAAAACTGCGGAAAAAATCATTTTGGGGGCTTCCGTTGCGTGCGCTGCATTATTATTTTTGCGTAACTTCAACCGTTTAGGTTGAAGTTACGCAAAAATAATGTATGATAGAATTATTCCCCCTTAAAAGTTTAAAAAAAAAGTCTGCGAAGGCACATGTCTATCTTTTAAGATTGGTTCATTATAACCTTTCAAATGGTAACCTTACGCTTCACACTCAAGGCTCTGTCACACGCAGACGAAGTTGCGCGAGTCAGCTAGTTAAAAATAAATGTAGTTTTGTATGGAATACAAACTAAATTGAGGAGAAGCACTATTTGAGGTGTAACTATTTTTGGGGTGTAAGTGGTTCATCAACATCTTTGAACCAATGCCAACTTCACCTGCACGCGGTGCGCCCTGCTGACTGACAAACGAAGCTCTGGCAATAAGAGAGGTAGGGAGCGTAATTGTAAGCTACCCGACTGGGGAATGTACCTCACAGAATACCGCAGCCAAATAACAATTACCCTTGAGGGTTGTTGTGTCCCTGCGAGTAAGTAAGGTCACCAGAAAGGAAGGAGATGCTGCGCTGGCAGCGGGGTGGCGGCGCGCGAGCGATATTTTATATTGCGAGCGTTAATATGGCTACGGTAACCGCTTCACATCAGGCCGTATGCTTGTCTGGAACCCGACGTAGTATTTAAAAAAAAAAGTAGTTATGAGTACTTAACAGTAGGTAACTTTAGGTAGGAACCCCGAAACTGTAATAAACCTTGCAAATATTTCAGGCAGCTATGTCTAAAATGAAGGGAGATTACTGACGCGCTTTTAAAAATAAAAAAAAAAAAAATGTTTCGCACCCGCACCGAGTTAACCCACAAAAAGAGCAATATAGTATGTATTAAATTATCCGTGATAATACCTAGGTAGCAGAATATTAACGTTAGTAGTCTACGTTACCTAATATAATTTAATTGAAAAATATTAGACCGACAGTTGTAATAACAAAAATATTTTCCGTCCATGGATTCCGTAACACGCAAGAATTTTATATCATCATCATCATCAGGTTATTTTAGTCTCCGATACAGAAGCACGACCTTCTCTCGTCCGTTCCAGACAGAAGGAGGATTTGGTTTACACTCCCCACGCTGGTCAGACGGGTTGGGGAGGCCTGATCGATTTTTTATAATGTATTTCCTTTAGTCGCCTTGTACGACATCCACGGGAAGTAACAGAGTGATTCTATTCTAGTCTGCCATAAACCATCGGCCAATTTTAGATTTTTTTATAAACGCACTTATTTTTGACACTACACTGGGTGTCAAACAAGAATATGGCCTGAACTCTTAGAACAAGGCTGGCGTGTGCGAACAATTGCTATTAATTAATTGGGGTGCAGTGCCAATTGCCAAAGCCTCGTTTGCTAGTCGGCTCTGTTGTAACCATGTTGGTGAACTGCTTACACCCCAAGGAAAAAAAAACATCATATACGAGTATAGGTACCTACAGGTTTATGACGTTATGTTACTGCATAGATAGTAAAATCAAGTAAGTAGGTAGCTACAAAAAAAAAAAAAATAACAACATTACATTACACAACAAAAATATTACTTATACGATTAAAATGTAATTTTCGTTGAGCTCAGGCTAAGAAAATCCTAGCTTGTAAAACAAATGGTAGCTTGCTAGGACTTCGGCAAGAGCCCTAAACGCCTAGAGGTTTGATCCTAAGGAGTCAGTAGTATATTTGACGTTTTACTGGCAAGACGAGCTCGGTGGTCGAAAGCAATGGCCACTTTGACTCCGAGGTTGCGGGTTCGATCCCCGCACAAGGCAAACATTTGTGTGCATGAACATGTCTGTTTGTCTTGGTCTGGGCGTTTCTATGTATTATAAGTATGCATTTAGTATTTAAGTACATTTATCAGTTGTCTAGTACCCGTAACACAAGCTTTGCGCTTAATTTGGGACTAGATAGCGCTGTGTAAATTGTCCAGAAATATTATTAATTTATTTTTTATTATACTGTTAAGGTCGCATACGCCTGGCCATTAGGCCAGCTCTAACTGCTTTGTATTAACAAAGCAGTTAGAGCAGCCTATGGATGCGTACAACATTAGGGGCATCATTGGCACGCTGCCGACCCTACATAAATCTTTTGACAGCCTTTTGAAGAACCCCATGCTATAGCTTCCCGGGAAAAACTCGAGGAGTTCAGTCCACAGCAGAAATCCTCGCTGAATCTGAAAGCGCATTGTACTCGACCATTTCGGCTTCATAGTGTGGCATCTTACGTCTAATCGAGCATAAACCTTGACACCGGTATGTGCAATGCGATACGGTATTTTGTAATATTCTTTGGATTAACTATAATTTTTATTACACTATTAACAAGTGCCATTATAACTTAGCTTTATTTTAGTACAAATGCATTTCATCATGCATAGAAAATCACTGCACTATGAAACTGATTCAAATATATCAAAGTGTATGATCTGTTCACACTCGGCACTAAGAGCAATAAGCGACGCTCGCACTCTAGTTTTATTTATTATATTTTAAGGATGGCCATGGATTCAAGGACAAGTAGGCAGAACTATAGCTTCGTGGAAAAAAATTTCGAGTAAAAGTGTTTTCTTTGGGTTCTTCTTGGCGGAGCCACCACCACCGTGCCTTCAGATTTTCATTAATATATTTCATACATACCTCTTTACGCTATTCTTATCCAATTAGGATTAATCTTAACAGGATTAGAATTAATACGAGTATTAAGTTATAAATATTAAATGGTAAATTTTATGAAAGCAAATTATAAACGCCTGAGTGATTTTAAATAGCAATATGACGACGACCTACACGTTTGCTCTCAATGAACGGGCACGTTTTAATTAAATTAATTTTTGACTTTAATTGCGTTCAGTGTTTTGAAATTCGTTTGCACATTTTACAGGATATTGATATACATTATAATACACACTAGACATATGTTATTGTACACAAATGTGTTTATGTTTATTCACCACTTACATACAAGACTACATCATTAAGACGAGAATCACACCTTTAGATAAGAATTAATCAATGGAATAATATTAATAAGTAGATTATCTTACAAGTAGCTATCTGTACCACAGGTTAAAATTTTATTATGGATAATTATTTACAAATAAAATATGTAACGCTACAGAAACTGCCTTGAATGCGGAGAATAACGCACGTTTCACTTTTCTAAGGCGTTCTATTTTATTTTTATTTAGTTCGTTCATTAAATAATAGATGGTGCTTTTCTAAACTCCGTCTTAAATAATTTTGCCTCTGTATGAGATAGAAAATAATAAAATTGAGATTAAAGACTAATTTATATTGTAGTATGTACTTGATTTGACACATAATTAAAATGAACAAATAACATTTTTTTGAATATAATCGATTTGCAATTTCCAAGAAAAATTAAAATTCTGCCAAATATTTTCTGTGACAACACCCACATGCCGCTGCCTAAAGACAGATGTCGCCATTGGTGTTACTTGCATAGATGTAGGAATTAATACATAATACGTCTATGATTCTCTGTGTGAATTCCTTTTTTTATTATTATTGTTTTATGGCCTTGAATACCCCATATAATAAGTACGTCACAATAATAGGTATAACTTTGAAATAATTTGCTTCGATAGCTTAAAAAATTCTCGAGATAATATGATAACTTCACAATTTTGGATTTTCCCAGTCAGTCAGTCAGTATATCATGCGCCTGGGCGCGTAAGGGCCTCGAGCTATGAAGCTCTTTGCCCGGTCAAGACTCCGGGGGCGACTACCTCCTTGTTACTGAACCCCGCTTGCGCGGGGGTGGGAAAGAGAAGGGTGTGTCTGACTGATTAGGAATGGCCTCTTAGATGCAAAAGGTGGCAGACAACACGATGAACGGACGAACACACAACATTCTTCGGTCGATCGGACGATACAATGCAGTGCTGCTCGTGGAAACCGAATTGTTCCGCTCTAGGTACAATGTGCGGGCGTAGTCGGCGCAGCACTAGACGCTCCTCCCGTTTGGACGTGTGCGCAAGAAGGGTGATTGGGCGGTAGCTTGCCGGATAGCGACGGTCCTTACCGGGCTTAGGAAGGACAATTATTCGACATGGGCACCAAAGACACGGGAAGTGTGTTGTCCTCAAGACGCCGTTCGCGATGCGTGCCAGCGCTACGACGCCTCTGCGAGGCAACTGTTTCTTGTGTTGGAAACTCCGTCGGGGCACGGTGCCCCGCGCCTGGGCAGACAACGCAGAACTCGCCGGACCTCCACCGGAGAGATAAACATGTCGCCGTCCAATGGAACCAACGACGCCGCTAGGAAGTCGCGGATCCTGCGCGTCACACTCTCGTGATGTTCGCGGACCTCCTGGGAAGCGTCGGCAGGAATGGGGTTCAGAGCGAACGTGCCGGCCAGATGTTCGGCCAGCACCTCAGCCCTTTCTTCAGCCGTGTATCTTCTGTTGCCCGCCGAACCGTAGAGCGGGCAACTAGGCGGTCGTGCGTTGGTCAGCTGTCGGTTAAGTTGGTATAGGTTGGCGTGGTCCTCTGAGACAGTTTCTATCAATGTGTCCCAGGCCGCGCCACACCATGCTTTCACCCTATCCGACAGCCGACCACTTAAACGGTTAAGTTCGCTCTTTACCCTAGGGCAGCGGATCCTAGCCCACAGCCTCCTGAGCTCCCTCTTCTTCTTCAGTGCTTCCCTGATGTCCCGAGGGTGATCTCCGCGACCCTTTGTGGTGAGTGGCGCCGGTGTCGTGGCTGCCTCCTTTGCGGCTGCTATGCTGGACGATAAATGCTCTACCGCTGCCTCTACCTCCTCAGCGGGAGAGAGTCACCCTTCCAAAGAGAAATCAGATAGAGCCCTCTTGTACGCGACCCAATCCACCCTGCAGCGCCATTTTCCCATTGCTTTCATGACAACGCTCCATTATATACATACTAAAGATAATTTGTACGACAACTATATTAAATATTTTAAGTTAGTGTCATAACAAAATAGTATTTTTGCAGTTTTAGGCATTTTTTTTTAAATTAATTTTCAGCAATATTTTCAGACTTTCCTTTTAGTGTTGTATTATTGAATGAGAAATAAAGCTGGACGCAGACGTATAGAATCTCGTTAGGCTCGGGTTACACGATCGATCAACGTCAGGAGTCAGGCTTTCGGTCAGTGGACCTGTCGGGGTGGCTTTTGATACTTACATTCCCAAATGAAATAATTCTACTTGTTTATTTTATTTTTTTACTATGTGGACTAAACAACGTCCCGCCTAATGCGGTACAGTAACACATGCTTGGAATTCAAGAAGTAATGCTTGTGCACTTGCATTCTGTCAACGTCGATCGTTGACGCACAACTAGTGTATCTTCCTCGCCTTTACACATCCTATCATCCTACGCACAGTAGGTGCAGGACTTGGACTTTAATTGTTGGGGTTGAGGTGGTCCACAGACTCACGGGAAAAGACAGAAAGGTCGCTCAGCGAACGATAAAGAGCGTTATGCTGGAGACTTTTCTGAAGAGGCAATGGGCCGGCCACATCTGCCGAATCAACGATGCCAGGTGGAAGTGGAAGGTTCTAGAAGGCTCTAGATATACCTCAAAAAAGGGGCTGGAAGTGGCTGAATGAGGAGAGTGAAGGATCGCTCTTGGTGGAAAGCATTGGTGAAGGCCTTTACCCAGGGTTGCCATCTCTGATCGTTAGCAGCCAGGACACGATGCGTGATAACTCCGGATTTTGAATCTTAAAACCCGGACATGTCATCAGTGTTTTTTTGGTACTAGTACTTTTTTTTTATCTGTAACAAGACGGTTATTCTAAGCATGGACCGGGCGGTAGCGATTAAATACTTTTAACACTGGACTACAAATGAATCCCCGCCTGGACGCTCCCCGGACGCCCTCCAAACTAGGACAAATCCGGGGAAACCCGGTCGGATGGCACCCCTATCTATACCCAGCATGGGTAGATACAGGTCGATGATGATGATGTCTGTCGCAGGTATCATCATCATCATCTCAGCCATTGAAAGTCCACTGCTGGACATAGGCCTCCCCTCTAGATCTCCAATAGGACCGGTTGGAAGCGGCTTGCATGCAGCGCGATCCTACGGTCTTAATGAGGTCGTCTGTCCACCTTGTGGGTGGACGTCCTACGCTGCGCTTGCCGGTACGTGGTCTCCACTCGAGAACCTTTCGACCCCATCGGTCATCCGGCCTCCGTGCTATGTGCCCTGCATTATGTCGCAGGTATACCAAACAATAATAATAGCAACTTAATTACCCTTTACCAATTTATTACAACTTTGGTATCACAAAATAAATAATTGTCACGCGACGTAAAGAACTAATTAACTTTAATTACGAACGACTATAGTTTCGTAACTTCCGCGTGGCAACGTTATAATCTTTCGTGTTGTTTGTGACCACAGTTTAAGTACCTAATAGTTTTATAATATTTTAGGAGTGTAAGTGGTTCATCCACATCTTTGAGCCTAAGCCAACTTCACCTGCACGCGGTACACCCTGCTGAGTGACAAACGAAGCTCTGGCGAAAAGAGAGGTAGGTAGCGTAATTGTAAGCTACTTGACTGGGGAATGTACCTCCACTTGAGGGTTGTTGTGTTCCTGCGAGTGAGTGAGATCACCAGAAATGAAGGAGATGCTACGTTGGCAGCGGGGGTGGTGGCGTGCGAGCGATATTTTATGTTGCGAGCGTTAATATGGCTACGGCAACCGCTTCACATCAGGTGGGCCGTATGCTTGAATGCCACCCGATGTAGTATAAAAAAAAGGTAACCTTTTAGGTAACGTTCCTGCCTTTGACCCTGGGTATGAATATAAGTATATATATTTATTTATATTCAGTAAATAACACACAGGAGGACTGATCATGTTATATTAATTAAGTTTTAATTAATAATTAACACGGATTTTACGTATCGGTTCAATTTATTTCGTGTAAAACTAAATTAATTGTTTGTTATTATATAGGAATAATTAATAAGTAACGACCGTAGATTATAATAGGTTCATTACATGGATGGTATATTTGGATGGTACATTACTGAATAGAATGCTTAATCATACCAATGAATAAGCGACTCTATTTTAAAATAGAGTAGCTTATTCATTGGTACGAATAAGCATTCTATTAGTTATTGAATCGCAATAAGAGTTGGTGGTAAGGGGGCTGGACTCGAAAATCATACGTAAAAATATGAAAATACATTCAACCGGTTGCTGGGGGCAAGATAATACAAACGTTTATATTAACCCATTTATTGCCAGCTTACGTATTAAGAATTCTCTCCCCCCAGAATATTTGAAATGCAAGTTTCAATATCTTTGTCACTCTCGTGAAAGACAGCTTCGATCTGACAACCCTTGCGATTTCTAACTCACTTTTTCGTACTAGCTTTATGTCAAACTCCTTCACTTAACAAGCTTCACGATTCTGGAATGCGCTACCCGGTAGCATCAGAAGAATTGCGAATAAAATTTGTTTTCAAAAAGAAAGTTATGCTTACCTTGGACTGTACAATCTTCCAAAACTATGAATCATCCTCCTATTCATATGTTTATATATAATCTTATATTTATTATATATTTTGTTATTTATGTAAAGTGTTGTATATATATTTTCTGTTGTACTATATATTATTGTTGTAAATTTATTTTGTATGCAGCATTCGTGTATTTCCGTGTATTGGCCGTGTGGTTTCCGGCAAACTAGAATAGAATCACTCCGTCTCTTCCCGAGGATGTCGTACAAGGCGACTAAGGGAAATACATTATAAAACATCAATCAGGCCTCTCCAACCCGTCTGGCCAGCGTGGGGAGTGTAGGCCAAATCCTCCTTCTGTCTGGGACGGACGAGAGAGAGTCGTGCTCCTGTAGTGGAGACTATATGACCTGGTGATGATGATGATTCGTGTACTCTGCTCTTCCCAAAGGTTGTCTGGTAGAGAATGCTATTAACATTAAGACCGCCTATGTACCCTTAAATTGTGGTAAATAAAGTTTAATTAAATAAATAAGAACTTCCTTCATGCCGCCATATATACTACTGTACAAAATCTAGACGCCGCCGATACGCGGCTTTGGCATGTGGTTATTTGGTTAATGATTTTTGGGACGCCGCGCTGATGGCAGGCCTCCGTCACTCCATGTACTTGCGCGCTATAGTTACCTACCGCCCGGCCGAGCGGTCTCGGGCCGTTTGCGGACCAAATTCAGGCCCTGCGATTGCTGTGGGATCGCGCGGTGCGAAGCAATCACAACTGTACGCTTGTGAATTTAGGCACATTTTAGCATGCAGCGGTTGCTGACGCGACGGAGTAGGTTATTATAGCAGTAGGTTTTGGAAATTTTCTACTGAGTGAAGTATCTGTTACGTAGTAACTATTATGTAATCTGTGCTGATGGGCACTGAGCGCTAGTGAGAGTTTTGCGTTCGATCTTGTCGACGTAAACAAACCGACCAAATAGAGAAGAACTCTCATGTTGAGAATGTATAAGACGTGTACAAAAACAAAACATTATTATGATATAAATTTACACTATAAACTAAATTAACTAAAAATAGATTAATCTTAAAATACAAACTTAAGTAAGTAAAAATAAACTAATCTTAAAATGAATATATTTATATGAAAAGAAAAAAGAAATATATAACTAAACGGCGTCAAACAATTCCTCCGCAGCATTGTCTACAGGCATCGTGCCCAGAAGGCTGGCGGCATTGCTACGCTGAATGGCAATGCTTATACGTTGTGCCAAATAGAGGCCGGCCTTCTGGTCACGGGAGGTATCGATCAAGCCCTTCGCTATTTCTCTAAATAGAAGCCTTGCACTCGGACCCCATGGGCCAAGCGTTTCGACCTCAAACGGCTCAAATATAATAATTACCTATAATATTTAAATATTTGCGCCGCTTAAGTGTCTCCGGTGACACTGACACCGCTGCGGGAGCTGCAGCAGCAGCTCCCGCAGATCCCGACGTGTCCTTACAGGGAGATGAGAAGGCGCCAGGGTATCGAGACGTGTATGACATATTAAAATTATGTGGTTTACTTGCTCGCTCACATTTTGAAGTGAGCAACCCGGCTAATTTGGATATGAAACACGCGTTTGGTACCTATATTCACAATATGAAACGTTTTCTCGATTTGCACTCAATTAACACGTTCGAATGTAACCAAAAAACCAGCGAAGTGCGAGTCGGACTCGCTCACGAAGGGTTCCGTACCATTATCTATAAAAACGGTAAAAAAATCATGTCTGTTGTGTGGGAGCCCCCAAAAAAATCTCATTTGTTGTACCTATGGGAGGGGAATACATCATCTCTGAAAATTTCAACTGTCTAACTATCACGGTACATGAGATACAGCCTGGTAACAAACGGACGGACGGACGGGCGGTCGGACAGCGGAGTCTCAGTAATAGGGTCCGTTTTACCCTTTCGGGACGGAACTCTAAAAACTCGCCCTAAGCACTCTGAATGGGACATCTGAATGTCCACTGTCGTATCATTTTTCGTACATACTTTACCGAAAGAGGGGGGCAAACGAGCATATGGGTCACCTGATGGAAAGCAACTACCACTGCCCATGAAAATCAGCTACAGCTCCGCTCAGCTCGAGATAAATAAATCCATCCATGCTATGAGAGGAGCTGTGTGGTTTCCGGCAGACTAGAATAGTCAGAAATCATTCCGTCTCTTCCCGTAGATGTCGTGCAAGGCGACTAAGGGAAATACATTATCAAACACCGATCAGGCCTCCCCAACCCGTCTGGCCTGCGGCTGGCTGGGGAGTGTAGGCCAATTCCTCCTTCTGTCTGTGACGGACGAGAGAGGGTCGTGCTCCCGTAGTGGAGCCTAAAATGACCTGATGATGATGATGATGATGCTATGAGATGTTTAACTTGCGTGTTCGATTAGACTGACACGCGTAACGACGCCACTTCTTACTTACTTCCTCACTTACTTACCTTTATCTACTGCTTAAACCGCTTGACAGATTTCAACATATTATTGTGAGGTGTCATTTGATTCGTCTCAGTGTGAGAGGGACAACGAAACAACGAAAAAAACGATGGAGCTATTAATTTAAAAAAGAAGAAGAGAGGGACCTTAGATTATCAATTGGTCTCCGCTCCGCTTTGACTTGATGCCGCGGCGCACTTGTAAAATGCGGCAACAAATACTACGCCGAACTCGGCGTACCCGAGCCTGTTGCGATACAATTCTTCACGCACACTAGCATCTCTGCACATTGTTTTACGCACACTACAATATTGAGTTGCCGCATTCACGGAGCTGTTGTTTTTAGATAGTGCGGCATCTAGTCGAAGCGGAGCGGAGACCAATAGGCTATTTGACTAACATTTTTTTCTGTTTGATATGTAGGGACGTCTCCATAATATAACCATAGGTGAAATAATTACTTCGATAGCACAAATATCTCTCGAGATATGTTAATTTGAAAATCACAATTTTTAGACTGCCCCAAAACGCTCCATACAAAAGACTACCGAATTATGACGTCACAGGTTTGTATTTTGTATGCATCAAATCAGAAATTTGTACGACAGCTATGTTAAATATTACGTTTATGTAATTCGTATCATAATAAAAGTTATAGCATTTTTTATTGCTTCTCCAATGGAAATATTATTTTTTAATAATTGCATACTTTTAAAATGGACTTTCCCGCCAAACTTTGATCGACGCTAAAAAAAGTCTGACTGAAGATATTAAAATGAAAGTTTGCAGATCTTTATAGTTTTGTGTATTTTACGATATTGTTAATTTATTTGTACAATTTTTAAACATTGGAAAATAGCCTATTGTTAATCTATGAGAGGGATATTAATATAGGGTTTATTATTTCAATATATGAAATTCGGGAAAAAAATAATGGAGAACAATAATAATGAAATATAATAAATAGAATTTTCTTTCAGATTCTTTGTATTTGTTGACAATTTCTTGTTTAAATAGCAACTTAGCAAACTATACGAATGACAATGGACATTCACCTGACAAGTGTGATCAAATATTTTTATTGGACATTGACATTATGAAAAATTTGATATTGGACATAAAAATTGGACAAAAATATTTGTTAAATAAAAAAAAACTCAGTAAGACTGTACATACATAATGATATGTAATGGGTAATTTTTTACCGTGTTTACAAGTAAAGGCATTTAGGCATACATATTTTTTTTTATTATCTCACAGTCATTGCTATGTTAAAACAAAACTTTTAGATGGTGTCTGAGCACTATGAATCCTGCATACATTTTATTTTCATAGTTAAATCGTTACTAGTGGTCGCCCATTGGTCGAAATTCGACCATAAATAATATAAACTTTAACAATAAACAAAAGAGTATAATATGCGTGTCTGTCAAATACATGGTAGTGTGTATGATGTTTTTTTTATTGATTTAATGTATTTTATGAATAATAAAAAAAAAATATTAGCATTCTGCACTATTTCTCTATATAAGGGGCCATCCATAAATTACGTCACACGAATTTCATGATTTTTGACCCCTCCCCCGTCCTTGTCACAGCTGGTCACATTTGTGAGACTCCCCCCCTCCCTAGTGTGACGTCACATATTTTGCAATTTTACATCTAGAGTTACAAATGATTTGAGTTTTTCGTTAATAGTTCAAAGTATTTGAACACTTAGATTATAATAGATTTTGAAATGTCACGTGACAAAGTTTAGGACCCCTCCCACCCCCTTGTCACACAAGATCACACTTCGGGCCTCCCCCCCCCCCTCCCCTAAACGTGTGACGTAATTTATGGATGGCCCCTAAACTATAAGTGTGCGAAATTTCATACTCCTCCGTCCGCGCAATTTTGGTAAAAATAGGTACAAAGTTTTCGCTTCACGCATTATTATATACTATATATAGATATGAAATCTATTAAAGTAAAAGTAAAACACATTATACAACCAACCATCTATAAAGATAGTTTAGATGTGGATTTCTCTTCCAGTGATATAAATATAGGCTCAGACACACCATGTTATAACATAAAAATAAATCTAAATATAATTTGTTTATAGGAAAATGCATTAATTAATTATATTCTAAAATTAAAAATTAAAAATCATATACTTAACTATGACGTTTCGTACACAGGGGCGCCGACTCCGTGGGTGCTCGGGGGCTCGAGCACCCACGAGAAATAAACAGTGGGTGCCGAGCACCCCTCAGAATAGACATCAAGAAACAGATCAGTAATCGCCTCTTAGGGATGGGCGTTTTTCATTACTCGACAACCCGTTTAGCGCAGTGGTTTAGAACGCCGGTTGAGACGCAAGGGTCGCGGGTTCGATTCCCGCACCAACACAAATGTTTGTTGAAGAAACAGATATTTGTGTTGGGTCTGGGTGTTTGTGGGTTTCACACTTTTTCGAGTCATCAAATGAGCATGAGCACACATGAGGTTTTCTAAAAGCCGGCGCCCCTGTTCGTACATATATAGTTTCTGAAATTGAAACATAACTAAAAGGCCTATTCTCATCATTTTTCTACGAACACAGATTGAAAGTTGATCGAGATTGAATTGTGAATTAACTAAAATTATATACTTGATTTCATTAATTAATTATTATCAATTCTTGTTGTTGGCAAAGTAAAATTCCTAATTTCTTTAATTTCACTCATATTTCGATATAATCCCGCTTAAATTTAATTTTGAAGTTACATTGTGTTACGAGAATACCAAATATGACATTTGTGAGATCGAGACTGGATCGAAACTGAATTTTGACTATATTTTACGAGATATATTACGAGAATTGCACCTTAGATGTTTCAGAAATGTTTACTTTGGACATCCGCCACAGGAAATTTACCGCTACATTAAACTGTTTGTTACACATTAAAAAGTTTTAAAAATATTATTACAAGGTGTTTATAATCCCACGTTTCAATTTATAAATGTTTGGAATCAAGTTGGCCTTGTTCTCGAAGAAAACTTCTTTGAACTGAATTTCAGATTATGACATTTTAGCCACAAAACATTGAAAATAAAATTGCGTTAAAGTTACTTTAGTATTTTTTTTTCTCGATTACCATAGGTAATGTTTTTCAAAAATATGTATGAAGGTAAGCATGTATGTATGTTACATTTGTTGGCACGCTTTAAATACTAAGCCCTTAGATGGATTTCAACATATGAGGTCTCATCAGATTCGTGTCAACTGTGGAAGTAACTTGGGTGCATTATTTCAATATGGCATCCTCAACATAAAGAAACATGGATAGTTGTTTAGTAGTATCAATTAACTTAATAGGTTGATGACGCCACGCTGACTCACGCAGTAAAATATAAGATGGATAATTCATAAAATATTTTTCCATTTTCAGTCATTATTTCAAAGCCAGTTCTTTATTTGTTGAATTCAGTAATCTCTTAGAAGTTATTTCCTACTTGCATGCTAAATTGTACTTTCTGTATAGAAAAACTTGTAGTAAAATCGTTTCTTTGCGGTCCAGTGTGCATTATTTTACTACTCATACATAACAGAATGTTTGTAATAGACAAATAATTTCCTTGCCGTGCATGTAATAATCAGGTTTTGGAAGTTTGGAAGTTTTTTAGTATCAAAGGTATATTTGAAATATCTTAATTGCTGGAGCTAGAGAAGCATACGAGGTCTCTAAATCGGGTTGTGATGAAGAAACATGTTTTGTATGTTTGAGGTCAGGTGATCTGTGATTGTATTTATAAATATTTCTGGACAATTGACACAGCGTCATCTAGTCCCTAATTAAGCGCAAAACTTGTACCACAATACACTGATGCTGTGCTTGTATTATGGGTACTAAACAACTGATAAATCTACTTAAACATTTTTTTTTGTATATACATACTTGTAATACATAGGAAACACCCAGACCAAGACAAACAGACATGTTCATGCACACAATTATTTGTCTTGTGCGGAGTTCGAACCTGCGACCTCGGAGTCATAGTAGCCATTGCTATTTCATCACCCGGCTCGTCTAATTTATATTTGTATGTATAATGTTTCTATCACTTAAGTCTCCTCCCTACACAGTCGGTTCTTTTGTTTATTTTAACCAAATAAATATAATTATTTGGCCGTGGCCAAATGATTGGACGTGGATGTTGTACAAGGCGACTAAGGGAAATACACTATAAAACATCGATCAGGCCTCCCAACCCGTCTGGCCAGCGTGGGGAGTGTAGGCCAAATCCTTCTTCCGTCTGAGACGGACGAGAGAGGGCCGTGCTCCTGTAGTGGAGACTAAAATGACCTGATGATGAAATATAATTAGCTGCCTTGACAAAACGTGCCAATTATTGTTTTCCTTATTGGCAACTTAAAGTCCATAATACCTTTTTAGTCCCGTATCACGGCCAGATGTCATGAGACATGACATAAGTACACTAAGTGTTTTTTTCCGTTTTTAGCCGACCAAAAAAGGATCAGGTTCTCAATTCGGCTGTATTTTTTTTAAATGTTTGTTACTTTTACATTACGTCGTCATTTATATACCGAATGAAAAAAAAAACACTTTTGTTTGAAAGAGTATACTTCCGGATTTTCTTTTCATGTCATAAAATTCAGTTCTGATAGCGTTTTTAACTTTTTAGTGGTGCTTACGACTGTAGTGTAATTTTTGGAGTCGGTTTTTTTTTGTAAAAATTATATTTTAACACATTGTTACAAGTCATTGTCTTAAAAACATGTTATACAATTCGTTGGATATTTTTACTACTTCAAGGCCACCACATTAAAAGATTAGCAGTAGTATCCAGTATAACTTGAAACGTCATAGTCTCATTAAATGTAACCGCGCTTGAGACGTGCACGGGTCTTAAGTCTGGTCGACACCGAATACATTAATCCGTCATGTTACAGCAATGAATTTTCATTGATGGACGAAGGACGTCTTGTGCGCTGTTTTATTTATCTCCATTTCTTATATAATTCACTAATTTCAGAAATAATTGAGGAAACTATGAGGTAACACATACATATTATATTTTTAACAGGAAAGCCGACTAGTTTCATCTCAAACGGAAATCATCATCAGGGCGAATGTCCACACACGCACTCCAAGCAATCGCGACGAGCACTGCGCGTTAACGCTCTCGCCGCTCGATTGGAAATAATAATGGAGAGATAGAAATAGAAAGAGGGAGTGCGCGTTTGAACATTCGCCCTGATGAAGATCGGCTTCTCCGACAAAAATACGTGAGTGACCCATTTAATTATATTAATTAATTACCTATGATTTCTCACGTGAGTGTTATTAAATACTAATGCATTTTCAATTTATCTCATCCTAAAACCAATAATACTTAAGTAACTTACATCTACTTCTTTAAATAACTATAATTCTGTTTTAATGTTACATATTCTGTAGAATTCCCTCTCAGGTAACTGGAACTCCTTGTTCATCTCCTTGAACTTGGTGAAGTCACAATACTTGTCTTCGGTGCAGCCGCTGATGCGCATGGTTTGGACTATCGACTCTCCAGCTTGGGACAAATATACAGGCTGTAACAATATAACATCTGTTTAGTTAGCAAATACTCTTCAATCATATTTGAATGAATGAAAAACAATGCATGGAAATTATATTATTTTATTTTCGAAGTTGTAGAATAAAATTTTAATAATAAAAATGTTATTAATAATGGGTTATGGCTCTGGATACTAAGTCTTTTACAGACCTAGTTTGGTTTAATTTCTTCGACTTAGTCCAGGCCTGGAAAATAAGTATTGTAAACAATACAATACAATAACCTTTATAGCACCAACAATATTATTATTACAAAGGACAGTAGTTTATTAAAGTACAAAAGGCGGCCTTATCGCTACGCAATCTCTTCAGGAAACCTTTGGGTAGAGGAGAGTATCAGTCTAGAAAGGGTGGCGCAGCAAATATAAACGAGAAATATTGCATGATAATTCTAATAATTTATTTGCGAAGTTGTAGTACATAAACAATTTTACTAATGAAATTGTTTATTAATAATAATGGTTAATGGCCCTGGTTACAAGTCTTTTAGAGGCCGAATATGGTTTAATTTATTTATCTTATTCCAGGCTTAAGGATATGCCGAAAAATATCTTAGAGTCGGTAACGCGTGAGTGATGCCCTTGCTATTGTTAGCGTCCATAGGCTGCATTGACTGTTTGCCATCAGGCAGGTCGTAAAGCCACTTGGACGGTTATCAATGAAGAGACTGGGAAGGGTAGGACAAAGGATTCAGAGTTTAAATTAAGTATTGATGGTCATGTTACCAAGTCAGATTTAGAAGTTGCCAATGCTTTTGAAAGATTTTTTTCTGCCTTCCCTGTCACTTTAACTAGTGCCTTGGGCTCTTCCACCTCCGTTGCAGAGTCATTAATTAAATATAATGTGCCTGAATTTTATAACGATTTTCATTTCCGTCATGTTAATGGGTCTGATTTAAAAGTTGCATTTAAATCACTTAATATTAAGAAAACGGCTGATCTATGGGGCATTTCCGTACATATTATAAAATCTTTATTTGACATTGTTGCTCCCGCCTTAATTGTGATATTTAATAGATGTATTGATTGTGGTGTGTTTCCTGACTTGATGAAATTAAGCAAAATTATCCCTTTGTTTAAATCAGGTAGTACATTAGACCCCACAAACTTCAGACCAATATCAATACTACCTACATTTAGTAAGATTTTTGAAAAACTAATTCTCGCTCAGTTACTTAATTACTTTAATGAAAATAATCTCCTGCACACTAAACAATTCGGTTTCACTCATGGACGGTCAACATGTGATGCTGGGGTAAAATTACTAGAATGTATATATGAGGCTTGGGAGGAGTCACGGGACGCCTATGGGGTGTTTTGTGACTTATCTAAGGCTTTTGATTGTGTGCAGCATGAAACTCTAGTCAGAAAACTACACCACTATGGTATAAGAGGCATCGCTCTTGATCTTCTTACTTATTATCTGAGTGATAGGGTTCAGAAAGTAGATGTTAATGGAAAGCGATCACATGGATCAACTGTAGCGATGGGGGTGCCACAAGGCTCTATTTTAGGCCCTTTCCTGTTTCTCGTGTACATTAATGATCTACCTCATCTTGTGAAGAATAATCACGAAATAGTATTGTTTGCAGATGACACTTCTTTAATTTTTAAGGTAAATAGACAACAATCAGAAATTGACGATGTAAATAATGCTCTTTCAAAAATAGTAAACTGGTTTAGTGCTAATAACCTACTTTTAAATGGTAGTAAAACCAAATATGTTAGATTTTTTACAAAAAATGTGGAACAAGTAAAAACCAGTGTGGTGATGGACAATGAGAGATTGGAATTGGTCAATAAGGTTGTCTTCCTTGGGATAACATTAGACTCTAAATTACAATGGGGCCCACATATAGAAACGTTATCAGGTAGACTCAGCTCAGCAGCGTACGCCGTAAGGAAAATACGTCAACTGACTGATGTTGACACTGCGCGTTTAGTTTATTTTAGCTATTTTCACAGCATTATGTCATATGGTTTATTGCTTTGGGGTAGTGCTGCGGATGTAGACTCAATTTTTGTGCTCCAGAAGCGAGCTATCCGTGCTATTTATATGATGAGTCCCAGGGAGACACTGAGAAATAAATTTAAAGAGATAAATATTATGATTATGACATTACATTCTCAATATATTTATGAAAATCTTATTTACGTTCATAAAAATCAAACTAAATTTAGGAAAAACAGTGATCTCCATCAATTAAATTTAAGAAATAAAAACAAACTCGCTGTGCATATTACTAGGCTCCATAAAATCTCTAACTCGTTCCCAGGTCAATGTATACGCTTCTACAATAAACTTCCAAATGACGCGTTTAAATTATCCATGGGTAAATTTAAAAGATTTATCAAAACTAGACTATGTCAAAAGGCTTACTATTGTATCTCAGATTACATAAATGATAAAAGTATTTGGAAATGAATTGCTCTTGTTATGTTAATGATTGTATTTGTGTTTAATGTAACGATATTGGCAATTAAAAGAGTCGGCCTTGAGTTTCTTGCCAGTTCTTCTCAAGAAGCCCCGTCGCCGGAACTGGCACTTAAATTCACTTTCACAGATAGTGTGATGAAAGTGCATCTAAGCTCTGCGGATTTAAGTAGATAGTAATGATTTAGATACATGTCTTATATTTAATTTGTATGACGTTTCTAAGTGCTTTATAAAGTCCAAGGAATAAAGATATTTTGACTTTGACTTTGACTTTGACGTATGCTTGTTTGCTACCTTTGTAGTATAATAATATATATATCTTAAGGAATCTTCTAGTTTCTTAATTACTTGTAATAATCTCAACAGCAAAACCAATAGTTACAAAGTAACTATTATTAAGTACCTAATCTGTACCAATAATGCAATTTTACAGCTGGTTTGAATGATTTCTTGGAACAGCTCAATAACGGCGATGTACCCTTTTAATCATGGATTCCACAAATTTTAAGCACTTTAATGATCACTTGCAGCATAATAAATACACCTTCACTAATAAGCAGTAATATCAATAAAAAAATAAATTACGAAATGTTTATACTTTAATCTTATTTACTTTAATTTAACGTAATTTTATTTAATGTATGTATTTGATTTAATTTAATTCGATATTTTTCTGTTTTGATGCGATTGTTTTGGACCTAATTTGATTAATAGACGAACCCGGTGGTCGAATCGCTAGCAATGGCCACTTTTACTCCGAGGTCGCGGATTGAATGTGTTCTATGTATTATAGTATGTATTTACAAAAAAAATGTATTTAAGTATTATATCAGTTATCTAGTACTCATAGTACAAGCTTTCCTTAGTTAGGGACTAGATGGCGCTGTGTAATATGTAAAAAAAATATGAGAAATTCTTGGAATAAAAAATTGAGTTTAATGTAAATTGATTGAATTGATGTAGTTAATTAAATTGGCCGTGTGGTTTCCGGCAGACTAGAATAGAATCACTCCGTTTCTTCCCGTGGATGTCGTACAAGGCGACTAAGGGAAATGCATTATCAAATATCGATCAGGCCTCCCCAACCCGTTTGGGAAGCGTGGGGAGTGTAGGCCAAATCCTCCTTCCGTCTAGGACGGACGAGAGAGGGACGTGCTCCTGTAGTGGAGACTAAAATGGACCTAATGATGATGATGATGATGAGTTTATTAAATTTAATTCGTATTTTTTCTAATGTATTATTTTTTTTGACACTATTATAACACTTACCAGTACACTCACGTGTCCATTACTTCTAGACCTGTACAGTTCCAAAGCAAACAACGCGCCATACTCAGGTATACTCTGGTTACTTTCAACCCTGGCCACATCCATCAAAGAGCCGATGTTGAAGTCATGTGCTGAGAACAATCGCAGCCTCTTGGTGACTGGCTTGCCTGAAGATATAGCTTCTGCAGCTTCGATGAAAGTGTTTAGAAGTACGCCTAGAAGAAGAGTAACTTGGTTAATTTCTTATCATGTGTAGTTGGGAATGGCTAGCACGTTGACTCAGGGGTTGCGGGTTCGATCCCCGCACAAGACAAATATTTGCGTTAATGAACATGTCTGTTTGTCTTGCTTTGGGTATATTATTAATACATATTTATATACATATATTTTGTACATAATAGTCCTTACGTAGCGTTATATGCACTAAAATTATCTCAAAATGGCAGCGCTTCCTCCTCCCCTGCACGCGATGTTCCATATTGCTTACTTAGCACAATAAATTCTTTGATCCTTTAACTATCCAGTGGTGTGATTGAATTTTGGATGGAGATGATAGATTTGTAGCTGCAACACCAACCTGTATACCCCGAATTTGTTAACGTTCGTTTTTTTTAATTGCCTCTCTATGGATGCAATTTTAAAGCTTATTCATGTCAAAAAACATCCAATGTTTACGGCCCGCTCGATGTAAATCGGTTACCGTCTCTTATAGACGCTGGTAATAAGCGAGTATTGCATGCCGCCGCCTCTACTACTAACGCAGCAACTCCTTCCTGGTGACGTCATTCACACACACATTGTTCTATAACAAAATTTACAAAAACTTCGGCATCAACCCATGATCATCCCTCGGTTGGGATATGGGTCTCCCCTCAATCGAAAGGGTTTAGAGCATACTTCACCACGCGTGGGGTTGTTAATCAACATCTTTGAACCAAAGCCAACATCACCTGCATGGGCTGCATGCGGTGCACCCTGCTGACTGACAAACGAAGCTCTGGCGAAAAGAGAGGTAGGGAGCGTAATTGTAAGCTACCCGACTGGGGAATGTACCTCCACCTCACAGAATACCGCAGCCAAATTACAACTCCCTTGAGGGTTGTTGTGTTCCTGCGAGTGAGTGAGAAAGAGATGCTGCGTTGGCAGCGGCGGTGGGCGAGCGATATTTTATGTTGCAAACGTTAATAGAGCCACGGTATCCGCTTCACATCAGGCGGACCGTATGCTTGTCTGTCACCCGATGTAGTATAAAAAAAAATGCTGCTCAACTGAGGGTTGGCGGAGCACTTAACTTGGATTTGATTTGGATTGGATTCGAATTTTTTTTTTTTTTTTTTTTTTTATACCACGTCGGGTGGCAGACAAGCATACGGCCCGCCTGATGTGAAACGGTTACCGTAGCCATATTAACGCTCGCAACATAAAATATCGCTCGCGCGCCGCCACCCCCGCTGCCATCGCAGCATCTCCTTCCTTTCTGGTGACCTCACGCGAATCGAATGGATGAAACTTACCACCACCAATTTTCTTCATTTCGTCATTCCTAAAGTACAGTCTATACGCCAGTCTGGCAGCCTCACCGAGCCTAGGCAGCAACGGCTTGGCCCACTCCGGAATGTCTAGACCGAGTCCAACCTTGAACCGAAAGCAGGAAATAATGCAATTAGACCTTGGAAACTAATATTCGAAAGTGTCACGGTCTCGTTGTAATAAGTGACCAAATTGATTGTTAGGTAACAAGCCTTTCAGATTGCTGACTGTTCTGTCACGCTGCTTCGTGTTAGACATTTAAACCTATGTTATAATAAAATGGAAAGAGATTTGAACAGATTGTGAATGAAGGCGACAAATGTCGTATTAGATAGTTAATTGATTCAGGTGTTATTTTGCGGAAGTCAAATTTACATGCAATTTGGTTTGCATTACTGCGTGCTTCAACCATCTATCAGTTCATGCAAACTGATGATTACTATACCATCTCGTGGGTATACCCACTACCGTTTAGTAGATGCATGTGACTGCCGTGGCTGGTTTGGTCGTCTCTCCTCCAGTTGCTGCAAAGCAGCTACGGCAGTCGCAGGCATCTACTAACTAGCGGTAGTTGGCATGAACTAATTGGTGGCAGAAGCACGCAAAGTAGGTCAAATCGCTTGTAAATTTCGTATTGTCAAACCACCTAAGTTGGAGCCTATTCAGGGCCGCCAGTTGATTCAGATTGATATTTTGACTCCAAAGATAGGATTAAGTTAATTACAGACATCTTCAGTTCACGGTACAGCTCTAAGGTAAACTTAGATTAATAATTATTACCACTAATCCATAATTACTTTTTTTTATTATAAGTTTAATTTTTAAGTAATTTTAAGATTACTTTATTTTTAGTTAATTTAATTTAGTTTGTACTTTATTCTACCTAATTGATGTATTATCATTAATCCTTGAAATATAAAAAAATAAATGAGGTTATAGTAAAATATAATATAGTAATAAATATGTAATGCAGTAAGCTGTGCTTATTTGGCACACGAGCATTCACGATCCTCGTTGTCTAAAACATCAGAGAGAGAAATTCAATAGCTGAAAAGCGTCTGAAGCAGCCTTCCGTAAAGTTTAGACTAGTTTGAGTCGAACCTCTCAATTGAGTCACTAATACTGTTGCATAGTTATTTGTTTTGAACAAACTTAGACTTTATGACGAACTCGGTGGTCGAATGGTTAGCAATGGCCACTTTGACTCCGAAGTTGCGTGCTCGATCCCCGCACAAGACAAATATTTGTGTGCATAAACATGTCTGTTTGTCTTGGTCAGGTGTTTTCTATGTATCATTTATGTATGTATTTACAAAAAAAAAGTATTTAAGTATAATATCAGTTATCAAGTACCCACATAGTACAAGCTTTGCTTAGTTTCGAACTAGATGACCGTGTGTAATTTGTCCAGGAATATTAATTTATATTTATTTGACGAGCTCGGTGGCGTAGCGGTCAATGACGCGGCTTTGACACCAACGCTCGTGGTTTCGATTCCCACATAGGACAAACATTTGTGTACATGAACATGTCTGTTTGTCTTAGTCTGGGTGTTTTCTATGTATCATAAGTATATATTTACAAAAAAAAATGTATTTACGTATGTTTATCAGTTTTCTAGTACCCATAACACAAGCTTCGCTTACTTTGGGGCTAGATGGCGCTGTGTAATTTGTCTGACAATATTTATTTATAATATTTAAATAATGACTCAAACCTGAATGAATAAAATTATGTTGAAAAAGGCTTATATTGTTGGAGTTCATTAGTTTTTAAAGTTTAAATAAAACATTGGTCTTGTAAATCAAAATTAAGATTTTTTCTTTAAAAACTTCAAAGAAAAGGAATATCAATAATCTCCAAAATTATTAATTTTATTAAACTATTATTTGAAATTAAAATATTTATAGTTTGTTACTAAGCTGGAATTGTCAACAATTGAAACTTGAAACGAAATTCGTGAAAATGTTCAAAAATTGAGAAAAGGGCGGATTTAACGCTAAAAGCATCCTCTACATTCAAGGTATGACATTTCTCGTCTAAGTCAACCTCTGTCTTTCAATGGACAACAAAAACTGAATAATCATGAATACTTTACCTGACTCCTGAAAAGATCGAAGAGCGTCTCGAAAAGTAACGGGTTCTCTGTAAAGTTCTGTCCAGTCTGAGCTTTCAGTTTCGGGATTAGGTCGTTGTATTGAAGAAATTCTTGCTGAAGAGCTTCCTTCTTGGCTTCGGTCATCAGCGTACGGAATCTCTCGCAGTTGGAGTAGTACCGGAGCTGGAAAAAGTTGGAATAAATTAAGTACATTTTCAACAAAAAAATATTTTAGAGTGTCATAAGTCCTAATAGAAAATGAACGAAATCTGCTGCAAATTATCATTAAATTCAATTTTCATGCGGTAAGGCTTACGATATTAAAATAATGTAAATAATTGTACAGTCAAAGGCCGTAATGTAAATAAGTGCAAATTTGAATAAAATATGTATTTATTACTATATCAAAAATATATTTAGTTTATTTTGTAGCCCTAAGCATTCTCTAGAAACAAATTTAAGGAAATTTTCATATCATAATAAATGCGTATTTTATTCAAAATTAAAAGTAAGGTGGGTGGTATGACTGAATGAATGAACGAACGAATGAATGAACGAACGAACGAATGAATTAATTCATGAATGAATGAATAAATGAATGAACGAATGAACGAACGAACAACTGAATTAACCAAATATTTATTTATTGTACTGCACTTAAAACCCTTGATTATACATTTTCACGGGTTTATACATAGTGCGCCATCGCTTGGCTATAAGTTACATCCGCGCAAAGCTGGGGCGGGTCACTAGTATATAATATATCGTATTAAAGCAATATCCGTAAGCATTTATTGTCAACATCGATAAGTTCAAGTTCTCTATAACCGGTTCAAAGTCGACAGCGTTTACTTATGCAATAATGAGATAAGCCCGCAGGACTGCTCGTGGCGAAGTTGAGTAACGTCGCCACAGACTTGAGAGCTGTTATGTTGCATATTATGTCATGTAATCATACATTCTCTATCAGTCAACATTTGGTACACGCAGAAAATCACGAATGCGGTTCAAAAGAAGGAAAAAAACAGATTTAAGTACTAAAATATACTACGACTATAATTAACGCAGAAAATAAAATAAACATACATAAGATAGTTATATATTTAATAAACATACATATACAAAACAAAAACTTTATTCTAGCAAGTAAATATTCATTCACTCATTCATTCAATGAATGGAAAACGTCGACCGCAGCCTGTCCATGGATGGGATTCTTTATTTCGAGTTCGTTCGTGCTTCGGAGGGCACGTTAAGCCGTCAGTTCCGGCTGTTGTCATTAGATGATAGTCGTTAAGTCAAATCAGTTTCCTTTAGGCGCCTTCAAAGCCCTAGCCTCTGCCGCAGTTGAGCATCGTGGTGGAGTATGCTCTAAATCCCTTCGATTAGGGGGAGACCCGTATATCAGCAGTGGGACGAATAAACCCGGTTATCGAAGTCTACGAATGGAAAACAGTTTTTTTTTATACTACGTCGGGTGGCAGACAAGCATACGGCCCGCCTGATGTGAAGCGGTTACCGTAGCCATATTAACGCTCGCAACATAAAATATCGCTCGCGCGCCGCCACCCCCGCTGCCAACGCAGCATCTCCTTCCTTTCTGGTGACCTCACTCACTCGCAGGAACACAAGAACCCTCAAGGGAATTGTTATTTGTTGTAATGTTTGTTTCCATCATTATCAAGGCGAAGGAGATAAATTTTTCAATTTTTAAAATATTTAAATAAGATTACTCATTTCTAACTTTCTCATTCTCATTTCGAACTTTCTCAATATAACCTAAATTAAAAATGTTGCAATATAGCCTAAATTAATATTCTATTAATATTCTAATCTAAACATAATAATAAACTTAACCTCTGTCAATCCGTTTATGACCTTTTTACGCGAGTACATCTGATGACCTCACACACTCGGAGGAACACAACAACCCTCAAGGGAATTGTTATTTGGCTGCGGTATTCTGTGAGGTGGAGGTAGATTCCCCAGTCGGGTAGCTTACAATTACGCTCCCTACCTCTCTTGGGATGAATAACGGTTATCGAAGTCTACGAATGGAAAACAGTTATTATTAGATGACACTCTGTTAAGGAAAGTCATCCTTTGCCCGGAGCCAAGGCAGCTTCCTTGTCTGGCAGTTGAGCAGTGTGGTAGAGTACACTTAAAATCCTTACGATTACGGCGAGATACATTTCCTAACTCCCCAAAAGCCTTAATAAAAGATCCAAATTAATAATAATCCGAGTTTAAAAATAATAAAAAGTTTCTCAAATATCACCAGCAAAATTTTCAATGACTTTGTAGAGAAGTGTCACTTTCAATGACAATAAACCTATCAACAAAGTAGAACTTTGCGCGCTAGACAAATTAGTCGTTTGCAATAACCTATTCGCCTTTATTATACAATGTATAGAAATATTTTAATCGAACTCGGTGGTCGAATGGCTAACAATGGCCACTTTGACTCCAGGGTCGCGGGTTCGATCCCCGCGTAAGATAAATATTTGCATGCATGGACAATGTCTATTTGTCTTGGTTTGGGTGTTTTCTATGTATTATATGTATGCCAGACGTCTGGATAAAGTCGGACATAGGCTTTTTGATTGCGTGTCCGGCCAAAATGAACGGTGTCCGGCTTGCCCGGCTTTTGTTAGGCTTTTTACAGTAAGCAAACGAGCGAGAGCTCCAAGCGTGGCCGAGCGTAGAGCGAGTCGAGCGTGGTCGAGCATTGATTTTATATACTTACATACAACATACATACAGTTATTAATGCTGAGACACAAAACCCTCAATAATGTAGGGTGTCCGGCTTTCTTACCCAAATGTCCGGCCAAGCTTGCTGGTTTTTTTTTATATTACGTCGGGTGGCAGACAAGCATACGGCCCGCCTGATATGAAGCGGTTACCGTAGCCATATTAACGCTTGCAACATAAAATTTCGCAACGCAGCATCTCCTTCCTTTCTTTCTGGTGACTTCACTCAGTCGCAGGAATACAACAACCCTCATGGGAATTGTTATTTGGCTGCGGTATTCTGTGAGGTGGAGGTACATTCCCCAGTCGGGTAGCTTGCAATTACGCTCCCTACCTCTCTTTTCGCCAGAGCTTCGTTTGTCAGTCAGCAGGGTGCACCACGTGCAGGTGAAGTTGACTTTGGTTCAAAGACCTAGATGAACCACTTACACCCCAAAACTGGTCTGTCCGGCTATTAGGTTTGGCGACCTGGCATCCCCATATTTACAAAAAAAAAAACAAATGAATTTAAGTATTATAATAATACTTAAATTCATTTGTTTTTATTTGATAGGTAACTGATATCAGTTACCTAGTACCCATAGTACAAGCTTTGCTTAGTTTGGGACTAGATGGCGGTGTGTAATTTGTCCAGGAATATATATATTATCTTCTAATCGAAAACAAAGGTAGCAAACAATGCGCAATTTACTCGTGTTGTTTACTACAAGCGTATCTGTGCCCTATGATAGTGATTAACCTCACAATCATTAATCTTTTCTTAAAGATAACTAAAACGCTTCTATATTTAACCTTTGGCTTTATCAATAGCGAATGAGACGTAATTGTTATGCATTGATAAGTTCATTCTTAATCAGCTATATCTGGTTTTGCACGGCCAATGTCAGTGATTTACAAACCCAGGGCTACAGGCTACAGCTGAAGCCCTGGGTTTTTTTACCAATGGATTTTTTTATTGCAAAAATCAAACTTTATGCAGCTTGTGTTTAGCTTAGCTGGCAGAAACTATGGAGCTCTATCGACTAAGTTCAAGGTGTTATGCAATAACACTAGCGCATCCAATACAACCACACATTCAGGGCGGTGATGGGGCTGAGGCGCTGCTGCAGTGCATCCGGCATGTTCACTGAGGCAAGTGTCGACAACTTTCACACAGTACTCCGCAAGAGGTGCGCGTCGGCACTTGCCAGGCTGCGCGCCAGCCCCAACACCATTCTGTCTACTAATGGGTGTAGCCTGGACAGTCGCTTTGTTACGCACTGGGTGGGCTTACATCTCGATAGAAATGAACGGTTTGCATTAACATAATAATAAGGAAATTGTTTACTAACAAAATATGGATCTTCGGGTCTGAAATAAATATATTTTATTTTATTTATTATTATAATAACTTAAACGTAATACCGTAATAAATTAAATCTTAAAAAATATGGGGTCTATATTTTTTTATAGGAGGACGACATTTTGAATTGAAGCTACTAGTTCAAATGGGGTATCATATGAAAGGGCTTGGTGTGCACATTGCAAAATATTTTTATTTATTTTTTCCGATGCATTATTTCTTATCTATAATGTAAAATATAGAAATTCAGGAAAATCTCGGAAAAAACGGCGCGATTAGATTCCTGAACTATTTATAATGATTAATGATCCTTCGTACGGAACCCTCGGTGGGCGAGTCTGAATAGCATTTGTCCGGTTTTTTTTAAATACATGCCGACGTCCATTGATGTCGTGAAGCGTTTAGGTGGGGGATGGGGTTGATCCGAAACACACCCAATGCGATGACTGCTTACCTTCAAGCAGGTTACACCCTCGTTTTTCATCTAATCGCAAAAAAAAGCGAAAATATGGATGATGGCTCTCTCCTTCGCAATCATGCCAGAACGCATCTGTATGAGAAATATGCCACAGGTTCCGGATCAATTTTTTTGTGGTAGAGATGTATTGCTTTTATTTCATTATTACTATTGATATAAAACTCATTGTAAATTATTATTTCTCTAAAATGCATATTAATTAGATAATTCTAGCGAATTAAATTTTCATTACAATTTACTAATTATGTAACCTTTCTAGGCATACGTTCATTTGGATTATAATCTAGATCAATACTGTAAAAATCTTTGGTTATAAATGATATCATGATTGTAATCTGTTATGTATGCTAATAAATAAATAAATAAATAATTTTTTTATCCGGGAATATATCGGATACGAAATTCACGTCAACCAAGTTCTTATAAATGTGAAAGTGTGTTTGTTCGTCACGTCGAAAGAAACAAATGGATTGATAAGATTTTTTTTACGGAGAGAATTTCAGGTCTGAAAAGTGATACAGGTAGGGTTGCCATCAGGGCAAACGCTAGCAATCAGGGCAGGATGCGTGAAAACACGGATTTTGAATCTTAAAACCCAGACATGTCATCAGTGTTTCTTAGTACATTCTAGGGAATACAATCTCGTTCTCGCGAGATTGTTTCTGCCACTCGTGGCGGGGCCTAAGGTAGCGGTCGGGGGACGAGGTCTAAGCGAATCTAAGCGAGACCTCGTCCCCCGATCGCTACCTCAGGCCCCGTCGCCGCCCCGCGGCGAGATCTCCCGAGAAGGAGATTGCATTCCCTACTTAGTACTAGTACTATTTTTTATTCTGTGATAAGACGTTTATTAGCAGCATGGAGCGAGTGACAGTGATTTAAAAATTTTAACCCTGAAGTACAAATGAAATCCCGCCCGGACGCTCCCCGGACCTCCTCCGAACTAGGACAAATCCGGGGAAACCCAGACGGATGGCAACGCTATATATATGCTACTTTTAATCCCGGAAAAACCTATTATTCCCTTGGGTAAAACAATTTTTTTTTTAATAATGGCCACGCGGGCAAAACTGCGAGTAACAGCTAATGTTTATGTAAAGATGTATACTTACATAATCCTCAGTCAATGGTACAGCTGTGTAGGGAACTGGCTGCCAGATCTTCCCAACTCCTTCGTCCCACTGTTGCTCCTGCTCAGGAGGATACACCGCCGCCATGGCGACCTGGACCGTCATCTTTGTCCTTTCCTTATCGGTACTCCTGATAGCAATCTCGTCTTGGAGGTACAGGTTGGACAGCAAGTGGTGTCCTTGGGAGCCGTAGCGCTGGCGAATGAATTTGCCTATCTGATAGGCTCTGCGTTTCCCGACCTAGAACAAGGTATATTGGTAATAGATAAGAACATTATTGGCCCTGTGGTTTCCGGCAGACTAGAATAGAATCACTCCATCTCTTCCCGTGGATGTCATACAAGGCGACTAATGGAAATACATTATCAAACATCGATCAGGCCTCTCCAACCGGTCTGGCCAGCGTGGGGAGTGTAGGCCAAATTTTCCTTCTGTCTAGGACGGACGAGAGAGGGTCGTGCTCCTGTAGTAGAAACTAAAATGACCTGATGATGAAGAACATTATATACATAGACCCCAGTACACGAATGTACCCGATTGACGGCAGAGGTGGTGAAACGTCGTGAGACGAGTCCTGTCTGCTGCCTCATCATGATAACCACGACACTCTGGCAAGAGTGAAGCGACAAAGAAGAGTTCTTCTTCTTTGTCTTAAGAGAATTCATACAGATCAAACGTGTGTTAGACCAAACCCCGGCCACTCCATACAAAAATGGCGCTTTTGCATGTAGTAACCAAATAACGTCTGTACACGTGTCTATGTTTGAGTGACGTTCTCTAGGGCTGACATATTATTATTCGGACATGTAAGGGGGTGTAAGTGGTTCATCAACATCTTTGAACCAAAGTCAATCTTACCTGCACGGGGTACACCCTGCTGACTGACAGACGAGGCTCTGACGAAAAGAGAGGTAGGACATAGCGTATTTTTTAAGCAGCCCGACTGACGAAGTACCACCACCTCACAGAATACCGCAGTCAAATAACAATTTCCTTGAGGATTGTTGTGTTCCTGCGAGTGAGTGAGGTCACCAGAGAGGATGGAGTTACTGCGTTGGCAGCGGGGATGGCAGCGCGCGAGCGATATTTCATGTTACGAGCGTTAATATGGTTACGGTAACCGCTTCACATCAGGTGGTCAAAAAAAACATAGTAAATACACTACTCTGACTTCAGCCAATATTTACAAAACGCCTTGTTTAATTGCCATTGCTACCTTACCCAAAATTTTATATTTTCTAATCACCACTAAATCGATTGTTCGCCTTCCGAACACCGGTTCATTGTAATGGTCAAACCATTTCATTCTCACCATGGACGTAATTACGTCCATGATTCTCACTAATTGTAGCTTTTTACTATTCATATATATGCGTAATGATTTGATTCATTTTCATATTCGCATGGAACAAACGTAATTTAAAACTAATACCACACATGACATCACGCGCAATAAACATTGAAATGTAAATAAGAAAATTGTAAATATTAACAATAAACCACCATAACTCAAGTGACAGCAATGTCATCTCCGCGTCTGCGCACTCACTTGCTCTTTGAGACATAAACCTGCTATAACGCTATCCTTTTCTCATCTCGTATTAATTGAATCTTGTATCCTACTTTGACAGACATGAATTAGTTATGATGAAACTATGGCTACCGCATGCTTTTTAGGTAATTTATAAATAAAATCAGTACTTTATTTCAAAAAGGGATCGAATTGATTTCTTTTTTTGATTTCCATGTGTTGAAACATCCGTCAACAGTCAACATCCGTCAACAGGAGCACAAGTCACTCCCATCTTTATTTTGCTGAATGAAAAATAAAACACGAGCGACGTCAATTCGCACGTTGTGGCATTCCTTGCGAACGGTTCCAAATCGGTTCCATAGGGGAGGTGAGGACGACTAGTGAGAGCGGCAGAGAGTGTCCATACTGTACGTTAGTACTATTACTTATACTGTGGTTAGACTTAACGGGAACACCTGTTCTTTGGTAACTTAACCAGCCCCTTTACCACAAACTCTTATTGCGATTCAATAACTGAGTAGAATGCTTATTCATACCAATGAATTTCATTCATCACTATAGATAGCTCTGGCCCCGTACCACCAACTCTTATTGCAATTCAATAACTGAATAGAATGCTTATTCATTGGTATGAATAAGCATTCTATTCAGTTATTGAATCGATGAATGAATGATGATGGTGATGAGTGATGGACAATTGGATTTAAACCTAATAAACGTAGAGCAGCTCAACCAGTGCCATTGCTGTGTTCAGCAGTGGACATCATTTGGTTGAAATGATGATGATGATATTATTAGGGATAAATCGATATCAAGTACATAAATATTACTATGATAAGGTTTAGGGTGTAAGTGGCTCATCAACATCTTTGAACCAAAGCCAACGTCGCCAGTTCGTGGTGCGTACTGCTGACTGACAAACGAGGCTCTAGCGAAAAGATAGGTGGGGCTTATTTTTAAGCTGTCCGACTGGGGAAGTACCTCTACTTAACAGAATACCGCAGCCAAATAACAATTCCCTTGAGGCTTGTTGTGTTGCTGCGAGTGAGTGAGGTCACCAGAAAGAAAAAAAGGAATGAGCATAGGCAGGCAACTTGTCGGCGACCCCTTGGTGTTGCTGATCTCCATGGGTGGTGGTAATTAATTTCTATCAGGTGACCCACATGCTCGTTTTCCGTCCTCTCATATGAAAAAAGATTCATTAAGGAATTAAGTAATGTTAATATTATACAAGGAAATGAAACAATTTTGTTACGAAATCGAATTATAATATATTATGTAAAAACTATTCAACCATGTCAAGATGTCGAATTTAAAAGAGAATTAGGAATTGGTATCGTTTTAATAATGTACAAAATTTTGTAATAATATTATTTTATAGTTTAGTTAATAATTTTAACAAAAAAAAGACGTGTGGCACTCGGGGACTGCCGCGGTAAAGCTATTGCATAGCATTTTGTATCAACTTATGCAATTATAATTTTATTCATGCAGTATTGCTTTTTCTTTGATATTAATTCAAGTTACACTTTTTGAGCGTGGTGACCGATAAGAAAACAAATTTTTCTATTATTAAATAAATAAAACGAGTTTCGTAGAGTCGTACAATACGTCTAATCGCACGCACACAACGCCGTGTCGAAGACTGCCGAACTGAAACGACGTTAGACGATGCACGGCCTTCAAGCCACACCTCCTTGCTCGTCGGAGTGGGGAGCGTGAGGTTTTTTCGTTACGGAATTTCTGGATTCGGTCCCCGCGCTCAAGGCCCGCGATAGAAGCTATGCAATAGCTTAAAAAGATTCGTTTTAAAGGTAATGATATGGCCTATGAACTAATACAAACATTTAAAGCAAAATTTTAACTAAAAAGCAAAAAATAAATTGAAGTATTAAAAATTTTCCATAAAATTATCTAAATTTACCAGTAATTCAATGTTTTTACAAAAACTAACCCTATTAATGTATTTGCTTTTTGTATTCTGAGAATACATTTTGAGATTATCTACAAAACGGTATCAAAATTACTGCTATGTATGTCATACTTTAAGAGTTGTTGTTGTTTGAACAGGACCCTTGCGCGAACGGTCAATGGTTATTTTGTAGATAAATAAATAAATTGATGTAATGAGCAGGATAGATAGACTTTCTATCCCACTCATTCACCTAACAACAATAGCAAACCTGTCTTATTTGATGGCACTGGCCACTAGATGGCACTAGTGGTATTTCTACATCGCGCTATGGTTGTGTGTATAGGATTAGTTAAACCTTAAGGGTAATTTATCGTCACTCGATACGAGATGGCGTTAGTGGCAAAATTGTAACTCGTTATTATTATGATTCGGTCCCCGCGCTCAAGGCCAGCGAAAAGAAACCGACTTTAAACATGACTCTACATTTATGTATGTAGATACAGGCTGATGATGATGATTAAAAAAATATGGGACCAATTTGGAAGTATACTCTTTGAAATAAAAAAAGTTTTTTTCAAATCGGTTTATAAATGACGGAGTTATTAAGTAACAAACATTAAAAAAAAAAATTAGGCCGAATTGAGAACCTCCTCCTTTTTTGGAGACGGTTAAAAACATAGAAGGAATTATGGGAGGGTGTGCACTGCACATGTGATCGGTCACTATTTTCTCTGAATTGAAACTCGCTTTCATAAAATGAAAATCTTAAAAGTCTTAAAATGTTCTATGTGCGTTTAAAGTTACTCAAAAGTCAATGGTCACATGGTTTTTCGTGATTATCTCGGTTTCTATAGCTTCAATGATAAACATGTATTGAATAATTGTACCCCATAAAATTGGCGAGAAATAATTTGTTCCAAACATTTTTTCTTGCGTTCAACAGTTCTGGAGATATGACAGTGGATGCCTAAAAGATCTGTGCCATAGTACACTGTAATGAATAATCTACCGTGAATCTCGGTGAATATTACCTTGTATAAAATCATTAAAATCATAAACGTTATACAATTTGTAGTACATAGTATATTGTATTTAATAACATTTTACACATATTTAGTATATTAATTACTATATCATCATCATCATCAGGTCATTTTAGTCTCCACTACAGGAGCACGACCCTCTCTCGTCTGTCTCAGACAGAAGGAGGATTTGGCCTACACTCCCCACGCTGGCCAGACGGGTTGGGGAGGCCTGATCGATGTTTTATAATGTATTTCCCTTAGTCGCCTTCTACGATATCCACGGGAAGAGACGGAGTGATTCTATTCTACTCTGCCGGAAATCACACGGCATTCTACTCTGCCGGAAATCACATGGCATAATTACTATATATTAACAGTAAAACGGAGAATGAAAGTTGGCGACATAGCCTTCAAAGTTTGCAAGCTGAAATGGCAATGTGCCGGTCACATCTACCGAGGAAATGATGACGGATGGGGGGGGGGGGGAAGGTATTAGAGTGGAAGCCGCGCGTAGGACGACGAAGCGTTGGACGCCCTCCTTCTAGATGATCCGATGACCATAAGAAAGCGGCTGGATGCGGAAGGCGAACGATCGTATTTGGTGGAAAGCATTGGGCAAGGCTTATATCCAGCAGTGGGTACATATAGGCTGATGATGATGATGATTATGATATTAGTTTAATAACACTTACCAACTTTATGTAATCAAAAACTCATTAAAACTTAATGTACCTATAATGTTATGAGTGTATATCTTCATTTTATATTAATTAATTGAAACTTGGTTAATTTGAATAATAATTATGGTCCATATATGATTTAAATACGTAATCTGTTGTATACTTCTTTTTTTTACTAAGATCATAACGTTTCCGTTATAATAACTTATTGAAAAAATTATGAAAACAATTATAAACAAATTATATATCTAAATGTACTTCCATCTTAATTTTATGCCATTCAGTCAGGTATTTCCTTAAAGCCTTTAAGTCTGAGAAGAGATTTTGCGTCCCTCTGTGTGTTCAACCGATTGTACAATGGGGTGAGTTCAGAGGAGTTCTTTGAATGATGCCTACGGCATCCTTCTACAGTCGCACCGCTCGCCATCGACAGGGAATTCATCATAACACTGTACTGTGCGGTTCAAGCGAAGTTTTCTACCGTTTACTATCAAGCTGTGGAATGAACTGTCTGTCGAGTGTTTTCTCAGGAGACTACAGCATGGGGTTCTTCAAGAAGGTTGTGAAGAGGTTTTTACAGGGTCGGCAACACGTGTGGTGTTACAGGCGTTCATAGGCTACGGTAACTGCTTTCCATCAGGCGGGCCGTATGCTTGGTTGCTACTTTAGTGGCATAAAAAAAAGAAAAAAAAGACATTTTGTATAATTATTATTAGTGGTCGACAATACGACCTTTGGACCTATGGCCGTGTGGTTTCCGGCAGACTAGAACAGAATCAATCCGTCTCTTCCCATGGATGTTGTACAAGGCGACTAAGGGAAATACATTACCAAACATCGATCAGGCCTCCCCAACCCGTTTGGCCAGCGTGGGGAGTGTAGGCCAAATCCTCCTTCTGTCTGGGACGGACGAGAGAGGGTCGTGCTCCTGTAGTGGAGACTAAAATGACCTGATGATGATGAATACGACCTTTTGCTATGAAATGTATAAGATGAAAGGTCACCAAGAAGGATGGGAGGAGGAAGAATTTGGCTACGGTAACGGCTTCACATCAGACGGGATGTATGCTTGTCTGCCACACGAGTATAAAAAAACGTAGTCGCTTCTGGCCGTTCCGTTGAGGTTATCGGTCGATCTAGAGGGGGAGCGCCCGACGCTTCGTGTGGCTTCGTAGCCCCCTACGAGGTCTCCACTCTAGGACTTTCACCCCCCATCTGCTGATGTGGGCGGCTCGGCCCGACTCGGCAGATGAGGTCAGCCCACTGCCACTACCATCCTGCTGACTCTGAGAGCTATGTTGACAACTTTTGTTTATCGAATTTCCTCGTTTCGGATTCGGTCCCTTCGAGAAATGCGGAGCATAGCTCTCTCCATCGTTCACTGCGTGACTTACAATTTTTATACCGGCCCAATGGTCAGAGTCCAAGTTTCGGCACCGTAGCTCATGGCTAGTAAAAAAATAAACAAGGTTCAAGATAGTACCATTACCAAGATAGGTAACAAAAAGTGTGACCTTCATCAACTGAGTGATCATATAAATGATCGGCGGTCACGGCATGCCACTCATTACATTATGTAACAGATGATCAAGACCTGTACATACAATAGTGACGTAAACAACCGTGAAAGTATAAAAAAAATATAAACAGATGATTTGTCTAAATGTGTTTCCATCTTGACTTTATTCCATATATAATCTATATAGGTACGTGAAGCAAAAACGTTGTACCCCTTTTTTCGAAAATTTCGCGGACGGATGAATATGAAATTTATATACCTATTTATATTTAATTTTTTTTTTTTTTTATACTACGTCGGCTGACAGACAAGCATACGGCCCGCCTGATGTGAAGCGGTTACCGTAACCGTATTAACGCTCGCAACATAATATATCACTTGCGCGCCACCACCCCCGCTGCCAACGCAGCATCTCCTTCTTTTCTGGTGACCTCACTCACTCGCAGGAAAACAACAACCCTCAAGGGAATTGTTATTTAGCTGCGGTATTCTGTAAGGTGGAAGGACATTCCCCTGTCGGGCAGCTTACAATTACGCTTCCTACCTCTCTTTTCGCCAGAGCTTCGTTTGTCAGTAAGCAGAGTGCACCACGTGCAGGTGAAGTTGGCTTTGGTTCAAAGATGTTGATAAACCACTTACACCCCTAAAAATACATTAAATTAATAAAAAAAACATTACACACACTACGCTATATATTTGACACACACACACTAATATATACTCTTTTGTTTATTGCTAAAGTCATAATTTAAATTAATTATTTCGACCACTGAACTATCACTAGTCAGATGGAATTCTAGATCAGGGTTTTTTCTTTTACTGGCTGTGCTTTGAGAATAATCCTAGTTCTCATTCTAAAACGATAAAGGAAAAATAAAAGTACGGTAACCGCTTTATACTAGGCGGGCAGTTGTACTTGTTTAACGCCGTGGTGGTATACGCTCTAAACCCATTCGATTGAGGATACCTACCGCTGAAACTGAAGCCGATTTCGATTGAATATTTTGATTCCAAAAATAGGTCTTACGTTAAAGTTAATGACAAACTTCTTCAACTTAGTCGGTAGATCTCTAAGGTTTCTATCAGCTAAGCTTAACACTTACCACAGTATAAGTAATAGTACTACGTACAGTATGGCCACTCCTTGCCGCTCTCTCCTGTCGTCCTCACCTCCCCTCAAATCGGGAACAGTTTGTATGGCGCCGCACGCACACACGCTCATTCGCGCTCTGCACAGACATTGATTATGTAGTAGTAAACGCCGCGACATTTGTATGGAGTGGCCGGGGTGTGCACTTACACTTAACACCACCAATCTAAAGTGAAGTTTTATTTTCGCAATCAAAAAATCCAACGGTAATCGGCTTCACCTTCGACGGTAGGGCCATGTGTCCCAACCCAGCTGTAGGATAAATCAATATAGGTTGATGATTAATAAGTTAAGTTAAACGTACATTAGTGAGACCTTCCAATCCTTCTATAAACGTTAAGTTCTTCAAGGTCTGCTTCTCGCTGCTCAGAGACAATTCATCTGCATCTGGCGTCCTCTCGCCGTGTCTATGGACCTGCGGAAAATAAATATAGTTTAAAAAAAACTAAAAAAAATTCGCTTTAAAGCATATCAAACTAAAAAGTGAAAATCTTCCGGCTTCATCATCAGACCTTGAAACCTAATCGTGATCAAAGTTAATTACAAGACTTTTCTAAGAAATCCAAAAACAGCTATGATACGATGTTCCATCATGAAGTTCCAGTTCATATCTTCCGGCTTCATCATCAGATCAGTTCGACAGTGCCATATTATTGTATTGTCATCAGAACTACATACAGCTGTCAATTTTCATTACGCTACGATCCTTGGAAGATGGTTAAATTTGTTGCCTTAGATTCCATTACATAGTTAGTTACATACAAGTCGACCTAATAAAAGCGTATTAAAAATATTTTTAGTAGAAGATTACTTATACTGTGGTAGAAGTCTACTAGATGCACAATGACGTACAAAGCAACGTTTTGGGGTGTAAGTGGTTCATCAACATCTTTGAACCAAAGCCAACTTCACCTGCACGCGGTGCACCCTGCTGACTGACAAACGAAGCTCTGACGAAAAGAGAGGTAGGGAGCGTAATTGTAAGCTACCCGACTGGGGAATGTACCTCCACCTCACAGAATACCGCAGCCAAATAACAATTCCCTTGAGGGTTGTTGTGTTCCTGCGAGTGAGTGAGGTCACCAGTAAGGAAGAAGATGCTGCGTTGGCAGCGGGGGAAGCAGCGCGCGAGCGATATTTTATGTTACGAGCGTTAATATGGCTACGGTAACCGCTTCACATCAGGCGGGCCGTATGCTTGTCTGCTACCCGTCGTAGTATAAAAAAAAAAAGCAAAATAATGTCCGCAGTAGACAGATGATGACATAAATCTTACTTATTTATGACCAATATTAAAAGAAACTATAATTCCATAATATTCAATGTAAATTAGCCTTTAGACTTTCGGTTTAAGATTTGCAATTCAATTTAGTTTTTTTTTTTTATAAATACACATTGCCAACTAGGGGCCATCCATAAAATTCAATTCAAAATTCAAAATTCAAAATTCAAAATAACTTTATTCCTTGGACTTTATAAAGCACATAGAAACGTCATACAAATTAAATATAAGAATATGTATAAATCATTATAAATTACGTCACACGAATTTCATGATTTTTTTGACCCCTCCCTCCGTTCTTGTCACAGCTGGTCACACTTGTGAGACACCCCCCTCCCTAGTGTGACGTCACATATTTTGAAATTTTACACCTAGAATTGCAAATGTTAAGTTTTTCGTTAATAGTTCAAAGTTCGTGTTTTAACACTTAGATTATAATAGATTTTGAAATGTTACGTCCCACCCCCTTGTCACACAATGTCACACTTCATCGACCCCATCCCTCCCCCTTAACGTGTGACATAATTTATGGATGGCCCCCTAGTCCCAAACTAAGCAAAGCTTGGACTATGGGTACTAGATAACTGATATTATAGTTAAATACATTTTTTTATAAATACATAGAAAACATCCACACCATGACATACTTAAAGGTTTTTTTTTTTTGTAAATGCACACATAGAAAACACCGTGTCGCAGTGCACAATATATAAAAACAAAATTAAAAATTTTGAATAAACCCACGACGGTAATATGTAGTTGAAAAATGATAAAATAATTTTGAAACCCCCGACTTAAAGAATTTATGTTAAGAACTTAATAAAAAAAACCCAAGAAAATCCGTTGGGGCTGCCATTAAAAGTTTGGCAGTTTTATAGCAACTTGTATGTATACTTATTTATATTTATGTTGAAATTTAAAATAGAGATGGCAGCCCCTGACGGGTTTTCTTGGGGTTTTTTATTAAGTTAATAGAATGAATTCTTTAAGTCGGGGGGTTTTAAAATTATTTTATCCTTTTTCAACTACATATTACCGTCGTGGGTTTTTTCAAAATTTTTAATTTTGTTTTTATTTCAAACTTTTTAGAGAGCTAGCATAGATATTACAAATGAAAACTGCATTAGAATCAGACTAATAGTTTTGGTTTTGCACAAACAAATGTTTACTGAAGCGCCCCCTGGTGAGTTGGCACCGTAACACCTATCTAAGAACATGCACGAAACAAATCCGAACCTAACACTGAAAATCGCATCAAAATCGGACTCGTACTTTTGGAGATAATAGCAACATTGGTTGCACAAACAAATGTTTACTGCAGCGCCCCCTGGCGAGTTGTCACCGTAACACTTAACTAAGAACATGCACCAATCAAACCCGAACCCATCACTGAAAACTGCATCAAAATCGGACTTTCAATTTTGGAGATAATTGGCAACATTGATTTGCACAAACATCCTAGCACCCCAAACGCATAAACCGTCTCCGTTCCGTCGCGGGTAAAAAGCAACTCACTCAACAGGAGCCGTGGTGATTAAGCCAGGCGCTGATATTCTGTGAGACCTTATTAAAATCAGTTTTTTTTACGATAGACGAATACTTTTGTATCTACGTGTAGGTTCTATCATCAAAAGAGAGTAACGAGGCCACGGAATAAGAAGCATTTATTTATGCATAAATCAGTATTTCTAATATGTATAAATCAGATTCTCTGAATAATACATTAATTATTTCGTAACATAATTATGTTCTTTCTCAGTCAGTCAGTTTATTTACGTCCTTCCCTGACTGTAAGGGTCCTTTCACAGAGACCGGCTCGGAGAAGAAAGCAGTTTTTCGCCGCGTTTAAAATAGAGCTTTAATGAAGAAGAACATAATATTTTTATTTGGTGTGTAAGTGGTTCATCAACATCTTTGAACCAAAGCCAACTTCACCTGCACGTGGTGCACCCTGCTGACTGACAAACGAAGCTCTGGCGAAAAGAGAGGTAGGGAGCGTAATTGTAACCTACCCGACTGGTGAATGTACCTCCACCTCACAGAATACCGCAGCCAAATAACGGTTCCCTTGAGGGCTGTTGTGTTTCTGCGAGTGAGTGAGGTCACCAGAAAGGAAGGAGATGCTGCGGTGAGCGATATTTTATGTTGCGAGCGTTAATATGGCTACGGTAACCGCTTCACATCAGGCGGGCCGTATGCTTGTCTGCCACCCGACGTAGTATAAAAAAAAAAAAAAAATTTGATGTCACAAAATACTACAAAATAATAGGTAGGGGAAAAAGTCTTTTCGCATTATAGTATGTATGAACTTGTAATAAAATCTCTTTGGTTATACCATTTGTATCTAGCAGGTTTTGATATCTATAAAAAGTTTAAATTTTAAAAAAGATAATTCCAAATTCAAATTAGGTAAATGTGTGATTTTCATTTGTTTTTTTTACTGTCAAAATGAGTGAATCTAATGAAGAAATTCGATACATTTTAAAATTTTACTACAAAAAAGGTAAAAATTCAACGCAAGCTGCGAAAAAAATTTGTGATTATTATGGACCTAGTGCAGTGTCTGTGAGAGTAGCACAAATTTGGTTTAAGCGTTTTCAATCCGGAAATTTTGATGTCAAAGATGCACGTCGCTCTGGTCGCCCTGTTACGGATAAAATGGATGCCATTTCTGAAAAAGTGGAGCAAGATCGGCATATCAGTAGTTACGACGTAGCTGAAGAACTAGGAATTGACCACATACCAGTTTTGGCGCATAAAAAGGTCGTGGTCAAAGACCGGCCAGGCTTCAGAGACTCTGGCGAAACCCGGGTTAACCCGCAACAAGGTGATGCTGTGTGTATGATGGGATTGGAAGGGAAGATATTCATTATGAGCTGTTACCGCCAGGCAAGACTATCGATTCTGAACTCTACTGTGAACAACTGATGAGATTAAAGCAAAAAGTTGAGAGAAAGCGGCCGGAATTAATTAATAGAAGGGGTGTGATTTTTCATCATGATAACGCTAAACCTCACACATCTTTAGCCACTCAGCAAAAATTAAGAGAGTTTGACTGGGAGGTGTTAATGCATCCGCCGTATAGTCCTGACCTTGCACCTTCTGATTTCCACCTGTTTCGGTCTCTTAAGAATTCTTTAGGCAATGTCAGGTTAACATCACGAGAAGACTGCCAAAACCACTTGTCGCGGTTTTTTGAACAGAAGTCCCAAAATTTCTATAGTAATGGGATCATGTCTCTACCTACAAGATGACAAAAAGTTATCGAACATAATGGTACCTATCTACTTTAGGTAAATGTAAATAAACTTTATTAAAAAATGTTTTGAATTTTCATATAAAAAACGAAAAGACTTTTTCCCCAACCTAATATTATAAGTAGGTCCATAATTATGTATGGCCAAAAGTTTTGGATAGTTGGAATTAGATCCAAAACCCTATTTTAAAAGCGACCAAAATCTGCTCTCCTCTCCGTGTCGGTTTGTGTGAACGGACGTTAATCGTACGCGCCTTTACTTTTTTTTTTAATAAAAAGTACCCTATGACCTTCCTTGTACCTTTGAGAATATGTGTACAAAATTTCATGATGATCAGTTGAGTAGTTTGGTCGTCGAAGCATAACCAACAAACTCACATTCACATTTATAATATTAAGTAGGGATTTCAACCGGAATTGTTATATGATTTTGTCATTAATTTCTCCATTAAAAAGCAATAAAGGCTAATTAGTATTGCCCATTGTTACTCGATATGGGCTATGCTTGGGTTTCTCCAGCGGTGCCACTTCAACCATAGGTATATCGAAGTGCTGAGGAGCCTATATAAAATCGCTTCTATTTCGAGACAGAGAGAAATTATCTGTCCAAAATTGTTCAGCGCTACAGCAGAAGCCGTTGTCAAGCTTCAGGACTAGAAAGGATGCAGCATCAACATCAACGTCGAGTACATCCCTCACCTTCGAATAGCTGATGATATAGTCATCACAGCGGAATCGTTGGTGGGCCTAGGCACAATGCTCCAAGAACTCAATAGAGCATCCCAACGGGTAGGCCTTAAAATGAACTTGGACAAAACAAAGATATATCTAGGTTTGCCATCTCTAAATGCTAGCAATCTGGACAAGAAGCGTGAAAATTCCGATCATCCTATTTTGAATCATAAATCTATAATAATAAAAGGCTTTGTCCTCACTGAATGACTAACTGACTGATTGACTCACTAATCAACGCACAGCCCAAACCGCTGGGTCTAGAGATTCCAAATTTGGCAAGTAGGTTCCTTATGACGTCTATGGGTGCACTAAGAAAGGATTTTCCAAAATTTATCCCCTAAGGGGGTGAAACGGAGGTCCAAAATTTGTATGGGGAAACAAGATTAGTTGGACTATTTTATCCGAAACTTTACACCAGTACTTCTGTAGATAAATGAGTAAACACGTGTTTCAGGATTTTTCAAAATTCTACCCCTAAAGGGGTAAAATGGAGTGAAAAAGTCTGAAAATCGTCATGGGTATTTTTTTATTTATTACGAAAATAACAACTATTTTATAATCCAACATAGCCGACGTGACATAAAATCACCCCTATTGGGGTGCGATGGGGTTGAAATGTCATAATATCAATATGGGTGTGGATTCTATGGTTTTCTGGGACGTCAATTACGAAAATGGCATCGATTTGAAAATATAACATAGTGGACACGAAATCACTTAAAAGATTTTTTCAAATTTTACCCCTAAGAGGGTGAAACAGAGGTCCACAGTTGGTGTAGGGAAACGAGATTAGTTAGACTATTTTATACTAAACTTTACACGAGTACTTCTATGGATAAATGAGTGAACACGTGTTTCAGGATTTTTCGAAATTCAACCCAAAAAAAAGGAGTAAAATGGGGACAAAAAGTCTGAAAATCATCAAGGATATTATTGTTTTTATATTTTATCGGGTCGCTGATTACGAAAACAACAACGATTTTAAAATTCAACGTGGCTAACGTGACCATCATCATGTATTTTTTTTTAAACTTTGATTTATCCTTTTTAAGCTGATGGAATAAGATTTGTGTATTGCCTGAAGTGTTATCCTAATAGGTTTTTAAATTTGTATTTGGCGTCAATCAATGCTTATACAATCGCGGGCGGCCGGCGCGGCGTTCTTGCATCCGTATTTAGTACAATTAAAGGTACTTGAGGGTGGTTGCGTTGAGTGTTAGACTTGACTTGGATAATCTAAAATGCGCGAATTTCACGCAGGCGAAGCCACGGGCAAAAGCTAGATAGTAAAAGGCTTTGTCCTCACTGAATGACTGACTGACTGACTCATTAACACACAGCCCAGACCACTGAAGCTAGAAACCTAAAACTTTGGATATGTGTTCCCTATACAATGTAAGCGCGCACTAAGATGGGATTTTCCGAAATTTCACCCCACAAAAATAGACGCAAATCAGGAGTGTTCCCGTAGCGAAGCACGGGTACTTTCCGATCATCCTATTTTGAATCATAAATACAACAGTACAGTATGGCCGCACCCTGCCGCTCTCTCGTACCGACCTCACCTCCCCTCTGAGACAAATCTGGAACAGTATGTATAGCCCCGCACGCACACACGCTCATTTTGGCTCTATACAGACGTCATTGTTTATGTAATAGTGAACGACGCGGCATTTGTATAGAGTGGCCGCGGTGTGCGGCTAGGTGAGCGTCACAAAGTTGGCAACATCATCGCGAATAGTGACCGTATTCGGGTCGCTACGCGGCAGCCACTTACACATCGGACAGGTTGTCTAGCTTTTTAACAAAAAAGGCATCTATCTGCGATTAAAAAAAAACCGGACAAGTGCGAGTTGGACTCGCCCACCAAGGGTTCCGTACGTAGTATCATTATTAAATTTGATATTTTTCATTATAAATAAGAAATAATGCGTCGAAAAAAATAAATAAAATATATTTTGCAATGTGTACATCAAGCCCTTTCATATGATACCTCATTTGAACTAGTAGTTTCAATTTGAAATTTCGACATCCTATAAAAAATATAGACCACCTATTTTTTAAGATCTATTTACAAATGTATAGTTTTGAGATTTATTCCTGTACTTGTAGTCTATAACGATGTTACTTGCCAAATTCCATAGTTCTAGGTCAACGGGAAGTACCCTATAGGTTTTGATTCCTTTGAGAATGTGTCGAAATATGCGTTTTTTGCTGAATAAACGGCCGTAACTTTTTTTTACGTAAACTTAGTAGTTTGATTTTTTTACAACTTCATGGGACCGTAGACCTGAGTATACAGTTCAAATTTCAGCTTGATGCCTCCACGCATTCTCGACATAGAAATTCTTGACAGACAGACAGACAGACAGACAGACGGACAGACATACGGACAACAAAGTGATCTTATAAGGGTTCCGTTTTTCCTTTTGAGGTACGGAACCCTAAAAATGCAAAGCAAAAAGCTAGTCTACGACCCGGACATGTCATCAGGGTTTTTTAGTACTATTTTTAAAGTAAAAACTTCTTTACCGCCGTTGTGCACTTTTTGGGATGGTTAAAAAATGTTAAACTCGCGTCAAGACACGTGGCCTGATCGAAAATTCGTAAGACGGACCGGTGCGGACTGGGGCGTTGTAGTAGAGGAAGTAATATTTCCCTCTCTTTTTACCTGCTCCTGCTGTTTATTTTTAATGTAATATAAATTGTCATGTTTGTGTACGGTAGCGCAATAAATGAATATTGTATTTTATCACATAAATGATATTACTTTTATACTGATAAATAAAGCAATTCGTGCGAAATGATTCCCAAACCTTTCTAAAATATTCAAAAATACACAACGTTAATGTTCAAGTTTTCACTTCTACCGGCACTCCCTGAGTGCAATCCGTATGTTTTTAACACACTTTTATTAGGTCGACCTGTATGTAACTAACTATGTAATGGAATATAAGGTAACTAATTTAACCATCTTCCAAGGATCGTAGCGTAATGACTATTGGCAGCTGTATGTAGTCCTGATGACAATACAATAATATGGTACTGTCGAACTGATCTGACGATGGAGACGAAAGATATGAACTGGAACTTCATGATGGAACATCGTATCATAGCTGTTTTTGGATTTTATAGAAAAGTCTTGTAATGAACTTTGACCACGATTAGGTTTTAAGGTCTGATGATGAAGCGGGAAGATAGGCACTGGAATTGCATGATGAAATATCGTATCATAGTCGTGTTTGCACTTGTGAGAAAGGCCACGTAATGGACTTTGAACACGATCAGGAGCATTTATAAAAGCGTGTTTTTCTAGTGTTTTTTAAACTATTAATTTATTTTAACCTGTGCCAAGACTGTTATTCGCAGCACGGAGCGGGCGGTAGTGATTTAAAACTTTTGACCCTGGACTACAAATGAAACCCCGCCCGGACGCCCTCCAAACTAGGACAAATCCGGGGAAACCTAGACGGATGGCAACCTAGATATATCGAATGTTCGGTCATAGTTGACGAGCTCGGTGGTCGAATGGTTAGCAATAGCCACTTTGACTCCGAGGTCGAGGCATAAGACAATCATTTGTGTGCATGAACATGACTGTTTGTCTTGGTCTGGGCGTTTTCTATGTATTATATGAATGTATTTACAAAAAAAATGTATTTAAGTATTATATCAGTTATCTAGTACACATTGTACAAGCTTTGCTTAGTTTGGGACTAGATGGCCGTGTGTAATTTGTCCAGGAATATTTATTTATTTATAGCTGGGAACTCAGTTGTCGAAGTTGTTGACAAATTATGTCTACCTAATATTATTAAAACTCACGTGAGACATAATACTAAATTAATTAGATAAATTAAACGGGTCACTCATGTCTTTCTGTCGGGAAAGTGCATTAGCTAAGGGCTTAAACTTCGCTCCAACACCAAATAAAATTCCGGTGGAGTCGATTATTACTGGTATTGAAGACGTAATCACTCGGAACAGAATCCCACAACGAGATGCGGAGTGTTTAAGGCAGGATGTATCGATACTGTTACGAAAGTCTAAATTACCAAAATCTAACATCTCGATACGCGAGATTAAGGCCCTTAACGACTTGCGCAGGAATTCGGACCTCTTAGTACTACCGGCGGATAAGGGAAATGCCACAGTCATTGTTGATGCGGTTGCTTATCAAGACAAGATAACACAACTCGTGAGTGATACAAATACATATCATAAAGTAAACTACAACCCCACCTCACGAATTGCGTCAGGTTTGGATAAGTTACTACGCTCACTCTCAAATAATGATTTGAGGAAACGCCTACGTCCGAGAAATCCCACTATACCGAAGATTTATGGGTTACCTAAAATTCATAAACAGAATTGGCCTCTTTGACCTATAGTAAGCCATATTGACTCACCTACTTATAAAACTTCACGTTTTATGGCGGATATTTTATTGCCTCTAACGGGAAAATCGTCGAGTTATATTAAGGATTCCACGCACTTCGTCCAACTTCTAACTGACGTAAGACTGCAAGACGACGAACTTATGGTAAGCTTCGACGTGACCTCGTTATTTACAAATGTACCGATAGAGGACACTATTAAAATAATAACAGACCTGACGAAATCTGCAGGGATACCTACCGAGTACATGTGTATCATTGAGTTCTGTCTAAGGAGCGGCTTCTTTGTCTGGCGGAATGAATATTATACGCAAACGGATGGAGTTGCCATGGGGTCACCCATTGCTCCGGTGGTGGCCAACATTTTCATGGAGTGGTCCGAGGACAGGGCTCTTGAAACAGCATCGCACAAACCAAGATACTGGTGGCGATACGTGGATGATGTGTTCGCGATTGTACACAGGGATCACGTGACCATTTTCCTTGAACATCTAAATACTATACATCCAAAAATATCATTCACCGTGGAGCGCGAGAAAGAGAAGTCCCTCCCTTTCTTGGCTGTATTGGTACGGCGGGAACCGGGTGGTCGTTTGACACATACGGTGTATCGAAAACCGACACACACTGATAGGTATTTGAGGGGTGACTCACATCATCACCCACATCAGTTAGCGGCGGTTCCACGTGCACTGATTGACAGAGCCCTACGCATATGTGATCCACAGTATGTGGACGCAGAGCTGAAACATGTGAGACAAGTACTGGAACATAACGGCTACCGATGGAGACAGTGTGTACGGGTGAGCACAAACGCAAAACCCAGACCAGCCTCGGTGGAGAGAGCGCCCATGTTTCTACCGTTTGTGAAGGGTGTCACAGATAAAATAGCAAAAATGATACGCCGAAAATTTCTTATCAAAACCAGATTTCGGCCTGTGACACGCTTGAGACAATGGGTACGGTCTCCGAAGGATAGTAACCCGCTGGGGACACCGGGTGTTTACATGATTCCTTGTGACTGTGGCAGCAGCTACGTGGGGGAAACAGGACGCAATGTAGCGACAAGACTCTCAGAACATATTAGGAGCTTAAAAAACCTGGACAGAAATGGATCGGCGATCACGGAACACGTACTGGATTCGGGCGTCTCTTATTACATCCGATTCGATAAGGCTAAGGTGGTTGCAAAGGAAAAGTTCTTTGTTCCACGTAAAATCCGCGAAGCTATCGAAATTAGTCGACGTCCGAATTTCAACCGTGATACCGGATGGGTATTGCCAACGGCCTGGAAACCAGTGCTCCAGTTTGAGTCTAAAGAGAGTCACGATACAGTCGCCAATGCTGATACTGTCAGTTTTTACCACAACATGGTAAGCGCACTAGATGACCACGCGCCCGGAGAGATAGAAGAATTGGATCCACCGGCTGCCACTACGTCATCGTCGAAGGCAGCGCTCCACCAATCAACGCACCAACCCCCCACCACCCTTTCCAGTCGTGCGGCGCGCGCATTGGCGCGCAGTGTCCGGCGCGAGAGACAAAGGGTGGACGTGTCTGGACATTCGCCCTGAAGAAGGTCTCCTTTTGAGATCGAAACTAGTCGGCTTTCCCGACAGAAAGACGTGAGTGACCCGTTTAATTTATCTAATTAATTTAGTATGTCTACCTAATACAAACAGTTCTGTTAGGTAGGTCTAATTTCGAGAAAGAGGTATCTCGTGGAATCCGACTCGGATGGGCGGCGTTCGGGAAATTGCGAAATGTTTTCCCGTCCAAAATATCTCACTCCTTATATCTTCGGCGCACAGATACCCCTATGCTTTTTTTTTCTACCCTCCGACTCGGAAGTGTACGGACGTGTTGCTTATTCGTGACGCGAAAATAATAACGAAATAATAGTTACATGGTATAATAAACATGGCAACGAAGTGTAAAGGTTGTGATAATGTTATTTACGACATTTCATTTATGGAGTGTTCGCAAGATACATGCAAAAAACTGTATCATTTGAAGTGTTTGGGGTTCACATCCGAAAAATTTGAAGCGCTTACCACTGATCAGAAGTCGCAATGGATATGTCCAGAATGTGTGAGCTGTATTCCAAAACGGGACAATACGAATACGCCGATACGAGGAAGCATTCTGATGAACCAAACATTCACACCCACGAACTACGTAAGTACTGAACGCGGCAATCGCCATTACACTGGCGATATATCAGTTATGATGATGGACAACGAACACAAGATTTTGGAGGAGCTACGAGAATTTCGCAAAGAAATGAACCTCCGAATGGATGAACAAGCGAAGGAGTACACTATACTTAAAAATAAGTTTATTAGCAGTGAAATTGAATTGCAGGAATTGAAAAATACATTGAAGGTAGTTCAAAATAACGCAAGCCGTGTAGAAGAACTTGAATCAGAAATTAAGTTGTTGAAAGAAAAAAATGAACATTTGCAGTGTTGTATGAAAGGCCAAAATGTTGAAAGCACTGAAAAAGTTATTAAAAAAAATAACCAGGAGCATCAGAAACAATTTCAGTCTATGTCGTTTGCGAAGGTAGTCAAACAAAATCAAGAAAATAATACCTCCAACGTTACCATTAAGACTACTAGTAAACAAAGTGGGGCCACGAAAACTAACTGTTTAACGGACAGCGAACAGCAATCACTAATATTGGTAAAAAAACATAGTGAAAAAATACTGTCTGAGACATCTGAAAATGCCGAAGAAAAGGAATCTGAGCAGAGGAGGGAAGAAGGATGGAAAACAATAGAAAGGAGGAAAAGTAGGTACCCAAACAGCAAAGTGGGAAAAGGGGGTAGTACAAGCAGCTTAGAAATTCGGGGAACGGAGAGGAAAAAATACTTGCATGTGTGGCGGTTACATGTGGAAACCACAATAGAAAGTCTTGAGAATTATGTAAAAAGTATATGTGGTGAAGAAGTATCCGTAACTAAAATCAAGCACAAGACAGAAAGAGATTACGCATCCTTCATAATAGGCGTACCAGAAAGTAAATATGAAACATTAAGTAAACCGGAAAATTGGGCAATAAACATAGAATATTGTGAATGGATCTGGTTTCGTAACTCAAAAAAATCAGACTCAACCCCCTACTCAAGTAAATCGTAACAACTTAATAGAGATTTACTATCAAAACGTAAGAGGACTAAGAACCAAGTTAGACACATTCAATGTGGGTATTTCATCTATGAACTCAGATTTGTTCGCAATTACGGAAACAGGATGTAATGAATCCATTCAAAACGCTGAAATCATTCCACCGGGATACAATATTTTAAGGTGTGACCGCGCGGACGGGCGCAAACAGGGAGGTGCGTGTTTAGTGGCCACACCGCGCTTAGAGATACGTCATGCACCGATACTGCATGACGTAAACATTGATTATCACGACTTCGAACTAGTTTGTGCGACTGTTTACCTACATAATAGATTTTTATTTTTATGTTGCGTGGTGTATATACCGCCAAGTAGTAATGATGAGGAATTTATGTTATTGTTTAGAATTATTGAATTATATTGTGATAAATACGTTAAGGTTTTAGTTTTAGGCGATTTTAATTTACATTCGTGTTCTAGTAATATCAAGAACTATTTCGAGTACTTTTTAGCTTATTGTGGATTCACTCAGTATAATAACATATTAAATTGTAATGATCGATGTTTGGACCTAGTGTTAAGTACAATGGGTGAAGGTGATAGTGTAAAGGTGTGCGCGTCGTACGGGCCGTTGGTGCCGGTGGATTGTCACCACCCGCCGCTCGAGGTGGAAGTGCTGCTGAGCTCATGTCGTCCAGACGCTGAGCGGGGGCCAGACACTGGAGCGTACTCACATCGAGAAAATACCAACCAGGTACATTTACAATGGAATTTTAATAAGGCAAATTTCCCATTATTATATTCGCAAATAGCAACCGTAGACTGGTCTCCGATGTATAGCTTAGATGGACAGGCTAGTTTGAATTACTTTTATGACACCATGTATGCGATCATAGATACATATGTTCCTAGGAAAAAACCGTACAGTGGAGCATTGAGGTACAATTACCCCGAATGGTACACTAGTATTATCATACGGGACATAAAAACAAAAGCTAAACTTCATAAGCGGTACAAGCAAACTACAGCAAGTACCGATTATGAAGCATTTGCACAGTGTAGGGCCAGGGTCAAAAAGGAGATAGAGAGAGCCCATAATGAGTATCGTGACCGTGTTCAGTGTCAACTGATGAGGGATCCAAAGGCTTTCTGGGATTATATTAGGTCTAAAAAAAATAACAATAACAGTCAGAATATTATGAGGAACGGGCACGTTATGTCAAGGGAAGAATGCGTTAAAGAGTTCGCTGAGTATTTTCATTCGGTATACAGTAAGGAGGTAGCCGAGCTTAATGTTGTTAGGGCGATAGCAGACGCAGGCGGGGAGAATAGCGCGGCGAGAGTACACCTGGAGCGGTTGGAGTTAGAAGACGTACAAGGTGCACTCCGACAGCTCAAGCCGAAGAGATCAGCAGGGCCAGACGGCATTCCACCCTACATCTTAAAGGACTGTCGTTCCGTGCTGTGCGAGCCCCTACTCCACGTATATAATAAACACCTGGAAGCAGCGGTAAGCATTGAGAGGTGGAGCATTACCAGAGTTATCCCGGTGCCAAAGGCTGGAGGGGTAAGCACACAGGTTGATGGATATAGGCCGGTCGCTGTACTATCTAGTCCAGCAAAAGTACTGGAATCCGCAGTGCACACCAGTATATACTCACAGATCAGGGAGCAGCTATCGGATGCTCAACATGGATTCCGACCGAATAGAGGTACTACCAGTAATCTGTTGTGCTACATTACTAAAATAACATCTGTGATGGATAGTGGGGGGCAGGTCGACGCCGCTTACTTTGACTTCAAAAAAGCATTTGATTTAGTCAATAACGACGTGTTGCTTAAAAAGTTGGCCGGTGTCGGTTTCACCCCCCACTTGTTAAAATATTTTGCTAGCTATATGCAAGGCAGGAAGCAGTATGTGGAATATGCAGGTTGCAGGTCGGAGCCGTATTTCACGCGATCTGGAGTAAGTCAGGGAAGCAATCTTGGGCCCCTGCTGTTCCTGCTGATGGTAAACGATTTACCTACTATTGTGGAGGACGCAGAATGTCTACTGTTTGCTGATGACCTCAAGTTGTTTCTCCCCATAAAACGTAGAGAGGATTGTGAACGGCTACAGCGTGACATAGATAGGGTGATATCGTGGGGCAGAGACAATCTCCTGTATTTTAACATCAATAAATGCTCAACTATAACTTTTACTCGAGCGCACACGCCTATACAGTACGAATACAAAATTGGCGAAGTACCGTTAAGCAGAGTGGTTAGGGTAAAGGACCTGGGTGTTTGGTTTGACGCAGACTTGACATTCAGGCAGCACATAGAAAGCGTCTGTAAAAAAGCGTACAGGAGCCTAGGTTTTGTGTTACGCAGATGTAACCAATTTACAAATATTAGAGCAATCATAGCGCTTTATAATGCTTTAGTCAGGAGCCAGTTAGAAAATAACGCGGTTATCTGGGCTCCGCATGAAGATAAATATTCTAGGTATGGTTGGTTACAACGAACTTAGGGTTAGAAGGGTGATGCAATTACTTTGCTACATAATTAAAGTATTTAGGGGGAAGATATTTAATCCTGCTATTTTGGAACAAATAGGTCTCTATGTTCCTAATAGGTATGTGGAAAGACGGCGACAGCCACGGTTACTGGCGGTCCCTCAAGGCAGAACAAATTTGTTGCATGAGGCTCCTGTGACGCGCGCGCTTCGCACTGTCAACCTTATGGCCAACGATTTGGATCTATTCATGTGCAGTCTGAGTGAATTCACAAGGGTGGGACTATATGTTGTTAGTTATAAGATGTAAAAAATAGTCAATTTATTTTATTATACAATATATTTGTATTATTAATTTTCTTAATTTAAGTAGTTTATTTGTGTGTTTTTTTGGTAGAACAAATGTTTACGTTACTACACTGTCGCATTAGGTATTGATACCTGTAATGATAGCTGTAAGTTCTGATGAATAAATAAATAAAATAAAAAAATGCTATGTTTGAAGACTAAACTCTTCAAACCAGTGCGTCCTCCCTGCAATGAGATATGGCGCAGAGGCTTGGACATTGACCATCGGACTGGTGCACAGGCTAAAAGTCGCGCAGCGAGCGATGGAGAGGGCTATGCGCGGGATTTCTTTGAGGGATCGGAATCTGAGTTTGCATGCTGAAGTGGCAATGGGCCGGTCACATCTGCCGAGTAACTTATATATAACTCACTTAAAACAACATACATAACGAATGGTACATAACAATAGACTAATTAATACGAATATTATTTCGTGTATAAGTATACTCCACGTTATATTAGTCTATTGTTATGTACCATTCGTAAAGCATGTTGTTTTAATTGAGTATAATAAATATATTAATGTGAGTTACATTATCTACGGTCATTCTATTTGCATGAAAATTAATATTTTACGGTCTCATAAAAACGAATACATTTATATGCATAATTCATGTTGACATTGTACAACACCACAGTACATGTTATAGTAAAAATACAAAACAAATACGACATTCCCATGTCGTATTCAAGAACTGGGTCACAACATACACAGAGTCACCTCTGTGTATTTTGTGTTTATATATACCGAAATTATCCATAAAATAAAAAATAAACAAATATATGTTTCTGGACAATTTACACAGCGCCATCTAGTCCCAAATTATGAGCAAAGCTTGTTCTATGGGTACTAGACAACTGCTAAATGTACTTAAATACATTTTTTTTTGAAAATACATTCTTATAATAATACATAGAACCACCCAGACCAAGACAAACAGACATGTCCATGCACATATTTTTTTGTCTTCTGCGGGGATCGAACCCGCGGCCTCGGAGTCAAAGTAGCCATTACTAGCTACTTCGACCACCGGGCTCGGCAAGAACAGCAGGTGTGTCACATAATTCGAAATTGGTTAAGAAATTCAAGAATTACAGTAGAATAAAGGAAAGCTGGCCGTTTGGTTTCCGGCAGACTAGAATGCAACCACTCCGTTTCTTCCCGTGGATGTCGTACAAGGCGACTAAGGGAAATACATTATCAAATATCGATCAGGTCTCCCCAACCCGTTTGGTCAGCGTGGGGAGTGTAGGTCAAATCCTCCTTCTGTCTAGGACGGACGAGAGAGGGTCGTGCTCATGTAGTGGAGACTAAAATGAACCTGATGATCATGAAAGGAAAGCAGAAGAATAAGTATTTAGATTCTGATGTACATTCAAATGAAATTTTTGGACAGCTATGAGGAAAAAAATATAATACTCTTAGTTTTAATTTTACTTTGATATTACTTTAAATTCTTTTAAAATACATTAAGAAAGTATTAAACTGCACGTCCGAATACTGAAAAATTGTAGTACGTTCCGATATTACTAGTCCATGTAACGAGTATCTTGGTACCGATATCGATACTACGTGACTCGCTTCGCTTCTGATAACTTGTTCCAACCATAAGTTTCCTGATCTCATTTCCAAGTTATTTAGATAAAATATTTACTATATACCTTATTTAGTATAGAGAAAAGCGGCATCTATATATTATTATCTGCATTACCCAATGCAATACCGAAATGTTATTGGATTCGGTAATGTAGTTATCAGATGCATAGATAAAACACAGAATAAATAATTGAATTTCTCTCGTCTCGTCTCGCCTCGTCTCGTCTCGACAGACAATCTGCCATTTAAATTTTGGGGCCATGCCAAAAACACTTTTACCAAACGTAGCTGTAATAAGGGCAGTGTGTCGTATTTTTAAACGGTTTTATTAAACGGTTTTATTTAGCTCACCCCGTTTGTTTTATTTATTATTTATTCTTGGGTCAAATCTAGTAATTGAAATTTGACCCCCTTCCTGTTGACAGATTGATCTGAAATTTGGTATACACCTTTAGTTCTGGTGACAATACAATTAAATAAATTCTGTTTCATTGTAAATCCAAGATGGCCGCCGCTACAAAATGGCGGTTTACAAATTTTGTCACGACTACCTCAATATAGGTATCGAATGAAAGGGCTTGACTAGTAGAACACAGTTCACATGAAAAAAAAATGAAAATCCAAGATGGCTGCCGCTACAAAATGGCGGTATACAAATTTTGTCACGACTACCTCAATATGGGTATCAAATGAAAAGGCTTGACTAGAAGAATACAGTTCACATGAAAAAAAATGAAAATCTAAGATGGCCGCCTCTACAAAATGGCGATTTACAAATTTTGTCACGACTACCTCAATATGGGTATCAAATGAAAGGGCTTAACTAGTAGAACACAGTTCACGATGAATATTATAAAACCCAAGATGGCCGTCAACAAAATGGCCGGTTGGCGCGGTTACATATCGTCTCAATTTTCAATATGGGTATCATTTGATACCCATTTTTTCAATATGGGTATTCATTTGAATACAAGACAAATTTAAAAGTAAAAAAAATAATGACAAAAGTCAAATCTAAACTTAATAGAACGAGAAGTACTATGTAATGAAATTAGAAACTAAAAACTTGAAAATAAAAATTATGTAAAAAAACTTTTAATTTAAACGGTTTTATTGAAAATAGTGTACTAAAAGCTAAAAAATAATTCGGTAGGTCGGAGGTTTCAGTCATCACACCCCTCTCCCTCATCAGTCTAAGGCATTGATCAGACAAAATAATAAAATCGTTGGGCCCGTGTTTCCATCCAGTCAACTCAGTTTACGCTACGCCCAACGATTTTATTATTTTGTCTGATCAATGCCTTAGACTGATGAGGGAGAGGGGTGTGATGACTGAAACCTCCGACCTACCGAATTATTTTTTAGCTTTTAGTACACTATTTTCAATAAAACCGTTTAAATTAAAAGTTTTTTTACATAATTTTTATATCTGAATTTCTTCTGGAATTGAGACTTTCAAATAGATGTAGGTTTGATTTAACAAAAAAAAAATTAACACTACCGTCATTGTTCATTTATGAGCTTGTAGTTTTTGTTAAATCAAACCTACATCTATTTGAAAGTCTTAATTCCATAAGAAATTCAGATAAAATACGACACTCTGCCCATATTACGGCTACGTTTGGTAAAAAGTGTTTTTGGCATGGCCTCAAAGATCATCTACCAAAATCAATAACACAAATTGAAGGTACAATAGGTACATTTTAAGCGGTCATTAAAGACATTTCTGATTGACAAAGTGTACTACAGCATCTGAGGGCACGGGAGTGCCCCCACCAAGTCGAGCAAAAAGCGGCACGGCCGTACCATCCTTTTCTCGATTAAGGATTTTCTTAACATCAAAACAATTTAATACTTTATGTAATAAAATGTAAATTTAATTTGATTCCATTTTGTTATTAATGCATATTTTATTATTAATTTGTATAATGAATGACCAAACTGAATTATGATAATTATAACTAATGTAATAATAATAAGTCTTTAATAAATAGTAATAAGTTAATACATATTTGTACGCCTGCAGGCAGAACACAGCTCACTTTATATTAAATATTTAACAGCTTGTAACCTGTGATTCACAAAATAAATCATTTGAATCTGAAAAACTCTACGAAGTGGCCTTCAGTCTCCATACGATGATTTTCTTTAATTTTTCTCAGGAACTATCAAAAAGTGTTACTTATATCAAATCAATAGTTTTCTATAAAGAGTGGCAAAAGAAGATAATCTGTTTTCTTTTCAGTTTTTTTCAGATTTCTAACTTCGAACATGGTGAGGGCAAATAAGCCACGTCTATTTATACATTTCGATTACTGAAAGTTTACATTTTGACCACATTTTCTGCACATTATCTATATTAATATTATAAAGAGGTAAAGATTGTGAGTTTAGGAGGTCGTAGGGGGAAATATCTGGATCTACTGACCCGATTTTGAAAATTCTTTTACCAATAGAAAGTCACGTTATTTGTCAGTGTATTAACCTATATATTAACCCGAAAAATTAAAAGACTTTTCGTAAACGCGGGCGAAGCCGCAAGCGTAAGCAAGTAATTGATATACGTAGAAATATGCATTATTATTTTATGACAAAAGTGACTTGTTAAAAAATAACCTAATGTAGGTATTATTTTTATTAATATTGTAATTAATTTAATTTGAATTTGAAAAAAGAAAAGAATTAATGATACCATATTATTACTCATGTAATAAAATTTTCGCATACATACACTGTCGCATTGGACTGAAAGGCTTATAAAGGTAATTGGGTATATGGACTAAATATATAAATAATGTAGGGTCAATTGGTTATGATAATCTCTGAAATGTCACATTAAAATTGATTACCGATCAACGTACAGAAGAATCCATACGTAAGTGATATACAGGGATAATTTATTTAATGTATAAATCCCTATAAATGAAAAAAATACTTACGACAATAGCAAAAACTAGTTCATGTTCGTTGATCACTTCATTTCTTATGGTGTTCCCGTGAGACGGCACATGCGAGAGCAGGAACAATAATACCAGATACTGGAACATTTTCTGAAACAACAATATAATTACTATATATTCTTTATTGCACATAAATAAATACATAACAAGTGTAACTGTTGGGGTGTAAGTTGGGGTGTAAGTGGTTCATCAACATCTTTGAACCAAAGCCAACTTCACCTGCACGCAGTGCACCCTGCTGACTGACAAACGAAGCTCTGGCGAAAAGAGAGGTAGGGAGCGTAATTGTAAGCTACCCGACTGGGGAATGTACCTCCACCTCACAGAATACCGCAGCCAAATAACGGTTCCCTTGAGGGCTGTTGTGTTCCTGCGAGTGAGTGAGGTCACCAGAAAGGAAGGAGATGCTGCGATGGCAGCGGGGGTGGCGGCGCGCGAACGATATTTTATGTTGCGAGCGTTAATATGGCTACGGTAACCGCTTCCCATCAGGCGGGCCGTATGCTTGTCTGCCACCCGACGTAGTATAAAAAAAAACTGTTACAAGCAAACATAATATAAAAATTACTTCGTATCATTAAACTAGGTGTAATGATACAAAAGTTTTAGAAGTAAAACATCAATGGCGTCGTCTTGGCTACCACGCAATCATGCGATGAAACAACGCACGATCGTGCGATCTTAGTTAGATCCTTCAGCTACGAAGCTACGCTTCGCTAAGCTACGCTTCGTAAGTCGTGGCAGCATTTCATCAAGGTTCGTATTTATTTGATGATCAAAAATCCTTGGTATAGACATAATTTATACTATGGTATAGACCTCTAGTATACTATGTACATAATATACTATGTATAATATGTATTTATTTACAAAAATATTGTACGTTTTATCCAACAGGATCAGGATAGGACGGCCGCCTTTCAGCAGTCTTGTCGTATGTTTATTTGTTTTTTTTTATATACTACTTCGGTTGGCAGACAAGCATACGGCCTGCCTGATGTGAAGCGGTTATCGTAGCCATATTAACGCTCGCAACATAAAATATCGCTCGCGCGCCGCCACCCCCATGCCAACACAGCATCTCCTTCCTTTCTGGTGACCTCACTCACTCGCAGGAACACAACAGCCCTCAAGAGAACCGTTATTTGGCTGCGGTATTCTGTGAGGTGGATGTACATTCCCCTGTCGGGTAGCTTACAATTACGCTCCCTACCTCTCTTTTCGCCAGAGCTTCGTTTGTCAGTCAGCAGGGTGCACTGTGTGCAAGTGAAGTTGGCTTTGGTTCAAAGATGTTGATGAACCACTTACACCCCAAAATTATACCGCTCTAAAACCGAAACTCGTCCTTAGCAATCGATTAGGTTGTTCTTGTTGTGGCTTTCTATTTATTTTACAATATAAAATTATTACAAAACAGCGAAATAATGGGCACACAACGGCGGAGTTATCTCTAATAGAGATCTCTTTCAGTTACCTACAGTATTGGTAGGAATAAACAAGTTACAATGTAGTTAACTCGGGTGTTGTCACCCTGGCTGCTATAACAGCAGCTCCGCAGGAGCTGAGATAGACTAACATGTCAGGAACACAACAATTCTCAGGAATATTTGACGAGTTCGGTGGTCGAATGGTTAGCAATGGCCACTTTGACTCCGAGGTCGCGAGTTCGATCCCCGCATAAGACAAATATTAGTGTGGATGAACAAGTCTGTTTGTCTTCATCTGGGTGTTTCCTATGTATGTGTTTACAAATAAAAATGTATTTAAGTATTATATCAGTTATCTAGTACCACAAGCTTTGCTTAGTTTGGGACTAGATGGCAGTGTGTAATTTGTCCAGGAATATTTATTTATTTATTTAATAGCTGCCCGGACAGACTTCGTTCTGTCAAAAGTTATTTGTTTTTTTAATTTTGTCCACGCAATTTTTATATTTTAATTTTATTAAAACTTTCCGTGTACCTTAAGGAAACTACGAAAAATAAATTGCCGAATTGAATTGAGCTGTTCTCGAGTTTTGCGCTTAGCAATATAAATTTTTATTCATATAGATATTATTATTTAGCTGCTCTTTCCTGTTAGATAGAGTTAATTCTATGTTTATCTGAATATTTCATATAGACATTCCGATTTTATTTATAATTACAGATGTATAATATAAATAAACAAAGTCGTTAAATTATGTAAGATTATTATCAGTGTTAGTTTGTGTACTGTTAACACGAAAAAACCTTCCGGGGTCGTGGTCTATCTAGTATAATTATTTTGTCCAATCTCCTCCGTCCGTCCGTCCGTCAGTCCAAAGTCCAGTCTTTGGAAGGGTTAATCTAATTATTATAATCGTTAGAGAATAAATCTACATTCCAATTTCTATCAAAAAATAATCGGGTGGGCCCACCACACATTTCCACCACTGTGTCTCCTAGCCAGGAACAAAATTAACAGCGGCGATCACCAAAAAATATTATACTATTGTTATTGGTGACTATACCATTTTTTAAGTCGCCCGACTTAAAAAATTACTTCCCCAGAACAGAGGTGGAGGTACTCCTCCACCTCACAGAATACTGCGGCCAAATAACAATTCCCATGAGAGTTGTTGTGTTCCTGCGAGTGAGTGAGGTCACCAGAAAGAAAGAAAGGAAGGAGTATAGGCTAGCAACGGATCGGCGATTCCTTGGTGTTGCTGATCTTCATGGGCGGTGGTGATTGCTGATTATCAGGTCTCATGCCTAGGCAACCTAGGCAAGTGCCTAGGTTATAACTTAATTTTTTTTTTAAGTATAATAGTTATTCGTACCTTGGTGACTAAACGACGCTGTGTGGTGTCGCCCAGTTTTAAAATTTAGATTTTCGGTTCATTACAACTAGGGTTAACATCTGAACTTTATAATAAAGTATTGTACGTTATTTCAAGTACATTGTGCTGTATACTCCACCACGCTCCTCAACTGTGGGTTGGCGGAAGTCAGTGTTTTCAAGCCGCCTAAAGCCACTGACTTGGCTTAACGATTGTCATTTAACGACAACAGCCGGGACCGACGGCTTAACGTGCCCTCCGAAGCACACAGAAGCTCAATATAAATAAACCCATCCATGGACAGGCTACGGTCGACGTTGCTTAACTTGCGTGATCGATTAGACTGCCACGCCATCGAGCTCCTCAGGAAGGAAATAAAGGAAAATTACTATTACTATTTCTTTTCTTACCTATAATCACACCCCGGCCACTCTATACAAATGTCGCGTCGGTAACTACTACATAAACAGTGACGTCTGTGCAGACCGCGAATGAGCGTGTGTGCGTGCGGCGCCATACAAACTGTTCCAGATCCGTCTCAGAGGGGAGATGAGGTCGACACGAGAGACCGGCAGGGAGTGGCCATACTAGTACTATTAATTTAATTTTAATTGCAAATAAAAGGTGGCAACCCTATTACAACCCAAAAAAAATAACGCATGCTATTGTGGCATGCTCGTGCCAAAAGTGGAATGCGTCACGTATGAAGATCTCAGCATTCGGGCACGTGTTTGATATAGAAGGAATATCGTTTTGTACGCAAATGTGTAAAGTTCATATTTATCGAAGCGGGTCGTCGGCAGACACGCGACCCGCTAGATAAATACGAGCTTTTATCTCCGAGTTACGAGTGTATACAAAATATAGGTTTGGGGTTGAGTACCTACTTAAATTGTACAAAAAAAGGTATAATAAAACATCTGACGAAATATTTATCTGCGAAAAGAATCAGACATAAAACAAATGTATTTTATTTGAAAAAACAATCAATTTGCAGTCAACATAACGCTATACGTTATGTTGACTGCAAATTGATTGTTTATTTTTGAGTTTCATTTATATACTTTTTTTATACCTCTAGAGTGGGAAACAAGCATACGGCCCGCCTGATGGAAAGCAGTTACCGTAGCCTATGTACGCCTGTAACACCAGGGGCATCACACGCGCGTTGCCGACCCTGTAGAAACCTCTTCACGCCCTTTATACAATGTAATAAATTCGTTATTATTCATACTGACTAATACTTGGTCAATGTGATAAATCATGTTTTGGTTAGATTTGAGTTGATTTTTGGTTAGGTTAGGTTAGGTTAGGTTAGGGTTTTCTTGTGTCCTGTCATCGGAAATAGGAAATCCGCGAAGCGAAGCTCCGTCAACCTAGATGATGAATGACGTGGTGCCAAGTAAGCTTAATTATTAATAATTGACAATTTATTACATTGGCCAGCCATTATAAAAAACCGGCCAAGTGCGAGTCGGACTCGCCCACCGAGGGTTCCGTACGTAGGATCATTATAAATTTGATATTTTTCATTATAAATTAGAAATAATGCGTCGGAAAAATAAATAAAATATATATATTTGAACTAGTAGCTTCAATTTGAAATTTCGACCTCCTATAAAAAAAATAGACCCCCTATTTTTTAAGATTTAATTACAAATGTATAGTTTTGAGATTTATTCCTGTACTTGTAATCTATAACGTTGTTACTTGCCAAATTTCATAGTTCTAGGTCAACGGGCAGTACTCTATAGGTTTTGATTCCCTTGAGAATGTCGAAATATGCGTTTTTTACTGAATAAACAGCCGTAACTTTTTTTACGTAAACTGAGCAGTTTGATTTTTTTACAACTTCATGGGACCGCAGACCTGAGTATACAGTTCAAATTTCAGCTTGATACCTCCACGCATTCTCGACTTAGAGGGTCTTGACAGACAGACGGACGGACAACAAAGTGATCTTATAAGGGTTCCGTTTTTCCTTTTGAGGTACGGAACCCTTAATAATGACCAATTTATTACATTGACTGTAACATATACACATATCATAATATAAATATGTGTTTATGGATATTCGTATTTAAACTATATTTTAATTTTTGTCCTGTCCATCATCATGGCAGTGATTACTGTACTTTGTTATTACACGCCTTTAATTTTAATCCTTTTGATACTCTTAGGTTGACTGGAAGAGATCCTTCTAAGGGATATGTCCGCCTTTGTACTGCTTTGACTTGCATTTAATTCTCTCTCTACACGTAGAGATATTACCTACCGATATTTTGGGGTGTAAGTGGTTTACCAACATCTTTGAACCAAAGCCAATTTCACCTGCAAGCGGTGCACCCTGCTGACTGACAAACGAAGCTCTGGCGAAAAGAGAGGTAGGGAGCGTAATTGTAAGCTACCCGACTGGGGAATGTACCTCCTCCTCACAGAATACCGCAGCCAAATAACAATTCCCTTGAGGGTGGGTTCTTGTGTTCTTGCGAGTCGCTTGACGACTGTCATATATTGACAATGGTTGGAGCGACGACTTAACATGCCTTCCTAAGCACGGAAGAGCTCGAGATAATTAAACCCATCCATGGACGGGCTACGGTCGATATTGCTTAACTTGCCTGTTCGATTAGATTGACATGCCACGACGCCATCGGGCTCCTCCTTTCCTAAAATTCCACTTTTATTGGTACACTAGCAAAGTACCCGTGCTTCGCTACGTGAACACTCCTGATTTGCATCTATTTTTGTTAAGATTCCAGATATTTCATTTTTTCCCCATAAAGCACTGTTTCGCATTGACCATTATTACAAACATACACCATTTAGGTTAAGACGTCTCGGTAAACAATTTTTTTGGCATTCGCACCAGGAGCCAAAATTGCAAGGCTTCCAGGAGAACTTACTCGTGAGCAAGCGTGAGCAACAACTGATCATGAGAGAAGCAGTCCTGTCTCAAGTCAACCCCAGCGACCTTTAGAGACTGCCCCTGAGCTTTGTTAATGGTCATAGCGAAACACCTTTATGGGACATTGAAGTCTTTTAAATTGAACGGGGTAGTCTGATGGAATAATGGGAATGCGGGGTACAATGTACCCCACATTCCTTCAAATTAGTTTCATATAGTTTTTTTTTCTGGTAGTAACTTATACCTAATATTATTTTAAGAGAATGAAAGAATGCTTTTGGTAGTTGGCAAAATTTATGCAATCTATTATACTTACTTATCTTTAACCAGTAATTAGCTATTAAAAAAAGAACTAAAAAAAAGTTTACTTACAAAATCGTGTTTCGATCATCAAACCCTTTCCAAATGTTGTAATGTGAATAATATATGTATGTGTGTATTTATGTATTGATGTATACATATATATACGAGTATGTATATAATAATAAAATAAATATTGTCAGACAAATTACACAGCGCCATCTAGCCCCAAAGTAAGCGAAGCTTGTGTTGTGGGTACATACTTATGATACATAGAAAACACCCAGACTAAGACAAACAGACAATGTTCATGCACACAAATGTTTGTCCTATGTGGGAATTGAACCCACGAGCGTTGGTGTCGAAGCCGCGTCATTGACCGCTACGCCACCGAGCTCGTCAAATATATATGTTAGGTTATGTTTGATTATATATATATATTTATTTATATTTGGTATATCTATTTGTATTATACCTATTGTGTAATTTTTAACAATTAATAATGCACCACCTACCAAATTTTTTCATTGTTTCTCTTCTAAGGGTTGTCCGGAGGAGATTGCGTTAAGCGATAAGACCGCCTTTTGTACTTTTAATTTTTTGCAAGTTTCTTGTATGTATCTTTGTTATATTGTTGCAATAAAGTGTATTCTATTATATTCTATTCTATAAATCTACTTTTTCTGCGGCATTTTTGACGAGCCCGGTGGTCGAATTGTTAGCAATGGCCACTTTGACTCAGAGGTCGCGGGTTCGATCCCCGCACAATACAAATATTTGTGTGCATGAATATGTCTGTTTGTCTTGGTCTGGGTATTTTCTATGTATTATATGTTTTTATTACATTATTTACAAAAAAAAAAATGTATTTAAGTATTATATCAGTTATCTAGTACCCGTAGTACAAGCTTTGCTTAGTTTGGGAGTAGATGGCAGTGTGTAATTTGTTCTGGAATATTTATTATTATTTATTTATTTCATTATAATGCCTTGCTCTGAAAACCCAACATGATTTGCTACGACTCTGTCTGTATATGACCTCAGAGATAAAGATATACCTATATCACTACATTATCTTTTCCGCAAGTACAATTAGTGGCCTTCTGGTAGACAATATAACTAGCACGTCCGACACGTCCGTATTTATTTTCCTCTAGATATTAAAACAAACAATGTGAGGTTATACTTAAAATTTCATTATACATACAATTTTTATGTCGCTTTCAATGACAAATAAGAACAGCAAATCATACTCTCTCTCTACACGTATTCCAAAACAATCCTTAACATACATATAAACTAATATCTCAGGTTACAAAAATGGAACTGATTTGATCTACGAAAATGGAAAAATAATTCTTCTCAAACAACAAGTTATCAAACAGCGAAAAATAATTGTTCTCTTGTAACTGGTTATGAAGGTTTAGTTACCTAAGTGGAAGAAGCCGTAGAGATGTAGTGTCTCTTTGCGTCTTATACAAATTATATCACGGGGAGTGCTCAGTTGAGCTGTTTGATTTGATACCTGCCGTTGAGTTCCACAATCGTACAACGGATCATTTACGAATTCTGGCGAAAAGAGAGGTAGGGAGCATAAACTTGTAAGCTCCCCGACTGGGGAATGTATCTCCACCTCACATAATACCGCAGCCAAATAACAATTCTCTTGAGGGTTGTTGTGTTCCTGCGAGTGAGTGAGATCACAAGAAAGGAAGGAGATACTGCGTTGGCAGCGGGGATGACGGCGCGCGAACGATATTTTATGTTGCGAACGTTAATATGGCTACCGTGACTGTTTCACATCAGGCAGGCCGTATGCTTATCAGCCACGCGACGTAGTATAAAAAAAAAAGGATTAACCCAAAATAAAATTACTTAAACGGTAAAATCCCAACGTGCAATTTGCAATTTTGATGCATATTTTAAACACTCTGTTGAATACTCAGTCTCTCGGCATTCAAGGTTCATTCAAATATTCAATAAATTAAATATCTTAATACAATAATGTGTTATATTCAATAAATTAAATATCTTAATACAATAATGTGTTATAGACAAGTAAATGAACATGCATTTTGGTTGCATCAACCAGTTGACATTGAGGAATCAATTGAATTTGATATCACTAGTTGATTAACTCGGTATCTGATACGTAACGTTATGAAATAAAGGCATGAACACATCAGGACTCTCGACATAAACTAAAAGTTGAATACAATTTTCCATTGATTTCAATGGAAAATATATTTGATGATCATTTGTCATGGTCATGATTAATCTAAATTTTTTTGCGACACAAACCTCAAGCATGTCGAGGTCTTTAATTGTGACAAATTTCATCAAAATCAGTTCAGTGGTTTTGGAGCCTATTCATTTCGAAAAGTGACTTTTCGGCATATACAAAGCGTTCCGCTCGTACTCAATTAATTAATGTTTTAAAAATACTGTTATAATGTTTTTAAATTTAGTTAAAGTTAAAACGTGTGCTACGAATGACCTGTAAAGGTTATCACAAATTGGCAATTACACAAAAATAATACGCTTGTGTACGTGTTGATAATGAATTTATCGCACAGATGTGAGCGCCCCCTTATCTCTACGTAACCTACTGACATTCTTCTAACATTTAGTTATGCAATTGAAAAGTGCAAGTGTTTATGTTTAATTGCACTTTTAACCAACTTCAAAAAGAATAATAAAATATTTCGATGTGTTTAGGGTGTATGTAAGTTAACACGATATTTAGAGTCAAAGCCAGCCTCACCTGCACACATGACTAGCGAAATGGGGGAATGCTTCACATCAGGCGTATAAAAAAAATAGGTTTTTTTTCTAAGTAGTTTCATAACTCGATCAAAATTATATTTGTTCTATCCTCCGCTAACCCGCAGTTGAGCAGCGTGGTGGAGTACGCTCTAAACCTCTTAGAATGAGGGGAGACCCATATCCCAACAGTGGGATGAATAAGGCTCGACGACAAGATCTTTCCTTTCCCATCCTTACGTCCATCAGTAGAGTAGAGTATCTATAGAGTGTTCTGTATCCTATAAGCCTATCCGCCAGTGTAGACAACAGAGGTTACACTGCACTCTATTAGAGAATAGAGTAAAAATAGAGATTTTTACCCGCGACGGAACGGAGACGGTATATGCGTTTGGGGTGCTAGGATGTTTGTGCAAATCAATGTTGCCAATTATCTCCAAAACTACGAGTCCGATTTTGATGCGGTTTTCAGTAATGGGTTCGGGTTTGATTGGTGCATGTTCTTAGATAGGTGTTACGCTGACAACTCAACAGGGGGCGCTGCAGTAAATATTTGTTTGTGAAACCAATGTTGCCATTTATCTCCAAAAGTACGAGTCCGATTTAAATGCGGTTTTCAGTGATGGGTTTGGATTTGATTGGTGCATGTTCTTAGATAGGTGTTACAGTGACAACTCACCAGAAGGCACTGCAGTAAACATTTGTTTGTGCAAACCTGAAACTACTAGTCTGATTCTGATGCGGTTTTCAATTGTAATACCTATGCTTGCTCTCTAAAAAGTTGGAAATAAAAACAAAATTAAAAATTTTGAATAAACCCACGACGGTTAAAACGTAGTTGAAAAAGGATAAAATAATTTTGAAACCCCCGACTAAAAGAATTTATGATATGAACTTAATAAAAAAACCCAAGAAAATCCGTCGGGGGCTGCTTTCAACATAAATATAAATAAGTATACAATTTACTATAAAACTAGTTCATTTAATGGCAGCCCCAACGGATTTTCTTGGGTTTCTTTATTAAGTTCATAGCATAAATTCTTTTAGTCGGGGGTTTCAAAATTATTTTATCCTTTTTCAACTACGTTTTAACCGTCGTGGGTTTTTTCAAAATTTTTAATTTTGTTTTTATATTTAATCCTATTTCTCCTGATTATTTGAAATGTAAGTTTCAGTATCTCCGTGAAACCCATGATCGCGAACTCCGCTCTGACAACTCTCTTGTACTCTATACTCCACTTTTTTGTTCTGGCTTCATGTCAGACTCCGTTACATTGCAAGCATCGCGTCTCTGGAAAACGTTACCTGATTCCATCAGAGAATCTTCCAGTAAGTTCACACCAAAAATAATGTTCAAGCTTATTTACTTGAGAATTTATACAAGCAATAATCATCACTGTCCTATTTACTGCCTTTCCTTTGAGTTCCCGTGTATATGTGTATAATGATGTATACATGTATGATTATGTATACTTATGTGTATAATTAGCATATGTCTATGTATCATATATAGTTTTATGTTTTCATAGGTATTTATTCCGTACTTGTTCATTAACTGTCAATTCTTGAACCACATTCGAGTATTATCTGCTTTTCCCAAAGGTTGATTGGTAGAGAATGCCCTTACCATTAAGTCCGCCTTTCGTACAAATATAAACAAAAAAAATCCAAAATTTCTTCGGTTTCATCAACTAATTTAACATTTTGTTTTCTATTGTTTTGAAATGAGATTTCCAACATCGTCTTTTTTATAGATATATACCTACGTAATATACTCATTAACAATATACCACGTTTCCAATTAAATAGACGCAATTGCGATGTTTATCTATGTCAAGGCAACCTAGGTGAAAAGTAGAACAAAAAATTCATGTTTCAACGTATTTTACGTTATGTAGAGTGCGATCGGGAGCTAAATTTATTAGTCGTGATAACATTGACTTTTTCTATACAAAAGTGCAAATTGTGCTCATTTCGGTCGCACCATATGTATTTTTTTTTTTTAAAGTGGGATATAATAAATTTTTAAACGAATTTCATTGGTCCAAATCAAAACAGACGAGCTCGGTGGCGTAGCGGTCTATGACGCTGCTTTGACACCAACGCTCGTGGGTTCGATTCCCACATAGGACAAACATTTATGTGACAAACATGTCTGTTTGTCTTAGTCTGGGTGTTTTAAGTATGTATTTACAAAAAAAAAATTACGTATGTTTATCAGTTGTCTAGTACTCATAACACAAGCTTCGCTTACTTTGAGGCTAGATGGCGCTGTGTAATTTGTCGGACAATATTTATAATTCAATTCGCATTATTAAGGATAACTCGAGTACAACGAGTCACATCTTGATCAAATTTATATGGGACCATATGGCACATAAAGCCGTCGGTCCCGGCTGATGGCATTAGATAACAGACGTTAAGCCAAGTCAGTGGCCTTAAGGCGGTTTGAAAACACTGGGCTCTACCAACCCGCAGTTGAGCAGCGTGGTGGAGTATGCTACAAACCAGTGTTCCTCAAAGTGTGTGCCGCGGCACACTGGTGTACCGTGGTCATTAGTTGGTGTGCCTCGGAAAAATAAGGTTATCTCATAAAACTAAATAGACGGACGGAAGAAAAAAATTTAAACAAATAAAAACAGATTTTTCATTTATGGTGTACCTCCAAAAATGTTCGTTTTCCTAGATGTGTATTAAACATAATTAGTTTTAGGGACACTCCTCTAAACCCCTTCGATTGAGGGGAGACCCGTATCCCAGCAGTGGGATGAATAAGGGTTAACGATGGGAAATACAAATCCTTCTATACATGTCACATGTGCTGCGATGCCGCACTAATTCTAACAGTCATAATATAGCATCTAATACAGGCGATATGTCACTTCCAGCCATTGTTACACATGCAATTACCTTTCAAGCATGACAAACAGACAAAATAATTCCTCTATTGTTAACGTGAGAATATACAAAAGTATTACTCGTTCATATATAGTTCATATATAGTTCGTCTCGATATGCGACCCCGCGATTTCTTTTTTGAAATTAACTTTTATAATAAATAAATATTTCTGGACTATGGGTGATATATAGTACTGGAATAAGGTTGGACTTTGGTATGAGGTTGCGGGTTCGAGCCCCGCACATGACAAACATTTATGTGTGAACATGTCTGTTTGTCTTGATCTGGGTGTTTTCTGTGTATTATAGGTAAGCATGTATTTACAAAAAAAAAAAACCGGCCAAGTGCGAGTCGGACTCGCCCACCGAGGGTTCCGTACGTAAATAATGCGTCGGAAAAAATAAATAAAATATAATTTTGCAATGTACACATCAAGCCCTTTCATATGATACCCCATTTGAACTAGTAGCTTCAATTTGAAATTTCGATCTATAAAAATTAAAAACCCCTATTTTTTTAAAGATTTAATTACAAATGTATAGTTTTGAGATTTATTCTTGTACTTGTAGTCTATATCGATGCTACTTGCCAAATTTCATAGTTATAGGCCAACGGGAAGTACCCTATTATAGGTTTTGATTCCCTTGAGAATGTGTAGAAATATGCGTTTTTTGCTGAATAAAAGGCCATAACTTTGTTTTGCGTAAACTTAGCAGTTTGATTTTTTTACAACTTCACAACACTTACAGTTCAAATTTCAGCTTGATACCTCCACGCATTCTCGAGTTAGAGGGTCTTGACAGACAGACAGACAGACAGACGGACAACAAAATAATTTTATAAGGGTTCCGTTTTTCCTTTTGAGGTAGGTTGTCTAGTACTCATAGTACGAAGCTTCGCGCTTAATCTGGGACTAGATGGCGCTGTGTAAATTGTCCAGAAATATTTATATTTATTTATATCTGCGAGAACTTTGATTCTATTCTAGACTCGTGTCTTCTGGAGGATTAACAAATTTGCTTAATTTTTTGTTTATACTACGTCGGGTGGCAGACAAGCACTCGCAGGAACACAACAACCCTCAAGGCAATTATTATTTGGCTGTGGTATTCTGTGAGGTGGAAGTACATTCCCCAGTCGGGTAGCTTACAATTACGCTCCCTACCTCTCTTTTCGCCAGAGCTTCGTTTATCAGTCAGCAGGGTGCACTGCGTGCAAGTGAAGTTGGCTTTGGTTCATAGATGTTGATGAACCACTTACACCGCAAAATAAAAAAAAATATATAGAGTTTTACGTCCAGGTCTTTTAGAAAGCAATTTAAAGATAGAGGTGGAGGAACTTCCCCAGTCAGGCAGCTTTAAAAATACGCTATGTTAATACCTCCCTTTTCGTCAGAGCCTCGTTTGTCAGTCAGCAGGCTGCGCCACGTGCAGGTGAGGTTGGCTTTATAACTCCTCCACTCCACTCCACTTCACAGAATACCGCAGCCAAATAACAATTCCCTTGAGGGTTATTGTGTTCTTGCGAGTGAGTGAGGTCACCAGAATGTACTCCCGTAAAAAGGTCATAAATGGATTGACAGAAGTTAAGTTTATTATTATATGTATAGATTAGAATATTAATTTAGGCAATATTGCAACATTTTTAATTTAGGTTATATTGAGAAAGTTCGAAATAAATGAGTAACCCATTTTAAAAATATTTAAGTAATCTTATTTAAATATTTTTAAAATGGAAAAAATATTCTCCTCCGCCTTGATGGTGAAAACAAACATTATAACAAATAAAAAAAAATATTTTAATAAAAAAAAAACTGAAATGAATAATTAAAAAAAACGATAAATAAAACGTATAATAAAATTAATAACTAAAATACTCACTTAAATTAATAATTAAAATGCTCACTTAAATTAATAATTAAACTAAACACACACTAATTAAAAATAAAATACAATAAATTAAACTAAGTAGCTGAGACTAGTTGCCTATAGGCCACGCGGCGTCTGACTGAATGCCTAATTGCGATCGATCATTAGAGTCGAATCTCAGACTATTATATGAAAATGATTCGTTTGTCTGTCCGTTATGAAACATTTGATCGGCAGAATAACGAACGACCTCGAGGTAACCAATTGTGTCAGGTTCTTAGCGGTCATGAAGAGTCACTTTGGAACGTTATACGAACGGATGGGAATTTCACATAGTAATATTTCCTAAACTGTATAAGTTAGAGACAGTACTTGTGAATTAAAATATAAAACAACTATTAAATAAGTAATATTAAAACGAAAACTCATACAAGGGATCATTTTCAAGGGATAGACGAGCTCGGTGGTCAAGTGGTTAGCAATGGCCACTTTGACTGGTCTGATCCCCGCATAAGACAAATATTTGTGTACATGAACAAGTCTATGTGTCTTAGTCTGGGTGTTTTCTATGTATTATATATATATATATGTATTTACATAAAAAAAGAACTTAATGTAGTACGATAGGTACGTACAAGCTTTGCTTAGTAAGTCTTACTTAGTAAGTCTGGGATTAGATGACAATTCTTGATACCTAATAAGTAAAAAAAAAAACGGGTTGCACTCCGGGAGTGCCGGCAAAGTGAAATCTTGAACATTAACGTTGTGCATTTTATTTTTGAATATTTTGGAATGGTTAGAGAATAATTTCGCACGAATTGCTTTATTTATCAGTATAAAAGTACTATTATGTGGTACATTTATGTGGTAAAATACAATATTCATTTATGTCGTCCAAAAACATGACATTAAAAATAAACAGCAGTAGCAGGCATACACTTTCGCCGCGCGGTAGAAAGAGATTGGGATATTACTTCCTCTCCTACGCCGCGCCGGCGGTCTACTCTGCTTCCGTCTTACGAATTTTCATTAGGTCACGTGTCCTGACGCGAGTTTAACATTTTTTACCCATCCCAAAAAGTGCCCAACGCCGCAAAATAAGTTTTCTCTTAAAAAAAAATTGGGGTGTGCTGTGTCATGGACACGGCCGTGTGTTGTACGTGAATACGTACACATATGCACTAGAATTATCTCAAAATGGCTACGCTTCCCCCTCCCCCGCACGCTATGTTCCATAGTCCTTACTTAGCGTAATAAATTCTTTAATCATTCCAGTAATATGATTGAATTTTGGATGGAGATGATAGATATGTCGCTTCAACACCAAACGGTATCCTCCGATTTTGGTATCATTCGTTTTTTTGAAAACGATTTGAAACGATTCGTTTTTTCGAATTGGCTATGGAAGCAATTTTAAAGACGTATTTATACCAAAACAGAAAACAAAACGTGACAAAAATACTTTTTAATGTTATCGTAATCAGTGTAAAAAAGTGTAAAATCTGAACGTAAACATAATATTAAATATAACAAAGAATAAGTAATGTGTCATTAAACATTTTTTGATATGTAAACAATGAATACACAGTGGAAACAAATGATAATAACAAAACCAGTGGAAGTGTTATGTAAATACAAATATTATCTAAAGCTATGGACAAAAAAATACTATGTGTGAACATTAATTTAAACAAGACATTATAAAATAAATGGGAATTAAATAGTGTAAATAATAAAATTAAATAAATATACTACAGTGAAGGTGACTGAAAAAAAGAAGTAATAACTAGACTTGTCACGAATAGTGATTTGGCTGATTACTGAATATTCAGCACGCTGTCGGCTGAAGAGCCGAATATTCGGCACAAAATACATGCTTGTCGAGCGCGTAAACAAGAATAAGAAAACTCGCAACCTGTCTACCATCGTTACGGTGCATACGGGAGCGCGGGTTGATATTTGACTGTTTGTTTCATTCAATTGCGAGTAAATCAAGTCACGGCACGCTTTGTCAAATCATTATAAATAATAATACATATTAAAGTGCCACAAACTTATCTGACCAAGAGGCCAAATTTAGAACTAAAGTCATAAATTTATTTCTTAAAGTAATAAATTTATTTACCATGTATACACATTCCATTGAGGTGTATTTTTTTAAATACATATATATCTTTTTCTATACATACAATAAAAAAAATCGTCAACAAGTTGTTTCTGTGCAATATTATAACTCTCTAATATTATATAATAGCTATGATCGCGACTTAACGTGGTGCATATTTAAAACTTATCAACAAAATATAGATGGCAATTGATATTTAATTGAAACACCACACAACACAATTAATCAGTATATCAATGCTATTATTTCTCTGATTTTAGTGTTTCCTCTAAAACGGGCGGCATTTCATTTAATGGCAACACTTAAGTCGATCGTACCGCCCCTGCCACCGGGCCAGATAAGTTTGCGGCACTATACAATACTATTATGCGAAGACGTTCGTTCGTTAGTTCTTTTTTAAATTGTTTGTTTGTCAAAAGATTTTAAAAATGACACCAGTTAATAAAAACTAATATATAGGATTATTATTAGATTTTAGTGAAAATAATAAAGTGGCCGAGTGTTTGTTGTGTAAAAGCAAGATCTCAAGAGGTGGAGACCACTTATCAATTATACGTCAAAATATTGTAATTCGATAATGAATACATATAATCTTGAGTAATATGACGTGTCATTATTTTTCATGATTTTGTATTAGGCATTATTCGGCCGAATACTAAAAAAAAGTGGCCGAATAGGCCGAATACTGAATAGTAGCCGAATATTCGTGGCATCTCTAGTAACCTGCCAGGTTTATTATTATTGCGTAGGTAAACACTACTAGTGGTGTTTGGACACGCATTGCACGGTTACTCAGTTTGATCCTACCTAGTTACTAGTTATATCTACCTAGTTAGTTATTAGTGGTTTAAACTTTAGACCACTAATAACTAACTAGTTACTTATTAGTGGTCTAACTAGTTAGGTAGTTAGTTATTAGTGGTCTAACCGCCACTAATAACTAATTAGTTAATAGTGGTCTAACTAGTTTGGTAGTTAGTTATTAGTGACCTTTACTAACTATAAAATAAATTTAAAGAGATAAATATTATGACATTACATTCTCAATATATTTATGAAAATCTTATTTACGTTCATGAAAATCAAACAAAATTTAGGAAAAACAGTGATCTCCATCAATTAAATTTAAGAAATAAAAACAAACTCGCTGTGCATATTACTAGACTCCATAAAATCTCTAACTCATTCCCCGGTCAATGTATACGCTTCTACAATAAACTTCCAAACGACGCGTTTAAATTATCCATGGGTAAATTTAAGAAATATATCAAAACTAGACTATGTCAAAAGGCTTACTATTGTATCTCAGATTACATAAATGATAAAAGTATTTGGAAATGAATTGCTCTTGTTATGTTATGTTAATGATTGTATTTGTATTTAATGTAACGATATTGGCAATTAAAAGAGTCGGCCTTGAGTTTCTTGCCAGTTCTTCTCAAGAAGCCCCGTCGCCGGAACTGGCACGTAAATTCACTTTCACATTCAAGATAGTGTGATGAAAGTGAATCTAAGCTCTGCGGATTTAGAGTAGTAATGATTTATACATGTTCTTATATTTAATTTGTATGACGTTTCTAAGTGCTTTATAAAGTCCAAGGAATAACGATATTTTGACTTTGATTTTAACTAGGTACCCTTTAGACTCTAAAGGGTCGTTGTGTTCCCGCGAGCAAGTGAGGTTATCAGAAAAGAAGGAGTTTACCAGAACATCCACCTTACCACCAACTCTTATTGCGATTCAATAACTGAATAGAATGCTTATTCATACCAATTTGAATAGGGTCGCTTATTCATTGGTATGAATAAGCATTCTATTCAGTTATTGAATCGCAATAAGAGTTGGTGGTAAGGGAGCAGAGCTTAACTACCAGGAAAGAAAAAAAGTCGACGTTTGCAAGCGTTTATTTATTTTATTAATGGTTTATTTATTAGGCGGCCCATATAATAATAATATATCAAATAAATATTTCAGGACAAATTACACTCTGCAGATAACAGTGTGTATTTTGTCCAGAAATATTTAATGGGACTAGATGAGATCCAAACTAAGCAAAGCTTGTACTATGGGTACTAGATAACTGATGTACTTAAATATTTTTTTTTATAAATACATGCATACAATACATACACTAAAACACCGAAACCATGATAAACAAACATGTTCATGCACATCAAACCCGCGACTTTGGACCAAATCAAAGTGGCCATTACGCCCCCACCTCTCTTAAAAATCCGTATGTTATTCTATCACCCGATGAAGTATAAAATATATATTTTATTAATTTATACTACGTCGGGTTTCAAAAAAGCATACGGCCCGTTTGATGTGAAGTGACTACCGTAGCTTTATGAACGCTCGCAGCATGAAATATCGCTCGCGTGCCGCCTCCCTCGCTGTCAACGCAGCTGAGCAGCTCCTTCCTATCTGGTGACCTTACTTACTCGCAGTAATAGTCCTGAATGTCTGCTAAAAAAAAAAAAATATTAAATACGGACGAAGTCGCAGTATCAATTAGTTTATAAATAACACAAGTTGTCTGACTGGCCAAATTTTTGCTTATCGGTTTTTTTATATAACCTCAGTCCGGTTCTTTTAAATAATTTTCCTGTTTCCTCTTTTAGAGGTCCGATCTGAGGACAGCAATCGAGTTTCACTTCGAATGAGTATTATTCTGATTTTTTTATTGGAATGTCGGTTTGGACAACTCTTTTTGATGTGAAACATCTAATGCAGCGGGTGAGCAGAATTTTTGCGTGGTAATGCGTCGCCACGCTCACGTACTTTTAATACTAGCTTTGATACTAGTTAGTAATCATTGGCACCGCACAATTTTTTATATACTTTTTTTTGTTTTTTTTAATTTTACCAAAAAAAAAACCGTCTCCAAACATTACTCTACATTTATGTATGTAGAGATACAGGCTGATGATGATGATGATGACAAAATATCACCCAATCTGGAAAATTTGAAATAAAAAAAGTTTTTTTCAAATCGGTTTATAAATCACGGAGTAATTAAGTAACAAACATTAAAAATAAATTTAGCCGAATTGAGAACCTCCTTCTTTTTTGTAGTCGGTTAAAAATAAGGGAACAATCGAGCTTGTGATCCATTTCTTATAAGGACAATTTTACCACACCACTAGTACGAGCCACCGGTTTTCCCCGCCCGGACTGTCCATAGTATAATATCATGCAAGTAGGTTTGCAACTACTATTTCCTCTGTGCACAGAGGAAATAGTCGTTGCAAACCTACTGCATTATTTTCCTGTACCAACTGCATGGGGTTTTCCTGAGTAATTTGTGCTGCGTAGGTACGAGTAGTTTCTTAGTCGTGATATAAATACGTAGTTTATCAAGAAAATATAACGATGAGGAATCACAACAATTAAATAATAAGGTTAGAATATAATCTTATGCTATTCTAATAACATTAATTAACACGGAAAATAATATCAAATAGGAAAATAATGATATGTCTGTCGAGGAGACTACAGCATGGGTTTCTTCAAAAAGGGCGTGAAAAGATTTTTATAGTGTCGGCAAGGGTGTTACAGGCGTCAATAGGCAGCGGTAACTGCTTTCCATCTGGAGTGCCGTATGCTTGTTAGTGGTATAAGTTATTCATTATTATATTATTGCTCATTATTGTCGCTCTATTTATTATTCTTATGTATCTCTTTTTAATCACGGGTCAAGCCCGGTCATTTGATAGGCATGCGCGGGGATATGGATCCAACGCGTAGAGGCCCCTTTGAGAAGTTTGATGTAATGTTGTACGCCCGCCGTGACCCGCTCCAGGATATGTCAATGGAACGACATACCCATGAGCAGGTCTCGGCAGGCGTTGAGACTATTGTGAAGTGTGATGGAAAATAAATGGGCTATGGACATCTCCATAGCCCATTTATTTTCCATCACACTTCACAATATCTATCACTAAGATCTGGCTGAACTTAATACAGGGCTATTACAGAAGAGGGACGGACGCCTGCCATAACTGCTTTTATTGCTAGTTATTTGCGGCAGGCGGTGGTTTGCCACTCACTAGATGGGCTCCCGAAATGCCAGGAAAACGGCCGGGGGCAACACCGGTGTGAGTGACTCAGGGATGTCGAGAGGTGTGCTGCGCTTTCTCCGAAGTTACTCGCGGCGTGATGCCCTTTAACACTTCCACCCCTGGAGCATATAGCTCTAGCGGCTCCTCTCTGGACGGCCAATGAAGGCAAGCCAGAGCTGAGAGTCCTGCGGGTCTTCTTGTGTTTACACTCCGACCGATGAAGACACGTCGGATACGAAGGCCCTGACCGACTCTCTGGAGACTCGGGTCCGTGGTGTCGCTACTCACACAAGCTGCCCTGCGGACTTTATTCTTATTATTAATAAATATTTATTATTATTACTAAATAGAACCACAATAATGAGCAATAAAAAAAAATAAAAAAAAATCTGGACAATTTACACAGCGCCATCTAGTCCCAAATTAAGCGCAAAGCTTGTGTTATGGGTACTAGACAACTGATAAATGTACTTAAATACATTTTTTTGTAAATATATACTTATAATACATAGAAAACATCCAGACCAAAACAAACAGAAATGTTCATGCACACAAATGTTTGTCTTGTGCGGGAATCGAACCCACGACCTCGGTGTCAAAGTGGCCATTGCTAACCATTCGACCACCGAGCTCGTCGAGTCAATAGAAGCAGTTATGGCAGACGGCCGTCCTTTTTCTGTAATAGCCCGTAATAGTTCACCCGGATCTCATCTATAGTCCATAGCCCATTTATTTTCCACTTTGCAATAGTCTCAACGCCTGCTGAGACCTGCTCATGGGTTTTTTCCTTTTATTCAAATATTCGGGTCACCGCGGGTGTACAACATCACATCAAACTTCCAAAAGAGGCCTCTACGCGTTGCATCCATATCCCCACGCATGCCTACCAAATGACCGGGTTTATCCCGTGATTTCATGAAAAATAATAACTAATAAATAAATAAATAAAAAAAAAAAATATATTGTCAGCCAAATTACACAGTGCCACTCTAGCCCCGTAAGTAGTAGTAAAAGTAGTAAAGTAAGCGAAGCTTGTGTTATGGGTACTAGACAACTGATAAACATACGTAAATACATTTTTTTATTTGTAAATACATACTTATGATACATAGAAAACACCCAGACCAAGACAAACAGACATGTCTATGCACACAAATGTTTGTCCTTTGTGGGAATCGAACCCACGAGCGTTGGTGTCGAAGCCGCGTCATTGACCGCTACGCCACCGAGCTCGTCATATAATATATGTATATTAGGTTTCATCGAAGTGACGTTAACATTGTTGATGAAATTTAGAATAGGTATGGGGTTTACAGGGCGATCCATCTAGTTAGTCAACTGTGGGAAAATTCGCAAAATCTTTAAAAAACTTGCCCCCTTACCACCATATCTTATTGCGATTCAATAATGGAATAGAATGCTTATTCATAGCAATGAATAAGCGACTCTGTTTGAAATGGAATAGAGTCGCCTATTCATTGAATAAGCAATCTATTCAATTATTGAATCGCAATAAGAGATGGTGGTAAGGGGGCGAGGGGTGCTTGGTCATACAAGTATTGTGAATTATAAGCGACCAAAATACTAGATAAGTCCTGGATCCATTGTTTCATAATGTTAAGGTTTAAATAATGTGAACATTTTTTTAAAATTTATATACAAAGAAGGGAGCAAAAAATCACCACCGCCAAGGGGTCGCCGATCCGTTGCTTGCCATTCAAAGGAAATATAGACTCTGTTCATGAAGGCTCCCATGTCGTAATTGTTCGGAGAATGTTTTTTTTTTTTTTAACATCAAATGATACGATAAGCCTTGGTGCATAAGCCTTATGCTTGGTGCGCGACTTCGACTCGCATTTGGCCGGTATTTTTAGAAAATCTTGCTATGTATTATCACAGTATAAGTAATAGTACTACTTCCAGTACTGCCACTCCCTGCCGCTCTCTCGTGTCGACCTCACCTCCCCTCTGAGACGAATCTGGAACAGTTTATATGGCGCCGCACGCACACACGCTCACTCACGCTCTGCACAGACTTAATTGTTTATGTAGTAGTAAACGACGCGACATTTGTATGGAGTAGCCGGGCTGTTATAGCAGATAGTGTTCTGATCAATGTGAAAAAGTAAAAAATCTATGATGGTAATAGATTTTCATACATATTTTTCCTCTTCTCCTCTCTAATTCCTCCTCCTAATTTCCTCTAATCTAACTAACCTCTCTAATTTACATGTATAAGTACATGTAAATTAGATGGATTTCCAAATAACTTTTCCCGGCGGAATTTCAAAAAGGAACAGTGAGCGATTTTCTCTGCAATTGTTAGGGTAACTTAGAGACACGAGGCAAGTGAAGTATACAAGTAATTACTTAGTTAATGAACCAACAGTGACTATCAGCATGCAAGTCACTAGCAGCTTTTTCAATTAAGTTAAAGTTAATTGTTGTGTTAATACGTGACCCGGCAGGGGCGTAAGAACTTGGACTTTTAAACTAAGGGTGGAAATGTCATCTGTAAAATATATTGAATCTTCAATACATACATCAATATAGTAGTACATCTGTACATATTGATGTATGTATTGAAGATTCTTCTTCAATATAGTACATCTGTACTTCTAGGGATTTATTGAGTGGAGCGGAAAAGTCACTCTTGGAAATTAATAGGCTCCGAAACCACTGACCAGATTTTGCTTAAACTTGTCACAATTAAAGATCTCGACATGCTTAAGGTTTGTGTCGGAAAAAACTGAGATCGATCATGTCCTTGAGGAATGATCATCAAATACATTTACCATTGAAATCAATGAAAAAACACGCGCGAGAATTATATATTACGACGCAAAAAGTGGCCGCGACATATATGACAATGTTAAAAATTCACCTGGTGGAAAGCAATCACTACCGGAAATGGAGATCAGCAACTCTAAGGGGTCGTCGAGCCTGCCTTTAATTTCAGCTTTTTAATTCAGATTAAGTAATAATAATAATAAATATTTCTGGACAATTTTCACATCGCCATCTAGTCCCAAATTAAGCGCGAAGCTTGTGTTATGGGTACTAGACAACTGATAAATGTACTTAAATACATTTTTTTTTGTAAATAACAAACAGACATGTCCATGCACACAAATGTTTGTTTTGAGCGGGAATCGAACCCGCGACCTCGGAGTCAAAGTGACCATTGCTAACCATTCGACCACCGAGCTCGTCAAGATTAGTTTATTTTTATTCAGAAAATCTTCTTCATGAAATTTAAACGTCGGTTAAGTTAAGCTCGGTTTTCAACGATACTGCTTTGTGTTTTCTAACATCTTACTTGTTAGCTAAACATGGCGGCCTCCTGTGAGTTTTAACATGAACAAACAAACTTAAACTTCGCGCTCTCAATGTTGCCTGGAAAAAAATACGTAGCAATAATACTATCTCTTGTGTTTTTTCTTGTTTTGTTTATATAAATAATAATGTTTATTTCACTAATACAACAATGCTACATTACGATCTAATCATTACACTATATTTTTTAGCTTGTATAAATGAGCCTCGATTCTCAAACTAGGTCTGACCTGTATCTTGAGAATCGGAATTCCTTCTCGTTTGCTTAAACTTAGAAATATAAAAAAAAACCAAGTACATATAGTGCAAATAGGAAGATTATTACAGTGTTTACATACCTATTTATAATAATATTTCCTATGCTATTCATTATAATAATAATAGGGTATATTATCATGAGTGGTGCAGTTAAGAGTTTTAATAAACTGTATTTAATACGACCTCGGGTGCCGAATAGGCTGCGGTGTCCTGTGTGGCGTCTTTTGCTAGTTGGCAGGCTGCACCACATGCAAGTGAGATTAGTTTTGGCTTTAAAGATCGTGGTGAACGACTTACACACCAAGAATTTTCTTTTTATACTACATACATCGGATGGCAGACAAGCATACGGCCCGCTTGATGTGACGCGGTTACCGTAGCCATATTAACGCTCGCAACTAGTGTCCGACCGAATATTCGGTTTCGGTTTCGGTTTCGGTCGAGTTTCGGCAAAAATAACGAGTTTCGGTTTAGTTTCGGTTTCGGCGGCAAACCTGCCGAAACTACGACCGAAACCGAAACTTCATTCGGGAGTTCCCGCGCTGTGCTTGGTCATGTTCGGCGCAGTAAATTCCATCCAAGCGACGAAGACATTTTGCCGCGTCCACGTGACTAATCATGTCGTGACTTGTTTGCGTTTGCAGTGCGTTTTGTTTGTTGTTTGTGAGTTTTCGTGTGATTTGTTTTGAATTCGGTAAGTTTTATCATGTGATATTGTATTAAGGGTAGGTAGTAAACATAATAATTTAGTATAACAAACTAGTGTATAGATTAAAGTAGAATCAAGTCTAACATAACTATCTGAATATTTTGTGGCTAATTTGGATCATTCGGTAATGCTTTATGTAAACAAACAATAGTTAGGTACTTAGTCCTTACTATAGTGCATTAGTGGTGATAATATTAAAGATTTAGAGTTTCAACGTTCAATTTAATAATTATAACCAAGTATCTAGCAATTTTAAGGTAACGTAACGTATTTTTTTTTATAATACATCGAGTGGCAAACAAGCGTACGGCCCGCCTGATGTGAAGCGGTTACCGTAGGCATATTAGCGATCGCAACATAAAATATCGCTCGCGCGCTGCCACCCCCGCTGCAGACGGAGCATCTCCCTTTTCTGGTGACCTCACTCACTCGCAGGAACACCACAACCCTCAAGGGATTTGTTATGTGGCTGCGGTATTCTGTGAGGTGGAGGTACATTCCCCAGTCGGGTAGCTTTTTTTTTATACTACTAAGGTGACAAACAAGCATACGGCCCGCCTGATGGAAAGCAGTTACCATAACCTATGGACGCCTGTAACACCAGAGGCATCACGTGCGCGTTGCCGACCCTGTAAAACCCTCTTTACGCCCTTTTTGAAGAACCCCATGCTGTAGTCTCCTGAGAAAACCTCAACAGGTAGTTTATTCCACAGCTTAGTAGTACGTGGAAGAAAACTCCGCTGGAATCGCACAGTACGTGACCACTTCGGTTCCAATATGTGAGGATGAATTCCCTATCGATGGCGAGCGGTGCGACTGTAGAAGGAGGCCGTGGGCATCATGTCAAACAACTCCTCTGAACACACCCCATTGTACAATCGGTAGAACTCACAAAGGGAAGCAAAATCTCTTCTGACTCAAAAGTTCTAAACCGTCCGTCAATTTGGATTCTTTAACAATCCTCACAGCGCGTCTTTGGATTGAGTCACAAGGTGCAAGCTGGTATCCAGGCGCTCCCGCCCATAGATGACAACAGTACTCCATATACGGCCGTACTTGAGCTTTGTAAAGCTGAAGCCTTTGCCGCGAGTTGAAGTACTGCTTCGCTCTGTTGAGCACACCTAGCTTCTTCGATGCCAGCTTGACCTTCTCCTCCAGATGACATCGAAACTGAACGTCGCTGGAGATTTCAACTCCTAGAATTCCAATAGATTTTGCGATGGTGAGGGGTGTGTTTTCGAAGTGTGGAGCCACAGCAAATGGGGTTTTCTTAGCGGTAAACGCGCAGACTTATGTCTTAGAGGGGTTAAAACGCACTAAGTTTTGTCGCCCCCAGTCCGACACTCTACTTAGTGTGTCCCCGATTTCCGACACAAGTTGTTCGCGGCTCTTCTCCACCAAAGAACGGGGGATATTTGCGCGGCCCCTGTAATAAGTGTCCCCGGTGCTATCGTCCGCATAACAATGAATGCTGTCAATTGACAACATATCATTAATATGCAGCAGAAACAGCGTCGGGAACAAAAGAGAACCCTGCGGGACGCCAGCATTAATGACTCAGCATTAATACAACGGCTCTAATGCTTCTGCTGGACAAGAAGCTAACAACCCATTCGCATAATCCCTCAGGCAAACCGCATGCAGGTAACTTTGAAAGAAGACTACGGTGCCAGACCCGATCGAACGCCTTTGCCATATCCAGGCTAACCGCCAATACCTCACCTTGACTCTCCACCGCCATAGCCCATCGGTGCGTAAGATACACTAGAAGATCACCAGTTGAGCGACCATGGCGAAAGCCATATTATTTGTCGCTGATCAAGTCGTGATCCGCTAGGTATCTAAGGAACCGGTTATTGATTACGCGCTCCATCACCTTGGAGAGAAGGAAGGTAATAGCAATGGGCCTGTAATTCGATGGGTCTCATCTGTCGCCCTGTTTAGGCACAGGGTGTACGTTCGTAGTCTTCCACATAGCCGGAACTTGCCTATTGGAGTATGAGAGCGTAAGTGCAGAACACAACTCAAGAGCACACACCTTTAACACCACTGCCGGTATGCCATCTTGTCCATATCCATAATCGCCCCAGCCACAGCGGATGCACAGGAGTCAATGTCTTCCGACCCGAAGCAGAGCTGCCTCCACGGGTACGATGCATAGAATTCACGCAATCCATCCCAATCTGCCGACTTGTAGTGCCACACACGACGCCATCCGGTAGGCCGGGGCGAGTCAGGGCTAGCGCAGGGCACCTAGGTCCGGACGAGGCAGTAGTCTGACGACTCAAGAGGAGCGTCCACTGTGATCTTATACCCATCCGGACGTGTGGTCAGCAGAAGGTCTAGAAGAGAGCTTGTATGGTCCTCGATGTCCGGTATTCTCGTTGGAGAGTGTATCAGCTGGGAGAAGCCATAAGCCAGAGCAAAGTCGTGAACAGACCTCCCCGCGAAGTTAGTGGATCGAGAGCCAAGCCACTCGGTGTGGTGGGCATTGAAGTCTCCTAAAATCACTAACTGTTCCGGAGGGATACTGTTCCATGGCTCTGACAGTCGCCAGTTGTAGGTGCTCGATCATCCGAGTTGTGTCTGAATCACCGCTATGAGACCTGTAAATGAGCTTACAATTACGCTCCCTATCTCTCTTTTCGCCAGAACTTCGTTTGTCAGTTAGCAGGGTGCACCACGTGCAGGTGAAGTTGGCTTTGCTTCAAAGATGTTGATGAACCACTTACACCCCTAATTATAAGAAAAGTACCTACAGTTAGATAATTGTTTCGTAAAAGTTTCGGTTTCGGTTTCGGTTTCGGCCGAAACTGAGACTTTTGCCGAAATTCGGTTTCGGTTTCGGTTTCGGTCGTAAAAACCAGTTTCGGTCGGACACTACTCGCAACATAAAATATCGCTCGCGCGCCGCCACCCCCGCTGCCAACGCAGCATCTTCTTCCTTTCTGGTGACCTCACTTATTCGCAGGAACACAACAACTCTAAAGGGAATTGTTATTTGGCTGCGGTATTCTGTGAGGTGGAGGTATATTCCCCAGTCGGGTAGCTTACAATTACGCTCCCTACCTCTCTTTTCGCTAGAGCTTCGTATGTCAGTCAGCAGGATGCACTGCGTGCAGGTGAAGTTGGCTTTGGTTCAAAGATGTTGATGAACCACTTACACCACTTATCAGCAATAAAGCCTCAGCAGTATTACCAAATAAATACAACGCAATTTCAATAATAAAGCCAATTTTTCTCTTAAAAGGCTGGCAACGGATCGGCGCCCCTTGGAGTTCTGTATTGTATTGTATTTCAGTGTTCCTCTTGTCACGACGCATGGACGACTTTAGAAAATAATTAGCAATAATTGGCACATATGTGCTTATTGTACAAACGTACTGTGCGGTTACAGTGAAGTTTTCTCCCGCGTACTTTCAAGTTTTGGAATGAACTGAAAGTGTTTTTGCGGGGTCTACAACACGCGTGTTATGTCACAGGCGTTCATAGGCTACGGTAAGTGATTTCCATCAGGCTCGCCGTATGCTTGTATGTCGTCTTATGTCTCGGCGGCCACACTACCTTACCGTCTACCGGGCTGTTACCGCAATAATTATGGAATTAAATTACCGTTTAAATTACTGCGCGAATTGGTGTGGTTACACTACAGTACACTAGAGTTTTCCTAGATATGTCAATAAATTAGGCGGTATTTTGTATGAAGCGTTTTCGGGATAGTCCAAAATTGTGATCTTCAAGTTATCATATCTCGAGAAGTTTTTATGCAATCGAAGTAATTATTTCTCCTATATTTATATTATTATGACGTCTTTAAATAACAAATCGAAAAAAAAAAATACTATTGTAACTACAACGAATCCGACTGATGAAAAGATTTTCAAACTTCATTCGCGAGTTGGTAAAAATGATCGAACGAAACTATTGAATGATATCAATCTGGTCTCGATGACTGCGTTCGTTTCGATTGCGTATCGATGCGTTTATTCGATACTGAGTCAGGGTTGTCGACGCAGTTTAAAATTGTAAATGGATTTGAAAAAAAATGCGGCGTATATGTACGTAGTACTAGTACTTATACTGTGATATAGGTTTTTTTTTATGCTACGTCGGGTGACAGACAAGCATACGGCCCGCCTGATGTGAAGCGGTTACCGTAACCGTATTAACACGCTCGCAACATAATATATCACTTGCGCGCCGCCACCCCCGCTGCCAACGCGGCATCTCCTTCTTTTCTGGAGACCTCACTCACTCGCAGGAACACAACAACCCATAATAGAATTGTTATTTGGCTGCGGTATTCTGTAAGGTGGAGGTACATTCCCCAGTCGTGTAGCTTACAATTACGCTTCCTACCTCTCTTTTCGCCAGAGCTTCGTTTGTCAGTCAGCAGGGTGCATCACATGCAGGTGAAGTTGGCTTTGGTTCAATGATGTTGATAAACCACTTACACCCCAGGAATTCCATATTCCTGGGGTGTAAGTGGTTTATCAACATCTTTTTTTTGTTTTCTTTTGTTATAAAAAAAAAAAAAAAATGTAACTCTTTTGAATAATTTATTTCCCTAATCTTTATAGACCAATATATGGAAAATAAATACTTTTATAATCACTAATTAATGTTATTCAAGAAATTATCTTCAGTATAAGATAGGCTTATGTTAATGTATGATTATTGCATTAATATACATACCTACATAAACCTAGAAGAGATAATAGAGTAAAGGTTAGGTGAAAAATTAAAAATAAAATACTTATACTAGTATTTTCTAACAATTCCCTAGAGCAATAAGCCGGTTAACTCTGGGCTTTAACCTCTCGAGGTCCGTTATTGGATTGCCGATTAAGTCTTGTTATTTAAAGTCATAAGAGAGTTAATAGACTGTCTTAAACTTCTTGGCGAGATTAATTTTAACTGTACTCAGGTTAAAATCTAGGATTACAAACTTTTTAAACATCGCAGTACCACGTTGGGTTTGCAGAACGTTGTTAACACTTATTCACAGACTTTTTGTTGAACGTAATAAATTTTGTAAGATCTCATGATTGATTTCATAATTAACTCTTTAATTTCTTTATAAAATCTTAAAAATATTGAATACTTTTAAAAAAGTAAACTGGCGTCACACTCCGGTCACTCCATACAAATGTCGCGTTGCATAGTACTACATAAACAATGACGTCTGTACAGACCGTGAATGAGTGTGTGTGTGCGGCGCCATACAAACTGTTCCACATTTGTCTCAGAGATGATTTGTCTCATTTGTCCACACGAGAGAGCGACAGGGAGTGATCATACTGTACGTAGTACTATTACTGTGCCCGCGTCTAGGTTTGTACTTCAATGTCTAGACTAAAACCGTTTGGTCTATATACACACATTAAACCAACTTCATCTGCACGCGGTACTCCCTTCTGACTGACAAACGAAGCTTTGGCGAAAAGAGAGGTAGAGTCCTGCGAGTGAGTGAGGTAACCAGAAAGGAAAGCGAAGCTGCGTTGCAGCTGGGTAGCGGGAGCGATATATTATGTTGCGAGCGTTAATATGGCTACGGTAACCGCTCCACATCAGGCGGGTCGTATGCTTGTCTGTCACCCGATGTAGTACAAAAAAAAAAATACGTAAGCCAAGAATGACCCATTCATTGTTGGCTGTGTAAGGAAACCAAACACGAAAATGTATAACAAATTAATTTTATATTATGTATTTATAAGGTTGACATGGCCGTGTGGTTTCCGGCAGACTAGAATAGAATCACTTCGTCTCTTCCCATGGATGTCGTACAAGGCGACTAAGGGAAATACATTATCAAACATCGATCAGGCCTCCCCATCCCGTCTGGCCAGCGTGGGGAGTGTAGGCCAAATCCTCTCTCTGTCTGGGACGGACGAGAGAGGGTCGTGCTCCTGTAGTGGAGACTAAAATGACCTGAATGATGGTTGACATGTATTTTCCTTTTTAAATTAACCGTATTAAAATTTTTGGCAACCCTAAACATCCTGAAACTAGCGAATACTGTATGGGAATCGGATGTTCGCAGCTGAATAACTTCGTGGCTAGTCTGTGGTGCAATGTCCATCGATATACGAGCAGATTGTTTATTTACTATCAGTTTTGTAGTAGGGTTTTGTATTTGACTATCACCGATTAGTTTGTGTTGGATTTAAAATCGACTCATGAAACTAATCGATTGTTAGTTAGGGTATTCGAGCTTGTTGGTTGGCAACACTCGTTTCGCCGGTGCGCGCCGTCAGTGGGCGCGCGCGCACTAGTCTCTCATAGTCTCTCGCAGCCGCTGTATAGACTCGAATCGTTCTGGAAAACGTTATCTGAAATAATAAGACGGCAAAGTCAAAGTCAAAGTCAAAATTCTTTATTCTGTGGGCCCTCGCGGGCACTTAGACACGTTTACAATTAGGTATATTTTTTTATCTACCAGCATTTCGGAATGACCATTAACGAGAAGAAATGCCGAAAGAAACTCTGTCAATATAGGTCTTTTTTAAATAGCCATACAATATTATCATTATACAATAAAAAAAATGGTATTCAACCAAAATAAGAGAGAAAAAAAAATAAAGTAAAATAAAATAGTAAAAAAAAATTAAATATAAAAAATCATAGTATAGACTATAGAGTGTATATACATATTGTATAAAAGTCTAAATATGTATATCCACAATACTACTTGTAAAGATAAGACGCCTGTGCTTCACATCCTGTGCCGAGAATTTGCCATACATTTTTATCATTAAGGTAATCGTCGGTCCTGTAGTAAGCCTTTTCGGTCCTGTAGTACGGCTTCCGGAAAAGCCTCGCAGCACATACGGGAATTATCGCGGCCTGGAGTTCGCGTCATAACTTCTGGAACCGCGCTGGACCGCGGATAGACGCCGGGACGCGTCGAAAGTTTGGACAGTGTTAAAAATGACTGATTGATCAACTGGTGAACGTATTCCTATTATTATTACATGTATGTTCCTGTCCTTAAACCCTTATTCCTGTCTGCGTGAGCCCGTCTGGATTACGGTGAACCCGCGTCGGGAATCGGGTGAGTTTAGATTAAGTGTTAATTTAAGATTTTTAAGATTAAGTATTAATTGTTATAGTTATTGGTGGCGGACGCAATTATTCAACATTTTTGATTTACTAACCAATGCTGTATGGATCAGCAGTTTGTACTGGCAGTGGGCAGGGCTATATATTGAAACCCGTTTCCCAGCAGTGGGATGAAGATGCTGCTGCTGTGATGACGAAGAAGAAGATAATAAAAATAATACATACTGGCAGACATAGGTCTTAGTATTTTTCGTTACTCCAATTACAAATGGTCACAGAGTTGAGTGTAATCAAAACTTCGTATGCACAATAATTCCCTAAAGTATCTATCAAGCATCATAGATTTTACGGAATACCAGACCTTATTTAGAAAGCATTTGAATTTAAATTGGTTCGCTTCGTAAACGGGAATAAGAGCCTTTTCTAAACCATTACAAATGTTTACTTGGAACTCTGTCCCGTAGTTCTTACGTCTTTAAAACAAATTGGAAAACAAAGTAGTGAGTAGAAGATGTGGTTATGTTAATAAGCTGAAGCGTTTAGCGTTGCATTATGTTGATTTTATTATGTTGTTCACAGATTAAAAGTCGCACAGCAAGCGATGGATAGAGCAATGCATGGAGTTTCTCTAAGGGATCGAATCCGGAACGAAGAAATTCAATTCAAAGAGAACCAAAGTGGTCGACATAGTTCTTAGAGTCAGCGAGTTGAGGTGCCATTGGGCTGGCCACATATGCCGAGTCAGCGATGGCAGATGGGGAAGGAAAGTCCTAGAGTGGAGGACACGTACGGGGCGACGAAGCGTAGGGGCCCTTTCTCTAGATGGACCGACGACCTCAAAAAAGTGGCTGGTAGCGGTTGGATGCGGAAAGCTGAGCGCCGTTGGAGTGGATGATGATGTTTATATTGATTATAAAAATCAGAATCAATTTTCTTCAACAAAAAATATTCGCAAGGAATGCTTCATGTCTTGAGTGCTGGCTAATCAAATAAGCTTACGGCCCAGCCAGCCTGATCTAATGCAGTTGCTTTAGCCTCTATAGCTCAGCGTGCCAGCATAGTACAAAAAATATGAGCAAAATATCTTTATTGAAATTTTGCGAGTTTCACTTCATAAAGTTATAGATGCAGTGCAATTTTGTTATCATTTACCATACAACGATATTGGTTACGCATATTTTATGTAAAATTTTCGTGAGTTATACGCTTTCCGCTCCGCTTATCACTATAATAAGTAAAGAGCTTATGCTGCGGGGGAGCAGGTTCAACAAACATGTCGGCTGGGGATGGGCTGTTTAAGATTCAACTGCGGATGCTGTATATTGGAGCAACTCATCAAATAAGTAAATAACAAATAACATGTGCCTACTACGGTTTATTTTTTTATGTAATATTCGTCTGACGCTATTTATGTTAGGTTACATGTGCTGAACACATAATAGAGGTTGGACAAGCGATCGATGCTCATATCCTACGAAACCGATGTCGGCACTTAAGACCATACTATTTTTATTACTACACATTTTGGGGTGTAAGTTATTTATCAACATGTTTGAACCAAAGCCAACTTCACCTGCACACCCTGCTGACTGACAAACGAAGCTCTGGCGAAAAGAGAGGTAGGGAGCGTAATTGTAAGCTACCCGACTGGGGAATGTACCTCCACCTCACAGAATACCGCAGCCAAAGAACAAATTCCCTTGAGGGTTGTTGTGTTCCTGCGAGTGAGTGAGGTCACCAGAAAGAAAGGACGGACATGCTGCGTTGGCAGCGGGGGTGGCGGCGCGCGAGCAGTGTCTTATGTTGCAAGCGTTAATATGGCTACGGTAACTGCTTTACATCAGGCTGGCCGTATGCTTGTCTGCCACCCGACGTAGTATAAAAAAAAAACCTCACAGAATACCGTAGCCAAATAACAATTCCCTCGAGGATTGTTGTGTTCCTGCGAGTGAGTGAGGTCACCAGAAAATAAGGAAATGCTGCGATGGCAGCGGGGGTGGTGGCGCACGAGCAACATTTTATGTTGCGAGCGTTAATAGGGCTACGGTAACTGCTTTACATCAGGCGGGCCGTATGCTTGTATACCCGACGTAGTATAAAAATATATATTTATCCTACGAAAGCAATGTCTGCATTCTGGACTCTACTATTTAGCTTCACCTGTATGCTTGTTTGTCAGTTTGTAACCAACTTCTTTTAATTTGATTTTGACCCATTTTGAACGGTCAGATTTAATTGAATCTGTGTATACTCATCAACGAGCGATAGCAATACAATAATTTGATAAGTTTATTTAATTATTCTGGTAAGGATTGCCAGTATTCATTAATTTTGTCACATATCACAGCGAAAAAGTGGAAAGTAAATATAGATTTAAACTAAAAAACACGCATTAATGTTCAATCGAACTAAAAAAAGAAAAATATATTTGAATATAGGCATAACATAATATAAATTAATGAAAAAGATTAGTATTGCTGCGAAAAAAGCGTGGGGTGCTCGATAAATTTAAAATATGACACAAAGCACTCCACGCTTTTTTCACAATAATACTAATCGTTTTCGTTAAAAATATATTTCGTTTTTTAGTTAGATTGATCATTAAAGCGTGTTTTTAGAGTTTTTTTTACTATGTTTATTACTAAGACACATGAAAAATAATATGTACAAGCTAACGCATACATACGCGGATCTTTAAGTGTTCTGTGGTCAAAAAAAGCCTATCTCAACTGACCCTGCTGTTGACAAGGCTCTGACAAGAGAGTTAGATTACAGTGTATTTATGAACTGTCCGTCTGGGGAAGTATCTCCACCTTATGGTATACCGCAGCCAAATAACAATTCTCTTGACGGTTGTTGTATGCCTGCGGGTGAGTGAGGTCAACATGTAGGAAAGCGTTGCTGTTGAATATTTTATGTTGCGAGCGTTTATATTCACATCAGGCGGTCCGTTGGCTTGTTTACCACACAAGGTAGTATAAAAAAAAAATATTGGTGTTCATAATTTTTCACGAAATATTTTTTTTACCCGACTGCGTAGAAGGAGGGTTATGTTTTTCGAGAGTATGTATGTATAATTGTTTGGCACGCTCTGAAGTCTGAACGGCTCAATGGATTTTAGCTTGAGTGGTGTCGTTAGATTTGTATTTACTGTGAGAGTGACACTGGGTATATCGAAACAAAAAAAAACAAAATGGCGGATTTTTGGCGCCAAATTCAAATGTTTTGCTCGCTCTGCAGCCTGAACGGCTTGATGTATTTTAGGTTGCGAGATGTCGTTAGATTCGTATTTACTGTGAGAGTGACACTGGGTATATCAAAATAAATAAATCTAGAAAACATAAAATAAAAACGGCAATTTAAAAAACTAAAAAAACCCGACTGCTTTTCTGTGTAATTTGGAAATGAAAAACCCCTAAAACAAGAAAACACGTAGCAGTCGGGACCCTACATGTGCTCTAAATTCACTAAGCCTCCATTTCTAGAATGGGTCCCGACTGCTACATGTTTTCTTGTTTTACATTAATTATTACACAAATCATTAATTATTTATATTAATTATTTACACATTAATCATTAATACAGTAATACACAAGAAAAGCAGTCCGGTTTTTTTTGTTTTTTAAATTACCATTTTTATTTACTACGTGGTGCGAACAAACTACCATGTTTTTTTTAACAAGCATGTTTTATTATGGTGATGTGAAGGTAACAGTAGCCTTGTAGTACGCAACAAACTATCGTTGCCATTGCAGCACCTCTTCCTCCTTGGTAACCTCACTCACTAATTGGCAATCATCAAGAGTATTAGTTACTATTATTACAAAAAAGTATTTAGCTACGTTTATCGTTTACCATTGCACAAGTTTTGCTTAATTTAGGACTAGATGGCACTGTGAATTATTATTTTTATTTATATTCACTCCTCTTCATATTGTGATAGATAACATCTCCTGTATTGGATCTAAAGTGGTTTTATTATTGTTTTGTGTTACGGGATGCACGTATATTGGAGATGCATTGCGTAGTCCTGCGGCCAGTCATCGAAATAACGAACAACATAGAAGAGGAAAAAAGACGTTTTATTGGGATAGGAACAAAATATATCCGCAATAAAGAACAGAATGTTTTTTGGTTTCCATTTATTAAAGTAAACAAAAACAACACAGCATATGTGTACAATAACAAATATTACAATTCATTACTGATTGACTTTGTCATCAACACCGTTCACCAAAAATTTCTAAATATATTATTGTTAACATAATGTTATAATGAAACACTTGTACTGTTCCACTTAATGATATTTAATTTTACCGACCGGTTTCGCCGCTAAGGCATTATCTTATAAGGCATTATTATAAAGTTTCTACCATCAGAGTTATAGTGGTAGAAAATCATATACTATCAGTTTACCTTGATAATGCCTTAGCGGCGAAACCGGTCGGTAAAATTAAATATAATTAAGTGGAACAGTACAAGTGTTTTATTATAACATTATGATAATAATTGTGTAAACCAAGTGCCAACAATCAACAGTATCAACTTTATTATTGTTAATGAGCGAGTAGTGGTGAGTTTCATTACAATTTTAATAATATATAAAACGTGATGATGTGTCGATCACCTGTTTCTTGAAGGTGCCGGCTCGCGTTACAGCTATATTTATATGGTTAAAATTAAGATTGTATGATCTTGTAGTCGAAACATTTACTACGTGTCATTAAAATCTATCGGTAAAAGAAAAACCATAATTGTCATCTTGTATCGTGTCTCGTGAATTTCGTTCAAATCGAACCCATGTGCTCCTAAGGGTCCATAGTGCAATTAGTAGTTACATCTAATCATTGGCTTAGGTCACGCTATTTACTGCGAGAGATGAAATGTCAAAAACAAAACTGATTTGTTGTTGAACCAGTACTGGTGAGAAAAACACGAGGAAAATGATTTCTCTCTGAAAGCAATTCCGTCTCGGAACTAGGGTGTGAAGTAATAAACTTATTACTATTTTGCAGTAAAAAATACTTTCTTAGTAACAGGTTAGTAGTAGATTTTCGTCAGATTTTAACAGGGCGCTACTGCGGTACGTTTTGCGGTCCGCGGTTGTCATTCCAGATTTTTTCTGCCATATCGGCCGTTAGTTCTGCGAGCTATGTGGTCTGCTCATTGCCACTTTAGCCAATATGCTGACCCATAACGCTATGTCGGTAGAAGTGCTATTTGTGGAACATAATTACGAGTCTATTATTTCACGATTTATACCCGTCGAAATATTGAAAGGTGCTAATCGTGCAGAACTAGCACCACCATTGAATAAAAAAAAAAACATAGTTCGTACATGATTATAGTTATCAACCATTAAACAAATGTATCTAAAAGACAACATCTATTTTATGTCACTTGCCCAACGTAAAAGTACAACAAAATATTTCATAGGCTTTGTTTCATTTACTGGTGACCTGTATCACACATTATAATGTACAGTTGTGAAGCCTGGACATTAACACAAAAGAAGAGAACAAGCTTCTGGTATAGGGAGAAAAGTCCTCCGTATAATTCTGGGACCCATAACAACAGACGACAGGAGCTGGAGTATCAGAAAGAATGCCGAAATAGAAGACCTAGTGGCCGAGCCTAAGATTATTGGAGAAATTAAAGCCCAGTATCTCCGCTGGCTTGTCCATGTCGAACGGATGAGAAGTGATAGGAGCTTCAGGAGAGCATATGGTGGTCGACTTGTAGGGCGGTGTCCTATCGGTCGACCAAAATATCGCTGGACCGACAGAGTGGAGGCTGATCTGTGCGAGCTTGATGTCAAGAACTAGCAAGAGATTGCGCAAGACAGGGGCAAGTGGAGGTTCTTATGTCGGAGGCCAATACTCACCGTGGGGCACTGTGCCAAAGGCAAGTAAGTACTTATTTGTACTTATTTAATTGTAAGACAGAATGTAAAACCTGTTTTGGAGAGAAACAAGAAACAATATATATTTATGATAAATTTTAAGTATGACCATTCATGAACTACAATTTTTATTCAAAAGTAGTGCTAGTTCGCCTTGTCTTTACGCCTTTAATGTAAATGGACAAAATGTCACAATAATGATGGAATTTATTTTTAAACATTAATCTTTATGAAATTAAAATAAACTGTTATATTGCTAGTTGGGTCCCTATCTCCTAGACTAGGTACATGTTCGTGGTTGTTTTCCTTCAAGAAAAGTGCCAGTCGATCTCACAATCCAATTTCAGCAATCCTGAATTGGAGGTCGGACTTCAGAGCGTGCTGCTTATTCTATCTGAGTTTCAGTTGATCGCTTACAGTAGATTTAGGAATTTATTCCGTATAGAGTAGACATTATTACCTTATTTGTGACTACGTTTCTGTCTGCAACTTCGCTCCGTCAACTATTTTTTTATACCACGTCGAGTGATAAACAAGCACACGGCCCGGCTTATAGACGCTGGCTTGCTCGCGTGCTGGCACCCCCTCTGGTAATGCAGCAAATCCCTAAAGCTTCTTACAACTACTTTACAACTTCTTCTGATTAAATTAGTTGTGAGTTCCAAGGCAGCCGTAGTCTTACTTCCGGGATTGCAATGGACTTCATTGTTCATTGTATTTCTTTGGTGGTTACCGCTGTTAATTCTGGCTACACAGGAGACATAGTGGTGGTAATGTGCGGTGGGCTTAGTCGAAAGGGTGGGTGTGGTTAGTCGGAAGTTGGCATTTTAATTATTATTTTATTTTTTATTCAAATTCTATTCTTTATTTTAGAATTTGCTGTAGCAGTTATTTTATCTTAGCTATTCAATCCAATGACGACATCGGTGGTGAAATGGTTAGCATGGCCACTTTGACTCCAAGGTCGTGGGTTCGATTCCCGCACAAGACAAATATTTGTGTGCATGAACATGTCTGTTTGTCTTGGTCTGGCTGTTTTCTATGGATTATATGTATGTATTTACAAAAAAAAATGTATTTAGGTATAATATCAGTTATCTAGTACCCCATAGTACAAGCTTTGCTTAGTTTGAGACAAGATGGCCGTGTGTAATTTCTCCAGGAAAATTTATTTTTATTTATTTATGTTATTGCAATTTTAAGTACACTTTATTCTCCAAAGATCATGGTGAGCCATTTACACTCTACCAGTTTTTGCTAAATCTTCCCCATTACGTGTATTACTTATTAATAACTCCATGCTTTCATTAGACAATGTGCACATTTAGGTCATAAGAAAATACCGAAGGGCAACCAAGCTAGCACAAAAGCCTTTATGTGACCATTGTATGAGAGAGTCTCGTATTACTAATACTCTGGCCTTTTGTTAAGAAAATATGGGAAAACAATGGGGTTTTAATATATCTTTCTTATTAATACGCACTCGGTGGTCGAATCGTTATCAATGGCCACTTTGACTCCGAGATTGCGGGTTCTATCCCTGCACAAGACAAATATTTGTGTGCATGAACATGTCTGTTTGTCTTGGTCTGGGAGTTTTCTATGTATTAAGTATATTTAAATAACATATCAGTTATCTAGTACCCATGCTTACACTAAGCTTACACTAAGCTTTGCTTAGTTCGGGACTAGATGGCCGTGTGTAATTTGTTCAGGAATATTTATTTATTTATTAATGAGGTCTGTGAGCTAAGGTATTATTAACACAAGATTCCAATTTTAGAGACAAAATAAAATTGTTACATTATGGAATATTAAAAAAAAATACCTAGGCAAGTTTCTTTCGGGACCTACGGCAATGGTAAAATCCGAAAAAAAAAAAATATTTCATATTTGCATCCATATCATGTTAGTAAAAAATTATAGAGAAACTTATGCACTATGATAATAAGCTAATTTTAATTCAAATAATCTCCGCCGCCTCTCCCGGAGGCACTAGGCACCGATATCTGTATGTGTATGCACCCAGTGCCTCCAGATGCGGCAGTCAGGTTTATCTCTAACAACTTCCAGGATGCTGTTGGAACTCCCTCAAACTCTGCACATCAGAGACGCAATCCTGGTATGTTTAAGACAAGTAGGATACAGCACATTTGCAAGTTGCCCGACAGGGGAAGTACCTTCACCTCACAGAATACCGAATAACAATTCCCTTGAGGTTAGTTGTATTTCTGCGAGTGAGTGAGGTCACCAGAAAGGAAGGAGTTGTTGCGTTGGCAGCGTAGATTGCAGCACGCGAGCAATATTTCTTTATATGAGAAAAAAAAATCCGAAGCATATTGCTCACAACCTTTCACTTTTTTTATACTACGTTGGGTGGCAGACAAGCACACGTCCACCTGATGTGAAGCGGTTCCCGTAGTCAACAGAGTGCACCGCGTACAGGTGAAGTTGACTTTGGTTCAAAGATATTGATGAACTGCTTACACCCTAAAATATATTAATAATGTTAGTGGGATTCCCGTAAAACAATTTCAAAAAAATTTCATACATGTTTTTGCTGTATTTTAACTCTACAAAAAAGTAAATGATTTTACGTTAGATGAAATCTCATCCACACTATGCGATCCGCCGCTCGAAAAATTGTCTCCTCTGCAAAAAAGTTTGATTACTTTTCTTTTGCTGCCGCATTTGCTTCCTCGTGTTTTGACATGAAACGGAATGAAGACGGAAATATGTGACAGTTATAAAAGCTACATCTATAGGTAGTATTCGGCATCAACCCATAATCATCCCACTGTTGGGATACGGGTCTCCCCTCAATCGCATGGGTTAAGAGCATACTCCACCACACTGCGGGGGCCAGTGTTTTCAAGCCGCCCCGACGACTGCTCTCTAATGACAACAGCCGGCATCGACGGCTTAACATGCCTTCCGAAGCACGAAGGAGCTCCAGATAAATAAACCCTTCCATAGACAGGCTGCGTTGCTTAACTTACGTGTTTGATTAGACTAACACGCGCAACGACACCGTCGTGCTTCTCAATATAAGTACTTTATGGAAATTAAAACCGCCATTTTGTGGCAGCCGCCATATTGGATTATAATTAGCGGAACTTAAGTAAGCGGACAACTCAACGAGATTGCCAATTTCAGTCCAATTGTATGTAATTCGCAAGATTTGTTTGTTTGAAACATCTTTATTTGCCAAAAAATACTACCATCATCAGCCTGTTTTACCCATTGCTGAATATAGGCCTTCCCTAGTGCGTTGATTGCCCGCCTGATGGAAAGCAACGACCTCAAGAAAGCTGCTGGAAGCGGCTGGTTGAGGAAAGCGGAGGATCGCATATGTTGGAAAGCATTGGGAAAGGCCTATATCCAGCAATAGGTAGATACATGATAATGATGATGATGAAATAAAATCTATAATTTTTGACGTCTCTATTTGTGGAACAAGGTGTAATTAAAAGATTTTCCCGAGAGTTAAATGAATAAGTCTATTGTTAAGTAATAGTGTAGAGATGTAACTTACGTAATCGATATTAATTCTCGTGACACCGGGTCCATAGTCGATTTAATAGAGTCTGCACCGCTGCACGGTCGTAAATAGGGAGATTGCTTTACAAAGGTGATAGGGATGCGACTTTTTTAGGTCGATGAAACATTTATAAAATATGATTATTTTATTTATAAATTTTATTATACGTTCATAGTGTTAGTACCCGTAACTTTTACAATACAATACAGTAGACTTTATTGCACCAAAAGAAAAGAACGATGCTCAGGGAAAAATATTAAGTACTACTACAAACGCGGTCTTATTTGCTGTTTATTGTAAAAAGTGTAATAGAAACATATAGTTAATAATATGAACATAAATACGTATGTATAAATACCTAGTTATAATAAGTGTAAGGTGTGTTTCACTGTAACAGACAGTACCTGAAAATGTTACAAAGGAAGAGCGGAGTTTCCTAATACAGGCATCTTGTTTGCCTAAAAGGGAACTCCAACATTATTTACAATTACTGTCCATTTAAAACTGCAATAAACTTTTTGATTTTTGATTTTTTTTTTTTTGATTATTATCGAGCAATCTTTTTTAGACAACTTTACCCTAAGGTTGTCTAAAAAAGATTGCTCGATAATTAAGGTAGGACAAATTATCTGAAATTAAGGTAGGTGGTACCGCGCAGATATCATAACTTTTATTATAAAAAATCTCAATAATATGGCGAAAATTGAGTTACTGAAAACGAAAAGAAAAATGAATTGAATATAATTAATAAACGCATGGATTTTAAACCAAAACCATAATTTTCGCTATTAAAGTTGAAACTAAAAAAAATACATCGAATTGAAAATTTAATTTGTAAACCTATCTAAATAAAATTATTAAAGATACCGAGGTCGCGTTAATAGTTCCCGATCAACCAGGAGCATACCATACTATTTATTGGTTTTACCCATTCCGTTCAGCACTTTATTTTTTCAGATAAAATGAAAATAAGGGGCGTCTCAGTCTATTTCTGACTAGTACTTTTCAAATTGTCTTGTAGCGCTAGTAGTTTTAGGTATGTCCTAAATTTTACTAATGATTTCGAAATACAATAAAAATCCCCTTAATAGATGCGCCAAATTTAAATCAAAATAGTGGTTCTTTTGTAAACCAAACTTATAATGTACCAAGTAAACAAACCACAATTAAATAGTTTATTATTTCAAGTTCAAATTACATTATAATTATGGGTATGGTTTAAATTTCTAGTAGAAATTGTGACTTCAATTACTTACTGTGACTTGAGTCGTCCCGATTTTATTTTGCCGGCGCTGATTTATATTCCTGGTTTTCGAACTGTTACATTATTGCCGCATTTAGGAATATAAATCAGCGCCGGCAAAATAAAATCGGGACAAATTGTTATTTTTTATAGTTATATATATAATTAGATATACTTGGGTGCGCTACATTTGATCTAAACATTATTTTTATTTACTATTGTGCTGGCACAATATGATACTGTCCGCATCAAAGATCGAAAGAGTCCTCAGGAAACCGTAGAGTAGACCCCTTTTACAATCACACTGCTCGCCATCTGCAGGGAGGGAATTTATCTTCATAGATTAGATCTGAAATAGACTGTAAGTAATATGGAAAAGGTTGCAAAGAATTGGACCAACCATTATCCTTTACAACACGCTTATGTATAAACAGTGAGAGTAAAATCTTTATCTAGTAAACTCATTACTTCACTAAATAAAACTGAAATGACATAGCTCCCTTAGCAAAATAAAAATAACATTTATCGACATTTTTAAAAGAACATCCCTTCCCATCCCTAAAAGGAGCTTCAGGGAATCGGGGCAAGGTAAGACGAGGTACACTGAAGGAAAATATTATGTCTATGCGGCACGGCATGTGTGGAGCTCGCATATTCTGCATGGAGGGATATTCTAAACTATTTATTGTTGCAACGATATGATATGAGGTATTTTCCTTTAGAAATGCATTTTGCAGGCGTCTAGAGAGATTTCCTGGGGATTTTAGATGGTACAGGCACGTTGTGGGATTACTTAACGTAATAAAAGTACAGTATATTAGAAGTATGCGGTACTATAATCATCGACAGGTGACAGCGTCATACAGGTGGGAGCACTTCTTGTACTAGAAGAGAATACGAATATACATATTTACTGAATCCTCTCAAATATTTAAAGGTTGACTGGAAGAGATCGCTTAAAGGGATAAGTCCGCCTTTGTACGGCTTTTATTACAAACAAACAATACCCGACCCTTGCCCATCCGTTTACACAATAAATAAATCAGTATTGTACTATGGTTAACAGAATTGATAAATATACATTAATATATACTTTTTGTAAATATATACAAATAATACATCGTAAACACCCAGGCCAAGACAAACAAACATATTCATGCAAAGAAAGGAAGGAGATGCTGCGATGGCAGCGGGGGTGGCGGCGCGCGAGCGATATTTATGTTGCGAGCGTTAATATGGTCACGGTAACTGCTTCGCATCAGGCGGGCCGTATGCTTGTCAGCCACCCGATGTAGTATAAAAAAAAATGCAAAGGTCTGTCTTGCGCGGTGATTGAATCCGCGACCTAGTAAAAAAATGAGATAATTAAAAAATCGATAATTGATTATCGTTTGGATTGAATTCTATTGCATCACACGAATACAAAAAAATAGATAAGTTTTTAGATAAGGCTTTTCAGCAGACCTATTAATAATATATAATTTTGAAGGTGCCTCTGTCTGTTTGTTACTATTTCACGACTTGAATTAAACTGATTTGAATGAACCGATTTCATGTCAGAGAGTGTGTAAACGTTTAAGTGAGGCATTATATTATATATATAACGATTAACGATGGCATTATATTATGACGAGTTCGGTGGTCGAATGGTTAGCAATGGCCATTTTGAGTCCGAGGTCGCGGGTTGGATCCCCACACAAGACAAATATTTGTCTGCATGAACATGTCTGTTTATCTCGGTGTTTTCTGCGTATTACGTACAGGGTATTTAAGTATTATATCAGTTATCTAGTACCCATAGTACAAGCTTTGCTTACTTTGGGACTAGATGGCCGTCTGTAAATTTGACCAGTAATATTTATTATTATTATTAATAATATACATACATATGCCGTATACATGGCCGTGTGTTTTCCGGCAGACTAGAATAGAATCACTCCGTCTCTTCCCGTGGATGTCGTACAAGGCGACTAAGGGAAATACATTATTAAATATCGATCAGGCCTCCTCAACCCGTCTGGCCAGCGTGGGGAGTGAAGGCCAAATCCTCCTGTCTGTGACGGACGAGAGAGGGTCGTGCTCCTGTAGTGGAGACTAAAATGACCTGATGATGATGATGATGATACATACATATACGAGTAGATAATGTATATCTATCTTATCTATTTCTTCATATTTATTTTACACGGCGGTGAAGCGAAGCCAGTACTTGAGAGACACGTGTAGAGCTGCGTGTCACGAGAATCAATATGGCTGTGCGGGGTTTCGGGGATGGATCGCGTCAGGAATCCATCCTCGGTAGCCTTCATTTACGTGACATTGCAGACAAACTGCTAGAGAGTCGCCTACGCTAGTATGGTAACGTTTTACGGAAACCATCAAGACATATTGACGAACTCGGTGGTCGAATGGTTAGCAATAGACACTGACTCCGAGGTCGCAGGTTCGATTCCCGCACATGACAAACATTTGTGTGCATGAACATGTCTGTTTGTGTTGCTCTGGGTGTTTTCTATGTATTATAAGTATATATTTACAAAAAAAAATGTATTTAAGTAAGTACATTTATCAGTTGTCTAGTACCCATAACACAAGCTTTGTGCTTAATTTGGGACTAGATGGCGCGGTGTAAATTGTCCAGAAATATTTATTTATTATATCGCTCATTTGGTGCAACAACGACACAATTGAAGTCGCCATGCATTTTTCGAACGTCTATTTGGTATTTATTTTAATATGCTAATTCTACTTCCTGATTTTTCTTAACTTCAAAATATTATTTCAGAAGACCTAATTATTTTTTATTTTATTTTGTTGCAATTAATTTTAAATGTTATTTGGTTGAACAATCATAAAAGTGATTTACGTGCAACAAGGACATAAATGTACGTTGTGACCTTATTGCACCCAATGAGGGATATAAGAAACAAATGTCTTGCCATGCCGCCTCCTCCAGGATCAGGCAAACGGAGTAGGCTTAAGAAATGCTGGCTTAACGTCGTGAGACGAACTTGACGTGAGACTTAACGTGGTGACATGCGTGCTAATGGTCTTACATCAAAGGATGAAAACCGAGCGAAGTGGCGAAGAAAGTGTAGGAAAGCGGACCCCAGGCTCCGTAGCGGAAACCTCGGATGTAACTGGGGCTAACGCTGGATTCATCATCATTCGACATCATCATCATAATCAGCCTGTAATGGGTAGACCATTACTGGATACAGGCCTTTCCCAATGCTTTCCACCTTACGCGATCCTCCGCTTTCCGGATCCAACCGCTACCAGCCGGACGACGACTAGACGGACACGACCTCAAAACAGTGGCTACTTTTTTGAGGTCGTCGGTCCGTCTAGAGAGGGGGCGCCCTATGCTCTAGGACTTTCCTCCCCCATTTGACATCGCTGACTCGGCAGATGTGGCCAGCCCACTGCCACTTCAACTCGCTGACTCTGAGAGCTATGTCGACCACTTTGGTTCTCCGTCGAATTTTTTGATATACATATATATATCTCCGGATATACATATGTAGATACTTACGAGTATATACATATATGTATACAAATACATATACATTTGACAAGCTCGGTGGCGTAGCGGTCAATGACGCGGCTTCGACACCAACGCTCGTGGGTTCGATTCCCACATAGGACAAACATTTGTGTGCACGAACATGTATGTTTGTCTTAGTCTGGGTGTTTTCTATATATCATAATAAGTATGTATTTACAAAAAAAAAAACGTATTTACGTATGTTTATCAGTTGTCTAGTACCCATAACACAAGCTTCGCTTACTTTGGGGCTAGATGGCGCTGTGTAATTAATGTCTGACGATATTTATTTATTTATTATTTACATACATATATAGATTCTTATATATACGTTATTGTAAATGTATATCTATGTACTAATCTATAATCTTCGCTGAAAGCATTCATGAAAACCTCGCCAATATTTCCCTATAATTTTTCGTTTAAATGTTTCAGTTGCCCGACTAATCCACTGTGGTCGGATGGTTGAGCAGCAAATTGTTCGGATGAAGAGGACGCGTCTTTACAACGGGTTGTGTAGGCAACGGGCTTATCGTGGATTTAAAACAGACTAGACATCGCAAGTCATTTTAAAGAATATGAAAGCGAACAAGTCAAACTTTTTCCTGTTTTGATAATGTCACGCGGCACACGTGCTGTTTATGATTTTTTTTAGAGCGACATAGGTTACTTTTTATCCCAGAAAAACCTCTTATTTCTATGGGAAAAAAGTATTATTAAAATAATAACAAGGCCGTCGATATAATATGTATAATATGTTTAAACGTAATACATCAGACTTTTATAGTTTTAACGACAAAACTACAGGCAGATTTTAACTCAAACTAACATAACGTCAGTTTTGCAGTCTAAGTGACTCACTACCTGTTTCACTATCTTTGAGCTGAAGCCAACCTCATATGAATTTGCAGGGTGTATCACATGATACATGTATGTGATGAATTGTACCTCCACCCCACAAGAGACCGCAACCAACTAATCTAGAAACCTAGATGATTGTTGGGTTCCTGCACATGAATGAGGTTACCAGCAGGGAAGAAGTTTCTGCGATGGCAGCGGGAGCAGCGACGATATTATATATTACCAGCGTCTATAGGCTACTGCAACCACTACAATCATGCTTGTCTGCCACCCTACGACATAGTATTAAAAAACCGGCCAAGTGCAAGTCGGACTCGCGCACGAAGGGTCCGTACCATTATCTATAAAAACGGCAAAAAATCACGTTTGTTGTATGGGAGCCTCCTTAAATATTTATTTTATTTTTATTTAATTATTTATTTTTAAAGTGAATATATAACTAAATATTATGTGAGTATTTGAAGCGACTACCTATTACCGTTATCAATTGCAAGCAAAAACGATCAAAAAAATCACGTTTGTTGTATGGGAGCCCCCTTAAATATTTATTTTATTCTGTATTTTATTATTTGTTGTTATAGCGGCAACAGATATACATCATCTGTGGCATCATGTCATCATCACGGTTCATGAGATACAGCCTGGTGACAGACGGACGGACGGACGGACGGACAGCGGAGCCTTAGTAATAGGATTCCTTTTTACCCGTTGGGTACAGAACCCTAAAAAAGGCTGATCCGCGGTATCTAGGCTACTGTGTAAGTCTAAGGTACTTACTGGAAGATTTATTGAGATACTGATAACAGGAGATGTTTTATGTAAAGGGTGTTTTGTGCAATTTCGTCGAATATTTCGTGGACAAAAGCATACAACAAGTTGTTGAACGAGTTGAAAGAAAGTCTGAAACGTTGTTTATCTCTTTATCAGGGTTGAAATTATAGGAATAGTGTAGCTTGGCCATGCAAACTGTTCATCATATTCGGGCATATAGTCTTTCACCGCCTAGAAAAAAGAATTTATTTGAGTCTATATTATGCATAACCAGCGCCATCTTGAATTCTTCACAAATAATATAAAAATAATTGTTGTCTATATATATAAGGTCCTAACCTTTTAATTGACAATACTATATGGTTGGCATCTATAGCTTGTATACATCGTATTGTGAATGAAATTTTGCATAAATAAAAATGTTTTTAAAATGATATTATTTTTCTGTATACCAAGAAAAAATATTCTAACTTGCTTCCTTACGCATTTACCATCACGCGTAAGAATGAAATTGTAATAATGACTAGTTAGGTACGACGATACGTATACGACCAAGTACTGCCACATATGACAGCTACGGTGACGCGTGCGAGCGTTGAACTCTGTTTTTCCCTCTCTTTTTAACTTTTTTATACCACGTCGCGTGGCAGACAAGTATACAGTCCGCCTGATGTGAAGTAGTTATCTTAGAGTGGGTCCAGTGCTGCAGCACCGGTGACACGTCGACCCTCATGGATCTTTTGTGTTCTCCCTAATCCTTTAGTCACTCTCCCCTGCTTGTCTGGAGACATGTTCCATGTGAAGTAGTTACCGTAGTCGTATTAACGGTCGCGACGGTAACAACGCTCGCGCGCCCCCGCCAACCCCGCTACCAACGCAGCAACTCCTTTCATTTTTGTGACCTCACTCACTCGCTGGAACACAAGACCCTCAATGGAATTGTAAATTAGCTGCGATGTTCTGTGATGTAGAGGTATTCCCCACTCAGGCAACTTACAAATACGTTTTACCCTACCTCTCTTTCGCCAGAGTCTCTTTCGCTAGTCGGCAGGATGCACCACGTGCAGGCTTTGGATCTAAAGATCGCGGTAAGCCAAACATACCCCTTTACTTTTTTATAGGGCCGCAAGACTCATTGTTGCAAAAGATTCAAAAGAAACATTCAATAACATTAAAATCATAATAACAACTTTGTCAAAAAATTAGTTAGGTACTTCGATCAAGTATTATACTTGTTAGGTACCTAAAATTTCATCTAAACTCAATCGCGCCGTATTTAAATAAAAGAAGTCATCGCCCATATACGAGTTGACGGCATAGGTATGTAGCTAGCTTTCTAACTTCCGTACATACCCCAATAAGTAAAGTAGAGGGCCAGCCGTAACGGCCGATAAATAAATAAATAAATAAATAATAAATAAATAAATATTGTCAGACAAACTACACAGCGCCATCTAGCCCCAAAGTAAGCGAAGCTTGTGTTATGGGTACTAGACAACTGATAAACATACGTAAATACATTTTTTTTTTGTAAATACATATGATACATAGAAAACACCCTGACTAAGACAAACAGACATGTTCATGCACACAAATGTTTGTCCTATGTGGGAATCGAACCCGCGAGCGTTGGTGTCGAAGCCGCGTTATTGACCACTACGCCACCGAGCTCGTCAAATCTGTTGATTTCTCGGAAGTCGATGTCTGTTGATTTCTCGGAAGCACAAGGTCATCGCCCTCACAGCTGTCTTTCATAAGCGAACGGCCATTAGTATCATTATTATCAATGCACTACCAATTACCTACTAGGGTTAAAGCTGATCTTTAGTGCACGTGGTGCAGCCAGCTGATAAACAGACGCGGTTTTGGCAAGATGTAGGGTATATCGAGACCAACGGTACAGTATTTATTTTTTCTTTCGATCTAATGAGGTCTCAATTCAATAGCGTAGATTGAAATGTCGAGAACTCGCAATCGCAGCTGATATGTAGATACGTCAGAGGTACTTGCCATCGGATGCTGACTAAAAAAGTCCAATATTTCCTCCTCAAGACAGCAGGATATCGAGTCCTACCAGCGTCCACCGCAGGTTGGTCGAACCGTCCATGTTCTCGGAAGGGTAAACAGCTGTGAGAATCGTGTTCCTGCTGACACGTGTTCCGAGCCTTCGCTCTAGTAGATTCTACGCTTGCAGAACAATCTCCCCACTATCACTTCACTATCACGGTACGCAATTACCATTGCCAGGTATTCCTGGTTGGTGTAACGTCGGTTTGGCATGGCAAATTTGAACAAATCACACTAAAACTAAAACGTACGAGCAAGAGCACTACGTTGTCGGGCGGTAGCGGCGCCGGCCGGTAATGCAGAAAACACGCGTGCGCTCACAAACTCAGTTTAGCGGCGACTGATTGTCTTTCGCCGTTCGCGCAGCGCGCAAGCATGAATGGTAGGTAGACTGCACATGCGCACATGATACTACCAACATTTGCACTGGTATGAACTCGTGAACAAGGACGGTTTTATGTAAAGATAAAAAAGAACATTTTAAACATGTTTTAATGATAAATAAATTTTGTTATACAAACACTTTTCTTCACTAAAGCGTTCTGTATATGGTATTTATTTGATTAAAATGATAATTTATTTTTTCTTAAAATAAAAAAATAATAATTGCTAGCCGTGAAATTCCATTAGTAATGTGATGTATTTAAGCAATACGCATCCTCAATTCAGTATTGTCAATTAATAAGTTAGGACCTTATACACCGTGAAATTTAATATATCGGACAAACTTTCAGGACTGATTTAAACATTCTCTTACAACATTTTTACGCAATAAAAAACAATAAATGTAGTATTCGAAATTTTTGGAAAAAATATCCTCAATAATCAAAACACTTGGTCAACAACAACAACAACATCGCGCGCCTAGCTCTCTTGGCGAGAAACATCCCTAAAAACTTACTCGCACCCCCACCCGCGCGCCCGCGCCGACTGTTCCCCCCGCTCAGATCTCAGTTTAGTTTGTTATTCACTGCTAAACGAGAAACAATAGTGAAAGTGATTTTTTTTCGCGCGCGTATTGTTGTGTTCGTAGTTCATACCTACTTCGAAATGGCGTTAGGGGCAGTTGGCCAATTTCGAGCTCCTGCTCACTCCCAAGGAAGCAGAAGCCCAAGGTCTTCCTTGTAGAAAGCCGTACCCACAAGACTATCTACGACTACGACTCTACGGTCCACCACGCTACCATCATGTAGTTCATGAATATTTAAATAGCCAGATCGGACGAGGTTGGCCAGTACTGTGGCCAGCACGTTCCTAGGACCTCACACCGGTGGACTCTTTTCTGAGGAGTGAAATTAAAAAAACGAGTATTTGTGACTGAACCAGTGTCAGTGTGCAAGATTTGAAAGATCGCATAGTTAGTGCAAACCTCGACGCGTCGGAATAGCAGAAAGACGTATTTTAATATCTCTAAAAACAATCATATTAAGCGAACAGAACTTTGTATTGCTCAGAAAGGTGGTCACTTTGAAAAAAAATTACAATACGTGTAGTGCAAGTGACTGTGTTTTAAAAGTATTTGCCTGAACAACATTTTGGACTTGTTGGACTGCAGGGTGAGTTAATTATTTAATAATGTAATTAAAGACAAGTAACTAAATTATGATTAAACATGTTAACCAATAAATGATTGTAAATAACTGATATCAATCTTTTAAATACGTCAAAATTGCTTAGCTAAATTAACTAGGTAATTGATTCTGTCTATCGCAAAATGCGACGATAAAATTGAAGTAATTTTGTCGGTCCTACCTAAGCCCGAAAGCGCAGAGGTCATTTACCTTTTCTCTGTGTGAGAAAAAAATTGATTGATAATAATTCATAGAATGGTCGTTATTACAATACCAATAACATTTTGGGGTGTAATAGGTTCATCAACATCTTTAAACCAAAGCCAACTTCACCTGCACGCGATGCACCCTGCTGACTGACAAACGAAGCTCTGGCGAAAAGAGAGGTATACCCGACTGGGGAATGTACCTCCACCTCACAGAATACCGCAGCCAAATAACACTTCCCTTGAGGGTTGTTGTGTTCCTGCGAGTGTGTGAGGTCACCAGAAAGGAAGGAGATATTTATGTTGCGAGCGTTAATATGGCTACGGTAATCGCTTCACATCAGGCGGGCCGTATGCTTGTCTGCCACCCGACGTAGTATAAAAAAAAAAATGTTTTGCTGCGAATAACACATTATTGAACACTCAACGATGCTGTTACCATTATAAACTGCTGTTGGTTGTTATTGACAACGCGCAAAAGGTAGACAGACAAGACACGCAGGCGCTGTTGCCGCTGTTGTCTGTTGTATGTGAGAAGCGAAGTGAATACGCAATAGGAATATGCAAGAGATAGTGCTACGCGGACGTTCATGATTAGACATTGCGGCCTACTGTTAACTTTCTCATCTTTCTGACATTATGAATAAAGTTCATATTGGTTTAATTCAGCACCTGTTTCATAAATGACATGTTGCTATATCGAATTCATTCATTTGAATGGATTATTTCTTATTCATTCACACATACACAATGAATTTACTACAATTAGAGTGTTTGCAAATTCGGTATAAATTCAGGATATTTTCAAAATATTACAAATAAAAAAAAATGTATGGAAGTGTCATTTTTTTTTGCTTGATTATTGTTCTAGGAATATTAACGAACACGCCATTTCATTTAGTAAGGTAATTAAAATTTCACGGTGTATATACACGGTGAAATTAACGTGGTTGTTTTCCCGCGGCAGAATGATTTGCCTTTAGTAGTACTATACATACGTAATATTTTTTTTTATTTTAAACAAAAAGAAACAGATTTACAAATGTGAAAAACGGAATTCGAAAGTAAGCGCGAAACAATAGTAGGACCGCTCGCACCTGACACAGACACGCGAGCGCGGGGGCAACGGCTGGCGCGCCACCGTGCGCGTTCATTAACCTCTCGCACCCAGCTGATTGAATGTTTGCCTACTTAGTTATAAAATGCTATGAAGTACAAAATACTAAAATAATCCAATTTTTCCTTCATACTTTACGGGCTTAGGACCGTCATAAATACTTTACCTCCTTTATTAACCGTATTATGTTATTTACTTTAAACATAAAACTTAAAACCAGCTTTAGAAAGAAAAATATCTGTGTTGAAGCATCGAAATGCCATCACCATAGACAAAAAAAAATATTTTGTTCTTTTCTCTCAACACTCTGACTGAGGTAAGAGTAATTAGGGCGTATTTAAAAAATTGGAATCAAATTATTTACCTACAATGATTTTAGTCAACTTACCTGCTCTACTGATAAACGGCAGGATTCGTACGCATTCACAGAACATAAATACGCATTTATACTTCACGGTATCGAAGTAATTGTTCAAAGTGTAAACCATTGCGTTCAATACACAGTCGTGCACGTTTTATTTGATTGTCTTTTAGTTTTAATAAGGTGTCACTATCACGTCTAATGGTATCAAAATAGTGGCATTATCATTTTGAATTAGCCACTCACAAAAAGCAATTCTGGCCGTTGCGTCACTTATTTTCGTGGAGGGTATGAACTTTACGAAAGTGGTATGGATGCAATTTTTCACTATGTAGAAGTTTCCACACGTAATATTGGCTTACGCCAAAAGTCGTCGCAGCCATGCGCGTACTTCGACGAGGGTCCCGTTAGAAATACTCTGTGATGTCCTCGTCGAACTCTGGGGCGTAATGGGGTTGACGCGCGCGACGCGTGTCTCGCGTGTAACTCGCACGGAACCGGCGGGTCGACTAACAGACGCTTCCTTCCGCTTCGCCGGTGCGACTGCGACTGCGACGCTCGGCACGATCCCGCCGGGTCCGGCGGCGTATACAAAGCAGGCGGCGCGCGCATTACAAAAGATGCGCGCGCAGGCAGACGGAGACCTTTCGGCATCGCGCCGCGACGGCTCGTACTATTGTTTCTCACGCTTTCGAGTTCGGAATATTTTTTTATTTATTTGAAAATAAAGAAACATTTGTATTTTTCAAATTTAACTCTATGAATTGATAGTACTACTGAAGGCAAATCATCCTTATCCGGGAAAACAACCACGTAAATTTCACCGTGTATATATATACTAGCTTTCGCCCGCGGCTTCGCTCGCGTGACATTCGGGGCAAACACGTGTTTACTCATTAATCAATAGAAGTACTCGTGTAAAATTTAGGATAAAATAGTCCAACTAATATTTTCCCATACAAACCAACTAATCTCGATTTCCCATACAAACTTTGGACCTCCGTTTCATCCTCTTAGAGGTAAAATTTGAAAAATCTTTTTAAGTAATTCGTGTCCACTACGTTATATTTTCAAATCGATGCCATTGTAGTAATTAACGTCCCAGAAAACCATACAATCAACACCCATATTGATATTATGACATTTTAACCCCACCGTACCCTCACAGGGGTGATTTTATGTCATGTCGGCTATGTTCGATTATAAAATAGTTGTTGTTTTCATAATCAGCGACCCGATAAACCATAAAAACAATACCCATGACGATTTTCAGACTTTTTCACCCCGTTTTACCGCTTTAGGGGTTGAATTTGGAAAATCCTGAAACATGTGTTTACTCATTTATCTATAGAAGTACTCGTGTAAAGTTTCGGATAAAATAGCCCAAATAATCTTGTTTCCCCATACAAACTTTGGACCCCCGTTTCACCCCCTTAGGGGATGAATTTTCAAAAATTCTTTCTTAGTGCACCCCGAGACATCATAAGAAACCTACGTGCCAAATTTGGAATCTCTAGACCCAGCAGTTTGGGCTGTGCGTTGATAAATATCAGTCAGTCACTCAGTTTCTTATTTTATATAATTCAACCCCATCGCATCCCCACAGGGGTGATTTTATGTTACCGTCGACTATGTTAGATCATAAAATAGTTGTTGTTTTCGTAATCAGCGACCCGATAAACCATAAAAACCATGCCCATGACGATTTTCAGACTTTTCACCCCATTTTACCCTTTTAGGGGTTGAATTTTGGAAAATCCTGAAACATGTGTTTACTCATTTATCTATAGAAGTACTCGTGTAAAGTTTCGGATAAAATAGCCCAAATAATCTTGTTTCCCCATACAAACTTTGGACCCCCGTTTCACCCCCTTAGGGGATGAATTTTGAAAAATCCTTTCTTAGTGCACCCCTAGACGTTATAAGGAACCTATGTGCTAAATTTGGAATCTATAGACCCAGCGGTTTGGGCTGTGCGTTGATATGTCAGTCAGTCAGTTTCTTCTTTTATATATTTAGATATATATATATACAATGTGCCCCGGAATAAAGTGTAAGCTTGGACGGGAGAGAAAATACATCAAAAATTACGACAAAAAAAAAAATATAAATATATTTTTTCTATTTTTTTCATGAATTAATATTTTTAAGGACTCTATGTGAAATATTGATTTCTTTCAAAGTAATATAATTGGCCGTGTGTTTTCCGGCAGACTAGAATAGAATCACTCCGTCTCTTCCCGTGGATGTCGTAAAAGGCGACTAAGGGATATTATAAAATATCGATCAGGCCTCCCCAACCCGTCTGGCCAGCGTGGGGAGTGTAGGCCAAATCCTTCTCCTGTCTGGGACAGATGAGAGAGGGTCGTGCTCCTGTAGTGGAGACTAAAATGACCTGATGATAATATAATAAAATAGGTCGATTTCGTTGAAATAAAAAAAAATATCGTGTCAGTGTAGTAAGCAATGAGAATACCATACCAAAATTAGGCAACAATAAAAGTGGCTTAATAAAAATTTGCTATTTTTTCACTGAGTTTTTCAATATACATAGAGTACTTCTTAATTCATGAAAACAATAAATAGAAAACATATATATAAATATATTTAATACTTTTGTTATTAATACTATATTTTATACCAAGCTGGATACCAAATAAGCATACGGCCTGCCTGATTTTAAGCGGTTACCATCGCCTATAGACGAATAAATAAATGAATGAAAAATTTATTACATTAAACCCAAAGACTCTTACTGAAAGCTCTGATGTATAAAAGAGAGATAGGGTACAGTGCATTTGTAAGTTATTCGACGTATTCCCTGGAGGGTTATGTGTTCCTGCAAAAGAGTGAGGTCACCAGATCGGTACGAGTTGCTGTGTCGGCAGTGGGGGTGAGCGCGATATTTCATGTTGCTAACGTTAATATGGCTGCGATAACCACTTCACATTTGACGGGCCGTATGCTTGTCCGCCACCCGAAATATTTTTATTTTTTTTATATGTTCATGACTAGTATTGCGTACATTTTTTTTTGTAAATACATACTTATAATAAATACATAGAAAACACCCAGACCAAGACAAACAGGCATGTTCATGCTAGGGTTGCCAACTTTTTTTACAAGAAAAACAGTATATTAAAAGCTGCGTAGTAAAACAAACAGTATACTAAGGCCCAGTGCATGCGGAGCAGTACAATAAACAGTGCTATGGTCAAATGAAGTTTTTTTCAACAGTATTAAAGCACAGAAAACAGTATAATACTGTTTTTAACAGTATGGTTGGCAACCCTAGTTCATGCACACAAATGTTTGTCTTGTGCGGGAATCGAACCCGCAACCTCGGAGTCAAAGAGGCCATTGCTAAACATTCGATCACCGAGCTCGTCATTATAAACAAATTATATACAAACAATTTTCTCATGCCATTCTCCGATGGCATGACAAGCTGACTTTAATTATTAAAAAAATTGCTGCCATACTAAATCTAATGATAACTAAATCGGGGGATACAGTTTGGCGTTGTAGTTTCGAATGTATGCTCTACATCCAAAATTCAATCACACCACTGGATAGATAAAGGATCAAAGAATTTATTACTTTAAGTAAGGACTATTGAACATCGCGTGCGGGGGAGGGGGAAGCGATGCCATTTTGAGACAATTTTAGTTAATATAACATAACGTACAACACACGGCCGTTGCCATGCACCGCCACACCCCATTTTTAGGGTTCCGTACCCAAAGGGTAAAAAGGAACCCTATTACTAAGGCTCCGCTGTCCGTCCGTATCTCATGAACCTTGATAGTTAGTCGAAATTTTCACAGATAATGTATTTCTGTTGCCGCTATAACAACAAATATTAAAAAAACAGATTAAAATAAATATTTAAGGGGGCTCCCATACAACAAATGTGATTTTTTACTCGTTTTTGCTGGCAATTTTTAACGGTAATAAGTAGACGCATTAAACAAAAATAAAACAAATATTTAAGGGGGGCTCCATACAACAAACGTGATTTTTTTTGCCGTTTTATAGATAATGTAACGGAACCCTTCGTGCGCGAGTCTGTCTCGCATTTGGGCGGTTTTATTCTGTCTTATTTCTGGTCGAATGTTTGTCAGTAAAATGTATTTGGGCACGAATCCATAATAGCTGCTGCTTTTCTTAATTTCTACTAACTTGTCCCTGTTGATAAATCAGAACACAAGCACCGCACGCGTCATACTTATAACGTACGAAATATTATATTAGGAAATACCTAATTTGGCTAGTAAGTATGAACAGTTCTTTAAATCGATATTATTTCGGTAAATCTCGTGTATTATTTTAACAGAAAATCTTGCTGTGTTCATCTTGCTTGGCTCATCTTGCAGTTGTGTAGTTAGTTTTCTAGTATGCGTATAGATGGCGTTGGTACAAATTTGAATCGCGCTATGGTTTTGTTTATATGAAAAAGTAATATGAAAAAAAATGTTATTCTCGTCTCAAACAAACATACATACATACGTTTTTTGTAGAGTAACTCCAGCGATATTTATATCCGGAAAGTGCTCTTTTGACTTTTCTTCGGATATCTAGTTTTCTTTCTTCTTCTAAAATTATTACTGTTATTGTATGGTATCATATCAAAAATTCAAAATCTCGTGTGTCGATTTTCAGCGAAATTTATTGAGCTTATAAAATCGTACGGTCGTTCTGTCTGTCCGTTGCCATGAAACTCAAAATTTCGAAATTCTGACTTCGGATTCGTGTAGAGCATCAAAAAGTAGTAATGTAAAGTGACCTTGGTTTTCCGATATCAATTCGGGAATTCGAAAAAAAAAATCAATTTCGCTATGGTGGCGCTTGCTGCGCGTCCGATGTTTTCCTTTACACTAGTTTTCACTGACGAATTGCGCCGTGTAAAATACTGGGCAACAAGCCCAGTATTTTACAAGCAAAGCGACAATGCGGTGCGGTGATACGGGTCTTAAGTACATAGGGGTCCTAGTTTGTCGCTGGTCTGCAGTTTATCTGGATAATATGTCATTGCTTTTCATTTTAAGCGACGACAACTAAAATTAAATTTTTCTTTAATACTATTTTTATTATATAGGAGGGGCAATCGAGCATGTGGGTCACCTGATGGAAAGCTATCACCACCGCCCATGGAGATCCGCAACACCAAGGGGCAAATCCGTTGCCAGGCTATACTCCTTCCTTTCTTTATTACTACACAGCTTTATTTTAATTTCTTTGTATTGAAGTTTTAATCATTAAATATATAAGATAGACGTCCTGCAACAGAACATCTTGGATGGTATAATGCTCCTGTTGCAGGTGAAGTTGTAGTAGTCATAATCATCTGTATATGGAAACGCAATGCAAATAGCCAGCAACGAAAACTTCTGGCTATGCGAAAGAGTTATTTTAACTCCGCGTAATGATTAAGTGGCAGCAATAAATGCTGAAATTTTAAAATTATGTTTCGGGGGATAGTGTAGAGTATGTTTCCATTAGCAGAGTAATGGAAGACGCAGAATCTACGAACTATCCGGTAGAATTTTTAGAATCCCTTAATGCCCCAGGATTGCCGGCTCACAAGATAAATTTAAAAGTCGGGGTACCTATAATACTGCTTAGAAATCTAAGTCCCTAAGAACTTTGCAATGGTACCAGGTTAAAAGTTATTAATTTGCAGCATATGTCATAGAGGCAGAGGTTTTAACGGGATCTGGAGCAGGAGAGTGTTTTCATACCTCGAATTCTTTTGATACCCAATAATTTCCCATTTACTTTCAAATAGGTCCAATTTCCAGTAAGCTTATGCTATGCAATGACCATTAGTAAAGCTCATGGACAAATGCAGAAAGTTGCAAGTGTGGATTTAATGGTTAGCTGTTTTTCGCACGGTCAGCTTTATGTGGCTTTATCGCGCGTGAGCGATCCCAGAAATATATATGCTTTGATCATCAACGGTAATATAATATATCCAATGTCGTGTAAAGAGAAGCATTGTTGTAATTTTTATACATATCCACATCCGTATCCACATCGATATTCACATCCACATTCTCACCCACAACCAAGCGAACGAAGTCGCAGGCACAGCTAGTTATACGTATATATGTTATGGTATATAAATTAGTTATTCATATTGACTAATACTTGGTCAAAGTGATAAATCATGTTTTGGTTATGTTTGAGTTGATTTTTTGGTTATGTTAGGGTTTTCTAGTGTCTTGTCATCGGAAATAGGAACTTCGCGAAGCGGAGCTCCGTCAAACTAGATGATGAGTGATGTGGTGCCAAGTAAACTTAATTATTAATAATTGACAATTTATTACATTGAGCAGCCATTATAAATAATTACCAATTTATTGCAGTGATTGTAACATATTATATGTGAAGTCGCAGGCCCAAGCTAGTATAACATAAATGTATGCGGTACCAGCAAGTCGTCGCTCGTCGCTCTGAATATTCTTCCGGAGCCCGAAGTTTAAAACTCTTTAGTAATTTCTAAATTATGTATTCTTAAGATAGTTCTTGAATGCAAATTTGAAACTCAATTAAGCAAGTGCACGGAATTTTCCAGTGTCTCGCCGGTAATGTGATGCAAATTGACGGTGCAGTATGCATCCTAGTCGATTTTAATTAATACTTACAAGGTGAAATTTTAAGATATCTAAGCTGTGCACCTCTGGTGGAAATGAGCGAGTGGTATTTTCAGTTTTGCATGTGTATGTATGCTACGGTAGCTACGTTGGTCGTATGTAAATGTTGACAGAAGGTTTCCTAGCCTTCTAACCTTTTTTTCTTCAAATCGATGTAATATTTCTCCATAGGTACAGTCAAAGATGGAGAGAAGAGAAGACAAATTTTGTCGAACAAGACACAAATTTTGACGAAGTTACAGGCACAGCTAGTTTTGAATATAATAAAACCTAACACACTGTATGTATGTTATATAGCTAACTATATGTATGATTATATTCAAAGCTCATTATTACTGTTACTGTATGTACACAATAATAATGTGACCACTTAACAAGTTTTCATCAAGTTTGGTTCACCATATTTTTTTCAACTGTACATTGAAAACTGGACTGTCGCGGTCCAAAATCCTGACATGTGACAAATCCTATGTATTATTAAAAGGTACTTAGGCTCCAATTACTCACAGGGCTATTCAGCTTATGTAGATGTACGTACTAACTTTTCTACGTTCAATCTTAAGGTCATACCTAGCTTACGGGATAGCTAAGACATCAATTTTCGGTTTAGTGATAAATCTAAAGCTTTTAGAACCCAAACTAGACCCCAACCTAAATCCGTTGACCTTACTTTATCTGATTAAAAAATAATTTTACGAAAATCTGTCTCGGCGACTAGTTTGCCAACTTCCCAACTCGACATTTACAATTGGTGCTGTCATAAATTGCATGAAATAGCCCTAAGTTTCATAAATCGTGCCACTGTCCTAGTAATTAGTGATTTTCGTTGTAACTGAAAAGAGATGGTTGCGAGAAAGCATATAGTTATCACTGTCGGGCATATGCCTCGTTTGAATGGTCGAGTATGCTCGATGTAACATTACTATGCTACATCGAGCAAATACACCACCACAAATAATCATAACATAAATCGAGCAAATATACAGAATAATGAGTAAACAATACTATTGTATTGGTTACTCATTATTCTGTATTTGGTTACTCATTATTCTGTATATTCTATTTCATTCAAGTCACTGACTGCAGAACAATAAGCGTGGGGGATAGTACATCAGCGTTTGAAGGTAGTGGAACGGAGCGTACTTCGTTAAATATAACTTTGATGCTCCGGCCTGTAAGAAGCAAGAATTCAAAAGAAATGAGATTAGAAAGTAGCGCTTTTTGCCACATCAGATTAAAAACTGTCCTCCAAATTAGCACCAGAAGATCACCAGCTAAACAGCAAAGGCGGTAGCCATATTGGCGATCATTTATTAGCTGGTAATTTTGTAAGAAGGCTTGAAACTGACGAGACTGTCCATAATTTTGGAAATATTAAAGTATCGATATTGATGGATGTGGGAGCAAGCACCTTGTTTAATGCTCGAGTGAACCAAATACTCCTTCCAAGGGAGAATACCGAAATAGGCGGGTCAGAATAGGAAGTCTAGCAGGGATGTTTAGCATTGTTGCTTCAGCGAGCCAAGTTAGACGCAAAAAGAAATCCCGGGAACTTGGCTATCTCGAGTCAACCACTCTGTAAACTTGTGGCAACGACTACTGGCTAGTTATAATAATAAAAAAATAAATAAAAATTAGATTGAGTATCTTTGTAGAGAAAGTAAAAGGACAATATAACAAGATATTATTAGAGTGGAGGCCGCGCATAGGACGACGAAGTGTTGGACGCCCTCCTACTAGATGGTCCGATGACCTTAAGAAAGTGGCTGGGAGCGGCTGGATGCGGAAGGCGGAGGATCGTATCTGGTGGAAAGCATTGGGGAAGGCTTATATCCAGCAGTGGGTAGATACAGGCTGATGATGATGATGATGATGATGATAACATGATAGTTAATTGTTAATAATTCAGGTGTTATTTTGCGGAAGTCAAATTTACAGGAAATTTGATCTACACTACTTTGCGTGGTTTGGTGGCGGAAGCAACTTCCTCCAGCGGTATTCCCAAATAAATACGACATGGGGGCCTTCAAGAACAGAGTCAATATTTCCCTTAACGCAACGGATCGGTGACCCTTTGGTGTTGCTGATTTCTATGGGCGGTGGTGATTGCTTTCCATCAGGTGACCCACATGCTCGCTTGCTCCCCTCTCATATAAAAAATATAATAAAAGATAAGAGAACCTAAAAAGATTTATCATAGCACGTTTCGATGTCGTATACATGCGCTTAGTTACACGTGAAGAACCAGCATACTGGTCATGTTCATTTAGGTCCAATATAAAAATTAGTTTTTTTTTATTATATCAATAGAGATGTAGTCATAGTGTGAGCTAGGTACTATACAGACTCCCGGCCACTTTCGCGAATCTACTTCACCACCTCTCTAAGTCGAATCTAGATTGAATAGGTTGTTCGGTGCGACACACAGCCACACTCATTCACACTCTGCACAGACATCATTATTAATATAATGGTTAATGACTCGGCGTTTATATGAGATGCGGAGTTATGATGTAGTTAATATAAACATATGTATATATTATTTGTTTATGATTATTATTGATGTCGAATTTCGTAATTTAATAAAGAGGGACATAATTGATAAAAAATACTTAATCTGATTTTACCAATTTTCAATATTCATGTTTCTGAAAAGAAGATACAAATATGGTTCGGACTTTGTCTGGATGCCAGATGATCCAAACTACAAATCCAGTGGAAAACATCTTAGCGCCGTGTACTAAACTTAGAAATGAAAAAAAATATTTTTCATATAATTATCCTTTATAAATGTATGAAATATCTTTTTTTATACAACCAAGGTGGCAAATAAGCAACAAACATCATCTAAAGAGCCGTATACTAAACTTTTCAAAAAAAGATGAAGTTTATGTGTTCATATTTCCGAAGATTAATTACGAATGACACAAAAATATTCAACTCAAGTAATATTATTTGGACATCTGAATATATTTTGGCCGTTTGTTATTTTCCAATCTTTTTATATTCTACAAAATATAGGCAAGTCCTACTCCGGTCAAGTAAACTCGCCTATTTGAACACAACAACTGTAAACGGCGGATTAACTTTTGTGCGTGACTCATCCAACAGTTGGCAACTTAACAGCTGTTGGAACGATTACACAGTTTTATAATGATATCCCATTAAAAGTTACTTTAAATTACAAATTAACACAATGAATTTCATTTTGAAAACAAAATAGGTCAGATTTTTATTGGGAATTAAATCGTAATGCTTAGTGAACCAAAACATCATAAAACAACAGTTATTTTAATTTTATAATGAACTAAAATAAATCCATGTAAATTTAGTACATTGCGACACAGATGTATACAAAAATAGGGGTCGCCACTTTCTTCGTAGCTGTATTATAATAGTTTTCGCAGCTTGTAGTCCTTAAGCATTTTTGTATGGATAAAGTAAGTGTTGTTAATTATTACTAATAAAATTTTGTTTCGTTTCGACTCTTTTTAGTTGCACTGTACGTAATAAACATAAACTTGGTACCTACTTAAAATGTTCCTTAGTAGCGACATCTATGATAGGAAGCAGGCAACTTAAAGTTCAGGGTATATCGGTTAGATGGCGGTAGTCGACACAAATTGTAACTTGTTTTGACTTTTGAGTTTGTTGAATGTAGATTGTTAAATGTTTTTTTTTATTTATTAAATCGCACACTAGGGCTGCCATTAAAATAAACAGACCGTGAATGTGGATCAGAAAGTCTATAAAGGCTTATTACATCCTAAAAGATAAACCATTTATATTGAGTGCAATTAATTTTACTTTATATCTCTCAGTCATATTTTTGAAGTAAAACGTGGTAAAACTACAGAATAATATACTCTGTAAAACTTCTTTACGCACGCTGACTTGGGGAGTAACTAGCTGGTGAATGCGTGACGAGAGCGTTACGAAAAGTGTGATCGGTCGAGGCGAATGGAACTTGAGAGAGAGATATAAGTAGAAGTTTTACTTCAGTCGTGTGGTGTGAAGCATACTCGTTTTTTTAAATGATGGCTTTATATTATATAGCAATAAAGTCATATTTTTATATGAGAGGGCGGCAATCGAGCATGTGGGTCACCTGATGGAAAACAATCACGACCGCCCATAGAAATCAGCAACGGATGGCAACGGATTGGGGACACCTAGGGGTCGCCGATCAGTTGCCAGCCTTTAAAACCAGCCATAACGTATAACTTATCAAAAAATCCAAAATGAACTAAAACTTTTTGGATGATTTTGGTTTGAACAAATTCCCTGTGAGTGCAAAGTGTTTATTATTTTTTACCACAAACTAATCAAATTGTCTAAATGTCCAAGTTATGGCTAGCTGGACAATTATCATCATCATCGGCATCTACCCATAATCATCTCGCTGTTAGGTCTCTTCTCAGTCGAAGAGGTTTAGAGCATACTCCATCGTTACATAGGGTTGGCGGAGGTCATTGTTTTCAAGCCACGCAAAAGCTAATGACTTAGCTTAATGACTATCATCTAATGACAACAGCTGGGACCGACGGCTTAACGTGTCCTCCGAAGCACGGAGGAGCTCGGGAGGTTCCTCGCTCCTTCCATTCATCCATCCTCCCCAACCCGTCTGGCCAGCGTGGGGAGTGTAGGCCAAATGCTCCTTCAGTCTGGGACGGACGAGAGAGGGTCGTGCTCTTGTAGTGGAGACTAAAATGACCTGATGATGATGATGATGATTATGATAGACAAGTTACGGTCGTTGTTGGTTACCTTGCGCGATCCATTTGGCGGAATGCACAACGATTCTATCGAGCTCCTCACCATCATAATAAAAGAAAATTCAATTTATTGAATTTTTTTTAATGAGATGTTCTCAGAAGACTACAAGATAACAAAATACATACCGTTCTGTATTCTGTATTCTCAGCGAAATTCATTGAGCTTATGAAATCGTCCGGTCGTTCTGTCCGTCCGTTGCCATGAAACTCAAAATTTAAAAATTCTGACTTCGGATTCGTGTAGAGCATCAAGAAGTAGTATTGTTAAGTGACCTTGGTTTTCCGATATCAATTCGGAATTTCGAAAAAAAAAAGAATTCGCTATGGTGGCGCATGCTGCGCGTCCGATGTGTTATTATAAATTTGTAATTTTTCATACAAAATACAGTGACGACTAGGGTTGCCAACCATACTGTTAAAAACAGTATTATACTGTTTTCTACGCTTTAATACTGTTGAAAAAAACTTCATTTGACCATAGTACTGTTTATTGTACTGCTCCGCATGCACTGGGCCTTACGATACTGTTTGTTTTGCTACGCAGCTTTTTTATACTGTTTTTCTTGTAAAAATAAGTTGGCAACCCTAGTGACGACGTAGACTTCAAATCACATGACCCTAACTTTAAAGAAAGCAAAATGTTCATGCCTATACCTACAGATGCGTTCTGCCTGCCTCCATTGTGGCAAGAAGAAAGCAAGGTAAATTGCCCGGCATTCACTCAGTCACCGCCATTTACCGTCACGCTACCGCTAATCAAAAACAATTATTGATAAATTATATTATAAAATGCCTTCCTGTGTGTTCATGTTCCTTTCTTTGCGTACTGTATGTATACATGCGTAGGTATTCAGTAACCGCTTTGTAGCCCAATTTTACTGCCGTGTATTACGTAGATAAACGATGCAAGCATCGGGCGACGCTATTAGTAGGTATGTCGTCTTGGCCGGCGAAAACCTATTAAAACGTGTCAGATTTAAATTCCGACTATCCGAAATTATCCGAAACTTTTATATCGGTTTTGTTTTCGGTTACGGAGCTCCAAAACATCTCTAGTCTATATAGTGGCGGCGCTAGTTAGCTCCTGTAGTCCTCTTAATAGCTTTTTCTAAAAGACTGACTTTAGAATAAAAACTACCCGTATGCCCAGTTTTTTCACCTTACATGCATTTTTATAGTATATTGGTGCAGGTGTTCGAGGGGATGCGACAGGGTGCAGGGAGGATATGTAAAGTATTGTTCTCGTCGGGATTGAGCCAAATGCCGAACGCACGCAAAATAGTGAAGCGACACGCTCGTAGTCGATATTAACACAGTAATAAATAAAAAGTTATATTCTGTAAATAAGATTCTAATAGCAATTAAAGATATAAGTTACTGGATAATGAATAAAAGTACAGTAATATATATGAAACATGAAAATATATATATATAAGCATATTACTGATCACTTACGATAACTCCAGGTATAAGTGCTCTACATGTATCCCGTAATACTACTTTGGGATGTAAATAGGTGTTGGAATTAAAGTTTTTGGAACAAAAATGACCTATTGGAAAGCGGTAAACGAGATGCAGCTATTGGACGTCTATAAACAAGATGAAAAACAATATAGTGAAGATCTAGATTTACAACTTTAATTGATAATAATAAAACAAAATGGAGACACGGATGTAGAAGATAGAAACCATGAATGATAGCGTCTTCATACAATACCAAAACTTAACTGATCTTATTCGTTTATTTACTAAAACATGGACTTATTAATGGTAAAAAATAAAGTATATTTTTTTTTTAATTATATAGTGCTATTAAATAGATACTGGCGTTTATGTGAGTGACTCGATTTTATTGCTTTTAAGGTTATTGGACTGTGAACACAGGCCTCACGACTATAGTTTTCAAAACGCATGAAGCGATATCTATTCTAGTTTCTCTGTTCTAAATCTGACTTACCTTGCCAACAAAAAAAAAATAATATCGATTATCGATAAAAACACAATTATCCCAACACTATATTATACAATACGGTTAATCGGTGACTGCACTACACCGATTCTGGCGCTTTTTCATTCCGACGACAAGCTGAATTTTTATCGGTAGACATTTTTTTTACAACTTTGTTTTCTTTTTATGTAGGTATTTGTACTTTCTTTTAAATATACTCGAATATTTTTTTTCTACCACGTCAGATGCCAAACAAGCTTACGGCAAGCCTTATGTAGTGCGGTTACCGGTCTCATGGCATGTACCATGACAATAAAACAAGTATAGGTTTGGTATATTAGAAAGTTGATACTGTTGATTGTTGGCCCTTGGTGGAACATTATTATCATAATGTTATAATAAAGCACTTCCACGTAATTACATTTATTTTTACCGACCGGTTTCGCCGCTAAGGCATTATCAAGGTAAGCAGATGGTGTTTGTGTTTCTACTATTCTATTCTATTCTACTCTACTAGGAGTAGATGGTGTTTGTGTTTCTACTCCTAGTAGAGTAGAATAGAATAGAATAGTAGAAACACAAACACCATCTGCTTACCTTGATAATGCCTTAGCGGCGAAACCGGTCGGTACAAAATAAATGTAATTACGTGGAACAGTACAAGTGCATTATCATTAATTACACTGGTATATTAGGGTTACGTATAAAATCGATGACTGCTGATCAAATACTGCATTTATTTCATAAACTCACTCATTACATTACCTTATTACGCTGATCGTCGGCTTGGTTCATAGACTAAAGATCGCATAACACGCGATGGAAAGAGCTATGATTGGGGTTTCTCTAAAGGATCGAATTCGGAACGAAGAAATTCAATCACTGTCATCGCCAATCACTATCATACCGTAGCCTGTCCATGGATGATTATATTATCTCGAGCTCCTCTGTGTTTCGGAGCGCACGTTAAGTCGTTAACAGCCGCCTAAAAGCCACTGACTTGGCGTAACAGCCCCCTTACCACCATCTCTTATTGCAATTCAATAACTAAATATAATGCTTATTCATACCAATGTATAAGCGACTCTATTGCATTTGAAACAGAGTCGCTTATTCATTGGTATGAATAAGCATTCGATCCAGTTATTGAATCGCAATAAGAGATGGTGGTAAGGGGGCAGTCGTTAAGTCAAGTCAGTGGCTTTTAGGCGGCCTGAAAACGGCCTCCGCTAACCCGCAGTTGAGCAGCGTGGTGGAGCATGCTCTAAACCCCTTCAATTGAGGGGAGATTCGTATCCTAGCAGTGGGATGAGTAAGAGTTGACGACGAAGCGTTAGGCAACGGTAACCGCTTCACATCAGGCGGGCTGTATGCTTGGCTGCCACTGGACGTGACGCGTAAGTGACACTTGGGGGTTTTGCAAGCGGTCATAGGCTGCGTAACTACTTTCTTCTACTTCCCTCAGCGGTATTTACGAACAATTGGGTATTTGACTAACATTTTTTTCTGTTTGATATGTAGGGACGTCTCCATAATATAACCATAGGTGAAAGAATTACTTCGATAGCACAAAAATCTCTCGAGATATGGTAATTTGAAAATCACAATTTTTAGACTGCCCCAAAACGCTCCATACAAAAGACTACTGAATTATGACGTCACAGATCTGTATTTTGTATGCATCAAATCAGAAATTTGTACGACAGCTATGTTAAATATTACGTTTATGTGATTAGTATCATAATAAAAGTTATAGCATTTTTTATTGCTTCTCCAATGGAAATATTATTTTTTAATAATTTCATACTTTTAAAATGGACTTTCCCGCCAAACTTTGATCGACGCTAAAAAAAGTCTGACTGAAGATATTAGAATGAAAGTTTGCAGATCTTTATAGTTTTGTGTATTTTACGATATTGTTAATTTATTTGTACAATTTTTAAACATTGGAAACAACCCAATTACTTTAGGGAGCCTTAAAGAATAGAGTTTTTATTTCCCTTATAAGGCTGGCAACGGATCGGCGACCTCTTGGTTGCTGATCTCCATGGGCGGTGGTGATTGCTTTCCATCAGGTGACCCACATACTCATTTATCCCGGTCTCATATAAAAAAGAAAAAAAAAACCGTCCATCAGGCGGTATATCTTTTTACCACCTAGTGCTATAAAAAAGGACATAAATGAGTTAATTATTAAAGTAATTAAAATATGCAATAAATATGAAGTAAATTAAATTTTATTATTTCATTAAAAATATATACCAACGTTATCGGTATTACACAAGTTTCAAAATAACACCGTGGCATTATGTATTTAGTAATTAAAGTTAGACGCGTACATAAATTACTTCTTACCATTAAAACACCCCAGCCACTTCTTAGAAATGTCGCGTCGTGAATGAACTAATAGATAAACAATGACGTCTGTGCAGAGCGAGAATGAGTGTGTGTGCGTGCGGCGCCATACAACCTGATCCAGATTGTGAACCGATTTTCAAAATTCTTTTTTTATTTGAAGGGGTATGATTGCAAGGTGGTCCCATATTCACCAAGTCAGGATCTGATGATGGGATCCTAGGGAAATCAAGGGAAACCCTTAAATTTTGTAAGCACGTGTAGTCAAATTCTATTTTTTTATTTGAAACGGTATGATTGCGAGGTGGTCCCATATTAACCAAGTCAGGGTCTGATGATGGGATCCCAGAAAAATCGCGGGGAATCCCTTAAATTTGCCCTGTGGTTGCCAGCAGAATAGAATTGCGCCACTTTATTGCTCTGCGCTGGATGTCGTACAAAGAAATCTTGTGTGACGCAATAACTTTTCTCCCGGAAGACAGGCGGCAGCGTCTGCCGGGTTATTTTACCAATAAGCTGCGCTCGCCAAATGAAGTCTTTTTTTTTAAAACAACTTTCTAATATTTAAATATACCTGGACAAATCACACACGGCCGTCTATCCCACGCAAGGCAAAGCTTGTACTATGGGTACTAGATAACTGATATAATACTTAAACATATTTTTTAGGGTTCCGAACCTCAAAAGGAAAAACGGAACCCTTATAAGATCACTTTGTTGTAAGTCTGTCTGTCTGTCTGTCTGTTTGTCTGTCAAGAATTTCTATGTCGAGAATGCGTGGAGGTATCAAGCTGAAATTTGAACTGTATACTCAGGTCTACGGTCCCATGAAGTTAAAAAAAAATCAAACTGCTAAGTTTACGTAGAAAAAAGTTACGGCCGTTTATTGAGCAAAAAACGCATATTTCGACACACTCAGGGGAATCAAAACCTATAGGGTACTTCCCGTTGACCTAGAACTATGAAATTTGGCAAGTAACATCGTTATAGACTACAAGTACAGGAATAAATCTGAAAACTATACATTTGTAAATACATCTTAAAAAGTAGGGCGTCTATATTTTTTATAGGGTGTCGAAATTTCAAATTGAAACTACTAGTTCAAATGGGGTATCATATGAAAGGGCTTGATGTACACATTGCAAAATATATTTTATTTATTTTTTTCGACGCATTATTTCTTATTTATAACTAGCTTTCGCCCGCGGCTTCGCTCGCGTGAAATTTGGGGTAATACATGTTTACTCATTTATCTATAGAAGTACTCGTGTAAAGTTTAGGATAAAATAGTCCAACTAATCTTGTTGCCCCATACAAACTTTTGACCTCCGTTTCACCCTCTTAGAGGTAAAATTTGAAAACTCCTTTGAAGTAATTTCGTGTTCAATGTGTTATATTTTCAAATCGATGCTATTTTCGTAATTGACGTCCCAGGCAACCATAGAATCAACACCCATATTGATAATTATGACATTTCAACCCCATCGCATCCCCACAGAGGTGATTTTATGTCACGTCGGCTATGTTGGATTATTAAATAGTTGTTTTTTTCGTAATCAGCGACCCGATAAACCATAAAAACAATACCCATGACGATTTTCAGACTTTTTGGCCCCATTTTACAAATTCTTGGGCTTGAATTTTGAAAAATCCTGAAAAACGTGTTTACTCACTCGTCTATAGAACTGCTCGTGTAAAGTTTAGGGTAAAATAGTTCAATTAATTTCGTTTCCCCATACATTGTGGTCACCCATCCTAGTTGGAACCAAGACATGGGTTGCTTAACTTGCGTTAGCGCTACGTCCTCTAAGCATCTCTCTCATTGTATTATTTACTTTAACGATGATAACATAATACCTTCATAAAGTTTCAGTCAATTCAACTGAAAAGTTTCAGTCAATTCAACTGATTGGTTATTTTGTACCATTTTATATGTGATTATTTAGATTGATATAACTTCTTTATTTATGAACCGATTGAAATGAAACAAACACTAAATGTTAAGTTGAGCAAACCTTAACGCATTAGTGAAAACCGTATTCAAATAGGTTAAGCCGTTTCTGAGATTAGCGTGCACAAACGTACGGACAAACAGACAAACAGACAAACAGACAAACAGACAAACAGACAAACAGACAAACAGACAAACAGACAAACAGACAAACAGACAAACAGACAAACAGACAAACAGACAAACAGACAAAAAGACAAACAGACAAAAATTCTAAAAATCATTGTTTTGGGTTCTATTGCGTTCATAAAGCCCCCCTATATTAGTTTTTCTTATATATCTTCAATGTACAGACAGCGGCCAGTTACGATTTTATTATATGTATTGATGAAAAATATCAAATTTAATAATGATACTACGTACCTACGGAACCCTCGGTGGGCGAGTCCGACTCGCACTTGTCCGGTTTTTTTTTTGTAAATACATACATACAGAATACATAGAAAACACCCAGACCAAGCCAACCAGACATCTTCATGCACACAAATATTTGTCTTGTGCGGGGATCGAACTCGCGATCTCGCAGTCAAAGTCGCCATTCGACCACCGAGCTCGTCATTTTACCTCATTCCTCATTTTACCATTGCCATTTTAGATTATTTTTGACTTACTATGTCGGGTGGCAAACAAAAATACGGCCCGACTCGGTCATATAAACGCTCGCAATATGATACATGGCTTGCGTGTTACCACCCCCCGCTGTGAACGCAGCTTTACTCACTCGTGCGAACATATCAACCCACAACGGATATATATACATACTGTTAAAATCATAACCATTCCTTTTGACTTCGCCGTAGTCTGTCTGGCATCCTTTTGCTCTATAGAACACAATTATCCTCAAGGGGATAGAAATTTGGCTGCGGAATTCTTTTAACTGGATGTGCTTCCCTGTCATGTTCTACCTTTCTTTCGCCAGAGTCTCGTTTATTTAACAGCATGGCAGCATTTTTTTTTTTTTTTACGTGGGTAAATCCGTTAAGGATACCACGCTGCCCAAGCGTGGTTATGTCGGACTCTGCTGCCATGACCAGGGGCAGCCATACCGACTAAAACCCCACGATCTCCTTCTCTCCGCCATTGGCGAGGCCACGGGAACTGCGATAGCATAACCTCCGCGACCACGCCGGCGGTTGTCCCTGAGGACCCTCCTCCTGGGGAACCCGAGTTTCTCCCCCTCCTCGATTAGTGGCGCACCGGGAGACATACGGCACGCCGACACCAAGGGTTATTTTTTAACGAGGTTTTCTTCCTCGAATGTTTGGGGCTGGTGAAAGCTCCCGGCCTCCGGTTTCACCCCCCCCCCCCTCTGTAATTTTTTAACGAGGTTTTCTTCCTCGACTGTTTGGGTGAAACCGGCTCTCCGGGCGCCGTCATACGCTCCCGGCCTCAGTTTCACATCCCCCCTCTGTAATTTTTTAACGAGGTTTTCTTCCTCGACTATTCGCAACCCAGTGTACCATCGCTACACTGGGGAGCGCTCCTCCACTGTGCGCCTCACCGTGACCTCTGCTAGCTCAGAGGGACGGCAGGCGCAGACGCCCAAAAGCACCGTACTGCGCTTTCCTCCACTGCCAGAACATTGGCCAACGGTCAGCAAGATCTCCGCGAAGAGAAGTTACGGACCGTTGTGGCCCAGGGTGCACCAGGCTCGGGCTGTTGCTGACAAGTCGTTTTCACCGGACGTATCCAGTCAGAAAAACGAGCCAACAACAGTACCAAGCACACGAGGAGGTTTTCTGGCCTTAGCACCCCAACAGCATGGCAGCCTAAGCCAATCTCATTTACACGTGATGCAAACCACGTGCAAATGAGGACACGTCCCGGGACACGAGACAGCTTACAGTCAAAGTTCCGGGAATTCCCGGGACTTCGAGACTTTTTGTTTTTTTTTAGTGGGGCTTTCGTAAAATTGTAATTAAGTTAGTTTTTTAATTTTAAAATTGTATCTATTAAAAAAAGCCAATTCTTTGTAAAAAAAAAAACAACATTTATTATACAGAAAATTAAATGTTTACTTAAAGTTAATAAACGAATTCCGTTAAAAGTGAGCTGTTTGAGTAGTTGGGCATCAACAGTTGTTTACTAGCTTAAAACTTATAAACGAAATTAATATTTACAATTTTAGTCTTATTAATAATGTTAATTTATTTGTAAGAATTGAAAATATATTTTGAGTATTATTTATGGGAGTAAATAATTTATAAAATAAGTAATTAATATTTTGGGGCTATACTCTATATTTGAGGCTATCAATTAGACAAATGTAAATGCTGAATTGAATATGTTTAGTACTTTTTATCATAAAGGAAATGTTTAATATGAGATAATATATTAAAGATTTATGATATTTACATAGTCAAAAATGCAATTAAGAATAAAGTGCCAGTGGACCAAACTGTTGACAAGGGGAAATGGCTAAATATCTTAAACATACCCAATGAAAGTTCAAATGTATTGCAGAGTCAAAAAGTCAAATTATCTTTACATTCCTTTTTTTTTCACTTTTTCCAAAAAATAAATCGGTTTTAATTAATATTTTAATTTTTGATACGGGTAGCGGGTACTTTAGTACGGTTATTTACAAAAAACAGTACGAAAATGATGGCTGATGCCATAATAAAGATAGAGAAGTAGGAGAACTCAAGCCCCGAGCGGGAGATAATAGCCTAAATACGTAGGGCTGTCGCTTAATAGTTTATTCAACCGTCAAAAATACTTAGTCAATCTCTATTATACAAAATTAAGTAAGGTACAAAATACAAAATTAAGTAGGGTAAGTGTTAGGGATCTGTAACAAAAAGCCGGCCAAGTGCGAGTCGGACTCGGTCACGAAGGGTTCCGTACCAAAAACACAATCACGTTTGTTGTATGGGAGCCCCCCTTAAATATTTATTTTATTCTGTTTTTATTATTTGTTGTTATAGCGCCAACAGAAACACATCATTTGTGAAAATTTTAACTGTCTAGCTACCACGGTTCATGAGATACCTACAGCCCTTGGTGACAGACGGACAGACAGACGGACACCGGAGTCTTAGTAATAGGGTCCCGTTTTTACCCTTTGGGTATGGAAATCTAAAAAGTATGCAATGCATGCAAAAAAATATGCCTATATATAGCCTGGCCATATATATAGCCTGGTGTATGCAAAAAAATAATTATTTTTGTGCATACACCAGGAGAGACTGCAATTTTTTCATTACCTACATTTTAATGCATGCTTACTCAGTGACAAACGAGCAGACAGCCCACCTGATGGTGAGCGGTAACTGTCGCCCATAACATCCACGATGCACGCATTCAAGCCGTTGGCAACAAAAATGCAGAATCGCAGGTGCGTTGTCCTTCAAACCGGAACACAAAACACAACAATGCAAGTATTATTGCTTGGCGGCAGAAATAGATAAGGCAGTGGTCCTCACCCAGGCGGACTCCTACCATTTGATAAAACCTACTTCATGTTATCTATGTTTAGTGATTTGAAAAATTACGGTCTAAATAGGAATAGGATTAATTAAAACGTAGCTTTACTGAATCATAATATTTATTCAAATAATCTAAATTATTATGAAAATATATTTTTATTAAGTACCTATTATATATTATTTTTTAAACTAAACTATTTTCAAGACTTTTTAATTTACACACTTATCTTGTGATTATTAGGAGTGTCGGTGGCCGAATGGTTAGGGTATCCGACAAATTGTTATTGAGACATCCATGAACACTGCAATGTTTTTTATGGCTAGTCGACTTTGTCGCCATCTTTAACGAATTTGTAGTTATATACGACGTAGGTAACCTAATTGTTCAAATTATTAACGAACGTCAGCGCAGGTGCGAATCTTGCGCGGTTTTGCGTACGGCGCAGCTCCGACCCCGACTGGCGCTCCATATAACCTCCTATAAATGTTTTCAGTGTGTGCGTGCGACGGCCATACGTACGGGCGCGCTCGCATACAAACCGCGCTCGGTGCGTTTGTATGAAGTTACCTTACTTCTCTATTTATACTATGCTGATGCTAACGCATGCGCATAAAAAAATATTGTGATGAAAAGGCCTTAATAGGCCTTTTCATCACAATATTTTTTTATGCGGTACTACCGGTTAACTAATGTTAACCGGTAGTACTTAGCAGACCACGTAGTTATTCAATAAACTTACAGATGGCGCTATGCTCCTACAATTATTTGAGAATAAAAATGAATTTCGATAATCTTGTCACGTCTCGAGTCTCGAGTCTCAAGTCGCGGGACTCGAGACAACTAAAATTACGAAAAGTCCCGGGACTTCGAGACTCGAGACGTCCCGGGACCCAAATCCTAACTCCGACATATCCACGTCATTTCTCCCTAGATAGCGTAGAATGAAAAAAGAAACTGCAAATATATGTAAGTATGTATACGCTGTTCTTTAAAACATTCCAACATGACCATTCTATTATAAATATGAAGTAATTATGTATATTGTATTAACTTTTAAATATTTCTGTAAGTAAAATGTTATTGCTAATTTTATCTGCGTATTTCGTTACAAACTTCGCTGAAAGTCATGTAATAACAGTTTACGGGGACGTGTATAAAGATAAAGATTTTTTCAGCAGAACTTTTCCGTGGATTATAGACAACATTGGCGGAAGTGTCACTGTTGAATATTACCTGTTGGGTAGCGGGTTACATTCAGTACCTCAGATGTGTGTTTTACAGGATCTTTCAAGAAACACGTTCTTGCAAGCTCAATTTCTTAAATGTGAAACAGAAGGTATGTTTGTACTGAAATAGTTGCTTGAAACAGATTTTTTTGACTGAACACCAGCTGGAACGTAATTTTTTTTTAGCGAACGTAAATTTTATTAGCGAGAACGTGCACAGAACTCAGCGGCTGGTATCAAACAACTCTTTCGAGCACTTGTAGCGATTTGACGACGCGTCATGAATTGACATTTTCATTTCAGGAAACCCAACAGAGTTTTGCGTTTGCGAAACTGGCATAGACCCGCAAAGGTTCAAAGAATGCGTGCAATTAGCAGGCAACCTAGCAAACTATGCTGCGGAGAAATTCTCACGTCTCAATATAGACACAACCCCGATTATAGAAGCAGGTCCTCATAACACCATCGTCGAAGTTAAAGATTTGAAGAAAATGTGCATTGCTCTGTTTGGTGACGAACAGCCACGAGGCTGTCTAAAGCCTTTTCAGTGTAACCGTACAGAAGAATGGAGTTACAGACGTGGAATTGCTCAGATAGACAGACGTTGTCGTAGAACTGCAGAAGATGTTCATAGGAACACCGACAGTTACGAAGCTACTACTCCTACTACTGAATTGTATTCTTTTGTATGGTAATAATATTATTATTAATATTTTGACTGTCGTTTCCTTCAATAAACAGTAAAATCAGAATGCCTGTACATTTAAGTCTGCCCCGTCCGATTACAATTCAATTTTTTTTTTGAGAGGTGGGCAAACGAGCATGTTGGTTACCTGGTGGAATGCAATCATCGCCGCCCATGGAGATCAGCAACAAGAAAGGTCGCCGATCCATTGCCTGCCTATACTCCATCCTTTCTTTCTTTCTGGTGACCTCACTCACTCGGCACAACAACACTCAAGGGAATTCTTATTTGGCTGCGGTATTCTGTGAGATGGAGGTACTTCTTAGAAAATATGCTATGCCCTACCTCTGTTTTCGCCAGAGTCTCGTTTGTCAGTGAGCAGGGTGCACCACGTTTTTTTTTTTTTTTTTTTTTATATACTACGTCGGGAGGCAGACAAGCATACGGCCCGCCTGATGTGAAGCGGTTACCGTAGCTATATTAACGCTCGCAACATAAAATATCGCTCGCGCGCCGCCACCCCCGCTGCCATCGCAGCATCTCCTTCCTTTCTGGTGACCTCACTCACTCGCAGGAACACAACAGCCCTCAAGGGAACCGTTATTTGGCTGCGGTATTCTGTGAGGTGGAGGTACATTCCCCAGTCAGGTAGCTTACAATTACGCTCCCTACCTCTCTTTTCGCCAGAGCTTCGTTTGTCAGTCAGCAGGGTGCACCGCGTGCAGGTGAAGTTGGCTTTGGTTCAAAGATGTTGATGAACCACTTACACCCCGTGCAAGTGAGGTTGCAAGTGGAGGTGGTTCATCCTCACACATTAGAGCCAAGATGGTCACGAACTTTGCGGTTCCAGAGAGGTTTTCTTCCACGACACTCAAGCTGTGGAATAAATTACCTGACGAGGTTTTCCCAACATTGCATGCAAAAATGGGATTCGTCAAGAAAGGCGTGAAGAAGTTTTTACAGAGTTTTTACGTCGTTATGAGTTGAGTGTGGGCGTTCCATCCATACTAATAATATTATAAATGTTAAAGTAAGTAAATTCGTTTGTTTGTTATTTCTTCACGCCTTAACTACTTTTTGTCCCACGAAGTAAAAAAATACAAGAAAAAAATATACATAAATCAATTGCAGCTCCCCTGGACCACGAGGGCGAAGCCGCGGGTAACAGCTAGCATATATATATATATACACACACACACACACACATATATATATATATATACTTTGGTCTGTGTTTCCTCTCCTATATCTATGGCATCAACTTTCATGAAAACCCTCATTGAATACTACTTACTAGCTATAATAGTATCCTGTAGCTGCTAACTACAGCCTCCGCGTTATGAAAGCGGTAGTTAGGCGTATTCGCAACCCAGTTGCGGTCAGCCTGGCCATTTTGAAAGCAACTTGAGCTCGTGACAGGAGTTCTCGCAATCACACTTAACTTGGTGTATTCATATGGAGTAGTTAATACCACCAAGAGATAGTTTTGTGATGAGTTATATTTTTATAGCCGGCAGAAGTCGAATACAGTCTTTGAGGTTTTTTTTTATGTTTTAGATTTAGACTGTTACTGTTAAGGGCCGAAACACAACCGCTTTGTGGCACCGCACCGCCAAAATCAGCAGTGCCGCCCGCCGCTACGCAGAATTTAGCGGTACACTGCGCCGCACATAGTGTACAAAAAGTAACATAAAGTAAGCATTTAATCAAACTTTAACGTTAAGGAAATGTAACATTTTTGATTATTTTTCTTACATACATTCAACAACATTAAAAAAACACAAAAAAATGGTTGCCATGTATGGCAACGCTTCGGCCCTAACGATAATCTCGGGTTTTAATAATACTAGAGTACGCATACAAAAATACGCGTGTCTTTTTTATACAACTGAGATGTCAAACAAGCATTCCACCTGGCTGATGGTAAGCAGTCGTCGCAGCCTATGGACGCTCACAATATCAGAGGTACTCACGCGTTAAGAGCCATATTACATATCGACTGTGATTTTTGCGTAAAATGGCCAATTTTGGCGTTCTTGATCTCGGAAACTAAAATACATTAACAATATTGGCTTATTGAATAGTACAGAATAGCTATTGGCTTAGTTCATAGCGGCCTCGCTTTTTGTAAATTTTGCTCAACTATTTAATTAAACCCAAAATTGCAGAGAAAGATTTTCATAAAATGCGCATATTCACTTTTTTAAGCTCTTGGATTTTACTAATGTTCCTAACAAATGAAATAAAAAAAAATGGATGTGATTTCGTATATAGTCGTATAGTACATAGCAGCCTCAGAATTTTGAAATATCATTGATTTAATATAAAAAAAAAAACATTCTTTCAACTAAAAAAAACTTCGAAAATCGCTTTAAGTAAACTGTTAATTTCTCGAATAAACGATTATATTATTGTGCAAAATTTATACAAGAATTTATACTTCATGATAAATAAACTTTGTAGCATGAATTTGTTATCTGATTTCAATAAAAACGATAAATATAACTTCAAAATTACTACAAAAAACGATGCACCGGCGGCCTTCGCGGGTTTAGTACTGCGCGAGAGCTCGTCAGCGTGCAAATATTATAGGGCCCTTAAAAACTCTGTAAAAACTTCTTCACGCCTTTCTTGAAGAACCCCATTACATGCAACATTTGGAAAACCTCACCAGGTAATTTATTCAACAGCTTGAGTGTCCGTGGAAAAAAACCTCTCTGGAACCGCAAAGTTCGTGACCATCTTGGCTCCAATGTGTGAGAATGAACCACCTCCACTTGCAACCTCACTTGCACATGGTGCATCCTGCTGATTGACTATCGAGGCTCTGGCAAAGAGAGGTAGCGAACAGCGTAATTTGAAGCTGCCGGAGTGGGGAAGTAGTATCTCCACCACATAGAATACCGCAGCCAGTAACAGTTCCCTTGAGAGTTGTTGGGTTCGTGCAAGTGAGTGAGGTCACCAGGATGGAACGAGTTGCTACGTTGGCAGCGGGAGTGTAGCACGCGAGCGATATTTCTATCGTTTATATCACTACGGTAACCGCATCGGCATGCTTGTTTGCTACCAAACGTAGTAAAATAAAAATAAAAATGCAATAGCGATGGTAAAATCAACTCTATATATATCACTTTAGTAGGCAGTTGCGTTCAAATTGCATTACTTCCGTCACATGCGTGGTGTCGCCTGCACGCTGCACTGAATCGTAGCCGTTCTGGTTTGGTTATGAATAGTTAGAACCTTGATTGCCTTAACTACGGTTTGCTGAACTTTCAGTGTCGGTATTTCTGTTCAGACATGTTTACAGGTACCCATCATAAGGATTAGGGAGTGGTGGTACAGTCCCGATGTTGTGGGAAACTGAGCGTAAGTCGCCATGAGCTATTCGACTAGAGTGTCTAAGTAGTCTGCTTGCAGGTGAAATAGGAATAAGACCTGCTACCAATGCGCTTGAGTGCCTGGTTGGTCTGGCCGCGATAGCGGGGGTAAAGGTCCTCTGGCCTGGTTGGTTTACTGGGCGAGAGACTCGCAATCCTGTGATATAACCGAAAGGTTGGTGCACAGGGGAGCATTAGCTGTAGGCATGAGATCGTTGGCCGTGTTTATTATTGCCTGTTTGGCCGTGTGGTTTCCGGCAGACTAGAATAGAATCACTCCGTCTCTTCCCGTGGATTTCGTACAAGGCGACTAAGGGAAATACATTATCAATTTGACGAGCTCGGTGGCGTAGCGGTCAATGACGCGGCTTCGACACCAACGCTCGTGGATTCGATTCCCACACAGGACAAACATTTGTGTGCATGAACATGTCTGTTTGTCTTGGTCTGGGTGTTTTCTATGTATCATAAGTATGTATTTACAAAAAAAAAAATGTATTTACGTATGTTTATCAGTTGTCTAGTACCCATAACACAAGCTTCGGTTACTTTGGGGCTAGATGGCGCTGTGTAATTTGTCTGACAATATTTATTTATTTATTTATTATTTATTATTATGAAACATCCATCAGGCCTCCCCAACCCGTATGGCCAGCGTGGGGAGTGTAGACCAAATCCGTCCCAGACAGAAGGAGGATTTGGCCTACACTCCCCACGCTGGCCAGACGGGCTAAGGAGGGCTGATCGTTGTTTTATAATGTATTTCCCTTAGTCGCCTTGTACGACATCCACGGGAAGAGGCGGAGTGATTCTATTCTAGTCTGCCGGAAACCACACGGCCTATTGGTCTGGGTGTTTTCTATGTTTTATATATATGTACTAGCTGCCCGCCCCGGCTTCGCACGGGTAGAAAGTGTTGTTTTCTTTTCCTCGAAATTTTTATGTCCATAAGAACCTTCCTTATACCTTAACGAAAATATTAAAATAAAAATTAGCAGAATTAGTCGAGCCGTTCTCGAGTTTTGGGCTTAGCAACATTCATTTTAATATGGGACCACCTGGAGAGTGTACCCTCTCAAACCCATAAGAATTATTAAAATTGCTGTACAATTGACGGAGAAATCAGACGTCGCCTTGTACGACATCCACGGGAAGAGACGGAGTGATTCTATTCTAGTCTGCCGGAAACCACACGGCCGTAAGAAGGAAGAGTGGTATACGCGGAATAAATACAGTTTCATCGGCACCACTTCCAGTGAGAATTTCGCTGTTAAACATTGACTTTTACTTCAGGAAGGAGATCTTCCCCAAATTTTAATAATATTTTTGAAAACTCTTGGGCACGTAAAGTTCTATCTACAGCTTCTACTGCCTTATTGTGTTTTTTTTTCGCATTCATCTGAAACGATTAGACAGCAATCGTGAAACATTTTCGCTTTGTCACAGTTTCGTGTCACAAAGCATGTCGGTGTTTCCATTCAAATCGAGTATAATATTGAACATTGTATTTGCGTCCTTCCGCCTAGAAGTAATATATGGCTGCAATACCTGGCGATGCTGCTGTGAGATATTATTTTGACGCCTGATTTCAGCGAGGATTGCTTTTGTCAGGTATGTTTTTGCCTCCTGAAGCATCTAAGAAAAACAGTTTCTCCTCGTTGTTTAAAAGACTTTGCATCACAAAATCTTGCTACATAGCGTCCCGCAAATGCACGCATTCTTCTGGTTTGTGAGAATATATTCCAATCGTTCCATTTCAATTTTAGCGTACACGTCTATAATAAACTGACTAAATAGACCACGTTACCTTTGTAAATAAATAAAACGATTGCGTCTAACTTGTAGCAGGTAAGAATAAAAGTAGCACTACGCTACGCGGTTATTTTTTTACAATACAATCCATATTTTGTTAAACTATTTATTGTTTTTTAAGTAGCTTTTTTAGTTTTTTAGTTATTTTTTTAAACTATAATTTATTGTAAACACCATGTTGTTTATGCAAATAAATTTAGCTTTGTTCTGCATCGGGTGTTCTTGCTCTGTTCTGCATCTTGGATTTATATACCTCAACAAAAAATGCTCATCAGGCTGAACAACTTTTGCTAAGGCGTCATTTTTATATTCCTTATAGTTTAGCTGAACCATTATGGTTCTGCATCAGGTGTTCCAAATCTGGGATTTTTATACCTCAACAAAAAATGCTGATCAAGTTGAACAACTTTTGCTAAGGCGTCAATTTTATATTTCTTATAGTTTAGCTGAACCATTATGGTTCTTCATCAGGTGTTCCAAATCTAGGATTTTTATACCTCAACAAAAGATATTCATCAAGTTGAACAACTTTTGCAAAGGCGTCAATTTTATATTTCTTATAGTTTACCGTAACCATTATGGTTCTGCATCACGTGTTCCAAATCTTGGATTTTTATACCTCAACAAAAAATACTCATCAGGCTGAACAACTTTTGCTAAGGCGTCAATTTTATATTTGTTATAGTTTAGCAGAACCTTTATGGTTCTACATCAGGTGTTCCAAATCTTGGATTTTTATACCTCAACAAAAAATGCTGATCAAGTTGAACAACTTTTGCTAAGGCGTCAATTTTATATTTCTTATAGTTTACCGGAACCATTATGATTCTGCATCAGGTGTTCTAAATCTTGGATTTTTATACCTCAACAAAAAATACTCATCAGGCTGAACAACTTTTGCTAAGGCGCCATTTTTATATTTCTTATAGTTTAGCTGAACCATCATGGATCTGCATCAGGTGTTCCAAATCTTGGATTTTTATACCTCAATAAAAAATGCCCATCATGCTGAACAACTTTTGCTGAGGCGTCATTTTTATATTTCTTATTGTTTCGCTGAACCTTTATGGTTCTGCATCAGGTGTTCCAAATCTTGGATTTTTATACCGATATGGAAATTTCATGTCAACGTTTTCAAATCGATGCCATTTTCGTAATTGACGTCTCAGAAACCCATAGAATCAACACCCATATAGATATTATGACATTTCAACCCCATCGCACCTCCTCAGGAGTGCTCTTGTGTCACGTCGGTTATGTTAGATTATAAAATAGCTGTTATTTTCGGAATCAGCGACCCGATAAACCATAAAAACAATACCCATAACGTTTTTCAGACGATTGCACCTCATTTCACCCCTTTCGGGGTTGAATTTTGAAAAATCCTGAAACACGTGTTTACTCATTTATCTACAGAAGTGCTCATGTAAAGTTTCTTATAAAATAGTCCAACTAATCTTGGTTCCCCATATAAACTTTGGACCCCCGTTTCACCCCCTTAGGGGTTGACTTTTCCAAATTCCCGTCTTAGTGAGCACCTATGTCCTAAAAGGAACCCCCTTGCAAGATTTGAGACTCCTAGCACTTGTAGTTTCTGAGATTTCGTGATGAGTGAGTGAGTGATTTACTCTTTTATATATATAGATTTACAAAAAAAAAACCGGACAAGTGCGAGTCGGACTCGCCCACCGAGGGTTCCGTAGGTACGTAGTATCATTATTAAATTTGATATTTTTCATTATAAATAAGAAATAATGCGTCGAAAAAAATAAATAAAATATATTTTGCAATGTGTACATCAAGCCCTTTCATATGATACCCCATTTGAACCAGTAGTTTCAATTTGAAATTTCGACACCCTATAAAAATATAGACCCCCTATTTTTTAAGATCTATTTACAAATGTATAGTTTTGAGATTTATTCCTGTACTTGTAGTCTATAACGATGTTACTTGCCAAATTTCATAGTTCTAGGTCAACGGGAAGGACCCTATAGGTTTTGATTCCCTTGAGTGTGTCGAAATATGCGTTTTTTGCTGAATAAACGGCCGTAACTTTTTTCTACGTAAACTTAGCAGTTTGATTTTTTTTTAACTTCATGGGACCGTAGACCTGAGTATACAGTTCAAATTTCAGCTTGATACCTCCACGCATTCTCGACATAGAAATTCTTGACAGACAGACAGACAGACAGACAGACAGACAGACAGACAGACAGACAGACAGACGGACAACAAAGTGATCTTATAAGGGTTCCGTTTTTCCTTTTGAGGTTCGGAACCCTAAAAATGAAGTAATATATCTGCAGTTATCTAGTACTCATAGTACAAGCTTTGCTTAGTTTGTGACTGTCTAGGAGTGTCTATTGCATAGCTGCTCGCCCCAGCTTCGCACGGGTAGAAATAAAATACCCCTATTTTATTTTACTCGCAATTTTTAAATCTTTACTCTCCATAAGAACCTTCCAGTAAGGAGGAAGAACTGGAAAGGTAAAATGAAAAAGATCTAGAGGCCGAAGTCCTAAACAGTGGTCAGACCAAATATCCGAACGACTGGATATCCCACTACATCAGGCGAACGACCGTAATCGATGGCGACAGCTCATTGACAAAATGAAAAGGAGTCACGATCCTCAGCAATGAGGGAGCGATATGGAAGAATGGAGAGAAAATATTAATATGATAATAACGTAAATATTAAAACAAAAATTAGCAACATCCATTCATTTACGAGACGAGCTCGGTGGCGTAGCGGTCAATTACGCGGCTTCGACACCAATGTTCGTGGGTTCGATTCCCACATAGGACCAACATTTGTGTGCATGAACATGTCTGTGTGTCTTAGCCTGGGTGTTTTCTATGTATAAAATAAATAAAAAAATGTATTTACGTATGTTTGGGGTGTAAGTGGTTCATCAACATCTTTGAACCAAAGCCAACTTCACCTGCACGCGGTGCACCCTGCTGACTGACAAACGAAGCTCTGGCGAAAAGAGAGGTAGGGAGCGTAATTGTAAGCTACCCGACTGGGGAATGTACCTCCACCTCACAGAATACCGCAGCCAAATAACGGTTCCCTTGAGGGCTGTTGTGTTCCTGCGAGTGAGTGAGGTCACCAGAAAGGAAGGAGATGCTGCGATGGCAGCGGGGGTGGCGGCGCGCGAGCGATATTTTATGTTGCGAGCGTTAATATGGCTACGGTAACCGCTTCACATCAGGCGGGCCGTATGCTTGTCTGTCACCCGACGTAGTATAAAAAAAAAAAAAAAAAAAAATGTTTATCAGTTGTCTAGTACCCATAACACAAGGTTCGCTTACTTTGGGGCTAGATGGCGCTGTGTAATTTGTTTTTTTTTTTTTTTTTTTTTTTTTTTTTTATAACAGTGGGTGGCAAGCGAGCATGTGGGTCACCTGATGGAAAGAAATCACCACCGCCCATAGAAATCAGCAACACCAAGGGGTCGCCGATCCGTTGCCAGCCTTTTAAGGGAAATATTGACTCAGTTCTTGAAGGCCCCCATGTCGTACTTATTTGGGAATACCGCTGAGGGAAGTTGATTCCACAACTTTACAGTACGTGGTAGAAAATGCCTTAAAAAGCGTACTGTAGTAGATCGCCAAATATCAAGGTGATGTGGATGGAATTTTAATTGTCTGACAATATTTATTATTATTATTTATTATGTATCTCTTTTTAATCACGGGTCAAGCCCGGTCATTTGATAGGCATGCGCGGGGATATGGATCCAACGCGTAGAGGCCCCTTTGAGAAGTTTGATGTAATGTTGTACGCCCGCCGTGACCCGCTCCAGGATATGTCAATGGAACGACATACCCATGAGCAGGTCTCGGCAGGCGTTGAGACTATTGCGAAGTGTGATGGAAAATAAATGGGCTATGGAGATGAGGTCTGGGTGAACTTAATACCGGGCTATTACAGAAGAGGGACGGACGCCTGCCATAACTGCTTTTATTGCTAGTTATTTGCGGCAGGCGGTGGCTTGCCACTCACTAGATGGGCCCCCGAAATGCCAGGAAAACGGCCGGGGGCAACACCGGTGTGAGTGACTCAGGGATGTCGAGAGGTGTGCTGCGCTTTCTCCGAAGTTACTCGCGGCGTGATGCCCTTTAACACTTCCACCCCTGGAGCATATAGCTCTAGCGGCTCCTCTCTGGACGGCCAATGAAGGCAAGCCAGAGCTGAGAGTCCTGCGGGCCTTCTTGTGTTTACACTCCGACCGATGAAGACACGTCGGATACGAAGGCCCTGACCGACTCTCTGGAGATTCGGGTCCGTGGTGTCGCTACTCACACAACAGCTCGCCACACAAGCTGCCCTGCGGACTTATTATTTATTATTATTATTATTTATATTCTAATATATAAAATTCTCGTGTCGCGATGTTTGTTACCAACTCTTCCGAAATGGCTGGACCAATTTTTAGGAAATCTTGTGTGCATATCGGGTAGATCTGAGAATCGGTTGACATCTATTTTTCATTCCCCTAAAGGATAAGGGTGACCCAACCCTAAATATTTCTTTTTATTTTATTGACAAAATTTTAACTTTAATTTTATTATGATTTAGGACTGAAAAATCCATACAACTTCAAATTTTCACCCTTCTACCATCAAAGACAAACAAAGGAACATTATATAAAGAAGTTAAATAGAGATAAAGGGCCATCCATAAATTACGTCACACGTTAAGGGGGAGGGAGGGGGTCGTTGAAGTGTGACATTGTGTGACAAGGGGGTGGGAGGGGTCCTAAATTTTGTGACGTGACATTTCAAAATCTATTATAATCTAAGTGTTAACACGAACTTTGAACTATTAACGAAAAACTCAAAAACATTTGCAACTCTAGATGTAAATTTCCAAAATATGTGACGTCACACTAGGGAGGGGGGGAGTCTCACAAATGTGACCAGCTGTGACAAAGACGGGGGGTGGGGTCAAAAAATCATGAAATTCGTGTGACGTCATTTATGGAAGGCCCCTAAGTTACATGGATTTTTAAAAGTGGAAATAGTTTGCGCGTTACGGATAGTTAATGGCAGAGCATTCCTAAGAATTATAGATTGCCTTATAGATTATATATTTATCTAAGCATACTCATGGTAATGAGCCACACTTAGTCTCTGCTAGTTCTACTACCGCCCGAGCAAACTCGTGATCAACAACAAGTATTTCATAAGTGGTGATATTTTTAGTATGTCGCAGATAAATCACTGTAAGGGAGAATGCCACAGCACTAAATTATATTAATGATTCAGATAACGAAGTTCGCAGATAAACCACTGGCACTCTAGAGTGCGTACATTTTGGTTAATTTATTATTTAACTAGCTAGTTAAATATCAGCTAATCAAATAGCTATTAGACGTGAGCTTCGATTCGATGTTTTTTGGATGAGTTTTTAAAAATCTATACGAATATATTGGCCGTGTGATTTCCGGCAGACTAGAATAGAATCACTCCGTTTCTTCCCGTGGATGTCGATCAGGCCTCCCCAACCCGTTTGGCCAGCGTGGGTAGTGTAGGCCAAATCGTCCTTCCGTCTAGGACGGACAAGAGAGGGTCGTGCTCCTGTAGTGGAGACTAAAATGACCTGATGATGATGAAATCAATACATTTCATCTCGTATCGTTAACTTTAGCCTACTATTGCAACACCAGCTAACCACTACCATGTTTTGATGAGTAGCCAGCGGCCAGGCCAGGCCAGGGAAAAGTTTAAGGCACCAGACCACGTGGTAGATCACCAATTAGATGGACGGAACAGATCACGGCCGCAACTATTGGGGTGTAAATTATTCATCAACATCTTTGAACCAAAGCCAACTTCGCCTGAACGCGGTGCACCCTGCTGACTGACAAACGAAGCTCTGGCGAAAAGAGAGGTAGGGAGCGTAATTGTAAGCTACCTGACCTGGGAATGTACCTACACCTCACAGAATACCGCAGCCAAATAACAACTCCCTTGGGGGTTGTTGTGTTCCAGCGAGTGAGTGAGGTCACCAGAAAGGAAGGAAATGCAGCATTGGCAGAGAGGGTGGCGGCGCGCGAGTGATATTTTATGTTGATGTAACCGCTTCAGGCGGGAGGTATGCTTGTCTGCCACCTGACGTAGTTAAAAAAAAAACTAAGTGCTCGGTTTGCGTATGTACCCGGAAAGCTGCAGTCCCCGGTGAATGGCGCTGTACTACCAATATCATCAGTCATCGTAATTCACAATGATGACCACGACCACTCTGGCAAGAGTGTACCGACTAAGAAGAAGAACCAGCGGCCCGCGGGTCTAGTTATACCCGGACAACTATCTTAATTTCTATACTCTCTAACATTAGTGGTGTAACTCCATAGGCTATGTTCATAGCTCTCCCAGATTTAATGTGAGATATAAATCAAGTGCCGACGGATGCGGGGCCGCGTTTTACTGGGGCGCCACTGAAACTTGTTCGCTAATGGAGACTAAAATAATGTTTCTATTCTTGCTTTAATACAGATGAAGATAATTACGAGATGGTAAGGGTGTTTGTTGCTAATCGCCGTCGATGTCATCGGTGACAGTTCACTGCCGTCGGTGACAGACGTCAACAGAACTCAGCAGCTCTAACCGCGTATCACGGTCATGTGTCTTCGGGTCTTCATTATGGGGTAGTATTGTGGGGCGGCTCAGTTTATGTTTGTTTGGTTGAACGCACCAATCTCAGGAATTACTCACTTGAATTGAAAAATTATTTTAGTGTTAGATAGCCTATTTTTCAAGGAAGGGTATAGCCTAAATTATAACATCAAGCTACCACCAATAGAAGCGGAGCACCAATGAAAATTGTTGCAAAAATGGGAAAAAATATTCCTTTTGAGAGCTTCCGTTGCTTGCGCTGCGTAAACGGTTCAAGTTACACATCAATTATAAACGACTTTTTTTTTATACTACGTCGGGTGGCAGACAAGCATATGGCCCGCCTGATGTGAAGCGGTTACCGCAGCCAAATTATCGCTCGCGCGCCGCCACCCCCACTGCCAATGCAGCATCTCCCTTTCTGGTGACCTCACTCACTCGCAGGAACACAACAATCCTCAAGGGAATTGTTATTTGGCTGCGGTATTCTGTGAGTTGGAGGTACATTCCCCAGTCGGGTAGCTTACAATTACGCTCCCTACTTCTCTTTTCGCCAGAGCTTCGTTTGTCAGTCAGCAGGGTGCACCGCGTTCAGGTGAAGTTGGATGAAACTTTATTTATTGGAATATTAAATAAAGTTTCATTTTTTTGGACGAGGAGCTCGATGGCGACGTTGCGCGTTTCAGTCTAATCGACCGTAGCCTGTCGTAGCCGTAGCGTAGGTGAACCGCGTGCAGGTGAAGTTGGCTTTGGTTCACAGATGTTGATGAACCACTTACACCCTCGGAATTATTTATCTTATAAAGTTGTAAAAAAAAGTCTGTGACAGCATATGTCTATCTTTTAAGATTGGCTCACTATAACCTTTCAAATGGTAATCTTACGCTTCAATCTCAACGCTCTGTCACGCGCAGACGAAGTTGCGCGAGTTAGCTAGTATATATTATATATACAGTGTTTAAAATACAAAAAAGGTGTGTTTGCGCCATAAGTAATGCATGGTTTATGGATAGCTGTAAGCCGCTGTTTGAATAGTACAACTTACTTCCATTGCCATGTATTTATATAAATGAAATATGTCTCTTTAAAAAACAACATGAGCTAGTACAAGAAAAGAGACATGATGGAATTTCTAAGCCATCTAGATCGCAATACTTATACAAAACAAACAGTGTCAAGTTTATGCGCGTGCCACGCAGCCCGGCATGCAGCCCGGCAAGCTGCCCGGCACGCAGCCCGGCAAGCTTAATGCTAGAATGTAATCGCACCATTAGACTGATCGCGCCATGTTTCAGAAACAAGTAGAAAAAAAATTTTTTTTTTTCTATCGTAACCATGACAACGTGATCCAAATTCTCCAAGCCCAGTACTAATTCGGTAAACAAACGAGAAGGCCGGGGCGGAAGCAGCGATCTATCAAATTAATGAGCGCTGCCAATACCAGGCATCCGCGGCGCGAGGGGGGGGGGGGGGGGCCTATGTTGAGAACTTCCATTCTTCGCATTCACCTATATTAAAGTTTTCCAATAAGTACTTTACTGAAAATTTAGATATTAGTTGTACTTTTCCAAAGGCCTAACGATAAATAATGAAATGAAAGTGCTTTAGAAAATCTCTATACATATATCAGAGTCGGGGTGACTCACCATGATCTTTACAATCAAAGCTAATAACACTGCACCTGCACGTGGTGCACCTGTCTATTAATAATTTAACTTTAATCAATTTTGGGGTGAATTGACTTACCATGATCCTTAGAGCTAAAGCCAACCTGCTTGTGGTGCACCCTGCGTACTCTCGAAAGAGGTTCTGGCAAAGGAAAGGACGCCTACCTTTCCTACAGCGTAGCAAAGGTAGCATAATAATAGCAAAGGTAGCATAATAGTAAGCATAATAATAAGTAAGCGTTAGCATCATTTAGCCGTGTGGTTTCCGGCAGACTAGAATAGAATCACTCCGTTTCTTCCCGTGGATGTCATAAAAGGCGACTAAGGGAAATACATCATCAAATATCGATCAGGCCTTTGGCCAGCGTGGGTAGTGTAGGCCAAATCCTCCTTTCGTCTAGGACGGACGAGAGAGGGTCGTGCTCCTGTAGTGGAGACTAAAATGGACCTGATGATGATGATGATGATGTTAGCATAATATAAGCTGCCCGACTGGAGATATAGAAAATAAAATATATGATAAAATATAATGAATAAAAAAAGATATAGGATATAGGCCTTATGCGAAAGTGAAAGAAAATTTTCATTCAATTATTAAAATACAATGTCATAAAATGTCAAATATCTAATATGAAAATAGGAGCAATACGATAATAAAAATATGCAATATTATTATGTCATTTGTAATAATAAATTAGGAATACAAGAATCATACATTAGAACTAATTAGTAAACGTCAATAATAAAATGTTAAAAATACAGGCAGTAGTTTGCATGAACTAATTCGAGGCGGAAGCACGCAAAGTAGTGTAGATTAAATTGCCTGTAAATTTCACTTCCGCAAAAATAACACCTGAATGAATTAACTAAATATGAAATAAAATCGCATCGTATTACACAGGTGACGCGTTCAAAAATCAATTTCGATAAGTATAATCAATTTGAATTCTCAGTGCGAACGTTTAGCCGACATTACTGTTGAATTTGTCGTATATTGTTGTTACATTGCTTTGGCTCCAGGAGTTACTTGATTTTTAGACCTTTATTTCTTAGATTGATAGATGGAATATGCTTTGATAGAATATTCTTTATGCAGTGTACAAGAGTGTACAACACACAGAAAACAAATAAAAATATTTATTCGTTCTTCTTTGTCGCTTCACTTGCCAGAGTGGTCGTGGCTATCATGATGAGGCAGCAGACAGGACTCGCCTCACGACGTCTCGCCACCTCTCCCTGCTGGTCGTCAATCGGGGACATTCGTGTACCGAGGCGCTCATCGCCGCCTTCACCTGATCGGTCCAGTGCATGGGGGATCTGCCCCGTGGTCTTGTGCCTTGTTCGTTACAAACATGTAAATACAACAAGGCGACCTTATTGCTAAAAACAGACTTTTCAAGGCAACCTTCAGGTAACGGATATGTGTATGATATGATATGAACAGAGGCAGGTTTCGTAAGAAAAAGAGAAGAGACATAAAAATCAACTAATGTACTTTCAAACATTCAATACTACTTTAAATGCAATAATAAATTACGCATATATACGCAAACATACGCAATATATAGTACTGTATATAGTGTTGGCATATATGTGTGTGGGTGTGTGTGGATCAAACCTGCAACCTCGGAGTCTCGGAGTCAAAGTGGCCATTGCTAACCATTAGACCACCGTTTTCGTGAAATTCGGAATCCTGTGATATAACCATAAGGTTGATGCATAGGGGAGCATTAGCTGTAGGCATAGGGTTGTTGCCCAGTTTGAGAATCGCTGTGCATACAAACAGTAATCGCGATTATTTCAATATCTATATAAAAACGGAAGTGCGTGATTGTAATAAAATCAGTGTTATTGGATATCCTGAACGATTCTGTATTGGTTTAGCGAGTAAAGGGGTTGGGAAGGAGGGGGTATCAACTTACACTGGTTGCTAGTCATTTTGATAACAACCATTGTAACTTGAACTTTGAGTTTAATGTAAAATTGCGTGGCATTTTTTATACTTCGTCGGGTGGCAGGCAAGTATACGGCCCGCCTGATGTGAACCGTTAGTAGTTAGTTAGATAGGCGATTTCATGATAACTACTGGCGGCCGGCGCCCACCCACTACCGTTAGTAGATACATGCGACTGCCGTGGCTGCTTTGGTCGTCTCTGTTCCAGCTGCTCATCTCTGTTTCTTCTGTTTTAGATGTTGGAGAGTTGCAGAGACGACCGCAGCAGCTGGAGCAGTGACGGCCAAAGCAGCCATGGCAGTCGCATGCATCTACTAACGGTAGTGGGTGAATGCCGGCCGCCAGTAGTTTGCATGAAATTGTCTGTACTTTAAAATTCTGTTATGATATTTATTAGTCTTTAATTCGAGCACCAAAATTAGGTTAAGTTTTTGTTAAGTACATTGATAAATTAATGTTAACTTGTCAATTTTACCAACATATCTACATCGACTAGCCTTACATCGTATGCAATTAGCTTAGCGTTGGATTATTATGGACATTCCTTACTACCAAGCTGTGGAGGGAGTGAACTGCCTGTCTCAAGTTTCAAGTTCTTTATTTGCAGTTCATATTGTATGATTGGCTCTCAGAATATATAATTAGTTCCAAACATGAACCCTGGTAAGGCACAGCAAACTTACATCTAAATAATGTAATGCATTCTACATGCTTATTTTAGAACTATTAAATTAAATTATAAAATTATACTATAAAATGTCAGTTGTTATTGCTTGCAATATTAATGTCACAGTTAATCCATTCTATTTAGTACGAACCAGTCGAGGTTTTCCTAGGCAATAGTTTTCCTAGTTAACCTGGGATTATTCAAAAATGGCGTGAAGTTTTTTTTATTGACTCGGCAACATACAGGTAGCGGTAATTGCTTTCAATCAGGCTTACCGTGCTTGTGTGCCACCTTAGCGGTACAAAAAACATTGTTTGCCTATAAAACAAATTCAATCGTCCGTTAAACAAATATTTCTTTATACGACGCCGAATGTCAAACAAGTGCACGGCCTGCCTGATGTAAATTGATCACAGTGGCAATACAAGACATATTACCCTGACTGCTAATGTGATGCCCTAGGTGGCAAACAAATGGTAATACTAGGAACAGCGTGCCCAGCCCTGGAGGACTACAGGTACTTCCCAATTAAAGGCGTGTAGAAATATATGGAACTTGTCTCTAGACAGTCAGGGGAGAGTTACTAAAAAATCGACCCTTGGATCTTTTGTGCACTCCCTGTACACAAAAGATCCAAGAGGGCCGACGTGCCACCCGTGCTGCAGCACTGGACCCATTTCAAGATAAGGTTACCCTGACTGCTAAAGTGCTAACACAGCATCTCCCCTCGTCTGGTGACCTCACTCAAACGTACAAACACAACAATACTCAAGCAAAAACATTGTTAGTTATCTGTGGAATTCTATGAGATGGAGGTACTTTCCCCTTCGCCAGAGGTTCATTAGCTTAACGTGCAAGTAAAGTCGATGTTAGCTTAAAAGTGTCGGTAAGCTACACAAACCTTAACATGTACTTATCAGATGTTACCACCACAACTTGCAACTTGGTTTGCCTGTGTTTTAGAGGTAACACATTAATTTCGTGGTGCAAATCTTTTACATGGTGCGCTACTTTTAAGATTAATATTAATCATACCTGTCCATGATGCGTGGGGTGGTCTCCGGTTCTCGTAAAGGAAATCAAAGACTGCTGGTAGATGCCCCAGTGGTTGAGCAACTGCGCACCATTTGCCACTCTCTAATGGTATTTCCAGTTTACAGAAGACCGCAAAATAACAATACCATAGAGGATTTCTAACGTTACCTTAACTGAAATGATGTATTCTGTATTAGCAGCGGAGTTGACAGCTGGTGAGCAGTGCTCCTTATATTGATTGGCCTTGTGTTCATACGCGCGCTCGCGTAGCGGTGGGACTCACCGTTGCTGGCTCATTGGATTCGACTGCACGCAGTCAATTAGCTGTCAAGGCATTGTTGGGTGCTACTCGGTCTAGGGCCGTGTTATTTTTAAACTAGTTCACTAAGAAACACCCAAAACCTTTAAATCTAATATAAATTTTTAACTAATATAAATTTTCAAGATAATTTTGTTACTAACATTTTATGGACGAGAATGTCTGAAAATAAATGATTATTATTGTTACTGCAAGTGTCTGTGGTTACGGCAACTGCTTTACACCAGTCGAGCCGTATGCTTATTTGACATGTCACATAATCATTATCAGCCTGTATCTACCCACTGCAGGATATTTACCCAATGCTTTCCACAAAATATGATCCTCCGACTTCCGCATCCAGGCGCTTCTAGACGTTGTGTTAAGGTCATCGGAACATCTAGAAGGAGGGCGTCCAATACTTCGTCTATATTTTTCTTCGTCTATATTTGACATCTAACGTAGCATAAAAAATGGTATATCCACACTAATCTTTATGGGAAGATATCGAATTGCAATTCATCAAAGTCGGAGCGCGGGACGATAATTACTGCGTTTCTAGCGTCATACCCGATACGTGCCAAGTAATGACGTCATTGCAATATAAGGTGTTGGCAATATTTGTTTATTTACAGCCCATTTGATCTACATTACTTTGCGTGCCTCCATCACCAGTTAGTCCATGCTAACGACTACCGGCCGGCACCCACGCACTACCGTTAGTCGATGTATTTTTAGGGTTCCGTACCTCAAAAGGAAAAACGGAACCCTTATAAGATCACTTTGTTGTCCGTCTGTCTGTCTGTCTGTCTGTCAAGAATTTCTATGTCGAGAATGCGTGGAGGTATCAAGCTGAAATTTGAACTGTATACTCAGGTCTACGGTCCCATGAAGTTGTAAAAAAATCAAACTGCTAAGTTTACGTAAAAAAAAGTTACGGCCGTTTATTAAGCAAAAAACGCATATTTCGACATTCTCAAGGGAATCAAAACCTATAGGGTACTTCCCGTTGACCTAGAACTATGAAATTTGGCATGTCACATCGTTATAGACTACAAGTACAGGAATAAATCTCAAAACTATACATTTATATTTAAATCTTAAAAAATTGGTTGCCTGTAAAGTCGGTATACGGGCGAAAGTTTTACGTGACAACGACTTTGAGTGGTAAAATGTTTTCGAGTGGAAGGGACGCATGCCTTTCACTTTTTATGTCTGTCTCTCTCGCTCTTAGAAGGGACGCGTGCCTCTCACTCGCTCTCATTGTGAGCGCATAACGTGAGCGCGTTTCTTGAAGTGTCACCCGGCTAACCAATTTATAAGACGTTGTCACTTGTCACGTCAAAAATAGGGTGTCTATATTTTTATAGGAGGTGGAAATTTCAAATTGAAGCTACTAGTTCAAATGGGGTATCATATGAAAGGGCTTGATGTGCACATAGCAAAATATATTTTATTTATTTTTTTCGACGCATTATTTCTTATTTATGATGAAAAATATCAAATTTTATATTGATACTACGTACGGAACCCTCGGTGGGCGAGTCCGACTCGCACTTGTCCGGTTTTTTTTTATACTACGTCGGGCGGCAGATACGGCCCGCCTGAGGTAAAGCGGTCACCGTAGCCATACTAACGCTTACAACATAAACGCGCGCCGTCACCCCCGCTGCCAACGCAGCATCTCCTTCCTTTCTGGTGACCTCACTCACTCGCAGGAACACAACAACCCTCAAGGGAATTGTTATTCGGCTGCGGTATTCCGTGAGGTGGAGGTACATTCCCCAGTCGGGTAGCTTACAATTACGCTCCCTACCTCTCTTTTTTTAAGAGCTTTGTCTGTCAGTCAGCAGGGTGAACCTTCTCTTATTGCGATTCAATAACTGAATAGATGGAATAGAGTCGCTTATTCATTGGTATGCATAAGCATTCCATCCAGTTATAAAATCGCAATAAGAGATGGTGGTAAGGGGGCTGGGCGGCAGTTGCAGGCATCTTTTGTTTAGATGTTAGGGAGACGCAGTGACGCATCAGCTGGAATAGTGACGATCAAAACGACCACGGCAGTCACATGCCGTGTTGCATGGGGTGTATGGTTCATCAACATGTTTGAACCAAAGCCAAATTCACCTGCACGCGGTGCACCCTGCTGACTGACAAACGAAGCTCTGGCGAAAAGAGAGGTAGGGAGCGTAATTGTAAGCTACCCGATTGGGGAACGTACCTCCATCTCACAGAATACCGCAGCCAAATAACAATTCCCGTGAGGATTGTTGTGTTCCTGCGAGTGAGTGAGGTCACCAGAAAGGAAGGAGATGCTGCATTGGCAGTGGGGGTGGCGGCGCGCGAGCGATATTTTTAATGTTAATAGCGTTAATATGGCTGCGGTAACCGCTTCACATCAGGCGGGACGTATGCTTGTCTGCCACCCGACGTAGTATAAAAAAAAAAAAAAATCTACCACGCTGTTCAATTGCGGGTTGGCGTAGTACAGTACAGTTGACGCCACCCAAAGGCATCTGACTTGGTGTACACACAACACTTATTCATCCTACTGCTGGAATATGAGTCTCCCCTGAATTAAAGGGGTTTAGAGCATACTCCACCACGCACCTCGACTGGCGGAGGCCAGTGTTTTCAAGTTATCTAGAGGCCACTGACTTGGCTTAACGACTGTCATTTATAATGACAACAGTCGGGACGGACGGCGTATCGTACCATCCGAAGGACGGAGGAGCTGGCGATAAATAAACCTATCCATGGACAGGCTAGTGCTGACGTCGCTTAACTTGCATCTTCGATTATATTGGCACACGCAAGGAAGAAGGAGGTCACCGAGCTCCCCATCACTCATGTAGTAGTATGAACTTGGTGTAATGATTGTCATCTAATGATAAAAGCCGAGACCACCTCTAGGTGCCATCCGAGAGTTTAATTTTTTTTTTATACTACGTCGGGTGGCAGTCAAGCATATGGACCGCCTGATGTGGAGCGGTTACCGTAGCCATATTAACGTTCGCAACATAAAATATCCCTCGCGCGCTGCCACCCCCGCTGCCAACACAGCATCTACTTCCTTCTTGGTGACCTCACTCACTCGCAGGAACACAACAACCCTCAAGGGAATTGTTATTTGGCTGCGGTATTCTGTGAGGTGGAGGTACATTCCCCAGTCGGGCAGCTTACAATTACGCTCCCTCTCTTTTTGCCAGAGCTTCGTTTGTCACTCAGCAGGGTGCACCGCGTGCAGGTGAAGTTGGCTTTGGTTCAAAGATGTTGATGAACCACTTACACCCCCATAGTAGTCCGCTCGAACGAAGTAGGAAGTCTGAAGACGCTCTTTAAAGGTCCTATGTTGTTGCTATTGGCATAGCTACCATCAGGCTAATAGTAGCTTGTTTATCTACATAACAGCTGTGACATGATCACTTCGTAGACCTAGGGTAGCCCTCTCTGAAGTCAAAATCAGAAGTTCGGAATTTTTTACATAAGAATTTCCTTGCGGATGTGGATTTTTTAACTAGCAATACCTAATTTATGGTCTCTAAATACCATGATCTTTAAAGAACATGAACATTTGTTTTATTAAAGGCACTACAAAAATGTATTTAAATCAGATTTTCCTTTCGGAGCGCCTGCTCCCTGATTTTCGTATTGTACGAGAGTTACAAAGTCAAACTTTAATACAAACCACTAACCTTCCAAGGATAATACTGGATATTACAGATATGCACGCGTATTAAATTGCACGTCAAGTAACACCCATCCAGAGCCCTGTGATTATGGAGCGTGAAATGCGCTTAGTTGCAAAGCGACATACGAAACTGAAGTTCGGCGAATCATTGTATTTATCATAGATTAACAATTGGTCGCCGCTCCGCTTCGACTAGATGCCGCACTATTTAAAAACAACAGCGCCGTGAAAGCGGCAACTCAATATTGTAGTGTGCGTCAAACAATGTGCAGAGATGCTAGTGTGCGTGAAGAATTGTATTGCAACAGGCTCGGGTACGCTGAGTTCGGCGTAGTATTTGTTGCCGCATTTTACAAGTGCGCCGCGGCATCTAGTCGAAGCGGAGCGGAAACCAATTGATAATCTAAGGTATTTATGTAATCACTATTTGGGTGACTTACTGCAAAATATTTGCTTGACGTGCAATTAATACGCGTGCATATCTGTATGGTAATAGGGCATTTCATATTATTGGCATCGATGTGTTAGGGAAGAACTAAATGTTTAGGTCCCCGATAGTGTTAGATATTTAAAATCCGTAGTACACGGCAGTTGAGCTTAACTTGACTCTTTAAGCTTTTAATACCTTAATTGCCATATTGCTGTCTCTCACATTCGTTGTGAGTTCCAAGGCAGCCGCGTAATGGACTTCATTGTTCATTGATATTTTTGGTGGTCGCTGTTAATCCTGGCATACACAAGAGACACTGGGAATGTGTGGTGGGTCCCTGCCCCGAACACTTATAAGTATCGCATCTTTGAAATATGTTACTTGATGCCATGAGATAATCTTCTAGTAAGTTCATTTTCAAAAAGAATGTTCCAGTTTATCACTTAAGAATTTATCCAAGCAATCATCATCAATGTCCTATTGTTTTTCTTTTACGTGTTTGTGTATAACTTTGTATATGTGTGTAATTAGTATTTTCATGTTGCGAGCGGGCTTGTTTGCCACTTTATAAATAAGATATGACTACGGTAACATCACCACTTCATATTAGACGGGCCGTATGCTTGTATGCTACCAGACGGAGTATACAAAAATGGTATTCGTAGAATCCAAATAATATAAATTGTAAAAAAAAAATACTTAAGTAATAATTAGGCCTATAAGCTATATGTATATTTCTTGCTTCAATATTATTTATTGTTCGCTATCGTTTAAGACCGTGTGTCCCACGCTAGTCCCCGGGCTAATCGTGAATTAGATAATGTTCAGTGCTCACTGCGGCGTGGATGCGTCGGTATGCACATTATACATGCATTTGAAAACATGTACAGTCAAGACCACATCAAATTTGACGTTTGCAGCGGGCATTTAATTCCGATTTTGCGCGTGTCAAACAGTTTTAGAAGCGCGATGGCGTCGTTCGGGTGCCCGTTTCATCGATCACGCAAGTTAAGCACACCTCAACTTTTAGGTTGACTTTATCTCCATCTATCAACCGAGCATAATGAAACATATTGCAATAATAAATATATAATATACACATATTCTCAAAGGTATTAGGAAGGACATAGAACACCTTTTATAAAAAATAATAATAAACGGGTTGCACTCCGAGAGTGCCGGCAGAAGTGAAACTTTAACTTAATGTTAAAGTTTCACTTCTGTCACGTTGTGCATTTTTGAATATTTTGGAATGGTTAGGGAATAATTACGCACGAATTGCTTTATTTATCAGTGTAAAAGTACTATCATTTATGTAGTGAAATATAATATTCATTTATTGCGCTATCGTACATAAACATGACAATTTATATTACATTAGAAATAAACAGCAGGAGCAGGCATACATTACGGTAGAAAGAGAGGGGTATATCACTTCCTCTCCTACGCAAGCGCCGGCGGCCCGGCGGCGGTCTACGTTCCCTCCGTCTTACGAGTTTTCGATCAGGACATTGTGTCCTCACGCGAGTTTAACATTTTTTACCCATCGCAAAAAGTGCACATCGCCGCTAAAAAAGTTTTCACTTCAAAAAAATAATATAATAATAATAATAATTATTATTATAATATATATAATTATAATATAATAAGTCCTCAGGGCAGCTTGTGTGGCGAGCTGTTGTGTGAGTAGCGACACCACGGACCCGAGTCTCCAGAGAGTCGGTCAGGGCCTTCGTCTCCGGCGTGTCTTCATCGGTCGGAGTGTAAACACAAGGCCCGCAGGACTCTCAGCTCTGGCTTGCCTTCATTGGCCGTCCAGAGAGGAGCCGCTAGAGCTATATGCTCCAGGGGTGGAAGTGTTAAAGGGCATCACGCCGCGAGTAACTTCGGAGAAAGCGCAGCACACCTCTCGACACCCCTGAGTCACTCACACCGGTGTTGCGTCCGGCCGATTTCCTGGCATTTCGGAGGCCCATCTAGTGAGTGGCAAGCCACCGCCTGCCGCAAATAACTAGCAATAAAAGCAGTTATGGCAGGTGTCCGTCCCTCTTCTGTAATAGCCCGGTATTAAGTTCACCCAGATCTCATCTCCATAGCCCATTTATTTTCCATCACACTTCGCAATAGTCTCAACGCCTGCCGAGACCTGCTCATGGGTATATCGTTCCATTGATATATCCTGGAGCGGGTCACGGCGGGCGTACAACATTACATCAAACTTCTCAAAGGGGCCTCTACGTGTTGGATCTATATCCCCGCGTATATGCCTATCAAATGACCGGGCTTGACCCGTGATTAAAAAGAGATACATAATAATAAAAAAAAAAATAATAAAACCATTTATTTCAGACAACATTGCAATGCATACAAATTTACAAAACAATAAGTCCATAGAATAGATACCTTAATCTACAAATATATATATATCGATGCCTTACAGCCGAAAAGGGATAAGCGCCATTTTTTGGAGAATGGACTTATATATATGGCCAGAATCGTCTTTTTTTTCTGCGTCGTTTGGTCTGGGTTACATGTTTCTAAGTGACACTTTATGTCGCTTAGGCGGTAGTAATAATAGGGTCATGAGCTAAATTTATTCGCTGTAAACGACAGAAATTTTGAAGTTTTTTTTTTTTTGGTTGTTGATCAAAGAATATTTGAAAACAAAATAACTTATGCTTTTTGGGCTCTCTGTAATATTCAACCACTAGAACCTTAACCTATTTTTGCTGGAAGCAAACATTCAGAAACATACGTTTATGATATTTTGCTTATAAATAATTATTTGTTAAATTCGGGTTAGTATTTTATGCCTGTTCCTTTATAAAATATATTGGTCGTTTATTGTAATTAGGCCACATTTTTGAGACTTTATTTGGCGTTTAGTATATTTTTCCCGTTTCATAAATAGAAAGCAAAAAGGAGGTTATTACATATAGCCCCTGTAAATATTTAGAATTAGTTTGTCGCTTGTCCTTTTTTATCCCTCCCAATAATTAAACGATTCCGGCGGTTAGATAAAAAGGTAGAACTAAAAGTTATCCTTATACCAGTCCATTCTCAACGTCTTTGTCGTTTACCTGTTCAATAATAATTTTCAAATGTCAGTTGTCGGTATCGTTTTATTGAAACTACGGGTCCAAGCGACAACAAGACAAACTTTCAATTATGATAATTCTATAAAGATCAAGTTATATTTTTGTAACACTCCTATAGTTGATACTTTAAGATATTTTATGAATAAAACAAGGACTTGAGACAAACAATTGTGATATTAACAGTGTACTAATCTTAAGAATACTTGTATATACTTAAATGAACGTTGTAAACTTCAATTTCATAATTAACTAGCTTTCGCCCGCGACTTCGCTCGCGTGACATTCGGGGCAAACACATGTTTACTCATTAATCAATAGAACCATACAATACCCATGACAATTTTCAGACTTTTTGACCCCCATTTTACCCTTTTAGGGGTTGATATTTTCAAATCGATGCCATTTTTGTAATTGCCTTCCCAGAAAATCATAGAATCAATACCCATCAATATGGGTATATCTATATAATTATGACATTTTAACCCCACCGTACCCCCCACAGGGGTGATTTTAAATCATGTCGGCTATGTTGGATTATAAAATAGTTGTTGTTTTCGTAATCAGTGACCCGATAAACCATAAAAACAATACCCATGAAGATTTTCAGACTTTTTCACCCTGTTTTACCGCTTTAGGGGTTGAAAATCCTGAAACATGTGTTTACTAATTTATCTATAGAAGTACTCCTGTAAAGTTTCGGATAAAATAGTCCAACTAATCTTGTTTTCCCATACAAACTTTGGACCCCCTTAGGGGATGAATTTTGAAAAATCTTTTCTTAGTGCACCCCTAGACATCATAAGGAACCTACGTGCCAAATTTGGAAGCTCTAGACCCAGCAGTTTGGGCTGTGCGTTGATATATATCATCAGTCACTCAGTTTCTTCTTTTACATATTTCAACCCCATCGCATCCCCACAGGAGTGATTTTCTGTCACGTCGGCTATGTTACATCATAAAATAGTTGTTGTTTTCGTAATCAGCGACCCGATAAACCATAAAAACCATACCCATGATGATTTTCAGACTCATACAACCCTTTTTACCCTTTTAGGGGTTGAATTTTGAAAAATCCTGAAATACGTATTTACTCATTTCTCAATAGAAGTACTCATGTAAAGTTTCGGATAAAATAGTCCAACTAATCTTGTTTCCCCATACAAGCTTTGGAACCTCGTTTCACCCCCTTAGGGGTAGAATTTTGAAAAATCCTTTCTTAGTGCACCCCTAGACGTCATAAGGAACCTACTTGCCAAATTTGGAATCTCTAGACCCAGCGGCTTGGGCTGTGCGTTGATATATAAGTCAGTCAGTCAGTTGCTTCTTTTATAGATTTAGATAGATAAATGAAAATTGATTTCGACTAGATATTTCAATTGTGATAATTCTAAGTTGATTTGATCTCGGGTACTTATGACCGTAATAAGAGCGTTTATTACAAACAATTGTTATTAAATATTACCTATTACATTTTAGTATGTGGCATTCATTTCTGTGTCAATTAAAGACTGATTTGATTTTTTTTTTCATTTTAGTACCCCTAGGGCGAACCTGAAATCTTTTCTACACGAAAAAATATTTTTTAAGAAGAAACACATCGAAAGAGTATTCTAATATGCAAATTATTCCTATTAAAAAAATCTACTTAATACAATTTCGCATTCAGTAAATTTTCATTTGATAGCTGGTTATACCATATTTCCTCAATTTTATTTTCAATAATCACACACTTGTGCTATTTTAGTTCAATTATAATGAAAGATGAGGTGTAGTTATATCATTTTTGCTGGAAGCGAATAATTCTTGTATTTTCATTTACGACATTTTGCCTGTTTGTGAAATGAGATCATTTGAGGATTACCGACAGTAAATAGGGGTTGCAAGTTGAATTATAAAAAAATAACACTGTAATTCAATAGATAGTATGTTAATTACAACATAAACAAATTTCCAGCCTCTCGGGAACTAAACTATAGTTTTTATGAATTTTTTTCATAAAATTTTAACTTTAAATCACTCTCCTGTAAAGTTTGAAATATGTCGCTTATCCCTTTTCGGCTGTAAGGCATCGATATATATATATATTTATTACTTAATTCTACTTAAAACTAGATTACACGTTGAGTCGGCGACGTGTATCGCATTATATTCGGCAACCGACCTCGGAACTTCCGAAATACGATGCCCTCCGGCCAAAAATCTTCCTTCAAAAATGTTGAAAGATGGTGGGTCGGTACTCTCACCACAAATGAGTTGAAATTCACATTATGGCGAGACTCCAACCGCTCAACTCTTAGAATGAACTTGGTCTTCATCCGCACGTATTCTACAACCTCTTCTACCTTTGTAGACCAGTGCAGTCGTGAGACGTACAGCTGCGTCGACGGTATTTCTGCACGCAGCTGGCCTGGTTCAGTCGGTGCGGTACCGCAAAGATTGCGGCTGGCGGGCTTATTCTTCTTCTTTCTCTCGACCTTGATGAAGCCCTCCTCGTCACATTCTTTCGTGTCCTGTCGATGACACGGTGGGTCAGCCCTAGGAGTAGGCTCACAGCGGCTTTGCTTTTTACCCATATTGGGCCGCTTAGTTGGTGGGGCAGCGGCGCGGGGAGTCGATGCACTCGCATGCGATACATCGGTGCAGCGGGCGGCGGGACGCGGCAAATTGCGGTCAGAAACAACTGTCGGTGACGCAATTACGGCCGATGCAAAACTGCTGACTGATACGTTTTGCGCTTCGCGACAAGTGTTCACATTGTCCGCCTCGAGTGACCTACTTACCGCATCATTGCGTTTTAACGAAAATAATTCGGCACGTAGCTCACTGATAGTAGATTCGGAGGCTTCTAATCTACTTTTCACTTCGTCCAGACTAGTCTTCAGGACCCTAATATCCTTCAGCAGCCTAGTGACGTCGACGTGTTCGAAGTCCACAGCTGGAAGTTTATTCAGCTGCTTCGCCACGAAGGTGGGCACGTCGTCCGGATCAGTCTCCTTGAGAAGAGTGATGATGTCCTGTACACTCCTCTCGGTGCCATGAAAAAGTAAACGCGGACGAGGCCACGGGTGGTAGCTAGTAAACTATATTTAACCTCTAAAAAGATTTTGTTCGCATGTCATATCATACTCTACAGATCATAATAACCAATTTGCACCTCAAATTCCAATATTCCGATACCGTTCCTGCAATATTAAAAATACCGGTAGGTATCTCTTCATCCAATTATCACAGCTCAGCGTAGTGTAAATTTGTATTCGCTCCCGATATTGTAATATCTGCGTATAGGCAAATAGTACAGTCGGATAATCACCCGATAATCATAATAAGTAAGCAGCCCTCAATTTTGTATTATGAAGGCAACCAAACGACGAATGCTTTTGAAGTCGATTACATCATTATGTCTGCATGGAAGATTTAAAACGTTATGATGAATCGCTGCGTTTCCTTGGTACGGAGATTTGCTTATTTTCACTGGATTTTGGTTTTAAATTTTTCAATTTTAAAGTCCTTTATGTACCTCAACAGGAACCTTTGTAGGATCGTCTTTTTCCAAGCTTTTATTTAGTTTCACCCCGTTGATATGAAATCATAAAATTTCGCAATAAATCTGATAGTACAATAAAAGAAAAATAAACAAAATTATAAATATTTTGTAAATTTATGGAAAGATTCACCTCACCGTCTAGGTGGGATTCGAACCCGCGACCTCTAGATTATCGGTCGAGTGTTCTTTCCAACTGAGCTATCAGGAAGGTTTGTGATCGAGAGGTCGTGGGTTGGCCGTGTGGTTTCCGGCAGACTAGAATAGAATCACTCCGTCTCTTCCCGTGGATGTCGTACAAGGCTACTAAAGGAAATATCAAATATCGATCAGGCCTCCCCAACGCCTTCTGGACGGACAAGAGAGGGTCGTGCCCCTGTAGTGGAGACTAAAAATGACCTGATGATGATGATGATGATGATATTGCATCTTATATATCATTTAAGTACTGTATTGTATATATAGCCTTTACGTAAATTGTGTATTGTATATTCCTAAAAAAAATGTTTGTAGGTACACATTCTGCTTTTATCTATCTGCTTTGTAAACTTTGTAAACTTCTGTGATATTTTTTTGCATGTGTCTATTTGTTGTTGTTGTATTGCAATAAAATTTGTTTGTTTGTTTGTTATAACTTTATTGTAGATAAAAAATAAAATAACAAGAATTAAAATGCAAATTAAAGTAGTACAAAGGCGGACTTATCCCTTAGAGGGATCTTTTCCAGTCAACCTTAGAGTATCAAAAGGATTAGAATTAAAGGCGTGTAATCACAAAGTACAGTAATTACTGTGATAATAATGGACAGGACAAAAATTACAACGTAGTTTAAATACGAATACCCATTATCGCATTTTTAAATTATGATATGAGTATATATAAATAAATATATAAAAAAAAAAAACATCAATTTGCAGCCAACATAGCGTTATTTAGAGACCTCCTCAGAGCAAAGTTTAAACAAACAAACAAAATTGTGAATTTCAGAGGGATCTTACATGAGGCACAGACACTTAAAAACAAGCGCAAAGCCGAAGTTAAGAACTAGTGTGATATGATACGGAAAATATTGTAGGTGCTTTTATAAAATCACTAATAACTCAGTTAGAGAGTTCGGTGTGGCGTGAATTTCTCGCTCCGATATCGGGAGGAATGTTTGAGTGTGCATACTTAATTCGATATTTCGATGAATTTATGAACGGTTATTAAATATTTTATTGGACCGAGGCGTCTGTGTATGTTTTAGAAAATTATGTAGTTTAAAAAAATACTAGTAATAATCCAATCAAAAGCATTGATAGAAGATAGATTCTGCAAGGTAATGTTGCTAGCATTCTATCGACGGGCAACGATTTGGGGGAATTTTTTTATTTTTAATTTGTTTTTTTTTGTTTCTTTTTTGTTTTCTATATATTTGATAGGTTTTTTCACAAAAAGGATTTGTAAAACATTTAATAAATCCATAAAAGTGTTCAGTGTGTCAAAAATTTAAAATTTTTATAGTTTTATCAGGAGGGATACAATAAAAACGAAAAGCCAATCTAATTAATTAACTTGCTAATGCCTTAAAGATGAATTTTTTTTTTATACTATGTCGGGTGGCAGACAAGCATACGGCCCGCCTGATGTGAAGCGGTTACCGTAGCCATATTAACGCTCCCAACATAAAATTACGTTCGCGCGCCGCCACCCCCGCTGCCATCGCAGCATCTCCTTCCTTTCTGGTGACCTCACTCACTCCCAGGAACACAACAGCCCTCAAGGGAACCGTTATTTGGCTGCGGTGTTTTGTGAGGTGGAGGTACATTCCCCAGTCGGGTAGTTTACAATTACGCTCTCTACCTCTCTTTTTGCCAGAGCTTCGTTTGTCAATCAGCAGGGTGCACCGCGTGCAGGTGAAGTTGGCTTTGGTTCAAATATGTTGATGAACCACTTACACCCCTAAATATTTTATTATGATAAAAATAATTTAATTAAGTGCAACAATACAATACAAGTGATGATTTTAATAACTAATAATTCACATATAGTTCAGTGTGCCGTAAATTTAATACTGGCTCCAATATCGAGTAATCTTTGGAAGATAGTTCCGATATCTCGATGAATTTATGAACAGTTATTGAATCGAGGCATATGGGGCGATGAGGAATCTAGATTCAGCACTGGGCGAACATGAACATTTGGGGTGTAAGTGGTTTATTAACATCTTTGGACCAAAGCCAACTTCATCTGCACGTGGTGCACCCTGCTGACTGACAAATGAAGCTCTGGCGAAAAGAACCTCCACCTCACAGAATACCGCAGCCAAATAACAATTCCTTTGAGGGTTGTTATGTTCCTGCGAGTGAGTGAGGTCACCAGAAACGAAAAAGATGCTGCGTGAAGGTCGAGAATACAGACGGGATGGAGGCCCACCACACATTCCCACCACTGTGTCTCCTGTGTAGCCAGGATTAACAGCGGCGACCATAAAAAAAGGCAATGAACAGTAAAGTCCATTGCAGTCCTGAGGGTAAGACTACGGCTGCTTTGGAACTCACAACGAATTTAATCAGAAGAAATTAGGAGTAAGACGCTTTTGGAATTTTACTTCCGTTCTTAGCATTGTGAGAGACAGTAATATGGCAAATAAGGTATTAAAAGCCTAAAGAGCTAGCTAGTCAAGTGAAGCTCAACTGCCGTGCACCACTTTTTAAGTATCTAACACTATTGATTTTTACTATGCTATTGGGTACCTAGAATACAGACATCGGTTTCTTATCAAAAGAGAAACGATCGGCTTTTTAATCTCTATTAAGTGTTCTAAGAGATAGACGGTTGATGTCAAAGGAGTGCGGCTCGGAATGATTGAATGCGTAGAACTGAACCACCATTTGCAAATGGCGGAAGGCATAGAGTAAGGCGAATATCAAACAATGCCTAGATAGGTACAGGCTGTTGTTGACATTGACATTCATAATAACAATCTATATATATAAAAATCAATGTCACTTTTCGTTGTAATTTTATAACTCAAGAACGGGCTCACCTATACAAACCAAATGTTTAGGGTTTATTCGGACTATTTAGTAGATGGTTTAGGTGAAGTTTGCACAAAATCGGTGGAGCGGTTCTTCATTTATCACATTTTTTGTAACAATTGAATTCAATAAATGGCGGATTTTGCTGTTAAATTGAAACTTTTTTCAGTGTTGACAGTACAAGCATGTTGTTATGTCATTCATGCGGTCATTTCATTTTGGACGTGCTTCGACTTTATGTTGCCTGTTCCAGAGTCGGTACCCCCAGACGTTTGTTTATTCATGCTCAAAATGGAAAAAACAAAAAATATTGTTTATCCAAATGTTTTGGATTAAGTTTTAAAATAGCTAGCAAGTAATAAAATATTGTTTTGTTTGAATAAATTAATTTGGTGTTCCAATTTTTTTTTTATTATTTTACTTTATACGTAGCGAAGCACGTACCGGGCCGCTAGTATTTTATAAGTATATTGTATACTAGCTGCCCGCCCCGGCTTCGCACGGGTAGAAAGTGGTGTTTTATTTCCCTCGCAATTTTTCGTCTTTTCTCTCCATAAAACCTTCCTTATACCTTAACCAAAATATTAAAACAAAAATTAGCAGAGTTGGTCGAGCCGTTCTCGAGTTTTGCGCTTAGTAACATTATTATTTTAATATTGGACCACCTGAACAATGTACCCTCTCAAACAAATAAGAATTATTATAATTGCTGTACAAATGACGGAGAAATCATTGAAACTATATTAAAAAAATACATCCAGTCGAACATAGAACCGTAGGGCTACAGGTACAATAAACAACAATAACAGGTAATTTCTGTGACAAAATGTCCTTTCCCAAGACTGAAGGTATCTCTGAACCAAATTTCATCTAAATCGGTCCAACGATTTATGCGTGAAGAGGTAACAGCCCGACACTCTGTCGCATTTATAATATTATAGTACTAAGGATATGCGTTCCGAAAAAAACGACACATATAGATATTTCAACCCAATCCCATCCCTATAGAGGATGATGGTCACGTTAGCCACATTGGATTTTAAAATCGTTGTTGTTTTCGTAATCAGCGACCCGATAAACCATAAAAACAATACCCATGACGATTTTAGACCTTTAACTCCAGTTTACCCTTTTAGGGGTTGAATTAAAATTAGAAATACTCGTGTAAAGTTTAGGATAAAATAGTCCAACTAATCTCGTTTCCCCATACAAACTTTGGACCTCCGTTTCACCCTCTTAGAAGTAAACTTTGAAAAATTATTTTTCGTAAAAAGTAATTTCGTGCCCACCATGTTATATTTTCAAATCGATGTCATTTTCGTAATTAGCGTCCCAGAAAACCGTTAAAAACAACACCCATCTTGATGTTATGACGTTTGAATCCCATTGCACCCCCACAGGGGTGATTTTATGTCACGTCGGCTATGTTGAATTGTAAAATAGTTCTTGTTTTCGTAATCAGCGACCCGATAAACCATAAAAACAATACCCATGACGATTTCCAGACTTTTTCACGCCATTTTACGTTTAGGGGTTGAATTTTGGAAAGTCCTGAAACACGTATTTTCTCATTTAGCTATAGAATCACTCATGTAAAGTTTCGGATAAAATAGTCCAATCTTGTTTCCCCATACAAACTTTGGACCCCCGTTTCACCCCCTTAGGGGTTGAATTTTCCAAATTCCCGTCTTACTGAGCACCTACGTCCTAAAAGGAACCCCCTTGCAAAATTTGAGACTCCTAGCACTTGTAGTTTCTGAGATTTCGTGATGAGTGAGTCAGTGATTTTCTCTTTTATATATATAGATAATATAATATATATGTATATGAGTATGTATATAAATGTATGTGTATTTATTTATGTGTGAATATAATTTAAGTATATGTATTTAGCTATGATTACATAGTCATTATTTATTTATATTGTGCTAAATATAACTGCCTCGCAAAAGCAAAACTTCGGTCTCCTTTGGGTATTCTGTGGTTGACTGGAAGAGATCCCTAATGGGATAAATCCGCCATTGTAATAGTGATTAATATTACATTATGTATTACTGTTATAGTAGTGCAACAAAGATTTTACAAATACAAACAAACAAACAATTTTAATGAGGTCAATAAGGAAAATTTCTTTCCAATATGGTAAATGTTTTGAAAAATGTTTATTTGCACAAAATTCACGTAAACAATTTCAACGTAGATTCAACATTAAGACGCATTTTGTAGACCAAATAATAATTTTCTTGTTTACGAGTATTATGAAAGCAAAGTTTTAAAATAAATAATGTATTCACCTCAGACAAGATTGAAAGGCAAAACAAAATATACTTCGACTGAGACGTGGACGGAATGATAACGGATGATTGATTCGGTGCAAATATTTGTTTAATTTAGGCACAATTTTTGTATTATTAATATGGACTCTTTTTACCAAACGTAGGAAATAACGTAATTGGGTGATTTATGATATATAAGAACGGGAATTAACGCGATCATGCATAAGGGTATTCACATACCTTTATTATTGCCTGACGTTTCGACCAGGTTGCACCGGCCGTGGTCACAGCAGGCCTGTGTCACTCCGCCATTCGGCCGAGTTATTTACCTACAAGCCCGACGCTGCCGGCAGCACAATTTAGTCGAGTGTCACGAACGCGCGCTCTCGCACGCGCTATGCGACGCGACCAAGATGGTTATACAAAAGCGTTACTGTTCTGCATTCGGATGCACGAACACAAATTTTAAAGATAATGATTTATGGTTATACCTAAGCAGTGTGTGAGTGCCACGGGTGATCACTCGCACCTGTTAAAAAATGTACGCTAATTGATCTATCGGCGCGTGAGTTCTGCTGACATTATGACTTTAGTAGATTAGAGACTTAAAATACATACCTACACCAATGTTACAAATACTTTCCGTGTTAAAGATACATCCGAGCTATTATTGGGACAACGTGAATAGTAAACCTGATCTGTAAGTACGTACAGTCATGATTCCTGTTAAAACTTACACTAAAATTATACATTCTATCAGTGTCAACATTACCTAACATTATTGTTACTAAGTACCTACCTATGTACTTAATAATCACAGAGTATGATATAGTTACATAAGTAAGTACAACAGAGTAATAAACGTACACATACGTAAACCTACTACAATTTTTGGTAGTATAAGTATATGTATTTTAGTGAACATTAATAAACAAGCATAGTGTATTTATACCTATCTACGCGGCTCGGTCGCGAGCGTTTTGGTTCAACCCTATGAGCGACACGCTGCCGAGTTATATCAAGGCCGAGACAAACCATTTTGTAAAAGCAGCGGCTGTCGCTCGTAACGCGTTAGGTATAGGGATTACTTTCGATTGTCCCTGCCGCTGAAAGACTCAGGTACGAGTATAGCTGCAGAATTATTTTGGACCGTATTAGCGCGTATCGAAGGTTGATATTTTAATTGTGATTATTCTAATTGTGTCGGAAGTGAATCTTCTGTTAGAGTATAATTATTCTGTGGTCACAGGCTGACTGTCTCAGCGGTGGAACTTTCTCTCCGTTGTCGATGTCGAAGGATCTTCAGCTACCCCCGTGTTGTTCGATATACATGCACTGCGACATACTACACTCACGACATCCCTATTTTGCTAAATTTTGTGACCACGGCCGGTGCAACCTGGTCGAAACGTCAGGCATGATTAAGCTAATTCCCGTTCTTTCTTATATATCATAAATCATGCAATGCGAAAGTTCAAAACTTAAAATGTAATTAGGTGATATTGAGAAGATTTATGCAGCACATACGCCGGTGAAATACAACCATAACTTATGATCGGAGTTAGTAGAGTAGTATCACTTAAAAGCTTGCTTTTATCCTTACGGCCGTAGCTTTTTCGGGTTCTGGTTGTGGAACCCACATAGGATCGCTTTTTCTGTCACAATTTTATGCAAACCGCAAAAAAGAAATACCTACCCGATAGGGCATAGCGCACCGCCTGATTGGAGAATACATAGAATACCGCATAGAATACCGCAGCTAACAATTCCCATTGAGGGTCATTTTGTTCCTGCGAGTGAGTGAGGTCAGGAAGGAAGTAATTGCTGCGTAGGCGGCTTGCGAGTGATAGTTCATGTTGAGCATGTTCACAGGCGGGCCGTGTGCTTGTTTGTTACGCGACGTAGTATACATAAAATAATAGTTTAACATACGAGATGATGCCATGGAGCTCCTTTCTGAGGCGTTTTTTAAAGGTTAAATGTAGTGTAAAACCTTCTCACCAGTAATGTAAACAATTCCCACTACAAAAAATACTGTATCAATTGGAGCTACAGCAATAGGAATTCAATCAACTACCGCTACCTCGTGATCGGATAAAAATACAAGATTTCCACAAATTATCATTATGGCCCAAGTGAGGAGATTCAGCGATTAAATGTAGGTTAAGTATTTGTAGGAGAACAAAATGTGTACAAACGCTCAACAAGCCCTTGCATTTGACACATATCCATCAATCAATCGTTATAATGTGTATTTAAAAGATAAATAGTGCATAATTTTTATTGTTTATTTCGGCTTTTCGGTTTGCTATTTCGGTTATTATATATAAGTTGATTTCGGCTAGTTTTCCAGAATAATATAAAGTAGGACTACTAGGTGGGACTTGAACCCACGATCTCTCGATTACCGTAATCGATAATCAAGAGGATAACCTCTTACCTCCCCGCCTAGGTGAATACCCTTAAATTTAAAATTAAATAACGTAATTATAAATTTTATATTGCAGTTGGCCGTGTGATTTCCGGCAGACTAGAATGGAATCACTCTGTTTCTTCCCGTGGATGTCGTACAAGGCGACTAAGGGAAATACATTATCAAATATCGATCAGGCCTCTCCAACCCGTTTGGCCAGCGTGGGGAGTGTAGGCCAAATACTCCATCTAGGACGGAAGAGAGAGGGTCGTGCTCCTGTAGTGGAGACTAAAATGGACCTGATGATGATGATGATGATTCGTATCATTGTGATATTTCGTTTAGAGTTCTAAGGACTTCATTATTCACTAGCTTTCGCCCGCGGCTTCGCTCGCGTGAAATTCGGGGCAAACACGTGTTTACTCATTTATCTATAGAAGTACTCGTGTAAAGTTTAGGATAAAATAGTCCAACTAATCTCGTTGCCCCATACAAACTTTGACCCTACGTTTCACCCTCTTAGAGGTAAAATTTGAAAAATCCTTTGAAGTAATTTCGTGTCAACTATGTTATATTTTCAAATCGATGCTATTTTCGTAATTGACGTCCCAGGCCACCATAGAATCAACACCCACATTGATATTATGACATTTCAACCCCATCGTACCCCCACATGGGTGATATTATGTCACGTCGGCTATGTTGGATTATAAAATAGTTGTCTTTTTCGTAATCAGCGACCTGATAAACTATAAAAACGATACCCATGACGATTTCCATACTTTTTCACCCCATTTTAGACATTTCAACCCCATCGCACCGAAATAGGGGATGATTGTCACGTTACCTACGTTGAATTTTAAAATCGTTGTTGTTTTCGTAAGAGACCCGATTCGTCAGAGACCCGATAAACTATAAAAACAATACCCATGACAATTTTCAGACTTTTTGACCCCATTTTAGACATTTCACACCCATCGCACCCCAATAAGGGATGATGGTTGCGTTAGCCACATTGAATTTCAAAATCGTTATTGTTTTCGTAATCAGCGACCCGATAAACCATAAAAACTAAACCTAACTAAACCATAAAAAAAGGGCTTTAATTTTGAAAAATCCTGAAATAGTAAACACGTATTTATCTATAGAAGTACTCGTATCATTTATCTATAGAAGTACTCGTGTAAAGTTTAGGATAAAATAGTCCAACTAATCTTGTTTCGCCATACAAATTTTGGACCTCCGTTTCACCCTCTTAAGGGAAAAATTTGAAAAGTCCTTTTAACTAATTTTGTGTCCACTATGTTATATTTTCAAATCGATGCCATTTTCGTAATTAGCATCCCAGAAAACTTTAGAATCAATACCCATATTGGTATTATGACATTTAAACCCCATCCCACACAGGGGTGATTTTATGTCACGTCGGCTATGTTGGATTATAGAATAGTTGTTTTTTTTTTCGTAATCAGCGATCCGATAAACTATAAAAACAATACCCATGATGATTTTCAGACTTTTGCACCCCATTTAGACATTTCAACCCAATCGCACCCCAATAGGGAATATAGTCACGTTAGCCACGTTGAATTTTAAAATTGTTGTTGTTTTGGTAATCAGCGACCCGATAAACCATAAAAACTAAACCTAACTAAACCATAAAAAAAGGGCTTTAATTTTGAAAAATCCTGAAATACGTGTTTACTCATTTATCTATATAAGTACTCGTGTAAAGTTTAGGATAAAATAGTCCAACTAATCTTGTTTCGCCATACAAATTTTGGACCTCCGTTTCACCCTCTTAAGGGAAAAATTTGAAAAGTCCTTTTAACTAATTTTGTGTCCACTATGTTATATTTTCAAATCGATGCCATTTTCGTAATTGGCATCCCAGAAAACTTTAGAATCAATACCCATATTGGTATTATGACATTTAAACCCCATCCCACACAGGGGTGATTTTATGTCACGTCGGCTATGTTGGATTATAGAATAGTTGTTTTTTTTTTCGTAATCAGCGATCCGATAAACTATAAAAACAATACCCATGATGATTTTCAGACTTTTGCACCCCATTTAGACATTTCAACAATCGCACCCCAATAGGGAATATAGTCACGTTAGCCACGTTGAATTTTAAAATTGTTGTTGTTTTGGTAATCAGCGACCCGATAAACCATAAAAACAATATCCATGACGTTTTTCAGACTTTAGGGACCCATTTTACCCTTTTAGTTTTGAATTGATTAATTTTGAAAAATCCTGAAACACGTGTTTAGTCAATTATTTATAGAAGTACTCGTGTAAAATTTAGGATAAAATAGTCCAACTAAAGTTCGTTTTCCATACAAACTTTGGACACCCGTTTCTCCCTTTCCCCTCCCTTTCCCCTTTCGTAAAATTTGAAAAATCCTTTCAAGTAATTTCGTGCCCACTATGTTATATTTTCAAATCGATACCATTTTCGTAATTGACGTCCCAGAAAACCATAGAATCAACACCCATATTGATATTATGACATTTCAACCCCAACGCACCCCGCAGGGGTGATTTTATGTCACGTCGGCTACGTTTCATTAGAAAATATTTGTTATTTTCGTAATCAGCGAACCAATAAACCATAAAAAAATACGCATGACGACTTTCAGTCTTTTTCACCCCATTCTAGACATTTCAACCTCATCGCACCCCAATAGGGGATGATTGTCACGTTACCCACGTTGAATTTTAAAATCATTGTTGTTTCGTAATCAGCGACCCGATAAACTATAAAAACAATACCCATGACGATTTTCAGCCTTTTTCACCCCATTTCCCCCCTTTAGGGGTTGAATATTGAAAAATCCTGAAACACGTGTTTACTAATTTATCTATAGAAGTACTCGTGTAAAGTTTCGGATAAAATAGTACAACTAATCTCGTTTCCCCATACAAACTTTGGACCCCCGTTTCACCCCCTTAGGGGATGAATTTTGAAAAATCCTTTCTTAGTGTACCCCTAGACGGTATATGGAACGTACGTGTTTTTTTTTTTTGGTTTGGGCTGTGCGTTGATATATCAGTCAGTCAGTCAGTCAGACAGGACTTTGAATTATATTTAGATAGATTAGCTTTTTGGTCAATATGGTAGCCGCTGTTAATCCTGGCTATACCGAGGACACAGTGGAGGGAATGCGTGGTGGGCCCCCGTCCTGTTTTTTTGGTTTTTTATTACTAACAGGTAGGTAACAAAATTACATCAGTGGAAGACCCTGGTGGTCGAATGGTTACCAATGTCCACTTTGATTCTGGGGTCCGATCCATGCACGAGAGAAATATTTGTTTGCATGAAAATGTCTGTTTCTTGGTCTGAGTGATTTCTATGTCATAAATCAATGTATTTACAAAAAAATATATAGCCATAGCTTTGCATAGTTTGGAACTAGATGATAGTGTGTACTTTGTCCTGCTATATTTATTTATTAAAACCTTGTTTCAAAAATATATTTTTTTTCTGATTCTTTTATGGCTCACGTTTTTAACTTGCACCGCACAATATTAAAGAATTTGAATGACTGCGTTCAGTCAAATCTAATTCAGTGAATCCTTCAAAATCCTTATAGAAATGAAAAGGTGAGAATATTGGATCGTAGAAGGTAATTGAATGATTCCTATCAAAATTATATTCTGATATTGAACGTTTAAGGAACGAATGAACCAACTTTATAGCCGGCTGGCTTAAAAGTTTCAATTTTAATATCTACCGTTATTTTATTACTTTCGATAATCGTTACTTTAAATTCGAAAGTGGCTTCAAAATTAAATATTACTTTTAGAAGTCCTTTGATGGGTTGAATTCAACTGCTTGACGTGGTCTTGAAAATATTGCTAATCTGTGATCTTAGGCTGAGTTTGGAGTTTAATTTGATGCTTCATGTTGATGTCACATGCCTTTATCAGATTAAGTATCGTCGTTTGAGCGACCTGTTCCACTGGTCAGGGGATTTACATTCAGGGGATTCAGGGCTCAGAATAATTAGGGGACATCCCTAATTATTCTGAGCCCTGAATGGTGCCCTGATGGCCATAGAAGTTAAAAAAAGTCAAATGCAAGTCCCATGGAGGGTTCCCTATCATCATGAAATATTGAACCACTCCGAGCATATAATCCTCAGTCAACTCAGTACTGGTAATGTTCCTATTTGTGAATACATTTTACAGCTAATTGAAAGTGTGAAACCAATAACTTATTAAACGAAACAAAAAATCCGACGGCATAATTCAATTTTTTATAATGTGGTCGGTTAAAAAGTCTCCACCTTTCATGATGGAAAGCACAAGTGAAGGCTAAATGTGAGGATCTCAATCATTGCGATTAGCGACACAGTCCCCCCATTGACGACCCATGTAAATATTTATTCATGCCTCGTCTAAACGAAATGGGTTATAGGAAGATGGATCATGTGTGCCAGCTGTGACTTCCACAACATTATGGTTCGGCAGAGAAATATGTTGCCGAACTTTTTGATGCGGTAAGGCAACAACTGTATCTATGAGGATAGGATTTCAGACCCTCACGAGTGGCTCTTAAAAGAAATGGAGATGGACCAGACGGAGATGGGGGACAAGGAGTGGGAGGGGGATCATGCTACCGAAGAGGCTGCTGATGGGCCTACGAAAAGCCCTAATAATTGACCGAGCGGGAGCAGCGAGCGAGAGAGAAATCTATACAACCTCCACTGGTTCGAAGGCTTGATCCGCTGTGGGATACGACGTGCAAGGAAAATACGACATGTAAACAATAGAGTAAACAAAAGTCAAAATTATTAGAAAACAAATACAATATACCAGGAAATGTTTCCTTATTTACCGTCTTCCAGCAAACAGATGGCAAGTCTCCAACTAAACTGAAATACTTGGAGAAAAAACTGTTTCAATATAACTTTGGCAGTTGGTGTAAGTTTCTCAAGTGTATAGACGTGCAGTTAAGTAAAAGTTTTATTAAAATCGGTCCAATAACTGGCGCTTTCTTCAGAGTTTGTCCTATTATCGAGAGGCGGATTTGCGGCCGGACTTGAAAAAAAATCTGCCTCGCAGTTTAAAGTTAATTCAATATTATTGGTTGTTATATTTCTTAGAGTTGATAATACCTTCACCTGTTCTGGCTATTTGACAATGTGCAATAATTGTATAAATTATTTAACAATATCGTAAAATATACAAAACTATAACGATCTGCAAACTTTCAGTCTAATATCTTCCCACCCACAGATTTGACCCCACGACCTCTCGATGACCGGTCGAGTGGTCTATCAAAGTTGGAATTTATAAACATTTTTTAAAATATTTTTTAGTGCTCATGGTTATTTTACATCGCAAAATGCAAGTTGACCAAATTGAGATTGAATTATGAATTGATTGTTATATGTGTATTAGTTATTTTTTATAAAGCCATAGTAATGCTCGCAACATACAATATCGCTCACGCGCCACCACCCCCGCTTCCAACTCAGCATCTGCTTCCTCCCTGGTGACCGCACTCACTCGCAGGAAAACAACAACCAAGGGAATTGTTATTTGGCTGCGGTATTCTGTGAGGTAGAGGTACATTCGGTCGTGTAGGTTACAATTACGCACCATACCTTTCTTTTCGCCAGAGCTTCGTTTGTCAGCCAGCAGGGTGCACCGCGTACAGGTGAAGTTGGCTTTGGTTCAAATATTTTGATGAACCACTTACATCCTAATACTAAAGCTAAGTAGTGATCGTATATAAATAAATGTTTCTATGTTATTTTACTGAATGAATATGTATGTAATTTTGAAATAATTTAATTGTCTAATAATTTAATTGGCATTATAATATTTGTAATTTATATTTAGATAATATTTTGCAACGCCCTAACAGGGTTCGTGTTTGTACTAAATTCATACGTTTATAAGACCTATTCTGTAACACGAATGCAAATAAATGATTATTATTATTATTACTTATTAAGCGTCTACCAAAAAATTACATTCCAAATTTATTTGTACTATGATCTAGTTTGCCAAATGTTCTTATATACCCATAACAAAAAACAAATGAAAGTATACAAGTACATAGCTCTTCGTTAGCTGGCTCACTCGCCAGTAGCCAATTAAGAAGCAGCATGAACAGCTCTTAACAATGCCAGAGTGCACGGTAGATTCCATCTGAGATTGTTATTGGTTTTTTTCTGCCTCGCAACGAATCGACGCCATTATGAGCTCAATGCGCTGTGTAGGAAATTGAATTTTATATTTTCAGTGTTCTAAGGCAGTGTTCTGCAAACGTTTTGTGCTTAAGGTACCTACCTAACCTAACCTAACCTACCAGTACATCTAGGAAAACGAAAATTTTTGGAGGTATAAATATAGTTAAAAATGGAAATATTCTCCTCCCCGTCAGGTGGGATTCCAGGGGGGGAGGTTCCATTTTTTAAAATATTTATAATATTCTGGCAAGTTAGACGTAAAAAACAGAATAAAATAAATATTTAAGGGGGCTCCCATACAATGAACGTGATTTTTTTTGCTCGTTTTTGCTCGCAGTTAATAACGGCAATAGGTAGACGCTTGATATACTCACATAATATTTAGTTATATTCACTTTAACAAATAAAAATAAATAAAAATAGAACAAATATTTAAGGGGGGCTTCCATAAAATAAACGTGTTTTTTCTTTTGCCTTTTTTATAGATAAGGGTACGGAACCTTTCGTGCGCGAGTCCGACTCGCACTTGGCCGGTTTTTATTTATAACATTAAGAATATTAATATAATGTTATAAAAAAGGCGCTTTCCCTCTAGATGGTCCGATGACTTAAAGAGAGCGGCTGGGAGCGGCTGGATGCGGAAGGCGGAGGATTGTATCTGATGGAAAGCTTTGGGGAAGGCTTATATCAAGCAGTGGGTAGATACAGGCGGATGATGATGATGATAAAAAAGCACTTGTACTGTTAATGTCATTCTTGGAAATGATAGGCTCCAAAACAGCCTGAACTGGTTTTGATGAAACTTATCACAATCAAAGAGCGCGACATGCTTGAGGTTTGTGTCGAAATAAAAATGAGATCGATCATGTCCTTAAGGAATGATCAGCAAATACATTTTCCATTGAAATCAATGGAAAACATACACTCAGCGAATCTACTCTCTCCATTCAACCCCAATTTCGGCCTCGTGGGCTAGAATCCCGCATAGTATATTTATAAATTAGATAGACGTAGGTGAAGCGAAGTTCACCGCGACATCTAGTCTAATATAAAGGAAACTGTTTTCTGTAACAATTACTGACACTAAAACACATCTGTATTATAACATATCATTGGTATTATTACCCTCTAATCCTGAAGAGTTAGGTGTTATCCCGTCCAAATCCCAAAACCATTACGAGAGTAGAAACAACCCGATAAACCCATATAAGTCAAGACTGACGCAAAATGACATCGCAAATCCCAATATATGGCCCATTTGACTTACAAACGGATTGGCAAAGGGCTTGAATATATTAAAACGGGTACGAATGTATGCTATATGTCGCAGTTTAGCGATAAACTGATTTAATTACGTTACTAACGTGACTGTTAGTGGCCAAAAATGTTAATGGCCAAAATTGTTATTGAAGGACTGTATTTCTGTAAAGCTGGTATATTTTGTAAAATGGTAATGAAAACACGTAAGGAAATTGAGAATTTTACTGTTGCACTACAGGGAAATCAGCAGATTAACAAAAGACAGCTATTTTTAGACAATATAGAAAAAATAAATTATTTCAAAGACAATATATCAAAAATATAAAAAGAGGTGCGTTGTGCACATCGTCCACACACAAACAAAAGTTATATTCTTGGTATTAAACAAAATAAAAATTTATTTTACATATGTAGGATGAATTCTTATGAATTTTATAACCTACTTTACGTTTGAAAAGTAAAGAACAAGTCATTAATTACCTAACATTAACCTAATATTATTAAATCTAACTAAACTAGCAAATCGGCACTAACTTTTTTAATGGACGCCTTAAGATTCCTGCTGCCGTCTGAATGTCTGCGACTCGAACGATATTGTCTCGACCAGGAAACAACGTGACCACGCGACCTCGCGGCCAAGAGCCTCTAGGCAAGTTGCCGTCAGCTATTAAAACGACGTCTCCAATTTTAATTTCGCAGTCAGCAGTGCCAGCGCTCGCTCTTCGAGGAAGTAAATTAGGCAGGTACTCTTTTATCCATCGGGCCCAAAACATGTCAGTTAAACGTACCGCAACTCTCCAATTAGCTCGTGACTTAAGATCTCTATCTGATAGAGTAGTTGGAATTGAACGCCCAGATGATGTGCCAATCAAAAAATGAAATGGCGTCAAGCCTTCTGTATCACCAGGATCGGCTGAAACGTGTGTCAGAGGCCGAGAATTAATAATGTACTCTGCTTCGGCCAACAATGTTAAAAAGACTTCTTCTTTTGGAGCTCGGTCCTTAAGAACTACACGAAGTGCTGTCTTAACGCTTTTCACAAGGCGCTCCCATACGCCACCCATAAAAGGAGCGGATGGTGGGATGAATTTCCACTGGATACGCTCATTGGCTGCAAAATCATTTACTCTATCGCTATATAAGCTTTTCAGCTCTCTGTTGGCACCAACAAATGCAGTACCGTTATCAGAATATATTTCGCTCGGTGTACCACGACGTGAAATAAATCTTCGTAGACTCATGATTGCAGAGTCAGTTGACAGAGAATGTACAATTTCCAGATGGATGGCTCTGACGACTAGACATGTATAAAGTGCCACGTATCTTTTCTCGTGTCTTCTGCCTATGGTTATTTGTACTGGCCCAAAATAATCTAAGCCCACAAAGGTAAAGGGTCTTGAATGGTGAGCAACTCTAGCACTGGGCAAATTTCCCATGGGGGGATTAAATGTACGTGTACGATTCAAACGACAAACTTGACATTTATGAGTAACTGAACGGATGGCACTACGTAAGCTTAAAATCCAGTATACTTGTCGAAGCTCATTTACTACAGTCTCTGTATTTCCATGAGCTGTACGCACGTGATAATAATGAATCAGCAAGCGAGAACTTAGGTGCTTTCCATCCAAAATGATAGGGAACTTCGCTTCCTGGCCCACATCGGAAACTGCTGCAATTCGTCCAGAAAGGTATAAAAGATTATCGCTGTTAATCTGTGGTGATAAGTGATAGAGTCGACTTTGGCGTTTCACAGACTGCTGTTTCGTAATACAAGCTATTTCATCATAAAAACTGTCTACTTGACTCTGACGTAAAATGTGCTTCTCAGCAAGGTAGAGATCGTCTGCCGTCAGGGCTTTTGAAATATTTAAGTTATTTCGCGAAGTTAGTGCCGTTACATTAACGTCAGTTAAATCGAAAGAACAAATATAATTCTGTAATTTAATCAATTTGGAAACTTCAAATCCTTTCTTATGTAAACTAAACACACGTAATAAAAAAATAAACTTGTGTGCAGTAGCTGTAGCACGCACTAATCTAAGCCATGAACTGAAGCGTTTAGGATCAGCTGATAAGGGCAAATGCAAAACTGATGAAACTATTTGATTAACTTGATGTAAATAAACATGAGGTGCGGTTGATTTACATTCGGTTTTACAAGAGTTGGGAGAGATTTCGGGTTGACTAGGCCAGTCACATTCAGAAATAAGAAACTGAGGTCCAGTTACCCAACGTGAACAAGAAGTCAAAACTTCTCCATTTATGCGCGTTGCATCATCTGCAACATTTAAATTACTGGGGATCCATCTCCATTCATTGGCGTTAGTGGACTCTAAAATCTCTCCTAACCTATGAGCTACGAAAGGCTTATAAGATCTAGCATCACTGCGAAGCCAACTTAGCACTGTCATTGAATCGCACCAATAAAATTTACGAACTGGTTTGTGCTTATGTGCTTCAACAATTGTTTCCGCGAAGCGAGTTGCTATTAAAGCGGCTTGTAACTCTAATCTTGGTATAGAAGTCGGTTTTAATGGTGCTACTCTAATTTTGCTACCTATAAGCGCTAATCTAACTAAATTGTTCTTACAAATAAAGCGCCAGTAACCTACAGCTGAATAAGCTACTTCACTAGCGTCACAAAAGATGTGGAGTTCGCGCTCTATAATTTCAGTTTCGTCATGATCATAGCGTCGAGGAAACACAAGGCCGGAAATTTCTGCTATATTAGAAAACCATTTACTCCATTCGGGTATAAGCTCTATTGGGATCTCTTCATCCCAAGTGGTTCCTCTTCTCCACAGTGACTGAAATAGAGCGCGCCCTCTAATAACTACAGGCGACACAAGACCCAGCGGATCATATACACGCATTATGTGCGCAAGGGCCGTGCGTCTGGTAAGACTATTAGGTATTTCAAAGTCTTTCTTAAAACCGGTATTAACAGAAATGGTGTCCGATTTTGGACGCCACAAAAGACCGAGGGTGCGAATATTAGCAGAACCAATATCAACTAGTGCATTAGATGACTGTGCCAAAAGTGAATCTTTCGGCAATAGTGACAAAGCTTGAGTTTCATTAGATACCCAGTTACGCATCTCAAAACCAGCTTTCCGATGCACGGTAACAATATCGGCTGCTAGACGAGCAGCTTTATCAACAGAATCAACACTAGTGATGCAGTCGTCCATGTAATGGTCTTCAATAATTACTCGTGCTGCTTCGGGAAACTGATCTTGAAAATCAGTGGCATTTTTATTTTTTACGTAAAGTGCTGTAAATGGGCTTGATGCAGCTCCAAAACACATTGAAGACATTCTATATACCTTTAAAGGTTCAGAAGGCTTATCACGCCATAAAAATCGTTGGGCGTCACGGTCGGATTCACTGATTTTTACCTGTGGGAACATTTCTTTTATGTCACCATTCAGAGCAACCTTTTCCTCACGAAAACGAAATAATATACCGAGTAAAGACTGGAGCATATCTGGCCCTGTCAAAAGAAGATCATTAAGGCTAATTCCTTGAGATTTGGCAGCTGCATCATTAACCACACGGAGCTTACCAGGTTTATTTGGATTAACCACACCGAAATGTGGTAGGTACCAACATACACCTTTATGTTCAATTGCTGAACACTCTTCGGCATACCCCTTCTCCAAGGTATCATGAATATTGTGTCGGTACTTCTCCGCATAACCAGGATCACGAGCAAAGCGCCTTTCCAAACCAAGGAACCTAGAAAGAGCCAAGTTGTAACTATTTGGAACTATTAAGTTGTCTGTTTTCCACAGTAGCCCAACTTCAAAACGGCCTTCTTGTAACCGTCGTGATGTGCGTTCCAAAATTTGAAGCGCACGTTCATTGCTAGCCCCATGCATCTCATGTTTTGTTATACCTATTGAGTCTAAACGGTATTGCGTTTTTATAATATTTTCTAAGGACGTGTCGTCGGTTAATAAATCAACGGAGCCCACGTGATTTACAAAATGAACAATCTTAGTCTTGCTTGATGCAAATCCAAAAATAACCCACCCTAACGCTGTTAAAATTGCTACGGGTTGGGACTTAGACCCTTGCCTTGTCGCCTTGGCTACAGACAAATGCCAATTATCAATTCCTATTATTATGGTAGGTTTTGCATCATAGCACAACTCGTCCGCTATGTCGGACAAATACGAAAACTTTGAAATATCACCTTGGCATACCGATTGACGAGTCAGACCTAAATTACTAATGGACCTAGCTTGTCGTATGTCGTAGGTGTTCGTTGAATTACGCCCCTTAATTTTAAAGTTAACATATTGTACTTGTGATTGTCTCGATAAACCTCCTACACAATGTAAATTGATTTGCCCTACCTGTCCTGATAACCCTATCTGGGTTGAAATTTCTGAATCAATGAAGGTAGCAGTAGACCCATCGTCGAGCAACGCAAATGTGTCTACAGATCCAGTAGGCCCTGATACGGTAACAGCAACAACCTTCAGTAATGGTCGATGTGCTAGATCATTAATAGCAGTAGAGTGCGCTGCTAGCTCAGGTGTTGAGTTATCGGCGCATGCTTCAACTTTAGAGGACGAGGTACCCTCTACGTGAGTGGCAATGGAACGAAAATTCGGATTATGTAGGAGCTCGTGATGTCTATGCTTGCAACCTATTTTAGTGCAAACTCCTTTTGCACGACACTTACTATAGTCATGAGAACCTTTTTTTAAACATTTCTGACATAATTTGTTTTCTTTTACGAAATGCCACTTATTATTAAATGACAATGTCAAAAATTCTTTGCACTTGACAATAGTATGTGAATTATTTTTACAAAATAAACAAAGTCGATGCGAAGAAAATTTTGATGTATTTTCAGCCGAAGAAGTAGTGGGTTTAGGTGACTCGATGTACTCGTACGAAGAAGCAGCAGTTGGCTGCAGACCTCCCTCTAACTTGACGTCCGCGTCAACTGTATTTACGTGCTCCAATTTTAGATTCCTGTCGAATGAACAATAAGGCGTTTTATAAACAGAACTATCTACAACACCAAACTTTGCCTGTACTTCTATTTCGCGTGATAAAAACTCTGAGAGCATCTCAAGCTTACTCTGGCCACTGTATTGATAGGCTGTAGCAAAATCATACCACCTACTTCTCATCATTATGGGCAATTTTTGTAGCACAGTATTAAATAGTTCAGGCGATCTGATATAGTCGTGGCCATCCAGGAGACGCAAAGTTTCAGTACAGTTATTAACTTTGCTTGAAAATGTTATTAAGTCCCTGTCAATATTAAACAGCTTAGGCAAAGACCTTACCACGGACAGCTCTTGTAAAATAATTAAATCTGACCGTCCGAATCGAATCTCCAAAGCACGCATTACGACGTCCGGTGTTTTTGCAGTCACTAGGAGCTTGTTAACCGCCTCTCGTGCGGCGCCTCGTAACGCATAGCTTAGACGAGCCAAATTTTGGAAATGTGAATAAGATGACGATGTGTCCTGAAACACTCTCTTAAAAGATAGCCACTCCGTAGGGGACTTGCCATCAAAATAAGGCAACGCTATATTAATCCCTTTCAGTTGAATAATCTTCTCCGTCATCTTTTCAAATGCCGATGTAAGTGCAACAATCGGATCTATAGAAGCTACAGTGGGGAGATTTGCGTTCAATTTAGCTTGTGAATGATAATTATTATTGGTTACTAACCTTTTCACGTCACTAGAATCATTGACGCTAGCTCGACTAGATCGGCTGCTCCGACAACTATTTGCTTTAATTTTAGCCAACTTTGCCTCATATTCCTTTTGTGCCACTTCTACCTCAATTTGCGCTAAGCGACGAGCATGCTGTGCTTCTACAGCAAGTTTCTGAGCGCGTATCGTTGCTGAAAAGTGGCTGCGGGCCGACGTACTGCGAGCACTTACCGAGCCCGGGGGGGCAGTGGGCACTGGCATAGTGGAGCCAACATTAGGTTGTGTACCTTCCGCCGCGGTTGGTGGTGCCAATGTCTTCTCTACACCAGTATTTTTCGAATTCAGTACAAGACCCGACCGAGTTTCCATTACTAAATTTTAAATAATTTTTTGGAGAAAAAAAAAATTTGGAAATAAATTTCAACGGCGAATGGACCAAAAATGTTAGTGGCCAAAAATGTTAATGGCCAAAATTGTTATTGAAGGACTGTATTTCTGTAAAGCTGGTATATTTTGTAAAATGGTAATGAAAACACGTAAGGAAATTGAGAATTTTACTGTTGCACTACAGGGAAATCAGCAGATTAACAAAAGACAGCTATTTTTAGACAATATAGAAAAAATAAATTATTTCAAAGACAATATATCAAAAATATAAAAAGAGGTGCGTTGTGCACAGTGACTTATACATCGATGAACGCCGGATGCACGAACGATAAAGCATGACTCATTGTCACGTTCCGCCTGAGCCGAGCGTGAAATCGAGAGCGCGGCACGATCGGCCTAAGCGTTCGGCTTGTGACGCATCTATCTCTCTTCCACTCCATCGCCCGATGTTTTCTTATGACGTTATCACGTAAAATTATCGTTCGTAAACCGACTTCAGAGACAATCATTTTTTTTAGTTAATTATAGATAGTCAATTGATTCAGGTGTTATATTGCGAAAGTCAAATTTACAGGCAATGTGATCTACACTACTTTGCGTACTTCCGCCACCAATCAACTTCTATCAGCGGTATATCTGAATATTTACGACATGGGAGCCTTCAAGGACAGGCGATCCCTTGGTGTTGCTGATACCACAGTGCGTTTCTTAAGATCTTTTAAACTACGAAAAGTGAAATTGTGGAATCAACTTCTATCAGCGGTATATCTGAATATTTACGACATGGGAGCCTTCAAGGACAAACGTGGTGATTGCTTTCCATCTGGTGACCTACATGCTCGTTTGCCCCTCTCATAAAAAAATGCATTTTTAGTGAATTCTAATATCAATATCTAATCATTTGTTACTTTTACATAGGTACTGGCTGATTATAAATTATCTTTCTACGGCGATTAATAGCTTAAATAATATAAAATTATGATAAAAACGCGTACTTTGAGATACTCTGTTATTCTGGCAATGTGGACACAATGAAGACCTGGACGCTAGTGTTTCTTGTGGCTGTGGTTTATGCCAAACACGAGCAGTACATTGGGTGAGTGGCTAACATTGGCTTGTTTGCTAATTTGGAGTAAACTTAGGCGTGTACGTGATTCATCAACATCTTTGAACCAAAGCCAACATCACCTGCACTTGTCATCCTGCTGACTGACACAGCTATGTGACACTGAGTGACAGCCACGAGGCTCTGGCGAAAAGAGAGGTATGGCATAGCGTATTTTTAAGCTGCCCGACTGGGGAAGTACCTCCACATCTCAGAATAACAAATCGATATCGTATCAAATGGTTCACCATAATAAAGTTTCTACGTTTGTATAGATTTATAGTCGGACGGAACAGCCTTAATGCCATGGTATAGATCATGATCCGTCTTCTGTCTTGATATCCATATCTGTACAGTTGCTCACGGGCACTATTTGCAAAAACCTTAGGCTGAGAACGACAACTTCCTAAACGCCAACGTCCTAACACGACAACTTCCTAAAAAATTGCTATATGTATAGTAACTTTGAATTAGTGTTTTTGTGTGTATGAATAAGAAATTTGTGATTTCAGGAAGTTGTCATTTCAGGAAGTGTCTAGTTTTAGGAAGTTGTGGTTTTAGGAAGTTGTCATTTTAGGAAGTTGTCGTCTTAGGAAATTGTCGTGTTAGGAAGTTGTCGTTTTAGGAAGTTGTCGTTCTCCTGAGAGTTTATTGTTATGGCTTCGACACACCACATAATACGATTAAAACCAGAAAATATTCTTCTTTATTTTATTTATTTTATATTATTTGGAATACCAACAGCTGTTACAATTAAATAAATAGCTGAGATTTACATTCTAGAAAGCCAATTAAAGGTATCCGCCAATAGATACTGAATAAAGCATAAAAAAAATACAATGTGAGCATTCTGTGACAAACACAGTTATAAGTTACCACTCAGTTTAGAAAAGAAACAAACACTAAAAAAAACCGCTATTGAACACTTGTTACTATATAAAATGTTATCTTCCATGAAGTGCGGCGAACTGCCTCGTCAACAACCGCCTCACCGACCCGCTACTTGAGTTAAACAAGTCAAGATTTAGCTCCGAACAAATATTATAACACAATATTAAATCTTTCCAGATGGAAGACTTACTCCGTAATCCCATCAACTCGGGAGCAACTCGAAGCAATAGGTCGTGTTCATTACGACTATGAGTTGGATATCTTGAGTCAGCTAAGCGTAGAACATGAAGGAGTTATCCTCGTCAATCCTCAGAATCAGGCTGGTTTCACCAAGTTCCTCGATAATGAAGGCATTCCTTATGAAGTCCATCGAGAAGATGTGAAGGCGTGAGTATCTTACTGATTCTAATTGTCCATAGATCCTGCTACAAATCTGTCTGAGTGCTCAGTTGGTATACAGAGCGCGAGGAGGGGTGTAAGTAGTTTATCAACATCTTTGAACCAAAGCCAACTTCACCTGCACGTGGTGCACCCTGCTGACTGACAAACGAAGCTCTGGCGAAAAGAGAGTAGGGAGCCTAATTGTAAGCTACTCGACTGGGTAATGTACCTCTACCTCACAGAATACCGCAGCCAAATAACAATTCCCTTGAGGGTTGTTGTGTTCCTACGAGTGAGTGAGGTCACCAGAAAAGAAAGAGATGTTGCGTTGGCATGCAAGCGTTAATACGGTTACGGTAACCGCTTCACATCAGGGTGGCCGTTTGCTTGTCTGCCACCCGACGAAGTATGAAAAAAAAAGAGCGGTGCGGGTAAAGGTCATCCATCTCTCGTCTAGTAAACCATCCATCTGGTTGGTTTACTAGACGAGAGACTCGCAATCCTGTGATATAATCGGAAGGTAATATCATCCCTGGTGCACAGGGGCGCGTTAGCTGCAGGTATATCCATATCAGCAGGTCTGTTTTCCATAGATTTAATTTAAAGAAAGGTAGACACAGAGATTTATGTACTCTATTATTTACTCTAAATCCAGCATGCTGAAATATTTCTTCAAAACGACGTAGAAGTTGGAGTGTGACTTCATTATAAAAGCATGCCAGCAAACTAATAATAAAACTCTTATTCTAAACCTTTGCTCAAGTTAAGTTTAAGGAGTATTGGATGGCAACGGATCAGTGACCCCTTGGTGTTGCTGGTCTCCATGGGCGGTGGTGATTATTTTCCATCAGGTGACACACGTGCTTGTTTACCCCCTTTCACATAAAAAATAAAGTCGCTATCTCTCGTCTATCGGCCGATGCCAATAAGCGAAAGAAGTTGAATGCGTAGAGCGAATAATCATAAATGCTAAATAGCGTTGGGAAAGACCAGCCCCCTTACCACCATCTCTTATTGCGATTCAATAACTGAATAAATGCTTATTCATATCAATGAATAAGCGACTCTATTCCATTTGAAATATAGTCGCTTATTCATTGCTATGAAAAAACATTCTATTCAGTTATTGAATCGCTATAAGAGATGGTGATAAGGGGGCAGATCCAGCAGTGGGTATGGATGATGATCATCAGAATATTTTATATGAAAATCTAACACAAAGTCAAGATAAATCTACAGTATTGATGCAAAGTCATATAAGTGTATATTAATTTTACCTGTAAAACAACAGGATCGTTGATTGTATGATCATTTTCAGTGCCCTTGATTTCGACGATGAACTCATCGAAGCAGCAAGGCGGGACAATATTTCTAGGAAAGGCAGGGAGATGCCATATGACAACTATCAGCGATACGAAGTGGTCAGTAGTATTAAACATTATTGTGGTTTTTACATACAAAATGTTGTGCATTGCTATTATTTTGATTTTACACCATATACGCTTAAAGGATCTTACTCTTGGAACATCGGCATCAACTAATATTCATCCCATTGGTGAGATTATCTGGATCTCTCACCGTATATATAATAATAAATAAATATTTCTGGACAATTTACACAGCGCCATCTATTCCCAAATTAAGCGCAAAGCTTGTGTTATGGGTACTAGACAACTGATAAATGTATTTAAATACTTTTTTTTTGTAAATACATACTTATAATACATAGAAAACACCCAGACCAGAACAAACAGATATGTCCCGCCCAAAACAAACATACAAATGTTTGTCTTGTGCGGGAATCGAACCCGAGACCTCGGAGTCATAGTGGCTATTGCTAACCATTCGACCACCGAGCTCGTCGGAATATGTTACAGTCAATGTAATAAATTGGTAATTATTTATAATAGTTGGCCAATATGAATTATATGTATGTGTATACAAAAAATCGGGATCGAATCCGAAACGAAGAAATTTGACGGAGAACTAAAGTTGTCGACATAGGCCTTCAGAGTTTGCAACCTGACGTGACAATGGGCCGGTCACATCTGCTGAGTAACTGATGGCAGATGGGGGAGGAAGTTATTAGAGTGGAGGCCGCGCATAGGACGACGAAGTGTTGGACGCCCTCCTACTAGATGGTCCGATGACCTTAAGAAAGCGGCTGGGAGCGGCTGGATGCGAAAGGCGGAGGATCGTATCTGGTGGAAAGCATTGGGGAAGGCTTATATCCAACAGTGGGTAGATACAGGCTGATGATGATGATGATGATGATGATATACAAAAAAACGTATGTAAGTATTGTATCAGTTATCTAGTACCCATAGTATAAGCTTTCCTTAGTTTGGGACTAGATAACATATTATAGTAAACAGTATATAGCATGTAATTTGTCCAAAATTATGTATTTATGAATTTCATTCTCAGTAAGGTATATTTTTTTGACTTATTTTTCAGATTGAAGCGTATATGGAGGACATTGCAAGTCGCTTCCCAGATACAGTCACACTAGTACACCCTACTGACTCATTCGAAGGTCGCCCCATCAAGTACCTGAAGATCTCTACAACTAACTTCGAAGACACCACCAAACCTGTCATTATAATCGATTCTGCCATTCATGCCAGGGAATGGATCACTCCTCCGACTGTCACCTACGCTATCAGAAAACTGACAGAAGATGTCACCGATCCAAGCCTTCTGGACAATTTCGACTGGATCTTGATACCCGTCTTGAATCCTGACGGGTACGAGTTCAGTTTTACGGTGTGTATAAATGATACATTATTTTTAATGGAATGAATTTAAACATTTAGTTTACTGTACTCCTTGAATGAATGATGGTTTTCTTATAATAACTTTAAGGCCTCTATGAACAACATAGTGTATTGCTATGTTGTGTTCGCGCGTGCGATGACGCCGCTGCACGCACCGTCTGTCTGTGAACGGAAAAAACGTCCCACGCGCCGCGAGACGCCATGCCGCACGCGACGCACGGCGCCCTTTCGCGTTGCATGATTTATGAAAATAACAACGGGAACTAACGCGATCATGCATAAGGGTATCTACATACCTTTATTATATGATGTTTCGACCAGGTTGGACCAGCCATGGTCACAGGCTTTGTTAGCCGTTGACCACGGCCCTTATGTATGATTGCATTAATTCCCGTTGTTATTTTCATGACGGTTTTCTTGTCCATGGAGAAGTCGCACACTCAACGTTCACAATGTAAATAGCAATGATTACTACACGTGAGCGTCACTGTACCTAAATGATTTAGTTTGAGTAATATATACCATGATTTCGGCCGTGTAGTTTCCGGCAGACTAGAATAGAATCACTCCGTTTCTTCGCGTGGATGTCGTACAAGGCAACCAAGGGAAATACATTATCAAACATCGATCAGGCCTCCCCAACCCGTCTGGCCAGCGTGGGGAGTGTATGCCAAATCCTCCTGTCTGGAACGGACGAGAGAGGCTCGTGCTCCTGTAGTGGAGACTATAATGACCTGATGATGATACCATGATTTAGCCATCTAGTGGAGGCATCGTTTCATCCTACCGTTAGTGCTAACCATGGTCGTCGTTGTCGGCTACCCTTATTAATTCCATTGCTGGGACACTGGTCTACTCTCAGTCAATTGAAGGGGTTCTAAGAGTTCGAAGGCGAAAAGAGAGATAGAGTATAGCGTATTATGTAAGCTGCCCGACTGGGGAAGTACCTCCACCTTACAGACCGCAGGCAAATAATAAATCCCTTGAGGACTGTTGTGCTCCAGCGAGTGAGTGAGATCACTAGGAATGAAGGAGTTGCTGCGTTGGCAGCGGGGGTGGCGCAATCGATATTTTTTGTTGCGAGCGTTAATATGGCTACGGTAATCGCTTTACATCAGGTCCGTATGCTTGTCTGCTATTATAAAAAAATCCAGGCTAGGTACAAGTTGATGATGATGACAAAACTAACTTAACTTGGGGGTGTAAGTGGTTCATCAACACCTTTGAACCAAAGCCAACTTCACCTGCACGCGGTGCACCCTGCTGACTGACAAACGAAACTCTGGCGAAAAGAGAGGTAGGGAGCGTAATTGTAAGCTACCCGACTGGGGAATGTACCTCCACCTTACAGAATACCGCAGCCAAATAACAATTCCCTTGAGGGTTGTTGTGTTCCTGCGAGTGAGTGAGGTCACCAGAAAGGAAGGAGATGCTGCGTTGGCAGCGGGGGTGGTGGCGCGCGAGCGTTAATATGGCTACGGCAACCGCTTCACATCAACCGGTCCGTATGCTTGTCTGCCACCCGACGTAGTATATAAAAAAAAAAAACTTAAATTTTTTTTTTCTAGGACAACCGTTGGTGGCGTAAGACACGTTCTACTGATCAAAGTCCGACAAGCGATACATGCCCAGGTGTCGATGGAAACCGTAATTACGACTTTAACTGGAACACTGTTGGTGTTAGTGCAAATCCTTGCAGTGACACATATCCTGGCGGAAGCGCGAATTCCGAAGTCGAGGTTAGAGTAGTCCGAGATCTTCTTCACGAGTACCTCGCTAGAACAGCTCTTTACTTATCCATGCACAGTCATGGGAGTATGGTCCTGTATTCTTGGGCAGATGACGGCACTCTTTCCAATAATGCCTTAGGTATTCACTCCGTTGGCATCGCCATGGCTGACGCAATCTTGGCCAACCAACTGCCTCATTTCCCCCGTTATTTAGTCGGCAACTTTGCCTTAGTTCTCGGTTATGTCGCCTCTGGAACATCTCAAGACTACGCTCACGCTATTGGTATACCCCTGTCTTATACCTATGAACTGCCGGGTCTGGTTAGCGGTCTTCAGGGTTTCAATTTGCCACCCGAGTATATTGAACAAGTTTCTATAGAAACCTGGGAAGGTATCGCAGCTGGAGTCAGGCGAGCTGGAGAACTGTTTGTACCACGAAATTAAGCTGACGTTGAAAGTAAAATGGTATTAAAGTAACAACATTAAATATTAAGTAAAACAGCTAAGAAATAAAAATAATTAACAGTATATCCGTTGTTTTTACTATTACCTTTTTTTTAAGATGTAATGAATTGTTTAATTGAAAACCACTGTCTTCCACGAAGGTTCCTTTAATAATAATCCTCTAATGCAATAAGTACAATAATTATATGTTTACATAGGTAGGTAGGTAGGTTTCAAGATTATTTAATCCTTTTTCAACTACGTTTTAACCGTTGTGGGTTTTTCAAAATTTTTAATTTTGTTTTTATTTCAAACTGATAGAGCAAGAATAGATATTACAAATGAAAACCGCATCAGAATCAGACTAGTAGTTTTGGTTTTGCACAAACGAATGTTTACTGCAGCGCCCCCTGGTGAGTTGTCACCGTAACACCTATCTAAGAACATGCACCAATCAAACCCGAACCCATCATTGAAAATCGCATCAAAATGGGACTCGTAGTTTTTGAGATAAATGGCAACATTGGTTACACAAACAAATGTTTACTGCAGCGCTCCCTGGTGAGTGGTCACTGTAACACCTATCTAAGAACATGCACCAATCAAACTCGAACCCATCATTGAAAACCGCATCAAAATCGGACTCGTAGTTTTTGGGATAAATGGCAACATTGATTTGCACAAAGATCTAGCACCCCAAACGCATATACCGTGCCCGTTCCGTCGTGGGTAAAAAATACTACACAATAAGATAAATTTCAAATCCAAGATGGCTGCCACTAAAAAATTTAATATGTTTTTTTCATAACTCCCTCAATATGGGCATCAAATGAAAGGACTGAACTAGCTAGTCAAGTCCTTTCATTTGATGCTAGCTAGAAGATTTGATTCTAGCTAGAAGGTCAGGGGATTTTTATTTTTAGTTACGTAATGTAAATTCACTGTTTTACTATCTTTCACTGATTTACTATCTTTTAATATTCATTCTCGTCATTCGTTCATTTAATTCTATTTTTTTTTTTATAGGACAATTTACACAGCACCATCTAGTCCCAAATTAAGCGCAAAGCTTGTGTTATGTATACTAGACAACTGATAAATGTACTTAAATACATTTATAAAACATATAAAATACCCAGACCAAGACAAACAGACATGTTCATGCACACAAATGTTTGTCTTGTGTGGGAATCGAACCCGCGACATATTACGTATTACGTAGATATGAATTTTAAAAAACCGGACAATTGCGAGTCGGACTCGCCCACCGAGGGTTCCGTAGGTACGTAGTATCATTATTAAATTTGATATTTTTCATTATAAATAAGAAATAATGCGTCGAAAAAAATAAATAAAATATATTTTGCAATGTGTACAATGTGTACATCAAGCCCTTTCATATGATACCCCATTTGAACTAGTAGTTTGAATTTGAAATTTCGACTCCCTATAAAAAATATAGACCCCCTATTTTTTAAGATCTATTTACAAATGTATAGTTTTGAGATTTGTTCCTGTACTTGTAGTCTATAACGATGTTACTTGCCAAATTTCATAGTTCTAGGTCAACGGGAAGTACCCTATAGGTTTTGATTCCCTTGAGTGTGTCGAAATATGCGTTTTTTGCTGAATAAACGGCCGTAACTTTTTTCTACGTAAACTTAGCAGTTTGATTATTTTACAACTTCATGGGACCGTAGACCTGAGTATACAGTTCAAATTTCAGCTTGATACCTCCACGCATTCTCGACATAGAAATTCTTGACAGACAGACAGACAGACGGACAACAAAGTGATCTTATAAGGGTTCCGTTTTTCCTTTTGAGGTACGGAACCCTAAAAACGAGCTTGGTGGTCGAATGGTTAGCAATAGCCACTTTGACCACAGAATAATATACTCTAACAGAAGATCCACTTACGACACGATTGGAATAAAAATTAATAAAATATCAACCTTCGATACGCGCTAATACGGTCCAAAATAATTCTGCAGCTGTATTCGTACCTAAGTCTTTCAGCGGCAGGGGCAATCGAAGGTAACCCCTATATGTAACGCGTTACGAGCGACCGCCGCTGCTTTTGCAAAATGGTTTGTCTCGCCGTTGACGTAACCGGGCTGCGTATCGCTCATAGGGTTGAACCACGTGTAGAACATGAAGCGCTCGCGTAGATAGGTATAAATACATACGCTTGTTTATTAATGATCAATAAAATACATATACTTAAACTACCAAAAAATGTAGTAGGTTTACGTATGTGTATGTTTATTACTCTGCTGTAATTACTTATATTACTATATCATACTCTATGATTATTAAGTACATAGGTAGGTACTTAGTAACAATAATGTTACGTAATGTTGACACTGATAAAATGTATAATTTTAGAGTAAGTTTTAACAGGAATCATGACTGTACGTACTTACAGATCAGGTTTACTATTCACATTGTCCCAATAATAACTCGGATGTATCTTTAACACGGAAAGTATTTGTAAAATAGATGTAGGTATGTATTTTAAGCGCTAAACAAAATAACCGACCATAAATACCGAGATATTTAGTAGGCGTGGTGGTCATCGCATACCGCGTGCGTAAGAGAGCGCGCGTGACACTCGACTAATTATTGCTCTCGGGGGCGTCGGGCGTGTAGGTAAATAACTCGGCCGAATGGCGGAGTGACACAGGCCTGCTTTGACTCCGAGATCGCGGATTCGATCCTCGCACAGAACAAACATTTGTGTGCATGAACATGTCTTTTGGTCTTGGTCTTTTTGTTTCCTATGTAGGTATCTATTATATTTATGTATTTACATAAAAATATTGTGTATATCAGTTATCTAGTATCGATAATACAAACTTTGCTTAGTTTGGAACTAGATGGCAGTATGTAATTTGTCCAGGAACATTTATTTATTTACATTAAGTTATAAGATAAACGACCCCAAAGCTGTTTGTTCTGTAGCGTTAGGACGGAACTTTGATTTTTTTATATGAGATGGGGGGCAAGCGAGCATGTGGCTCTACTAATGGAAAGCAATCACCACCGCTCATAGAAATCACCAAGGGACACTGCTGAGGGAAGTTGAGTCCACAATTATTAGATGGACTTTGGCATATTCAGGTTGATTCACTTCGATAATCCAACAGTGCAGTTATTTTTAAAATAAGTACCTTATAGTTTACTAGTTTTCTGACCCGTGACTTGTGTGCATATAACACTTAGGGATACGTTCTTTAAGTATTTGGATTTGATCTAAATACGACTGACAATGCAGGCTCTGCGCGAAGTGGCAATTTCTTTTTTGATGAATGTTGCTTTATTAAGACAAAAGATCTACACTTGGAGTATACAGTTTTGGAAGACCTCGATATCCTAGATCTGTGAGAAGACTATATCGTTTATGATTATATCAGAAAATTTTAGAATACAATCAAGATATGGTTATTTGGATGGGTAGACAATAGAAATATTTTGTTTCAGATTGTAAAATGTATATAATTATTTTAAGTTGACATGATTGTTATCATATTGTAAAATGATAATGAATAAGTGGCATATATACCTACTCTAATTTATGGCAAAAAACCCAGATTTCGTATTGATGATAGATCATAATAATTATCACTGCAATGAGTCGGATTAGCTACTGACTGGAAGAATGATAAGATTTTTTCACCTAAAATGTTAAACGCGGTAATAACAGCATAGATAACATAGCTCTGACGACAATAGTGAGTAGATTAGCTCATTGATATTGCTCTCTATGGGGAACTCGAAATCTATAAAATCATGTGGTCCATTTTTTAAATAAGATTTTTTTTACATTGATTATTTTGTTAGACCAGTAATAAACCAGCTCCAGTTAAGTGCAGTCGTTTCATTTGACCTACGTACATATATAACAGATTTCCAATCACCATATGTTGAAGCTGTCCAGTTAGTCATTTGCTTGTTTTCACACATTAATATACACAGCATTAATGCCAAGCGATGGCAAAATTAACATCATGATAATGTACATTGTGTTTGAAATTTAGTCTATTTGTGTATTGTTTCAGTTATTATCACATATTGTGATGTTAATAAACATATTGACTTTGGATCTCTTTGTTGGAATTACCCAAGTCACGTTGTGGTACGGCTTGTTCAAAGTAAATATAAATAAATAAATAATAAATATTGTCAGACAAATTACACAGCGCCATCTAGCCTCAAAGTAAGCGAAGCTTGTGTTATGGGTACTAGACAACTGATAAACATACGTAAATACATTTTTTTTTTGCAAATACATACTTATGATACATAGAAAACACCCAAACCAAGACAAACAGACAGGTTCATGCACACAAATGTTTGTCCTGTGTGGGAATCGAACCCACGAGCGTTGGTGTCGAAGCCGCGTCATTGACCGCTATGCCACCGAGCTCGTCAAATGTAATCTTTAGCTTCTCCAATAGCTGCATTATCAATTTAATAGCAGTTTATGGATGATAACGTAGTCATACATACATGATTTCTGTCCTGTCAAAGTTTATTCCCAGTGGAGAAGCGGCTTTGGAATATCGCATCTCATTGAAATCAGCATACGACTGAAATCCTATATCGATTCATTATGACCACGTCACTGACAATGTGAGATGTATTTGTCAACAGCAAAGATTGACTGGCAGAGATTCCTTCACGGAATAAGCCCGCCTTTGCAAATACTTTATAGTTTATAGATACCTACGGCTTACTTTTATCTCAACATCATCATCAGGTCATTTTAGTCTCCACTACAGGAGCACGACCCTCTCTCGTCCGTCCCTGACAGAAGGTCGATTTGGCCTACACTCCCCACGCTGGCCAGACGGGTTGGGGAGGCCTGATCGATGTTTTATAATGTATTTCCCTTAGTCGCCTTTTACGATATCCACGGGAAGAGACGGAGTGATTCTTGTTATTGTATTGTTGTGTGCGAGTGAGTGTTACTTTTATGTATTTTATTTCAATAAAGTTTTATAAATAAACAAATATGCAGTCAGAATGTGCTCTATGTCTTTTGCCTAGTAGGTATATTTCAGTTTTGCGTTCAGCGTTGGACTGGCCTTGAATAATTTTCATCAGAAGCTTACTATTCATATGCTTTCATGAATGATTTTTTTTTTCAGTTCAACCTATGCGTTCCTCTGCCTTATCCTTTCTTCAAATATAATTATGAAAACCTTGTTTATTTATTTTTTTAATCTTGATTCTAGTCTAGAATATAGTCTTTAAAAAAGTTTCTTACAAATCGGTTTATAAATCACCGAGTAATTAAGTAACAAACATTAAAAAAAATTCAGCCGAATTGAGAACCTCTTCCATTTTTGGAGTTGTTTAAAAATGCTCGAAAAAGATCGTATAGCGATAATATATTCTATTGTACTTTCGTTTACTATTTTATGTTTTATGATTATTTTCAGTGCTCTCGACTACGACGATGAAATCATCGAAGCAGCGAGACGAGACAACATTGCAAGAAATACTAGAAATGCAAAGAATACAAACTTTGTAACCCAAGCTAGCTTTGGAGTGGGATATACTTAAAATTTTCTGGTATGCAATATAAGATATCTAAAGGAAAGAGAACGAAAACTGTTTCTACAGAGTCCGTGTTTGTAGTCCTAGCAGTGAAAGCTGCATCTTTTATCTCTCAATTGGACGTCTTTATTACGGTTTTTTTTAGATTGAAGCTTATATGGAGGATATTGCAAGACGATTTCCAGATACAGTTACTCTGGTGTACCCTACCGACTCTTACGAAGGACGTCCCATCAAATATCTAAAGATCTCCTCAAGTGACTTTGAAGATACCAGCAAACCCGTGATTGTCATTGACTCTGCAACTCATGCCAGGGAGATCGGATCACTCCTCCCACTGTTACTTATATAATACGTAAATTGACTGAAGATGTGACTGATCCTGACCTTCTGAATAATTTTGACTGGGTATTAATACCTGTGGTCAATCCTGATGGATATGAGTTCAGTTTCACGGTAAGTTATATATTACTGTACATATATAAACAAGATGGCAATAATAAGTGATCTCATTTTATTATTTCTAAACTACGATATCTAAAAACTGAATACTGGCCCGGTAAGTGCTTTATGATCTTCATCAAATGTCACTTCATGAGTGTTATAACGTCACATTAAATATATTCGTCCATAACCCTTATTCATCCCAATGATGAGATACGGGTCAGTCAAAGGAGTTTAGAGAGTACTCCACCACCCTGCTCAACTGCGGGATATCGGATGCCAGTATTTTCAAAACATATAAAGGCCACAGACTTTGTTTAACTAACTGTCATTTATTGACAATGCAGCCGGGACTCGCGACTTAACGTGAGTTAACTAGAGATGAATTAAGCCATCCATGGACAGGTTATGGTTGATGTTGGTAACTTCCGTGTTCAATTAAGCTGATACGCGCAAAGACGCCATCGAGCTTCTTAATACTAAAACTAAATGTTGAAAATGTTGAGTTTTCGGATAAATCCAGTATCAGAGTTTAGATAGAACCAGACGTGAAATGATACTGCATCAGCAGGAGCGCCAGCACTCGTATTACTTTTGTTTCATAAGCGTAACCGCTTCAGCTCCTGACATGGTAAAAAAAAGATTTCTTTTATACAATTTCACTCATAGCAATCTAATACATTTTTTTTTCTTCTAGAGTAATCGCTGGTGGCGAAAGTCACGTTCTACTGACCATATCCTTGGTAATATTTGCCCCGGAGTCGACGGCAACTGAAACTACGACTTCTTCTGGAATACTGTTGGAGTTAGTGCAGTTCCTTGCGGTGAAACTTACCCAGGCCCAAGTGCAAATTCTGAAATTGAAATTAGAGTTGTTCGAGATATCCTACACGAGCACCTCGCTAGAACTCCCTCATTCCTGTCCATGCACAGTCACGGCAGTATGATCCTTTATCCTTGGGGACACGATGGTACTCTTTCTAATAACGCTTTAGTTAAGCATGCTGTTGGTATTGCGATGGCTGATGCTATCTATGCCAACCAACTACCTCATTTCCCTCGTTATGCAGTAGGTAACTCTGCCTTAGTCATTAGATATGTCTCTTCAGGATCATCTCAGGATTACGCTCATTCTATTGGTATTCCTTTAACGTACACCTACGAACTACCAGGATTGGTTAGTGGTCTTCAGGGCTTTAACTTACCTCCTCAGTATATTGAGCAAGTTTGCAAAGACACATATGAAGGTATTGCTGCTGGAGTCAGGCGTGCTGTAGAACTATTTATACCAAGAAGTTAAGCTAACATTCAAGGAAATAAACATTTATTAAAATAAAATTACAACTACTATAAACGAGTTGTTTTACTATACTCTAATCATAAATACTCGTAATAGAACGTGAACTACCCCGTTTACAGGCAATTTGATCTACACTACTTTGCGTGCTTCCGCCACCATCCAACCACTACCACATGCGACTGCCGTGAATGCTTTGGTCCTCTGCTCCAGCTGCTGCGGTCGTCTCTGCGACTCTCCAAACTCTGAAACAGAAATTAGCGACTACCGCCGCCCCGGCTGCCGTGGTCGTTCCCTGTCGCTTCTACTCACGGCATCATCAAGCGATCTGTAGATGTTGATCGTTAATTTTTAACTAACAACCTACAAAAGCAACTTACGTTCTATTATATTCAATCTATCAGTATTATATTCGATTCACTATCACGCATTGGGTATTTAAATGCCATGAATGAATGAATGAATTTTATTTGCTTGAAATGTGGTATACAATGCTGTTAAAATTAAAATATTCAGAACAATACACACTTCTCCAGAAACTGGCGGGCAAAATATAATGTCCTTATTACTAATTTATTTCTATACAATAATCATGTCCATGTTCTACTTTGCATTCCAAATTTATACAGTCTATAAATATAATAATTAATTTATAGTCATAAGCTAATTACAATAATGTCAATTTCAATACAGAACAATAATTATAATTTTTGGTCAAAATATTCCTTTATCGAATAAAAGCATCTTTCAACGAGCCAAATGAATAAATTTCGTTTAAATGTTACAAGTTCTAGACACTTAATGCTATTCGGAAGCTTATTATATATCTTTACACACATTGGGAAGCAATGCGACTATACATGTCTGTTTTTATATTTTGTGACAAAATAAGTTTGTCCTGGTACCTTGAATTAAATGAACGTAGTTGCTCCTAATGTTTTAAATAATGTAGTATTTGTTTTGACAAATATGCATGTCATGACTCCTAAACGAAAATGCTGAATTATTTATAAAAAAAAATACATTAATAGTTCCCAGTCTTCTGTTCACATCATTGGAAATATTTCTAATAGTCATATCTACATGTATAATGTCTTGTCCGTTACAGTTATCTTGCACATGGATTACTGAAATAGTTTTATCTAAAAAGATAATAAATATTTTGGAGCTACTAAATTTAATTACACTGTGTATAAAATGAAGGTTTGGACACTAGTGTTACTGGTTGTGGTAGCTTATGCCAAGCACGAGGAGTATATTGGGTGAGTAGAAATAATTTTCTATATCCATATTTAGGAACAAACACTGTAGAGGAACTCGATGGCGTCGTTTTGTATGTCAGTCTAATTAGACTAACATACAAAACTATCAATTGATCACGCAAGTTAAGCAACGTCAGTTGTAGTCTCGGCAGGGAGTTTATTCGACAACCTTAGACGCCGATGAAAACCTGTCTATAATCACCATGACCATTTTGGCTCCAATGTCAGAGGATGAATTCCCTGCCAATAGCGACCGGAAAAGGGATGAAATCGGACTATAATTGCCTGTTTTCACGCAGAACTAAAAGTTGATCAGGCAGAAAGGATTTTGGAAAGGCGACAACTTTCCAATTGTCAACATCATTCCAGGATCGCAGAGAACCGAGGAATGCATACGGCACAAATTTGACCATTGTGAAACTCTATGCTCAATATTCCAGGTGGAAGACATACTCCGTAATCCCATCAAGCCAGGAACAGCTTCAAGCGTTTGGTAGTATTCATTATGAGTATGACCTGGACATTTTGAGTCAACCCAGCGTAGAACACGAAGGAGTAATCCTCGTCTATCCTCAGAATCAGGGCCTTTTCACCAAGTTTCTTGATGATGCAGGCATCCATTATAAAGTTCATAGAGAAGATGTGAAAGCGTAAGTATGCCAATTACAGTTCGCTGTTCCGTAGGTTTAAAGAACAAGAAATAACTCTGTTATTGAGATATCAGCTCACCGCCATCTATAGAGCTGAAGCAATCGTAATCGGTACGTGGTATACCTTGTCGAATGACAAAACGGTTTCTTACGAAAGAGAGATAGACGGACGAGCCCAGCCCAACTCGGAATATACCTCCACCTTACCGAAAACCGTAGCCAAATAACACTCAAAGGTATCTTTGAGTGTTATTCTGTTCATGTGCACGAGTGAGGTTGCCAGGCGAGAGTTAAACAGTACTATGTATTATATTTGTAAGACTCTAGTCTAGTAACTATAGTCCAAAGATGTAATCAGTAACCTCCGGCGGTAAACTAGGTCTACGAGTACATAATAGGAACAGTCCATATGAAAATCATTTTCTTTTTAAGAAGTAGGTGAATAAATTGTCTTGACTGATGATACAAGCTAAGAAATTTAATACATAATTATCTTTACTTAGGAGCGCATAATGTATTTTGAAGAACGTCTGAAGTTGTTTGCCGAGGTATTTTTACCGTTATCAATTTAAGACTACACACACACAGGCCTTCGTCAATCCTAATTGGGCAATGCGATGGCGCAATATGCTTCAAACCCATTAAATAGACAAGATTAATATCTAGATAGTTAATTGATTCAGGTGTTATTTTGCAAAAGTCAAATTTACAGGCAATTTGATCTACACTATTTTGCGTGCTTCCGCTACCAATTAGTTCGTGCAACTTACTGCCGGCCGGCACCCACCTACTACCGTTAGTAGTTGCATGCGACTGCTGTGGCTGCTTTTTCATCTCTGCTCCAGTCGTTGCAGTCGTCTCAGCGTATCTCCAACATCTGAAACAGAAGAAACGTGCGACTGTTGCCGCCCCGACTGCCATGGTCGTCGTGGCGGAAGCACGCAAAGTAGTGTAGATCAAATTGCCTGCACGATTAATGTCCTTTAGATCGTGATAATAAAAGACTTTAAAAAAATGCCAAGTATGACATTTATTTAAATACTAGCTGTTACCCGCGGCTTCGCCCGCGTGGTCCAGGGAAGCCTGCTGCCATTGATTTGTGTATATTTTTCTTTTGTTGTATTTTTTTTTACTTCGTGGGATAAAAAGTAGTACCAGTATGTACAAATTTTAATGATGATCGGCTGCATAGTTAATGCATGAAGAAATAACAAACAAACGAATTTACTTTAACACTTATAATATTTGTATGGATGGAACGCCCACACTCAAGAGAAAATAATTGTTCACCCCATAAATGTTTGCCCTCTTTATTTTACCTTCGAATAAAATATTTTAACTGGATAAAAAGTAACTATGTCACTCTCCAGACCGGAAACTATCCCCTGTTAAAACATCACGTCAGTACTTACGTTCATTTCGACGTGATAGAAGGACAAATGATTACAAAGTTTATTTTTTCCCATGGGATTAAATTGTTTTTCCGGGATAAAAGTAACTTATGTCACTCTCTAGATTATTTATAGGCTACCTAACACAAAAAGAATTTTTCAATTCGAACCAGTAGTTCCTGAGATTAGCGCGTTCAAACAAACAAACAAACAAATAAACTCTTCAGCTTTATAATATTAGTATAGATTAAAATAGTAAAGTAAAGTTGACTTTCGTTCAAAAGTTTGCATTGAGAAAGGCAATGGTTTGTTTTTCTTTTACTTCGTGAGATATTACTATTTATATAATTTTGATAATACTATTTAAGGAACGTTTGTTATTACTATTTATATCTCACGAAGTAAAAAAAATACAACAAAAGAAAAGTAGGTACAAAGTTTAATGATGATCGGCTACATAGAGCGTTAAGAAATAACAAACAAACGAATACTTACTTTAACACTTACAGTATTAGTATGGATAAAGACAAAAAAATTGTTCGCCACGTAAATGATTGCCCTCTGCGGGGATCGAATTATTTTTTCCGTGGGTATAAAATGTATTTTCCTGGATAAAAAGTAGCCTATGTTACTATCCAGACCGGAAACTATCCCCTGTTAAAAAAATCATGTCGGTACTTACGTTCCTTTCGACATGATAGAATGCCAAATGATTACAAAGTTTATTTTTTCCCATGGGATTAAGATGTTTTTGCGGGATAAAAGGTAGCCTATGTCACTTTCCAAACAGTAAACTATCCCCATTTTAAAAAGTCATGTCCGTACTCTACTACGTAACTATCCCGTTAAAAAAAATCATGTCGGTACTTAGGTTCCTTTCGACTTAAAAGAAGGGCAAATGATTACAAAGTATGTATTTTCCCGTAGAAATAAGATGGTTTTCCTGGATAAAAAGTAGCCTATGCCACTCTCCATACCGTAAACGTACGTTATTAAAAAATAAAGTTCATTTGTCCTTCTTTCACGTCAAAAGAAACCTAAGTACAGACATGAATTTTTAATAGGGTAATCTAGAGAGTGACATAAGCTACTTTTTATCCCGGAAAAACAATTTAATCCCATGGGAAAAAATAAACTTTGTAATCATTTGTGCTTCTATCACGTCGAAAGGAACGTAAGTACTGACGTGATGTTTTAACAGGGGATAGTTTCCGGTCTGGAGAGTCACATAGTTACTTTTTATCCAGGAAAAATATTTAGTTATTAGTTATTTCTTCATGCATTAACTATGCAGCCGATCATCATTAAAATTTGTACATACTGGTACTACTTTTTATCCCACGTAGTAAAAAAAATACAACAAAAGAAAAATATACACAAATCAATGGCAGCAGGCTTCCCTGGACCACTCGGGCGAAGCCGCGGGTAACAGCTAGTTTTATATATAAAATTAATCTATACTATCTAATTCTATACTAATATTATAAAGCTGAAGAGTGTGTTTGGTTGAACGCGCTAATCTCAGGAACTACACTTGAAAAAATATTTTAGTGTTAGATACTTAGCCTATATTTCAAGGAAGGCTATCTAAGCTATATAACATCACGCTACGACCAATAGGAGCGGTGCACCGGTGAAAAATAGGAAAAAAATATTCCTTTTGAGGGCTTATGTCGCGTGCGCTGCGTAAACGGTTGAAGTTACGCATAAATCATGTATGACGGAATTGTTCCTCTTTAAAAGTTGTAAAAAAAAGTCCCCGACAGTATATGTCTATCTTTTAAGATTGACACACGATGACGTTTTTTCACGGTAATCAATAGGAGAAAGTAGGTAAAAAAAAGTTATAGTGAGTTAATCTTAAAAGATAGACATATGCTGTCGCGGACTTTTTTTTAGAACTTTTAAAGAGGAACAATTCCGTCATACATGATTTTTGCGTAACTTCAACCGTTTACGCAGCGCACGCGACGTAAGCCCTCAAAAGCAATATTTTTTCCTATTTTTCACTGGTGCTCCGCTCTTATTAGTCGTAGCGTGATGCTATATTGCCAATAGCCTTCCTTGAAATATAGGCTACCTAACACAAAAAGAATTTTTCAATTCGAACCAGTAGTTCCTGAGATTAGGGCGTTCAAACAAACAAACAAACAAACAAACAAACAAACTCTTCAGCTTTATAATATTATTACTAGCTGTTACCCGCGGCTTCGCCCGCGTGGTCCAGGGAAGCCTGCTGCCATTGATCTGTGTATATTTTTCTTTTGTTGTATTTTTTCTTACTTCGTGGGATAAAAAGTAGTACCAGTATGTACAAATTTTAATGATGATCGACTGCATAGTTAATGCATGAAGAAATAACAAACAAACGAATTTACTTTAACACTTATAATATTTGTATGGATGGAACGCCCACACTCAAGAGAAAATAATTGTTCACCCCATAAATGTTTGCCCTCTTTATTTTTCCTTCGAATAAAATATTTTTCCTGGATAAAAAGTAACTATGTCACTCTCCAGACCGGAAACTATCCCCTGTTAAAACATCACGTCAGTACTTACGTTCATTTCGACGTGATAGAAGGACAAATGATTACAAAGTTTATTTTTTCCAATGGGATTAAATTGTTTTTCCGGGATAAAAAGTAGCTTATGTCACTCTCTAGATTATTTATAGGCTACCTAACACAAAAAGAATTTTTCAATTCGAACCAGTAGTTCCTGAGATTAGCGCGTTCAAACAAACAAATAAACTCTTCAGCTTTATAATATTACTATAGATTAAAATAGTAAAGTAAAGTTGACTTTCGTTCAAAAGTTTGCATTGAGAAAGGCAATGGTTTGTTTTTCTTTTACTTCGTGAGATATTACTATTTATATAATTTTGATAATACTATTTAAGGAACGTTTGTTATTACTATTTATATCTCACGAAGTAAAAAAATATAACAAAAGAAAAGTAGGTACAAAGTTTAATGATGATCGGCTACATAGAGCGTTAAGAAATAACAAACAAACGAATACTTACTTTAACACTTACAGTATTAGTATGGATAAAGACAAAAAAAAAATTGTTCGCCACGTAAATGATTGCCCTCTGCGGGGATAGAATTATTTTTTCCGTGGGTATAAAATGTTTTTTCCTGGATAAAAAGTAGCCTATGTAGTAACATAGGCTACTTTTTATCCAGGAAAAACCGACATGATTTTTTTAACAGGGGATAGTTTCCGGTCTGGATTACTATCCAGACCGGAAACTATCCCCTGTTAAAAAAATCATGTCGGTTTTCCTGTCGGTACTTACGTTCCTTTCGACATGATAGAATGCCAAATGATTACAAAGTTTATTTTTTCCCATGGGATTAAGATGTTTTTGCGGGATAAAAGGTAGCCTATGTCACTTTCCAAATAGTAAACTATCCCCATTTTAAAAAGTCATGTCCGTACTCTACTACGTAACTATCCCGTTAAAAAAAATCATGTCGGTACTTAGGTTCCTTTCGACTTAAAAGAAGGGCAAATGATTACAAAGTATGTATTTTCCCGTAGAAATAAGATGGTTTTCCTGGATAAAAAGTAGCCTATGCCACTCTCCATACCGTAAACGTACGTTATTAAAAAATAAAGTTCATTTGTCCTTCTTTCACGTCAAAAGAAACCTAAGTACAGACATGAATTTTTAATAGGGTAATCTAGAGAGTGACATAAGCTACTTTTTATCCCGGAAAAACAATTTAATCCCATGGGAAAAAATAAACTTTGTAATCATTTGTGCTTCTATCACGTCGAAAGGAACGTAAGTACTGACGTGATGTTTTAACAGGGGATAGTTTCCGGTCTGGAGAGTGACATAGTTACTTTTTATCCAGGAAAAATATTTTATTCGAAGGAAAAATAAAGAGGGCAAACATTTATGGGGTGAACAATTATTTTCTCTTGAGTGTGGGCGTTCCATCCATACAAATATTATAAGTGTTAAAGTAAATTCGTTTGTTTGTTATTTCTTCATGCATTAACTATGCAGCCGATCATCATTAAAATTTGTACATACTGGTACTACTTTTTATCCCACGAAGTAAAAAAAAATACAACAAAAGAAAAATATACACAAATCAATGGCAGCAGGCTTCCCTGGACCACTCGGGCGAAACCGCGGGTAACAGCTAGTTTTATATATAAAATTAATCTATACTATCTAATTCTATACTAATATTATAAAGCTGAAGAGTGTGTTTGGTTGAACGCGCTAATCTCAGGAACTACACTTGAAAAAATATTTTAGTGTTAGATACTTAGCCTATATTTCAAGGAAGGCTATATAGGCTATATAACATCACGCTACGACCAATAGGATCGGTGCACCGGTGAAAAATAGGAAAAAAAATATTCCTTTTGAAGGTTTACGTCGCGTGCGCTGCGTAAACGGTTGAAGTTACGCAAAAATCATGTATGACGGAATTGTTCCTCTTTAAAAGTTCTAAAAAAAAGTCCGCGACAGTATATGTCTATCTTTTAAGATTGACACACTATAACGTTTTTTCACGGTAATCAATAGAAGAAAGTAGGTAAAAAAAGGTTATAGTGAGTTAATCTTAAAAGATAGACATATGCTGTCGCGGACTTTTTTTTAGAACTTTTAAAGAGGAATAATTCCGTCATACATGATTTTTGCGTAACTTCAACCGTTTACGCAGCGCACGCGACGTAAGCCCTCAAAAGCAATATTTTTTTCCTATTTTTCACTGGTGCTCCGCTCTTATTAGTCGTAGCGTGATGCTATATAGCCTATAGCCTTCCTTGAAATATAGGCTACCTAACACAAAAAGAATTTTTCAATTCGAACCAGTAGTTCCTGAGATTAGCGCGTTCAAACAAACAAACAAACAAACAAACAAACTCTTCAGCTTTATAATATTAGTATAGATAATAGTATAGATGAATAGTATAAGACAGGGTTTCTCAAAGCTACGCTAGAAAATATATGACACAATTTACGCAATGGCGGATGCATATTTGACCCTTATAAAGTATTTCTTACTAATGCGACAGATATATACATTGCAATAATTAGATACGATAAATTAAAAAAGTTTGACAAACACCAAATTGCGATCGTTTCCAGTGCCCTTGACTACGACGATGAAATCATCGAAGCGGCCAGACGAGATAACATTGCCAGAAACGGCAAGGAGATGCCCTATGACAATTATCAGAGATATGAAGTGGTTTGTATCCATTGAAATCATAACTTTTAAAATAATGTACATGATGACATCAGAATATACCAAATAGGCTTAAATGAAATTTGAAATGCATTAAAGGCTATTTGGCTATTTGAGTAGACTTCCACATTAATGACGCTTTTGAATGAAGGATATGGCGAATGGAGACAGAAAGGAAACTAGAAAGGAAGAAGTAACTAGTAAATCGAAAGAAATTTAGCAACAGCAAGTGTTTTTTAAGTAACATTTTTAAATATTAAAGAACATTTTTTTTTTATTTACGAGGTAACTGATCTTCATTTATGTTTTATGTCTCAAAACTGCACCTGGTATTTGTAGCTGAATATATAAAAATATTTTTCAGATTGAAGCGTACATGGAAGATATTGCAAGTCGCTTCCCCGACACAGTCACTCTAGTTCACCCTGCAGACTCTTTTGAAGGCCGTCCCATCAAGTACCTTAAGATCTCTACAACTAACTTCGAAGACACCCGCAAACCTGTCATTATCATTGAGTCTGCCACCCACGCCAGGGAATGGATTACTCCGCCCACTGTTACCTATCTTATCCGTAAACTCACAGAAGATGTTACTGATACTAATCTTCTGAACAATTTCGACTGGGTTTTAGTACCAGTGGTCAATCCTGATGGTTATGAGTTCAGTTTCACGGTAAGGCATGATTTTTATAAGTTTATTTTGGCATCATTGGGGTGTAAGTGATTTATCAAGATCTTTGAACCACAGCCAACTTCACCTGCACGTGGTGCACCCTGCTGAATGACAAACGAAGCTCTGGCGAAAAGAGAGGTAGGGAGCGTAATTGTAAGCTACCCGACTGGGGAATGTACCTCCACCTCACAGAATACCGCAGCCAAATAACAATTCCCTTAAGAGTTGTTGTGTTCCTGCGAGTGAGTGAGGTCACCAGAAAGAAAGGAAGGATATGCTGCGTTGGTAGCCGGTGTGGCGGCGCGCGAGCAATATTTTATGTTGCAAGCGTTAATATGGCTACGGTACCCGCTTCACATCAGGCGGGCCGTATGCTTGTCTGCCACCAGACGTAGTATATATAAAAAAAAAAACATGTCATCCAGAAACTTAATAATAAAATATGCGTGGCGTAGTGCAGTATTTCATGCGACTATCTGTTTATACATACTACACAGATACCTCAATCTTGAAATGTTTGATGACTAAAATCTTCAATCAGCGCATCCTTCATTGAAGATTTATTGACTTATGGTGCAGAGACTTGGATTGATCTACAGACTAAAGGTCTAGATGGACCAATGACCAAAAAAGTGACTGCAAGTAGCTGCTGAGGGAAGCGGAGAATTGAATTTGGTGGAAAGCATAGGGGAAGGCCTATATTCAGCAGTGAGTACAGGCTGATGATGACGATCCGTTCATTAATAGAAAATATGTCAAGTATGGTGATACTGCAGTAGGATCTGTAACATACATTACACCGGGGGCACTACCTCCTAAGCTGAATTCAGATTTACTAGAACGTTCGATTCAGATCGATGTTTTGGTGGTGAAATTAAATTACAATTTACATTATAGATTAGTGGTAATTGTGTTAAGCTTAGCTGGCATGGACGCTTAAGCGCTACATACACATTAAGCTGAAGATGTTCGTTACTAATTTAAACAGAAGTCTGATTTTCAGAATCGTACAATTCTTAGTTTAGCCCCTAAATAATAACATTTAGGTAATAACAAAATGCAAATCGATATCACTCTAAGAAATACGAGTATACTTGTTCTTATTTGATATACTCTAACGAACACAGATATGCAGACACAAGTCTCGTTGATACTGATGATTTTTGGCATTTGACGGAACTTTGTAGACATTTTCTATAAATGCAATTACTTCAACAATCACGCGAACGTTGTTTTGTTTTCCTAGACAATGCTGGAAGATGAAATCGGTCGGTAAAAATAAATTGAATTAAGCAGAACGTTAAAAGTGGTTTTATTTATATAAAAAAAGATTCAAGTCTCTTTTTCACCATAAACATTGTCACTTACCTGCTAAAGTAAATATCGATAACATAGATACTTTTTTTAGGACAATCGCTGGTGGCGGAAGACTCGTTCTACTGATCATCCTCAAGGTGATACATGCCCAGGCGTTGACGGCAACCGCAACTATGACTTCTTCTGGAATACTGTTGGTGTTAGTGCAAACCCTTGCGGTGACACATTTCCCGGTCCTAGAGCAAATTCTGAAGTCGAGATCAGAGTAGTCAGGGATCTCTTACACGAGTATCTCGCTAGGACTGCCATGTATATATCTGTTCACAGTCATGGCAGTATGGTCCTGTATCCTTGGGGGAACGATGGCAGTCTTTCTGCAAACGCTTTTGCCATTCACACCGTTGGTATTGCTATGTCTGAGGCAATCCTCGCCAATCAGTTGCCTCATTTCCCTCGGTATAGAGTAGGGAACGTCGTTTCAGTACTTGGATATGTCGGTTCAGGTTCGTCTATGGACTATGCTCTTGCCATTGGTGTTCCTTTGTCGTTTACTTATGAATTACCGGGACTTGTAAGTGGTCTTCAGGGTTTTAATTTACCACCCGAGTATATTGAGCAAGTTTCTAAGGAGACTTATGAAGGTATTGCTGCTGGTGTCTTGCGAGCTGGTGAATTGTTTGTATCAGGAAATTATTCTACCGGTAAAAATATTAAATTAGCTTTTAACGAATAAAAAATGAAAACAATTAACAAGGCGTTTTACTTTGGTCGTCGTTGGAAAAAATAAAAGACTCACATTCCCACCACTGTGTCTCCTGTGTAGCCAGGATTAACAGCGGTGACCGCCAAAAAAGGCAATGAACAGTGAAGTCCCGGGGGTAAAACTACGGCTGCCTTGGAACTCACAACGAATTCAATCAGACGAAATTAGTAGGAGTAAGAAAATAAAAACAATCAATAGAATATTCCCATTTTATATTTTTCTGTTTCCATCATCTTATAAATATTTTAGAATTGGAAAAATTCATCTCTCCCGCGTAGGTGGAATTCGAACCCACAACCTGTTGATTATCGGTCGAGTGCTCTTTCCAAACTGAGATACCAAGAAGGTTTTGTGATGGTGGCAAACACCACCACCATCACCACCTGTATTGTATTTATGAATTTTAGGTGCCGACAATACAATATCAGTTTCCAGTCTTCTGTTCTTTTTCTCAAGAGTTTACGACTAAGATGAAGAAGTTCATAGCATTGAAAATATTGTAATAGTCATATCTACACTACATGTATCATGTCTTGGTCGATATAATTATCATTTACATTGATTAAGGAAATAGCTATCTCTAAGAAAGATAATAATGTATTTCGGTGCTACTAAAATTTCGTGGCATTGCGAATAAAATGAAGGCCTGGTCAGTGGTGTTTCTTGTTGCGGTAGCTTATGCCAAGCATGAGCAGTATATTGGGTGAGTAAGAATAATTTAACTAAATAATTTATGAGCAATCATGGTAAGACACTCACCGACCTTAATATACAGTATTGATTTAGTGTATCAGTCAGGTTAAGGACCGCTTTACTATTTAGTATAATGTCCCCTATTTTTCAGACAAGAAATAAAAAAAATGGATAGTCAACGATAGATTAATGAAAGACTTGCTTATGTACTTTGGCTTTTGGAGTCTCGTGATTTTGAGGTCAAAGTAACCATTCCCAGTTAATTTTGGGGTGTAAGGGGTTCATCAACACCTTTGAACTAAAGCCAACTTCACCAGCACGCGGTGCACCTTGCTGACTGACAAACGAAGCTCTGGCGAAAAGAGAGGTAGGGAGCGTAATTGTAAGCTAACCGACTGGGGAATGTACCTCCACCTTACAGAATACCGCAGCCAAATAACAATTCCCTTGAGGGTTGTTGTGTTCCTGCGAGTGAGTGAGGTCACCAGAAAGGAAGGAGATGCTGCGTTGGCAGCGGGGGTGGCGGCGCGCGAGCGATATTTTATGTTGCGAGCGTTAATATGGCTACGGCAACCGCTTCACATCAGGCGGGCCGTATGCTTGTCCGCCACCCAAAGTAGTATAAAAAAAAAAAAAATCAAAATTTACTGAAGTCATTATGATAATGATGTTTTTAGTCGAATTGACATAATCAAAACCATTGTCGTGTAAGTTCAACACTCAAAAACAATTCAACTTTAGAATAAGTAGGAATAGAAGTAAAAATCTGACTCTTGACTGTGAAAAAAAGTCTCTGAGTTTTGACTGTGAACAAAAAATCTCTTCTCATTAGAACTAAGCACTATATTTTGTCCAGGTGGAAGACATACTCCGTAATCCCAGCAACCTATGAACAGCTTCAAGCGATAGGTCGTATTCATTATGAGTATGATCTGGACATTCTGAGTAAACCCAGCGTTGAACACGAAGGAGTCATCCTCGTTAATCCTCAGAATCAGGGTCTTTTCACCAAGTTCCTTGACGATGCAGGCATCCCTTATCAAATCCACAGAGAAGATGTGAAAGCGTAAGTATTCTACCAATTTAAAAATGCCGTACAATTTCAATGCAGTATTATTCCTTTCTATGTTAAACAAACATGGCTCATTTTCATTGCCCATTTTCGATGGTGGTACAAAGCATGGGGGAATTTTCAGTAAGTGGAATAATAGCCAGTGAAAACGTGATTCATATCTTGAATGACATAAAGCACACAGGTGTTCCCAGCAAGCTTGAAATTGCTCCGCAAAGTTCAATCTCCCGCACTTCATATGCGGGTACCATCAACTAATGAAAATGGTTTCCGTATGCGGGTTTATGGCATGCGTAAATAGAAAATATCCCGCATGCTAGCATTACCGACCAATGAAAATAATACGACATGCCTGATTAAGACCATCAGTGTAGATGCACTTATTAAGCAAGAAAACTTGATTAATAATTTCTTGGGTGAATCAACTTCACTTACGGCACAAAGGTATCGCACTCTGCCGGTTAGCAAACGAGGCTCTGGTGAGAGTAAGGTATATCAAGACAAGAGACAAAAGAGAGTAAGGTATAACAAGTCTTCTATATGCCTTACCTTGAATATAATTAAGGTCTAATTTATTAATGTCGCATATGTCACGAACCGCATATGTTACGACGCATATGGAAGCGCGCGTGTGATGTCCCTGGTGTTGTAGGCGTCCATAGGCTGCCGTAACTACTTGCCATCAGGCAAGCCGTATGCTTACTTGCCACCTTAGGGGTATATAAAATACAATAATTCAATACACAATTTTTTAATCGTTTTCAGTGCCCTTGACTACGATGACGAAATAATGGAAGCGGCGAGACGAGACAACATTGCAAGAAACGGCAAGGAGATGCCCTATGACAACTATCAGAGATATGAAGTGGTTTGTAACATTATTATTATCATCACATTTAACTTGCCTGTTATTAGATATAGCTTGAAATGATTTGAATGATTGATAGAATGGAATGTGTGGGTTAGTAATGTGACGTAAGTAGATTATCGATTGAGTGCGAATAATGTACGCACTTTTAAAATATTTATTGGGTGAAGTGCAACTAGCATAATTAGTTATTGAAACATATCTTCTATTTTGTGTGTAAATGTTTATGTAGTTTCTTTTATTGATTTTTGTGCATTTTATAGTTACCACGAACTGTGAAATTGTGGAATCAACTTCCCTTAGCGGTATTTCTGAACAATTATGACATGAGAGTCATCAAGAACTGCGTCTATATTTCCCTTAAAAGGCTGGCAACGCAACTGGGTGATTTAAAACCCAAACTGAATCTGATGTTTGTGTCTGAACTATAAAATTATTTTTCAGATTGAAGCGTATATGGAAGATATTGCAAGTCGCTTCCCCGATACAGTCACTTTAGTGCACCCTGATGATTCTTTCGAAGGCCGTCCCATCAAGTACCTAAAGATCTCTACAACTAACTTCGAAGACACCAGCAAACCTGTCATTATCATTGAGTCTGCCACCCACGCCAGGGAATGGATCACTCCACCCACCGTTACCTATCTTATCCGGAAACTCACAGAAGATGTCACTGATACTAATCTTCTGAACAATTTCGATTGGGTTTTAATACCGGTGGTCAATCCTGACGGGTATGAATTCACTTTCACGGTAAGTTATAATAGAAATTTATTGGTATATTAAAAAAAAAATGCATCTTCCCATCGAGACCCTTGTTAAGTGGATGCGTAACGGCAACATGCAGTATTTCTTGAGAATTCCCGTTCATTAGGAAACAATATGTGAAGTGTGGACTCTGCATAAGGATTCGCAGGATATGTCACACCGCGTCTTCACAGATAAAAGCTTATTTATAAGAAATTTCTAAACCATTCGGAATAAAACTCAATATCACAGTAAGAAATATGATTACTTTTGTAGCGAGCAGTCTTTAGGGTACCATAAGAGTTACAATAATATACGCAGAGAATATCATTTTATAATACATCTTCCTCATTTATATACTTCTTACTTACCTGCTGAAGTAAGTATCGTTGACTTAGATGCTTTTTTTAGGACAATCGCTGGTGGCGGAAGACCCGTTCTACAGATCATCCTCAAGCTGATACATGCCCAGGCGTCGACGGCAACCGGAACTATGACTTCTTCTGGAATACTGATGGAGTTAGTGCAAACCCTTGCTCTGACCTATTCCCCGGCCCCAGCGCAAATTCTGAAGTGGAGATCAGAGTAGTCCGTGATATCCTACATGAGCATCTCGCCAGAGCTGCCATGTATATCACTATACACAGTCATGGCAGTATGGTCCTGTATCCTTGGGCGACCGATGGCAGTCTTTCTGATAACGCTTTTACTATTCATACTGTTGGTATTACCATGTCTGAAGCAATTCTTGCCAATCAGCTGCCTCATTTCCCCCGTTATAGAGTAGGTAACGTAGTTTCAGTACTTGGATACCCCGCTTCAGGATCATCTATGGACTATGCTCATAATCTTGGCATTCCTTTGGCGTTTGCTTACGAATTACCGGGACTTGTAGGTGGTCTTCAAGGTTTCAATTTACCTCCAGAGTATATTGAACAAGTTTCTAAAGAGACTTATGAAGGTCTTGCTGCTGGAGTCAGGCGAGCTGGAGAATTGTTTGTACAAGGAGATAATTCTGATGGTAAAAAGTATTAATGACTACTTATTATACTAATAAAAATTAAATCAATACACGATGTGTTTAATTTTTATCCTTTGAAAGATAAAACTATTGTTGACAAGACGAAAGACGTTGCACAAGACACTAGTTCAAGCCCTGTAAAATTTTTGACGACCTACATTGAATGTAATCCGCGAGTCAACGTGTTCCCATGCTGAGCTAGAAAGCATCCATACAAAAGCTCTCATTTGAATTTTAGCTTTTATTGCCGATTCTCACTTTGAATTATCGAATAATTAAGTTTTTTGAGTAGATTCGACCCACATGGGAAATCGAAAATTTCTTTACTAAATTTGGCAAAATTTTACACAGTAATGTTTGGTTTGGGTAATTATCAAAAACGTCTCACGTAATTAATGGAATTCATGGAATGGACGTATGAAATGTTGGGTAACTGACGTAAAAATACTTAATTGTCTTAATGGTTGAGAATTTTAGTTTTTATGTTTTTGTTTTACCAACTATAATTTATCATTCGCTGTGGATCTAGTTCCTTATATGTAAATGTATGTTCTTGGTCTATGATATGCAAAAATTTATCTAATATGGTAGCATACGTGTATCCAGAATTCCTCGTTCACGAAGGTCGACATGGTGGGTTGGTACTGTCACCACAAAAGAACTGAGATTTGCCTTGTAGCGGTCACGCTACATGTACGACTTTCAGTGTGAAGGTGATCTTCCTTCGAATATAGTCTACGACTTCCTTGACCTTCGTAGAATGCGTCCTGATAGAGCTGCGTCGATAGTGTATCACGATCTAGCAGCTATTCCCACGATCCCCTTAGACCTTGAACCGATGCTACTGACATCGATCCTAATGATTAACACCCGAAAACTGACAGAGAAAGTACCACAATTAAATACCGTTGTGGATGATTGTTAGAGGTCAGGGTAGGGGCTTGAGATGAAAAGACCATGGAAGTGGCCAATCTACAATAAGTTTAAATATTTTCTTGCTAATGAGGAAGCCAGGGCATATAGATCGACGAATGGAACAGCATTGCCTTACTCTTAGCGACAGGACCCTAAAAAGATATCTTTTAGGATGTTTATATACTTTGGGCACAATAGACTGTGCTCTTTTATTATCAAGTTGAAAGGCTGGTTATTTCGCTGACAGCAGTTTAATAGAATTTAATTTCGCCGTAAATGTTTTATCATATTTTGCGAAAGACGACGTGGACGTGGAAGGAAGGTGACGGAGAATTCCTCCCTGAGCATCATTGCTCAGGCCGCCCAAAGTAATTTTGGGACGGGCGCTACGTCGCTCTGCTCTGCCGGGAGCAAACGCAAGAAGACTGTGGTGGCACCTTCACTTGAGCTCTGCGTTGCGCTTTGTAAAGTTAGGGAACTTAATTCTAACATAAGTGAGAACTTTTTTTTACTGCTACATTTAAAAAAAAAATTTTTCAGTATTTTAAAATTTTATGTGAAACAAAAGTCTATAAAACAATTTGTCTTTGAAACAACTTACAACCGATTGATATGCCTTTCAATCGGTCTCTTGCAACTTTGCACTGAACTCAAAGTAAATTTTATCAGTTGCATTATTCGCATTCAGTTTAGTGCATCGTCTTCATCGTCGCAAATTTAATAGTTTCAATACTTGCCTTCAGTTCTTAACTTCGAGTTGAAATGATTTCAAAATCTCTTATCTTGTCTTCGCTAATTATAAATTATCTTTTTGCGGCAAATAAGGAAAAAGCTTAATCTTTAAAAAAGATATAAAAATATGGAGTGGCTTCGTGTTTCGGCATTGTGTACATAATGAAGGTCTGGATACTGGTGTTTCTTGTTGGAGTGGCTTATGCCAAGCACGAGGAGTATATCGGGTGAGTAGTCATTTTTTCAATAGACTCACTAGCCCATTGGGCTCTTCAATCAGGTGTATTTTTTTAAAAATTTTGGGGTGGGGTGTAAACTAACCACGATATTTAGAGCCAAAGCCATGCACGTGGTGCATCCTGCCGACTAGCAAAAAGGGCTCTGGCAAAAGAAAGGTAAGGCAAAGCGCATTTGCAGCGTACGTACAAATGCGTGCAAATGCGCTTTGCCTTACCTTTCTTCCTCCACCTCACAGAATATCGCAGCCAAAAAACAATTCCTTCGAGGGTTGTTGTGTTCTTGCGAGAGTGAGTGAGTTGCGTCGTTGGCAGACGCGGGTTCGAGCGCGAGCCATGTCGCGAGCGTTAATATGGCTGCGGTAACCGTTTCACATCAGGCGGGCCGTATACTTGTCTGCCACCTGACGTAAAAATAATATAAGCAATACTCTGGTCAATGAAGCAAGTTTTGTTGCATTTAAATGACTTGTTAGTACGTGGAACAATTCCATTTTCTATGGATTCGAATTAACCATTTTTAGTAAGTCCACTACTAGAAACATTGTTTTGCAAAACTACGCACTGATGGTAAAAAATTTGTGTAATCAAAATTACATGTACAATTCCACTTCAGTCTTTAACCCATTGAGAAATAAAAGTTGAAATAAGACTGTGATTGCAAAAGAATATGTTTTTGACTGTACAATTTCTTTTTATTCTCCAGATGGAAGACATACTCTGTAATTCCATCCAGTCAGGAACAGCTCCAAGCATTAGGTCGTATTCATTTCGAGTATGACTTGGACATTCTGAGTAAACCCAGCGTAGACCATGAAGGTGTCATCCTCGTCGATCCTCAGAATCAGGCCCGTTTCACCAAGTTTTTGGATAATGAAGGCATACCTTATAAAGTCCACAGAGAGGATGTGAAGGCGTGAGTATATAACTAATTCATTTGTCATTAAATTTTAGTAGAAATAGAATACAGCATGATTTGTCACTCAAATTCACGCATGTTATTAAGTTCGTACTTCATTTTCAAGCAAGCCATTTTCATAAAGTTGCATTTGAGTTTTGGACCGCACGTTGAGTAGTCAATTCTGGATAAAGTTATTAGCTGACCTTGGGCTGAAGCTGAAGCTGAAGCCGATTACCATCGGATTTTTTGAGTGCGAATATCCAATTTCTGTTTAGATTTATGGTACCTGTATTTAGCTTAGCTTGTTGAAACCCTGGAACTCCACAGACTAAACTAAAGATGTTTGACAATAACTTAAACGTAATACTTAATGTAGAATCAAAATGTTCTATGGTAATCGGCTTCATCTTCGGCGGTAGGGCCCCGTGTTCACTCTACACCAGGGTTGAGCGACTTAAAAAAACTTCGACAAATTTCGTTACTGAAATAACACTGAAATTTGATATATTATGTGCCTCAGTTAACAGAAGACATTAACCTAGTAGTATTTGTTCCAAATTAATTCTGGGATGGTTTTGGACAAAGATTAGAAGTCATAATATGTCTAAACTATGCGGAATTTCGATAAATATTCAAATTAGCATCGAGGTCTTAATAAACTTCATAGTCTATTTGCGAAATTCTTGGTTAAGAAAATGATGTTTTCAGCAATTCTATGCAATCTTCCAAAATATTCAGAAACCGATCCAGAAATTCATTTCTTTTATTAACCGACTCCAAGGAGGAGATTCTCAATTCGGCTGTATTTTTTTTCTAATGTTTGTTACTATATTACTCCGTGATTTATAAAGCGATTTGAAAAAATATTTTTTTATATGAAAGAGTATACTTCCAGATTGGTCCCATATTTTTTTCATCATCGTCATCGTAAGCCTGTATCTACGCACTGTTGGGTTTGTTCATTACTCCGTCATTTATACACCGATTTGAAAAAAAACTTTTCTTATTTGAAAAAGTATACTTCCAGATTGGTCCCATATCTTTTTCATCATCATCATCATCAGCCTGTATCTACATCCATAACTGTAGAGTAATGTTTGGAGTCGGATTTTTTTTGTTAAAATTATTTCTAACAATTTCAATTTGACAATTCATACACATAAAAAATTCATTATGTATCACTAACTACAAGATTGCGTTAAAACGATAATTACTATCATAAAACAATGATACATCACTGCGATTATCATAGCGATGAGTCGGATTACCAGTTGACAGGGAAAGAGATTAGCATATATGTTTACTTAAAATGTCATCACACGTTACAAAAGTACCTAATACCTATCTCTGATGAATTACAATGCTGATTACTATTCAATAAATTTTGATCGACAAAATGTGGGATTTACTTGTCAGTATTTTCATTTATTTTACGTTCCTTTTACATTAACATGTTTATAACTCCTACGATTCAAGGTCTTTCAACTTCGACGTGAATACGTCCTCAAAATTGCAACTATAGGGAGGCAATAAAAAAAAACCGGCCAAGTGCGAGTCGGACTCGCGCACGAAGGGTTCCGTACTCTTATCTATAAAAACGGCAAAAAATAACACGTTTGTTGTATGGGAGCCCCCTTAAATATTTGTTTTATTTTTATTTAAATATTTATTTTACAAGTGAATATATTACTAAATATTATGTGAGTATTTTAAGCGTCTACTATTACCGTTATCAATTGCGAGCAAAAACGAGCAAAAAAATCACGTTTGTTGTATGGGAGCCCCATTAAATATTTATTTTATTCTGTTTTTTAGTATTTGTTGTTATAGCGGCAACAGAAATACATCATCTGTGAAAATTTCAACTGTCTAATTATCACGGTTCATGAGATACAGCCTGGTGACAGACGGACGGACGGACAGCTGAGCCTTAGTAATAGGGTTCCTTTTTACCATTTGGGTACGGAACCCTAAAAACTAGTGATAACAAAATTGTAGCATACAGTTTGGTATTGCAGCTACATATCTAGTACCTTCATCCAAAATTCATTCACACCACTGGATAGATGAATGATCAAAGAATTTATTACGCTAAGTAAGGACTATGGAATATCGCGTGCGCGGGAGGGGGAAGCGATGCCATTTTGAGATAATTTTAGTGCATACGAGTATAACTTATTCACGTACAACACACAGCCGTGTCTATGACACAGCTACACCCCATTTTTTTGAGGTGTTTCGACTAGATGCTTCTTCTTCTTCTTCTAGATGCCAATTTTGAGCTATAACTATATCTTGTTTCCAGTGCTCTTGACTATGATGATGAAGTCATCGAAGCAGCAAGGCGAGACAACATTGCCAGAAATGGCAGGGAGATGCCATACGACAACTATCAACGATACGCAGTGGTTAGTATCACCCGTATTAATTTTATGAACTTTATACTGAAAGAAAAGAAGAAAATAAATAAATAAATATTCCTGGACAAATTACACACGGCCATCCAGTCCCAAACTAAGCAAAGCTTGTCTATGGGTACTAGATAACTGATATAATACTTAAATACATTTTTTTTTGTAAATTCATACATATAATACATAGAAAATACCCAGACCAAGACAAACAGACATGCACACAAATATTTGTATTGTGCGGGAATCGAACCCGCAACGTCGGAGTCAAAGTGGCCATTGCTAACCATTCGACCACCGGGCTCGTCAATAAAAAGAATTGTTTAGTATGATAAACAGAGTCATAACATATATTCGTATATTCGTATAACATATATTCGTATAAGATATAAAGGTGTTCTTTCGGTTAGTACTGAGTGAATACCACATACCAGAGACAATTAAAAATAAAGCATGCGTTTCGCATAAAAGGCATTGAAGAAAAAGACAAGCATTAGATAAACTCTATGGTTCGATGATCGATGATGGTTCGATTGCGTCGTTTCGCGTGTCAGTGTAATCGAACACGCAAGTTAAGCAACGTTGACCGTAGCCATGGATGGGTTTATTGATCTCGAGCTCCTTCCTTCTTCGGAGGGCACATTAAGCCGTCTATCCCGGCCGTTGTCATTAGATGACAGTCCTCAAGCCAAGTCAGCGGCCTTTAGGCGGCTTGAAAACACTGGCCTCCGCTAACACTTAATACTTATTATTTACTTACAGATGTTGCATCTCTTTGGGTTCTATATAAATTATACAATGGGGAGTGCTCGGATGAGCTATTTGATTTGATACCTGCTGCTGAGTTCCACTATCGTACAACTCGCCATAAATTAAAATTCCATCCTCATCATCTCGATATTTGGCGATCTACTACAGTACGCTTTCTAAGACATTTTCTACAACGAACTGTGTAGTTATGGAATCAACTTCCTCCAGCGGTATTCCCAAATAAATATGACATGGGGGCCTTCAAGAACAGAGTCAATATTTCCCTTAAAAGGCTGGCAACGGATCGGTGACCCTTTGGTGTAGCTGATTTCTATGGGCGGTGGTGATTGCTTTCCATCAGGTGACCCACATGCTCGTTTGCCCCCCTCTCATATAAAAAATAAAAAAAAACACGCAGTTGAGCAGCATGGTGGAGTACGCTCTAAATCCCGTTCAGGGGAGATCCGTGTCCCAGCAGTGGGATGAGTAAGGGTTGATGAGTAGATAAACTTAGGCTAATGGTGATATTAATGATGGATGCACAGGAGAACAAGAATGTAAATTTATTGGTGACGTTCCCGGTAAAGGGGTGTAAGTGGTTCCTCAACATCTATGAACCAAAGCCAACTTCACCTGCACGTGGTGCACCCTGCTGACTGACAAATGAAGCTCTGGCGAAAAGAGAGGTAGGGAGCGTAATTGTAAGCTACCCGACTGGGGAATGTACCTCCACCTCACAGAATACCGCAGCCAAATAACAATTCCCTTGAGGGTTGTTGTGGTCCTGCGAGTGAGGGAGGTCACCAGAAATGAAGATGCTGCGTTGGCAGCGGGGGTGGCGGCGCGCGAGCGATATTTTATGTTCCGAGCGTTAATATGGCTATGGGTAACCGCTTCACATCAGGCGGGCCGTATGCTTGTCTGCCACCCGACGTAGTATAAAAAAAAAAGAAAAAAAAAGGTGATGATGAATTGACAGCGCGGCAGCCTGACTTTATACTATCCAGTCGGAATAGTGATGATTATAGATTGTTATAATTAAAAATTAATTTTCATGGTCAAAATTGAACTTTTAATACGTTTATTTTCAGATCGAAGCATACATGGAAGATATTGCAAGGCGCTTCCCCAATACAGTCACTTTAGTGTACCCTGCTAACTCGTTCGGTGGTCGTCCCATCAAGTACCTGAAGATCTCTACAACTAACTTCCAAGATACTAGAAAACCTGTCATTGTCATTGATTCTGCTACTCATGCCAGGGAATGGATTACTCCTCCCACTGTCACGTACATAATCCGTAAACTGACTGAAGATGTTACTGACCCTGAGCTTCTGAATAACTTTGACTGGGTTTTGATACCCGTGGTCAATCCTGATGGTTATGAATTCAGTTTCACGGTAAGTCATAGAAAAGTATTATCTGATTAGAAATATTTTAGATTCCGAAATTGTAACTTCCTTATACTTTAATCAAGTAATGCTTTAGTTGCCATTTTGCTGTCTCTCACATTGCTAGAGGGGAAGTTATTCCAAAAGCTTCTTATTAAATTTATTTATATATAAATATTAAATTTAAAAACTAATTTAATCAGAAGAAATTAGCAGGAGGCTAATTTCTTGACGAGCTCGGTGGCGTAGCGGTCAATGACGCGGCTTCGACACCAGCGCTCGTGGGTTCGATTCCCACACGGGACAAACATTTGTGTGCATGAACATGTCTGTTTGTCTTGGTCTGGGTGTTTTCTATGTATCATAAGTATGTATTTGCAAAAAAAATGTATTTACGTATGTTTTTTTTTTTTTTTTTTTTTTTTTTTTTTTTTTTTTTGTATTTGCTATATTTATTTATTTATTTAAACTTTATTGACCATAAAATAAGGGTACAAAAGGCGGACTTAATGCTAAGAGCATTCTCTACCAGTCAACCTTTGGGAAAATCAGATAAAACTCGAATGCGGTACACAAAATAACAGTAATGAACATACACAGAATTAATACAGATGAAAAGTAAAATTATATATGATACATAGACATAATATGCTAATTATACACATATACAAAATCATACACATATACATAGTTATATACATATACATAGTTATACACATATACATAGTTATACACATATACATAGCTATACACATATACATAGTCATACACATATACACAACCATACACATATACATAATCATATACGAAAATAAATATAACAGTAAATAGGAAAATGATGATTATTGCTTGGATAAATTCTCAAATAAAAAAGCTTGAACATTTTTTTTGAAAGTAAATTTACTAGAAGATTCTCTGATGGAATCAGGTAACGTGTTCCAGAGACGTGATGCTTGCAATGTAAAAGAGTCTGACATGAATCCAGACCGAAAAAGTGGAGTATAGAGTACCAGAGAGTTATTAGACCGGAGTTCGCGATCATGGGTGTCACGGAGATACTGAAATTTACATTTCAAGTAATCGGGAGAAAGAGGGTTAAAAAGAATAGAGAAAAGGGTGCAAAGTAATCTCTGTTGTCTACGCTGGCGGATAGGAAGCCATCTAAGTTGAGACCGATACTGTGATATATGATCAAATTTGCGGAGACAAAATATGAAGCGGATAGCATTATTGATAAGTCGGTCTAACTTATTGAGAAGTTCTTCATTCAAATCAGGATAACAGACATCAGCATAATCAATGAGCGGAAAAATAAGAGATGTGACCAGTGTGACCTTAGTATGGATAGGTAGAAAGTTCCTGAACCGATTAAGAAATCGTAACGTAGAAGTAACTGCACGGCTAACTTCAGCAATTTGTGTTATCCAGCTCAACGTAGAGTCAATGTGGAGACCAAGGTTTTTGACACTAAGACTTAACGGAATGGCAGAATTATCAAACAAGATAGGCGATAAATTACCGGAATCAAGGTTAGCGACCTGCTTAGAACTACCCACTAAGATAGCCTGACATTTTACAGGATTTACAGGTATTCCAAAATCTTTAGACCAAGAGCTAATGATATTCAAATCAGTATTCAGCTGTGCAATTGCGGTATTTACTTGCTCTACAGGTGTTTGAACGTATATTTGTAAATCATCAGCGTATAAATGGTAAGAGCAACTTAGCGAGAAAGACAATAAATTTATAAATATAGAAAATAATAAGGGGGACAATATTCCACCCTGGGGAACGCCAGCAGTGAGATCATTCCAGTCAGATAAGTCACGACCGATACGCACAGCCTGCTGACGACCACGAAGATAAGATGTAAACCAACTCAGAGCCACGGATGAGAAATTCAGCGACTCGAGGATAGCAAGAAGAATGTCGTGATCTACCATGTTGAAAGCGTTGGAAAAATCAATAAGCACAATAATGGTGACCAACCTGTTCTCCATGCCTATTCTGATATCCTCGGTGACTTTAAGAAGTGCAGTAGTTGTACTGTGTCCAGACCGAAAGCCAGACTGAAATGGAGTGAGAAGAGAGTAAGAGTGAACAAAAGAAGATAATTGCCTATGTGCAGCAGCCTCTAAGATTTTTGAAAGGAAAGGTAATATAGAAATAGGTCTGAAATTATTCAATTGAAGAGGAGTAGGAATTTTAGGAAGAGGAAAAACGTAAGCTTTGCCCCAAAGAGTTGGAAAGCTACCTGTCAAGAAAGAAAAGTTTATGATGTGAGCAATGACAGGAAGAAGTTGATCTATAATACATATAACCATTTGTCTACTCACATCATCACAACCGACTGCTTTAGATTTTATAGACAGGATAATCTTGCGTATCTCATCCATGGACACTGGGGAAAATAAGAAAGGACTGCTATTGTGAGATTGAGCCTTGGAAGAGATTTGTGAGATGGTTTTAGATTTGATCCACGGGTCGATGGATGGAGTTGAAGAGAAATGATTGTTAAAGTCATTTAGAGAAAAGGAGGAACTAAGAGGTTGAGTGGGGCACTTGCCCACACCAAGAGAATGGAGAAACTTCCATATATTGGCTGACGACGAATTCGCAATATTATTATGAAAATGTTGTCGCTTAGCTGCTCTTACCACTTGGTTACAGCGGTTTCGCGCTATCTTGTAGAGATTCCAGTTAGCATCCGTTCTATCCCGTTTGAAAGAACGAAAGGCTCTATCGCGTCGCGTCATGGCCATCCGAACATCCCTACCGATCCAAGGAGCAGGTGGCCGCTTTACTGTTATAGCTTTTAAGGGTGCGTGAGCATCGAACAGTTCGAGCAATAACTGATTAAAGTGAGAGACTTTCTCATCAACTGTTGACGCTGCAAATACTGAAGAAAAGTCTATGTCGGCAGCATCGTTCTTTAATTTAGTTTGGTCAACACGTGCAAAATTACGCATCCAAATTGTCGTAGGTTTAGCCTTGGGAGGCCTCAACTTATATTGTAGAAAAATAAGGTCATGTTTCGAGAAGCCTGGGGCAAGTAATTGACCATAGTTTGTAACATGATCCGGAGAAGTTATTATTAAGTCAAGCCACGTGTCGCAGGAAGAGGAATTATGATGCGTCGGCTCCAAAGGCAAAATAGACAAATTGACTGACTTGACTATATTCTGAAGTCTTAGAGAACGAGTAGTATTACTCAAGAGATCAGTGTTGAAGTCGCCCATGATTATGAGATGCCTGTAATCAGCGCAGAGCGGTTCCAAAATAGACTCAAGTTGGGAGAAGTAATCAATAGTTGGTGGACAATAGATGACTCCAAGAACGGCTTTTGAGCCCTGAATTGAGATTTCGATGAAGAGATACTCAGCAGATCCAGTATATGAAGAAGAAGAGGAACATAAATGCACGTAGGGTATATCACCACGCAAGTAGATGGCTACACCACCGCCACTTTTGCCAATACGATCGTTACGTATCAAAACATACCCAGGAAGTGTATAAGATAAGGAGGAAAGACATGGCTTGAGCCAGCTTTCCGAAATGAGAATAGAGTGAAAAGTAGTGGACGAGAAAGTATCAAGGAGATCAGAATAGTGTGAGGGTATGCTTTGCGCGTTCAGATGACAGACATTAAAAGAGTGGGGTGCACCAACAACTGCATCATTTAATAGAGTGCCTAGGGTCTCCGGTACAGCTAATGTGTCATTACTAGTGTTTGAGGAAACACTGAGATCCAAGGCGGAATGAAAAGAATCATCATTATCTGACATAAAAATAAAATAAATACAAAATATATATATACAAAAATATAGATATACAATATATAATATTTATAACAAAAAAAAAATACAAATTATAATACCTGCATGTCCTGCCGGTTGACAAAGAAAAGAAATATAAAACAAAGAAAACGTATACTACAAAAACAGGCAGCCAGGGCAGTAAAAAAAACAAAACAAAAGTTAAGACAATGTTCAGAGTGGTTGCCAAAAAATAAATAAAGAAAAAGGTGTTGACATTGCAATGAGTGACTTGAATTGAATGTTGAATGAAATATCGAGATTCGAAAGAAACAAAAACAAAAGTAAATCTAAATAAATATGAGGTAGAAAGTAAAAATTAAATATTTTCGCTATTATGTTAATAAAAAGTGTTTTCCATAATATTAAGGGTTCAACATAAAAGAGTATATCTAAAAAACTACTTATTTCTTTACCCTGGTTGCCCGTAGTGGCTTATTTCGAGACTCTTGAGTTGCCGATGATGATGCCGCTGATGACGCCGCTGATGACGCCGCTGAAGACACCGCTGAAGACACCGTACTTGGCACAATCGGCTGGGGCTCATCCTCCGTATCAGCAAGCGCAGACAAGTCACTCTCCGTGTACAGGCGAAATCTTGTCCCATCCTTTAGCTTGACAATAACGTTGCCCTCCATCGTCCAGCAACGCCGCATACCAAATCTCTTACGAGCCTGTCGAAACACAGACTGCCTCTGGCGAGTGAGGAATTCGGAAATGGTGTGAGGTGATCCTTTAAAGGCCGTCTTCTTGCCCCACACAGTGGATCTAAGCTGCATGTCGGCAAAGCGCACCAACACTGGTCTGCACTTACCCTCTGAGGGGGCACCCAAGCGATGACACACAGTTAGGTTCTCTGAAGTAATATCCAGCCCCAGTTTGCTACGGTACAGACCACATGTAAATTCAGAGAGATCGTCGTTATCATCTTCCGGGATGCCACCAACCAGCAGGTATTTCCTCCTGTGCCTCGTTTCCAATGCATCGAACGATTTGGATAATGCAGATATTTGCTGTCGCAGTAAAGACAAGATTGAGCACACTTGGGACTTAAATTCACAAAATTCTTCATGAACTCTGCTCACCGTGATGTTTGTCGATGGTATGGCAGCACCCAGCCTGGATTCGAATTCTGCAATCTTTTGCAGTAGTGAAGCCTCCACAGCAATGTTTATCAGTTGTCTAATACCCATAACACAAGCTTCGCTTACTTTGGGGCTAGATGGCGCTGTGTAATTTGTGTGACAATATTTATTTATTATTTACTAGCGACCCGCCCCGGCTTCGCACGGGTGCAATGCTGATACTAAATGTACTACAGAAGGTCTTTGCGCTTTGTCCTATCCAGTCCTTCCCCAGTTATAGGCACACGCCGCCGGCTCCGCGGCCGGTACCGCCACAGCCGTTATGTCCCTGCATTTTAAATGTGTAATATCTTCTAAACTATTCATTTAAATTACATGCTGTGAAGGGCCATATTGATCTATATTAAATGCGCAATGTATTTAAGGTACTTAATTGGATAAGGATTAATTCTGTATTGCTTAAAATTGCTTCGTAAATAAGGCATTATTTCTTGTAAAAAGCAAAGGATAAAATAACGGTTATTGTGTGTTACCACTAAGAGATAGACATATACCATCGCGAACTTTTTTGTAGACCATTTTAAGGTGAACAATACTGTACTACATTATTTTGATCTATCTCGTTGGGTTCAGCCAGCGTTTGCAATGAAAGAGCAAAAAAATGTGTTTATTTACGACATCACATTAGAAACCTCTAAATTATCAGTGTTTTTCTACTATGTTATGCATATATTATACATATAAACTTTCCAGTTGAATCACTCTATCTATTAAAAAAAACCGCATCATAATCCGTTGCGTAGTTTCAAAGATTTAAGCATACAAAGGGACATAGGGACAGAGAAAGCGACTTTGTTTTATACTATGTAGTGATTCTGATTAAATTAGTTGTGAGTTTCAAGGCAGCCGTAGTTTTACCCCCGGGACTGCAATATACTTCACAGTATTCATACATTACATTAAAATTGAAAATTATTCATTCATTGTCATTTATAAACTGCGAAACACTATAATAGCATTTGTCTACAAGAGTTTTCTTTCATTTTTGCTTACATGTACTGAAACTGAAAGTTCTTTCAAAGACTTTGGTAACTTGTTATAAATTTTAGATCCCACGCAGAGCATATTCATTTAATGTTAGATTTTGGTGCACATAATCTATTGTCATTCATACACATGCCATCATTAATATCAGAGAGTCGTGGACACTGGTTCTGATTTGTTTTTACAAAAACGCTTACCTCATAATTTTTTGATGAAAGGTCAACAAAACAGTCGATATTCATATAAAATTTTACGCTCTTCAGAAACTGAATGTTATAAAAATGACAAGTTGCCGTTCACGTATTCGTCCACGTTTTAATTTCCACAACAAATTTCCCTAGGGAATAATATATTTTCCCGCGGAAAAAGTAGCTTGTGCTATTTCAGATTATAAATCTATCTCTATGCCAAATTTAATCCAGATTCGCACAGTGGTTATGGCGTGATTGGGTATTCATCCAAACTTTCGCGTTTTCAATAGTAGTAAGAAGTAAGATGATGGACGTACAGGGAAAATGGTTGAGAAATGAACGTAATAATGATATTTGATGATGCAAATACCAGTAAATCAGGAAAACAGTAGTGTCATCTTATTCGCGCAAGTTATGGAGGAAAAGAAAGGAGAAAAAATCTCCCTTGGCACTACTCGTAGTGCCACGCAGTGGTGCCTAGGTGAAAAAAAGGGAAAAACCTTATTAAAAAGGAATCAATCTATTTCAGAACCTTGTTCCATAATAAAGTAGGTCAAAAGTCAGCCGAAGTTTATACCGGAAAAATACATTTTATCAACTTATTGAAATTAATCTTGGTTTGAATATTTTACAAAGCAAATTTAATCTTCTAATAATTTGTTCGCTATTCACTATGGAGAGGATAAAATGGAGTTGCAATTTTCGTAATACCTGTTCTTTATACCGATTCAATAACTATATTATTATAAGGTCAGTTTACATCTAGTCCAAATATTAATATATATATATATATATATATAAGCTCGTCCATATATATATATATAAATATATATATGGACGAGATCGATGGTCGAATGGTTAGCAATGGCCACTTTGACTCCGAAGTTGCGACTTCGATTCCCGGACAAGACAAACATTTGTGAGCTTGTCTGGGTCTGGGTGTTTCCTATATATTATAACTATGTATTTACAAAAAAAATGTATTTAAGTACATTTATCAGTTGTCTAGTACCCATAACACAAGCCTTGCGCTTAATTTCGGACTAGATGGCGCCGTGTAAATTGTCCAGAATTATTTATTTATTAACACCACGTACACTACGTAACTAAATGTTATACTGAACACGCAATACAAACAGACAAGCCGCCAGCTTACACGTATATAGCATGTTCATAAAATTTATTATGTTTGATATTAACAGAAAATTCGAAAAAAAAAAAACATAATTTAAAACAAAAAAAGTACGGTAGAAAGCGTATTTTTTTTTACTTTTAAATGCCTTAATCTTACTTTTCTTGCTTAATTGTACTCGCTCTTAAAATATTTGCGTTTGATGTAAAATGACCTTAAAGCTTTTATACTTTATACGCTCATATTAATTACTGAAACTTTCTTTTTTCAGAATAATCGTTGGTGGAGAAAGACTCGTTCTACCAATCACACTCTAGGTAACACATGCCCAGGCGTCGACGGCAACCGTAACTTCGACTTCGTTTGGAATACTGTTGGTGTCAGTGGAAACCCTTGCGGTGACACGTTCCCGGGCCCCAGGGCTAATTCAGAAGTCGAAATCAGAGTAGTCGTAGACATCCTTCACGAGCACCTAGCTAGAACCCCCTTATTCCTGTCTATGCATAGTCACGGCAGCATGATTCTGTATCCTTGGGGGAACGATGGCTCCCTTTCTCAAAACGCTTTAGCCATGCACGCAGTCGGCATTGCTATGGCTGATGCTATCTTCGACAACCAGCTGCCTCACTTCCCTCGTTATAGAGTCGGTAACTCTGCTTTAGTCATTGGATATGTCACTTCCGGATCATCGCAGGACTACGCTCATGCTATTGGTATTCCATTGTCTTATACGTACGAGTTACCAGGCCTTGTTAGTGGACTTCAAGGCTTCAATTTACCTCCAAGGTATATTGAACAAGTTGCTAGAGAAACCTACGAAGGTATTGCCGCTGGAGTCAGGCGAGCTGGAGAACTGTTCGTACCACCAAATTAAAGTGATACCGAAGACAAAAAGTTACTAAGAACAAAACTGTTAATAAAATTTTTATTAAACAAGAGTTTACTGATTTTTATTTCTTTATTACATCGGACGCTGCCGATAGGCAACGATCTTGGGGATATTTTTTATTTGTAGGTAAATTTATGTTTATTTTTTTATAGGGTAACTTTTTATTTTCTTTAATATAACTAAATTCAACTAAAACTAATCTAAAAATCTATATAAGGTTTTAAGATTAGTTTTAGTTTAATTTTGTTTTCTTTATGTAAAAATTGTAATAAATAAATAAATAACAAGAGTTTTTATAATTATTATAATTGTTTCCAAGAAACGAAATGGATTGCCTTTTACTGGTGATATTAAAATAGTTATTAAGTATTTGAATATAATTATGCGGTAATCAAGGAACAAATTGACATCTCGTCAGTCAGGTTCCACCCGATTTTCTTAAAAATCGGGTGGAACTGTGTCAGTACTGTGTACTGTGTGTCAACTGTAGACGGCCGTTGCTGGTTAACGTGAAATGTCTATATCAGCTATCACCACGCTATCACGTGTGAGCCGGGAGTTATACCGTTTCCGTTATTCTACGCAATGCCCTTCCCACCCGGCCACGATGCAAACTTAAGGTCTTAGCAGCGAGCTGACTATATATTTTTTTTTTTATATGAGAGGGGGGCAAACGAGCATGTGGGTCACCTGATGGAAAGCAATCACCACCGCCCATGGAGATCAGCAACACCAAAGGATCGCCGATCCGTTGCCAGCCTTTTAAGGGAATTAAATACTCTATTCTTGAAGGCTCCCATGTCGTAATTGTTTGGAAATACCGCTGAGGGAAGTTGATTCCACAATTTAACCGTTCGTGGTATAAAATGCCTTAGGAAACGTACTGTAGTAGATCGCCAATTATCAAGATGATATGGGTGGAATTTTAATTTATGGCGAGTTGTACGATAGTGGAATTCAGCGGCAGGTATCAAATCAAACAGCTCATCCGAGCACTCCCCGTGATATAATTTGTATAGAATGCAAAGAGACGCTACATCTCTGCGTGTAGAGAGAGAGTCCAGTCCATCCGAGATCATTGGGTCCCCGACGATTCGAACTGCTCTTCGTTGTATGCGGTCAAATGAAGTAAGCAAGTATTGGGGCGCACCGGCCCAGAGATGCGAACAGTACTCCATGTGAGGGCGAACCTGGGCTTTATATAGTTGAAGGCGATGTCGGGGTGTAAAATACCGCCTGGCTTTATTGATGACCCCAATCTTCTTAGAAGCCAGTTTGGCCTTGCACTCCAAGTGGCCGCGAAACTGAACATCACTCGATATGTCGACACCCAAGATGGAAATGTTGGGACTAACACTAAGGGGAGTACCTTCTAATCTAGGAGCTACGATAAACGGGGACTTTTTAGCGGTAAACGCACAAACCTGAGTCTTTGAGGGATTTAGCTGTACCAAGTTCAATCTACCCCAATCCGAGACGTGTCCAAGAGCCGTCTCAATCTCAGACACAAGTTTTGTTCGGTACTCATCGACGCAGTCCCGAGAAACATTAGCTTGGCCAGTGTATCCCACGTCCACTGTACTGTCGTCCGCATAGCAATGAACATTGTGTACAAGTAGCAAGTCATTGATATGCAGAAGAAACAATGTGGGGGACAATACACAGCCTTGTGGCACGCCAGCATTCAAGGGTAGTGGATCCGAGCGTGCTCCGTCAACCACAACCTTGATGCTACGCTCAGTGAGAAAACTGGCAATCCAAATGCAAAGCTTCTCAGGTAGCCCAAAAGAAGGAAGCTTGGAAAGTAATGCTTTATGCCACACCCGATCAAAAGCTTTTGCTATGTCCAGACTAGCAGCCAAAGCCTCGCCCTTGCTTTCCACTGACTCCGCCCAACGGTGAGTCAAATATACCAGAAGATCACCAGCTGACCGACCACGGTGGAAGCCATATTGGTGATCATTTATCAGCTGGTGACTCTCCAAGTAGGCTACAAGCTGTTGGTTGATAATAGTTTCCATGATTTTGGAAAATATGGAAGTTATCGCAATGGGCCTATAATTGGACGGATCTGAACAAGTGCCTTTTTTAGGGATCGGGTGGACAATAGCCTCCTTCCACGAGCAGGGGACCACGCCAAGTGAGTAGGAGTACCGAAATAGGCGTGTTAAAATCGGAGCCAACTCTGGAGCACACGTTTTTAGAACAATAGGTGGAATGCCATCCGGCCCACTCGACTTATGGATGTTCAGGGAGAAAAGCGCTCTACGGACAGTTCTTTGCGAGAACTTAATGTCTGGCATAGAACTCTCACACCGTGGGATGGTTGGCGGTGCTGCTCCCTGATCATCGAGAGTCGAGTTAGACGCAAAGAGAAATCCCAGGAGGTCGGCTTTTTCTCTTGCAGTGTGGGCCAGTGAGTCATCCACTCGGTGCAATGGTGGAAACGACGACCGACAGAAGTTACCTTGAATAGCCTTGGCGAGCGACCAGAACGCACGAGACCCAGAGGGCAAATGCACTAATCTCTCACCAATTTTGCTAATGAATTTGGACTTTGCCTTGGCAATGCAGCCCTTAAAGGACCTTGAGGCAGCGTTGTAATTTTTTTTGAGGACACCGGTATTTGCATCTCCAGCGGCCCGAGCTTCGAACCAGGCTCGGTAAGAATCCTGCTTATGACGCAACGCGGCTTTGCAAGACCCACCGAACCATGGTCGAGATTTGCCACCAATGGGCACCACAGAGTTAGGAATAAAGAGTTCCATGCCCTGCAGAACCACGTCAGCGACAGCATTAGCACAGGCGCTGGGATCGTCCAGCGAAAAGCAAACTCGCCCCCAAGGGTAGGAGGCCAGGAAACCACGCAGCCCATCCCAATCCGCTGACCCAAAATGCCACACACGACGTGTACCGGCCGACCGCGGCCGCTTTTGGCGGGTGAGCGGCACAATACTCCTCACGAGGCAATGATCCGAAGACCCAAGAGGGGCGTCAACAGATACACGATAATTTTCAGGGTGGGAGGTCAGCAAAAGATCCAAAAGGGACGCTATATGGTCCGACACATCCGGCACCCGCGTGGGCGAGGAAACTAGCTGTGCCAGATCATATGCCAAGGCAAAGTCATGGAAAGTTCTTCCAGCATGGTCAGTTGATCTTGACCCTAACCATTCGATGTGGTGGGCATTAAAATCACCCAGTTTTACAATTTCTGCAGATGGCATCTGCTGGAGTATACTGTCAGTCGTCGTTTGAATGTGCTCCACAAGACGCTCCGTTTCGACATTACCGCTATGGGACCTGTAGAGGCACGCATAGATACGAGTGCGGTCCTCGAAATCTGTGCGCAGCCACATTATTGACAGGTCCCTCGCTTCAAGTCTGCCAAGACGTCGACAACAGATATCCTCCCGAATGTACGCGCAAACACCGGCTCGAGGCACAAAGTGATGTTCCAGTTTGTATCCCGGGTAGCGCAGATACGAGATGTCAGCAGGGGGGAATATCTGAGTTTCCGTCAAAAAGAGCATGGCCGGCCCAGCCGTCTCCAGATGATGATGGACAGCATTTAAGTTGGAATTAAGCCCCCTAATGTTACAGAACTCAACACAGAGCTCAGGGGGAGGTGCCACCACACTCTTCTTGTGTTTGCTCCCGGCAGAAATACAGAGCGGCGTAGTGCCCGCCCCAGAATACGTCGGGCGGCCTGAGTAATGGTGCTCAGGGAGGGATTCTCCGTCACCAACGATGACGGTACCCTCCTGGGGTATTATTCTTTGTACTACCGCTGCCATATTTAGAGTTGTAGGTTTTGGATTGGGCTCCGGGTCTCAACACTCACCGTACGAAACGCAATAGCGAGCTATTACTTCACGCCGGTTTTCTGTGAGAGAGTGGTACTGCCCCGGACGAGCCGGCCCAATTACGAGCTGCAATCATTTAATGTCCAAACCCTGACCGCGATCATATTCTGGACACCAAACGACTACAGCTTGGCTCTACCACATCAGGAAAAAAGCTACTCGATTAGCACCACCCGGGGGTCACGTGCAGGGAAACTAGGGTATAGCCTGCGGACGTGAGTAGCATCAACCCCCAGCTACATATACGCTAAATAATGACATGCGACTCATGTTTCTATGACTATAGTTTTGTAATTATTAAGGTAATATATGCCAATTCGTTACAGTCCAGTTTTCTGAACTGGTACACGTATGTATTGGAGTGATTTTCAAGAGGTCTCATATCAAAATATCTACAAACTTTTTAAACGCATAAGACTATTGAGAGGCTAATCAATGAAATGGGAAAATTTACAGGGCTGTAGAAGTCCTATGATGACCTATGGTACAGTTTTAAAAGCATACAGTTGGGCATCGAAGGTACTTGCACAGAGCAAGGGAGGGGACAACCCTTGCATATCGGCGAACGACCGCGTGGATACCTACGCGGGCGGCGGCATCATCCCAAGTCAAAGGCGATGCGCTACTGTATGAAAAATAGTAATACTGCGCCTATGCAGCTATGGTGCCGAAACTTGGACACTGACTATCGGACTGGTCAACTTTAGCCTGTGGGCTAAAGGTCGCTCAGCGAACGATGGAGAGAGCTATGCTCGGAGTTTCTTTGTGTTGTAGAAATTCGACGGAAAACCAAAGTTGTCGACATAGCCTTCAGAGTTTGCAAGCTGAAGTGGTAATGGGCCGGTCACATCTGCCGAGTAAGTGATGGCAGATGGGTGCGGAAGGTATTAGAGTAGATGCCGCGCGTAGGACGACGAAGCGTTGGACGCCATCCATTTAGATGGTCCAATGACCTTAAGAAAGTGGCTGGAAGTGGCTGGATGTGGAAGGTTGGGGATCATATTTGGCGTAAAGCATTGGGGAAGGCTTATAATCCAGCAGTGGGTAGATACAAGCTAATGATGATGGATACAGAAGAAAAAGATTAAGAGCGGACGTTGGACTTTAGCCTTATTTAAATTGAAATATTTATGTAAACATATTGTAAAATTTCAATTCTTGCATTATCAGACTTCTATTCATAAAATCGTAAATAATTCTCAAACTCCTATCTACACGTAACTAGTCTTGGCTGATTATAATTATCTTTTTACATTGATTAATGAAATAGCCTAATCTCTGAAAAATCTATAAATGAATGGAGTTGCTTTGATTTTGGGCATTGTTGATATGATGAAGGCCTGGACATTGTTGTTTCTTGTTGCTGTGGCTTATGCCAAACATGAAGAGTATATTGGGTGAGTAGATGTTTCTATGACTATAGTAATTACTAAGGTAATATATGCCAATTCGTTACAGTCCAGTTTTCTGATAATATATTTTGAATATAATATATACAAATATATTTTTCTGTACTTTAGAAAGATGACTTTTTGATTGTCACAGCTGGAGCCCTGACGCCGAAGCTAAAAATAAAAATAATAATAAACAACATTACATCAAACTTCTCAAAGGGGCCTCTACGCGTTGGATCCATATCCCCGCGTATGCCTATCAAATGACCGGGCTTGACCCGTGATTAAAAAGAGATACATAATAATCATTTATTTGCTTAAAATATGGTAACAATGATCATATAAAAATTGTAGTGCCTTTATTTTGCCAAACTTTAGTAGTGTGCAAATTTGTTTCTATAATTATGCATGAAGTTGATACCATCGGGATTTTTGAATACGAAAATGAAACTACTGCTTAGATTGATGCTCATTATGTTTAGTTCAGCTGCTAGAAATCCTAGAGCTGTACCGGCTAAGCTGAAGATGTTTGTCAATAACTAAAACGTAAAACCAATTTTCGAATCAAAATATTCGATGACAATCGGCTTCAGCTTCAGCGGCAGAGTCCCTGGTCGAAACGTCAAGCAATAATAAAGTTATGTAAATACGAGATGTAAAGACGGGTTATGTAGAACGAAATCCTGCATAAGCAGGATCTCGTTATTTCCGGTGGTACTTACATAATCCATTGCTAGTTAGTCTATCACAGATATCATGACTTGATAATGTTGTATTATTTTTAATTAATGAAATGACATCATCAAGAACATACCTAGTCATGAAAAACGATATAATCAAAAGCACAGCAACTGCCGAACTTGCTACTAAAATGCTGGTGCTGTTTTGATTAAAAAAAATGATGTATGTCATTCAAATACACAGGCTACACTTTTTTTTGCTTTTGCTACTATATGATGTGCCGTAAATTCTTGGACTTCTGTGAAACTGTTTTTATAGATTTTATTTAGTTTCACCGAGGTATCGTAATTAAATCTTTATAGTCAAAGAAATAAACGTTTTACTTACGGAGGAGCTCCATGGCGTCTCTGCGCGTGTCAGTCTAATCGAACACACAAGTTAAGCAACGTCGGCCGTGGCCTGTCCATGGATGGGTTGATTTATCTCTAGCTCCTCCGTGCTTCGGAGGGCACGTTAATTTGTCATTCCCGGCTCGTTGCCATTAGATGACAGTCGTTGAGCTAAGCCTTTAGGCGGTTTGAAAACGCTGGCCTCCGCCAACCCGCAGTTGAGCAGCGTGGTGGAGTATGCTCTAAACCCCTTCAATTAATGGAGACCTATATCCCACTGCTGGGATATAGGTCTCCATTAATTGAAGGGGTATAAGGAAGGGGAATAAGTAAAGGTGGAGGACGACGAATATTTGAAAATTATTATATATCTCTCTTGATTCACGAGTCAAGCCCGGTCATTTGATACGAGTGCGCGGGGATATGGATCCGACGCGTAGAGACCCCTTAGAGAATTTTTAATGTAATGTTGTATATTATTATACTTACTGTACGAAAACTTCTCTTATTATAACTAAAAACATATATTTTCCAGGTGGAAGACATACTCCGTAATTCCAGCCAACCAGGAACAGCTCCAAGCTCTAGGTCGTATTCATTACGAGTATGAGCTGGACATTCTGAGCAAACCAAGCGTAGACCATGAAGGAGTCGTCCTCGTTAACCCACAGAACCAGGCTCGTTTCATCAAGTTCCTTGAGGAGGCAAGCATCCCTTTCAAAGTTCACAGAGAGGATGTAAAGGCGTAAGTAGTTTACTGATTTAAGGTAGGTTAAGTAAGAGAGAGACAGAGTTGACGTTGAGAGAGACAGGGAGATCCCTCCTCCACCCTCTGTAGTAGTGCCGTTTCTTTAGATGGACCCTGGAAGTGGATGCGGAAAGCGAAGGATCGTATTGTGGTGGAAGTTGGAAAGCATCGAAGAAGACCTATATCCAGCATTGGGTAGATGATGATGATGATGATGTCAGACATTGGAGCCTAAGTGGTCGCGAACTGTGCGGTACCAGAGAAGTTTTTTCCCGCCTACTGTCAAGCTGTGGAATGAACTGTCTGCCCCATTACCACCATCTCTTATTGCGACTCAATAACTGAATAGTTTGCTTATTCATACCAATGAATAAGCGACTCTATTTCAAATGGAATAGAGTAAGGTGGTGGTAAGGGGCGGGTTGTCTTTTATCGTCGTTGATCTTTAAAGTCTTAAGTTTGTATTTGAACACCACTATCGCTTAAATTATACCAAAAAAAAAAAAAATTACGTGCATACGTCTTTAAAATTGCTCCCATAGGGAGGCAATTAAAAAAAAACGAATGATAACAAAATCGGGGGATACAGTTTGATGGTGCAACTACATATCTATTATGGTGCAACTACATATCTATTATCTCTATCCAAAATTCAATCAAACCACTGGATAGATGAAAGATCAAAGCATTTATTACGCTAAGTAAGGACTATGGAACATTGCGTGCGGGGAAGGGGGAAGAGCTGTCATTTTGAGATAATTTTAATGCATATAACGTATTCACTTACAACATTTTTTTAAATTTATATGGAAACATTACAGGAAACATCTTTTAAACACGAAAAGTATTTCGAAAATCAGTTCAAAAACATAAAGTCAACTTGAGTACCTTCTACTTTTTAGTCGGTTAAAATGAACTTCCTTTGACAAAAAAACAGTCCCATTGACTACACCGGAAATGATCAATCCACGGATTATTAATAAATAATAACATATTGAAGTATTTGTTTCAAGTTTGCGTGTATTGGTTATGTAAGTTATTATTATCAATAATTTCAAGGCTATACTAAAATTACTTATTATCATAAATTAATCACACATCATTGTAATTATCGCTGCAATGGAGCCGATAAATTAGTGGCAGGAAGAGTGATCACCATTTTTTAACCGACTTCAAAAAAGGAGGAGGTTCTAAATTCGACTGAATTTTTTTTTGTATGTATGTTATTTGATATCTTCGCGAATTGTGAACCGATTTTCAAAATTCTTTTTTTATTTGAAAGGGTATAATTGCAAAGTGGTCCCATATTCACCAAGTCAGGATCTGATGATAAGATCCCAGGGAAATCAAGGGAAACGCTTAAATTTTATAAGCACGTATGGTCAAATTGATTTTTTTATTTGAAAGGGTATGATTGCGAGGTGGTCTCATATTCACCAAGTCTGGTGAGGGGATCCCAGAAAAATCGATGGAAACTATTACTCTACGCTGGAGGAATTTTGTGTGACGCAATAACTTTTCTCCAGGAAGACGGGCAGCAGCGTCTTCCGGGGTATTCCATCAATAAGCTGCGCTTGACAGCTGAAGTCGGTTTTTACTTTTTCTTAAAAATCATTATTTGTTTATGTAAAAATTGATACGAGATGCCAATATCTCTGATGATACTGGCGAGTATCCGATAATTTTTCATTGTGAAATCAGACCGGATCGATTGGACTCTCTCTCTACACGCAGGGATGTGGTGTCTCTTTGCGTTGTATACAAATTATATCACGGGAGAGAGAGAATCTCGGAAGAGCTGTTTGATTTGATACCTGCCGCTGAATTCCACTATCGTACAACTCGCCATAAATTAAAATTCCATCCATATCATCTTGATCTACTACGTTTCCTAAGACATTCACTGTTCGTGGTATAGAACAGTGAAACTGTGGAATCAACTTCAGTCAGCGGTGTTTCCGAACAACAACGACATGGGTGCCTTCAAGAACAGAGTTTTCATTTTCCTTAAAAGGCTGGCAACGTATCGGCGAGCCCTTGGTATCGCTGGTCTCCATGGGCGGTGGTGGTTGCTTTCCACCAGGTGACCCACATGATCGTTTGCCCCCCTCTCACATAAAAAAAAAGATATCCGATTAGTAGCCTTGGTCGTCAACTCTTATTCATCCCTCTTCTTATTTATCTTATTCATCTGAGAAGAAATTTTGTATCTCTTTGTGTGTTCTACCGATTGTACAATTGGGTGTGTTCAGACAAGTTATTTGACATGATGCCCACGACCTCGTTCTACAGTCGCACCGCACGCCATCGACAAGAAATTCATCCTTACATAAGCGCCTAAGTGGTATGTCGCATACTGTGCGGTTCCAGAGAGTTTTCTGCCGTGTGCTGTCAAGCTGTGGAATGAACTGTCTGTCGAGGTTTTCTCAGGAGACTACAGCATGGGGTTCTTCAAAAGGCGAACTTAATGTAAAAGCATTGTTTCCCAGCCCCCTTACCACCAATGATTAAGCGACTCTATTCCATTTGAAATAGAGTCGCTTATTCATTGGTATAAATAAGCATTCTATTCAGTTATTGAATCGCAATAAGCGATGGTGGTAAGGGGGTAGTTTACTTTTGGGACATTATTATCTATTTTTATCTATTTATAGAAGGAGTGCTGAGTACTTTAATTATGCAAACACATTAAATACTCACCAATTATCTAAATGACACTGTAAATTTATCATATGCCTTAATTTTTTTTGTTATTTTATTTTATATGAGAGGGGTCAAACGAGCATGTGGGTCACCTGATGGAAAGCAATTAACGCCGCCCATGGAGATCAGTATCACCAAGGGATCGCCTATCCGTGGCCAGCCTATACTCCTTCCTTTCTTTCTCGTGTCCTCAGTCACTCGCAGGAGCACAATAACCCTCACGGGAATTGTTATTCGGCTGCGGTATTCTGTGAGGTCGAGTTATTTCCCCGGTCAGCTAGCTTATGAAATACGCAATGCCCTACCTCACTTTTCAGTGGGGTCAGTCAGTACGCGAGATACTGACAAGGTAGAAGTCACAGTTCAAGTTCAGTAAATAGTTACAGTTGTTTTTTAAAATGAGTTGCGAGACTGCTCGTCTAAAGTTGTCGGAGTAGTTCCAGAGTAGAACAGCCGTAGCGGCGAAAGAATTGAAACAGAAAACGGTGCGATGGGGCGGTTAAGGTAAAAAATTTGAGGTTTCAAACAGCACGAAATGCTATGGATCGCATTAAACACAATCAATCAAGTTATAAAAATATATAAATATTCCTGGACGAATTACACACGGCCATTTAGTCCCAAACTAAGCAAAGTCTGTACTATGAGTACTAGATAACGGATATACTTAGTGATTAAATACATTTTTTTTGTACTTACTTAAATCATCATCATCATCGGGTCCATTTTAGTCTCCACTACAGAAGCATGACCCTCTCTCGACCGTCCTAGACGGAAGAAGGATTTGGCCTACACTCCCCACGCTGGCCAAACGGGTTGGGGACTTACTTAAATACATACATAAAATACATAGTCCGGACCACGGCACACAGATATGTTCATGCACACAAATATTTGTCTAGTGCGGAGATCGAACCGCAACCTCGGATTCAAAGTGGCCATTGATAACCATTCGACCACTGAGCTCGTCAATAAATGTGTCGCACAAAATCAGGTCGGTTTGTTATGAATAAATAAAAAGTAATTGATTCTATTCAGTTTATTTCGATAATAGTAAAGTGTTTTCACGCAACTAAACCAATAGTTAAAATGGTTGGTATTACATAAGTTAACAAAAGTAGCAATATAGAGCTATTTTACTAAAACGAAGCATTTAAACTATTAAAATATTTAGAAGTTTAGTACTTTAGAATGAATGAATACAAAAATGTATTATAATCCTCGCGCCACTATCCCAAGGTGGGTACAGCGTTAGTACAGCGCATGGTAAAGCACTAAAATACTTGGCATGCGAAAGGATATTATGGCATTGAATTGACAGCCTTTTAATAACAGTTTTAAAATGTTAAAGAAATCAGGTATATTGCGAACTATACGTTAAATAAGTTTTGGTTAAAGTAAAAATATATTTTTGTGCTATGGGGAGTAAAGGGCTAACTAACTAACCAACATCAACTGCACGTGGTGTACTCTGTTGATTAACAAACGATGTTTTGGCAAAAAAGAGGTCGTATGCAGCATTTATAAGTGACCTGACTGCGGAAGTGCAGAAGACTCCACTTTACAAAAGGCCGCAGCCAAATAAGAATTTCCTAGACACCTAGACTGACATGGAGGGTTGTTGTATTCTTGGGAGTGAGTGAGTCACCAGGAAGGTAGGTGTTCCCGCGATGGCAGCGTGGACTATGGGTGTATGATGGTGTGCGGCGAGTGATACTTTGTGTCGTAAGCATCTGTAAGTTACGGTCACCGCTTTACATCAGGCGGACCATATGCTTGTCTGCTTGATTATTATCGACATAGCATATAAAATAAACTGTGATTGTTTCCAGTGCTCTTGACTATGATGATGAAGTCATGGAAGCAGCGAGACGAGCCAACATTGCCAGAAATGGCAAGGAGATGCCCTATGACAACTACCAGCGATATGATGTGGTTAGTAACATTACCTACTCTAAGGCTCGGACAAACTGACGCGTCGGAGAAGCGGAAGGTGGGAGGCGAAGCGGGAGGTGGGAGGCGAAGTGCGAGCATCAGTGGCGTTGACTGCTTATATGAATGGGGGATTCCGATGCGACCGCAAAACGGGATGAAATAATAGAGCATCGTAGACACTCCCGCTTTGCGTCCCGCATCCCACGTCGCCGTCGCGGATGCGTAATTAGTAATTTCTTTGTGTAAAGACAATAAAAGCTCGGCCACTTTATTGTCTTTGAAAGAAATTTCATTGAAAGAAATTTCTATCTCAAAACACTTCCTGAAATTACGCTGATGAAATCAGAGTGATTAGTATATATATCAATCCTAATATTAAAAAAATAAATAAGAAAAAAAAACGGTTGTCTGTAAAGTCGGTTTACTGACGATAGTTGAACGTGACAACGTCATAAGAAAATACTGATGGAATGTTTGCATTTTTCAAAAGAAAGTTTTAATGGAACGCCTCAGAGCGAGGTAACGCCGCATACGTCACGTTTTTTCGTGCGTGCAGCCGGCAACATCGAATTATAAGACGTTGTCACGTCAAAAAACTAAACGCAACAAATTACAAAAACACGATGTAGTATTGATGCAATCTAAAATCACTAACAACCGATGCAAAAAGTAGCATATCTGGTTGGGCAATTGCATACAAAAACCAAAGTGTTTTGAAATTTTGTGTAGAAATAATACATATACTGAAAACAAGTGAAGTCCTATCATCATCTATTGATCTTCATAACCTTGTATAATATTTAACAAATAAACCTGATGTATATGTGAGAGTAATATTTTTTTTTGTTTCAGATTGTTGCTTACATGGAAGACATTGCAAATCGCTTCCCGGAAACTGTCACTTTAGTGTACCCTAATGACTCCTTCGAAGGTCGACCCATCAAGTACCTGAAGATCTCTACGACGAACTTCGAAGACTCCAGCAAACCCGTCATTGTTATGGACTCTGCTACCCACGCCAGAGAATGGATCACTCCTCCTACTGTCACTTACATGATCCGTAAGCTGACCGAGGACGTCACTGATCCTGACCTTCTGAACAACTTCGATTGGGTCTTGATACCCGTGGTTAATCCTGATGGTTATGAGTTCACTTTCACGGTGAGTTATATTTTACTAGCAGACTCGCGCGACTTCGTGAAGTGTAGGTAAGCTTACCATTTGAAAGGATATTATTATTCCTCTCTTAATTCACGGGTCAAGCCCGGTCATTTGATAGGCGTGCGCGGGGATATGGATCAAACGCGTAGAGGCTTTTAGAAGTTTTATGTAATGTTGTACGCCCGCTGTGACCCGCTCCAGGATATGTCAATGGAACGATATACCCATGAGCAGGTCTCGGCAGGCGTTGAGACTATTGCGAAGTGTGATGGAAAATAAATGGGCTATGGAGATGAGATCTGGGTGAACTAAATACCGGGCTATTACAGAAGAGGGACGGACACCTGCCATAACTGCTTTTATTGCTAGTTATTATTAGTAATTATTATTATATGTTCTACTCACTACTCTCGGGCTTAAACCCGGTCATTTGATAGGCGTGCGCGGGTATATTATTATTAGTGAGCCAATTTTAAATGATAGACATATGCTATTACGGGCTTTTTTAAAATCTTTTTAAGATAAATAATTCCGTAGTATATAATTGTTTTTTTTTTTTTTTTTTTTTTTTATACTACGTCGGGGGGGCAGACAAGCATACGGCCCGCCTGATGTGAAGCGGTTACCGTAGCCATATTAACGCTTGCAACATATAATATTGCTCGCGCGCCGCCACCCCCGCTGCCAACGCAGCATCTCCTTCCTTTCTTTCTGGTGACCTCACTCACTCGCAGGAACACAACAATCCTCAAGGGAATTGTTATTTGGCTGCGGTATTCTGTGAGGTGGAGGTACATTCCCCAGTCGGGTAGCATACAATTACGCTCCCTACCTCTCTTTTCGCCAGAGCTTCGTTTGTCACTCAGCAGGGTGCACCACGTGCAGGTGAAGTTGGCTTTGGTTCAAAGATGTTGATGAACCACTTACACCCCAAAAACGTGGCGTGTTGCGTAACTTGAACCGTTTACGCAGCGCACGCAACGGAAGCTTTCAGAAGGAATATTTTTTCCCAATTTTTCCAACATTTCATAACCTTGTATTATATTTGACGAGCTCGGTGGCGTAGCGGTCAATGACGCGGCTTCGACACCAATGCTCGTGGGTTCGATTCCCACATAGGACAAACATTTGTGTGCATGAACATGTCTGTTTGTCTTAGTCTGGGTGTTTTCTATGTATCATAAGTATATATTTACAAAAAAAAAAATGTATTTACGTATGTTTATCAGTTGTCTAGTACCCATAACACAAGCTTCGCTTACTTTGGGGCTAGATGGCGCTGTGTAATTTGTCTGACAATATTTATTTGAAAAAAAAATAAATTTTCTTTGGTGCTCCGCTTTTATTGGTAGTAGTGCGATGTAATTAGCCTATAGCCTTTCTCGAAAATAGGTTATCTATCTAACACTAAAATAATTTTTCAATTCGAATGAGTAGTTCCTGAGATTAGCGCGTTCAACCAAACAAACAAACTCTTCAGCTTTATAATATTAGTATTTACTGGTAAATTTTAAAATTGGCACAACACTGATAAAAACCCAGAGATTTGAACGTTAATGAAATGAAATGATTTATTCAGCCATTGGGTCCTTCTGGGTACTTAGACACGTTTTACACTTTTTCTATATAGTATTCTTATTTTTTGTAATTTTTTTATCTATTAGCATTTCGGCATTGACCATTGGCGAAGAAGAAATGCTCAAAGAAACTTGCCAAATTGGGTCTTTTTTTACATAATTAGATAATACAAAAATTAAAATTTAATTCGTATACACATTTCGTAATTCAGATATCAGGTTTTTTTGTTTTATATGAGGGGAGGGAGGAAGGGGGGGGGGGGGGGGGGTTGGCAGGTGAGGTTGGCTTTGGTTCTAAGAGTTGATGAACCACTTACATCCCAAAAACAGTACTTCACATGAGTCTGCCACCTCTGCGTTTTCTGGTGCGCGGTAGCCATTCCAGAACTTTCCAGCTTTATCAGATATCAGTTTTGCGTGCTATGTGACTTCACTAGATGTACCGATAATTGTGGAAGTCTATGGGGTAGCCTATGTACTGCAGTAGACTGCTTTTGGGTGAAATTTTCACACGATTCTTGAAGAGATGCAGTGTGGCCTTACTGAAGATAGGGTTTTTTTAATACTATGTCGGGTCGCAGACAAGCATACGGCCCGCCTGATGTGAAGCAGTTACCGTAGCCATATTAACGCTCGCAACATAAAATATCGCTCTCGCGCCGCCACCTCCGCTGCCATCGCAGCATCTCCTTCCCTTCTGGTGACCTCCTTCACTCGCAGGAAGACAACAACCCTCAAGGAAATTGTTATTTGGCTGCGGTATTCTGTGAGGTGGAGGTACATTCCCCAGTCGGGAATCTTACAATTACGCTCCCTACCTCTCTTTTCGCCAGAGCTTCTTTTGTCAGTCAGCAGGGTGCACCGCGTGCAGGTGAAGTTGGCTTTAGTTCAAAGATGTTCTATACCACTTATATCCCAAACTTCACTTAATGGCTCGTCTTTATGGTGGAACCCATGGATAGCACATAATGGTTCATAAATAATTAAAAAAAAAATAGCGGATGAACAGCCAGATATTATAGTCTGTTATATAAAATGAGGTCCTGACTGACTTCAGACTTTATTTTGAGAATTATTGTTGATCCTTTTGTCAAAGATAGCGTGGAAATTCTTTCGGCAGGCTACAACCAATATTTGTACGAATTTAATGACATAAATTATGAAATTATATTAACAAAACCGATATAAAAATTTAAAACAAATAGAAAACTTATATTTTGAAGGGTTTAGGGTTAGAGAAGTAAAGAGATGTGCAGCCAACCACCACACACAGACGTTGTCACCTACATTCAATAACACAGATTTTTTTTTAGGATAATCGTTGGTGGCGAAAGTCTCGTTCCACCGATCATCCTCAAGGTGATACCTGCCCAGGCGTCGACGGTAACCGCAACTATGACTACGAGTGGAATACTGTTGGCGTCAGTACAAACCCTTGTGGAGATACATACCCTGGCCCTAGCCCCAATTCCGAAATTGAGATCAGAGTAGTCGTGGATGCTCTTAACGAGCATCTCTCCAGAACAGCCATGTTCCTTTCTATGCACAGTCACGGCAGCATGGTCCTGTATCCTTGGGGAACTGATGGCTCCCTTTCTGATACCGCTTTTAACACTCATTCTGTTGGTATTGCCATGTCCGATGCAATTCTCGCTAACCAGCTGGAACATTTCCCTCGTTACAGAGTTGGTAACTCTGTCTTGGTCATCGGGTATCCCACATCAGGATCATCTCAGGACTATGCTCATAGCATTGGCATTCCCTTGGCCTATACCTACGAATTACCGGGACTTGTTAGTGGTCTACAAGGTTTCAATTTACCTCCGGAGTATATTGAGCAGGTTTCTAAGGAGACTTACGAAGGTATTGCTGCCGGAGCCAGGCGAGCTGCTCAATTATATACATATGAGTAACAAGCTAATACTTATGGCAAAAATTATTAGCTACAGAGAATTTGGAGTAAACTGAACTGGACGAGTTGTTATCTTTTTAATAAACACTCAGAAATAAAATACGATGTTTTATTTACCCTGCACAGATTTTAATAAATTGAGTATTTTTCTCTTGTACTGTACAACTGAAAATTGATGCAGTGTGTATCACCTTAACAAGGTAATCTTTATTACTAGCGTGTCTACCCTCGGGTCTGCTCGCATAGAGTGTGACAAGTAGCCTGTAACTTTCCAATACTCAGTAACGTAATCGTGACTTTTGTAATTTTTTTTTACCCGACTGTGACATGTATGTATGTATGTATAATTGTTTGGCACACTCTGCAGCCTGAACGGCTGGATGGATTTTAGCTTGAGAGGTGTTGTTAGATTCGTATTTGCTGTGGAGTGACATAGGCTACATCAAATATAAAAAAAATCAATATGGCGGCTGTGAGCCGCAAAATTATCGTTGCAGTATTTTTTCTTCTTCTAAATATATCGATATGGGTATCTAAATAAAGGTCTCGATGACCTGATTTCAAATATATATTGGATATATTCGTTTTTGCCTGCGGCTTTGCTTGTATGGAATTCTTATTATTGTTGCGCGTGATTAATAAATCTGTTGCAGGTGCAGTCGGGTATTTGATTTTTTAATTAACTTAACTTGTTTGTGTATGAGATGGGGCAAATATATACTCCTGCTTAAGTTTACATGTACATAAAAGTTTTTAATGAATGCAAATCGTCAGTAGTTTTATTGTCAAATGTTACTAGTTTTAAGGATTAGTTATAAATTGAATTACACTGATGTTTTGGCAACATGTACATTGTTTGATCTGTATGGAAATAAATAAATACATGAACTCTTCTGAGTGCTTAGTGCGAGTTTTTTGTTCGCGTTAGATCATGTCGACGTAAACAAACCGACTTAAGAGAGAAGGACTTTCATATTGTGAATTTATAAGACGTGTGTTACATATCAAATTTATGTGGCTTACTTGCTCACATTTTGAAGTGAGCAACCCGGCTAATTTGGATATGTAACACGCGTCTGGTAAATTCACAATATGAAACCTTTTCTCAATTTGGTCAGCTTTTAAACGTTAACACGTTTGAATGTGGCCAAAAAACTCGCATTAACTCTGAACACAACCACAAAGAGAGGCAAAGAGTCTTTTCTCATAGTTCTCTCTCTTTTTGCATATTTGAAGGTGACTTATCCAGATCTGTGACCTACTAGGTAGATAGTAAATGACAGTTTGCAAGACTCTTGAATAAAACCATCCGCTGCAGTATTCTGTTCATAATCAACGCGCGGACGGACGACGCCAATAATAATTTTCATTAAAATCATCTCCAGTTAATTACCTGCTGCTAGCTCTGTGGGGGTTACAAGGAATCCTATTATACTGGAAAAGGCTCCTTTTTTAGATTTAGATAAACAATATTTCCTATATTTGCACCGCTCGCTATAGGCAGGGAATTCATCCTCACAGATTAGAGTCGAAGAGGCCGCGTAAGTACTGTGCGGATCCAGGGGAGTTTTTTTCGCTCGAACTTTCAAGTTGTGGAATGAACTACCTGCCATGGTTTTCCCAGGAGACCATAATACGGAGTCCTTCAAGAAAGGCGTACAGGGGTTTTTACAGGGTCGGCAACGCGTGAGTGATATATCTGTTATCACAAGCGTCCATAGACTATCATCATCAGCCGGAGTTTACCCACTGCTGGATATAAGCCTTCCCCAATGCTTTCCACCAGATACGATCCTCCGCCTTCCGCATCCAGCCGCTCCCTCCATAGACTGTGGTGACTGCTTATTATCAGGCAGGTCGTTTGCTTATTTGTTTGTAGTGGTATGAAAAAGATTTAAAAGATACAATGATAACTTGAGCTACCAAGACGCAGTGATGACGTTGAGAGCAATGATAGGATACATTTAACCACACACGCGCATACATACACATTCATACTCTTCCGGACACTTAGATATAAGTACTAAATAAATAATAACACATATTGTAAGCTTGTAGTAGTTGTACCAGTGTTGTAAAGTTGTACGGCTGAAAATCTATGTTTTTTTTTGCGCAATGTGCAAAAAAGTCTCTCTGAGCTGTGACCACTTGCTTGTTACAGCACACACATTCCTCTTTTATCTGCGTTCAGTTTCCTACTGTATAAGTTCTCTGCTTGTATTTTTTTGACGTGACAACGTCTTATAAATTGGTTAGCCGGGTGACACTTCAAGAAACTGCGTTACGCTGCGCTCACGTTATGCGCTCACAATGAGAGCGAGTGAGAGGCACGCGTCCCTTCCACTCGGGCATGGTTAGCCCGCCTAAGAGCGAGAGAGACAGACATAAAAAGTGAAAGGCATGCGTCCCTTCCACTCGAAAACATTTTACCACTCAAAGTCGTTGTCACGTAAAACTTTCGCCCGTATACCGACTTTACAGGCAACCAATTTTTTTAATTTTATTTTTGTATGTGTATGACTTAGTTTGTAATAAACGTATATACCTATCTATCTACTATGGGTAGGTACTAGATAACTGATAAATATACTTAAATATATTATTTTTATACACACATACGATACATAGAAAACACGCAGACCAAGACAAACATGTTCATGCTCACTAATATTTATCTTGTGCGGGGATCGATCCCGCAATCCCGGAGTCGAAAGAAGCCATTGCTGTTCATTCGACAACAATATGTATTTGTAATTTATTGACGCATTTCTTCTTTTCCTCATTTTTTTTTCGCGGAAGCCGCCATTTTGAAATATATACTCTATATCTCTCTATCTGCTGAGACGTTCACATACATATATAATCTCGAAAAACATAATCCTCCTTACTTCATCAGTCAGGTAAGAAATAGGTAAAAAATTCAAAATTTCAAAATTCAAAATATCTTTATTCCTTGGACTTTATAAAGCACTTAGAAACGTCATACAAATTAAATATAAGAATATGTATAAATCATCACTACTCTAAATCCGCAGAGCTTAGATTCACTTTCATCAAACTATCTTGAATGTGAAAGTGAATTTAAGTGCCAGTTCCGGCGACGGGGCTTCTTGAGAAGAACTGGCAAGAAACTCAAGGCCGACTCTTTTAATTGCCAATATCGTTACATTAAATACAAATACAATCATTAACATAACATAACAAGAGCAATTCATTTCCAAATACTTTTATCATTTATGTAATTCGAGATACAATAGTAAGCCTTTTGACATAGTCTAGTTTTGATATATTTCTTAAATTTACCCATGGATAATTTAAACGCGTCGTTTGGAAGTTTATTGTAGAAGCGTATACATTGACCTGGGAACGAGTTAGAGATTTTATGGAGCCTAGTAATATGCATAGCGAGTTTGTTTTTATTTCTTAAATTTAATTGATGGAGATCACTGTTTTTCCTAAATTTGGTTTGATTTTTATGAACGTAAATAAGATTTTCATAAATATATTGAGAATGTAATGTCATAATATTTATCTCTTTAAATTTATTTCTCAGTGTCTCCCTGGGACTCATCATATAAATAGCACGGATAGCTCGCTTCTGGAGCACAAAAATTGAGTCTACATCCGCGGCACTACCCCAAAGCAATAAACCATATGACATAATGCTGTGAAAATAGCTAAAATAAACTAAACGCGCAGTGTCAACATCAGTTAGTTGACGTATTTTCCTTACGGCGTAAGCTGCTGAGCTGAGTCTAGCTGATAACGTTTCTATATGTGGGCCCCATTGTAATTTAGAGTCTAATGTTATACCAAGGAAAACAACCTTATTGACCAATTCCAATCTCTCATTGTCCATCACCACACTGGTTTTCACTTGTTTAACATTTTTTGTAAAAAATCTAACATATTTGGTTTTATTACCATTTAAAAGCAGGTTATTAGCACTAAACCAGTTTACTATTTTTGAAAGAGCATTGTTTACATCGTCAATTTCTGATTGTTGTCTATTTACCTTAAAAACTAAAGAAGTGTCATCTGCAAACAATACTATTTCATGATTATTCTTTACAAGATGAGGTAGATCATTAATATACACGAGAAACAGGAAAGGGCCCAAAATAGAACCTTGTGGCACCCCCATCGCTACAGCTGATCCATGTGATCGTTTTCCATTAACATCTACTTTCTGAACCCTATCACACAGATAAGAAGTAAGAAGATCATGAGCGATGCCTCTTATACCATAGTGGTGTAATTTTCTGACTAGAGTTTCATGCTGCACACAATCAAAAGCCTTAGATAAGTCACAAAACACCCCATAGGCGTCCCGTGACTCCTCCCAAGCCTCATATATACATTCTAGTAGTTTTACCCCAGCATCACATGTTGACCGTCCACGAGTGAAACCGAATTGTTTAGTGTGCAGCAGATTATTTTCGTTAAAGTATTTAAGTAACTGTGCGAGAATTAGTTTTTCAAAAATTTTACTAAATGTAGGTAGTATTGATATTGGTCTGAAGTTTGTGGGGTCTAATGTACTACCTGATTTAAACAAAGGAATAATTTTGCTCAATTTCATCAAGTCAGGAAACACACCACAATCAATACATCTATTAAATATCACAATTAAAGCGGGAGCAACAATGTCAAATAAAGATTTTATAATATGTACAGAAATGCCCCATAGATCAGCCGTTTTCTTAATATTAAGTGATTTAAATGCGACTTTAAGATCAGATCCATTAACATGACGGAAATGAAAATCGTTATAAAATTCAGGCACATTATCTTTAATTAATGACTCTGCAACGGAGGTGGAAGAGCCCAAAGCACTAGTTAAAGTAACAGGGAAAGCAGAAAAAAAACTTTCAAAAGCATTGGCAACTTCTAAATCTGACTTGGTAACATGACCATTGATACTTAATTTAAACTCTGAATCCTTTGTCCTGCCCTTCCCAGTCTCTTCATTGATAACCGTCCAAGTGGCTTTAATTTTATTACTACTATTTCTAATTTTTGATTTAATAAACATAGATTTTGCTACTTGACAAACGCGTTTAAAAATTTTTGAGTATGATTTTACATGTTCTTTAAATTCCTCACTATTATTGAATTGTCTTTCATAGTATAACATGTACAAAGTTTGCCTACTCTTATAAATACCTACGGTTGCCCAGTCACCAAAGACGAGGCTATTAGTAAAAGTAATTTCCTTGGAAGTAAATATTGAATTAAATTCGTGAAGAAATGCATTAAAAAATGAATTATACAACAAGTTAGGTTCCAAGTCATTATCTAAAAAAGGTAAGTTACTAGTTAGGTTTACTCTCATTCGTTCTAAGCGACTAACTGTTACTGGCACAAAAGTATTTTTTGTCTTGACTACATTTTTATTATTTATTTGAATACTTATCATTTGCCCAGAATGATCAGAATCCAATTTATTAATAATACTTTTTTGGGTTGGACTAATATCTGTATATATATTATCTAAGCAGGTAGCCGTGGTGGCACTTATTCTAGTAGGCTCCATAAATAAGTTAACTAAATTATGGGATTTAAAAAGACTTAAAATTTTACATGATGCAGTTGTATTAGTAAGTATATTAATATTAAAATCTCCACAGACCAAAATAGTTTTACCTGAGTTGCTAACTTTGCATAAGGCTTCATCCATGATTTCTAAAAATAAATTAAGATCCGCGGAGGGAGGTTTATATACGCATATAACAATGAACTGCTCTAATTGTACACAAGATAGTTCTATGGAACATTCTACAGAGAGGGACACAATATCTTTCCGTTCTTTAAATTTAAGTTTTTTATTGAGCAAAATTAGCGACCCCCCATGTATTGTGTTGACCCTGCAGAATGAACTACCGACCTGGTGGTTGCTGAAATTGAACATGAGCTGATGCTCCTTTAACCAATGCTCTGTAATACACATAATACTAATATTATCAGAGTTCATGAATAATTCCAGTTCTAGTTGCTTGCCCTCAGTCATACAATATATATTTTGATGTACCAGGTTAATATTATTATTTGTATTGTAATTATTACATTTTTGTGGGCATAGTGACATGTTATAGTTTCTGTTTGATTGTATTGCTAAATCAATTAATTGTGAATGTAATAAATTAGTGCTAGAGGTAGTTACCTCTGTTGTCTCATGAGTCAATTTAAATGATTATAAATGTCATTAATAGAAAATTCCATGTCAACAGTCCGCTCAATAGAAGCGGATTTTGTAGCCAAGTTTTTGGCTAAAATATCAAAAAAATAGGATAGCGAAAGTGCTATCTGTCGCTTAAAACTAGCAGAAAGGTAATACCTACCTTTAGTCACATAATATAATTTGTCGCTAACAAAACTGTTAGTATCTATCAAATGAATACGGTCATTATATGTACTTATAGTGTGTAGTACACTGTTCAACTTATATCTAAGATTATTTTCTGCATCTGGCAAGTTCTTAGAGTAGGGGAATGTAAACAAAATTATACTACTTAAGTCTAAAGATAATAAATAATCACAATAATCAATTAAATCCTTTTTGTTTACATTACCCCTATTTTCTACTAAAATAATGAGATTATCATAATTATTAAATTTGTAATTTAAAATTCTTTTCATAATTACTTCATAAGTTGCAGATGGTAAGCAATGGTTTACAACTGACTGTCCCTTAATGAGTGAATTTAATTTTGAGCCCATATGTTTTCCAATATCATCACTAAACATAATAGTACTTTGTGCATCACCTGGTGTACAACATGTTACATCAATTGATGCACCTAATGACTGCTCTGTCCTAACACCAGTATGTGAGCTATCACACAAAGACTCAGTATTATTCTTGTCAACCGCAGTATCACACACTGGCCGTGGAGAACTAAAGCAGGCGCACTTACACGGATGGTTGTTGATGAGTGAATCAAAGCGCTCAGCGTTGTCATTACTCAATTTCAAGAGATCATCCACAGCCTCTGAGTACTCTTTAATCTCTTTTTGTGACAGATCATATTTATTTTGAATTGAGTTTAATGATTCTGTCAAGTAATTAATCCTCGATTGTAAGGCCTGTGTGTCAGCTTCATACTTAATTCGGTAAATTAACAAAAATCTGTTAAATATGGATTACGGTATGTGCACTACGATATTTATTTTCACCTATAGGCCACATCCAGTCTTTAGCAGACAACATCGAAAATAGCAAGAATTCATTAAAATTTCTCATCTGAAGGCTTCTTTAAGGATCCACGTCGTAGGTATCTCGTCCGAAATTCATTTTGCTGCATTTTAGATTGCAAAAGCATTTTCTGAATAGGTATTTAACCAAATACTGAATCCATATTTTATGTTTGAGTTAAGATTTATTATGTTATTTTACACTAAAAACGTTTACATATGGCACCGCAGCGGCAGCGTTTTTGGCTGCTCAGGAGTTACTGCAGTATGAAGACTCGCCGTGGCTATGTGTAAAAGTTCATACATTTTTTTTTTATTCTAAAAATATGTAACTTTTACTCAGATTAGTGGTATCGTGCTTAGCTTCGTTATTTATCATTAACTTAATTTATAAATTAATTAGGTTCATAATATTATTTAATAGGTAATTAATTATGTGAGAAATAATGATCGCTTGGACACATCCCTCAGCACCGTGATGATGTCAAGATAAAAAATCTTAATCACAATCATTCGGGCCCGGGAATGAAGTTTGTGTCTTATTATGCGGATACTTGTGCATCCGCAGAATAAGACACAAACTTCATTCTATGAAACAGCTCTTTGGTTTCGACGGCGCTGCCCTACATAACCCATAAACTAAATTATTTTTCTATTTATATATTATATATTCTATTGATATGTTTGTTATTTTTTATAGTTTCTGCATAAATATCGTAGGGCCCCAGCGAAGCTTATGTCTTGCGGAGAGAATAACACATTGCATATTAATTACATGAGGATTTTATTTTATTTTCTTTATTTGGGAAAACAAACAGTTATACATTAGAAACTTACGTCTCAGTTTTGTTATAGGAGATTTAAAACAAAAATATAGGTAGATTATAGGAGGGAGGCAACGAGCATGTGGGTCACGTGGTGGTAAGCAATCACCACCGCCCATGGAAATCAGCAACACCGAGGGGTCGCCGATCCGTTGCCAGCCTTTTAAGGGAAACAAAGACTCTGTTTTTGAAGGCTCCCATGTCGCTTAAATATGTGTGTAATTTAAATGAATTATATAAATTCACAGCCAATAATATTCTCTACTGGTTATTATTAATTTTAAATAGTTGTCATGGCCAACTTGCCAGAATATTATAAGTATTTTTGAAAATGGAAAATGGAAAAATTAACACCCCGATGGGATGTGACTCACGCAGTAAAATACTTATAAGATGCAAAAATTCGTCACCAACAAAAACCTTCCTGGTAGATCAATTGGAAGAGCACTCGACCGGTCATCGAGAGGTCGTGGGTTCATATCCCACCTAGGCGGGGGAGGTGAATTTTTCCATTTTTAAAAATATTTCTCTACTGGTTATTTTTTTTTAATAAAGTCTGAAGCTCAAACATGTTGTAAGACACAGTAATAAGTTGAGGAGACTATGAGGACAAAACTAGGATACAAGTAAAATAAAATATGAAATTAAAAAAAAAACATGTAGGTGGGAATGAATGCATCATTGCAAACTTTTATATAAATTCGAAAATACTATTCATTGATTATAGTTCCAAATATTGCTTTTCTATATTGGCCTAATGATTACCTGAATATGTCAATATTGCTAAACATTTTATTGTTACTGTCGACAAGGCGACGCAAGGGAGCGCGCAGGCCAGTGTTGGTCCGGCAAGAATAGGTGGTAAATAGCTGATGTGTGTCACGCGCCTTACGTGTATAGAGCTCGTTGGTCGAATGGCTAACAATGGCCACAGGTCGCGCAATCGATCCCCGCAAAAGACAAATATTTGAGTGCATGAACATGTCTGGGTGCTTTTATGTATTATATCTTAAAAAACAAATGTTTGAAACCTGATGTAGTATATAAAAACGGAAAATTCTCTTAAATCCAACGATTCTTTCAGAAGCCTAGATTAATAGCTGCAATGAGTCTGCAAATCCATTTGTGTGATTAAACTTTATCTGAAGTGCATCTCAAAGCTTAGAGCTTTCACGAAAAGCTAGGCTGGGCTTTGAAAGTTCTAACGAGCTTTGATTCATACGTGGCTTTGGATCTTAAAAATTCGTTTTCTTAAAGAATATTATAATTTGAGATTTCCTGGATTTTATATTTTTTTTACTATATTATTATTTGTATAAAGAGGGCATCATAGCGTGCAGACAATATTTTTATTAATAAAACCAATATTATGAGAGTAAAAAAGAAAAAAATAATATTAAAAGTATTATATAATTGTAACCAAAATACCTGGACCGTTTTTTGACTGGACCTTCAGTGGACTGGTGAATGATATCGAGCTTGCGATCCGTCATTCAGCTGACTCGCTGTCAAAAAAAGAGTCGTAAACCGAGTCGTTTTTATCATGTGGTTCATAAGCGATTCTATTCAGTTAAGGTCTTAAAATGAATCGCAATAAGAGTTGGTTTACCACCAGCCCCCCGATAGTTGATTTTATAAGCAGTAAGTACCTAAGGCCCGGCGTTTAAGGTCCATTATCGGCAGGGCTTGGCAGGCATTGACGCCCAAGGAAGCATCGACGATGCCTAGAGACGCCTTCAAGTTTCCTCGGTTTGTTTGGCAGCGTAAGAGATACCTAAGGACGCAGAGGTACTCCTCGAGTTGCTTTGGCAGTCGGGTTTTTACCGTCGTACAAATTAAAGCTAGAGACCAGTCTGTTGCGATGCCTGCCTGTTAACGCATTGTTAAGGCGCCTTCGATATGCCTAAAGTTGTCACAGCAATAATTGCCAGTGTTGTGCGCCTGCACGTAGGCATGTCGATGGAAACATTTTTTTCATGCTAAAGGCATTTCATTCATGCTAATTGCACGGCCGTAGGCTACTTTTTAACCGACTCCAAAAAAGGAGAAGGTTCCCAATTCGGCTGTATTTTTTTTTAAATGTTTGTTACTTAATTACTCCATGATTTATTACCCGATTTGAAAAAAAATATATTTGAGAAAATATATTTGAAAAATATACTTGTAGATTGGTCCCATACTTTTTTCATCATCATCATCAGCCTGTATTTACATACATCAATGTTTGGAGTCTGTTTTTTTTTATTAAAATTATATTTTTGAAAGAGAATTAGGGATCCCCGTAAGCGAATACAATTAAACCTATCAAACACGTACCGTAACCACAGCTATGCTAGTTTATATATTTTATAGTATTAAACGAGTTATTCTTCTATATATGTTACGGCTGAAGATAAACGCAATTTAGCTGACGATTTAACTGACCGCTGAGTTTCAATTAATGACATTAACTGAAACCACAGTATAAGTAATAGTATGCTGAAATTCAGCGGTTAAAAATGTTCATTTTATATTATACAATAATTGAAATACATAATGGACGGTTAATCGACATAGTTGGGTTACTTGGGATCACCAAAAGCCGTAACGGTTTTTTTTGACTTGTTTTTGGGGAAAGAAAGGTGAAGTACTCACATCCTTTCCAAAAGCAAAATCAAATGAAACTTCGTTTGCTTCGCTCACTCGGCTTTTGGTGACCTAAGGAACACGCAAGTTAAGCAACGTCGACCGCAGCCTGTCTATAGATGGCTTTATTTATTTCGAGTTCCTCCGTGTTTCGGAGGGCACGTTAAGCCGTTGGTCTTGGCTGTTATCATTAGATATGACTGTCGTTAAGCCAAGGCAGTTGCCTTATGGCGGCTTGAAAACACTGGCCTCCGTCAACCCGCAGTTGAGCAGCGTGGTGGAGTATACTCTAAATCCCTTAGAATGAGGGGAGACCCATGTTGCAACACTGGGATGATTATGGGTTGATACCAACGATATATATATATATATATATATATATATATATCGTTATTATATATATACATAAATTATATATATGACTATGACGAGCTCGGTGGTCGAATGGTTAGCAATGGCTTCTTTGACTCCGAGGTTCGATTAACTAAGACAAATATTTGTACGTGTCTGTTTGTCTTCGTCTGGGTATTTTCTATGTATTATATGTATTTAATAAAGTAGTTTACAGGGAAGAGAAACAGATCTATCTCGATTAAAAATCTGAGAAAATTCATTTTCTTTAAATAAAAAACCCGAATACAGTTATCCAGGATCCAGGACCCGAGTACAGGTAGGAGGTAACTAAAAAGTGCGCGAGAAAAATCATCCGGTAGGAGATATCTAATAGTTGCGTCAGAAAAAAATAAAGTGCGCGTGAAAAAAGACATCTGGCAGGACCGCAGGAGGTAGCTAAAAGGTGCGCGAGAAAAATCGTCCAGAAGGATCACTTTATTTTCCTAATTAATTCCTAATTTATATAATAAAGTAATTAATACAAAACTACACACACATTTGTAACTTCCGTAGAAACCAAGTGTCCAAAGTGTTTGCCGAGCCGAGTTTGAGACTCGTGTGGCGGGAATTCGGCACCACATCTACGTTGAACTTGCACGAACTTGCGATTTCGACAACTAATTGTTGGAGAGAACTTTAACTTGACCAAGCTTTTGTGTTTTTCGACGGTAGATGCAATTAGAGGTAGAAGGTGCATAGACATGGGTTTAATATGGGTCTTGAACAAAAGTTCAAATTGCGCATCGAGGTATGGAGAGACTAAACTCGGTGTATCTCCAGCTTATTTTATCTTATCTTATCTTAGAGTGAATCCAGTGTTGCAGCACTGGTGACCTGTCGACCCTCATGGATCTTCCTAATCCTTTAGTCACTCTCCCCTGACTGTCTGGAGACATGTTCCATGTACTTCACTATGCCGCTTATTGGCCTTAAGAGCCTGTAGTCTTCCAGGTCCGGGCACGCCTTTCCTATGATTTCCATTCGTTACAACGTAGTGACATAACACTTACGTGTTTCATGGTGAGATGGTATGTTTGGGGGACTTTAACTGCCACCACGACTCGTGGTTGGGTTCCTCCACAACCAACCACGCAGGAAGAGACGCTCATGCGTTCGCTCTGTCCCACAGCCTGACGCAATTGGTAGACCAACCTACCAGAATACCCGACATTGCTGATCAGGCGCCCTCTCTGCTCGACCTACTGCTGACCACCCACCCTGAGGGATACCGGGTTTCTGTTGAGGCACCCCTGGGCACCTCTGATCACTGCCTGGTGTCCACAATGGTGCCAAGCGCAGTCCTGCCGCAACCCACGGCAGTCAAGCGTCGTGTATGGCACTACTCATCAGCAGATTGGGACGGTATGCGCGACTACTTTGCTTCCGTCCCATGGGGGCAGCGCTGTTTCAGTGAGAAGGATGCTACGGCGAGTGCTGCGGCTATTGTTGGCGAGATTGGCATTGGGATGGAGTCATCATCATCATCATCTCAGCCATTGAAAGTCCACTGCTGGACATAGGCCTCCCCTCTAGATCTCCAATAAGACCGGTTGGAAGCGGCTTGCATCCAGCGCGATCCCACGGTCTTAATGAGGTCGTCTGTCCACCTTGTGGGTGGACGTCCTACGCTGCGCTTGCCGGTACGTGGTCTCCACTCGAGAACCCTATCGGTCATCCGTCCTCCGTGCTATGTGCCCTGCCCACTGCCACTTCAACTTGCTAATCCGCTGGGCTACATCGGTGACCTTGGTTCTTCTACGGATCTCCTAATTTCTGATTCGATCTCGCAGAGAGACTCCGAGCATAGCCCTCTCCATAGCTCGTTGGGCTACTTTGAGCTTGTTCATAAGGCCCATAGTGAGGGACCACGTTTCAGTGCCGTAAGTCATCGCTGGTAACACACACTGGTCGAAGACTTTCGACTTGAGGCACTGCGGTATGTCGGACGAGAAGACATCACGCAATTTTCCGAACGCTGCCCAGCCGAGTTGGATTCGGCGACTGACCTCTTTCTTGAAGTTGGACCTACCTAACTGGACTACTTGTCCTAGGTAGACGTACAAGTCAACAACTTCAAGAACCGAGCTCTCAACAGATATTGGAGTAGGTACAACATGGGCATTACACATTAACTTCGCCTTGTCCATGTTCATTTTAAGACCCACTTGTTGAAAAACTCGATTGAGGCCTTCGAACATCGTGCTGAGATCTTCCATCGAATTTGCCATGACCACGATATCGTCGGCAAACCGAAGGTGAGTGATGTATTCGCCGTTAACATTGATGCCGAATCCTTTCCATTCCAGGAGCTTGAAGGCGTTCTCCAAAGCGGCCGTAAACAGTTTCGGAGATATCACGTCTCCCTGTCTTACGCCTCTTTTCAAAGGGATCGCCTTCGAGCTCTGTTCCTGTACTCGGACCGATGGTATGGAGTATTACATCCCTTACTCCGATGTCGCCATCAAAAGCCGGAGACGCCCGTGGTTTAATCGCGAGTGCGCTGATGCTGTTAGTAACAAGCAGGCGGCGTACCGTGCTTGGACCAGGGGCCGCGCCCGCAATGATCCCAATATCAACTCGCTGAAATCAGCCTACAACGCTGCCACTAAGGTATGCAAGAGGGCATACATTAGAGCGGGCGCACAGCGCGTTGCACGTGTGGGCCAGGAGCTAGTGTCGCATCCCACTGGGTCACGTGGCTACTGGCGACTGGCTAAAACCATACAGGCAAACTTTTGTGAACCGTCGCTGCCACCGCTGAGATGCCCCGATGGCTCACTGGCACATCAGCCGCAGGAGAAAGCCGGCCTCATGGCTAGCCTCTTTGCGGCTAACTCCCGGATCGATGATTGTGGCACACAACCACCAACTATACCCTCCAGTGGTTCTAACATGCCTGATATTCGTATCAGACAGTGTGACGTACGATCAGAACTGCAATCACTCGATGTCCGAAAAGCCAGTGGTCCAGACGGTATTCCGGCGATTGTACTTAAAAAATGTGCAGCAGAGTTGTCTCCGGTGTTAACGCGCCTCTATCGTCTCTCGTACACAACCGGTTGTGTTCCGGAAACTTGGAGAGAAGCTAATGTGCAACCGGTCCCAAAAAAGGGAGACCGTTCGGATCCATCAAATTACCGCCCCATAGCCGTAACCTCAGTACTGTCCAAGGTCATGGAGAGGATACTCAATAATCAACTGATCCACTACCTAGAAGATCGTTCCCTAATTAATGACCGTCAATATGGTTTTAGGCCGAAACGATCAACGGGTGATCTTCTAGCATATGTAACGCACCTCTGGGGTGAGGCAATCGACAAATATGGTGAATCTATGGCAATCAGCCTAGATATTGCCAAGGCGTTTGGCACAAAGCACTTCTCTCCAAGCATACGGTCTGCCTGTCCAGCTTTGTGACTGGATTGCTAGTTTCCTGCATGAGCGTAGAATCCGCGTCCTTGCAGATGGTTGCGCTTCGCGGTTCATGCCAGTGAATGCGGGCGTCCCCCAGGGCTCCGTTCTATCGCCCACCCTCTTTTTGCTTCATATCAATGACATGCTATCTCTTGGAAACATTCATTGTTATGCTGACGACAGTACGGTTCATGGGCGATATTTCGGTCGGCCCGGAGCTGGTAGGGCAGAAATCGGTGAGAAACGGGAGACTCTAGTTCTTGAACTGGATCGGGTGTTGGATCTCATTAGTAAATGGGGTTCCAGCAATCTGGTCGAGTTCAATGCTAACAAAACCCTAGTGTGCGCGTTTACCACAAAAACATCTCCGTAAATATCTTCCTACCCCCAGTCTCCAGAGCACTTCGCTTAATTTGCGAGAGAGCTTAAATATGCTGGGCATGGATATTCGCTGCAACCTTAACCAAAGGGAATATATTGAGAGCGTCATCTCAACAGCCTCAAAAAAACTCGGGATCCTGAACAGGGTGCGGCGGTTCTTCGCGCCGGATCAACTTTGTCTCTTGTATAAGACTCAAGTTCGGGCCTGCGTGGAGTACTGCTCGCATCTCTGGGACGGTTCCGCCCAGTATCTCCTCGAGGCTCTCGATAGGTTGCAGCGACGAGCGGTCCGCATAATTGGTGACGAAGAGGTCACCAAGAAACTTGAACCTCTCAGCTCCGCAGGGATATTGGCTCACTAAGCATATTTTACCGCCTATATCATGGTGAGCGCTCTGAAGAACTGTTCTCCCTTATCCCTTCCTCCCCTTTCCGTCACAGAACATCACGTGCAAGCTCGCGATGTCATAAGTATACCGTTGGGATCATTCCTTCGCGTACTAAAAAGTTTGGCAACTCCTATCTATGTCGCACCATTAAAAAGTGGAACGCGTTGCCGGCATACATATTTCCTCATTCATACGATATGGGATCCTTCAAGAGAAGCGTGAGGAAACATCTTGTAGGCCAGCATGGCAGCGTCAACTGACAAGACATCAAGGTCTCTTGTCAGTTGCCGATGCGATTGGGGCTCCTCTTTTCGCTTACCATCAGGCGAAGCGGAACCAATATGCTGAGCTCATATAAAAAAAAAATGGTCTTGTTTGTTAGACCCTTTGCAGATTCTGCATTCTGGGCTATCAACACGTCTCATTTTGTATAGATGTCCTTGGCAGGCATTATGGCAGGTCAGTACTCCAAGCATGAGACGCATCCGTTATCTGTCATATTTATGTATATCTCTGTACTAATTCATTGTACCTCCGCCAACGCCTTGGTGTGTAATATTCCACTCATCTCCTTCCATTCAGCCTAATGCCTAGACTTCGCCTGCCATTTATAGCCTTAATTTTAAACTCTAACTGGTATAACTTACCGACATAGCTTTTACAATCAGCAGAAGAAAGCAGCTGAAGAAGCAAGCAGAAAGCGCTAAATTTCAGATTATTTGAAATTTAAGCTGCAACATTTTTATTATTGGTTATTTATTGGACACCGACTAAACAAAATCTCGTAAAAAAACTGCTATTTTTAATATCTTCAATCGTCAGACAGTGAAAACCAACTAATAATTAGTAAAGATCAAGATAAACTTTGCAATTTGCATAGGTATTCGTTAATGTGGATCCCGGCGCATGTAAACTTGGTATTAATTGGAATTTTCCCATCATTCTTGCTGAAAACTTTCAGCGCGCCGCGGGATCAATTTTCAATTCAGAATATTCTATTCGCTTCCACAATCTGAAGGAGGGGGTGAGTGAGGATGTAAGGATTTGCGGAAACGTGAATAATGCTAAAGTAAAATCTTGAAATATCAGACTTTTATTAATTAGATTTAGGAGTGTAAGTGATTCATCAACATCTTTGAACCAAATCCAAATTCACCTGCACGCGGTGCACCCTTCTGACTGATAAACGAAGCTCTAACGAAAAGAGAGGTAGGGAGCGTAATTGTAAGCTACCCGACTGAGTGAGTGAGGTCACCAGCAAGGAAGAAAATGTCTAGTACCCATAACTAGACAACTGATAAATGTACTTAAATACATTTTTTTTTGTAAATAAACATACTTATAATACATAGAAACACCCACATTATTAATAGGTAGCTGTTAAACAATTTTGTAAACTTATTTTGTAAACGAGTCATCACAATGGGCTGGCAATGACTATTGGCCACCCAGGTAGTATCATTTTAAGCTTAACGAAATGAATAAGGTAAGGGCATGAAATGGATTACGAGTACATTGATCTCATTTCCTTCAAGCGATCGCGCTGAGTTGAATTGATCGCGCTTGACGCAATTTTGTAATTTCGATTTTTTGTTGTTGTAAATATTTGTCGTTTCAAGTAACATCTTTAAATTAAAATTAATAAGTTTCCTACAAATAAAAATAGGTAACCTTTCTTAAACGAGAGCCGCTTTTGTCACAATAGCTTTGTTTCAGTATCAGAGTAGGCGCAAGTTGGCGGCGGAAAAGGTTACGCACGGCCGTGTTTTTGTAAATATTTTCTTTTGATTATTAAATTAAGTCGTGGTAATTTTAAGAAAATTTAACTAAAAGATTTGAAAGAATTTAGGTACCTACTTACTCTTAGAAGCAGAAAACGGAAGTGGCAAAGTGCCGGTCATATCTGCCGATTAAGTGAGTGCAGACGGGAGAGGAGTGGATGCCGTGCGTAGGACGACGAAGCGTCGGACGCCCTCCTTTTCCGTGATCCGATGACCTTATGAAAGCGGCTGGAAGCGTATGTATGCGGAAGGCGGAGGATCGTATTTGGTGGAAAGCATTTGGGAAGGTTTATATCCAACAGTGGGTAGATGCAGACTGATGATCATGATTAGAAACAGCTTGCAGTTCAATTTTAGACAAAAAAAAGTTAGGTAATATTGAACTAAGTTAGATTAATATCGGAAATAAAACAGACATTAAGCGATAAGGTCACCTATTGTACCTTAATATACCACTATCCTTTGTAATATTGGTATTGAATTTATATTGTTGGTGAAATAAAGTATTGTATTGTCTTGTATGATAGTAGAGAATGTAAACTATTATCATACGTAAATTACTATTAGTCTAAATTTATTTATTTATAAGTAGCTAAATACTTTCCTAACTTATAGATGTTAGCTTTAGTTGTAAAATGTATAATTTAGTGTTTGGAACCATTTGTGATGAAATTTTAAATCAACACGCGTACGTCAGGCGGACCGTTCGCTTGTTTGCCATCTTAGTGGTGTAATAAAAACATATGAGTTGGTGGTTTCTATGGGCAGTGGGCTGGTTCATAGACTAAAAGTCGCAGGATGGAGAGGGCACTGCACGTAGTAACTATTATGTAATCTGTGGCACTGCTTGGGACTTCTCGATCGAATCCGGAATGAAGAAATTCAACTGACAACCAAAGTGGTCGACATAGCTACTTGCTGCTTTTTAGAATCTATCATAATATTTGTAAAATATTTTGTAAATCAATAAAAATGTAGATGAAATATAGAATCTCGTAGATAGTACTCGTATGTAGATTGATTATTTTATTTACAATTATTTCTCGTCTCAAATAGCTCCTCTGAGTTTACTACAAATAGAAATAACCCTTCTTCAACGCGCGTCTATTTTTCTATAAATATCTTTTATTTCGTCCTGAGGGTAGGTAGATATAGGAGTTAAACATACTAACATGCCTGGCGTTAAAAAGGTTACACACGACTCTGTTTACGTAAATATTTTGTCTTGTGTCTTATTCTAGAACTAATAGTGATTCGGAGATAATTGCACACCTACATATTATCTGTCTCAGGTTTACGGCAAAAAAAGAAAAGATTATAATCGATATATTGACAATTTTTATTAACTTCTATTGATTTTCAATAACAAACACACACAATCACAGCTTTAATTTAATATAGTAATATGGCAAACTGAAATTCACTAATATGAGCACAAATCAATACAACAAATTACGGCGATAATGATTAAGTACTATAATATAATATACATTATAAGTCACTAATGCTTACTTGTAGTTCAGGCCAACGCTCCAATCAAAAGAATCCTGACCTTTTGAAAAACCTCGCCTTATAAAGGGTTACCTCCATCACCACTGAATACTACCAAGTTTTTTGAGTGACTATTTTAGATAAACAATTCAGAGAAAACCAAGTGGGAATACGTGTATAAATTATGTTATAAATAATGTTATAAATAATAAAGATTTTAGCAAAGTATATTAACATGTAAAACATTTGTAAACTGATTGAAGTAGTATAAAACAAGTTGGGTGGTAACCATGGCAACTCAAAACGAATCAATCTAACTTAAGCTATTTTAGAAAAATCATTATCTAAACATGTGCATAAATCATATTACAATTAATAAAGATTTTAGCAAAATATATTAATATTTAAAACATACAAACTGTTTCCACTAGTATGAAGTAAGTTAGACGGTTGCTATGGTTACTCAAAAGGAATGAATCCGACTAAGCTATTTTAAACAATACATTAAGAATCATGGTTGAAACATGTGCATAAATCACGTAGTGATTTATGAAATATAAAAATATCTATCAACGTAGTTATAGCGATTGTTAGTAATACCACGATTGTTAAGGTACTGCTCAAATCATACCGCCATAATTGTAACTGGTAAATCAATAAGTTGTACCCTCAGTATCATAATTCTAACATTCGGCCTTTCTGACAATATAGTTTGCCCTCAAACAATAATAAAATATCATCACTATTTGAACTAAACAATATACTCAACATTTTTATCAACAATATACTCAACATTTTTATCAACAATATACTCAACATTTTTATCAACAATATACTCAACATTTTTATCAACAATATACTCAACATTTTTATCAACAATATACTCAACATTTTTATCAACAATATACTCAACATTTTTATCAACAATATACTCAACAATTTTATCAACAATATACTCAACATTTTTATCAACAATATACTCAACATTTTTATCAACAATATACTCAACATTTTTATCAACAATATACTCAACATTTTTATCAACAATATACTCAACATTTTTATCAACAATATACTCAACATTTTTATCAACAATATACTCAACATTTTTATCAACAATATACTCAACATTTTTATCAACAATATACTCAACATTTTTATCAACAATATACTCAACATTTTTATCAACAATATACTCAACATTTTTATCAACAATATACTTAACATTTTTATCAACAATATACTCAACATTTTTATCAACAATATACTCAACATTTTTATCAACAATATACTCAACATTTTTATCAACAATATACTCAACATTTTTATCAACAATATACTCAACATTTTTATCAACAATATACTCAACATTTTTATCAACAATATACTCAACATTTTTATCAACAATATACTCAACAATATATTCAGCATTTTTATCAACAATATATTCAGCATTTTTATCAACAATATATTCAGCATTTTTATCATCAATATATTCAGCATTTTTATCATCAATATATTCAGCATTTTTATCATCAATATATTCAGCATTTTTATCATCAATATATGCAGCATTTTTATCATCAATATATTCAGCATTTTTATCATCAATATATTCAGCATTTTCCATTTGAAGTGATACCTGGAACTTTCATTAGATACACACACACGTGAAGAGATATTATGTTTCATCGTTACTATCGTTATATCAATTCTAATTAAAATATAGTCAAAATTCAGTTTCGATCCAGTCTCGATTTCACAAATGTCACATTTGGTATTCTCGTATCCCATTATGTAACTTCAAAATTAAATTTAAGCGGGATTATATCGAAATATGAGTAAAAGTAAAACAAACTAAGAAAGTTACTTTGCCAACATCAAGAACTGATAATAATTAATGTAATAAAGTATATCATTTTAGTCAATTCACAATTCAATCTCGATTCGGTCAACTTTCAATCTGCGTTCATAGAAAAAATATGAGAATTGGCCTTCTGAGCTTATCTGAATTTATGTATATCTAGATCCATGGCTGAATCTGATCAACTGCCTAAACTCTATTTTTTTTTCATATTAGAACCTTCAATATTGGATACCTCGTACCTATCATTAGGCTTTTTAATTTTTACTAAATCTCCTTCCGAATAAGATTTTGGAGTTTTAAGGATTCTATCAAAGTGAACCTTTTGTTTATTTTGATCTTCAATTATGTGATTAGTTATTTCTGCTCCGACTGTATCTAAGTCTTGGCACTGACTACGGGTGTTTTCGAATACCTCATGAAATATATTTTCACTACTATGCGTCAACGACTGGCCAAACAATGCTTCTGCTGGAGTTTTCCCAATAGGTGCCTTATTTAGAGTATTATTTAGGCCCCATTGAATTTTTCCTAATTCTATGTCCCATTTAGTTTCTCCTAATTTGTCATAAAGCGTATAATACTGTACGGTTGTATCGCTACAGCTGCCCATTTGCTCTAGGGGATGCTACTGCATTTAATATATGTTTGACATGAGAAGATTTCTTTAGATATAAAGCTGTCGGAAATTACTCTAAGTGGAAATCCAAAATTTAAAAGTACTTCCGTGAGCGCTCTACTGTTATTTTGCACAGGTTTTAACTTACAAAACCATTTAAAGCCATCTACAACTCCTAATAAATTACCTCAAGAATATATATTACTCAATTACGTATTTGTTTCTAATATTAATTATTCTATTAAACTTCATGATACTAACTTATTCCCAGGTCAATGTATACGCTTCTACAATAAACTTCCAAACGATGCGTTTAAGTTATCCATGGGTAAATTTAAGAAATATATCAAACTAGACTATGTCAAAAGGTATCTCAGATTACATAAATGATTAAAGTATTTGGAAATGAATTGCTCTTGTTATGTTATGTTAATGATTGTATTTGTATTTAATGTAACGATATTGGCAATTAAAAGAGTCGGCCTTGAGTTTCTTGCCAGTTCTTCTCAAGAAGCCCCGACGCCGGAACTGGCACTTAAATTCACTTTCACATTCTAGTAATGATTTATACATGTTCTTATATTATGACGTTTCTAAGTGCTTTATAAAGTCCAAGGAATAAAGAAATTTTGATTTGATTTGATATTTTATTTTTCTTATCGACGGTTTATTATACGTTCACGCAAGACCCCTTTTTTTTTAATGTTTTTTTTTTCACTCAAGAATGGCCAATATCATCATCATGTTGACAACATATCTGCCATTTAGCCCCTTTTAGTACAACCCATCTTAATTCCTCATTAAATAGATTTTGAAGCAATCCGTGTTCTTCAATGATGTCAGAATACTTTGTGTCCTCTAAAACTTCACGAATATGGCATATTCTGTTAATTGAAAACTAGCCAATCTTCTTGGTCAATATTTATGACTCGTGACGTTTCGGTATCGTTATTTCCATTATATTTTTTTTTTTTTTTAGGATTAAGACTAAATTCAAAGACTGCAGTTAGAGCGATATACTCTATCACAGTCATTCTTGCAAAAATGATTTGGTTATGAAAAGTCACACGTATTACAACCCGTAACATAAGTGAAATTTATTTATTTAATCTTCATGCGCATAATAATGTACAAAGGCTGACTTAGTGCTATATAAGTCTACCTTAGGGTGATGCAAAGAATAAGACATGGTAGCTGTACAAGGCGAATATAATTTTTACCTATGAATATAATAGAAATCTCCATAAGATATTACACAGAAATTTACATAGAAATTTACATCCATAAGTAAATTAGAAATCTATGGAATCAAGTTAGTACAGCTAATGTTTCCAAATCGTATGCATGACATTTTTGCTCGTCTATAGTGGCTTCATGAGTAAAGAAAGCTATGGATCTTAACGTAGAATTTTCCATTTTCTCTTTGTAAGAGTATACCGGTGAATCCTGTTTTGTTAGCCCCCGTATGGAACTTCGTAATATGCTTAGGGCTAACAAAGAGCGCTTTATCAACTTTCTTCTCTAATAACTTTAAGAGGTATCGAATGCATTAGTTCCACATCATCCCAATTCCATGCATAATTTTTCCCTGTCAAATCAGATAACAGAACGGTATAGGTACAGTAAATTTATCTACTGCCTCAATTTTTGCTTTGTCAGGTCTTATTTCCGCAAAACGAATGTCACCACTAATTAATTTAAGACTTGGATAGTACTTGCGTCCGCTTAATTTGTCTATTTAGTCCATAATTCGAGGTAGTGGATAATGTGCTCTAACAGTCTTACTGTAATCAATATAAAGTCACTGTCCGCCAGATGGGACAAGCATAAGATCTAACCATATTTTGAACGGTGTCGCGCTGCTTAAGACTTAATCTGTAAGGTATGTACTACTGGTGTTTTGTCAATCGTATGTTTATTTCGGTTAAATTGGTACAACCTAATTCTGAGAGATTTTGAACAAAAGTTTTACGATGGTTATCGATCAATATGAATGTTATCTCTTTGGACGAAAGAAGGTCCAGGTTAATTTGTATTGGTATTTGTAATGAATCTCGTTTTATCAATACACGTAACACTTTCATACAGGATAGCGAGATTTTATTGCATCTTCTACATTAGCGGATTGTTACCCGTTCTGCCCTAGATAAGCACATAAGTTTATTTGTTTTTAGAATTTGAAGGGTTTTAGTCCAATTTCAGGTGTAATTTATTATGTTCGTTTTACCATTATTAATATATAATTTCATATATACCTCCTTGAGTCAAATATTGGGTATTTAGAATGGTACAATTAAATGATATGAAATTTATTCTGACCTTTGGCCCTTGTGGGCATTTAAACATATCTTACACATTTTTATTGATAATATAATTATCAATGTCCTTCGCTTTTACTAATAGAAACATCATCTAGGCTAAGCTATACAATATATATTTATTCATTACCTTCACGCTGTATTGTGAGTTATCTGTGGGTATATACCACGATCTAAAACATTTAACAACCAGTATATGATGCAGTTTATTAAAATTTTGCCGAAAAATAGGAACGTGCAGCTAATCAGGAAAAACAATGTCTGCGGAAATTATACCCTATTTTTAATGCCAGGTTTACCTAATGGAGCAATAAAAGATTCACCTGCGGGTTCAAATAATTACGAACCTTGCTACTAATAAGTATACAGTCACTATCAAAATATATAAACAAGGGATTTTTATCATACTTATTATTTTGAGTTTTGTGCTAAACTTCTTGAACTTTTTCCATTTAGTTAGTGAAAGAAGAAATTTTGTGACCATATGTTCTGCTTTCGTGTCTGTCATATCGCAGGCTTTTAAAAGGATCATTTTGTCATAATATTAATCAGAGTACCAGAATTGAATTCCGAGGGAAACGCAAGTTAAATATTCTTGTCATTCAGACATACCACTTGTTAGCATGACCAAATGAACAAGGTAAAACAAAGTGAGCAGTCTGTTGTTCAGTTCAACCATAAATCTGAGATCACTCATTGACTTACTAAGCCAAGTTTCTATTTCAGGATTATCGATTGATGGGCCGAATTCATATATACTTATCGAAATTCAATTTTAGAGATTTTTAGAGCCTCAAAATTAAATATTATTCAGTCTTATTATTATTATTCAGTTTATTTTTTAGTTTTAAATACCTGTACAACTAGGATGTGATTCAACCTTGGACCGGCTGCAAGTGTGTCGGGAATGGTTGCCACCGGGACTCCACTGGCTGCCACTGCATACCAGACGGCTGCCACTGCACCCTGGACGGCTGCCACTGCATCCAGGATGGCTGCCGCTGCGTCCGGCTGCCACACCATCCCTCCCGGCTGGCACTGCATTCCTCCCGGCTGCCACTGCACCCTCGACGGCTGCCACTGCATCCGGGATGGCTGCCGCTGCGTCCGGCTGCGACACCATCCCTCCCGGCTGCCACTGCATACCTCCCGGCTGCCATTACACCCCGGACGGCTGCCACAGCACCCGGGACGGCTGCCGCTGCGACTCGGACGGCTGCCGCTGCGACCCGGACGGCCGCCGCAGCGCCCCGGACGGCAGCCGCAGCGCCCCGGACGGCCGCCGCAGCGTTCCGGACGGCTGCCACTGCACCCGGGACGGCTGCCACTGCACCCGGGACGGCTGCCGCTGCATCCCGGATGGCTGCCGCAGCGTCCCGGACGGCTGACGCTGGCTCTGGAACGGCTGCCATTGACTCTGTAACGGCTGTGAATTCATCTGGAACGGCTGCGATTAGATAGTTTTATCGACTAAGTTTCCTTAGTCAATAAACTGTAAAAGTAATTGATTGAGAGTATTGCGCAAATCACGGCGACGAGGTAGATGTTCTACCCTTGATTTTTTTTTGTTTGCATTGACAGAACTCATAGGGAAAATTGGACTACTAATTGGCTAAAAGGTATGCTTAGTCTGCCTCGACTGCAAGCGACTCACGACTCCGACTTCGTACAGCTCGACTTCGTCTATTACGAAATCTTCGTAGACTCCTCGAAGACCGCGCCTCTAAAAGGCTTCGTGATGGGGTCTTCAACACTCTGCTTTTGTCCATAATGTCCATATGACTTACTGAAATGCGAATAAAAACAAACACAGAAAAAAGAAATTTCTGTACGTACATATCCGTTAAAGAAAAAGGGAAAGCAAGAGAAAAAAAATTAACAGTAATTTGCTAAAAGTATCATCGAGTGGCGTGTGTTATCCTTACTTCTGATATTATCTGTCTCAGGTTTACGGCAAAAAAAGAAAAGATTATAATCGATATATTGACAATTTTTATTAACTTCTATTGATTTTCAATAACAAACACACACAATCACAGCTTTAATTTAATATAGTAATATGGCAAACTGAAATTCACTAATATGAGCACAAATCAATACAACAAATTACGGCGATAATGATTAAGTACTATAATATAATATACATTATAAGTCACTAATGCTTACTTGTAGTTCAGGCCAACGCTCCAATCAAAAGAATCCTGACCTTTTGAAAAACCTCGCCTTATAAAGGGTTACCTCCATCACCACTGAATACTACCAAGTTTTTTGAGTGACTATTTTAGATAAACAATTCAGAGAAAACCAAGTGGGAATACGTGTATAAATTATGTTATAAATAATGTTATAAATAATAAAGATTTTAGCAAAGTATATTAACATGTAAAACATTTGTAAACTGATTGAAGTAGTATAAAACAAGTTGGGTGGTAACCATGGCAACTCAAAACGAATCAATCTAACTTAAGCTATTTTAGAAAAATCATTATCTAAACATGTGCATAAATCATATTACAATTAATAAAGATTTTAGCAAAATATATTAATATTTAAAACATACAAACTGTTTCCACTAGTATGAAGTAAGTTAGACGGTTGCTATGGTTACTCAAAAGGAATGAATCCGACTAAGCTATTTTAAACAATACATTAAGAATCATGGTTGAAACATGTGCATAAATCACGTAGTGATTTATGAAATATAAAAATATCTATCAACGTAGTTATAGCGATTGTTAGTAATACCACGATTGTTAAGGTACTGCTCAAATCATACCGCCATAATTGTAACTGGTAAATCAATAAGTTGTACCCTCAGTATCATAATTCTAACATACAAGAGAGTAAATTGATTCAGGTGTTATTTTGCAGAAGTTAAATTTACAGGCCATTTGATCTACACTACTTTGCGTGCTTCCGCCATCAATTTGTTGTTTGTAGGTTGTTCAAATGGCCTGTAAATACAAGTCAATACAACGACAACAACCCATAATCATTCGACTGTTGGGATACGGGTCTCCCTTTAATTGAAGGCGTTTAGAGCATACTCCATCACATTGTTTAACTGCGGGTTGGCGGAGGCCAGTGTTTTCAAGCCGCCCAAAGGCCACTGACTTGGCTTAACGACGTCGTCTAAAGACAAAAACCGGGACCAACAGCTTAACGTGCCATCCGGAGTACGGAGGTGCTCGAGATAAATAAACCCATCCATAGACTGACACGCGCAACGACACCATCGAGCTCCTCAAAGATATTTGAGTTGGCCGATTCGAGATTTAATTATGAATTAACTGAAAATTATATAGTTGATTTCTTTCATTCATGTATCAAATCAATTCTTATTGCGACCGGTTCAATTTTCAATCATATTTCGATGTAATAATCACACACTTTATTCATATTGTGTATTGAAGTTTCATATTGTGTTATGAGACTACCAATTGTGACGTTTGTGAGATCGAGACTGGATCGGAACTGAATTTTGTTTCAATTTTAGTTACGAGAATTGCCCTACTGATTTCAGCGAAATAAAAAGACATGTAATGTCTTTTTTATACATAAAGACATAGGTACATAAAGTAATTCAAATTCGCCGGTTAAAAATGCATAGACAAAGTCACTAAAAGGGTCGAACTTTCACGGGGACAAGTCGCAAGCATCCATATTGTATGAATGAGGAAATATATATGCCGGCAACGCGTTTCACTTTTTAATGGTACGATAGATAGGTATTGCATTAATTCTAAAATTAGCTCGATTAAAAAGGTAAAAAAAAAAAACTAAAGTTGTACGATATATCTTACACTGGCATAGGTATGTATTGTATGCATTTAATTGATGCATTTTGAATACATTATATGAGTATTCTTTGCTATTGTAAGGAATACTCAAATAATGTAAGTATTGTAAAGAATACTAAAAAATGTTATTACATAAAATATAATTAAGTTTAATTTAAATATAATATAATTGAAATGAATATTGAAATTGATTTGTATATTTTTTGATTTTGTATTGGTATTAAATTAGATAATTTTTTTTTATGATTTATTTATTATATATTGTTATTATTTCATTTATCTTTATTTTATCATTGTTTAAATTTACTTTCATTATTTTAATTGTATTAAAATTATGAATTTTAGTTTAATTATAAATTTTGTAATGTACCACATAAATGTTTTGGTTGATACTGTAATTTTATGTGTGAGTTTAATAAATAAATAAATTGCCAAACTTTTTAGTACGCGAAGAAATGATCTCACCGGTGATCTTGTGATATCGCAAGCCTGCACGTGACGTTTTGTGACGGATTATAATTTCTATGATTTTACGAAGTGTTTCCTTCATTGTCCACTAGCTTCATATAATCTCCAGTAGTTATCAATAGTACTGTGGTAGAGTATAGCTCTCTCCGCATCGTCACGCAAGACGGCTTTTGCCTGTGCCTTTTACCTTTTACCTGTGTTACCTTTAGCCTATGGACTTTTGCGTTTATATCAACTGTAATCTTTTGCATAAAGAATTATCAATGGCCGTCGGACATCTTGGATCTAATCTGTGCATTGAATTGCGTTGTTTTTCTTTTAAATAATTGTTAATTCTTCATATCGGCATAATTAGTTCTTCATATCGGGATAAAATATATTATTGATTGATATTATTATTGATATTTAATATGTCATATTAATCATTGATGTATATCGCTAAAATACTGACATGTTGATTATTCACTATCGTGATTATCTTTTTCACGTATACATCGAACTAGTTTTTACCTGCGCTTTTGTCGTATAAAAGAAATTTAACATTACATTCAATGTCTTTAATCTACCTAAGTTAGTGCAGGGCAGGGGCCCTACCGGCAAAGCTAAAGCCGATTCAGATTTTTTTTTAATTTTCAAATTCGGAGATTAACAGCATTGGGCTACTTGACATTACAGTACGTATAACATTTTTTTTTTCAATTTGTTATTCAAGTACGTCACAAAACTGGGCAATAATAATATGCAGGAGGCCAATAATCATAATACACTGGAGTTGGTCTGGGTTCCAGGAGATATAGGCGTTGAGGGCAATGAAAAGGCTGATAAATTGGCAAGGTATGGATCAAGCAGAGATTTTATAGGATCTGAACCCTTTGCAGGTCTGTCATGTGGGAACTGTCCCATTACGGCTATAAATGACACGGCAAACTCTGGGCATCTGGCTGAATGGAGGGAGATGAGTGGAATACTTTACCGTAAGGAAACTATCGACGAAGGCAAAGTTTATTAGTACATACATGTACAGAAATACGATAAAAATGGATACGTCTCATCCTTGGGGTACTGATTGAGAGTTATGATGAGGCTTGTCAATAATGCAGACCAAGCGAGGAACCTTACGAGAGAAGCATTTGATGTGCCCATGTGAAGCCCCAGCTGGCAAACGAATGGTAATCCTAAGGAAGGCGTACCTGGAGGATTACAGGCTCTTCCCAATTAAAGGCGTAATGAAGTATGTACTTCTTATTGGGGAGAGCCTGTTGAAGTATCTACTTTCTGCTGACAGTCTGCAGGCATGTGCTGAAAGACAGTCAGCAGAAAGGAAGAGGTCGACGTACCACTGGTGCTGCAGCACTGAACCTATTTCAAGATAATATAAGGATGTCACAATAATAAAATTATTGATGAAATAATTACTTCAATAGCATATTTACGCTAATCTCGATAACTATTTAGTTATCAAGATATGATAACTTGAAAATCACAATTTTGGAATTTCCCGAAAACGCTCCATACAAAGCTTGTAGACTATGACGTCGCACATTCCAGTTTGGTGTGCATTAATTGTTTGACTGCTATTTTAAATACTGCATTTGCTGTAACAAAAGTATACATGTTTTAATAATTTCATCCTTTTCTAACTGAGTTTCCCACCAAGCTTAGATCGATCAGAAAAGAAGTTATTAAACTGAAACTTAAAGACAAAATATTTTAAATTATAATCAGCCTAGTTGTATGGATCCTAATGTTGGGCCATGAAAAAAAAAAGGATGAAAGAATAATGCATGTAGCTGAGATGGATGTGTGGCGTGACCAGAATGGATAAGATTAGGAATTCTTATATTAATGAAAGTTTGAAAGTAGCTCTTGTGACAGATATGATGAGAGGAAATCGTCTTTCGTGGTACGGGCATGTAATGCGGAGAATATGAATGGATATAATAATAGAGGAAGATCAAGAAAGAGGTAGTTGGATTGTATGAGAGATGATATGGGTAAGAAAGGGGTAAGTATAGGTCATAGCTATGATAAGGTGCAAGAAAAAGACATATTGCGTTGACTAATGGGACATAATGGGAAAAGAACAAGCCAATGACGAAAAGAAGAAAGATGAGAAGAAGACATAAGATGTTAAAATTTTAAGCTAGCAGATCGTTCTAGTGTTTTGTAGCAGCCAAGCAATGTAATTGTAAAAGCCTGCCTGATGTGAACCGGTTACCGTACTACTCCTACCGTACTCCTTCCATTCTGGTGACCTCATTCACTCGCAGGAACACAACAACTTCAAGGGAATCGTTTTTTGGCTGCGGTATTTTGTGAGGTGGAGGTGCTTTACCGCTTGGGCAACTTACAAATATGCTGTACCCTACCTCACTTTTGTCAGAGCCTCTTTCGGTAGTCGGCAGGGTGGACAATGTGCAGGTGAGGTTGGTTTTGACTCTAATGATCGTGGTGAGCTACTTAAACTCCAAGAACTTTATTATTATAAAAATACTACGTCTAGCCTCTCAAGACTTCTGATTAGCCGGTAAGAAGCAGCTGAAGCTAAGCTGCTTCCTACCGTACCGTAGCTAGTAACAATTATTTTGAGAATTTTTACCGTCCTCTCTGTCTGTATATTTGTGACTTGCTTTTAAATAATTACTGTACGAAATTAAGTGCAGTTGTCACAGTTATAACTATAAGGTGTAAGGTGCATCTTCATACGAATATTATATTATTCGACGCGGATGAAGTCACGAGCGGTTTCTAGTGTATTTTATGCAAGCCACGGTAATTACTCATCAGATGAGATATCAAAGTCAAAGTCAAAGTCAAAGTCAAAGTCAAAGTCAAAATTCTTTATTCTGTGGGCCCTCGCGGGCACTTAGACACGTCTTTTACAATTAGGTATATTTTTTTTATCTACCAGCATTTCGGAATGACCATTGACGAGAAGAAATGCCGAAAGAATCTCTGTCAATATAGGTCTTGTTTAAATAGCCATACAATATTATCATTATACATAATACAATAATATATATATATACTCGTATGTGGTTATTTATCACCCAGTAAAAGAATGTTAATTTTAATAATTTGTATTATTAATTTACAACTCCATTAAAACGCTTTTTGAATCAAACATTCTGTCTAACAAACAATTCTCCAGCTCTTCTCACTCCAACTGCAATACCCTCCCAAGTTTCTTTTGCAACTTGTTCAATGTATCTGGGAGGTAAGTTAAAACCTTCGAATCCCGAGACAAGTCCAGGCAACTCATAAGTGTAGGCCAAGGGCACACCAATAAGATGGGCGTAGTCTTCTGATGCTCCCGATGCTGGATAACCTAGGATCAAGACAGCGTTACCGACCAGGTATCTAGGGAAGTGAGACAACTGCTGGGCTAGGATTGCTTCAGACATGGCGATGCCAACGATGTGAAGAGCGAACGCATTGTTTGAAAGAGAACCATCGTGTCCCCAAGGATACAGTACCATGCTACCATAGCTGTGCATGGTGAGATATAACGCGATTCTAGAAAGGTGTTCGTCGAGGATGTCCCGGACTACTCTGGTCTCGATTTCGGAGAAGGGTTCGCTGCCTGGGTACGTATCAGAGCAAGGGTTTGAACTAACGCCAACAGTATTCCAGTAGTAGTCATAGTTGCGATTGCCATCGACGCCCGGGCAAGTTACGCTAGATTCGTGTTGATCAGTGGACCGGGTCTTTCTCCACCAGCGATTGTCCTAGAAAAAAAGACAAAAGCCTTATTGTCTGTTTCTTATTTGAACTTAAAACTTCACTATGCAAACAAAACATATATATTTAAATACTACATTGGGTGGCAGACAAGCACACGGCCCGTCTGATGTGAAGCGGGTACCGTAGGGTACATATTAACGCTCGCAACATAAAATATCGCTCGCTCCTTCCTTTCTGGTGACCTCACTTAACAAAATCTCGTAAAAAAACTGCTATTTTTAATATCTTCAATCGTCAGACAGTGAAAACCAACTAATAATTAGTAAAGATCAAGATAAACTTTGCAATTTGCATAGGTATTCGTTAATGTGGATCCCGGCGCATGTAAACTTGGTATTAATTGGAATTTTCCCATCATTCTTGCTGAAAACTTTCAGCGCGCCGCGGGATCAATTTTCAATTCAGAATATTCTATTCGCTTCCACAATCTGAAGGAGGGGGTGAGTGAGGATGTAAGGATTTGCGGAAACGTGAATAATGCTAAAGTAAAATCTTGAAATATCAGACTTTTATTAATTAGATTTAGGAGTGTAAGTGATTCATCAACATCTTTGAACCAAATCCAAATTCACCTGCACGCGGTGCACCCTTCTGACTGATAAACGAAGCTCTAACGAAAAGAGAGGTAGGGAGCGTAATTGTAAGCTACCCGACTGAGTGAGTGAGGTCACCAGCAAGGAAGAAAATGTCTAGTACCCATAACTAGACAACTGATAAATGTACTTAAATACATTTTTTTTTGTAAATAAACATACTTATAATACATAGAAACACCCACATTATTAATAGGTAGCTGTTAAACAATTTTGTAAACTTATTTTGTAAACGAGTCATCACAATGGGCTGGCAATGACTATTGGCCACCCAGGTAGTATCATTTTAAGCTTAACGAAATGAATAAGGTAAGGGCATGAAATGGATTACGAGTACATTGATCTCATTTCCTTCAAGCGATCGCGCTGAGTTGAATTGATCGCGCTTGACGCAATTTTGTAATTTCGATTTTTTGTTGTTGTAAATATTTGTCGTTTCAAGTAACATCTTTAAATTAAAATTAATAAGTTTCCTACAAATAAAAATAGGTAACCTTTCTTAAACGAGAGCCGCTTTTGTCACAATAGCTTTGTTTCAGTATCAGAGTAGGCGCAAGTTGGCGGCGGAAAAGGTTACGCACGGCCGTGTTTTTGTAAATATTTTCTTTTGATTATTAAATTAAGTCGTGGTAATTTTAAGAAAATTTAACTAAAAGATTTGAAAGAATTTAGGTACCTACTTACTCTTAGAAGCAGAAAACGGAAGTGGCAAAGTGCCGGTCATATCTGCCGATTAAGTGAGTGCAGACGGGAGAGGAGTGGATGCCGTGCGTAGGACGACGAAGCGTCGGACGCCCTCCTTTTCCGTGATCCGATGACCTTATGAAAGCGGCTGGAAGCGTATGTATGCGGAAGGCGGAGGATCGTATTTGGTGGAAAGCATTTGGGAAGGTTTATATCCAACAGTGGGTAGATGCAGACTGATGATCATGATTAGAAACAGCTTGCAGTTCAATTTTAGACAAAAAAAAGTTAGGTAATATTGAACTAAGTTAGATTAATATCGGAAATAAAACAGACATTAAGCGATAAGGTCACCTATTGTACCTTAATATACCACTATCCTTTGTAATATTGGTATTGAATTTATATTGTTGGTGAAATAAAGTATTGTATTGTCTTGTATGATAGTAGAGAATGTAAACTATTATCATACGTAAATTACTATTAGTCTAAATTTATTTATTTATAAGTAGCTAAATACTTTCCTAACTTATAGATGTTAGCTTTAGTTGTAAAATGTATAATTTAGTGTTTGGAACCATTTGTGATGAAATTTTAAATCAACACGCGTACGTCAGGCGGACCGTTCGCTTGTTTGCCATCTTAGTGGTGTAATAAAAACATATGAGTTGGTGGTTTCTATGGGCAGTGGGCTGGTTCATAGACTAAAAGTCGCAGGATGGAGAGGGCACTGCACGTAGTAACTATTATGTAATCTGTGGCACTGCTTGGGACTTCTCGATCGAATCCGGAATGAAGAAATTCAACTGACAACCAAAGTGGTCGACATAGCTACTTGCTGCTTTTTAGAATCTATCATAATATTTGTAAAATATTTTGTAAATCAATAAAAATGTAGATGAAATATAGAATCTCGTAGATAGTACTCGTATGTAGATTGATTATTTTATTTACAATTATTTCTCGTCTCAAATAGCTCCTCTGAGTTTACTACAAATAGAAATAACCCTTCTTCAACGCGCGTCTATTTTTCTATAAATATCTTTTATTTCGTCCTGAGGGTAGGTAGATATAGGAGTTAAACATACTAACATGCCTGGCGTTAAAAAGGTTACACACGACTCTGTTTACGTAAATATTTTGTCTTGTGTCTTATTCTAGAACTAATAGTGATTCGGAGATAATTGCACACCTACATATTATCTGTCTCAGGTTTACGGCAAAAAAAGAAAAGATTATAATCGATATATTGACAATTTTTATTAACTTCTATTGATTTTCAATAACAAACACACACAATCACAGCTTTAATTTAATATAGTAATATGGCAAACTGAAATTCACTAATATGAGCACAAATCAATACAACAAATTACGGCGATAATGATTAAGTACTATAATATAATATACATTATAAGTCACTAATGCTTACTTGTAGTTCAGGCCAACGCTCCAATCAAAAGAATCCTGACCTTTTGAAAAACCTCGCCTTATAAAGGGTTACCTCCATCACCACTGAATACTACCAAGTTTTTTGAGTGACTATTTTAGATAAACAATTCAGAGAAAACCAAGTGGGAATACGTGTATAAATTATGTTATAAATAATGTTATAAATAATAAAGATTTTAGCAAAGTATATTAACATGTAAAACATTTGTAAACTGATTGAAGTAGTATAAAACAAGTTGGGTGGTAACCATGGCAACTCAAAACGAATCAATCTAACTTAAGCTATTTTAGAAAAATCATTATCTAAACATGTGCATAAATCATATTACAATTAATAAAGATTTTAGCAAAATATATTAATATTTAAAACATACAAACTGTTTCCACTAGTATGAAGTAAGTTAGACGGTTGCTATGGTTACTCAAAAGGAATGAATCCGACTAAGCTATTTTAAACAATACATTAAGAATCATGGTTGAAACATGTGCATAAATCACGTAGTGATTTATGAAATATAAAAATATCTATCAACGTAGTTATAGCGATTGTTAGTAATACCACGATTGTTAAGGTACTGCTCAAATCATACCGCCATAATTGTAACTGGTAAATCAATAAGTTGTACCCTCAGTATCATAATTCTAACATTCGGCCTTTCTGACAATATAGTTTGCCCTCAAACAATAATAAAATATCATCACTATTTGAACTAAACAATATACTCAACATTTTTATCAACAATATACTCAACATTTTTATCAACAATATACTCAACATTTTTATCAACAATATACTCAACATTTTTATCAACAATATACTCAACATTTTTATCAACAATATACTCAACATTTTTATCAACAATATACTCAACATTTTTATCAACAATATACTCAACAATTTTATCAACAATATACTCAACATTTTTATCAACAATATACTCAACATTTTTATCAACAATATACTCAACATTTTTATCAACAATATACTCAACATTTTTATCAACAATATACTCAACATTTTTATCAACAATATACTCAACATTTTTATCAACAATATACTCAACATTTTTATCAACAATATACTCAACATTTTTATCAACAATATACTCAACATTTTTATCAACAATATACTCAACATTTTTATCAACAATATACTCAACATTTTTATCAACAATATACTTAACATTTTTATCAACAATATACTCAACATTTTTATCAACAATATACTCAACATTTTTATCAACAATATACTCAACATTTTTATCAACAATATACTCAACATTTTTATCAACAATATACTCAACATTTTTATCAACAATATACTCAACATTTTTATCAACAATATACTCAACATTTTTATCAACAATATACTCAACAATATATTCAGCATTTTTATCAACAATATATTCAGCATTTTTATCAACAATATATTCAGCATTTTTATCATCAATATATTCAGCATTTTTATCATCAATATATTCAGCATTTTTATCATCAATATATTCAGCATTTTTATCATCAATATATGCAGCATTTTTATCATCAATATATTCAGCATTTTTATCATCAATATATTCAGCATTTTCCATTTGAAGTGATACCTGGAACTTTCATTAGATACACACACACGTGAAGAGATATTATGTTTCATCGTTACTATCGTTATATCAATTCTAATTAAAATATAGTCAAAATTCAGTTTCGATCCAGTCTCGATTTCACAAATGTCACATTTGGTATTCTCGTATCCCATTATGTAACTTCAAAATTAAATTTAAGCGGGATTATATCGAAATATGAGTAAAAGTAAAACAAACTAAGAAAGTTACTTTGCCAACATCAAGAACTGATAATAATTAATGTAATAAAGTATATCATTTTAGTCAATTCACAATTCAATCTCGATTCGGTCAACTTTCAATCTGCGTTCATAGAAAAAATATGAGAATTGGCCTTCTGAGCTTATCTGAATTTATGTATATCTAGATCCATGGCTGAATCTGATCAACTGCCTAAACTCTATTTTTTTTTCATATTAGAACCTTCAATATTGGATACCTCGTACCTATCATTAGGCTTTTTAATTTTTACTAAATCTCCTTCCGAATAAGATTTTGGAGTTTTAAGGATTCTATCAAAGTGAACCTTTTGTTTATTTTGATCTTCAATTATGTGATTAGTTATTTCTGCTCCGACTGTATCTAAGTCTTGGCACTGACTACGGGTGTTTTCGAATACCTCATGAAATATATTTTCACTACTATGCGTCAACGACTGGCCAAACAATGCTTCTGCTGGAGTTTTCCCAATAGGTGCCTTATTTAGAGTATTATTTAGGCCCCATTGAATTTTTCCTAATTCTATGTCCCATTTAGTTTCTCCTAATTTGTCATAAAGCGTATAATACTGTACGGTTGTATCGCTACAGCTGCCCATTTGCTCTAGGGGATGCTACTGCATTTAATATATGTTTGACATGAGAAGATTTCTTTAGATATAAAGCTGTCGGAAATTACTCTAAGTGGAAATCCAAAATTTAAAAGTACTTCCGTGAGCGCTCTACTGTTATTTTGCACAGGTTTTAACTTACAAAACCATTTAAAGCCATCTACAACTCCTAATAAATTACCTCAAGAATATATATTACTCAATTACGTATTTGTTTCTAATATTAATTATTCTATTAAACTTCATGATACTAACTTATTCCCAGGTCAATGTATACGCTTCTACAATAAACTTCCAAACGATGCGTTTAAGTTATCCATGGGTAAATTTAAGAAATATATCAAACTAGACTATGTCAAAAGGTATCTCAGATTACATAAATGATTAAAGTATTTGGAAATGAATTGCTCTTGTTATGTTATGTTAATGATTGTATTTGTATTTAATGTAACGATATTGGCAATTAAAAGAGTCGGCCTTGAGTTTCTTGCCAGTTCTTCTCAAGAAGCCCCGACGCCGGAACTGGCACTTAAATTCACTTTCACATTCTAGTAATGATTTATACATGTTCTTATATTATGACGTTTCTAAGTGCTTTATAAAGTCCAAGGAATAAAGAAATTTTGATTTGATTTGATATTTTATTTTTCTTATCGACGGTTTATTATACGTTCACGCAAGACCCCTTTTTTTTTAATGTTTTTTTTTTCACTCAAGAATGGCCAATATCATCATCATGTTGACAACATATCTGCCATTTAGCCCCTTTTAGTACAACCCATCTTAATTCCTCATTAAATAGATTTTGAAGCAATCCGTGTTCTTCAATGATGTCAGAATACTTTGTGTCCTCTAAAACTTCACGAATATGGCATATTCTGTTAATTGAAAACTAGCCAATCTTCTTGGTCAATATTTATGACTCGTGACGTTTCGGTATCGTTATTTCCATTATATTTTTTTTTTTTTTTAGGATTAAGACTAAATTCAAAGACTGCAGTTAGAGCGATATACTCTATCACAGTCATTCTTGCAAAAATGATTTGGTTATGAAAAGTCACACGTATTACAACCCGTAACATAAGTGAAATTTATTTATTTAATCTTCATGCGCATAATAATGTACAAAGGCTGACTTAGTGCTATATAAGTCTACCTTAGGGTGATGCAAAGAATAAGACATGGTAGCTGTACAAGGCGAATATAATTTTTACCTATGAATATAATAGAAATCTCCATAAGATATTACACAGAAATTTACATAGAAATTTACATCCATAAGTAAATTAGAAATCTATGGAATCAAGTTAGTACAGCTAATGTTTCCAAATCGTATGCATGACATTTTTGCTCGTCTATAGTGGCTTCATGAGTAAAGAAAGCTATGGATCTTAACGTAGAATTTTCCATTTTCTCTTTGTAAGAGTATACCGGTGAATCCTGTTTTGTTAGCCCCCGTATGGAACTTCGTAATATGCTTAGGGCTAACAAAGAGCGCTTTATCAACTTTCTTCTCTAATAACTTTAAGAGGTATCGAATGCATTAGTTCCACATCATCCCAATTCCATGCATAATTTTTCCCTGTCAAATCAGATAACAGAACGGTATAGGTACAGTAAATTTATCTACTGCCTCAATTTTTGCTTTGTCAGGTCTTATTTCCGCAAAACGAATGTCACCACTAATTAATTTAAGACTTGGATAGTACTTGCGTCCGCTTAATTTGTCTATTTAGTCCATAATTCGAGGTAGTGGATAATGTGCTCTAACAGTCTTACTGTAATCAATATAAAGTCACTGTCCGCCAGATGGGACAAGCATAAGATCTAACCATATTTTGAACGGTGTCGCGCTGCTTAAGACTTAATCTGTAAGGTATGTACTACTGGTGTTTTGTCAATCGTATGTTTATTTCGGTTAAATTGGTACAACCTAATTCTGAGAGATTTTGAACAAAAGTTTTACGATGGTTATCGATCAATATGAATGTTATCTCTTTGGACGAAAGAAGGTCCAGGTTAATTTGTATTGGTATTTGTAATGAATCTCGTTTTATCAATACACGTAACACTTTCATACAGGATAGCGAGATTTTATTGCATCTTCTACATTAGCGGATTGTTACCCGTTCTGCCCTAGATAAGCACATAAGTTTATTTGTTTTTAGAATTTGAAGGGTTTTAGTCCAATTTCAGGTGTAATTTATTATGTTCGTTTTACCATTATTAATATATAATTTCATATATACCTCCTTGAGTCAAATATTGGGTATTTAGAATGGTACAATTAAATGATATGAAATTTATTCTGACCTTTGGCCCTTGTGGGCATTTAAACATATCTTACACATTTTTATTGATAATATAATTATCAATGTCCTTCGCTTTTACTAATAGAAACATCATCTAGGCTAAGCTATACAATATATATTTATTCATTACCTTCACGCTGTATTGTGAGTTATCTGTGGGTATATACCACGATCTAAAACATTTAACAACCAGTATATGATGCAGTTTATTAAAATTTTGCCGAAAAATAGGAACGTGCAGCTAATCAGGAAAAACAATGTCTGCGGAAATTATACCCTATTTTTAATGCCAGGTTTACCTAATGGAGCAATAAAAGATTCACCTGCGGGTTCAAATAATTACGAACCTTGCTACTAATAAGTATACAGTCACTATCAAAATATATAAACAAGGGATTTTTATCATACTTATTATTTTGAGTTTTGTGCTAAACTTCTTGAACTTTTTCCATTTAGTTAGTGAAAGAAGAAATTTTGTGACCATATGTTCTGCTTTCGTGTCTGTCATATCGCAGGCTTTTAAAAGGATCATTTTGTCATAATATTAATCAGAGTACCAGAATTGAATTCCGAGGGAAACGCAAGTTAAATATTCTTGTCATTCAGACATACCACTTGTTAGCATGACCAAATGAACAAGGTAAAACAAAGTGAGCAGTCTGTTGTTCAGTTCAACCATAAATCTGAGATCACTCATTGACTTACTAAGCCAAGTTTCTATTTCAGGATTATCGATTGATGGGCCGAATTCATATATACTTATCGAAATTCAATTTTAGAGATTTTTAGAGCCTCAAAATTAAATATTATTCAGTCTTATTATTATTATTCAGTTTATTTTTTAGTTTTAAATACCTGTACAACTAGGATGTGATTCAACCTTGGACCGGCTGCAAGTGTGTCGGGAATGGTTGCCACCGGGACTCCACTGGCTGCCACTGCATACCAGACGGCTGCCACTGCACCCTGGACGGCTGCCACTGCATCCAGGATGGCTGCCGCTGCGTCCGGCTGCCACACCATCCCTCCCGGCTGGCACTGCATTCCTCCCGGCTGCCACTGCACCCTCGACGGCTGCCACTGCATCCGGGATGGCTGCCGCTGCGTCCGGCTGCGACACCATCCCTCCCGGCTGCCACTGCATACCTCCCGGCTGCCATTACACCCCGGACGGCTGCCACAGCACCCGGGACGGCTGCCGCTGCGACTCGGACGGCTGCCGCTGCGACCCGGACGGCCGCCGCAGCGCCCCGGACGGCAGCCGCAGCGCCCCGGACGGCCGCCGCAGCGTTCCGGACGGCTGCCACTGCACCCGGGACGGCTGCCACTGCACCCGGGACGGCTGCCGCTGCATCCCGGATGGCTGCCGCAGCGTCCCGGACGGCTGACGCTGGCTCTGGAACGGCTGCCATTGACTCTGTAACGGCTGTGAATTCATCTGGAACGGCTGCGATTAGATAGTTTTATCGACTAAGTTTCCTTAGTCAATAAACTGTAAAAGTAATTGATTGAGAGTATTGCGCAAATCACGGCGACGAGGTAGATGTTCTACCCTTGATTTTTTTTTGTTTGCATTGACAGAACTCATAGGGAAAATTGGACTACTAATTGGCTAAAAGGTATGCTTAGTCTGCCTCGACTGCAAGCGACTCACGACTCCGACTTCGTACAGCTCGACTTCGTCTATTACGAAATCTTCGTAGACTCCTCGAAGACCGCGCCTCTAAAAGGCTTCGTGATGGGGTCTTCAACACTCTGCTTTTGTCCATAATGTCCATATGACTTACTGAAATGCGAATAAAAACAAACACAGAAAAAAGAAATTTCTGTACGTACATATCCGTTAAAGAAAAAGGGAAAGCAAGAGAAAAAAAATTAACAGTAATTTGCTAAAAGTATCATCGAGTGGCGTGTGTTATCCTTACTTCTGATATTATCTGTCTCAGGTTTACGGCAAAAAAAGAAAAGATTATAATCGATATATTGACAATTTTTATTAACTTCTATTGATTTTCAATAACAAACACACACAATCACAGCTTTAATTTAATATAGTAATATGGCAAACTGAAATTCACTAATATGAGCACAAATCAATACAACAAATTACGGCGATAATGATTAAGTACTATAATATAATATACATTATAAGTCACTAATGCTTACTTGTAGTTCAGGCCAACGCTCCAATCAAAAGAATCCTGACCTTTTGAAAAACCTCGCCTTATAAAGGGTTACCTCCATCACCACTGAATACTACCAAGTTTTTTGAGTGACTATTTTAGATAAACAATTCAGAGAAAACCAAGTGGGAATACGTGTATAAATTATGTTATAAATAATGTTATAAATAATAAAGATTTTAGCAAAGTATATTAACATGTAAAACATTTGTAAACTGATTGAAGTAGTATAAAACAAGTTGGGTGGTAACCATGGCAACTCAAAACGAATCAATCTAACTTAAGCTATTTTAGAAAAATCATTATCTAAACATGTGCATAAATCATATTACAATTAATAAAGATTTTAGCAAAATATATTAATATTTAAAACATACAAACTGTTTCCACTAGTATGAAGTAAGTTAGACGGTTGCTATGGTTACTCAAAAGGAATGAATCCGACTAAGCTATTTTAAACAATACATTAAGAATCATGGTTGAAACATGTGCATAAATCACGTAGTGATTTATGAAATATAAAAATATCTATCAACGTAGTTATAGCGATTGTTAGTAATACCACGATTGTTAAGGTACTGCTCAAATCATACCGCCATAATTGTAACTGGTAAATCAATAAGTTGTACCCTCAGTATCATAATTCTAACATACAAGAGAGTAAATTGATTCAGGTGTTATTTTGCAGAAGTTAAATTTACAGGCCATTTGATCTACACTACTTTGCGTGCTTCCGCCATCAATTTGTTGTTTGTAGGTTGTTCAAATGGCCTGTAAATACAAGTCAATACAACGACAACAACCCATAATCATTCGACTGTTGGGATACGGGTCTCCCTTTAATTGAAGGCGTTTAGAGCATACTCCATCACATTGTTTAACTGCGGGTTGGCGGAGGCCAGTGTTTTCAAGCCGCCCAAAGGCCACTGACTTGGCTTAACGACGTCGTCTAAAGACAAAAACCGGGACCAACAGCTTAACGTGCCATCCGGAGTACGGAGGTGCTCGAGATAAATAAACCCATCCATAGACTGACACGCGCAACGACACCATCGAGCTCCTCAAAGATATTTGAGTTGGCCGATTCGAGATTTAATTATGAATTAACTGAAAATTATATAGTTGATTTCTTTCATTCATGTATCAAATCAATTCTTATTGCGACCGGTTCAATTTTCAATCATATTTCGATGTAATAATCACACACTTTATTCATATTGTGTATTGAAGTTTCATATTGTGTTATGAGACTACCAATTGTGACGTTTGTGAGATCGAGACTGGATCGGAACTGAATTTTGTTTCAATTTTAGTTACGAGAATTGCCCTACTGATTTCAGCGAAATAAAAAGACATGTAATGTCTTTTTTATACATAAAGACATAGGTACATAAAGTAATTCAAATTCGCCGGTTAAAAATGCATAGACAAAGTCACTAAAAGGGTCGAACTTTCACGGGGACAAGTCGCAAGCATCCATATTGTATGAATGAGGAAATATATATGCCGGCAACGCGTTTCACTTTTTAATGGTACGATAGATAGGTATTGCATTAATTCTAAAATTAGCTCGATTAAAAAGGTAAAAAAAAAAAACTAAAGTTGTACGATATATCTTACACTGGCATAGGTATGTATTGTATGCATTTAATTGATGCATTTTGAATACATTATATGAGTATTCTTTGCTATTGTAAGGAATACTCAAATAATGTAAGTATTGTAAAGAATACTAAAAAATGTTATTACATAAAATATAATTAAGTTTAATTTAAATATAATATAATTGAAATGAATATTGAAATTGATTTGTATATTTTTTGATTTTGTATTGGTATTAAATTAGATAATTTTTTTTTATGATTTATTTATTATATATTGTTATTATTTCATTTATCTTTATTTTATCATTGTTTAAATTTACTTTCATTATTTTAATTGTATTAAAATTATGAATTTTAGTTTAATTATAAATTTTGTAATGTACCACATAAATGTTTTGGTTGATACTGTAATTTTATGTGTGAGTTTAATAAATAAATAAATTGCCAAACTTTTTAGTACGCGAAGAAATGATCTCACCGGTGATCTTGTGATATCGCAAGCCTGCACGTGACGTTTTGTGACGGATTATAATTTCTATGATTTTACGAAGTGTTTCCTTCATTGTCCACTAGCTTCATATAATCTCCAGTAGTTATCAATAGTACTGTGGTAGAGTATAGCTCTCTCCGCATCGTCACGCAAGACGGCTTTTGCCTGTGCCTTTTACCTTTTACCTGTGTTACCTTTAGCCTATGGACTTTTGCGTTTATATCAACTGTAATCTTTTGCATAAAGAATTATCAATGGCCGTCGGACATCTTGGATCTAATCTGTGCATTGAATTGCGTTGTTTTTCTTTTAAATAATTGTTAATTCTTCATATCGGCATAATTAGTTCTTCATATCGGGATAAAATATATTATTGATTGATATTATTATTGATATTTAATATGTCATATTAATCATTGATGTATATCGCTAAAATACTGACATGTTGATTATTCACTATCGTGATTATCTTTTTCACGTATACATCGAACTAGTTTTTACCTGCGCTTTTGTCGTATAAAAGAAATTTAACATTACATTCAATGTCTTTAATCTACCTAAGTTAGTGCAGGGCAGGGGCCCTACCGGCAAAGCTAAAGCCGATTCAGATTTTTTTTTAATTTTCAAATTCGGAGATTAACAGCATTGGGCTACTTGACATTACAGTACGTATAACATTTTTTTTTTCAATTTGTTATTCAAGTACGTCACAAAACTGGGCAATAATAATATGCAGGAGGCCAATAATCATAATACACTGGAGTTGGTCTGGGTTCCAGGAGATATAGGCGTTGAGGGCAATGAAAAGGCTGATAAATTGGCAAGGTATGGATCAAGCAGAGATTTTATAGGATCTGAACCCTTTGCAGGTCTGTCATGTGGGAACTGTCCCATTACGGCTATAAATGACACGGCAAACTCTGGGCATCTGGCTGAATGGAGGGAGATGAGTGGAATACTTTACCGTAAGGAAACTATCGACGAAGGCAAAGTTTATTAGTACATACATGTACAGAAATACGATAAAAATGGATACGTCTCATCCTTGGGGTACTGATTGAGAGTTATGATGAGGCTTGTCAATAATGCAGACCAAGCGAGGAACCTTACGAGAGAAGCATTTGATGTGCCCATGTGAAGCCCCAGCTGGCAAACGAATGGTAATCCTAAGGAAGGCGTACCTGGAGGATTACAGGCTCTTCCCAATTAAAGGCGTAATGAAGTATGTACTTCTTATTGGGGAGAGCCTGTTGAAGTATCTACTTTCTGCTGACAGTCTGCAGGCATGTGCTGAAAGACAGTCAGCAGAAAGGAAGAGGTCGACGTACCACTGGTGCTGCAGCACTGAACCTATTTCAAGATAATATAAGGATGTCACAATAATAAAATTATTGATGAAATAATTACTTCAATAGCATATTTACGCTAATCTCGATAACTATTTAGTTATCAAGATATGATAACTTGAAAATCACAATTTTGGAATTTCCCGAAAACGCTCCATACAAAGCTTGTAGACTATGACGTCGCACATTCCAGTTTGGTGTGCATTAATTGTTTGACTGCTATTTTAAATACTGCATTTGCTGTAACAAAAGTATACATGTTTTAATAATTTCATCCTTTTCTAACTGAGTTTCCCACCAAGCTTAGATCGATCAGAAAAGAAGTTATTAAACTGAAACTTAAAGACAAAATATTTTAAATTATAATCAGCCTAGTTGTATGGATCCTAATGTTGGGCCATGAAAAAAAAAAGGATGAAAGAATAATGCATGTAGCTGAGATGGATGTGTGGCGTGACCAGAATGGATAAGATTAGGAATTCTTATATTAATGAAAGTTTGAAAGTAGCTCTTGTGACAGATATGATGAGAGGAAATCGTCTTTCGTGGTACGGGCATGTAATGCGGAGAATATGAATGGATATAATAATAGAGGAAGATCAAGAAAGAGGTAGTTGGATTGTATGAGAGATGATATGGGTAAGAAAGGGGTAAGTATAGGTCATAGCTATGATAAGGTGCAAGAAAAAGACATATTGCGTTGACTAATGGGACATAATGGGAAAAGAACAAGCCAATGACGAAAAGAAGAAAGATGAGAAGAAGACATAAGATGTTAAAATTTTAAGCTAGCAGATCGTTCTAGTGTTTTGTAGCAGCCAAGCAATGTAATTGTAAAAGCCTGCCTGATGTGAACCGGTTACCGTACTACTCCTACCGTACTCCTTCCATTCTGGTGACCTCATTCACTCGCAGGAACACAACAACTTCAAGGGAATCGTTTTTTGGCTGCGGTATTTTGTGAGGTGGAGGTGCTTTACCGCTTGGGCAACTTACAAATATGCTGTACCCTACCTCACTTTTGTCAGAGCCTCTTTCGGTAGTCGGCAGGGTGGACAATGTGCAGGTGAGGTTGGTTTTGACTCTAATGATCGTGGTGAGCTACTTAAACTCCAAGAACTTTATTATTATAAAAATACTACGTCTAGCCTCTCAAGACTTCTGATTAGCCGGTAAGAAGCAGCTGAAGCTAAGCTGCTTCCTACCGTACCGTAGCTAGTAACAATTATTTTGAGAATTTTTACCGTCCTCTCTGTCTGTATATTTGTGACTTGCTTTTAAATAATTACTGTACGAAATTAAGTGCAGTTGTCACAGTTATAACTATAAGGTGTAAGGTGCATCTTCATACGAATATTATATTATTCGACGCGGATGAAGTCACGAGCGGTTTCTAGTGTATTTTATGCAAGCCACGGTAATTACTCATCAGATGAGATATCAAAGTCAAAGTCAAAGTCAAAGTCAAAGTCAAAGTCAAAATTCTTTATTCTGTGGGCCCTCGCGGGCACTTAGACACGTCTTTTACAATTAGGTATATTTTTTTTATCTACCAGCATTTCGGAATGACCATTGACGAGAAGAAATGCCGAAAGAATCTCTGTCAATATAGGTCTTGTTTAAATAGCCATACAATATTATCATTATACATAATACAATAATATATATATATACTCGTATGTGGTTATTTATCACCCAGTAAAAGAATGTTAATTTTAATAATTTGTATTATTAATTTACAACTCCATTAAAACGCTTTTTGAATCAAACATTCTGTCTAACAAACAATTCTCCAGCTCTTCTCACTCCAACTGCAATACCCTCCCAAGTTTCTTTTGCAACTTGTTCAATGTATCTGGGAGGTAAGTTAAAACCTTCGAATCCCGAGACAAGTCCAGGCAACTCATAAGTGTAGGCCAAGGGCACACCAATAAGATGGGCGTAGTCTTCTGATGCTCCCGATGCTGGATAACCTAGGATCAAGACAGCGTTACCGACCAGGTATCTAGGGAAGTGAGACAACTGCTGGGCTAGGATTGCTTCAGACATGGCGATGCCAACGATGTGAAGAGCGAACGCATTGTTTGAAAGAGAACCATCGTGTCCCCAAGGATACAGTACCATGCTACCATAGCTGTGCATGGTGAGATATAACGCGATTCTAGAAAGGTGTTCGTCGAGGATGTCCCGGACTACTCTGGTCTCGATTTCGGAGAAGGGTTCGCTGCCTGGGTACGTATCAGAGCAAGGGTTTGAACTAACGCCAACAGTATTCCAGTAGTAGTCATAGTTGCGATTGCCATCGACGCCCGGGCAAGTTACGCTAGATTCGTGTTGATCAGTGGACCGGGTCTTTCTCCACCAGCGATTGTCCTAGAAAAAAAGACAAAAGCCTTATTGTCTGTTTCTTATTTGAACTTAAAACTTCACTATGCAAACAAAACATATATATTTAAATACTACATTGGGTGGCAGACAAGCACACGGCCCGTCTGATGTGAAGCGGGTACCGTAGGGTACATATTAACGCTCGCAACATAAAATATCGCTCGCTCCTTCCTTTCTGGTGACCTCACTTACTGGCAGAAACACAACAACCCTCTACCCTGTGAGGTGGAGGTACATTTCTCAGTTGGGTACCTTAAAAGTACGCTACCTACCTCTCTTTTTGCCAGAGCTTCGTTTGTCAGTCAGGAGGGTGCACCGCGTGCAGGTGAAGGTAACTTTGGTTCAAAGATGTTGATGAACTACTTACACCCCAAATGCAAATAGTATAGCGCTAAAAGCAACATTAATATCTACAGAATAACTTTTTGGAAAAGATACTTAGGTTATTTGTTAGGACGTACCGTAAAGCAGAATTCATATCCATCAGGATTGGCTACAGGCAGCAAGACCCAGTCGAAGTTGTTCAGAAGATCTGGTTCAGTTAAATCTTCAGTAAGTTTATGAATCATGTAGGTGACAGTGGGTGGAGTGATCCATTCCCTGGCGTGGATGGCTGAGTCTATTACAATGACGGGTTTGCTGGTGTCTTCGAAATTGGTGGTAGAAATCTTTAGATACTTGATGGGGCGACCCTCGAAGGAGTCAGCAGCATGTACTAGAGTAACCGTGTCGGGGAAGCGACTAGCAATATCCTCCATGTATGCTTCGATCTGAAAACAAAGTGAGGAGTTAAGAAGTACGTGAAGGTTACAGTTTATAAAAAGTTTTTATTTTACAGGGCATCTTATAAAACAAATGTGACAATGCTAGTGAGTAAGGTCACCAGACATGAAGGATTATAGGCTGGCAACGGATTGGCGACCCCTTGGTATTACTGACCTCCATGGGGCGATGGTGATTGCTTTCCAGCAGGTGACCCACATGCTCGTTAGCCCCCCCCCCCCCCCCCCTCTCATTTAAAAAAAATGAGTTCTTTCCGATATTGTGTTCTTATAGATTATGTTATAAACATTGTATAAAACGATTTTTCATTCTATAATAGGTACATTCCGCTCACTATCAACAAATGCCGTGTCATCGGTAACTACACTATAATTTATACAGTGCTTATTACACAAACAGTGCCGTTTGTGAAATGGGTGATTGATGTATGAGACGTAGAACAAGTTGTTCTAGATTCGCTTCAAAGAGAGGTGAGCGGGTTCAGGCAGTGTTTATACTGTACGGACGTACTATAACTTGTATAGTGATATCACATTAATCTAAAATTACAGAAACAAGTGGTAACTATTTGATAAATAATGAGCAAGTATTCATTGTAATTTTCATTGAAAGAAAATTAAGTAGGTATGTCATTAAAATGCAAATTCATGTTTCCGTAATTTCAAAGTTATTCCTCGAACACTTAAAAGATAGTGTTAAAGGTTAAGTTTTGATTATACGACCATCCACACACGAATACCAAAACAGAGAGCCAACTCCGAAATAATAATCTGAAATTTCAGGCGAAAATTCCTTTCTTTTTAATATACGAGTATCCTGTAGTGTCTTCGAGAAAACAAATAGTAATGTTTCACATTTATTGTGTTGATTTCGGATTTTTGTTTTGTTTCATATTTATTGGGTTCGATCCCCGTACAACACTGTGTGCTTGAACATTCAGTTTGTCTTGGTAAAGGTGTTTTCTATGTATTATTGTGTACAGATTTACAAAAAAATATATATTTAAGTATAATATCAGTAATCTACTAGTACTCATAGTATTTTTTTTATATAGCTTACTTTATATACTTAGTTTGGGACTAGATGGCAGTGTGTAATTTGTCCTGCAACATTTATTATTATTAAAAAGACAACAAAATAGGCGCTGCTGGATGCAATGTTGACATCCATTGGCCTAATCGTGTCAGAAAGATCCTGAATTTTCGCCCGAAACTTCCGATTTTCGGCTTTTAAATGAGAGTGAAAAACTAACCACTTCATATCGCTGATAGTTGTCATAGGGCATCTCCCTGCCGTTTCTGGCAATGTTGTCACGTCTCGTCGCTTCGATGATTTCGTCATCGTAGTCGAGGGCACTGAAAATGACAGCTCATGTTCATAATTTTACATCTCATTTTGTTTTCACAATCCAATAAAACAAATGATAACAAAATCAGGAGATACAGTTTGGTATTGCAGCTACATATCTATCATCTCCATTTAAAATTCAACCCCACTGGATAGATGAAGGATCAAAGAATTTATTATGCTAAGTAAGGACTATGGAACAGCGCGTGAGGGTGATGGGGAAGCGCTGCCATTTTGAGATAATTTTAGTGCTAATAACGTAGCGTACGTACAACACACGGCCGTGTCTATGACACAGCCACATCCTATTTTTTTTTAAATGTCAGTGGATCATCACCATTTTTGAGCCAAATCCAACCTCATCATAATTGACTAACGAGGCTTTGGCGACAGACAGGGCTACTCGTAACGTAATTGTAATTGTAATGGTGTGTAGTGGTTCATCAACATCTTTGAACCAAAGCCAACTTCACCTGCACGCGGTGCACCCAGCTGACTGACAAACTAAGCTCTGGCGAAAAGAGAGGTAGGGAGCGTAATTGTAAGCTACCCGACTGGGGAATGTACCTACCTCCACCTCACAGAATACCGCAGCCAAATAACAACTCCCTTGAGGGTTGTTGTGTTCCGGCGAGTGAGTGAGGTCACCAGAAAGGAAGGAGATGCTGCGTTGGCAGCGGGGGTGACGGCGAGCGAGCGATATTTTATGTTGCGATCGTTAACATGGCTACGTTAACCGCTTCACATCAGGCAAGGCGGGCCGTATGCTTGTCTGTCACCCGACGTAGTATAAAAAAAAAGGTACCCGACTGGGGAAGTACCTCCACCTCACAGAATAACGCAACCAAATAACGATTCTTTTGAGAGTTGTTGTGTTCCTGCTAGTGAGTGAGATCGCTTGGAAGGAAGATGCTGTATTGGCGGGGGTGACGGCACGCGAGCGAATTTTATGTCCCGAGCGCTAAATTGGCTACATAAACCGCTTCACATCAAGCGAGTCGTATTCTTGTCGCCAGCCGTAGACGCGAAAATGGGTTCACTTATTTATTTCATCTTTCGTAATTTTTGTAGAATTTTCGGATGAAAACAATTTCGGAATTACGTGAGTAACTTACTACATAATACCTCAGAATTTTATTTTAATTATATGGCGTATTTTAACAGGCTATGTGGAACTTGCCAATTCCCTGAACAATGAGGGGCCATCCATAAATTACGTCACACGAATTTCATGATTTTTTGACCCCTCCCCCCGTCCTTGTCACAGCTGGTCACACTTGTGAGACTCCCCCCCTCCCTAGTGTGACGTCACATATTTTGAAATTTTACGCGTAGAGTTGCAAATATTAAGTTTTTCGTTAATAGTTCAAAGTTCGTGTTTTAACACTTAGATTATAATAGATTTTGAAATGTTACGTCACAAAACTTAGGACCCCTCCCACCCCCTTGTCACACAATGTCACACTTCGTCGACCCCCTCCCTCCCCCTTAACGTGTGACGTAATTTAAGGATGGCCCCTGAGTACACATACTCGTTATTATCAGAGTTTATATCGACGCTCTCCCATAATATTTTAAGGCTACATACTCACGCTTTTACATCCTCCCTGTGAACTTTGTAAGAGATCCCAGCATCATCCAGGAAGTTAGTGAAAGGAACCTGATTCAGAGGATTAACTAGGATGATACCTTCACGGCCTACGCTGGGATTGCTTAAAATATCCAGTTCATATTCGTAACCAACTTCACTTAGCTTGACGAGCTCCTGTTGGGTTGAGGGTACTACGGAGTAGGTCTTCCACCTGGTAAAATTAAATACATTTACAGTATTACAGAATAAATAATGGACATCACAAATATCATGAACGTTCGCTCATTCGAAAAGGCTCATTTTCATTGCTCGATGTGCCCACAGTGATGATGATGTGATAGATTGTCTATTTACACATGCCATAGTGCCCGTATGCATCGTTTTGCTTACTTGATAGAGCCTGTTTGGGGTGCGGGATAATTTCTGTTTTACGTATCATCCTCAGCCTGTATCCACCCACTGCTGGATATAACCCTTCCCTAATGCTTTCCACCGAATACGATCCTTCCGAGGCTTCCGCATCCAGTAGCCTTCTTAAGCTCATTGGACCATCTAGTTAGAAGGAGGGTCTCCAACGCTTATAATGTCTAACGCTCATAATGCTATACCATAAGGCAAAACGGGGTAATTTCAACAATGAGGGGGGCCTGATCGATATTTGATAATGATTTCCCTTAGTCGAATTGTACGACATCCACAGGAAGAAACGGAGTGATTCTATTCTAGTCTGCCGGAAACCACACGGCAATTTATACGTATGTGAAATTGTACAAATGTGGAAATTGCACGAATTTTGACCGGAAAGGACGATGGTTGACTATTGAAGAAGTGAGATCGATACTTTTTGATCGATGCCTCTCGTATTTTGTAGTCTCTCCATACCCTTTCTCAGCAAAGACAAACCAAGCCAATCTAAGCAAAGCTTGTACCATGTGTTATTACCATTAGATAACTGATAAATGTATATAGACACTTGTTTTTGTAAATATAATTATACACGTCATATATAGACTACCAGCCACACATAAATGTTAGCCTTGTGCGGGAATCGAATCCGGGCCCTTTGGTGCCAAATTAACTATTACTAGCAATAGGGGAAATGAAGGTGTAATGACAATGCAATTTTTAGATATAGTTAATTCTCACTTACCCAATATATTGTTCATGTTTGGCGTAAACCGCCACAAAAAGAAACACAAGTGTCCAAGCCTTCATTCTGACAACAATGGCGGGTCACAAAGTAAATCTGTTAATATATAACTTGATAAAGATAAGCTTTTTCTATCATAGATTAATTTAATCCTTAATATAATACACAAGTGAAGTATTAAAAAATATTATGTGCTTCCTGTCGCTGATAGATTTACTTACTTAGTTCTCAGATACAAGGACCACTGATACTTAGATACTAGGATTACTGTAGTATAAGTATTTACTAACTTAACAAACAAACTTAAAAAAAAAACTTTCCCTGGTGTTGCTTGGCTTGATTTCCATCAGGTTATCTACATGCTCGTTTGCCATCATCTCATAAAAAAAAAACTTAATCTACCTCGGACAAGTGATACAGCTTGGCCAGGGTAACATCAACAAAGAGATCGGTTGATGCATTCGATTGGGCTGGGCAGCATTCGGAAAACTACGGCACATTCTTTCATTCATTTTTTTGTTATTCAAAATTTATCAATTAGATTTTTTAACAATACCAGTATAAGTAATAGTACTATGTACAGTATGCCACTCCCTGCCGCTCTCACAAGGCGACCTCACCCTTCGAGTCGAATGTGGAACCGATCGCAAGGGCTATCACGCGGCGCCGAAAGTATACAGACGCGGTCTGTTCGTGTTGTAATTTTTTGTATGGAGTGGCCTAGCCAAGTGATAGACTAAAGTGTGTGAATATAGTGTGATACTATTATTCACGATCTCTTGCTTGTTCTGCGAAAGTCCTACTAAAATCATCAAATATGAGACTTAATTTATACATGAGCACTGAGTATGCCTTTTAAAATAAAAATAATTATCTATGTTTTAAGGTAAGTGAAGCTAACAGTACTCTAGCGCCGGTGCTCCATGGCGCCGACGCTATATTTATTTTATAATATATTTATCCTTGGTGTATAACACACGTAACCAATAGTTGAGAAGTTCTTCTTTGGGATAAAAATCGAATATGAAGCAAATAAGTTAACAAATACATTGTCATATTTTCGACATCCATGTGTACCATACAAAGATGGTATAAAGCATTCAGTTACGTCCCTGATATTATACGTTTAGGGGTGTAAGTGGTTCATGAACATCTTTGAACCAAAGCCAACTTCACATGCACGCGGTACACCCTGCAGACTGACAAACGAAGCTCTGGCGAAAATAGAGGTAGGGAGCGTAATTGTAAGCTGCCCGACTGGGGAATGTCATAGAATACCGCAGCCAAATAACAATTCCATTGAGGGTTGTTGTGTTCCTGCGAGTGAGTGAGGTCACCAGTAAGGAAGGAAATGCTGCGTTGGCAGCGGGGGCGGCGGCGCACGAGCAACATTTTATGTTGCGAGCGTTAATATGGTTACGGTAACCGCTTTACATCAGGCGAGAGTATGCTTGTCTGCCACCCGACGTAGTATAAAAAATGCTTTATCAGACGCACGTTGCCGAACATCTAATTAATTTAAACCCTTTTTAAAAATGTCCATGGTCTAGTCTCCAGGGAAATTTTCGACAAGGAGTAAACTGTACAGGGTTGAGATAAAGAAGAATCAGTGGACTAAAAGATTGATTAGGAAGTGCTCGCATAACTTAAGGACATAGTTGGATTAATAGAAATCAAAAGAGATTATACTAGACAATCTTGTACGGTATAACTGTTAACGAAAAATATCGTATAAAAAAGTAAGGTAACAAAGATGAAAGATAAATTTAATAAACCGAATCATCATCCGGTCGTTTTAGTCTCCACTACAGGAGCACGACCCTCTCTCATCCGTCTCAGACAGAAGGAGGATTTGGCCTACACTCCCTACGTTGGCCAGACGGGTTGGGGAGGCCTGATCGATGTTTGATAATGTATTTCCCTTAGTCGCCTTGTACGACATCCACGGGAAGAGACGGAGTAATTCTATTCTAGTCTGCCGGAAAACACACGTCCAAATAAACCGAATAAATAAACTGAATATCGTAATTAAGCGAAAAGAGAGGTAGAGAGCGTAATTGTAAGCTACCCGCCTGGGGAATGTATCTCCACCTCACAGAATACCGCAGACAAATAACGGTTCCCTTGAGGGCTGTTGTGTTCCTGCGAGTGAGTGAGGTCACCAGAAAGGAAGGAGATGCTGCGATGGCAGCGGGGGTGGCGGCGCGCGAGCGATATTTTATGTTGCGAGCGTTAATATGGCTATGGTAACCGTTTCACATCAGGCGGGCCGTGTGCTTGTCTGCCACCCAACGTAGTATAAAAAATAAAAAAAAATGAGTGGAGCGAGCGAAGCGAGCGGAACGCTTATATACACCGAAAAGTCACTCTTGGTAATGAGTAGGCTCCAAAGTCACGGAACCGATTTTTATGAAACTTGACACTTTATATTCCTAGATATGCTTGAGTATTGTGTCGAAAAGAAACATGATATTGATCCTGTCCTTGAGGAATGATCATCAAATACATTTTCCATTGAAATCAATGGAAAACATACACTCGGCGAATCTATTCGCACAAATCAACCTCGATTTTGGCTCCGTGGGCTAAAATCAGGGCACGATACAGGATACAAAGTAATTGTACTTTGTATCTATGTAGATACAAATATTCACTTTACAATGCAACATAATCCTAAAACCCTGTTTCTTTAATTCTGAAGGCCAATTCTCGTAATTTTTCTACGAACGCAGATTGAAAGTAGACCGAATCGAGATTGAATTGTGAATTGACTAAAATTATATACTTGATTTCATTAATTAATTATTATCAATTCTTGTTGTTGGCAAAGTAACATTCTTAGTTTGTTTAATTTTCACTCATACTTCGATATAATCCTGCTTAAATTTAATTTTGAAGTTAAATATTGTGTTACGAGAATACCAAATGTGACATTTGTGAGATCGAGACTGGATCGAAACTGAATTTTGACTATATTTTAATTACGAGAATTGCCCCTCTGTTCTACGGAAAGATGGAAATTAAATTTACATAAACACGATAGGTGTTTGTAAATTTAATTTCCAGTTTAGTGTTTATGTAGTTTAATTTTGAATCGAAACCAACATTGTAACTGAGGCTCAGTTATAATGCTTGTTTCGATGTTTTCCTTGAGAACGCTTCTGTCAATTTTTTCCTATTTCTAACACTCATTGTGTAGGTAGTTCGTTTCAATCAGATATTAATGATAGCGCTCAGTCTTGCGCAGCGACTACCTGTTATAAATCTAGACCCAAATATATATGTTAAAACATATATTTTTATTACTATCATATTGCTTGTTTATTGAGGTGTGATAAAAAAATCTACGAGTATATAATAATTATTATTTTATCTTGTTGAAAGACCAATCCATACTGATTAAAATTTCAATGTTATTATCTGATAATTAACTGAACTGTATTATATTTAAAAGATATACGAGTAGATTATATCTTAGATTCAATTTGGTAGTCGCAGTAAAACTGATCACATTTTTAATATTGAATAGATTGCTTATTCATACCGATGAATAAGCATTCTATTCACTTATTGAATCGCAATAAGAGATGGTGGTAAGGGGGCTGCAAGTGAAATAATGACAGCAATAATTTTGTATTTTTTTATTAATACTTGTATAATTTAATCATTTTTTTGCAACAAACAATTCTCCCGCTCTCCTAACTCCAACTGCGACACCTTCCCAGGTCTCCTTTGAAACTTGCTCAATATATCTAGGGTTTAAGTTGAATCCCTCAAATCCACCGGCAAGTCCAGGTAATTCGTAAGTATACGACAGCGGTACGCCAATAAGATGGGCATAGTCTTCAGACGCTCCCGATGCTGGGTATCCGAGGACTAGAACTCCGTTACCAACCAAGTATCGTGGGAAGTGAGCCAACTGGTTGGCGAAGATTTCATCAGCCATGGCTACGCCAACGATGTGAAGAGCCAAAGCATTGTTTGATAGAGTACCGTCATGTCCCCAAGGATATAAGATCATACTTCCGTAACTGTGCATTGTTAGGTATAAGGCGGTTCTAACCAAGTATTCATCAATGATATCCCGGACTACTCTAGTCTCTATTTCCGAGAAAGCACGAGCTCCTGGATATGTATCAGCGCAAGGGTTTGCAGAAACACCAACAGTATTCCAAAAGAAGTCGTAGTTGCGGTTGCCGTCCACGCCTGGGCAAATACCACTCAATACGTGTTGATCAGTGGAACGGGTCTTACGCCACCAGCGGTCATTCTAAAAAAAAAAGAAATTGTTGTATTATTTTGAACTACTGAATTTTAATAAAAAATGTTTTTTTTTAATTTAATTAATAAAAAAGGTTTGTTATTTTATGAAAAAAAGGCAGATTCTATAATAATTTAGCTATCGTCATCAGAAATAAATGTTTCTCTCACTCAGTTCAAGTCAGATTCAAGTATGCGATGAGATTTGCCCAATTCTTTAAGAATTAAGAATTTTAGTCATAAATGTGAGTCATCTTTTTGGATAATTCACTACACAATTGTTTCCAGTATCACGGGTTATTTAAAGATTTCTGGAAGTTCTTTTACTATATGATTTTGAAATTAATAATGGTTTTAGAAGAAACTATTCGCTCGAAAAGACTACATAGCAATTATGCTTTTTGGGGTGTAAGTGGTTCATCAACATCTTTGAACCAAAGCCAACTTCACCTGCACGCGGTGCACCCTGCTGACTGACAAACGAAGCTCTGGCGAAAAGAGAGGTAAGGAGCGTAATTGTAAGCTACCCGACTGGGGAATGTACCTCCACCTCACAGAATACCGCAGCCAAATAACAATTCCCTTGAGGGTTGTTGTGTTCCTGCGAGTGAGTGAGGTCACCAGAAAAGAAGGAGATGCTGCGTTGGCAGCGGGGGTGGCGGCGTGCGAGTGATATTTTATGTCTCGAGCGTTAATATGGCTACGGCAACCGCTTAACATCAAGCGGGCTGTATGCTTGTCTGCCACCTAACGTAGTATAAAAAAAAATGCTAATCGGTTAACTGTTTAACCTGTTAGCACAATTGCTATAGTTAATAAAAAAAAGTTTTACTATAACTTCCAACAACAAACTATATAAATAACACTCATCAGATGCTCAGAAGATGAACTTTTCAAAACGAATCATTTGGGTCCTTCATAATCTCTCTCGTCGTTCAACCTATAACCTAGCCAGGTAAAATCTTAGTAGTGAAAAAGGGAGTTACTTGGATTTGTATTGATCTAATAGATAATTTTTTAAAGCATACTTGCTACAAGATCATTTGGCTATAACATACCGTGAAGGTAAATTCGTATCCATCAGGATTGGCTACAGGCAACAAGACCCAGTCAAAGTTGTTCAGAAGGTCAGGTTCAGTTATATCTTCTGTCAATTTGCGGATCATGTAAGTAACAGTGGGAGCAGCGATCCATTCCCTGGCGTGGATGGTAGCGTCTATTATAATGACGGGTTTGCTGGTGTCTTCGAAATTGGTGGTAGAAATCTTTAGGTACTTAATGGGACGGCCTTCGAAAGAGTTGGCTGGCTGCACCAAAGTAACGGTATCGGGGAAGCGCCTGGCGATATCCTCCATATACGCCTCAATCTGTGAACAAAATTATTAGTTAAAAAATAGGTACCTGTATGTTATATTGATGAACTCGCATGGAACAGCTAGGTTTTAGGACGCTCTATCTTTGGAATGTACTGATATTAAGTGATTAAAGTCTTCAGGGTTTGTAATGAATCAAGTGAAAGTGTTAACACAGAAGAAGGTTTTTCATGCTTTTTTACTGAAGAGTCGATCAATTATTCCTACCCGTAGGAGAGAGATGAGCTTCTACCGGTAGGAGAGTACTGTAGGACTGGAGTGAACGCCGAAAATTTTTGACTTAACACTCGATATGATAACGCTATGTTAAAAAAATATAAATGTAAGTTAAGAAAAAAAAAGAAAGGAAAACTTCGTTTTCTTTAGATCAATTGAAAATGAGAACGTACGTCATATCATATCCAATCGCAAAGTCGCTAGTTATGAAGGTAAAGAAATGGTAAATCCACACACAAGAATCTTTAGAAATAATACTAACCACTGCATATCTCTGATAGTTGTCATAGGGCATCTCCTTGCCGTTTCTTGCAATGTTGTCTCGTCTCGTTGCTTCGATAATTTCATCATCGTAATCAAGGGCCCTAAAAAGACATGTCATTGTAGCATAATTTTAGGATTATTTTAATCGACAATGGTAACCGAATCAGTGACTACTTTATCCCTTATCCATGTTTTTGATCTAGTTATCTTTTATCCGTGGTAGCTAATATTCTTATTATACATTATATCAATATTCTCTACACAAAGTCATATCAATTTCCACGTAAAAATAATAAACGTACTTATAGATAGTTATCGAATTTTAAGACAAATTTCATTTATTTGTTTCAATGTTACACAATGTAAATAACAAATTGCGGCGAAAGAAACTTTTTTTTAATGTAAGAGGGGGACAAACGAGCATGTGGGTCACCTGGTGAAAAGTAATCACCACCGCCCATGGAGATCAGCGACACCAAGGGGTCACCGATCCGTTTTCATTTCATTTCAGAGTTTTCATTTCCCTTAAAAGGCTGTAAGGGAAATGAAAACTCTGTTCTTGAAGTCACCCAAATACCGCTGAGGGAAGTTGATTCCATAGTTTCACTGTTTGTGGTGTAAAATGTCTTAGGAAACGTACTGTAGTAGATCGTCAATTATCAAGATGCCGATAAACTATCTTTTAGTTTGGCATATAATTAATATGTAAAAAATGATTGTTATGTTAATAAACAATAAAAAAAAAAAGATGATATGGGTGGAATTTTAAATTATGGTGAGTTGTACGATAGTGGAACTCAGCGGCAGGTATCGAATCAAACAGCTCATCGGAGCACTCCCCGTGATATAATTTGTATAGAAAACAAAGAGACGCTACAGCTCTGCGTGTAGAGAGAGAGAGAGTGCAATCGATCCGAGATTATTGGGTCACCGATGATTCGAACTGTTTTTCGTTGTATGCGGTCAAATGGAGCAAGCAAGTAGTGGGGCGCACCGGCCCAGAGATGCGAACAGTACTCCGTGTGAGGTCGAACCTGGGCGTTATATAGTTGAAGGCGGTGTCAAATACCGCCTGGCTTTATTAATGACACCAATCTTCCTAGAAGCCAGTTTGGCCTTGCATTCCAAGTGACCGCGAAACTGAACATCACTCGATATGTCGACACCCAAGATGGCAATGCTAGGACTAACACTAAGGGGACTACCTAAGCTCCTAGTTTGGAAGGTAGTCCCCTTAGACGAATGGGGACTTTTTAGCCGTAAATGCACAAACCTGTGTATTGGAGGGATTTAGCTGCATTTAATTGTCAACAAACTCGGTGTGATTGTTAATTTGATACCAGAAAAAACAAATCTGCTCGGGTTTCTTAAAATAGTCACAAATACTGTACATTTAGATTATCACATTTCTTGTAAAGTATAATTACACTGTGAATCACATGTTAAGTTCTAAATTTAATTTTGCATCGTTTATGTAATTCATCACCATAACAAAAAAGTACATCTAAGTGATTCGGTTTATTTTGAGCAGTTAATACAATCAAGATGCAGCTAATTGTATAACTGGCCCGGATTCTAGCCCACGGGTCCGAAATCAGTAGATTCGCTGAGTATGTTTTACATTGATTTCAATGGAAAATGTAATCGATGATCACTCCTCAAGAACATGATCGAGCTTAATTTTTTTTCAACACAAACCTCAATCATGTCGACGTCTTTAATTGTGACAAGTTTCATTAAAATCGGTTCAGCGGTTTTGGTGCTCATTTCCAAGAGTGGCGTTTCGCTCACTCGACTCAATAATAATAAATAAATAAATCATCATCATCATCATCATCATCATCTCAGCCATTGAAAGTCCACTGCTGGACATACGCCTCCCCTCTAGATCTCCAATAAGACCCGTTGGAAGCGGCTTGCATCCAGCGCGATTCTACGGTATTAATGAGGTCGTCTGTCCACCTCGTGGGTGGACGTCCTACGCTGCGCTTGACGGTACGTGGTCTCTACTCGAGAACCTTTTGACCCCATCAGTCATCCGTCCTCCGTGCTATGTGCCCTGCCCACTGCCACTTCAACTTGCTAATAATTAATAAATAAATATTTCTGGACAATTTACTCAGCGCCATCTAGTCCCAAATTAAGCGCAAAGCTTGTGTTATGGGTACTAGACAACTGATAAATGTACTTAAATACATTTCTTTTTGTAAATACATACTTATAACATAGAAAACACCCATACTAAGACAAACAGACATGTTCATGCACACAAATCTTTGTGTTGTGCGGGAATCGAACCCGCGACCTCGGAGTCAAAGTGGCCATTGCTAACCATTCGACCACCGAGCTCGTCAAATATTATAAATAGCTCGTATAATATTAGACTGAAAACAATATGTTTGTGTTAGTAAGATACTTACGCTTTGACATCTTCCCTGTGGACTTTGTAAGAGATGTTTGCATCATCTAGGAACTTGGTGAAGCTAGCTTGGAATTGTGGGCCAACAAGAATTATTCCTTCACGACCTACACTGGGATTGCTCAGAACATCCAGTTCATATTCAAACTGACCTAGAGCTTGGAGCTGTTCTTGGCTTGATGGCACTACAGAGTAGCTTTTCCACCTGCAAAAGCATATTATGATTTAAAAATAATTTTCATATTTTTTGAATTTTTGTACTGAGAAAAGGTTTTAAATTGTTTTTTGATACTAAACTATGTAAAGCTTGTACTAGATTACTGACTAACATACTGAAATATATTTTTCATAAGTAGACTTATAACACTTCCATCAAAATTAACCGTCATGTTCATGTTGCTTTGTTTTGCTGGGAACCCACGACCTTTTTTTTTTCAGATTTCAGATTTTTATTGCAAGTCACAAGTTATTAAAGATGTTACATACAATATTATGGTACACGTGACGCCCAGTATGGGCACAGCAAACATGAGAGGCATCTAGATACCGTTTTACTTAGAGAGTAAAAGTACAAAGTGCAATAGACATAGTCCCATACATAAAGTGAAAAATGTAATAGATATAGTCTTAATATCCATTGCACCCCCCACCTCAAGTACTTTATAGACTTTGTAGAGAAGTCAAAGCATTCTGCTCACTAGGTCTGTCATCAAAGAATTCTGACATATTGTAGTAACACTTATGTAAGAGGAAAGCTTTTAACGACTTTGACGATAACGTGCTAAATAATAGCCACCACGCTCCACGATTTTTGATTTTTTCTTCAAATAATTAAATGTCATGTTCGATTAAAAGTAAATTTAAGGATTAATAAACACTACCTTACCCAATATACTTTTCATGTTTGGCGGTAGCTGCCGCAATCAAAAACACTAATATCCAAGCCTTCATTCTGTCTACAATTGCTTATCTCTCAGTAAATCTGCTAATTTATAACTCTTTACACAGATAAGTCACTTCTATCAGAGATAATTTTAATCCGACAAGTCATATGTGAAATACTAATTAATATGAACTTTTATTGCTCATAGTAGATGAGTCATCCACTCACCAGATCTTAATACTTATACTCATCAGGCGACGTAAGCTTTTACCTTTATTCTTTCAGAAGGGGATAAATCTTCGCGGATACAGAAGCAAATACGCTATTCAGAATTTTTTTTTTTTATACTACGTCGGGTGGCAGACAAGCATACGGCCCGCCTGATGTGAAGCGGTTGCCGTAGCCATATTAACGCTCGCAATATAAAATATCGCTCTCGCGCCGCCACCCCCGCTGCTGACGCAGCATCTCCTTCCTTTCTGGTGACCTCACTCACTCGCAGGAACACAACAACCTTCAAGGGAATTGTTATTTGGCTGCGGTATTCTGTAAGGTGGAGGTACATTCCCCAGTCGGGTAGCTTACAATTACGCTCCCTACCTCTCTTTTCGCCAGAGCTTCGTTTGTCAGTCAGCAGGGTGCACCGCGTGCAGGTGAAGTTGGCTTTGGTTCAAAGGTGTTGATGAACCACTTACACCCCAAAATATACAAATATACAAATAAATATTATTTTTTAACGCTGAAGAGTTTGTTTGTTTGGTTGAACGCGCTAATCTCAGGAACTACTCATTCGAATTGACTAATTGTTTTAGTGTTAGCTAGCCTATTTTTCGAGGAAAGCTATAGGCAATAACATCACGCTACCACCAATAGGAGCGGAGCACCAATGAAAAATGTTGCAAAAATGGGGGAAAAATATTCCTTTTGAAAGTTTCCGTTGCGTGCGCTGCGTAAACGGTTCACGAACGTTACGAAACAATTATAAACGATGGAATTGTTCATCTTAAAAAGATCTAAAAAAAGTCCATGGTATGGTCCATCATATGTCTATCTCTTAAGATTGGCTCACTATAGCCTTTCAAATGGTATCCTTACGCTTCACTCTCAAGATTCTATCACACGCAGACGAAGTTGCGCGAATTAGCTAGCTTTTAACATATATATACAGGTTAACTCTTAAGAAGGATTAATTCAAATGACAATTAGAAGCAGAAGAAGAAGCATAATTTTGATAAAAAGCTGATGATAATACAAAAAAATGTATTAGTAGTATAGTATAGGGTAATAGGGTAGAGAATAAAAGTGGAGACAGAAATAAACATTCTGTTTATATTTTCAGTACATTTATCTAATTATATATATATATTATATTAACTTGTAAGCCGCATTAGTGTTTAGAGGTGTTTACAGGCCAGAATCTTAAAGATATCCTCCAATGAGTCTTTAATCCAATATAGCAGCGGTCGACTTGGCATCACTGTAAGGATTCCAGAACAGACCAAGTTCCGATGGAGTCGGAGATCGTCGTAAACCTTATTCATCCCACTGATACGGGTCTCCCCTCACTCGAAGGGGTTTAGAGTATACTCCACCACGCAGCTCAACTGCGGGTTGGCGGAGATGGCTATTTCGTAATCCACAAAAGCCATACAGAACCGCAAATTGTACTCTGTGGTTTTCTGTACAACCTGCATGTATATGGTCCACGGTACTGTCGCCTTTACGTAATCCAGCCTACCTGCCCCCTTACAACCATCTCTTATTGCGATTCACTAACTGAATAGAATGCTTATTCATACCAATGAATAAGCGACTCTATTTCAAATGGAATAGAGTCGCTTATTCATTGGTATGAATAAGCAATCTATTCAATTATTGAATCGCAATAAGAGATGGTGGTAAGGGGGCTGTACCTATAACTTTAATATACCTATGATCAATGCGTCAGCGCTGACTGTATCGCTAGAGCTTCAATAGGATTATTAAAGTATAATGTTTCTTTACAAGGGAAGATGACAGGTTAAAACAAAATTAAATAAAAAAACTTTTTTATGTTTAAGCGGTGGGTTATTGAAAACGACGAAATTATTTGTTTTTTATTATATATATAATAGAAATTTGTTAACTTAAGCACTCTTTATGGTAAACAATTCACCCGCTCTTCTCACTCCAACTGCAATACCTTCCCAAGTCTCCTTTGAAACTTGCTCGATGTATCTGGGGTTTAAATTGAAACCTTGTAATCCGGAAGAAAGTCCAGGTAACTCGTAGGTATAAGCTAGAGGTACTCCGATAGCGTGGGCGTAATCTTCAGACGCTCCTGATGCTGGATATCCGAGGACTAGAACTCCGTTACCAACCACATATCGGGGGAAGTGAGCCAACTGGTTGGCGAAGATTTCATCAGCCATGGCTACGCCAACGATGTGAAGGGCCAAAGCATTGTTTGAAAGAGTACCGTCATGTCCCCAAGGATATAAGATCATACTTCCATAACTGTGCATTGTTAGGTATAAGGCGGTTCTAACCAAGTATTCATCAAGGATATCCCGGACTACTCTAGTCTCTATTTCCGAGAAAGGACGAGCTCCTGCATATGTATCACCGCAAGGGGTTGCAGAAACACCAACAGTATTCCAAAAGAAGTCGTAGTTGCGGTTGCCGTCCACGCCTGGGCAAATGCCACTCAGTGAGTGTTGATCAGTGGAACGGGTCTTACGCCACCAGCGGTTACTCTATAAAAGAAAATTGCATATTTTTTTTTAAGCTACAATATAAATTGTTTTGTATACGACTAGGGTGATAAACAATCGTATGATCTGCCCGATGTTAAGCATTCAGCGCAGCCTATGGATACTTGTGACATCAGAGGCATCACGTTCATGTTGCTTTTTTTTATACTACGTCGGGTGGCAGACAAGTATACGGCCCGCCTGATGTGTAGCGGTTACCGTAGCCATATTAACGCACGCAACATAAAATATCGCTCTCGCGCCGCCACCCCCGCTGCTGACGCAGCATCTCCTTCCTGGTGACCTCACTCACTCGCAGCAACACAACAACCTTCAAGATAATATTTGTTATTTGGCTGCGGTATTCTGTGAGGCGGTGGTACATTCCCTAGTTGGGTAGCTTACAATTACGCTCCCTACCGCTCTTTTCGTCAGAGCTTCGTTTATCAGTCAGCATGGTGCACCGCGTACAGGTGAAGTTGGCTTTGGTTCAAAGATGTTTATTAAAAATTTACACCCCAAAGTTTTGTGCTGATCTTGTAAAAATCCATATTTATACAGTCCAAATATGCACTACATCTCGCCAGAACTTCGTTAACTGATACTCTAATCACAGCCTTCTTATTTCACACCTGAAGAAATCTAGTTATCAGGACAATACATGGTAATAAGATTAGTCTAAGATCCGAACTAGAATCGACCTTCACCCATCTGTTTAATTCAGTGTTCCGCAAATTTTTCGTGTTTACGGTACATCTAGGTAAAAGAAAATTTTTGGAGGTAAAACATAAATGAAAAATCAGTTTTTATTTATGTAACAATTTTTCTTCCGTCCGTCTATTTAGCTTTGTGAGATAACCTTATTTTTCCGAGGCACACCAACTAATGACCACGGTACACCCGTGTGCCGCGGCACACACTTTGCTGAACATTGGTTTAATTGATGAAACCTATTTTAAATTGAATTTTGATATAATATTTATTTATCTAACAAATAAGTGAAAATAACTAATATCACGATACTGTTTATACCTGACAAGAAAAAAATAGAGAACCCAACGTTTGCATATTCTATTGGCTTCTTGTTTTGGCAATAAATTTATTTAATTCCAATCGAATGGATTGGAAAATTTACTTTTAATATTTAATAAAAAGTAAATTTTCCATTAGTAAGTTAAGTATAGTTTGGCCAGTAATGTTTTAGACAACCCATTCAACATATATTTTTTAACATACTTAATTTATTTTAAAATAGGTTTCATCGATTAAAGAGATGGGTGAAGGCCGATTCTAGTTCGGATCCTCTACTAGATGATGATGAATCGTAGTTAAGGCTGTCTAACACATTTTGTCTTAATATGCGCTTTCCATCAGCCGAAGTGAAGTCATTTTGGCAGACAACATTTTTTTTTTTTTTTTTTTTCAAATTACACAGCGCTATCTAGCCCCAAAGTAAGCGAAGCTTGTGTTATGGGTACTAGACAACTGATAAACATACGTAAATACATTTTTTTTTGTAAATACATACTTATGATACATAGAAAACACCCAGACTAAGACAAACAGACATGTTCATGCACACAAATGTTTGTCCTATGTGGGAATCGAACCCACGAGCGATGGTGTCGAAGCCGCGTCATTGACCGCTACGCCACCGCGCTCGTCGTTTACATTAGAAAATAGTAAATTCTTTTTTTTTTTATGTATAATATTTAAATACATTTTTACTTTTTGTAAATACATACATAGAAAATACGCAGGCCAAGACAAACAGACATGTTCATGCACACAAATATTTGTATTGTGCGGGGATCGAACCCGCGACGTCGGAGTCAAAGTGGCCATTGCTAACCGGGCTCGTCGATGTTGTTACGTACCGTAAAACTGAATTCGTAGCCATCAGGATTAGCTACAGGCAGCAAGACCCAGTCGAAGTTGTTCAGAAGGTCAGGTTCAGTGACATCTTCGGTCAGTTTACGGATCATATAAGTAACAGTCGGAGGTGTGATCCATTCCCTGGCGTGGATGGCAGAGTCAATGACAATGACAGGTTTGCTGGTGTCTTCGAAATTGGTGGTAGAAATCTTAAGGTACTTGATGGGACGACCTTCGAAGGAGTTGGCTGGCTGCACCAAAGTAACTGTGCTGGGGAAGCGTCTTGCAATATCTTCCATATACGCCTCAATCTAAAACCAATATATTCTTATATAAGATTCTCACTTGAGCTGATATTGCTGATGGCTGCGACTTAAATTTCGAGTCTTTTAATGACTTTTGCTATGGATTTTATAACAGGCGAATTTTAATTACTGTAAATGACAATAACTTGTTTCATTGAAATCAGAACTCAATTAATCAAAGGCTCGAAGCGGACCTTAATCTATTTAGTTATTTTGAAGATCAGCGTGTACATACAGACATTATACGGACAGACAAAAAAATATCTTATAACATAATATATATAAACAAATTGAGAATCTCTTTCTTTTTTTGTTGGTTAAAATAATCTTTTTGATTTTGTTACGTCTTCTGGTTCCTTTTCAACCCTCTTTTCCCTTCCTTTCCAATCTAATGTTAACTTTTTTGATAAATTGATTAAATGTACACGCGATTTCTGCTGTTTTATTATATTATGATAGATTTATTTGTTTACTTTAAATGAACACAAAATAATAAAATACAGTAAATACTTAAAATAAACTTAAAATAGATAAAATTTAATAAATACATATAAATTATATCATAAATAAACTAAAAGCGAAAAGAGGAGCCCCAATCGCATCGGAAACGGACAAGAGACCTAGATGTCTTGTCAGTTGACGCTGCCATGCTGGCCTACAAGATGCTTCTTCACGCTTCGCTTGAAGGATCCCATATTGTATGAATGAGGAAATACATATGCCGGCAACGCGTTCCACTTTTTAATAGTGCGACAAAGATAGGAGTTGCCAAACTTTTTAGTACGCGAAGGAATCCTAATGGTGAACTTGTGTGTCTTGATATCGCAAGTCTGCACGTCACGTTCTGTGACGGAAAGGCGAGGAAGGGATAAGGGAAAACAGTTCTTCAGAGCAATCACCATGGTATACGCGATAAAATACACATTCGTTACCTCGTTGGATCGCAACACTATATATATGTATAGATCATATATATTGTAAATATGAATAGATGTTGCCTTTTTAGTTATTTATTTAATTTTTATTAATTTTACCAGTGATTTGGCTTAAAATATCAAGATTAAAGTATTAAAAGGAAGACCAACAGCATACAGGCGTATTAAGTAACTTATTTATACATATAAGTAACTGTATATACGCATTACAACATAAAGGCTTTCCCCAATGCTTTCCGAGTACGGAGGCGAAAACACTAATATGCTTTTGAGGAATTGGATTTGTAGGGCGCAAATTGAAAACAAGATATGGGTAGTTTTTTTTATCACAAAAGATCTAAAAGGGTCAACGTACAAACGACCCTTTTATGAGATCTTGGACTTTAATCGGGAGGAGGGCCAACCACACATTCCCACCACTGTATCTCCTGTGTAGCCTGGATTAACAGCGGCGACAGCCAACAAAGGCAATGAACAGTGAAATCCATTGCAGTCCCGAGAGTAAAACTACGGCTGCCTTGGAACTCACAACAAATTTAATCAGAAGAAATTAATAACAGGAAGAAGCTTTTAGAATTTGAATTATTAAAAGACAAGATGGTTAGTACTTACGACTGCATATCGCTGGTAGTTGTCATAGGGCATTTCCTTGCCGTTTCTTGCGATATTCTCTCGTCTCGTCGCTTCGATGACCTCGTCATCGTAATCAAGGGCACTGGAATTTATATATTAAGAAATATTATATCTTTTACAGCTTTCATATTTAGGAGCAAATTTCATTCGACTGATTTAAACAATAGTACAGTCATGGCAGGCGTCCGTCCCTCTTCTGTAATAGCCCGGTATTTAGTTCAAACAGATCTCATCTCCATAGCCAATTTACTTTCCATCACACTTTGTAATAATCTCATCGCCTGCCAAGACCTGCTCATGGGTATATCGTTCCATTGATATATCCTGGAGCGAGTCACGGCGGGCGTACAACATTCCATCAAACTTCTCAAAGGGGCCTCTGCGCGTTGGTTCAATATCCCCGCGCACGCCTATTAAATGACCGGGTTTGACCCGTGATAAAAAAGAGATACTAATAATAACGTAGCAGTAATTGTGGAATCAACTACCCACAGCAGTATTCCCAAACAAATACGACATGGGAGCCTTCAATAACACAGTCAATGTATCCCTTGTCTCCTGTTGTCAGATATAGTCATGTTAATAAACATATTTACCCGACTGCGACAGAAGGAGGGTTATGTTTTTCGAGAGTATGTATGTATGTATGTATAATTGTTTGGCACGCTCTACAGCCTGAACGGCTAGATGGATTTTAGCTTGAGAGGTGTCGTTAGATTCGTATTTGCTGTAAGAGTGACATAGGCTACATCAAATATAAAAAAAATCAATATGGCGGCTGTGAGCCGCAAGTCGTTGCAGTAATTTTTTTTTCTTCTAAATATATCGATATGGGTATCAAATTAAAGGTCTCGATGACCTGATTTCAAATATATATTTGATATATTAGTTTTTGCCTGCGGCTTTGCTCGTATGGAATTATATTATTGTTACGCGTGATTAATAAATAAGTTGTAGGTGCAGTCGGGTTTTTGATTTTTTTAATTAACTTATAACTTGTTTCTTTCGTTTTTTTCTTAAAAGGCTGGCAACGGATCGGCGACCCCTTGGTATTGTTGGTGATTTCTATGTGCGGTGGAGATTACTATCCATCAGATGATATACATGCTCGATTGCCTCTCTCTCATAAAAAAAAAATGTGTTAGCAACATTCTGAATTCTATATATGTGTAAGGATCGCAATGAATTGACGAGCTCGGTGGCGTAGCGGTCAATGACGCGGCTTCGACACCAACGCTCGTGGGTTCGATTCCCACATAGGACAAACATTTGTGTGCATGAACATGTCTGTTTGTCTTAGTCTGGGTGTTTTCTATGTATCATAAGTATGTATTTACAAAAAAAAAATGTATTTACGTATGTTTATCAGTTGTCTAGTACCCATAACACAAGCTTCGCTTACTTTGGGGCTAGATGGCGCTGCGTAATTTGTCTGACAATATTTATTTATTATATTTAATGAAAATCATTTTAGAAAAACATAATTTAGTTTCACGAAATTAATATGATAAAAGTACTTAATGCTTTTACACAAAATAGCACCCAAATGACCATCTGGGAACTCATTTATTTAGACATATATAGTTAGGAGACGTCACCTAAGAAACCAAAAGCGTGAGGGCGAATTTACAATCCACGTGTGCTGTGTGTATGTTAAACACACACGGTGTTTAAAATGTGATTAGTGAGTGTATACAGTATGATGTACGAAATAAAGGAAAGGATGTGTGTGTGTCTGGTATAAGTATAATGGACATTGTTATGTCATTACAGTGTGCAGGGCATGGGTAGGTAGAAATTATGTGATTTCACATAAAGGTAGTGTAGGAATAAATTGATTTCCTGCTGTATACCTACATGCGTATGTAGTAATTATTACTATTTTGACTACTTTTTTCTTTTATTAAAAAAATAAAAAGATTTATGTCATCTTCTGTCTACTACGGACATTAATTTGTTTCGTTTTTGTACGTCATTATGCTTATAGTTCTAGTATTAATAAAATAAATATAAATAAATATTCCTGGACAAATTACACACGGCCATCTAGTCCCAAACTAAGCAAAACTTGTACCATGGGCACTAGATAACTGATACAATACTTAAATACATCTTTTTTTTTGTAAATACATACATATATTCGTAGAAAACGCCCATACCAAGACAAACAGACATGTTCATGCACACAAATGTTTGTCTTGTGCGGGGATCGTATCCGCAATCTCGGAGTCAAAGTGGCCATTGCTAACCATTCGACCACCGAGCTCGTCAAAATTTTATTAATGATCGAAGCACAGTATTAGCGTTAGTACTATTACTTATACTGTGGTATTAGTAATAGTACTAACATCGAAGGTCGCGTAGCACGCACGACATAATGCCCTTATCAAGTAAAACAAAGTAACTTTAAATATCTAAAAATTAAAATACTATGCATCCGAAACATTTTTTTTTTTCAAATAAATATAATCAATCATACTTAATACGTCATGAATCTAATCTGTACGATTAATTAGGTTTATTTCTGAGACTCGCGTTATCTGATAACCCTATTCTTAAAATTATCATTACCTAAATACTGACATAATTATCGTGTATGTTGTTCGAGGTTACAGGCTGAATTCGTTCGTTCTGATTTCGTTCACTGATTTCGTTCATTTACATCTGGTAGATCTTTGGGTCTAGAATGTTAAAATGTCCATAATATTAAAATGTACATTTATTGATATAGGTTTTCCCATGAGACTAAAGCATGGGGTTCTTCAAAAACGGCGTGAAGAGACTTTTACAGGGTAGGAAACGCGCGTTTGATGCTCCTTGTGTTACAGGAGCTCATATGTTACTGTAACTGCTTTCCATCAGGCGGGCCGTATGCTTGTTTTCCATTTTAGTTGTATAAAAATAGTATTTAGGTTCAATATTAGAAATTCCTAATTACGTTTGTGACTAAGACAATAAATTATATTTCCGTCATTATACCAGTCCTCAAAATAATTAGTTTTAGAAAAAGTGCTAACATGCACATTTTTTAGATACATGAAGTGTAATGCTTTCGGGCACTTTTTTATTTTAAATATTAAAAAAAAAAAATAATTAAATTTACATATTTTTGTAGGCAAAACGCGTACGCCAAAGAATTTACGAGTCCAAAACAACTAAGACTTTTGAACCACTTAAAACAAAAAATGGCTCTGAGCTAAACTTAAGCTACCTTTACGTACCATTAAAGCTACTAATATGACTTTTATTTTAATGCCCATAAATGGTGCGGTTTTCTTAACCGTATCGTCTCCAAAACTGATGCGATGCGTGTCAGTGTTTGTGTGGTTAATTTTGTAACAAATGTTATTATTATATCTAGTCATCATCATCATCATCAGCCTGTGGATATAAGCCTTCCCCACCCACCCACTGCTGGATATAAGCCTTCCTCAATGCTTTCCACCGGATACGATCCGCCGCCTTCCGCATCCAGCCGCTCCCAGCCGCTTTCTTAAGGTCATCGGACTATCTAGTAGGAGGACGTCCAACACTTCGTCGTCCTATGGTATGGTATTATCCTATCCTATGGTATACTATGGTATTATATGTATATTATAGTATCTTATTATTATTATACTATGGTATTATATGTATATTATAGTATCTTATTATTATTTACTTCCATCAACAACATGATTTGTTTTAGCTATGATTCCCTCTACATTATATATTTTATATTACAAGGCATTATCTTAGCGGCGAAACCGGTCAGTAATATTAAATTAAATATAATAACGTAGAACAGTACAAGTGCTTTATTATGATAATAATGTTCCACCAAGTGCCAACAATCAACAGTATCAACTTTATGTACCTAGTGTATGTATTTTTATTTATTATCCAATTATTTATCTGTAATAGGTTTACACATCTTCGTCTATCTAAGTATATAAAAGAAAAAACTGACTGACTGACTCATATATATATCAACGCACATACCAAACCGCTAGGTCTAGAGATTCCAAATTTCCCACGTAGGTTCCTAATGATGTCTAGGGGTGCGCTAAGAAAGGATTTTTCAAAACTCATCCCTTAAGGGGGTGAAACGGGGGTCCAAAGTTTGTATGGGGAAACAAGATTAGTTGCATTTTTTTATCCGAAACTTTATACGAGTACTTCTATAGAGAAATGAGTAAACACGTGTTTCAGGATTTTTCAAAATTCAACCCCTAAAGGGGTAAAATGGGGCGAATAAGTCTGAAAATCGTCATGGGTATTTATGGTATATCGGGTCGCTGATTATGAAAAAAACAACTATTTAATAATCCAACATAGCCGACGTGACAACTCTGTAGGGGTGCAATGGGGTTGAAATGTCATAATATCAATATGGGTGTTGATTGTATAGTTTTCTGGGACGTTAATTACGACAATGGCATCGATTTGAAAATATAACGTAGTGGACACGAATTACTTAAAAATATTTTTCAAATTTTACCTCTAATCTTTTCCCATACAAACTTTGGACCTCCGTTTCACCCTCGAAACGTTAGCAGTTTCAGTGCACTGAACATTGTAGCCTATACTTATGTCAGTCATAGTGTTTTTTTGTTCTTGAATCTAGTAATTAGTGAGTACTATCGTGGTAAGTACTAGTTAGTAAGTACTATCGTGGTCACGGCACCAAGTTCATAATACTGCCTAGTTTTATGCGGAGCATCTTCATGTAGTGTTTTTAGACATTAATTTTTTTCTAATAAATTTGAGTTAGAAACAATTGCCCATACTAGTCAATTTAAATTTTGAGGTCTTTTGCTATTGACCTAAATTACTTTTTTGATGTTCATTTTAGATATTTTGATACTTACGTATTTTTTATTATAGCTGGTGTGTTCATAAGGGTCATAAGGGGTACATAAGGGTCGTTCGTTTTATACTAAGTCCCTAACTGTGATGTTATGGTAATTGATTTCTACGCTAACTCGTACGTAATTCGATTCGATTCGAAACTTTTACTCAAGAAACCTCATTCAATTCGTTGATTTTCTTCATGTCAGTGGAATGTAGTCAGAATGTAGTGATGACCACATCAGAATATAATCCGTTGGGGATTAAACTAACATGTGAAACGACTCCACCGAGCTCCTCTCTTAAGCAATTCAACCCCAAAATAGTAGTATAATATTGATAACTATGATACTCACGCTTTCACATCCTCCCTGTGGACTTTGTAAGAAATCCCTGCATCATCCAGGAAATTGGTGAACGGAAATTGATTCAAAGGATTGACAAGGATGACACCTTCACGGCCTACGGTGGGATTGCTGAGAAAGTCCAGTTCATACTCATAACGAACACGACCCAAAGCCTGGAGCTCTTCTTGGGTCGACGGCACTACGGAGTAGGTTTTCCACCTAGAAACAAAAAAAAAATACAATTTATTTCGTACATACACCGCGCCATCTGAACTAAGTCTTGTGCTATGTACCTACTTGATAAATACTCTCTTTTTATTTAAAATCACCGGAATTTATCTGACTAATATAGAAAACAAATAACTTTTTCCGTCTAGGTTAAGTACAGAATACCGTAGCCAAATAACCTTCCTTTCTGATGACCTCACTCACTCTCGAGACTCATCAGAAATGAAGGAGTTGCTGCGTTAGCAGCGGGGGTTGTGGTGCGCGAGCTAAGTCTCATGTTGCGAGCGTTGGTATGGCTAAGGCAACGGCTTCTGCTGCTGATCAACCACCCGACGTAATATAAAAAAAAGTAATGCGTTTGGTTCTTGTGACAATGCACGATTAGTCAAATGTCGCCGTAATTAATTGAATGTAGCGTCCGCCACAAAATGGCGATGTATAATATCCACCTTAATCCATCTTATCGTGTCTTGGGTATCAAATGAAATAGCTTGATTAGCGAAACATAGTAAGTAACTTTTTAATTCTTTTTTTTTATTAACAAGTAATAAAAGCTTGGCCGTGTGGTTTCCGGTAGACTAGAATAGAATCACCCCGTCTCTTCCCGTGGATGCCGTAAAAGGCGACTAAGGGAAATTACATTATCAAACATCGATCAGGCCTCCCCAACCCGTTTGGCCAGCGTGGGGAGTGTAGGCCAAATCCTCCTTCTGTCTGGGACGGACGAGAGAGGGTCGTGCTCCTGCAGTGGAGACTAAAATGACATAATGATTATGAATAGAAGCTTGAGTAAAAAAATTTTTCTACATCTTTATAGGTAATTTGCAATAAAAATTACTGATAGAGAAAGTTTGTGCTATTGGGATGACTGATACGAGTATAAAACGGGACTCATCTTCGACAGCTAAATGGCCATTTTGAGAATATGATGTTTTGCGAATATCCTGTTTTGCAAATGTGGTGGTTTAAGAATGTGGCCTTCGAGCCGGAGGGGACCAAAGCCATTTACGAAACTTCAATGTGACGGAAGTCGAGGACTTTTTAGAAGCAGCAGCTTTATTCTGTCATTACAAAAGGACCCATACTATTGCAAGTACAAAATAACAATGAATGTACAAGACCTAACATACTAAACACATAGCAATATGTAGTAATACTGTGGCAATATGATGAAAACACAAATACGATCAAGACAATAAATAGCACGTGTGCGCTGCAGTGATCCAAGATTGTGTGGCTTTCGTTTAGGATAATCTTTATCTCATTTTTTTTTATACTACGTCGTGTGGCAGACAAGTCGTATACTTGTCTGCCACACGACTGCCCGCCTGATGTGAAGCGGTTACCGTAGCCATATTAACGCTCGCAACATAAAATATTGCTCGCGCGCCGCCACCCCCGCTGCCAACGCAGCATCTCCTTCCTTTCTGGTGACGTCACTCACTCGCAGGAATACAACAACCCTCAAGGGAGTTGTTATTTGGCTGCGGTATTCCGTGAGGTGGAGGTACATTCCCCAGTCAAGTAGCTTACAATTACGCTCCCTACCTCTCTTAATTTAAGTAATACATTTTTTATTTATTAATAATAATAGGTACATAAAAACACTCAGACTCAGAACAAAATATACAGATGTTACTGTAATTTCATACAGACAAATTTTTGTTTCATATAGGATTCGACCCCGTAACCGTTGGTCTTGTAATTTCTATATATAGAAAGTATTTGATGGAAAAAGTTCATGTCCCTGGCTATATAAAATTTAAATCCACATCCCTAAATTCAATCATGTTCAATAAAAAAGATAAATCTTTTAGAAATAAATACAAAATTTTACAACGATTTTACAACTAAATGGAATTCTATGTAATATAAATTAAGAAGCTTACCCAATATATTCTTCGTGTTTGACATAAGCCGTCACTATAAGAAATATTAATGTCCAGGCCTTCATTTTGTCCACAATGCCAGGTAACAAAGTAGACCTGCTCATTTATAACTTCTTATAGATAAGTCATTTCAATCAAAGATAATATTTTTAATCCGTTAATTTATGCAATACTTAAAATAAAATTAATAATCGTTTCACTTAAAAAATAAGGAAATAACAAATGAAATACTGAGTTCATTTTAATTTATTATTTATTGGATACATAGTTTAATCACTAATAAATAAATAAAACTTTTACATATTAATCTCTCTCACAAACAAGTCCGAAAATTTTTCAAATAGAGACGAGAGACTGGTGCCTGGTGACCTGTATCACCCTGTGTTACAGCTCACTAGGTTCGCACCCGCGGGCAGACAATGGTAGACAATTTATCTAATAAGTTATAAGGTAAAAAATTGATACAACCACTAGAATAATATCAAACTATTAGAAATAAAATACACATCAGTTATTATTACATAACAAAAACAGAGTGAAGTTAAATGACACTTAGCATATTTGTAGGAAGTTCATTTGCCATTGGCAAACAGATGGTTATATTGTAAAATCCCGTCTAGCTTTCGGCGTTTTAGAAGAAAACTAAAGAATTGAGAACATATATTGATATTTTTTGCCTTCTAAACTTCTATATTGTATGTAAATTTCATCGAAATAATTACAGTTAAAATACAAAAAAAGGCTCAATATTCCCGTCCCCACGTCATTTGAGCAAATTTACCATAAAAACCTTATCCAGACAATTTCATCATATTTTTTTTGTCTCAATGTATAATAATAATGTAATAATCTGGTAATGATATTTTCCATCACACTTTGAAATAATCTCAACGCCTGCCGAGACCTGCTCATGGGTATATCGTTTCATTGATATATCCTGGAGTGGGTCACGGCGGGCGTACAACATAACATCAAACTTCTCAAAGGGGCCTCTACGCGTTGTGTCCCCGCGCACGCCTAACAAATGACCGGACTCGACCCGTGATGAAAAAGAGATGTAATAATAAGATTATGTACAATTAAATTTATTATGTTAGGAGCATAATTATTCAGGTATTTCATAGTCTGTACAAAATTTGCAACCTTTCCTACTATTGCTTACTGATCCTTTACTGGATGTTAGGACGTACAAAGTTACAAAGTTATTGGAGAGGCATCTCTGCTGCTATCATGAAATTTATTCACCATAATAATATTGTAGTCTTTCTATACTATACTATCAATTGGAAGTCAAATGCCAAATCTTCCTACTCCTACTGATTATTTCTGTTAAAATTCTTATGAGTTCTAATGCAGCCGTAAACCCCGGGAGTGTAGTGAATTTTCTTTCATTGCATTTTACTGGATATATTGTGGTAAGAATGTGTATTGGGCCTGCTATTAGATATTACAGCTCCAATGCAATTCTGCTTATGTATGACGCACTGGCAAAACCTACTTTGCATTTCTGCAGATAAGGCCCGAAGACGCTTACAGTTGTCAAAACGGCAGCTTAAAAGTATAAAAGTATCAACTGATATAAGCTATGGATAATATGTCAAGTGATATACGTCGCCGAGGCCACCAAGTCAGCCAGGCCAGCAGAACTTGCAGGCCACCAAGTTAGCCAGGCCAGCAGTACTTGCAATCTTCAGTTTAAGAAGCTGTGTAAGTGTGAGCTTTTTCTCAGTAGCTGGGACATTATTAGTGGCAGTCGCAAGCATCTTTTGGTTCAGATTGCCCTCGGTTAGGACAGGGACGACCACAGCAGCGATAACAGCAGTGGCAGTAGTCTGCTAATTGGTCTGGTAATGATAAAATATAAAGCTACTTTTGAAGCCTCACTCGAGAAAACCATGGAGGAAAGAACGGGCAGAAGTTAGTACATAAAACACCACTGTTAACATTTTTTCTTTTTTAATTATTGAAATACACATCATTTTCTTTTTTTCTTTGCTAGAAATATTTCACCAGCTTTACGGGCGCCAACAGCAACACCTTCCCAGGTCTCACGACATACTTGCTCAATATATTCCACTTCCAAAAAGAATCCTTCTACTCCATCACTAAGACCAGGTAATTCAAAAGTGTATGTTAAAGGAACTCCAAGGGAACAGGCGTAATCATCTGATCCTCCTGAAGCAGGATATACAATTTCTGCAGAATTGCCAACAACATATTGAGGAAAGTGGGATAGTTGATGGATGGAGATTGTGTCAGCCATTGCGGTTCCAACGGCATGCAGATCTACGACGTTATCAGGAAGACTTCCATCATATCCCCAAGGATACAAAATCATGCTCCCAAAGCTATGCATGCTAATGTATATAGATATTCTGTCAACGTGTTCTTCAAAAATATCTCGGACAACTCTAGTTTCTACTTCAGAAAATGGATAGCTGCCAGGGTAATTGTCAGCACAAGGGTTTGGAATAGTGCCACTTGTGTTCCAGAAGATGTTGTAATTACGGTTGCCATCAACTCCTGGACAAAGGGTACTAAACGTGTGCTGATCTGTAGAACGGGTTTTCCGCCAAAATCGATCCTGGAAAGAGAATATGACGTAGGTAAATGTAGTGAAGAATTTTGAAACGATATCATAAAACATTTATTCTATATTGTTTGCTGTCTACAACGTATTTATTATGGGAATTAAATATGCGATTATTTTTGTAACTGACAAGAAAATGAAGAAAGAAGCACTACAATTAATTGAACTTGTAAACTAAATTGTTTTGTGCAATAAATAATGAAAAGCGTTATCAAAAACCAAAGAGAAAAAAAACCAGAAGCAGAAAAACATAGTTATTCAACAAACATTTAGAAGAAAAGAACAGTCACTGAACACCAACTACTTACTGTTTCAAAAGTAAAAACATAACCATCAGGGTTGACTACGGGCAGAAGAATCCAGTCAAATTCATCTAAAAGATCAGGTTCAGTAAGATTTTCCGTGAGCTTATGAATAATATAGGTCACAGTCGCAGGAGTAATCCATTCCCTGGAATGGATGCCACCGTCGATGAAAATTATTGGTTTGCTGTGATCTTCGAAGTTGGTGGAAGATATCTTTAGGTATTTGATGGGACGATCTTCGAAGGAATATGCTGGTTGGACGAGAGTGACCCTATCTGGGAAGCGCTTTGAGATGTCATCGAGATATTCATAGATCTGTAACCAGAAAAAAAATGTATTAAGGAACATAAATTGGAAAAATAAATAATAATGTAAGTGATGCACTATCACCTGCGCCAAGTTAACCTCACATGCGCGTGAAAACGTAGATCTTACAGGGCCAGCAACGCACGAGTAATGCCCATGATGTTGCATGTTGCGCCAACTGCTTTTTATCAGGGGGGCTGTATGCTCATCTTACACCCGACGTAGTACAGTACGAGTATGTATACAGTTACAAGTGAAGCTAATATAAAAGCGAATAAAAATTCAATAGTTACGAATTGATACAGAAAAAAATAACATCTGTATAACCACTGATAACTCCTGATAATTATCAAACATCGTCTCTTTAGTACTCCTGAATCGTAACTCATGGTTTTTCATTTCTATCATTCTGCTGTCGAAGTCAAGAGCTCTGAAAAAAAAAAATAATAATAATAGGAATCCACCCATAATCATCCCACTGTTGGGAAAGGGTTTCCCTTCAATCGAAGGGTGTTTAGAGCATACTCCATCGAAGGGTATTAAGAGCATACTCCACCACGTTGCCACAGTATCAGTAGCTGACCCGGCAAACGTTGTTTTGCTATAAAAAATAGATAACAACCTCATTCTCAGACCTACTGAATATGTATATAAAATTTCATAAAAATCGATCAAACCGTTTCGGAGGAGTATGGTGTACGGAGTATGGTGGTGGTAAATAACATTGTGACACGAGAATTTTATACATATTAGGATAGTACTACGTACAGTATGGCATCTAGTTGCTGCTCTCACGAGTCGACCTCACCTCTGAGACGGATCTGGAACAGTTTGTATGACGCCGTACGCACACATCCTTATTCAGGCTCTGCACAGACGTAACTGTTTCTGTAGTAAAAACCGACGCGACATTTGTATGGAGTAGCCGGGGTGCGGTATAAGTAATGGTACTACTTAGAGTATGCCTCTCCCTGCCGCTCTCACGAGTCGACCTCAACTCTCCTCTTAATCGAATCTGGAACCGATTGCAAGGACTGTCACGCGGCGCCGCGTATTAAAAAACTTCGTTCATAGTATATTACCTGTTGTGAAATAAAGATTTAAGTTGTAAAATTATTTATTTTTTATCGTGTAATCATTACGGGCATAACAGATTTTTTAAGCTGCCCGACTGGGGAAGTACCTCCACCTCACAGAATACCGCAGCCAAATAACAATTCCCTTAAGGGTTCTTGTGTTCCTGCGGGTGAGTGAGGTCACTAGAAAAAAGGAAAGGAAGGAGTATAGGCAACTCCTTGGAGTTGCTGATCGCCATGGGCGGTGGTGATTGCTTTCCATCAGGTGACACATATGCTCGTTTGCCACCGTCTCATATAAAAAAAAAACCATTGAATATTACTTTTTTGATTAAAAAACCAGTTTATCAAAGTTAATAATTCAACCGTGGAAATCATTGAATTTTCAATGATATGATGTATATCACATACATATGTATCATATCACATGCCTCCCCAACCCGTCTGGCCAGCGTGGGGAGTGTAAGCCAAATCCTCCTCCAGTCTGGGACGGATGAGAGAGGGTCGTGCTCCTGTAGTGGAGACTAAAATGACCTGATGATGATGATGTTTTCACTCATGTCATCTTGATAATTGGCATATTTAAGATATTTTCTATTACTTATAGTATAATTATTGTAGAATCAATTTCCCTCAAACGTGTTCCCGAACAAACCGACTCGGAATTCTACAAGAAAGCATGTATTTCATTCATTCATTTATCTCTTCATATTCGGTCTTTGGAAGTGGTGCTTGCTTACCATCAGATGATACACATGCTCGATTGCCCTCCTCTATATAAAAAAACGGATATATAAAACGGATCTTGAAAGTTTATAGCCTACGGTGATCGGTTTACATCACGCGTGCCACATCCTTGATTGGCGCGAGCAATTTAGGCACGAGTAAAAAAAAAAGTTTTTCATGTTGCTTGAATAGACTGTATCTACTCTATTAAGAGATTTTTTTTTATACTACCTCAGGTTGTAAATAAGCTTACAGCCCGTCTGATGTGAAACGGTGACCGCAGCCTATAGACGCTTGTAACACGATCTATGATGAATATGATGATGCTTATCTGCCGACGTTGCTTAACTTCCGTGATCGATTAGACTGACGCAACGATGCCATTGAGCTCGTCAATCATAGATTACTTACGATTTTACATTTTTCCTGTGAATCTCATAATGTATGCCTTCATCGTCGAGAGTTTCAGTAAACTTATACTGAAATACAGGACTTACTAAAATCACTCCTTCACTTTCTAAGTTCGGATAACTTATAACATCGATCTCACATTCAGAACTTAGATAAGTTAGGATTTCAAGCTGTTTTTCAGTTGAGGGTCTGACGTAGTAGGATTTCCACCTGAAATAGAGATATTTTTCAAACAAGCGGCACTTAAATAATCGTGCATTGACACGAAAACCAAACGAGTGTGCCAAATTTCAACTCAACCGGACGCATTTAAGTGGGTCAAATATAACTTTCAAGTTTTGATTACAGATTTTTTTCTTTTTACAAAAACCTTGTAAAAAGAAAAAAAACCGGCCAAGTGCGAGTCGAGAAATGAATGTGATGAGTGAGCCCGAATTTTTGCGTGATGACGCGTTGCCATGCTCAAGTACTTATATTATAGCTTTGATACTAGTTAGTAATCGTTCAGGCCGCACATTTTTTTAAAAACGTTAAACGTCACCATATCTTGGAAGCCCGAGTCACGTTGCCAAAGTCAAGTTTCAATGCAATGGGCTAAACTAACTAATAGGCTTGTATCCCATTTTTTATTTCCATTTGTTATTTAAAGACGTCACAAGAATATAAATATAGGTGAAATAATTACTTCGATTGCATAAAAACTTCTCGAGATATGATAACTTGAAGATCACAATTTTGGACTATCCCGAAAACGCTCCATACAAAAGGCCACCACGTTATGACGTCACACCGTGCTATTATCAATGCATTAAATCAGAAATTTGTACGACAGCTATGTTAAATATTGCGTTTATGTAGCCAGTGCCGTAACAAAAGTTATAGTATTTTTTATTGTTTCTATAATGGTAATATTTATTTTTTTAATTTCATACCTTTAAAATGGACTTTCCCACCAAACTTTGACCGAACATAAAACACGTTGTACATAAGTTATTAAAATTTTAAGATCGCAGATCGTTCTAGTTTTTTGCATTTTACGTTACTGATAGAGAGTTTTTATAATTTTGTGACATGGGCAACAAGCCTATTGTTGTGACAAATTTACCTATCATACAGTGGATTTCCCATACAAACCTTGTCCTGACAATTTCATTATATTTTTTTTCCGAGAGCTTGTCTGTAATTGATTTTTTTCTGCTGTCCGGGATAGGGACAAAAGACGCGGACACAGAGGCTTGACGTACTTTGTTTTGATTTTGCTTAAAAATTCAAGTCAAGGCAAATTTTGTACGGTGTTTGCTTTATCAGTAATCATACCATGAAATAGAAAAAACAATCAACGATGTCACTAATCGAGTCGCGATTAGCGATTAGAAGATATCTCTTTATTTATTTATCTATTGCATTCATATGTGTAATAATTACAGATATGAATTGCACAACGCATTAGTATTGCCATACAACGAGGAAACGCTGCCAGCATCTTCGGTACAATGCCACAGGGGCCTTATTTTTAGAAAAAATGTAGTTTTTTTTTTTTAATTTAGTATTTAATTTAGTTTCTTAGAAAAAAATGTTAATACATTCTTTAAAAGGTAAATTCATAAGTTCACATAAATCGACTCGTCCATCCGATCTATATTGTTGGTGCATTTTTGACGTGAACGCCGGCTGCACGCACGAAAAAGTATGACTGACTCATTGTCACGTTCCGCCTGAGCCGAGCGTGCAAGCGAGAACGCCGAACAAGCGATAGAAAGGCACGATCGGCCTGTTTGGCTTGTGACGCATCAATCTCTCCCACTGCATCGGCCGATGTTTTCTTATGACGTTATCACGTAAAATTACGTAAACCGACTTTACAGACAACCAATCTAATGTCAGATTGAACGTTGATTCTAAATATAGGAAGATAAATTCTTAAAAAGTATGTTCCATGATTACACCGGACTCTGTTCTACTAATCAGTCGATATTTAAGTCACCGACCAATCTTTAGCCGTAACGTATAATGATGTAGAAAGAAGCATGGGGTGTAAGTGATTCATCAACATCTTTGAACCAAAGCCAACTTCACCTGCACGCGGTGCACCCTACTGACTGACAAACGAAGCTCTGGCGAAAAGAGAGGTAGGGAGCGTAATTGTAAGCTACCCGACTGGTGAATGTACCTCCACCTCACAGAATACCGCAGCCAAATAACGGTTCCCTTGAGGGCTGTTGTGTTCCTGCGAGTGAGTGAGGTCACCAGAAAAGAAGGAGATGCTGTGGTGGCAGCGGGGGTGGCGGCACGCGAGCGATATTTTATGTTGCGAGCGTTAATATGGCTACGGTAACCGCTTCACATCAGGCAGGCCGTATGCTTGTCTGCCACCCGATGTAGTATAAAAAAAAAGGAAATGAAGGAGTATAGGCTGGCAACGGATCGGCGACCCCTTGGTGTTTCTGATCTCCATGGGCGGTGGTGATTGCTTTCCATCAGATGACCCACATGTTCGTTTGTCACCCTCTCATATAAAATAAATAAATAAATAAAATTATAATTATAATTTTCCGACATTCTTTGCAATAGTTCTACTGCCTGCCGAGACCTGCTCATGGGTATATTACTCCATTGATATATCCTGGAGAGGGTCACAGCGGTGGTGCAGCATTACACTAAACTTCTTTAAGGGTCCTCTACGCATTACATCTATTTCACCGCGCACGCCTACTAAATGACCGGATTTATCTCGTCAATTTAAGAGAGATAATAATAATCTTTATTGAGCAACATAAGTGACAAAAACGTACGCTTAGGTCTCATAACTTAACGAAATAATTTAACATGTGCCTGAACTAGGAATATTCCTGTATTTCAGACGTAAGAGTTCTTATATAATTTACCTTAAATAATCACATTAATATTGTAAACTTGTGTAGATTGTAGAAGAATATTGTAAACTTGTGTAGATTGTAAAAGGCAACTAACTCTCTGATGATTACTTATATCGACGACGAGTCCGGTGTTCGAATGGCTAGCGATGGATAGCGGATGGTTCTGATGTCACGGGTTCGATCCCCGCACAAGACAAATATTACATCAGCTATCTGCCAGTGAAAGTCCCGTCAAAATCGGTGCGGCCGTTTCAGAGAAAAGTCAGAACAAACAGACAGACAAAAATAGTAAAAAATGTTATTTTGGTATATGTACCGTGTATACATCCATATCTATTTAGTAAAAAGCGGTTATTTTAATATTACAAGCAGACACCCCACTTTTATTTATCTGTATAGATATTTTCTAGATAATATAATATTTATACTTCAGTAGCTGATTTATATTATTTATTTATATTCCGGAATGCTGGACTGTCAAGGAAACGCATGTGCAAAAGCTCCACGTGGCCGAAATGAAGATGCTTAGATGGTCGGGCGGTGTTACTTGACTGGATAAAGTACGCAACGAACATATTAGAGGAAACTCGCTTAAGATGGTATGGCCATGTCAGGCGAAGGGACAACGATCACGTGGTGCGGAGGCCGATGGCTCTCCCGGAAAGCAGGAAAGTAAGAGGACGGCCCCCTTTGACGTGGTGGACTGGTATGAAAAAATAAATAGATAAAGCCCAATTATCCAACCCGACAACCCAAGATAGGCTATCTTGGCGCCGAGGGATAAGGAGAGCCGACCCCACTTAAAGTGGGATAAGGACAAGAGAAGAGAGAGAGAGAGAGAGTAGCGTTTGACAAAACAACAGAACCTCTTAACTTACCCAGTGTAAATTTCATTATTCCCAAAAACAACCACAATAAAAAACAATAAAACACAAATCATTTTGTCCATAATAACTGATACACAGTCCTACCGAACAACACTAAATGTTAAAGCGTACAAACCACGGAGTTACTAAGCATAGAGAAGACTGCTAAGCTGTAGTACAAACTGTACTCGTATCACGGATTTGTAAAGAAATTCGTCATAGTTGCTCTCACGATCTGTCATTGGTAAAACCATGACGGGTAAACCCAAAAGATTTCTTATCTATTTCGTAACATAGAACTGATAACTTGTACATTATTATTATCAATAAATGTTGTGAGATATCTTTTTTTTTTTTATACTACTTCGGGTGGCAAACAAGCATACCGCCCGCCTGATGTGTAGCGGTTACCGTAGCCATTTTAACGCTCGCGACATAAAATATCGTTCGCGTGTCGCAACCCCCGCTGCCAACGCAGCATATCATGATTTAAAGAGGGCGATTTGATGGCGTGAGGAGCTCGATGGCGTCGTTGTACATGTCAGTATAATTTTGGGGTGTAAGTGGTTTATCAACATCATTGAACCAAAGCCAACTTCATCTGTAGGTGGTACACCCTGCTGACTGACAAACGAAGCTCTGACGAAAAGAGAGGTAGGGAGCGTAATTGTATTGTAATTGTACCCGATTGGAGAATCTCCACCTCACAGAATACCGCAGCCAAATAACAATTCCCTTGAGGGTTGTCGTGTTCCTACGAGTGAGTGAGGTCACCAGAAAAGAAGGAGATGCTGCGTTGGCAGCGGAGGTGGCGGCGCGCAAGTGATATAATAGGTAGGGGAAAAAGTCTTTTCGCATTATAGTATGTATGAACTTGTAATAAAATCTCTTTGGTTATACCATTTGTATCTAGCAGGTTTTGATATCTATAAAAAGTTTAAATTTTAAAAAAGATAATTCCAAATTCAAATTAGGTAAATGTGTGATTTTCATTTGTTTTTTTTACTGTCAAGATGAGTGAATCTAATGAAGAAATTCGATACATTTTAAAATTTTACTACAAAAAAGGTAAAAATTCAACGCAAGCTGCGAAAAAAATTTGTGATTATTATGGACCTAGTGCAGTGTCTGTGAGAGTAGCACAAATTTGGTTTAAGCGTTTTCAATCCGGAAATTTTGATGTCAAAGATGCACGTCGCTCTGGTCGCCCTGTTACGGATAAAATGGATGCCATTTCTGAAAAAGTGGAGCAAGATCGGCATATCAGTAGTTACGACGTAGCTGAAGAACTAGGAATTGACCACATAACAGTTTTGGCGCATAAAAAGGTCGTGGTCAAAGACCGGCCAGGCTTCAGAGACTCTGGCGAAACCCGGGTTAACCCGCAACAAGGTGATGCTGTGTGTATGGTGGGATTGGAAGGGAAGATATTCATTATGAGCTGTTACCGCCAGGCAGGACTATCGATTCTGAACTCTACTGTGAGCAACTGATGAGATTAAAGTAAAAAGTTGAGAGAAAGCGGCCGGAATTAATTAATAGAAGGGGTGTGATTTTTCATCATGATAACGCTAAACCTCACACATCTTTAGCCACTCAGCAAAAATTAAGAGAGTTTGACTGGGAGGTGTTAATGCATCCGCCGTATAGTCCTGACCTTGCACCTTCTGATTTCCACCTGTTTCGGTCTCTTAAGAATTCTTTAGGCAATGTCAGGTTAACATCACGAGAAGACTGCCAAAACCACTTGTCGCGGTTTTTTGAACAGAAGTCCCAAAATCTCTATAGTAATGGGATCATGTCTCTACCTACAAGATGACAAAAAGTTATCGAACATAATGGCACCTACATACTTTAGTTAAATGTAAATAAACTTTATTGAAAAATGTTTTGAATTTTCATATAAAATACGAAAAGACTTTTTCCCCAACCTAATATTATGTTATGTTGCGAGCGTTAATACATGTATGCAGAATAGATACATAATTATCGAATATAATATGTAGATAAATTATCGATTGATTACTTATTATCTACATTAATATTATTAACAAATTGCTTGTAAATTATTTGCAAGGAATTAATTGATAGCAGTGGGTATTTCCTGTTGCGAACAAATAACCTTTAAGTCAATAATAACAAAATACGGCACGGCAACAACCCATAATGATGCCACTGTTGGGATACGGGTCTCCCCTCGATCAAAAGAGTTTAGAGCATACTCCACTACGCTGCTCAACTGCGGGTTGGTGGAGAACAAAATACCTCACTAACAAACTAAATGACAGAAGGAGGATTTGGCCTACACTCCCCACGCTGGCCAGACGGGTTGGGGAGTCGTCGTTCCTTAGTCGCCTTGTACGACATCCACGGGTAGAGACGGAATGATTCTATTCTAGTCTGCCGGACACCACACGGCCTATATATAAGTATAACATCAGTTATCTTGTAGGTACTATATAGTAGAAGTATTGCTTAGTTTGACATAAGATGGCAGTATGTAACCAGTCCTGGAATATTTATTTATTTATAGTAAACGGCTATTTCTCTTCACAATATGGTATTTCGAATGTGGAGATCAATAATAAATAAATAATAATAAATATTGTCAGACAAATTAATTACACAGCGCCATCTAGCCCCAAAGTAAACGAAGCTTGTGTTATGGGTACTAGACAACTGATAAACATACGTAAATATATATATATATATATATATTTTGGAAATACATACTTATGACACATAGAAAACACCCAGACTAAGACAAACAGACATGTTCATGCACACAAATGTTTGTCCTATGTGGGAATCGAACCCACGAGCGTTGGTGTCGAAGCCGTGTCATGGACCGCTACGCCACCGAGATCAAGGAAGTGTGTAGCGAGGGATGGCGAGAGATGTTCTCGAATACATCAACAGCCTGTTTCTAGTCACAGGATATAAGCCTTCCCCAATGCTTAAAGACCATATAATTTTTTTCCAATGTAACTTTATGTTGTTTGACAGAACTGTCAGTCATTTGACACATTGAGCTAAACCAATTCGAATTTAGCCAGCCTGGGCAGTCAGCCTGGGACCACGGCCGGTGCAACCTGGGGCCCTACCGCTGAAGCTGAAGCCGATTACCTGATTTTTTGATTCCAAAAATTTGTCTTAGGTTAAATTTATTGACAGACATCTTCAGCTTAGTCGATAGAGCTCTAGTCGGTATATCTTCCAGCTGAGCTAAACACAATAGGCTATTTTCCAATGTTTAAAAATGAGACGAACTTCTTAGCTTCCATGGATTCACCGTGCGGGTGCCGGGTCCATCGTGTGGCAGAGAGAGAAACCCAAGCAGATCCCGAGACTTGTGACACGGGTGTAGGTTTAAGGGGCCCCTTTCCGACGTACACATCAACACTCACCTTCACTACTTGTGTTTCTCTCCCTGCCCTGCCAAATCTGGTATGAACCTGCTAATGCAGCTTTAGATACTCGTTCTAGTATAGAACTTACTGCACTTCTGGACAAGCCAAGGTCTTTCAGCAGGTTATAGAGAGATTTTGCTAGTATACCTCTCGCTCCTACTTCTACAGCGTATAGATTAACTACATAGCCGCTTTTTGTTAATTCGTTTAGGAGGTCATAATATTTGTTTTGTTTTATCGCGTGGTCTTTGGGTTAGTTTCCCACGGTACGGTAAGCTCTACAAGTATAAATAAATTAACAATATCGTAAAATACACAAAACTATAAGGATCTGAAAACTTTCATTCTAATATCTTCAGTCAGAGTTTTTTTAGCGTCGATCAAAGTGTGGCGGGAAAGTCCATTTTAAAAGTATGAAATTATTAAAAAATGAAATTTTTATTGGAGATGCAATAAGAAATGCTATAACTTTTATTATGATACTAATTACATAAACGTAATATTTAACATAGCTATCGTACAAATTTCTGATTTGATGCATACAAAATACAAACCTGTGACGTCATAATTCGGTAGTCTTTTGTATGGAGCGTTTTGAGGCAGTCTAAAAATTGTGATATTCAAATTAACATATCTCGAGAGAATTTTGTGCTAACGAAGTAATTCTTTCACCTATGGTTATATTATGGAGACGTCCCTACATATCAAACCGAAAAAAATGTTAGTCAAATAGCCTGTTATCAACAACCAAAGCAGTAGTCCGACTCCCTAATCGAACCAACAGAAAAAAAAAGTTCACGTGGTCCGATTAGTCGGACAAAGCAGTCGGACCACGTGTTCAGAGGGGTCATTTTCGCATTCAAAAAATTCGTTAGTAAGCGGCTTCAGCGTTGCCAGGGCCCCTGCGGTCAAAACGGAAATAAAAGTATGTAATTCTCGTGGTTATTATCATTTTAACCATGCAACGTGAACGATTAAAAGTCTATTAAGTTAAATGAATTCTGAAATTAGTTACTTGTTGTTTTTAGATGCTGCGTTGGCAACGGGGGTGCTCGAGAGCAGTACAAATTTGTAAGATTCCTTAATACAAGGAGTATTAAGGAATCTTACAAATTTTATATCGCCCATGTCTGTATATGAGAGTTCTAGTACTCTCATTTAATAAAGAAATATTTCTGGACAAATTACACAGCGCTATCTAGTCCCAAATTAAGCGCAATGCTTCTGTTATGGGTACTAGACAACTGATAAATGTACTCAAATACATTTGAGAGTACTATAAGCCAATCATTTGAGAGAATAAAAAGCCAATCATAGTACTATACAGGGGCGCCGGCTTTTAGAAAACCTCATGGGTGCTCATGCTCATTTGATGACTCGAAAAAGTGACGAAGTGTGAACCCACAAACACCCAGACCCAACACAAATATCTGTTTCATCAACAAACATTTGTGTTGCTGCGGGAATCGAACCCGCGACCTTTGCCCGCCCCTAAAAGGCGATTACTGATCAGGGGGGCCCCTATCGCCGAAGCTGAAGCCGATTACCATCGGATTTTTTCATTGCGAATATCAAACTTCACCTTATATTTATGGTAGGTACCTGTGTTTAGCTTGGCTAGTAGAAACTTTGGAGCTCTACCGAGTAAGCTGAAGATGTTTGTCAATAATTAAAACGTAAGAGCTATTTTTCTAAAACGTAAGAGAATGAAAATCTATTGTCTATCACATTACAACTGCTGAATTTTAATTGTTGATATTTACACCACAACATTTGCCACAGAATTTGAAAACAATACAAAAAATATATGTAATTTTTGTAACCGGTCTTTGCTAGACCGATCGTTGTATGAGATATCACCTGACAAATCCTTTAGAGTCCATCGAGCGCGGGAAGAAATGGTCGCCCGAATTATTAGACAATTAAACGACCGTAAGAGTCCTGGATACGATGGCATTAGAGTGAAAGATGTAAAATATATTTCAGATAAAATGATCCCGGTGATCACACATTTAATTAACCGGTGCCTCGACACATCGATATATCCAGACCTACTCAAAGTAGGAGTAATACGCCCAATATATAAAAAAGGCAAGCATAATGAATATAATAACTACAGGCCGATCACAATCTTGTCATGTGTAGATAAAATTATTGAAAGATTTTTATGTGACCAGTTAAATAGTTACCTACAAAAATATAATATCATTAGTAAAAACCAATACGGATTTCAAAAACAAAAAAACACAACTCAACTATTACGAATATTTACAGACGAAGTCAATGAATATCTTAATAAGAAAATGCATGTGTTAGCATTATTTATTGATTTTAGCAAAGCGTTCGAAATGCTCGATTTCACTATATTATACGACAAGTTGTCACGAAGCGGAATACAGGGACCTCTCCTGGAACTTATAAAAAAACTATCACAACAATCGGTACACCACTGTAAAAATAGACAACCAATACAGCAAGCAAACAATGACCACCAAGGGTACGGCCCAAGGCTCCATAATCGGACCAACCGAATATTTGCTATATGTAAACGATATGAGTAATATAATTAAAACAGGGTCGGTGTATCAATTTGCGGACGATACGTGCATTATATCTGCGCATAAAAATATTGTAGAAGCTCAACAATCGCTACAACACAACTTCGATCAAGTGTGTAAATGGGCGCATGACGTCAAACTAGTAATAAATGCACAAAAAACAAAAATTGTTCATATACACTCGTCGCACAATAAAGCCTCAACCACACCGGTGATAAGGGCCCATGCACACGACTGCTTGCACAACTATAGTAGCGACTGTCGGTGTTCCTCGTTAGATGTAGTAGACAAACATATGTATATCGGTCTAGTGATTGATAGTCGATTCTGTTGGGGTCCACACAAAGATCACGTATGCAATAAACTAAGATCAATAATTAGCAAATTTTCAATATTAAAATATAAACTTCCATATAAAATACTCCGATTGATGTATATGGCCCTGGCAGACTCGGTTATAAATTACGGACTAAGTAGTTACGGTAGAACGTATACAACATATATTGAATGTATATACAAATTACAATTAAGAATACTAAAAATTATTTGTCCTAAAAACATAAAACAAAAGTATAATAATAACGAAAAGGAACTATTTAAATACTGTAACATTATGAGTGTTTATGATAAAATTGAATTTCAAATTTTAACAGAGTCAAGAAATGCTCACTGTTTAAGAGAAAAATCTAGACCCGGTTACATGAGGACACTGACAAAAAAGAACAAGTATATAATACCTAAAGTAACCAACTTGTATGGCACCAGAGTTTCTAATTACTTGATCCCAACTTGTTTAAATAAATTGCCAGAACAGTTGCAAACCTACAAAATCCCAAAAGGTTCAGATGTCAATTAAGAAAGCACTACATAGAAAATGTCCCTTGATTTACATCGGAGTCTACTTGGTTAGGTATCTATATGAAATTGTGTACAAATAAGATTAAACTCAGCGACTCGCCTACCCAGATAAACCCTGTGAGGTTTTCGTGGTACGGCATTAACGTGTTGAAATGTATGTGTGAGAATTTTAGAAATAAATTATTAAAAAAAAAAAAAAAAACATTGATTTGGTTATATTCGCAATGATGCCTCTCACTACCATGATCTTTATTTTAAATAATGTATTTAATTGTAGGGTTGATGATCGTCCGTGACATTGCTTTCATTAAGGTCTCACAGAATACCAGCGCCTGGCTTAATCACCACGGCGAATGCTGAGTGAGTTCCTTTTATATTGTGCACTGCGACGCGGTTGGCATTGATGGCTATTATTAATATTCTTAATACATAATTATGTCTGCTGTATCACTGTAAGTTCTCATACGTTGTATAATTGTGTATTTTTGTGTGCAAATTATGTCAAATGTATCTTGTTGTGTTGTAGTGTGCTTTATAATAAATGTTCTATCTATCTATCTATCTATCTAAAATATTCACTGGTTGATTACCGAAGCTTCAGCTTCGGCGGTAGGGCCCCCTGTATCTTTGTCTATTCCCAGGGGTGCTCAGCCACCCACTGTTAATTTCTCGTGGGTGCTCGAGCCCCCGAGCACCCACGGAGTCGGCGCCCCTGACTATAAGCCAATTATTTGAGAGTACTATAAGCTAAAACATCTATATTATGAATTTTTGTCAGTCTGTATGTTTATATGCCGAGTTTTAATTAATAATTGAGTATAGAGGACGGAGCGAGCGAAACGCTTATATACGCCGAAATGTATTTTTTTTTTATACTACATTGGGTGGCAGACAAGCATACGGCCCGCCTGATGTGAAGCGGTTACCGTGGCCATATTAACGCTCCCAATATAAAATGACGCTCGCGCGCCACCAACCCCGCTGCCGACGCAGTATCTCCTTCCTTTCTGGTGACCTCACTCACTCGCAGGAAGACAACAATTCTCCAGGGAATTGTTATTTGGCTGCGGTATTCAGTGAGGTGGAAGTACATTCTCCAGTCGGGGAGCTTACAATTACGCTCCTTACCTCTCTTTTCGCCAGAGCTTCGTTTGTCAGTCAGCAGGGTGCACCGCGTGCAGGTGAAGTTGGCTTTGGTTCAAAGATGTTGATGAACCACTTACACCCCAAAATATTCTTGGATAGGCTCTAATATCACTGAACCGATTTTGGTGTCACTTGTCACAAGACCTCGACTTGCTTGAGGTTTGTGTCGAAAAAAAAATGTATTTGATGATAATTCATCAAGGACATCATTGATCTCAATTTTTATTGGTCCGGCACGCTTGTACTTTTGATATTTATACCACATGTTTTGTACCGTGTTTGCTTGACTGCGTCGCTCGTTCCCTACGAGCGATCGCTTAGATGAAGCTTTTAAGGCCCCGCAAGGCTAAAAGCAGTCCCTAGGTGGTGTTTAGTCGGTAAGAGTCCGACATAATCAACGTAGCCTTATGCTACGTTGGTATCCATGAGGATTCACCACCTCCTTCCCGTAGTTTCCTCCGGAAGGTTGTCCATGGCGCGCGTGGGGCGTAAAAAAAAAAAAAAAACCGTGTTTGCTAGCAAATAAATTATTTGTATTTGTACCAGAAAGGGAGGAAATGCTGCGATGGCAGCGAGGGTGGCGGCCCGCGAGCGATTCTTACTTACTGATTCTGTGAAATCGGTTTCCTCTAAAAACAGCAGGGTGTGCTCCGTCATCCATATACGTAATAAAAGTAGCTAAAATATGGATTAGTTCGTTATCTCACTCGATTATATTATCACGTAGGAATGATAATAACCGATACAATAAAATACTGGGCTTCATTAAATATAATTTACTTCTATTTGTTGATCTTGACCGTAGGTACATTGGTCAAGATGTATAAATTATTTTTTGTGTTGTATCTTTCTGTATTTATTGTGACCGCTAAGAACGAAATATATGATAAGTAAGTAATTAGCTTTGGTAATCAGTGTTATAGATAAGTTAACTAACCTAGGGTCGAGTAGTGTGGTCGAGTATACTCTGAACCCCTGAGACCAGTATCCCGGCAGTTGGATGAATACGACGATGATAGGTTAATTAACTTCCTTCAGCGGAGATAAATAAACCCTTCCATAGACCGGTTGTGGTCGTCGTTGCTTAACTTGCGTGTTTGATTAGACTGACACGAGCAAGGACGCCATCGAGCTTGTTTTTTTTTTTGACGCCCGACGCGCGCTTGGGCACCCCCCAGCGGTGCTGCAGGGAGGCGGAAAATCCTCTTCGACACACCCTCAGCCTGGTTGCTACCAGACAGATCCTTTAAAGGGCGAATCAGGCAAATATTTTAGCCACGTTGGCTTTAAAAGCGCAAACGGAACGCTAGAGGCGAAAAAGTGGAGAAGGTGTGTAGTCTGCGACGATCTGGCGAGGGTCCCCGAGAGGACCCTACCGCGAGGCGGTTTCCAGGTCGTCGCAGAGTACACATCGCGATCGAAAAACGCTCCTTCTTATCCAATATGTTACTTATCAGGGTGGATATGGACACGCGTTTTTGAGTTACCTTACCTACTTGTATCTTCGAGTAGCTGTTTTATTGTGGATAAATGGAATAAACCTTATTCATTCCATTTGAGAACTCAGCTCAGCAACATCAAAAAGTTTTGTAGACTTTTTATAGATATACTATTTTCTTGAAGACTCCCAAATCCTATTTATTCGGGAACAGCGTTGAGGGAAGTTGATTCCACAACTTCACTGTATATGGTAGAAAAATGCCTTAAAAGGCACTGTAATGCAATCATCTTGATAGGTAGCAATTCCTTTTTTAACCGACTCCAACAAAAAATGAGGAGGTACTCAAATCGCTTGTATTTTTTTTAATGTTTGTTACTTCGTTACTCCGTCATTTATAAACCGAGTTGAAAAAAACTTTTTTTATTTGAAAGACTTCCAGACTTCCAGATTGGTCCCATATTTTTTTCATATCATAAAATTCAGTATTGATAGTGTTTTTAACTTTTTAGTGGTGCGATTGTAGAATAATTTTTAGAGTCGACTTTTTTGTTAAAATTATGTTTTTGAGAAGTCATTGTTAAATAGTGAACTAAAAACTATGGGCTAAGTTGCAAATAATACCTCTCTCTGACCTAATAAATAAATAAATGAATATTTCTGGACAATTTACACAGCGCTATCTAGTCCCAAATTAAGCGCAAAGCTTATGTTACGGGTACTAGACAACTGATAAATGTACTTAATTTTTTTTTTTAAATACATACTTATAATACATAGGAAACAAATATAAATATTAGAATTGAAGTCAAATCCCCTAAGCGGATTGCCGGCTTTCTTTGCTCGACTTATCCACTATACCACATGTAGATATTTTTAAGGAATACTCGACAAAAGAGGTGAATAAATCCTTATATAATTCCAGTTATGCTGTTTATGAAATATTTGTGAAAGATCTCGACGAGGCTAAAATCGTAAACCAGATCGAAAATGAGCTGATGCTAGACTTATGGGCATACCCTACTCCGCGCACTCCTGGCCAAATGCTGGTAGCCAATGACCAGCGAGAAGAATTCCAGAACCAGCTCACAGCTCACGGAATCGAATACAGAGTTCTGTCAGAAAATATTCGAGAGTAAGTAAGATAGTATAGTATAGTATAAAAACTTTATTGTACAATAACAATATACAAATACAATATTATTTCGAAAAATAACAAACTTTATCATACAATGGCGGACTTATCCCATTAGGGATTTCTTCCAGTCAACCATAGAAAACCTGAAAGGATATTGACATTTAAAATTTGGGGATATTATAGTAGGCATTATTATAGTAGGTAGTAAGATATTTATTTGAATCGCTTATGAAATAGACGGGATCATATTTATTATGCTGAATTGTTATAATTTACCATAATAAATAAACATTTAGGTATTTTGCCAATTAATTTAATGTAATAAAATAATGAAATAACCAATAAATATGAATAAATAAATATTCTTGGACAAATTACACACGGCTATGTCCCAAAGTAAGCAAAGCTTGTACTATGGGCACTAGATAACTGACATTATACTGAAATACATTTTTCTTGTAAATACATACATTTATAATACATAGAAAACATCCAGGCCAAGAAAAACATAACATTTTTTTTAATAATAATAATTTCTTTATTTCTAAAAAGTACATATACAAGTATTTGTTTCTATAACTATATTATAGTACCTCCTTGTGAGTATAAAAATACCTGTATTAGGAGGTACTGCTCTTCATTACAATCAGTATTATAATAGTAGTTTATGAAACTGTTGCATAATAATATACATAACATTGTTCATACCCATATATACATATTTGTACCACACAAGACAAATGTGTATACACATATTTGTCTTGTGTGGGGATCGAACCCGCAACCTCGGAGTCAAAGTGGTCATTGCTAACCATTCCACCACCGATGTATCACCTGGCCGGCTGAAAGGCTGGTCATTACTTTGTACAGTGAATTGGCATTATTATCCAGAGGTAATGCTGTTAGTCTTCCGGGGGCACTAGCAACGTGCAACGATCTTGGAATATTTATTTTTGTAAGAAAATTTCTGAGCTTTGTTTTTGTTATAATTTTTCAAATGCGTAAGTTTCTTCTTTGTTTATTTAATGAGTTCATTCTTCTATCATATAAATTAAATATCGTGTATTTAAATAAAAACAAAATTCGGCGTGTACACAAATCTAAAAATAAAACCTATAACAATAAAACAATAAGTAAATAATGTTCAATATTAATTAATATTTTTGACGTACATTATATTATTTTTGATTATATTATTTTTGACTTAGAATATATTTTTGCTTATTTGTTATAATTTAGCAAAATAAAAAGGATGACCGCAACGTGATGGTTAAAGTCACTCGTCAACAACTAAGTTCTGTCAAAAAAGGTTCTAAACAATATAAATCACAAGAGCCTCCTTTTTGACTGATATTTCATTGTTTATATTAACATCTTATTTTTATTTCACCAGACAAATTGAATTGGAAGAGCAAATGCTAACAGCAGCGGCCGCTAGAAGCAACAGAACTGGCCGAGGTCTGTCCTTCGACCAGATCCATACATATGAAACTGTAAGTATTTTTTGTACCGGGTGCAATTCCCCCCACAAAACAAACATTTGTGTGCATTAGCACGTACAGAAACCTTGGTCTGAGTGTCTTCCATACGATCCAACTAGTAGAGGAGACACTTCGTCGCGCAGTCGACCACTTACGGTCTCCACTCTAGGACTTTACTCCCTAATCTGCCAATCTATCTCGGGAGTTCGGACAGGAACGTCTTAAAGAAGGCCTAGGTGACCGGCCAACTACCACTTCAGTATATCCGACCGAATGTTCGGTTTCGGTTTCGGTTTCGGTCGAGTTTCGGCAAAAAATACGAGTTTCGGTTTAGTTTCGGTTTCGGCAGCAAACCTGCCGAAACTGCGACCGAAACCGAAACTGCATTCGGGAGTTCCCGCGCTGTGCTCGGTCATGTTCGACGCGGTAAATTCCATCCAAGCGACGAAGACATTTTGCCGCGTCCACGTGCCTAATCATGTCGTGACTTGTTTGTGTTTGCAGTGCGTTTTGTTTGGTGTTTGTGAGTTTTCATGTGATTTGTTTTGAATTCGGTTAGTTTTATCATGTGATGTTGTATAAGAGTTGGTAGTAAACATCGAAAATTAATTTAGTATAACAACTAATGCATAGATTATAGTAGAATCACAGTATAAGTAATAGTACTACGTACAGTATGGACTCTCCCTGCCGCTATCTCGTGTCGACCTCAACTCCCCTCTGAGACAAATCTGGAACAGTTTGTAATTTGTATGGTGCTGCACGCACACACGCGCATACCCGCTTTGCACAGGCGTCATTGTTGGCAGGGGTGTGGTAGAATCAAGTTTAACATAGCTATCTGAATATTTTGTGGTTAATTTAACTCATTCACTAATGCTATACGTAAACAAACAATAGATAGGTACTTGGTACTTACTATTATAGTGCATTAGTGGTGATAATATTAAAGATTTAGAGTTTCAACGTTCAATTTAATAATTATAACCAAGTAGCAATTATAATGTAACGTAAATAAGAAAAGTACCTAATGTTAGATAATTGTTTCGTAAAAGTTTCGGTTTCGGTTTCGGACGAAACTGAGACCGTTGCGGAAATTCGGTTTCGGTTTCGGTCGTAAAAACCAGTTTCGGTCGGACACTACTTCAGTACTATATAACGATCAATTGAGTTTATAATAAAAATAAGGTTAGCAATAAACCGAGCATATAAAATTGTTAAATTTGGAGACATAAATAACTTTGCATGTTGACTGATCTTGTAATTACCACTTTTTGAGCAATGTATTAAAAATCATTACTAAACCTGAATCAATGAATCAATAAAATGTTGTAAATCTCATCCACAAAATCTTAAAAATATTTAATATAAAATAAAAAAATAAATACTTTTTGGGGTTTGGTTTTTGGGTAGTAACTGATTCATTCAACATCTTTGAACCTTACCTGCACGTGGTCACGTGCACCCTGCTGACGGACAAACGAGCTTCTGGCGTAAAGAGAAGTAGGGCACAGCATATTTTTTAAGCTGCCCGACTTATATTTTATTTGAAAGCCGATGCCATTAATTATAAATATTCAGAACGCGTGTCCAAACTGAACTTTATTCACTCAGCCTTTAAGGCTGTTTATAAACCTAATTTAATAATGGAAATTCTAAATTTTGTAGTGAATTAAAGTACCTTCATCTCACAGAATATCGTAACCAAATAACAATTCCCTTTGTTGTGTTTATGCGAGTGAGTGACGTCACAAGACAGAAACAAAGGATAGGCTGGCAACGGATCGGCGATCCCTTGGTTGTGTTGTGATCTCCGTGGTAGGTGGTGATTGCTTTCCATCAGGCGACCCACATGCTCGTTTGCCCTCCTGTCATATAAAAAAAAATTGAATTATAAAACGCGTATAAAACCACGGAAAACAGCTAGTGTAAAATAATAATGGACAATTAACCTAAAAAGTTAATATTAATATAGAAGAAGACGGACAGACAGCCGTTGCGGTTACATCCGTAGTTGGTGGTTTATCTAATTGATAAATTATGAGTATTATGCAGAGGACGCGGGCTGATAATGAAGATTAATTATTTGAAAGCCGATGCCATTAATTATAAATATTCAGAACGCGTGTCCAAACTGAACTTTATTCACTCAGCCTTTAAGGCTGTTTATAAACCTAATTTAATAATGGAAATTCTAAATTTTGTAGTGAATTAAAGTGTTACTTACTTAAACATAATTTGTAAAGATAATGTTTTGACATCAGCTCAGCATAAGAAACCTAAAATTTGATGAATGTATGTCTTGTGGGTAAGATTGTTGAAAATTTGTTCGATAAAATCTTAAGTTTGTCCTTTAGAAGTATTTTGTGAGTTAATTGAAAGAGAACTTGATCTAAATATTAACTAGTAAATACAAAGTTAATAAATGAAACGTTTGTTAGATTTTCAATATCCAAGGATGTTAAATAGCAAGTTTAAATAAAAGATATGTAGTAAATGTAGAACCTTTTGATGATGAAATTAAAAACATATTTATGATGTCAAATGCCTGAAGATAAAAATAAAAGCCTTTAATCAGGGCGTCCTTCCTGCTAGGACTGGTTCAGAGTCTTGGACGCTGACCGTCGGGTTGGTTCACAGCTGAAAATCCCACAGCGACTAATGGAGAGAGTAATGTTTGGGGATTGAATCCGGAAAGAAATTCGACGGAAAACCATGGTTGTTAACATAGTTCTCAGAGTAAGCGAGCTGAAATGGCAATGGACTGGTCACATCTGCCGAGTCAGCGATGGCAGATGCGCTAAAATAAATTTAATTACGTAGAACACTACAAATTGCTTTATTAATAACAAAATGTTAATAATGTGTCACCAAGTGCCAACAATCAGCAGCATTAACAATAGTGATTCTATTATTTTTTACAGGTCGACAGATATTTGGTTCAGCTGGCAGAAGACTACCCTGACATCGTCACCACAGTATCTGGAGGTGAAAGTTTCGAAGGCAGAGACATCAAATACATCAAAATTTCCACAACTAACTTCCAGGTATATGTTTTCCTCATTCCGGTGCATATTAACATAATTATCGAGATTATATTAATATTTATAAATTCTTGTATAACTTTATTTTAGCAGAAATAGTTGACATACGATAATTACATTATAATTATCGAGGAAAAAGGCACATTTGCATAATTTTTTTTTAAAACCACACCTTCTAAAAGACTTAATTTATTATGATTTAATTTATTTGTTTTAATATTTTTTTTTCGGCAACAATCCATAATCGGACCATGGAGTATGCTCTTACCTCTCCCCTCAGAGGTAAGAGCATACTCCACTACGCTGCTCAACTGCGGGTTGGCGCAGGCCAATTTTTCAAGCCACGCTAAGGCCACTCACTGACTTGGCATAACTACTGTCATCTAATGGTAACATCTGAGACCGACAGTTTAAGGTGCCCCCCGAAGTACGGAGGAGTCCGAGATAAGAAAACCCTACCATAGACAGGCTGCGGTCGATGTTGCTTAACTTGTGTGTTTGATTAGACTGACACAAGCAACGACGCCATCGAGCTCCTCATTTTCATGTTTACTGAAAATAAACTATTCAAATTTGGATTTTCAAAGGCCTCTTTGCATTTTTTTTTATGCTATTCTTATTTAATTATAGGACAGAACAAAGCCCATCGTGATGCTGCAGTCCTTGCTGCATGCTCGTGAATGGATCACCTTGCCAACGACACTTTACGCCATCCATAAGCTCGTCATCGACGTCTCCGAGCAGGACTTGCTTCAAGATATTGATTGGATCATTCTGCCTGTTGCCAACCCTGATGGTTACGAATTCACGCATAACAGTGTAAGTAGGAACTTATTTTTAAAGACAAGCATTCGGCACACCTAATGTGAAGCGATTGACGTGGCCTATGATTGTAATTTAAGAAGCGATATAATTATGATAATACGACACGCTGTTAACACAAGATCTTACTTAGGAACTATATGTCACTTAGGAATATGTTTTACCTTTTTTGTTTCCTATCTTCGTTTGCTATAGCAGAAATTTGCAGGTGAGGTTGGCTTTGGCTCTAAAGATGACACTTCACCATCTTTAGAGCCAAAGCCAACCTCACCTGCAAATTTCTCCTACTGCAGTTTGAATTTGAGAGAAATCCTATTTTTTTCGATCGAGAAAGTAGTATTTTGTGAGATCTTGCGTATGTGCTTTAGGTCTCTAATAGGGTTAGATATTTAAAATCCGCGGTGCATGACAGTTAAACTTCATTTACTAGCCATTTCTTGAGCCTTGTAAAACCATATTTGTCGTATTGATGTGAGCTATTTTTTACATTATTAAGAGGTACATATATTGCTAAGAGGGGAAGTCAAATTCCAAACGCTTCTTACTCCTACAATTTTAATTTTATTTAAATTAAAGGCAGCCGTAGTCTTACCCTTTGGTTATGGTAATGGGCTTTACTGTTCATTGCCTTATTTGGTGGTCGCCACTGTTAATCCTGGCTACACAGGAGACACAGTGGTGGGAATGTATGGTGGGCCCCCGTCCAATGCGTCTAATCATAATCATTACTTAAATTAAGTATATCTAATGAGGTAGTTCTTCTGATTACAATACGTGTTGCGATCAAGGCATATATCTTGTTCAAACTATGCTGGCGGCTGAGTTGATAATTATCTGTTATTTATTTGTTACAGAACCGATATTGGAGAAAGAACCGTGCCACTGGCTACATCGCTGGAAACATCTGTGTGGGCGTTGATCTCAACCGAATCTTCGACATATTCTGGGGTTCAGCTTCAAGTAGTAATGTTTGCGCAGATACCTTCCACGGCAGAAGTGCCTTCTCTGAACCTGAGACATCCGTAATCAGAGACATTATTGCCGAATATGGTTATCGCATTGAAGTGTATCAAGATATTCATAGTTTTGGCAGTATGATTTTATACGGTTTTGGAAATGGCAACTTGCCTGCTAATGTTTTGACTCTCCATTTGGTAGGAGTTAATATGGCTGAAGCTATTGATAAGGTTAAAATGGATTGGAATCCTAATTACATAGTCGGCAATATCTTCTATGTTCTGTATGCTGCATCAGGTGGCGCTAGTGACTACGCTTCTGGTATGGGTATACCTTATGCACATACTTACGAACTACCAGGTTTTAGAGGCGCTGGACAAACATTAGCTGGTTTTCTTGTGGATCCTGCTTTCATCGAACAGGCTGGATTTGAGACTTGGGAAGGTCTCAAAGTTGCAGCAAGATTTGCAAGGGACAACTTCAGGCGACGAAACGGTTACTAAGATAATACAATTGTTTTTCAATAAATAAAGAAACTCTTTGGAATGCTTTTGTTGTCAATGTAAGTTGTGTGACTAAAGAGTAGTTCCACAAACGGAAGTAGGACCTGTAGCTGAGTCTGAGTTATGGTTATATGCCAATATGGAGTAAGATCCTCCCTCGTGCTTATTTAGTTAATAAATAGGTATATTTCTATCCAAATGGAATCGAATATGCATTTTAGCATTGCTAAGACTCTATTTCAAAGATTAAAATAATGTAGATAAAAAGATTGGTAAAACAAGTGAATTTAATAATTATTGTCATTTTTTTGAACCACATGACTCTGAATCTTTAGTTATGAAAATACATGCAGTGTTCACATTTCCGATCCTCTCTCTTACATTGTTATACGTCATTCAACAAATCGATGTTCCATTAGTTTACCATCTATTCCGATATAGCGTTTATTTTACGCGTTCATTACAGTGGGGACGGTATGGGGAGACTTAAGGTCGCTTTAAAGCAACTGATGTACCCATGCTCGAAATGGAAGAGCTCATTAATAAAATCATATCTCTGCGTGATAGATTCGAAATGAGAATATCTGCAGTTGCCGGCTATATAGCTCGTAGAACCGACAACCACTGGGGAAGAAAGATTATCAAGTGGCGACCCCGTTACTGTGGGTGTAGAGTGGAGCAATCCTGCCACTAGATAGAGCGACAACCTCCAGAAATTTATAGGGGCAGGTTGCTCAGGATTGAGGCATGTGGCTCTCTAGGGGTGAGGCCTAGGTTCATCAGTGGATGAATGCGGGCAGATATTACGATGATGATTATACATGGGTGTTCTGATGCATATCGGATGTCATGTGGAATTACCAATGTAGAACAGTATGTGTGACTTACTTGAGCTAAGTGGCGACGTCAAAGCTGCTGAGCGCATGCGTATGTAGTTTGATGAATCTGATGCGGGTACATAAGGAGTAACAGAAGTTGTATCTAAGCAAATCAAATCAAAATATCTTTATTCCTTGCACTTTATAAAGAAACGTCATACAAATTAAATATAAGAACATGTATCTAAATCATTACTACTCTAAATCCGTAGAGCTTTTAGATTCACTTTCCCATAAGCCATAGGTCATACCTAAGTCTGGATGAATTTATTTGTACAACGTACACAGGTCTTGTGTAACGTTATATAATCAGTCAGATTATAATAGGTAATATTACAGTCATTTATATAAATTTCAGTATAATAATATCATGCTATATCTTTTATATTTATAATTGTAATTGAAAAAATGCGCGTCACGACATATCTTTCAAATTTTCAAGTGTAAAAAGGAAAATTTGCAAGTACCAATCTTTTAATCAGCACCTATTCTAACAGATATGTGTCATTCCATAAACAACTCATTGTTAGAATACGGGTCTCCCCTCAATCGAAGGGATTTAGAGCATTCTCTTCAACGCTGTTCAACTGCGGATTGCCAGAGGCTTGTGTTTTCAAGCCGCCCAAATACCACTGACTTGGCTTAACGACTGTCATCTAATGACAACAACAAGGACCGACGGCTTAACGTGCCCTCCGAAGCACGTAGTCCGAAGAAAATAGATTGGATATACTAAAAATTATATGTAAATAAAAATGGGACGGGCGCCACATTCCCACCACTGTGTCTCCAGTGTAGCCAGGATTAACAGCGGCGACCGCCAAAAAAGGCAATGAACAGTAAGTACATTGCAGTCCCGGGGGTAAAACTACGGCTGGCTTGGAACTCACGACGAATTTAATCAGAAGAAATCAGTAGGAGTAAGAAGCTTTTGGAACTTGACTACCCCTATTAGCAATGTGAGAGACAGCAATATGGAAAATAATGCATTAAATGCCTAAAGAGATGGTTAGTCAAGTGAAGCTCAACTGCCGTGCACCGCGGATTTTAAGTATCTAACACTATTGGGAACCTAAAATATTGAGTTTTAGGTCCCCATTTATTTGTATGTATCAGTTACACGTGCTATGTGTAATTAACAAAGTTTTAACATGCCTCTAAAACTTGATAATGAGATTTTTTTTACTACTTCGGGTGGCAGACAAGCATACGGCCCGCCTGATGTGAAGCGGTTACCGTAGCCATATTAACGCTTGCAACATAAAATATTGCTCGCGCGCCGCCACCCCCGCTGCCAACGCAGCATCTCCTTCCATTCTGGTGACCTCACTCACTCGCAGGAACACAACAACCCTCAAGGGAATTGTTATTTGGCTGCGGTATTCTGTGGGGTGGAGGTACATTCCCCAGTTGGGTAGCTTACAATTACGCTCCCTACCTCTCTTTTCGCCAGAGCTTCGTTTGTCAGTCAGCAGGGTGCACCACGTGCAGGTGAAGTTGGCTTTGGTCCAAAGATGTTGATAAACCACTTACACCCCAAAATGAGATATTCAAAGTAACCTTTGAACAGGATTTACTAGTTATACATTGAGCTATTTTAACATTTTCGGTAAATTCCAACCAGGCAAAATGTAATCCATATAATGCTACCACCCATATGCCCAATTACCGCTAATAGGCTATTATCCATTTCATTGCCCACACAGGTTGTTCAAACATACATTCAATTAAGGTAGCAAGTGTTAAAGACTGGCAAAATGACCATGTAAAGGGTACTTAATGCTTGGATTAGTACAAAGTTTAACAAACCGATGTTTACGATTTATCATCATCATCATCATCAGCCTGTATCTACCCACTGCTGGATATAAGCCTTCCCCAATGCTTTCCACCAGATACGATCCTCCGCCTTCTGCATCCAGCCGCTTCCAGCCGCCCTCTTTAGGTCATCGGACCATCTAGAGGGAGGGCGCCCAACACTTCGTCGTCCTACATTTATGGGTAATTAGAACATTAGGATTTTTGAAGTGAAAACTTCTTTAGTGGCGTTGTGCACTTTTTGGGATGAGTAAAAAATGTTAAACTCGCGTCAGGACACGTGACCTGATCGAAAATTCATAAGACGGAGGTAGAGTAGACAGCCGGCGCGGCGTAGGAGAGGAAGTAATATCCCCCTCTATTTCTACCGCGCGGCGAAAATGTATGCCTGCTCCTGCTGTTTAATGTAATATAAATTTGTGTACGATAGCGCAATTAATGAATATTGTATTTTACCACATAAATGATAGTACTTTTATATTGATAAACAAAGCAATTCGTGCAAAATTATTCCCATTATAACCATTCCAAAATATTCAAAAATGCACAACTTTGATGTTCAAGTTTTCACTTCTGCCGGCACTCCCGGAGTGCAACCCATGTTTTTTTTTATGAGAGGGGAGGGGGGGGGGCTAGCGAGCATGTGGGTCACCTGATGGAGAGTAACCACCACCGCTTTTGGGAATACTGCTGAGGGAAGTTGATTCCACAATAGGCTTGTTATAGTATTTTTTATTGTTTCTACAATGGTAATATTTATTTTTTATAATTTCATACTTTTAAAATGGACTTTCCCACCAAACTTTAATGGACCATAAAACACGTCGGACATAAGTTATTAAAATTTTAAGATTGCAGTTCATTTTAGTTTTATGTATTTTACGTTACTGATATAGAGTTTTTATAATATTTTACGGTTTTTATAATTGGTCACATGCCTATTTCACAGTTCGAGAAAATGTTTCTAGGAGTTGAATTATTTTTAGAATTGGCAAAGGGTGAGTGATTGATCTGGTGTTGCAACTGTTGTAAATGATGGACATACGATTTTTCCGATAGAGTTTTTTTACGATGCCGTCAAACCTGCCTGCCAAACAAGCATGCGACCTTTCTGATGTAAAGCAGTTACTATAGCCTAGCATCGTCGTCAATCCATATGTTTTATACGTTATTTATAATCTGTAAAGGATTTAATAAATGACAAGTACATATAAATTTACAGATTTTATTACTATCTAAGCATATCCGTACATTATATTATTTCTAAATTATAATATAAAACATCTGTTCTTAAAATTCTTTCTTAGCGGCGAAATATGACATCAATAAATAAATGTTTCTGGACAATTTACACAGCGCCATCTAGTCCCAAATTAAGCGGAAAGCTTGTGTTATGGGTACTACATCATCATCATCAGCCTGTATCTACCCACTGCTGGATATAAGCCTTCCCCAATGCTTTCCACCAGATACGATCCTCCGCCTCCCGCATCCAGCCGCTCACAGCCGCTTTCTTAAGGTCATCGGACCATCTAGTAGGAGGGCGTCCAACACTTCGTCGTCCTATGCGCGGCCTCCACTCTAATAACTTCCTCCCCCATCTGCCATCACTTACTCGGCAGATGTGACCGGCCCATTGCCACTTCAGCTTGCAAACTCTGAAGGCTATGTCGACCACTTTAGTTCTCCGTCGAATTTCTTCATTTCGGATTCGATCCCGCAGAGAAACCCCGAGCATAGCCCTCTCCATCGCTCGCTGCGCGACCTTTAGCCTGTGGACCATTCCGATGGTCAGTGTCCAAGTCTCTGCATCATATGTCATTGCAGGGAGGACGCACTGGTTGAAGACTTTAGTCTTCAAGCATTGGGGTATCTGTACGGCGAAGATGTGCCGAAGCTTTCCAAAAGCTGCCCAGCCCAGTCGAATGCGTCTATCGATCTCTTTGTTGAAATTACCCCGGCCAAGCTGTATGGAATGTCCGAGGTAGACATAGTCTTTAACTACTTCAATAGCTGCATTCTCTACGATAACCGGGCTAGGGATGACAAAATCGTTGTACATGACTTTCGTCTTGTCGAAATTCATCCCCAGCCCCACACGTCGAGATGCAGCATTGAGATCGACCAACATACGACCGAGATCCTCCAGCGATTCAGCCATTATGACCACGTCGTCGGCAAACCGAAGGTGTGAGAATATTGGATCGAGAGAGATGGCGCTGCCGTCATGTAAACATTGTTCTGTACAAAAATAATTGTTTAAAAATACATTAGTGTCTCTTTTCAAACAAATTTCGTGTGAAATAGTGAAACTATTACGTGATACATAAGTGACAATATTATGCATAATTATTAACACCATCTAGTGTATTAATTACAAACAAAAAAAGTTTGGACAATCGTGAGTAATTTTTAAAGTTTAGAAATAACTATCAATCAGTGCAAATAATATAATAAAACATTTATAATACAAAATCTATAAATAAAATATAATTACAATAATATTCAATAATAATATTAACATAGAATTTTACAAAATTGTGTTGTGAAAATACTGTGGGGGTGTGTGAGTAATAATATATTCACATCTAATTATTATTATTTAAATAGTTGTCTTGGTCAACTTGCTTGATGACGCCACACTGTGACTCACACAGTAGAAATATAAGATGAAAAAATTCGTCAGCAACACAAACCTTCCTGGTAGCTCAGTTGGAAGAGCACTCGACCGGTCATCGAGAGGTCGTGGGTTCAAATCCCACCTAGGGGGGGCAGGTGAATTTTTCCATTTTTTAAAAAAAATATATTCACATCTAACCTCGCGGAACTATAAATATGTACTGAGCGTTGGAGTATGATACGAATTTACAACACGTTACTTATCAATAGCGCTGGCGTAGTGGTGTGGTAGTGGTTAACGACTTGATGTCAGATGCAATAACCCGTGGTTCGAAACCACCTACGAGTCACATTTTTTTTTAATTTATTATTATACATTTTAAATTAAATGTATTTTAATTTTGATGATTATATTTTTTTATTACAATGAATTTTCTGGAGAATATAACTTTTCGACGTACACAGACAACGACTGATTCTAACACAAGTGACATTGAGAAATCGTCAGAAACACTAAATGGAGATGACAGTTTACCAAATATATCAGTTGATGTTGATGACGAACAAATTAAGACATTAAAAGAACAGATTGAAATTTTATCTACACAGTTAAAAAGCGCCCACGTTGAAATAGAAACTCTGACTTTAGATAATTCTAATTTAAGACAAAATAATGAAGAATTACGGGAAGAAAATTATTTACTTAAAATATCGACGAAGTGTTTTTGTCAATCAAAAACACCAACGCCAAAAAAACGGCAATGTACTAAAAACAATGAAGTTAAAACACAAGGAACAACCAGTAAAGATACATCGGAGGCACAAGGAGCCTCTACAATAAGTATTGAAAAAGACGATCAATTATCTCAAACGCAAGAAAGCAGTAAAATTACTTCAAAAAATAAAGTACACAAAATCTGTATTCTTAGTTCAAATAATAAGAATAATAATAAGAATAATATTGTCAGCTACAGAAAATAAATTTCATACGTCTGAAATATGTCACTATGTGAAGCCTAACTGTTGTTTAAAACTTTTACTTGATGGCGTATCGACAAAGTTTAAAGACTTCACAAAGCAAGATTACTGTTTTATATTAATAGGAAAAGAAGATTTTCATACCACCAGCAACCTTTTTGATCTAGTTTTGTTTATCAGAGAGACATTAAGGGGCATTACCCACACTAATGTAATTTTATGTCTTCCCACTTATAAACATAATGTATTTTCCAATATGTATAACTGGAGAGTAAATAATTTTAATAATTTGTTATATTTGGACGTTGAATCGTATGAATACGCATATGTTCTCGATACAAATGTTAACTTAAGTTGTGACCTTAAGATGTTGAACCAACATTCTGGTAGAATTAATGACTATGGAATGAAATGTATTTTCAATGACCTTTATAATTTTGTAGATATTATTAATGACCTGAACTCTGACATTTCATTTAAAGATGACTTTAATTTGCAAATTGACAATGAGAATAATACGCAAAAAAAAATTTTTCGATGACAATCATATAGTTGTAATGCATCAGAATATAGCAGGATTGCTTAGTAAGTCTGATGCTCTAGCAGTTTGTTTGAATGAATTGTTGGATAGAGATATCGATGTTGATGTTATATGCATTACTGAACACTTTATCATGTCTGGCTATGAAAAGTTTTTATTAATTCCTAATTACCACTTGGCTGCATGTTTCAGTAGAGATAATTCTAAAAGGGGTGGTGCATGCATATTAGTCAAAAAGGGTATACAGTGGAGAGTGTTAACTGAAATAAAAGAACTTTCTGTTCCGAACATGTTTGAATGTTGTGCTATTTAGCTTTTGCACCATGATATTATAATTATATGTATATATAGAGTACCAAAATTTGACAACCTATCTTTATTTTATGAAAAATTAGAACGTCTCTTAATATTAACTAAAAGCAGTCGTAAAAAAATTGTTATAGCAGGAGACTTTAACATCGATATTTTGAAAAGAGACGATATGACAAAACAATTAGAATTTTTACTATTGAATTTTAATCTTATATTAGAATTAAAGCAACCAACAAGGACAGAGAGCAAAACTTGTATTGACAATTTTGCTCATAATCTTGGTCGGAATTGTAAATCTGAAGTAATCGAGTTTGCTCTATCTGACCACACGACACAAATCTTAAAATGTCACTTAAAAAGGACTTACAAAATTAAATATTGGAAAACTAAACAACGTGACTATAGCCAAGAAAACATGCTTAAATTTAAGAATTGTTTAGAGTCTTTCAAATTTTCGGAAATGTATGAAACAGATAATCCAAATGAGGCATGCAATATTTTTATTGAAAATTTCAAGCTATTTTATGATCTTTGCTTTCCCTTTAAAATCACTACCATTAAACTACATAAAAAACCTCAATGGATATCACATGGCATCAAAGTTTGTAGTAAAAGGAAAAGACAACTATTGTGGCGGTATAGACTGCATTCCACTCTTTCAAATAAAACTACACTATTCAACTATTCTCGAAAGTTAAAAAAAATAATCTCTCTCACACAAAGAGCACAGAACAGTTTTAAAATAAATATGTCTGCAAACAAAACAAAAACAACATGGCATATGATAAATCAATTTAAACAAAATATACCTAAATTTGACATACGTAGTATAAATAATGGACATAAAGTAATCACTGACCCTCAGAGTTTATCTGATGCCTTTAATGACTTTTTTATTGATAAAATCACTCCTATACCGAATTCTGGCAATCGAGTTACAGCTAGTATCAAAAATAGTAAAAACTCGATGTTTATGGCTCCTAGTTTACCAATTGATATATTGCAAATTATAAATAATTTGAAAAATACGAGTAGTGTAGGTATCGATGGTGTATCGACTAAAATTGTGAAATTTGTGGCTAAGCAGATTGCACCTCACCTTAGTTATATCCTTAATCTCTGTATTGTTGCTGGCATTTATCCCGAGAATTTAAAAGTAACGGTTGTGAGACCATTATTAAAAAAAGGCAATAAAGAATGTATAGAAAATTACAGACCTATCGCATTGCTGTCTGTATTTTCAAAGATATTTGAAAAGTATATTTCTGGTCAGATTAGTACATATTTAGAAAAACTAAATATATTAGTCCCCGAGCAAAAAGGTTTTCGACAACATAAAAATGTAAATATGGCTATATTTGATTTCTTAAATACGATAATGGACAATGTAGATAAAAAAGACCTGTATGTGCTATATACTGTGATATGACGCAGGCTTTTGACTATGTGAAACATAATATCCTAATACGAAAACTAGAAGCATATGGTATTCGTGGTAACGTTGTAGATTTAATAACATCATACCTTGCAAACAGAAAACAATTTACTGAAATTAGACAAATTAATTACACTACTAAAGCAGAAGAACTATATATGTCAAATGAACGAACCACTGTATTTGGAGTCCCACAAGGTAGTGTACTGGGTCCCTTACTATTTATCATATATATTAATGACCTACCTAATGTGACAAGTCAGCCCATGTGTCTTTTTGCAGATGATAGCACTATTACAATTGAATGCAAAAACATTGACATCTATGAAAATGACATTAATGATAATCTTAATAACATAATTAATTGGTTAGATAATAATAATCTAAAAATCAATATAAACAAAACACATGTAATGCACTTCAGCCAAAGGTTACCTAATTCGAATATTAATGTGTGCTATCAAAATAGTATTATTAAACAAATAGATGACACTAAGTTTTTAGGAGTAACAATTGACAGAAAATTGAATTGGAAAGCACACATTGAACAGCTTTGTAAAAAATTAAGCAAATCAGCGTATGCTCTGCATAGAGTTAGTCGTAAATTAGACGTTCGTGCACTTATCACTGCATATCATGGCATGGCAGCTTCGATCCTAAGATATGGCATTATTTTCTGGGGAAATTCAGTTGACAAGCAATTTGTCTTTAAGGTGGAACATACGGTCTGCTCGTTGCCGTTTTCCCGCTAGATGGCGCTGTAGTCAACATTTCTAGTTTATTTTGATTTACGTGTAAATGGAACATTTGTAAGTCGTAGGAATAGTTTTCGCGGAACTCGGACGTTACACTTTATTGACCTTGGTCATATACTTGCCTCAAAATTCACCCAATTCGACACATAATCCTATAATAACATCTGTCATTGAATATAGTGTAGTTTACACACACAGACGTGAGCGAGCACTACGTTTACCTTCATGACAACTAGATGGCGTGCCAAAATGAGCTGAATTATTTTATTTTTTATACTATGTCGGGTGGCAGACAAGCATACGGCCCGCCTGATGTGAAGCGGTTACCGTAGCCATATTAACGCTCGCAACATAAAATATCGCTCGCGCGCCGCCACCCCCGCTGCTGACGCAGCATCACCTTCATTTCTGGTGTCCTCACTCACTCGCAGGAACACAACAACCCTCAAGGGATCTGTTATTTGGCTGCGGTATTCTGTGAGAACAACCCTCAAGGGATCTGTTATTTGGTTGCGGTATTCTGTGAGGTGGAGGTACATTCCCAAGTCGGGTAGCTTACAATTACGCTCCCTACCTCTCTTTTCGCCAGAGCTTCGTTTGCCAGTCAGCAGGGTGCACCGCGTGCAGGTGAAGTTGGCTTTGGTTCAAAGATGTTGATGAACCACTTACACCCCAAAATATTCTGTAGGAATATTCTCAATATTTCCATTATGGTAGGCAGAACTACAGAACGCCACCTGCTACGACATAATTATGTTATCTACGATTGTGTTATGGAAATAAAAGTTATATTTATAGGTTTAAACTTTTATTTTATTTGATAAAAAGTAATATACAATGATAACGTAGATTCTGTACAAACTACTATAAAAATACAATTAAAACATAAATTATTCTAATTGTTGATTGCTTCCTCTGCCTTCAGTCTTCTGTCTTGAAACCACTGCTACACAGGTGCTGCAAAGGAAAATAAGTTTACTTAGTATATTTGTTATTTTATGACGAAAATTATTTCCCAATAACTTCAAAATGTTGGCCAGATCGTGATACAATTTATGAAGTAAATAAAATAAAAAGTAAAAGCCTTGTGTTCATACTGGTACATACCATTCAAATCTATACATTTCACATTTTTTTGAACACGTCTCAATATTATTTCTGGCAGAATACAATTTTTAAAAAAGTCTAACAGCTTCGGTATCATATTCCTGATAAATTCATTATCTCGACAAACTTCTATCACAGTCAAAGGTTCAGTGACTGAAATAAAACATATGAAGTAGCACTTATCCATTTTGCTGACACGCATTTGTCCTTGAACCTGAAATAGATTTTAATTATAGTAAGAGAAAACAAGTTACTGAAATAATTATAAAGTTGACATGCAATAGAATCAACTTACTTGATAGTAATAATCATGCTTTTTATTCATAACTAAAACATTGTTATCCAATTTTAGAGCAAAGTATTTCTTTTCTAGTGAAGCTGCCTCTAGGCTTTGATTTTTCCTCGCCAATTATGGAAAGCACTTGATCTCAATAACAGCTCCTTCATTTTCAATTATACCTGTAAAAAATTTACACAAAATATAAAAAAGTGAAATGGAGCTCTTTATGAGATTTGGTACAAGAAACTCAATCGCATTGCGATTATAACTATAGTTGTAATTTTCCACATTTGCCAAATACACAAGCTTGATAAAGACAAACTTGCCATCTGGACTGCCAGCTAAACATCCAAATTCTTCAATAAAAAGACCTGAAGGCCTGACACTTTTATTATATTGTTGCATGAACATACTTTTTGCCACATTCTCATTTTGCTGCCCATAAAGCATGTCTTTGGTACAAATATTCTTTTTATATAGAATATATCCTTTACATGATTGTGACATGGAGTGGTAATACGGCGTTTGCAAACCTGTAAACATAAAAAAATACCTACAGATAAGAATATTATGGGTTATTTTTACATTCAGCATTGCCAATAATACAGGTATATAAAATACTGCGTTATCAGAAATGTATAATTATGTGTTTAAATACATTTCTGCTGTAAAATTGTCTTAATCCACCTCGAACTCGTTTTAACGATTTGCGCGGCCCCGAATAAGCGTGTCGTTTGTGTACGCTTCTCTGCTGGTTGGAAAATACATTGAATACACCTAAATGAAATAAAGAAAAACAAATTAAACACAAAAGAATATGTTACTTCTAAACACTCAGTATTTGAAAGAAATTGAATAGTAATTCATAACCATGTAATTAGATTGCAGTCGCATTTATTATGACAGAATTGACAGATGATACAGATTTATTGTCCCAGATTGCGTTCGGAACTCGGAACACATCCTGAGAAAAAAGAACAATAAAATATAACAGTAATACTTATCTTTACATTCCTGGAATATATACTTTAGAATATTGGTCGACGAAAAAGAAAATAATAAATCAGATTTTATTCAGTTATTTATTTTTATACAATAAAACACGTCTATTTGATGTACATAAGTAACTCAATTATTTGTTTGTTTCTGAACGCAACATAACGTAACTTGGAAAATGTATTTTATGATTACAATATCAAAAAGAGCGGAGCGGCAACCTCTTTTCAACGTAGTGCATCTAGGTCAAGGTTATGAACGGACGGCAACGTTGCATATTACTTTTCTACGAAAAAAGTTACCACATAAAAATAATAAGTAATAAAATTGTTTACTTTGCCGTTTAGGGTCGACAATTTTATGTTATTATAATGTTTTTATTTTATGAAAGGTAGGAAAGGAAATAAATCAATTATTGTAGATTTATTAACAAAAAAATAATGATACTTTCAGAATTAAAATATCGCCTGCGCGCCATCAAGCGATCAAATTTCTAAGCTATCGCAATCATTTGTTTGTTTTGTTTTGACAAGCAAAATAAAGGTGGCGCTTTATTTTGCTTGTCGAAACTCACTCACACTACTAAACAAGTGTCAATTTTTTCCTGGATTTCATTATTGTTTTCCTAAGTTAATAATGTAAGTTATTTCCAAAAAAGGTCAGACGCGACAACATTTCATAGTAGAAAAGTGATAAAATGATTTGTTTTAAACAAAGAGTGTCTTTGTTTCGTGTATAATCCCATCAAAAAATGTATGGACGGACCATCGGAACATGCACCTTAAAGCCCAGAAAAGATGCATAAGAGCCATGTTTAACTTAAAAACAACGGATAGCTGTATTCCTTACTTCAAGAAGTATAATATTTTGACGATGCCCTCACTGTATATACTTGAAGTAGCACTTTTTGTCAAAAATAATTCAAATTTATTTCTTCGGCTATCAGACGTCTACCAAAGAAACAGACGCAATGACCGATTATGTACAAAAATGTCTAGTACAAAGCTGATGCATGAGAGCGTGTTTTGTATGGCGCCTAAAATAATGAATAAATTGCCTAACTCCATAAAAGATCTGCCGACTAAATTATTTAAGCGACATTTCACAAAATTATTGGCTGATAAATGTTATTACACCATTCAAGAATATTTAAATGACAAAATTTAATTATTATAAAATTTATAAGATTTAATATATTTAAAATTTTAATGACATATGGAATATAATATTGTGTGATGTTTATATAATTATATCGTTACTTTTGATGAAGCATATTTATTTGACATTGCTATTCGATAGTATTGTAATTATTACTATTTTAAGCATGACATAAATTAATATTTTTGAATTGTAATTATGACGGTAACCATGATCTCTACAGACTTTTTGTATACCTTTATGGTGAAACATGACCGGATTGTCCTTAGCATAAGAACTATATGTATGCCACGCATGTTTTTACAAAATAAATATCTTGAGATGTACTCGCCATTCACGCTGACGCCCCGTTTTTTCCAGTCCAGCGTCTTAAATACGTCTTCCAGAGCAGCGGTGAATAGTTTCGGGGAAATGACATCTCCTTGACGTACTCCCCGCTGCAGCTGGATAGGCTTAGACTGCTGGTCCTGGACTCGGACTGTCATTGTCGCAGCGCTATACAACCATCTCAGCACCTCGATTTAGCGGTGGTCAACTTGGCACCGCTGTAAGGATTCCAGAACAGACCAAGTTTCGATGGAGTCGAAGGCTTTCTCGTAATCCACAAAAGCCACACAGAACGGCAAATTGTACTCTGTGGTTTTCTGCACAATCTGCCGCAATGTATATATGTGGTCCACGGTACTATAGCCTTTACAAAACCCAGCCTGTTCCGGTGGCTGGTAGTCATCAAGCCTTCGGGCGAGACGATTCGTGATAACCCTTGAAAACAGCTTGTATACGTGGGTCAGGAGTGAGATCGGTCTATAATTCTTCAATAAGGTTTTGTCACCTTTTTTGAAGAACAAGACGACCAAACTCCTGGTCCACGCGACTGGTGCGGTCCCATTGTGAATGACGGAATCAAACAGACGTTGTAGTTCCTTTAGAACCGGAGTTCCGCCAGCTTTCAACAGTTCTGTTGTAATTCCGTCCTCACCGGGAGCCTTACCATTTTTCAGCTGTTCAAGGGCTATCCTAATCTCACCCAGGCTGATGTCTGGAATATCCTCGGTTTCGTGTCGGGTTAGCGGGGCTCGGCGATGACTTACACGAGCAGCTGGTGTAGGGACAGGTGCATGTGCAGCATAGAGTTCGCCGTAAAATCTCTCCACCTCCGCGAAGATCTCTGGCTTAGAAGACACGACTCGACCATCCTCTAGTTTGAGCTTCGACAGATAAGCTCTTTCAGAAGGCCGAGAAAAGACTTTCAGCCCTTTGTTGCGCGCTATCATGTCCTCAACTCGTTTAGCATTGAAGACGCGATAGTCCCGCCGTATCAGCCTTCTGATCCGCTTATTTAAAGCTGCATATTCTGTCGAAGCCCTAACAGACGCTGTCGCCTCTCGTCTCTTCTGCATAAGAGCCAGAGTTTCGCTAGAGAGCTTGGCCTCTCGAGCTCTATGCTGCCGCCCAAAGTGTTTACTGCCGACTTCGTATAGTGTTGCCCCTATTCTCTCTGATGCCTCGTCCATGTCCGCAGTGGTTTCCAACGAGTTGAATCGGTTTTGAAGTTCCAGTTGGAACTTTTCCGAGCTTGAGTGATTTGAGGAAGAGTTGGACGTAGATTCGACTTTATCATACGGGCTCTTTCGAGTTTATAGCTGATATTTAGGGTGCCTCGTACAAGTCGGTGATCGCTACCGGTACCAAACCTATTAACCACCGAGACATCCCTAAATATCCGCCTTTTATCCGTTATGATAAAGTCGATCTCATTCCTAGTCACTTTGTCGGGGCTTTGCCAGGTCTATTTCCTCTGGGGCTTCTTTTTAAAGAACGAGTTCATCAAAAAGAGCCCCTCCATTTGGAGGAAATTTACCAGCATTTGCCCCCTGTGGTTCCTCGACCCCAAACCAAACCCTCCGACGACCGATTCATCGCATTCTTGTACTCCCACCTTGGCATTGAAGTCCCCGACAACAACTGTGAAGTGGGTCTTGGTGGTATTATGTATGGCCTTTGAAATGTCTTCATACATGGCCTCGACTTCTTCATCCTATGGGTACTACACAACTGATAAATGTACTTAAATACATTTTTTTTGTGAATACATACTTATAATACATAGAAAACACCGAGACCAAGACGAACAGACATGTTCATGCACACAAATGTTTGTCTTGTGCGAGAATCGAACCCGCAACCTCAGAGTCAAAGTGGCCATTGCTAACCATTCTAGATCAGGGACATTGTACCTTGTACCTTTTAGTATATTTAGATTATATAATTTACACAGATGTTTGGGAGCAGAGGCTTGCAGTTCAGAGATACAAAAAGACATTGTCTGAATTTAGAGCTAGAGTACTTTCGATCTTTCATGTATCTCCACCTCACAGAATACCGCAGCCAAATAACGATTCCCTTGAGGGCTGTTGTGTTCCTGCGAGTGAGTGAGGTCACCAGAAAGGAAGGAAATGCTGCGATGGCAGCGGGGGTGGCGGCGCGCGAGCGATATTTTATGTTGCGAGCGTTAATTCACATCAGGCGGGCCGTATGCTTGTCTGCCACCCGACGTAGTATAAAAAAAAAGATCTTCAAGACAAGTCGTTCGTGGCTCTCCTCCACTTGAGACCGAGGGATGTTAGGACGCCCCATATAAAAAGCGAACCCGGTACTATAATACGCATAGCAATAAATGCCGTCAATGGATGAAATGTCACTGATATGCAGTTGAAACAGCGTCGGGGACAACACAGAACCTTGCGAGAGGCCAGCGTTTGTGCCCATAGTGTTGGCAATTAATTAAAGTACGTGTTAAAAATGATTATTATTATTATTGCGCACTTTCTTGAGATATGTGAACTCTTAAGCTTTAATTACTTTATCAACCTAAATAAAATTACACATTTTATAATTATAGCAGACAGAGTTTTTACCTATTTCTACACGTTACATAAGACATATTTTTTTATCGATTTTGTTTTATAGTTTATCGGGTGGTTGATTACGAAAAAAACAATTATTTTATAATCCAACATAGCCGACGTTACATAAAATCACCCCATGTGGGAGTGCGATCGGGTTGAAATCCCATAATAACAATATGGGTGTTGATTCTATGGTTTTCTGGAACGTTAACTACGAAAATGGCATCGATTTGTAAATATAACATAGTGGACATAAAATTAGTTATAAGGACTTTTCAAATTTTACCCCTAAGAGGGTGAAACGGAGGTCCAAAAATTTTATGGGGAAACGAGACTGGTTGACTATTTTATCTTAAACTTTACACTACTACTTCTATAGATAAATGAGTAAACACGTGTTTGTCCCGAATTTCACGCGAGCGAAGCCGCGGGCGAAAGCTAGTTACTTCATAAGATGCAAGGTAACACTTGTAAATAAATAAAATTTAGATATTGTTTTCTCAGTGCAGGTAAGTAATAAGCAAAAGAATCCGAGGATGCCTCCTCGTGTCTGAGGGGCACTGGAAAATATTGCTCCGAAGCGAAACGTGACGGCTCGTGTTGTGGACACTAGTGATGTAAGTTTATCGATAAAAATAACTTCGATGTTAGCTAATATTCTATAAGTGGATATTTTCTGTATGCTAACTAAATTGTTCCTGTAATTGGTAGGTAGTGCGTAGGTAGTGCTAATAAATCATATTCTATCTAGGTATCTGTCTAAACATTGTATGTCAGACATACAATGTTTAGACAGATACCTAGATACAGACACCTAGAACAAACCCAAGAGACTACTGGCCTATCTGTCAAGTAATTAAGATTACGTCAACCACATTTCACATTCTATTCTGCGTGATCTTTCGGTGATGGAAAGCTAATTGGCTCTGTAATGAGGATCTTCGACAGTTAGATAGTTTTTGGTAATAACTACGATTTATTTTATTGTCATTTAATTATTAAATTTTAAAATCAGACAAATCTGTAATAGAAAATGAATCGGTTAATACGGATTGGGCTTCCTTGAGATTATGTGTTGCCAATGGCAGATTATTAATGCAAATAAGCGCCGGCCAGTATCAACTCACTATAATAGCAACTACTGCTGCCAGCTGCTAGGGTCATCTTTGTCCCAGATGCTATGGTAATTTCTGTGTATAGCCAATATCTAAATCAGAAGATGCATGCAACCGCGACGAGTGTTGTCCTGGCCAGTGAGGACGATGTGGTCGGTCCTGAACCGCGACGGAAACAGCCTCACATTCACACCAGGTATCCATAAGGGATAAGTAGACACACTTCTCAATTATTTATTGCTTTTCACATATATATGTCACAAGGTTCTTAAAATACAATGAGGTACAGTACTGAAACATTGTAGGCTTGCAGAAGGTAGATTCAATCTTTCTAAACTATACTTTATTTCGTTTGTCTGTGTCTTGCATATGGAAAGAAAGTAGAAACGTATTCGTTTTGAAAATATTTTTTAGTTTGTAGTCAGTAGATGATGATGTGTTAAGCCTGTGAACACTCCTTTATGTCTTTCTTGATGGACTTCATACAGTAGTTTCCTGGAAAAGCCTAGGCAGGAAATTCATTCTGCAACTTGAGAGCTGGAGGTACAAAATCCAGACATAGAATCATATATAATACAGATATACAAATTTTACTCTTAGCATCCGGAGTATTAAAATCGATACCGTAAACATCGACAACGCTATCGATACTGTGGGACATACCTACGACTTGCAGATTGGACGTTGGCACTGCAGTCGGCACACGTCTCGCTCCGGATGTCAGCCTGAAGAAAAACAGCGAATTCTGGTACGGAGAATTTTGTTTAGGGTTATATTATTCGATCTGGGCCGACGTGGGTCCAGTTGCCGGAGAAGACGATTTGCGGGAAGTGACTAGCAAAAAATTTTTTTTTGTCATTGTTTACTTTGCGAAAGGGTTAGGTTAGGGAAGTGTCCTACGGTCTTCCGGTCCTCTACATAATTACTTTCCTATTGCCAAGTAGAGGTTTTTCAGTCTCCTCCTTATGAAAAGAAATGAAGGTTGTAATTATATCGAAATATGGCAAAAAATTCAACAAACCAAGAATGTTTCTGCGGGCAATATGAATATACAACAATTAGTAAATAAAACCAAGCATATAATTTCCATGACCGTCAACACGTTTACATAGGCCAAACTGGACGTAACATATATCATCTTATAGAAACCATCGTCCAGAACAGTTACACTTCGCCGAAAATCTTATAGATGAAGGTCACAATTTATCCCCCAATAATTCATACAAAATTCTACACACGACAGAGAAAAGACTAAAATTTAATATTATGGAATAATAAAAAATATTAAAACACAAAAATACCCAAATTTCTTTAATTAATAAATAACTTGATGTCAATAATCCTAAATAAATTTTCCATTACCCTACCCTCTCTACCCCCTCCACTTCAAATACTATTTATAGAGCGGTAATGCGATGGATTTGTCATTTGTAGGTTGTTGATTTAACGAACAATATCTACAAATCATTGTTTAAAGTCGTTGCTATATAAATAAAATCGGCCAAGTGCGAGTCGGACTCGCGCACTAAGGGTTCCGTACCATTATCTATAAAAACGGTGGAAAAAACACGTTTGTTGTATGGGATCCCCCCTTAAATATTTGTTTTATTTTTATTTAATTATTTATTTTTAAAGTAAATATATAACTAAATATTATGTGAGTATTTCAAGAGTCTACCCATTACCGTTATCAATTGCGAGCAACTCCGAGCAAAAAAAAAACGTTTGTTGTATGGGAGCCCTCTTAAATATCTATTTTATTTTGTTTTTTAGTATTTGTTTTTAAAGCGGCAACAGAAATACATCATCTGTGAAAATTTCAATTGTCTATCACGGTTCATGAGATACAGCCTGATGACAGACGGACGGATGGACAGCGGCGCCTTAGTAATAGGGTTTCTTTTTGCCCTTTGGGTACGGAACCCTAAAATGAATCCAAATAATCTGAACTCAAAGACTTCAAAGTGACAAAGACAGTGGTACTAAAATACTAGCGTGAATGTTTTTTGCTAGAGTAATGTCATCGTCGTCGTCGTCAACAGTGCCATCCCACTGCTGGGGGACAGTCTCCCCTAATGAAAGGGGCTACACACTACAGGTACCGTAGAGTGTCTTATTTAAATAAAATTTCTCTCCTTTATCATTAGAATCGCCCACATTCAATTTTCAATTCAGTAAATCTTAAGTGGTTCTAATTGATGGCATCGCAAGATAATTTTCCTCTATTTTAGCAGCTGTCAATTTTCATTTACATCCCTTGTTTTCGTATTGTGTAGCAACTTTGTGGATTAACTAAATAATGATGTTATTTCAGAAATAGGATTTGGTACTTTTAACATAAGTGCGTCTCAAAATAAACTAACGAATATAGAAAGCTTTTCGGCATTAATAAGAGTGGTTTTAAGGTTACTGTCCTTGGAATTATGGATGCAAAATCAGGTTTTGTTTTTTTTTCATACTGCGGTGAAAGCAGGAACTGGTAAAATCCTTAAATGTCATACTTATATAAGAATAAGATTCATGACTTCAAAGTAAGTGTACATATAATATTAATGGTTGTTGAAAAAACAAATATAAATTTTATCTCTTTATTGAATAAAATCAGAAAAATCGCACGTCTGAATGGCCATACGAGAGGCCAGAGAATAGTTTTACAGCTTAACCCGTGACTCGTGCTGATGTAATGAATTGTAAAGTATTAAATCTAAAGAAGGGACCAGCTTATAAATAGTATCTATATTTGAAACACTTTTATAAATTACTGTTAATGTTTACAGTAACAATACCACAAATAAAAAAGGAACTTGAAAGAAGAGTAGATAAACATCAATCTAAATTTTATAGATCTTATTAGCCGTGAAAATAAATTCCATTCTTAATAAGATATCCAAAGATACGTCTATTACTGTTCTACTACGTTAAACTGCGCTTTTAGAGACCATCCTGTTGTGTAAATAATTGTAACAATATTACAGGGAATCAACAGCCGCAGTAATACCTCTCCAAACATCATCAACAATTTCTTGGATGTCCACTGCAGGAATGACAACATTATTATCAGCACTATGCACTATGTCTATATTTAATGAATTTAAAACCCCATTAATCCTAAAATAATCACTGCTTGTACCAGATGCTCTGTCCATCATGATAGAAGCCACTCCTGGAACATAGTTGCCATTCATAGCACTAATCATGTCTAATGCTAGGAAATGGTTTGCTCGGAATATTGCCGTAGCAGCCTTCTCATAATACCATGGATATGAAATTACCCCACCGTTATTCTGAAGAGATAAATATAGCCGTGTTCTGGCACCATATTGTTCTTGAATGGATTGAATTAATCTGCTTTCCATTTCAGAAAATGGGGCAACTCCAGCATAAATATAACTACAAGGACTAGAGCTAGCCCCTGAAACTCCCCAGTCAAAGTTAAAGTTTCTGTTTATGTTAACTCCTGGGCAGATAAAGCCTAAGTTACTTGAAGTAGATCTTGATCTTATCCAGAAGCGATCCTGAAAAAAACAGGTAATCAGGTTTATCAAGTTTGATAGTTTTGCTACGCCGTATTTAAAGCATTGTTTCACATTGGTGAAGTTGTTACTCCTAAATATAGAGGTTAGTAGTACTATTGCTGCTTCTTATGACCTTCAAGTGACGATATACGTTAAAATATGTTTAATGCAAATATTAGTGAGGGATGATCCGAATCTATCTTGCTTTTTGGATGTTAGATATTAATACAACATCTGAAGGTAGTAAGTAATCTGGGATTTAAGTGGCTCACCATTATCATTAAATCAAAGCCAACTTTGGATATGGTGAACCCTTCTGGTTAACAAATGAGTCTCTAGCAAAATAATACAGGATACAGAGTAAAATAAGCAATAAGAAATTGGTTCAAAGTGATAAGTTTACTTACTCTTGTGTGTGTGAATTCATATCCATCAGGATTTACAACAGGAATTACAATCCAATCAAAATTATTCAAAAACCTAGGTTGAGTTTCATCTAAAATGTTCTTTACGACATTGATAGCAGCTGGGATAGTAATCCAATCTCTTGCAATGATGCCTGCTTCAATAATTACCACTGGTTTTGGACTAGTACCAACATTATTGCTGATCTTCAGATACACTAGAGGTCTATTTTCGAAACTGTTTCCGAACTCAACCAATTCTACAGAAGTTGTTGGTGAACTTGCATACGATTCTTCCAAGTTACGTAGATAATTTAAAATCTGTAATGTAAATGGTTCAAAATTTTACTTATGTATAACAGTCAGCCATGTTATATTATTTTATTTAGATTTTTAGTAGCAGTCTATTTATTAATATAATATACTAACTAGACTGAGGAACTCGATGGCATCATTGCGCGTGTCAGTCTAATCGAATATAACAAGCTAAGTAATGTCGACAATATGCAGCCTATGGATAGGTTTATTCTCTCTCCTGCGTGCATCTTAGAGAACGATAAGCCGTCTGTTGTCAATAGATGACAGTTGTTAAGCCAAGGTTACGTTTGGGTGGTTTGAAAACACTGGCCTCCGCCAACCCAGTTGAAAGGGAGACCCGTATTCGTTTGTTTGGGGGATTTCTGATGATTACGAGTCATCAGTATTTCCTCAAGTAAAAAAAATGCCGTAAACAGGGGTCATAGACTTAAAGTAAAAATTTACTTGAACGACTGTCTATGTCATCATTTTGGGTTTGGATGGACTTTTTTTATCTCTACTGACTCTCTACTTCGAGTACAGGCAGTCGAAATCAAATGGCAAGTCTTAGATGCACGCATCCCAACATTTTAGAAATGTTAGATAATTTTTCTCATTTAACTTGCCTATATATTGTTTCTCTAAAATGCGGTCTCATCGAGAAGTTATCCGATCAGACAAAAGATCTATGGTCTAATTCCCGTAATGTTCACAATTTACGATATTGTAACGAGCCATATATTGTATGGAGCCATAGCCAATGCTACCTAGCCATTGTGCATTTGTAAACTGCGTTCTAGTCAATTTTAATTTAAGGCAATACGTCTTCATTATGATTTCGCGTTTTAGGCAACTTGATGAAAAAGGAAACTTACCCTTGTGCGTTCACATGACGACTATTTGATTCAATGTTTTACGTATACATAACTACTATTTTCCCGTATATTAGCCACTCATTCACATGAGGACTATTCCATACATGGTTTCTCGTATAAATGACTGTCGAAAAAAATCGAATCGAATAGTCGTCCTGTGAAAGGGCTTCAACGACCAAGTCGTTACGATATCGTGGCGATTTTACATTTACGGGAATTAAACCACTGGTGTACTGATTGGACCGCCTATTGTTCTTCTCTTCTCTCTAGTCTCTTCTACTGCATATATCTTTTTACTTAGTATCAGAAATATAATATAGTTTACTTATGTAATTACCTCATTATATCGGTAATATGTTGTAAAATCAAATTCTCTACCAGTTCCTTCGCGCGGTACGTCAACATCCTTGTCTTTTTCCAACAAATATCTGGAATCATAACAACAATTTATTTTAAACTTGTGATGACTTTAGCATTATTGTTTCCACAATTTTCTCATCAACATCTCGGTAGTCTGAATCACTTGAATTTGATTCCTTTGTGGGCTCTAATTTAGTCACAAATTCCTCAATTAAATCCCCCACTTAACAAAACTTTTCCACTTACGCGGACAATATACTCATATTGTCCGCGTAAGTGGAAAAGTGACTAACTACGATTTTGGCCAAATTCACTTTTTGCTATTTTGGTTACAACCAATTCATAGCGCATAATTCTGTCTGACAACCATGTTTATATCTCTTTCCGTTTCAGAAATATCATTTAATTTTTCCAAATCATAATTTTTCCATTACAAATAGAATGGAAAAATGAATAAGCTCAAAATATAAAAAATGTGTACAAGAAAAAATAATTAACAAAAATTCTATAACTATGATTTACAATCAGCGAAGTGTTGCATAACTTAAATAAAATGAGCTATTTAGTTTATGTAATTGTTTTGACAACTACACATTTTAATGTGTTAATACAAATAATCGAGTTCAAGAAAAATTAAATAACTTGATTTATTTATTTCCGCCATTCTAAACTATAAATGTCACATACTTCCAATTATGAATAATTGCTATTGTTTATTTTTCCCTAGACAAAATATCAACTAAATGCAGAATTATTGTGATGTGGGAAAACTAAACAACTAGCCCAAAATGAGTAGCTAACTATAGCATACTCGCAAAATGTAGTTTTGGGAAAAATTAATACTAACTTTTTTATTTTTTATTTAATTATACTTTAAGAGAGAATTTAGTGCGATTAAGTAATAAATAAAGAACGAACTGTTCCAAAACATATAAAATTGCCGACAATAAAATTCTCTTTTATTTATAAATTATGTGCCAAAAACTGTCAAAAAAACACAAACTCGCGATTATCTTGAAACTAGAAAAAATGACTTATCCATTTTTCCTTCTACGCAGACGATATATGCGTATGTGTTATTATTATTTAAATAGTTGTCTTGGCCAACTTGCCAGATAAATATTTTTTGAAAAATGGAAAAATTCGCCTGCCCTGCCCTGCCCCCTAGGTGGGATCCCAACTAGGGGGGCAGGCGAATTTTTCCATTTTTCAAAAAATATATGCGTATGTGTGTCAAATACATGTTAGTGTGTGTAATGTTTTTTTTATCGATTTAATGTTTTTTTTATTCATAATTTAATAATAAATATTGGCATTCTGCACTCCTCCTCTATATAAACTATAATTGTGAGAAATTTCATACTTCTCAAAATTTCGTCAAAAGGGGAACAAAGTTTTTGCTTGGCGTTTAATATATATATCTATATAATATTTGTGCAGTATATTTTATTTTAGCTCGTTTAATTGTGTGTGTTATTTTATCCGTTCTAATTGATATAAGACTTTAGGTTATTCCAAAAGATTATTCCTTCGTCGTCATTTAACCTTGTAAGGTCATTAGTTGCTATCTTAGCTTAGTATTTAGTAATAATGGTAACCTATCTTACATTCTAAAATTGTTTATTCGTATTTCTTTTATTTTTCGATAACATATAAAAAAGTCTTTTTTTATGTGAGAGGACAGCCCATGGAGATAAGCAACACCAAAGGGTCCCCGATTCGTTGCCAGCCTATAGGTACTTCTTTCTTTCTAGTGATCTCACTTACTCGCAGGAACACAACAACCCTCAAGGGAATTGTTATTTGGCTGCGGTATTGTGTGAGTTCAGGCATTTCAATATTCACGAATAAAATTCACATTCAGTTATATACTTAATTATACAAAAAGTGTTACTTCATTAGTATTAAAATTGGACAGCTTTGTAGATAAACGATTTATTGAATAATGTTTGCGCAGTAGGCAAATTAGATTATGAGATTAAACGAGATTAACACGTTTGATAACGTTTCCAAATTGATGATGGACAGTGGTAGACTGATCGTTGTTTATAACTCTCTATTTTTCAAATAACATGTCACTGATTATAACACATAGAAGAATATTCAAATTATTACTATATACCGGCAGCCCGCGACTTCATTCGCGTGGGCTTCATCATGTTTTTTACATATTCGTTTTTGACAAAGTTGTTTACATTTTGCATGAATTTGATATAGCGCCATCTACCGACAAACAGTCGAAGTAGAGCTAATCCCAAACTAATTGAAGTGAACGTTGTCGGTATTATATTATGTTATACATATTTGCCAGGTGTCTTTAATATTGCTGTGATCGTATTATGTTCTCATAATTACCTATGTACAGATGCGATATGGTATGGCAGTTATAACTTTATTGCACATCACCACATACGTTCTAATGCATAGATAATAAACATGTTGTGAAATGAAATTATGTACTTTGTTTTTGGCAAATATTTGGCTTGTGCGGGGATCGAACCCGCGACCCATCTAGTGGCAACATATATAACAATTTATAAACAATAAGATGATTTTTGAAAAAAATAAATTAATTAAATCCGACTTCAATTGGCGAGCGCAGCTTATTGGTGGAATACCCCGGGAGATGCCGCTGTCCGTCTTCCGGGAGATAAGTTATTGCGTGCCACAAGATTCCTTAGTCGCCTTGTAGGACATCCAGCGCAGAGCAATCGAGTGGCGCAAATTTATTTTGCCGGCAACCACACGGCAAATTTAAGGGTTTCCCTCGATTTTTCTAGGATCCCATCATCAGACCCTGACTTGGCGAATATGGGACCACCTCGCAATCATATCCTTTCAAATAAAAAAATATAATTTGGCCATACGTGATTATAAATTTTAAGGGTTTCCCTTGATTTCCCTGGGATCCCATGATCAGATCCTGACTTGATGAATATGGGACCACTTTGCAATCAAACCCTTTCAAATAAAAAAAGAATTTTGAAAATCTGTTCACAATTCTCGAAGAATCTAATAACATACAAACAAAAAAAAAAACAGTCGAATTAAGAACCTTCTCCTTTTTTGAAGTCGGTTAAAAAGTTAACTTACTCGTAGAGATCGTCTATTTCAATATCCAGCTTGATATTTAGTTCTTGAAGATGCTGTTCAAACCATTCTAAATGTGTAGGAGGAACCATAGCACGTCCGACAATATTATGGTGGAACGACGGATACCTCCAGAAATCGATCATATCATTTTTAAGTAGGTGAAGATTACTTTCTTGTTTCTCAGTTTCTAACTTTACTTTGTATACTTTATACCTGAAATTTAAATAAACATATATAACAGTATAATTATCATCATCATCAGGTCCATTTTAGTCTCCACTACAGGAGCACGACCCTCTCTCGTCCGTCCTAGACGGAAGAAGGATTTGGCCTACACTCCCCACGCTGGCCAAACGGGTTGGGGAGGAGTATAATTATATAGATGCACAATTAATCCCCAAAAAACGTACTCACTAAAACAGCACCCAAATGACAATCTGGGAGCTCTTTTACTTAACCATATTCGAACACTTCCATGTTTGACAGTTTTTTTTATACTACGTCGGGTGGCAGACAAGCATACGATCCGCGTGATGTGAAGCGGTGCCGTAGCCATATTAACGCTCGCAACATAAAAATATCGGTCGCGCGCCGCCACCCCCACTGCCAACGCAGCTTCTCGTTCCTTTCTGGTGACATGAGTTCCTTTCTACTGACGTCTAAACTAGGCAAACCGTGTATTTCAGACGCCAGGCTTTTCCAGACACTATAAGAAAGTAGTGTGAATGACCATCACGCATTACAGAATTCAATGAAATTAAACCTCATTATGATCGATAAACCCACCCAAAAAAACAAACTCAACACACACAGTTAAAAGATGAACAAAAAAAATGGTTTAAAAAACCACTTTTACTCACCCCATGTACATTTCATTTTTAGCCAATGCACAAATAACGGTTAAAATTAAAATTAAAAATAATTTAGCCAACATCTTTATGTGCGTACCTGTATAAAATATGGTAAACACTAATATTATCACATTTCAAATGGTAATTAATATTGATAAAACTCTGTTAATCTTATGTAATTATGACATTCCTGATTACTTATTTGGTATGATAATTTATTACCTGCGATTATGACGCGAAATCTCTAGTCACCTTCAATAATTAACCTTACATTCTAGATGCATATATCGCTGTTTTAATTTAATTTCAAATGAGGCTGTATTAAGATATGAAATGGAAAAATATATAAGAACTAGCTGACCCGACAGAGGTTGTCATGTCTCATCATCATCAGGTCATTTTAGTCTCCACTACAGGTGCACGACCCTCTCTCGTCCGTCCCAGACAGAAGGAGGATTTGGCCTACACTCCCCACGCTGGCCAGACGCGTTGGGGAGGCCTGATCGATGTTTTATAATGTATTTCCCTTAGTTGCCTTGTACGACATCCACGGGAATGTCTTGTCTACTTACCAATGAATATTGATTTCGAATTGGTTCCACGCTTTCAAATGACTAACAGTTGTGTCAAACGACATAAAGAAAAATTAACATCGTCGTTCAATTTTCTAATTTTCCACGCAACTTTCTTATTTTTTTCTTTCATAAGAACCTTCTATTAACAATAATAAACACAACAAAAAAGAATTTGCAAATTCGGTCCAGCCGTTCACAATCCCTATTTCCATCTATCTTCTATCTATATAGAAGATAGATGGAAATAGGGATTCATTTATATCTGTATAGTTGAATAGAAGATATACAATAACGACTTTAGATTTATACGTGCAACGTCAATTTTGCACATATAAATATATAGTCATTATTGTATATCTTCTATTCAACTATACAGAATACCTACATAGAATACAGAAAACCTATATACAGAAAACCTAAGATAACTCTATAGAATACAGAATAACTACCAGCGATAATAAATGTCGTTACTACAGGTAAGAATTTACCGACATAATTTCTAAAGAATTTATGTTCTTATATCCTTATAAAAGTGTTTTCGAATTACGACACTATCAAATTAAAGCAGCGACAAGATGACTCAGCATTTATGTCAGTATATGACCATAAATGTCCAAAGCGCAGTATATTTTAAGATACGTTGATGTGTGTCAGTGTTTCTCAATCATTTTTAGAGATCCGTAGTAAACAAGGAACCCTTATAGTTTCGCCATGTCCGCCCGTCCATCCGTCCTTCCGCGGCCTGGCTCAGAGACGCTTGATACTAGAAAGCTGTAGTTTGGCATGTAGACACATATTAACTATGCTGACAAAGTGGTAGAATAAAATTTTGACATATATATTTTTTCGGGGTACCTCCTCTATACGTATTTTTTTTTTCTGCACTAACCCGACCGAAGTAATAGCCGACGAACTTATAACGAAGAACGTATTGCAAGACGAATAGAATTGTGTAGCCTCTGGTAACAGAGGCTAGATGGCGCTCGTACCGAAACACGCCGATCGTTATTGAACCATACGACGCAGGCGCCGCCGCCCCCGCTACACTGTGCGTGAGTTTTAGAGATAGTACGGAAGCCTTCGTGCGCGAGTCCGCCTCGCACTTAGCCGGTTTTTAATAATAGTAATCGTTTATTTGTCTCCACAACAATATAAATACAGTAATGTGGTATTTACAAAAAACAATAGTTACCATATACCGTTTGCATAGCTACTCGGTACGCAGAAGACCCACTCGATTGCTTCATCTATACTAAAGTCGAAGTCCATGTGGAATTTAAGTAATAAACCATAAATCATGACCTGTGGGGTTATTATGTCAAATGAAACTAATTAATAATCGAGCGTAATTGTAAGCTACCCGACTGGGGAATGTACCTCCACCTCACAGAATACCGCAGCCAAATGACAATTCCCTTGAGGGTTGTTGTGTTCCAGCGAGTGAATGAGGTCACCAGAAAGGTAGGAGATGCTGCGATGGCAGCGGGGGTGGCGGCGCACGGGCGATATTTTATGTTGCCCGCTTCACATCAGGCCGGCCGTATGCTTGTCTGCCACCCGACGTAGTATAAAAAAAAGACCGTTTAAATGTTACTATCGATATAGGTTTTTATTAGTTTAAAAATGTGATAAATTGTAAAATATATTGGAGTATGCATAATACAATATATTTTACAATTAGTTTTTTATATTATATCATTTTTGTTCTTGTTTGAAAATATTCTTTAATATTTCAGAAATTATCTGTTTGGCTCAACAACCATAATTTGCTGTCACTTTGCAGAGTTTACGGATGCATGCAACATATGGAGTTATTTTTAAGGCTGTTAGGGTAGGAATAGTATGGAACGATGTCTGCACCTATAGAGTAATATGATGATGATGTGGCTGACTTAACGCTATATACAACCGTTAACTAGTAACATGGGGGCCATTGTGACTCAACGCGACATATATTTCAAGTTTTTTTACAAATCTAAACAGTTATGAGCTGCTATCAACTTATGTAACAATTTGCTACATTTGCTGAATTTTTGACGGTTACCTAGATGGAGATTGAAGTGATTGTTGGATGACAGGAAATGATTATATTGAGGATTTCTTGTAATGCATTAAAAGCTATAAAGAATATTTTAATTATAGCAAAAAAAAGTTGTAATCCTTTTGTAATTTCTTATAATATGGAAATAAGGAAAATTGCTACAGTATAATGCACTTATATAATTCAATATAGTTCAATCAGTCACGAGCTTACTAGATATAACCATTTTTTTTTCGGGGGTCGCGCGTCTCCCGTTATCGATGTGAAATTTACGAAACCAATTAAGTGACCCATTATCCTGATAAAACATATTACAGAATATCAAAACGTAAATGTCATTAATAAGAACGCAATAACTGCTGAATATAATAAGGATATTATATATACTGAAAACGTTTACTTTTAGTTAATATAAAATATTATCAGCTGCTACAGCAATAGCTCTCCATACATCATCAATAATAACTGGAATATTATCTGCAGGGATAACAACACTATCTTCTTCACTTTGCACGATATCTATATTATAAGTATATCTGACTCCAACACTCCTCACATAATCAACACTGGTTCCTGATGCTCTATCAAAAACATTAGAAGATATACCAACAATGTAATCAGTGTTCATAGCTCTTGCCATTTCTAAACCAACAAGATGGTGTTGTATGAACAGTCCCGATGCAGCTCTTTCGTAATTCCAAGGGTAAGATATGTATCCACCTTTATTTTGCAAGGAAATGTACATACGGATTCTACTGCCGTATTCTTCAATTATATTGGAGATTAATGAGCTTTCTTGTTCAGAAAAAGCGGCAGTACCAGGGTAGGTATCACTGCACATGTTACCTGAGTCTGCGTTACCCCAATCCATGTCAAAGTTTCTGTTTATATTTATTCCTACACAGATCAGAGGGAGTAAATTGCGGCGTCTAGATTTTATCCATAATCGATCCTGCAACGGGAAATTTAAATATAAATATAATAAATAAATAAACATTCATGGACAAATTACACACGGTTCTAGATGGCTGATATATTACTTATACACTTTTTTTTGTAAATACAGACATGTTCATGCACACAAAAATATTACTATTTCGGGGACTATACCCGCGACTTCTGAGTCAAAGTGGTCATTGCTAACCATTCGACCACCGAGCTCGTCTTAACCGTTTGTCTAGAGTGGTAGCAATACAGTTGGAGATTAGGATTTAGGGTCTCCGCCTAAGTAAAGAGCTAATACATCGGACGGGAGTGGCACGTGAAGTTAATATTTACTTGAAGAGATGGTGACAGTAAGGTCTTTCTTTGAGTCCCGTCCCACCTGATAGTCGGTAGGTCGTACTCGTGTTTATCACCCTAATCGTATAAAAAAAGCTTTCGCCAATCCACAATAATTATCTTTTGTTTATACAACTAAGTTGATAACAAAACATCTGATGGAAACTAGCCGAAATTGGTCAAGTTAAACGCCTTCGAACCTGCATCGCATCAGCTTGTTACATCATTTGCGAACTTGTGTAGTCTTTATTGCTTTTAGACCGATGTTTATTATGTTTCATTTTAGTACGAAAACAAAAACTTATGTATTACAAAAAACTCGTAGAACAAAATGTTGTTCAGGCTACTGTATAGAGAAGCAACTTGTAAAAGGTTGTCAATATTTTTCAAATGCCTCTGCAAACCTACCTTTTGAAAACTTCTGTTATTGTTTATGTATATGTTAAAGCATTTGTATTTCCTCATTCATCCAATATGGGATCTTTCAAGCGAAGCGTGTAGAAGCATCTTGTAGGCCAGCATGGCAGAATCAACTGACAAGACATCAAAGTCTCTTGTCCGTTGCAGTTGCGATTGGGGCTCCTCTTTTCGCTTACCATCAGGCGAAGCGGAACCAATATACTGAGCTAATATAAAAAAAAAACTTCTTTCTCGGACAATTACTTACGTTTGTATGACTATATTCATATCCATCCGGATTCACGACCGGTATGATTATCCATTCAAAATTGTTTAAATATGTAGAGTGCTCAGCATCCAACAACTTTTCAATAACGTTTACAGCTGCAGGTACAGTTATCCATTCTCTAGCAATAGAAGCAGCTTCAATAACAATAATAGGTTTTGTATCTTCATCTGCTACATTACTCACTGCATTTAATTTTACATATACCAGAGGTCTATTTCCATCAGTCACACCCTGATGTACAAGGTCTATCGAAATTGTTGAAGAAATTGCGTATTCTGCTTCCAGTTCCTCTAAATATGCCAAAATCTGAAATGAACATTTATTAAGTAACATTAATAAAATTGATCTTAACATTATTACGAATGTGGAAATTGCCAAGCAAAAGACGGACTCCTAGATATTATATATCTATATATTATTAATATATAATCCATAATTAAAGCAACATGATTTAACTCCCCCGATTAGCATACCAAACACTAACATTCATTTTTTTTATATGAGATGGGGCAAACGAACATGCGGGACACCTGATGGAAAGCATGGGTCTGGGTCGGGGTCGCTGATCCATTGCCAGCTTATACTCCTTCCTTTCCTTCTTTCTGGTGACCTCACTCACACGCAGGAACACAACGACCATTGTAGTAAAATTTGCGGTATTTAAGTGCGGATTCATTGTTACGAGAACGAAACGAGTGTGCGAAATTTGAACTCAATCGGACACTCGGACTTGGCAACAAAGAGATCGATAGACGTATTCGTTGGGCTGGACAGCTTTTGGCAAGCTTCGGCACATCGTCGCTGTACAGATATAGCTAAGCTTAAAAATTAAAGACCGCACTGGTCTTTAGTTTTTAAGCTTCTTTAGTTCTTTAGTTTTTGGTCTTCCCTGCAATGACGTGCAACCCCCAAGAGAATTGTTATTTGGCTGCGGTATTCTGTGAGGTGGAGGTACAATACCCAGTCGGGTAGCTTACAATTACGCTCCCTACCTCTCTTTTCGCCAGAGCTTCGTTTGTCAGTCAGCAGGGTACACTGTGTACAAGTGAAGTTGGCTTTGGTTCTAAGACGTTGATGAACCAATTACGCCCCATCATTCATTCAAAAACTGAAGCATGAAGAAACAAAAAAGATCTCTGAAGCATAATGTAATCTATTTTGTTAACAATGACTACGTATTTTTTCCTCCATCACTAATTACATAACAATGCGTATATTTGTTTACATAAACACCAAGTTACATACTAGTAATCGTACACACTCACTCACACTCTCAATATACACAAACTCTGATTGTTAAATGACATGAGCAATTTAACAATCACGCACACATAAATCAAATCGTGTAAGTAAAATTTTTGTATTTATAGTATTTGATTGAGCTGAAATTTGACATACTCGTATAGTCCTCGTGACAATACACTTTTACCTAAATGTCGCCATTTTCAATTGAATATGGTAATTTGCTTTCTATTTTAACCTCTATGATATCAATGAGCAAACCACAGTTTTTTTTACTGACATCTAATGAAACGCTTGTTTTTGATGGGAGATGCTGAAGTTCGAAGGCGTGGACTCGACGAGTTCAGCCTCTTCCAGAACATTGGCCAACGATTAGCAACGTCCCCGCGAAGTGACAGGCCATTGCTATTCATAGTGCATCAGGTCCAACCCGTCCTTCAGACGTGCTCAATGGGCCAATAAAGCCAACAATAGTCCTAACAGTTTTCTGGCCTTAGTACCCAACCATAAGTTTAACAATTTTTTTACTTTTTTATATACGAACGTTACCTCGTTATATCTATAGTAACTTGAGAAGTCAAAGTTTCTGCTATCAATTCTGGATTCCACAGCTTTCTCGTCCGACTTCTTCAAGTATCTGAAATACATCAGTATTTTAAGTTAATTATATCTATTTATGTTAGGTACTTTAAAAGTAGCGTCAGTCTCAGATAAGCTCACTGAAACCCGCCTATGGTGGTATGGCCATTTTATGCGAAGGTACAACGATCACGTGGTGCAAAAGGCGATGGCTCTCCTGGAGGGTAGGAAAGCAAGAGGAAGGCTGGCTCCCTTTGACGTGGTGGACTAGCATGGAAAAACTTATAGATAAAGCCCAATACCCAACCCAACAACCCAAGATAGGCTATCTTGGCCCCGTAAGATAAGGTAGAGCCGACCCCAGTTAAAGTGGGATAAGGACAAGAGAAGAGATTTAGGTGCGGTTGTTTAGGTATGGCAGCTTCATCTGCTGAGTCAGATACGGCAGATGAAGGGAGAAAGTCCTGGAATTGTGCTCGCTTATTGGGCTACGAAGTGTTAGGCGCCTAGATAGTCCATATGCATTGATTGTTTCAAAAAAGGGGCTTAATGCAGAAAGCAGAGGATCATCAGATCCTATAGTATCTAATCTATCAAGATTAGATACTACGAGCGCACTTTAGCGATCGCTTCCTCATTCGACTCAGAGGGGAGGTGAGATCGCCTTGTGGTAATTACAGGCTGTTTTTTTTTTATACCACCAGTGTGGCAAACAAGTATACGGCCCGCCTGATGGAAAGCAGTTACCGTAGCCTATGAACGCCTGTAACACCAGAGGCATCACACGCGCGTTGCCGACCCTGTAAAAACCTCTTCACGCCCTTTTTGAAGAACCCCATGCTGTAGTCCCCTGAGAAAACCTCGACAGGCAGTTCATTCCACAGCTTGACAGTACGCGGGAGAAAACTTCTCTGGAACCGCACAGTACGTGACCACTTAGGCTCCAATGTGTGAGGATGAATTCCCTGTCGATGGCGAGCGCTGCGACTGTAGAAGGAGGCCGTTGGCTGATACTGTACATATATGTATGTAATACCTACATTGTAAGAAATAAGTAATAGTTCTGTAGAGGTACTTCCCCAGACGAGCTGCTCAATAATAAATGATATATAATCTATTGAAGATTAAGTAGTTGATACCGCTTGTACATGGTATAAATAGAAAGAACAACGCCGCGGGTTATCAGCTAGCTATTTGCGTGCTCGTTAAAGATTCTCCTTTTATTGGCCACTTTTCGCGGGGATCTTGCTGACCGTTGTCCAATATTCGGGCAGAGGAGGAAAGCATTGAGTCCACCTTCCGTTGTGTTGAGTTCTTAGAAGTCACAGCTCTTTCTGCTGCCGCCTCATCGCTTTCATCAGCACGAAATTTGCCGCGGCTTCGTCATACAGTATAGAGGAGATGCCTTTCAGTGGTCTCCACCGCTTCATAGCAAACTCTGACATAATCACGCTGCCCTATTAGATGGCGTCGTAGTCATAAAAGATTTCATAACGTCCAATATAAAGGTTAGATTTATGGCAACGACCGGTTAGGAAATAGTAAAATAATTATCAGATTTTTCATTCCATGCCAGCAGATAAATTGTGATAATATGCAGGCAGGTGTGAAAGTACAATAATAATAATGTCTTGATTTTATAGCTATTTAGTATGTCATAAATTGACGGAAATTATTAAACAAAATGCATAGCACAAATTAATATCTATGTTCCGAGTAGATCATGCAGAATCTTTAAAACTTTTCTTTTTGCATTTGGTAGCCCAATTCCAGAGGGAGGTTAAAGACTAGAGGTTTTGGAAACCATGATTCTTCGTCTTCTGACTGCAGTTTACTGTGTAGTGCAGAAACTTCCCCAGTCGGGTTTGCCAAGCCCATTGAAAACGAAGGGGCCTCGCATGTACAATAATGTATTTTGATGTTTTTTTTATTTAATAAGGGTATAAAACATTAGGAATAAAACGAGAAATAGTTATGAAGCCGACCCACGTTCGCAATTTTAACCTATCGAGCAAAGTAAAACGAATCGTTTGACGAATTGAGAAACAGATAGATGTTTGTGGTGAACTACTAGCATACTCACTCATAAACATCCTCAATATGGACTTTGACATCAATGTCCAGCTCTCGCAGTATATCCTCAAACCAGTCAAGGTGTGAGGCAGGGACCATAGCCCGTCCAACGATGTCATGCTCCAAGGATGGATACCGCCAGAAGTCCACTACAGTGTCCTTAAGTATCTCGATATTCTTTTCTTGATCTTCTGTGACTAATTTCACGTTGTAAACTTTGGATCTGAAAGTTGAAAAAATATATATTTTTTCGGCATTTTGTCCATCTCTAGTCACATATAATTATGTGACTAGAGATGTGCAAAATGCCGGAAATTTACGATAAATGCCCAAAAAGTATATATAAATTTCCTACTTATGCCCAAAAGTAGGCATTTATTGGCCATTTACAGGTACATATACTTGAGCATACATATAATTGAGCAATCGGGTCACCTGATGGAAAGTGACTCACCACCACTCTTAGATAGGAGAAGATTCGCCGAAATTTAATAAAATTTATAGGTATTTTGATTTTATTAAATTTCGGGTAGCTTGATCAATAAATAAATATCAGTTTTTTTCTTATACTCGTATATACTTATCTAGGTTTCTAATCTTATTTAAGGACGTCATAAGAATATAAGTATAAACAAATATAAACTATATTATAAAAAACAAAATAAAATAAAATTACATATAAATAACTTAAAATAAAAATAAAATATAACTAAATTATAATAAAATACACAGAAAAAAAATAATTATATTAAATTGTCCCGACAATTTTCGGGGATTGTGACCAAAAGGCTGTCCGCGTTTCCACGTTGTATAGCGATGGAAATATTTTGACCTAGATATTGACCAGTCTTTTGGTCACAATATTTATCTATATATATTTTATACTACGTAGTGTGCACCACGTGCAGATGAAAGGTTGACTTTGGCTCTAAACCTGATGGTGAGATATTTACACCGAATTAGGCATAAATGTTTTCAATATATAAATACTAGCTTCCACCCGCGGATTCGCCAGCGTTTACTTTTTTTTAAATAAAAAGTATTCTTTGTCCTAACTAGTACCTTTGACAATATATGTACAATGTTTAATGATGATCGGTTCAGTAGTTTCGGCGTGAAAGCGTAACAAACAAACTCACATTCACATTTATTATAATATTAGTAGACATTTTTCTTGTGCCGGCTCAATCTCTGCGTAAGACAAACATTTATAGATTTGAAAAAAAACATCGGACACGCAGCATGCGCCACCATAGCGAATTTTTTTTTTTTTGTTTTAGAAATCCCGTATTTATTTTACTATTTTTTGATGCTCTACATGAATCTGAAGTCAGAATTTCTAAATTTTGGGTTTCATGGCAACGGACAGACAGAACGACCGGACGATTTCATAAGCACAATGAATTTCGCTGAACATATATATTTCAAGATAAAACTTACCCTTTATGAATTTCATTTTTAGCTGAAACACAAACGAATGCGCTGAAAAATATTAAAAATATTTTTGCCTGCATTTTCCTTTGAATACTTGTCTTGCACACTTTATATTTGATAGTGAAGTACTATCTATTGTTTATACAATTGGTTAAATCATGATATATATATAGATTGTTAGTTAAATTATGATTGTAGATAAATCGGCGTTATGTGGAAATACATGATAAGAGTAGCTATGCCCCACCCGATAGATAAAAAAAATCGGTATTTACTAGAATCACACCTCGGCCACTCCATACAAATGACGCATCGTTCACTACTACAAAAACAATGACGTCTGTGCAGAGCGTGAATGAGCGTGTGTGCGACGCCATACAAACTGTTCCAGATCTGTCTCAGAGGGGACACGAGAGAGCGGCAGGGAGTTGCCATACTGTACGTAGTACTATTACTTATACTGTATGTATAGAATGCTGTAGATCAGGGCTGTCCAAACCATGTAAATTGTAGACGTGCCACGGCGGCACCACGAAGCTAAATACAGTGTGTCGTGAGCATCTGCGATTCGGCACAAATGACCAGTACTGTATATGGTTTGGACAAACCCACCACCTGGAGGTCGATGGAGCTGGGAAGCTCCATCGACCTTCCAGGTGGTGGGCCATTACAAATTACTAAACAGATTAGCGGGCCGCAGAAACAAATACATTAGGGGTGTTAGTGGTTCATCAACATCTTTGAATCAAAGCCAACTTCACCTGCACGCGGTGCACCCTGCTGACTGACAAACGAAGCTCTGGTGAAAAGAGAGGGAAGGAGCGTAATTGTAAGCTACCCGACTGGGGAATGTACCTCCACCTCACAGAATACCGCAGCCAAATAACAATTCCCTTGAGGGTTGTTGTGTTCCTGCGAGTGAGTGAGGTAATCAAAAAGAAAGAAAGAAAGGAGTGTGTAGGCTGGCAATGGATCGTCAAACAGTCGGTGTTGCAGATCTCCATGGGCGGTGGTGATTTCTTTATTTTTATTTTATTCATTTATTTCAATTGCCAACAATTTATTCACAGTTTACACTATTACTTTAACTAATACATGTTCCTTCTTTTACAATAAGTAATGACTTATAGTAGGTTATACGAATCGTTTGCCCGGGGCCCCATAAAAAAAACTGTAGCACAATAAATATGATTTCCAATACTATGAAATATTTATAGCATTACCTATCGTAGCCTATCTGTCATCACTTACTCGGAAGATGTGACCGCCCATTGCCACTTCAGCTTGCAAACTCAAAAACCGGCAAATGAAAAACACGTCACAAACACTGTTTTTGAGGTACCCTCTCAGTCGAGTAGCATAGAAAATACGCTACGCCCTACCTCTCTTTTCGACAGAGCCTCGTTTGTCAGTCAGCAGGGTGCATTACGTGCAAATGAGGTTGGCTTTGGTTCAAAGATGTTGATGAATAACTTATACCTCAAATTATCCCTGTTATTTTTATAAACACCTACATTTCCGTATTTATTTTTCATTATTTGTGTCCAACTATTAAAACATAAATTTGACAATTATATTATTCCCACGAACTTTCTCTTAACCTGCATTGAGAAAATTGAAAACAACTGAAGGTGGAAAGATTAAGGCATTAGCGCTGAAAACAAGTTCAGGAGTTTCTATTGAAAACAATTTTAGCGCACTAGTAATGGATGACGTTTACACCGTAGTAAATATATCCGCGAACATATTCCACGACTTCATACGCGCGGCTTCATATGCCGGTACCCCGTAGAAAAAATCAGCTTAAACGCAAAATTAAGGTCTAAGCAGCGAGCTGACTATATATACTAAATAAATACGATTCATGTTTCTATGACTTACAGTTAAATTATTAAGGTAAGACGATATACACCAATACGTTATCGTCCAGTTTTCTGACTGGTACCCGTAAGTATTGGAGTGATTGTAATACATTTCACGTCAAAATTTTCAAAAAAAATAGTTAGTATGACCACATAAGGAACCTGTGTGCCAAATTCGGAATAAGCAGTTTGGGGGCTGTGCGTTGATATATCAGTCAGTCAGTCAGTTTTTTCTTACATATATCAAAGTCTATGAATAAATCGATACCTTCAAGGAACACTACGCCAACTAAAATTTCGATAGTTTTCTTTTTTTTATCTAAATCGATTGATTACTTCAGTAACATTATGCTACCTGAATTCTATTTATAAAAGACACACAGACATAACAAAATCGACCAATACAAACTGCTAAGTAAATGTATAACTCATATTAGCGGTGTGTATCTGGATGTGTATGTTTTGAGTTGGGGTAGTGTTAATTGGAGGTATCGAAATAGCGGAGACGAATCTAATGACACTTCATATGTTGAAATCCGTCAAGCGGTTTGGGCTGAAGAGCCAAAGAACCATATGCATACATAAACACACACACTTGAAAAACATAGCCCTCCCTTCTTCGTCAGTCGGGTTAACATTGAATTATCGACATGGTAATACATATTTATTATTATATTTTATTTATTTTAGTGGACTCTTTATGTCCAACTACTGTTGTCTAGCATAACTTTATCCTTGTTGTACATCGCATTCGTGGATGTCTGCACTTCACGAAGGTTGACTGGTATCTCTACCAGCATTGCATAGCTGCTATACAGCAGATTCAAGCATTCTCATGCTTGAATCATTCAGACCGCCATTTGTACCATTGTATAATGTAGTTAATATAGTATTTGTATATGAAGATATAGTACTTTATCTGTTCGATTCCTGTCGGGTCCTACGCTATCAGAGTGCTTATTGTGAGTTTTTTGTTAGCATTCGATCATGTCGACATAAACAAACCGACCAAATAGAAAAGAACTCTCATGTTGTGAATTTATAAGACGCGTGTTACATATCAAAATTATGTGGCTAGCTTGGTAACATTGAAGTAAGTGAAGGTAACACGAAACAAGAAGGTAACACATAAAGTGAGCAATCCGGCTAATTTTGGATACGTAACACGTGTCTGGTAAATTCACAATATGAAACTTTGTCGATTTGATTTGACCAAAAAACTTGCACTAAGCACTTCGATTGTATACATTGCGCTATCCGATCGTATATGTTCGACTATCCGATCGGACATCGAGGGCCCATCAGGTCACAGATTTCACCACAAATTTCCATATTAATATTAGTAGGATTTCTTACATGACGGTGTAATTTTCCGTCTGTTTTATTTCAAGCTCGTCCCGCGCTTCCTTCTTGGCCGGAACGACATATTCATATTTAAATTTATGGCAAAACTTGGAATAGTTAAGGCTAGACGAAGCAATAAAGTTGCTTTCATTGTTCCACTTGTAAAGTTCCAGGCTTTAAGGTCCTATAAGTCTTTCTTCGAATATTTTCATTTACGTGACGTTCCCGGTGGTCGAATGGCTAGCAATGGGTACTTTGACTCCGAAGTCGCGAGTTCGATTCCCGCACAAAAACAATGTGTGCATGAACATGTCTGTTTGTCTTGACTGAGTCTGAGTGTTTTATATGTATTACATGTATGTATTTAAAAAAAAATTTATTTAAGTACATTTATCTGTTGTCTAGTACCCATAACAGAAACTTTGCGCTTAATTTGTGAATAGATGGCGCTATGTAAATTGACTAGAAATATTTATTTATATTTATTATACCTAGACAGATTTTACGGTGAACATCCAACTTCCAGTCTCCAATATTATGGCGTATTAGGAGAAGGGCGTAATGGAAATAATAGGTGTTTTGTGACGTAAGTGACTCATCACGATCTTTGGAGCCAAGGCTAACTACACCTGCATGTGGTGCACCCTGCCGACTAGTGAAAGAGGTTCTGGCGAAATAGGTACAGCGTTAGTAAGCTGCCCGGCTGGGTAACTACGTTAACCTCACATAATACAGCAGTCAAATAACAATTCCCTTGAGGGTTGTTGTGTTCCTGCGCGTGAGTGAGGTCAAAACAAACCGACAAATGGACCAAAAATTAAAAAAATGTTTTTTTAGGGTTTCATTACTTTGTCCCTGTTATTTTATTGCAAAAATAATTACAAAAAGTCTATGATTTTATTACATACTAGCTGTCCGCCCCGGCTTCGCACGGGTAATAAGTGGTGTTTTATTTTCCTCGTAATTTTTTAAATTTTTCTCTGCATTGGAACCATCCTCGTACTTCAAGGAAAATTCTAAAAGAAGAATTAGCGGAATCGGTTCAGCTGTTCTCGAGATTTGTGCTTAGCAACACATTCAGCGATTCATTTTTATATTATAGAAGATAGATATTGACCAACAGACTTAGAGTTGTATACATTATATAGATGGAAGATGAGTCCCTAAGCTACCTGTATTTTGTTATAACAAAATGTCCTTGGATTTTATTATGTTTAGTTAAGACTATAAGCGGTCGCGATTATGGCCCGCAATTATGAATCGTCCACCACCACCACACCATTTTGGGGTGTAAGTGGTTCATCAAGATCTTAGAATCAAAGCCAACTTCACCTGCACGCGGTGCACCCTGCTGACTGATAAACGAAGCTCTGGCGAAAAGAGAGGTAGGGAGCGTAATTGTAAGCTACCCGACTGGGAAATGTACCTCCACCTCACAGACCGAAGCCAAGGCCAAATAACAATTCCCTTGTTGTGTTCCTGCGAGTGCGTGAGGTCACCAGAAAGGAAGGAGATGCTGCGTTGGCAGCGGCGGTGGCGGCGCGCGAGCGATATTTTATGTTGCGAGTGTTGATATGGCTACGGTAACCGCTTCAAATCAGGGGGCCGTGTGCTTGTCTGCCACCCAACATAGTATAAAAAAAAACCCTAGGCCCAGAGATGAAAAATCACTCCTTCCTTACTGGTGAACTTACTCGCTCGCAGTAACATAACAACACTCAAGGAAATTTTTATTTGGCTGCGGTAGTATGTGAGGTGGAGGTACTTTTCCAATCAGGCAGTTTATAAATACGCTGTTACCTACCTCTCTTTTACCAGAGCTTCTTTCGCTAGACAGTAGGGTGCACCACGTGTATATGAGATTGGCTTTGGCTCTAAAGATCGTGGTGTGATTTGTGTTGTAAATTTTGTGTCTATAATCGAAAGATAACTACTTATCTTTAGCACAGACACGAAAAAAATAAGCGAATCTATGTATTTACAGTGATTCTTATGCATGTTTAAATATAACTAAAAATTAATATACCGACTGATAAAACCTCACCATTATTATTTTTTATTGATAGAATCGCTCTCTGAAACATGTTTAAATTTAACCTTCAAGCGGGCGCGCCGACTTTTGTAACGGCAGCGGTCGCTCGTAACCTAAAAGACCTATGGGATATATATCAGAGAAATAAAACATTTATTAATCAATATTATTATTTTATAATTCGAAACATTAATCTTTTTGTAACTTAAGTTTAAGTAAAAACTAAGTTATAAACCAGAAAACACAAAGTAACTATTCTTTGAATTAAAAACCCAATTTAGGAAAAAGAACCATCTTAGATGCCTGTATCTAGCTATAAATATCTAGTGACTAATTACAAAAAATAAAATTATAGAATCAGTTGGCTTCATGAGACCAAATAATTAAAATAACGATCATCTTGGTCTAATTTTCTTCTTCGGTGTCTACATCAAGATAACATTCATTGCAAATGAAGGTAGTGTGGCTTCTGTTGTCTCTTTTGTGTTGATGTGCTCTGAAGTTTCTGACTCTTGGTCACTGAAGTCCGATTCACTCTCTTCATCTTCTCGTAGTACTTCTTCCATTATTGCACTCGATATTATCGGTCGTCGTCGACTCATTTTTGTATATAAAACGTTTAATTTGACAATATCGTATGATATTAAAAAAAAAACTTCGCGTTGAGCGTCGCGCGTAAACTTTTCGACGACAGGCGCGCGGTGTCTTACTCTCCGTACGGTAATTGAGGCACGGGGAGAAAGTGTAAACTGTTTATTTAATATGTAGTATGTATGACAAGCTACTTAGAAAATGATAATAATATGCATTCAATGAGAAGTATTGTTAATATCAGCGAAAATGTATTGAATGCGGTCGATTCGACGTCGCGCGACCGCTTGAAGGTTAAAAGAAATCTGTACCTATGTAATGTAATAGTTATAAATAAAGTATTTGGTTTAGTTTGTTCTTTTAAGCGACACTCATGTCAAGTTATCGATATTGAGAAGCAGGGTCAATTGCAATGATCTGCCTTCGGTGAGTTTTAATGGTCTACCTATTTATTTCCTTTGCAAACAAAAATCGAAAATCTAGAAATAATAATCGATGAATCGCTATCCTAGACGGCTCAAGAGCCCTACCGGGTAAGCTGTAGCTGATTCCCATCCGATTTTTTGATTGCGAATATCAACCTTCAGCTTAGATTTATGGTACTTGTGTTTAGCTTAGCTGGTAGAAACCCCTGGAGCTTTACCGACTTTTTTTTTTTTTTTTTTTTTTTTTTTTTTTTTTTTTTTTTTTTTTTTTTTTTAAAGAAGCCAATCGCAATATGCGTACCGTATGCGTAAGCTTTACCGACTTAGCTGAAGATGTTTATCAGTAACTAAAACGTAAGATATATTTTTGTATCAAAATATTCGATAGTAATCGGCTTCAGCTTCGGCGGTAGGGCCGCAGGTTAATGATGTTAGTAAATGGATGCATATACATGTCACTCACTGAGGCGACTCTAGAATTTTCTACCTCTCAAAATCAAAGTTATGTTAGCTTAAATCTTGCTCTCTATTCTTAACTAACCATATTTTCAGCAAAGTAGCATATTTCTGTATCAATTTATTTATAATTCATTATGAATGTTATCAATATTGATAAAGAAAAGGTTATTTCGTTTTTTTTATCTTTATAGTTTGTATGATAAAGGTATTTATTGCAAATGATTTATGGATCACAAATTATGAGTTATTAGGTGACTCGTTCCGGCTCCATATTCACACGAGCAGCCTGAATATAATCGTTATAAGAGGCTCTTCATGCTCACACCATGACACCATAGACCATCTCGCTATTATCTGTGTTATCTATTATCTATGCTAATAGTATAATTAAAAAAAAAAAACTTACTTATATACTTACGCCTGTCTCCCGTTTGGGTAAGCAGAGACTATGGAACGCCAGGTGCAATGAAGCAAGTCGGGCTAGAGACGAAGTTTTCACTTCTGTCGTGTGGTCAAGCACACACTGTTTTTTTTTTACTATAGTTTATCGTCCAGTAAGCATATCCGCTGTCGCTCATGAATTTAAACCACACACGAACGGCGAATCCGTCGGCAACAGGAAGTGCGAGTTGGAAAAATGGCCGCGTTTCCGGTACGGTAATGGCGTCGTGCTGTACTTGATGGTGGCATCCGCCAGGATAAGAGAGGGTAAGGCGTTTTAAAAGACCTTTAGTATTTATACTCGAGAGATAAATCTTCCTGCATAATATGTTTCGTTACTCTATTTATGAATACGTCATGAATAACCTGCCAAATGCGTCCTTGTTGGACCGCTCATAGTGCAGGCACAGCACAGTAATACAACCAGTACTTTAACTTCATACTAGCGCCCAAATCGGCGCACGCACACAGCCAAGCGTCATTTACACGACCGCTCAGGAAGGTTTGGTGCACCGCGCACCAAATATTCCTTAGCGGTCGTGTAAATGACGCTTGGCTGTGTGCGTGCGCCGATTTGGGCGCTAGTATGAAGTTAAACTACTGTTTGTATTACTATGCTGTGGTGCAGGTATAGTAAAAACCGGACAAGTGAGAGTCGGACTCGCACACCAAGGGTTCCATACGTAGGATCATTATAAATAGTTCAGGAATTAAAGCCCCTATTTTTAAAGATTTAATTACAAATGTATAGTTTTGAGATTTATTCTTGTACTTGTAGTCTATAACGATGTTACTTGCCAAATTTCATAGTTCTAGATTAACGGGAAGTACCCTATGAGTTTTGATTCACTTGAGAATGTGTCGAAATATGCGTTTTTTGCTGAATAAACGGCCGTAACTTTTTTTGCGTAAACTTAGCAATTTGATTTTTTTACAACTTCATGGGACCGTAGACCTGAGTATACAGTTCAAATTTCAGCTTGATACCTCCATGCATTTTCGACATAGAGGGTGTCTTGACAGACAGACAGACAGACGGACAACAAAGTGATCTTATAATGGTTCCGTTTTTCCTTTTGAGGTACGGAACCCTAAAAAGAATAGTTAGAGGTTTGCTGCGATCTGAGGTTAGAGTACACCTACGTAAAGAAGCTATGGAAAAAGAGAGGTAGTAGGGTACAAGCGTAATTGCAAGCTGCACGAATAAGAACACCGCAGCCAGATATACCTAATAAATATCCGTTGAGGATTATATTAGGTTTTTAGGTGTTTCTGCGATTGAGTGAGGTCACCAGAAAGGTGGTGGCGGCGTACGAGCGATATTTAATTTTGCGAGCGTTAATATGGCCACTGTGGCCAATTTTATTATTCACGGTATTGATAATAATCAAGCTGCCGTATGCCACCCGACGTAGTATAAAAAAAATAGGACTAGTACTTCTACTGCGATCAGCCCCCTTACCTGACAACTGCTCTCTAACTGAATAGAACTCTGCTCTCTATTCAATTTGAAATAGAGTCGCTTTTTCATTGGTATGAATACGCATTCCATTCAGTTATTGAATCGCAATAAGAGTTGGTGGTAAGAAAATGGCGCCCCTAATTTCTCTTTCTGCCCCGAAAGAGAAATTAGGGGCGCCATTTTCTTTGAAGCACATATTTCATACTAGCTTTCGCCCGCGGCTTCGCTCGCGTGAAATTTGGGGTAATACATGTTTACTCATTTATCTATAGAAGTACTCGTGTAAAGTTTGGGATAAAATAGTCCCAACTAATCTCGTTGCCCCATACAAACTTTTGACCTCCGTTTCACCCTCTTAGAGGTAAAATTTGAAAAATCCTTTGAAGTAATGTCGTGTCCACTGTGTTATATTTTCAAATCGATGCTATTTTCCTAATTGACGTCCCAGGCAACCATAGAATCAATACCCATATTGATATTGTGACATTTCAACCCCATCGCATCCCCACAGCACAGGGGTGATTTTATGTCACGTCGGCTATGTTGGATTATTAAATAGTTGTTTTTCTTTGTAATCAGCGACCCGATAAACCATAAAAACAATACCCATGACGATTTTCAGACTTTTTGGCCCCATTTTACCCTTTTAGGGCTTGAATTTTGAAAAATCCTGAAATACGTGTTTACTCACTCGTTTATAGAAGTACTCGTGTAAAGTTTAGGGTAAAATAGTTCAACTAATTTCATTTCCCCATACATTGTGGTCACCCATCCTAGTTGGAACCACGACAGGGGTTGCTTAACTTGCGTTAGCGCTACGACCTCTAAGCATCTCTCTCATTGTATTATTTACTTTAACGATGATAACATAATACCTTCATAAAGTTTCAGCCAATTCAACTGAAAAGTTTCCGTCAATTCACCTGATTGGTTAGTTTGTACCATTTTATATGTGATTCTTTAGAATGATATAACTTTTTTATTTATGAACCGATTGTAATGAAACAAACACTAAATGTTAAGTTGAGCAAACCTTAACGCATTAGTGAAAACCGTATTCAAATAGGTTAAGCCGTTTCTGAGATTAGCGTGCACAAACGTACGGACAAACAGACAAACAGACAAACAGACAAAAATTCTAAAAATCATTGTTTTGGGTTCTATTGCGTTCATAAAGCCCCCCTATATTAGTTTTTCTTATATATCTTCAATGTACAGACAGCGGCCAGTTACGATTTTATTATATGTATTGATGATATCTCTTGATTTTTGTATGGAAAAAGTCAATGTTGGTCCTTAGAAAAGAAAAAGTCAATTCATCACCACTGTTGGATATATAATATTTTTTATACCACAAAGGTTGAAAACAAGTATACGGCCTGCCTAATGGTAAGCGATCACCGCAGCCTAGGGATGCTAGCGATACCAATGGCTTCATTCACGCGTTGCCGACCTTGTAAAAACTTCTTTACATCTTTTTTGAAGAACCCCATGCTGAAGTACCCTGAGATAACCTCGACAGGAATTTCATGCTATAACTTGATGGTTCGAGGGAGTCTCTCGGAGGAAGGATCTCGGATTTAATCTGTGACGATGAATCCCCTGCCGATGGCGAGCGGTGTGATTATAGTAGGAGGCCGTGGGCATTATATTAAACACACAAAGACAGGTAGAGGCAGTTCATGCCCTCTTAATACATGGCCACCACATGCCACAAAAGAAGTCTTCTTTTTATTAAGTCAGTCACAGGTGCTATCTTCAAACTTCTTGCGGGTAGTGAGAATAAAATGAGAAAATAACAAAAGAACAAAATGGTCGGGAAAGTTGTTATTCAAAAATTGTATAATAAAAAGTTATCTTTTGACGTGATAACGTTTTATAAATAGATGAACGCAGACGGCACGCACGAAAATGCATTTGACTCATTGTCACGTTTCGCCTGAGCCGAACGAGCCGAGCCATGCAAGCGAGAGCGCGGAATAAGCGATAGAGAGGCACGATCATCCTAAGCGTTCAGCTTGTGACGAATCTATCTCTCTTCCACTCCATCGGCCGATGATTTCTTATGATGTTATCTCGTAAAATTATCGTCCGTTAACCGATTTTACAAACAACTAATATTTTTTACCGTTCTGTTTTTACCGGATGGTGCTTTGAATTATACTCGTATACCTTGTGTTACTTTCACAACATCTGATGAAAGATGGGACCGAGACAAATCTAGTGCTACCTCAATATATGGAATCCATGAACCTAAGGATGTTCTTCGTCAAATGCTTTAGGTTCTAGAACATGCATATGACCTAAACCTTGATAAATCTTGATAGTTAATTGGCGATCTACTACAGCGCGTTTCCTAAGACATTTTATACCACGAACGGTGAAACTGCGGAATCAACTTTATATAACGTATTTCCGAACAATAGGCTATTTGACCAACATTTCTTTCGGTTTGATATGTAGGGACGTCTCAATAAAATAACCATAGGTGAAAACATTACTTCGATAGCACAAAAATCTCTCGAGATATGTTTATTTGAAAATCACAATTTTCGACATTCCCGAAAACGCTCCATACAAAATCCTACTGAGTTATGATGTCACAGGTTTGCATTTTGTATGCATTAAATCAGAAATTTGTACGACTGCTATGTTAAATACTACGTTTATGTAATTAGTATCATAATAAAAGTTATAGTATTTTTTATTGCTTCTCTTATGGAAATATATTTTTTTAATAAATTCATACTTTTAAAATGGACTTTCCCGCCAAACTTTGATCGACCCTAAAATAAGTCGGACGGAAGATATTAGAGTGAAAGTTTGCAGATCTTTATAGTTTTGTGTATTTTGCGATATTGTTAAATAATTTATTTTATACAATTTTTTAATAGCCTTCAAGAACAGAGTCTTTATTTGTTGAGTGCTTTTCACCAGATAACCCATATGTTCATTCGAGCTCGGTGGCGTAGCGGTCAATAACGCGGCTTCGACACCTACGCTCGTGGGTTCGATTCCCACATAGGACAAACATTTGTGTGCACTAACATGTCTGTTTGTCTTGGTCTGGGTGTTTTCTATGTATTATAAGTATATATTTACAAAAAAAAAATGTATTTAGTATTGCCTAGGACCCATAACACAAGCTTCGCTTACTTTGGGGCTAGATGGCGCTGTCTAATTTATCTGGCAATATTAATTACTTGCTATATTTGCCCCCTCTCATATAAAAAAAGCGCTCTAAATCCCTCAAAGTTCCAATCATCTATGTCCTTTGTACCCTGGGTAGGAACATGTGTTACTTTCCGTAACACTACGCAAGCAGCAGCTCATAAGTACTGAAACTTGTCTATTTCACCATCCCAAAGCTTTCGTGCAAACTTGAAGAGTACTATTGTCTCATTACGGTGTCTGTGCGAACAATTGTGTCGAGGCATCACTTGTGACAAATGTGTTGTCCTGTGTGCGCTTGACTTTAATTAACAGTCTGTCAAAGGATTATGAGTATGCTGTGCGGTTCAAATGTTGAGCAATCATGTGGTATTTCTTATGTTTGTTTTTTGATATTTTACAACCTTTCATTTATGCACTTCACTGCGCTATTCACCGCGGTGTCTGTAATTAAATTTTGCGAGATAAATTTGACCCACTTCTCCGTCCATTATTACATACTCGTACATACATTTTGTCGTGTGGTTTCCGGTAGACTAGAATAGAATCACTCTGTTTCTTCCCGTGGATGTTGTATAAGGCGACTAAGGGAAATACATTATCAAATATCGATCAGGCCTCCCCAACCCGTTTGGCCAGCGTGGGGAGTGTAGGCCAAATCCTCGTTCTGTCTGGGACAGACGAGAGAGGGTCCTGCTCCTGTAGTGGAGACTAAAATGGACCTGATTATGAAGCTTTCATTTTTGTACTTTCACGGCGGTGTCTGTAATTATATTTTGCGAGATAAATTTGACCCACTTCTCCGTCCATTATTACATACTCGTACATGCATTCTAGACGTTGTCTTAGCATCATTAATGAGTGCATGTTATTGCGTACTAAAAATTTTGGCAACGCCTATGCCGCCCCATTAAAAAGTGGAATGCGTTGCCAGCATATGTATTTCCTCGTTCATACAATATAGGATCCTTAAAGCGAAGCGTGAAGAAGCATCTTGTAGGCCAGCATGGCAGCGTCAACTAACATGACCATCAAGGTGTCTTGTCCGTAGACGATGCGATTGGGGCTCCTATTTTCGCTTATCATCAGGCGAGGCAGAGTCAATATGCTCAGCTAATATAAAAAAATATATATTATATGGTCATTTTGCTAATTTGACCTTTTGATACTGAGGGGAAATGCTTGCCTTCCTCATCTAAAATCACTGACTCTACTAACCATTCGACTACAAAATTATTTTCCAAATTTCGACAGCGAGACTAACGGCCAGGTAGACGCACTGGTTGATTACTTTAGTCTTGGAGCATTGAATCATCTGTACAGACCTATTTTGTGAAAGGTTAATTCGTAAGAGACATTTACGAGATATGTAAGTATGGGGTTATATACAAGAAAGGATCATTTAAAGTATTACTGTGGTATTAAAAATGTTAGTACGTAAAATAACTAATGAATAATAATGCTCCAAGTATCCTTCATTAAAATTACTGTACCTAATGTATTTATGTTTATTTATGCAAGGGTATCATTATAGGTGTCCATAAAAACCTTTGACCATAATTAATGGAGACATCAAAGACATAAAATCATTATGTATATATATTATTATATTGAGGTAACTAAACTTAATTCATGGGTAGCTTTTAGTAGAGTAATAAGAAGTATTATTATTTTAATTAGTTGTTTCGGACACTTGGCCGTGTGGTTTCCGGCAGACTAGAATAGAATTACTCCATCTCTTCCCGTGGAGGTCGTACAAGGCGACAAAGGGAAATACATTACCAAACATCGATCAGGCTTCCCCAACTCGTTTGGCCAGCGTGGGCAGTGTAGGCCAAGTCCTCCTTCTGTCTGGGACGGACGAGAGAGGGTCGTGCTCCTTTAGTGGAGACTAAAATGACCTGATGATGATGATGATGGAGAACTTGCCCGAATATTATGAATATTTTTATAAATGGAAAAATTCACCTCTCTACCTAGGTGGGATATGAACCCACGATCTCTTGATGACCGGTCAAGAACTCTTCCAACTGAGCTACCAGGACGGTATGAGTAGGTGACGTATTTTTGCATTTTATATTTTACTGCGTGAGTCACAGTGTAGCACCATCTACCTATTAAGTAATTACAAACTACTAAACAAATAATCAACACTTAAAAATCAACAAATAGGCGGAAAGGTGAATTTTTCCATCTTTTTAAATATTCATTACATAAAAAGTCACTGTATTACGCGTTTACGTAAGTTACTTGGAAATCCAAAATATGGCCCCTCAATTTTAACCCTCAACTATTAACTAAATATTAAATAAATTAAATATTTCTGGACAGTTCACACAGCGCTATCTAGTCCCATATTAATCGACAAGCTTGTATTATGGGTACTAGACAACTGATAAATGTACTTAAATACACTTTTTTTTGTAAAATACACACTTATAATACATAGAAAACACCCAGACCAAGACAAACAGACATGTTCATGCACACAAATGTTTGTCTTGTGCGGGCATCGAACCTGCGACTTTGGAGTCAAAGTGGCCATTTCTAACCATTCGACCACCGAGCTCGTCAAATTAACTGTGCGTTACATCGACTTGTGTACCGTATCATAGCAGCCCATTGCGCATTCAAAGAAAAAACAAGTGCGGTCCGTCACAGAGCAAGTAATTCGCGGAGGGTGCTCGTTGCATCAAAGAAAGACTTCGCAAGTGACAAAAGAGTCTCGAAAGACTACTCGTAGAAGTGAAAATCACTTAAGTTATTTTTGTATTCCCAAGTAGGAAGTTTCATATAGCTAGGGATGACAACTGTTCTTTGACTAGTGTTGTATTGTCATGAACGTCAGTGTTGTTCTTGATTCAGTTTTGATATTTCAGAAAAGTATGTCACTAAAAGTGAGAAGCTCAATGGCGTTTATGCTCGTGTCCGTCTAATCTAACACGCAAGTTAAGCAACATTGACCGTAGGCTGTCCATGGATGGATTTATTTATCTCGAACTCCGTGATTCAGAGGCACGTTAAGCCGTCAGCTCCCTTACCACCATCTCTTATTGCGATTCAATAACTGGATAGAATGCTTATTCATACCAATGAATAAGCGACTCTATTCCATGAAATATCCAGTTATTGAATCGCAATAAGAGATGGTGGTAAGGGGGCAGGTCTGGCTGTTGTCGTAAGATGACAGGCTTTAATCCAAGTCATTGACCTCTAGGCGGTTTGAAAATACTGCCTTCCGCCAACCCGCAGCTGAGCAGCATGGTGGAGTTTGCTCTAAACCTCTTCTATTCAGGGGAGACTCGTATCCCACCAGTGGGATGAATGAGGGTTGACGACTAAAACGTCGAGTAACCTAAAACGTACCTACTTCAAACAAAATAGATAACTTACTATTTTACCCAACTAACGAAGTAGAAAGGGTTATGTTTTTCGTGTGTATGTATATGTTTTTCTTGGCCCGCTCTACAGTTGAAACGACTTGACAGATTTCAACGTATGAGTTGTGTATATTATTCTGTGTTATGAGGTGTCATTATTTTCGTCTCAGGTAAGAGATGTACATAGGTATAAGGAAGATAATAGTAAATATGATTTTCGCATGGCGTTCGGGAAAAAAATGGAGGATGTACAGAATTTGGTGTTTAGCGCCCTCTGTCTTTTCGGTTATATACTTTATCAGTGATGTTTTCCAATGTTGCCGTTAGATGGAACTATCAGCAAAAAGAACTCGTAAAGTAAACTTGTACGTTTCGTGTGACCTAAAATACCGACACTACTGTAATATTTCTTGAATAAAAATGGCTGCTCCGAACAGTCCGAACTAGTCTTTCAAGTATTAAATTTATCTTCAACTTCAAAAACCTTGAAAGTCACTGACATCAACGAGAAATCAGATCGCCCAGTGAAAAATAACAAAAAAAAAAGAAAGTAAAAGTAGGATTCTGCAAATGGGGTTTTCTTTTGGCTAATAAATTATTATTTACTATCCAGTTTCTTTCTGTAAATACAGAAATACTGTCGTTTTCGTAAAAAAGTTTACCTATTCGTGAAAATGGATAAAAGGCTTTCAGATGTTTACTCTGTTTACATACTTAGAATATATAATGCTCTATGTGTTATCCTGTGTTCAAATAAATATATAATAAAAATAAATAACCCTAACCTCCTTTCGTTGCTTCACCCGAAAACTCAAAGGCAATGGTTGTCTGGAAGAGATTCCTCGTAAGAATAAAGTCACCTTTGAAATGAAATACTTTTTTTTGTAAACCATAGTATAAACCATAGACGAGCTCAGTGGCGGCGTAGCGGTCAATGACGCGGCTTCGACATCAACGGTCGTGGGTTCGATTCCCACTTAGGACAAACATTTGTGTGCATGAACATGTCTGTTTGTCTTAGTCTGGGTATTTTCTATGTATCATAAGTATGTATTTACAAAAAAAAAAAATGTATTTACGAATGTTTTCAGTTGTTTATTACCCATAACACAAGCTTCGCTTCCTTTGGGGCTAGATGGCGCTGTGTAATTTGTCTGACAATATTTATTTATTTATTTATTTATAGTCTGTATTTTATAGTGTACTAGCTGACCCGACAATGTTCTGTCTTCTTTACAATTAATATAATATTCTAATTGGTTTCGTGCAATCTGTCACATGACTGACAGTTCTGTCAAGAGACATAAAGTTACATTAAAAAAGTTAATGTGGTCGTTTAGTTTTCTTAAATTTTGTAATTGTGATTGTGACGAATTTTTGCATTATATATTTTCACTGCTGTCAAGTTGCATTATCGTCATGCTACCATACATTTAGCCTAGCTATTGAAGTCTAAAATCTAGACGCCGATAGGCGGCTTTGGCAATTATTTTTGTGACACCGATGAGCGCATACTATATGCATACAGTTGAAAGTTTCAGCTTATCTTTTATTGACTATCTCTATGTTATCTATATTCATGCGCTATTATTGAATTGATTATTTGAATTGATATATTATAAAGGAGGACGGAAATATAATACAAACAATCTGACCCCGCCATGTAAAACTGATAAGACCTATAATGATAATATACAATCGGGTATGACAGGTCTTGGCTAAACAGTATATAGATTATAAATCCTCCTTATTATTATGCATCTATTGTAAAAATAGTTTATGGTAATTTGTTGTTTGCCAATTTTATATGTGCAGCAAATCTCCTCACCTGCACGTGGTGCACCCGGCTGACTGACAAACGGGGCTGTGGTGAAAAGAGAAGTAGGCAGAGCATATTTTTAGCTGCTCGACTGGGGAAGTACCTCCACCTCCCAGAATACCGCAGCAAAATAACTTCCCTTGAGGGCTGTTGTGTTCCAGCGAGTGAGTGAGGTTACCAGAAAGAAAGTAACGAGTATAGGCTGGCAACGGATCGGCGTCCCCTCTATGTTGCTGATCTCCATAGGCGAACGTGATTGCTTTCCATCAAGTGACCCACATGCTCGTTTGCCCTCCTCTTATATACAAATTTGAAAAAAATCCAGTATCACGGAGGTACATGGAAAGTGCCATCAAAGGAAATGCTCGGCCGCATATCGTCATCATCAGCCTGCATCTATCCACTACTGGACATAGGCCTTCCCTAATGCCTATGGTGGAAGGCATTAGGGAAAGAAGAGAAGGCGATCCTCCGTTTTCCTCATCCAGCACTTCCGTCGGTTCCCTTGAAATTTTAGCATGGTAGAGAAGCTATAATGATGTTTGTTTGTAGATTAACAACACAACTTCTCCTTATATATATATAATGAGAAGTTGTGTTGTTAATCTACAAACTACAAACATAATTATAATTGTTAATCTACAAACATAATTATAATTCGCTAATATTTTACAATGATCAATGACTGAAAACTTTATGACAAATGAATAGAAAACGAACGCGGCGGCGAGATCTATGACTATGATAAACTTTTTACTACTACTAAACTTTTAATGCATGTTTCGCCACAAAGTCATCGGTCCATCTAGAGGCTATCAGTAGGTTCGGTAGCATACGTGACGGGAACTCGGACGGAACCTACCTAAGGCAACGATCGACCCTACTGGAAACGCAATGACTGAATTCGGAACAAAACAAAATTGAAATAGATGGCAAACATGGCAAAGACAAAATTGACATGGACAGGGTATTTACCTAGAATGGAATCTAACCGTTGAATCAGGAGAATCATTATCATCAGCATGTATTTACCCACTGATGGATATATGAATTCTCCATTGCTTTCCACCAATACGATCCTCCGCCTTTCGCATCCAGCCGCTTCCAGCCACATTCTTAAGGTCATTAGACCATCTACAAGGAGGGCCCTCAAAGGTTCCTCGTCATACGCGCTGCCTCCACGCTCTTATACGTTCCTCCCCCATCTGCCTTCACTCGCCCGGCAGATGTGACCGGCCTATTACCACTTCATCTTGCAAACTCTGAAGGCTATGTATCTTCGTTCCAGATTCGATCACTCAAAGAAACCCCGGGCGTAGCCCTCTCTCTCGCTGCACGAACTTTAGCCAGTGGATCGATGTCGGTCCGGTGATCAGTGTCCAAGTCTCTGCACCATAGGTCATTGCAGGGAGGACGCACTGGTTGAAAACTTTAGTCTTTAGTTTTATACTATGTTAGATGGCAAACAACCACACAGCCCGCCTGATGTGAAGCTGTTACCGTAGATACAAAAACGCTCGCAATATGAATTCGGAGACGAAGTAACGGGCGGTCGCTAGTTTTACATAAACGTCTTAGTATCTGTAACTTGCCTGTAGCTGCTGGAAGTGAAAAATACTGTTCTGTAACTAGATTTTAAAAAGCCTGAAAAGGTAGGAAAGCTTCAGTATTGTGAAAAATTTTTAGAACAAAGACGTTTTTAACCAACTTATGTGATGGAAATATATACGTGGCTACTAACAATGTCGCTTTCCGTGTTTGTCCGTCTGTTTGCTCTTAAACTCCTAAGATATTTTTACCTATAGCACACTTCGGCTACTTCATACAAATGTCGCGTCGGTAACTACTACATAACCAATGATGTCTGTAAGAATGAGCAGACTGTTCCCGATTCATGTTATAATACCGCAGCCAAATAACAATTCCCTTGAGGGTTGTTGTATTCCTGCGAGGGAGTGAGGTTGCCAGAAAGAAAGAAAGGCGTTGCTGCGTTGGCAGCGTGGGTGGCGGCGCGTGAGCGATATTTTATGTTGCGAGCGATAATATGGCTACGGTAACAGCTTCACATCAGGCGGACCGTATGCTTGTCTGCCTCACAACGTAGTATAACAATGTTATAAGGCTGCGGTATTCTGTTAGGTGGAGGTACATTCCCCATTCGGGTAGCTTACAATTACGCTCCCTACCTCTCTTTTCGCCGGAGCTTCGTTTGTCAGTCAGCAGGGTGTATCAGGTGCAAGTGAAGTTGGCTTTGGTTCAAAGATGTTGATATACCACTTACACCCCAAGTAAGTCTTCGTAGAATTTCTTTGTTTCAGATTCTAAATGCCGAGCATAGCTTTCACCATCATTCGCTGTGCGTCTTTCAATTAATGGACCAGCACAACGGTCAGAGTACAAGACTCCTCACCGTAGGTCATGGCCCGCCATGACGACGCACTGGTTTTTTTTTTTTTTGACTTTGGTTTTCAAAGTTTGCGGTATTTGTGCTGTGCCGATGTTCTAAAGATTCATCATCATCATTAGGTCATTTTATCCTCCACTACAGGAGCACAACCCTCTCTCGTCCGTCCCAGACAGAAGGAGGATTTGGCCTACACTCCCCACGCTGGCCAGACGGGTTGGGGAGGCCTGATCGATGTTTTATAATGTATTTCCCTTAGTCGCCTTGTACGACATCCACGGGAAGAGATGGAGTGATTCTATTCTAGTCTGCCAAAAACCACATGGCCATCTAAAGATTATGGTGAGCCAATTACAGTCTAAATTTGACGCCCGACGAAGAACGGAGAGTCCGTCCGAAGAAGTTTATCGAGTTTATGTACGTATGTATGTATACTTATTTGGCACGCTCTACAGCCTAAACCGTTTAACGGATTTCAACATGAGCTATCATTATATTCGCAGCTGTGAAAGTGACATATTATTTCAATATGGCGTTCGCGAAAAAAGTTGACGATAGTAACAAAAAATTTTTTTATCCTTTTTTCAGTCGCAATTTTTGTTTCGGTTAACATGTTGCTTTATATGTAACTTTTCTTTTTATATACCGGCCTATGAGTTTTTATTCAGTATTAGCACTAGCTGCGAGCACTAACCCTCTGAAATTCAGTCGATTTTTGTTTCAGCCGGCCCGTGTGTATTTCATCAATCAATTTCTATTTCCTCTCTCTGCGTCCAGTGAATCGCTTTTCCTGAAGCGGTTATTTCAGCTGTTACGACTCAGTGTTTATTTTCAGGGAGCTTTTCATTTGTCCATTGTTTCCACAATTGTATGTCCTTGTATTAGGCTCTGTTGTTATATAACACAAGAATGGTAAAATGTACAATACTCTGATCACAGAACACTTAAAGAGACTAGAAGGGATATGTCATTTAATATGTTCAATTGACAAGAATACTAATGGGGTGTAAGTGGTTCATCAACATCTTTGAACCAAAGCCAACTTCACCTGCACGCGGTGCACCCTGCTGACTGACAAACGAAGCTCTGGCGAAAAGAGAGGTAGGGAGCGTAATTGTAAGCTACCCGACTGGTGAATGTACCTCCACCTCACAGAATACCGCAGCCAAATAACGGTTCCCTTGAGGGCTGTTGTGTTCCTGCGAGTGAGTGAGGTCACCAGAAAGGAAAGAGATGCTGCGGTGGCAGCGGGGGTGGCGGCGCGCGAGCGATATTATATGTTGCGAGCGTTAATATGGTTACGGTAACCGCTTCACATCAGGCGGGCCGTATGCTTGTCTGCCACCCGACGTAGTATAAAAAAAAAACTATTGAAATTTGATTAATTGTAATTATTTAACTTGACATTATTGTAATTATTTGAGTTGACATTATTGTATTTTTTAAGTTGATATTATTGTAATTATTAAAGTTGACATTATTGTATGACGACGAAATGTTTGCACATCGGTAGAACGAGAAAACATGCATGTTCACCAATGTAATACATAGGATCTAAAATGTACCTACCATATTTTATGCAAATAAATATTTATTCTATTCTTATTCTGTATGCGTGGCAAGAATTTCATAAGTATGTACGTATGCTAGAATGTTTGCACCTGCATGCGAATGTGCGTGATTTCATCGCAATGATTGTCTATATGAGTAGTCGCGGTCCAATCACAATAGTTTATTTGACGATATATGAGAGGGGACATAAAAGCATGTGGGTCTCCTGATGGAAAGCAATCACCACCGGCCATGGAGATCAGCAACACCAAGGGGTCACTGATCCGTTGCCAACCTATAATCCTTCCTTTCTTTTTGGTGACCTCACTTAGTCGCAAGAACACAAGAACCCGCAAGGGAATTGTTATTTGGCAGCGGTATCTATTCTGTGAGGTGGAGATACTTCCCCAGTAGGGCAGCTTAATAAATACCCTACCTCTCTTTTCGCCAGATCCTCGTTTGTCGTTCAGCAGGGTGCACGACGTGAAGGTGAGGTTGGCTACGGTTCAAAGATGTTGATGAATCACTTACACCCTAATACCAATAAAAGTGGTTGTGCGTAAGCATGTATATGTTACTTTGCATGTGTAGTTGTAAAAATAGCAGGTGCCAAAATGCGGACATCGGGTTTGTAGGAGCAACACCTTTCAAACCTCTATTAAGTGTTCTGTGACTTAGACAAATAGACTGGCCGCGCACTGCGAAGGGTAGAAAGAGCTTTGCCACATATTGAAATGCCACACACGACGGATACCTGCTTTACGCAGTCGTTTTGGTGCATGAATGGCACTGCGCATCCTATCAGGCAATGATCTGAAGATCCAATAGGGGCGCCAATAGACACGCGATAGTTATCCGGGTGGGAGGTCAGCAAAAGATCCAAAAGGGATGGCACATGGTTCTGTACATCCGGTACCCGTGTAGGTGAGGAGATCTGCTGCAACACTGCTGCTGTGTCAGACAATATGCCAAGGCAAAGACATGTTTCTCTAAGAGATCGAATCAAAAATGAAGAAATTCGATGCAGAACTAAAGTTTCCCATATAGTTTTCAGAGCTTCAGATGTACAACAAGCTGAAATGACAGTGGGTTGGTAACATCTGTCGAGCCATTGACGGCAGATGGGAGAGGTTCTTGAATGAATGTTACGTGGGAGACAACGAAGCGTTGGACGCTCCCTTTAGATGAATCCATGACCTATAAAACCGATTGAAAGCGGTTGGATGAGAAAGGCAAGGGCCCATATTCAGCAGAAGGAAGCTACAGGCTGATGCCGAAAATAGGGATATACGGGGTTATAAAACGGTACGCAAGTACAGTAAAATTATGGGAGTTCTTTTTTTTTTTAGCTACGTCGGGTGGCAGACAAGCATATGGCCCGCCTGATGTGAAGTGGTTACCATAGCCATATTAACGCTCGCAACATAAAATATCGCTCGTGCGCTGCCACCCCCGCTGCCATCGCAGCATCTCCTTCCTTTCTGGTGACCTCACTCACTCTACAGTTCTCAAGGGAACCGTTATTTGGCTGCGGTATTCTGTGAGGTGGAGGTACATTCCCCAATCGGGTGGCTTAAAATAACGCTCTCTACCTCTCTTGTCGCCAGAGCTTCGTTTGTCAGTCAGCAGGGTACAAGCTGGCTTTGGTTCAAAGATGTTGATGAACCACTTACACCCTAAATTAATATTCCTTCAATGGTGTTACCTATTAAATACGATGTGGCCTTCAAGGTATAGCATATGGCCCGCCTGATGTGAAGTGGTTACCATAGCCATATTAACGCTCGCAACATAAAATATCGCTCGTGCGCTGCCACCCCCGCTGCCATCGCAGCATCTCCTTCCTTTCTGGTGACCTCACTCACTCTACAGTTCTCAAGGGAACCGTTATTTGGCTGCGGTATTCTGTGAGGTGGAGGTACATTCCCCAATCGGGTGGCTTAAAATAACGCTCTCTACCTCTCTTGTCGCCAGAGCTTCGTTTGTCAGTCAGCAGGGTACAAGCTGGCTTTGGTTCAAAGATGTTGATGAACCACTTACACCCTAAATTAATATTCCTTCAATGGTGTTACCTATTAAATACGATGTGGCCTTCAAGGTATATGTGTGATGAAGATGCAGCTTTTCAAGAGATTCCTAGCCCAATCGTATGGATGGGTATATTTTTCTCGAGCTCCTACGTCAGAAGATACGTTACACCGTCGCTCCTGGCTGTTATCAATAGGTGACAGTCGTGAAGCTAAGTGGCATTTAGGCGGCTTGAAAACACTGGACTCCGCCAACCTAGAGTTGAGTAGCGTGGTAGAGTAGGCTCGAAACCCTTTTCAATTGAGGGGAGACCCGTATCCAGGATGAATAAGCGTTGACGACGACAATCAATCCATAAAGCTGTTTATTCACGTCTCCATCAAAAATTAATGTCAATCACTCCTTTATCCTCCGTACGCTCATTTCAGTACCTACTTTATACAATTCAGAGCTGAAGGCATAACTTTCTTCATGTTTTATTCATATAAATTAACTCTTAAATTTATGCATATTGTTTATTAAAGTACATAACCAGCGTTAACAATCTCCTGCTATGTATTTGCAAATTACTTATTAATATTGTATGGTAGAAAGTTTGTTCGCAAAGAGAACCAATTAACACGTAAAGCACGAGTTATACTGATATGCGATGCGATACTTACAAGCTATATCTTTCGGGAACGCGGTCACCGAATACCTTGGTGGAATTTTGAATAAATTGAATTTCAATGAGAAAGTCCGTGCTTATCTTTTGCATAATTTGTCAAAGACACGAATCGTCAATGATCGTCGCTTGTATGTTTATTTTTACGTACGTGTATTTTATGTATGTTTATATGTACTTTTAAGACGCCTTGACGATTTTGGAGGGATCTGGATATTTCTCAACAAATACTAGACATAACAATGTAATTTTCGATTACCTGATACTTTTATATATGAGATTTTTTATATTTTTTTTTTAAACGAGCATGTTGGTCATCTGATGGAAAGCAATCACTACCGCCCATGGAGATCAGCAACACCAAGGGGTCGCCGATGCGTTGCCATGTCACTTCATGTCATGTCTATTTGTCTTTGTCTTGGTATTGTCTCTGTATTATATATGAGTGGATTTACAAAAAGAAATGTATTTAAGTGCATTTATTAGTGGTCTAGTACCCATAGTACAAGCTTTGCGCTTAATTTGGCACAGCGCCATCTACGCTGTGGAAATTGTCTTGAAATATTTATTTATTTGACTATTTAATAAAGCTTTTTTGTTAATTTAAATAGGTATTATAGCAATACTTTTTGGCTGTTTATTGCGTCGCGACGCAAGAAATGTTATAGACACGTTGCCTTGGAAAAACCTTGTCCACAGTCCTCTCCATCTCTGTGCGACTTCCAGTTTATGGACCAACACAATGGTCAGCCCCCTTAACACCTTCTCTTATTGCGATTCAATAAATGAATAGAATGCTTATTCATACCAATGAATAAGCGACTCTATTCCTTTTGAAATAGAGCCGCTTATTTGTTGGTATGAATAAGCATTCTATTCAGTTATTGAATCGCAATAAGATATGGTGGTAAGGGGGCAGAGTGCACATTTTGCATAGATCATGACGAGGAGGTTTATTGATGACTATTATAGATTGCGGTGGTTTTCTTTACGCTATCAAAGCGATGCTAAAACGTCGCTTAGCTTTTAATATAATATAATACTAATCTTTTTGCGTATTCCATGGCCTATCCGTCATTTTTTTATTTAACCATTAGCGTGCCACGGTCCTATTGTAGGCATCACAAAATACAAAGTGAATCATATTTATCATTTACTATTTCTTATGAAAAAAATTAGCAAATAACCATAAAATAAAAACTCTGCCTAACTTTGTGTCGGGCGATGCCTATTATGAGGTATTTTACATACCTAACAACTTATGCAAAACAAGCATACGATCTGCCCGATGAAAAGCAGTTACCGGAGCCTGTAAACGTTACAATTTACAATACAAGTTACAATGCTTGATAGCAGGTACCCGCTTTAATAATAAAATAAAAAAGATCTAAGAGACGTTAAGCCTGTCTGACCCCACAAGGCTGTAAGGCTACGGTCGACGTGCTAAACTTGCGTGTTCATGTAGACTGTTATATCAGACAATTAACAAAGAAAAGTATGATGAAGTTGTCAGTACGAGATTTTTATGGGAAATCCACCCACAGGAATGAGAGACGGGAACGGTAAGAGTGAGCCACAGCATGTAGTTTTAGATAATTGTAAAAGGATACCTATATACGATATATATATTTATACCACGTCGGGTGGCAGACAAGCACACAGCCGCCTGATGTGAAGCGGTTATCGTAACATTATTAACGCTCGCAACATAATATATCACTTGCGCGCCGCCACCTCCGCTGCCAACGCAGCATTTATTCTGTGAGGCATCAACAGATATTCTGTGAGGTAGAGGTATTTCCCCAGTCTTGCTACTTATAAATACGCTATGCCCTATCTCTCTTTTTGCCAGAGCCTCGTTTGTCAGTGACCAGGGTGCACCACGTGCAGTTGGGGTTGACTTATTACTACCGGGTATCGCACAAAGCCACGGGCGAAAGCTAGTGTCGTAATAAACGTCACCACGGTTGTAAATGACGAGTCACGTTATAACAGACGGACATACAGCGTCCGGTGCACTCGACGTGATTAATGATTGCACTAAGCTGCTGATAATGGCAGTGGTGCAGTAGGTTGGCTGTTAGACTTTTTTGACGAGCTCGGTGGCGTAGCGGTCAATGACGCGGCTTCGACACCAACGCTCGTGGGTTCGATTCCCACATAGGACAAACATTTTGTGTGCATGAACATGTCTGTTTGTCTTAGTCTGGGTGTTTTCTATGTATCATAAGTATGTATTTACAAAAAAAAATGTATTTACGTATGTTTATCAGTTGTCTAGTACCCATAACACAAGCTTCGCTTACTTTGGGGCTAGATGGCGCTATGTAATTTGTCTGACAATATTTATTATTTATTTATAGGATTTTAAAAAAAAGACTTATTTTGACCCTCGACACAATCAAAGAGCGATTTATGTGTTTTTTTTTACGTGAATATGTATTTAAAATTGCTTCCATAGGGAGACAATTAAATAAAAATACGTGTGGCATTCGGGGACTGCCGCGGTAAAGCAAGTGCATAGCATTTTTTATCAACTTATAATTATTTATTTATTTATGCAGTATTTTTAATAAGACATTTACACCTTCTCGGTAGTCATACAAAACCCAAACTGATATAGAATTGACAATAATATACTTATATTTGAAATAAAATGTTAATCCGAATACGGTAGCAAATTTTATCCCAAAATCAGTAATAATGTCAAAAATAATGATGTCAAAATCGAATGTCAAAAATAATAATAGCGAAAAAGTTCAAGAAAAGAGACGAACTTCTTAGCTTCCATGGATTCACCGTGCGGGTGCCGGGTCCATCGTGTGGCAGAGAGAGAAACCCAAGCAGATCCCGAGACTTGTGACACGGGTGTAGGTTTAAGGGGCCCCTTTCCGACGTACATCAACACTCACCTTCACTGCTTGTGTTTCTCTCCCTGCCCTGCCAAATCTGGTATGAACCTGCTAATGCAGCTTTAGATACTCGTTCTAGTATAGAACTTACTGCACTTCTGGACAAGCCAAGGTCTTTCAGCAGGTTATAGAGAGATTTTGCTGGTATACCTCTCGCTCCTACTTCTACAGCGTATAGATTAACTACATAGCCGCTTTTTGTTAATTCGTTTAGGAGGTCATAATATTTGTTTTGTTTTATCGCGTGGTCTTTGGGTATGTTAGTTTCCCACGGTACGGTAAGCTCTACAAGTACTATACGTTTTGTAGCTCTGGAGAAAAGGAAAATGTCCGGTCTGGATGTCGAAACACACACATCTTCTGGGATTTTATAGTGCTTTTCATACGTGTCCATTAGAATAGTCCAGTCAGGTGCTGCACTGAGGATTGAGTAAGGCTTGTTCTTGGAGTTTGAAGTTGAGCCTCCTTTTATAAAGTTAATTTGTCTTTTGTTTGTCGTTAATCCTTTTTGGGCTCTAGCTATTGAAAGGCTTATGGCTTCACGTATGATTTGAAGTACTCTGTCATGGCGATGTGAGTAATGACCCCTATCAAGGAGCACCTTGCATCCCACCAATAGGTGCCTTGCTGTACATATCGCCTCTCCACAAGTATAGCAACATTTTTCAGAGGCTTTTCCCCACCTAACTAAGTTACTCTGGTCAGGGAGGGTCATTTGAAAGGCATTAAGATAGAATTTTAATAAGGCAGGAGACCAGTCATACAGCAAGGTGCGCCACTTCAGAGCTAACGGGATGCAAAACTCGCCTATGGTTAACCACTCACTTTGCATTTCTAAATTCATAGCGTGCACTTTGTAACTGTCATTTTCGTCTTGTTGTAGAAAGGTTTTTACTATGTCTCGGTCTTCCCTTTTCTTTCTCGCGCCCAACCCAGCTCTATTTGCCTGTGCACCTACCATAAATTGTTTGTGGAATTGAAGTCTAGATTCAAGGTCTGTGGCATTTTTGTCTTTTGGGAGAGATTTAACTAATTCGTCTTGCGACTTTTGCAAAACATGCGTTTTTGTAACTCTCAGGTGTTTATAGAGTTCAGAAGGTTTCTTTAATTTCAGCCCAAAACTATTGTGATCCCTAAATAGAGTCGAGGGATCAGCCGGATGTGCCAGTCCGAACCATGACTTCAATATCTTTATGACATTAGCATCTAACTTTGCCAAGAGGGTTTTACCGAAGTCATATACTAGGAAAGGCCAAGTGAGTCGTGATGTGAGATAGTTGTCGTATATCCATGCTTTTTTAATATTACTGATAGGCTGTTGGTCTACCTTATTGAGGTCGTTAATGAAATTTTCGACAACTTCCCCCAATGATGGTGTGCGTCCTTTGTAATCTATCTTTCTACCAAGAAATTTGAAAGGCACTGTTTCTGCAATCGTAGCAACTTTTTGGCCGCTTATGGAGAGTTCCGGGTCGTAAGAAGTGTATTTGGTATTTCGTCTACCCAGACATAAACAATAACATTTACTTGGTTTCGCCCTCAATCCCTCCGTCCATGTACAGAACTCATCGACTTCATTTAACAACTCCTGACACTGTTTGGGATTACGTGTAAGTATTGCAAGGTCGTCAGCAAAGGCTAAGATTGACTCAGTGTACTTGTTGTTGATTTTAAAACGGTAGCCCCATTTCCTTTCATATGATATCAATTTGTCTATTAAAATATTAATAACTATGTTAAATACTATCGGTGATAAGCAGCACCCTTGGAATAGTCCCACACTGTATTGTAGTGGCTTTGTGTATTCCTTGTGTACTTTAGTCATTCGCCAACATCGAATAAAGTTACAAAAAGAGTAATGACCACATCGAGGCGCGAAACTATAAACGATAGTTCAAATTGGTCACAGATTTACAACTGCGCCATTGACTCGATAATACTCACTGGCGAAATACGAGTATGTATTGGGAGGTGTTAGGTTTTATTTTCGTTACGGAATTTCTTGATTCGGTCGTCGCGCTCAAAGCCCGCGATAAAAGCAATAGCTTAAAAACTAATGATAACAAAATTGGGGGATACGGTTTGGTGTTGCAGCTACAAATCTATCATCTCCATCCAAAATTCAATCATATCAATGGATAGATGAAGGATCAAAGAATTTATTACACTAAGTAAGGACTATTGAACATCGCGTGCAGGGCAGGGGGAAGCGCTGCCATTTTGAGATAATTTTAGTGCATATAACGTATTCACGTACAACACACGGCCGTGTCTATGACACAGACACATCCCATTTTTTTACATCTACGTCGCGTGGTAAAATGGCATTCAGCACGACTGATGTGTAGCGGTTACTGTAGGCATATCAGCGCCGGCAACATGAAATATCGCATACGCGCCGCCACTCCCGCTGCCAACGCATCGACTCCTCCCTTCCTGGTGACCTCATTCATACGCAGGAATACAATACACCAAGGGATTATTAATATTCGGCTGCGGTATTCTGTGAGGTAGAAGTACTTCCCCAGTCGGGCCGCTTATGAATACGCTATGCCCTATCTCTCTTTTTGCCAAAGTTTCCTTTGTCAGCAGGGTGCACCACGTACAGTTGTGGTTGGCTTTAATTTAAAGATGTTGATGAACCACTTACACCTCAAATTTACAGTGGCCCAAGAAAGTCTATGAGGAAGAAAGGCGTTACTGTGTTGGCAGCAAGCGTGGCGGCTTGCGACTGATATTTCAAGTTGCGAGATTTTGGCTGCGGTAACCGCTTTACATCAGGCGTGCCGTATGCTTATTTGCCACACGACGCATCTGTTGTATATACGAACATGGAGTGTAACTATGTTTTCGATTTTTATTCGTCAATCACAGCCGCTACATACTATATGGTGACCGTGCCAGGGTGGTATCCAGAGTAATCTTGGCCCAAGCTTCATGAGAATGGTCTGCAGTCAGCGTGCCGGCCGCTGCCAACGCTCCGGATATTACAGTGGCTACGGCGATACTCAGTACTCCAAACGTCTGTTTCCGGTAAACGCAAACTCAATATAGTAGTTCCGCTTCGCCTAATGGTAAGCGAAAAGAGAGATAGGGCAAAGCTTATTTTTTATGCTGACTGACTGGGGAAATACCTCCACCTCACAAAATACCGCAGCCAAATAACAATTCCCTTTAGGATTGTTCTGTTCGTGCGAGTGAGTGAGGTCATCAGAAAGAAAGAAAGGAAGGGGTCTGTTAATTGATACTGTCATACTGGCCCCCGAGGTGGTTCTTCACACTTCGTTTGAAGGATCCCGTGTTGTAGGAGGCGTTCCAATTTTTAATGGTGCAACAGAGGTAGGCGAAATTTTTAGTACGCGAAGAATGTTCTCAACAGTGGAACAATGACATTATACGTGAATCTGTGAAGGAAGGGAGAAGATGGGATAAAAGAAAACAATTCTACAGAGCACTCACAATGGCAGAGACGCTAAAATACGCGCAATGAGCTACGAAGTTGACGAGGTCCTAGTTTCTTGGTGAACTCTTCGTCGTTGATTTTGTGGAGAGCCCGTCGCTGCAGCCTATCGAGCGCCTCAAGAAGATATCAGTCGGGTCGTATGCTTATATACCGCCTAAGTTGCTATAAAAAGATCGATTTATTTCGACTTGATCGTAATTTATTTAAACAATTTACCACAGATTATCCGGATCATTTGGTATTTATCCAATATTTTCTCTGCCAAACAATATTGTGTTCACCCTGTTTACTTTTTAAATTGCTCTTAAGCTGTAAAAGCCTTTAACTTCAAAGTTAAAAGGAAAATTTCAAGTTAAACATGCAAAGTGAACAAACTCCGTTCTGCAAAGGAATTCCATTGCAAATTGCTTAATTAATGCCTTTTGATGACTCTGCGTATTGATAGCTGTTTGCACGGACTTTTTAAAAAAGGACACGGCGTTAAACATTTAGGTCTGGACTCAAAGTATGCTGGAAGGAGAGGACAGGAGTAGTATTTTGCTTTCTTTTTATATATATTTTTATATTTCGTGTTAATTTAAGTGATAGAAAAACCAACAAATGGCTGAGGCAACAAAGCAAAGTCAAAGTCAAGTCAAAGTCAAAGTCAAAAATTCTTTATTCTGTGGGCCCTCGCGGGCACTTATACACGTCTTTTACAATTAGGTATATTTTTTTTTATCTACCAGCATTTCGGAATGACCATTGACGAGAAGAAATGCCGAAAGAAACTCTGTCAATATAGGTATTTTTTTAATCGCCATACAATATTATCATTATACATAATACAATGTTATCATAATACAAACAAAAAAAAAATGGTATTCAACCAAAATAAGAGAAAAAAAAAAATACATAGTAACAAAAATAAAGATACAAAAAATCATAGTATAGAGTGTATATACATTTTGTATAAAAGTCTAAATATGTATATCCACAATACTACTTGTAAAGATAAGACTGTGCTTCACATCCTGTGGCAAGAATTTGCCATACATTTTTATCATTAAGGTAATCGTCGGTCCTGTAGTAAGCGTTTTTACATAAGGTGGTCTTAATAAGCTGTTTGAATTTAGTGTCGGGTAAAATCAGGACTGACTCCGGCAAGAAACAAAGAGACAGATGTGGCCGAGAGAATAGCGAGACTGAAGTGGGAAAGGGCTGGTTAGGTAGCGAGAAAGGAAGATTCCTGGAGCAAGAAAGTCCTTACATGGAGACCGTATGAGCACGTAAGACCAAGGGGGAGACCGCAAATGAGATGGAAGGACGACATAAAAGCGATAGCTGGCAATAACTGGATCCTAACTGCCCAAAACAGGGATAATTGGAGGGGATTAAAGGAGGCCTACACCAAGCAATTGGTAGATAGTGGCTAAAGAAGATATCTTTTTATATTTTGAATCTTTGTTTGCATTTATATTTTTGCTGTCTTCTAAGACATTATTTATTTTATTTAGATATCGGGTACTATAATAAATAATGAAGTATCAAACATAGTCGTCGATTACGTTCCGAAGTGAACATTTTCTTAACAAAAATATCTTTTTGAACGCCCTTTTATACAGCTTCGCGACCTTCCGCAACCCCCTTGTAGAGCACAGAGTACTTTGAGACATTTCACGTAATCTATTACGTGAAATGTGTAACAGGGACCATATAAATGTTCTCTCTATTTATCCATCTATTTACATACATTTTACATTGCAAGCGGAGTGCAACGAGCTGAGAAATACATGGAAACATACCTTCCCACTGCAGATTTTACTTATCTGCGCTTTAGTCATTACCACCCTGGCCACTCCATGTAAATGTCGCGTCGTTAACTATCACATAAAATCAAAGACGCATTTGCAGAGCCTGAATAAACACGTGTGCCTGCGGCGCCGATTAAATTGTTCCAGATTTGTTTACCTACATTCAAGTTAACCTAAAATTCAAATCGAGAATTATTTCTCGCTGAAGTCATGGTTTCACCACACACAATGGATTTCTACACTAGTATGGCTAATTGTGTTTTAACACACATAAAAACAACAGACAAGACACTTAGTTACATACTTTACGTTACAGACTTTAGTTAAAAATGTTTTTCATCCTCGGTGCATCGTGGCTAAAAGTGTTCCGGTGTTTAACGACGTAATGACGAGTCCATTGTTTTTAATAGTCCCTGACTTTTCATTAAATACTTCCAATCCAGACTATTTAACCTACATTCTACGTGGGGTCGGGGGATGGAATCCTGTTTCGTCATCATTTTGTAATTTCTTTTCTAACATGTTTAAGTAAACACTGCACAAATGTGAGTTGAACTCACGTAGAGAGGTTTCAGTTATAATATAGGTTGTTGTGTTCCTGTGGGTTGCTGCGTTGGTAGTGGGGGTGGCAGCACGCATGCAATATTTCAAGTTGATAGCGCTTACACGGTTACGGTAACTACTACACATCAGGCGGACCTTATGCTAGGTTGCCACCCGATGTAGTATAAAAAAAATGTACCAGAAAATACAGATATCTGATCCAGTTAAATTGAACGAACAATCTTCAAAAAAATCAAAAGGGCAAATTGTGAACAACTCTAGCCTAATGAATGTTTTCTTGTTTTAAAATAATGTAAGATGTGTTTAAAATAATGTAAGATGTGTTTAAAATAATGTAAGATGTGTTTAAAGCCTAAAATATGTCCAGCGATGAACAATCACCCGTTACAAAACCCGTTCTGAGGAGGTTTAGACCATTCCACATTCTGAATCAAATGATTGTAACCATGTCCTTTGAGGGTTTGGATGGCATTTGCAGCATCAGCTCAAATTGGCAATGAGCATAGACAAAGCCTTTGCAATGTACAGTGCTCTAAAACAGAAAATAATCTTTTTTTTTATACTACGTCGGGTGGCAGACAAGCATACGGCCCGCCTGATGTAAAGCGGTTACCATAGCCATATTAACGCTCGCAACATAAAATATCGCTCGCGCGCCGCCACGCCGGTTGCCAACGCAGCATCTCCTTCCTTTCTTTCTGGTGACCTCACTCAATCGTAGGAACACAACAACCCAACAACCCTCAAGGGAATTGTTATTTGGCTGCGTTATTCTGTGAGGTGGAGGTACATCTCCAGTCGGGTAGCTTACAATTACGCTTCCTACCTCTCTTTTCGCCAGAGCTTCGTTGGTAAGTCAGCAGGGTGCACCACGTGCAGGTGCAGTTGGCTTTGGTTCAAAGATCTTGATGAACCACTTACACCCCACATTTATTATTAAATTTTATAATGCAATGAAAATAAAATATTTATATATATATAAATATTTTATTTATTTATATATATATATATATATATATATATATATATATATATATAATGTTTACATTACATACATTTTATTTTTCGTGTTCACACAAGGTAATCGAAATACCGACGGACAAATAGAATGTGTGGGATTTGAACCCACGACCTCTCGATTATCGGTCTAGTGCTCTTCTAACCAGGAAGGTATGTGATAGTGGCGCCATCTACTGATTAAGTATTACACTACAAAACAAGGCATATGATAATATGAGTCCATCGTTGCAAATGAAATTCGGCTATTTTTTGATAACATCAAACTTTTTTTTTCTTTTTTTAATCACGGGTCAAGCCCGGTCATTTGATAGGCATGCGCGGGGATATGGATCCAACGCGTAGAGGCCCCTTTGAGAAGTTTGATGTAATGTTGTACGCCCGCCGTGACCCGCTCCAGGATATGTCAATGGAACGACATACCCATGAGCAGGTCTCGGCAGGCGTTGAGACTATTGCGAAGTGTGATGGAAAATAAATGGGCTATGGAGATGAGATCTGGGTGAACTTAATACCGGGCTATTACAGAAGAGGGACGGACGCCTGCCATAACTGCTTTTATAGCTAGTTATTTGCGGCAGGCGGTGGCTTGCCACTCACTAGATGGGCCCCCGAAATGCCAGGAAAACGGCCGGGGGCAACACCGGTGTGAGTGACTCAGGGATGTCGAGATTATTATTTAAATAGAATTTGTGGATTCTCATCCTACCTAGGCGTGGGAGGCGAATTTTTCCATTGTTAAAATATTCTTTCAGTTTGCCGACTATTTAAAAAATAAAATACGCGCTCTAAATACACAAACGAATAAAATCAGAAAGTTAAGAAAGATGATATATAACGATACATCAAGGCCACACAATTTTCACAAAGAAAGGTCACATGAAGTATCAGGTAGTCGAAAGTTACTTTCGTATGTCTTGTAATTGTTGAGAAAAATCCTGATCCCTGTCTCCAAAATCGTCACGGCGTCTTAAAAATTGAGGTTTTACTGTGCAGCCCTGACAGCCCAGGTAGTCATACTCAATAAAGAGTTCAAACTGGTGGTGGTGTCGTGTGGCGGGTTACCGCATTCCCAATAAAATCATTGAATGCGGCGTTGGCTGCCCCATGCGTCAACTCGTGAACGGGTGCTAGAGGGGACTGGTCTGCCATGGCTGTCTAGATTGCAAGGTAAACAATAAAGGGATTTAAATTAAGTAGTATTAGACAATACTATGTTCAGGAAAAATAGGAAAAACATGTGGACCTGGATCTCGCCAGATGGCAAAACAAAAAACCAAATTGATTTTATAATGACCAACAAAAACAGCTACTTCACTAACTTTACTGTAATCAATAAACTGAACTTTAACACCAATCATAAAATGATTAGAACAGAACTTATAGCAGAGCAGCCAAAAAAGACTAGACCAAGACAAGATACAGGATACGTTAAGCTCGGAAAACATCAATTAGAACAAATGACAACCGCTCTAAGAGACAAATTCATAAACTTTCAATCTAACACAAAGGAACTAGGAACACAAGAAAAATACAACTGGATAGAAGATACCATAAAACACAAATACAACTCACTACAAATAACAAAATCGGAGCGAAAAAATGGCTAACAACAAATACTACTAGAAGTGAGAAAGCACTTAATTAGTGCTAAAGATACACAAGGCAGAAGAAAACTATTAACGAAGATTAGTAAAGAAATAAACGAAAGCATAAGAAACGACAGAAAGAATAGCAGAATGGAAATTATAGAAAAGTATATAAGTAAAACGGGTGGAATCAAAAAAGCATACAAAGAACTGAAGAACTCAAAGAATTGGATCGTTAAGATTAAGAACGACAGTGGAAAATGGAATCATGATAGAAAAGACATATTGGAAACAGCAACATCCTATTACAAGAAACTGTACGAAAGTAATAAAACAGAAGATGAAATTGATTTGGCCGTTACTTCAAATATTCCTAGCATTCTGCAAGCGGAAGTCCAGAAAGCTATAGATACCCAAAGGGTAGACAAAGCACCAGGCCCGGACGGCATCAGCAATGAAATCCTAAAGCAAGGGAAAGAAGTCTTAATACCTGTCCTTACAGATATGTTTAACAATATCATATACACTGAAATAATCCCCCAACAATGGACAGAAATGAACATTATCCTTTTGTATAAAAAAGGGGATAAATATGAAATCGGAAACTATCGCCCCATCAGTCTCATGTCCAACACTTACAAAGTCTTCGCTAAGATCATATTGAAACGGATTGAAAGAACACTAGACGAACAACAACCTATCGAACAGGCTGGTTTTCGTAAGGACTACTCGGTGATAGACCATATCCATGTAGTTCGTCAGGTCATAGAGAAGTACAACGAATATCAGCTTACATACTATATTGCATTTATCGACTACAGCAAAGCTTTCGACTCTCTACTACATAAAAACATATGGGAAGCATTAGCAGAACAAGGGATTGAACATAAATACATTCGACTAATAAGGAAGGTATATAGCAATAGTACAGCCAGAATTCAATTAGAAAAGAAAAGCCCACCATTTAGAGTAGAAAAAGGAGTTAGACAGGGAGACCCCCGATCTCCAAAACTCTTCTCGGCTGTTTTGGAATCAATATTCAGGAGACTCAAATGGGAATTGCTAGGAATCAACGTAGACGGCACATCACTGAGGCATCTAAGATTTGCCGATGACATAGTGTTATTCGCCAAAACATCGGAAGACCTCAATAGAATGATAGAAGACCTAGCAATTGAAAGTGAGAAATTTGGGTTAAAACTCAACCCCGAAAAGACTAGAGTAATGACAAATGGACACAAGACCGCGATACACTTAGAAAACACCGAAATTAACTACACTGATGAATACGTCTATTTGGGCCAACTAATAACTCAAAAGGAACATATGCGCGAGGAAGTAAAGAGAAGAATTACTAGCGGCTGGAGAAGATACTGGAGCTTGAGAGAGGCTATGAAAGACAAAAAACTTCATATCAACATCAAAAGTAAACTGTTTAATACCTGCATACTACCCGTCCTTATGTATGGCTGCCAATCATGGGCATTAACTCAGGAAACAACAAGCAAACTTGCGACATGTCAATACGCTATGGAAAGGAGTATGTTGAATGTCAAGAGGTAAGACAAATTGAGAAACCGTGCCATCAGAAATAAAACAAAAACCATAGATATAACACTAAAAATTAGAAGACTTAAATGGAGATGGGCGGGGCACACGATAAGAGGCAATGACAAATGGAGTAAGAGAGTGACAAGATGGTATCCCAGGGAAGGTAAAAGGAAAAGAGGCAGACCTCAGAAAAGGTGGGATGATGATATCAGAAAAGTGGCAGGAGTGATGTGGAACAGAGTGGCTCAAGAACGATTAGAATGGAGAAGGTTGGAGGAGGCCTTTGCCGATTGGCAAACAGATCTACAGAAAGTAAAGAAACAACAAATACTTTAATTAACTCACTGCAATAACTTATATCTTTAATTTGTATGTTTTTATATTGTTACTAGGTAAAGTTGATCTGAATAAAGGCTATTATTATTATTATATGTATCTCTCTTAACTCACGGGTCTGGCCCGGTCATTTGATAGGCATGCGCGGGGATATGGATCCAACGCGTAGAGGCCCCTTTGAGAAGTTTGATGTGATGTTGTACGCCCGCCGTGACCCGCTCCAGGATATGTCAATGGAACGATATACCCATGAGCAGGTCTCGGCAGGCGTTGAGACTATTGCGAAGTGTGATGGAAAATAAATGGGCTATGGAGATGAGATCTGGGTGAACTTAATACCGGGCTATTACAGAAGAGGGACGGACGCCTGCCATAACTGCTTTTATTGCTAGTTATTTGCGGCAGGCGGTGGCTTGCCACTCACTAGATGGGCCCCCGAAATGCCAGGAAAACGGCCGGGGGCAACACCGGTGTGAGTGACTCAGGGATGGGACGGGGGCCCACCACACATTCCCACCACTGTATCTCCTGTGTAGCCAGGATTAACAGCGGCGACCGTCAAAAAAGGCAATGAACAATGAAGTCCATTGCAGTCCCAGGGGTAAAACTACGGCTGCCTTGGAACTCACAACGAATTTAATCAGAAGAAATTAGTAGGAGTAGGAAGCTTTTGGAATTTGACTTCCCCTCTTAGCAATGTGAGAGACAGCAATATGGCAAATAAGGCATTAAAAGCCTAAAGAGATGGCTAGTCAAGTGAAGCTCAACTGCCGTGCACCACGGATTTTAAGTTTCTAACACTATTAGGGACCTAAAACATTGAGTTGTTACCTAACACATCGATTCCAATAATATGAATTGCAAAATCGTCTGAACGCTTGGTAATTCTCCATTGTTGCTACCAAATCTGAATAGTATACTACCCCGGATGCAACTTGCAATGAATTCAACATGTCATCCCGCTCCCGCTGCCAAAGATCACACTCCCAGAGAACATGGTGTGCTGTTTGATCGAATTCAGAATTAGCAGTAGAACATTCGCATAAGGGCGACGGCACTAATTTAAACGAAAAGAGTTTAGCTTTAAAATTGCCATGTCCAGTTAAAAATTGCGCAACGGGGTGGTCGACTTCTAACCACTTTTTCTTTAATCTATCTCTTACCGATTGAAAGAACAGATACAAGTGGCGTCCTTTGGTAGAAGTTTCCCACCTTTCCTGCCATTCAGACAGCAATGTTTCAAATACTTCATTAATAGGTTTGAACAGTCTAACTATTTTTTCACGATCACGCGTTTTCAAGAAATCAGGGACCATATTTTTAGATGTATAGTACATTGAAGCGCGGCGTTGTACTTCTAAGTCTACCGGTAACACACCTGCTAGCACGGGTAGTGCCTCGGTGCTTACAGTTCTATACGACTTACATAAAAATATCAGAGCAAGGCGCTGGCTTTGAAGCAATTTACGACGTGCTGCACCTATAGTAGCCCTATCTGCCCACGCAGGTGAACCGTACGTAACACAACCCAAGTATGTGGCGGTATAAATAGTTTTTAACGTTTTGAAAGTTAATCCCCACGTAGAGGTAGAAATTCGTGTTAAGGCATAGAAATTCTTTTTTGCTTTTTCACCTACTTGCTTCATGTGCTCAATATAATTAAAATTTCTATCCAAAAGCAAACCTAAGTAACAAACCGAACTTCTATTAGCAACAGATACTCCATTAAAATGAAATCGCGGTGAAACCTGTAAATTTCCCTTAAGCAAGAGTTGATATGTTTTATGTGGCGCAAAATCGAGACGATTACGATAACCCCAATCTGAAATTAAGCCTAGGCTAGTGTTGGCTAGTTTCTCTATGCTAGATCTTGAATTAGCATTGATTAATAAGAGACCATCGTCAGCGTAACCAGTTAACGAGCACCCTTCCGGTAAGGGTAGGCTAAAAAAATCATCAAATCCGATATTCCAGAGATACGGTCCCAACACTGAACCCTGGGGGCAGCCCTGCGTGAGCACCTTTGAAGCAACATAATGGCCAAGTTTTAATTTAGTTGTACCATTCAAAAAGTACGATCGAATGAGAGAGTAGATATTGCTAGGGCAACCTCTCACCTTAAGTTTCAGCAACAACATTGGCCACCAAGCATTATCAAAGGCACCTGAGATATCTAAGAAAATAGCTACAACATACTTGCTCTCCGAGAGTTCAACAACTTTGCGCACTGCGAGCGCAGCATCAACAGTAGACTTGCCAATGGTGAAGCCGTACTGATTTTTATGAAATTGCGGGCCACCGGGCAGCAACCGTGGCACAACCAAGCGCTCAAGCAGCTTACCCAACGACGGTAGCAGAGTAATAGGACGGTAGGACTTCGGATCGTCCGGTGGTTTATCACCGCCTTTTGGTATTATTTTTATAACACCACTTCGCAAAATGCCAGGGAAATGACCTTCTACAATACACCGAGTAAGTATTGTTAAGATAGGTTCAGCGGCTACTTTACAAGCTTCTTTAATCATTCTATTCGAAATCTTATCATCACCGGAGGCTTTATTTGTAGGCAAAGCTTTAACAATAGACATAAATTCATCCATCGACGGTACATTTGATATTGGAGTGGAAGGGCACATATCCGCCCCGCTCCTAACCTCACGATGGTAGTCACTGTCACTATCGGCGCAATCATCAGGAATTAACGCATGCAGAATTGTCTCAGCGGTCTCTTCTACACCAAGGGTATGTGAATTATTAAATTTTATATTGGATACGTATGCCTGATCAATCCGCCTATTTGCTTTAAATTCGTTATATAGGGGAGACCACGGGCCCTCACTATTTAATCTTTCTACAATACGTTTTAATAAATTACCTTTGGATTTTTCAACAGCAGCGCGATAATGAGATCTAGCAATACGCAAGTCACTTAGAGCTGTTTGATAAATTTCTCCCTCGATGTTACGTTTCTTTAATTTTGAAATCTTACGTCTCGCGGCACGGAAATTCCTACGCAACCTAACAAGGGTATCATTCCACCAATCGCATCGTCTGTTATTAACTATAGGTTTTCGGCCTAATGCAACGTCAGCGCAATACACGAATGTGTCAGACATAATTTCAACACTTTCTGTGACTGTAAGTTCACTACGAGTAAAATCTTTAGCGCGGGAAGCGAAAAGTGAAGCAAAGCTTGCCCAGTCGGCATTCTTAGTTTTATATTGAAAACCTATTAACTGTTGCCGATGTAAGCTTTCAACAACTGGGGAGAATTCACATACGATCAGACGGTGATCACTACAAGAAGCTTCAGGAAGAACGCGCCAGTTTTGTATTCGGACGTCTGCACTAGAAAGTGTGACGTCAATAAAAGACTCGCCCGTAGGGCTACTAAAAGTAGGTGGTGCTTCAGGGGTATTGTGAATATGAAGATGCATTTCAGCAATGAACTCTTCAACAGCAGAGCGTCTGTCGGCATCGGTCGCTCTCAACTTGCCGTGCCATAATGGTGATGATGCATTTACGTCTGCCCCTATAATAACCCTATGACCGGTAAGAGCATGCAACACTCTTCGTAGGTGATACAAATGCGTATCCACAGGGTCAGAAAATTGAAAATAACAACTGACTACAAATACTCTCAAATATGGAGATGTTACTTCAGCTACCGCACAGTGAGTGGACATTAGGTGATTGATTGATGTTATAGTAAATCCGCCTCTTGGCGCATATATACCCGCGCGCGACTTGTTATTAAGTTGTATAAATTTACTGTTTAATTGCGATCTTTGGTACTGCTCTTGAACTAAAACAAGGTCGAGCTTATAGTCCGCAACGAGCTTATCTAACTCGGACGTTGCAATTTTGTCGTTGTGTAGATTTAGTTGTGCAATTACGACGTTATCCATAGGTAGTATTTAAAATATTGAACTCTAACCGTGCTGCGTATGTGGGACAAGACTCTGACCCGATCTTGTGGTCAGCAGTCTTTTTTTGACGCCTACAAGCTGCGCATGTAGGTTTGAAGTCTGCTTCAGACTTCTTCAGACATTCCCGTGAGTCGTGTGCTTCGGCGCAATGAGCGCAGGTGGGGTTATTCGCAGAGCAGTATTTACTGACATGCCCATATTGCTGGCATTTTAAGCAACGCACGACTTCTATATCGTCCACGAATCTACATGTGGCAAAATCTATAAAAATCTTATCTTTTGTCGAAATAAGGTGTTTGCGTATTTCCGGGGAGATTTCGACTCCCATCCACTTCCTGCCGTAGGCAGTAGGACGACGACGCACGATTTTTATGTCTTTTAGGTAATCCGTAAATGTAATTTTTAATTCGTCCTTTATATTCTGATTATATAACGCGGCTAAAAATTTTGTGTCGTCCATTGTGTCCGGAATATCTTTTATAATAATACGCGGGCGGCGTCCTTTGGGCTTTTCGAGCTTAAGTCCAACCGATTTTATGCTTTCAATTGACTGCAGCTTTTTAATTTGAGCGTCATTGGAAACGCGTACTACTACACCGGATTTCGCAGTTTTCTTGACCCCTACAATTTGAAAGCCATCATCGGATGGCTTAATAGCTTTCATAAGTGCCTCCTTAGTCGCTTCGGATGTTGTGAATTCCGCCGATCGTTCTTCAGTTGGATAGGCTACGACGCAGGGCACTGGCTCGCGAGTTTGAACCGGCTTAATTTGTTTTGGCAAGCGAAGTTTCAGTTTTTCGGCGTACGACTCGCTAGCCTTAGTTATAGGCGCAACGGGGTTATTTTTTGCATCTAATTTTAGTGCTAATAAATCTCGTTCGACAAGAGCGAGCTTTTTTTCCGAAATAGCGAGGTGTTTTTCCGCCGTGGCTGACTTTATGGCTAGCATAGATATCAGTGAGGTAACTCGTTGGGTCATGCCCATTATTGTCGATTTATTTGCAACGCCAATTCGCGAGGTCTGCCCGATAATTATTTCATTAATTTTTGCCAGACATTCAGAGGATTCGCGAACAAATTCTACATAATCAATATTTGGATCAACAATTTCAGCTGAGGTGCTAAGGCTTAAATTGTGTAAGTTGTCAATATTATCTGTGCTTGCTGACCGCTGTAATCGCTTTTCATCGGGTGATAAATGACTTGGCGATATATCACCTAATGTTCTCTTAGCATTAGTTGCCGGCGGAGATCGCGGCGTCAAATTACTACGGCCAAAAATTGGTGTCGTGCCACCAGGATCATCGGTATTACTAGACATTTTATTTATGTTACGAGTTAGCAGGAATAAAACTATTACCTATCAAAATAAAATTTTCCCCGATTCAGGGGTAAATTTATAAAGTGACAACACTGAGAGACTTTGTTGTACTAATATTAATACCAATAAAAAACACTAATAGAATAACAAAATATGAAATTATTACGTACCTTTTACGGGCCAAACCTGTTTTACGATTGATGCAGCTGCAGTCAAGAAGCACAAAAATATTTTTTTTTAGTATTAGGTATACTAGTTTGCGAATAATAATCACTGTATTTACTTATTTCGAAATAAAACCTAAATAAGATCGAAATTTAAAGCGAAAATGATAAATTCAGATGAGATCACCAAAATTCACCGAAATGCCCACACACTTTACGAAACAAATTAATAAAATTATTTAATTGGCAATATTAAATCGCACAGACAGTTTAGTTCGACCGTCTCGCAGAAGCGCGGGAGGGGGATGACTCAGGGATGTCGAGAGGTGTGCTGCGCTTTCTCCGAAGTTACTCGCGGCGTGATGCCCTTTAACACTTCCACCCCTGGAGCATATAGCTCTAGCGGCTCCTCTCTGGACGGCCAATGTAGGCAAGCCAGAGCTGAGAGTCCTGCGGGCCTTCTTGTGTTTACACTCCGACCGATGAAGACACGTCGGAGACGAAGGCCCTGACCGACTCTCTGGAGACTCGGGTCCGTGGTGTCGCTACTCACACAACAGCTCGCCACACAAGCTGCCCTGCGGACTTATTATTATTATTATTAGTATTAGACAATAGTACGATTATTAGCATGACGTCTAATTGATCAATTGTTAGAAAATTTTAAGACAAAAATAGAAGATTGTTAACTAAAAGTACGGAAGCCGAGGTCTGTATGATATATATATTTTATTGATAATAATTACAATTATCAATAAAAAAAAAACTATATCCCTGCCTCCAAAATCGTCAAGGCGTCTTAAAATATACCTACGTATAAAAATACATAAAATATCATCATCATCAGGTCCATTTTAGTCTCCACTACAGGAGCACGACCCTCTCTCGTCCGTCCTAGACGGAAGGAGGATTTGGCCTACACTCCCCACGCTGGCCAGACGGGTTGGGGAGGCACATAAAATATACATACGTAAAAATAAACATACAAGCGGCGATGATTGATGATTCGTGTATTTGACAAATTATGCAAAAGATAAGCACGGACTTTCTCATTGAAATTAAATTTATTATACAAAATTCCTCTGAGATTTCCGGTGACCGCATTCCCGAAACATAAAGTACGCACTTGTAATAATGTAACATTTATAATATTGAAAAATTCAGTTTAATAGAAATTAGTATTTTTTTTTTATACTACGTCGGGTGGCAGACAAGCATACGACCCGCCTGATGTGAAGCGGTTGCGGTAGCCATATTACCGCTCGCAATATAAAATGTCGCTCGCGCGCCGCCACCCCCGCTGCCAACGCAGCATCTCCTTCCTTTCTGGTGACCTCACTCACTCACAGGAACACAACAACCCTCAAGGGAATTGTTATTTGGCTGCAGTATTCTGTATGGTGGAGGTACATTCCCCAGTCGGGTAGCTTACAATTACGCTCCCTACCTCTCTTTTCGCCAGAGCTTCGTTTGTGAGTCATCCGGGTGCACCGCGTGTAGGTGAAGTTGGCTTTGGTTCAAAGGTGATGATGAACCACTTACACCCCAAAAAGTTTTTAATTAAACTTGGTACAGGGACCCTACCGCCGAAGCTGTAGCCGAATACCATTAGATTTTCTGATTCCAAAATATGGCTTTAGGCTAAAGTTATTGACAAACATCTTCAGCTTAGTCGGTAGAGCTCTAGGGTTTCTTCCAGCTGAGCTAAACATAATTAGCAACAATCTAAGCAGTAGTTTCAGTTTCGCATTCAATAAATCCGATGGAATCCGATGGACTCTGAAACGTGGTCCCTCACTATGGGCCTTATGAATAAGCTCAAAGTAGCCCAACGAGCTATGGAGAGGGCTATGCTCGGAGTCTCTCTGCGAGATCGAATCAAAAATGAGGAGATCCGTAGAAGAATCAAGGTTACCGACGTAGCCCAGCGGATTAGCAAGTTGAAGTGGCAGTGGGCAGGGCATATAGCACGGAGGACGGATGACCGATGGGGTCGAAAAGTTCTCGAGAGCAAGCGCAGCGTGAGCGATGTTTTATGTTGCGAGCGTTAATATGGCTACGGTAACCGCTTCACATCAGGCGGGCCGTATGCTTGTCTGCCACCCGACGTAGTATAAAAAACAAAAAAAAACTATTTTTATGATCATTAATTTGTTGGATTTGTCTCTGTCCCGAACATTAGAACAACTATAGACTATATCAGAAAAGTTTACGAAAAAAAAATATGATGAAATCGCCAGGACAAGGTTTTGGAAGTCCACTGGATAGAGTTGGGAACGGGAAGGTTGAACCACAGCGAAGCATGGCCTAGTAGGAAATAAACATGACATGAACGAACAAAATATTCAGTTTTTTTTAAGAAAAAAGTTTGTCGGAACATAAAACAGATGGCGCTATCAGCGAGAGTGGCCGAAAGGGACGCAGAACGCAATAAATAAATTCGTCGTACCAGTTAAGGGGACACCACACGCCAACACATTTTTTTTTTGGGGAAAGCGACGCGAATTACTTTCGTGAATTGCAATAAATATACCGAAATTCTTCTTTTTTTTTGTCGTTTTACACACTATTACCTAGTCCCAAACTAAGCAAAGCTTGTACTATGGGTACTAGATAACTGATATTATACTCAAATACATTTTTTGGCCCTGTGGTATCCGGCAGACTAGAATAGAAACACTCCGTCTATTCCCGTGGATGTCGTACAAGGCGAATAAGGGAAATACATTATAAAACATCGATCAGGCCTCCCCAACCCGTCTGGCCAGCGTGGGGAGTGTAGGCCAAATCCTCCACTCTGTGACGGACGAGAGGGGGTCGTGTTCCTCTAGTGGAGACTAAAATGACCTGATGATGATGACATTTTTTTGTGAATACATACATAATATTACATAGAAAACACACAGAACAACACAAATAGACATGTTCATGCACACAAATATTTGTCATGTGATCGAACCCGCGATCTCGGAGTCAAAATGGACATGGTTAGCCATTTCACCATCGGGTTCGTCAAAGTGACAATTTAAATATTATTGTTGAATACATCTATACCGCATCATCTGATATAATTGTAAAAACACTTAAGTTGTTATTCTATAGAATAATATAATAAAATTAAAAAAAATACTTTAAGTATTTTTTGGTGTGTAAGTGGTTCATCAACACCTTTGAAACAAAGCCAACTTAACCTGCACGCGGTGCACCCTGCTGACTGACAAACGAAGCTCTGACAAAAAGAGTGGTACGGAGCGTATTGTAAGCTACCCGACGCGACTGGGGAATGTACCTCCACCTCACAGAATACTGCAGCCAGATAACAATTCCCTTGAAGGTTGTTGTGTTCCTGCGAGTGAGTGAGGTCACCAGAAAGGAAGGAGATGCTGCGTTGGCAGCGGGGGTGGCGGCGCGCGAGCGATATTTTATGTTGCGAGCGTTAATATGGCTATGGCAACCGCTTCACATCAGGCAGGCCGTATGCTTGTCTGCCACCCGACGTAGTATATAAAAAAAGTATTATTTTACAAAAAATATCGTTACGACAAAATCCTCTCACTTCAAGTTTGTTGTCTAACGTCGCCTTAAGTAGTTATTTTAGCCCACTGTATTGGATGTTACCAGTGAGAACCAGGTGAATTCGAATCATACGAGGTGCAAGGTGCAATCATCAAGGTGCAAATCATCATCAGTCTGTATCAACCGACTGCTGGATATAAATAAATATTCCTGGACAAATTACACACGGCCATCTAGTCCCAAACTAAGCAAAGCTTGTACTATGGATACTAGATAACTCACACTTAAATCCTTATTTTTTTTGTAAATACATACGTTACTAGCTGCCCGCCCCGGCTTCGCACGGGTAGAAAGTGTTGTTTTCTTTTTCTCGCAATTTTTATGTCTTTTCTTTCCATAAGAACCTTCCTTAAACCTTAATGAAAATATTAAAATAAAAATTAGCAGAATTGGTCGAGCCGTTCTCGAGTTTTGCGCTTAGCAACATTCATTTTAATATGGGACCACCTGGAGAGTGTACCCTCTCAAACGAATAACAATTATTAAAAACACCCAGACAAACATACATTTTCATGCACACAAATATTTGTCTTGTGCGGGGAACGAACCCACCACCTCGGAGTCAAAGTGGCCATTGCTAACCATTCGACCACCGAGCTCGTCAACATTAACCATAACCATAAACATGCGTTTTGGAACGTAATGGTTAATAAACCTCCTCCCCACCCAATTAATAACTCTGAAAGTTTCTGAAAACTATCACGTAATCACGTAAACATTTAACATAACTCAGACAGAGTTCCTTGCGAAGCCGTTAAAAGTTTCAGAAACGCTGAAAATTCGACCTGAATTTACATAGTAATGAGTCGCGTTTAGCGAAACAGATTCTTGGGTACTTTTATTTTATAGATAAAATAGGCTAAGGGACGTTATTGTAAAGATTGAAAAAAATATTATGTATATCTCAAATATTAATATGGTTGAAAATTGCTTGCCTGTTTTTCGAATTAGGATCGTTGACTAAGATAAAAAAATTGATTCAAGCTAGTTTCGAAATTATTGATATTTTCAAATATGCTCATTCCCTTTCCTCTGCATATTTCACGTCCTCACCTGCACGTTGTGCACCCTGCTGACTGACACACGAGACTCGGGCGAAAAGAGAGGTAGGGCATAGCGTATTTTTTAAGTTGCCCGACTGGGCAAGCATCTCCTTAATAACCTTACAGAATAACGCAAGCAAATAACAATTTCCTTGAGGGTTGTTCTGTTCCTGCGAGTGAGTGAGGTCACCAGAAAGACAGGGAGGAGTATAGGCTGACAACGAATAGGCGACCCCTTGGTGTTTCTGATCTCCATGGACGATGGTGATTGCTTTCTATCAGGTGGTCCGCATGCTCGTTAGCTCCTTCTCATATAAAAATAAAAAAGTATTCATGACCGAGTATCCCTTCACAAGCTATTTGTGTATAGGAAAGTAACTACAGTTCTTTATGTATAGCTGAAATACATATTTTTCATACACATTTAAACACATATAGGGAAGGCGCTTAGGCCAAAACAGACATGTACATACATTTTTTTTATATATTTTCATGTACACATGCCGCTGGATTTATTATAATCTGAAGAATCCTCGACAAAACTGCATAAGGAATCCGAGATTTACTTAAAAGAATCCTACGTTTAGGCATGAACTTAGACATAAAGTCAATAGATACCGCAAATGTCTGTTCAAAAGTGCCGCGAAGCGAGTAACATGAACCTGCTGTGAGGTTACTGATTTGTATTATGTTAATTTTCTATATGGCATGTCCCGTTGCTGAAAACATAATTATAACAGATGTGGACTTGACGAGCGCAGCGACTCTGGATTTAAGACTTAAAATATTGATTTTGACAATGAGCTGTTGTTATAATTATGTGTCTTTTCAGACTTTCATTTTATATTGTATTGTATTGTTTAGAGTTTGAATCATTTGTAAATTTGTCATACAAATCACTTTTATTTTTCTCTTTTTTCATCAATGGTACCAGCAAAACACGAAGCATTGTGCAATTCTATCAGAGCAAATAGTCTGTGCAGACATTACAAGCTGCTGAGTAGGATAGAGACATTACAGTGTATTGTTTGCCTGCGCACGCAGCATATGCTGATTTTAGCATGATCATGCTTTACAAAATCAGCATTGCTCTGTACTAATAAATAGATTTAAGAAACATTTATTTGTACCTATACCATACTTTAGATCAGGGGGCTTACCACCATCTCTTATTGCGATTCAATAATTGAGTAGATTGCTTATTCATACCAATGAATAAGCGACTCTATTTCATTTGAAATAGAGTCGCTTATTCATTAGTATGAATAAGCAATCTATTCAGTTATTGAGTCGTAATAAGAGATGATGGTAAGGGGGCTGTATTTTTGCAGCGACTGTCGGCTGTGTGTCTCCACAAGATACTTCAGTACTTCGGACACATACCGGGGTACAGATAACCTGGAGAAGCTTATAATAACTGGTACTGTTGATGGTAAACAACCGAGAGGACAAAGCCCTAAAAGATGGTCCGGCCAGGTGTCTGAGGTCAGTGTCTCACGCTCTCCATCAGGCAGAAGACCGCAGTAATTGGAGGAAATTCTGCAACGTAGTCACGATTCTCATTAGTGAAAGGCTTAAGAAGGAGTTCAGTACTGTGTGGAACGGTATCACCTGCATTTCAAAAACTTTAATAATAGCTTGCATAATGCCTTTGAAGGCTGTTTCGTACCAATTTTTATTATTCTTCATGGGACAACCAAGTGGTAGCCGACTGATTAGGCGCCCGAGATAACGCTGGAGTGACGAGGTGCTGATGGATCTGCGGTACCTTGGAGTTAGCAATTGGCGAGAGTTGACCCAGTATTGAAAGGCATGGCGGCATCTGGCGTCGGAGGCCAAGATCAACTTTGACTCGTTGCGCCGCAGCAGTAAGTAAGTAAGTTCGTACCAATTAAACAAGTTATAAAAATAAAAATAAATATTGTCAGACAAATTACACAGCGCCATCTAGCCCCAAAGCGAAGCTTGTTTTATGGGTACTAGACAACAGATAAACATACGTAAATACATTTTTTTGTAAATACTTATATAGAAAACACCCAGACTAAGATAAATAGACATGTTCATGCACACAAATGTTTGTCCTATGTGGGAATCGAACCCACGAGCATTGGTGTGCCACCGAGCTAGTCGAGTTATGTCTATTGCACTCTAAGTCCGTGGGTACGCTCGTCCCATTACTATAATAATTGGTTGTTATGGGTCTTCAGGGAAATTTTCATCATCCGCTTTTTTCCTCCCATCCGTTTTGTTTTATTTTTCGGGTTTGGTTCGAATCGAAGTTTTGAAGAGTTTATTAAAACTGTAAAGCGTTGAAATATTAAATTATGTTATGTAGAATAAGTACTGTACTGGCCGTGTGGTTTTCGGCAGACTAGAATAGAATCACTCCGTTTCTTCCCATGGATGTCGTATAAGACGATTAAGGGAATTACATTATCAAATATCGATCAGGGCTCCCCAACCCGTTTGGCCAGCAGCGTGGGGAGTGTAGGCCAAATCCTCCTTCCGTCTAGGACGGACGAGAGAGGGCCGTGCTCCTGTAGTGGAGACCAAAATAGACCCGATGATGATGATGATGTAGAATAAGTACATTAGAGTATTCAGTAATATATATTTTTTTATTGAAATATGGAATTATAAATAAATAAATATTCCTGGACAAATTACACACTGCCATCTAGTTTCAAACTAAGCAAAGGCTGTAATATTATATATATAGATTACTGTAATATTATATTATACTGGAATACAGTTTTTTTTTGTAAATACTTACATATAATACATAGAAAATACCCAGACCAAGACAAACAGACATGTTCATGCACACAAATATTTGTTTTATGCGGGGCTCGAACCCAATATGCATAAAATTTTAATTGGACTCAAATATTTTTTTCTAAATTCTTTATTGTCTTTAAATTATACTTAAAAGGTTTTATTTTTGTTAGTTACTACTTAAACCAAGAAAAAAAAAGTGAAAATTATGCTACGAAAATTCAAACTTACAAAACGCGTCACCATTGGTAGAAATGAAATGTGACGTCATTTGTCATGTCGACAATCATGCCATTTGATTTACCGGCGTCGGTATATATTGAATTGTGTTATTGTGTTAATAGCATTTGTGAGAAAAATTGTTTGAAACTGTAATCCGGTGTGGATTATTTGTAAATAATATGAAAAATATGTGTAATCAATGTAGGACGATAACAGAAACTGGTTTTGTGAAAGCACAATCAGATATAATCTACCGAAAATAGATGAATTTATGATGTCGCCATATTTTGCATCAAATTTGGGGTGTAAGTGGTTCATCAACATCTTTGAACCGAAGTCAACCTCACCTGCACGTGGTGCACCCTGCTAACTGACAGACGAGGCTCTGTGAGCGCGCGAGTGATATAATTCATGTTGCGAGCGTTAATAAGGCTACGGCAACCGCTTCACATCAGGTGGGCCGCATGCTTTCTATGCTATTTTACGAGCGTAAAGATCAAAGGAGTGAAAGCTGCAAGCATGGATTATTATGTTACATGGTATATTTATAGACATAACATAGATTTTTATTCATAAATGTTTAAATAATACTTACTTACAACAAAACTTACACAAAACAATATTATGATAATGCCATTAAAATTGTTCCTAAACTTCTAATTTACGTCTATATCATTATAATTTAAACGTAATGTATTGTATTATTTAAGCTCACTCAATTATGATATCTATAAATATCTTCGTACTTTCGTATCGCGTGGAATACGAAAAGACACTTTATTTATTTTAGGACCCACTGGTGTAAGAAACTAACAAAAAATTATCATTACAACAGGAATTTAATATTCTCACGTTTAATTTTACATAGTTTAATTTTAAACAAATAAATCAAATAATTAACTACGAGGGTAATAATAGACCAGACTAGGCTATTCGACTCTCAAATGGGCATAGTCTCCTCGTGCCAAGCGAACTCCAAGACGAACTGTCTTTCATACGCAGCGGCTTTTATAGGCGATCGGCAACGCTCGTCATCGATCGTCCTCGTACGTCAGCGGATCATGTCGGCTGATCAACATTTCCGCTAACAGTATACTAATAATAGTGTTTTTGCACTTCGGTAACATACAATACTTGTATGAAGGTTTTTTAACTTCTTCCATGATTTGTACAGCAGTTAATAACAGAAAAACTGAAAATAAGTATAAAGTAATTAACAGTACTGACATATTACGTGACCAATGACGTCATCAAAAGCGCGCGCTAAAAGGTGGCGTTTGAACTGGTCAAGTTTATTCAATGTTTTAATTGCATTTTGAAAAATAATTTGACTATTTTCCAGGCTATTTATATTTTTTTCTATGTAATAAAGGTGTAAATGAATAATTTAAGAAATAAAAAAAAATCATGCATATTCCCTGGTTTATCATTGGCTTGTCCATTTTCCATTATTTGAGGTTGGTGTGTATTTTTCTTCTATTGAGCTTCATCAGACGTCATATTACTACTCGCGCAATCTAAGCACCTCTTTTTTGATATTTTTCTCTCGTTATACCCATGGACATTTAAATTAATCATTCTCTTTGGCACATGTATTTTTTTCCTTCATTTCATTCCCTCTGCATTATATGCCCAGGCCACTATAGGTATGAATAAATGCGGTTCCCGCTCGACCGGGTAAAGGAGTCGGTTGTAACTTGCTCACGCGCTCATCGTATTTGTGTCGTTTGTTTGAACAAGATGAATTTCATCTAAAGTTAATGAAATAAAATAAAAAATCTGACGAATAATAGAGTTAAATTTGTAAACTTATTTGTTTTTTTTTATATCTGTTTCATATCTGAAATTATTTTAATCAATTATATATTAATTTTGGGGTGTAAGTTGTAAGTTGTGTGGTTCATCGACATCGTTGAACCAAAGGCAAGTTCATCTGCATGCGGTGCACTCTGCTGACTGACTAACGAAAAGAGAGGTAGGGAGCGTAATTGTAAGCTATTAGCTACCCGACTGGGGAATGTACCTCCACCTCACAGAATAACGCAGCCAAATAACTCACTCGCAGGAATACAAGAACCCTCAAGGGGTTTAACCTTACGATTACGCTCCCTACCTCTCTTTTCGCCAGAGCTTCGTTTGTCCGTCAGCACGTGGTACGGCGGGTGTACGGCGTGCAGGTGAAGTTGGCTTATGTTCAAAGATGTTGATGAACCAAAAGTTTAAATAATATATATATTAAATAATAAATAAATATTCCTGGAAAAATAACACATTGCCATCTAGTCCCAAACTAAGCAAAGCTTGTACTATTGGTACTAGATAACTGATATTATACTTAAATATATTTATTCGTAAATGCATATATATTTAATATACAGTAAACACCCACACCAAGACAAACGGATATGTTCATATATACAAATATTTGTCTTGTACTGGGATCGAACCCCTATTATGATATTGTGTTCTATATGTAAGTTCAATGTCACGTTTGAGGTTTGGGGAACTTTGAATGTATTATAACACCATGAACCTTTCAGGAATAGGTTGTGGTGAAAGGAAGAGGGGATTTACGAAAATCAAATTAGGGTTTTGATAGCGTTGATGGGCATCGAATACGTAATCAAACACGTAAGTTAAGCAACGTTGACAGTACCCTGTCCATGGATGGGTTCATTTATCTCTAGGTTCTCCGTAATTTGAAGTATACGCTAAATCGAGAGTCCCGGGTAAAGTCGTTATAAAAATAAAAATCAAAATATCTTTATTCCTTGGACTTTATAAAGCACTTAGAAACGTCATACAAATTAAATATAAGAACATGTATAAATCATTACTACTCTAAATCCGCAGAGCTTAGATTCACTTTCATCACACTATCTTGAATGTGAAAGCGAATTTAAGTGTCGTTAAGCCAAGTCCGTGTCCTCTAGAGGGCTTGAAAACACTGAGCTCCGCCAAACTGCAGTTGAACAGCGCGATGGAGCATGTTCTAAAAACCTCTTCGATTGAGAGAAGAACCTAGCAGCATATTCTAGCCGTTGCAGATGAAATCGAATTTCTTCTGATACTCGGAAACGCGTGTCTATCTATCCATCCTTATAAGTTAGACATTATATAAATTTCGATTAGCAACCCCATTGACGGTGGATATATGGACACACGTTTCCGAGTATCCATCTTATTTATTTATTTAAACTTTATTTACCACAAGTTAAGGTTATATTTGCGGTAATACTAATAGCGTTCTCTACCAGACAATCGATGGGAAGAGCAAATATGCACGAATGTAGCATACAAATATATATATATATATATACCCCCAGTGTGGCAAACAAGCATACGGCCCGCCTGATGGCCTGATGGTAAGCAGTTACCGTAGCCTATGAACGCCTGTAACAACAGAGGCATCACACGCGCGTTGCCGACCCTGTAAAAACCTCTTCACGCCCTTTTTGAAGAACCCCATTATTATTTTTATTTTTATTTTATATAAAATTATATATAAACATAAGGATGATCCCTTAGCTAGCTTAGTAGGTTACTTAGTTTTGGCAAATCATCCAAGCCAAAAATTAGGTAAGCATGCAGTTTTTATTTTACCCTTAGGGTGGATAAACGGAATAAATCCGAAATCGTTACTAGCGTAAAATAATATTTAACAGCTCTTATCATTTACACCAAACATCTCTGGAGACCGAACTCGAACCCGAGACCGAAACTGCGGCAATAATTCATTAGTATCGATGCGATGTTAATGTCGATAGCCGCTAGTTTAAATTGGCTTGCCATGGCTCCACATTATTTGCTTAAACTTTGAGGAGTCGATGAGCACCGAATTTGAAGACCTTTTGCTAAAATAATATAAGGAAAGGCGAGATACATGGATTTATTTTAACCTAGACGTAAATCGTTCATTCCCTACCTGCAGGTAGTGCACCCCGTAACAAAGATGATGATAGGTACTCACACCGTGAAATCGTTCCTCAGATACGGATCATCATTATCGGCCTGTATCAACTGCTGGATATAGGCCTTCCCCAATGCTTACTACCAAATACAATCCTCTGCCGCATCCAGCCGCAACCAACCGCTTTCTTAACATCATCGGAACATCTAGAAGGATTGCGCCCAACGGTCATTGTAGGAAGGACGCACTGGTTGAAAACTTTAGTATTCAAGAATTTTTTTTTTGGCAATCATCTTCATCATGCCAAAGCTTTCCAAAAACTGCTCAGCGCAATGGAATGCATCTCTCTATCTCTTTGTTGAAATTACCAAGCCGAACCTGCATTGAATGTCCGAAGTAGACACTGAAAAATGTTATTACTGTATTCGTGATTTTTTAGATGACAAATATTTGTAAATTAGTTATGTTACTTATTGACCTATTAGCATTTGACATCAAAACTATTTTCTGCGACAATGTGCTCCTTTTTCTCAAAATTTGTACGCTGGAAAGGCAAAATATGAAGGACAAATTTATTATTATTTTAAACATCAGAACTGCATGCGATTGTATGTATATTACTCATATTTTATGCAAATAAATATATCTTTATCATTTATCTTTATCTTTATAGACATAGTATTTAAATATTTCAATAGCTGCATTCTCTACGATAACCGGGATAGGGATAACAAAATCGTTGTAAATGACTTTCGTCTTGTCGTAATTCATCCTCAGCCCCACGGTTGGAGATGCAGCATTGAAATCGGTCAACATAATATGACCGAGATCCTCCAGCGATTCAGCCATTATAACCACGTCGTCGGCAAATAGTTCCAACAATTTCCTGTCCAGCGTTTTAAAGAGTTATGTTTCAGAAACGGATGCCTTGAGTTTATAAAGTGAGCAAGCAAACCCGGGTAGCCTCACTAGTATTTACCACAGAGAACGTATCACAATTGATGCTCAGCAATTTCGGGGGCCCTCGAATTTCATATCATACAGTGACAAGCATAGGTTTACGGCCGGGGGGCCTATTTTACGAGCCCGTAAAAACTTCATTATTTTTCCAAAAAAAGCTCGAGATAGTTCCCCTTTTATGAGCCACTACTAAGGATTTTTGGCCCTTCACCTACATATGGTTAGTGGTGGTTTTATATCTATATTTTAGGGAAATTGGTAATATAATTTATGTGTTAAAAATAATAGAAAAACAAGAATAGACAAAATATATATTTTATCTACTCTAATACTAAAATTTAGAGATAAAAAAACTAAACACAGAATCTTAATGTCAGTCTTTTACGCACAAGCGATCACAATAAATTTAAAAAGTAACTTTTCGATACAGCTCATTATGGACAACTGTATCGAAAAATAACTTTTTTTCCATTTCGATAAAATAGCAAGCAGTTTACAATGCAAATGCATTGCAACTTTGCAAAAATTTTCTACATAATCTGTGTACGCGGCGCCGCGAGCCGCGTCGTGCATGCGCACCTCGCATGCTCCTCCTGCAAATGAATTTATAAGTAAGAAATTAACTTCATGGTTATTATCATCTATTTCATGAGATTAGATAAAGTAGTATATGAAACTGCACATAATTAAGTCTTAAAATACTCGTGTGACGTTATTATCACATTCGCCTTCGGCACATGTGATATACTTACACTCGTATTTTAAGAACCCATATTATGCAACAGTTTCATATGTTACTATTTTGATACAAACTTTTATTAGCCGGCACTTCTTTGACTAAGGAGATGGTGGAATAATCGAAAACAGTTCTTCATTCGTACTTACCATGGAATAGGCGGTAAATTACTAAGTCTTGAACAGGTTCAAAGTGGCCTCTTCATCATCAATTATACGTACAGCCCACCGCTGCGCTGCAGCCTATCGAGATCCGCGAGGAGATATTGCGCTGAGCCGCCCCAGAGATGCGAGCAGTACTCCACGCAGGCCCGAAGTTGTGTCTTATAAGGACGTCTTATATAACACAGTTGGTCTGGCGTGGAAAACCGCCTCATCCTGTTTAGGATACTGAACTTTTTATGCAGTTGAGATGAGGTTCCAGGTAGTTCCATTTATGGAGGTCTCAGTGGATGTCCACACTAAATATTCAGGCACTCACGCAAATTAAGAGATGTGCTCCGAAGACTGGGAATGGGAAAAAATTGGGACATTTTACACCCCAACTCCTCATATATCGGATAGTTAAATCGTTTCATCATCAACGCTTATTCATCCCACTGCCGGGTTACGGGTATTCCCTGAGTCGAAGGGGTTTAGAGCACACTCCACCACGCTGCTGAACTGCGGGTTGGGTCACTTTTCAAGCAGCCTATAGGCTACTGACTTGGTTTAACGACTGTCTTCTAACAACAATAGCCGGGAACGACGGCTTAACGTGCCCTACGAACCACGGAGTATATCAAGATAAAAAAAACCATCCATGGACAGGCTACGGTTGACGTTGCTTGACTTGCGTGATCGATTAGATGCCAACGACGCCATCGAGCTTATCCACTTTAGTTATATCGTTTGTTTGACCTTAACTGTCTTGTTGTATGGAAGCTCTCCCTTTACAGTTAAATATTTTCTATCCACGTGTTTCAGTCGTTGTTGCAAACGCTGAATTAACAACTCCATTATCCTTCAGGGATTATGGTATGAGCTTTATTTGTGGAGTGTTTTAGGGATCGTTCGGTCAATATAATGTCGACACAGAATGTTTAATATTAACACCTCCTTGAGAGTTATTGTGGTCCTTCGAGAAAGTGATGACACCAGAAAGAAGGGAGTTGCTGGGTTGGAAGCGATCCCTTATGGGATAAGTCCGCCATTCTACATGCAACTCTTTTATTATCATGTCTATGTCATTTCTTTTCAACCGACTGCAAAAAGGAGGAGTAACATTAAAAGATTTAACACATACTTATAATACATAGAAAACACCCAGACCAAGACAAACAGACATGTTCATGCACACAAATGTTTGTCTTGTGTGGGTATCGAACCCGCGACCACGGAGTCAAAGTGGCCATTGTTAACCATTCGCCACCGAGCTCGTCAATAGTCGTAATCGACTTCAGCTTCTTTCTTTTAAATAACTGTTTTTGGATTACTGTGGTCTATAAGAAAGGAAAGAGTAGTTGAATTGGCTTTAGCAAATTATTATTCTGCAATACGATCATATACAGAACCACCTATTTATTGACTCGCTCACCCTTACCATTATTTTATTTGTTTTTATGGTACAGTAATCCAATTAATTTACTCACGAGTCATTTACGGTAGCCTGAATGAATATGAATCGTGCCCATTGTGTACATGCTCATTAATTTTCATTTAACTTCTGTACGGTCAGGAGAAAAGTTTACGACGCTGATAAATTAATAAAGAACTTAGGTGAAACTTGATTGATCGCCTGTACCTTTGGTATTGTTATAAAATTTGAGGTTTTAAGCCCAAATCAGGTGGAACAAGTTTATTTTTAGAAAACATTCGATATAATAATATTATATAATTTTCGAGTGTAAGTGGTTCATCAACATCTTTGAACCAAAGCCAACCTCACATGCACTTGGTGCAGGGTGCACCGAGTGCATGTGAGGTTGGATTTGGTTGGAGGCTGACTGAGAAACGAGGTTCTGGCAAAAAGGGAGGTAGAGCAAAGCATATTTTTTAAATGGACGACTGGAGAAGTCCACGTTCACCTCACGGAATCATCATTATCAGGTCATTTTAGTCTCCACTACAGAAGCACGACCCTCTCTCGTCCATCCCAGACAGAAAGAGGATTTGGCCTACACTCCTGGCCTGATCGATGTTTTATAATGTATTTCCCTTAGTCGCCTTGTACGACATCCACGGGAAGAAACGGAGTGATTTTATTCTGTCTGCCGGAAACCATACGGCCTCACAGAATACCGCAGCCAAATAACAATTCCATTGAAGGTTGTTGTGTTCCTGCGAGTGAGTGACGTCACCAGAATGAAAGGAAGTAGTATAAGCTGGCAACGGATTGGCGACCCCGTTGGTGTTACTGATCTCCATGGGCGGTAGCGATTGCTTTCCATCAGATGACCCACAGATCCGTCCCCCCCCCCACCCCTCTCATATAATAATAATAAAAATAATAGCCCGGTATTAAGTTCACCCAGATCTCATCTCCATAGAACATTTATTTTCCATCACACTTCGAAATAGTCTCAACGCCTGCCGCGACCTGCTCATGGGTATCCATTCCATTGACATATCCTGGAGCGGGTCACGGCGGGCGTACAACATTACATCAAACTTCTCAAAGGGGCATCTACGCGTTGGATCCATATCCCCGCGCATGCCTATCAAATGACCGGGCTTGACCCGTGATTAAAAAGAGAAATGTAATAAATATTTCTAGATAATTTACACAGCGCCATCCAGTCCCAAATTAAGCGCAAAGCTTGTGTTATGGGTACTAGACAACTGATAAATGTACTTAAATACATTTTTTTTTGTAAATACATACTTATAATACATAGAAAATACCAAGACCAAGACATACATGTTCACGCACACAAATGTTTGTCTTGTGCGGGAATCGAACCCGCGACCTCGGAGTCAAAGTGGCCATTGCTAACCATTCGACCACCGAGCTCGTCTGAACTACTGACTGAGCTGAAGATGTTTGTCAATATCTAGATATGTCAATATGTCAGATGTTTGTCAATAATGAAAATGTAAGACCTATTTTTCGAATCAAAATATTCGACGTTAATTGGCTTTAGCTTCGGCGGTAGAGCTCCAGGTTACCCAAAGGCAACGCTGACTGGAAGAGAATCCTTCACGGAATAAATAAGATAGATATCATTTCAATAAAATCATACACATTTCTATATGTACATGACATAGCTACACAACGACTTGGTGGGATTATTATTACTTGCGTAGTCCCACCAAAAACATTTTCATGTAAAAATAAATAAATAAATATTTCTGGACAATTTATACAGCGCCATCTAGTCCCAAATTAAGCGCAAAGCTTGTGTTATGGGTACTAGACAACTGATAAATGTACTTAAATACATTTTTATTCATAGAAAATACCCAGACCAAGACAAACAGACATGTTCCTGCACACAAATGTTTGTCTTGTGCGGGAATCGAACCCACAACCTCGGAGTCAAAGTGGCCAATTGGCCATTGCTAACCATTCGACCGAGCTCGTCATGTTAAAATCATGTGTTCTCAAAATGTTGCCAAGACGAGTTTACATAGCTCACCCTGTGAAAAAGTTATCAGATCTCGTATAAAGCCAAGCTCTAAAGACACGCTCTAAACCTACAAGCTCTACACTACACATTAATCAAAATCTATGAAAAAGTGGTCAGATCTCATGTAGAGCCAAGATTCTTGATCTATGCGCACTTACTTTACCAGGCCTAACTTCACATACTCTATATTTTAGTCAAAACGTGATGCGTGGCCGTTTTATTTCACACACGATGAACGAATGCATATGAAATCTTCGTAACGGTAGCAATACTAGTTTAGCAGCTAGTTTACGATAAATGCCCAAAAATTACGTATAAATTCACTAGTTAGATACACATAGTTATTAAGTTCATGAGCATGACTAATAACTTTACTAGACGGATCAATTCTAAAAGTTTCCTACTCCTACTAATTTCTTGCTAGCTATCTTTAAGGCATCGTATTTGTGTTTGCTAGCGAACATGATATGAAAAATAAACATAAACGCAAATACGGGATTATTTGGCATTGAAATCACCTGGCATAGGTGCAAACTGTTAAAACATTTTTTGCTGAATTGTTTGTTTAACCGATGCCAGGGTATTTTCATTGTTACAAAAATACTCGGTATTTCATTGAAGCAGTGTTCTCCACAAAATAGCCTGCGGTCGTCACCGAAACTAATTGCATTCGCAAAATTGCATTTCGTACCCTTTCGGGTCAGGATGTGTGACAAAATGCTCATATACTACTTTGCCACAGAAGATACATTTGGTTTAATATCCATACTATTTTGGGTGTAAGTTTTTTGGGTTAATATGTCTACGGTAACCTCTTCACATCAGGTGGGCCGTATGCTTGTCTGCCACACGACGTATAATAAATGAAAACTACAAAAAAATTTAAAGTGTTTGTTTGTTCGACCTTCATTCACGTGAAAAGGAATGACTTGACAAGATTTTTTTACGAGAATAGTTTATTTATTTTTTATTTATTTATTTATTTATGGCAACAAACAGTCATGTATTAGTTACATATAAACTTGAAAAATATTGTTAAACTTATAAACTAAAGTAGTGCCAGTATATATTATATAAATTACATTTTTTTTTTTGAGTTCTGCTTCTCATAACATGCGGTCAATTAAAGTTAACAATAATGGCGAACAGTAATAAAAATAAGATTTAAGCTTATGATAAATTTTGAGTTTTCTTTAAAGTTTTATTGTTACCTAAAAATCAACAAAATAGGTTAGACACATAATTTACGTTTTAGTTCATATTTTAATGTGGTCAGTGAAGTATTAAATATATCAATACTATTGAATTCCTTATTGTACATGTTGGTGGAACGATAGATAAATGAATTACGTGTGTAATTTTTACGTAGCCGCGGAGGGACAAAAAGAGGTAGTTTACGTGAGGGACGCACGGGTAGACGAACACGAGTAATGAAGGAGATTCTACTTAACAGTGACGGGGAATCAATTAAGTTATTAAGGATTTTATAAAGAAAAACTAAGTCAAACATTTTGCGCCTGTTACAAAGGCTTAACAAGCCATACCTACGCAGGGCATCATTGTATGACTCATTTAGTATATTGTTGCGATAATTAAGAGATTTTAAAAATTTATGTTGTACTTTTTCGATTCTATCTACATGTACTTTATAACATGGGCTCCATACCACACTGCAGTAGTCAAGAGTTGATCTGATAAATGAAAAATATAAAATTTTAAAAGTGAGAGTTTTCTTGAAATGTTTACTGATTCTCAGTATGAAACCGAGTCTACGGAACGCGGTACTTATAATATTTTCGTAGTGAAGTTTAAAAGATAATTCAGAGTCCATTATTATACCCAGGTCTCTTATCGAGGACACTCTTTTTAGACTTGTATCATTTAATTTATAGTCAAAATTGATAACATTCTTATTGCGCGTGTAAGTTATAACATGGCACTTGTCACTGTTCAGAAACAACTGGTTGCTTAAACAATAATTACGTAATGCAATTAAGTCATCTTGTAGTTTGTTACAGTCCCTGACATTTTTTATAATTCTGAAGAGCTTAGTGTCGTCAGCATATAGTAAATACTGACTATGCTTAAGAGCATCGCCCATATCATTTATGTAAAGAGAGAAAAGAAGGGGACCGACATGAGAACCTTGTGGTACCCCGGATGGTACGGGTAGAAACTGCGAGGAGTACCCTTTCACACAGACAGCTTGACTCCGGTTACTAATATAAGATTTGACCCATCTAAGAAGGCTGCCATGCACGCCGGCAACCCCAAGCTTCTGGATAAGTAAGTCGTGGTTCAATTTATCGAAGGCCCTGGAGAAGTCGGCATACACGACATCCACCTGTAGACCATCATCCATAGCGCGCAATAGGTGGTCAGTAAAAGTCACCATGCTGGTGTCTACACTACGACGTTGATAGAAACCATGCTGATGTTCAGATATATGATTACGAATCAAACGAGAAATATGGGCTGTTACGATCTTTTCAAGTATTTTGCCTAAGATACACAACTTAGATATTGGTCTGTACTCGGTGACCTGATCTCTTTTATTATTTTTAGCCACAGGTGTCACTAAATATTTTTTCCACTTACTAGGGAAAAAGCCAGTCACAGTAGAAGTATGATAGATAATCGTGAGCGGCACCGCTAGCTCTGTGGCACATTTAGAGATGAGTATTGGATGTATACCGTCAGAGCCTGCACCCTTATGTATGTTCACGTTTTTCAACTCTCTAAGTACTGTTTTTTGTTCTATGTTTACAGAACCAATATCCACGGGTGAGTGAGAGTTATCACTACTCGTGTTAGGGCTAAAATTAGAATGATCAGGAGATACAAATACCGAGTTGAAATATTGATTGAATGCGTCACATATCTCACTACCACCTGAGAGAACTTTATCTTGATATTTCATTTTCTCAGGGATATCATTATTCGATGTTTTGGATTTTACAAATGACCAGAATGATTTAGGATTTGTTTTAATGTTATCTTCAGAAAGATCTATAAACTTATTATAACAATATTTTTCCATTTTTTTAAAACGGGTTCTCAAGATTTTGAAAGTATTATAATCCCACAGGTTACCATAACGTTTCCATTTTTTATGAAATTTATTTTTCTCCTTGGATAATTTTATAAGTGGCGCGGTATACCATGGCGGATATGCATTTCTTTTTTTATAGTTATACGTTGGTACATATTTATCTATTAGACTATCAAGAATATTATAAAAACAGGATGTCATAGATTCCACATCTGGCAATTCGCCTAGAACCGTCATCCAATCGACAGATTTAAGCTCGGTCTTTATCGACTCGTAATCCGCTTTATAAAACTGTTTCCTATTGATACCTGCCATTTTCAATGAAGTTGGAAAATTTATTTTTAAATCAATTTCCAATGACTTATGGTGGGCATCTTCTGGCACTAGGGGGTTGTCACATGAACTTATGTCACAATTACTATTATTACAAAAAATTAAATCTAGTAGCCTACCATTTACGTTAAATTGATTATTATATTGAACAAGTGAGGAGAAAGACATGAACTCTGAGGTGAGACACGCTAAGTTATCACTATTACTTTGTATACCCATACTATCAGTAGTTGAATCAATTGACCAGAACGCATGGCTGACATTGAAGTCACCGAGTACAAGGAAAATATCATTAGGGAATGAAATAATAAATTCACTAACCCTATCATAAAAAGACGTCAATAAATTTTCGTGATTGTTACCGTGCGGCATATACGTTGATATTATATGTAGGCTACGAGGTGTAATGCTAGAATGGGCGTGGCCTGCGGGAGTAATGTGCAGTGGCATCGATACCCATACCTCTTCAGCCGGCGGCGGTGCATGCATGTCAGCGCGGCTCGTAAAACACAGCTCGCGGCGCACCGCTATCAACACACCTCCACCTCGCACGCAGCCACTTACCTTTGGGCTACGGTCACATCGAAAAACCTCATATCTACTGTCAAAATATTCGGAATCATGAAAACTATCATTAAGCCATGTTTCAGTTATACATATTACGTCATAATTACCGCATAAAACTCCCTTAAGAAACTCGTGCGATTTAGTGCGTAAACCTCTCACGTTTTGATAGTAAACGGATAAATTAATGTTATACATGTTTAAATATTAAAGTATAATTATATATTTTAATATTGTAATAAAAGATTGTTCCACCAACCATACTTACAGTTTTTAGTAGCAGAAAGTAGTGTAAAGGAATCCAGACATTATTTTTAATGGTATACTTACATAATATAATAGTAAAGAGTAATAATATACCACAATATTCGTATTCCGGCGGCACCGGTGGATTTTGACCACAGCTAAAAAGAATATAATATAGTCATTTAATTTTACAGAGGTCCGCTTCACTCGACACTTGTACGATTTTTGAGTTGTCACTTTTTCGCACCAGTATTTTGCACTCAGATAACCAAACGTATTTATAATTCTTATCATTACTTAGTTTTCGAACTTGTCGATATAGCAATTTGTTTTGTGGCGTCAAATGCTCACTTATAAAAATAGGTCTCGCCGGCCCGTCCAAACCTGCATCTACAGTTGTCAACCCTCGTCGCGCGCGCGCAGCTGCCAACATTTCGGCCTTACGTAACCTTCGAGTGAATCTTACGATGATGTTCGGTATAGATGAGTTATCATGGGAGGCTTTTGCCTCCATACTGTCATCACAGGACTCCACAACATTCTTTGTGTTAAATCGCCGTACGCGGTGTATATAATCGATGTCTGAAGGCGCCAGAACAAATCCTATCTTCTTTGCAATACTGTTCACGATATGCTGCAAGTTTTCGCTTTTAGAAACAGGTATTCCAGTTATTTCAAGATTATTAATCCTTCCCTGCTGCTCCTTGATTCGTGACTGTTCGGATAGCTCTGCTACGGCAGATCGCAGTTGATTGATATCACTCCCAAATGATTCCACCTTACGGGTATTAGACTCGTTTGCGATCCTTAGCACTCCGACCTCGTTTTGAATAGAAGATTGCTCATCGGATAGTTTTTGAATAGATAATTGAATGTTGCACATCTGTGATTTAAACCCGTTTAGGTCTTCTCTCAGGGCATCTATACTGCATTTCAGCATTTCCTTTTGGGACTCGTGGAAGGAACTCATAGATGCCATTAGTTTTTCCTGAAGACCGAGGAAAAAATCTTCGTGATCACATTCGTGCCTTCTTTTCCTTTGGGCTTCCTCTCGGAGCTTCGTTAAATCCGTGAATGATCCTGATATTTTCTTTGGAGGACTTCTATACAGACTCATTTTATAAAAAATAAAATAAAAAAATATCTTTTTTTTTTCTTGTGAAATTTCTTCTTGTTGGTAGTTCTAATTAAAAAAATATCACGCAGTAGATGAGATGATCGTCAATACAGTAACCCGATCATAGGCGATATTCAATGCTGTCCTTTTCCCACCTGTATTGAGTTGCTACGCCGGAGAAACTCGAGGATGCACGATCGAGCAATATGGGCACACGCGTGAATGAAATAGAACTTTGCTATGACAGCAAATTGCAACCGTATTATTAATGGTCCAAGAACTCAAATTGCGTTATGACCAATTCAATTTTTTTATAACTAATTAACACGCGTCTTGTCATGAGAGAACTCAAAAGCAGACTGTTTAAGGGTTTAAGGTCTGGAAGATATAGTTTTATCCCGAAAAATATCTTATTCCTACGGATTCCACAGACATTTGGGGTGTATGTGGTCCAACAACATCTTTGAACCAAAGCCAACCTCACCTGCTGACTGACAAACGAGGCTCCCGCGAAAAGAGGAGTAGGACATAGCGTATTTTTTAGACTGCCCGACTGGGAGTACCATAAACTCACAGAATACCGTAGCCAAATAACAATCCCTTGAGGGTTGTTGTGTTCCTGCGAGTCAGTTAGGTCACCAGAAAGTAAGAAAGGAAGGGGTATTGGCTGACAACGGATCGGTGACCCTTTGGTGTTGCTGATCTCCATGGGCGGTGGTGATTGCTTTCCACCAGGTGTCCCACATGCCCGTTTGCCCTCTCTCATATATATAAAAAAAATCAGAAAAAGGTTTATTGGATTCTTTATTCGTTATAAAATGTATATCGGGCTTAAATTTTGTTGTCTTGTTGGATAAGTTTAGGCACATTGTAACTTACTATGTGGCCTCTGTCTATTGTTTATCTATGTTTATTTTGTATATTTCGGTACTTTATTCATTTACATCGTTTGCATTGGATTATAAGTGTAAATCGGTTTTCATTTATATTTAAAAAAGGAAAAACATTTAGTTTATTTAGTGACATTTAGTATGGGGATGGATTACGTCTGTGACATGCGACTGAAGCCACAGGCGAAAGCGTATAGAACATAAAATGAACAAATAAAAATACATCATCATGTTTTCGGGACTGCGTATCGACGCAGTATTCGGTACTCATCGGAGTACCGAACAAAACTTGTGCCTGAGATTGAGACGTCTCTTGGACACGTCTCGGATTGGGATAGATTGAACTTGGTACAGCTAAATCCCTCAAAGACTCAGGTTTGTGCGTTTACCGTTAAAAAGTCCCCGTTTAGCTTAGCTCCTAGATTAGAAGGTACTCCCCTTAGTGTTAGTCCCAACATTTCCATCTTGGGTGTCGACATATCGAGTGATGTTCAGTTTCGCGGCCACTTGGAGTGCAAGGCCAAACTGGCTTCTAAGAAGATTGGGGTCATCAATAAAGCCGGTATTTACACCCCGACACCGCCTTCAACTATATAAAGCCCAGGTTCGCCCTCACATGGAGTACTGTTCGCATCTCTGGGCCGGTGCGTCCCAATACTTGCTTACTTCATTTGACCGCATACAACGAAGAGCAGTTCGAATCGTCGGGGACCCAATGATCTCGGATCGACTGGACTCTGTCTCTACACGCAGAGATGTAGCGTCTATTTGCATTCTATACAAATTATATCACGCCATAAATTAAAATTCCACCCATATCATTTTGATAATTGGCGATCTACTACAGTACGTTTCCTAAGGCATTTTATACCACGAACGGTTAAATTGTGGAATCAACTTCCCTCAGCGGTATTTCCGAACAATTACGACATGGGAGCCTTCAAGAATAGAGTATTTAATTCCCTTAAAAGGCTGGCAACGGATCGGCAATCCTTTGGTGTTGCTGATCTCCATGGGCGGTAGTGATTGCTTTCCATCAGGTGACCCACATGCTCGTTTGCCACCCTCTCATATAAAAAAAATCATCATCATCAGCCTGTATCTACACACTGCTGGATATGAGCCTTCCCAATGCTTTGCACCAAATACGATTCTCCGCATGCAGCCGCTTTTTTAAGACTATCTACATAATACCATAAACAAAATATATATATAAAAAAATCAATAACATTGGGTACCCTGAAAACTTTTTTAAGCCCGTATTCCTTTCTTCAGACATCCATCAACATGAATAGTTTAATATTATTTTGTCAAAAATATGTCAAAAAATGTTAACCAAATGACATAAATGTGCAAGGTATTTGTTTTAAACGTGATGCAAAAATTCCCGTACCGGGAATCGAACCCGAGCCTCCTGGGTGAAAGCCAGGTATCCTAGCCACTAGACCATACGGGAGATATATGATACTTCGAAATTAGTAATCTTAATCGCAGAGCGTAGTAATCCACCGTCATCCGATTTGCGTCATAATCAATATGATTCACGAGTTATAATAAAAATACTTATTATCTTTGATTATATTTTACTTAATTGTTATTACTGTATTTAATGTCCACAGGCTAAAGGTCGCATAGCGATGGAGAGGGCTATGCTCGGGGTTTCTCTGAGGGATCGAATCCGGAACGAAGAAATTCGACGGAGAACTATAGTTATTTATAGACGAGCTCGGTGGCGAGCGGTCAATGCATGAACATGTCCGTTTGTCTTAGTCTGGGTGCTTTCGATGTATCATAAGTATGTATTTACAAAAAAAATGTATTTACGTATGTTTATCAGTTTTGTCTAGTACCTATAACACAAGCTTCGCTTACTTTGGGGCTAGATGGCGCTGTGTAATTTGTCTGACAATATTTATTATTATTTATTTATAGTTCAGATCTATTATATAAACTAAATTAAGTAAAAATAAACTAATCTTAAAATAAATATTATTATTTATAGTTGACAACATAGCCTTCAGAGTTTGCAAGCTGAAGTGGCATTAGGCGCGTCACATTTGCCGAGTAAGTGATGGCAGATGGGAGAGGAAGGTATTAGAGTGGAGGCCGCACATAGGACGATAGTGTCGGACGCCCTCCTTCTAGATGATCCGATGACCTTATGAAAACGGCTGAAAGCGGCCGGATGAGGAAGGCGGAGAATCATATTAGGTGGAAAGCATTGGGGAAGGCTTATATCCAGCAGATACAGGCTGATGATGATGATGATGATATTAATGTATTTATGAAGAGTAGCAGTAGCACATGACTTCGTCCGTGAAAACCCCTCTGCTACACTACACTATAGTGATCTTCAAGAAAAGTGTAACGGCCCTTGAGGCCGGTTCCACATTCGACTCTATATACATATTACTATATCTTTGAAAAATGTGTCAGTCATCGTGTGAAGAACCTTGGGATACACTTTGATTCCATATTGTGTTGGACTACACAAATCGCAGAGATAAGTCGAGCGATCATATCTTCTTTCCGATATCTTAATCGGTCTCTCCCAATCAATATTAAGATCATTCTTATCTGTCTCAGATTCCCAATCATTAATTATACACGCCGCCCATAAGCGTGGTTATGTCGGACTCTGACCTGTGGCAACCATACCGACTAAAACCCCACGATCTCCTTCTCTCCGAATATCTATATGCCGATTGGCGAGGCCACGGGAACTGCGATAGTATGACCTTTTTTTATACTACTAACAAGCATACGGTCAGCCTGATGGAAATCAGTTACCGCAGCCAAAGGACGCTCTGTCTGTCTACGTAAAAATCTTATTACCGGTCTCAGCTCAAATGGCTTCCTATTCGTCAGCGCATACATAACAGGTTGCTCTGTTCACTTCATTTTATTCTTAGCAATCCTCCCCCCCCCCCCCCCCCCAATATTTGATGCAAGTTACAATATTTCTGTGACGCTAACGACTCTGATCTGATCATTTCCTTACGCTCTTTATCCCACTTTTTCGTACTGACTTTATGTCAAAGTTCTTTACTGTTCAAGCTTCAAGACTGGAATGCGACACCCGATAAATAGGCCTCTGAGAAGTTTGATGTAATGTTGTACACCCGCCGTGACCCGCTCCAGGATATATCAATGGAACGATATACCCATGAGCAGGTCTCGTCAGGTGTTGAGACTATTGTAAAGTGTGATGGAAAATAAATGGGCTATGGAGATGAGATCTGAATGAACTAAATACCGCCGAAGCTGAAGCCGATTACCATCGAATATTTTTATTCAAAAAATAACTTTTACGTTTCAGTTAATGAGAAACATCTTCAGCTCAGTAGGTAGAGCTCCAGGGTTTCTACCACTTTAAGCTAGGTAGGGCTGTGGAAGATAATTCTGCCGGGGAAGCCAGAAGTAGCCTCGTGAGGAAAAGAACGAACGAACGAAGGGAACGGTTTGTTATGATTCATTTCACCGTTTGACATGTCTGCGATGTCACACGGTAGTGCGGTGGCTTTCCGCGATTTTTAGAACCAAAGTCAACCACACCTGTCGACAAACGAAAGAGGCTCTTGCAAAAGAGAGGGTACAGCGTATTTGTAAGCCCGACTTGAGAAATACCTCCATCTTACAGACCACAGCTTAATAACAATTTCCTTGAGGGTTGTCCTTTCTGGTGACCTCACTAAATAAGTGAGGTCAACAGAAAGGAAGGAGTTGCTGCGGGAAATGAGGCGCGCGAGCGAAAATTTTTATTGCGAGTGTTAATATGCCTACGTTAACCGCTTCACATCCTTTCTCAAAGGTTAAAGAAAGGAAGAAAGGAGTATAGGCTGGCAACGGATCGGGGACCCCTTGGTGTTGCTGGTCTCCATGGGCGGTGGTAATTGCTTTTCATCGGATGACTCACAAGCTCGTTTGCCCCCCTCTGATATAAAAAAGGCGGGTTGTATACTTGTTGTTTGCTATTTGCAGTATAAAAAAAACACTATCGACATAGCAACATGTCTTCCGAAGCCAATAATAAAACATGAACGCAGTCAATCCTGTTACTGAAAAAGAAAACGCAGTCTTCATAAAATCCTGCCAGTAATCAATTCAGTCCTATATAAACTCACCCTAATGGCTCCGACCTCGCCCTAAAATAACAACAGCCTCCGCGATTTGTGTATATTAACGTTTATTAACTCTGCCAATTCGGGCCCATTCGATATTTCCTGAATTTTCAAAATCTGTTCATTATGTTTTTCTTGGAAACTTGTTGCCTGCTAAGCCTTGCGAGATGGTAAGTAAATAGAGGGAATATTTTTACCATATTTTCATTTCGTTAACTACAATTTTTTTTAACCTTTTTAATAAATTTATTTCATAAACTTAATACACAGTACACCAATCTATATTACATAACAGTAGTTTAAATTAACCACATATCACATTGTAGAAGCAAAAGTAACAAATATTATCCTATCGTTAATAACTATAGATAAATATTACACAATGTTGATGTATTGTCTACTGGCGGTATACAGACAAAATGTCGTTACCTCCCGCGCTAGTCCGAGGACTGTGTGGCCGGTTTCCTACTTCGGTCGTCATACAACTTGAACACTGATTCCTTTGCTTATAAAGTTTGTTTGACAAACTTTATTGGTTGTTGTCAAAAATAAATTCCAGGTACCTACTTGGTTTCTGCGGTAAGATTGTTCAAAGTAAATTTTCCTAAGTAACATAACATCGCAGTAACAAGACGTCGATTAAACAAGACTTCGCAGTGTGATATGTTCGCAGTACAATTTATCGAAGTAACGAAAAATCGCAGAAACAAGACGTCGATATAACAAGCCGTAGCAGTATATATATTTCGTTGAAAACTTTTCCAAGCGAAGAAGACAGCCATTATCATCGAACAAAATTCGATGATATGGCTGTCGCACTCAAAATGAACTTCTGCGGTAAGATTGTTCAAAGTAAAGACGTCGATTAAACAAGACTTCGCAGTATGATATGTTCGCAGTACGATTTATCGAAGTAACGAAAAATTGCAGAAACAAGACGTCGATATAACAAGCCGTCGCAGTATAGATATGTCGTTGAAAACTTTTCGAAGCGAAGAAGACAGCCATTATCATCGAACAAAATTCGATGATATGGCTGTCGCACTCAAGTAGGAAACCGATTACGTCATGGTAAGATTCTCGCTATAGTACAACCAACCGTATTACAAATAAATTTATGCATTGAGTCCGTATTTTTTTTTTTCTACATTTTCAACACAATAGACCTGCACAATGGTTGCGGGTATTTTAATTATTTGTCTAATTAATCAAATCATTTCTAGGATGTTTTACATCTGGTGTGTTCTAACCATCAACACCTGATAGCCTGAGGATGCCTCGCGTAGAGGCGAAACACGGGTCGCAGAGACGACCACGGCTGTTGGGGCGGCAGCAGTTGTACGTTTCTTCTGTTTCAGATGTTGGAGATTCCCCGATACGACCGCAGCATCTGGAGCAGAGACGACCAAAGCAGTGACGGCAGCCGCATGCATCTACTAACGGTAGTGGGCGGGTGCTGGCCAGCAGTAATTTGCATGAACTAATTGGTGGCGGAAGCACGCAAAGTAGTGCAAATCAAATTATTTGCAGAATAAACTTACATATGTTGTTACACGGGTATACAAAGTCAGGTTCAGTGTATTCAACCCGCAATCCGGCGTGTAAAATATTTATATCAACTAATACAACTTAATCGCAATTATTACAATGAATGCTGCATAAATATATCATATCTAATAATTCTTTAGCATTTTAATTTCATGAATTCTGCTGTTCTTACAGCAGAATTCATTACTTAACTGGCTACCTAATGTTTATAACCAGGAGCTGTAAGGCTCTTTTCTATACCACTAAAATGGCAAACAAGCATACGTCCCGACTGATGAAAAGCAGTTACCGTAGCCTATGAACGCCTGTAACACCAGGGGCATCACTTCCCGATGCTCGAAGAACACCGACCCCCGGTCTACGGTAGGGTCATAGGGTTGACGGAAACCATTGCCTGTCATCCTCTTCTTAAGCAGGCAAGTACCCGAACTGTGCACCACCGCTGCTATGTACCACGAGCCAATGAGGGTGGCATTGGTTTAAAGATGTTGATGAACTTATATCTGATGTGTTCCTGCGAGTGAATAACGTAACAAGCCCTAGCTGTGTATCAGCAGCAATGGATGGAGAGTGGAGTCGAATGGCTAACATTGGCCACTTTGACTCCGAGGTTGCGGGTTCGATCCCCAAGACCCAAGACAAGACAAACATTTGTGTGCACGAACAAGTCTGTTTGTCTTGGTCTGGGTGTTTTCTATGTATTATTATGTATGTATTAACAAAAAAAATGTATTTAAGTATTATCAAGTACTCATTGAACAAGCTTTGCTTAGTTTGGGACTAGATGGCAGTGTGTAATTTGTCCTGGAACATTTATTTATTTATCGTCTCAGCAGCATGATCTCGAGCTAATGTTGAGTTTGTCTGTTTGTCATGGTCTCGGTGTTTTCTATGTATATATCCGTTATTTAGTAGCCATAGAACAAACTTTGTTTAGTATGGGACTAGATGGTGTTGTATAATTAGGCACGAAAAAAAATGGTGTTAACTGCTTGTTTATGATTCCATGTCAGCTATATAAAAGAAACCTACAAAATAAAGATCATTACAAACCGGATCAGCTAGCTAGCATCCGATAAATAGCCGTATTATATCGTATCCGGTTTAGTTCCGGTCGCTGAGTACAGCTATTCGTGCTTTTATTGCCAGTTATTGACTATTTGTTGCCATGTTCTTATTTCCTTTTTATGTCCAATGTCTTTTTATGTCAGTGGTCGAATGGTTAGCAATGACCGGTTTGACTCCGAGGCTGCGGGTTCGATCCAGCCACAAGACAAACATTTGTGTGCCTATACATGTATGTTTGTATTGGTCTAGGTGTTTTCTGTGTATTATATGTATGTATTTACAAAAAAAAATGTATTTCAGTATATATATCAGTTATCTAGTACCCATAGTACAAGCTTTGATTAGTTTGGAACTAGACGGCCGTGTGTAATTTAATTTGTCCAGGAATATTACATTTAATTAATTTAATGTAACTGTATAAAAAGATGACATCTAGACGCCTGCTAAATATAATATTCCAGGAAAAATTACATAGCGCCATCTAGTCTTAAACTAAGTAAAGCTTGTATTATGGGTACTAGGTAAAGGATAATATATGTATTTCAATACATTTTTTTGTGTTAATACTAACATATAATACATAGAAAACACCCAGACCAAGACAAACATATAAATTAATTAATTATATTAAACAGCTCAAGAGAATTGTTATTTGGTATTCTGTGAGGTGGAGGTACTTCCCCAGTCAGGCAGATTATATCTACGCTATGCGCTACCTTTCTTTCGCCAAAGTCTTGTTGGACTATCAGCAGGGTGCACCACGTGGAGCTGAGGTTGCGTTTCGCACAAAGGTTGTGGTGAGCCACTTACACCCCAAAATCCTGAAATAAAGGCAGTAAATTCTACAATTTGATGGTTGGTGGCATGGAACACCACACCATACAGGCGCACCGCTGCCTGCGTGCCGCAACATTTGTGAATAAAGAAGCAGCCCATGTTCGCTACCGAGCTATTGCCAGAGTATACCTAAGTAATATTAACTACGTACAGTATGGCCAGTCTCTGCCGCTCTCTCGTGTCGACATCACCTCCCCTCTGAGTCAAATCTGGAACAACTTAACCATCTAGTTCTAACCAACAACATCTACAGATCGCCTGAGGATGCCTCGCGTAGAGGCGAAACACGTGTCGCAGAGACGACCACGGCAGTCGGGGCGGCGCGGCGGCAGTCGCACGTTTCTTCTGTTTCAGATGTTGGAGATTCGCCGAGATGACCGCAGCAGCTGGAGCAGAGACGACCAAAGCAGCCACGGCAGTTGCATGCATCTACTAACGGTAGCGGGTGGGTGCAGACCGGCAGTAGTTTGCATGAACTAATTGGCGGCGGAAGCACGCAAAGTAACCTACACTACTTTGCGTGCTTCCGCCGCCAATTAGTTGTTAGTTAGTTAGTCCGCCGCAAATTGCCTGTAAATATGGTACAATTTTTATGGCGACCCACGCACACATGTTCACGCTCTGTACAGACGTTATTGTTTATGTAGTAAGTAAACGACGCGGCATTTGTATGGAGTGGCCGGAGTGTTAAGATTTAGGTCCCAACATGTAATTAGTACAATTATTAAGATCAGGCGTATAAGAAAAGAAAAATCTTGGGTTTCGTCATTTCGCCGTCAAGTAGGGGGTGGGCCAAATGATCTCATCACAGGGCGGAAATGAAGGCGATCGTCCAAATGATCGACCATTAAATAAGTGTCTGCGGCCCTTAGGGCATGTTCTATTGGGACGCGATGAAAGGATGGTAAAATAATTTCAATTCAATTGTACATATGTGATAAAAGAATAACACACGAACTTTTTTTATTTATAATATTATAAAATAAAACTAAATAGTTTACTTACTGTGTTTCGCTCATTTTTTTATACCACTAAGGTCACAAACAAGCATACGGTCCGCCTGGTGGTAACCGTACCTATTGACGCCAGTATCACCAGAAACCTCTTCACGTCCTTTTTGAAGAACCCCATGCTGTAGTCTTCTGGAAAAACCTCAACAGGCAGTTCATTCCACAGCTCGACAGTACGTGGAAGAAAACTTCTCTGGAACCGCACAGTACGTGACTAGTTCGGTTCTAATGTGAGGATGAATTCCCTGTCGATGGCTAGCGATGCGACAGTAGAATGAGGCCGTGGGCATCATGTCAAATAACTCTGAACCCCCATTGTACAATCGATAGAACACACAAAAGGATGCAAAATCTCTTCTCGAACTTAAAGATTCTAAACCGTCCGTCAATTTGGATTCGTCAACACACGCCTCTGAATCGAGTCATCAAGGCCTTTCACTTGATACTCATATCGTAGGGTAACCCCTACGTGAAATTACGAGTAATAAATTGCCATTTAGGAAACCCTGATGAAATGTGAAAAATGGCGACATTTTGGTAATCGAAATCGAAGAGATCGAATCCGGAACGAAGAAACTCGACGGAGATCCTGGTCGCAATAGCTCTCAGAGTCAGTAAGTTGAAGTAGCATTGGGCTGGCCTCATCTACCGAGTCAGTGATGGCAGATGGGAGAGGAAAGTCCAGGAGTGGAGGCCAATTATATTATTTACACGATATTTATCATTGCTGGCAACTTATTCTGGTCTGGCAACAAGCTTTCGTTGATAACACACTAATGTTTTCGACGATTTTTTCCATTTGAGACATTGAGGTATGTCGAATTAAATAGAAGATATTTCCCAATTTCTCAATCCGAGTTGGATTCGTCGAGGTAACTCTTTCTCGAAATTGTCTCGTGAATAACTTCAAAAAACCGGCCAAGTGCGAGTCGGACTCGCGCACGAAGGGTTAACTATAAAAAGGGCAAAAAAAACACGTTTGTTGTATGGGAGCAGAAGAATGGAGGATAATCGGGAGCTGGAAGCGATGAAAGATGGTCAAGTCTATTAGTTTTAAAGCTGCTATCAAATGCAACTGAAGACGAGAAATGCCTGTTAAGGTTATTAAAGGGAAGCAAAAAGCAAAGCAAAAAGGGAAGGGTTTGTCACATAGTTCCCGTTCGGACAAACTTTTCGCAAAAATTTTACTACTTCTTAGGAAGTTATTTATATAACAAGGCAAATACCATATTGACTATATATTCCATGACTAAAAAATCCTGCAAAACCACCGTAATGAAATGGTTAAAGACCCTTGACTATGACGCTACTGAAAATTTGTTAAAAATTATGGCTTAAATTTTAGAAAATCACCATCCAGAACTAATACACGCTCATATACTTAAATACAATTCATACACAAGACACTTCACGCACACATCACAATCAAGAATACACGCAACGTACATACATAAATTAATACACACTCACCCACTGAATGTGCTAACATTTATTTATAAATAAATTAGTATCTAGCTTTAATTTTAGTTCTTGTTCTTTACATTATATATCAAACTTTACATATTATTATAACAACTATATTGTATATCTCTGAAGCGGAGGGAGACTGGTGACTTGTAATACAGGTGGGCCCTGCCTACCTAGCTCAGGCACCAGTTCTCTCCACAGTTAAGGTTAATCTCGAATATCAAAAGTTGTTTATGCTATGTACCTTAGTTAACATTCCTGTTACCTTTGTGGAGAGAACAATAAATACATTATTATTATTATTATTAATATCAACATTATTAGGATTACCAATGCTACTTGCAGTGAAGTTTGTAATTTTTAACTTAGTTGACACAATATTGACAACTTGAGCTTGAGTATCTTCATCCTTCTCCTCAGTAACACCATGAAGGAGTAAAATCTTACGACGCCCACGCATTTCTAAATTGTCAAGCTGCTGGGCAACAATCTCCACTAGCCGTTGAAGGTTGTGCTTAGAGCTGCGGTAATGAATGTCTTGAATGAATTGAAGTCGATGAAAAGTGAGGTAGTGGTCGGAGTCACATTTGCCTTCTGAAGATCAGCTTGGAACTCAGCCATCCTGGCATTAAAAAGGCTTGTCATGTCTGTCATACTCGCCTGAAGGTTCTCCATTTTAAATGAAATAATGAAAGGAAATATACTGCTCACAGGTAAACTACACTGTTAATTATTATAATACATAGAAATATGGTTCTAAAACTTGTATATAATAATTTAAAATATAATTTTAGTTGGACCAAACTTTTTTTCTTCTTGCCTCACTAACTACCCTTGAAGAAAAAAGGTTGAAAAAAGGACAATATCGGACAATAACAACAAAAAAGTCACGTTTCTTGTATGTGGCCCTGCTTAAATATTTATTTTATTCTGTTTTTGATTTGTTGTTATAGCGGCAACAGAAATACATCATCTGTGAAAATTTCAGCTGTCTAACTATCACGGTTCACGAGGTACCTTCAGTCTGGTGACAGACAGACGGACGGACGGACAGCGGAGTCTCAGTAATAGGGTCCGTTTTACCCTTTGAGTACGGAACCCTAAAAATGATGTAGTGGTATAAAAAAATTAAGGAACTAAATTAAATTTAAACGAGAATTTGCTCCGTACTGCGATGTATTTTCAACATCATTTTCCGATGTGCCCGTTTTATATCTATTTTTACCGTACGAGGGAATTATCACGTTAACGGCTTTTCCGATGGTTGGTCTTTTAGAAAAAAGGCGCATAAGCTCCGGCGTAACATGAATATACAGGATTTTGTCGAGGGATTTCGAACATCTATAAAATGAAGGTTATTTTAAAGGAAATATCATGTTGCGAGCGTTAATATGGCTTCGGTAGTTTCATATCAGGTGGGCCGAATGCTTGTCTGCCACCCGACATAGTATAAAAAAAAATTATATCGAACGGGCTTTTGTCTTTGCACGCTTTAATTTACTATACTATCAGACGTCGAAACAACATTGTTGACGTAGTTAGAGTCAGTAAGATGAAGCGGCGGTGGGCCGGCCACATCTGCCGAGTTAGTGATTACATAGTGATGGCGGATGGAGGAGGAAAGTCCTAGAGTAGAGACCTAGTATGGGGCGACGAAACGTTAGGCCTCTAGACAGGCCCAATTCATCATGTACACAACAAGAATTTTGTCGGATCTAGGCACGACTAATCGTGTCTACTGCAGATAAGACGAATAGGAACGTGTAAACGATAAGATTTTTTTCGGGCAGTCGTGCGTAGGGTGTGATAGCTTAGACAAGTTATTAATTTTCTTTTGTTGTGAAGAAAATGTAAGTTACGTCGCGCGTCATGTCTAGCGCAGACAAGACTTTTTTCTTGCTCAGCGCGGAAGCAGTGTACACAGTTCGTGTGTAGAAACGAAACGAATTCTTGCATAGGCCCGGCGACTTTTCTTAGCGTGTACAAGAGGCCTTACACGCACCTCCCCCTCTAGATGGACTGATGACCTAAATATAACAGCCGGAGGCGGCTGCAAGCGGAAAGAGGAGGATCGCATATAGTGGAAAGAATTAGAGAAGGCCTTTATCCACAAGTGGATATAAACTGATGATGATGATAATATTAAGACTACTTATTATTTCTGTATCTTACTACTATACATTGTTACTTTTTTTTTTATACCACGTCGGATGGCAGACAATCATACGGCCCGCCTGAAGCTGTTACCATAGCCATATTAACGCTCGCAACATAAAATATCGCTCGCGCGCCGCCACCCCCGCTGCCAACGCAGCATCTCCTTCCTTTCTGGTGACCTCACTCAGTCGCAGGAACACAACAACCCTCAAAGGAATTGTTATTTGGCTGCGGTATTCTGTGAGGTGGAGGTACATTCCCCAGTCGGGTAGCTTACAATTACGCTCCCTACCTCTCTTTTCGCCAGAGCTTCGTTTGTCAGTCAGCAGGGTGCACCGCGTGCAGGTGAAGTTGGCTTTGGTTCAAAGATGTTGATGAATCACTTACACCCCAAAATACTAGTTTATATACAAGTTTATAAAGGATATAAAAAAAAATCTATTAACTATGAAATTTTATATATAGGCGGGCAGTAGGCGAACACCACAGCAGTAAAAATTGGCTACAAAATCCTTACTCGAACCATGCGCATATATGCTCTCGAGCTCGTCGAGAAAAAAATTCATCATCAGCCTGTATTTATCCACTGCTGGTTATAGGTCAGAATCAGATTCAGAATTGTTTATTCACTGGATATGGGTGAAATTACATGGTCTACATTTTCATAGCATAGTGGCCTTACATATCTTGCCGATTGTTCGGCGTGTGAATATTATGGTTTATTTTACAAACTTGTTACTCTTATTTATATCTCAATAATTACATAATTTTAGAATCAATTAACTGAAAATATAACAATATATCAGAATGGCAGTTCAATATAATATAATAATCAAACATATAATCAAGAGGTCAGTGCAAATAATGTTATTAAACTATGTCGATATCTAAATTTATAAGTCCAAATTACAATTACATGTCAAACAATAAATAAAATACACAACACTTGAAAACATAAAAAGTCAAAGAAGAGAAATAAAAAAATAAAATAAAAAAAATCTAAAAATGTTCCTTATGTCCATAAATAATTACAATTTCAAATTAATTTGTCCTGAATAAATTCGTTACCGTGTAATAACATTTGGCCAATAATAAAGAAAACAGTGATTTCTTAAATTGTCTTAAATTTAGTAAATAAAAACGTTCAGGCAAATGATTATAAATTTATGCATTTCTTTGATATACAGACAGTTTTTGTGGTCTTACACAATGCTTTACACCAAATGGTCCAAATGTGATCCTACGCTTTCCGCATCTAGGTACTTCCAGCCGCCTTTTTATGTCACCAGCCCATCTAGATCCAGTATTTTGTAGCGCCGCACGTCATCACCACTCTAGAAACTTCCCCCATCTCCCAACACTGACTCGGCAGATGTTGCCGGCCTAATACCATTTCATCTTGGTAACTTAACTTTTAAAGCTATGTCGACAACTTTAGTTCACTACCGAATTTTTTACTTCAGGATTCGATTCCTTAGCGAAACCTGTAGCATATCTCCATCAGTCTTAATTTTGTTATCATTCGTTTTTTAGGGTTCCGTACCCAAAGGGTAAAAGGAAACCCTATTACTAAGGCTCCGCTGTCCGTCCGTCCGTCTGTCTGTCACCAGGCAGTGTCTCATGAACCGTTATAGTTAGACAGTTGAAATTTTCACAGATGATGTATTTCTGTTGCCGCTATAACATCAAATACTAAAAAATAGAATAAAATAAATATTTAAGGAGGCTCCCATACAACAAACGTGATTTTTTTGCTCGTTTTTGCTCGCAATTGATAACGGCAATAGGTAGACGTTTGAAATACTCACGTAATATTTAGTCAGTTATTCACTTTAAAAATAAATAATTAAATAAAAATAAAACAAATACTTAAGGGGGGCTCCTATACCTATAACATACGTGTTTTTTTTTTTTGCCGTTTTTGTAGATAATGGGTACGGAACCCTTCGTGCGCGAGTCCGACTCGCACTTGGCCGGTTTTATTTGAATTGCCTTCCTTTGGAAGCAATTTTAAAGATGTATTCAAGCACACCCCGGCCACTCCATACAAATGTCGCGTCGTTTACCACTACATCAACATTCCCGTTTGTGCAGAGCGTGAATGAGCGTGTGTGCGTGCGGCTCCATATACTGTTCCAGATTTGTCTCAGAGGGGAGGTGAGGTCGACACGAGAGAGCGGCAGGGAGAGGCCATACTGTACGTAGTACTAATAATTATACTGTGATTCAAGTCAAAAATGTATTGTTTCCAATTATTGCGTCTTGCAATCAGACGATATCCGCAGCGTCCCAGTGAGACATTCCCCCGCCATCTTACCGAGATTCTCTTTGAGATAATATTTGGATTTCGCCATTGAACCGACCGCGGCTTTGTTCCAATGAATTAGGAATAATCGGGGTGTGGTTGCGAGATGGTATTTCTGTCGCCATTGTTTTAATTTCGCTCTTTATTATTTTTAGTCGTGGTTATTGATTAACCTACTTAGGTATTTGCGGAACTTCTACTAAATAATGACTTAATATTTGACGAACCCGGTGGTCGAATGGCTAGCTTTGGCTACTTTGACTCCGGGGTCGCGGATTCGACAAATACTTGTTTGCATGAATATGTTTGTTTATCTTGGTCTGGGTGTTTTCTATGTATTTTTAGCACTCACAGGTCAAGCTTTGCTTTAGTTTGCTTAGGTGACAGTATGTATCCTGAAATATTTATTTATTTACTATGTAGTTGACCTGACAGACATTGTCCTCTCTAAACCTTACCCAGTATACCCAGAATATCCCACCAAAGTTTAATTGCAATCGGATGAGCAGTAAACGAATGTTTAAAGGACATACAGACAAACATTCATTTTTATATATTAAGATTATTTAGCTATTCCGTGAAGGAATCTCTTCCAGACACCATTGCATCCTTGGGTAAATTTAAGAAATATATCAAAACTAGACTATGACAAAAGGCTTCTTATTGTATCTCAGATTACATAAATGATAAATAAATAAATAATAAATATTGTCAGACAAATTACACAGCACCATCTAGCCCCAAAGTAAGCGAAGCTTGTGTTATGGGTACTAGACAACTGATAAACATACGTAAATACATTTTTTTTTTCTAAATACATGCTTATGATACATAGAAAACACCCAGACTAAGACAAACAGACATGTTCATGCACACAAATGTTTGTCCTATGTGGGAATCGAACCCACGAGCGTCGGTGTCGAAGCCGCGTCATTGGCCGCTACGCCATCGAGCTCGTCAAAATGATAAAAGTATTTGGAAATGAATTGCTCTTGTTATGTTATGTTAATGATTGTATTTGTGTTTAATGTAACGATATTGGCAATTAAAAGAGTCGGCCTTGAGTTTCTTGCCAGTCCTTCTCAAGAAATGGACGAGCTCGGTGGTCGAATGGTTAGCAATGGCTACTTTGACTCCGAAGTCGCGGGTTCGATCCCCGCACAAGACGAACATTTGTGTGCATGAACATGTCTGTTTGTCTTGGTCTGGGCGTTTTCTATGTATTATATGTATATATTTAAAAAAAAATGTATTTAAGTATTATATCAGTTATCTAGTACCCATAGTACAAGCTTTTCGCTTAATTTGGGGTTTGATGGCGCTGTGTAAATTTTCCAAGAAGCCCCGTCGCCGGAACTGGCACTTAAATTCACTTTCACATTCAAGATAGTGTGATGAAAGTGAATCTAAGCTCTTCGGATTTAGAGTAGTAATGATTTATACATGTTTTTATATTTAATTTGTATGACGTTTCTAAGTGCTTTATAAAGTCCAAGGAATAAAAATATTTTGATTTTTGATTTTGCCGTTGAGTAACTTGGTAAAAGGTGTTCGATCCTGGCTAAGATTCACTTTGGCTCGTTACGCTAGTGTAGCTATTTTAAAACTGTATCGATATTTCGATATTCTTTTAAAAACTTCCGATAATCACCAAAGACATTATCCAAAATAGACTAGCTTCAAATATTACTAGTGTTTACTTAAGATTTCTCCCCCAAGCTGTTATCAAATATCGAAATACTTGCTCGATGACTTTGCCAGTCAATAATGGAAGAAAACACTCTAAATTGCGACCAAATATAAAGCTGCAACACTACATTGTAGTTGCTTACTTATTTCAAAGCGATAGAGTCTATATTTACATAGATATTGGTTTTGTTGACAGCAAATCGGGTATTTGTTTGAAGGCGTGGATTGTGGTGTGACTTACAGCGATTTTTTTTTATATTTTATCAAAATATTGGTTGATGCATTATGCGATGTGAGGGCTGGCTACCTTCACAGAGTAGCATTGCTAACAGCGAGGTAATGCTGCCAGCATTCTTAGAACGCTACCAACGGATTTTGAGGGAAAAATATTTTATTTATAATGTTTATTTTGTAAATCATAATAAACATTATTTCTTCTTTCTGTTATGTACATAAAGGAGACCATTAAGACTCAGTACATTTTTGGGCCATTTTTTAAAAGTGCCGACAAACTAAAAAAAAGGTTCATATCATTAGAACTAAAGTCATATTGGAGCAATAGTTTTATGGCACCAAAACTGTACGATTACTTTTACTTTCTGAACAATCATTACCTATTGTTCTTATTTTCTCTCCATATTTAGAAGAAGAAGAATAGTGATTTGTTCAACTTCATTATCAGGTCACTGAGTAATCGTACGGTTTTGGTGCCATACTAACTATTGGTCCACATGGTTCTAACGATATGTGCCATTTTTTGTTGGCACTTCAAAAAAATCTCTACAATTTATCTCTTTTATAAATTATAGTTTATTACTACTAGGCGACTAAGGGAAATACATTATCAAACATCGATCAGGTCTCCCCAACCCGTCTGGCCAGCATGGGGAGTGTAGGCCAAATCCTCCTTCCGTCTGAGACGGACGAGAGAGGGTCGTGCTTCTGTAGTGGAGACTAAAATGACCTTATGATGACGATGAATAAACATCATTTGCATAGTAATAAGTACTTCCGTACGATATGGACACTTTCCGCTGCTGTCGAGTTGACCAGTTGTCAGGTATCCTCAGAACGAAATGATGATGACGATGAAGTAGATTGTATATATAACTGTTGCTTGTGATGAATACGACGATAACCATAAAATACATGATTTCTGATTTCTGTAGCAATAGCCACTTTGACTCCGAGGTCACGGGTTCGATCCCCGCCCATGACAAACATTTGTGAACGTGTCTGTTTGTCTTGTTTTGGGTATTTTCTATGTATTAAATTACATCATAGTATCATCATCATCATCAGGTCATTTTAGTCTCCACTACAGCAGCACGACCTTCTCTCGTCCGTCCCTGACAGAAGGAGGATTTGGCCTACATTCCCCACGCTGGCCAGATAGGTTGGGGAGGCCTGATTAATGTTTTATAATGTATTTCTCTTAGTCACCTTGTACGACATCCACGGGAAGAGACGGAGTGATTCTATTATAGTCTGCCGGAAACCACACGGCCAACAGCATAGTATGTATTTACAAAAAAAAATGTATTTAAGTACATTTATCAGTTGTCTAGTACCCAAAGTACAAACAAGCTTTGCGCTTACCAGGGCCTGGATGACGCTGTGTAAATTGTCCAGAAATTTTTATTCATTTATTTATAATCTCTTGCCCGGCGGCCTACCTCATTTAGTTTAGTTTACAAGTTATCCGCTAGCAGTCAGTCCCCACCCCTAAGCGTTCTGTGCAAACGACGCCATCTCGTGGCGGAAATTATCAGCTATGCGGCAAACGATACTGCTTATCTGCTGCAGTATGCCGAAGGTTTTGGAATCGATCTTCTGGATAACGTCAGCGTCGAGGCTCTATACATAGTGAATTTCCGTTTTTGTCTAAGTGTCGACATATCTCTAGATATTTCGCTAAATTCGTTTTGGTGAGGGGATGTAGGTACTAAGAAAAGATCTCACCGAAAGATTGTTCCAATAAATAATTTGCAAACTAATGAAATGCCAAAATAATTTAGCAAGAAGAAAGCAAGGTAAGTGCCCGACATTCACTCAGTTCCGCGCCGCGCAAATCAAAAACAATTATTGTAAAGTTTTAGATAAAACGCATTCCCGAGTATTCCCTTTCTTATTCTTTTTTTGTATATATGCATAGGCTTTGACTAAGCGCTTTGTAGGCAATTTTTGTTGCCGTGATGTTCGCATATGGCCGCTATAATGTTATAAATCTTTTTAATTGTCGCATCGAGCGGTAAACAAGCATACAGCGCGCCTGATGTGTTTCTTGTTAAAATGATCTTCTCAGTAGCCTCCTGGTGTAGCTCACTTGCAGAGACATAAACCTGCTCGGGTTTTGACTGCTGTTTTGTGCTTTTTACCCTAAAATTAAGAGAAACCCGATCGGGTTTCTCATCACCTCACCTTACTTAACGTAATCTGCCGTGTAGCGAGTCTGACTTGGAAAGTACATCCACCTCAAAGAATACTACAGCTCGCGAGCAAGTCCCTTAACCAGCATCTATAGGCTATTGTAACTGCTCTAAATCAGGTGATCTGAACTGATCAAAACTCCCAGACCAAGACAAGCGGACATGTTCATGCACACAAATGTTTGTCTTGTGCGGGAATCGAACCCGCGACCTCGGAGTCAACGTGGCCATTGCCAACCATTCGACCACCGAGCTCGTCATTCGTCGTGAGTCGATTGGAAAGTACATCCACCTTAGAGAATACTACAGCTCGTGAACAATTCTCTTAACCAGTATTTATAGGCTATTGTAACTGCTCTAAATCAGGTGGGCCGAATGTTTATTAGTACTTGTATCATGCTTTTTCTTTATTTGTAAATTCGAGGATAGTTGAGATTGGATCTAAAAAAGTTTTTACAAAAAATTATGAATTAAAAAAAAAAATCTAGGTATTTCAAAATTTTATCGCTGTTATTATAATATTTTCAAACCAGTGCCATCGCTCATAGCAGTATTCACTCGCTATAAAATAATTTATAAACACAAAACATGGTGTGCAGTAGACTTCATTAACAAATATCAGAATGATTAAGCACCGCGCTAATTACAAAACAGTTGGCACTGAAGTAAACCTCGCAAATATACTGGACATTAATTAATTTAATATGTATACTAGCTTCTGAAAGCGGCCCTGTTCGCAAAATGGAGAGCGTAAAATCTATATATATAAAAGTGAATGTCCCTATGTCATCGCATCACGCGTGAACGGATGGAACAATTTCGATAATTCTATGCTACTGAAGTACGACCACGGACATTCTAATGCTGTTCATGACATTGTCACAGGAGACGAAACGTGGATTTATTGTTTTGAACCCGAAAAAAAACAGCAATCCTGTGAATGGGTGTTTGAAAATGAGAACATGCCAACAAAAGTGAGGCAGGCGAGAAACGTTGGTAAAAAAATGATCGCGTTTTTTTTCTCAGCTACGGGTCCCATCTGCACAATTCCACTTGAAGATCAAAAGAGTGTTAATGCCGAGTGGTATTCTACCATTTGTTTACCCAGGGTGTTAGAAAAAGTTCGCGAAAGACGACCAAAAAGCCGCGATCTCCTACATCATGACAACGCTTCTTCACACACGGCCAATAAAACAAAGTCATTTTTAGCTTCCGAAAAAGTACAACTCGTCACCCATCCTGCACATAGCCCCGACCTAGCACCCTTTTCCCCAAAATCAAAGATTTGATGAGAGGTTTAACTTTTACCAACTCCGAAGAGGCAGTGATAGCGTTCAATCAGCACGTAGAAAACATACCTTCAGATCTGTGGTCCTCCTGTTTTAAAAAATGGTTCGATTGCATGAAAAAATGTATAAAATGTAAAGGAGAGTATTTTGAAAAGCAATAAACATAATATTTTGGTTATAACATGTTGTTTTTTTAAATTACGCAAAACTTTTAGTGTGACCTACGTACTGTACTTGTCCAAACTAATTGTGAGGTAAAACAGTTTGCTCACTTTTCGGGTGTACGATTGTAACACCCACGCTTGTGGCATATCTATAGTAAATACTATATTATAAATATAATATCATTAATATATTATATATATATATATATATATATATATATAATATAATTAATACAGTCAATAGCTTTTAAGAATTTAAATAGAGTTTGGGTAAAAATTCGTCGCGTTTAAGGCAAGCGACTAGTTAGAGACAATCATAGTAAATAATGTTTACGGATTCAATTAAGATTACCTAACACTTCTAATTCCTACGGATAAGATTTTAAACTATTCAATAAACGTAACGGTTCTACTCATGGAATCAAATTATTTGACTTACCTACCCATCTCTAGTGCCCAGGGAGAACGACTTAAACTTGGGTGGGACCAAAGTAGCCCATTGAGCCTACAACAGCACAGCTAGCCAGCTGTAATTAATTCCTGAAGGACGTTTGTTGCATGTCACGCCAAATGCGCTCAATGCAAGCTTGCCATTTTGAGTACAGCGATTTATATATCTTGATACTTGTATTTCGCGCATTTTATAACAACTTACAGACTCTTATATAATAATAAAATAATAAATAAATATTTCTAGACAATTTACACAGCGCCATCTAGTCCCAAATTAAGCGCAAAGTTTGTACTATGGGTACTAGACAACTGATAAATATGCTTAAATACATTTTTTTTTAAATGCATACATATAATACATAGAAAATACCCAGACCATGACAAACAGACATGTTCATGCACACAAATGTTTGTCTTGTGCGGGAATCGAACCCGCGACTTCGGAGCCAAAGTGGCCATTGTTTCGACCACCGAGCTCGTCAAATCGTCATTATACAATTATGTTTTATACCATTCTCAGATTCTTGAACTTTTCCTAAATTTAAATCGCTACGAGGAGCTTACGCGTGTCAGTGTAATCGAAAAAGTTATGCAACGTCGACTGTAACCTGTTCATGGATGGCTTTATATTATCTCTAGCTCCGCCGTACTTCGGAGGGCACGTTAAGCGGTCGGTCCTGGCTGTTGTCATGAGATGACAGTCGTTAAGCCAAGTCAGTGGTATTTAGGCGACTTGAAAATACTGACGAAAAGCCAGTCAGTCTTTACCCCAGCGGTAATACTAATATACGATTTATCAATTTCAACTAATATAACAATTTAACTACTGACTATAGGAATGCCTTATCTATAGAAATATAAGATGATAATAATAATATATAATTTTAACAAAAAAAAACCGACTCCAAACATTACTCTACATTTATGTATGTAGATACAGGCTGGTGATGATGATGATGAAAAAATATGGGACCAATTTGGAAGGATACTCCATCAAACAATTTTTTTTTTTCAAAAGGTTTATAAATCACTGAGTAATTAAGTAACAAACATAAAAAAAGACGTGTGGCACTCGGGGACTGCCGCGGTAAAGCAATTGCATAGCATTTTGTATCAACTTATGCAATTATAATTTTATTTATTTATTTTATTCATGCAGTATTGCTTTTTCTTTGATATTAATTCAAGTTACACTTTTTGAGCGTGGTGACCGATAAGAAAACAAATTTTTCTATTATTAAATAAATAAAACGAGTTTCGTAGAGTCGTACAATACGTCTAATCGCACGCACACAACGCCGTGTCGAAGACTGCCGAACTGAAACGACGTTAGACGATGCACGGCCTTCTAGCCACACCTCCTTGCCCGTCGGAGTGGGGAGCGTGAGGTTTTTTCGTTACGGAATTTCTGGATTCGGTCCCCGCGCTCAAGGCCCGCGATAGAAGCTATGCAATAGCTTAAAAAAAATACAGCCGAATTTAGGACCTCCTCCCTTTTTGGAGTCGGTTAAAAACTATATCACTTGCCGTGTCTACCGACATTATTCGAACAAACGTGACGCGGTGCGCACCGGAGCGTGACAGCTCAGTCTCCTTTACCCTAAAATTTGTGCACCGCGCGCTTAAAGAAATTTTCAGTTTGAAAATTCAAGTATCAAGAAAATATTTTACTTTACATTGCAACGCGATGCGCGAAATCCCCCGTGCCTAATCGCTTCATTTAGCTGACATGTCATAATTTACGATATGAAACGAGTGCCATCCTCGCTCTATATATCAAGTGACTGAGTGGTTATCCTTACTAATATTATAAATGCGAAAGTAACTCTGTCTGTCTGTCTGTCTGTCTGTCTGTCCTGCTTTCACGGCAAAACTACTGAACCGATTCAAATGAAATTTGGTACACAGATAGTTTAGAGCCTGAGGAAGGACATAGGCTACTTTTTAATGCAAAAAAGGGTTGTAAGGGGTTAAAAGGGGGGGTGAAAGGTTGTATGGAAGTATCGTTATTTTTAGAGCTAGAAGCATGAAACTTATTTTTTAGGCTGTTGATTCGATATAAATAAATATGACATTCAAAGTTTGTAAAAGTTTTACCCACACGGGGGTAAAATAACAATAGGGAATAGGGGATGAAAGTTTGTATGGAAATATGACTAATTATGACTAATATTATAAATGCGAAAGTAACTCTGTCTGTCTGTCTGTCTGTCTGTCTGTCTGTCCTGCTTTCACGGCAAAACTACTGAACCGATTCAAATGAAATTTGGTACACAGATAGTTTAGAGCCTGAGGAAGGACATAGGCTACTTTTTAATGCAAAAAAAGGGTTGTAAGGGGTTAAAAGGGGGGGTGAAAGGTTGTATGGAAGTATCGTTATTTTTAGAGCTAGAAGCATGAAACTTATTTTTTAGGCTGTTGATTCGATATAAATAAATATGACATTCAAAGTTTGTAAAAGTTTTACCCACACGGGGGTAAAATAACAATAGGGAATAGGGGATGAAAGTTTGTATGGAAATATGTAAGGTATAAGTGAATGTTTTATAAGTTTGCGACAAGAGACAAAATATTAGTGCTATCCTGATGTAGATAACATTTACGCAGTCATTACAAAATGAGAAACTGAAATTAACGCGAGTAAAAAACTTGCCAAGCATCGCGCCGTACTAGAGATGGGCAAAATGCCGGGCATTTACAATAAATGTCCAAAAAATAGTTATAAATTCCCTATTTATGCCCAAAACTAGGCATTTATTGGGCATTTACAGGTACTTACTGGGCACTTATTGTAAATGCCAGGCATTTTGCCTATCTCAACGCAGTACACCACCCGTACACATTGAAAGCTGCCGCGCGGCGGTCAAGGAGCGGGCCGGGGGTCGTTACGCGGCGTGGTACCACATGAGTAAAAAACGGTGGTACGGCACAGAAAAAATATGCCCAAGTGGGCTTGCCCAAACGTGCAGACACGTGACAATTATTATTTTTTCCGCTACAAATGCATTATTATTCCCTGCACATTGTTTACAATTCGATTTGCTTACTTTAGTAGATAAGTTATTAAATATTTTTTTCTTTAGTTGGGTCATTGTTTTATTTATTTCATTCGTTAAAAGTAGATTACTTTCGAGTTTAATTAGATGTTATTACGTCATTTTTTTTTTTGTTGCACATTTGTATGCTAGGCAGGTACCTAAGAACGGTAAGTTAATTGCCCTCACCAAATAAACAGTACTTTTTTGAGCATTGTACAAACAAAGCATTTGACCATCTGTGAATGTAAACAAAAGATAAGAAAGCTTAATAGTTTTATGAATGAGTCTTTATGCCTTTGCATGCCGACTCAGTCAGAAGTCGCAATATCCGAAAGGGATTTCTAGGAATCGGTTACAAATGGTTCATAAAAACAAGTTCTTAAGTACAAGTGTAAAAAGTTATACTTAGTATAGAGATTTTGTTTATTTGGGTCAATAAAATTAGTTAAATTTAATTCATTTGGGTTTATAATATTTTTTTAAATAGGTTTTTATACAATTAAATAAAATACTTAAATAAGTTATTTTCATAATAAGAAGTTTTTGTTTTCTGTGTTTACGGTTAAAAGCAAAATAAAGTGTAAATAGTTATAGGGGTATAGCGCACTCGGTTCTAAAACTACCATTGAACTTAGCTGATGAGGACATGCCGGTATGTAACATTAACAAAAGCAGTGAGCACGGAAGAAAGTTGCAGCAGTGTAAGCTGTTGGTTGGGATGAATAATGTTCCACAAAAGAGCTATATAAGCGATAGATGGCACACTGCAACTCATATAAGTATTAATACGTATGTGTCTTATTTGTAAAATAATTAGCCGAAATATATAAAAATGCTGCCCAAAGACACTATTCCACGCGGACGAAGTCGCGGGCACAGCTAGTTATTATATATATTAGACGAGCTCGGTGGTCGAATGGGTAGCAATGGCCACTTTTACTCCGAGGTCGCGGGTTCGATCCCTGTACAAGACAAATATTTCGACGATGACGAGCTCGGTGGCATAGCGGTCAATGACGCGACTTCGACACCATCGCTCGTGGGTTCGATTCCCACATAGGACAAACATTTTGTGTGCATGAACATGTCTGTTTGTCTTAGTCTGGGTGTTTTCTATGTAAGATAAGTATGTATTTATAAAAAAAAATGTGTTTACGTATGTTTATCAGTTGTCTAGTACCCATAACACAAGCATCGCTTACTTTGGGGCTAGATGGCGCTGTGTAATTTGTCTGACAATATTTATTATTATTATTTATATTTATTTGTGTGCATGAAAATGTCTGTTTTTCTTGGACTGGGTGTTTTCTATGTATTATATGTATGTTTAAAAAAAATATGTATTTAAGTGATAATTCACACACCGGTCACTCCATACAAATGTTGCGTCGTTCACCATTACATAAACAATGGCGTCTGTGTACAGAGCGGCAATGAGCGTGTATGCGTGCAGCGCTATACAAACTGTTCCAGATTTGTCTCAGAGGGGAGGTGAGGTCGATACTGAGAAAGGGGCAGGGAGTGGCCATACTGTAGTATTTATACTGTGGTTATAATATTAGTTATCTTATCAAGTACTCATATTAGCTTTGCGTAGTTTGGAACTAGATGGCAGTTGTGTAATTTGTCTAGAAATATTTATATTTATTACTTTTGACTTCCTAAATATGAATATTTAATTCGAATTGGTTTCGCGCACGCTGTCAAATGACTGACAGTTCTGTCAAACGCCATGAAGCTATATTAGAAAAGTTAATATGTTGGCGAGAATTTCAAGAATGCCACAAAGAAGAATTGAATTGTAAGTTAATAGGGTGATTCAGTTTTCTGAACTATTCCGTTCAACTTTCTGTTTTTTTCTTTCATAAGAACCTCCTCCTGATAATAATCAATACAACAAATTCTTATTATACTTATGCTTGAGCTTTGTTAAGTTCCTACGATTTCGTCAGACATTAATGAATCGGCCGGGTGCAGATGAGGTTAGCTTTAGCCACACCCCGGTCACTTCATACAAATGTCGCGTCATTGACTACTACTTAAATGGTGACGTCTGTGCAGCGCGTGATTTACCGTCTGTGCGTGCAATGCCATACAAACTGTTCCAGATTTGTCTCATGAGGGGATATAAATACGAGACGAGATACGAGAGGTGAGGTAGATACGAGAGAGCGGCAGGAAGCGGCCGTACTGCACGTAGTGCTATTACTTATACTATGCTTTAGCGTAAAAAGCGACGAAGAGTCTACCTACGCCTAAAAATAAAATTTGCCAGAAAGTTTAAAACAATTAAATCAATATTAGTTCAGCCGGAGCCGAGTACGACACGTAATTCGTGGTTAAAATGATTCCTATCGAAGCATTGAATACGGGCATCACAAACCAAAATAGCCAGAAACTGCACCGTTTCCATTACACCATCGCCCTCGGTACAGTTAGCGCCTGTGGTCTCCGAGTAGTAGTAGTGTAACAAATCCTTCAAATAAGCGTTGGTGAGTCCAAGTTATAAGCGGCAGCGGTCTTACTACAATGGTATTCCCATCGTGATAAGACCAGGGGGGGCTAGCCAAATTGCAGTTTGCGAAGTAGAAAAGCGTAGCGATCGCTAATTTGATCTGTGGAGCTCATACTAAAATGTTCGAATTGACAAATGTCACGTGATCTATCTAACGTTCGTTACGCTACGAATTACACTTGGCTAGGGCGGCTGGGGGTCTGCCGCCGAAGCTGAAGCCGATTACTATCGAATATTTTGATTCTCTAAATATGTTTTAGTTATTGCCAAACATCTTCAGTTCAGTTTAGTAGAGCTCCAGGGTTTCTACCAGATACGCTAAACACAGGTACCGTAAATCTAAGCTGAAGTTTGATATTCGCAATCAAAAAATCCAAAGGCAACCGGAGTTAGCTACTGCAGTAGGACCCTGGGTATCTACCGCCGAAGCTGAAACCGATTACGATCGGATTTTTTAAATTGCGAAAATCTATATCCACCTTTAATTTGGGGTGTAAGTGGTTCGGGGTGTAAGTGGTTCGGGGTGTAAGTGGTTCGGGGTGTAAGTGGTTCGGGGTGTAAGTGGTTCATCAAGATCTTTGAACCAAAGCCAACTTCACCTGCACGTGGTGCACCCTGCTGACTGACGAACGAAGCTCTGGCGAAAAGAGAGGTAGGGAGCGTAATTGTAAGCTACCCGACTAGGGAATGTACCTACACCTCACAGAATACCGCAGCCCAATAACATTTCCCTTGAGGGTTGTTGTGGTCCTGCGAGTGAGTGAGGTCACCAGTAAGAAAGGAAGGAGATACGCTTTACCGATTAAACTGAAGATGTTTATCACAGATTCAAATAGAAGTCCGATTTTCGCAATTTAAAAACCTGATGGTAATCGGCTTCAGCTTAGGTGATAAGCCACATGGTGTACTTAGATACACGAGACAGGCGGCTTCAAAACACTGGTTTCCACTAACCCACTAGCTTGGACAGCGTGACGAAAACCTCTTTAAATGACGGTAGACCCGTGAGCAGTTGACTATATTTGTATTGATGCCAAAAGAAGTTTTTTTTATATGAGAGGGTAGCAAACGAGCATGTGGGTCACCTGATGGAAAGCAATCATCACCGCCCATGGAGATCAGCAACACCAAGGGGTCGCCGATCCGTTGCCAGCCTATTCTCCTTCCTTTCTTTGTTTCTGGTGACCTCACTCACTCGCAGGAACACAACAACCCTCAAGGGAATTGTTATTTGGCTGCGGTATTCTGTGAGGTGGAGGTACTTCCCCAGTCGGCAGCTTAAATATACGCTATGCCCTACCTCTCTTTTCGCCAGGGCCTCGTTTGTCTTTCAGCAGCATGCACCGCGTGCAGGTGAGGTTGGCTTTGGTTCAAAGATGTTGATGAACCACTTACACCCCAAAGAGTCCTATGAAGACGAGAATAAGAGTTGGCTCCTTCATATAATCGGTAACCCAAGTAAGTGGGTAATATCGTCCTCCAATAGTCCGTTTAGAATGAGATGTGCTGCTGTCCTCTGACGGTCTGTTGAAAATAATAGACAGGGTAACTCCACAGGTTAAATGGCTACCGTTAAGCCGAGTCGTTAAGTTTTAAGACGGTTAAAAATGTAGATTTTCGAGATGTAGACTTTCGATGTAGACATTGTTTTATTAAGATTGGTTCTTCACTATTTTACCTACGGTAAAATTATTATAAATAAAATAAATATTCCAGGACAAATTACACACCGCCATCTAGTCCCAAACTAAGCAAAGCTTGTACTATGGGTACTAGATAACTGATATAATACTAATTTTTTTTTTTTTTGTAAATACATACATATACCTAATACTTACATAGAAAATACCCAGACCAAGACAAACAGACATGTTCATGCACACAAAAATATTCGTCTTGTGCGGGGATCGATCCCGCGACCTCTGAGTCAAAGTGGCCATTGCTAACCATTCGACATCCGGGCTCGTGAATCACTTAAGTTAATCGCTTACGATTAATAAACCCATCCATTGACAGGCTACGGTTGACATTGCTTAACTTGCGAGATCGATAAGACTGACATGCGCAACGACGCCATCGAGCTCCTTTCGGTTGCCGACACAACTTCTTAATTCCTGGTCACCTAACTTGACTATTATTTTGCCGTGGTATCCTATAAGGTGGAAGTGCTTGCTCTGTCGAGCTCTGATTATAATTAATTCTAAACCTTATCTCTCTTTACCTGCTACCTAGCTATGAAATTAATTTATACTGTAGTTATGTGCTTGTAAACTCGACCACACGTGTTTAACTGTCATAATTAGAGATAGGAATATCGCAAACCGACCACAAATCGGTATCAAGGCTTACATTACGGCGTTTGTGCAGCAACATCGCGGTGGTCCAAATGTAGGCAGTAGCGAATGCAATACATGTTTTGTGAAAAGCGGCGGCGATTTGAAAATATTGTTATAAAATATTCATGCAGAGAGAGGCGAAGGATATTGAAAATTATGAGTTTTTTATACAATTAAGATGGCAAACAAGCATACGACCTAGCTAGGTAAGCAGTCATCCCATCATGTGGACCACAGGTATCACTCACGCGTTATATCAACCTTAGCGACAATAATATGACGAGCCCGAATGTCAAATGCCTAGCAATGGCCACTTTGACTCCGAGGTCGCGGGTTCGATCCCCACACATGACAAATATATGTATGCATTAACATGTGTCACAACTTGGTTTGGATATTATAAATAAGTATTTATTTGTGTATATAATAATATATCAGTTATCTAGTACCTATAGCATAAACTTTGCTTAGTTTAGGGCTAAATGGCGATGTGTAACATGTCAATGAATTTTGATATATTTATTTATTTAGATTACAATATTTGAAATGTAGGGCGAGCATTAATCGTTCTCATTTGCACATCATATATAAATCCATTTTGACATGAAAGAAAAACAAACAGACGATTAAACAGCCATCGATTGTATTTATACTATCAGTATTAACTTTCTGAATTTCTATTCTATTAGTGAATTGTTATTTGGCTGCAGTACTTCTGTAAAGCGAAGAATCTGTAAAGTTCTCAAATGGACTGCTGGTAATTCAATGTGTCTTTGGTCAGAGCTGCACAGTATAAATAATAATGTAGTACTACGTATAATATGGCCACACCCTGCCGCTCTCTCATGTCGACCTCACCTATTATGAGTCAAACGTGGAACTTGTATTCAAAAAAATACCTTATGAACTAAGGCGATAACGTATAGTTTTTTATTTAAAAATACGCTAGGGAGATAAAACCCGATGTTAATAAACAAAAACCTACACTTACCTAAACAAAATAAGTTTTTCACCTCACTAGCTCGTAAAAGCTCTGTTTATCATTCGAAATCTGCGTGGAAAATCGCACTTTATCCGCTAGCGTGGAAAGTGTTTTTAAAATTCGAATATTTTTATTCAATAAAGGTTTCGTACAATAAATTACATATATATAGAACCTCATTGGTTTCGTAATAGTTTATATTCTCTGCAGCCAGTCCATTGATGATTATTTATTAAAACTGTTTTTCTTGCACCTAACATTTTCCTCGCTTTAGTGAGGTGAAAAGTTGTGTGTTGCGCTCGGCAGCAAAGTTATTTAGCGTCTCGTACCTTTGAAACCCTCGCTACGCTCAGGATTCTATATTTGAACCACTCGCTTCGCTCGTGGCTCAATCCTAGAATCCTTCGCTTGCTCAGGTTTCAATACAAGGTACTCGCGCCAAAAATTAACTTTGCAGCCTTGCATAACAAATAACTATTTATAGCACTTGACACCGGCCCGAACATCTGGCGCCGTTAAGGCGAGTCTCTTAAACCCCTTTTTTTATTTTTTTTTTCCATTGAGTTTAAGATTCTTTGGCCTTAATCCGATAGCTAATATGGCGGAGAAACGAAAAAAACATAAACAAATGGGCCTGAATGTATGACAGATGAGTATTGTTCAATCTGCCCAAAACTGAACGCCAAACTGCAAATGTCGACCGTAGGTCGACACGGGCATTTCAAGCGTTTCAAGGTCGTGACGTCACCTGTCGACCGTAGGTCGACACGGGCAATTCAGCGGGTATGGAGTGGCAGGGGTGTGATAGCTGTGACTATACTTTGGTGACAAAGTCTTTTTATTGCATTTTGCTAAGACAAGAGTGTATCTCTAACACCTCGTCGTACACCAGATAAATAGATAACCGCTATATTCTCATCACTTGCATCGACCCCAAAGTGAATTTAGCAGCTCCGGATTCAGTATTCAAAGCTTAGCCTGGAGGGAAGGGATCGAGCCGCGACTGAGAGCTCCGAGAGCACTCGCATGAAGGGTTTTAACTCCTCGATATCAGCTTCGGATGAGATTGCTCATAAAATGTTGGATTTTGGATGAATATTATTGTAAAGATTTATTATGTTGCAGTTTTTGAGGTAATGGTTTTTGATATAAATGTCTATGTCAGTGTCTGTTGGCACTTAATTTTAAGAGAATTGGATTATTTTAAGAGTACTATGCGGTTCCAGAGAAGTTTTCTCCCGCGTACTGTCAAGCTGTGGAATGGACTGCCTGTCGAGGTTTTCTCAGGAGACTATAGCATGGGGTTCTTCAAAAAGGGCGTGAAGATGTTTTTACAGGGTCGGTAACGCGCGTGTGATACCTCTGGTGTTACAGGCATTCATAGGCTACGGTAAGTGCTTTCCAACAGGCGGGCCGTATGCTTGTTTGCCACACTGGTGGTATAAAAAAAAAGTCGAAACTATGTATGAGATCACAGAAACATGAACGTATGTTATAATATACATGTCGTGTTCCAAAATACTGTTACATGGTGTACTCGTATATTGTGGTATACACATTAGAGAGAGCCTTAATTATTTAATTTGTCTTCAAATTTATTTATATCTTTACTCGCCCAAAGGATCAGTTTAGCCATCTAGACCAAACTTTTTACATTTATTTTAGCTTTAAGTTAGTTTTCATCATCATCAGGTCAATTTAGTCTCCACTACAGGAGCACGACCTTCTCCCGTCCGTCCCAGACGGAAGAAGGATTTGGCCTACACTCCCCGCACTGGCCAAACGGGTTGGGGAGGCCTGATCGATTTTTGATAATGTATTTCCCTTAGTCGCCTTGTACGACATCCACGGGAAGAGACGGAGTGATTATATTCTAGTCTGCCGGAAACCACACGGCAAAGTTAGTTTTATTTAGTATAATTTACTTAATTTATTCAGGTGTCATTTTGTAAAAGTCAAATTTTAAGGCAAGGCTTTAAAAAAAATTTTTTACCCTACTTTTCATGCTTCAGCCACCGCAGTTCATGCAAATTACTGCCGGCCGGCACTCATCATACCGCTAGTAAATGCGACTGCGGTAGCTGCTTTGGTTGTCTCTACTCCAGCTACTGACGTCGTCTTTGCGAATCTCCAATTGAGATAGAAGAAACGTGCGACTGCCCGCCTCGCCTCTATCCGAGGCATCATCAGGTGATTTGTAGATAATAATTACCAACTTACAAATAACAAATCCATCGGAATACTGCCCTTTATATAGTGTTTGAAGTGGAGGGAGCAGAGGGGTAATGGAAAATATATTAAGGATAGGAAAATTACTACGTCAAGTTGATTATTAATTAAAGATTTTATTTTTATTTTTGTGTTTTATTATTTCTGTGTTGTTATTGTTGGCCGTGTGGTTTCCGGCAGACTAGAATAGAATCACTCCGTCTCTTCCCGAGGATGTCGTATTGTTGGTCGTGTGGTTTCCGGCAGACTAAAATAGAATCACTCCGTCTCTTCCCGAGGATGTCATACAAGGCGACTAAGGGAAATACATTATAAAACATCAATCAGGGCCTCCCCAACCCGTCTGGCCAGCGTGGGGAGTGTAGGCCAAATCCTCCTTCTGTCTGGGACGGACGAGAGAGGGTCGTGCTCCTGTAGCCTGTAGTGGAGACTATATTGACCTGATGATGATGATGATTATTATTATTTCTGTTTTTCCTTAGCCTCAATTAATAAATTAAGAACTGTATTAACTTATTGCTAACTCAATAATATTCCACACTATTCGTCGATGTAACAGCGCTTAATGTAGAGTCGCTTTAAAACTTCGAATGTAGACATTTAGACGACATCGCCATCGGTTTTTTTGTAGTGTAATAATAATAATTATTACACTACAAAAAAACCGTAGCAGTCCATCGTTGCAGATGAAATTAGTTTTTTTTAATAACACCAAACTTATAATTATATTTTTTTATATGAGAGGGGGGGGGGGGGGGGGTGGGCAAACGAACATGTAAATCACCTGGTGGAAAGCAATCACCACCGCCCATAGGGATCAGCAACACCAAGGGGTCGCCGTTACGTTGCCAGCCTTATAAGGGAATTAATTACTCTATTCTTGTTCGGAAATACCGCTGAGGGAAGTTGATTCCACATTTTCACCGTTCGTGGAACAAAATGTTTTACGAACTGTATTGTAGTAGATCGCCAATTATCAAGATGATATGAATGGAATTTTAATTTATGGCGAGTTGTGCGATAGTGGAATTCAGCGGCAGGTATGAAATCAAACAGCTCATCCTAGCATTCCCCGTGATATAATTAGAATATATGGTAATTAAATTAAATAATTCATTTTTTAAATTCTTACAATATTCTGTCAATTTGGCCGAAAATAACTATTTAAATAGTAATTAATTTTATTGGAATTATTAAACAAAAGGTCTAACCCCGAGTTATAAAGCCGATGTATTTAACCACGGTCTAGAATTCAATTAAATTCTCCACATACCTTTTGAGGATTAGCAAAGCTAACTATTAACTGTGTTGTCACTACTAAACATTGTGATTGTCCAATTTGGATTACGTGGGTTACAATTGGGTCGAATGTTTGTTTAAAATTCATCTGCTTGTGTAACCCAAATAATGCCTAAGGTGCTGACAGGGCCTGATTACGGTTATTTCAATAGAGGCTTTACTCGTGACGCGACGTGGTAGAAACGATATCGAAACGATCTTCGATTTGAATTGTGTTAGGTGACTGTATCATTAATTAATGTATGCATTAACAATAGGCTATGTATTCATAATAAATTACTATTATTGGCTAGTTGCTAATGTTCTAAAATTATAAAAAAAAAATATATTTACCAGTATCGTAAAATACACAAAACACGAACGATCTTAAAATTTAATAATATCCGACTGTGATTTTTGCGTAAAATGGCCAATTTTGGCGTTCTTGATCTCGGAAACAAACATACATTAACAATGTTGACTTATTGAGTAGTACAGAATAGCTATTGGCTTACTTCATAGCGGCCTCGCTTTTTGTTAATTTTGCTTAACTTTTTAATTAAACCCAAAATTGCAGAGAAAGATTTTCATAAAATGCGCATTTTCACTTTTTTGAGCTCCTGGATTGTACAACTGTTCCATTAAATAAAAAAAATAGAATGTTATTTCTTATATACCTAGTCGTATAGTTCATAGCGGCCTCAGAATTTTGAAATATCAATGATTTAATATAGAAAAAAACATTCTTTCAACCAAAAAATCTTCGAAAATTGCTTTAGGTAAACTGTTAATTTCTCGAATAAACGATAACATTACTGAGCAAAATTTATACGAGAATAATTGTTACTTCATGATGAATAAACTTTATAGCAAGAATGTATTATCTTATTTCAATAAAAACGATAAATATAACTTCAAAATTACTACAAAAAACGATGCACCGGCGGGTTTCGCGGGTTTAGTACTGCGCGAGAGCTCGTCAGCGTGCAAATGTAATAGGGCTCGTATGGTCGATCGTAGTTTGGCAGGGAGGTCCATTTTAAAGAGATGAAATTATTTTATAAATAATATATTATCATTGGAAAAACAATAAAAAATACCATAACTTATAAGTTTAACAAATTTAATACATATAAAATAGGGAGGTGCCTGATGTCATAACGTGGTGGCCCTTTGAATGGAGCGTTTTTGTGATTTTCAAGCAATCATTTCTCGAGAAGTTTTTATCCAAGCAATTCTTTCACCTATATATTATTAGATTGTCTTTACATAAAAATCTAAAAAAAATGTTTACAAGTCTATTTTGGGGTGTAAGTGATTCACCATCAACTTTGAGCCCAAGTTAACCTCACCTGCATCTGCTGATTATAGCTAATCATCAAGAGGTAAAAGAAATAACATTTTCCTAGTGACCTACAGAGTTGTTGTGATCTTGCGGGTGAATGAGGTAACTAGAAAAGATGATATTTCTGTAAATACAGCTGGGATGGCAACGCGGGAGTGATAATTTATTTTGCAAATGTCTATAGGATACAGTAATTGCTTCATATCTGGTGGCATGTATGTTTGTGTATCTCCCGATGTACTACAAAAAACCTCACCTTTATTCAAAACGCGACGTGCGTCCACGTCCAATATGTGACATTAGGACGTTGAATAGGCTATTTGACTAACATTTTTTTCGGTTTGATACGTAGGGACGTCTCAATAATATAACCATAGGTGAAAGAATTACTTCGATAGCACAAAAATCTCTCGAGATATGTTAATTTGAAAATCACAATTTTTGACTCTCCCGAAAACGCTCCATACAATAGGCTAGCGAGTTATGACGTCACAGGTTTGTATTTTGTATGCATCAAATCTGAAATTTGTACGACAGCTATGTTTATGTAATTAGTATCATAATAAAAGTTATAGTATTTCTTATTGCTTCTCCAATGGAAATATATATGTTTAATAATTTCATACTTTTAAAATGGACTTTCCCGCCAAACTTTGATCGATCGTAAAATAAGTCGGACGGAAGATATTAGAATGTTAGAATGATATTGTTAAATAATTTATACAATTTTTAAACATTGGAAAATAGCCTATTGAATCCTTTACGTAATTAAGTAAAATATACGTAAAATAATTACATCAAGGCTAAAAGGATAATAAATAAATAAATATTCCTTGATAAATTACAGCTGCCATCTATTCTTAAACTAAGCAAAGCTTGTAGGTAAGTACTATGAATGCTAAATAACTGAAATTATACTTATTTTTTTTTAATATATACTTAGAATACATAGAACACACCCAGATCAAGACAAACAGACATCTTTTTTATTATTATTATATACACTTCTGGACACATCTATTGGCCCACCTTGCATTTTCAGTTTCGTTTGGTCCTATCTAAAATTTTATATTAGGTCGAGCAAAAAATTTTTATGCAGTTTTGAACCTGGCACATTCATAATTTCATTCAATAGTCTTTTTTTGAATTTCGAACACAGAATTTAAAGAAACAAAAGACAATTTGGAGCCTGTTCGTTGATATCCAACAATCGAATACTAAGAAAACTTGATTTTATTGGTTTACTTGGATTTAATTCTTGAAAGTGTGATTTTTCTCTTTGGTTTTGCAACAAACATTACTTATTCTTAACATTAAAGTGAGGTTCTATCAATAATCTATGGATACTTCGCCTGAAGTCGCCGCCCAAGCTGTGGCACTTATCCAGGCCGGACACAGCCAAAGAAATGTGAGTGCTCAACTTAATTTAAGTCGACCTGCGGTCCGAAATGTTTATCGGAGGTACCTAGAGACTGGCGGCTTTGTTCGTCGCCAAGGAAGGCCACGATTTCGGGTCACAACTGAAAGGCAGGATCGATTCATCGTGACGACCAGCTTGAGAAATCGTCACCTTACCTCCATTGAGATACAAAACCAACTTCGTGACTTCCACGGAGTATCTGTGAGCGCTCGAACTGTTCGGAGAAGGTTAAAAGAACGCGATATGGTACCACACAAGCCAGCTAATGGCCCCAAACTAACGCGAGCCCACCGAACAGCGCGTCTTCATTTCGCGCGCACTCATTTAAATAGGACTCAGCAGCATTGGAGCCGTGTACTCTTTTCTGATGAGTATAAAATTGTGTTACATGGCAATGATGGAACGAAGAAGGTCTACCGACGTAAGGGAAAGCGTTTCGCACAATGCTGCTTTGAAGAGAGGGTTGCTTATGGCGGTGGCTCATGGACTGTCTAGGGCGGTATATCCGCGAGCGGCAAGACTCAACTTGAGGTTGTTACGGGACCACGGCTGCCAACATTAAATGCTGAAAGGTACATTCGTGAGTGCTTAGAACCTCACGTGATGCCATACGCGGACTATGTGGGCCCAAATTTCCTCCAAATTTATTCCATTGTCAGGGAATATCTTCGGGATATGAACATCACAGTTATGGACTGGCCAGCAAGAAGCCCAGACATGAACCCCATTGAGCACATGTGGGACGAGCTAAAGACGTGTTAGGGCTCGTCAGCCAGTTGCCCAGACGATGCAGGAGTTGAAAACTGCCATAAAAGAGGAACGGGGGAGGATCCCTCAAAATTTCATAGAGCGGTTGATAAACTCTATGCCTAATCGTATGAGAGTTGTGGTAGATGCCCATGGAGGCAACAAGCGTTATTAAATTAAACTTTTATTTGATAAAAAATGTTTTTTATTCAAAAATCAACTGCCTTAATCAAGACTTGTTAGGCGTAGCTCCATGTCGTGTGGTATTCTGAATTCAAATTTAAAACAATATGATCGAAAAAGATGGTAAAATGTATCAGGTTTAAAACTGCATCAATAGTTTTTGTTCAATCTAGCAATCATATTTCGGTAGGGGCCATCGAAACCTAAACTCTAAGGTGGGCCAATAGATGTGTCCAGAAGTGTATATAGAATTCATACAATTATTTGTCTTATGCGGGGATCGAACTCGCGACCTCGGAGTGAATTGCTTACCCATTCGAACACCGGGCTTGCCATGTACTATGAGTGCTAAATACCAATATTACTACTGACTTAAAATTATTTCTTTTTCTTTGTAGATTTTTTTGTAAATACATAGGTACATATAATACATAAAAAACACCCAGACCAAGACAAACAGACATGTTCATGCACACAAATATTTGTCACAATAGGCGATCGAAACCGCGTCGTCGTTGTCGAAGTGGCCATTGCTAATCATTCGACTACCGGGTTCGTCGATAGAATGACGTAACTTATTTATTATACCTATTTACAAATTTTTGTTTTAGCAAGTGATAACAATACAATGGGGTGTAAGTGGCTCACTGCTCTTTAGATCCAAAACCAACTTCACCTGCACGTGGTGCACCCTGCCGACTAGCGAAAGAGGCTCTGACCAAAGAGCGTACAGCGTATTTGTAAGCTGCCCGACTGGGGAAGCACCATAACAATTGCCTTGAGGGTTGTTCTGTTCCTGCGAGTGAGTGAGGTCACAAGAAAGAAATGAGTTACTGCGTTGGCAGCGGAGATGACAGAGCTCGAGCGATATTTCATGTTGTGGGCGTATATGGCTACGGTGACCGCTTCACATCAGGCGGGCCGTATGCTTGTCTACCACCCAGTGTAATACAAAAATAAATTACAATAATCAAAGTCTAAAAGTAAGTTAAAAACGCAAACATTTCTAATAGGTGTGTTTTTTTTTTAAATCTCAATCGGAAAAGATTTCCTATGACTTGCCCTTTTCTAAACAAAGAAACATTCAATAGAACAGATATACAATATAATGTTTTGAGAAAACGCGAAGACTTATTTAATTTAGATAAAGCCGTAAGGCGAAACCGTTCTGTAAATGAAAATTTAATTAAGAGTAACAGTGACTTTATTTTTACAAGACACATAAAATTAAAAATAAATGTTGTTTTATTTTTTTCTTCGACGTCGGGAATCTGGAAAACAGTTAATTATAAATACATGCTTCGTTTGGTCTCCAATGGAAAATAAATATTGTTCTATAATATTATTATTAGTGCTACTAACCCTTACCTACTGTACATATTAAGTCAACCCAAACATCAATATTTTTAGGGTTCCGAACCTCAAAAGGAAAAACGGAACCCTTATAAGATCACTTTGTTGTCCGTCTGTCTGTCTGTCTGTCTGTCTGTCTGTCTGTCTGTCTGTCAAACATTTCTATGTCGAGAATGCGTGGAGGTATCAAGCTGAAATTTGAACTGTATACACAGGTCTACGGTCCCATGAAGTTAAAAAAAAATCAAACTGCTAAGTTTACGTAGAAAAAAGTTACGGCCGTTTATTCAGCAAAAAACGCATATTTCGACACACTCAAAGGAATCAAAACCTATAGGGTACTTCCCGTTGACCTAGAACTATGAAATTTGGCAAGTAACATCGTTATAGACTACAAGTACAGGAATAAATCTCAAAACTATACATTTGTAAATAGATCTAAACAAAATAGGGGGTCTATATTTTTTATAGGGTGTCGAAATTTCAAATTGAAACTACTAGTTCAAATGGGGTATCATATGAAAGGGCTTGATGTACACATTGCAAAATATATTTTATTTATTTTTTTCGGCGCATTATTTCTTATTTATAATGAAAAATATCAAATTTAATAATGATACTACGTACCTACGGAACCCTCGGTGGGCGAGTCCGACTCGCACTTGTCCGGTTTTTTTTATGTGTGAAGTTATTTTTTGTAATTAGAAAGTTATATAAATAAATAATAATAAAGAAATATTGTCAGACAAATTACACAGCGCCATCTAGCCCCAAAGTAAGCGAAGCTTGTGTTATGGGTATTAAACAACTGATAAACATACGTAAATTAAGGGTCGACCGAGACAGGTTTTTCGTTCTCGGCCGAGACCGAGAGCCGAGACCGAGAATAGAGAAATCGTGAAAAAATCATGAAATTGCGCAAATTTTGTAAAAATATAATTTATTTGAGTGTAATTTAATTAATCAGTTTTAATAATCAAAATTGAACAATATGATGTTGTAACATAAAAAAAAGCAATTTTTCGGCGTTTTCACCCTTTAAAGAGTGTCGCCGCTCGTCGTATAATTGACCAGCTAAAGGGCTGTTCACTTGCTACACTAGTAGGCAGCGCTGATAAAAACTTTTGTGCTGCGGGTCTAAGTACTTTTTGGCGATGAATACCCAATAATATAACCAGTACTCAAAAATATTAGCTATTCTTTGCAGTCTGTTTCAGAAAGCTATCTAGCGCTATTGCGATCACAGAACTTGAGTTTTCGTCACTGGTCATTGGCTCATCGTCCATCTCTATAGAATCATGAGCTACCCGTAAGTTGGATTTATTTATTGGAGTTGAAACCATGTATGATGAGCTAGCTGACGAAGCATATGTCGTCACACGAGAATTTGATTCCACATTTCCATTGAGAGTTTCCGGCGCCACCCGCCGTCCAACCAACCAATCACAGTCGACATATCGCTCTCTCACGCTACGCACGCACTGACTGCTGACACAAACAAAGCGACAAAACTGTCTCGGTTGTGGCCGAGAATCTCGGTGATTTTTAGCCGAGAACCGAGACAGAGTTCTCGGTTGGATTTGTAGTAGAGACTGCCGAGACCGAGACCGAGACCGAGATCTCGGTCGAGCCTTGACGTAAATACATTTTTTTTTTGTAAATACATACTTATTATACATAGGAAACACCCAGACCAAGACAAACCGACATGCTCATGCACACAAATGTTTGTCCTGTGTGGGAATTGAATCCACGAGCGTTGGTGTCGAAGCCGCGTCATTAACTGCTACGCCACCGAGCTCGTCCGACCGAGTTATATATATGTGCATGCATGTTAATGCATGTACATATATATAACATCAAGGGGTCGCCGATCCGTGGCCGGCCTATTATACTCCTTCCTTTCTTTCTAGTGACGTCACTTACCCGCAAGAACACAACAATCCTCAAGCGAATTGTTATTTGGCTGCGGTATTCTATGAGATTGGCCGTATGGTTTCCGGTAGACTAGAATAGAACTCCGTTTCTACCCGTGGATGTCGTACAAGGCGACTAAGGGAAATACATTATCAAATATCGGGCTACCGCCGAAGCTCAAGCCGATTACCATTGGATTATTTGAACGCCAAAATAGATCTTAGGTTTAAGTTAATGACAAACATCTTCAACTTACTCGGTAGAGTTCTATGGTTTCTACCACCTAAGCTAAACACAATTACCGCCAATCTAAGCTAAATTTCGATTTTCGCAATCAAAAAATCCGATGATAATCTGCTTCAGCTTCGGCGGTAAGCCCCCTGGCCTCCCCAACCCGCCTGGCCAGCGTGGGGAGTGTAAGCCAAATCCTCCATCTGTCTGGGACGGACGAGAGAGGTTCATGCTCCTGTAGTGGAGACTAAAATGACCTGATGGTGATGATTCTATTATCTGGAGGTACTTCCCCAATTGGGCAGCTTAAAAAATATGTTATGCCCTACCTCTCTCCGTATTTATCCGCAAACTTTCAATCATCTTCTAAGCTTGTAAGTATCACTTTTGGGGTGTAAGTGGTTCATCAACACCTTTGAACCAAAGCCAACTTCACCTGCACGGGGTGCACCCTGCTGACTGACAAACGAAGCTCTGGCGAAAAGAGACGTAGGGAGCGTAATTGTAAGCTACCCGACTGGGGAATGTACCTCCACCTTACAGAATACCGCAGCCAAATAACAATTCCCTTGAGGGTTGTTATTTAGCTGCGGTATTCTATGAGATTGGCCGTGTGATTTCCGGCAGACTAGAATAGAATCACTCCGTCTCTTCCCGTGGATGTCGTACAAGGTAACTAAGAAACTACATTATCAAATATCGATCAGGCCTCCCCAACACGTTTGGCCAGCGTGGGGAGTGTAGGCCAAATCCTCCATCTGTCTGGGACAGACGAGAGAGGGACTTGCTCCTGTAGTGGAGACTAAAATGATGATTCTATGAGATGGAGGTACTTCCCCAATCGGGCAGCTTAAAAAATATGCTATGCCCTACCTCTCTCCGCATTTATCCGCAAACTTTCAATCAACTTCTAAGCTCATAAGTATCACTTTTGTTGTTACGTCCCTGCGCCGTGCAGTAAGCAATATAGCGTGTTTGATATATGTCTATATCACGTGTCATCCATTTCGCCACTTTATTACTTTTTCAGCTACATAAATCAAAACTATATCGTAATTCGTGTCATGACATGTGCAGTGAACCGGAGGGGATTTTATATCTTATTTGAATAATGATGGTGGAAAACAGGTCACTTGTAACTTTTTTGTTTATACTACGTCGGGTGGCAGACAAGCATACGGCCCGTCTGATGTGAAGCGGTTACCGTAGCCATATTAACGCTCGCAATATAAAATATCGCTCGCGCGCCGCCATCCCTGCTGCCAACGCAGCATCTCCTTCCATTCTGGTGACCTCGCTCACTAGTAGGAACACAATAAACCTCAAGGGAATTGTTATTTGGCTGCAGTATTCTGTGAGGTGGAGGTTCATTCTCCAGTCGGGTAGCTTACAATTACGCTCCCTACCTCTCTTTTCGCCAGAGCTTCGTTTGTCAGTTAGCAGAGTGCACCGCGTGCAGGTGAAGTTGGCTTTGGTTCAAAGATGTTTATGAACCATTTACACCCCAAAGAACAAAAAAAAAATGCAATACTTTGATCACCAGCCAGGTGATCGAATGGCTAACCAAACCAAAACCAAAACTTGACTCCGAGGTCGCTGGTTCGATGCAAATAACAATTTCCATTGAGTTGTTGTGTTCCTGCGAGTAAGTGACGTCACCGGAAAGTAAGGACTTGCTGCGTTGGCAGCGGTGGTGACGGCGCGTGAGCGATATTTCATGTTCCGAGCGTTATTAAGGCTACGGTAACCATTTTTATCATCGAGTGAGTGAGGTCACAAGAAAGGAATGAGTTGCTGCGTTGGCAGCGGAGATGACAGAGCTCGAGCGATATTTCATGTTGTGGGCGTTATTATGGCTGCGGTAACCGCTTCACATCAGGCGGGCCATATGCTTGTCTGCCACCCGATGTATACCAATATCATAAAACACCCAAAACCACGATTATCTGAGATCTTTCATTGTAATAACTTACGAGTACGTCCGACTTGTTTCATGGTCGATCAAATTTGGCCGTTTTAAAAGAATGAAATTATTAAAAATAAATACAAAATAACTTTTGTTACAATATTAGGTATATAAACATAAATAACATAGCTGTCGTACATTTTTTTATTTAATTCATACAAATTAGAAATGTGTGACATCATAACCAAACGTGAAAGTCCAAAATTGTGATTACCAGTTATCATGATAATATCTAGAAGATAAATAAATATACATAAATATTTCTGGACAATTTACACAGCGCCATCTAGTTCCAAATTAAGCGCAAAGCTTGTGTTATGGGTACTAGACAAGTGATAAATGTACTTAAATACATTTTTTTTGTAAATACTTATAATACATGGAAAACACCCAGACCAAGACAAACAGACATGTTCATGCACACAAAATGTTTGTCTTGTGCGGGAATCGAACCCGCGACCTGGGAGTCAAAGTAGCTATTGCTAACCATTCGACCATCGAGCTCGTCAAATTTATTTTATCCGAGATTTATGCTATCGAAAGTTTCTAATTACCGTTAAGTTTTTTTTTTTTTTTTTTTTTTTTCTTTTTGCTATCGAAATAATTCTTTCATTTATAGTTACAGTATTGTTATACCTTACGTAACAAATCGTAAAAAAATTGTCAAATACCCCATTGGTCTGAAAATAGGTACATATTTTTGTTGGAAATAATTATGATCGCAAACTGGCTGAACGCCTGAAGATTTATTCTTGCAACTACTTGAACTGCAACTCTTCACGTAATTGCTATTACATTATTATATGACTGATTCTTCTTGGAATGTCTTGTTATAGTATGTAGAACAGAGTTATTTTTTCCCTAAAAGGCTGGCAACGTATCATCTACTGCTTGGTGTTGCTGATTTATATGGGTGGCGGTGATTACTTACCATCAGGTGACCCGCTTGCCCCCTCTCACATAAAAGAAAAATATATATGTAGGTACGGTGTATACATGTTACGGCTAAATGTATGTGTGAACATAAACTTTAGTATAGTCGACTTACTTATTTGCTAAATTTTATCAAAATCGGATCAACCGACTGCGTATCCATATGAAGTCGGCAGATACAATCTTGACAATAGCGCGTGTATATTTGGGTATACACCGGTGGCAAACGATACTACTTTTTGGACAATATAATAACCGATGTTTATTGGACAGAGCCAATGAGTGAAGTGAAATATTGTATGAAGAATGCAGAACGCCCGTCCGATTCACATCCAGTAGCTACGTGACAAGTTGTTGCTATTTAGAAGGCTGTAGGCGTTGCGCCGCAACAGAGTGGTATTGCGGTATTTATTTTCGGCATGTAACGCAAATATTACTTAGCTAAAAACATCGAAGTGTCCAATACACCAATGAATCTGTACGACGACAGCTCATTATCGTTTCCGAGTTACGGGGACACATAATAACAGACTTACGCGTCGTAACTCTGCGTGTGTTCGGCGCAGATAACGAGAGCCAACAACCTATTAATTGGGACACACGGGATTGAACGATTGACGAACATTCGGTCGAGTAATTTTTAGATAGATAATAGTATTTTAAAAAAGTTATGCTTCATTTGCATAATACAAATTTTATGTACAGTGAATCAATAAATTATTACAGACCGTTGACTTGTATACATGAAACAAGGCGGCCTTATTGCTGAGAGCAATCTTTTCAAGGCAAACTTACGGTAACGAATTTGTGCATGGGGTGGCCAGGATTCGCAAATCAAAAGAATTTAATGAAAATTAGAAGTATAGTAATATTATCAGAATATTTTTTGTCATATACATTAGATCGTATGTACGTAGGTCACACTAAAAGTTTTGCGTAACTTAAAAAACAACATGTTATAACCAAAATATTATGTTTATTGCTTTTCAAAATACTCTCCTTTACATTTTAAACATTTTTTCATGCGATCGAACATTAAAACAGGAGGACCACAGATCTGAAGGCATGTTTTCTACGTGCTGATTGAACGCTATCACTGCCTCTTCGGAGTTGGTAAAAGTGAAACCTCTCATCAAATCTTTGATTTTAGGGAAAATACAGAAATCACAGGGTGCTAGGTCGGGGCCATGTGCAGTATGGGTGACGAGTTGTACTTTTTCGGAAGCTAAAAATGACTTTGTTTTGTTGGCCGTGTGTGAAGAAGCGTTGTCATGATGTAGGAGAAAGCGGCTTTTTGGTCGTCTTTCGCGAACTTTTTCTAACACCCTGGGTAGACAAATGGTAGAATACCACTCGGCATTAACACCCTTTGATCTTCAAGTGGAATTGTGCAGATGGGACCCGTAGCTGAGAAAAAAAAACGCGATCATTTTTTTACCAACGTTTCTGCCGCCTGCCTCACATTTTCAAACACCCATTCACAAGATTGCTGTTTTTTTTTTCGGGTTAAAAACAATAAATCCACGTTTCGTCTCCTGTGACAATGTCATGAACATCATTAGAATGTCCGTGGTCGTACTTCAGTAGCATCTGTGAGCAACATTCCACGCGAGCCCGCTTCTGCATCGCTGTCAGTTCTTGAGGGATTCCACGACAACAAAGTTTCCGAACAACAAAGTTTTAATTCTTCGTGTAAAAAATTCTGAAATTTGGCTCATACCAATAGTCCTCGAATTGTCTCGTATGTAATACGCGGGTTTTCTTCAATTAGCCGCTTAACAGTAGCCACATTATTTCCGTTGACGGCAGTTGAAGGCCGCCCTTCACGAAATTCGTCATGTAAAGAAACCAGATCTCTCTCAAATTCAGCAAACCATCGCCTCACGCTGCCTAAACAAGGTGCTTCTCTCCCAAAAGCATTTTGAAGAAGAGCGGCATAGTCTTGCGGAGAGAGAAAGAGAGAACTTTTAAAATCAAAGAAAATCATCGCTCTAAAATCTTTTCAACTTAATTCCAATTTCGTTGCATACGTAGAACTTTGATATGTGATAAAAACAACTGTCAAATGATTTCCCGCCATTTTTTTTTATTACTAAGAAAGTTGCAAGTCGTTTCAAAAAATATAACATTCGAAATTAAAATAGTTCTGATTAGCTAGAAGTGCAAAACTTTTAGTGTGCCCCATGTATTTTGGGCAATCCGTTTCAATGCTATATTGAAACGGATTGACCAAAAGCGTCGCTCGCTTTACTAGCTTGCTTTATTTTTGGAGACAGAGATGTCAGGTTCCCATATATTTTCCTAAAAGTAATAGCAAGTCGAGCTTCGTTCGCTTCGCTCGCTCGGCTTTTGGTGGTCACATTATCTCTAAAAACCGTTCATTACATTGCTTCTACATTTTCAGCCTAGGGCGTGTAGCTAAACTTAGGTTTAGCCAGCCAAACTTAAGTTTATGGTGATACCTACTTTTAGGCGTAGCATTTACAGTCTAGCTTTGTATAGATTAGTACAACATTGGATAATTAATGAAGGTACTAACGTAATAAACATTAAAATTGTCCCAGATACAAGTATGCAGTCAAATAACGAAAACCTCATCCAAATCAATGCCAGTATCCATTTGTATGTATGCCAGTAATCAATTTTGGGGTGTAAGTGGTTCATCAACATCTTTGACCTAAAGCCAACTTCACCTGCACGCGGTGCACCCTGCTGACTGACAAACGAAGCTCTGGCGAAAAGAGAGGTAGGGAGCGTAATTGTAAGCTACCTGACTGGTGAATGTACCTCCACCTCACAGAATACCGCAGCCAAATAACAATTCCTTTGAGGGTTGTTGTGTTCCTGCGAGTGAGTGAGGTCACCAGAAGGGAAGGAGATGCTGCGACGGCAGCGGGGGTGGCGGCGCGCGAGCGATATTTTATGTTGCGAGCATTAATATGGCTACGGTAACCGCTTCACAACAGGCGGGCCGTATGCTTGTCTGCGACCCGACGTAGTATAAAAAAAAAAAACAGTAATATTTGATAAAACGCGAACATATCTTACAAGTAGCGAAACGATACAGACCATTCATTCGGCAGAAAAAGAAAATATGTACTGCACGTTATTAATACTACTAATTGATTTTCATTGTCTACTACCTAATACTACTATCTACCTAACTAAATTACAAAAATGTAACCCTCTTTGATAAGGGGCCGTCCATTAATCACGTGAGGCTCGAAAGATGTTGGAGGGGGTTCGGCAAAAATCACGAAACATCACAAGGGGGGAGGGGGGGTGTAGTAAGATATCACGTGTATTTATTTTTTTAAGTGCTTTCCATCAGGCGGACCGTATGCTTGTTTGTCACCTTAGTGGTGTAACAAAAATCCTTATTAATATTCTGAAAATTTTAAGGTTCTTTGTAAATACAAAAATACACGTGATTTGAGGGGGGGGGGGTTTAGCCTTACACCTCACCAAGTATCACCAAGGGGAAGGGGGGGTGTTAAAAATGCAAAAATAAACCTCACGTGATTAATGGACTGCCCCTAAGCACTATTGCCTTATTTAGGCTTATTGCAAAAACCGTCCATTGTTGGCAATATTTTTAAAATATTTTTGTAATGTTAAACATAAGGTTTTGAATTTGTTTTGTGTTCTTCTGAATATATATAATTATGTTCATAATGTTATAATAAAGTACTACAACACAAACACCATATGTTTACCTTGATAATGCCTTATGCTGCGGCTACACTACCGTGATATGCCAATAATTATTGCCATAATTTCAACAACGCCTAGGTGTAACCACGATTTATGGCCATAATTTTACAATGCTAATCAATATGGCAAATGGCGGTAGACAATAGCTCCGGCGGCGGTCTTTTTTCGCACATCGAAGAGAATTACCGCAGTAATTAATGCGTTTGTGGCCATACTACCGTTTGTCCAGTGTGCAACATGAGCTCAACGGCGACGCACGTATCGACCGACATGGAGTGGTCAAATGAAAAAAGCTTGAGTTTTGGAATTATTCCAATGCGAACCGTATCTTTTTTATGGGCTTTCAGTCGGGTATACCCCGATAAAAATCGCGGTGTACAATGATGATTTGAAGAAGAAAAAAGACCGAAACCATCTAAATAAATATAACAGCTGCAGCTTCAATCTCCATCTTGAAAAATGATATTTTTACCGCCTAATTTATTGACATATCTAGGTAAACTCTAGTGTAACCACACTACTTCACGCAGTAATTTAGACGGTAATTTAATGCCACAATTATTGCGGTAACAGCCCGGTAGACGGTAAGGTAGTGTAGCCGCAGCATTAGCGGTGAAATTGGCCGGTAAAATATAAATACGAGTATAATTACGTGAAACAGTACAAGTGCTTTATTATAACATTATGATAATAATGTTCCACCAAGTGCCAACAATCAACAGTCACGTAAGTGAACATATATAAAAAGTAGATATATGTATATGTTCACATAAGTGACACGCGACTGTCCGCGACGCGAATGCTTCAACTTGTTTTATTTATTATTTACGTCGGAATTCGAATCCAATGAGCATGGCGTTCGTTTGTCATTCTTACGGACCGTGTGTATCATTTATAACTAACCTCCCAACACCTATAACGAGCTACACATTAGCATAATAAACAGCAAGCATACGTTTAACGTGGAGTTGGCAACTTATGATATTCCTAATTAGATTAAATGGATTATAATTTTGTTTAAATTGTTTGAGTTACATGCTTTTAATTTGCGAAGGATGAGGTATAGATGAATGTTTCATTTAATAAACCGGAGAAAATTTATGTTCCTTATTTTTTTTATACCACTAAGGTGACAAACAAATGAACAATCTGCCTGATGGTAAGCAAACGCGAGACGCCAAAGTAGTGTCATGTGAATGTTTGTTTACTGCGATCATATGCGTCTATTATATTGTACCTCTTTTTTAAAAATATATAACCACTACGGTTACCACTTCATATCAGGCGGGTCATATGCTTGTCGCCCAACCTAGTGTAAAGAAATGTAAATTACGATCAAACCAGATAGTCACTCACGTATATTTGTCCCTAAAGCCTACTAGTTTCGGTCTCAAACACTCGATCATCTGAATACTGACATGTGTGAGAGCCTGCAAATGGGTCACTGCTGCTCTGGGGAACTGCTCACGTAATTATAATTAACAATATGGTCCTAGAGCCATATCACATCACCATATCGTCGTCGACAACCCTTATTAAACCCACTGCTGGGATATGTATCTCCCCTGAATCAAAGGGGTTTAGAGCATACTCCACCACGCTGCTCAGCTGCGGGTAGCGGAGGCCAGTGTTTTCAAGCCGCCTAAAGGCCACGGACTTGGCTTAACGACAATCATCTAATGACAACAGCCGGGGCCGACGACTTAACGTGCCCTCCGAAGCACGGAGAAGCTAGAGATAAACCCATCAATGGATAGGCTACGATGCTTAACTTGCGTGTTCGATTAGACTCACATGCGCAACGATGAAATCGAGCTCATCGTTATATCGAGCATCACCATATCACGGAATAAATAATAGTATCTACATGTCCCCAAGAGATGTGACATAATAAATAATAATAAATAATCCTGGAAAAGTTACACGCGACCATCTAGTCCCAAACTAAGCAAAGCTTGTACCATGGGTACTAGACAACTGATATTATACTTTCATACATTAATATATAGAAAACGCCCAGACCAAGACAAACAGACATGTTCACGCACACAAATATTTGTCTAGTGCGGGGATCGAACCCGCAACCTCGGAGTCAAAGTGGCCATTGCTAACCATTCGACTACTGAGCTCGTCCCGCCTGCGTGTTATTTCTAATTAAGAGTAGATGTGAGGGAAAATAACTTTTAATGAAATAAGAAGAAAACAGTAGGTACACTTAAAAAATATTTATTTCATAATAACATAAATGTGATTAAATACGTTTTTTTTTTGTTATCTTCTTCTTTTTTCTTCTCCATTTTATAGTAAATATTCAGCTTGATCAATGTTGCCATCTTGAGCCCATGTCGCTACACTGCATCTTCTTCATAAAAATGCAATAGCTTGGAACTGAACCTTGGTACAGGAATGTCCATATTCCTTAGGTTCTTTGGTACATCACACATCATTGTTATTTCCATTTCAAAGTGAATTTATAAAACGCTAAAAATATATAAAATAAAACATAAATTAAAGTAGAATATAAAAAATAAATTTGAAAGTGGAATGTGACACAGATCTAATAGATAAAGTTTTTAATATAAAATAAAGTGCTTAAAACAAAATAAGAAATTTAAAAATGGGAAATATGATATTGTATTATTTTTCTGGTGATAGGTATAGGTTCATATATAAGAGATCTAGAAACATTTCCATACACAAACGAAAAGATATATTATCCATGATAAAAAATGAGGTCTCCCCTAATCTAATCATTCATGAGACGGTTCTTTTCCAATCTCATGATAATATTACTCTTATCAATAAATAGCAAGATATCAAAATAATAATATAAATAAGCAGAGAGTGGTATCACAACACAGGCTTTTTAACAAACACAAAGAAAATTAAAAATATAGATAAGACAGTTTAAACCCTATAATTTATACCTACGGTATTTTTTTTTCGGAATAGATGCTATGTTTATGTGCTAGCCCGAAGGCATTTAAAGCGAAAACTAACCTAGTGAGAGGGAGGGTGAGTGCCGAGTGCACTCACCCTGAAGAATAAAGCTCCCGCGGTGATTCAGCAGCGGCCTCTTGACCGTGGGGATTCCAGCGCTGTAAACAGAACTGGTTTTTTTCATGAAGAGGGCCCAGCAAGCAGCTGCTTCCCCACCGCAGAAGACCCCTGGGCGGACGATTCCGTCCGCTCATATAAAACGGTATATTTAACGATGCATACACACACAAGATTTTAGCGGTATTTAATAAAGACATAATAATGTCGTTGGATGACATGAGGCATTCATCAAAAGTCTCATCAAATCCAAAAGTATACGTCTTAAATTGTTAAAAACTATAAATGAACATTAAAAAAAAATTACTTAATCAGATGCAATTTATAAAGAAATTTATTATTAAAAGACAAATTGGTGATTAAATACAGCTGTGGAATAAAAGCATATTAAAATTATTTCAATCACAACACAGATGTGTGTGTGAGGCATAATATTTTATTGATGTAGGTATAAAAATGGAAATGATTAAGTTTTTCTTTAAGTTATTACTTTCTGTTATTAATATATTCTTTGCACCATTCCTGTGTTGTGATACCATTATATTATTATTAGTGATTAGATATGATACCTACGTCACTTCAAACAGAATAACAGCGAGGTGATTTATCAACAATGATCCGTTGAATCAGTACGGTTTCATTTGCCTCGTTTTCTTGATTTTGTTCCGTTTCTTTTGAGCAGCAAGGTTGATCTTTCTTTCCACGTCCCTTTTTGCACTTTCCATCGCAGCAACAAGATTTGTCTTGATGATCGAACGGTCCACAACGAGGACCGAATGGTCCAAAACCAGGAGGAGCGCCAAAGCCGGGTCCGGAACGTCCGCGATGGCCGAAAGGACCATGATGCCAAGAACCCCGGTGGGGCCAATGACAGTGAGGCCCGAAACCTGACGGTGGACCATGACCATGGGGTCCATGTCCATGGGGTCCATGACCGTGGGGTCCATGACCGTGGGGTCCATGACCGTGGGGCCCGTGACGTCTACAGCCATGATGATGGCCGCGGTGGCATCCAGGGGGCCCGTGATGACCTCGTTTATGACCGTGACCATGTTTACGACGGCGACCACAGTCAGAATCAGAATCCGATTGATAATATCCAAACCGCATCCCAAAAACGTCAAAAGGCGTAAACTCACATCCCTTATCCCTCATTTTTAAGTAACGAAAATTATGAACTTATTCGAAAAATTTACGATGTTGTTTCTATGAAGCCGTAGGTTGTACTAATGCGTCGTTACTACGCTATTGGTTTTTTATACAAAAACATTACAACATGTTGTGAAATCGTGTACTTAATGCGATGAGTCATACCAAATACATCATAGGCAGAGTGTTGGTAGTAAAAATAACTAGCTTATCGATTCGATAAATTTTATACAAATACGTATATACAAATACGTATATAAAGTCTATGTACTAATCGACCTGCCTCTACAGCCTAAGCATATTTCCGTAGTACCGATTTTTAGCAAGTAAATTTCAAATGAACAAAACATTACTCTTATACTTTCTTCCATACAAATTTTCACCTGTAATCTGAAACGATATGTGTTTTTATATTTTCTTTAAATGTCATTTTAGGTATTTTTAAGTTACAATATACAAGCTTTAAACGAAAATAATTTTAAAACTTGAAAGATTGTTAATGAGTGAAGTTATTAACTTGTATATTATAAGGTCCTCGTTCGACTACGAAATATACTATTAACTACTAAATACAAAGTAATATGTCATGATTTGGATATACAAGCAAAGTTACAGAGAATGCTGGAAAATTTTAGGTTTCGTTTAAGTTATACAACTTCTAATAAAAGAGCGTTCTATTATATGAAAACATAAAATATTACAAAACTTCGCCAGCCACGCTCAATAATATACATAAAATGGGGTGTAAGTGATTCACCAACATCTTTGAACCAAAGCCAACTTCACCTGCACGTGGTGCACCCTGCCGACTGACAAACGAAGCTCTGGCGAAAAGAGAGGTAGGGAGCGTAATTGTAAGCTACCCGACTGGGGAATGTACCTCCACCTCACAGAATACCGCAGCCAAATAGCAATTCCCTTGAGGGTTGTTGTGTTCCTGCGAGTGAGTGAGGTCACCAGAAAGGATGGAGATGCTGCATTGGCAGCAGGGGTGGCGGCGCGCGAGCGATGTTTTATGTTGCGAGCGTTAATATGACTGCGGTAACCGCTTCGAGTCGGGCGGGCCGTATGCTTGTCTGCCATCCGACGTAGTATAAAAAATAAAAAAAATATGGCCGTGTGGTTTCCGGCAGACTAGAATAGAAACACTCCGTTTCTTCCTGTGGATGTCGTACATGGCGACTAAGGGAAATACATTATCAAATATCGACCAGGCCTCCCCAACCCGTTTGGCCAGCGTGGGGAGTGTAGGCCAAATCCTCCTTCCGTCTAGGACGGACGAGAGAGGGTCGTGCTCCTGTAGTGGAGACTAAAATGGACCTGATGATGATGATAAATTATTGAGCGTGACGTGTAAGAGGGTTTGTGTAACATACATAGAATAAAATAATAATAATATATAACATTGTATTTGAGTCTAGAATCTTTTGAAAAAAAAATTATAAATATTTGCTGATAATCTTCATCAAATAGTTGTTTTATACTACATCGGGTAGCATGTTTGCCACAGCGGAGGCTCGCTTAATATAAAGCAGCTCTAGCTATATAAACGCAACACGAAATAATGCTCGCGCACGCGCTTTTTATAGTTCTTTCGTACTTCGAGATCTCACTCGCTCATGGCAACATAACAACCCTCACGGGAATTATTACGGTATTCTGTGAGGTAGAGATATTTCTCTAGTCTACTGGGCAGCTTACAAATACGCTGTGCTTATAAATACTGCTCTAAGTGATTAGTAAATTAAATTTTTTGTATTTTTTTATATCTTAATCTTATTCAAAGCCATTTTCACCCACCTACCGATACCTAAACAGCCAAAATATTAACTAGAAATAATTAGAAACGTTTGCCGGGGTCAGCCAGTAACATAAAAGTAGTATCGTCCTTGTTATGAAGGTTTAATATTAATGAGTATCATCAATCACAAATAAAACATGAATACACGATTTTTACCGTTGGCGTCCGGCCTATCATTGCAATGAGGAATACATCATTATATTTTCTTTTCGGTTGGAAAATTGCGGTGTTTGTGTGAATTTTATCATCTCGGTTGAACGTTCTAGCGAAAATAATGTTTGTAGGTATTCGACCTGCGTGATTTTACCACATTAGAGATTAAAAAATACAATGTTTATTGTTACGGTCAAAATAATAAATTAGTTATTATTAACACTCACCGATCCGTGGTCAATGTAATAAAACCTGTTTTGGTTAGATTTGAGTTGAATCTTAGGTAGGTTAGGGTTTTCTTGTACGCCATCACCCCGCACCGAGTTTATGAATGATGTTGTCCTAAGTATGCTGACAATTTATTACATTGGCCGAAAATTATAAATAATGACCAACTCGACTTCGACGAGCTCGGTGGCGTACAAAAAAAAACAAAAATGTATTTACGTATGTTTATCAGTTGTCTAGTACCCATAACACAAGCTTCGCTTACTTTGGGGCTAGATGGCGCTGTGTAATTTGTAAAAAAAATAAATCTTATATTGACCGTATCATATACATTTAGGTTAAATGATGTTCTATTAACCGATTTTAAAACATGTACTTAGTTCACTACTTGAGCAGTTTGTATCGTCGACAACCCTTATTCTTCGGGTCTCCCCTCAATCGAAGAGGTTTTAGAGCATGCTCTACCACGCTGCTCAATTGTGGGTTGGCGGAGTTGCTCAACTGCGAGTTAGCGGAGTATGTATGTCAGTAAATAATTTTTTGATTTTCTCAAAAACTTCAAATTCTATTTGGATGATAGTGTCGCTTTAGAACTGCATATTTTTCTGTGAGAGTTCAAATTTATGAAATATTTTTCATGGCATATAAGAAACTACAGCTATAGCACAAAAAAACTGGCTATATAGACTAAAATATCTAAATCAGGTGCATTTTTGAAGTGAAAATTTCTTAAACGGCGTTGTGCACTTCTTGGGATGGGTAAAAAATGTTAAACTCGCGTCAGAACACGTGACCTGATCGAAAATTCTTAAGACGGAGGGAGAGTAGACCGCCGGCGCGGCGTAGGAGAGGAAGTAATATCCCCCTCTCTTTCTACCGCGCGGCGAAAATGTATGCCTGCTGCTGCTGTTTGTTTTTAATGTAATATAAATTGTCATGTTTGCGTACGATAGCGCAATTAATGAATATTGTATTTTACCACATAAATGATAGTACTTTTATACTGATAAATAAAGCAATTCGTGCGAAATTATTCCCTCATCATTCCAAAATATTCAAAAATGCACAACGTTAATGTTCAAGTTTTCACTTCTGCCGGTACTCCCGGAGTGCAACCCGTCTTTTTTTTAAACATGGGCCACCAGGTTCCAACTATTCTGCAGGGTAGACGAGGGAGAGAGTAGAGAGGAGTGTCCATACTATAGGAAAAAATATTGTTACTTATACAGTGTAACTGCCACCACCTAAATCCTTATTTAAAAAAACCTTTGCTAGTGTCATGGCTGTATGTGCCACATGTATGGCTGTCTGGCACTAGCAAAGGTTTTTTTTATTTGAGAGGGAGTCAAACGAGCATGTGGGTCACCTGATGGATAGCAATCAGCACCACCCATAGAGATCAGCAACACCAGTTTACACAGATCTTAACATTAATAGGCAAAGAGTATTGAGACAAACCACATTACCACCATTACCACCTGATGGTGGTATATCTCCTCGAGACGTCAGGGAGCTTTTTGAAGGATGCAAATATTTCACACCCATAACTGAAAGTGGGTAATTTTTCGCAAGCTGTCGACATACCCTTCAGAGTGGAAGTGGCAATAGGCCGGTCACATCTGCCGAGTAAGTGATGGCAGATGGGAGAGGAAGGTATTAGAGTGATTCTGCGTGTAGGATGACGAAGCGTTGGATGCCCTCCTTCTAGATGGTCCAATGAACATAAGAAAGCGGCTGGATGCGGAAAGCGGAGGACCGTATTTGGTGGAAAGCATTAGGTAAGGCTTATACCCGTAGGGAGTAGGTACATGCTGATGATGATGATGATGAAAATGATTTCGCGAAAATAAGATTAAGATACCTATTTCAAAAATGGTGAAAATATGGGACAATAATCAATCATCATAAGTAGTACATAAAAAGTATTGCACAATAATTTCAAATATTGAGAAATTATCGTTTTCATAATAATTACAAAAATATTGCAACAGCAAGATTGCGCAATAATTTCATAAATTGTGAAATTGTGCCAAATTCACAAAATAACATTTTACGATAATAAATCGGACCAATTGCCAAAACTGATAATGCAATATGACAGCTATTTCATTTGTGTATGTATTTGTGAGTTCGCATTGACGATAAAATGAAAAACTCCGCTTTGTATGGCATCTCGTAGTTTTGAGAGGTCAAGTTATGATCGTCAATCTACCAAACACATATTTTCAGCGAAATTCATTGAGCTTATAAAATCGTCCGGTCGTTCTGTCTGTCCGTTGCCTTGAAACTCAAAATTTAGAAATTCTGACTTCGGATTCGTGTAGAGCATCAAAAAGTAGTAATGTAAAGTGACCTTGGTTTTCCGATATCAATTCGGGATGTCGAAAAAAAAAAAATTCGCCATGGTGGCGCATGCTGCGCGTCCGATGTTTTTTTTCCTATAATATCTGTCATGATTTTATTATACAATTAACTCTTATTCGCTTCTTCGTATGTCTGAACACATTACCAGGATATCCTCCTTGCGTCGTTGTCCTCATTGCTGAGGGTCGTGACCCCATGGCCTCACTTCTGCATGGATGATGCTCCGCCACTTGTTCCTATCTTTTGCAGCGTGAACTGCATCATGTAAGCTGGTGTCGAGAGCAGTGCGGATTTGGTCCGACCAACGTACCGGACTTCGGCCCCATGGTCTTTTGCCGTCTACTTTACCGGCGATAAAAATCCTCTCTAGGTTGTCACCACGTTTCCGGGCAATCTGGCTCCCGGGTCCTTTGGAGACAGATGGTGGAGAGGCAAATTTTTTTAGTTGTTTAAGAATCGATGCGTTGGTCCGTTATACCGTCCAAGATATGCGCAGCATTTTATTCCAGCACCACTTCTCAAAGGCAAGCTTCGGCACCATATAAGAAGATGAGAAACATAAGAGTGGTTACCAGCTTGAAATTTTCTTCTTTTCTTATCTTCTTGGTCTTGGTCCAGGTTTTGAGTATACCGGCATATAAGGTAGCTATCACCCACATTTACGAAAAAGTCTTTTCATTTTTCGTTAATAGTAGCCTATTACACTCACAAATAACGTGGCTTTCTATTGGTAAAGAATTTTCAAAATCGGGTCAGTAGATCCAGAGATTACCCCCTACAATCTCACAGTATCACAAACTTTACCTCTTTATAATATTAATATAGATGATAGTCCAATCTAGGCTTCGATCGTTAGATGCACAATGACGTACAAAAACTAAGCAAAATAATGTCCGCAGTTGGCAGAAGATGACATGTATAAATCTTACTTATTTATGACCCATATTAAAAGAAACTATAACTCCATAATATGTATTGTAAATTCACCCTTAGGCTTTCGACTTAAGAGATTTACAATTTAAAGTTAAGAGATTACGGTTCAAACTACATATTTCTAATGTTATTTATATAAAGACAAGATTAAGACAAAGACAATAATTCGTTTCAAAATAATGTCAATTATGGAAGCGTTCGAATATGGTTAAGTGAAAGAGCTCACAGATCGTCATTTGGGTGCTGTTTCGGTGAGGACGTTTTTTGGGTGTTGATATGCATCTGGTTCTAGTATCAATAATACTTTACCCGAAGAATCTAGGTCATAAACTATGTTTGTTGTAAAATTCATGCAATCGTTCATCATAATCAGCTGTTTTTGATCTACAAATGATTTTTTTTTGCGGGAGCCATATTGTCATAATATACCCACTATCAGTCTCATAGCTGAGACGGAACGAATGACACCACATACTCGTATGTCGAAATTCATGAAGTGGTTTAGGCTGTAGAGCATGCCAAAGAAATACATACATAAATATATACACCTGAAAAACAGAACTCTCCCTTCTTCCTCAGTCAGGTAAAGTATAAAATCCGTAACTAATATTTATCCATTATTTTTTCCTAAAAAAAACAGTGGTGTGCGAGATTGGCTCGCACTTGGCTGGTGTTTTATTAACGCACATTTTTACCTAAAACCACAGTATAAGTAATAGTACTCTAAAACCACAGAGTTGACAGAGTTTCTTTCGGCATTTCTTCTCGTCAATGGTCATTCCGAAATGCTGGTAGATAAAAAAATATACCTAATTGTGACGTGTCTAAGTGCCCGCGAGGGCCCACAGAATAAAGAATTTTGACTTTGACTTTGACCACCTAAAACGTAAAATATATCTGTGAGATTAAGTAAAATTGACAAAGCAATTCTATCCAACACCAGAGTAATATTCACTAAGTGCACAATAGTTCAGTGGGTATGATCTCACAATCTTGACTTGACGGGTGACGGGATTGTGGCTTGGGGATCCAGAGAGGTCACACGACTGTTTAATGTGCATCCTTATACTTTGTATGAAAATTTTACATCGTATATGAATTTTATGGCTGCACTAGGGCTGGAATTGGCCAAGACTCGGCATAGCGTCGTCAATCCTTATTCATCCCACTGCCGGGATACGGACCTCCCCTCTCAAAGGGGTCTATACATACATCATCCTCATATCATGGTCATACATACTCCACCACGCTGCTCAACTGCGGGTTCGTGGAGACCAGTGTTTTCAAACCGTCTTGAAAGCCACTGTCATAACGACTGTCATCTATTGACAACAGTCGTGACGTGCCCTCCGAAGCTACAGTCGACGTTGCTTAACTTGCATGTTATGGAACGTCGTTTAGGGTCTGTTCAGACAAACCGGAAAAGGAGAGCAGATTTCGGATCCATTTTAAATAGAGTTTTGTGTCATTGGCATAAGGTTTACTTTAAAAATTTTACACATTGGCTCTTGAGCATTCTAAAATAACAAAAGAAGTGATTTTGAAAAATAATCCTTATACCAAGGATCCAAAACTCTGTTTCAAACACACCAAAATCTGCTCTCCTTTATCAGCCGGTCTGTGCGAACGGAGCCTTAGATTGACACGCGAAACGACGCTATCAAGTTCAGGAGCATATTTGGCAGTGGCGTAACTACAGGGTGGCAGAGCGGGCAAAATGCCACGGGCTCCCGGACCAAGAGGGCCCCAGGCTCGTGAGCTTAGTACAAAAATAGTAGGTATTTTTTTTAAGTTAAGCTGTAAATATAACAAACAAAAATTTTATAGGTTATTAACCAAACATATTATACAATATGCTCCTTTAATGTTGGTTTCTTAGAAGATTTATTGGAGAGGGCCCCATCCTCTGAGGGCCCATCTGATGAATTTTCCACGGGCCCCTGATGGTATAGTTACGCCACTGATTTTGGGTATTACTCACTATCATCTATATATTCCTTACCATTTTGAGATTTCAATATTATTTCTTGAATTTTCAATGAATTTCATAATTGATGAAATTATTACGTAATCACATTTCACAATAATTTCATAACTGATGCAATTACATGCATCAGTTATGGAATTGTGATAATGTTTGAAATTATTGTACAATATGCTGAAGTTATAACGTCTTAAAATTTGATGAACGCCGGCTGCATGCACTTATAAGCATGACTCATTGTCACGTTCCGCCTGAGCTGAGCATGCAAATGAAAGCGCGGAACAAGCGATAGACAGGCACGATCGCCCTATAAATACATTCAAAGTGGCCATTGCTAACCATTCGACCACCGAGCTCGTCAGCTGTCTGATGTTGATAACAGCGTTTTTAATATAAATTAAATAAACGTGTAACCGCGTCATCAAGAACGCGATGCTATAGTAACTAGTTACCAGTAACAGGATAACACTGAGTAACCGCGAGCATTACCGTTTCATTCGGAACACTTTATAATCAGAACAGTGGAACGTTAACACCTTCTGTTATCTATACCAGAAAACAGCAAGCGTTACCGTTCCGTTCCGAGAATAAAATGTTCCGCGGAACTGAGAACCCCAAATGCGTTGCGTACGTGACTATTCCAATAGGCTATTTGACTAACATTTTTTTCGGTTTGATATGTAGGGACGTCTCCGTAATATAACCATAGGTAAAAGAATTACTTCGATAGTACAAATATCTCTCGAGATATGTTAATTTGAAAATCACAATTTTTAGACTGCCCCAAAACGCTCCATTCAAAAGACTACCGAATTATGACGTCACAGGTTTGTAATTTGTATGTATCAAATCAGAAATTTGTACGACAGCTATGTCAAATATTACGTTTATGTGATTAGTATCATAATAAAAGTTATAGCATTTTTTATTGCTTCTCCAATAGTCCAATGGAAATATTATTTTTTAATAATTTCATACTTTTAAAATGGACTTTCCTGCTTTGAACTTTGATCGACGCTAAATAAAGTCTGACTGAAGATATTAGAATGGAAGTTTGCAGATCTTTATAGTTTTATGTATTTTACAATATTGTTAAATAATTTATACAATTTTTAAACATTGGAAAATAGCCTATTGTCATGTTCGACGAGTTCGGTGGTCGAATGGCTAGCAATGGCACTTTAACTCCGAGGTCGCGGGATCGATCCCCGCACAAGGCAAATATTTGTGTGCATAAACATGTCTGTTTGTCTTGGTCTGGGTGTTTACTGTAATAATATATTACATGTATGTATTTACAAAAATAAATGTATTTAAGTATAATATCAGTTACCTAGTACCCATAGTATAAGCTTTGCTTAGTTTGGGACTAGATGGCCGTGTGTCATTTATCCAGGAATATTTATTTGTTTATTACTCAGTAACATATTATTGAGATGTTGAATATTATCATACGAATTTCGTTATGATTATATTATATTAGTCACACTTCTACTCCTTTATATGAAAGGGGCTGTACGCTTGTCTAGCAACTAAAAAACTGTAACCAGACTACGAAATAAGACACTAAAAGGTAAAATTCGGCTCCTGCTTTTGTTCAAATCGGTTAAAATAAAGCTTATGTTACTTGGCCCATAACATCGCATCGATGGACACCTTATTCATCAAAATCGGATGAATAATTAAGCGATATGGAATAACGTACAAACAAATTGGCTTCGCCATAGTCTTATAGTTTTTTTTTTGTAATATTTCTGGACAATTTACCCAGCGCCATCTAGTCCCAAATTAAGCGCAAAGCTTGTGTTATGGGTACTAGATAACAGTACTGATAAATGTACTTAAATACATTTTTTTTGTAAATACATACATAGAATACATATTTTAAAACATTTTTTTCTATATTTTGCTTTACAAGATAAACTTGGTATCGCACTGTTATTCGTCGAATGGATATCAATATTTGTGGTATGCATTGCTCCTCTCGATAACGGGCATTTCTCTAAGTGTCGCAGAGCGTCGCAACGCGGTGACGTGGAGCTATTGTAATTCAAAATATACCTATTATATCTTCTTTTGTTGTAAGAGATATGGGATATTTGACATGACCTGTATTAGACGAGATCATGATACATGGTAAGACATATTATGCAATCATTAAAAAAGGCCCACCACACATTCCCACCACTGTGTCTCCTGTGTAGCCAGGATTAACAGCGGCCACCACCAAAAAAGGTAATGAGCAGTGAAGTTCATTGCAGTCCCGGGGGTAAACCTACGGCTGCCTTGGAACTCACAACAATAAATTCGTTGTGAGTTCCAAGGCAGCCGTAAATCATAAGTCAAATTAAATAAAATCAGAAGACATTAGTAGAAGTAAGAAGCTTTTGGAATTTGATTTCCCCTCTTAGCAATGTAAGAGACATAGCGATATGGCAACTAAGGCATTAAAAGCCTAAAGATGCAATTATTATTTAAATAGTGGATTTCGACCAATTTGCCAGAATATTCTATTTTTTTTTTTTTTTTTTTTTATGAGAGGGTGGCAAACGAGCATGTGGGTCACCTGGTGGAAAGCAATCACCACCGCCCATGGAGACCAGCGACACCAAGGGGTCGCCGATCCGTTGCCAGCCTTTTAAGGAAAATGAAAACTATGTTCTTGAAGGTACCCATGTCGTAGTTGTTCGGAAATACCGCTGAGGGAAGTTGATTCCACAGTTTCACTGTTACCACGGTATGAAATGTCTTAGGAAACGTACTCAGTTGGACAGAGAACAAGACCGGTAATCGAGAGATCATGGGTTCCAATCTCAGCTCGGCGGGCTAAGTGATTTTTTCCATTTTTTTTTTATATTTATAACATATGATTAGTTCTGTAGTAATAATGTAATTAATGCGCACACCATCAGCTGTACTTTGTATGGAAAATGATATATTTTGACGACCAAATTCGTGACGTATTTAGTAGTCTATTTCACTAAGCTTAATCAAGAACTTAATCTACTAATATAAGTATATCACTAAATTTGGACCGTTTTATAACTATATTCCTAGTGAGATAGTAATGAATCGCTTTCGTATAACTATGTTACGTTATATAATTATATCCCTAGAGATATAACTATATTACGGCTTTATCTATCTTACTGCGACATATGCACATAGAAAAGCCAGCCCAAGATTAACAGACATGTTCATGCACACAAATATTTGTCATGTTCGGGAATCGAACCCGCGACCTCGGAGTCAAAGGCTCTTGCTAACCGTTCGACCACCGAGCTCGTAAGTATATTATTTCAATATGCTTTCTTTTCGCTAGGGCCTCGTTTGTCAGTCAAAAGGATATACCACGAGCGTGTGGAGAGGTTAACTTTAGTGCTATATTTTAACTAATGATTACTATATATTAAAGAAAAATAAAATAGTAGTTGATAAATGTAGGTATATTGAATTCTTTTGATTTGAGAATCCTGCCCACTCCATGCACAAATTCGTCACCCTAAGTTTGCCTTGAAAAGATTGCTCTCAGCATAAGGCCGCCTTGTTGCATATACACAAGTCAACTGTCTGTAACAATTTATTAATTCACTGTACTTTTAATTTGTATGATGCAGATAAAGCATATTCTATCTATATATCTTAAATCTTCTGCTTAAATTAACCATTCCTCTTTGATTTACGTTCTGAAATTAAATCTGCTTCTGACACTCAATATACGGGACAATAACAGTAAATAAAAATATTAAACGCAACACTACCATTATCTGAACATTGACTATATATAATGATAGACAGACAAACGGTAAATCAGTCGACAGCACAATAAAACTGCCAGCGGAGGCCGCAATCGGAAAATTAAAACTTGTTGCCTGGGACGTAAATAACGGTATATTTGGGGGATTGGGGGAGCATTGGGGGTATAGGGGATGTATATGTATTGTATTGTTGATAAATAAATTTTATTGTAGAAAGACAGAATAAGGAATGTTCCTTTGTTGTGTAATTGTGAAACTTCATGTTTTTTAGGGTTCCGTACCTCAAAAGGAAAAACGGAACCCTTATAAGATCACTTAGTTGTCCGTCTGTCTGTCTGTCTGTCTGTCTGTCGGTCTGTCTGTTTGTCAAGAATTTCTATGTCGAGAATGCGTGGAGGTATCAAGCTGAAATTTGAATTGTATACTCAGGTCTACGGTCCCATGAAGTTGTAAAAAAATCAAACTGCTAAGTTTACGTTGAAAAAAGTTACGGCCGTTTATTCAGCAAAAAACGCATATTGCGACACACTCAAGGGAATCAAAACCTATAGGGTACTTCCCGTTGACCTAGAACTATGAAATTTGGTAAGTAACATCGTTATAGACTACAAGTACAGGAATAAATCTCAAAACTATACATTTGTAAATAGATCTTAAAAAATAGGGGGTCTATATTTTTTATAGGGTGTCGAAATTTCATATTGAAACTACTAGTTCAAATGGGGTATGATATGAAAGGGCTTGATGTACACATTGCAAAATATATTTTATTTATTTTTTTCGACGCATTATTTCTTATTTATAATGAAAAATATCAAATTTAATAATGATACTACGTACCTACGGAACCCTCGGTGAGCGAGTCCGACTCGCACTTGTCCGGTTTTTTTATATACTTACTGATTTTTAGGGTGTAAGAGGTTCATCAACATCTTTGAACCAAAGCCTACTTCACCTGCACTCGGTGCACCCTGCTGCCTGACAAACGAAGCTCTGGCGAAAAGAGAGGTAGGGAGCGTAATTGTAAGCTACCCGAATGGGCAATGTACCTCCACCTCACAGAATACCGCAGCCAAATAACAACTCCCTTGAGGGTTGTCGTGTTCCTGCGAGTGAGTGAGGTCATCAGGAAGAAGGAAAGAAAGGATAGGAGCTGGTATAATCGGCGACCCCTTGGTGTTTGATAACTACCGGAGATTATGTGATGCTAAGTGGACTGTATAGATGTAGGAATACAAAGGAAAACGCTTAGTAAAATAATAAGAATTGTAATAACTGAGATCACTTTAGTATTTACGAGAGGACAAGCACCATGAATCAAAGACAATAATATGTATATCAAAACAGAACGTCAAATATAAAAATATCGAAAGGGAAAAATATACATTGCAACCAGCCAGTCACTAACAGTGTTTCCATGGGCAGTGGTGATTGCTTTCCATGAGGTGACCCACATGCTCGTTTGCCTCCCTCTCATACCAAAAAAAAAACAGACTAATACGCGCAACGACGCCATCGAGCATCTCAATCGGAATTTTTTTTCACTATGAAAACGTAAAAAAAAAATGAAAATATTTATTCTAGGCAATGGTATGAACAATAACGTTCGTGATTTTTCATATCGATAATATCAATAAAACACGCACCCCAGAGAAATAACCTGCAGTAACAATATTTTCGTCTCGTTACAGACCGACGCAAATACAATTTTATTGGCGAACCCGCAGGTTTATGAGTTCCGGTATTAGGAACATAGATCACCAAATAAATAGACTGCGAATGCTGCAAAATAATAATTGTGATGATTCGAAGTACAAACGTGCGCATAGTTCTTAGAGTTTTATGTTCACATTCAAACGGGTTATCGTTTACTAGCCGACCAAATTGAGACAAAGTATCTTAAAGTGAATTTACCAGATGCGTGTTACACATCCAAATTAGTCGGGTTGTACACTTTAAAATGTGAGTAAGTAAGCGCGTCCTAAAAATTCACAATATGAGAGTTCTTCTTTATTTGGTTGGTTTGTTTTGTTTACATTGACATAATCGAACGCGAACAAAGAACTCGTACTAAGCACTCTGCCCCCTTACCACCATCTCTTATTGCGATTCAATAATTGAATATTTTGCTTATTCATACCAATGAATAAGCGACTCTATTCCATTTGAAATAGAGTCGCTGATTGATTGGTATGAATAAGCATTCTATTCAGTTATTGAATCGCAATAGGAGATGGTGGTAAGCGGGCTGAACTATAATTCAAAATTTGGAGGAATGTTGTCTCGACTAACGCTAACGCGAAAAACACTCGATTAAAAAATACGGGATGCTTTTCGTGGTAGCGTTCATCGAGGCAACATATTCTTTCGAATCATATCACTTTGTACATTTTGTATTTCAAAGCTATGACATGATATGGTTAACCGCGAAGTAATTGAAATCATAGGAAAGGCATACCCGTATCTGGAGGACTACAGGCGGCATATTGAAGTAATGGAACGAGTCTCCGAAACAGTCAGGAGAGAAAGACTGTAGGATTTAGAGTTGGAAAAAACGGCTTAAAATTAATAAACGTTTAAACGTTGTACTTTTTATCAAAAGCGCGCTTTTTACTTAAACGCTTTTTTTGTCGTTGATGCTACTTGAGGCGTCTACGCTTATGGAAAACGTTTAAACATTTAGTCGCTGCTTTAAGACAATGCAATGGTTAACGATCACAGACAGTATCTATTTGCAGCTGATTTCTTTTCTCTAAGTACCTATTTAAAGTTTCGTATACGCATGAACATACTTAACACATTACAGCAAAAAAATTCGCATTAATCGACCGACGACAACAGCAAAAGCGTTAGCGCAAACATTCACACGCGCGCTTACCAGTTGACAACAAAAAGCGTACTGCTTAAAAAAGCGTAAGCGTTGTTTATTTAAACGAAAATCATTTTTGAAACTAAAGTGAAAGAAAATTATACAACATTAATCCTAAAGCACCTGCGAATAAGGTTCAATATTGAACGAGGATTACTGACGCTTTTTTCAACGAAACGCATTTGTTTAAACGAAAATGAAACGAACGTTAATCGATAGTAAACCTAAACTTGTTGATGGTAAGGTTTATTATTGCATATATGGCTAGCTAATACAGCACGACGCGACGTGGCAGTAATTATGTGTATCAATTATAGATGGCGCTATATCAAATTTGTCAAATTATCACACAACATTGTGAAAAATTTTAACGAAAAAGGCTTATTTTTATAAGCGTGCTTATCTGCTTACGCTGATAAGCAGACTTTTTTAAGCGCTTTTCGTTTAAGCGCTCAACTCTAGTAGGATTAGTGAATGCACAAAAGATTCACGAGATTAGACGTGTCACTGGTGCTGCAGTACTGGCTCCACTCTAAAATAAAATAAGATGGTTAATGATACGTCACGGTCTCATCAAGGCATGGACGAAAGAACCTATTCACAGTATCATCCATATATATTTCTGATGTAGCATACAAGATTAAAACAAGTCGAGATACAAAAGGAATGCTGGTATAATATAATTGTTTCATCCATTTTAGATCAGCAGATAATGACCAAGGACCCTACCGCCGAAGCTGAAGCCGATTATCATCGGACTTTTTTTATAGTGAAAATCAAACTTCGGCTTAGATTGGTGGTAATTGTGTTAAGCTTAGCTGGTAGAAACCCTGGAGATCTACCGACACAGCTGGAGATATTTGTCATTAACCTTAACTTAAACCTATTTTATTAGAATCCAAATATTCAATCGGAATCGGTTTCAGCTTCGGCGGTAGGGCCCCAATTCAAATAGATATACCTAAGCGTTTTTGATTTTATTTTGTTCCTGTGTAAATAGTTTTGTAAATAGTGCTGAGATATACTCGTAGTTATCTTTATATGTTATGTTTTCATACTATAATCAAAACTCATGTAATTTATGCGGTTCGACTGGGGAACCCTTACAACACCATTACTTTTCATCCGAAATCTAATTGCAATAGTTACACTTTGTATTGCATAAGAAAATGTAATCCGAGTTCTGGCAAACAAATTGTTCCAGAGAGGGACAGGTTTGGACTTGATCAATGCTGAATTGTAAATACATAAAAGACAAGACAGCTTGCGTACCAATTCAGTCTGCTAATCGCTTACGTGTTGATTGTCTTGAACGTGAGAGTGTGTTGTGTTTTAAATAAATTTGTCGCAGTGAAATGTGCAATTAATTATTATTAAATAGATTTTCTATAACTATCTGTGCATCTTCAGTATATGCATCTATGTAATAAGATATTAAAGCTGTTGCTTGTAATGTTTTTTAGGTGAACACCTAAAAAACATTTTTGAAAATGTGAAATGGTGAAGTGAAACTTACTTGTTCATTACAATTTCATTATTCACGATATTATTATGATATTTGGGTGAAAGCAACTTCTACTTTCGTTTCCTCGAAGTTTTCATTGGTGATCAACAACGCAGATTAGTTTGGGAGAGCTTGCTGAAAACTGGTGAGTGATTTATATATCCCTTATATATTTAGCTTTTAGGTTCTTCGTAACTAAATAAGTAGTTAGTTTCATTCCGAGCTAAGACAACATTTCACTTCACATTATAATTTTATAATACATGTACCTAACATTGATAATGAATTAATAGACATAGCATCTGGATTGCTAGATAGTAATCCAGGTATTATATCTAACTATATAGACATAGTTAGTCATTTATTAAATAGTTTCTTTATCTAGATTATCTAACATACATTATACTACGCTTCTTCAATTAAAATTTTCTCTATCCTAATTAGATAGAGGCATACTAATGAATTATCATAAACATAATACTACTCTATCGTATACTTCTAAATTCTTAGGAATACACTAGGAATTTATTTTCATACAAGAAGTTTCGTAAAAAAAGAAAGGAGTATAGGCTGGCAACGGATCGATAACTCCTTGGAGTTGCCGGTCTCCATGGGCGGTGGTGATGGCTTTCTATCAGGTGGCCTACATGCTCGTTTGCCCCCTCTCATATAAAACAGAAAAAAGTGACCATTTATTTATGTTTCATTTTCGTAAAACTCTGAAATGTATCTTTTAAATAAAATGTAGTTTCGGGCGAGATTGCCAATAACATTTTATAATAGATTACCATAATAATATCAGGCTTACAAGACAAAATTGTGTACCGCCGACGCGTCGCGACGATTTGTCTATGAAATATATTATCTATGGTTGTTCCAGGAAGTGAATTGCAAGCAACTGGGGTTTACGTATTATGTCTGAGGTGAGTGGTATTATTTCAACGAGAATTAATTTACACTGATGAGTTTCATGAAGATTATTAATTCACATCTTGTTTTCTTAATTGCAGGCAGGAAATTTGGAATAGGATCTCAAGAGCAAATCTTAATCCTCTGTATTACCCAAGGAAGTATATTAGGCCCAGTATTCTTTCTTATATCTATAATATAAAAATGAATCGCTAAATGTGTTGCTAAGCGCAAATCTCGAGAACAGCCGAACCGATTTCGCAAATTCTTTTTTTAGAATATTCCTTGAAGTACGTGAATGGTTCTAAAGCAGAGAAAAAATTAAAAAAATGCCTGAAAAAGTCTAAAAACAACACTGTTCTATACCCCCTTACAAACGATTCGTGATAATACTTAAAAGTCAATTTGAACTTTAATACCATACTATAAAGTTCAAGACTGTTATGTGGTACGAAGTTCGCCGGGTCAGCTAGTACTCATATAAAATGAAATATGCATTATCAGTCTGGCTCTACTAACTGGTAGATCCTCCGTTTTCTGTCTAGAGAAGAAACGCTCAGAAGGCCAATTCTCGTAATTTTTTCTACGAACGCAGATTGAAAGTTGACCGAATCGAGATTGAATTGTGAATTGACTAAAATTATATACTTGATTTCATTAATTAATTATTATTAATTCTTGTTGCTGGCAAAGTAACATTCTTAGTTTGTTTAATTTTCACTCATGTTTCGATATAATCCCGCTTAAATTTAATTTTGAAGTTACATATTGTGTTACGAGAATACCAAATGTGACATTTGTGAGATCGAGACGGGATCGAAACTGAATTTTGACTATATTTTAATTACGAGAATTGCCCCTCAGTTCGTCATCTCATGTAACTTTTAGTACTTTTCTCCCTCATCTGCCATCACACTCTTGAAACCTAATCTGCATGGCATGCCTATCGTTTCTCTAGACATATTTTTTTTTTGACAAATTACATATGGCCATGTAGTTCCAAACTAAGCAAAGCTTGTACTATGGATACTATATAACTGATATAATACTTATGTACATTTTTTTTAAATACGTACTTACATATAATACATAGAAAACACCCAGACCAAGACAAACAGACATGTTCATGCACATAAATATTTGTCTTGTGCGGGGATCGAACCCGCGACCTTGGGGTCAAAGTGTCATTTTTAGCCTCGACGATGGTCGAACGGTTAACAATGACACTTGATCTAGTAAAATAGAAATAGATAAATAGAATAGTTATTTAACTTCTTTTGAAGTATAATCTAAAAATATTCTCTCCGCCATACAAATTTGAACCTGCTTCATAAGGTCATGAAAATCACAAAACATAAAACCCTTTCATGTATTAAATCCAATAAAGATAAAACTTGTACAAAAATAAACAGTCACTCAAAGAAAAATACTGTAGAAAAGCTGTGATAAATTCAAGCTTGTTCACTTCAAAAGCGCTTATCTTTATAAAGTTGAGGGTACACGAAACTTATTTTTCTCTGGCACTATTTTTCTTTTCTTATAATTATATTGTTTGTTTGTTTCTTTCTTTTATACATCTCCAGGTGCCAAACAAGCATATGGCTTGTCTGATGTAAACCATTTACCGAAGTCATATAATTTATATGTCGGTGCGCAGCCAGCGGCCGAGTTACCTTGCCTTGTATTTAATTATCATAGTTCTCCGTACAGTTTGTTTATGTTAGCGAGCTTATCGCTATGGAAAGTTGAGACGCTACAAAGCTCTCATTGTTTAATGAAACGCGTATCATGGGAACGACGGTGACATCAACACATGTCGCCGGACGGTGTCGTGGGCCCGCTCAGTGAGAGATTGTTTTTGTTACAATATTTAGAGGAACCGAGATCTCGGCACTTGAATTCCGGACGCGGTGGTGACCGAGCGCGGCTCACGAATTCGTCATTCGCTCCCACTTGTATTTTTACTTCGTGTAATTAGATTTTATTTAAGTTTAGTGTGGACGCTAGTAATAATTAGTTTGTACGAACAATTATACTAGAGCAAAAGTGTGAACTGTTTTCCTAGTGATATTTCTTATTAATTATACGGGTATTAGATTGTATTCGCTCGTGTTTAATTCACGCCCAAGTAGACAATGAACCCTCCTGATGCCGTCCTAGAGCCCACCGCTCCGACATCAGGAGTGGGATCCGCGACGCGAGTGCAAGGTGATCAATATCCACCGCAGGTGCAGAGAGACAATGGAAATGACCTGCATTGGCAGAGACTGTTTGAGACGCAGAACGAGCAATTGAGGGCGCTTATTAGTGCTATACAGCAGTCGCCGTCTACTAACAACAGCTTACTGTTACCGACGTTTGATCCTCACAAACCGGATGTGGATGCACGGGCATGGTGTACAACTACAGAGCTGTGCTTGGGTGATGACCCTCCTCGAGGAAGCAAACTAATTGTTGCTCTAACTAAAGCAATGAAGGGGTCTGCATTGTCCTGGCTGTCCCAAGCAACCTATGCTGATATAACCTGGGCCCAGTTTAAGGTCCTGTTTATAGACAGATTTTCAACTGTTGAAACACAAGCAGGTACTCTTTTACATTTATTCAGTGAAAAACCCAAAGATAATGAAAACTATGGAGCCTACGCCAGTCGACAAGTAACATACTTACTGAGTCGTTGGCAGTCTACAAGCATTGAGCAGATCGCAGTTTCTACCGTGCTGGCTGTTTTAGCTCAGCATGATGCGAGATTACGTCGTTTGGCATGCACAACTGACATCGAGACACGTCACCAAATGCAGAAAGAGTTACAGGCGTATAGCCTATTGAAACGTAAACATGAGGAAGCGAAGTCTGGACCAGAGATTAAACGTTCAAAAATCACTGAAATCAAGTGCTATGGATGTGGAAACGTGGGACATAAAGTTCAAAACTGTCGAGAAAAGTTCAAATCACATAAGCAAAACCCCAAAAAGGATATGAAGAAAGAAGATCAAAGAAAGAAACCAATTTGCTACAAGTGTGGGCAAACAGGGCACATTTCTCCCCAGTGTTCAGCAACGACGGCTGCTAGTGGGACCGGAGGGCCGTCTGGAGTTGAGCAGCAGCGCCGTGTTAATTTCTGCTCGATCGCTGCGTCTAGTCTTTCACAAAACGGTCAGTCGTTTCATTTTTATTTTGATTCCGGGTCTGAATGCTCTCTTATTAAAGAAAGTGTTGCTAATAAGTTTTCTGGAAAGCGCGTAACGTCTGTGGTTACCCTATTGGGCATAGGCGATGGCAATGTAGTCAGTACATATCAGATATTGTCAGAAGTCTGTATTGATAATTACGTAATCGAGTTACTTTTTCATGTAGTTCCCGAGCATACTATTAACTATGACGTGGTAATAGGGCATGATTTGATTGATCAGGGATTTTCTGTTGAGATGTCTTGTAAGAAGTTAACAATAAAAAAAGAGCGAATCATTAATTTGTGTGAAATAGGTAAAATGGCTACAAACTTTCGGAACATTAGCACTGATGTTAATGGCACTGATCGTGATAAACTTGTTGAAGTATTAAACGAATATTCAAAATCATTCGTTGAAGGGACACCATCTGGACGTGCTAAAGTAGGTGAAATGGATATACGTCTCATCGATCCAAATCGAACCGTACAACGTAGGCCATACCGATTGAGCCCTGAGGAGAGACAAGTATGTCGGGATAAAATTGATGAACTATTAAAGGCCAAAATTATTCGGCCTAGTTGTTCGCCGTTAGCCAGTCCCATAGTAAAGAAAAAAGATGGTTCGGACAGGCTGTGCGTTGACTATCGCGAGTTAAATCGCAATACAGTACCCGATAGATTTCCTTTGCCATTAATAAGTGATCAAATTCAACGCCTTCAAGGGGCTAATTATTTTACAATACTGGATGCCGCGTCGGGTTTTCACCAAATTCCAGTAAAAGAAAATTCTATCGAACGTACTGCGTTTGTGACACCAGACGGCCAGTACGAATACTTGGCTATGCCGTTCGGTTTGCGAAATGCACCTTCTGTGTTTCAAAGGGCAATGTACAAAGCTCTGGGAGAGCTGGTAAATACATTCGTGATATGTTATCTAGATGACATCATGATTGTCTCTGAGTCCATTGAACAAGGGTTAGAAAGACTTCGTGTAGTTCTTGAAGCTTTAACAAAGGCAGGGATTTCCCTAAATCTCAAAAAGTGTTCATTTTTGAAATCTAAAGTGGAGTACTTGGGGTTTGAAGTCTCGTCTGGACAAATCCGGCCCAATGCGCGAAAAATTACAGCGTTAACTAAATTACCCCCACCGCAAACTGTCACACAGTTGCGTCAATTTTTGGGCCTTGCGTCATATTTTCGTCAATTTATTCCCAAATTTTCAGAGATAGCATCTCAACTATATAGATTGACGTCAGGTAAAGGTAAAATAGAATGGAAACCCAAATATGAAGAAGTTAGACAGAAAATAATTTCACATTTAATTACAGAACCGATACTTATGCTCTTTGATCCTAACTGTCCTATTGAACTTCACACTGATGCAAGTTCCGACGGTTATGGCGCAATGCTTTTACAAAAGAAAAATGGTAAGGCCCATGTCGTAGCGTATTTTAGCAAAAAGACAACCAAAGCAGAGTCGCGATATCATTCTTATGAATTGGAAACTATGGCCGTAGTCAAATCCATTAAACATTTCCGTCATTTTTTGCAAGGGAGAGCTTTTACAGTAGTAACCGATTGCAACTCTCTTCAAGCTTCTCGTAACAAAATAGATCTCACACACCGAGTTCACAGATGGTGGGCTTTCTTACAGGCTTTTGATTTCGAAATCATATATAGGGACGGTAAAAAAATGTCTCACGTAGATTTTCTGTCTAGAAACCCTGTACCTTCAACAAATCTTTCAGAAAAAGTTGAGGAAAAGCGAGTGAACTTGTTAGAGATCTCTAAAACGTGGTTAATGGCTGAACAACAACGTGATACTGAAATAACAGATATCATTTCAAAATTAAGTAGTGACGAAATGGACAGTGATCTGACAAACACATACCAAATAGTTTCCGGTGTTTTACATCGAAAAATTCAACGCAATTCCAAAACACTGTGTCTACCAATGGTGCCTAGAGCTTTTAGGTGGTCCGTAATAAACCATGTCCACGAATCGATTGTACATTTGGGTTGGGAAAAAACCTTAGAGAAAGTATACGATTTTTATTGGTTCCCAAACATGAGAAAATATGTTCGAAAATTTGTAGAGAACTGTGTAACCTGTAAACTTTCAAAATCAAAATCTGGAAAAATTCAAGCTAAACTTTATCCCATACCTAAAGTTTCGATACCTTGGCACACAATACACATAGATGTAACCGGCAAACTCAGTGGAGCAAATCAAACCAAAGAATACATTATCGTTTTGATTGATGCATTCACTAAATTTACATTACTTCAACATTCTACAAAAATTGATACGCTTAACGCTATCAAAGCTCTACAATTTGGAGTTGGGTTATTTGGTGCTCCCACTAGAGTAATTGCAGATCAAGGAAGATGTTTTGCAAATAAAAACTTTCGCGACTTTTGTAATACAAACAATATACAGCTTCATTTAATTGCAACAGGAACATGTCGAGCGAATGGCCAAGTTGAGCGTGTAATGAGTACGCTGAAAAATATGCTCACAGCAGTTGAAGTGAAGAAAGATAGAACGTGGCAAGATGCGATATCTGATATTCAACTTGCTCTCAACTCAACTGTCAATCGCGTGATTAAAGCAAGTCCTCTAGAATTACTCATTGGTAAAGTTGCTAGACCACTTACTTTGTTAGCCCTGGGTGACCAAGACGAAACTGTAATTAATATTGATGAAATCAGAGAACGTGCAATCTCATCTATCAATGACAATGCAGTTAAAGATAAACATAGATTTGATAAAACTAAAGCAAACATTTCCAAATTTAATGTTAATGATTTTGTATTAATAGAAAATCATGAACGAAATCAAACTAAGTTAGATCCCAAGTATCGTGGACCGTTTAAGGTCATTGAATTGCTAGATAGTGACAGATATCTTTTAAAGTCTCTAGACAATAATAGAACCTATAAGTATGCTCACGAACGCTTGAGAGCTATGCCAGAATGTTACGTTCCCACAGAGTTTGAACATGATTCAGATGTAGAAAGCAACGAAGAACAGTCAGGTTCAGCCATTGTCGGCGCTAATGAAAGCGAATAACTGTCGATACTCATGAGTCGGATGTAGTATCTGTTGATATTTAGTGCGGTTTATACCAAAATTATCTCTAGTTAACATGACTAGGTTTGGCCACGGCCTGTTCTTGTTGTCGATCGTAGGTCATATTCCTAACCCAGTTTAGCTGGTCGGAGACTGCGCGACGATAATAAGTAATAGGTGGGTGGGCCTGGCAGCTGATCGAATGCGTTTCAATTGCTGCTGATCGGTCAAATACCGATGGTGATATTGGATAGTTCCAATAGTCTGATGTATTCAGATGTTGGTTGGCAGCGTGCTAACGTGATCGGCTAAGGTGAGTGCCGATGTGCGGGACAGTGCGTCCCAGGTGTTGGTCCGTGCTAAGGTGATCGGCGGAGTGCCGATATGCGGGACAGTGCGTCCCAGGTGTTGGTCATGTTAACGAGAAGTTTCAACAGTGGACGTAAAAGTTTGAGACGGTTGAGATATTATTTTTGTTTGTTGTTTTTCTTTTTAAAGATTTTAAGCCGGAACTCGGTCTGTTCTTTGTTGAGTTTATTCAATAATGTTGTAGGTTTAGCTTTAATCTGTGGAGACCTGACATTTGGTATACGTATTTGTAATAGTTTTGTTAGGATAGCCGAACGGTAGTTATAAGTGAGGTTGTCGTTCTTGCAGATGACAACTGAATCCTGGTCCACACGAGGGCGTGTGAGAGTCAGGATCGCCGTGTCGGTGCGCAGCCAGCGGCCGAGTTACCTTGCCTTGTATTTAATTATCATAGTTCTCCGTACAGTTTGTTTATGTTAGCGAGCTTATCGCTATGGAAAGTTGAGACGCTACAAAGCTCTCATTGTTTAATGAAACGCGTATCATGGGAACGACGGTGACATCAACACATGTCGCCGGACGGTGTCGTGGGCCCGCTCAGTGAGAGATTGTTTTTGTTACAATATTTAGAGGAACCGAGATCTCGGCACTTGAATTCCGGACGCGGTGGTGACCGAGCGCGGCTCACGAATTCGTCATTCGCTCCCACTTGTATTTTTACTTCGTGTAATTAGATTTTATTTAAGTTTAGTGTGGACGCTAGTAATAATTAGTTTGTACGAACAATTATACTAGAGCAAAAGTGTGAACTGTTTTCCTAGTGATATTTCTTATTAATTATACGGGTATTAGATTGTATTCGCTCGTGTTTAATTCACGCCCAAGTAGACAATGAACCCTCCTGATGCCGTCCTAGAGCCCACCGCTCCGACATATATATATATTTTTTTATGTTTCTGCTTCATGGCGATCTGTTCAACAACAATAAGCCACTTCTTGGTCTGTTATTTTACTATGAGTATGTTATCCTCAAGAGCCATTCTTGAATGAAAATTCCTTTAACACGACTCTCCTGCTGTAAATTATAATAATAAATAATCTAATAATATAAATAATAGTCCGCAGGGCAGCTTGTGTGGCGAGCTGTTGTGTGAGTAGCGACACCACGGACCCGAGTCTCCAGAGAGTCGGTCAGGGCCTTCGTATCCGACGTGTCTTCATCGGTCGGAGTGTAATCACAAGAAGGCCCGCAGGACTCTCAGCTCTGGCTTGCCTTCATTGGCCGTCCAGAGAGGAGCCGCTAGAGCTATATGCTCCAGGGGTGGAAGTGTTAAAGGGCATCACGCCGCGAGTAACTTCGGAGAAAGCGCAGCACACCTCTCGACATCCCTGAGTCACTCACACCGGTGTTGCCCCCGGCCGTTTTCCTGGCATTTCGGGGGCCCATCTAGTGAGTGGCAAGCCACCGCCTGCCGCAAATAACTAGCAATAAAAGCAGTTATGGCAGGCGTCCGTCCCTCTTCTGTAATAGCCCGGTATTAAGTTCACCCAGACCTCATCTCCATAGCCCATTTATTTTCCATCACACTACGCAATAGTCTCAACGCCTGCCGAGACCTGTTCATGGGTATGTCGTTCTATTGACATATCCTGGAGCGGGTCACGGCGGGCGTACAACATTACATCAAACTTCTCAAAGGGGCCTCTACGCGTTGGATCCATATCCCCGCGCATGCCTATCAAATGACCGGGCTTGACCCGTGATTAAAAAGAGATACATAATGATCTAATAATAATATAACAAATAATAATGATAAATAATCCGTCCCTCTTCTGTAATAGTCCATTATCTAGTCCACCGAGATTTCATCTCCAAAGCCCATGTGTTTTCGTATCGTCGTCATTCGACATCAACCCATAATCATCCAACTGTTAGGATTTTTTATTTATACTACGTTAGATGGCAGACAAGCATACGGCCCGCCTGATGTGAAGCGGTTGCCGTAGCCATATTAACGCTCACAACATAAAATATCGCTCGCGCGCCGCCACCCGCGCTACCAGCGCAGAATCTCCTTCCTTTCTGGTGACCTCACTCACTCGCAGGAACACAACAACCTTCAAGGGAATCGTTATTTGGTTGCGGTATTCTGTGAGCTGGAGGTACATTTCCCAGTCGGGTAGCTTACAATTACACTCCCTACCTCTCTTTTCGCCAGAGCTTCGTTTGTCAGTCAGCGGGGTGTACCGCGTACAGGTGAAGTATACTTAGGTTAAAAGATGTTCATGAACCACTTACACCCCATATATACGGATACGGCTCTCCTCTCAATCGAAGGAGTTTATAGTACTCCACCACACTGCTTAACTGCGGTTGGCGGAGGCCAGTGTTTCCATCCGCCTTAACGACACTTACTTGGCTCAACGACTATCATCTAGTGACATCAGCCAGAACCGACGGCTTAACGTGCCTTCTGAAGCTTGGAGACGCTCGAGATAAATAAACCCATCCATAGACATGCTGTGGTTGACGTGGGTTAACTTGCGTGTTCGATTAGACCGAAACGCGCAACGATTGAGATAGATAAATATATACGTGCCATAAAATATTTTCCTTTTTAACCAATTCCAAAAAAGGAGGAGGCTCAATTCGCCTGTATTTTTTTTTTATATATAAATATTGTTAGACAAATTAGACAGCGCCATCTAGCCCCAAAGTAAGCGAAGCTTGTGTTATGGGTACTAGACAACTGATAAACATACGTAAATACATTTTTTTTTTGTAAATACATACCGCGTCATTGCCCGCTACGCCACCGAGCTCGTCAATTAATGTTTGTTACATAATTACTCCGTGATTACGTCTAAACCGATTTGAAAGAAACTTTTTTTATTTGAAAGAGTATATTTCCAGATTGGTCCCATATTTTTTCATCATCATCATCAGCCTGTACCTACATACATAAATGTAGAGTAATGTTTGTTTTTTTTTCGTCGGTTTTTTTTTTGTAAAATATATATATACAAAAATGATTACTGTGTATTGCCACCTTTAACCTCAAATAGAACAAACGCCACGCTATTTTTAAATGGCGCTTAATTCAATTGAAACAAATTGAGAGCAATGTGCAACGTTCAGAAGTGTTACCATTTCAATTATGCTGCTTTTTTATTTTTTTGGCACTCGAGAATTTTTAAGCGATTTAAATAAAACATTTAATTTTTCAGTTTTTACCATTGAGGTAAAAGTACTACGTATGTACTTTTTTTTTATACTACGTCGGGTGGCAGACAAGCATACGACCCGCCTGATGTGAAGTGGTTGTGGTTACCATAGCCATATTAACACTCGCAACATAAAACATCGCTCGCGCGCCGCCACCCCCGCTGCTATCGCAACATCTCCTTCCTTTCTGGTGACCTCACTCACTCGCAGGAACACAACAACCGTCAAGGGAACCGTTATTTGGCTGCGGTATTCTGTGAGGTGGAGGTACATTCCCCAGTCGGGTAGCTTACAAGTACTTATATCTCAATGGTTTTTACCCGGCTACAAGGAGCTCGATAGCGCCGTTACGCGTGTCAGTCTAATCCCAAACTCAAGTTAAGCAACTTCGCCCGTAACCTGCTCTTGGATAGGTTTATTTATTACGAGTTCCTCCGTGCTTCGGAAGGCACGTTAGTAACCGTGTCCTGTGTAGCCAGGATTAATAGCGGTGACCGCCAAAAAGGCAATGAACAGTGTAGTTCATTGCAATCCCTGGGGTAAAGCTACGGCTGCCTTGTAACTCACAACAAATTTAATCAGAAGAAAGTACTAGGATAAAAAGCTTTTGGGATTTTTTTATTATGTGAGAGGGGGGGGGGTAAACGAGCCACGGTGGAAATCAATCACCACCGCTCATGGAGATCAGCAACACCAATTTCAATTCAGTTCAATATCAGAAACGGTAATTTCCAGAAGTACTGCAGTGGAACTACTTTAGTACGAGTGAGCCCGGTTTAGTATTAATTAGTAATAAACAGTCATAAATACAGTCCACTTGTATATTTGGGGTGTAAGTGGTTTATCAACATCTTTGAACCAAAGCCAACTTCACCTGTACGTGGTGCACCCTGCTGACTGACAAACGAAGCTCTGGCGAAAAGAGAGGTAGGGAGCGTAATTGTAAGCTACCCGACTGGGGAATGTACCTCCACCTCACAGAATACCGCAGCCAAATAACAATTCCCTTGAGGGTTGTTGTGTTCCTGCGAGTGAGTGAGGTCACCAGAAAGGAAGGAGATGCTGCGGTGAAATACGTATGCCGGCAACGAGTTCCACTTTTTAATGGTGCGACATAGATAGGAGTTGCCAAACTTTTTAGTACGCGAAGGAATGATTCCAACGGTAAACTTATGATATCGCGAGCTTGCACGTGATGTTCTGTGACGGAAAGGGGAGGAAGGGATAAGGGAAAACAGTTCTTCAGAGCACTCACCATGATATAGGCGGTAAAATACGCTTAGTGAGCCAATATCCCTGCGGAGCTGAACTTAAGGATTTGGTTTGTATTACTTTTAAATTCATAATAATATGCTACTGCTGTGAACTTTTTCCAACCATAAGCAATCATTATTATTTAAATAGTTGTCTTGGCCAACTTGCCAGAATATTATAAATATTTTTGAAAAATGGAAAAATTCACCTGCCCAACTAGGTGGGATTTGAAATAAATATATATAACTAGATGACCCCGGTGAACTTTGTTTCACCTACATCTATCTACTTAATAAATATATAGTTACGATCTAAGATCTATGTCTCTTTAAGAAGATCCTACCCTGTCCGAACCTGGAGGATGTGCCATTGCAAGACATTTGTTTCCTAACTTGCCGCTTTCCATAAAATTTGACAATACTATGACTCTCTTTGCCATGTCCAAGAATTCCTGACGCGGTCCTTTTACGAAACATCGCGCATACTGCGCAGCATATTCAACTCCATGAAAGACAACACCTGTACGTGTCGCTCAAGTATTGGTAATCCTTTACTAACTTATAAAATAGTCTAATCTTAGATTTATAGATTTCTCCTTTCAACTTGGCGGAATTTTGGAGTCACAGATGACACTGGTTACCTCAAGCCACTTAGTCCAAGCTAGTGAAATCGCGCAGACGATGCTATCCGATGATCGAAGAACAGATCCCAAGTACTTAAACCGTATCAGTAGCAGATGTTCTAGCTATAGGTGTGTATTTTCCAAGCCGTCATCTGCATATATATATTCATTGTCTTGAATTACGACTTTTTCTATACTTTTATTTATTTCTTGGCGTAAGTATTGCAACTTTTCTTGGCATGAAGAATGTATATGTACGATCTGTATTTTTGGTTTCTTCATCGTACTTTTTTGGATTTAGGAAATAAATAAAAATTTACTTAGTTCTAGCGCCAAATTCGTTATTTGCGGGATCCGCGGATCCGCCCTTTGATTGTGCGGGATCCCGCAGATTAATTAAAGCATCGTTATCCCGCGGGAATGCGGGATCCCGCTTTGCGGGATTGCAATCCCTAGTCACAGATGACACTGGTTACCTCAAGCCACTTAGTCCAAGCTACTGAAATGTCTCAGTGGATGCTATCCGATGATCGAAGAATAGAACCCAAGTACTTAAACTGTCCGTGCATTCGACCATATCCTTATGTGCACGGTCGTTCGGGGATCTGTTGTTTTGCAGTACTCGATCTTTCCCGCATTCGCATTCAGCCCATAGTTCTCAAGTGACCTCTTCCATTAATTCACTCATCGCACCAACTGCCCTCTATCCGCATCCGCCAGTGCAATTATATCAGCATACATGGACACCTACCGGCTAGGCTGAAGACGATCCCCACCGGTGTTTCTGATCACGAAAATCAAACTTCAACTTAGAAGTATGATACTTGTGTTTAGCTTAACTGACAGTAACTCTGGAGCTCTACGGACTAAGCTGAATATGCTTGTCAATAACTTAAATGTAAGACCTATTTTTGGAATCAAAATATTCGATGGTAATTGGCTTCAGCTTCGGCGGTAAGCCCCCTGGTCCATGATACTACTTGACAATTCGTCTAATATATAATAGTTTAATTTTTTGCAATCATTTTTGTAATTTACAATCCGAGTGTTTATGAAATTTACAAATTTCTATTATTTATTCTTATGACTGTACAAAGCATGATTTACCATAAACAGTCACTACATATTTCAACTCCTTTCTTGTTGTCTATTAGTATTGTGTCATTTCTATGTCACTTCTGAGAAAGTCATATTTGACAACCAACAAATATGACGTCGATTCTTTGTGACAATGACACTATTGATAGGTAGGTTCGCCATCTTTGCTGTTATGACATTCGACTATAGTAGGAACACTTTGTATGGGAAATTAAAATTGTTGTTTTCACTATCTTTCTTGAATTTTTTCCAAAATTTCTCACCGTTTAAACCTTCCCTGGGCTAAGACAAACATTTCAAAACCAAAATCAGCTAAATCGGCCTGGCCGTTCTCGAGTTTTAGCGAGACTAACAAAAAGCAATTCATTTTTATATATAAGATATTCTGGCAAGTTGGCCGAGACAACTATTTAAATAATAATAATAATAGTTTGGTGTTATCAAAAAATAGCCGAATTTCATCTGCAACGATGGACTGCTATGCCTACTTTAGTAGTGTAATTAATATATTTTACTTAATAGATTGATGACGTCACACTGTGACTCACACAGTAGAAATATAATATGCAAAAATTCGTCACCAACACAAACCTTCCTGGTAGCTCAGTTGGAAGAGCACTTGACCGGTCATCGAGAGGTCGTGGGTTCAAATCCCACCTAGGGGGGGCAGGTGAAATTTTCCATTATTCAAAAAAAAAAAAAGCTTAGCGTTATGAGTTTGTATGTAATAAACGTCAAAATAGCTATATTGCATGCAGATTCGTCAGCACGACTTAATATAAGTTTGTTTACGACATCGTGCACCAAGAAGTACATGTACTAGTGAAATAAAATTTCACCTGCAAGTTCAATATTTATTTAAATTTATTCAAACAACTAGTAGAAACTGCTATTTTCCTTCTGTAGCTACGACGTTTAGAAAATAGAATTTATTGTATAGATTTTATTGGTAACAGTTATTAATAAATAAATAAATAAATATTGTCAGACAAATTACACAGCGCCATCCAGCCCCAAAGTAAGCGAAGTATGTGTTATGGGTACCTACTAGACAACTGATAAACATACGAAAATATTTTTTTTTTATAAATACATACTTAGGATACATAGAAAACACCCAGACCAAGACAAACAGACATTTTCATGCACACAAATGTTTTCTATGTAGGAATCGAACCCACGAGCGTTGGTGTCGAAGCCGCGTCATTGACCGCTACGCCACCGAGCTCGTCAATTATTATATTTTTTATGTCTCTAGCACACTCCGACCACACCATACAAATGTCGCGTCGGTAACTACTACATAAACAATGACGTCTGTGCAGAGTATGAATGGAGGTGGGGGTGAGGTCGATACGAGAGAGCGTTAGGGAGTGGTCCTACTATACGTAGTAATATTACTTAGTATAAGTAATATTGCTACGTGCCTCTAATGTGGCAAATATTGTAACTCTAGAGGCGTAAAAATATGAAAACTGTTACTATACCATACTTGTAAAAAGAGGTAGGCATACAGCGTATTTTTAAGCTGTCCGATTCGGGAAGTACCTCCAATTCACAGAATACCGCAGCGAAATAATAATTCAATTGAGTATTGTTGTATTTCTGTGAGTGATTATGGTCATCAGGAAAGGAAGTAGTTGCTGTTAATATGGCTACGCTAACAGCTTCAATTTAGGTGGGCCGTATGCCTGTCTGCTACCCGGCCAACTATAAAAAAAAAAATAAGAATAACTGTTAGGTTTGTTATTTCATTACTCCGTCATTTATAAACCGATTTGAAAAAATCTTTATTTGAAAGAGTATACTTCCAGATTGTATTTTTTTCATCATCATCATCATCAGCATGTATCTACATACATAAATGTAGAGTAAAGTTTGGAGTCGGTTATTTTTTGTTTAAATTATATTCACAGCTAATACTAGTTTACATCTAAAGTATAATAACTAACTATATTACATGGAAGATGGATAGAGCTCTTCTTGTACTATGACATTTATTTGCTAGTTAAATGATTCAGGTGTTATTTTGCGAAAGTGAAATTTACAGGCAATTTATCTACACTACTTTGCGTGCTTCCGCCAATAATTAGCTCATGCAAACTACTGCCGGCAAACGATAACGGTAGTAACGGATAACGATAGTGGATGGGTGCCGGCCGGCTGTAGTTTTCGTGAACTAATCGATAGCGGAAGCACGCATAGTGTAGATCAAATTGCCTATTTATTTATGCTGTGGTCGTAGGCAATATATTATTTATTTAAATAATCAATCTTTCAGTAATCTATGACATTTATTTATACTAAGGACAATCACAGTACAAAAACATCGGACGCGCAGCATGCGCCACCATAGCGAATTTTTTTTTTTTTTTCGAAATCCCGAATTGATATCGGAAAACCAAGGTCACTTTACATTACTACTTTTTGTTGCTCTACACGAATCCGAAGTCAGAATTTCAAAATTTTGGGTTTCATGGCAACGGACGGACAGACAGAACGACTTTTTTTCGGAAAACCAAGGTCACTTTACATTACTACTTTTTGATGCTCTACACGAATCCGAAGTAAGAATTTCTAAATTTTGAGTTTCATGGCAACGGACAGACAGAACGACCGGACGATTTCATAAGCTCAATGAATTTCGCTGAAAATGGTGTAGGCAAAATTCTCAGACAGCTACACAGTAACTTCTTATACAAACTATATAATATAACTATATACAGCTTATACGCATAAAATGTTCCGAGCGTCCTTCGCTTCGGCAAATCTCATTTCTTGTGCGTAGTAATAACCATAAATTGTAGAACCATGCCTTCTTACAAGATTACATTTATTGTAGTATCCAGTGTCTGTATCAATTTATATTATTTTAGGTTGGGTGCTAAATAAGCGTACAGCTTGCCTGATGGAAAGCTCATCTGCATCAACTCATTCATCCCACAACTGCACGGTACGGATCTTCCTTCAATTGTTTATAGTAGTTTTCCGCTAACTTTTTGTATTTAAGGTACTCGTACATCTATTTTTTGAAAAATGGAAAAATTCACCTGCCAAACCCACGACCTCTCGATGACCGGTCGAGTGCTCTTCCAACTGAGCTACCGGGAAGGTTTGTGTTGCTGACGAATTTTTGCATCTTATATTTGTACTGCGTGAGTCACAGTGTGGCGTCATCAACCTATTAACGCAGTACACTATTAAACAAGTATTAGGTATTAGCTAAGATTGATAGGAGATGATTTTTTTCCATTTTTTTGATGCAAAAATTCGTCAGCAACACAAACCTTCCTGGTAGCTCAGTTGGAAGAGCACTCGACCGGTCATCGAGAGGTCGTGGGTTCAGCAGGTGAATTTTTCCATTTTTAAAAAAATATTTATCTAGCAAGTTGGTCAAAACAACTATTTAATTAATAATAACACATACATCTAAAAAAACAAACACTTTTGTACCTCCAAAAGTGTTCGTTTTCTTAGATATACGAGTACCTTAAATACCATAATGAAAGATTTTTCATTATGGTATTTAAGGTACTCGTATATCTAAGAAAACGATGTTTTGATTTGTGTAAGAATTTTTCTTCGATCCATCTATTTAGCTTTATGAGATAACCTTATTTTTCTGAGGCACACCAACTGATGACCACGTTACACCTGAAGGCCAATTCTCGTAATTTTTCTACGAACGCAGCGCAGATTGAAAGTTGACCGAATCGAGATTGAATTGTGAATTGACTAAAATTATATACTTGATTTTATTAATTAATTTATCAATTCTAGTTGTTGGCAAAGTAACATTCATAGTTTGTTTAATTTTCACTCATATTTCGAAATAATCCCGCTTAAATCTAATTTTGAAGTTACATATTGTGTTACGAGTATACCAAATGTGACATTTGTGAGACCGAGACTGGGTCGAAACTGAATTTTGACTATATTTTAATTACGAGAATTGCCCCTCAGTGTGCCGCGGCACACACTTTGCGACACACAGGTTTAAAGCACTGTTTTTCAATCTTTTTGAATACGTAATAAGGGGTCGCCAAATTAATAATTTCTGGCGATCCCCTCCTTTCCACTTTTTTGTATTCAGAAGATTTGTTTGATATGATGACCACATCTATGCCACATCTTTCTATAGTCGCACCGCTGGCACACACTGGAGCGGAGGTGGTTACGTGCTATGCGGTTCCAGAGGCGTTCTCTACCTCGAGATCTGAAGCTGTGTGGTGACTGTCAAGGTTTTCCTAGGAAATTATTTTTTATTTTTATTTATTTAAAATTTTATTGAACACATTTCATCATCATCATCATCAGGTCCATTTTAGTCTCCACTACAGGAGCACGACCCTCTCTCGTGCGTCCTAGACGGAAGGAGGATTTGGCCTACACTCCCCACGCTGGCCAAACGGGTTGGGGATGCCTGATCGATATTTGATAATGTATTTCCCTTAATCGCCTTGTACGACATCCACGGGAAGAAACGGAGTGAGTCTATTCTAGTCTGCCGGAAACCACACGGCAATTACGGCTTTTAGGGTAATGAACACATTTATTAATTATTTATTCGAACATTTTACCCTAAAAGACGAACATAGGCGTCCGTAAAAACAAAACATGTCCAGTTAAAGCTGGATACTTGGCAATAAAGAAAGAAAGGAAGGAGGAAGGAGGCTGGTAACAGATCGGCGACTTCTTGGTCTTGCTGATCTCCATGCGCGGTGGTGATTGCTTTCCATTAGGTGACCCACATGCTCATTTGGCCTCCGCTCATATAAAAAAAACCTCAGCCATCTATAGATAATAAACATTAAGACTTGAGTTTATTCTATTACACTTTAATATCAACAACAATCCTTAGACCTAATGCCAATAGGCAAATATCAAGCGAGTTAAAAACAAAAGATTGATAGAAATATTGCTCATCTATTTTTCAGATTACATTAAATAAATTGAAAAGGAATATTTTGAAAGGCTCAGCTGAAAAACGGGTTATACGTTTCACTAAACAGTCCAATCGTGGAAGGGGTTAGAAAAAGAGAATTTAATTAAAGATCCACAATGAAGTATTTGTTTCATCCCAAATGTACACTTGTATGCAAAGAAAATTGGAATTATTTTACTTGGAAATATGTATGAAAGCCATTAGGGCTTTAGAAAGGACGTCGCTGTTTGAGTGTGTACGTACGAGAAAAAACGAATATTTGTTGATTCGATTGTGTATGTACAAATCTCTTAGGCACATGTTAGATCAGGGGTTCCCAACCGGTGGTCCGTGAGAGGTAAAAATATGGTGCGCTATACAAACTTATAATGAAAGAGATTAGCACTATCATACAAAATACTAACAAGTCGAGTTATAGAATGATGGATTTATATGACACTTGGGATCCTACTCCCATCAAAAACCTCGTAGTGGTCCGCGAACAAAAAAAGGTTGGGAACCACTGTGTTAGATGTAATGGTATTGTAACGTGTATTGTGCGTTTCCCATGAGGTTTTACCGTAAATTATCAAGTGGAATAAATTTGTGTCAAGATTTCCCTGAGATACTACAGAATGGGATTCTTCAGAAAGATGATGAAGCAAAGAAAGTCTTGAGAGCGAAGATACTTTTAAATTTTACTGCTATAAAATTATGATTTTATGATGGCGGTACACCATAAAGCTGTTAATGACATGAATTCAATTCCTGCCTAGATAAGGCTTAACGTGCCCTCCTAAGCACGGAGGAACTCGAGATAAATAAACCCATCCACGGATAGGCTACGGTCGACGTTGCTTAATTGGTAGATAATGCATTAAGTTCGTTTATTGAACGAAATTGTGTGCAATAAAATTTAAATGAAATTTAAATTTGTTATGCAATCTAGTGTCACGGTGTCAGTTGTGGTCGCGCTCTTCCAAAACAGATGGACAGATTTTTTATGAATTTTATATTTATATCTGGTAGGTATGAGAATAGGTCGTAAAGTATATTTCATATCGCTAGGTGCTTAGGCTAGGTAAGTAGGCACTATTTAGAAAAAAAATAATACAATTTATTGTATTTTTTTAAGAGCAACGTTTGCGGGACCAGTTAGTAAATATATAATAGTAGTTTATGAAACTGTTCCATAATAAGGGTTCTTAAAATACGAGTGCGAGTTTATAACATGAGCCGAAGGCGAATGTTATAATAGACCACACGAGAATAATATTTTAAATACAACCATGAAGTTAATTTAACAGCTTTATTTCTTACTTATAAATCCATTTGCAGATCGAGCATGCGTAGTGCGCATGCGCGACGCGCCGCGCGGCGCGGCGTTCACAGATTGTGTAGAAAAATTTTGCAAAGTTGCAATGTGTTTGCATTGCAACCTGTTTAAAATACCTGTATCCAGGGCTGAAACAGTATCGAAGTGGGAATAAAGTTATTTTTCGATACAGTTGTCCATATGACAACTGTATCGAAAAATAACTTTTTAAATTTATTTTGATAGCTTGTGCGTAAAAGACTGTCATTAAGATACTGTGTTTAGTTTTTTATCTCTAAATTTCAGTATGAGAGTAGATAAAATATATTTAGCAATCCCGAAGAGAGTAATTCTCTTCAGAAATAACGTAAATTTACATTTATTTTTGCACGCCAGTGTTCGCAGTAGCCTCGAGTGTTTACCTCAATTTGTACTGACAACCCGTCTTAAGTTTAAACAAGAAATTGGACCGATCCGAAAATAATATTTTAATTATCATTATTTCCATTTGTTTCGTAAATTTAATACCTCTTTTGAAGAAAAATCGAGCACTCAGAATGGCGGACGAATTTGTTGTTATTCTGTTAAAGGGATTAAAATTTCACTGATATAAACTGGTTCCAATTTGTCAGTGTTTGTGATAACAAAATTATTCATAATTTTAATTAAGAAATTCTGAAACTATGTTCCTAGAAAACAGCTCCATCTGGTCCTAAAACTAAGGAAATAAATTCATTTATTGATTGATTGATTCATTCATTCATATTCATAAGGAAATGTTTATGCACAATGGGTGCTGGAGATACCTGTCAACATTCTTTATTACATAGCAAAAGGAAGTGTTTCGGCACATGTTAAAATAAAATACCGGTCAAGTGCGAGTCGTACATACAGCCGTACTTCCATACAATATTTTAAACCAGTGTTATATATCTATGAAAATTTAAAGTATTAGTTATTGCCACTATAAAGATAGACATGATGACGAGCCCCTTTTTAATTTTATCTTATTTTAGTATTTGTCGCACGAACATACGGACGGACAATGGAGTCCAACGGTAACACCTTTTGGGTCTGAAACGTTAAATTCTACTAATTTAATTTTCACCGGTAGACACATTCATGACAAAGATTAAGGTGTATGTAACTCATAAAAGCGATGTCTACTGCCAAAGTGGCAGCCCTTTGGACAAAAAATCATGTCGTAGTTCGTCGTCAACCCTTACTCATTCCACTGCTGTGTACGGGTCTCCCCTCAATCGAAGAAGTTTAGAGCATACTCCACCACGCCGCTTAACTGCTAGTTGACTGAAGTATGCTTGTAGTGTAGTGTCGAATATGTATTTATTGGTATAGCATTTAAGAGTATATATAAGATCGTCAATGTAACATGAACGATTAATAAACCAAATGTAAACCTAATCAGACGTTTGCATCATCTCCCGCTCACCACCTTCATTACATGGCGACCCTGCTCTAAACCCCTCCGATTGAGGGGAGACCCGTATCCTAATAGTGCGATGGTTGTGCGATGCCGACATGATGTATCAGGTAGTCAGAAGTTACATTGGTATGCTTAGTATTTGGTGAGAAAAGTCCAGATTCTTGCTTTTAAAATTCCCATGCAGTCGTCTTAAAATGCCTTTAATTCTTAATTAAACTCATGGTACTGAAGGCTAAGTAATCCATCTTCCGCTATTTAGTTTAGAGAAAGTCATGACAGAAATCCTACTCTTTTTTTTATACTACGCCGGGTGGCAGACAAGCATACAGCCCGCGTGATGTGAAGCGGTTACCGCAGCCATATTAACGCTCGCAACATAAAATATTGCTCGCGCGCCGCCACCCCCGCTGCCATCGCAGCATCTCCTTCCTTTCTGGTAACCTCACTCACTCGCAGGAACACAACAACCCTCAAAGGAGTTGTTATTTGGCTGCGGTATTCTGTGAGGTGGAGGTACATTCCCAGGTCGGGTAGCTTACAATTACGCTCCCTACCTCTCTTTTCGCCAGAGTCTTGTTTGTCAGTCAGCAGGGTGCACCGCGTGCAGGTGAAGTTGGCTTTGGTTCAAAGATGTTGATGAACAACTTACGCCCCAAAACTTACTCAGTAATGGGTACACCATTATTCTGTCAAGACTTCCTCTACAGACTAATGATGACAGTACATAGATACAAGGGTCACAAACAAGTGTTACAGTATGTTTATCATAATTAATATGATGTTTTTCAATACAGTCAGAATACTTAGTTTGAAACAAATACGAGTACAGTAAAATTAACTTTCAATGCAAGATGACTGATCCGGTATGTACATTTTTCGAGCAAATTTACGATGATATTAGTATTAGTAGACATTCATACCATTAGTACACCCCGGCCACTCCATACAAATATCATTGCATCGCGCTGACACATATACATGCAATAATGTCTGTACAAGGCGTGAATAAACGCACGTGCGTGCGGCGCTCTACAAACTGAGGGCTAGTGCTTTTTTGGTCACATTCGAACGTATTAACCTTTACAATCCCATCAAACCCATCAAATTGTTTACAAACCCATCAAATTCAGAAAACGTTTCACATTTCGAATTTACGAGACGCATGTTACATATCCAAATTTGCCGGGTTGCTCACTTCAAAATGTGAGCACGTAAGCCATATAATTTTGACGAGCTCGGTGGCGTATCGGTCAATGACGCGGCTTCGACACCAACGCTCGTGGGTTCGATTCCCACATAAGACAAACATTTGTGTGCATGAACATATCTGTTTGTCTTGGTCTGGGTGTTTTCTATGTATCATAAGTATGTATTTACAAAAAAAATGTATTTACATATGTTTATCAGTTGTCTAGTACCCATAACACAAGCTTCGCTTACTTTGGGGCTATATGGCGCTGTGTAATTTGTCTGACGATATTTATTTATGTAACACGGGTCATATAAATTCACAACATGAGAGTTTTTCTCTATTTGGTCGGTTTGTTTACGTTGACATGACCGAATGCGAACGGAAAACTCGCACGAAGCACTCAGTTCCAGATTCGTCTCAGAGGGGAAGAGAGGTCAATACGAGAGAGCGGCAGCGAGTGGTTATACTGAACTTAGTACCATTACTGTGCCATTAGTGAGTACGGTAATTTTCATATCCATATGTATATATTTTCATTTCAAAGTATCCTATTTCGTACATTATCCTGGATCCTTTCATTATTCTACGAAGTAATATTAATTCCTTAAATTGCAACAAGAATGAAAAACATTTTCTTTTCTATTATTTTGATAGCTTAATAACAAATAATGCCTTATATATTTTCAAGCTCTGAAATGAGAATATAATATTGTGAATTTAATCCTTAGATTTCTGAAAAAATCTTAAATAGCTGGCTTGTTGTAGATTTTTGCCTCAAAGCATAAGAGGTAGCGGTTTTGAAACTTTTAGCACAGTAAAAGCTGTGGTTTTAAATAGAAGTCATACAGTTTTGCTTTATAATAAAATAAAATAAATAAATTTGGTATTTCATAACAAGTGTGTAATGACATAATAAATATTTCATTTTATATATAATATTATCTATATATACGTAAGTAAAATCGGGGGAAAAGTAAATACAATAAACGCGACAACATTACTCGATTATTATATAAAACATGCGTTTTTTTTCATGTTTGTAACGCCTAACCGCATCCTTCTTGTAGGTAATGAAATCATTGCGGAGATCGACTATACGGAAAAATCACATGCGCTTTGCGTTAAAGATTGAACTTTTTGGAGACTATTTCTTTTTTTATATCAAATAGCAAACAAGTGGCAAAGGCAAACGTACGTACGTATTGCTCAATCTAAAGTAGGTATACCGCCAAAAACAGTGTTCGCGAGATTCGAAATGGAATGTTGGGGTGTAAGTGGTTCATCAACATCTTTGAACCAAAGTCAACTTCACCTGCACGTGGTGCACCCTGCTGAGTGACAAACGAAGCTCTGGCGAAAACAGAGGTAGGGAGCGTAATTGTAAGCTACCCGACTGGGGAATGTACCTCCACCTCACAGAATACCGCAGCCAAATAACAATTCCCTTGAGGGTTGTTGTGTTCCTGCGAGTGAGTGAGGTCACCAGAAAGAAAGGAAGGAGATGCTGCGTTGGCAGCGGGGGTGGCGGCGCGCGAGCAATATTTTATTTTGCAAGCGTTAATATGGCTACGGTAACCGCTTCACATCAGGCGGGCCGTATGCTTGTCTGCCACCCAACGTAGTATAAAAATAAAAAATAAAAAAAATAAAAAATGGAATATCTACCCGTAGATAAATTGTCACATAAACAATTTTTTTTTTGTGTGACTATACACTTTGCGACTGGTTATTTGGCTAGTAGTAATTCTTCAATCAAGTTATTTTTTTTCCTGTTTCTATTTGCGTATTTATACAAAATGTTTCTCTATTCAGCGAAAGCCGAAGATGCAGAAGCTCTCCCTCTAAAGATAATAATGAGCTACATATACCTCAATTATTGTTTAATATCGCGATAGTTTTGTTACTTGCACCACCAATAACAGTGCTCGCGAGAATGGAAACGGAATGTCTACCCGTAGACAGGTTGTCACATAAATTCAATTTCGCACGCCTCGGCTAAATGAAGACATGCCCGTTCTTTCAAATTGGTGCTGTTACAGCCCGCGATAGATATTGCTGTTGTTTTTCCTATCTGTTTTATATTTGTACACGGATAGGGAGTTCCATAAAAGTTTATTTTAAGAAGGTTAGTTGTCTGTAAGTTAGTCTTTTCTGTTTGTTAGATTTATTTTAGTTGGTTTAGTGAAAAGATTGTCTATTTTTATATGGCATGTCAAGTTGTTTTTAAGAGAATTCTAACAATAAATATTTCTTGACAAATTGCACAGCGCCATCTAGTCGCTAAGCACAGCTTGTACTATTGGTACCAGAGAATACGTAACCATTCTTTTTTGTAAATACATGTCATATATAAATCAATGATGTTATACATACTTATATAAGTATGTATAACATCATTGATGAATGATGTTATACATACTTAAATAAGTATGTATAACATCATTGATTTTATAATTATAATGGCATATTCATACTAAATTGCGTCAGAAAACGGCTGTTTCCTTTGAGACGGACTATTGCTATCCTTATCATCTCGGTGCTTGCTATCTCTTCGAAAAAACTTTACCCTGCTTGGGCAGTTGGATATTGAAGCCGGTGAAAGTATGAATGAATTATAAATAATTAAATACTAACATTTTAAGTATAAATACTTTTCATATTATGTTGGATAGCAGACTTCCACGATCCGCCTTATGTAAAGCGGTGGCTGTAGCTTATAGACGCAACATAAAGTATCGCCCTCCCGCTGCCATTGCAGCGACGCCTTCCTTTCTGGTTATCTCACGTACTCGCAGGAACACAACAATCCCCTCGATCTCTAGGAAATTGTCATTTAGCTGTAGCCTTCTGCACTTCCTTATTTGGACTTAACATGACGCTGTGCTTAACCTCTCTTTTGTCAGGCGTTGTTAGTTAATTAGCCGGGTGCATCACGTGCAGGTGAGATTGATTTTGCTCAAAGATGATGGTGAACCAAGTGGTACTGATCCTAATCCGATCGGTATACTTATACCGATACCGATCGGATTAGGATCAGTATGGAGAACTAATTATTATTTAAATAAATTATTTCGGTCAAATTGTCAGAATATTATAAGTATTTTAAAAATCGAAAAATTCACCTATCCGCTTAGGTGGGATATGAACCCACGACCTCTCGTTGACCGCACGAGTGCTCTTCCAACTTAGCTTGAGATAAATAAACTCATCTATAGACAGGCTACGATAGACGTTGCTTAGCTTGCGTGATCGGTTATACTGACACGCGCAACGACACCATCGAGCTCTTCAATGCATATAATTATCTTTCCTTTATTAATTACCCTAAGTTTTTACCATAAATAAATAATTAAATATCAGTAACGAACAAATCTACTGATTAAATTATTACTTTTTCAAAACAGTAAATTTATCTTTCATCCGTTTAAGATCTGTTTATAATTTAGGAAATTAATTACCAACTTGGAATTATGAATGAGGGCGATTTCATGGAATTATTTTCAATTAAATCCATTAAAATACCTAAGATTTCATCTCAGCAGATGTTACTTAAAGATGCGAAGTTTGCCTTTCAGAAATTTGAGATATTTGCTTTAAATTTTTGGAAGTTATCATTCGGTTTTGGAGACGCATGATCAGAATCCCATGGTCCGCGCACTGAACCAATGCTTCCATCCTGAAAGAACTCATCAACGAGAGATTATCGTCGACTGTGCAATTATGATTCCTCAAGTTTTGTGGACACATAACCCGCAACTAGGACTCAATGGAACGATTGGTGGTGCAAGGGAAAGTAGACGGCAAGAGATCACGTGGGCGCTCTCCAATACGATGGATAGATCTCATTAAATCTGTGACGCACTCCAAAATAAACGATTGTTCTAGTTCTGCTAGACATAGAACTGCATGGCGGCGAATATCAAGAACAGCGGTTACACAAGAATTGACCGAGTTGTGACTACGATCATACTGCCAAGAGTGTACGACTAAGAAGAATAATTCGATTATCAATCAATTTGTTGGAAGATAAATTTTACTCTTACTTACTTACTGCTACAGCGCAACGACCCAAAGGGGATCATGCCTTACGACGCCAAAAGACGCCACTCCTTTCTGGGTCGGCTCTTGCTAAGTGCACCGCTTAGCAAGTAGCTATCGCAGATCCTGCAGCACCTCATCACTCCATCGATACCTCGGGCAACCTATGTTGGCTGAAACTTGATCGTCCTAAGAAGGCTCTTTTTACGGCACGATCCATCCCCATTCTTTGTACGTGTCCGAGCCAGCGAAGTCTAGCCGCTTTGAGCTCCGCAATAATATTAAGCTTGTACACTACATAATGATTCTTATAATATTACTATACTTCTAATTTTCATTAGTTTCTTTTGATTTCTGAATCCTGCCCGCTCCATGAACAAATTCGTTGCCCTAAGCCGCCCTAAGGTCTTGTCTTGCCTTGAAAAGATTGCTCTCGGCAATAAATCCGCGTCGTTGCATATATATAATTCTGTAATAATTTATGGATTGACTATACTTTAAATTTGTATTATGCAAATAAAGTATATTCTATCTATCTATCCGATCTCAAGGTTTTTGCGGATCCTCCAGCTGCCATCTTCCCTCTGAGTTGGTCTCAGGGTTGTTTGCAGGTTTTCCTTTCCCCCGCTGACTTGTTTTCTTACACCCTCTCTCTTTTCTGGCACCCATAAATTTAACTCTACTATTATAAAACCAGAGAGAGAAATTATAATATATTTTGATTTTAATTCATGTATTGGTTATAATGTCCTGATTATGTTTTGACTTTGGTTTCGTTTCACTAAGTCTTCCATAATAATAATTGGTTAACGTAACAATTTCAGTAAATTGTGCTTAGAGATGCTTGACAGTTACAATGTGCTTGCAATATGTAGGTACGGTATAAGTACGGTGCAAAGATCGAAGTGTCAAGCTTGATTTACTCTGTACTATATCAAAATGATCTTTATACGTTGAACTAATTTAGTATTTTTCCCCATTTGAAGGTCGACTTTTTACGGTCCATTTGAAAACTTGTCCGCTAAGCGACTGGATAATTTTGTGGGTCTCTAAAAACTTTCCTCGCTTGTAGCTAAGTCGGTACCTGTCACAAACACATACAGATTTGATAAATAACGCCCTAATGACTTATTAAGTAACTTACATTCAATTACAAAATAATTGAAAAAAATAATATATATATTATAATATATTCATCTGCATCAAGGTGGAAGCTTTTTAGCTTCCACCTAGGGGCAATAATTGTCACTGAGCCTCCAACCAATTGGTGCTCCTGAAGCACATGCGCATCTATATCTATATACATGTTCCATATCTGTCAATCTTTGTTTGCATTTATTCAATTATGTGTCTTTTCTTTAGTTTAAGCGTAGTATAAGTAATAGTACTACGTTCAGTATCGCCACTCCCTGCCGCTCTCTCGTATCCTCACCTCCCCTCTTAGACGAATCTGGAACTATTTGTATGGCGCCGCACGCACACATGTTCATTTCCGCTCTGCACAGACGTCATTGTTCATGTAGTAGTTGACGACGGAAAAATTGTATGGAGTGGCCGGGGTGTGGTATAAGTAAAATATGTAATAGTAAACCAATAAAAATATTGTCTATCTATTGCATCAACGCATCAATTTGTTGAACAACAAAATCTTGACCAAGTATGGGATCGTATATTGTACCAAACATTGAGGAAGGCCTATCCAGCAGTAGATCAACATGAGCGATGGAGAGAGCTATGCTTGGGGTTGGTATTGAGGGTAGATCTAGATTAGACGCAGTAGGATGGCTGATATTACCTGTTCTTACAATTGGTTAGGTTCGGAAGAGTTGTACGATATCATGTCCAATTCTTCCATCTATAACAGCACCGCTCGCCATAGGCCGAGGACTCACACATTGATACTTTTTAGGGTTCCGTACCCAAAGGGTAAAAGGAACCCTATTACTAAGGCTCCGCTGTCCGTCCGTCCGTCCGTCCGTCAGTCACCAGGCTGTATCTCATGAACCATGATAGTTAGACAGTTGAAATTATCACAGATGATGTATTTCTGTTGCCCCTACAACAACAAATCCTAAAAAACAGAATAAAATAAATATTTAAGGGGGCTCCCATACAACAAACGTGATTTTCTTGCTCGTTTTTGCTTGCATTTGATAACGGCAATAGGTAGACACTTGAAACACTCACATAATATTTAGTTATGTATTCACTTTAAAAATAAATAATTAAATAAAAATAAAACAAATATCTAATGGGGGCTCCCATACAACAAACATATTTTTTTGCCGTTTTGATAGATAATGGTACGGAACCCTTAGTGCGCGAGTCCGACTCGCACTTGGCCGGTTTTTTTATACTTCGTCGGGTGGCAGATGAGCAGACGAGCTTGATGTGAAGCGGTTACCGTAGCCATATTTTATGTCCGCTCGGAACATAAAATATTCCTCGCGCGCCGCCACTCCTCACTCACTCGCAGGAACACAAAAACCGTCAAGATTATTTGGCTGCGGTACAATGGTCGTGTACAATGCGGTTACAGAGAAGTTTTCTTTCGTGTACTCTCAAGTTAAGAAATTAACTTCCTTTTGAGGTTTTTTTGGTTCTCGAGGAGTCTACACTATGGCGTTCTCGGAGAAAGACACGAAAAGGTTTTTAAGGAATCGGCATCGTGTGAGTGATGCGTCTGGTGTTCTTAGGGTCTATATATATGTACTGAGAAGACTGCTTACCAATAAGGCTTAAAAACCTTTAAAAAAAAATGGTTGTCTGTAAAATCGGTTTACGGACGACAATTTTACGTGATGACATGGAAGAGAGATAGATGCGTCACAAGCCGAACGCTTAGGAAGATCGTGCCTCTCTATCGCTTGTTCCGCACTCTCGCTTGCACGCTCGGCTCAGGCGGAACGTGACAATGAGTCATGCTTTTTCGTGCGTGCAGCCGGCGTTTATCGATTTATAAGACGCTATCATGTCAAAAGGCATCATTTGTTGGACATAGCCACAAATGTCCATAACGATACGTAATTACCGACCGGACATTATATGAATATTAATATAGCTAAACGCTAAATACAAGGCATAAATTGTAAGCGTTTATAACAAAGAACGCGGTAAAAACGATTGTTTTTGTACATAAATCTCTGCCAACTTGGAGAGCTTTTAAGTGTTTAAATATGGAGCTTATTTTTATGAAAGTTTTCAACTTAAAATAGAACAAAACGTGACTTTTCGCTTAAGTGGACGTTAGAAATGAATGTCGATTTTTAATTTTAAACTGTATACCTAGTCACGTTGTCGTAAAATAATACAAAAGTTGTTTTGTTTTATATCGTGTTCGTTTTCAGGAAATGGTACACTAGCCCGGATTCTAGCCTACGGGGCCGAAAACGAGGTTGAGTGAAGCGAGTAGATTCGCTGAGGTTTTCCATTGATTTCAGTGGACAATGTATTTCATGATCATTCCTCAAGGACATGATCGATCAAAATTTTTATCGACACAAACCTCAAGCATGTCGAGGTCTTTAATTGTAATAAGTTTCACCAAAATCGGTTCAGTGATTTTGGAGTCTATTCCGCTCGCTCAACTCCATCATTAAGAGTCATCGTATAATAAGTCAAGTATACGATAACGATAAATAAATAATAATAAATATTTCTGGACAATTTACACAACGCCATCTAGTCCAAATTAAGCGAAAAGCTTTTGTTATGGGTAATAAACAACTGATAAATGTACTTAAATACATTTTTTTTGTAAATACATATTAATCTATATGCTGTAGAAGTAGGAGCGAGAGGTATACCGGCAAATCTCTCTATAACCTGCTGAAAGACCTTGGCTTGTCCAGAAGTGCAGTAAGTTCGATACTAGAACGAGTATCTAAAGCTGCATTAGCAGGTTCATACCAGATTTGGCTGGGCAGGGAGAGAAACACAAGTAGTGAAGGTGAGTGTTGATGTACGTCGGAAAGGGGCCCCTTAAACCTACACCCGTGTCACAAGTCTCGGGATCTGCTTGGGGTTTCTCTCTCTGCCACACGATGGACCCGGCACCCGCACGGTGAATCCATGGAAGCTAAGAAGTTCGTCTCTACATAGAAAACACCCAGTTCGTCTCTACATAGAAAATACATAGAAAACACCCAGATCAAGACAAACAGACATGTTCATGCACACAAATGTTTGTCTTGTGCGGGAATCGAACCCGCGTCCTCGGAGTCAAAGTGGCCATTGCTAACCATTCAACCACCGAGCTCGTCCTCATCTCTCGAGTATCATCATTTACCATTCTAAAACTAAATTTATCGCAATCTTTGTACAAAAGTAAACATCCAGTACTTATGGAAATGCATTTGGTTAAAGCGTGGATGCGCATAACTCAGAAACTTTAGCGCCGATTAACGAAAAATTAAACTTGTTGTATTTAAATTGTCATGGCGTCGCCTCATTTACAGCATACTAATTAAATAAGTTTAAGGAAATTCTGTTTGTACATAGACCTAAGAAGATAACAGAATGGCCATGAATATTAATTATCTTAAAAGCCTGATGCTGAGAAAAGGGCATCTGTTGAGAAAGACTCGAGTTAAGATGAAATACCTACTTCTAAAAAGTTATGGTAATTTATGATATCAAAGACCAGATATACCTTGGCTGGCCTATTGATATTAAAGAACTTTTACTACTACTCCTTTTATTACTAAAGAAATTTATAAAGAAAGAAACGAGTAAATTCGTTAAAGAACCAAAGTTTTCGATACTGCAATAAGTCAATAAGTGGAAATATCAGTGAGCCGTGTATATTTGCAGAGTTAATGAAGGCAGATGACCGATGATCCTCCATCGATCATCGATGAGCTCTCTCATTCAGATGGATAAAGGAACTCAAGAGGACAGCTAGAGATAGCTAGACGCGGGAAGCAAAGTCCTGTACATGGTGGACAGCATTAGGAAAGGTCTGTATTCATTAGGTGGTAGAGGTTGATTACGAGCCTGCTGCTCAGGTTATGCACATTACAGAGGAATATTAATGAGGATTGTGATTTCCCTGCAGATCGGCTTCTATTAAACAGTCTCGTTACAGCTATTGTGATCGTTAGCAGCATGAAAGGGCATTGTAGAATTTCAAGTCCAGTAATGTGGGGACTTTTTAATAAGAACTAATGAGTATTACTATAAACATTATAATATTAATTGGAATGAAACGTTTATATAAACTTTGGTAGACATGAAAAGTTATTACGTTTATTAAAAGTTGTTCAGAGAGTACACTTTTAAACGGCTGTAGAAGTTTGGTGTGAGCAAAGTTAGCTTCTCGAACAGCTCAAGGTGCGTTTTCACGGAGACACGGCGATCGGAGTACAGACAATAAGTATATGGGGTGTAAGTGGTTCATCAACATCTTTGAACCAAAGCCAACTTCACCTGCACGCGGTGCACCCTGCTGACTGACAAACGAAGCTCTGGCGAAAAGAGAGGTAGGGAGCGTAATTGTAAGCTACCCGACTGGGGAATGTACCTCCACCTTACAGAATACCGCAGCCAAATAACGGTTCCCTTGAGAGCTGTTGTGTTCCTGCGAGTGAGTGAGGTCACCAGAAAGGAAGGAGATGCTGCGATGGCAGCGGGGGTGGCGGCGCGCGAGCGATATTTTATGTTGCGAGCGTTAATATGGCTACGGTAACCGCTTCACATCAGGCGGGCCGTATGCTTGTCTGCCACCCAACGTAGTATAAAAAAAAAAAAAAAAAAAAAAAATATGAAAGGTATTACGTCTCCGTCCAGCGCTTCGCTTTAGTGAAAGGACACCTTTTAATTATCTACGAGTATATATTATATAAATAAAAATGAATGTTGCTAAGCGAAACTCGAGAACGGCTCGACCAATTCTGCAAATTTTTGTTTTAATTTTTTTTCATTAAGGTATAAGGAAGGTTCTTATGGAGAGAAAAGATGTAAAAATTGCGAGAAAAATAAAATACCACTTTCACTTATACATACTTTATTCATGCGAAGCCGGGGCGGGCAGCTAGTAGTAAATCAATATATTCGATTAGAATGAAAATGGCTGCTCAACCTATTAATATGAACAGTTTGAAATGATGATAAACTGTTTTAACATAAAAAAATATTATATATTGTGATCTTATATTTAGCTGTGTTAATTTAAAAAATAAAAACATTTTAAGTGCTTATAAAATTTAAACTCACAACCTCTCAAAATATTTACACCTCCTACTTTTTGCCAAGTCGGTTAAAATCAATGTATTGTACTCTGATATTATATTTGCCTGTGTCTCATTTTTCGAATGCCTCCTCTATTTTCTTCGTACATCTGCCGGCAACTTACGGAAGCCATGAATTTTAGGGCGAGATAACAAAGAATTATCCCTTCTGAAGTCGCCTCTAAGTCTTAAGTAATTAAAACAGAATCTGTAAACATTTCACGCTTTACTTTGGAAGTTATTGTAAAACGATAACAAAGTATGTTTTTGTTATTGTAATATAATTGTTGGGTGTAAGTGACTCATATGATCTTTGAGCACAGTATAAGTAATAGTGCTACGTACAGTATGGCCATTCCCTGCCGCTCTCACAAGGCGAATTCACATCCCCTCTAAGTGGAATGAGGAACGGATCGCAAGGGCTGCCACTCGGCACCGTGTATTGTGAAACTTCGTTCGTAGTATATAATCTATTCTCAACTGAACTTTTAAATGATAAAATGATTTATTTCTTATTATTCAATCATTACCATATATTTGTTTTTTCATTACAATGTCATAGTGCAAGGTACCTACTGCGTTATGCAGTCAACCCTAAGGCATCTACACACACATTTGCATGTATACAGACGCGGTGTTTTTGTGTTGCCGTTTTTTGTATGGAGTGGCCAGGGTATGCCTTGAGCCAAAGCCAACGTTGTGCACCCTGCTGACTAACGAACGAGTTCCAGATTGTATCCTGGGTATCACTGGTATGACACATCAGCTGGGGAAGATATGCGCCTTGGTTAAAAGAACAAGGCCGGCTGTCTCAAGAAATTTGATTCCCGTAAATGAAAGTCGCTTATGTCGTTGAACTTTTCGTATACAGTCAATAGGCTTGTATCCCATTTTTTTTTTCGATTTGTTATTTAAAGACGTCACAATAATATAAATAAAGGTGAAATAATTACTTCGATAGCATAAAAACTTCTCGAGATATGATAACTTGAAGATCACAATTTTGGACTATCCCGAAAACGCTCCATACAAAAGGCCACCACGTTATGACGTCACACCATGCTATTTTATATGCATTAAATCAGAAACTTGTACGACAGCTATGGTAAATATTGCGTTTATGTAGCCAGTGCCGTAACAAAAGTTATAGTATTTTTTATTGTTTCTACAATGGTAATATTTATTTTTTATAATTTCATACCTTTAAAATGGACTTTCCCACCAAACTTTGATCGACGATAAAACACGTCGGACATAAGTTATTAAAATTTTAAGATCGCAGATCGTTCTAGTTTTATGTATTTTACGTTACTGATAGAGAGTTTTTATAATTTTGTAACATGGGCAACAAGCCTATTAGACGTATTTTAGTCTGTGGTCTTAGTCGCCTGCTACCAATCTACTTGAATGCTTGGTTGGTTTACCAAGCGCGATGGTAGTGCGGGTAAAGGTCCTCTGGCCTGGTTGGTTTACTGGGCGAGAGACTCGCAATCGTGTGATGTAACTGAAAGGTTGGTGCACAGGGGAGCATTAGCTATAGGCACCTATACCTACTGACCCTAGTCCGTAGTGGTAGTTAGTCGCTCGTATTCCCGTGTGGTATAATCAGCTTTTAAACAGTGATTCGATGGATTCTACGGACATAATTCAATCAAATAGCGACAACTAGTACTAGCTCTTGTTGTGTGCTCTCCGACACGAGCTGATGGTAGTAAATATAACCTGTCAGTGCTCGTGTCTAATTTTATAACGTGGACAGTCACACGAGGGTTCAAAATACCCATTTTCAAGTTTTTGTTTTTTAATAAGTGACTGGAGTTACTAGTTTATTTTTATACAAAATAATAAGAAAATATGGAAATAAGTGAAAAAAAAAAATCTATTAGTGGAAAAATTTATCCTATATCACAACAAAATCACACAAAAATTAACGGATAACACTGTCATAATATCTTACTTTATACAATACAGGAACAAGAACTGTGTCATTTTTTTTTTATAATTTGGAAACTATCAAATTGTTATTTATTAGTCGCAAATACATAAGTTGGAACAAAATGATCAGACTCAGAAACTTCATCGCCATCATGAACTTCATCATCACCACTTTGGCAGGAGTCCGAATCATATTATAAATATTAAAAAAAATGGAAAAATTCCAAGTAGCACAATAGGCCTGTGAACCATTTTTTTTTTTCGATTTGTTATTTAAAGACGTTACAATAATATAACTAAAGGTGAAAGAATTACTTCGATAGCATAAAAACTTCTCGAGATATGATAACTTGAAGATCACAATTTTGGACTATCCCGAAAACGCTCCATACAAAATGCATACAGTATTATGACGTCACGATACGCTATTTTATATGCATTAAATTAGAAATTTGTACGACAGCTATGTTAAATATTGCGTTTATGTAGCTAGTGCCGTAACAAAAGTTATAGTATTTTTTATTGTTTCTACAATGGTAATACTTATTTTTTATAATTTCATACATTGATATATAGTTTAACTCAATGATTTCATACTTTTAAAATGGACTTTTCCACCAAACTTTGATTGACCATAAAACACGTCGGACATAAGTTATAAAAATTTTGAGATCGCAGATCGTTCTAGTTTTATGTATTTTACGTTACTGATAGAGAGTTTTTATAATTTTGGAACTTTGTTCACAGGCCTATTGGAAAGATCCAACTGTGCTACTTTGAAGGTTTGTGATGGTGGTAATTTTTTGCATTTTATATTTTACTACTGTGAAGTTGCATTATGGCGCCATCTACCTAGCATTTTTTATACTATGGTGGCTGACACGGCCTGCCTAATGGAAGGCAATTACCGCAGTCTGTGGACGTCTGTAACAGTCAGGAATTAAACATAGTATAAGTGCCATTTATGTGCTTTTCCAAGCAGCAAATTTTGGTTGAAATTATAAAGGTGCCAAGCAACTAAGTTTGTTTAAAAACCTTAAAAATCTATTTTTAACCCCCGACGCAAAAAGGGTGTTATAAGTTTGACGTGTCTTTGCGTGTGTGCTCCCGACCGGATAAACCGATTTTGATTTTTTTTAATTTGAAATGTGAAGTAGTCGGTGAAAATCGGTCTAATATGGCCGCCGCCGCAAAATGAGGGATTACATATTCAATAAGAATATATTGATATTGTAAAGGGCTTTACTAGTAGAATACTATATATTATGATCAATTTCAAATTTAAGATGGCGGCCACCATAAAATGGCAAATTAAATATATTCTTTTCACAACTCCCTCAATATGGGTGCCAAATGAAAGGCCTTGACAACACCAGTAAGTCGGGAGTTTTTAATTTAATTGTATTATAGAACATAAACTCAAATTACTTAAAATGAACGTTCCTTCAATACAATATTAACTTAATAATTCCTCAAAACAGAATTAAAGCGCTTCAAGTTTAAAATCAACGTTCGTACAGCATCATAAGCTAATGTTTGCGTGCCCGGCGTTGCTTGCCGAGCTCTCGAAGCGGGATCCGCTCTAGGGGAAGGGAAATATTTACCCGGCCGACTACAGCCGCCAGCCTAAACTAATTTTCAATTGTGATCTGGTGAAATTTTACTTGAGTTATATGTTTTTTGGGTGGATGGGGTTTATGGGGCTCACCATGATCTGTAGAGCCAAAGCTAAGCTCGCCTGCACGTGATACACCCTGCCAACTAGTGAAAGAAGCTCTGGAAAACAGAGGTAGGGTACAGCGTATTTGTAAGCTGCCTGACTGGGGAAGTACCTCCACCTCACGGAATACCACAGCCAAATAACAATTCCCTTCAGGGTTATTGTGTTCCTGCGAGTGAGTGAGATCTCCAGGAAGGAAGGTGGTTCTGAGTAAGCATATTTTATGTTGCGAGCGTTAATATTGCCACGGTAACTTCTTCACATCAAGACCGTATGCTTATTTGCCACCCGATGTTGCGTAAAAAAAGAAACAGGCACGCCGTCAGGTGAAATAACCGAATGTATCAATCTGTCTCATTTCCTGATGGTGGAAGATACCTTATTTACTTTCACCCCGGTGTCCGTAAACAAATCTGGCATATTAAATTTGACCCACTTCTCAGACATTCGATTGGTTCTCGTGACCTTGAAAAATTGTTTAAATAATTTTTAATCTAATATCGTGGCCTGGCGCCGTCATAAAATGGCGAATTTGAATTTCCAATAGCTAAGGGAAATGAGCAAAATACAGTTAATAAACATTGCTTTTTTCTCATCACCATCATCATTATCAGCTTGTATCTACCCACTGCTGGATATAGACTGTTCCCAATGCTTTCCACCATATGCGATCCTTCGGTTTCCGCATTTAACCGCTACCAGACACTTTTTTGAGGTCGACGGTCCATCCAGAGGGTGCTCTACGTTTCGTTGGCGCATACGTGGCCTCCACTCTAGGACTTTTCTCACCCATCTGCCATCGCTGACTCGGCAGATGTGGTTAGCCCGCTGCCACTTCAACTTGCTGACGCTGCGAGCTATGTCGACCACTTTGGTTCTCCCTCGGATTTCTTCGTTCCAGATTCGATCACGTAGAGTCGGAACTCTCAGAAACTCCAAGCAATGGTCTGTCCATCGCTCGCTGTTCAACTTTCAGTCTGTAAACCAGCCCAACGGGCAGCGTCCAAGTCTCTGCACCATATTATTCTTTTTTCTATTATTAACTAATAAAAACTTAAAGAATCCAAAATGCTAGTAGATAAAAAAATAGAAATAAATATTATTTATAAAAAAGTGTAAGACATGTCCAAGTGGCCACAAAGACCCAATGGTAAATCAATACATATAATAAAACAGTAGGAACCGCGTGTCTGTACATTTGATAAAATTATCAAAAAATGGGTGTGGGCGATAAAAAAAGAGTAACAGAACACAAAAAAGATTTTTTTGATTTTTTTGTCTGTCTGTCTGTCTGTCTGTATGTACTCGCTAATCTTTAAAACTAATGAACAGATTTTTACGCGGTTTTCACTAAAAGATTAAGCTCATCCCTGAGCAACATATAGGCTTTGTTTCATCGAAATCTGATGTCAGATTAAAAAGTTATCGTCATTTAAAGTTTAAAGAAAAATTTTCTTTATAGAAAATCACTCATCACGAAATCTCAGAAACTACAAGTGCTAGGAGTCTCAAATTTTGTATGGGGGTTCCTTTCAGGACGTAGATGCTCACTAAGACGGGAATTTGGAAAATTCAACCCCTAAGGGGGTGAAACGGGGGTCCAAAGTTTGTATGGGGAACCAAGATTAGTTGGACTATTCTATACGAAACTTTACACGAGAACTTCTGTAGATAAATGAGTAAACACGTGTTTCAGGATTTTTCAAAATTCAACCCCTAAAGGGGTGAACTGAGGTGCAAACGTCTGAAAATCGACATGGGTATTGTTTTTATGGTTTATCGGGTCGCTGATTCCGAAAACAACAGCTATTTTATAATCTAACATAATCGACGTGACACAAGAGCACTCCTGTGGGGGTGCGATGGGGTTGAAATGTCATAATATCAATATGGGTGTTGATTCTATGGTTTTCTGAAATGTCAATTACGAAAATGGCATCGATTTGAAAACGTGGACACGAAATTTCCATCGCGGTATAAAAATCCAAGATGTGGAACACCTGATTCCGAACCATAATAGTTCAGCTAAACTATAAGAAATATAAAAATGACGCTTTAGCAAAAGTTGGTAAGCCTGATAAGCATTTTTTGTTGAGGTATAAAAATCCAAGATTTAGAACACCTGATGCCATACCTTAGCAAAAGTTGTTCAGCCTGATGAGCATAAATAGTTTAACAAAATGTTGATTGTATTGTAAATAAATAACCGCGCAGTGCTACTTTTATTCTTACCTGCTACAAGTTAGACGCAATAGTTTCATTTATTTACGTTATCACTACATAGTATAAAACAAAGTCGCTTTCTCTGTCCCTATGTCCCTTTGTATGCTTAAATCTTTGAAACTACGCAACGGATTATGATGCGGTTTTTTTTAATAGATAGAGTGATTCAACTGGAAAGTTTATATGTATAATATATGCATAACATAGTAGAAAAACACTGATAATTTAGAGGATTCTAATGTGATGTCGTAAATAAACACATTTTTTTGCTCTTTCATTGCAAACGCTGGCTGAACCCAACGAGATAGATCAAAATAATGTAGTACAGTATTGTTCACCTTAAAATGGTCTACAAAAAAGTTCGCGATGGTATATGTCTATCTCTTAGTGGTAACACACAATAACCGTTATTTTATCCTTTGCTTTTTACAAGAAATAATGCCTTATTTACGAAGCGATTTTAAGCAATACAGAATTAATCCTTATCCAATTAAGTACCTTAAATACATTGCGCATTTAATATAGATCAATAGGGCCCTTCACAGCATGTAATTTAAATGAATAGTTTAGAAGATATTACACATTTAAAATGCAGGGACATAACGGCTGTGGCGGTACCGGCCGCGGAGCCGGCGGCGTGTGCCTATAACTGGGGAAGGACTGGATAGGACAAAGCGCAAAGACCTTCTGTAGTACATTTAGTATCAGCATTGCACCCGTGCGAAGCCGGGGCGGGTCGCTAGTATATATATATATATATAAATTTATTATATATATATGTATATATATATATATATAACGTATATATATATATATATATATATATATATATATATATATATATATATATATATATATATATATATATATATATATATATATTATATACTAGCGGCCGCCCGCGACTTCGTACGCGTGGAGTTATTTATTTGCAAAGAATTTTTAATTACATTCGAAAAAGCTAAATAGGTACCTAATGAAAGGAAAAAAATAAAAAAAGTTAAAAACAAACAATATCTAGACGAATTTTTAGAATCAATGAAGTCAACGGATATTATTTTTTAAAACCTCTTTGTAAAACCTAAAGTATTTTTTATTGTTATAACATTGGATTTCCATACAAATTTCCAACCCCCGTTTTAACTCCAAAAAGGGGTTGATTTCTAAAGATACATTATTAGTACACCTCCAAACCATCTATAGAGCATACATTTTAAATTTCAAGTCTCTTACTTCAAAAACGTAGAATTTTCATACAAACTTCCAACCCCCGTTTTAACCCCAAAACGGGGTTGATTTCCAAGATACATTATTAGTACACCTCCACACCATCTATAGAGCATGCATTTTAAATTTCAAGCCATTTACTTCAAAAACATAGAACTTTCATACAAACTTCCAACCCCCGTTTTAACCCCAAAAAGGGATTGATTTCCAAAGATACTTTATTAGTACACCTCCACACCGTCTATAGAGCATACATTTTAAATTTCAAGTCTCTTGCTTCAAAAACATAGGACTTTCATACAAACTTCCAACCCCCATTCTACCCCCTTAGGGGTGGAGTATTCTTCGTTCTTAGCGGATGTCTACACCCTATAAGGAACCTTGGTTTGTAGGTGTTATAGTTTCTGAGATTTCGTGATGAGTGAGTCAGTGATTTTCTCTTTTATATATATATATATATATATATATATATATATATATATATATATAACGTTATATATATATATATATAACGTTATATATATAAAGGTAACGTGGTCTGTTTAGTCAGTTTTATATAGACGTGTACGCTAAAATTTAAATGGAACGATTGTTATATATTTGCACAAACCAGAAGAATGCGTGCATTTGCGGGACGCTATGTAGCAAGATTTTGTGACTCAAAGTCTTTTAAACAACGAGGAAAAACATATCTGACGAGAGCAATCCTCGCTGAAATCAGGCGCCAAAATAATATCACAAAGCAGCATCGCCAGGTATTGCAACCATAATATTACCTCTAGACGGAAGGAGGCAAATACAATGTTCAATATTCTACTCGATTTATACAGAACGGAAACACCGACATGCTTTGTGACACGAAACTGTGACAAAGCGAAAATGTTTCAGGATTGCTGTCTAATCGTTTCAGATGAATGCGAAATGGCCAAGAATGTGGCTTTACCGAGGATTAGTAACGCTTCAGGTCTTTTCATATTAGCTCCCGAAGGAAAGACTCCCTTCATTTATTTTATATTTTTTTTAAACTATGGTTACTATCTTAAATAAAAATAATAATTTGTTGACTTTTAACGTGTAATACTGCCCCATATATTTTCTTATGTATCTACTTTAGTTCGTATTTGTGTTAATACGCCGGAATCATAAAGTCCACGCGAACGAAGTCGCGGGCATCAGCTAGTTTATTAATAAATAAGTAAATTTAAATACATTAAAAAAAAATGTACCAATGTGATTTAGACTATCAAATTGTCTATATATTTTCTATGTCCACCATATAAACTTTTGGATTATATTAATTAATTACATTTGTATAACGAGGTACCTATTACACTGGCCGTGTGGTTTCCGACAGACTAGAATAGAATCACTCCATCTCTTCCCGTGGATGTCGTACAAGGCGACTAAGGGAAATACATTATAAAACATCGATCTGGCCAGCGTGGGGAGTGTAGGCTAAATCCTCCTGTCTGTGACTGACGAGAGTGACTCCACTACAGGAGCACGACCCGTGCTCCTGTAGTGGAGACCAAAAATTACCTGATGATGATGATGATGTATAACGAGGTATATGTTTATAAGTAACGTCTTATGTTTTTCCAGACTGACCTAGTTAGTGGTTTTTACGCATAGAATTAGAGTTTGATAGATCGACGGTCCCTACGTATAAAGCGACATGTCGAAAACAGAGGTTTACAGGAGAGCGTACTTAAGGTTTGAATCGCTCTAAAAATTACACTGTATACAATTATGATTATATTTTTACTATCATGTTTCAGTTGCTTTAGGAAGTTTCTAGTAGTATTTATACATGTAATTTTTTTTTAGATTTACTTACTGAATGTGACAAATGTCTGTTTCTACGTTGTCATCAAAATAAAACCGAGTCAGACATATCTAAGATACCTGTTTATACGTGAGAAATAGCAAAACATTTTTTTTCTTTTAATTTAAGTAAAGAATTAATGAAGATATAGTAAAATGTTAATATTTTCAAAAGGTAAACTTAAACACTCCAAGATAGCTATCCATTAATATAAAAATACATTAATGGAGATTATATCTGTTTATACGTTGCTATTATTCATTGGGTAGGACTATTTTGTGCAATGTAAACAAAGACGTGTCACTTAAAAAAATATATCAGGATTGAAATTATTAAAAAAATAAAACAATGATTATGATTAAATATTATTTAGATTTTTAATAAAAATCTTCTTACTCTCTGACATTTTTATTTTTAGTCTCAATGAAACAGGAGCTAAACGATGTAAATCACAGCTTTCTATAACATTAATAATAATTAAATGCTTCAATTATAGTAAATAAATTATAAAATTATCATCACAGATTTATTCAAACTGATTCATTTTATATTAACTTTTTTTTTGTTAATAAATAAAACAAACGTTATGAAAAAGCAAGTAATATTATTAATTTTCTTCATCATTACCCTGTTCTTGATGTTCCTTACTATGATTAAGGTTCTTATAGAAACCATCCATTTTTCAAAATATTTATAATATTCTGGCAAGTTAGCCAAGACAACTATTTAAATAAATAATAATAACTATCTAGTATCAGTTCTTGTTCTTTCTTTTTTCTTCTACTAGTACATTTCAAATTATTGTCGCAGTATTGTATAGCTTTCTTAAAATAAAATATTTTTTAAATTCAATAATATCTCGATTTCTTCCTTAAACTTTCTCTTCTCTTATTTCATTCCGACAATTTTTTTCTGAATTTGTGACTATTAGCCAAGTATGTAAACAAGCTTTATAATCCAAAATTATGCCTTGATCCAGTTCTATGACCAAATACTGTGGATCTTTCTATTTCATCCATCGAACTAGTGTATAACTTCATCTTGTATTTAATAAGTTTGTTTTTGCTGTACGTTCTATTGCATGGATATTTCTATTAAATTGACAAGTTTATTTTCCTATTGTATCCAATTCGGTTCTTTGTAATTGTTTTTTCATATATTGATGCCTTTTATTTTGTCTGCTTTGTTGACGAGCCAGATATTTCACTTTAAAAAAAAACAGAATTATTAGATATTGGCTGTGGTGTTTCCTCTTCACAACTGGGTGGATTAAAAGAGTAATTACAATACAATGAATACAATTTCTTTATTTGAAAGATCCTCTACTGTCACAATTATATAATTTAAATCAGTCTGCGATAATGTATTAGAATTATGTTTTCCATCACTGTGTATTTCGGTATCTTATAGTATTATATCCCTAGTAACTTCCAAAGACTGAAATGAAAAATTCTAAATGTGTAACAAATTATCCTTGATTTCGTCTCCAACCCTGTGTCATTCTACAGCTTGGTTTATGTTGCTAGCAACCTCCAAAGACCGATCCTCATTAATTAATAATCAAATTGTCTCTAAAAAGTAGTTTATTAAAGCAGTATAAAAACAAGTCCGTAAATAAATTGAATAGTTACACGTATAAACATACATGTAAGACATGAGCGAATATACCTCGCTACGCAAGCTGGCATAAAAAAACATCAAACACCGTACAAACGGATACGTATAGATATACGCATCTACGACATTAATTCCTTGTAATTAGTATACTTGTTCTCTTATGCGTTGTGCAAATATCCAAAAGTACTTAATATTTGAAAAAAAATCTTGTATAGGAATGAGCGTACGGACAATCTATAGCAATTTATGTAATAAAAAAAAATTGCCATTTTTGACATGTCGCTTTGTACGTAGGGACCGTCGAGATATCGCTTTTTAATTATGGTCCCAGGAATCATCCTGGGACCACAATTAAACAGCGATATAGACGGCGAGCTTGTAGTTTTGTTGGGCGTCCATATTTCATTTTGCACTGTTATTTACATATTAAGTGATCCTTAATATGTAAATAACAGTACAGTGGGGCTTATATATACTGTTGAGTAGCTAATATAGATAATATTATATAATATAGATGGCGTTATTTGTATTCTTCGAATAATTGGGACACCGAGCATTTCTCATTTAAAAAATCAAATATCTCAGAACTGAAACATTGCTTGGCATTATAATCATCGCACCGTTAGGATACGGGTCTCCCCTCAATCGAAGGGGCTTAGAGCATACTCCACCACGCTGCTCAACTGCGGATTGGCGGAGGTCAGTATTTGATGCCAAAATTCTAATGAAATATAAAACATGCTTATTAATTATATTAACTATAAAGTCTTATAATCACCATCATCATGATGATGATGATTTTTACAATTAAGGAAGGCCCATATTCAGTAGTGGTTAGCTAACCACTACTGAATATGGACCTTCCTTAATTGACAAATATTTTTTCGGTTTGGTATGTAGGGACAGGGACGTCTCAATATATAACCATAGGTGAAAGAATTACTTCGATAGCACAAAAATCTCTCGAGATATGTTAATTTGAAAATCACAATTTTGGAGTTTCCCGAAAACGCTCTATACAAAAGGCTACTGAGTTGTGACGTCACAGGTTTGTATTTTGTATGCATGTATTACGTTTATGTAATTAGTATCATAATAAAAGTATAGTATTTTGCTTCTCCAATGGAAATATTATTTTTTATTAATTTCATACTTTTAAAATGAACTTTCCCGCCAAACTTTGTTCGACCCTAAAATAAGACGGACAGAAGATATTAGAATGAAAGTTTGCAGATCTTTATAGTTTTGTGTATTCTACGATATTGTTATATAATTTGTACAATTTGTGAACATTGTCAAAAAGCCTATTACGGTATCTACCCACCTCAGAATCCACGATCCGTCATCAAAGTAAGAATTTTATTTACCTGCCTACGAACTACTTGGCTCTCCTCCTACGACGTCCCTTACGTCCCTTCGCTGTCCCTAACCGTAACGTTGTTAAGTAAAATAAACATTGTTTCAATATTTACGTAGTACTTGCTCTGGGTGTCTTAATTAATTATATTAAACTAGCTTGCGCACGCGACTTCGCACTCGCGTACTCCGGCATCCCGAGGGAATTTTCAAAAATCCTTCCTTTGCTGCCTACGTCATAATAGCTTGTACCTATTGTACTTGTACCTATTTCAGCTGTCCATATTCTGTGCTATATGCAGCTGTGCCTTGATAGATCAGTCAATAACGGTTGCCTTTGATATGTACAGATTTGTAGTAGTAAGCTTTGTTATTTTTGAGCCCAAACAGACATGCTACTTTTATCTTTTTTTGACGAACTACTGCTTTTTGGAAGCTAATTGCAGCTTCTAATTAAATTCGTTGTGTGTTCCAAGGTAGCCGTAGTTGTGGCGACTAAATAGAATTCAATATTCATTGTTTTTACAAAGCCAATCTATCTCAGAGTCACCTACTGAGCACAGTTACCTACTTGGTGATATACGAGTATGTTGAAACGGAATATGAAACATTGACATTGGCGAGAACTTCAAGAACACAAAGAAGAATAGATTAGATCAATACTCATTGTTAAGAAGACAGGACTACGTCCGGTCAGCTAGTACACAATAAACTCTTAATTAACTTATTGCACAATAATAAATCAATAGCAACCAATGTATTTTCGGAAGCCAAACACGTAAATGAAGAAAGTCCATTTAAACCCAAAGTGTTGTTTCCTTGCTTCGATAGAAACAGTTACAAAGCTGGGCTTCGAACAAAGTACATTCATTTAGTGTGGTACAAGCGATGAGATTAAATTTCTATTAAACATTAGATTTATATAAAAGTCCTGAAGGTTTTGTTTTGCTCTCTCTGATCTATGAGCAAATAAGGGTTAAGTGCAATGACCAACGTTAATTTGGTTTTCGTTTCGGAGTGGGTTCGAGGAAGGCGTTATTCGCATTATAGGTTTTTTTAATGTTTCGTAGATCAGTGTTTCGCGAACGTTTTGTGTTTAAGATACATCTAGGAAATCGAAAATCTTAGGAGGTACACCATAAATGAAAAATAGATAACCTTAATTTAACACCAACTAATGACCACGGTACAACAGTGTACCGCGGATACACTTTGCGGAACACTGACGTAGATTATGAGAAATCATGCAGCATAACCGGTTACTGGTGCCACTTGACGGTATACAAAATACAAAATCTTTAATTTCTTTTACATTGGGTGTATATTTATAAAGTGCCTTATATGTATCTGATGGAATGGATTACACGCTGGTCGTCACAAACGCATTTCGTCATTAACGCAGTTTGTCATCGCCGATCTTATCTATGTAATTGGTCACTTTCGCAATTCGTCATAAGTTGTTTTTTTTAGTGTACCAAACTCGCCCCCTAGAGTGAATGTGCCAATTATGTAATATGTACAATAGGATCGAAATTGGGCATGTGACAAATTGCGAGTGTGACGAACTGCGTATGTGACGACGTGCGTCTGTGGCGAACTGCGTAATGTGACATAATGCGTAAGTGACGAAATGCGTTTGTGACGACCAGCAAACAAATTATATGCCTGTGTAAGGGCACCCTGCTCTTCTATAATTATATTTTAGTATTAAGTATTATATAGAAATACATAAATATATCGAATAAGTGTGATTTGTGCCTGTTCATAATATATTTTTTATATTTGTCTATAGGTGCGTGTGCGCGTGAACATGCAATTTTTTTGTACCTCCACCTCACAGAATACCGCAGCCAAATTACAATTCTTTTTCACAGTTGTTGTGTTCTTGCTAGTGAGTGAGGTCACCAGAAAGGAAGGAGATGCTGCGTTGGCAGCGGCGCGCGAACGATATTTTATGTTGCGAGTGTTGATATGGCTACAGTAACCGCTTTACATCAGGCGGGCCGTGTGCTTGTCTGCCACCCGACTAAGCATAAAAAAAAACATTTTCGGGTACCTAGGTAGATGTTATGAATTTTTTTTTCTTCTAAATTATTATTAAATAGTCTTAGAACTTCTGTATGTTTAAAAAACTTTCGTAGACTTGCACAGTAGATCGTTAGGAACATAATTGACGCACAATCTATATGTAAAGAGGAAAGGGTTAGTATAAGTCTTTATCGCGAAGTGCGTAAGTAATTATAAAGAAATGTAAACACGAATAAACAATTTTCTGTTTCTACATCGGGCCTACTACTTCTTTTATATCAGGACACACCTACCACATATCCCCATTACCGTGTCTCATATTTCGCCAGGACTAACCGGGGAAAACATCAATAGGGAATTTACTCCACAACCTGATAATTCTCGTAAGAAATCCTTCCTAAAACCGGACAGTACGCATCTATTTCGGTTCCAAAGTGTGGGATAAACTCCTTGCTCATGACAACAATGTGATTGTAGAAGGTGGCCGTGGACATGTTATAGAATAACTCCTCTGAACATAACCCGTAATTTTTATATTTGCCCCCAACTTTTTACTTTTTTTTTTTTTTTTTTTTTTATAAAACGCCGGGTGGCAGACAAGCATACGGCCCGCCTGATGTGAAGCGATTGCCGCAGCCATATTAACGCTCGCAAAAATAAAAATATCGCTCGCGCGCCGCCACCCTCACTGCCAATGCAGCATCTCCTTCCTTTCTGGTGACCTCACTCACTCGCAGGAACACAACAATCCTCAAGGGAATTGTTATTTGGCTGCGGTATTCTGTGAGAGGGAGGTACATTCCCCAATCGGGTAGCTTACAATTACGCTCCCTACCTCTCTTTTCGCCAGAGCTTCGTTTGTCAGTCAGCAGGGTGCACCGCGTGCAGGTGAAGTTGGCTTTGGTTGACACAGATGTTGATGAACCACTTACACCCCACGGTTGCGTTCCTTGCGGTTGGACTGGAGTTGTGTTTCAAGCTCTGTTTTGTTATAAGAATTATTTTAAGTTTCTGTATTTTGTGTGTTTCAGTGTACAAATAAAATGTTATCTACCTATCAAACTATCTATCACTTTCTTTCCGTACAATGTTGAATTCAAAAACGTAAAAAGTTCAATCGTACTGCTCCATCATAAACTGACGTATTTTGAAGACAAAATCCACTATGAGAGATTATTGATCAATCAATTTTATTTTTAGGTTTCTGTACCCAAAGGGTAAAACGGAACCCTATTACTATGGCTCCGCTGTCCGTCCGTCCGTCCGTCCGTCTGTCACCAGGCTGTATCTCAAGAACCGTGATAGTTAGACAGTTGAAATTTTTACAGATGATGTATTTATTTCTGTTGCCGCTATAACAACAAATAATTAAAAAGTAGAATAAAATAAATATTTAAGGGGGCTCCCATACAACAAACGTGATCTTTTGCTCGATTTTGCTCGCAATTGATAACGGCAATATTTAGACGTTTGAAATACTCACATAATACTTAGTTATATATTCACTTATAAATATTTAAATAATATAAAATAAATATTTAAATAAAAATAAAACATATATTTAAGGAGGGCTCCCATACAACAAACGTGATTTTTTTACCGTTTTTATAGATAATAATGGTATGGAACTCTTCGTGCGCGAGTCTGATTCGCACTTGGCCGGTTTTTTTTATTTTAATTTTGGATCACCCACCGCATTCATAATTCCTCTGCTAGATTTTGGTCATACGCCTGCGCGCTACATAAAAGCGAATCGCTATCATCTTCTACTTTGTACTCTAACCCTGATTTCCATACACTTTGTGTTATTGCGTGCGGATGCCAGATGACACGTATGAAGATTTGTGGCGCTTGTTAAAGGGGGTTAAAAACAGAATAATTTGCATAAATTGTTCCCCGAGCGTCCCTTGTGTCTGGTCGTATCATTTTGCATGATGTAATGATTTGAAGCTGAATTTTATGTACTGTATTTAGTGTTTTTATGGCCGTGTGGTTTCCGGCAGACTAGAATAGAATCACTCCGTTTCTTCCCGTGAATGTCGTACAAGGCGACTAAGGGAAATACATTATCAAATATCGATCAGGCCTCCCCAACGACCCCAACCCGTCTGGCCAGCGTGGGGAGTGTAGGCCAAATCCTCCTTCCGTCTAGGACGGACGAGAGAGGGTCGTGCTCCTGTAGTCGAGACTAAAATGGACCTGATGATGATGATTTATTGTTTTTATTTTAACTTTTTATACCACTAAACTGGGAAACAAGCATACGGCGCGCCTAGAGATGGGCAAAACACCGAGCATTTACGATAAATGCCCAAAAAGTACTTATAAATTCCCTATTTATGCCCAAAACTAGGCATTTACAGGTACTTACTGGACACTTATTGTAAATGTCTGGCATTTTGCCCACCTCTAAGCGCGCCTAATGAAAAGTAGTTATTGCAGCTTAGGAACGCCTATAACACCAGGTGCATCACATCTCCCGGGAAAACCTCGACCGGGAGTTGACGATAAATAATATTAGTTTTGTTTAGTTTGGGACTAAATTGAGTCGAGAAAATTTTATTTATTACTTGTGCACTTTTTCCATTCCACACCGGGTTTCTTCTTTTCTTCCGGTAGATATATCTAGCTACCAACGGTTATAATATTAACTTCTTCTGATTAAATCTGTCGTGAATTCGAAGGTTGCCGCTGTGACATAAAATTTTATTACCAGTTGCTTTTTGCGGCATACGCTGCTTCCGCAGCGTAAGAGTAACGGTAAGACCAATCCGTTTCATCCACGCGGCATGCGCATCAGCGTCTAAAGATACGACATTCTTTTTAGTGTTCGTTATACGCCACGAGAAGAGCATTGTATTATTTTTGGCATTAAAACTATATGGAGCTACATTGTTTCATACGAATAACACTTCTTTGTGCTTAATTTTCTTTATACTACGTTGGATGGCAGACAAGCATACGACCCGCCCATTGCGATAATGTACCGCAGCCATATTAACGCTCGCAACATGAAATATCGCTTGCGCGTCGCCTCTCGGCTGCTAACGCAGCAACCCCTTCCTTTCTGGTAACCTCACTCACTAGCAGGAACATAACTTATAAAAATTCTGTGAGGTGGGCATACTTCCCTAGTTGGGCATCTTAAAGATACGATGTCCCTACCTCTCTTTTGCCAGAGCCTATTTCCCTAGTTCACAGAGTTCACCACGTACAGGTAAGGTTGGCTTTTGCTCTAAAGATCGTGGCCAGTTACTTACACTCCAAAAATTCCTTTATATATAATAAAATATCTCGATCAATCGCAATACGTGTTCCGCGGCGTATGCCTCAAAAAGCAACCTCGCGTTAATCCAGCTTAGCTCTATTGAGATCTTTCGATAGAACCAGAAAAAAATCCTACGGTATAAAATTTGACAAAAAAAAAACATATTATCAGTTCACTAATAAAATGTGCCTTTACTTCTCTCGCTGCTCGCAGCTGGCTGACAGTTGAACATAAATCTTCATTACTCGGATCCTTGCAAATCTCCATACGGCTCTCGCGTGTTTATTTGATGTTATGTTTTATATTTGTTTCTGAATTTACCTGATTTTTGAGGGATGTACGACATGTCGTGATCCTTGTCTAAAATAAGAAAAGTAATGTAGGTAATAACCTTTTTGATTGAACGAATGTCGTATCTGTATAGAAATGCTTATGAGGAACTTGACAGCTATCATCATCAGCCTGTATCTACCTATTCCTGGATATAGTCCTTCCCAACCCTTTTATTTTTGTATTCCTGGACAAATTACACACGGCCATCTGTTCCCAAACTAAGCAAAGCTTGTAATATGGGTACTAGATAACTGATATTAAACTTAAATAGTATATATTATAAATACATAGGTACATAGAAAGCACCCCGACCAAGACAAAAATACATGTTCATGCACACAAGTATTTGTCTTGTGCGGCGATCGAACTCCTCTTAGCACGAGTTTGAACGAGCTCTAGCGTCTTGGCACGATCTGTAGGGCGACGGTCTCACATTGACGCCGGTCGAAACAATCCGGCAACAGGTCTAACAGTTTTTGCAGTCGATATTGCTATCGTGGGCTTTCTTGATGACGCAAAGAAGGCGCTATCATACGCGTAGAATGCTATCATGACACCTCCTTCAGCCGTTGCTACGGCGGTAGCGGGGTGTCGTTTGTGTAAACGGCATAGAGGTCCGGACCCAGTCAACTACCTTGGGATAACCCATCAGAGATAGAGTATGGTTCAGGGATAGATATTTTCCACCGAAGCCGTGACGGAATTTCGTTGTAGAAAAGAAGCCATTAATCGCACTAGATGAAGTGCTAGATAAGCCACTTGTGCTTTTAATGCCTTATTGTCTCTTCTTTTACGCTTTTCTTCCCTTTAGGCTTTTAATGCCTTGTTTGCCATATTGCTGTCTCTCACATTGCTACGAGGGGAAGTCAAATTCCAAAAGCTTCTCACTCCTACTAATTTTTTCTGATTAACTTCGTTGTGAGTTCCAAGGCAGCCGTAGTTTTACCCCCGGAACTGCACTGTTCATTGCCTTTTTTGGTGGTCGCCGCTGTTAATTCTGGCTACAGTAGACACAGTGGTGTGAATGTGTGGTGGGCCCCCGTCTCGTTTAAAAAAAAAGCCCCATATGGCAGACTTCATCGGAAGGTTTTTCTATAGGTAGACAATTTTCCACCGTTACATATGTTAGATATGTGAATTTTTCATGTTTTTATACTACTATGGCGGCATTGCATTCAATCAGCCTGATAATAATCAGTCATCGCATCATTTAAATATGAACGCTTAGAATACCAGAAGTATCACTAACGCGTTGCCGAGCTTGTAGCCCCTTTACGCTTTTCTAGAATAAATTCATATTGTAGATTTTTCTGGAAATATCTTGGCAGGGAGTTCATTGATCAACCTTAAACATTTGGGAGTATATCAACCTTTTGTATGTAGACAAATACTAATTAGGCGAAACAATATACTTACAAAGAATATTTAAACAAATCCAAAACTTAACAAAGAACTTAGATGACTAATAATAAATATAAAAAAAAAAAAAAAAAAAAAAAAAAAATATAATAAAATTTTGCAATAACTTAGAAAGACAACAGTCTTTCAAAGATATTACAAAATTTTATTACTAATCTCGGACCTAGGAGTACTAATTAAAGAAAGATCAATGACATGTTTTCTTTAGACAAAATTTTGTAATTAATACATTGAACTACTCAATAGGCTTGTTGCCCATGTTACAAAATTATAAAAACTCTCTATCAGTAACGTAAAATACATAAAACTAGAACGATCTGCGATCTTAAAATTTTAATAACTTATGTCCGACGTGTTTTATCGTCTATCAAAGTTTGGTGGGAAAGTCCATTTTAAAGGTATGAAATTATAAAAAATAAATATTACCATTGTAGAAACAATAAAAAATACTATAACTTTTGTTACGGCACTGGCTACATAAACGCAATATTTAACATAGCTGTCGTACAAATTTCCGATTTAATGCATATAAAATAGCATGGTGTGACGTCATAACGTGGTGGCCTTTTGTATGGAGCGTTTTCGGGATAGTCCAAAATTGTGATCTTCAAGTTATCATAACTCGAGAAGTTTTTATGCTATCGAAGTAATTATTTCACCTATATTTATATTATTGTGACGTCTTTAAATAACAACTCGAAAAAAAAAATGGGATACAAGCCTATTAGGTATTTTAATATTTCTATGTAATAAAATTGAAAGCAGAGGTATAAGTGACTAATTAATAGAATTAATAAAATAAAACACTTTATTGCAGACTTTGTGGTCCATATTTTGTTAGTAACAGAAACTTACAAGCTACGTTAGTTTTATTTAAAATACATATAAATCAATATAAATTAGGATTATTTCAAATTTATATATTTAAAATAATCCTAATTTAAATAATACCCGCCACGTCCCCTGGAGGCACTAGGTACAACGACATGAGTGTGTGTCCAGTGCCTCCAGATGCGACAGTCAGGTTTGTCTCTAAAAACTTCCAGTGCTATAATATAATAGCATCGTTGATGCGCAACTTACAGTTGCGCATCAACGATGCTATTCTTCCACGCAAACCGAACCGAAAACCGAATTATTATATAATTAATTAATGTTAGCGACATAGTCTAGTATAGATCTGTAGCGATATCAGCAATATTGCATATCTTGCGAAGCATTCCCGGCCACGCTCGCCGGTCGGTCCGCGTCTATTACGCATATAGGTTTGATTTACATATTGTCATATTATTAGTAGTTCTGTATAACTGAAATTATTTGTTGAGTAGGAGAGAGCGGACAGAGCTTATATACGCCAAAAATCATTCTTGGAAATGAATAGGCTCCAAAACCATTGAACCGATTTTGATAAAACTTGTCACAATTAAACACCTCGACGTGCTTGAGGTTTGTGATGAAAAAAAAATTGAGATCGATCATGGCCTTGAGAATTGATCATTTAATACATTTTCCATTGAAATCAATGGAAAACATACACTCAGCGAATTTACTCGCTCCACTCTCATTTTCACCTCGATTTCGGCCCCATGGGCTAGAATCCGGCCTAGTACCCTTAATAAGTGAATAACATAATAAATAGTGTCGATCACCACTTTACTTACTGTCCACACACATACCATCTAACCATATATAAACTTCAATACTTCTAAATATCTTTGGGCTAAAATAAAATTGGAGTGGACAGGCGATATGGCCATTAGAACTGAAGTACAATGAGACAGGAAAGTACATACTGGAGTTGCAACAGCGGACAGACAAACGCAGCGTAAGACAGCCCTTCAATATTTTTTTTTATACTACGTCGGGTGGCAAACAAGCATACAGACCGCCTGATGTAAAGCGGTTAGCGATATTAACACTCGCAACATAAAAAATCGGTCGCGCGCCGTCATCTCCGCTGCCAACGCAGCATCTCCTTCGTTTCGGGTGACCTCACTCACTCGCTGCGGTATTTTGTGAGGTGGAGGTACATTCCCCAGTCGGGTAGCTTACAATTACGCTCCCTACCTCTCTTTTCACCAGAAATTTAAAAAAATAACCGACGGTAATCGGCTTCAGCTTCGGCAGTATTGATCTACTTCTCAGGGTGATTACTTCACAACTTATTTCTATTTATTTATACGGCTGTGTTGAAAACACACTTCGTTAAAAAATAAAATGCACTTAAGAAATATAAATAGGTAAGTACAAATGAAAAATATTTGCGAAAACTCTGATTGTACGCTCCCTTTGTTGAGTACGTAATTTCTGTACAGACTACGGAAGAAGGGGGATATTGTACGCATTCATATTTAAAATGGTGTTCGTATGCTGCTGAATGTTTTATGCCGTTTATTGCTATTTTTGGGCATTACCGTGTAATTGAATGGTGAATTCTCAGGTAATTTTCGTGTTTGTATGTGAGCAGACTTTTTTATATATTAGTAGAGTCAGTGGCCTTGTTCCGTTTGATGGATAGCGAAAAGAGGAACCCGAATTGTAGCGGCAACTGATAAAATAGAAGAAAACAGTGTTCTGCCACTACACACTGTCATGCTAGCTCGCGCGTTGGTTCTTCACACGTCGTTGTTGTTGTTGTAAGTAACTTTATTGTACAAAAATTGAACACAGTAGATATAAAAATAAAGTAGGTTGTTGTTCTAACCGTCAACATCTACAGATCGCCTGAGGATGCCTCGCGTAGAGGCGAAACACGTGTCGCAGAGACGACCACGGCAGTCGGGGCAGTGGCGGTCGCATGTATCTTCTGTTTCAGATGTTGGAGATTCGCCGAGACGACCACAGCAGCTGGAGCAGAGACGACCAAAGCAGCCACGGCAGTCGCATGCAACTACTAACGGTAGTGGGTGGGTGCCGGCCGTTAGTAGTTTGCATGAACTAATTGATGGCGGAAGCACGCAAAGTAGTGTAGATCAAATTGCCTGTAAATTTGACTTCCGCAAAATAACACCTGAATCAATTAACTATCTAGATATAAAAATGTTTACATAAATTTGTACAAAGGCGGACTTATCCCACAGAGGGATCTCTTCCAGCCAACCTTTGAGCATCTGAGATGACATAGTTAACAAATAGGTAGGGGGATTACATATATGTGGGCATACGCACACGTAACATTATATTCATGTCTTCTACATATGTAGAAGTAGAATAATATAAAATCAACTACATATACACACTCATACAAGTAACTTGTTAGTGGAACTCACAAAACTTAATAAAATTGTTTTAATGTGAAGAACTCGTTGTTAGAGAAATTGTCACGGAAGTATTTCTCCAGTGCGGACTTAAATGAGCGTCGTTTGAAGGATCTCATGTTGCAGACAGGAGGAATGACATGTGCCGGCAAGGTGTTCACCTTTTAATGATTCGACAGAGATAGGAGTTGCCGCACTTTTTAGTAGGTACATGAAATATTCTCAACAGTTGAATGGCATCGAAAGCCTGCACGTGGGGTTCTGTGACAGAAGGAAGAGAGTGGGATAAGTAGAAAGGGAAGAGGCGATAAAATACGCTCAGTGAGAACTGAAATGAAATGAAATTCATCATCATCATCATCAGGGGGCCTACCGGGGAAATCAGTGAATTTCATTCAATTTCTTGGTATTTATGTCCATTCCCACCCATGGAATTTCATCCAATTGGTACCGGGGAAACGTTGGACAACTGGGTGGTAATCACTGGGTATCACCATAGACAATATTCTAGACGTATTAGTGCGGACAGTTCTTAAACGAATGATTTATCTAGTTTTAAGGCCTGCGTTTCGTAATAATGTTGTAGCTTGTCTAGAATTTGAGAAATACTTATAATATATAATTTTTAAGAAAATATAGTTTTTATTTTTACTGTAAATTATTATTTTAAATTGTGATTATTACTTTGATAAAAAAAATAAAACAAATTAAACACAACTAAACGCAAAACTACAATGTAGTGGGGTATAATTTATAATCTGTGGTAAACGAAGTATTTTTAGACTGTGTGTCTTTGTTTACATAAGCACCATTTAAATTCTGATTTTTATTTGATATTATTTGAAGAAGGTGATATTTCACGGCTTTTTTGAAACATCTATCTGTAATTAAATAACATAAGAGGTGAAGTGTACAAGTGACTGACTACGGTCGACTTATATTTTTCTAGATGCCAGCGCTTATGGTTGTATCAAATGCCCAAGAGCGTTTGCTCTTGGATTATATGCACGCGAATCCTGCGCTGGCAACTGGGCGTGTTTCCTCGCATGCGGCACCCTTGTCCAAACGACAAGTGGGTGTCACTTGCAGCTAGGCTGAACGCGGTGGGGTCTGGAACCACCAAACCCCCCATAAAATGGAGAGACGTAAGTACTTTTCTGATGTTTTGTTATGAATTTGCATTATGTAAACAACATACAGTCAACAAAAGAGATATATAATCAGGAGCCGAGAATCAGACGTACAGATATCTTAGTAAATAATTTGTGTTTGATACTGTAGGTATACCTACAAAACAATAGGTGGACTACCTATTGAAATGGTTTAATCCATGTCATTAGGCAGTTCATACGTATCTCTTATAAGTGTCTGTACCTACTATAGGTATGTATCTAGTCAAAACTAAAAATACTGACAAGTTACATCTATTAATGACTGCCAGGGTTATGGTATAACAAGGCTTACGCATGTTTTTGTTACTTTCTTCCTGTCTTTGTTTATGTGCTAATAATCTTATGACAATAATTTCTACTTTGGTTCATTCCCTATAACACCACCAATATGACAGCACTGACTATCTGATGTAACAAGGCATATTATTATCATACAATACATTATTTCAAAAATACACCGGGGAAGGAGAGGGTAGGCCAAATGTCATCATTACTTCAATACTAATGAAAAAATATACAACGGTATGTGTTATGTTTCAGGATGCACCAATAAAGTTTATACAATTTAACTTTTTTTTTTCAGGCAACCGTTTTAATGTTGGTGCCCCGGAAGGATGAAAATAGATTGGCGAATGCAATTGACCGGTTAGCAACAGCAGCCGAAGAGAACAACAGGGTAGCTCAAGCTACTGCTTCGACACTGGAGCGGCTAGCTGTAGCCGCCGAAGACCTCGCAGATGCTGCTGTTGCCAACAACCAAATGTTGCAGCGACTGGTGAACGCCTTCGCAAGTCCGCGGCCGCAAGTTCGCCAATCCTTTAACTTGTGATTCGTACTATACGTAGTACTGTGACAGCGTGCCCAAGTAGTTTGTTTACCTATTTTAGTTTATAAATCGCAATTTACCTTTTTTATTTATTTTAGTATTTTATAAGCATACATGACAGAGGAATTCCTCTAATTATTTTATGTAAATTGAGCGTATTATATTTGTAATAAAAAAGATACAATTGTCATTCTGAAATGTATGGTTATCGTCAGCTTAGAATGTTGTTTAGCATAATACGAATTGTTAATAAATACATTAATTTTGAAATAAAAACGGAGATGGGTGCAAACGTATGTTGTAACACACACACACCCCGGTCACTCCATACGAGAAACAGACCGCGTCTGCATTTGTGCAAATGTGTGTGAAGAAGCCTTAGGGTTGACTGCATATGCACCTTGCGCTGTAACGTAAGATGTTATACTTTTGATAATATTGTATTAATAAATATCTCTAAACGTTTATTTTGAATGATTGTGATTATGAGACTGCATTAAATACAGTTACCCTGATACAACAAATATTTCACACATTTTGTAATTGGTTATTGTACAATCTAATGTCAGTTCTTTCTTCCCTTTGATTTGTTTTGCAAACTGCTATATGTACGTATCTTATATTTTATAGTGCCTGTATATACTTAAAGTTCCGTGATTTATGTATGGTATGTAAATTGTTCCGTCTTGACCGAGAGGTGAGCACTGGTGCGCTGAGATACAGGCTTATGCCTAGTTCAGAGGCTCCAGTCTCACGCAGTCGATACTACCAATGTTTATTGTCGCATTGGTGTATTTACCTGATTGTTTAATTGCACGTACAGATTGTGTTTGTATTGATTAGTGAGAAAATAAAACATTTTATTATTTTATTATTATTATTAGTTATCTATAAAAATTGTGGAATATAAAAATCCAAAAATGTTGACCTGTCAAATCAACGATTACATTGATATAATGTGTAAAATTCGTTGTTAAAACTGGAAAAAAATAATTTAAAAACAAATAGTTTATTTGTATTGATAAAAAATAAGAAATAAATCATTTTACCATTTAAGTTTAGTTGAGGATAGATTATATACTACGAACGAATTTTCGTAATACGCGGCGCAGTTCCACATTCGACTCGAGGTGGGGTCGCCATACTGTTTGTAGTACTATTATAACTTATGCTGTGGTTTAAAACTAACTCTGTGATTTACGTACATTCTTGTTTTTATATATATACTAGTAGAAAAACACCTGTCTATGCTGCCTTTCTGGACCTCTCTAAGGCATTCGACCTGGTGTCTTATGAGAAATTGTGGAGTAAAATACGTCAAACAAGCTTACCGGGTGAGCTGACTAATATCTTCAAATATTGGTATATAAATCAGACCAATCAGGTCAAATGGTCTGACTCTAGCTCTGAGTTGTATAGGTTAGAGTGTGGGGTTAGACAAGGAGGATTAACCTCACCTACACTTTTCAACTTATACATTGATCGGCTGCTCGTCGAGCTCAGCAACACCAATGTCGGATGCTCAATTGACGGGCATATGATTAATAATATAAGCTATGCAGATGACATGGTGTTGCTGAGCCCGTCGATTAGTGCATTAAGAAAGCTGTTGCGGGTGTGCGAGGAATATGCTAAGTCACACGGTCTTGTCTATAATACGAATAAGAGTGAGGTGCTGGTGTTTCGGGTGGGTCGTAAATCTCCTCCATGCACCAACATAATAGCTACTCTCAATGGTACCCCGCTTAAACGGGTGAATCAATTTAAATACCTAGGGCATATGGTTACTGAAGACCTGCGTGATGACTTAGATGTGGAAAGGGAGCGCAGGGCGTTGGCGGTCCGGTGTAATATGTTGGCGCGCAGGTTTGCTCGGTGTACAGCCGCTGTTAAAGTGACACTATTCCAAACTTATTGTCAAAGTTTCTACACCTGCAGCCTGTGGGTCAGCTCTACGCGTCGGGCCATCGACGCACTGCGTATCCAATATAATAATGCTTTTAGGGTGCTGTTGGGGCTGCCTAGATTCTGTAGTGCATCAGGAATGTTTGCAGATGCCAGTGTAGATTGCTTTCACGCAATCATGCGTAAAAGAACGGCATCCCTGATGCGCAGAGTCCGGGGCAGTGGCAACAGCATCCTGAAAGTTATTGCGGACAAGCTGGAGAGTCCGGTGTGGAAACATTGGATTACGTCACATGTCTCCACACACATAAAATACAGAAAATGAATGAAATATGAAATCTCAAAATTTAATAACATAGGTTTTAAGTGCAAATTGTCTTACTAACACAGTCTATGGACCCTCTGGGTCTGATAATAAAGTATTTTTATTTTATTTTTTTTATTTATATATGTACTTACTGTTAAATAAATGATTTAATTCTTTATAAATGTATGTTATTACGAACGAACTATTTATTTTCCTTGAGTTATTTAAATTATAGTGTTTGCGACCGTGCCGTTTTGGGGTGTTCATCAAACTCTTCGAACCAAAGCCAACTTCACTTGCACGTGGTGCACCCTGCTGACTGACAAACGAAGCTCTGGCGAAAAGAGAGGTAGGGAGCGTAATTGTAAGCTACCCGACTGGGGAATGTACCTCCACCTCACAGAATACCGCAGCCAAATAACAATTCCCTTGAGGGTTGTTGTGTTCCTGTGAGTGAGTGAGGTCACCAGAAAAAAAGGAAGGAGATACTGAGTTGGCAGCGTGGGTGGCGGCGCGTGAGCAATATTTTATGTTGCAATCGTTAATATGGCTACGATAACCGCTTCACATCAGGCGGGCCGTATGCTTGTCTGCCACCCGAAGTAGTATAAAAAAAAATAGAAGCTCGCTGTTTTGTATTACTATAGGCTACAGTGATTACTTTCCATCGACCATCAGGTTTTTTATAGCTCTCGTGATAAATCAACCTACTTTGATTTCTAGGTGCACTGCTGATGAGCGTTGGGCCGTTGACAAAAACGGAGCCAATTCGTTGCACAAAGTCAGAAAATGCGACTTTGATAACCTAAAATTATCAATAAAACTGCTTTCTGACAAGAGCATAGGCTGGCTGCTATCACGTAGCATCCTGCGCTCTAAGGTCTCGAGCTTCTTGAGCCGTTCCTCTTCCGCTGCAGCAGATAATGCCGCTAACGCCATAGCCGCTGAATTGCCCCTGTCGACCGTAGGTCGACAGTGACGTCACGACCTTGAAACGCTTGAATTGCCCGTGTCGACCTACGGTCGACAATTGCAGTTTGGCGTTCAGTTTTGAGCAGTTTGAACAATACTCATCTGTCATACATTCAGGCCCATTTGTTTATGTTTTTTTCGTTTCTCCGCCATATTAGCTATCGGATTAAGGCCAAAGAATCATAAACTCAATGGAAAAAAAATAAAAAAAAGGGGTTTAAGAGACTCGCCTTAACGGCGCCAGATGTTCGGGCCGGTGTCAAGTGCTATAAAAACTTATTTTGTTTAGGTAAGTGTAGGTTTTTGTTTATTAACATCGGGTTTTATCTCCCTAGCGTATTTGTAAATAAAAAACTATACGTTATCGCCTTAGTTCATAAGGTATTTTTTTGAATACAAGTAGGGCTATGAAACACCACTTGAGAATGTTTAGACCATCGTAATTCTACACTATAGTCGAGTGTTGAACAACAAAAGACGGCATTGTATAGTGCTGTTCATAGTAAACGTAAAAAACACCACTTGTAGGCACTCAATAACAAAGTTGCGTCTCAATGACCGTTTTTATGGGGCCCCGACCACCCGCGGCGCCGGGCAGGTAGAAACAAAAAACAAATGGGCATTGTTCCGCCGCGTTTTTGCGCGGGGGGGGCGCGGGGGGCTCAACGTGGGGGGCATAAGAGCGGATAGTTCGTGTAAAACACAGATTACAAGACACAAACGTTCAATATTGCACTAACACACTATAGTAATAATAAAAGCCTTTATTCAGACATATTACATGAAATAAAAATATAAATAACTTCTTCAACACATTTGTTGCATGTTTCCATTTAAATTGGCAGTATCAAGTCCACTTGTTTTTTTCCATCGATAACCATGCCTGTTTGCCTTTTATAGGCAAAGGCCTCCCCCAACTTTTTCCATTTTTGTCTATCCATTGCCGTTGTTGTCCAGCCTACACCTGCTGTAACCCTTATTTCATCGACCCATCTTCGAAATGGCCTGCCTCTTTTCCTTTTCCTGTGTCCAGTAAACCAGTGCATTATTGTCTTTGACCATTTGTTTTTACCTCTAATGGTATGGCCTGCCCATTTCCATTTTAGTTTTCTTATTATTACTGTAACGTTGTTTGTTCTTTTCGTTTGTTCTATTATGGTTGAGTTCCTGATTCTATCTGATAGCTTTTTTCCCATCATGCTCCTTTCCATAGCGTTCTGGCAAGTATCCAGTTTCCTGTCATGGGTTTTATTAGTTGCCCACACACACAATACACTATAGTAGAAGGGTTTAAAGAGAGACGAACTTCTTAGCTTCCATGGATTCACCGTGCGGGTGCCAGGTCCATCGTGTGGCAGAGAGAGAAACCCCAAGTAGATCCCGAGACTTATGACACGGGTGTAGGTTTAAGGGGCCCCTTTCCGACGTACATCAACACTCACCTTCACTACTTGTGTTTCTCTCCCTGCCCTGCCAAATCTGGTATAAACCTGCTAATGCAGCTTTAGATACTCGTTCTAGTATAGAACTTACTGCACTTCTGGGCAAGCCAAGGTCTTTCAGCAGGTTATAGAGAGATTTTGCTGGTATACCTCTCGCTCCTACTTTTACAGCGTATAGATTAACTACATAGCCGCTTTTTGTTAATTCGTTTAGGAGGTCATAATATTTGTACAAATAGAAACAAAAAATAAGTAATAACTAGCAAAAGTTGGTAGAAATACGAATATTCAGTTCAAACCGACCACAGTAAGGTAGACTGTTTCAACTGACAGTTCTCATTACCGGTGGATCTTCACCCATTGATATTCGTTTTTTCGGCGGTAACTACAAATGTCAAAGTCTAAGCATATCATTCATTCAAAGATCCCTCGAACACGTGTCACTGGTAAAGGAATTGAAGACCGGCGGACATCGTTTCACCGGTGCGACGATATCCGTTTAGTGGACGAACGGTGTCATTTTAGCCAAATGGTAATCGTATTCACGTTGCGCGGTAGACTCCCAGGTCCATTTTAGTCTCTACTACAGGAGCACGACCCTCTCTTGTCCGTCCTAGACGGAAGGAGGATTTGGCCTACACTCCCCACGCTGGCCAAACGGGTTGGGGAGGTCTGATCGATATTTAATAATGTATTTCCCTTAGTCGCCTTGTACGACATCCACGGGAAGAAACGGAGTGATTCTATTCAAGTATGCCGGAAACCATACGGCCAATGAAATGAAATTAATTTACCTAAAATAATTATGGGTATTATAAAGCTGCATTGGCGACGTAGGGCGCTCGTGTTATTGTTCTCGCTCAAGCTAATGACGTTCCTAAGAGAAGGAAAAGAATAGAGCATAAATATATCCGTGCTGACAGATGTGGGGCAATACGTGGGCTTCTTCGATCACAGAATAACGGAAATACTCAGGAAGACCGCAACCAAACTGCAAAATTTTGAGAATTGTTATATTTCTGTGAATAAGTGAGGACACAAGACGCGAGGCGATACTACTCCTCGGGGCTGCTAGCGTGAGAGGGAAACTCCTTAAATAGGCTTGTTGCCCATGTCACAAAATTAAGAAAACTCTCTATCAGTAACGTAAAATACATAAAACTAGAACGATCTGCGATCTTAAAATTTTAACAACTTATGTACGACGTGTTTTATGTTCGGTCAAAGTTTGGTGGGAAAGTCCATTTTGAAGGTATGAAATTATAAAAAATAAATATTACCATTGTAGAAACAATAAAAAATACTATAACTTTTGTTACGGCACTGGCTACATAAACGCAATATTTAACATAGCTGTCGTACAAATTTCTGATTTAATGCATATAAAATAGCACGGTGTGACGGCATAACGTGGTGGCCTTTTGTATGGAGCGTTTTCGGGATAGTCCAAAATTGTGATCTTCAAGTTATCATATCTCGATAAGTTTTTATGCAATCGAAGTAATTATTTCACCTATATTTATTTTATTGTGACGTCTTTAAATAACAAATCGAAAAAAAAAATGGGATACAAGCCTATTGCAAGCATCTATAGGTCGTGGTGTGGAATAAAAAGAAAACCGTACCGATTTGTTTTTATCGATACAATTTTTGTTGATTGTGAATTTTTGTCTTTAAATTGCTACCATAGGGAGGTAATTTAAAAAAACGAATGATAACAAAATCGGGGGTAGTGTTTGGTGTTGCAGCTACATATCTGTCATCTCTACCTAAAAATTCAATCACACCACTGGATAGATGAAGGATCAAAGAATTAATTACGCTAAGTAAGGACTATGAAAAATCGCGTGCCGGGGAGGGTAAAGCGCTACCATTTTGAGATAATTTTTGTGCATATAACGTATTTACGTACAACACACGTTGGCTGGTAAAGAACTCTTATAGAGATAAGCCCGCCGTTGTACATCTATATTTTAAGTGTTTTATGTATTATGTATTTATGCTCGTTATGTACAATAAAGATAATATATAATAAATAAATATTCCTGGACAAATTACACACGGCCATCTAGTCCCAAACTAAGCATAGCTTGTACTATGAGTACTAGATGATAACTGATATAATACTTAAATACTGTGTCCATTACACAGTGACACCCCATAGTTTTTTCTTTTTTTAAACCCCATGGCTCTCAAAACACGGAGATAGAGATGCTGCACTGACATTCATTTCACCTTTCGTTATGATCTTGGGTTAAAAATAAACTGTACTGAGCCCACGCTTTCAGTTTTAAACCAATTATCATAAATATCAGTTTAGCTTTAACTTATACGAAGGTTTGTTACGAAAATTACCACGAGCTTAAACCAATTATAAATGCTTCAACGGTTATGTTAAATGTTTGGAACGACGATAACTTAATTATGATGATGTCGACGTTCTTTGGTTAATCCACTCCCTTATACCTTGGTGTAGTTAAATCTGGTTCGGTATGTGACTTATTGATGTGAAACATGTAATTTGTAGTGTGGTGATACGTTACCACTCTTTTTTAGGGTTCCGTACCCAATGGGTACAAAGGAACCCTATTACTAAGGCTCCGCTGTCCGTCCGTCCGTCTGTCCGTCCGTCTGTCACTAGGCTGTATCTCATGAACCGTGATAGTTAGACAGTTGAAATTTTCACAGATGATGTATTTCTGCTGCCGCTATAACAACAAATAACTAAAACACAGAATAAAATAAATATTTAAGGGGGCTCCCATACAACAAACGTGATTTGTTTTGTTGTTGTTGTTGTTGTTGTAAAGTCTTTATTGTACAATAGAAATTACATAAACATGATGATAAAAGAGATACACGTACAATGGCGGACTTATCCCATAAGGGATCTCTTCCAGTCAACCATTCAATGAATAGTTAAAAGATAACATTTTGGCGAGAACTAAGGTACAATCTGATTATCCAAATACTTGGTAACAAAATAAAAATAATTATATAATAACAGAAATTATGACAGTGAAACAGTGAAAGTAAAGTTTGGACATATTACACTAACACTAAATATATATCTACCGTTATAGTTGTAATACATATGTTATACACTTAAGCTCTAATTAAGCAATATTAGCAGTTCTAATTAAGTCTAAGGACATTTGTAGCACCACCCAAATACTTCCTCAGGTGCAGCTTGAATGATGTTATAGTTTGCGACATCTTCACATCAATTGGAAGTGAATTCCAAAGACGTGCTGCTTGCACAGTAAAAGATTTAGTATAGGAATAGGAGTTTGGGACAGGAATATTTAGTAACGGAATGCTGCTAGATCGAAGACGATCATCTATAGTGCGAAACTGGAAACAGTCACGTAGATAACAGGGTGCCGAAGGATTGAAAAGCACATGAAAGAGAAAGGAAAGGATGTGAAGGATTCTTCGTTCCCTTACTGGTAAAATGTCTAAACGCGCACGATATTCAGAAATATGAACCGATTTACACAAACTAAATACGAACCTTATGCACATGTTTTGAATGCGTTCCAACTTATTAAGTAACTCCTCCGTTGGATCCAAATAAGCCACATCCGCATAATCTATAAGTGGAAGGAGAAGACTACGTGCCAATAAAGCCTTGGTATTGACAGGGAGAAAAGCGAGGAATATATAACAGTATAGTAAAGGAGTGTTTTTTGCTCGTTTTTGCTCGCAATTGATAACGGCAATAGGTAGACGCTTGAAATACTCACATAATATTTAGTTATATATTCACTTTAAAAATAAATAGTTAAACAAAAATAAAACAAATATTTAAAAGGGGCTCCCATACGACAAACGTGATTTTTTTGCCTTTTTTATAGATAATGGTACGGAACCCTTCGTGCACGAGTTCGGCTCGCACTTGGCCGGTTTTTTTTCGAAATGGATACACTTGTGTATAGGGTTGCCAACTTTTATTTACAAGAAAAACAGTATATTAAAAGCTGCGTAGCAAAACAAACAGTATAGTAAGGCCCAGTGCATGCGAAGCAGAACAATAAACAGTGCTATGGTCAAATGAAGTTTTTTTCAACAGTATTAAAGCATAGAAAACAGTATAATACTGTTTTTAACAATATGGTTGGCAACCCTACTTGTGTAGGACAGGCTCCTTCTGCCTTGCAATGTAATATAGTTACTATACTTCCGATGCAGACTACTATTAGAAGTGAAGAAAAACACGGAAGAAAGATGTATTACTTTTAAAATTCTATTATAACCTTCCAATTCAACAATCGGACGAAGAATGTTCAAAATGCCGCCTTTGCTCCAACATTTCGTCTTGTTTTCGCGGTAAAAATCAATCAATTCTGATTGGTAGTTATTTACCAATCAGAAATGACCAAATGGTAGCCTCTGATCGTTTAGCCAATCACAGACCAGCGCAGTCAATAGCTTAAAAGAATGTGTTGACAGTGCAAAAAAAATAAATTAAACATCGGTATCAATTAAAAAATGACCGGTATCAATTGAAACTACCCTAGTACTTGCTTTTTGCGCGGAGGGTTTGACAGCGAAAACTAACTTAACGATGAGAGAAGAGCAAGCGTCAAGTACACTCAACCCGAAAAATGTGGCTCATTATGACTTACAACGAGTTTGATCACATGAAATAAGTAGTTTTGAATTTGACTTCCACTTTTGTGAGAGACAGTAATACTATTTCGCATCAAATAGACGATAACGGCATCAACTCGTAATCATTCCACTGTTGGGATATGGGTTTCCCTTCAATCGAAATTTAGAGTTTAGAGCAGTGGTTCTCAACCTTTTTTTGTTCGGGAAAGCTCTACCAGGTCCCTGTTCAATGTAGAGACCCAACTGTTCTATAAATCAATGACTCTTTATCTCGCGAATTTTCGGTTTAGTATTGCTCAATCTCTTACATTATAAATCTGCATCACGGACCTTGATTTAGCTCTCACGGACCACTAGTGGCCCGCGGGCCACCGGTTGAGAACCCCTGGTTTAGAGCATGCAACACGCTGCTCCACTGAGGGTTGGCGGAGTAAACGATATGTTTTTGCCATTATTGTTATAAGGTTGAAATCGCGCCACCGAGTGAACTTCAATTCCTTCGTGGCGAGGGTCCCAACAGAACATCTATCGACCTTCACAAAGGAGGAATTCTGACCGAAAGGTATCAGGTTCCGACGCTTTTGTGGTCGGTTACAGGACACCGTGCGGAATAAGCTGACAGTGCCGACTATGCGCGTTTAATTTTAGTAGAGTATATAAATATATATTTTTAGTTTAAGGTATTTATTATATTGACTTGTTATGTTTACATTGCAAATGTCTCAAATAAATGATTTATTATTATCACATTTATTTATTTTTAATTTCTTATTTGTTACATTTTTTAATATATAATATAAAAAAATACATTTAAAATTATAAAAAACAGAATCCCCCTCCCGATAGCGGGAACAAGGTCCAAACTGCCGGTGGTCAAGGTCACAGAGACAGAAACCTCCTCACAATACGTGCCGTGCTAAGGAGGACAGCCTTTTGTATCTGACCCTTGATCCAGCTACCCAACGCGAGCTTCTTGAGATGATGGTCGATGCTCTTGGCGATTAAACCATTAACCGTTACAACTATCGGGACAATCATTGTAGAATAGACGTCCCACATGTCGGTTATCTCGTGAGCCAAATCAAGATACTTAGTTTATCTTTTTCAGCTTTCACAAGATTAACGTCATGTGAGACAGCGATATCTACAATGATTGCTCGGCGCGTTGATCGATCTATTAGCACAATGTCAGGTTTATTGGTTACAATAGTCCTGTCAGTGATGATAGATCGATCCCAGTATAACGTGGCATGGTCATTTTCAAGAACTAGTTCCGGCATATACCTATAATATGGTACCTCTGCGATCACAAAATCATATTTCAAGGCAAGTTGCTGATGGATTATCCTGGCTACTTGATTATGTCTGTGCAAATACTCGCCGTTAGCAAGATGAGAACAACCAGAAATAACATGTCTTGAGGGATTCCCCAGGTAGATGACACGCCCGACAGATGGCTAGCGTGCCATCCTTCATAATGTATTTCCGGTAGTTATTAGTCTTGATAACTTCGTCCATAGTTCCACAGACAAAACCTTCGGTTTCCCCAAAGAGGTCCCCAAAACGTAGCCAGGTTACGGAGGTATCGGGATATATATCGCTTATTTATTTACATTTTTAAATATATTCATAAAAAAAAATACATTTAAAAATATAAAAAATAGGGGTGCCGGTGTATTTTTATATTTTTAAATGTTTTTCTTTTTTAGTTAGCCGGTAGCGAAACGAAGACACAAACTACCGGTGGTCAGGGCCCAGAGTGAGGAATCTCCTCACAATGCGGGCCGTGTCCAGAAGAACCGCCTTCTGTATACGGCTCTTGACCCAACTGCAAAGCGAGAGCCTCTCGAGGTGAGGTGATCGAGACTCTTCGCTGTAATATAATATTATTAGTATTATAACAATTTACAGACGAGGTCTCCTGGTACCTAGTTCCATTTTCACGCCAGAATCAAACAAAAGCCTTTACAACAATACGCCACATTGTGATGTCGAAAATATTTCACTACCCACGAGTTTTCAAACTTTTGAACGAATATTTTTTGTTGAGGGATCAAAGGTGTGGCTTTATCAAACAAAGCCTGAAAAATATTTATCATGTAATGTATGATGAGATAAGGACGATCATCATCATCATCATCATCATCTCAGCCATTGAAAGTCCACTGCTGGACATAGGCCTCCCCTCTAGATCTCCAATAAGACCGATTGGAAGCGGCTTGGTCTATGAGGAACGAAGGAGTTGCTGTGTTGGAAGCAAGGGTGGCGGTTCACAAGTGATATTTCATGTTGCGAGATTTTGGCTGCGGTAGCCACTTCACATCAGGCGGGCCACATGCTTGGATAAGGACGATGGCACTATTTTCGATTTTTTGACATGAATTCGTCTTTAGAATTGCTTCTTTATGGAGACAAATAAAAAAACGAATGATAACAAAATCGGGGGATATACTTTGGTGTTGCAGCTACGTATCTATTATCTCCATCCAAAATTCAGTCCCACCACTGGTTAGATGAAGGATTGAAGAATTTATTACGCTCCTATACTCCTTCCTTTGTTTCTTTCTGGTGACCTGACTCGCTTGTAGGAATAAATAAATATAAATAAATAAATATTGTCAGACAAAGCGCCATCTAGCCCCAAAGTAAGCGAAGCTTGTGTTATGGGTACTGATAAACATACGTAAATACATTTTTATTTTGAAAATACATACCGACGGTTAAAAGGTACTAGGGCATAAGCGACATTTTGATCGAAAATGAGTTATGAATGCCATCCTACTTAAAATTTTCCGTTCTTTCTAATGCGCTTACTCCCATGGCTCTACGATGACTTTTTTGTCGTTTATGCCAAAGCAAAAAACAGCGTTTTCGAAGTATGCCTCGGAGTAACCGACGAAATTCTAGGCCTTTTTTGCCCTTAAGGTGCTTGTACCCCTGCAAAAATGGTTTCAGTTTTGGTTGACGGTCGCTAACGCGTTTTTACTTTTAACTTGAGTAGACATTCCGGGCGCTTACGGCTCTTTACTATTAGCCCCTGTTTTGAAACCTGGAACTAATGCTCCTTTACCTTTCTCATTAAAATTAATAGGCGTCGGTTATACCTTACTACTTTTTTTTTGTTTACAATACAGTTGTCGCTTATTCGCAATTACTAAAATTCATTTGTTATTGAACTGTCGGTTATGCCTTACTACTATTTACAAATTAACAATATGCTTGTCGCTTATACGTAATTACTAAAGTCTAAGTTCATATTGAACTGTCAATTATACCTTACTACCAATTACAATATTTCAATACTATTGTCGCTTATTATTCCACATCCATTTGCTATTTTCATACAACTCCGTCGCTTGCGATATTTTGTATTACTTGGTTGTACTCAAGCGGCTATTCAGCAAGTCGCTTATACCTTAAATCCTCCTGTTTCTTTCGCTCAGTTGTTCTTACCACTTATATGCTGATGATTTCCAAATATATGTGCAGACAACGACAGAGAATGTGAACAACACTGCAATTGAAAAATTAAATGATAACCTATGATAACCCATGTAATGTCAGCTCTTGGTCTAGAGATTTTGGTATACCTGTAAAACCAGCTAAATGTGTGCCATGATTGATTTCAGCTCTGTGTCGCCTGTTATGTTTGAATATACTGTCATTTCGTTCAATAATACTGCCAAAAACCTAGGTCTTTATATAGATTCCACTCTTAGCTGGACCTCGCAAATAGCTGAGATGAGTTGTGCATTGTCATATCGGCATTGAGTTTCCTTAATCGGTTTAGGAATTTTCTTCCTTTACCTTCATTACAGTAAAACCTAGGTCTAAATGTAGTGTAATTTATTTCCAGATCTAAATGTAGATCTCAATAAATTGGACCGACTTATCAACAACGCTATTCGTTTTATCTACTGTCTTCGCAAATTTGATCATATCTCTTCATATCGGTCTCAACTTAAATGGCTTCCTGTTCATCAACGGAGGCAACAGAGATTACTCTGCATACTTCTCACTATTCTAACTAGTCCTCTATCTCCGGAATACTTGAAATGTAAATTTCAATTTGTGACTCTCACAGCCTTCCACTTCGTTCTGACAATACTCGTCAGCTTTACATTCCCCTTTACCATTCTGGCTTCAAGTCTGATTCCTTCACACTGCAAGCTTCACGTCTATGGAACGATCTGCCTGAATGACTTAGAAGGATCTCAAATAAATTCAATTTTAAAAAGAAAATCCACGCTTATCTTTTGCACGGTTTAACGAAGAACAGAATCATCATCTTCCTATATTATCTATCTATGTATCTGTATGTATATTTATAATAGTGATATATTCTTATGTATGTTTATTGTATTTGAATGAATAATATCGTTTATTCTATTTATTTCTTTAAGTTGAATAGACATTACATTATATCTATTTCGTAGACACTGTTCTATTTTATTATTTTTGTTATCTGCTTTAGACCCGCATTCGTGTATTTCTGCTATTCCAAAAGGTTGACTGGTAGAGAATGCTTTTAGCGTTAAGTCCGCCTTTTGTACCCTTATGTAATTTTGTGGTCAATAAAATTTAAATACATTATAAAACATCGATCAGGCCTCCCCAACCCGTCTGGCCAGCGTGTGGATTGTAGGCCAAATCCTCCTGTCTATGACGGACGAGAGAGGGTCGTGCTCATGTAGTGGAGACGAAAATGACCTGATGACGATGAAATGTTAAATAAAAATAAAATCAGTCGGCTTAAATCTTTCGGTCGGTAAACTTCAGTAATATTCTCCTATCATTTATCCTAAAGTTGTCTAGAAGAGATTGCTTTTTAGGCCGCCCATTAGATTAAGATTCGTTAGATTAAGTTTGAAATAAGTTACTGTAACTCAATTTTTAATATGCAATAAAGAATTTTGTATTTCGATAGATAATGAGTTTATATAATACAGTATAGTGATGGGTAACCCTTTAAATGTACCCAGTTACTTAAATCTTGTTTTAAAACAGAATCGTGTTGGTTGTTGTTCTATTATTTTTAAGACCTGACATTTAATCCACCTTACTATTTCTTTACTAGCTGTTAACACCTTCGCCCGCGTGGTCATTATTTTAATGAAACTTTTTTCCTATAGGAATAACATGGATAAAAAGTAATCTACGCCACTCTCCAGACAGAAAACTAACCACTGTTAAAAAATCATGTTGGTATCTAGGTTCATTTCGACGTAAGAGAAGGACAATTGATTACAAAGTTTATTTTTTCCCATGGGATTAAGATGTTTTTCCGGAATAAAAAATCACCTATATCACTCTCCAGACCGTAAACTATCCCCGTTCAAAAAATCATGTCGGTACTTAGGTTTCTTTTGACGTAAAAGGACAAATGATTACAAGTTTATTTTTTCCCATGGGATTAAGATGCTTTTCCGAGATAAAAAGTAGCCTGTCACTCTCCAGACCGTAAACTATCCCCATTAAAAAAATCATGTCCGTACTTAGGTTAATTTTGACGTGAAAGAAGGACAAATGATTATAAACTTTATTTCATCCCGAGGGCATAAGATGTTTTTCCGGGATAAAGAGTAGCCTATGTCACTCTCCAGACCTTAAACTATCTGCAAAAAAATCATGTCAATCCGTTTGTTACTTTCGACGTGAAAGAAAGACAAACAACAAGCAAACAAACAAACACACTTTCACATTAATATTATTAAGGAGTTTCAGTAAACTTACAGCTAGCTTAAGTGTATTTTTACATTATAGTGGTATTGATAGCCAATTAAAAGGTTTCACATATAGCACTCGAAAAAAAAATCAACGGTGGTACTTAAATAAACATTACAAAATGATTCTAAAATCAGAGGAAAAACATTTTAGCTAATGATCGCTTCAAATGAGCTCATATTATAGAGATACGTCTGCTTATATTGTTGGATATTCTCGATTTCCATAGGGGACATAAATCTTGATAATGTGGAAGTACTACATTACCTTTTTTTAATTCATCTACCAGTGTCGTTAATGTCTAATAACCTCACAATATTATTGCTAAGCTCTGTATCTTATGCTTTATTAACTTTTGGCGCAATTATGTGAATATTAACTTGTCCTCCTCTACCCAATTAAGTTATGATATAGTCATGTTGTTTGTGCCCTATTACTTATTGGTACGAGGATATCAAATGTAGTTAAGTCTTCTATACTCTTGGTATTTTTACATGTTTAAGTAACTTATGCTGAATTACCTCACGAGGAAAATAAAATCAATTGATCTAAGCGACATAAAACCACATAAAACAACGTATAATTATATTAATAAAAGTGCCCATTTATGCCTTTATATTTTTATTCTACAGCTGTTTTGGTTTTATCAATAAAAGATAATAAATAAAAAAGTTATATCCATTTTTCTGCAATTTCAAACTTTGAACTACTTTCCTGAACAATTTGGTTTTGGTCGCTTATACCCTATAACCTTTTAACCGTCGATACTTATTATACATAGAAAACACCCAGACCAAGACAAACAGACATGTTCATGCACACAAATGTTTGTCCTATGTGGGAATCGAACCCACGAGCGTTGGTGTCGAAGCCGCGTCATTGACCGCTACGCCACCGAGCTCGTCAAAAATACCAGAACCCTCAAGGGAATTGTTATTTAGCTGCGGTATTCTGTGAGGTGGACGTACTTCCCCAGTCGGGCAGTTTAAAAAATACGCTATGCCTACCTCTCTTTTCATCAGAAACTTGTTTGACAGTCAGCAGGGTGCACCACGTGCAGGTGAAGTTGGCTTTGGTTTAAAGATATTGATGAACCTCATACACCCTGTAGTGTTTGTGTTACTATTATAGCTAAATCATAGTTATAAACATTGTCTCGTGCTCACCGTATGGTGGGGGAACACGTCAGTATTGCGTGAGCTACGAGCGAGAGCAGACGTGTTGGCTTGCACATATAGTGAGTTGCCGAGCCAGTGAACCGTGAGAGACGGAGTACATAACACACCCCAAATGTACAATGGACCAAGAAAGTGGTCTATGAGGAACGAAGGAGTTGCTGTGTTGGAAGCAAGGGTGGCGGTTTACAAGTGATATTTCATGTTGCGAGATTTTGGCTGCGGTAGCCACTTCACATCAGGCGGGCCACATGCTTGTTTGCCACATGATATATTTAAAAAATAAAAATACAAGTTTTACAAAATATTCTCCCATATTATTTGATTGACAGTTCTGTCAATTAACATAAAGTTATATTAAAAAAGTTAATATGGTGGTTCAGTTTTCTTAATTTTTTTTAATATCCCGCTCTACTTCCTCAATTTCTCCTTTTATAAGAACCTTCCCCTGACAATAATTCGACTGTATGTATTTTCAGCGAAATTCATTGAGCTTATGAAATCGTCCGGTCGTTCTGTCTGTCCGTTGCCATGAAACTCAAAATTTTGAAATTCTGACTTCGGATTCGTGTAGAGCATCAAAAAGTAGTAATGTAAAGTGACCTTGGTTTTCCGATATCAATTCTGAATTTCGAAAAAAAAACATTCGCTATGGTGGCGCATGCTGCGCGTCCGATGTTTTTAATATCGTTTCAATAATTTCTCCGTCAGCTGTATGGTAATTTTAATAATTCTTATTTGTTTGAGAGGGTACACTCTTCAGGTTGTCCCATATTAATCAGATCAGGATCTGATGATGGGCTCCCTGGGAAATCGAGAGAAAGGGTTGAAATTTATAAGCATGGACATGGATACAGTGATTGATGAGTTTTCTGATGTTATTAAGTTACATAATTAGCATTTGGATGTCATCATGTGATACTGCTGAGCTGATGAGGAACGGTTAGGAGTTAGGCAATAGTGATCGCGGGCGGCGCGGCGGGAGCGGGACGGGTGTAGTAGTTATCGGGTAAGATCTTGCATCTGTATTTAGAATAATTAAAGGTGCTACATGAAGGCGTTGCGTGTTAGACTTGGCTTGGATAATCTAAAATGTCCGAATTTCACGCCAGCGAAGCCGCGAGTAAAATCTAGTATATTGACTTATCTTACATAAAATTATTGAATTTTCAGTAATAACGTATTATTTTATTCGTGAAAGGTTTTTTAAGATGAGTTTGATAGATCAAATGAGTAGGTTGGAAGACTTCCTACAACCGAACTTATAAATCACAAATATTACCTCTTGTAATATTTGTATATATAAAGTATGTACATATGTCAAAACAGTTGTTATTTCAACTTCATTTTTAAATCAAAGGAATATTTGTCCCGAGGTTAAGTATAAACCTTCAAAGCGCCTGATCTTGTGGTCCAAATCTCGGACCCCGCGAGCGTTTATTTGTTTTGACGTAATCTCAGACGAATTTTTGTTAAGCCGCTTATCCACTAGAAGCAGCCTCGGGTCGAGCAGCCTCGACTTGAAGCAAACAGCCTCAGTTTGAGACTGCTCGCTAAGAGGCAAAGGCTCGAGCAACGTTGCGAAGCTTGAGGCGAGTCGCCTCAGGTTGATTCGCAATGTGCGCAGTTTAAAGCTAAAACGCGATGGCACTAGACGCACGTCGAGTAGCTGCTGCTTTAATAGCAATAACCATAATTAAAAAAAAAGAGGAAGCAACAAAAAGCAAATAATATTTTTTATTTAACGGATCCCAGAGAACACGGCGACGCTCATATAATTTTATCAGTTTAATAGTAGTTACGGTGTCCATTGCGATCCGAGGCAACACGCCCGTCTCCTTCAAATGCACGGATCGGTCTGAGGCTTCTTTGAGCACGGCACAAAAACCGACAAAATATGGCTCGACTCGTGGCGACGAATTGAGGCGTGCCTCAGGTTGAGACAGCGTCACCAAGAGCCTCGGAGCGTGGCAGCCGCTCGACTTGATAGCCTCTAGTGTATAAGCAGCTTTACACGTTAACTGAAGGGCTGAAGGTTCAAACGCATTAATGTCAATGACAAATAAAATTGCTCATTTAATATCTGTCATGCTTTTCATTTTCATGACAACTTGTCATAAAGTGAATAAAATATATTTTAAGTAAACTTTTCAAATGCAAAAACAATTCTGCCAAAAACAGCCGTTTACGATTTCGCAAAATATATATAACCAACTCATTTTAAATGTGAAGTCGAATCACTTTATTCTATTTGTGACATATATTTTATTTATATTGCGGTCATTTAAATTATATGTTATTTTTATACTACAAACACTGACAGACAATAATACGATGCGCCTAGAGATGGGCAAAATGCCGGATATTTACGATAAATGCCCAAAAAGTACGTATAAATTCCCTATTTATGCCCAAAACTAGGCATTTATTGGGCATTTATAGGTACTTACTGGGCACTTATTGTAAAATTTATCAGTTGTCTAGTACCCATAACACAAGCTTTGCGCTTAATTTGGGACTAGATGGCGCTGTGTAAATTGTCCAGAAATATTTATTTTATTTCATTTATTTATACATAAAATAATATTAACAAACGCGGAGTTATTCCGTGAAGAAATCTCTTCCAGTCGACGGTTGCCTTTTGTGACCATATGTGTAAGGCAAATTATAATACCTACGCAGAAAACACAAATGTTTGTCTTGTGCGGAGATCGAACCCGCGACCTCGGAGTCAAAGCAGCCATTGCTAGCCTTTCGACCACTGGGCTCGTCAAACGGTCGGATATGTATTCATTTACAAAAAAAATGTATTTAAGTATAATATCAGTTATTTTGTACCAATGTACAGGGTTTGCTTTTTTTTTATACGTCGGGTGGCAGACACGCATACGGCCCGCCTGATGTGAAGCGGTTACCGTAGCCATATTAACGCTCGCAACATAAAATATCGATCGCGCGCCGCCACCCCCGCTGCCATCGCAGCATCTCCTTCCTTTCTGGTGACCTCACTCACTCGCAGGAACACAACAGCCCTCAAGGGAACCGGTATTTGGCTGCGGTATTCTGTGAGGTGGAGGTACATTCCCCAGTCGGATAGCTTACAATTACGCTCCTTACCTCTCATTTCGCCAGAGCTTCGTTTGTCAGTCAGCAGGGTGCACCGCGTGCAGGTGAAGTTGGCTTTGGTTCAAAGATGTTGATGAACCACTTACACCCTAGTTGCTTAGTTTGGGACTAGATACCGATGTGTAATTTGTCCTGGAATATTTATTTATTTTAAAGTTTCTTAATTTCTTCTGCTTAAATTCGTTACGATTTTATTATTACTAGTGATCACCCACTGGTCAAAAATCGTCCATAAAATAAACAAAAGTGTGTATATGCGTGCGTGTGTAAATAGGTACATAGTAGTGTGCGTAAGGCTTTTTTTATTGATTTAATTTATTTTTACGCATAATTAAAAAAATGTAAATAGTATGTAAATGTATTATTATACTTGATTATATAGACTTAATTAACTAAAAATAAACTAATCTTAAAATAAATATTATTATGTAAATAAAAAGAAAGAAAATAATAATATCTAAACCGCGTCAAAAAATTCCTCCGCATCACTGTCAAAAGGCATCGTGCCCAGAACGCTGGCAGCATTGCCACGCTGAATGGCAATGCTTATACCTAATTAAAAAAATAAATATTAGCGTTCTGCACTCACTCCGTATTCATACCGCTCCACAAGAAAGGATCCACAAAGAAATGTAGCAACTACAGACTCATAGCCTTAATTTCACACGCCAGCAAAGTACTCCTCCATATCATCAATACCAGACTGCAGACTTTTTTGAATCCTGAAATAGCTGTAGAGCAGGCAGGATTCGTCAAAGGTCGTGGAACAAGGGAGCAGATATTAATTCTTCGACAAATAATCGAAAAGTCTAGAGAGTTCAACAGCCCACTCTATATCTGCTTTGTCGACTTTCGAAAGGCGTTCGACACCGCAAAATGGCACAAGCTATGGGATGTACTCTTTCATATGGGAGTTCCTGACCATCTGGTTCGTCTCATTCGCTGCCTGTACGAGGACGGAACTGCGGCTGTCCGAATAGATGACGTCGAGTCGGAAGGTTTCCACACACAGGCTGGTGTTCGCCAGGGGTGCATTCTTTCTCCACTCCTGTTCAACATCTACACGGAGTGCATAATGAGAATTGTATTAGAGCAATGGGACAAGGGAATTTCAGTGGGGGGCCGAAAGACATCCAACTTGCGATACGCCGACGACACAACCCTTCTCGCCCAATCAAGGGAGGACATGGAGCACCTGTTGACATGCCTAGAGACAACAAGCCTCTCCTTCGGACTCGAAATCAATAGAGACAAAACCAAGATGATGATCGTGGACCGAGCAGAACTAAATCGACCCAAAATTTCCACGATTGGCAACTGTGAAGTTGTCCAAAGTTACGTGTACCTCGGCTCCACGATCACGAACACTGGAGGATGTGAGGAAGAGATTCGAAGGAGATGTGCTATTACAAGATCTGCCGTGGATAAGCTAAAAAGAGTCTGGAGCAACCGCAACATCACCAAAGCCACGAAAGTCCGCCTGATGAGAAGCTTAGTCTTCCCCATATTTCTATATGGCGCAGAAACGTGGACAGTTCGCTTGAAAGACCGACGCAAAATCGACGCACTGGAAATGTGGTGCTGGCGACGACTGCTACGAATCCCTTGGACTGCGTTTCGAACCAATATCTCAATCTTGGAAGAGCTTAAAATTAAGGATAGATTATCGTCGACTGTGCAACTACGAATCCTCAAATACTTCGGACACATTGTTCGGAACCAGAACTCCATAGAACGACTTATTGTCCAGGGGCAAGTGGAGGGCAAGCGGTCCAGAGGTCGATCACCTACGCGTTGGACAGACTGCATAAAGGCTGCCACACAAAATACTATGGTCCAATGTTCCCGTAATGCTCCAATCCAATGTGACCGCAACAAGTGGAGGCGTATCGCGAGAGCTGCGTTATCCAGAGACGCATCATCGTGAAACCACGACCACTCTGTCAAGAGTGAACGACTGAGGAGGAGGTTCTGCACTCTTTATCAATATAAACTACGAGGATAAGTGTGCGAAATTTTATACTCCTCCGTCCGCGCAAGGTCCAATTTCGTAAAAAGGGGTATAAAGTGTTTGCTGCATGTAAGTATTAATATAATAATATTATCAGTAAAAGCATGCAACATATTATTAAATTACGCACTATATTTAGTTATGCCATATTTTCATAAATTAATTTCTAAGATTCCACAATAATCCGGCTCAAAATAAGGAGAATTGTCCCCAACCGCCATTTTAGCGCGTCTGTCAAAATTGCGTCTACCAAAATATTTTATAAATAAATACCGGTATTTCGCATGCTTGTGGCGGTCTCGTTATAAAGGGGTGAAAATTTAAATTTGAAATTATTCCTCGACATTTTCCTTCTAACAACACAGTGTGAATGTTTCGATGCAAAATTTTGGTTTATTATGCACGGTGCCGCATCTGTGTTTCAGGTTAAAGAGGCCATATATCGTCGCTCGGAACCCGGTAGGCGACAAAATTGCACCACGTTAGTTGCAGCGATGCATTTTCTAAATTATGACACTCCATTTTGATACTGCAGTGCGTTATTGTTAACTGTAATAACTACAATGTATATTTATTTGATTTCATGGTCCATCATTTTATTCTAAAATTTAGGATCATAGCAAAAAAGGGCATAGGAAAAACAGACATACACACAAATGTTTGTCTTGTGCGGAGATCGAACCCGCGACCTCGGAGTCAAAGTGGCCATCGCTAACCATTCGACCACCGAGCTCGTCATATATTATACATTTTCAACCATAATTACTGATCCATATAGATAGTCGTCTAGTGGTCCTTGATAATACATGAAATCTATTTGATATTTTTCTCAATGGGATAAGTAATACGTTCCAAATTTGTGCAGCATGTAACGTGATGGTCGTGTGGTTTCCTGCAGACTAGTCGCCTTGTACTACATCCACGGGAAAAGACGGCACTCCATCTCTTCCCGTGGATGTCGTACAAGGCGACTAAGGGAAATACATTATAAAACATCGATCAGGCCTCCCCAACCCGTCTGGCCAGCGTGGGGAGTGTAGGCCAAATCCTCCTTCTATCTGAGACGGAAGAGAGAGGGTCGTACTCCTGTAGTGGAGACTAAAATCCTCTGATGATGATGTAATGTCATGGAATCAGACATTAAATCAGAGCGAAAAGGTGGAGTAGTGAGCGAAAGAGAATTGTCAGATCAAAGCTGACGAAAAGTAGTAAACTATGGTTACTATTTAACGTAACATCAAATAAATACGTTACAAACCAAACCTATTTTGCACATATTTATTACACATCAAATGCAGGACTTGGTGTGCGATCGGATTAATTTGATGTGCAAATCAGGTTTTTTTTTTGTGGATCAATTTTAATGTTTTCCGTAAACTTTTAGTAAGTAATTAAGACTTTTAAGAGAATTTTAAGAGAGGTAGGGAGCGTAATTTGTAAGCTACCCGACTGGGAATGTCCTCCACCTCACAGAATACCGCAGCCAAATAACAATTCCCTTGAGGGTTGTTGTGTTCCTGCGAGTGAGTGAGGTCACCAGAAAGGAAGGAGATGCTTCGATGGCAGCGGGGGTGGCGGCGCGCTTGCGATATTTTATGTTGCGAGCGTTAATATGGCTTCGGTAGCGGCTTCACATCAGGCGGGCCGTATGCTTGTCTGTCACCCAACGTAGTATAAAAAAAAAAAATTGAGTCATGTTGATTGCTAAACACTTTATTGAAGTCGACACTAGACAAAAATTAAAAAGATAAAACGACAAAGCCTATTTAGGCTTCGTTTACTTACTTATAAACGGTTTCATGCTGTTCATTTAACATTATGTATTTGGATCCGTCAACAAGTTCGTCGACAGCCTTTTTACTTTCTCTTTTTAAGAAATATTTCATCAAATATTAAAAAAAAAATACTCTTTCAACGTATTTGAGCCCTTTTAGCCTCTCACAATAGTCACGAGAACTGACTTTGGTACTATTAGATAAGGTAGTTTTATTACTGTATTAGGTATGTATAATATAATATACTCGTAGTCAATTTCTACATTTTTACGAATTATTTTATCTTACCCCTAAATTTCTTTAAAATTCTTATCCGTGCTTCGGAGGGCATGTTAAGGCGTCGGTCCCGGCTGTTATTAGATGACAGTCGTTAAGCCAAGTCAGTGGCCTTCAGGCGTCTTGTAAACTTTGGGGCCCAAACATTAAATATTGAAAGTATTACAGATAAATTTTTAATCAGGGGTCATACCCAAAATGAAGCAGATGGCGTGAATAGCCTGATAGAGAAAGACATAAAAAGAAACTTAAAGTCAGGTCCTCTATACTCGCCTGACCAATATATTGCTTTAATAAAGAACGCCAAAAAGTCTAAGCCTGGTTTGAACGTGCACTAATTAAACTTTGAAGCATTTTTCGACTTGAGATCCCTGCAAGAAGATAGTGGATATAATTTCTCGACAAATACTGATGTACAGGCACCACGGTGAAAATAAACTAAAATACGGGGGCCCAACATACATTCTCACCACAGTATCTCATGTAACCAGGATTAACAACGGCAACCACCAAAAAAGGCAATGAACAATGAAGTCTACTGCAGTGCCGGGGATAAAACTATGGCTGCCTTGGAACTCACAATGAATTTATAAAGGGGGGTAGAAAGCTTTCGGAATTTGACTTCTCCTCTTGGTAATGTGAGAAACAGCTATATGGCAAATAAGGCATTAAAAGTCTAAAGAGATGGCTAGATGAGTAAAGCTCAACTTCCGTGCATCACGGATTTTAAATATTGAACACTACTGTAGAACTTAAAACAGTTAGATCCTACTAAATCATAATTGTATACTACCCCGTATACAACATGAAAGAACTTCAACATATCGTCTCGCTCCGGTCGCCAAAGATCACAGTCCCCACAGTACATGGTGTGCTGTTAGATCGAATTCATGATTTGAAGTAGAACATTCGCATAAGGGTGACGGCACTAGTTTAAACGAAAAGAGTTTAGCCAATTGTTTTAGAGTTTAGCCAAAAAAAAAAAATTGCCATGACCAGTTAAAAACTCAGCAACGGGATCTAACCACTTTTTGTTTGATCTTTCTCTCGCCGATTGAAAGAACAGATACAAGTGGCGTCCTTAGGTAGAAATTTCCCACCTTTTCTGCCATTCAGATAGCAAAGTTTCAAGTACCTCATTAATAGGGTTGAACAATCTATGTATTTTATCATTATCATACATCTCAATGTAGTTAAAATTTCTATCTAAAAGCAAATCCAAGTAACAAACTGAACTGCTACTTGCAACTGATACTCCATTAAAATGATATATATAATAAATTTCCTTTAAGCAACAGCTGATATGTTGTATGGGGCACAAAATCGTGATGATTACTATAGCCCCAATCTGAAATGAAGCCTAGGGTTGTATTGGCTATTATCTCGATGTAAGATATTAATTAGCATTGATTAAAAAGAGACCGTCGTCGGCGTTACTAGTTAACGAGCACCCGTCCGGCAAGAGAACGCTAGAAAAATAATCAAAATCGATATTCCAGAGGTACGGCCCCCAATACTGAAGGACAGCAGAGGGCAGCCCTGCGTGAGCAGCTTTGTAGCAACATAATGGCCAATGCCTTAATTTAACAAAAGCTTAAAAAAAAACCAGCTAACTTCCAGCAAAAAACCTTTGAACGGTTAGAAATCATTGCTCCTCCTAAAATCTGAAAATAAATCTAAGTTTTCAGCCCTATTCTGTATATTACACGGGGCAACCAACCTTTTAATGCATCTCAAAGCCAGAGAAAAAGGCTATAAAGAAAGCCTTTTTGTTCGAACTATTCAAGTTTGTGCAAGTTTTTGCTGAATGCGCTTCGACGAAACTTGCCAAAGGAAACTGCGCTTAAACTTACTCGACTTCGATGTGCTTCACTGAATTGTAATTTAAGTCATCGAGAGTTTGTTCTATAGATCATTTTTCCCATTCCCTTTTAGAAAAAATATTGGGGATTCCAATAAAATCCACTTCGAAACAATATCTTTTATTATTTTTTATTTATACTATTTACTGGCTTACATTTTGTTCAAATTTCTTAATTTTTGGTTCTGTTCTTTGTTCTTCTCTTGGGTTTTGCTATCTATCCTCTATTTGTCACTCTCCATTGATCCTTCTACCTTAAGTTTAACTATTCATTCTGCTTCTGTGATAGGTTCAAAATTTAATTTAGTTAATTTTAAGTTAAAAACAGGTGTTGTCTTTAACCCCCCTGTGTCAAGTTCTATCAGATCATTTGTGACGTATTTGAATCAGTGGTTTTGGTTTCAAGTGAATATATAAACTGTGCTACTATTTTCACCATTCACCAGTTATTTCGCTAAATGTGCCGAAAAGCAGTACCATATTTTTTTGTATAAAACTCAGCCAGAAAATTAATTATTTAATATTTAGGTCTTATCTAACTAAACAAGCTTGTCAGATTCTATCGTAAGTTACCTTCTTCCAACAAACTATTCAACAATTTGACAGACTACCTAAATAATGTACTATACATCCAGTGTTAAATAAACATAAATAAATAAACACATTGTTTCAAATAAAGATAAAGTATGTCAGATGGATAGCTGCAGGCACTATTTTATCTATATAGATATTGACATTACCGTGCCTCTATATATACATATGAAACGGCCTTGTTTGTGCTTAGTATTTTTTCTCGGTATTTGTGTTTCTGTTCAGAAACACAAATACCATCTGTTTACCTTGATATTGCCTTAGCGGCGAAACCGGTCTGTAAAATTAAATATAATTAAGTGGAACAGTCCAAGTGTTTTATTATAACGTTATGATAATAATGTTCCACCAAGTGCCAACAATCAACAGTATCAACTTTGTTTGTTGTGTCGTCTCAATTCAATTTGTATGTTACATATTAATATATGTATAATCTGTTTGTATATTTAGGTATACACCGGTGGCAAATGATACTACTTTTGGATAATGTGCAAATTGATGTTTATTCGACGAGACTCTGTGGTGATGTGAGCTATTGTATGGACGGCGGCGGAACGCCCGCTCGTATCAGCATCCAGCAGCTACGCGATAAGTTGTTGCTATTTAAAAGGCTGCAGGCGTTGCGCCGTAACATATTCCCCGCCGTTGAAAGCTTGCTTTCAACACTTCAAGACTTCCGGTGTAGGTAGCGGCAAATTCGAACCAACGGCCGCCTCACACAGCCCTTGGGAGTTTGATGTCTGCCACTCTTGAATCGCCATCCGGGCCAGGAAAAAAAGCGTTTAATGGAGGAGAGAAGTCCTCTTGCAGAAGCACCATATCGCCTATCATTCAATCGAGACTTGTTGCTTCCCCATTTTGTCCTCTATTTAGCGTAATATATTCTATGATCCTTCATCTATTCAGCGGTGTGATTGAATTTTGGATATAGAGCCGATGTAGATTCTAAGTATATTAACGTATTCCTTTTGCAAACGTTTCCAAAAATGTTGTCGTATCCTTTGTCAGTTGTTCATATCGATGCAGTTGACTTTTCTTGCGGTCTTCTAGACTTTGCGAAGTTATTGAAGTCAGCAATCTCCCAATAAGAAAGTGCCCGGGCGAAAGGGACTGGAGGTCATTAGGACAGGATGAAAGAGGACACAAGGGGCAATAGCTATTAAGGATTGCATCCACTTGTGCAAACAAAGTGAGAAGTTCCTCAAATTTAACATGACTGTTTCCAATGACACGTTTTAAGTGGTGTTTTGATGACCTAATACCAGCTTCCCAAATACCGCCGAAATGTGGAGCGCAAGTAGGAACATAAATTTAATGCCTTGTTGGCTTGCAAAATCAGATAGCGGCTCGTTATTATTATATTTAGAAAATGGCCAATTTAGAAATTTCCCTTGCTGCAGCTACGAAATTGCGCCTATTCTCACAATATCTCTAGAAGCTTTCTCTGCGCGAAATGAAGCGTCGAAGCTACATAACAAATGCACCTTTGATGAGATCTCTTACGGTCTCCAAATGACTGCATTTGTACCGCAAACAAACAAAAAGACACATGTAAATTTTGATTACGCGATTTCCATGACATTTTCGATTTATTATATTAAATAAGCCAGGAAATCCGATTTCGTTTGGAACCAACTAATCCCAACAAAATTTTTAGTCGTCACAGCCTTTTGCAGTGTAATTTTATATACAACAACTGTTTATAAGATAAGTTTAGCTTATTCCACTTTAGTGTTGGAATTCGTTTGAATCTTATTTCTAAAATTATAAAGACGTTTTTTAACTAACTTGAAAGTGTATCCTAGCAGTCAGGATTATCTATTAATGACAATTTAGTACATAATCTACCATATACATCTTTGGTAGTATGAATAAGGAAGTGTTTTTTGATGCACTTGTCCTTCTCACTTATAATATATTTGCACGAGCCTTCTCAAGCTACTAAAATTTTGTAAATATAGTTTCAAATTTATTTTCTTCGAATTTAACAACCACTGTATGATTACAGTGTGTTGCAGTATTTAAGTTTGTAGGGCATATAGGACCAGACAATAACCAACCCAATGCTGAGTTTGCTAACTTTGGTTTATTTATGCCGAAGTTACGTCTTTCGGTACCTAAAATGTCCCAAAATAAATCGGCTCCGATTAGCACATCAATTGGAGCTGGCTGATAAAACTTGGGATCAGCCAATTGAATGTCTGGAGGTAACTTTAAAGATTTAATATTAACTGGGGTCTTTGGCAAGTAACCCGTTAATTCTTTCATAACAAGACATGATAGACTTGCACTGAATTTGCTATTTAGTGAAAGAATTTTAATATTGCAACTTTCGTCAATATTGTTAGTTGTATTGTTCCCTATTCCTATGACCTTTAGTGAGTCAATTGGAAATGTATTTAGTGTTAATTTGTTCTTTAGTGATTCTGTTATAAAGGATGATTGACTGCCACAATCTAGAAGAGCACGAACCTTCGCCTTTTGATGGGTCATTGGATTCATGACTTCAATGATAGCAGTTGATAGAAGTACTTGAGAAGAATTGTGATTAGAAAAACTTACGATTGATTCATTGTGTTCATCTATAGCAACATGATGATTAACTGAAGCCATAGGACGATGTAGCAAGCTGTTATGCTTCCTTTTGCACTCACGACATGGTCCCATGCGACATTCACTCACAGGATGTCCCTGTCTAAGACAATTTACACATAATTTATATTTAGATACATCTGCCATTTTTCCATCAATATCTTTAGACTTAAATACCAAGCAATCATAAATTTTATGATTATCGTTGCAAATTATACAGGTGTAAACATTAGGCTTATGTTGCTTATTATTGGTAGTTGCAAATGATTTTGTGTAAGCACCTTGTTTATATTGCTGATTGCTTGGCACAGAGTAATTACGTTGCACTGATGCATGCATAGGCTTAAAAGTATTAACATCGCGCTTGTTACGGCTCATAGATTCAAGCACGTCCGCACGGTCTATCAAAAATTTGAAAAACTGTTCCAAAGTTGGCACATCACTGTCTACGTTATTGCGACATTCCTCCCACTTCATCAATGTGTTACTGTCCAACTTAGAACATAGCATAAAAATAATTAGTATATCCCACTTATCTGTCGGTTGCCCTAAACTGTTCAAAGCACGTAATTTTTTTGTAACATGATCGACTAAAAATCTCAATGATCGTTCAGATTCCTGTGGAAGTGGCTTAATTGTAAACAAAGAATTTAAATGTTGATTTATTAAAAGTCTTTTATTGTTATAACGACCACAAAGCAACTTCCAGGCTTCACTATAATTGGCAGAAGAAACTTCAAGATTTGAAATGATCCTAGCTGCATCTCCCTCCAAATATGAATTCAAATAGTGAAATTTTTGAATTGGCGCAATTTTAAAGTTGTTGTGAATAAGACTCTCGAATGTGTCTCGGAACTCTAACCACCGAAAGTATGAACCATCGAAGCGGTTTATTTGGATCTGAGGAAGTTTCAATCCAACCTCTGAAATATCTGCACAACATGTATTCCCAACCGCCGAGTTGCGACGATGTTCACATTCGGAAGCCTTAGAATAATTATCCAATATAGCCTGAGCGGTAGCTATGTTTACAAAAATATCTTGGTCAATATTGTCACGCTCATCGACTTCCACAGAAATATGGTCGGGATTTAAAACCTCTATCTCATTTTGCAAGTCATCAAACTTTACCGATAATGTCTCAAACTTAGCCAGTTTAAGCTTCAATTCTATTAGTTGAATATCTGTTAATTCAATTTCTACAGAAATACTATTTAAATAACGTCTAAATTTTGTGATCTGACCCTTAATAGACGATCGTTTTGTTAATAATTCTCGTAGTCGAGACATATTTGTAGATGGCTTATTATCATCAGGCATTATGTATAAACAAAACTAATAGTAAATAAAAAATAATCTACAAAAAACAAAATAAAATTCTCACGCTCCTTATTCCGACGGTACTTGCCGACCAGGAAACCGGTTCGCGCGTGCTCAGCTGATGGTCCAATATCAGAGGTAAGTGAAGTAATAGGCTTGCACAACGCTTCGATATAGTCCTGGAAACGTTCGGCGAAAAAATATTAAAATCGGGTAAATAGGAGCCTTAAAAAAGGCAAGTGGTTTGGCAGCGTTGGCAACGTGCGTCTTATAGTCCTAGTAAAAAGATTGTATACGCTACAATAAATGCTTACCATCAGGCGGTTCGTATGCTTGGTTGCCCGTTGCCACCCAAATGGTATGCAAAATAACGATACGTGCCAAAGAAAGACGTTTAATAATATTTTAGACAAAAGGAGGATTGGACTACACTCCCCACACTGGCCGATGTTTTATAATGTAGTTCCCTTAGTCGCCTTGTACGACATCCACGGGAAGAGATGGGGTGACCCTATTCTAGTCTGCCGGAAATCACACGGCCAAACTGTTGTGGTGCTTAATAATTTGAAATATTAAGGCTGCCTAACGAACCCCAAAATGTAATAGATTTTAGGTACCTACTACACCCCAACGTTAACTAAGCGATAACCTTGATAATTTCTACAAAATACTAGCCTGATATCAAGTAAATTTTGAAAAATGCTATTTACGTTATTTACTTTATCAAATAAAATATAAGATTATATGAACAATTTCAAATTCTGTATTAAATATTTTTATGTTCACCTATGTAGGTAGGTACGAACGAAATAATTCGATGCAATATATTTCGAATTATTTAATATAATTTTATCAATTTCGTTAGGAAAATCACTTTTATTTGCACAAGTGAACTAGGATGGATAGAAAGTGGATAGAAAATAGAAAAGAAAGGGCACTTAACTTGTGTGGGATTCCGTGCTGATAACTTCTTGATCGCGTCGTATTATATATATTTCTTCGGAATTTTTCGTAATTTTGCGCTTGGTTCTTTGTTGTTCCCCTCATGGGCCACCAATATGTATATTTAGGTATACACCGGTGGCAAATGATACTACTTTTGGATAATGTGCAAATTGATGTTTATTCGACGAGACTCTGTGGTAATGTGAGCTATTGTATGAACGGCGGCGGAACGCCCGCTCGTATCAGCATCCAGCAGCTACGCGATAAGTTGTTGCTATTTAAAAGGCTGCAGGCGTTGCGCCGTAACACTGTTTGACAATTAACTGTTTAAAGCGATGAGATTGTGAATTTGTGATATAAATTTATAAATTTGCATGCCGTAAGGTAGAATATGGCCGGGCTAATTTGTTGTACCATCTGTATTGTAACATTACCCATGTTCGCAAATAAAATATAATGAAATAAAGATATACGCAATACCTTTCCGTTTCGTCTTGAGTAAAAATAAACAATTAAGAAATTATTAGAGCGTGCCTAAAATCAACAAACATAATAGCAAAAAGCATGTTTATACACGGTATTTTGTTCCTTTTTAGGGGTTCAAAAATAAGGGCTGCCACAGAGAGGTTTGATAACGTAAAATAATAGGTACTAATCCTCTGACAGTGGGCTCTGAACGCGTTGTAATAACGCCTTGCGTCTGATTGCGACGTTATAAATTGTGGATCAGTAGGGTTGAACATGATATGTTTTAAAGAGGTAAAAGTTACAACATACACACGTTTCTGAACAAAATTATACTTAGCCGTCAGAATAAGTAATTAAAGCTTATGTGCACAAATACCCAATAAATTATTATTTTTTTTTTTAAAAGAAACCGCTGGATCCCTAGCACATACTATCGCCGTTCTTCGTATCTTCATAAGAGAAGAGTTTCGCTAGAGAGCTTGACTTCTCTAGCCTTATGCTGCCTCTAAAAATAATGTAACACTACCTCGTGTAATATTTCCCTTATTTTATCTAACATGGCTCCAGTGATTTCCAAAGGAGCTGAACGAACCATGCGACCAATTTCAGTATTTAAACGAGCGTGCGACAAATATATTTTTTTTGTGACAGCCCTACTCGGGCCACGCGTTACGTCGCTTTTATCGCCGGAAACCTTATGAGAGTCTCGTCATGTGAACATTTATTGTTACGTCTTACTACCTTTTTATTTCACGGCGGTGATGAGCTGCCCGAACGAATACTGTCTTTTGGTGATACATCATCTGTGGGCAACGTTAAATGTTTTATTTTTCCTTTGATAAATACGAAATTAAACAAATAAAATAAAAAATAAAATGATTTTAGAACAATCGGAACTAAAAAATATATCGGTACATGACGGACCTTATTAAATCTTCTATATTTTGTAAAAGAGCATTGTGTGCGTGTGTCACTCCCTGATTAAACACGAAATCTCGAAAACTACTACCGGCATTGCTGATCTCAGTTAATGGTCAAATAAATTTTACCTGTTTCCGTAGAAAATGCCTCCACTTCACAGAATACCGCAGCCAAATAACAATTAAATGAATGAATAAATAATAAATAAATATTGCTGGACAAATTACAAACTGTCGTCTAGTCCCAAACTAAGCAAAGCTATGGGTACCTACTAAATAACTGATACTATACTTAAATACATTTTTTTTTTGCAAATACATACATATAATACTTAGGAAACACCCAGACTAAGACAAACACACATGTTCATGCACACAAATGTTTGTCATATGCAGGAATTGAACACGCGACCTCGGAGTCAAAGTGGCCATTACTAATCGGCCGATTCCACCACCGGGCTCAATTTTCGAGGGTTGTTATATTCCTGCGAGAGAGTGACTTCACCAGGTAGAACGGAGTTGCTGTGTAAACGCAAATTAAATAAAGTCGGCGGTAGGCTGTCCATGGATGGGTTTATTTATCTTGAGTTCCCTCGTGTTTCGTAAAATTATCTGTTTATTTCCACAAATTACATTGTCAACATGACTTAGTTGTTTTGCAAGTCGTCGACATGGCCAGAGTTTCCAAGTTGAAGTGACAATTGCCGGTCGCATCTGCTGAGTGAGTGATGGCAGATGGGGGAAGGTATTAGAGTGGAGACCACGCGTCGGACACCGAAGCGTTGGACGCCCTGCTTCTAGATGGTTTGATGATCTTAAGAAAGCTGGAGAGCAGATTTTGGTGGCGTTTAAAATTGAGTTTTGGATCATTGGTATAAGGTTTATTTTTTTAATTCACGTTTGTTATATGAGAATGCACGAGAGCCGATGTGGATTTTAAAGTAAACTTTATGCCAATGTTGCAAAGCTCTATTTTAAACGCATTCAAAATCTGCTCTGCTCTCCGAGCCGGTTTGTTTGAACGGAACCTTAGGGGAGGCCTTTATCAGTAGCTAGATGATGATTACAAATCATTGCTATCTTACTGCTACAAATAAAATAAATATTTACAAATTAATGTACTTACAAGAAACAAAAAATAAACGAGTGTAATTTAGACCACACTGAAGTAAATCCACAGAATATATAAATATAATAATAATATACTCTAACAGAAGATACACTTCCGACACAATTGGAATAAAAATTAATAAAATATCAACCTTCGCGACGCGCTAATACGGTCCAAAATAATTCTGCAGCTGTACTCGTACCAAGTTTCAGCGGCAGGGACAATCGAAAGTAACCCCTATATCTAACGCGTTACGAGCGACCGCCGCTGGTAAAACTTCCATAACTCTACTAACTTATATCTCAACTTCCGTTCGCCGTTTCCGTAACGCTCTCGTCACGCATTCAACAGCTTACTCCCGAAGTCAAGCGTGCGTAAAGAAGTTTTACTTCAGATAGTTAATTGATTCAGGTGTTATTTTGCGGAAGTCAAATTGACAGACAATTTGCACTACTTTTCTTGCTTCCAACCAATTAGTTCCATTAATGCAAACTACTGCCGGCCGGCACCCACCCACTACCGTTAGTAGTTGCATGCGACTGCCGTGGCTGCTTTGGTCGTTTCTGCTTCAGCTGCTGTGGTTGTCTCGGCGAATCTCCAACATCTGAAACAGAAGAAACATGATACTGCTGCCGCCCCGACTGCCGTTGTCGTCTATGCGACACGTGTTTCGCCTCTGCGCTAGGCGTCCTCAGGCGATCTGTAGATGTTGATGGTTAGAACAACAACCTACAAATGATAAATCAAAAGTTTTACTTCAAAAATATATATAAAAAAAAGTAACAAAATACTCATTTCTACAAATTGGTAAAATATATAGCGTCCTATAAAAAGGAGATAAATAAAATGACAGAGTATTCATTCATCATTTTTCACGTAAAGGTCGAGGCGGTGCTGGAAGAGATTTTATCCCTAAAATGTGAGTGGATCGAAGGGACTGCTCTAAGGGTTATCAGCCCTTTAAGAATCGTTGTTGTTTGTCGCCAACCCTATTTTTTACTGCTAGTGTAGAAAAGGAAAAAATTTAATCAACATTGTTCATGTTAGGATTTATTCAAACAACTTTTGCTATGAGCTGTTTAAGACAAACTCGGTCGAATGACTAGCAATGGCCACTTTGACTCGGAGGTCCCGGGTTCGATCTCCGCACAAAACAAATATTTGTGTGCATGAACATGTCTGTTTGTCTTGGTCTGGGTGTTTTCAATATATTATATTAAAATACATTCTATCAGTTTTCTAGTAGAATTAAAATTCACCTTATGGCGAGACTCCAACCGCTCAACCTTAAGGGTGTCATCGTCACATACAGCTGCGTCGATGGTGTTTCTACAGCTGGCATGGTCCGGTCTGTGCGGTAGCGCAAAGGTTGCGGCTGGCGGGCTTCTTCCTCTTCTTTTTCTCCACCTTGGTGAAGCCCTCCTCGTCGCACTGCTTCATGTCCTGTTGAGGACACAGTGGCTCAGCCCTGGCAGCTGGCCCACATAGGCTTTGTTTTTTCCACATAAGATGATTCTATGCCACCAATCGTTTAAGCCCAAACCCTTCATCTGAACACGTCACATGAAGATTAATCAGTTACACCAAAACATATACATAATTTCCGTCGTAGTTAAAAATAAACGTACTTAAATATTTAAACCTCTGAAAAGCTAAAAGTATGTAATCCTGTTATAATTGGAATTTCAACAAAAAGGCCATTAGAGCGGCGTTTATGAAACTCCTTTATATAGAGGGTGTTCAGGAAACGGTTTTTATGCAACAGAGTTGGAGGCCGGAGGCGTTAAAGCGACAAAGTGTACACGCGTCGCTGGCCAAAGGAATTTATAACACCATGTATGGGAAAATTAGTTGTGTTAATGGAAACTGTTTTTACCAGCCTTTCGTTTTAGGAACTCGATTCTGTCGCTAGCGTCTCAATATAATCGATTACGCAAGTTAAGAAAAGTTGGTTGTAGCTTGTTTATGGATGGGTTTCGTGCACGGTAAACTTTCGGTCCCAGCTGTTGTCATTAGATGGCAATTGTTAAGAAAAGTCAATGACCCTCGGCGGTTTAAACTAGCCTCCACCGTACCCACAGTTGAGTAGCGCGGTGGAGTACTCTCTAAACCCCTTCGATTGAGAGGAACTCCTTTATTCCAGCCGTGGGATTCGTTGATGCTGGTTTAGTATTACAGCGGTGTCTCTAATCAAAACAACCTTTACATTTGAGAGGATTCTTTAAATATACATGGTTACAAACGGCGAACAAAATGAGTAGACTAATATAAGTAATATTTAAATACAATATAGTTGGTACTAGCAGTTCAAGATTTTGGATGTTCTTAAAGCCCAAGAGGTGAATTTTTCCATTTTTTTAAAATATTTATAATATTCTGGCAAGTTGGCAAAGGCAACTATTTAAATAATATTAATTTAATTAGTTTGGTATTATAAAAAAAATAGCCGAATTTCATCTGCAACGATGGGCTGCTATGCCTTGTTTAGTAGTGTAATTACTTAATAGGTTGATGATGCTATACTGTGACTCACGCAGTAGAATATGAGATGCAAAAATTCGTCACCAACACAAACCTTTCTGGTAGCTCAGTTGGAAGAGCACTCGACCGGTCATCGAGAGGTCTTGGGTTCAAATCCCACTTAGGGGGGAGGTGGATTTTTCAATTTTTAAAAATATTTATAAATATTTTAAAACCCGTTTTATCACACAGAAGAGGACAACTGGTAAGTATTCCCAGTTGGACTAGTCATGCCTCTCTCACCAGTACCTCACTCCCCAATAGTGTTAGATACTTAAAATCCGTGGTGTACGGCAGTTAGCTTCATTTGACTAGCCATCTCTTTAGGCTTTCAATGTCTTATTTGCCATATCACTGTTTCTCACATTGTTAAGATGGGTAGTAAAATTGCAAAAGCTTCTTACTCCTAACTAATTTCTTCTGATAAAATTCGTTGTGAGTTCCAAGGCAGCCGTAGTTTTAGCCACGGGACTGCAGTGGACTTCACTGTTAATTGCCTTTTTTGATGGTCGCTGTTGTTAATCCTGGCTACACAGGAGACACAGCAATTTGTGGTTCCCCACCCCGTTTAATACCTGAATAGTTCAAGTTAAAATCTATTTTAAACACATCTCCGCAATCCCCACAACGTTTTACTTTCAAAGGCGTAAGTTTCCTTCTCAAACAGGACGGGAGCAGAATTTATCGCTCCTGGGGGCAAAAAGATAAAACACATAGCAACCGCCATTGTGGCAGTACAATGGTGGCACAACAAAGATTTCAGAGATTTCTTTGCTCTGCACGTAAACGGATTTTAATGACTTATGATAGTTGGCTAGACAAATGTTTTAAAACTATTATATCTATTGTTGCGCGTGTCAGTCTTATCAAACACGCAAGTTAAGTATGGTTAAGTATGGGATGTAAGTGGTTCATCAACATCTTTGAACCAAAGCCAACTTCACCTGCACGCGGTACATCCTGCTGACAGACAAACGAAGCTCTGGCGAAAAGAGAGGTAGGGAGCGTAATTGTAAGCTACCCGACTGGGGAATGTACCTCACAGAATACCGCCGCCAAATAACAATTCCCTTGAGAATTGTTGTGTTCCTGCGCGTGAGTGAGGTCACCAGAAAGGAAGGAGATGCTGCGTTGGCAGTAGGGGTGGCGGCGCACGAGCAATATTTTATGTTGCGAGCGTTAATATGGCTACGGTAACCGCTTTACATCAGGCAGGCCGTATGCTTGTCTGCCACCCGACGTAGTATAAAAAAAAAACGTCAACTGTAGCCTGTCCATGGTTGTGTTTATTTACCTCGAGTTCCTCCGTGCTACGTGATTACTGCTGTACAAATGTACTATTCAGTTGATGAGCTTTTATGTGATAAAATTAATCCATGACAATTAATATTTGACGAGCTCGGTGGCGTAGCGGTCAATGACGCGGCTTCGACACCAACGCTCGTGGGTTCGATTCCCACATAGGACAAACATTTGTGTGCATGAACATGTCTGTTTGTCTTAGTCTGGGTGTTTTATATGTATCATATGTATGTATTTACAAAAAAAAAAAATGTATTTACGTATGTTTATCAGTTGTCTAGTACCCATAACACAAGCTTCGCTTACTTTGAGGCTAAATGGCGCTGTGTAATTTGTCTGACAATATTTATTTATTTATTATTTAATATATATTATATTTTTAGTGTAATAATGTTCTATATTTCAGCTTGACATACATATAATATTATATTTATCTTGTTGATACTGATGATTTATTTATCAGTGATTATTACAGTTCAATTACAAATTATGATTTTAACATTTGCACGCCATTATCGATGGCAGAATAATATGGAACATAATGACAAAATGACAACTGCATAAAAACCTTATTCTGGCAAATAATTAATATTCATTCATTCATTCGGAGGGCACATTAAACCGTTGGTCCCGGCTGATGTCATTAGATGATAGTGGTTAAGCCAAGTCAGTGGACTTTAGGCGGCTTGAAAACACTGACCTCCGCCAACCTGCAGTTGAGCAGCGTGGTGGAGTATGCTCTAAACCAATTCGCTTAGCTGACGACTGACGCCTTCGCTGACGACGTCGTGTTGGTGTTTGACGGAGCTACTGCACTGGATATAAAGAGATGTGCCAATGCCACTCTCGAGCACGTGAGCGCGTGGGGGGTCAGAAACCGGTTAAAGTTTGCGCCGCAAAAGACCAGCGCCATGCTGGTCACGCGCAAACTCAGGTATGACACTCCGCGCCTCAGCATGGGCGGGATGGGAATTGGCATGTCTCGGCAGATCAAACTCCTCGGGTTGACCATCGACGCGGGTCTTACGTTCAATGCGCATGTGGCCACCGTCTGTAAACGGGCGGTGGACATATATAAGCGCCTTGCACGTACGGCCCGCGTCGGTTGGGGTCTTCATCCTGAGGTAGTGAAGATCATAATACAGCTGTAGTGGAGCCGACGATGCTTTACGCCGCGGCCATATAGCGGTGAACAAGCTAGGCATCCAAAAGCAGCTCAACAGCGTACAGCGGGGCTTCGCACTGAAGATCTGCAAGGCCTACCGAACGGTCTCCTTGAACTCCGCATTGCTGCTGGCTGGGGTGCTCCCCCTTGACCTTAGGGTGCGAGAAATCGCATCTCTTTACGAGGCCAAGAGGGGACTGCCCCATCCGGTGCTGGGAGACAGGGAGATCGAGCGGATGGCCTCTAAGATCGAGGGCCCGCACCCAGCGGAGCTGGAGAGGGTCGAGTTCGATCACCTGGTGGACGAGGAACAATACAAGGCAGCCAACATCTTTGCCCTGCGAATGTTCACGGACGGCAGTAAGATTGAGGGTCGTGTAGGTGCCGCTGTTTCAATTTGGAACAGCGATGCCGAAACCAAGGCTGTCAAGCTTACTTTGTCGTCCTACTGCACCGTCTACTAGGCCGAACTCCTCGCTCTCTGCACCGCGGCAAAATACGCGTTGAGCTGTAATGGATCCAGCGTGGGCATCTTCAGCGACTCCATGGCGGCGCTCCAGGCGATAGGTAATGTTGATTCTCCTCACCCCCTTGCGGTACAGACGCGGGACGCTCTTAAACTGTGCAAAGCGCAGGGTAAGAGCGTCTCGATGTTCTGGATTAAGGCGCATGTGGGTCTTGAGGGGAATGAACGAGCCGATGAACTCGCCAAGAGTGCGGCCCTGAGGTCGAAGAAGAAGCCCGACTACGACCGCTGCCCTGTCTCATTCGTCAAGGGTATGATCCGTAAGGCGACCATTGACGAATGGAACAGCAGATATCACTCGGGAACTACAGCTTCAACAACGAAGCTGTTTTTCCCGAGTGCGACCGCCGCGTACAGTATCATGGGCAAAATGGCTCCGTCTGGCATCACCACGCAAGTCTTATCGGGACATGGTGGGTTTGCCGCGTACTTGTACAGGTTCAAGTGCGCGGACCATCCATCGAGTTTCTGTGAAGCTGGCGAGGGTCAGACAGTGCAGCACATTTTGTTTCAGTGTCCCGCATTCTCCAAACAAAGATGGGAGTTAGAGCAGCGTTTGGGAATGCGGGTCACTGAAACGAACGTATCCGAGGTGATGGCTGGAAAAAATAGATTTAAGTTTATTGACTACTGTGTCAATCTAGCCACGGCTGTCATCAGGTGGAACAAGCAGAATGGCTTCACTTAGGACCAATGTTGACTTGGGCGCCTATATTTTCCGATAGGCGTCTCGATCGCGGTGGCTGGGTGGGGCTATTGAGTTAAGTGTTTGCCGAGGACAGCTGTGGATGGATTGACCAGATCGTAAGTTTGACCAAGCCATCGCCTCCAATTTGTCGGCGTCCCATAAGTGGACACAATATTTTGTATTATTTAAAATTGTTTTGTGTGACATACTTATTTTAATTGTGTTTTAAGCTATTGCTCCATTTGTCTTATTATTATAATTTTAATTTTATCGCTATTGCGTTATGGATGTAGTGAAATTATATATAGGTTATATTTAGGATATATTTTAAACTAGGTAGAAAATTTATGTTGATCAAAAAATAACCTTGTCCACGACAGGGGTGTGCGCACGCCATTTCTAAAGTAAGCCGATCTGCGCATACTCAGCGGCTATTTACACCCCTGAGTGTGCGCATATTGCGATTGGCGTTAAAAAAAAAAAACTCCTTCAATTGAGGGTAGACCCGTATCCAAGTAGTGGTATAATAATAATAAATATTGTCAGACAAATTACACAGCGCTATCTAGCCCCAAAGTAAGCGAAGCTTGTATTGTGGGGGACTAGACAACTGATAAACATACGTAAATACATTTTTTTTGTTGTAAATACATACTTATGATACATATAAAACACCCAGACTAAGACAAACAGACATGTTCATGCACACAAATGTTTGTCCTATGTGGGAATCGAACCCACGAGCGTTGGTGTCGAAGCCGCGTCATTGACCGCTACGCCACCGAGCTCGTCATGAATGAATAAGGGTTGTCGACGAAATTGCCAGGCGTCTGCAATAACTGCTAACGGTCAGGAGGGTCGTATGCTTGTTTGATAGCTGTGTAGTATAAAAATTCCGGCTGTAATAAAGCTGGACTAATATAATAAATTGTTAACAATAATATTTGTAGGGAATCAAAAGCTTAAAAATCGAGAAATGCCCCGGAAGTAATACTTGAAAGACTTGAAACATTTTCAGTGGAAATACGTATAAGTTGTTTGTACTAACATCGGAGCGTTTGATGAAAATAGTTTTCTTTGCAGATATTTTTAAGTTGTTGATAGCAAATAATGTATTATTGTTCTGTTATATTTAATACAATACAAATGGAGGAGCTCGATGGCGTCGATGCGCGTATCAGCCTAATCGAACACGCAAGTTTAGCAACGTTAACCATAGCCTGCCCATGGACGGGGTTATTTATCACGAGCTCCGCCTTGCTTTGGAGGCCACGTTAAGCCGTCGTTCCGGCAGTTGTCAGTAGATGACATTCGTTAAGCCAAAGCGGCCTAAAGGCCACTGCTTGAAAACACCGGCCTCCGCCAACCCGCAGTTGAGCAGCACCACGCTGCACACTTTGAACCTTTTCGATTGAGGGGAGACCCGTATACCAGCAGTGAGATGAATAGAATAAATATCGACGAATGAATACAACAGAATATCATCAAATAATGAGATTTTAGTGACTACCACTTCCAGTTTCTCCTGCATGTGGTGTACCGAACTGACCTAACAAAGCTTCGGGAAAAGAAAGGTAAGGTACAACGTAATTGTAACTCGCCCGAAGGGGGAAGTTCCCTACCTCTCTTTTCGGCAGTGCTTCGTTTGTCAGTCAGCAGGGCGCACTGCGAGCAGGTGAAGTTGGCTTTGGTTCAAAGATATTGATGAACCACTTACACCTCCTCGGCGAAGTTGGCCTTCGACATAAGAACCCTCCACTTGTCCCTGTCCTGCGTAAGCTCTTGCCAGTTGTTGATATCTCGCACAGATCTCCCTCCACTCTGTCGCTCCAGCGATATATTGGTCGACCGATAGGACGCCGCCCTACAGGTCCTATACTATAATAATATAAATAAATAAATAAATATTTCTGGACAATTTACACAGCGCCATCAAGACCCAAATTAAGCGCAAAGCTTGTGTTATGGGTACTAGACAACTGATAAATGTACTTAAATACATTTTTTTTAAATACATACTTAAATACATAGAAACGCCCAGACCAAGACAAACAGACATGTTCATGCACACAAATGTTCGCCTTGTGCGGGGATCGAACCCGCGACCTTGGAGTCAAAGTGGCCATTGCTAACCATTCGACCACCGAGCTCGTCGTTTGTAAGTACATATGCTCCCCAGAGGCTCCGATCTATTCCTTTAGTGTTAGTCCAGGCTTCACAATCGTACATTAAAATAATAAATATTTCTGGATAATTTACACAGCGCCATCTAATCTCAAATTAAGCGCAAAGCTTGTACTACGGGTACTAGACAACTGATAAATGTACTTAAATACATTTGTTTTGTAAGTACATACTTATAATACATAGAAAACACCGAGACCAAGACAAACTGACATGTACATGCACAGAAATGTTTGTTTTGTGCGGGGACCGAACCCGCGACCTCGGAAACAAAGTATCCATTGCTAGCCATTCGAGCACCGCGCTCGTAAATGTCGAAAATGAATCTTACCACGGTTTTATAAATTTGGATTTTTGTTTTTCTTTATCTACGTATGAGGTTGATATACGCTAATGCATTAAGCGATCTAGCCGACATACATTTAGTATTCTTTTCCACAAGCATTTCGAAAGCAGCATGCCATTTGTCTACGTGCGCTGGCATCCGCCCAACAAAGTTCTTTCAAGAATCATTCACAAACTACGTATCCCTTACTATTATAATAGTTGTTATATATATTGCACTAATACGTGTTATTATTACAGATAGTGTAGATATACAAATATGCATATACACTCGTTAAAACAGGTGGTTTACAATTTTAGAAACAATCCAAAAAATAGCCTCTAAAAAACTTGCATCCAAGCCTCTAAAACAGACTTTATAAAAGCGATACAAGTAGTTAAGTAAATACAATTTAAAATTAAAAAAATACATATAAATTAAAACTAATTACCTACACATCAAAAATTAAATAAAAACAAAATTAATCTAATACACCGCTGCCTTTAGGCAAAGTTTCTAATAAGCTGGCCAAGTTGCCTCGTTGGATTGCAATACTAATTCTTTAGGCAAAATATTATTTATATTGTATACAAATTATATGTATATTGTATGGTCAATAGGCCGTGTGGTTTCCGGCAGACTAGAATAGAATCACTCCGTCTCTTCCCGTGGTTGTCGTACAAGGCGACTAAGGGAAATACATTATCAAATATCGATCAGGCCTCCCCAACCCGTCTGGCCAGCGTGGGGAGTGTAGGCCAAATCCTCCTTCCGTCTAGGACGGACGAGAGAGGGTCGTACTCCTGTAGTGGAGACTAAAATGGACCTGATGATGATGATGATGTATACATATTACTAAGATTCTAGTTATTACAATTTTGGCAGACAGACAGAACAAGGCAGGCAAACCGATGTTCTTGTCGTTGGAAAATTTATCTAATATAATAATGTTTCATTTTGATGTGGCTGAGGACACGGCTGTGTGATGTACGTGAATACTTATATGCACTAAAATTATCTCAAAATGGCAGCACTTCCCCCTCTCCCGTACGCAATTTTACATAGGCTTTACTTAGCCTAATAAATTCTTTGATTCTGCATCGATCCATTGGTGTGTTTGAATTTTGGATGGATATGATAGATAATGTAGCTGCAACACAGATTTTGTTACCATTCGTTTTTTTTTAATGCCTTCCATATGAAAGTACTTATAAAGACGACGACGGAAACGTCAAAAAGATAAATTTTATTGCGGTTTACCTGTTGCGGACTCTTTAGTGGGCAGCCTCGCAACTGGCCACCGACAAAGAACTATACGAGTGAAACACTAAAAAGAAAATGAATAGGACAATGGACAATCTACGACTGGACTAGAGTGAACGAACCAAAAAATATAGGCGTGTAAGTGGTTAATCAAATAATCTTTGAACCAAAGCCAACTTCACCTGCACGCGGTGCACCCTGCTGACTGACAAACGAAGCTCTGGCGAAAAGAGAGGTAGGGAGCGTAATTGTAAGCTACCTGACCAGAAAGGAAGGAGATGCTGCGATGGCAGCGGGGGTGGCGGCGCGCGAGCGATATTTTATGTTGCGAGCATTAATATGGCTATGTTAACCGCTCCACATCAGACGGGCCGTATGCTTATCTGCCACCCGACGTAGTATAAAAAAAATGTAAATATATTTGATAAATAATAAAGCTGTGAAATTAAATGAGTTTATATAAAAGATGTGGCTTTACAAGTGGCTTTAAATCTTACACTACCTATATCCTGGCCTGGGAGAGAACTAATTGCGAGGTAATTACCTCACTTTTCGAGTGTACGTTTTTGACGCTTGTGGCATATCTATTTACTATAGATATAACATCATTCTCCGCCAACCCGCAGTTGAGCAGCGTGGTGGAGTACGCTCTAAACCCCTTCGTATGAGGGGAGACCCATGTCCCAACAGTGGGATGAATAAGGGTTGACGCGATAACATCATTGTTCTGTATTCATGAAAAGACAACCGTCACTAATTGATATATCAACGCAGAATTCAAACCTCTGACCAATCGGGTTGAAACTGGGCATATAAGAAGCTATTAAAACGAAGGCACCCGTTCAGAAAGGATTTTTGAAAATTCCCATGAGACACCGGGATGCGAGTGTACGAAATCGCGGGCACAAACTAGTTTTTAAAACTGGGTCGGATTCTAGCCCACGGGGCCGAAATCGAAGTTGAGTGGAACGAGTAAATTCGCCGAGTGTATGTTTTCCATTGATTTCAACGGAAAATGTATTTGTTGATCATTCCATAAGGACATGAATGATCTCAATTTTTTTTCTACAGAAACCTTAAGCACAATAGGCTGAGAAACAGTAGTTTGACTTCATACCAGCGCCCAAATCGACGCACTCACACAGCCAAGCGTCATTTACACGACCGCTAACCTTTTTTCGCTGCGCGGAACTACGCAGTGTCACGCCGCGCGACGCGTGTCACACAGGTCAGTCGCTGGACGAGCAGCGCCGGCCGCTACGTTATTCGCCACCGGGCCCCGTTTTGATTCTGTAACGTGAATATAGCTCTCGGCACGAACTATAATATTTAATAATGGCGGCGACATGACAACGTATATATTGCACTGTTTATTGGCGCCTAAATTCAACTCTAATAAAAGCCAACATTGTCACTTGTTTATTTTTTTTTAATTAAACTTCATACGAATGAGTTTACATTTTTTATATAATAAAATTCAACAACAACTCATTTCGGACTTGGCGTTCGAAATGACTTGTTGCTGAATATATAATAGACTCAATTTTTTTTCTGATACTAACTTATAATTAATAAATAAATAATCATTAAATTAACATATGTTTTATTCCTAAACCTAAAACTCGTGTAGTTTTTTAACAACAATGGCTACAGCCATCGATATATAAACTAAATATATGCAATAAAAATCTATACAGGTCTGCTTTAGTTTTTGTAGATACCAACCCTAGCGCTCTGTCGAGCAGTAGGTATACCTACATTATAAAAATATGGCGGAGTCAAACTACTGCTTCTCAGTCTATTGTGCCTCAAGCATATCGAGGTCTTTAATTGTGACAAGTTTCAAAATCTGTGGAATGGTTTTGGAGCCTATTTCCAAAAGTGACTTTTCGGCGTATATAACGTTCCGCTCGCTTCACTCAATATCTCATGAAACATTCATTTATAAACAGATTTACATATATGTACGAGCAGACGAGATATAAATAACAATATCCGGATTTGAGCGTCCCATAATTTACATCGAAGACATCGTCTCGTTGTCTCATAGAATTATTTATGGTATTGTTTGGCTGTACGCGTCCATTTTCAATTCGCGAATAAAGAAAGAGGATGTTACAGACATTTTTAGTCTTGGCGAGGAAAAAAGTAAAAGATATTCTTCTTTCTAGTCGGTATACTCTTGCCAGAGTGGTCGTCGTAATGATGACCATTAGGAATCACGATGAGTGATCATTTTGATAATACAGCGCCATTCATCGCCGACTGCAGCTTTCCTGGTGCACTCGCAAACCGAACACTCAGTTGCGGCTTTGATGGTAAAGATATAGTAATCAAAAAAATGGGGTGTGGCTGAGTCATGGCCGTGTCTTATACGTGAATACGTTATATGCATTAAAATTATATCTAAATAGCAGCGCTTATTCATCCCCAGCACGCGATATTCCATAGTCCTCACTTAGCGTAATAAATACGCTGATCCTTCATTTTCAACAATTTTTTTCGTTCAGTAATTTCCTCTCACTTAAAAATTTGTCAGATGAGAGCTTACATGCAACTTTCAATAAATAAAAACGTCAGCTGCTTCTATGTTGGTGGAAAGGTCGTCAGCTGACGTATTTAAATAAGCGATCGGCGCTCACGCCTGGGCCATGCGCCACCTTTCACTGCACCTATCTTTAAATTTGCTTCCATAGGGAGGCAATTAAAAAAAATGAAAGATAACAAAATCAGGGGATACAGTTTGGTGTTGTAGCTACAAATCTATCATCTCCATCCAAAATTCAATCACACCACTGGATAGATGAAGGAATTGACGAGCTCGGTGGCGTAGCGGTCAATGACGCGGCTTCGACACCAACGCTCGTGGGTTCGATTCCCACACAGGACAAACATTTGTGTGCATGAACATGTCTGTTTGTCTTGGTCTGGGTGTTTTCTATGTATAATAAGTATGTATTTACAAAAAAAAAATGTATTTAAGTATGTTTATCAGTTGTCTAGTACCCATAACTCAAGCTTCGCTTACTTTGGGGCTAGATAATATATCACATATAGATGTGTAATTTGTCTGACAATATTTAAAAAAAAAAAAAAATCAAAGAATTTATTACGCCATTCACGCGTGATGCCGTGACTAAAGGAAATAGGGATTCATATATATACACAGATATAACTAGCTGCCCAGAAAGACTTTGTTCTGTCAAAGGTAATTTTTTTTACTATTTTCCAGGCAATTTTAATTTTTTAATATTTATCTTTTAAAGACTCTCCGTGTGCCTTAAGGAAATAACGAAAAAAAAAATTGCCGAATAGGTCGAGCCATTCTCGAGTTTTGCGCTTAGCGACATTAATTTTTATTTATATAGAAAGATTTATTAGCTCGTAGTCCCGCCTTCTCACATTCGAGATGGCCGAGAACGCAGAGAACGCAGTGAGGCGCGAATACAACAGACAGTCGAGGCCTATTGAAGTGTTGCTACAGGACCAAAAGCGCGCGGGACAATGCGTACCGTTCAGCGAATCGAACTCGATCTATTCGCTTCATATTTTCGTGCGAATTTGTTGAGGTGCGGCGTTCTTTTGTTGTTAGCGGCGTTGGAAAATTCGCCCGGCAGTAGGACAAAGCCGCCGCATCGCACAGCTTGTCATGTCACCTCATCAGAATCGCTTCGCATTTAGGAGTTAGAATGTTAGTATATATTCTAACTCCTAGAGGATCTCAATGGCATCGTAGCCCGTGTTAATCTCATCGATCACCCAAGTTAAGCAACGTTGACCGTAGCATGTCTATGGATGGGTTAGTCCGTGCGTCGGAGGGCACGTTCAGCCGTCGATCCCGGCTATTGTCATTAGATAATAATCGTTTAAAGCAAGTCAGTGGCCTTTAGGCGAAATTTAGAAATGTTCTAAACCACTTTGATTGGTGGAAGACCCGTATCCCAACAGTGGGTTGATTATACCGATACATTCTAGGATTACTTTGAGAAATTTGGTTATAATGTTTTAAGGGAAACCCTTTCCAGGTCTCGTAAACAATATCATAACATAGCCATACACTTATATCAGTGTCAAGTAAAACTTAACCGATTTATCTCAGTAACATTGTTAGACATATATCAATTCCTCGAGGAGATACAGAATCCGTAGGCTGCTAGATTATAAATTACATGTCGGATAAGGGTCTTTTGTTCAAAATATGACAGAGACCTTTCACGTCGTGTTTGGGGAAAAGATTTGCCGTATTTATATATATCCGTATATAATCTCCGCACTTGACTTCGTACGCGCTGATTCCGTGGGAATTTTCTAAATTCCTTTTTTTGGCACCCGTAGACCCCATATGGAATCTACGGGCCAAATAATTTAATATTTTTACGCTATTATCAATGGCAGAATACCAATACCTTATTCTGGAAAATAATTATCATTCATTCATTCATTCGTACGTTTGTTCGTTCGTTTATTCGTTCGTTTGTTCATTCGTTCGTCCGTTCATTCGTTCGCTCGTCCGTTCATTCGTTCTTTCGTTCATTCGTTCATTCAATTTTCTCTAGACCTAGTCCCTAGACTCTCTCTAGACTCTTTGGGCTGTGCGTTGGGTCAGTCATTAATGGTTGTTTTCTCTAGCTACAGACACACTCGTACACTCGAAAATCATTCCTTCCTCTTTCTCCCTGAATAATATACATAATCGCACCACAAATTTTAAACATTTTTGTATTATTATTACATTCATGCACCATGTTTACAAAATAATAAACAAATTTGAGTTTGAATTGAAATTTCAGGAAAGTTCGGAACTTTATCAAAACGTTCGACCGAAGCAAAGTTCAAAACAGATTCGGAAGCCCGTAACTAACCTGTAACGATACATATTTCAACTTAAATATGAGTATACATTGTAGCATTTTAACAGGCTTTTCGTGTTTATTTATTCATTTATTTATTTCACCACAATGAGTTACGTTTTTTAACTTATTTCAAATTTTCGCTAAACTGCAAGACAGTTTATCGGCGAACTTTGACGACTTATACATCCGTTTGATATTATTTAGTAACATTATCTTTCCTATATCCTATAAGTGAATATATATTTTTTTATACTACGACGGGTGTCAGACAAGCATACAGCCCGCCTGATGTGAAGCGGTTACCGCAGCCATATTAACGCTCGCAACATAAAATATTGCCATCGCAGCATCTTCCTACTTTCTGGTAACCTCACTCACTCGCAGGAACACAACAACCCTCAAAGGAGTTGTTATTTGGCTGCGGTATTCTGTGAGGTGGAGATACATTCCCAGGTCGGGTCGCTTACAATTACGCTCCCTACCTCTCTTTTCGCCAGAGCTTCGTTTGTCAGTCAGCAGGGCGCATCGCGTGCAGGTCAAGTTGGCTTTGGTTCAAAGATGTGATGAACTACTTACACCCCAATTAACACTTATTTATTTCACCACAATGAGTTACGTTTTTAACTTATTTCTAATTTTCGCCAAACTGCGAAACAGTTTATCGGCGAACTTTGACGCTCTATTTTACAATAATACTCATTTGGTATTTACAGTTATTTACAGTATGTTAACCATCTAACGTTTATTATACATCGTTTTCTTATGATATTATTTATTAACATTATCTTTCCTATCTTGCATCTTTAGAAATTATATTATACATAAGTGAATATAAAACAAAAAAATAATATTCATAATATTCCATTTTTATTGTATTATTTTTTAATTATAAAGCATTTTTTTAACTTAATTTTCAAGGTAAGTCTACTCATATTTTATTACATTTGTTAATATTGGAATATTATTACATAGTCGAGGAATTACATAACGATGAGACGTTATGTAATTCCTTCTTTCACCGTAATATTTTTTGAGTGCCAGTACAAAATAATCAAACACCTCAAGTTTTGTTGTATTTCTAGTTTTAACGACGGCGTTTAGTAAAAACTAGTTTTAACTAGGGAAAACGCGTTCTAACGACAAACGGTTTTTAACTGTAACATATATATATAAGATTCATTTTATTTTTAGTTACTTTAGTTTGTACTTTGTTGTAATTATAGAAATATATTTATTAGCCATGTACATAAATTACATTTAGCTTTTATAATATATAAAATATAATATAAGCTAATATAAAAATAACTATATTTAAGAAGAGATTATTATTAAAGTGTAAATTCTTACACTGATTTTTACTTACGATCTTTAATTTATCTCAGCGTCCAATCCGCCTTGGTATTTAATTAAGTTACAGAGACATCCACCTTTCACCCCTAAATCTTCTGAAGATTTATGAAATTACACTAGTTATAAAACGATTTCTTTATTACTAAAGTTATTAAAGTTGTTGCTTGTCACGCGATACAGTAAGCAATCTTTCGGCAAATGTATACTTGGAACAATATATACAATAGGTCCATCATCATACCAATATACAATAGGAAAGTTTGTTAAGATATTTGGGAGTTGCTATCTTAATCACGCATATACGGGTGTATGGATAATGGTATTTAGCATATATGTAGAATACGTTACGTACTTTGACGAACTCAGTGGTCGAATGGATAACAATAGCCAGTTTGACTCCGAGGTCGAGAGTTCGATCCCTGCACATTACAAATTTGTTTTTACTTAGACGAGCTCGGTGGCGGTCAATGACGCGGCTACGACACCAACGCTCATGGGTTCGATTCCCACACAGGACAAACATTTGTGTGCATGAACATGTCTGTTTGTCTTGGTCTGGGTGTTTTCAATGTATCATAAGTATGTATTTCCAAAAAATAATGTATTTACGTATGTTTATCAGTTGTCTAGTACCCATAACACAAGCTTCGCTTACTTTGGGGCTAGATGGCGCTGTGTAATTTGTATGACAATATTTATTTGTTATTTATTTATTTGTGTACATGAGCATGTCTGTATGTCTTGGTCTGGATGTTTTCAATATATATTATAAATATGTATATACAAAAAGAAAAAAGTATAATTATCATTTATTAAAGTAGTTACAGACTATGTCTACCAAGCCAAGCTTTATCTAATGCCCTAGCATTAGATAAAGCTTGGCCGGGATAATTTCAACAAAGATATCGGTAGACGCATTCTATTGGGCAGTTTTTGGAAAGCTTCAGCACATCTTCGCGGCGTTTTAGCCCAATGTTTGAAGACTATGTTTAAAGTATTCAACCAGTGTGTCCTGCAATGACACATTTTGCAGAGACTTATTTATACACTGTCCATTGGGTTGGTTCACAGGATAAAGGTCGTGCAGCGAGCGATGGAGAGGGCTATGCTCGATGATTTCTCTGAGGGATCGAATCCGGAACAAAGAAATTCGACGGAGAATCAAAGTTGTCGACATAGCTCCCAGAGTCAGCAAGCTGAAGTGGCAATGGGCCGGTTACAACTGCCGAGTAAGTGATGGCAGATGGGGGAGAAAAGTTTTAGAGTGGAGGCAGATGACGATGTGTTGGATGTCCACGTAAAAGGATGACCTTTTAAGTGGTCCGATGAACTTAAGAAAGCGGATGGATACGGAAGGCGGAGGGTCGTATTTGATGGAAAGCATTGGGGAAGGCCAACAGAGGGTAGATACAGGCTGATGATCATGATAACGATTGTATTAATTAGTTTTCAAGTACCCATAGTACAAGCTTTACTTAGTTTTCGATTAGATGGCAGTGTGTAGTTTATCAGAAATACTTATTATTTATTTATACTTGTATTCCGGTAGTATACTCGTACATGCAGGGCGAAGCGCTTATTTGCTTTGGAATCGGATTATCGGATCCCGTTTCGAGCGACAGAACCTAATCTCTCCTCTCCTGGTAACGTAATATTTTCTTCGTATTAGGACATGAAGAACTCGAGTGATAGATTGTCGAGTTCCTACTTACAAACAAATCTTATACATCCTGTAGACTTTCGCGAGATGGCTCGACTAAATGGCTGTACATTTATCAGTTGTCTAGTACCCATAGTACAAGCTATACGCTTAATTTGGGACTAGATGGCGCTGTGTAAATTGTCCAGAAATATTAATTATTTATCCCTCTTAAATCGCGGGTCAAGCACGGTAATTTGATAGGCGTGCGCGGGGATATGGATCCAACGCGTAGAGGCCCCTTTGCGAAGTTTGATGTAATGTTGTACGCTCGCCGTGACCCGCTCCATGATATGTCAATGGAACGATATACCCATGAGCAGGTCTCGACAGGCGTCAAGACTATTGCGAAGTGTGATAGAAAATAAATGGGCTATGGAGATGAGATCTGGGTGAACTTAATACCGGGCTATTACAGAAGAGGGACGGACGCCTGCCATAACTTGTTTATTATTACTATTATAGTATTTTAAATAATATCGTCTATGACATTACATTTCGCCCATTTTTTGACAAGAAAATTCTTATCCAATAATGTACGACATTCGCTTCAAACTCTCACGAGATGGGCCAGCGAAAAGATTCGCTTAGCATCTCACCGAAACATTTAAAAAATATAGTACTATTTTTTTATCGTCCAAAAAAGTAACGATATGTCGCTCAGACTCTTGTAAGAGTCAACGAGAAGGTTCGTCAAGTTTCTCATGGAGACATTGCAAGAGGATAATAAATTATTTTCTTTCCAAGAAATGCCGATTTAATAAGACTTTAGTAATACAGCCCCCTTACCACCAACTCTTATTGCGATTCAATAACTGATTAGAATGCTTATTTATACCAATGAATAAGCGACTCTATTTTTTGAAGAAGGGGGTTAATAAATAGGCTCGCTATCTTACTCGGCTCTATTTTTTACTCGACTCTTTAAATAGATTCAACAAAGAGGCTCGCTAACTTACTCGGCGAAATACCGCGAGAACAAAGTATATTGTTGAAGTGTAATCAAACCTGATATCAATTCAAGAACAAGATAATTCAAAATTAAGTATTCACACTCACGTGTCTTTGGAGTTCGTGTCTTCTCGTCGATAGTCTGGAATCGGTTTAAAATAAAACATATATGTAGAGATGGTAACAACGAGAAAACGAAAGATTTATAGAGAAAATAACTTTAATATTTCGTAAGCAAGCAAACAATCATAAACCCACTTTTCTTCTCCCTGACAGACTACTTTTTCCTTTTATCTCTAAACTTCATAAAAATACAAAGAGGTTTGATACTTCTTTCCCACACGGCCATCCTGGTCATTCTTCCGTCTCGGATGAATGTGGTACCCAGGGCTTCATCATATCAGCAGACGAAGATGTGTTGATGGGTCCTTCTACATGGCCAATCTTCTTGAGGTCGTAACGATCATTCCTTTTCTTCTTTACTACGTGATATGGCCCAAGATACTTAGGATATAGCTTATAGCCTTGCACAAACTGGGTCCTTTTTATAGCGACAAGATCCCCGACGTTGTATTGTGTGGCTACTTTTCGTTTCTTATTGTAAGTTTGTCTGTTTTCATCCTGTATTTTCAGTATGTTTTCTTTAGATTTAGTCCCTAAATCGTCTCTTCTTTCATAAAAATTGTGTATGTTTTCTTCTTCAATGAGTTTCAGTATTTCATCTTCTTTGTCTCTCATTTTCACACCAGTCATCATTTTAATTTTCTCATTCAGATGTTCAATGTGGTATTCTCTAGTGATAAGTTCTTCAGTCTTAGCTGTTCCAAAATGTCCCTTTTCATGGTATTTTCTTATGATTTCATTCTCCATCTTCTTAGGTACTACTAATAGTTTCGTTCCATTCTTAATCTTCCATACTATTCCGCATTCCAAAACATAATCTTCATAAGGTTCTTTTTCTAGTACGTTTCTTAATAGTTTTATTTTCAGGTCTTCATTTTGAGCGGTTTTTATTCGTGCAGTGGTTTCGGTAAGTACATTGACATTCTTCACAGGGTACCTATGATATTTCTTTTCTGCAGATGATGTTTTCTTGCTCATATACTGGACTGGATGCATCTGGTTATCTTTAGGGTTTCTTTGTAGCAATACTGCTCCATATCCTTTACCACTTGCGTCCGTATGGACTTCTGTTTCCAAGTCAGGATCATAAATTCTCAATACTGGCACATCAAGTTCTAATGGTGATAGTCGTCGTGGACTTTGGAAGACTGGAGTATCATCGGTAAGGATCTTCAATTCAATCTTAGACTCTTTCTTTTTATTATTAGGATCATAGTCATTAATCATCTCCTTTATTTTTCTAGAGAACCTGACATCGCTAACATCATAGACTTCTACGTCAACTTCAACTGTTGTGAGGTGCATTACCTTCTTTGCATGAATACCATCAGCAGCAAAATTAACTTCAACTTCACTGAGTATTGGATTACCAAGTATAATTTCAACAGGTATACAATTATCTTCAACTATGTGCATGGTGGTATCGAAGTAGCAATCATCAATCTGAACTTTTGCTGTAAACGAACCAATAGTCTTGATTTTATGATCAGCTATTCCAGTGAGATGTAATTTAGTATCTGGATCAAAACTGTAACAAATACCATTCACTATTTCAAAGTGACTCTTTTCAATAAGATTTACATCGCTCCCAGTATCAATCAGTGCTTTTACATTAACTTCATTAATCTTAACGTCTTTGTAAGGTGTATGATTATGTTCTGTATCTTTGTGTACCTGGAGTGTCTTCTTAACGTTGTTCGGACATTCGTTTGACTTGTGCCCATAGTTATTACATTTGAAGCATTTTACTCCGTTAGTACAACTTGGTGTTTGATGACCGAGGTCACCACAGCTATAACAGCGTATCTTAGGTATTTGGCGTTGGTCTTTTATAATCTTCTGAGCATGTGTATTTGGCGCTCTGGTATAATTCGAAGTACTTGGGATCGCTTTCTTCTTTATTTCACTATAAAGCTCCAGCTTCTTTCGAAATTCCTTGATATCATTAGCTCCATACAAAATTGATTTATTTGTTTCTGAGTCCTGTATGCCATCAATGACGTACTCCATCAATGCGTCGTCTTCAATAGTGCCCTGCATCGATATTTCCTTCATAGTCAGAAAATACTGTTGATAAGTTTCATCGTGTTTCATCTTGCGAGCAGCTAACTTTTTGTGAATGATAGCACTATTTAGTTTGTGGCCAAACTCTTCAATCAATCCTCCTTTCAAATCATTCCAGGATTTTAGGCTACCCATGGTTCTTAGGAAAAGACGAGCAGTTCCAGTAAGTAGTCTCTTGCCATAGATGAGTTTTTCTACTTCACCCCATAACATCAATAAAGCAATTTCTTCAAAATCTTTAATAAAGGTTTCAATATGGTAAGCATCATCTCCGCTGAATGACGTCATCGATTTTTGCAAGTCGTTAAATGAAATACGGGGTGCGTTTGATGATAGTGAATCCTCATTTTCTTTTTCAAAATCAGTTTGCTTCTTAGGCGGCATGTTGAACAAAAGTTAAGTCTTCTAGTAGTCAGTCGTAAAATAGTCTTAAAAGTCTTAAGTCTTGTTATTAGTTACGTTCAGTAACATTCGGATTTATTTCTTCGAACGTCTGGCGACATTTAATTATAATTCCTTTCAACATACCGTATCATTCAATTTTAATTTCTTCGTACATCAATTGATTTTGACAGTCGATGTCGTCTTCAATTCTTGAAAATAATTTTGTCGTAGATCTCCATAAAACTTACGTACTCGATGTTATTTGTTATCCCGGACGAGCCCCCATAATTTTGTAGAGATGGTAACAACGAGAAAACGAAAGATTTATAGAGAAAATAACTTTAATATTTCGTAAGCAAGCAAACAATCATAAACCCACTTTTCTTCTCCCTGACAGACTACTTTTTCCTTTTATCTCTAAACTTCATAAAAATACAAAGAGGTTTGATACTTCTTTCCCACATATATACTGTTTTATGTTAATAAAGGTAGGTAACTAGTTTCTGACGTAGCTATGAATTTATTTTCACTGTGTATTATTGTAGTTTGTGAAGTTCAGCTTTAGGACTATTTTAGTAATAGAAATATAATGGTAGTTATAAAGCACGTTGGTTATGAATTTATATCGTATATACCATATTTATAAGAAGTACATAGGATGCTCAAGCATCTAGCATCGCTCAAGGAGGTATATTTCACCCAACTTATCATCGCTTGATATATTCTCTTTTGTAATTTTTTTATTACTCTGTGTGACCCTTGCAGGAACGACGGCGAAAATTTTATTTCCTTGATAATATTTTAAATTTGTATACTAAAACAGACTAAAAACATATACGATACTAGTAAAAATGAGAACTTGGTATACAGCTTCAGTCTACCCGCGTACCATCATCTTTGTACTTACTTATAAAAGGCAACTGATATTGATTGATCTATCAACGCATAGTTCATCACTGAATGGATTGAGTTTATATTATAGCATACGGGTTATGTACGTATCCGCTATTTTTGGGATGCCGGAATACGTGCATGCTAAGTTCTTGCCTTTGTAATTAGTCTAAAATAAAGTGTTTACATATACCTATTTGTAAAGATAATCATTTCCACTTTTGTTTCATGGATTCTAAATAAATAAACGTCCATATATTAGAAACATCTTGTACTATAACGTCATTTAACTACATGATACGATCAAAGAGCATATATCAAGTTGAGAGGTGTCAATCCCTGATGAGATCTCGCGGGAATAAACCGAGACTTAACGGAGATGCGCATATATTTGTAACACGATACTGTCCCCTTTAGGGACTAAACGTAAGATTAGATGTAACGTACATTAACTTAAAAATAACTTGCCTATGTGATGGGAATTCTTCGGTGAGGCTTCAGCAGTGCAGTGTAGTAGATTATGTTACAATATACTTACTATATTAAATGAGAACCCTTTTCTTTTACACTACGTTGGGAAAACAAGCATAAATAATGTCAAATAATAATAAGACATTACTGTATGTACACACAGTCCTATGCATCATCATCATTATCAGCATGTATCTTCCCATTGTTGGAGGCCTTTCCCAATGCTTTCATATATATGATCCATATGTGATATGTGAATGATGAACCATGTGATCATCCGCTTTCCGCATCCAACGGTTACCAGTTTTTTGAGGTCTCGCTCCATGTAGCGAGTACTATGCATGTATTACAGTGCTACACAGTAATACACATTATGTGTGTATTTTTCACTTCTAAACACAAATCGACGCACATTGAATATTGACGAGCTCGGTGGTCGGGTTCGATCCCCGCACATGATAAACATTTGTGTGCATGAATATGTCTGTTTGTCTTGGTCTGTGTATTTTCTATGTATTATAAGTATGTATTTACAAAAAAAAATATTTAAGTACATTTATCAGTTGTCTATTACCTATAGTACAAGCTTTACGCTTAATTTGGGATTATATGATGCTGTGCGAAATTATCTAGAAATATTTATTTATTAAGCAGTACGTCGATTAGGTTGTCGATACAGAACTCTGCGCTTTACATCCTGCACTGAAGTTTTGCCAATTTTTTTTATTATTCATGTAGTCGTCAGTTCAATAATAGGTAAGTATTTTTTTATAAATATTATTTACCTAAGATTAGAATTGTTTTCAGATCAGCAAAGACTGATATCGGCAATTTATTATAAAAGCGTATACAGTTTATTACGAAAGTATTGTTGACCTTACCAAGTCTATGTTTTGGTATTATCAATTTGTGATTGTTTCGCAAATTGATGCCACCTCTACAGTCACTTAATTTAGAGAAGTACATATAATATTTTCATAAATATAATGAGATGCAACAGTAAGGTTATTTATATCTTTAAACACTTCCCTAAGTGATTTCCTAGAATCCATTCCATAAATTGAGCGAATAGCTCTTGTCTTTAAAACCAAAATTGTCTCTTAGGTCTCATGTCTATAACTTTACTCCGCAACAATATACTATATGAAATAATGCTGTGGAAGTAACTAAATTAAATCAGTCGTGCGGTAGCTACATATTCTGTCAGTTGTTTGATTCTACTGACTGCATATGCAGCAGAACTAAGCTTACGGGTCAGTTTAATCCCATTGCAAAGTCGAGTCAATTGTAATGTCAAGGAATACTGTATCATTATCAAAGTCTAAGTTTTAATTATCTATAACAATATAATATATATATATATATTAATATAGATTAAAGAAAAAGTGGTTAGAAGTCGACCACCCCGTTGCGCAATTTTTAACTGGACATGGCAATTTTAAAGCTAAACTCTTTTCGTTTAAATTAGTGCCGTCGCCCTTATGCGAATGTTCTACTGCTAATTCTGAATTCGATCAAACAGCACACCATGTTCTCTGGGAGTGTGATCTTTGGCAGCGGGAGCGGGATGACATGTTAAATTCATTGCAAGTTGCATCCGGGGTAGTATACTATTCAGTTTTGGTAGCAACAAGGGAGAATTACCAAGCGTTCAGACGATTTTGCAATTCATATTATTGGAATCGATGTGTTAGGTAACAACTCAATGTTTTAGGTCCCTAATAGTGTTAGAAACTTAAAATCCGTGGTGCACGGCAGTTGAGCTTCACTTGACTAGCCATCTCTTTAGGCTTTTAATGCCTTATTTGCCATATTGCTGTCTCTCACATTGCTAAGAGGGGAAGTCAAATTCCAAAAGCTTCCTACTCCTACTAATTTCTTCTGATTAAATTCGTTGTGAGTTCCAAGGCAGCCGTAGTTTTACCCCTGGGACTGCAATGGACTTCATTGTTCATTGCCTTTTTTGGCGGTCGCCGCTGTTAATCCTGGCTACACAGGAGATACAGTGGTGGGAATGTGTGGTGGGCCCCCGTCCCATATCTATAACAATATTCGAATCGTCTTGTCTTACATTTGGAATTGCGAATTTAACACATTTAGTTTTATTTGCATTTAATAAAAGATTGTTAATTGTGAACCAGTTCAGAATAGCAAAGTGCAGTGTTAACCTCGTCCATATTGATATTTCATCTAGCAACTTTAAATATAAGCAATCTATATCGGTAAACAATAGAATATCCGATAGTTTCTGAATTAGTAGGGCAAATCATTAATGTATTTAAGGAATAAAAACGAACACAGAATTGGGTCAAAACCGTTATATTTACATCGGAACCACTCGATTTACAGCTGTTTTTATCAATTATCTCAGTTCTATTGCTAAGGTATGTTTCAATAATTTTCAGTGCATTCAAAAGAATGTCTAGTTCACGCGTTTTATAACTTTCATGGTGTCTTTGACAAATATTAATAAACCACCTCTAATAATTGACTTCTGATAATGCAATGCAATTTAATATCTTTCAATAAAATTGTTAAGAGCCCTATTACATTTGCACGCTGACGAGCTCTCGCGCAGTACTAAACCCGCGAAGGCCGCCGGTGCATCATTTTTTGTAGTAATTTTGAAATTATATTTATCGTTTTTATTGAAATAAGATAATATATTCATGCTACAAAGTTTATTCATCATGAAGTAAGAATTATTCTCGTATAAATTTTGCTCAATAATATTATCGTTTATTCGAGAAATTAACAGTTTACTTAAAGCGATTTTCGAAGTTTTTTTGATTAAAAGAATGTTCTTTTTCTATATTAAATCAATGATATTTCAAAATTCCGAGGCCGCTATGTACTCGTACTATACGACTATATAACAAATAACATTATGTTTTTTTTATTTCATTTGTTTGGAACAGTAGTACAATCCAGGAGCTCAAAAAAGTGAATGCGCGCATTTTATGAAAATCTTTCTCTGCAATTTTGGGTTTATTTAAAAAGTTAAGCAAAATTTACAAAAAGCGAGCCCGCTATGTACTATGCCAATAGCTATTCTATACTATTCAATAAGTATGTTAATGTATTTTTGTTTCCGAGATCAAGAACGCCAAAATTGGCCATTTTACGCAAAAATCACAGTCAAAATGTAATATGGCTCTTAAGATTAAACATCAATTGCCTTTCATGCCAAGCCAATGTTCTGTCAAGTACAGAATATCTCATAATTTTCTAAAAACAATAGGCTATGACACTTCAATATATGTCAAATGTCTAGCGTCGCGCCGCGCGTCAAGATCGCCTACGCAACTCCTACACAGCGCACCCCTCGATTTTGCATGCTGATGTCTCGAGAGGGTTGAGTGACATACTGTATACATATAGTTATTATACTGTCACTTCCTGTTTCTGTCCTCGCTTTTATGGACAAATGTCCAGTATTAACCATTATTATAATTGCAGCAATTACACCGCCATTACGGTGGAACTCTACGAATAACGACCCACGAAATTAATACATTATTTGTACTCAAATTATACTTTGTGAGTATTTATTTAACTACTCGTAAATGTATAAGGGTACCTCTTATGAATTATTAGGTCAATATAAACTGATCAAGTTTAGGTCGTATCATTAGAAGTTATAAATATCCTTTGATTTATATAGTGATATTCATTTTATTGAACCTTAACATTACATACTTATATATTTATTAATTATTATTAATATTTATTTTTAACTTAGTATAGGACAATGGGTCATAGGAATTTGGAAACTATTATAATTTCACATGATATTTTCGGATTGGTTCGGTTTTCGATTTTGTGCAGAGCAAACGTGTCGAACGCAAGGCGCTAGTGCTCTAGTTAAAAGTGTCGACGCAGCGGCTACCGCCGTCACGCCGCTAACCAGTGCAGTGCGCGTCACGATGACCCACTTACGCAATACGCTGTACGAACAATTGTTAAGGCGAAGCTATTTTGTTTAAAATAATACATGTTCGGTAAAACTAAAAAAATGGCAAGTGGTTCCCCAACTACGATTAAAGTCAATACTGAGAATGAAATGATTCTCTATTCTTACTATAAAAGTGAGAAAGCAGCAAGAGAAAAGCTAGAATGCCAGGTTCATCAATTGCAAAGTCAACTAGAAATACTGCAGCTAGAAATAGCAAAATTGCAAAAAAATAATGAGCAGGAACAGCCTCCTAACTCTTCTAATGATACCAATACTAAATATAACTCCTCTCAACCTGCTGAATATTGTACGGATGAAGAAGAGTTGGCTAAAGAGACTGGTTGGGTACGTGCAAAAAATAGAAAGAAAAGAAAACTGATAAACTCACCGTCCCCCACTACTAGTCCGGGCATTAATAATGAGCCCAAGGTAAAATTAAACAAAAAAATACCGTCCCCACCGCCAATAATTGTGGATGGAGTTAAAGATTACCAAAAATTTTATGATTTTTTGGTAGAAGGCGTATTAGGCGACCCATTTACAGTAAAAATGTTAAGTGGGGATAGTGTAAAAGTGAACGCCGATAATGAAGAAACATATAGGTCAATCACGAAACGTCTCACCTCCAATAACTGTGCATGGCACTCATATGAGAATAAACAAGATCGTCCTATAAGAGTGATTGCTAAAAAACTGCACCATACGTGCATGCCAGATAGAATAGTCGAAGAACTACAGTTCAAAGGTTATAAAATAGAAAGTGCGGTAAACAAATTAAGATGGAAAAATAAAGAACCATTAAATATGTTTATGCTTACTTTTAAGAACGATGAAGATATTAATAAAATTTATGATATAAAAAGTATACTAGGATGTAGAGTAGAAATACACTCCCTTAAGACACCGAAGCTGGTCCCTCAATGTAAACGATGTCAAGCCTACGGTCATACACAAAAATACTGTTCGAAAGAACCACGATGTGTTAAGTGCACTGGCAAGCACCTAACCAAAGACTGCCAAAAGTCACCACATGATAAACCAAAATGCATACACTGTGGCGAACAACACCCCGCAAACTACAGGGGGTGTGTGGTTGCTAAAGAGTTACAAAGCTTCAAAAACAAGAATTTAAAGAAAAAGCCACATGCTCAACAGCAATCCTCTATGTTAAAAATAAACAAAACATGTGTAGCAACACAGTCAATACCACAACCATGGCAACAAGATAAAAGTAAGACTGAAAAAATTACTTACGCTCAAATCACAGCCAAAAAAATAAACGATGCTCAGCCGAATACTGACATTGAAGAAAAATTAAATAAAGTACTTATGTTAATGACATCATTTGATGAGCGCCTTAAAAAGATGGAAAATAACACTAAAAAAACTATAACTAAAAGCAAATCATGAATTATTTTCTCAAAATCATGGCTTGGAACTCAAATGGGCTACTACAACATCAAAACGAATTGCAGTTAGTCCTAGATACTGAAAAAATTGACGTGTGTTTAATTTCTGAATCACATTTCACTAAACAGTCATTCATTCAATTAAAAGGATACAAAATATACCACGCAGTACATCCTGATAACTGCGCAAGAGGAGGTAGTTCCATAATCGTGAAAGAAAATCTTTACCACTACGAATGCTACAAGTGTGAAGAACGAGAAATACAAGCTATAGCGGTATGTATTAAAACTAAAAAATACCCGATTACTGTTTCAGCAATATATTGCCCGCCGAGATACTCGCTAAAAAAAGATCAATACATTAACTTACTACAAAAACTTGGAACCAGGTTTATCCTTGGTGGTGACTTAAATGCCAAAAATGTATACTGGGGTTCCAGACTAACAACGACCAAAGGACGAGAATTACTCAAAGCTATAAAAGAAAATCAATGTGACGTACTATCGACTGGAAAGCCAACCTATTGGCCCACTGATCCGCAAAAAATCCCAGACCTGATTGATTTTTTTATCTGTAAAAATATATCTAGTAATTATATGAGTGTTGAAGACGGCTTTCACATGAGCTCAGATCATTCGCCTATTATTTTAAATTTAAGTGATACTGCTATATATAAAGAAAACAATCCAACATTAGTAAATAGAAAGACTGATTGGGAGAGTTTTCAAATAGACTTAGAAAATAAAATTAATCTTAATGTACCGCTCCGCAATGAAGAGCAGTTAAATCTCGAAGTAGAAAAATTTACTGTCGATATTCAACAATCAGCATGGCAAAATACACCAGACATCCATAGAAAACCCAAAGGAAACAGATATCCGGAAGAAATTATGAATTTGGTAGCTCAAAAAAGAAAACAAAGAAAAAAATGGCACGAAACACGATCACCACGCGATAAACAAATACTGAATAGCCTCACTAAAATGCTTAGAAAAGTGATACGGGCTTTTAAAGACGAATCTCTTAAAACTCACTTAGAAAAGTTAACTAATGATAGCAGGACTAACTATTCTCTCTGGAAAGCTACTAAAACTGTAAAAAGACCCATTATACAAATACCCCCAATAAGGGAGGAAAATGGAAAGTGGGCCATAAGTAATGACCAAAAAGCAAAAAGGTTTGCTCAGCATTTGGAAAAAATATTTCAACCCAATGAAGGATCTGATGACCTGACAAGCCACGATACTTCGAAAGAAAAGGCATACATAAAGTTTGTAACACCAAAAGAAGTTGCGAAAGAAATAAAGAACAATATTGATTCTAGGAAAGCACCAGGTTACGACCTCATAACGGGAGAAGTTCTACTTCACCTTCCTCGTAAGGCTCTGGTAAAATTAACGAACCTCATTAACGCTGCGTTCAGGTTAAAATTAGTACCGGACATCTGGAAAGTGGCTGAAGTAATTATGATAGCAAAACCGGGTAAACCGCCTCATGAAACGACATCATACAGGCCTATTTCATTATTGCCAGTAATGTCTAAATTATTTGAAAAGCTTCTGCTCAAACGATTAAAACCCATACTAGATGAAAAAGGTTTGATACCTCAACATCAGTTCGGATTTAGAGAAAAACATTCTACCATAGACCAAGTGCATAGAATCACAAATATTATAGAAAAAGCATTAGAAGAAAAGAAAGTGTGCTCAACAGTATTTCTAGATGTTGCACAAGCTTTTGATAAAGTTTGGCATAAAGGTTTAATGTATAAGATCAACAAAATGTTGCCAAAGCAGTATGCTGCAATACTAGAGTCATATATCTCTCACCGAATGTTTAGAGTCAGACAAGAAGATGCATACTCTGATCTAAAAGAAATTAAAGCTGGGGTACCACAAGGAAGTGTCTTAGGTCCGGTCCTGTATCTACTATACACTTGTGATATTCCCAAATTAGAAAATAATACAATTGCGACTTTCGCCGACGACACTGCCATAATGTCTGTTGGGAACACACACAAAGAAGCAGTTGAGAAAACCCAAATTGCAATCACAAAAGTTCACAAATGGACACAAAAATGGCGAATTAAACTAAATGAGTCAAAATCGGTTCATATTGACTTCACAAACAAAAATCCGCACTACCATCCAGTGTTTTTAAATAATCAACAGATCCCGTATGCTAATACAGCCAAATATCTAGGTATGACCCTAGATGCGAAATTACATTGGAAAGCTCACGTCAAGAAGAAACGAGAGGAGTTAGAGATACGTTACAAAAACATGTATTGGCTGCTTGGGAGAAACTCTAGCCTGTCGATTCACAATAAATTATTAATATATAAGCAAGTCCTTATGCCAGTTTGGACTTATGGAGTACAGTTATGGGGCTGTACGAAAAAGAGTCACAAACAAATTATTCAGCGCTTCCAGAATAAAGTACTCAGGGACATTGTAAATGCACCGTGGTACTTCAAAAATGACTATCTCCATCGGGACCTTAAAGTGGAGTTTGTGGACAAAGTGATACAAAAATATGCAGAAGCTCATGAACTTAGACTTCATCACCATGTGAATCCAGAAGTAGTCAAACTTCTCGATAACACAGATCTAGTGAGAAGACTCAAAAGAAAAAAACCTTTTGAGTTAGTGTAGTAATAAGTGAGACAATATTAGTGATAGTGCATTAAATATAACACAACAAGAAAGTGTTTCACCTTAATAGACACTAAGAAAAGTCAATGGACATTATTCTTAGACTATAATATTTAGAAGTTTATGTTAAAGTTAAATTACTTATTAGCCCGTAAGCTAGATCGTAATATTTAAAGCATCATGCTTTTTAGAAAAAAAAAAAAAAAAAAAAAAAAAAAACATGATATTTAAGATTGTGGATTTTCAAAAATAATAAATATTTTTGGACAATTTACACAGCGCCATCCAGTCCCAAATTAAGCGCAAAGCTTGTGCTATGGGCACCAGACAACCGATAAATGTACTTAAATACATTTTTTTTGTAAATAAATACTTATAATACATAGAAAACACTCAGACAAACAGATATGTTCATGCACACAAATGTTTGTCTTGTACGGGAATCGAACCCGCGACCTCGGAGTCAAAGTGGCCATTGCTAACCATTCGAACACCGAGCTCGTCAAAATTTCCTTTACTTGCGTTGTGCGACCTTGCTTCTTACCAAATGTCACGAACGATTAATAGCAAGTGGGTTTTGATTCCTTTGCGAGTTGATATCTTCGACTCTGACCGTTGGGTTGATGAAATTTAAATTGAAATATAAAGTAGCACAGCGAGCGATGGAGAGAGCACGGCATTTTTCTACGGGATCGAATTCGGAACGAAGAAATTCGACGAGGAACCAAAGTTGTTGACATAGCTCTCAGAGTCAGCAAGCGGAAGTGATAGTGGGCCGGCCACATCTGCCGAGTCAGTGATTGCAGATTGGGGAGGAAAGTCCTAGTGTGGAGACCTCGTATAGGGCACACACTTCACACAATACCGCAGCCAAATAACAATTCCCTTGAGGGTTGTTGGTGGGAGGTACATCCACCTCACAGAATACCGCAGCCAAATAATAAATTCCTTGTGAGTTGTTGTGTACCTTTGAGTGAGGAGATCACCAGAAAACGGGGCGGCGCGTCTGCTACACGACGTAATAAAAAAAAATATAGCAAGGTGATCTCCTAACTTACAAAAAAAATATCCATCTTACCTTCAAGTTTCAAGTTTGCACGATCACTGGCTATAGTAGGTGCTTAGTTGGTAGACTGTGAATGACGCAATCAGATAATGGAAACTTTTATTTTTTCGAAATGTAACCATTGAATTCAAATAAAACTAAATGCATTAAATTACCAAATGCAGTGGAAAGTAAAACGCTGTAATAAAGCTTAACGTTGTAGACACATAAAATTCAACTATCTTAGGTATAGACAGTAAACTACAAAGTATATTACTTAGAATAGCTCTTAAAAGTTTTCCATTCAATCATCATCATCATCAGTCTGTATCTATCCACTGCTGGATATAGACCTTCCCCAATGCCTTCCATCATATGCGATCCTCCGCTTTCCACATCCAGCCACTTCCGGTCGTTTCATTGAGGTGATCGGTCCATCTAGACATCCAAGATCGAACCGTTCAATAACTTAACCTAATCCCTCAGAGGGCTTACTCTAAAACGAAAATTTCACCCGATATTTTGAGTTAAGATACGGTATCACTAAGTTAAGATTAGTCGTGCTATGATCTTACCGATCCTTGATATCATCCTTTCAACCATCACCTTAATTCTCAATAATTCTATAGCTACAGGTATCTTTCCCACGTCCTGGAAAAATGCGTTTATTATCCCTTTGCCTAAAAAATCCCATCCTTCGTCCTTTTCCGACTATCGCCCCATTTCCATTCTTCCTTTCCTTTCCAAAGTCCTAGAGCGACTTGTTCAACAACAATTAAACCAATTCCTTAACTATAACAATATCCTCAATCCATTACAATCCGGTTTCCGTCCCGGTCATAGCACGACTACTGCTCTATTGAAAATTTCCGACGACATTCGTGTTGCTATGGATCATTCCCATCTGACGGTTTTGACTCTGCTGGATTTCAGCAATGCATTCAACACAGTTGATTTTGATATACTGTTGGGTCAATTGCGTTCTCTCAACATATCTCCAACGGTAATTAAGTGGTTTCATTCTTACCTGCATGGGCGTAAGCAGCGTGTGCGCATTGAGGATTCATTATCTTCTTGGTGCACCATAGCTGCGGGCGTACCGCAGGGAGGCGTATTATCTCCACTTTTATTCGCTCTATTTATTAACTCTATCACCTCTAAACTTCGCTCCTCTTACCATCTGTATGCAGATGATTTGCAAATTTACACGCATGCTTCTTGTGAAGATCTATCAGGTACTATTTCGATTATTAATGAAGATCTTTCTCGTATATCTGAATGGAGTAGTTCTCACGGTCTAATTGTTAACCCGTTAAAAACGCAGGCCATTATCATAGGTAGTTCCCGGTTGATATCTAAAATTGACTGGCCTAATTTCCCTTCTATCATTTTTAATGGGACTGTTGTTTGCTACAGCGATAACGTGAGAAATCTTGGTATCATTTTCGACAAGTCGTTTACTTGGAATGCCCAACTTGCCGCTGTTAGTAGAAAGATATTCACGTCTATTGGTTCTCTCAGAAGATTGCAGTACTTTCTACCGCTTGACACCAAAATCGCGCTTGCACAGTCCTTGCTTCTTCCTATTCTTGATTACGCCGACTCTTGTTACCTCGATCTCACCGAGGATCAATTGAATAAACTTGAGCGCCTTCAAAATCTATGTATCCGGTTCATATTTGGACTCCGCAAATATGACCACGTTTCTCAATTTCGCTGTCAGCTCAAGTGGCTTCCTATTAGACTTCGCCGTAATGGTCATATCCTATCCCTTCTTTATTCAATCCTATTTAATCCATCAACTCCTGAGTATTTAAAAGAGCGCTTCTCATTTCACACTGGGGCGCACGGTCGTGCCTTGCGTTATACCCTTTCTCTTCGCCTCATTACGCCACCACACTCTTCCCAATATTACACTAAGTCCTTTTCGGTACAAGCTGTTCGTCTCTGGAATGCTCTGCCATTAACTATTCGTAGTGCACAAACTCTGTTCGCCTTTAAAAATCTTGTGAAAGCTCACTATCTCTCACTTGTTCCTGTGTAATCTTTTTCTCTTTTATTTTCCTTTATTCTCTGGTCAGTCGCTATATTGTACTTATTATGTATATATCTTAGCTGGTATTTAGTATATGTAATGTTTGTATATACTATAATTATATTATTGTGTATGTATTGTTTATATTGCGTATGTATTATATGTGTATGTGTATGTAGATATGTTTATGTAGTTTGTGCGCCTCCCATTTGTTTTCTATCATTCTCGTTTCCTCTACCTTAAGGTTGTCTGGAAGAGATCGCTTAGCGATAAGACCGCCTTTTGTACTTTTATTATCCTAATACTTCTGTAAAATCTGTCATTTGGTGCAATAAAGAATATTGTATTGTATTGTATTGTATCACCTCACTGAATATCGCAACTCAATAACAATTCACTTGAGGGTTGTTGTGTTCCTGCCAGTGAGTGAGGTCACCAGAAAGAAATAAAGGAGTATAGGCTGGCAACGGATTGGCCACTCCATCCATCTCTCTCCATGGGCGGTGGAGATTGCTTTCAATCAGGTGACCCACATGCTCGTTTGCCCCCCCCCCCTCATATAAAATGGTTCAATGTTAATGTGTTTACTGGTGTAGTAATTTCCCTATCGAACCATCAAGTTATAGAATTCGCTGTTTATTCGTTTATGAATAAATCATTGATTGACCACTTCATTTATGAATAAGTCATTTAGACGCGCTCGGTGGTCGAATGGCCACTTTAACTCCGAGGTCACGGGTTCGATTCCCGCACAAGGCAAACATTTGTATGCAAAACAAACATTTGTGTGTCTTGTCAACAAACATGTCTGTTTGTCTTGGTCTGGGTGTTTTCTATGTATTACAAGTATGTATTTACAAAAAAAAATGTATTTAAGTACATTTATCAGTTCTCGAATATCCATAACACAAGCTCTGCGCTTAATTTGGGACTAGATGGCGCTGTGTAAATTGTATTAAAAAAAAGTCATTGATTGACTACTTCGTTTATGAATAAATTATTGATTGACCACTTCATTTATGAACTAACTTTTTATTCGGTGGTGGTGATTTTGGCTCCTAGAAATATCCTGAAATTGCACAAATTCCTAGTAGCTGATAACATTGTTCACTTCAATTCAATTAGACTGAAATGGTTGTCTTAAGATATCACTGTAACAGGATTCGGTAAGTTCGTCGGCAGATAGTTTCAGACTAACATTTTGAAGCGTTTAGGGTGGGGTCTCAAATAACTAAAATAATAAATACATTATTTTTTGTTTTGACGAGCTCGGAGCTCGAAGCCGCATCATTGACCGCTACGCCATAGCGGTCAATGATGCGGCACCAACGCTCGTGGGTTCGATTCCCACATAGGACAAACATTTGTGTGCATGAACATGTCTGTTTGTCTTAGTCTGGGTGCTTTCTATGTATCGTAAGTATGTTAGGTACATACTTTTTATTTTTACAAAAAAAAATGTATTTACGTATGTTTATCAGTTGTCTAGTACCCATAACACAAGCTTCGCTTACTTTGGGGCTAGATGGCATTGTATAATTTGTCTGACAATATTTATTTATTTATTATTTAAATAGTCCACCTCACTTTCAGCCTAGAAAATCTTCATTAACCCATATCCAATCCATTGCTGAGATACGGGTCTCCATTCAATCGAAGGGCTATAGAGAGTACTCCAACATGCTGCTCAATGGTTTGGTGGGGGTCAGTAGCATGAAGCCGCCCAAATACCTTTGGCAATTTGGCTGAACGAATATCTTCTAATGACAACAACCGGGACCATGCTTAACGAAGCCTGTGTGAGCTTTTGGGTAATCTCACCTGCACATGGTGTACTCTGTTGACTGACAAACTCTGGGTCCTGGGCACAAGAGGGGTAGGCGTATTCATAAGTGCTAAATTATGTATACGCCTACCCCTGCAACGCAACTGGGGAAGTATCTACACCGCACAGAATATCGCAGCTAAGTAACAATTTCCTTGAGACTAGATATGTTTCTGCAAATGAGTGAGGTCACCTGGAAGGTAGGAGTTGCTGCGTTTGCAGCGAAGGTGCATATGAACGTTCGCATTATTTCTGTTGCGAGCGTTTACATGACTTCGGTTACTGTTTCACATCAGGCGGGCCGTATGCTTGTTTGTCACTCAACGTACTATAAAAAAAATATATACTACGGGTGCACGCTGCTGACTGACAAACCAGGCTGTGGCAAAAAAGGCAGAGTATAGCGTAATTAAAAGCAGCCCGTCAGTTGAACTTCACTGGTCTAGCCATCTCTTTAGGCTTCTATTGACTTATTCACCATATTGCTTTCACTCACATACATTGTCAAGAGGGGAAGTCAAATTCCAAAAGATTTCTGGCCTTACTAATTTCTTCTGAAGGCCAATTCTCGTAATTTTTCTGAAAATTACGCAGATTGAAAGTTGACCGAATCGAGATTGAATTGTTTAATTTTCACTCATATTTCGATATAAACCCGCTTAAATTTAATTTTGAAGTTACATAATTATTGTGTTACGAGAATACCAAATGTGACATTTGTGAGATCGAGAATGGATCGAAACTGAATTTAGACTACATTTTAATTACGAGAATTGCCCCACTGATTAAATTCGTTGTGAGTTCCAAGACCGCCGTAGTTTTATCGGGACTGTAGTGGACTACAATGTTCATTGTCATTTAGGTGGTCGCCGCTGTTAATCTTGGCTACACAGGAAACACACTGGTGAAAATCTGTGGAGGGCTCATCCAGATTTAGTGATTATTATCCTTCAAATTTTATTTCCAGTAAGTTCATTTTTGAATAAAATATTCAAGCTTATTTACTTGAGAATTGGTCCAAGCAATAATCATCATTGTCCTATTGTTTTTCCTTTGCGTATACATATGTGTTTAATTATGTATATATTTATGTATGATTATGTATATGTATATGATTAGCATATGTTTATGTATCTATGTAATTAGTATAGTATAGTAAAAACTTTATTGTACAATAAAACATAAATAGACAATTACAAAAATAAAATAAAATAAAACACAACAGATTTTATCGTACAATGGCGGACTTATCCCATTAGGGATTTCTTCCAGTCAACCATAGAAAACCTAAAGGATATTGGAATTTTTAAAATTTGGCAGTAGGTATATTGATAGGTAGATACTTATTAGAAAAAAGAAAAAAAAATAGTAATAATAATAATAAAAAATAAAAATAAAATACCATGAAGGATTTGTTGGTACATAAACAGTACATAGTGGCATATAATTTCAAAATAAATATAAACATATAAATATCACATAATTTAAAAGAAATACAGTAGGTATATAATACAATCGAGGACATATTATTATATGTATAAATAAATATGACAACATTACTAACACAAAATATCAGGAGTTGCAATCAAGTGTCTCCTCACGCGTGATTTGAATTCTGAAAGAGTTTGTGACATTTTGACATCCACTGGGAGCGAGTTCCAAAGACGCGCTGCATACACACTGAAGGATTTAGTGTAGGAATAGGAGTTGGGGACAGGAATATTTAATAAAGGATTGTTGCGCGACCGTAATCGGTCATCTAAAATGCGAAACGAGAATCTTTCCCGCAGGTAGTGAGGTGCCGAAGGATAGAAAAGGACTTGAAAAAGGAGACTAAGGATATGGAGACTCCTACGCTGCCGCACTGGTAGTAAATTAAGTCGATTTCGATATTCCGTGATGTGGTCCGATTTACGCAAGCCAAAAACATATCTGATACACACATTCTGTATTCGCTCCAACTTACTCATTAATTCTTCCGAAGGGTCCAGAATGTAATTTTATGTTTTCATAGGTATTTATTGTGTGTATCTTCATTACTGTTATTTTATGAACCGCATTCGAGTGTAATCTGCTTTTTCCAAAGTATACTTACATAAGTTGACTGGTATGTAATGCTATAAAAAAAATAAAAAAAAAGGCATGCCAGTAATGACTAGATGTAGGGGTAGCATTTATATATACTGTAACATCTATATTGTACCACATCTATAGCAAATAAAATTCATTCATTCATTCATTAGCATTAAGTCCGCCTGTTCCTGTCCGCCCTTATTCCATGGTCAATAAAGTTTAAAATAAATAAATAAAGTTAATGAAAAGCCGGAACCAACGCTCACTTATTTATTTTCATGTGGCGGTACTAGCAAGGAGCATATATCCTCTTAATATGCAAACAAATATTGCAACTGAGCCCCTACCCAATCTCATTTGTAGAGCGGACAAATTACCCAGATGACAGATGTCACAAAAAGGCCTTCCAGCGAACCTACTTCCCTGTTCGAAGGACATTGAGGCATAAAATGTTAATTAATTGGATCCACGCCTACTATTAAATAAATTAACTAGTGCTTCCCCTGTATGCTCCATTAGTTTCCGTTTTAATGGTCGATGGTAATCTAACTGTTGTTTACTTTGATAGATAGATAGTTTTCGTCTAACTACATATTGATTTAGTAACAACTGTTGCACAAATAACCCATATTTATGGGTTCAATCTCCGTACAAGACAAACATTTGTGTGCATGAATATATCTGTTTGTTTTGGTCTGGATGTTTTCTATGTATTATAAGTATGTATTTACAAAAAAAAAATACGTTTATCAGTTGTCTAGTACTCATAGTAAAGCTTTGCGCTTAATTTTGGACAAGATCGCGCTGCGTAAGTTATCCAGAAATATTTTATATATTTATTCTTATTTAAGAAGCATAGTCCAAAAAAAGAAATTTAAAGTAACCAGGGCTATGAATTAGAATAAAAAAAACACCTATAGAAATAATTTGTGCGTTATTATTGTCAAGCCAAATGGCGTCTCATGCTGGACATGGGTCTCTACCCCCAGACTCCACAAGGTTCGGAGTTCTACAACGGTCGATTTCCAACATCCAACAGAGTGCTTAGCGCGAGTTTTTTGTTCGCGTTCAATCATTCAATCATGTCAACGTAAACAAAACGACCAAAAAAAAAAGAAAAAAAAAAAGAAGAACTCTCATGTTGTGAATTTGTAAGACACGTGTAACATGTCAAAATTTTATGCCTTGCTCACATTTTGTCGTGAGCAACCCGGCTAATTTGGATATGTAAAACGCGTCTGGTAAATTCATAACAATATTTTTTTTCTCAATTTGATCGGCTTGTACACGTTCGAATGGGACCAAATAACTCGCACTAACACTCTGATCGGCGACCCATTTAGTGGAGAGCCGTTCTACGTAGAGTTTTCGGGTTCGTGGTTGCTACTCCAGAATCTTACTGCCTATTCTACGTGCTATATGGTCGTACCTAAGCTTGCACATAAGTCTGCTAATCCTGAAAGCATAATTAGTAGGACGTAGAGTTACCTACGTATAACTCTACCACCACTAATCGCGTAGGTACTCATTTTTGTGTCTATAACATAGTAACTATCTCTTAAACTTTCGTATGAACCAATAATCTCGGTAACACTCACTGGTCGCAGCCTTTCGTCTTGATACATTGAGGTATATCAGACGAGAAGATCTTTCTCAATTTCCCAATCTATATTAATAAAAGGCTTTGTCCTCACTGACTGACTGACTAACGCACAGCCCAAACCGCTGGGTCTAGAGATTCCAAATTTGGCAAGTAAGTTCCTTATGACGTCTAGAGATACTAAGAAAGGATTTTTCAAAATTCATCCCCTAAGGGGGTGAAATTGGGGTCCAAAGTTTGTATGGGGGAACAAGATTTGTTGGACTATTTTATCTGAAACTTTACATGAGTACTTCTATAGATAAATGAGTAAAAACATGTTTCAGGATTTTTCAAAATTCAACCCCTAAAGGAGTGAAAAAGTCTGGAAATCGTCATGGGTATTGTTTTTATGGTTTATCGAGTCGCTGATTACGAAAACAACTATTTTATAATTCAACATAGCCTCACATAAAATCACCCCGTGGGGGAGCGATGGAGTTGAAATGTCATAATATCAATATGGGTGTTGATTCTATGGTTTTCTGGGACGTCAATTGTGAAAATGGCATCGATTTGAAAATATAACACAGTGGACACGAAATTATTTAAAAGGATGTTTCAAATTTTACCCCTAAGAGGGTGAAACGGAGGTCCATAGTTTGGTTAGGGAAACGAGATTAGTTGGACTATTTTATCCTAAACTTTACACGAGTACTTCTATAGATAAATGAGTAAACACGTGTTTCAGGATTTTTCAAAATTCAACCCAAAAAAAAAGTATAATGGGATCAAGAAATCTGAACATCATCAAGAGTTTTATATTTTTAATTGTTTCTATATTTTATCGGGTCGCTGATTACGAAAGCAACAACCATTTTAAAAGTCATCGTGGCTAACGTTAGCTGATGGAATTAGACTTGTATGTTGACTGAAGTGTTATCCTAATAGGTCTTTAAATTTGTTTTTGGCGTTAATCAGTGCTTATATAATCGCGGGCGGTGCGGCGAGAGCGGGACGGGTAGTAGTTATCTGGAAAGTTCTTGCAACCGTATTTAGTACAAAGGTGCTACATGAAGGTGGTTGCGTTGCGTGTTAGACTAGACTTGGATAATCTAAAATGCCCGAATATCACGCGAGCGAAGCCGCGGGCAAAAGCTAGATAACAAAAGGCTTTGTCCTCACTGACTGACTGACTGACTCACTAATCAACGCACAGTCCACGGTGTATGTTTGTAAAAATAGTCAATGCGAAGCAGTCCTTTATGGGGAAGAAATTAAATATCTGGAATCTTAACAAAAAGAGACGAAAATCAGGAATGTTCCCGTAGCGAAGCACGGGTAATTTGCTAGTTAATAATATTAATACAACATTACATCAAACTTCTCAAAGGGGCCTGCGCGTTGGATCCATGTCCCTCGCACGCCTATCAAATGACCGGGCTTGGCCCGTGAATTAAGAGAGATTATGTATCTCTCTTAATTCACGGGTCAAGCCAGGTCATTTGATATGATAATAATAACTAACCATCATCGGTAGGTTAGGTCTTCGCTCCGCTACCGTCAGGTGCCCCCTTTTGTTATATATTTTTAACTGAATTTTATAAATTTTATATTAAAAAATGTAAAAAAAGTGAATGAATAAAGAAATAAAAATAAAACGCCGTGTATACGAGTTGGATATTTTTCGAAGTTGAACCTACTTTCCAGGTCCAGGACATAATCCATTCCACGTTGCGATGGTACATGTGGGTACCATTCGACGTACCTAGTCTTCGTATTCATATGACACAGGATTGACCCCACCCACAGATGAAATTGGGTTTGACTCAAAGATAGGTCACTAACTTGTTCATAAATAAAAAAAAAGTCATCGAAATTAAAGTCAAAGATAAAATGCTATTAAACTAGTTAAAAACAGCAACTCATCGTAATTATGAGTTGTCAGACGGGACAAGATATCGCGCTTGCCACTCGGCGGGTGTCACTCTAACTTACGAAAGCAATTTGTCTAAAACATTTTTATGTCACTTTTTCAAATTTCAGCACTACCATTTACATGCATTAATGTTTTAATGGCGATTTTAATATGAGTCCTTTAATATTTCTGGACAATTTATACAGCGCCATCTAGTATTAGCGTATGGCGCGACGAAGCAATTATCTCTAATAATTTTAACAAAAAAATAACCGACTCCAAACATTACTCTACATTTATGTATGTAGATACAAGCTGATGATGATGATGATGAAAAAAAATGGGACCAATCATACTATTTCAAATAAAAAAATGTTTTTTTCAAATCGGTTTATAAATGACGGAGTAATTAAATAACAAACCTAACAGTGGGTAGACACAGTCTGATGATGATGATGAAAAGATATGGGATCAACCTGAAAGTACATATACTCTTTCAAATAAAAAAAGTTTTTTTCAAATAAATATTTTTTTTTAAATATAATTTCAAATAATAATAATAAAAAGGTTTATAAATCATGGAGTAATTAAGTAACAAACATTAAAAAAAACAGCCGAATTGAGAACCTCCTCCTTTTTTGAAGTCGGTTAAAAAGCAGCTGGTTGCAGAAAGTAGAGGATCGTATTATGGTGGATAGCTTTGGGAAAGACGGATATAGGCGGATATAGCAGTCGGAAGATACAGGCTGATAATGATGATAATGACCCGTAAGGTTCGGTTATTTTTATATATATTTGAGAGGGGGGCAAACGAGCATGTGGGTTACCTGGTGCCTGGTGGAAACCAATCATCACCGCCTATGGAGATCAGCAACACCAAGGGGTAGCTGATCCGTTGCCAGCCTTTTAAGTGAAATTCTCTGTTCTTGAAGGCTCCCATATCATAATTGGTCGGTATACCTATTTATAAGTAACTAGCTGTTACCCGTGGCTTAGGTCCCTTTTGACGTGAAAGAAGGACAAACAAACAAACAAACACACTTTCACATTTATAATATTAGTATGGATGTATATAAGTATATATAAATATACTTATATATAAGTATGTATCCAAAAGTATGTACTCTTTATGCCAAATAAAATGTATTTTTAATAATTTGGTATAATTAGTAATTACTCATTTTTTTTTATAAGAACACCGCTTCAATTGTGAGATAAAAGCAACAGGATTACATGGCGAAATAACACGCCTTTAATTTATGTTGCTCTGTTGTGCTGAGCAGATGTTTGGCTAATTATACCTCGGGATATTCAAGTGAGGGATGGTTAGATTCGGAGATTACAATTTGATTGTGTCAGTCTTTTACATTTTGATTATAAATTTCGTATTTTCTTGCGTTTAAGTTGATAGATATAATAATAATAAATAAATACTCCTTGACATATTACACAGCACCATCTAGTTCCAAACTAAGCAAAGCTTGTACTATGGGTGCTAGATAACTGATATATGTACTTAAATATATTTTTTTTGCATGAAGACATTTCAAAGGCCATACGATATACCACCAAGACCCACTTCACAGTTGTTGTCGGGGACTTCAACGCCAAAGTGCGAGTACGAGAATGTGATGAATCAGTCATCGGAGGGTTTGGTTTGGGGTCGAGGAACCACAGGAGGCAAATGCTGGTAAATTTCCATTTGGAATGGAGGGGCTCTTTTTGATGAACTCGTTCTTTAAAAAGAAGTCCCAGAGGAAATGGACCTGGCAAAGCCCCGACAAAGTGACTAGAAATGAGATCGACTTCATCGTAACGGATAAAAGGCGGATATTTAGGGATGTCTCGTTGGTTAACAGGTTTGGTACCGGTAGCGACCACCGATTTGTACGAGGCACCCCAAATATCAGCTATAAAGAGCCTGTATGATGAAGGAAAATCTACATCCAACTCTTCCTCAAACCCTTCAAACTTCGGAAAAGTTCCAACTGGAACTTTAAAATCGATCTAGTTCGTCGATGGACTGGAAAAAAACGGGGCATCAGTGTAAATGGCGAGTACATCTCACACCTTCGGTTTGCCGACGACCTGGTCATAATGGCTGAATCGCTGGAGGATCTCGGTCGTATGTTGACCGATCTTAATTTTGCATCTCGATCCGTGGGGCCGGGGATGAATTTCGACAAGACGAAAGTTAAATACAACGATGTTGTCATCCCTAGCCCGGTTATGGTAGAGAATACACATATATTGAAGTGGTTAAAGACTATGTCTACCTCGGACATTCCATACAGCTTGGTCGGGGTAACTTCAACAACGAGATCGATAGACGCATTCGATTGGGCTAGGCAGCTTTTGGAAAGCTTCGGCACATCTTCACCGCACAGATACCCCAATGCTTGAAGACTAAAGTTTTCTACCAGTGGGTCCTCCATGCAATGACCTATGGTGCAGAGACTTGGACACTGACTATCGGACTGGTCCACAGGCTAAAGCTCGCGCAGCGAGCGATGGAGAGGGCTATGCTCGGTGTTTCTTTGAGGGATCAAATCCGGAACGAAGAAATTCGACGGAGAACTAAAGTTGTCGACATAGCTTTCAGAGTTTGCAAGCTGAAGTGGCAATGGGCTGGTCACATCTGCCGAGTAAGTAATGGCAGATGGGGGAGGAAGGTATTGAATGGAGGCCGCGCGTAGGACGACGAAGCGTTGGACGTCCTCCTTCTAGATGGTCCGATGATCTTACGGAAGCGTCTGGATGCGGAAGGCGGAGGATCGTATTTGGTGGAAAGCATTGGGGAAGGCTTATATCCAGCAGTGGGTAGATACAGGCTGATGATGGTGATGATGATATTTTTTGTAGAGAAATACATATAATACATAGAAATATAATGATAGAAGAATAATGAGAGAGAAAAACCGAAAAAATCTGGATGGATAGTGTGAAAGAAGAAATGGGTAACTGTAGATATGTCGACTGGAAAAAATGTTTAGAATAAATAATTTTGACAAAAAAAACCGACTCCAAACATTACTCTATATTTATTTATGTAGATACAGGCTGATTACAATAATGTTGATGAAAAAAATATGGGACCAATGTGGAAGCATACTCTTACAAATAAAAAACGTTTTTTTCAAATCGGTTTATAAATGACGGAGTAATGAAATAACAAACCTAACAGTGGGTAGATACAGGCTGATGATGATGAAAGAAATATGGGACCAATCTGGAAGTATACTCTTTCAAATAAAAAAGTTTTTTTCAAAACAGTTTATAAAACACGAAGTAATTAAGTAACAAACATTAAAAAAAAATACAGCCGAATTGAGAATTCTTTTTTTTGGAGTCGGTTCTTAAAATCACAAATCACAATCCGTTCTGTACACATGATACCCTTAAAATTACAACACCTGGGCAATCACTGGCAGGGTCACCATGTAATGAGGTGTTTAATGGAAACAGCTGTCTACCTCGATGGCTCCTTTGATAATGTTCCTCTAATACATTGAGTGCAATAATTATATGATTCTTTCTTCCTGGTGACCTCACTCACTCGCAGGAACACAACAATCCTCAAGGGATTTGTTATTTGACCGCGGTATTCTGTGAGGTGGAGGTACTTCCCAGTCGGACAGCTTAAAATATACGCTGCTTCTCTTTTCGCTAGAAGGTGCACCACCTTCAGGTGAGGTTGGCTTTGGTTCAAAGATTATCAAACAGTCGTGATTTTTTCATAATTTCTTTAACAACCATTTAATTGGAAGTGGAGTCACTTAATCCTAACAAAAATAGTTTAAAATATTGCAAAATCATTTCTGAATCGATTAAAGCATCTTAACGATTTTTTCTCTCTCTGTGATTAAAAGACAGACGAGAAAAAAATTACACTCGATTTATTCATCACGTCTATGAAACGTGTACAATGTCTCAGAAGACATAATGTTAGTTTTGGCTTTGACATAAGTCTATTAATTAAATGACAGACATTTAACGCAGTCATCAAAAAATCTAAAAGGGGTTCAATCTGAGGGTTGAATCCTCAACATTCTAAGAAAACCCAAAGACAAAAGTACTCTAGTCTAGCCAGGCTAATGGTCTAATTTGCTCGCTGAAATCTGGAGCTCGTCATAATGGCCTATTATACAGCCTGTGCTGAATGTTGGCTTGGATGAAGACGAAAGTATTTTATGAAAGCACGTTTTATCAAAACGTAGGTAATTGGGAAACATTTGTTATTCTAACCATTGTGAATAAAACCTGTACATGCGACAAAATTATGAAGATTCTAAGAAAAATATTTTTGCTCATGCGTTACTTCTGGGTAATGTAACTTTCTCGTGAAAGAATTAAGAGTGTAATTAGTTCTTTACCTTCTTTAGACCCTAATCCAATTTCACTTGCACGTGCTGTGTCCTGCTGTCTAACAAACGAGGGTTAGACAAAAGAGAAAGAAGGTATATCGAGCTCTACTAGGAAAGTGCCTCCACCTTACAGAAGACTGCAGCCAAATTACAATACGCATGAGGACTGACAACAGCCTCATGGGTATTGTAATCAATCCCACAAGTGATTGAAATCACCATACGTGAGGAGATGCGGCATTGACAACTGGGAAGCTGCGAGCAATACTTTTTGTATTGTAGTCGTAGGGTGCGGTAACGATTTTACATTTAACGAGCTGACTGATTTAGATTTCAGTTAGTAAGCTGAAGGGGCAATGTGCCATGCACGTCAAGACAGATTGAGGAGCAAGGTATGGAGGCTACATGTGATGTACATGTAAGAGCTAGAATTTCGATAGAGAGCTTATCCTCTCGAGCTCGAGCTGCTGCCCAAAGTGTCTAATGCCGACTTCGTGTAGTATTTTTCCTAATCCATCTGAAGCATCCTCGATGTCCGCAGTGCTTTCCAACGAATTGAATCGGTTTTGAAGTTCCAGTTCCTGAGCATATACTTTGATTTGTATAAATTGGAGAGTAACGCCCTTAAGTCGCCACGTTGGACAGGCGGGTTGATGACTGTCGCCAGAGCCTCGCTCGCTTATCTTTAAGTTGTACCAAGCACAGGTGGTTGGCTTTGGCTTTTGCTCTAGAGATGGTAGTGAGCCACTTACACCTCTGCAGCCCCTAGCCTTTCCATGAGTTTATTTACCTCAAGCTCTACCGTGCTTGCACGGGCACGTTTAGCCGTCGGTCCTTGTTGTTGTCGTTAGATGACAGTCATGAAGCTAAGTCAGTGGCCTTTACGAGACTTGAAAACACTGGCCTCCATCAACCCGCAGTTGAGCAATGTGGTGGAGTATGCTTTAAACTCCTTCGATATCCCAGCAGTGGGATGAATAGGGGTGGACGGTGATGTATCAGCAAACCTTGGATTAACCTCGTAACTCCTGTGTTTTTATTTCAAAACCGTCGCCGTAGTCGTATATATTTCTACACAATCTTTACGTAATATATTCACAAAAGCTATCTCAGTGAAATATTGTGCAATTCAATAAACTAAGTGCATCCTTTGTTCGCCTGTTCCTGCCTTCTTTTATCTTTTCTTGTAGAAATACATGTTTCTTTTAGATTGTTCTTAAGGGCTGGTACACAAGTTGTGATAAGGTAAGAAATCTTTTTAAATTACTTTTTTGTAGTCGTGTATAGCTAATCTGTTTCCTGGAAGTTAGGCCCATCGTCGTCGGCTATACGTACCGAACCAAATTACATCTATATCGTCTTGATAATTGGCGATATACCACAGTACGTTTCGATATTTTATACCTCGAACGGCCAATTTCTGCAATCAACTTTTATTTATGTAATCTTCGTGCACATAACATGTACAAAGGTGGACTTAATGCTATACATGCATTCTCTACCAGTCGATAGGGTGATGCAGTCATAAGACATGGTGCACAAGGCAAATATTGGTACTGAAACTGTAGATCGTGACTTTGTTACTGTTTTCTAGATTGCTCACTACTGGTAGTAACTTTAAAGATGTTGTTTAATCTATATACTTAAGAAACCAAAAAAAATATATATAACAAACCTTCATAAAATATTTTTTTACCTTAGTATTTATTCCATGTCAACAAAGCAACAAAATAACATTACTTCATATTTTGGGGTGTAAGTGGTTTATCAACATCTTTGAACCAAAGCCAACTTCACCTGCACGCGGTGCACCCTGCTGACTGACAAACGAAGCTCTGGCGAAAAGAGAGGTAGGGAGCGTAATTGTAAGCTACCCGACTGGGGAATGTACCTCCACCTCACAGAATACCGCAGCCAAATAACAATTCCCTTTAAGGTTGTTGTGTTCCTGCGAGTGAGTGAGGTCACCAGGAAGGAAGGAGATGCTGCGTTGGCAGCGGGGGTGGCGGCGCGCGAGCGATATTTTATGTTGCGAGGCTACGTTAACTGCTTCACATCAGGCGGGCCGTATGCTTGTCTATCACCCGACGTAGTATAAAAAAAAATGTGATTCTTAAAAAAATGTTACTAGATGGCGTTGCACAGTTTCATTAGATTTAAGTTGGCGCTGAAAATTGTTTTAAAGAATTACATAATAGTCTGCTCTGTAAGGATCATTTTTAGCGAGCAATAAACCCAGCGATATAGTAATTGTTGTATTATTTGCACCCGAGTCAGTCAGTTTGGTGGCGCCCCCTAGTGGTGAGAAGGTGGCGAAAAGATGCATTTATAACAAAATACTTTACATAATTAAGAGCTATCTCAATGACTGTTTAATTTATGTTTATAAAAAGTATTTCCTTTCCCAAATTTAATGTGTGTGTTTCACACCTACTCCAAGAACTTATGTAGGTATTAAATATGTAAATTTCTTCCTTTGTACAACTTTTAATATATGGAAATGTCCCAGTTAAAACTATGCTCCTGGTTGCCAACACAGCGCGTACAATTGTACACAACATTTTATGTGTGGTTAGAAGTAATATACATATATTTTATTTAATATAATAATATTTATACACATTTAGACGAGCTTGGTGGTCGAATGGTTAGCAATGGCCACTTTGACTCCAATTTCGCCGGTTCGACTCCCTCTCAAGGCAAACATTTGTGTGCATGAACATCTCTGTTTGTCTTGGTCTGGGTGTTTTCTATGTATTATAAGTATGTATTTACAAAAAAAAATGTATTTAAGTACATTTATCAGTTGTCTAGTACCCATAACATAAGCTTTACGCTTAATTTGGGATTAGATGGCGCTGTGTAAATTGACCAGAAATATTTATATTTATTTTATTTATTTATTTATATTATTGTATACATCCCATTATAAGGATGTTTAAGGGTAAGGCCGGGATGTAATAAAGGTTGACGAAGAAGAAGAAGCGAATAAATTTAATTAAAAAAAAAAAGTTCTTGGACAATTTGCCAACATTATAAATCATCCTCATATTCATAATTATGTATATGTGTGTATATAATTTTATATTTACTAATATTTTGTTATTTATGTAAAAATAAATTAACAACGATATTATATAGTACAACAGAAAATATACATACATACACTTTGTATGTATGTATATTTTCTGTTGTACACTGTTATACACTTTGTATGTATGTATATTTTGTATGTATGTATATTTTCTGGTGTACACTGTTATACACTTTGTATGTATGTATATTTTCTGTTGTACTATATAATATCGTTGTTAATTTATTTTTGTATGCCGCATTCGTGTATATCTGCTCTTCCCGAAGGTTGTCAGGTAGAGAATGCTATTAGCATTAAGACCGCCTATGTACCCTTAAATTGTTGTGAGTTTTAAATAAGAAGACGAAGATATCGCTCATTTGTTGCAATATGGTCACAGCGTACATTTATGTCGTTATTGCATGCAGATCACTTTTATGATTATCCAACCAAATAAAACTTATTAATTGCAACAATAATAAGACAAGAAAATAATTAGGCACTTCCAAAATGTTATAAACCTATTAGGAAGAATCTGAAAGTAGGAAAAGTATATCAAAATAAATACCAAAATGACGTTCGGAAAATGCATGTTGATTTTAATTATGACGTTGTTGCGGCCAATGAGCAATATTATTGTTTTTTTTTTTTTTTTTTTTTTTTTATACTACGTCGGGTGGCAGACAAGCATACCTGATGTGAAGCGGTTACCGCAGCCATATTAACGCTCGCAACATAAAATATCGCTCGCGCGCCGCCACCCCCGCTGCCATCGCAGCATCTCCTTTTCTTCTGGTGACCTCACTCACTCGCAGGAACACAACAGCCCTCAAGGGAACCGTTATTTGGCTGCGGTATTCTGTGAGGTGGAGGTACATTCCCCAGTCGGGTAGCTTACAATTACGCTCCCTACCACTCTTTTCGCCAGAGCTTCGATTGTCAGTCAGCAAGGTGCACCGCGTGCAGGTGAAGTTGGCTTTGGTTCAAAGATGTTGATGAACCACTTACACCCCAAAATATTATTGTAATGGAATTTTATTTCATCGATGTCTGCTCATAAGATTTATGAGAAGGTTTGTAAATATTTGCTTTCGTTTTTATATTAGGCCAAATTTTGCTGCCAAACTGGACACTGTCTGGCGTGATAACGTATATATAATAAATCGATGAACGCCGGCTGCATGCACGAAAAATCATGACTCATTGTCACGTTCCGCCGGAGCCGAGCGTTTAAGCGAGAGCGCGGAAAAAGCGATAGACAGGCACGATCGACCTATGTTTCATATGCCGTTATCACGAAATGTCCGTGAACCGACTTTATAGACAACCAGTTTTTTTGTATATCACTACTTTTGGTGGGACATAAGAACTTGGCCAATTTTTAAATTTTATGTTTTTCATGGAATATCTTGATAAGCAGTTTATACATTTTTTATTATATTCACATGCTCTGCCAAATGAGCTGAGAAGTCTCGCTGCGATCCCTAAGGTACGTACATTTTAATGATCTCATTATAAATTGTACTTTTCTGATGAAGTTTCGGTCCTTAGATGGAAGGTACAATAAATCCAAAAAGTATAAATATTTCTATACTTTTTGGTGCTGAAGCTTCCCAAAAGCTGTCCAACCCAGTCGAATGCGTCTATCGACCTCTTTGTTGAAATTACGCCGGCCCAGCTGTATGGCCTGTCCGAGGTAGACTCTACAATATCTCCTATAGTTTTTTTTTTAATATACAACGTCGGGGGGCAGACAAGCATACGGCCCGCCTGATGTGAAGCAGTTACCGTAGCCATATTAACGCTCGCAACATAAAGTATCGCTCGCGCGCCGCCACCCCCGCTGCCAACGTAGCATCTCCTTCCTTTCTCCTCCTCACCTCACTCACTAGCAGGAACACAACAACCCTCAATAAAATTGTTATTTAGCTGCGGTATTCTCTGAGGTGGAAGTACATTCCCCAGTCGGGTACCTTACAATTAAATATATTAAAATAAATATTGCCAGACAAATTACACAGCGCCATCTAGCCCCAAAGTAAGCGAAGTTTGTGTTATGGGTAGTAGACAACTGATACATACGTAAATACATTTTTTTTTTGTAAATACATACTTATGATACATAGAAAACACCCAGAATAAGACAAACAGACATGTTCATGCACACAAATGTTTGTCGTATGTGGGAATCGAACCCACGAGCTTTGGTGTCACCGCGTCATTGACCGCTACGTCACCGAGCTCGTCATATTACGCTCGCTACCTCTCTTTTCACCAGAGCTTCGTTTGTCAGTCAGCAGGGTGCACCACGTGCAAGTGAAGTTGGCTTATATTGAAGTTGGTTTATAAATAGTCGATTGAATACACATCGTTTCCACCCTGTCTGTTTCCACGGTGAGTGAACGTCAGGTAGCCGGGTTCTATCAATTGTATGAGCAGAATTCTCACACAGAATTCATTAATATTGAAGCGAGTTAGCTAAAGTTAGCTGAGCGAGAATTGGAGTTAATTGCTTTTAAAACTGTCCGTGTGTGAGGTATTTCATAATTCCACTTCGAGGTGTGTTTAACTGATTTATACGTAAAACAGAATTTCGTACGAAATTTGCACGAAATACTGTTAGTCTCGGATTGAGGATAGAGTATGTAAAAGTCAAGTCAAAGTCAGGCATGGCGGAAAAGGCGGTGATTTAGAGCCAAAGCCAACCTCGCATCTCTTGTAGAGATTAGCCCGCCTTTCTACGTACCTATATATTTTAAGTGGTTTATGTATGTATGTTATGATGAATGTAATAAATTTGTTTTTATTAATACTTGGTCTGTATGATTGTTTTTGTTAGATTTGAGTTGATTTTTGGTTAGGTTAGGGTTTTCTTGTGTCCTGTCGCTGTCGTAGAAATAGCTCCGTCAACCTAAATGATGAATCATGTGGTGCCAAGTAAGTTTAATTTTTAATGATTGACAATTTATTGCATTGACTTTAACGTATATATATATTCATTATGTACAAACAAACAAACATTAGCTTCAACCCGGAGTTTTGTTGCTCTGAATAATTGACTCGCAAACTTTGGGCCATTCCTCTTGAACAGCTAATTTATTTGAGATCAAAGAGATCCTATTATTTATTCTCGACTGTAACTAATATGATGTGTGTAAAATGACAAGTTTTGAAGGCAACAATAAATAAAATGTTTGGGGCATATATAGCCAAAGGGTTGTTGTGTTCCTACGAGTGAGCGAGGTCACCAGGAAGGAAGGAGATGCTGCGTTGGCAGTGGGGGTGGCGGCGCGCGAGCGAAATTTTATGTTGCGAGCGTTAATATGGCTACAGTAACCGCTTCACATCAGACGGGCCGTATGCTTGTCTGCCACCCGTCGTAGTGAAAAAAAACTTACTGTATATTATTATTCGCAACTACGCTGACAAAGCAACTGACAACTATAAAAACAAATTGTGTTATAAATATAACTTCAGATATAAAAAGTAAATACTATAAAAAGGTCTAAAAGAAGAGGTCTGTCGCCAACAGTATCTATGGCGCAAATATAAATTTAATTTCGCCTTCGTAATCGCAACATACTTACAAATTTAATTTCGCCCGCGTGTATGTCGGTCATCGCGCAAACTCTTGTTGAATCCTCGGGAACAACTCGTTTTTACGGAATTAAAGACAAAAAAGAAAGAAAATAAAATTATTTTAGTCTATATCACTTAACACAGATAATTATTCTATCGCACACATATACATATAGCCCATACATGCCGCTGAATTCCACTATCGTACAACTCGCCATACATTAAAATTCCATCCATCATCTTGATAATTGGCGATCTACTATTGTACGTTTCCTAAGACATTTTATATCGCGAACAGTGAAACTGTAAAATCCACTTCCCTCAGCGGTATTTCCGAACAATTACGACATGAGTGCCTTCAAGAACAGAGTTTTCATTTTCCTTAAAAGGCTGGCAACGGATCGGCGATCGCTTGGTGTCGCTGGTCTCTATGGGTGGTGGTGATTGCTTTCCACCAGGTGACCCACATGCTCGTTTGCCCCCTCTCACATAAAAAAAATACAGATAGTGAACATTTGATTCTTTAGAGTTTTACTCATGATTATTATATGGTACAGTCAATGTAATAAATTGTAAATTGGTCATTATTAAATAATGATTATATTTATAAATTTTATAATTTATAAATTTTATAATGCCAAAATAATCGATTGTCAATTATTAATAATTTAGCTTACTTGACACCACATCATTCATCATCTAGGTTGACGGAGCTTCGCTTCGCGGAGCTCCTATTTCCGATGACAGGATACAAGAAAACCCTAACCTAAACAAAAATCAACTCAAATCTAACCAAATCATGATTTATCACATTGACCAAGTATTAGTCAATATGAATAATAACTAATTTATTACATTGACCATAAGTTATATATAAAACAAAGTCGTGTAAACTACACCATTTATAACTCAACGACAACGGAACAGATTTTTATGATTTTAATATTTCTGGATTTTTCTTCGCCCAATTATATTAATAATATAATAGGGCGATATAATAGTATTAAAAATATTGGAAAATTGTCCAAGAGATAAAATAAAAGAAAAAACTTTTTTCATACAAATAGCACAGCATAGTAATAGGTTTACCTACAATCAGGAAAACCGCTCAGGCGCTGGTTTCTCTGGCCCGCCGCACGTAACGGACGACGTGTGGAGACGCATCGGCTGCACGCTGCACGCCGTCGGCCGCGGACGTACGGGTTCTCTGGTAGTAGCGATTGTGAACACTGCTTGAACAGTCGTCTTGGTGTTTGGAGCAAAATGAACGAAAAAAATTTAACATTGTTGCTTTTAGAAGAAGAAGAGGAAGATGAACTTGTGATATTATCAAAGAAACCTGGAATTTTCTTTGTTTCACTGATATTCTCCCATACTTTTTGCTTTGAAACATTGTTTTTATAATTTTTATGTGATGAATCGAACAATATAGTGTTACATCGTATTAAATTAATTAACAATTCAGCATTTGCCTTATTAAAATTGCTCGTTTTAATCAGGACGCCACGGCGTGTGCACGTCGCTATTCTACAAAACAATACTGACCGACGCGTGCGGCGTGCGCCCGTCACCCGCTTGCACTACCCGCCGCGGACACGCGTCGGCCGTCCGTCGCCGGTGGCGGGCGGTCAGAGAAATCAGCGCCTCAGGAAGTTTTGGTGCGCCCGGCGGCGGCGCACCAAAAATTCCTGAGCGGTCGTGTAAATGACGCTTGGCTGTGTGCGTGCGCCGATTTGGGCGCTAGTATGAAGTCAAAGTACTGGTTCTATTACTATGCTATGCTAATAGTGTCAGTTGAAAAAGGACTGAGATATTTATTGGTTGTCAAATATTTATGCGTTCGTTCAGAAATTTATATCAAGCTCCTTAAATGTAGAACAAATGATAAATGAAGAGAAGATTTAATTTAAAAAAAAAATTACAATTCGATTGATCTCACTTTTACATTGGGAAAGTATCCGTGATTTGTTTTGAAAATTGTTTTGTCGATTTTTTTTTATGCTACGTCGGGTGGCAGACAAGCACAGCCCGATGATGTGAAGCGATCACCGTAACCATATTTACGCTTGCAACAAGAAATATCGCTCGCGCACCACCACCCCCGCTGCCAACGCAGCATCTCCCTCCTTTCTGGTGACCCCACTCAACCGCAGGAACACAACGACAATCTATGGAATTGTTATTTGGCTGCGGTATTCTGTGAGGTGGAGGTAGATTCCCCAGTCTGGTAGATTACAATTACGGTCCCTACCACTCTTTTCGCCAGAGCTTCATTTGTCAATCAGCAGGGTGCACCGCATGCAGGTGAAGTTGGCTTTGGTTCAAAGATGTTGATGAACCACGTACATCCAATGAACCCAAAAATTGGATAATAAATACATGGCGCCGCGCGGCGCGACGCGCCGCGTTAAGCGTTTATTAGTTGTTAAAAAAGTTGAAATTGAACCACATCTCAGTGTTTGAAATTTGAGACATTCGTTTCATTCTTGTGACAATGCACGATTTTTTTATGAGAGGATGGCAAACGAGCATGTGGGTCACCTGATGGAAAGCAATCACCACCGCCCATGGAGTTCAGCAACACCAAGGGGTCGCCGATCCGTTGCCAGCCTAATTCTCATTCCCTTCCTTCTTTGTGGTGAAACACAACAACCCTCAAGGGAATTGTTATTTGGCTGCGGTGTTCTATGAGGTGGAGGTACTTCCCCAGTCGGGCAGCTTATGAAATATGCTATGCCCTACCTCTCTTTTCGCCAGAGCCTCGTTTGTCTGTTAGCAGGGTGCACCACATGCAGGTGAAGTTGGCTTTGGCTCAAAGATGTAAAGATGTTGATGAACCCCTTACACCCCAAAGATCACCTAATTGTCGCTAATTTTTCTTCAATATGACAGCCGCTGTAAAATTGCGATTTGTAATTTTCACATTAACTTCTATGATATGGGCACACCCCGGACACTCCATACAAATGCCGCGTCGTTTACTACTACATAAACAATGGCGTCTGTGCAGAGTTCGAATACAAACTGTTCCTGATGTCTCCTCCTCTCTCAGAGTGGAGGTAAGGTCGACATAAGAGGGCGGCAGGGAGTGGTCATACTGTACGTAGTACTATTACTTATACTGTGATATATGGGTAACAAATGAAAAGGCTATAAGAGCGAAACATAGGTCGTAGGTACATTTTAGTTACAATTTTTTTTGTTAAATGGCTTAATATTTTTCTTTTGTTAATTCTCGTTTACAAGCTTGTTTCAACACGCTGTCTTTAATTAAATCTTGCAAGACTTCCTTTTCAGTATTCGATTGACCTGAAATTTTGGAAATTCTTTTTTAAAAGCTGTATTAAATTGTATTTTATTTATTTTTGTTGAATTATTTAATGATTTATTTCCAATGTATACTTAATCTTAATCTGTATAATAATATACAAAAATGAATCCCTATTTTCCTTGGTCACGAAATCACCCGTGAACGGCTGGATCGATTTCTATAACTGATTTTTTGTTGTTAAGTTATTAAATTAAGAGGACAGGAAATTCTTTTTTGAAAGCTATATTATATTGTATTTTATTTATTTTTGTTGAATTATTTAATGATTTATTTCCAATGTATGTACTTAATCTCAATATGTATACATGTATACAAAAATGAATCCCTATATCTCTTGGTCACGACATCACGCGTGAACTGGATCGCTTTAGATAACTGATTATTTGTTGTTAAGTTATTAAATTAAGTTAAGAAGACAGGACAACGTCTGTCAGGTAAGCTAGTGTTAATTTAAATATGTAATTTATTATTCTCATATAAATATTCACATGCCATGACTTTTTTTGGTGGAATGTACTGAGGATGATGTAATTAAATTTATAATAATATCATGTTAACCATATTCTATGAATAAAAATATCATTCATTCATTCACTCATTCATGCATTCATCCAATCATTCGTTCGTTCGTTCATTCATCCATATATTCATTCATTAATTCGTTCGTTTATTCATTCATTCGTTGATTCGTTCATTTATTCATTCGTTCGTTGGTTCGTCCATTCATTCGTTTGTTCATTCATTCATTCGTTGGTTCGTTCATTTACTAATTCGTTCGTTGGTTCGTTCATTCATTCATTCATTAGTTTGATCATTCATTCATTCGTTGGTTCGTTCATTTTTTCATTCGTACGTTGGTTCGTTCATTCATTCATTAATTCGTTCGTTGATTCATTCATTCGTTGGTTCGTTCATTTATTTATTCGTTTGTTCATTCATTCATTTGTTCGTTCGTTCATTCAGTCGTTGCTTCGTTCATTTGTTCATTCGTACGTTGGTTCGTTCATTCATTCATTTGTTCGTTCGGTCGTTCATTCGTCCATCCATTCATCCATTCATTTATTTATTCGTTCATTCATTTATTAATTCGTTTGGTCATTCATCCATCCTTTCATTCATTCATTTATTCATTCGTTCGTTCATTCATTCATTCAGTTAATAAGGCGACGTTTCATTTACAGTTGAACCCAGATTACACCCAATTTAACATTTTAACCTATGTTTTTCCGTAATGCAATCCCGAACACCTGCTACCCACGGTTTCACACAAATGCTATTCGCTGATGCATAATGCGATTTAAATCGAACCTTTAACGATGTTATACGATTTGCATACTTCATCGTATGGGATTTTGTATTAGCGTATTTAAACTGTTATTAAGCGGTTTAGAACGTTTAAATCTGAGAAGAGATTTTTCGTCATTTTGTTTGTTCGACCAATTGTACAACGGGGTGTGATCAGAGGAGTTGTTTGACATGATGCTACGGCTTTGCAGCAGGCGGGCCGTATGCTTGTTTGTCACTTCAGTTGTATAAAATAAAACGAGAAAAAAGTAATTATTTGAGTTAATGTCAAGATCATCTACACGTGGTGCACCGTTGATACACCCACGAGACTCTGGTAAAAGAGAGGTAGGGTACATCGTAGTTGTAATCAGACCGATTGGGGTAGTATCTCTACCTCACAGCCAAATTTAAATTTTCTTGAGGGTTGGTGTGTTCCTGAGAGTGAGTGTAGTCACAAGGAAAGATGGAGTTTCTGCGTTGGCAGCGGAGTGGCGGCGCGCGCTATATATTTAATTTTGAGAGCGTTTATATTGGTGTGTAGCCATATTCATATCAGGCGTGCCGTATGCTTGTTTGCCAGCGTACGTAGTATTGTGGATCAAACCACAACAATTTTTTGACAGTAGTGAGCCCCTTACACCTCATCATATTTAACCATCTATTAAACGAGGCACGTCTAACGAATTCAAGGTACAATCAACAGTTTCGGCTGACCATTGATTAATCATTCTCGATTTTTTTTATATAAATAACACCTACTTACCAAAGAGACCAAGCCTACCTCGGGTCATTAAAAGGTTCTACAGGGGCCCTACCGCCGAACTTGAAGCCTATTACCATAGAATTTTTTTATTACGAAAAAAGATATTAGGTTTAAGGTAACGAAAATCATCATCGGCTTAAACGGTGGAGCGGTATGGTTTCTACCAATTAAGTTAAACACAATTCCCACTTCTAATCTGAGCTAAAGTTGATTTTCGTAATTGAAAAATCCGTGTTAATCAGCTTCAGCTTCGGCGGTAGAGGCCCGGGGCCCTACCGCCTATGCTGAAGCCGATTCCGATCGAATATTTCGATTTCCTAATTTAGTTATAGGTTAAAGTCATTGACAGACATCTTCAGCTTTGTTAGTAGAGCTCTAGCATTTCTACCAGCTAAGCTAAACATAATTACCAACAATGCAGCAGTTTGATTTTCGCATTCAAAAATCCGACGGTAATCGGCTGCAGGTCTTATCGATCCCATCCCCCATGCGGGTACTATTGAAAATGAACCTTTATTCTTTATGAAATATAAGAACGGGAATTATCGCGTTAATTCCCGTTCCTATATTTCAGAAATCATGCAACGCGAAAGTTATTATAATTTTTATTCTTGTTCATCATTGACTTGCCCTTTTCCCATTATGTTTCGATCGGCGCAGTATGTCTTTCACATATGTACAACCTTATAAGGTTGTACATATGTGAAAACTGTGAAAAAGAATAACTGTTGATATGACGACTGCTATAGCAGTCGTCATATCAACAGTTATTCTTTTTTTATCCATAACATTTCTCACCCAATCCAACCTATTATTTGGTCTTCCTGTCGCATTATATATCCCTTCACATTCAAATTGATCGATCTCTTTGTGATATGTCTCTCCCTTCGCATTACATGCCCATACCACGAAAGGTGATTTTCTCTCATCACTGCCATCACAGCTGCTACTATTAAATTTCATCTAATATAATAATCCTAATATCTTATCCATTCTAGTCACACCATACTATCATCATCTATCTCAGTATGCACATCTTACGAGACCATGAAACACTTGATGTGTCAATGTGACGCCCTAGCCGGCAAACGAATGGAAATCCTAGGAAAGGCATACCCGGACCTCGAGGACTACAGGTTCTACCCATTTATAATAATCATTTATTTCAGGCAATGCTTACATTTTCAAACAATACAGCCATGTATGTTATAAATACCTTATAAACTAACATAAAAAACTTATCTCTCTATAATTAAACGCGCATAGTCGGCACTGTCGGCAGCGTATTCCGCGCGGTGTCCTGTAACCGGCCACGAAAGCGTCGGAAAACACGTGAAGGCCAGAATTCCTCCATTGTGAAGTTCGACAGACTGATGATCTGTTGGAACTCTCACCACAAAGGAATTGAAGTTCACTCGGTGGCGCGTTTCCAACCGCCTGCGTTTCCACTCTCAAATTGATGTTGGTCCTCACTCGGATGTACTCTACAATCTCCTCGACCATACTAGTAGTAGTGAGTGACCAATAAGCGGCATACTGAAGTACATGGAGCATGTCTCCAGACAGGCAGTGAAAGTGACTAAAGGATTAGGGAGAGCATAAAAGATCCATGAGGGTCGACGTGTCACCGGTGCTACAGCACTGGACCTTCTCTAAGATAAGATGCACATCTTAGCTACATGCATGCTTCCTTTTTCGAGCCTACATACTTGTTTTTATGCAATTTAAAATGACAGCTTCCATCACCTTTTATCTTCTCAATATACAGTTTTATTTAGGTCGTCGAGATGCACTATAGAGTTTCGAATTTCTCGCAAAGTGCAAGAATGCATTTTATTGTACACCGTCTCGTACGTGCGACAAGACTTGTATTGCACATCAGTGCATTGTTCCTTCCTTAAGAAATCTGAGATGTTCTTAGATAAAAATAGGTACCTATAAAGTAAAATGTGATAATTTTATGACAAACCAGTTCTGCCATGTGGCTTCGCTTGCATTAAATTCGCGAAATCAGGCTATTTCACTAAAATTAGTTTAACGATTTCATAAATTAGGCCGTAAAAATGTTTTTTTTTTTTGCTAAAGGCGTCTGTTTTTAGTAATTTTTGTTACTATTGCTTCTTTATTTTATTGTCTTAGTAACAAATTAAACATAGGAATGTCTTTTATTGTATGTGAGAGAGGTAAGCAAGCATATGGGTCACCTGATGGAAAGTAATCACCACCGCCCATAAAAATCAGCAATACCATGGGGTCGCCGATCAGTTGCCAGCCCTTTAAGGAAAAATTTTTGTTTATATTTTTATATCTTTCTTCGAAAAAGTATTAGGTTGTAAATCTGTCTCTTCCGCAATCTTTGATCAACTAACTTGCTCATGAATACGTATGCACGTGAACTAGTATCCCGTAAGAATATAAAAAAATCGTTTTCTGAGATAATGCATATTTTTTTTTATATTATCTACTATATAAAAATAAGTCGGGTTTTCCTTCCTGACGCTATAACTCCAGAACGCACGAACCGATTTCCACGGTTTTGCATTCGTTGGAAAGGTCTCGGGCTCCGTGAGGTTTATAGCAAAGAAAATTCTGGAAAAATTTGAAAAGAAAAGCGGGAAAATCTTTTTTCACATACAGCGCCATCTCTAAGGAAATGGATGGAAACGAAAAGATTGAGCCACAGCGAAGCGTGGTCGGGCCGCTAGTTAGATATACAAAAAATTACATCTTTAATGATATCTAGTTACTTACCGTAAAACCTGTTTTAGGTTTAACTAGGCAACAATTCGCTTTTCAAGCGCGGCAAATGTCACATAATTACATAATATAGCACTCTAAAAAGAGTGCTATATTATGCAATTATTTCCTTACTTTACATTTCCTTACATTACGTATCTTTAATGTTATTTATATAGTGTAGTTTTAAGCAGCCTACATAATTCTTTGTCTGTTTATACACAACTTGCAAGTGATATACATCATACTAGCTACTACTGTGCCAAATTTCAACCCGATCCGTACAGTGGTTTGGTCTTTGCGTTGATAGATCAATCAGTAACGGAGTAGTTCTATGCTGTTTCGCTGTGGAATACAAAATGATTAGTTGTGTAATAGTGAGGACCTTGCAGGTTTTGAACAGTTCTAGCACTCTCTGCAGCTTTCTCGTGTCAACCTCACCTCCCCTCTGAGACGAATCTGGAACAGTTTGTATCGCGCCGCACGCACACACGCTCATACACGCTCTGCACAGATGCAGATTGTTTATGTAGTAGTAAAAGACGCGACATTTTTATGGAGTGGCCGGGGTGTGGTACTAGTGTGAGGACACATGTGTATACAGATATGTGTGCAGTATAATGTACCTATATACATTATACGGGCCGGAAGAAACTTTCTTATAAAAAAAAAAAAACTGGCTGTCCTTCAGAGATACAGAAGAATTCAGATTGGATTTCTTCTAAATCTATAAAAGAAAACCTATAGCGAAAAACTCAATTACAATAGTGTTCAGTACAGAAACTAAAAGAAACAAAACAAATACTTTGCATACAAAATGCATCCGCAGAACAATGCTCAAGTTTCTTACGGCCCATTACGTTGTTACGGAGTTCTCGGCGCACCGCTTACATACTAAGTAAATGGCTATGCAGACTTTAAAATAATCATCTGGTTTATAATAGCGGCTAATTATTATTCAGTACTGTGTATTTGTAGCGTGCTTCATACATTGTTTCATCCTATTTTTAACTGACTCCAAAAAAGGAGGAGGTTCTCAATTCGACTGTATTTTTTTAGGATTCCGTACCTCAAAAGGAAAAACGGAACCCTTATAAGATCACTTTGTTGTCCGTCTGTCTGTCTGTCTACCTGTCTGTCTGTCTGCCTGTCTATCTGTCTGTCAAGACCCTCTAAGTCGAGAATGCGTGAAGGTATCAAGCTGAAATTTGAAGTGTTACTCAGGTCTACGGTCCCATGAAGTTGTAAAAAAATCTAACCGCTTAGTTTACGTAAAAAAAAGTTACGGCTGTTTATTCAGCAAAAAATGCATATTTCGACATTCTCAAGGGAATCAAAACCTATAGGGTACTTCCCGTTGACCTAGAACTATGAAATTTGGCAAGTAACATCGTTATAGACTACAAGTACAGAAATAAATCTCAAAACTATACATTTGTAATTAAATCTTAAAAAATAGGGGTCTATATTTTTTATAGGAGGTCGAAATTTCAAATCGAAGGTACTAGTCCAAATGGGATATCATAATGAAAGGGCTTGATGTGCACATTGCAAAATATATTTTATTTATTTTTTCCGAAGCATTATTTCTTATTTATAATGAAAAATATCAAATTTATAATTATCCTACGTACGGAACCCTCTGTGGGCGAGTCCGAATCGCACTTGGCCGGTTTTTTTTAATTACTCCGTGATTTATAAACCGATTTGTAAAAAAACTTTTTTATTTGAAAGAGTACATTTCCAGATTGATCCCATATTTTTTTTCATCATCATCATCAGCTTGTGTCTAGATACATAAATGTAGAGTAAAGTTTGAAGTCGGTTTTTTTTTTGTTAAAGTTATGATTAAATAATTAGTGGTATTCACCAATGTTTTTTTATTTATTATTATTAAGGAGCTCGATGGCGTCGTTGCGCGTGGCAGTTACATCGAACACGCAAGTCACCACAGGCCGTCCATGGATTTATTTGGAGTTCCTCCGTGCTTCGGATGGCACGTTAAGCAACTGTTGTTATTAATTGATAGTCGTTAAGCCAAGTTCCTGGCCTTTAGGCGGCTTGAAAACACAGGTCTCCACCAACCCGCAGTTGAGCAGCGTGGTGGAGTTTGCTTTAAACTCTTTCTATTGAGTGGAGACCCGTATCCCAGCAGTGGGATGAATAAGGTTTGACGACGATTTTAGTATTGAAATTCTTCGTGTATTATTTTAGAAAAAAAATGAGAATAACAAAATTTTTTTCATCGGAGCCTCACTTGTCAGTCAGCAGGGGTCACCACGTGCAGGTGAAATTGGTTTAGTTCAAAAATGTTGATGACCAACTAATACCTCTAAATTAAAAAGAATGTCTCAGATAGTTGTGTGAAAAGCGCGGGCGAAACTGCGGACAGAAATTAGCAGAACCTAAATTCACTTAACTCACTTTAGTTCATTCTTAAGTTATAGTATAAGTTACTTTTCAGCGACACCATTAATGTGATAAAGGTTCTTAAACATTTCACAGTTGCATAGCGTTTTCATTGCCTGAATTGAAATGAAACTGAAGTTAACTCCGAACCTCTTACAGCTACGTGCGGCGAGTCACAATGCTTCAGCTGAAAAACGGCAAGGGCCATTTCAGTGTTCTAGTCGTGCATTTCTTATTTTTTCGTTATGTTAAACTGTAAAGATGTGTAATATTTCAAGACGAGAGCGTATAAAGGTGTTAAGTTACAAAAAACGAGATAAGTTAAATATAGTAACGATAAGTTACAAAAGGTGTTAACTAATAAAAGGATGACTGTTGAAAATGTTGTTAAAGGGATAGGACATGTCTGATAAAAATAAATCGAGTGTGGCGGTGTCATGGCTGTGTGTTGTACCTTGAGTGAATACCTTATATGCAGTAAAATTATTTCAATATTCAATATCAATCTCATGTCAACTACGACGACAAATGTCAACCCTCACCTCCGGCTGCGCCTCAGCTCGGGTAGACATTTGTCGGAACTCAATGACAGGCTTTCCACACTCGTAATGAAATATACTATTTATAACACCTTGTATGTTATTATCGCTTAAAAATTAAACATAGATAACATTTTTGAACATGACGCCTTAATTCACCTGTCCAATGGAGGAAAGTATTGAAATGTTCGTAAGTAACACATAATACTTTATTTTTCCTGCACTAAACTTTGTTTCGAATTTCGTGTATGTAATTTCTGGGGCTATGTGTCCATAACATCTTCTTTCACGACGTAAATAACTTCTTAGTGTTGGGGTGTAAGTAGCTTATCAACATCTTTGAACCAAAGCCAACCTCACCGGCACCCTGTTAAGTGACAAACGAGGCTCTGGCGAAAAGAGAGTTAGAGCATTGGGTATTTTGTAAGCTGCCCGACTGGGGAAGTACCTCCTCTTCACAGAATATCGCAGCAAATAGTAATTCAGTAAACTATCCTCGTTAAAAAATCATGTTTGTACTTAGGTTTCTTTCGACACATGATTATATACTTTATTTTATCCCGTGGAAATAAAGTGTTTTTCCGGGATAAATAGTAGCCTATGTCACTCTACAGTCTTTAAACTATCTCCAAAAAAAAAAAAAACATGTCAATCCGTTTGTTACTTTCGACGTGAAAGAAGGACAAACAAACAAACACACTTTCACATTTATAATATTAGTATGGATATGGATTGAATATATAAATGATCATTCATCATCACGCACATTACTAACATTAAAACCACTCAAAAAGCTTTATAATTTACATAAATTTTCTTGTTTTGCGTAACCGTAAAATAATTTCTAAACCCACATTTAACTCCCTCACGTCTCCCTTTACTACACAAAGAAGATTAATCTTTCTTTTCTAATAAATATTGTTACATTGTATGTTATAGACCAGAGGTTCCCAATTTTTTTTGATTACACTTATCCTGGCGGAACCCTACCAGCTATAATTATTATGTAGTAATTTGTTTTCGACGCATGTTTTGTTAATTTTTGGACGGATCGCGGAACCCTAGAATCCGCGGAACCCGATGGTTCCGCGGACCACCTTTCGGGAAATCCTGTTTGTAGACTATAGTGCTAACTTTTGTCATCGAAAGAGAGCGTTGTTATCTGCGACACAGTTCTATACAACTGCAGATGTCACCGTTCAATGTTGAATTGTATAAAATAACTTTGTTCCAAATAAAGTATTATGAAGTTAACTATGAGAGTAAGAGTAAATAATAATAATATTTGTCAGAAATTACACAGCGCCATCTAGCCCCAAAGTAAGCGTAGCTTGTGTTATGGGTACTAGACAACTGATATACATACGTAAATACATTATTTTTTGTAAATACATACTTATGATACATGGAAAACACCCAGACCAAGACAAACAGACATGTTCATGCACACAAATGTTTGTCCTGTGCGTTCCACCCACGAGCGTTGGTGTCGAAGCCGCGTCATAGACCGCTACGCCACCGAGCTCGTCGTATCTATAATATATATAGTATAAATCTCTTTGCCCTTAACATATTTGTATATTTACCTACATATACTCGTACGAAACGGAAACAAAATATATTATATGCATTTACCCGTTAATTATAATTTGTTTTTATGTTTGTTCTTTCAAAACTCTGTTGTTTACGATCTGAATTTGGTTATTCTTTTTTGTTTGAATGATTCCAACTCCATAGGAGGTCTTATTATTTGTCTTATTATTTGATAAATATGAAAAGAAATTGCTTCCGCTTTTTACCCGCCTGCCAAAAAAAAAAGGTTTTTATTGTTGATACTGTTGATTATTGGCACATGGTGGAAGTATTTCAACAATTTGATATAATAAAAAATAATAAAAAAGAATAAATATTATATTTTCAAAATCCATTTTAAATTTCCTTATCATACTGTAATAGTGACCAAAACAGTATTTTAGTTGTAATAACATGTTGTACCTACGACCTTAAGAAAGCGGCTGGAAGCGGCTGAAAGTTTTTTGGTAAAAAGTATTGGCCTTTCCAATGCCTTCTTCCAAATACAAGCCTGTATAATATAGATATAGGCTAATGATGACTATGATGAATATGTCATACATTTATAATTTAATAAGACGAGCTTGGTGGTCGAATGGTTAGCAATGGCCACTTTCACTCCGAGGTCGCGGGTTCGATTCCCGCACAAGACAAACATTTGTGTGCTTGAACATTTTTGTTTGTCTTGGTCTGGGTGTTTTCTATGTATTATAAGTATATATTTACAAAAAAAAATGTGTTTAAATACATTTATCAGTTGTCTAGTACCCATAACACAAGCTTTACGCTTAATATGGGACTAGATGGCGCTGTGTAAATTGTTCAGAAGTATTATTTATAATTAGAACAACATTAGATTAGAATATGGAGTGGAAGGAGGCTAAGCTAGGAAAGAACCTGTATTTCAGGATTTAAGACCAAAAACAAGATAAAGTTTCAATAAAGCAACGCCAGCATGTAGCTATTTTTTTTTTAAAGTCGAGTCAAGAAACCTAAAACATTGTAATTAGCGTGGGGTGTTTTGTGTCATATTTTTCATTTATCGCGCGCACCCGACGCTTTTTTCACAATATAATAATCTTTTACGTCCGTTTAACTTTTCTGCCTATATTAAAAAATATTTTTAGTTTTTTAGTTCGATTAATCATTAAAGCGTGTTTTTTAGTTTTTTTTATTAACTATATTTATTATACTAGCTTTCGCCTGCGGCTTCGCTCGCGTGACATTCGGGGCAAACACGTGTTTACTCATTAATCAATAGAAGTACTCGTGAAAAATTTAGGATAAAATAGTCCAACTAATCTCGTTTTCCCATACAAACTTTGGACCTCCGTTTCACCCTCTTAGAGGTAAAATTTGAAAAATCTTTAAGTAATTCGTGTCCACTACGTTATGTTTTCAAATCGATGCCATTGTCGTAATTAACGTCCCAGATAACCTAAGAATCAACACCCATATTGATATTATGTCATTTCAACACCATTGCAGCCCTACAGAGTTGTCACGTCGGCTATGTTGGATTATTAAATAGTTTTTTTTTTTCGTAATCAGCGACCCGATATACCATAAAAACAAAACCTATGACAATTTTCACACGTTTTCACCACATTTTATACATTTCAACGCCATCGCACGCCAATAGGGGATGATGGTCACGTTACAGCCCTACGGGTACAATAAATAACATAATAGGTAATTGCTGAAATAAAAACTATCATAGGTATGTCCTTTCCCAGGACTCAAGCTATCTCTCAACCAAATTTCATCTAAATCGATCCAGCGATTTAGGCGTGAAGAGTAACAGACATTCTGTCGCATTTATAATATTAGTATGGATTGGCGTTCCGAAAACCCGTAAAAACGACACATTTAATGATATATATAGACATTTCAACCTCATCGCACTTCAATAGAGGATGATGGTCACGTTAGCCACGTTGAATTTTAAAATCGTTGTTGTTTTCGTAATCAGCGACCCGATAAACCATAAAAACAATACCCATGACGATTTTCAGACTTTTTCAGCCCGTTTTACTACTTTAGGGGTTGAATTTTGAAAAATCCTGAAACATGTGTTTATTCATTTATTTATAGAAGTACTCGTGTACAGTTTCAGATAAAAGAGTCCAACTAAAATTGTTTCCCCATACAAACTTTGAACCCCCGTTTCACCCCCTTAGGAGATGAATTTTGAAAAATTCTTTCTTAGTGCATCCCTAGACATCATAAGGAACCTATGTGCCAAATTTGGAATCTCTAGACCCAGCAGTTTGGGCTGTGCGTTGATATATATCAGTCAGACACTCAGATTCCTCTTTTATAAATTTCAATCCCATCGGACCCCCTTAGGGGTGATTTTACGACACGTCGGCTATGTTGGATTATAAAATAGTTGTTGTTTTCGTAATCAGCGACCCGATAAACCATAAAAACAATACCCATGACGATTTTCAGACTTTTTCACCCCGTTTTACCGCTTTAGGGGTTGAATTTGGAAAAATCCTGAAACATATGTTTACTCATTTATCTATAGAAGTACTCATGTAAAGTTTCGGATAAAATAGTCCAACTAATCTTCTTTCCCCATACAAACTTTGGACCCCCGTTTCACCCCCTTAGGGGATGAATTTTGAAAAATCCTTTCTTAGTGCACCCTTAGACATCATATGGACACTACATGCCAAATTTGGAATTTCTAGACCCAGCAGTTTGGGCTGTACGTTGATATATATCAGTCAGACACTGTGTGCAGGATGGTGACGAGTTGTACTTTTTCGGAAGCTAAAATGACTTTGTTTTGTTGGCCGTGTGTGAAGAAGCGTTGTCATGATGTAGGAGAACGCGGCTTTTTGGTCGTCTTTTTTTCTAACACCCTGGGTAAACAAATGGTAGAATACCACTCGGCATTAACACTCTTTTGATCTTCAAGTGGAATTGTGCAGATGGTACCCGTGGCTGAGAAAAAAAAACGAGAACATTTTTTTACCAACGTTTCTCGCCTGCCTCACTTTTGATGGCCTGTTCATAAGAACGAACACCCTTTCACAAGATTGCTGTTTTTTTCGGGTTCAAAACAATAAATCCACGTTTCGTCACCTGTGACAATATCATAAACAGCATTAGAATGTCCGTGGTAGTACTTCAGTAGCATCTGTGAGCACCATTTCACGCGAGCCCGCTTTTGCTCCGCTGTCAGTTCATGAGGGATCCAACGACAACAAAGTTTCCGAACTTTTACTTCTTCGTGTAAAATTTTCTGATTTTGGCTCATACCAATCCACAATAGTCTTCGAATTGTCTGATAGGTAATCCGCGGGTTTTCTTCAATTAGCCGTTTAACAGTAGCCACATTATTTTCGTTGACGGCAGTTGAAGGCCGCTCTTCACGAATTTCGTCATGTAAAGAAACCCGACCTCTCTCAAATTCAGGAAACCATCGCCTCACGGTGCCTAAACAAGGTGCTTCTCTCCCAAAAGCATTTTGAAGACGAGCGGCATAGTCTTGCGGAGAGAGAGAGAACTTTTAAAATCATAAAAAATCATCGCTCTAAAATCTTTTCAACTTAATTCCATTTTCGTTGCGTACGTAGAACTTTGATGTGTGATAAAAAACAATTGACAAATGATTTCCCGCCAATTTTTTTTTGTTACTAAGAAAGTTGCAAGTCGTTTCAAAAAATCACAGACATTCAATTAAAAAATATAACATTCGAAGTTGATACTGTTGATTGTTGGCACTTGGTGGAACATTATTATCATAATGAACACATTCGAAATTAAAATAGTTCCGATTAGCTAGAAGTGCAAAACTTTTAGAGTGCCCCATGTACATTGTTATTAAAATTGTCATATCCAATCACGGTTGACCTGCTAAACTACTGAATAATTTTGCATAACAGCCGCTTATTAGTGCATTTCAGTTATGCATGCATGGACGAATTTACATTAAAATTTGTATAGATGTGGGAGTTACAACGCAATTATAAATTTAATAAAATGGGCAGATTAATTTGTTAGGAAGGTCTATGTGGTATAAAATACATAAATAACAATTGTAGAGTACAATTGTTATTTATGTATTTTATACCACATAAATGGAGTTATGATAAGTTGGATAAGGATTGGGGTGTCAAGGCCGGAAAGCCTCCTCGTGTTCTCGGGACTGTTGATTGTCTTGCCGGATACGTCCGGTGAGAACGACGTATTTTTTTTTATATACTACGTCGGGTGTCAATCAAGCATCCGGCACGCCTGATGTGAACTGGTTACCGTAGCCATACTAACGGTCGCAACATAGAATATCGCTCGCGCGCCGCCACCAGCAGCGCGAACGCAGCATCTTCTTCCTTTCTGGTGACTCCACTCACTCGCAGGAACACAACAACCCTCAAGGGAATTGTTATTTGGCTGCGGTATTTTGTGAGGTGGAGGTACATTCCCCAGTCGGGTAGCTTACAATTACGCTCCCTACCTCTCTTTTCGCCAGAGCTTCGTTTGTCAGTCAGCAGGGTGCACCGCGTGCAGGTGAAGTTTGCTTTGGTTCAAAGATGTTAATGAACCACTTACACCCCAAAACAACAGCAACAGCCTGAGCCTGGTGCATCCTGGGCAACAGCGCTCAGTAACTTCTTTTCGCGGAGATCTTGCTGACCGTTGGTCAATGTTCTGGCAGTGGCGGAAAGTGCAGTGCCTGTCCTCTGCTACTGCGCTTTCCTCTGCTGCGCATGGCAGCAGAGGAAAGCGCAGTAGCAGAGGGCAGTAGACAGACAGTAGCAAGTTACTGACCGCTGTTGCCCACGTAAAAAAAAAAGGTTGGATACGGAATGACTGAACAATTATAAGAAACGGAAGTTTGAAAGTAGGGCCTGAGTTGGAAATGATAAGAGAAAATCGACTATCTAGCTCCAGGGGTAGCAGCAAAAAGCTGTGAAGTCTGCTGAAGAGCTGCTGAAATGGTGGCCGACCGCCATTATTTTATATTATGGGTATACATTATATTATATTATAGGTGTGGCGTATTGCCGCTTAAAGTTTTAAATGTGGACTGTATTGCTGTAGGTTAAATTACGTCGAAACAATTTAGTTAAAGGACGAGCGATGTCAAGGGGTTGAATAAGTAAAATTTCCTGTGTCACCCGCTTTGATAACTAAAGCCACTTACCTTGACACGTGGATGGCACCCGCGCCGGTTGGTGGATTGATATTTCTTCTAACAGACAAGTCCTGTAGCTAGTATTGTTCCAACACTACACACAAGGCACTTATATAGTTTTCAGACATATGTAAAAAGGTCACGGACCGAGGAAAGTAAATAGTTATAATTTTATTGCATGCACATATTCTTGCATGTACCGGAGGTGGCGGACGACTGCGTTGCGCGCCCTACAGCGGCGATTTTGCGAACCAAAAATATGGTCTATGGCCGCTAAAAGGAAGTGACTTAATTAACAAATCAATGGTGAACACATAAGAAAATTATATATTCAACACCCCCCACCGAAAGCACCATGAGGCTTTCACATTAAAAAGAAAAAATAAATAAATTTAATGACCTATCAAAGGGTCAACCCTAGCTTTGCGCCAGAGCACACAATATAATGTATATAAAAGGAAAAATAACCTAACCTAGGAATTATCGCAGTAGGCGATTGAAAAATTATCACTATTTAGTTTACAAAAGGTAAGAGGCTTAATTTATTTGTAGGCCTCTGGAAAACAGTTCGTTTGGTGCTTAAGGTCACCTTTCTAACAATACCATCCAAGCCAGGGTGAATTTTATCAACCACCGCAAGGGGCCAATGGCAAGGGTGACTTTGATTGTCTTTAACGAGAACTAAATCCCCTACTTTAAGGTTAGGCGGAGAGGTGAACCATTTTGCTCTCTGTTGCAATGTATTTAAATAATCTTGGCTCCATTTTTTCCAAAATAATTGTGAACAATTTTGCAAATATTGCCAACGTGACAAATTAGATATAGGAACGTCCTTAAGATCGATTTCTGGTACAGCAGTCAGACATTTACCTACGAGGAAATGTCCCGCGGTTAGAACGTTAAACTCATTAGGGTTGTCGCTAGCCGGTAACACGCCTAATGGACGTGAATTCATTATAGCTTCTATTTTACAGAAAACGGTAGCAAGTTCTTCAAAAGTTAAGGTCTTTTGGCCGACCGCACGCACTAAATGGTATTTGGCCGATTTTATACCGGCCTCCCAGAGGCCTCCCATATGTGGCGCGCTGGGAGGGTTGAAGACCCAGTTGATTTTACGTTGGGCGCAACCGTTCAAAATATCATTCTGGTTGTGCTGGTCTGAAAGAAACCTTTGTACTTCGCTTAGGTGTTTACTAGCGGCAACAAAGTTAGTCCCTCGATCCGAATAGAGACACGCGCATAATCCACGACGGGCTACGAATCGATCGAGAGTCGCCAGAAAACAATCTGTGGATAAGGAAGACAAAACTTCCAGATGGACAGCCTTGGTAGAAAAGCAGACAAATATAGCCAAGTACGCCTTATCTACCTTTGCGTTACGACGCAGGCTTTCTTTAATAAAGAACGGACCCCCTAGGTCAACTCCTACGTTTTCAAATACTTTATTAGGTACCAAACGAGTTGACGGCAATTGGCCCATTTGAGGCTGGAGCAGTGGAGGGTTACATTTAAAGCACACCCTACACTTAGACAACACTGACCGGATAACGCTACGAGCCGATAATATCCAGTAGTCTTGATTTATAATATTCTGTAAAGTACGAGGCCCCACATGTAAATATTTTTTATGTAAATATTCAATTAATAAGATTGTTAACCTACACCTCTTAGGTAACAACACTGGATGCTTTGCATTATACGGTAAATCAGCATGGGAGATACGACCCCCCACCCTGAGGAAGCCCCGTGAATCCATGAACGGAGATAATTTCCTTAAAGAAGGAACATAATTTTCACCTTTAGACAAGAGCTTGATCTCCTGAGGAAAGTAAGTACTCTGTACTAATTTAATCAGACAATCATGAGCCCGACTTAACTCAGCGGTTGTCAAAATCGCAGAATTTTCAACAGCAACGTTAGTTTTAGCACGGCTAAAACGTTTTAATATACGAGCTATTGTGGTCTGTAATTTTGAATATGAAGAAAATTGACTGAACAGTCTTTCACAAAATTCCTTTCGAGTTTCCGATATATTATCTTGCTGTGCGAGAAGACTAAAAGTATTAGTATTCAATTTTAATTCCGGGATATTAGAGCTATCCCTGTTGAAGAAAGTTGTGATAGGCCAATTTTCCCTATCTAAATATAACCACTCAGGGCCCTGTAACCATCGAGATTTCAAAGCCAACAACTGAGTTGGAGTAGCTCCACGGGAGCCCATGTCCGCCATGTTATCCTCACTACGAACATGACGCCATGACTGTGGTGGTATATCTTCGACAATTTGTGTAACACGGTTACAGACAAATGTCTTAAGTTTATATGCTTCCGTTTGAAGCCACGCGAGAACTATCGTAGAATCCGTGAGTGCAGTGATGCGAGTAATTTTTACTCGTGATAAAATATTACAGATGTACTTCATCTGTTTACTTAGCAAGGCAGCCGCCATAAGTTCCAATCTAGGAATGGTCATCACTTTTACAGGAGCGACCTTAGATTTTGCAAGTAGTAGTCGTACTTTAGTCTGCCCGCCGCTCCGAGAAACAATATAAATACACGAAGCATAACCACTTGACGAGGCATCACAAAACCCGACCAACTCGCATTCAGACTGCTCTGGAAGCAACGCATGGCGTTCTATTTGCATCTCAGACAGTAAGGGTAATTCAGTGATAAAGGTGAGCCACTGATGACAAACATCGGAGGGCAGTCGTTCATCCCATCCGATACCCAACTTCCAGAGATCCTGAAGTATGCATTTTGCTACGAAAGTACAAGGAGCGATAAACCCCACTGGGTCATATATCGATGCTAATAACTTTAACACTGATCTTTTAGTCGTAACGGCATCACGTTTATTTTCGGAAAAGTTAAACGTGTCGCTTAACGGATCCCACTGCAAACCCAGTAGTTTAATAGATACGTCATTTTTATCCTTTTCAAAGGTAATTTTGTTCTCGCGATGTTCAAGCGGTACGCGCGATAATAATTGCTCACAGTTACTCGACCACTTCTTTAAAATAAATCCACCGCAGTTTAATAATGCAATAAGTTCATCTTGTAACGTGCAAGCTTGTGAGAACGTCTCACATGACCATAGAATGTCATCCATATACACGCCCTGTCGTATGACGTCAGCGGCCGAAGGGAAACGTTCACCTTCATCTGAAGCCAACTGAAGTAGGGTTTTCAGTGCTAGGTAGGGCGAGCTACTAATACCATAACTTATGGTGTTGAGCCTATAAACCTGTATAGGTTCGACCGGTGATGTTCTATATAAAATATGTTGATAATTACGATCACTCTCTCGAACTAAAATCGCTCGATACATTTTACATATGTCACTAGCAAAGCAATATTCAAATAATCGAAAATTAATAATTATCGAATTTATATCACGGTACAAATTCGGTCCCGTCAATTGTATGTCATTGAGAGAAATCCCTCGACTGGTTTTTGCCGATGCATCAAACACGACTCGGAGAGGTGTTGTCGTACTGTTCGGGTTGTGTACTTTATGATGCGGTATTATGTACTTGCTCGGGTCACTGCCAGTATACAACTCCATATGCCCAAGTCTTTCATACTCCAACATGAAGTCGTTGTATGCTTGCCGCAACGCTGGCGTGCGAGCGAGTGAGCGTTCCATCGACAACCATCTACGCTCTGCGATAGCGCGTGAGTCACCCAACTCGGGGCGGTCTGGTGTAAACAATAGCGGAACGACATATCTACCCGTCTCATCGCGGCGATATTCTGTCGAATATATTTCCTCAGCTAGTTGATCTAATGGGCTTAAGGTAGGCTTGCACGGCAAACTATTTTCTACCTCCCAAAAATCACGCAAAATTTTGTCTAAGCTTTGTTCTTGGCTAAGTGACAAATGAAAATTCTGTGAAATTGAGTTATTGTCGTAATATAATTTTCCACTCACGACAAACCCAAAACTAGTGTCAATGACAGTCGGAATATTTGGTTTAATAGAATAAGGTTTATCTTTTATTACTTCCGACACGATGTCGTTGCCTAACAGAACATCCACTGACGACCTTTTATAGAAATATGGATCGGCTAAATTAATATTTTCATATTCTTCAATAACATTCTGAGGAAAAGAAATATTAGGCAATTCCGAAGATACCTTAGACACTACTACCATATCCACTGATAGAATCGGAACGTCCGATTTGCACGGTTTTATTTCACATGTAACCATGCCGAAATTTTTTACGGCTTCACCTCCAAGTCCGTACACGGTAAACGGACACTTGTGTCGTCGTAAGCCCAAACGTTGAGCACAATCTAAAGTTATAAAAGAACTTTGTGCACCAGAATCAAGAACAGCACGGCAGTCTTGAGACTGACCTGCGACATCTAAAACATGCGTTCGCGCCGTGCCTAATACCACCCCGTAACTAGTGCCTTCAATCACGGAATGAAGGTTTTCATTGACGGACACGTCATTCACGGAATGCGCTTGAGGTATAGACGCGTGCGCGTTAGGGCGGGGCGGCATCAGCCCGCCTGATGGCCGCGCGCCCGTCCACGCTGTAGGGTTGGGTGCACTCGAAACGTTCGGCGTGCGCCCACCCATGTTAGTCGGAACGTCCGACTGAACTCCACGGGAGCTCATGTCGCGGTGTAGTAAATAATGGTGGGGTAAACCACATACCCCACAGGATAAGTTACTTTTACAACTATGTGAGTCATGACCACCTTTAATACAATTAGTGCATAATTTTAATGAATTAACACGGTTAATTCTATCTTGCGATGACAGTTTACGAAACTGTTCACAGCGATAAATCATATGGTTTCCCTTACAGTGTACACAAATAACCTTATTTTGACTCGAACCACAACTAGTGGTAGTTAAACCTATTTTATTTAAAGAATGATTAGGCTTTAAACCCGATTGCGAAATATTACCTTTATTATGATTGAAATTCCGTTGCGATTTCACTACATTCGTGTTATTATTCATAGTCCAGGAGCTAGTAGTCGGGGAAATATTACCGAGTACTTTTATTTGTTTATTTACGAAATGCATTAATTCTGAGAAAGTCGGTAATTTTGTAGGATCACGACTTTCCTCAAATAATTTTCTTGTGTGGGCATCTAGTCCACGCAAGGCTATATGACAGAACAAATAGTCATCCAAATTTTCAATATTTAATGCTTTAATCGCTTTTAACGAATGGTCAAAGGTTTCAATAAATGAAGTTAAGTTAGAAATAGTATCTTTTGTCAACGTGGTGAAACTGAGCATTTTATCTAAATACCTACCAGTCAACGCCCTAGTATCTTGGTACTTATTTACTAAGCTAGCCCAAGCTAATGGATAATTATTGGCGGTGATCGGAAAGCTTTTAACCAAATTCAGTGCTGGCCCTTTGACACAGGATAAAAGATAGTGGAATTTATTTATATTATCAAAATTATTATTGTGGACCAATGACACAAAGGTATCATAAAAGGTAGTCCAATTTTCTAGTAGGCCATCGAAATCATATAATTTGAGCTGAATTAAAGACGGTCTGACTATATGTTCATTATTATTTTCTGAGGACACCTTATGTGAGGTGGGCTCCTGTACTAATTTTAAACAATTCACGTAAACACGTTTGCATTCAAAGAATAATTCATCATAATTTTCTATGGATGCCGTGGTCGGCTTATATTTAGAATTTAGTTTTAATTCCAGATCTATTATTTCATACACGATTTTTTCGAATAAGCTACGAGCATCTTCGATGTCTGAATACTGTACCAAAAATCTTTGAACAGCATCTATGTCATTAAATGCAATTGATTTAGATAAATTGTAAGCCTTTTGTAATTTGGAAAATAAATATTCCTTTTGCAACGTTAATTTACTTAGGCGCAAAACGACTTCACTTTCGCCTGCGTTTTGTGTCGGTACCGTCATTTTCGTTACGAACGAAATGTCGACGCCTACACAGTAATGTAAAATGGACGGTTGGCAAAATGGATGAGTCTATTTTATGTGCAACTGTTTTAAGTTTTCATGCCAGAAACTAGTATATTATGGAAATATCGTTAATAATTACGAATTATCACGATGTGCACTATATGTGTATATAATTTAAATAGGAGATTTGGCTTCAGAAGGACCAGTAAATGTGGCGTATTGCCGCTTAAAGTTTTAAATGTGGACTGTATTGCTGTAGGTTAAATTACGTCGAAACAATTTAGTTAAAGGACGAGCGATGTCAAGGGGTTGAATAAGTAAAATTTCCTGTGTCACCCGCTTTGTTAACTAAAGCCACTTACCTTGACACGTGGATGGCACCCGCGCCGGTTGGTGGATTGATATTTCTTCTAACAGACAAGTCCTGTAGCTAGTATTGTTCCAACACTACACACAAGGCACTTATATAGTTTTCAGACATATGTAAAAAGTAAATAGTTATAATTTTATTGCATGCACATATTCTTGCATGTACCGGAGGTGGCGGACGACTGCGTTGCGCGCCCTACAGCGGCGATTTTGCGAACCAAAAATATGGTCTATGGCCGCTAAAAGGAAGTGACTTAATTAACAAATCAATGGTGAACACATAAGAAAATTATATATTCAACAATAGGGCATGTAATGGGGATGGATAAAAGGTATGGGACAAAAAAAAACGATGAATTTGAAGGTGGATGGATTCTGTGAAAGGTATATAAATGTAGAATATAAATTTAACATGGGGGTTTAAAGGTGCCCAGACCGACTCTGCGGGGTCAGATGACAGTCCCGACCTAGACACAAAGTGGAATTTTTACATACTACAAGATATTTAAATAAAGAAAGAATGCTTACGGATAGATCCTCGTAGAAGATATTAGACCTTTAGTTCAAGGACCGTGCCATGTAGATAGCCTAAGGTTGCTGGGGTCGCTTTAGGGTTTTGAAATGAGTACATTTTTTATAAGCAAATTAAAAATCACAAGTTTATTAACATGAATGCATGCACAATCTACTGGTATAGGTACGTCGGAGTCCGTAATACGATAGGTAATGGTCACTGGACGCGCGCACTGAAGTTACATCAACGATATTGCTCCAGCAACGCCTAGGCACACCGTCGTGTTGAAGTCACCTCCTGGCGACACCCTGCGATTTCCCGAACGTGGCGTGAAGAGGGGAGCGGATGAAACCCCCTTGGCGTCGCCGCATGCCAGGGCAGCATGCGACTCAACGGGTCCCCCGTACCCGCAGTCCTACGGGGAAACGCCGAGGTCTTCGCAACTTGGCACCAACGCAAGCGTGCCGGCAGCCGTCGATGTGGAAATATTTCCACAATCGATCCGTAGGTCCCAATCACAAGTTCATAGGTCCAGGACCTTGTTCCCTGGACGGAGCCGGGATGATCTTCGATCGGGAATTCCTTCCTCTCTTGAAAAAAAATATCTTTTTCTTTGAAATCAAATCAAGGTTCAAATCCCACCTAGGAAGGCAGGTGATTTTTCCATTTTTCAAAAAATATTTATCTGGCAATTTGGCCAAGACAACTATTTAAATAATAATAATTTAATTAGTTTGGTGTTATCAAAAAATTGCTGAATTTCATCTGCAACGATGGACTGCTATGCCTTGTTTAGTAGTGTTACTTAATAAGTTGATGACGCCACACTGTGACTCACGCAGTACAATATAAGATGCAAAAATTCGTCAGCAACACAAACCTTCCTGGTAGCTCAGTTGGAAGAGCACTCGAGCGGTCATCGAGAGGTCGTGGGTTCAAATCCCACCAGCCAGCTGATTTTTTTCATTTTTTTTCAAAAAATATTTATCTGGCAAGTTGGCCAAGACAACGATTTAAATAATAATAACTTTTTCTTTTCTTTTATAACAACTGTCGCCCATCTTCGTTGCGGTTCTATGCCGAAGTTACCAGTCACAAAAAATGCTGCATGAAAACCATGAGCAATGGTCGTAGACCAAACAATATTGTTATCTTAAGTAATCATACAATTTAATTAGCCACACCTCAGTGCAAGATGACAATCCCCGATCGTTGACCGAAAATTAAGATGGATGTCATATAAACTGAAATTAAAATTTAGCCAAATAACAATTCCCTTGAGGGTTGTTGTGTTCCTGCGAGTGGGTGAGGTCACCAGAAAGGAAGAAAAAGCTGCGTTGGCAGCGGGGGTGGCGGCGCGCGAGCGATATTTTATGTTGCGAGCGTTAATATGGCGACGGTAGCCGCTTCACATCAGGCGGGCCGTATGCTTGTCTGCCACCCGACGTAGTATAAAAAAAAATCCAGAATATAAATATTTATTAACAATGACATTCTCGCGTAGATGAATGTAATATCACTAGCGTATAACCATATTACTTATACTATGGTATAACTAAACTTAATTAGAGATTCATGATTAACGCTAAATATTATGATGAATCGCTACAATTTCAGGTTTAATAAATATTCTGGACAAATTACACAGCGCCATCTAATCTCAAACTAAGCAAAGTTTGTATTATGCGTACTAGATGACTTTTATATGTACTTAAATATGTTTTGAATGATACATGTATTTTTATACCACTAAAGTGACAATCAAGCATACGGCTCTCCTGATGGAAATCAGTAACCGTAGCTAATGAACGCCTGTATCATCAGGGGCGTCACAAGTGCGTTGCCGACCCTGTAGGTACCTCTTCACGGCCGTTTTGAAGAACCTCATGTTGTAGTCTACGGAGAAAGGCTCGACAGGCAGTTCATTCCACAGCTTGACATTTTACACATAAGCAACCTGAAATTATTAACGATAATAATATTGCTAAAAGTACTTTGGTGACATTTCATAGAAAACTTTCAGAGTTTTTTTATGAAATGTAGGTAATGAAATAATAATAATGATAATTTTATTTTTTTACTCCTGTTTTTATTTGCCCTGGTTTTTCTAAATTCAAATCCTTGTCTTTGATATTAGACATTGGCAACCCTAGTTTAGGTCGTAGAGCGTAGGAAGAATTACAAATACATAAATACGCTCGCTATACATTACCCTTCCTTGTTCGGCAGTCGAGCAAAAATACGTATTAAAATTTGGTCAATATCATAAACAGTTTCAGGATACAATTTCCGGCGGTATTGTAAGCATTGTGACAACAACCCCTGAATTCCCTGAATGTTTTCATACAGATATGTGCCCTTTCATGCGGAAACTGCCCTTTTTGGCCCGACGATACGGAAAACCATTGTATTCCGTATGTTTGTATTCAAATGATATCTCAGGAACTCGTTATCTGTATTTGCGTTTGTAATTAATTATTACAATAATTGGGTATTTCCTGATTATTGTTTGTTTATATATTATGAAATAAAAAAACGTGAGGGAAATATGGAATCAAGGATAAACAATAAGGAAAATATTGTTTTAAACAAAGATTGGACAGGTTACTTACTGTGATAGACAGACAGTTTAGAACCTAAGTTAAGTTAAGGGGTGTAAGTGGTTTATCAACATCTTTGAATCAAAGCCAATTTCACCTGCACGCGATGCATCCTGTTGATTGACAAACGGAGCTCTAGCGAAAAGAGAGGTAGGGAGCGTAATTGTAAGCTACCCGACTGGGGAATGTACCTCCACCTCACAGAATACCGCAGCCAAATAACAATTCCCTTGAGGGTTGTTGTGTTCCTGCGAGTGAGTGAGGTCACCAGAAAGGAAGGAGATGCTGCGTTGAGAGCGGGGGTGGGGGCGCGCGAGCGATATTTTACGTTGCGAGCATTAATATGGCTACGGTAACCGCACACATCAAGCGGGCCCTACGCCTGTCTGCCACCCGTCGTAGTATAAAAAATATATAAATGTGAATCTTTGTTTGCATTTATTTAAGTAATCGTCACTGTCTTAGATTCAGTAAAATGTGTAGGTAACAGTGACGTTCAAAACCACTTCAAAACAATGCTGGTCTCGGTTTCAAAGCATATCTACTATGTATATAAATGTTTGTAAGTCTTTGGTCACACCTTTCTTATTTCCGTTTCTAGCAATGTTTCCTTCCTAGGAAACATTGCTAGAAACCTTATAAGAACATACTTTGATATTTTCCTGGGACAGATTAAATTATGTTTGCGACATTATTACGATACTACGACTGGGGAAGTTAGGTAAAATTTCTTGAATGTGACATAAATATGGAGGACTTAGGGTTGTTAATAACACTGTTAAAAACAGTATTATACTTGACACAGTATTATCATCAACGCACCAACCCCCCACCACCCTTTCCAGTCGTGCGGCGCGCGCATTGGCGCGCAGTGTCCGGCGCGAGAGACAAAGGGTGGACGTGTCTGGACATTCGCCCTGAAGAAAGTCTCCTTTTGAGATCGAAACTAGTCGGCTTTCCCGACAAAAAGACGTGAGTGACCCGTTTAATTTATCTAATTAATTTAGTATAATGTCTCATGTGAGTTTTAATAATATTACAGTATTATACTGTTTTTAACTACAGTATACTTTTTACTGTTGAACAAAAATAAAGTATACAAAATACTGTTTTCAGCATCTAAATGCTTAACACTAGTGTTAGAGTTAAACGCACGTATTTAAAAAAAATGTCTCTAATAGTATATAACTATTAATTTAATAAAACATGAGCACCTGTTTAATTTTAATCATAATTGTGGTGAGGTATATATTATAATATTTTAAAAAGACTGTGAATTAATAAATTGTGCGAGAAGCTCTAAAAAATACGTATTTAAAACATTAACTAAATAAAATACCGTTCATTTTTCTAAAATACTGATTAATATTCTTTTATATAAATTATATTGACGAGAGAGTAATAAAGTAAATATTATATTGACGAGCTCGGTGGTCGGATGGTTAGCAATGGCCACTTTGACTCCGAGATTGCGGGTTCGATTCCCGCACAAGAAAAACATTTGTTTGCATGAACATGTCGGTTTGTCTTGGATGGGTGTTTTTTATGTATTATAAGTATGTATTTACAAAAAAAAATGTATTCATTTATCAGTTGTCTAGTACCCATAACACAAGCTTTGCGCTTAATTTAGGACTAGAGGGCGCTGTGTAAATTGTCCAAAAATATTTATTTATTTATTCTTCTGAGACCTAAATTTCTTGTAAAAAAAAAATGTCATCCCTAGGAGTACTACAGTTTTATGAAGCGGAAATATTTGAGTAGGTTGCCAATTGCTGGGTGCTGACTGAACGAGCTATATTTGTACAAAATACGTATCTATTGACCGTGTGGTTTCCGGCAGACTAGAATAGAATCACTCCGTTTCTTCCCGTGGATGTCGTACAAGGCGACTAAGGGAAATACATTATCAAATATCGATCAGGCCTCCCCAACCCGTTTGGCCAGCGTCGGGAGTGTAGGCCAAATCCTCCTTCCGTCTAGGACTGACGAGAGAGGGTCGTGATCCTGTAGTGGAGACTAAATTGGACCTGATGATGATGACGTATCTATTAACCCTTACTCCATAGTTTGTGTCTTACTCCATGTTAGATATTTAAAATCCGTGCTGCACGGCAATTGAGCTTCATTTTACCAGCCATCTCTTTAGGCTTTTAATGCCTTATTTGCCATATTGCTGTCTCTCACATTGCTTGAAGTGGAACGGGACGGAGACCCACCATATATTCCCACCACTGTGTCTCCTGTGTAGCCAGGATTAACAGCGGCGACCGCCAAAAAAGACAATTAACAGTGAAGTCCATTACAGTCCCGGGGAAATATGCTAAAAGTGGAAGTCAAACCCCAAAAGCTACTTTTACTTCTATTAATTTCTTGTGATTGAATTCGTTGTGAGTTCCAAGGCACCCGTAGGTTTACCCCCGGGACAGCAATGGACTTCACTGTTCATTGCATTTTTGGTGGTTGCCGCTGTTAATCCTGGCTACATACAGGAGACACAGTGGTGGGAATGTGTGGTGGGCCCCCGTCAGTTATGGTGTAAGTGGTTCATCAACATCTTTGAACCAGAGTCAACCTCACCTGCACATGGTGCACCTTGCTGAATGAAAAACGACTGGGGAAGTACCTCCACAAGTTGTGTTTCTGCGAGTGTGTGAGGTCATCAGAAAGAAAAGAAGAAGGTCTGGTATAGGTCGGCAACGGATCGGCGACCCTTGGTGTTGCTCATCTCCATGGGCAGTGGCGATTGCTTTCCATCAGGTGTTCCTTCCCACTTGCTCCTTTGCCCCCCCCCCCCCCCTCCCCTCTCATATATACATACTGTTCTAGATTCGTCCCATAGGGGAGGTGAGTCGACACGATATAGTGGCACGGTCACTGTACTATTATTTATACTGTGGTAATAGTTTACGTTATTTTTGGCGAGCAAGCTAAATACATAAATAAAAGTGAATGTTTAGACCCACAACTGTACCTTATATTTTAAATAACTGAATCAGAAAATAGGTATTTTGAAAAATAAATAAAACATTAAATCCGTCCAAAATTAAGAAACTTCCGTAACTGCTGCCTAAACCGTTTTATGTCGATCGTTTAATTTCAGCGATAGTTAAATTTTTAATTAAAACTCTTTTTTTGTTAGAACATTTTTAGGGCTCCGTTGAGAAATTGGAAAATAACTCTAGATAAGGTATTAAAAACACGTTTAAATTATAATTATGTTTTAAATAGTGTCTATATTACTTTCATGAAAACTATTTATTTATATGAAGATGTCAAAAAATATGCAAATGGTAATAATGAAATGATATAAAACAATAACCAGGGTATTTATTTTCGAATTTGTTTGTTTACCTATATTATTTATTTAATATATTTGTGCACAAAATTTATTACACGATAGAGTTTACGTTTCTAGAAAAACGAGGTGTGGGGGCAAATAAAGGAGAGGGGGGGGGGGGGGGATAATAATAGTCTCCAGTAATAAATTTAATTAGTTTATCACAATTATATATCATTACTTATTTGTTGATATGGCCAAAAAAGGTTACAAAATCATAAAATAAAAGTTGTTAGGAAGTACATAAATTCTTCATTGAAATAATTGATTATAAATTAGTGTCTATATTACCTTAGTGAAATTATTCTCATATATTTTATTTCTTTTTTTATATTCACTAGATGACCTCTAGAGTACCACTAGATTAGATTATTTGGTAAAACAGAAAACAATTATGGTCAAGTTTTTTATAGTACGTTGGGTGGCACACCATACGCCCCGCCTGATGTGAAACGGTTATCGTAGCCGCAGCCGTAGTAGTAGTGAAACTCGCAATATGAGAGTTACCACCCGCCAACTGCAGTACAACCAACTGCTTCCTTTCTCAAAAATTGTAATTAGATCATATAAGTTATCATGAGTATTAAAATTTTCCGAGATGTTTAAGTAATTTTTTGTTAAAAGTGTAGGACCTGTCTAAGTGGCCATAAGTGATCAATGGCAGAGTAGATAATTTCTCTTTATCCCCATTTCATCTCATCTCAGCGTGCCTCATCTTAGCTTCACTCTTAGATTACCTCACAACACAGACATAGTATGTTAAGAGTAGTTTCTGAATTAACTTCACCAGTAGGACCAAGAGGACGTAAGTTAGGTCCTTAACTTCATATGGGAGAAAACACGAGCAAAAGCCAGTAAATCTCGAGGAAGTTATAAAATAAAATCTTGCTACGGAATTCTTATTAAAATTACGACTCGCACTTAACCAAGTTTTTTTATTGGTCTTGTTTAAAGCCCGTTAACTTTTAGGAGGTCCAAATTTGAATAATTTTACTTTTAACTACTCCCTTAATTTTTTTTAATCTTCACAGCTTTCATGATTTTAATGTGCTTAGACTTGCTTTGAAGCTCTACTTGCCTAGTATTCTACATTTAAAGAAAAAGAAACTGACGGACTGTTTGTCATTTTTTTATATATTTTTTATACCACTAATCTGATGAAAAGCATTTACCGTAGCCTATGAACGTCTGTAAAACCAGGGACATCACACGCGCGCTGCCGATCCTGTAAAAACCTCTTCACGACCATTGTGAAAAACACCATGCTCTAGACTCCTGAGAAAACCTCGACAGGCAGTTCAATCCACAGTTTGACTGCACGCGGGAGAATTCTTCTCTGGAACCGCACAGTACGCGACCACTTGAAGTCCAATATGTGAGGATGAATTCCCTGTCGATGGCGAGCGGTGTGACTGAAGGCCGTGGGCATCATGTCAAACAACTCCTCTGAACACGTCCCATTGTACAATCGGGGGAACACACAAAGGGCCGCAAACATATCAACACAAGCCTAAATCACTGGGTCTAGATTCCAATTAAAAAATAACTATTTTTATGTTGTATTTATTCTTAGGAGAATATTTTTATGAAAGGAAAAATAAGAAAGTTGCTCGTTAGTGACAAAATTTAAGAAAACCGACCGACCATAATATGTTTTCTAATTTAACTTTCTGTCATTTGACAGAACTGTCAGTCATATGACAGAAGAGAACCAATGTGAATTCAATATTCATCGTTAAGAAGACAGGACAACGTCTGTCGGTTCAGCTCGTATGTAATAAAATGAGCAAGACATACTTAAAGAGTAAGATTCGTACTTTGGAGGATACGTTCGAAGCCTCATCGGTCCTGTCTGTTGTTAATTAGATGGCACTTAAGCAAGAACGCAGCCTTTGGATGGCTTGAATCCATAATTAAGAACGCTATAGACCGATGAGGAGAGACTGGCTGTAACTATGTGTAATATAGTACAATGGACGAGATTCGAATCCTAATGCAATGGGTTGAATGTGGGTTTATGCAGATAAATTATGTAACATAATTTATTAAATTAACTAAAGTCTTCAACCAATGCGTCCTCGCTGCAGTGACATATGGCGCAAAGACTTGGACACTGACCATCGGACTTGTCCACAGACTAAAGGTCGCGCAGCGAGCGACGGAGAGGGCTATGCTCGGAGTTACTCTGAGGGATCAAATCCGGAACGAAGAAATTCGACGGAGAACCAAAGTCGTCGACGTAGCCTTCAGAGTTTGCAAACTGAAGTGGCAACGGGCCGGTCACATCTGCCCAGTAAGTGATGGCAGATGGGGGACGGCCTCCATTCTAATACCTTCCGGTATTAGAATGGAGGCCGAGCGTTGGACGAAGACGCGCTGGGCGCCTTCTAGATGGTCACATGATCTTAAGAAGGCGGCTGGAAGCGGCTGGTTGCGAAAGTTGGAGGTCCGTATTTGGTGGAAGGCATTGGGGAAGACTTATACCCAGCAATGGATAGATACAGGCCGATGATGATGAATTAATTTTAACCAGTTAGTAAGTTTTTGACCAGTTTAAAATGGAGTTTAAAACTTGGCAAGTAGAGATTATACATTTTTCATTCAAAAAAGGATTGCACAAATATTTCCTATCCTCTATGTTGGCGCCAACTCCTGCGTGTTTGTGTTGGCTAGGCAAAGGTTTGGTACATGTTATCACTACCGAATAAGTACTTACTTGATTAATTGCAATGTGTACAAGTTATGGATTATGTAATGATTTAAATTGTTTCCAATATCGGATATAGATTTTGTACTATTATTTATATGTTTTAATTGTATTGTCTCTAAACATACCGCCCGCCCGATGTAAAACAGTTACCGTAGCCAGACAAACACTCGCAAATCTCAACATGACATATTGCAAATATCGCTAGCGCGCTGCCATCCCCGCAACTCCTTAAGTTCTGTTGACCCTACTCACTCGCAGGCATACAACAACCCTCAAGAGAATTGCTATTTGGCTGCGGACTACTATGAAGTGGCAGTTTACAATTACGCTGGCCGTACTTCTCTTTCGCTAGAACCTCGTTAGCCAGTCAGCAGCACTACGTGCAGGTGAAGTTATCAACATTTATACTACTAAGGTAGGAACGACTCCATAGAAAGATTTGTTGTACAGGGGAAGGTTGATCCCCCATGCGTTGGACCGATCAGGTGAAGGCGGCGGTGGGCGCCTCGGTACACGAATGTATCCGATTGTCTACCAGTAGGCGCCCCGGTACACGAATGTACCCAATTGACGACAGGCAGACAGAGGTGGCGAGAAATCGTGAGTCCTGTCTGCTGCCTCATCACGATAACCACTACCACTCTGGTAAGGGTGCAGTGATAAAGAAGAAGAAGGTAGAATACCAGCATACGACCTGCCTGATCATCCTGACATCGCAGCCTGTGGACGCTCTAAACAGTTTTCTGAATAGCTCCCTGTTGAAAGTTGGAAGCAAATATAAAAACGTGTTTACATCTAAATAAATTTTAAACTTTACGATCTGTTTTAGGAAACCCCGCCTAATCCCAGTCAGTGCAACGAGCGTGCCTTATCGTCCCCAAGTTTTTATTGCTATTTGCAAACTGGTGTTTGACTTGTTTTAAATTCGGGTTGAGTAGTCAAACAATCTAAATAGTCATGCAGTTATTTGGACTACTGTAGTTAAACTGCAGTATGTCTAAAAGTTCAGTAGTTTGAGTACTCGACCTCTACTATCTCTTAAGGCGCCGTAAGCTCGAAATTTCGTTTGTTTTATATAATGTATATACACTAGCTGACTCGCGCAACTTCGTCTGCGTGTGACAGAACGTTGAGAGGTGAGAGTAAGGTAAGTATTTGAAACGTTATAGTGAGCCAATGTTAAAAGATAGACACATGCTATCACGGTCTTTTTTTTAGAACTTATGGAGATGAATAATTCCGTCGTATATAATTGTTGCGTAACTCAAACCGTTAACACGCACCGTTTACGGAGGCTTCCAAAGGAATATTTTTTCCTATTTTTGCAACATTTTTCAATGGTGTTCCGCTCCTATTGGTTGTAGCGTGATGTTATATAGCCTTCCTCGAAAAATAGGCTGTCAAACACTAAAAGAGTTTTTCAATTCGAATGAGTAGTTCCTGAGATTAGCGCGTCTAACCAAACAAACAAACTCTTCAGCTTTATAATATCAAGTATAGTTACTACGCATACGGTTATCTAGCACACATAGTACAAGCTTTGCTTAGTTTGCTGGCCGTGTATAATTTGTCCAGGAATATTTATTTATTTTTATTTTTCATTTTAGTTTTTGTCACAATAAACTTCTTAAAAATATATAACATAATCAGCAGTCTATTTCCTCAGTCTATCTCCGATCCTGCACACGTTTAAGATATATACGAGGCTTATCGAGAATAATTTGATACTCACTCACTTTGAAACCTACTTCGTCTAGCTCCAACGATGTTCTTTAAAAGTGATCAGAACCTACTATATCTAATATATAAAATTCTCGTGTCGCAATGTTAGTTACCATACTCCTCCGAAACGGCTTGACCGATTTTTATGAAATTTTGTGTGCATATCGGGTAGGTCTGAGAATAGGATTTTATCAATTTTTAGGGTTCCGAACCTCAAAAGGAAAAACGGAACCCTTATAAGATCACTTTGTTGTCCGTCTGTCTGTCTGTCTGTCTGTCTGTCTGTCTGTCTGTCTGTCTGTCTGTCAAACATTTCTATGTCGAGAATGCGTGGAGGTATCAAGCTGAAATTTGAACTGTATACACAGGTCTACGGTCCCATGAAGTTAAAAAAAAATCAAACTGCTAAGTTTACGTAGAAAAAAGTTACGGCCGTTTATTCAGCAAAAAACGCATATTTCGACACACTCAAAGGAATCAAAACCTATAGGGTACTTCCCGTTGACCTAGAACTATGAAATTTGGCAAGTAACATCGTTATAGACTACAAGTACAGGAATAAATCTCAAAACTATACATTTGTAAATAGATCTAAAAAAATAGGGGGTCTATATTTTTTATAGGGTGTCGAAATTTCAAATTGAAACTACTAGTTCAAATGGGGTATCATATGAAAGGGCTTGATGTACACATTGCAAAATATATTTTATTTATTTTTTTCGACGCATTATTTCTTATTTATAATGAAAAATATCAAATTTAATAATGATACTACGTACCTACGGAACCCTCGGTGGGCGAGTCCGACTCGCACTTGTCCGGTTTTTTATGCCAAAACAACGTTTGCCGGGTCAGCTAGTAGATATGTAACTAGCTGTTACCCTCGGTTTCGGCCGTGATCATTATTTGATTCTAAGATTTGAATACAGATACCCCGGTGACACTAGAAGTTTTTTGAAGTGAAAACTTCTTTAGCGGCATTGTGTACTTTTTGGGATGGTAAAAAATGTTAAACTCGCGTCAGGACACGTGACCTGATCGAAAACTCGTAAGACGGAGTGAGAGTAGACCGCCGGCGCGGAGTAGGAGAGGAAGTAATACCTCTTTCTACCGCGCGGCGAAAATGTATGCCTGCTCCTGCTGTTTATTTTTAATGTAATATAATTGTCATGTTTGTGTACGATAGCGAATAAATGAATATTGTATTTTACCACATAAGTGATTACCTTTATAATGATAACTAAAGCAACTCGTGCGAAATTATTCCCAAACCATCCCGAAATATTCAAAAATGCACAAAGTTAATGTTCAAGTTTTCACTTCTGCCGGCACTTCCGAAGTGAAACCCGTTTTATTTTTTTATAATTACAATCTACTGACCTAAGGGTACAGTACCTTTTGTTATCATATCTTCTATATTCTGTTTTTCTGTATTTTGTTATCATATGTTATATTATCTTCTATTTTTATGTCATAATTTTGTAACAATTTATTAATTGCACGTCACTACTTATAGTACAGTCATTTGGTAGTTTTACCCGAAAAGTTTTCCGGGAGTTTTGAAAATTGGCAATTTTATAGATTTTGATGTGCTCTTTCCTAATTTCAACTTTGCCACCCCGTATTTTTGCCGCTCGCGCCGCCATATTGAAAAATGGCGCCTGACAGCAGTTTTTTGGCAATATATCTTTTCTGACTTATTTTACGATAAAAACAGTTATATAAAATGAAACTAGAGACAATTTCCTACAATTTATGTATTAACCTTATATTCCATAACGTCAATAGTTTTACATACAAGCGTAGTAAATTGTACTCCAACACGCGTTTTGATCATTACTCTATACGACTACATACATCCAACCTGTGACATTTAATTTTAACAGATTATATTTGTAAATTATAGCAATAAAAAGCAAAATAAAAAAATATCTTTGAACAACTTTAGTATAGATACTTATGCTTCACAACATCATCATTTAAAAGTAAATTTAAGATTGCGTCGCTACCACCAACAGACGACAAAATTCGTTTCGAACCTACCTACCAGGTTCAGCAATGGTATGGGAATGAACAAAATGCAGAAAAATGGTGATGGAAAAAACCAAGAATGGGGTAATTTCTGTCACAGGTCAAATGATACAGGTTGGATGTATAAGAAAGAAAGAAAGAAAAACATTTATTTGCTCATTACACAGCACAGTATAAACAAATCAACAAACAGATAATATATTAAAAAGAAGAAAATTAAAGTACTGTGCAATGTCGCAAAATGGATGTATGTATATAAGTAAAGAACAAAACGCGTGCTACTCCAATACGCATTCACACTTTGCGGCGCTCGTATGCAAAAACTATTGGCTTTATGAAAAAAAGGGTTAATAAATAAATTGTAGAAAATTGTCTCTGTTTTCATTTTGTAAAACAGTTTTTATCGTAAAATAAGTCGGAAAGGAAATATTGCCAAAAAATTGCTTATAGACACTTAGACATTTTTTCAATATGGCGGCGCGAGGCAAAAAACCGAGGTGGCAAAGTTGGAATTCGGAAAGGGCACATATGACAATGTATAAAATTACCAATTTTCAAAACTCCCGGATAACTTTCCAGGTAACCACTATTTTTAGAACCAAATGACTGTACTATTAATCTAAATCCTCCTATTGTTTACCTTGCAGCCATGACTTCCACGGCAGACCAGTCCCCTCTGGTAGCACCCGTTCACGAGGTAATGCATGGGGAAGCTATCGCCGCATTCAACCATTTTATTGGGCATACACGTCACCACCGCCGCCAGTTTCAACCCATTAGTGAGCATGACTACCTGGGCTGTCAGGGCTGTACTTATTTATTTCCATATGGTCTTTTTCTTTCTTTCTCTCTCTCCTCCATCCATCCGATAATTACATTGTTTGACCGAGCATATTCCGTCCGTCAATATCATCAGTCCCTTACGGAGCTGAATAGACGCGTTCTCATTTCTTAAATAAGACTTGTAAAACGGCATGTACCAATCCCAAAAGTTAATGTATTGGCTGAGTACTTTACTATAAATCTTAATACTATGTACGAGAGACTAGAATTTATCGACAGCACTTAATTTCATCATTACTCTACATTATTAGTATGAAAAGTTGGCAGGGCCTGAGCAGCATTCCTAATGAGGCTGAAACGTTGCCAATTCTGCAAGAAGGCATACAGCACCAGCAATTGTATGTAGACATAAATTTGTCGCAAATTGTTTGAACAAACCTATGACATATATATTAGAATATAAAGGAGAAAAGAAAAAGAAAGTGAATGAATATATACAACGAATTATGCATATACTCGTAACTATATATATATATATATATATATATGACGATTTATCTAAGCACTACATCATTGTCATCATCACCGCAGTATTTATGTATTTCTAACTATGTATATGTATGTTTATTAAATATATAAATATATTATAAATATACTTATTTTATTTTCTGCAAAAATTATAAATACTATTTTATTTGCCGTAGTATTATATTTTATTACTTAAATCTGCTTTAGTTTTACTTCTTCAAAACCGCATTCGTGATTTACTGTTTATCCCGAAGGTTGACTGGCGGGTCGGTTAAGTCCGCCTTTTGTACCCTTATATAATTTGTGGTCAAGAAAGTCTTTAAATAAATAAATATATGCCGTAACTGTTGTTAAAAAGAATTGAATGTATATTTTTAAATTTTGAGCTGCTTGACACTTCCTAACCATGTTACTGTATAGAAAATCAAAGTTATTTTCGTATACTGTGTGTGTGCGTCGTATTTTACGAATATATTTGTTTAATTAGTCCAGTCATACTTACCTCGGAATGCGAGATCGTATGCCTTTCCACCATATGCGATCCTACGCTTTTCGTATCCATCCGTTACCAGCCTCCTTTAAAAGTCATCTAAAAGCCGTTTAAAAGTCACCTAGCGAGGTGAGAGGGCGCCCTACGCTTCGTCGTTCCGTAAGCAGTTCTAGTCTACTGCAGGACTTACCTTCGCCATCTATCTTCGCTGTCTCGGCAGATGTAGCCAACCTGCCAGATCAGCTAGGTGACTTTGAGAACTATATCGACCACTTTGGTTTTTCATTGAATTTCTTCGTTCCAGATTGGATCCCTTAGAGAAAACGCATTTATAAATTCTTTTCCACCGTTTAACATCTCTTCATACCAAAGTGCATTCAAAACTGTTCAAAACATTTATATTTACAGGTGTTCCAGACTAGTCAGCAGACGTACGTAGCATTCCTAGCACTGAAAGTGTAAGCTGTTTTCTATACATTCTTGATCTCGTTATGCGTTTCATTTGGCGTTTTGAACAATTTTGAATGCGCATTCGTTCAGAGCATACGTTAAGCGTTTTTCTTGCTAGCATCCACAAACTACTGTAACCGCATTACATCAGACAGACTTTGTGCTTGTTTGCTATCCATCGTAGTATAAGAAAAACACTATAAATTCGTAGGAGGAACTTAAAAAAACAACCATTAAATTTCAAACTGTGTTTATTATTGTTACATTCATCTTTCAATTCATCCCCGCTATTGGTCCGTCAAACATTCTCTCATCAATTCTTGATCATACAGCATAATATAATTTACTTATCGTTACAATTTTAATTATCTACTATTTACATTTTTACAATTCAAACATTGTTATTTCAGTAAAGCTGTTAACGATTGTTAAATGTTTTCTATTGATTGAAGGAATCTATGTTATCAGCACTACAGGTTAATCAATAACTCGTAGTGTAAATAATGACAGATCATTTTAGATATTATAGTTTGTACGCTGTTAATCGTACGACAATATGCGATATATTGTTGTGTAAGATATTGATTTGATCACCAGATATAACGGGACGGAGCCCACCACACATTCCCACCACTGTGTTTCCTGTGTAGCCAGGATTAACAGCGGCGACCGCCAAAAAAGGTAATGAACAGTGAAGTCCATTGCAGTCCCGGGAGTAAAACTGCGGCTGCCTTGGAACTCACAACGAATTTAATCAGAAGAAATTAGTAGGAGTAAGAAGCTTTTGGAATTTGACTTCCCTTTTAGCAATGTGAGAGACAGCAATATGGCAAATAATCAAGAGACATAGTAAAAAAAACTACTTTAATGGTCTACTGCCAACGCTTGCTCCAAACGTGTTAGCTAATACTATTTTCTTGATCCATACTTTGTATGAGTACCATTGGAACCAACGCTGATTAAGCTGAATATAATATTTATATTTGTTTTGCATTGCAAAATAATAAATTGTACAAGTTTGCGATGTACTTATAATATAGATAACTGACATGGAACGCATAGTAATATAGCAATTACAATACTCTGGTGCAATACAGAACAGTGCAATACAGTCGTGAAAATAACAGACTAACAATGTAATAGGTACAATGTAGTACAGCGGCCGTAATTAATTAATATTTTGCCTATTAGGCTCAAGATGTATTTTATTATGTTTTCTTACGAGATCAAATACCTGAAAACGTGTACTTCTGGTGAAATTTAAGAAAATAAAAATAGAAGTGCTAATTTCATATTTCCCTTCAAATAAACGCAGGTTTCTATACTACATTAATGCATAAAAAATTAAATTTATCATACAAGTCATCTATCCTTTTTTATATATACAGTTTCATAATATACATTACAAATAGTTAAAGACTGAATCTGTCGTATCTGTACTTTGTTAAGAGGATGCTTCCGCAAGTGCGCCCCATATTTTTTTATAATTTATTTCGAATAAATATAGGTATGTAATTAATTTCGCAAAGTCATCATTCAAGTTGTAGATTGAAGAAGGATACTTTCTTTCAAATATTGAACGGCCCAGATTACAAGTCTAATTCATTGTATATTAGATGTTATATTTTCATGTATAACAACAACTAACTATTCGAAATTAATGTGTTTTTTTTTTAAATGGGTTTAAATTAAAGACCTGATTGATATACATGTACTAAAATATCCAAGTTTTATTAAATAGTTTAGTATTCGAGATAGGAGACGCGCTCAAGAGAATATCCCCTTAAATTTCGATTTAGTCTTTAACCTACAAAGTTTTAAATCGTCAGATGTGCCCAAATACACCCCTCTCGACGTTAAATGTTACTTTCGCTTAATTCCACAATTCGTTTCTACAGTAACACAATGTCACATTCGCATTATGTCACATTTGTATAATATCAACAATTTAAATATGAAGAAGAGTAGCGTACTATTTGTGTTATTATTTTTAAATTCGGTGACATTTAATCTGACCTATTTAATTAGATCGGTGCCATGGTTACCATCTCACAAAATTAATGCATTAAATAAATATTCTTAAGCAAATTGCACACTGCCATCTGTTCCCAAACTAAACAAAACTTGGACTATGGGTTCAAGATACCTGATTATTATACTTATATACATTTTTTTTTAAATTAACTACATACCAATAATACACAGACCAAGAAAAACAGACATGATCACCCACACAATTGTTTGCCTTATATGGAGATCGAACCCGTGACCTCGGAGTCAAAGTGATCATTATTAGAAATCGACCACCGAGATCGTCAATTATTATTTATTTTATTAAAGATACTAGCTGGCCCGGCGAACTTCGTACCGCCTAATTGTCAATGAATGTCGTGGTATACATATTAGTTGAACAAAATTTATGATGTCTTGAAATTAATATAATGAATAATAGAAAATAATAGAGAAGTGTCAGTCTAATTGTACACGCAAGTTAAGCAACGTCAACCGTAGCCTGTCCATGGATGAGTTTATATTATCTCGAGCTCCTCCGTGCTTCGGAAGGTACGTTAATCCATCGGTCCCGGTTGTAATCATTAGATTAACTCGAGGTCCTCCGTGCTTCGGAGGGCACGTTAATCCGTCGGTCCCGGTTGTTATCATTAGATTATCTCGAGCTCCTCCGTGCTTCGGAAGGCACGTAAGACGTCGGTCCCGGTTGTTATCATTAGATTATCTCGAGCTCCTCTGTGCTTCGGAAGGCACGTAAGACGTCGGTCCCGGTTGTTATCATTAGATTATCTCGAGCTCCTCCGTGCTTCGGAAGGCACGTTAAGCCGTCGGTCCTGGTTGTTATCATTAGATGGCAGTCGTTAAGCCAAGTGGCCTTTAGGCGGCTTGAAATTACTGGCGTCCGCCAACTCGCAGTTGAGCAGCGTGGTGGAGTATGCTCGAAACATATTCAGTTGAAGGAAGACCCGTATTTAATATTACCCAGCAGTGGGTAAATATTAAGTTCAGTATTTTACTATGTCACAAAATAAAGTACCATGACACTTGACAACCAATTAATATTCATTTTCAAGCATTCATTCATAAACAATTTTCAAAACAACAACGGACAACTTTCGCGACGTAAAAGTTAGACCAGTCGATTTGACATTTAATTGAAAATCAATAAATATCCCAATCCGTTTTCAAATTTAATTTTTCGACAATTTTGTCAATGTTTTAATACTTATTATCCTATACCCACATTTCTGAACGCACGCATACATTTGACGTACGCACGTTAACGTCACGTTTGACAGGTCCGACATCCACGAACATTTTGTATGGAAAAATGATTTTTCTTTTATTTTATTTTTTTCGTAAATTTTCCAATGTTTTTTATAGTTATTCTGCTATTCTGGACGGAGACAAATCCAACAAATCAAAAACCATGGCAATCGGTCCAGCCGTTCTCGAGTTATAAGTGTTGTAACAAACACGACTTTCTTTTATATATATAGATTATTACACAAGACAACATTTTGCTGCATAAGAAATTTGCGAAATTTAATATTTACCTATGAAAATTTTGTGTTTTAGGTCTGGTTCGAAGTTTTACTAAAAAAGTTGCTGTCTTTAGGCGACAGTCGTTAAGCCAAGTTAGTGGCCTTTGGGCGGTTTGAAAACACTGGCCTCTAACAACTCGCAGTTGAGCAGCGTCACAGTATAAGTATTAGTACTACGTACAGTATGGCCTCTCCCTGCCGCTCTCTAGTGTCGGCCTCACCTCCCCTCTGAGACAAATCTGGAATAGTTTGTATGGCGCCTCACGCACACACGATCATTCACGCTCTGCACAGACGTTATTGTTTCCTCATCGTCATCATCATCAGGTCATTTTAGGCTCCACTATAGGAGCACGACCCTCTCTCGTCCGTCCATGACAGAAGGAGGATTTGGCCTACACTCCCCACGCTGGCCAGACGGGTTGGGGAGGCCTGATCGATGTTTTATAATATATTTCCCTTAGTCGCCTTGTACGACATTCACGGGAAGAGACGGAGTGATTCTATTCTAATCATTGTTTATGTAGTAGTAAACGACGCGACATTTGTATGGAGTGGCCGGGGTGTGGCAGCGTGGAGAAGTATGCTCTAAACCCCTTCGACTGAGGAAGACTCGTATCCCAACAATAGGATGCATATTAGTTGATGCCTACTAAAAAAATAATATTTTTTAAGGTATGCATATTTGGGTTAGAGCATCTAACGATTTAAAATTTGCTACGAATGGAATAATTAAATAAACAAAGCATTTGGAAGATATACAAATAATGCAATTATTATTTTTATGAAGCACCAATATTGAATACTATTATAATAAGTTGTAGTGTATCATAATATAATAGAACTGTACTATACTATGTTATATGCAATTATTTAGGTATGTAATCTAGCCGAACAGCTGTACATAAACTAAGTTTATAGTAACTTAATATAGATATATAAAATATACATTAGGTGTAACATTCAATAAATTTGGTAATTATTGTACAATAATAGTAACATATTATATTTATAAAATAACAGAAAGTATTATTCAGTTAGGCACTATTGAGACGCAGTTTTGAAATTTTAGTAATTTGTAGATAGTAATTTGTAATAATAATTTATAATTAATATTTTTTGTAATTTATAATACCTGGGGTCCTACCGCCGAAGCTGAAGCCGAATCATCATCATCATCAGGTCATTTTAGTCTCCACTACAGGAGCACGACCCTCTCTCGTCCGTCACAGACAGGAGGATTTGGCCTACACTCCCCACGCTGGCCAGACGGGTTGGGGAGGCCTGATCGATGTTTGATAATGTATTTCCCTTAGTCGCCTTGTACAACATCCACGGAAAGAGACGGAGTGATTCTATTCTAGTCTGCCGGAAACCACGCGGCCATCAAGCCGAATACCATCAGATTTTTTGCGCGAAAATAGATCTTAGGTTTAAATTATTGACAAACATCTTCAGCTTAGTCGGTAGAGCTCTATCTTTTCTATCAGCTAAGCTAACCACAATTACCACCAATCTAAGCTAAAATTTGATTTTCGCAATCAACCTTTGTGTTTGGGGTGTAAGTGGTTCATCAACACCTTTGAACCAAAGCCAATTTCACCCTGCTCACTGACTAACGAAGCTCTGGCGAAAAGAGAGGTAGGGAGCGTAATTGTAAGCTACGCGACTGGGGAATATACCTCCACCTTACAGAATACCGCAGCCAAATAACAATTCCCTTGAGGGTTGTTGTGTTCCTGCGAGTGAGTGAGGTCACCAGAAAGGAAGATGCTGCGTTGCCAGCGGGGGTGGCGGCGCGCGAGCGATATTTTATGTTGTGAGCGTTAATATGGCTACGGCAACCGCTTCACATCAGGCGGGACGTATGCTTGTCTGCCACCCGACGTAGTATAAAAGAAAAAAAAATCAAATCAAAAAAATCAATAAATGGTAATCGGCTTCAGATTCGATGGTAGAGTCCCTATCTGGGTGGATTAATTCATAATAATAAATAGAATGAACAAAATCAATTTTTAAACAAACTTTTATTAGTTGCTTCATAAAAAAAACTAATAAGTTAAGGCTGTGTTTTTTGGTACTGGCTGGCTTTAAACACTGACTGGCTTCACTTTATACTTTTATTTTATGACACTGTTCTTGATACATCTTATTTTATAAAAATTTAAATATTTATAAAAAACTAGCGGCCCGGTACGTGCTTCGCTACGTATAAAGTGAAATACTAAAAAAAAATAATTGGAACATCAAATTAATTTATTCAAACAAAAAATATTGTATTAATTGCTAGCTATTTTAAAATTTAATCCAAAATATTTGGATAAACAATATTTTTTGTTTTTCCATTTTGAGCATGAATAAACAAACGGCTGGGGGTACCGACTCTGGAACAGGCAACATAAAGTCGAAGCACGTCCAAGATGAAATGACCGCATGAATGACATAACAACATGCTTGTACTGTCAACATTGAAAAAAGTTTCAATTTGACAGCACAATCCCCATCTAAAAAAAGTTTCAATTTGACAGCCAAATCCCCATTAACAAAATGATCCGCCATTTATTGAATTCATTTGTTACAAAAAATGTGATAAATGAAGAACCGCTCCACCGGTTTTGTGTAAACTTCACCTAAACCATCTACTAAATAGTCCGAATAAACCCTAAACATTTGGTTTGGATAGGTGAGCCCGTTCTTGAGTTATAAAATTACAACGAAAAGTGGCATTGATTTTTATATATATAGATAAATAGCCGAAACACATTGATTTTGTGATAATCATTTGCATCCTCAATACTATGTTCTACAGTTAAGACTAAAAGGTTAGGACTGTGGAACTCAGCTTAAAAAAAATATATGCATCGCTAATACAAACTTCTATGAAAATGAAACACCTCTAGTTTTGTACGATACAAAGGGCAGCTTTGTCTGCCTTTGCCTGGGGAAGTTGCTCTAAATTACAGAAGATCACGACACAATAAAATTACCTGGAGATCTATTAGATCTTTTGGTCCTGCGAGGTAGCGAAGTGACCAAGAAGCATTGAGTTGCTGTGATAGCGGCAGGGGAATATCTTCAATACAAATTTTAATACAATATAAAATAATAACAATCTTCTACCTCTGTCTATTACTGAATTACCAGCTACCAAATTTAAACACGCAATAAAAAAGTTTCTTGAAGTAACCCGTTCTACAGTGTGAACGAATATATGTCGAAAGTAGCTAAACCTTTAAGTATTCTGTTTGGTATTAAAAGTGCACAATGCTAGAACACAGAATTCATCGGCACAATATTTACATGTATAAATATTTAAATTAACGTCATTTTATGTACGGAATATGTAAAAATGACGAGCTAAATATGTAATTCATAAATTACATGTTCATAAACATGGCTATTAATTATATTTGATTTGAATAAAATAAAAAAATCGTTCATTATTGGCAGCACTATCATGTATATTTCAATAAATCCTGCTGTCAATTCTCAAGACGTCTTTCATTATGAAATTAGTTGAAAAAAGGGTTACATTACAGGTGCAGATTTCTTTTTAAAATTAACAAAATCTTCGAGTTGACATTGAACATGAAATACGTGCAGGCAGGAAATTAAATGTCGATCAAGGATGTCACTTGCCACTCTGTTTCAAAACTGCGTCTCGTTTGAAAATGCTCAATATAATTGTGTAATGGTTATCTGAAATGATTACATCTAACATTGGAATGTAATATGAATAATAAAGAATGCAGGTATACAAGAAATGGTAAGCCATTTTTTTGTTGGTTTAACCAAGTGATCAGTCAGGGCTGTCATTCCATCTAATACAAAATTTATGTAGCTCTTAATTATTTAGAATTTATTAGGCCTCTTATACAACATATTTTTATTGAAAAGTTTTTATAGTGAAATCTTCTATAAGTGTGTTGTGCACAAATTTTGTGGCTAGTGAGCCAGCCGTCACGGTCGGCTCTGTAACGCTTGTTAGACTAAAGTCGGCAGGGAGGCAGCGCGATTGAGCGAGTGACGAATTCTTCACTTCTGTCGAAACGTTAAATACAAAGCAAAAAAAAATTAATTTTATATAATTGGTTAGTTAGGGACAAACCATACTAAAACAGCTATAGCTCCTTTGTTCTCTGTATGCTTAAAACGCAATTGATCTATGTAGCGTTTTGCCTAACAATTTTTTTTTGGTCGTGTTTGGACTAAGTAGTTACTTGTCTAAGTCGCTATTGAACTTTTTATTAATATGCCTATTTCGCATTGAACCTAATTCGCCTTATGACTAAGTCGCGGTTTGCATAGACTTCATAATTTCACAATATGGAAATCAATACAAACCCGTGGTCCCACCACTATGGTTTTAACACTAGGTCCACTAAAATACATTGTAGAAATCCACTGATGGACCACTTTGCAGTTTTATCTCGATTAAATGAATAAATATATTATAGAAATTAGTCAATACTCGTTTTAGGCCTAATGCGAATTAGCCCTAACGCGTTTTAGTATTAATGCATTTTAGTCGAATAGCGCCGCCGGCATTCTGAAAGTTAGGCAGAATGCGATTTAGAGTTTGTTTTGATTACGCATTAGACACTGTTCCGGACATAGACCAATTGCGTTTTAAGCATACAGAGAACAAAGGCCTATAGCTTACTGCTGTGTTAAACTGTTTGCCGCTATTGACAGTTGACTGTGTACTATAGGATTTCTTCAGTCAACCGTCAAATATTACTGAGGTATACAGAATTGTGTGAACTGAATAAACATGTTTTGTATGTTAGTTATGAATATAATTCATCATCATCAGCAGGTCCATTTTAGTCTCCACTACAGGAGCACGACCCCCTCTCGTCCGTCCTAGACGGAAGGAGGATTTGGCCTACACTCCCCACGCTGGCCAAACGGGTTGGGGAGGCCTGATCGATATTTGATAATGTATTTCCCTTAGTCGCCTTGTACGACATCCACGGGAAGAAACGGAGTGATTCTCTTCTAGTCTGCCGGAAACTACACGGCCATTGAATATAAATACTACAATAAATTTTGCATTCTATAACTATTACATAAGATTCATTCTAAATTATTTAGAATGCTTCGGGTATTATCGTTTTTCGTATTTGAGTGAACGGAGATTATTAAAGCACTTTACTTTTTATGTCGCCTTGTAAATATTGTAAATAATAAAATTGTGCAATCATTTCAAGGTATACTTGAATTATTTATTATCCATTTACTTAAATCAATAAACAAATTGCAGAAAATTCCTTAATTACAATATCCAACACCTCGCTGCAATAAACAAAATAGACACAAATTAAAAATGGTAAAGAACCCTCTTGTTCTTTTGTTTATTTTCTAGCAATAGTTACAAATTTTGACAAAAGATTTATGTACATAGCCGTGACAAAGAAGGTTCGGAAAAAAATAACATATTGAGAGATAAACAAAGTTGAAAGAAATATAGTAATAATAATTGTGAAGTACTTTGAAGCAATCTGTAGATGATCCAATTCCACAAATGCAAAACTTTCCCAGAGTTTGAATAATAAAACAACAAAATAATGGCTTCGTGTAAATACTTAAAGTAAAAATCTTAAATGTAAATATTTCTCTTATTATTTTCGTCTAGCAATATTGTACTGTAATCTCGTTTTGCAGCGATATGTGCCAGTTGCTGAATAGAAATCAAATGCATTTAATGAATTCACTAATAATATGGAAGATTATTTACCTCTGCAAATTGTTTATTATTTTAAACATGTATAGAAAACTATATTTTATTAACTTACACTTGAGTAGCATTATCACCAGAGTTCAGAAGAAAGGGTTCTTTCACTTCACAAGAGTTTCTCTTTCTAGGCCTTACTGGAGGTTTAGGCACAGTCCTTGTCCTACCTAAAGTACCACTGACTACGTTTACACTATATCCAACTCTTGGATCACGGATTGAATTCTTTAGTATACCATCATTTTCCATCAGCATCACTTGCAAAGGTCGCTGTTCAGAATTTTTTGAAAACCGTCCGCTCATAGACATTGCCTGTAATGCCAGCAGCTGATTATGAATATTTGGAGAACTGAGGCTACTTCTTGGGATCGTAGCATGTGGTGTACCAGGCGCAGGAGAAGGAGCAGGTTCTATTTCCTCAGAATCATTAAAATTTGAATCCATTTTGCTGACTGGTCCTAAATCCATCTCACTTTTGTTCAAACTGTAGTAATTCCCTGCTTGACCGAATAATTTCATATTCAAATCGTAATACGGAATTACGCCATTGACAGTTGAGAAGACTTGGGGTCGTAAATTGTTCTCTGGAAGATTATTTTTCGGTCTCCTTGGTAGAGTCACGTATCCTTTCGGACTCATTAGAGGAATAGAACCTTGGAATGGTTGGTTTTGTAACCTGCTGTATAAAACAGGATTTATAGCTGTAACTCCATAGCCAGGTGATTTAACCGGGCTGCCTATATTCGGCTGAATTAGTCTATCCTGACCTGATGACGTAGCACCTACAGGTGATACTTGAGCGCTTCCTCTAAGAGGAAACGAAAGAAGATCTGGCGGATATGCTTGATGATCTTGAGCCAGGCGATCAAAAAGCAAAGCTTCGTTAGTCAGTTTCGGTAGTTCCACTTCTTGGCGACGATTAATGTCTTCGTGGGCCGCTGCAAAAAAAATATATGTTTTGTTAGAGTATTCCTCACGATTGATATCATTACGTAAACAAAATAATTATTCCTATTACTATTATTAGACTACTAGTACTAGTAGTAGACTTCGTGGTGGTTAAATTATATACTCGTATGTAGGTCTTGTAGACTTTTTTGTATTTTCTTTTAGTTGTTTATATTTAAATTTGTGAATTGTCTTTTATATTGCTTTAGTGTCATTGAACGTGAATACTTATGTTGGTGTCCAATTCGGTTTTCTATTCATCAATTACCTCGCTAAACAGTTCACTCGCATCATTATCCACTTCAGCAGGTATAAAATAACCCAACTTAAAAGGTATATCGACAATAATATAATTATGAAACAGATAACTTCTAAATTGAGTGCAATTCCAAAATCACAAATATTAAAATTGTAAACGAATAAGATCTTTACTCTGACGCAATTGTAAAACTATCTAATAAAATTATTCAAGTTATCTAAAAACTACATTATATCATTGTAATTTCGAAGTTATATTGTACTATACGATGTACCTTTCAAATGGTAAACATTTTTTTACACCGAATGACTAGTTTTGAAGATAATCGAGCTCCATTTTATGATATTAATAGGTAAGTATAGGTTTCTATCACACTGTAACACTTTTACGCTTAAACTGCTGCACAGATTATGTAAAACTTTCCAGACTTATATTATGTATATTAATATAGAATATATTACAGCTTAATATTATGTGATATTTTTTACCCCTATTATTACACTATTGTGTTACCACCCTTAATTATGAAAGAAACTAGGTAACTATAAATAGGCAATAAATCCTCTGATCGTGTAAAGGGAAAATAATATGTTTCAATGTCGAACAATAAACGTTGAGTTTCAAACAAACTTTACAATATAATTAAATGCCATTTATGAGAAGTTTCAAGGTAGCAACCCTAGCAATAAAGTATAATTATTATGAATAAAATAACAACCAGAACAAATCGTCAACGTTAATTAGAATCAAACGACACATTTTGACTATTTCAGAATAGCCTTTTAAAGTCAGCGCTCTCAAAGTAACAGCAAATTACCGCACAGAGAGTGCAAACTATCTGACAATCAAATAAAATTTTGGCACGGAAAATGTTACTGTCACAATCAAAAACCGGCACAAAGGAAACGCAGAATTCATTAAGTTTTATGCTTGAACGAACAAAGCACGCAAACTTAAGAATGTTTCGTTGGAAAATAGTGGTCGTAATAAATTATATGAAATAATTTCCTCGTTGTAGAATGAACAGAGTTGAAGCCACAACGATAAATTCTATATTGTAACTGTTTTATACAACATAAATCAATTTTATAAGAAAAGTTTGCATTATTATAAATATCTTGGAACTTGGAAACCGACAGATATTATGTTTGTGAGTTTCGGATCAAAGTGGACCGCAAATTTTAACAAGGGATTTCTCTATTCGATTGTATTTTCCTCGGGGTTCTATTATTAATAATTCAACAGCCTATCTGGTTTTGTATGTAGTGTTTATGGAGATGTTTTTATCATTGTCTTGTTTCCCACGAGATAATGAAGATATTCTAAGGTTAAAATATAAAAAATACAACTATAAATTTTAATATTAGAAATGAAAACACATATTTTGTTTGTTATTCTCATGCTAGGTAACTGCCTTATAGCAGGCGAGCTGTGTTTGTTTTTTAACCTTGTGCCTTACCGTCTAAGCTAAAGACGATTCTGGTCGAATATTTTTAATTCAATACTAGGTTTTAAATTTAACTAAACGACATACAAGCAATCATCTTCAGCTTAGTCGGTATAGTCCAAGGTTTTAGGTTACCAGCTTAGCTAGATACAATTACCACTTTTTAATTTTATCAATCAAGAAGTTTGATTTTATCAATCAAAATCCTTTTTTTTCTCCAGGTTAAACAGTAGGTCGCTTGATGATAGAAAATCCGTGGTACCGATTTATCAGGGAGATAGCTTTAACTTCAGAGATGAACACAGTTGACAAATGAGCTGCGAGCGGAATTTAGTTATGTATAAGATTCTGATTATTTGCCAAATCAACTGAAATATAAATTAGTAATGATAATTTGACCTTACCTAAAACCGCATCATTGTCCAACAGAGTTTTATTGAGTTCGGACATTTCTGTAGCTTCGCTGGTGAGGGACGGCGGTGGTTCATACTTCCTTGGAGGTTTCATTACGGGATTTACTTCTGGCTTTAGGGCTTTTTCTCCTTCTGATGCGACAGAGCCTTCTATTAAAGCTTCGCCGTTAGAAGAACGCGTATCAGTTTTAATCAGTCTTTTAATTTCAGTATTCTGAGTCGTAAAGTAACATACAACTAAAGCAGCAGAGAAAATAATTATTATCGCTACCAGACATCCAATTAATATAGCAAATGAATCTGTATCTAGACCAGCTATAGTTCCATATCCATATTTAGAAAGAACAAGCATAACGCTTTTCTCATCACGACCTCCAGGATTCTCTGATATACACGTATAGTTCCCTCTATCAGTATATCTCGCATGCAAAATCGTTAGATTGACCCATCGTATCAAATCCATCGTATTTTCAGACACGACATATCTTATTTCTCCGAACGCTCGCGGCTCTATAGTTTTTCCATTAAATCGCCAAACTACTTCGGGAGTGGGATTCCCGACAACCTTACAAATCAAAGTTACGTTTTCGTCGGAACTCCTTATTGTGGAATCTGGAACGGGTTCTAATATAGTAGGCCTACAAGCGAACTTCGATGAGTCTAATTCGTTCCAAAGTTTGTCTTTGATTGATGGTGGCTCGGCGCAGGAAGTTGGCGGCGTATATAAATTTTGAGTGATCACCCAGTCTCTAAATGGCTGCAAATTGCAGTCGCATCGCCAAGGATTGTTGTGTAAATCCAGTCCAGATAAGTTTTTTAATGCTAATAAAGTTTCTGGTTTCATATGGTTTAAATTATTGCCATCAAATCTTAGTATCTTAAGCTGTGGTAAATTTACAAATGCTTTGGTTCCAATTCGCACAATCCTGTTATTACTAACCTCTACTTTCTGGAGGAACTTCAAGTTGCGGAATATACCGTCCTCTAACTTATCGATGAAGTTGTTACTTAAGTTTATTAATCTTAGTTTCTCCGTGCCTTTGAACGTGTCCGGATGGAGATATCGTATTCTGTTCTTGGACAAATCGAGTTCAATCATGATGGCAAGCGTCATAAATGCGGCTTTATGAACGACTTCTATATTGCACTCTTTTAAGAACAACTTTTTTAGATTACTAAGGCCTACTTTCTTAAATCCTTCTTGGTGTAATTGTAGTAAATTATTATTACTTAGATCTAGTATTTGAATATCGTTGCTAAGGTTGGCTGGTATCACTTTTAAGCTTGAGTTTGAGCAAATAGCAGCTTTGTTGCCAGACTGCCATCTACAATCGCATGGTCTTTGGCATTCTGTTGTAAAATCGGCGATGGTAGTTGTGAGCAAAGCGATTGGTACCAATGCAATTCTCATCCATGTGTTCCAATGTTTATGAGCCATTTTGCTATGCTGGTTGTCATTTCCTCGTGTTTTTGCATTCCTGAACGGTGCTCGAACTCATTTGTTCTGTAACAATAGAAAGAGGGAGATAAGTTGCATATCTATACATATATAAATGAATTGCTGTTCGTTAGTCTTGCTAAAACTCGATCTGACTAATATTGGGTTTGATATATATCACATTTTCTCATCAAATACCCTGGAGATTAGGTGAGAGAGTAGGTAGAGACACATTCCCTGGAGATCAGGTGAGAAAATATGAAATAATTACGAGAAAAAAAAATAAAAACAACAATTGTATTTTCTTTATTTTTTCTTTTATATTAGAGGGGGTTTTATTCTAATAATTTTTGAAAACTCAAAGAGCACTCGCGCGTTGCCGGTGCGACATAACTCTTCTTTGAGAGAAATAAAATTTGTATATAAATTTCAAAAGATTCATAACAATGTAAACTACAGAATCTGCGCTGGAAATGCTTTGAAGTACAATTCATAAGATGTAGCGGAATCGACCACTGCTTATGGTTTTTAAAATATGATGATTGAATTACTACTTACTAATTACTAGTGTCGCTTCTCGGTTTCCTTTCATTTAATTTATTAACTTTGTTAGAGAGATTTTATCCTTATTGTTTTTGTTTAGAGTATATTTTTATAGATTTTTAGTTGGTTCGATTCCCAGGTGTGGCAAGTGAATTTTCGAAAATCTTTGAATGCAGTTTACTTTATTTTCAAAAATAAAGCAATGTTTTCTTTGAATAAACTTTTCTATCTGCAGAATTATAAGAGTACTTTCCATAAAGAGCTCGGTGGTCGAATGGTTAGCAATGGCCACTTTGACTTCGAGGTCGCGGGTTCGATCCCCGCACAAGGCAAACATTTGTGTGCATAAACATGTCTGTTTGTGTTGGTCTGGGTGTTTTCTATGTATTATAAGTATGTATTTACAAAAAAAAATGTATTTAAGTACAATTATCAGTTGTCTAGTACCCATAACACAAGCTTTTCGCTTAATTTGGGACTAGATGGCGCTGTGTAAATTGTCAAGAAATATTTATTTATTTATTTATTACATGTTTGGGCTGTAGTGGCTCCTCACGATCTTTCGAGTCAAAGCCACCTCACCTGCATACACCCTGCCAACTAGCAGAAGAGGTTCTAGCAAATGAGAGGTAGGGTAACATATTCACAAGCTCTCCGACTGGTACTTTCACCTCACAATTCCACTGAGAGTTATTGTGTTCTTGCCAGTGAATGAGGTCACCAGGAAGGAAGAAGTTGCGACATTACCAGCAGGGGTGGCAGTGCCCAAGCGATATTTCATGCTGTATTTGCATGCGACCACCAAAATACCAATAACAATGAAGTCCATTGCAGTCCCGGGGGTAAGACTACGGCTGCCTTGGAACTCACAACGAATTTAACCAGAAGAAATTAGTAGGAGTAAGAAGCTTTTGGAATTTGACTTTCCCTCATAGCAATGTGAGAGACAACAATATAGCAAATAAGGCATTAAAGCCTAAAGATATGGCTAGTCAAGTGAAGCTCAACTGCCGTGCACCACGGATTTTATGTCTAACACTATTGGGACCTAAAACATAGAGTTTCTAAATTTATATTTTGATTTGATGAGGCAATTAAACCTCAAACCTTGGCAGAGCTAGACTCATGTCACCCTTCTTAACATAACCTAAAAATAAGCCAATTAAATACAACCCAATTCATTTTTATTGCGTGAACATTAAGAATTACTGAGCCTTAAGTAATAGCCTTGACAAAGGCTTTTATTACGACTATTGGCTATAAAAATATTTTATGACAAAAATATCTTGATTTAGACGTTAAAAAGGAAAGGGTAATAAAAGAGACTGATATGAAAGTTTGCTAATAACTATTATAAAACTGAATTAACTGTTATCTGTCTGGTATTAGCTGTTTTAACCGACTGTGGTGTCCTGTTACCACAGTCGGTTAAAACAGCTAATACCAGACAGATAACAATTAATTCAGGTAGCACACCACACTCAACTGCCGTGAAGCTCAGCTGCCGTGCACCACGGATTTTATATATCTAACACTATTGAGGACTTATAACATTGAGTTATTACCTACCATGACATTCGCGCATCCTTAGACATGAGTCAAATACAATCAATCCTACGCAAACATTTGGGTATGAGAAAGCTGTGCTCGCGGTGGATCCCACACAATTTGGGGCTCAAAAAACGAACCGCGTCACTTGGTGCAGTGCCATGCTTACCAGATTCAACAAAGATGCGTCAAATTTAGTGTGGGACATAGTAACAGGTGACGAATCATGGATTTCTTGCTACGATCCCAAAACAAGGCAGCAATCGAGTGTATGGGTCTTTCAAGAGGAGCCAAAACCAATCAAAGCGGCGGGAGTAAAAGTGCAAGTCTAAGCGGATGATTGCTTCCTCTTTTATAAAACTGGAAACGTGGCTACTGTTGGTTTAGAGAATGGTCGTACCGTGAATAGTGACTGGTACACGACCATTTGTTTGCCGGAAATTATTGACGAACTCCGTAACAATAACCGTAAACGCCGCATCATCTTGCACCACGACAATGCTAAAAATTCGTTTGTCTGTCTGGCCGTGTGGGAACCTACACGGCCAGACAGACAAACGAATTTTTGTAGGCGACACACGTAGACCTTATAAGCCATCCTGCATATAGTCCCGACCTGGCACCTTGTGATTTTTTCTGTTCCCAAAAATTAGCATTGTCAGCTGTGTGTTGTACATGAATACGTTACATACCCTAAAATTATCTCAAAATGGCACTGCCCTTATTATTATCTTATTTCGGCACTGCCCAGGTATCAGATCTTGATATTAACTAGACAAAAAATTAGTCGTTAATTTGTCGCCCAAAGGAAAAAAATTGTCGCCTCCCATTAAAGAGCTATAAGGATTTTTTTGTGGCAGTGCCGTAATAAGCTTATTTCGGCACAGCCCACTCAGGATCTATTAAACTACATAACATAGCGAAGATATGATTTCCCCCAGAATTAGTCGTAAATTTGTCGAATTCAGACACCAAGTATCAGAATTAGTTGACCTCCCGTTAAAAAGTTATAAGTATTTTTTTTATAGCAGTGCCGAAATAAGCTTATTTCGGCACTGCCCAATAAAACTACACCACCTAGCGAAAATCTGATTTCACCCAGATGTTGCCTTGAATTTGTCGAAATTTGTCGCAGAAAAACCACAATTGGTCGATGCGTAATTAAAAAGTTACACGCATTTTAATAATTCACGTTGTAGTCAGAGAGCCTTAATTCTTTGATCCTTCATCTATCCAGTGGTGTGATTAAATTTTGGATGGAGATGATAGATGTAGCTGTAACACCAAACTGTATCCCCCGATTGTGTTATTATTCGTTTTTTTTAATTGCCTCCCTATAACTCCCTATAACAATTATAATGACGTCAAACTACAAAATACCTTGTACCACACAACAGGTAAGAAAGAGTACGTGATGGCATTTTACTTACTCCCAAGATAGATGCTGCTATGAATAACTTTGTGTTCAGACAACTGTGACCGAGTAACTTAATATTAAAAGAGTTTTTATAGGTAAAATCACATAAATTTATTGAAATTTCCAAGGAAGTGAACTGTTATTATTAATCATGTAAAATAATGTATCTTTCTTATTATGTTTATGTATTATGACGAGCTCGGTGGCGTAGCGGTCAATGACGCGGCTTTGACACTAACGCTCGTGGGTTCGATTCCCACACAGGACAAACATTTGTGTGCATTAACATGTCTGTTTGTCTTGGTCTGGGTGTTTTCTATGTATCATAAGTATGTATTTACAAAAAAAAAAATGTATTTACGTATGTTTATCAGTTGTCTAGTACCCATAACACAAGCTTCGCTTACTTTGGGGCTAGATGGCGCTGTGTAATTTGTATGACAATATTTATTTATTTATTTATTTATATTATATTATATGTCTTGTATGTTTTTTTTAAAAGAAGCTAAAGGAGCACTGCCTTACTCTTAACGAGTGATAAGTGTAAATTAGTTTTGTTAAAAAGACACTACAATGTTATGCATAGCTTGACTCGCAGTCATGTAAAATTTCTTTATGGGTTGACTGGAAGAGATATTTTAAGAGATAAGCTCATCTTTAATACTTGTCTGTTCACTAATTTCTGTATTAGTTGTTATGCAATAAATATCGTTCCATTGATATATCCTGGAGCGATCACGGCGGGCGTATAACATTACATCAAACTTCTCAAACGGGCCTCTACGTGTTGGATCTATATTCCCGCGCACGCCTATCAAATGATCGGGCTTGACCCGTGAATTTAGTAGAATTAATATAATTTCAATAAGGAAAAAAAAAAAAGAATATTTATATAATTATTATATAATCAAAGCCAACTCACCTGCACGCTGTGCACCTTGCTGACTGACAAACGAAGCTCTGGCGAAAAGAGAGGTAGGGAGCGTAATTGTAAGCTACCCGCCTGGGGAATGTATCTCTACTTCACAGAATACCGCAGCCAAATAACAATTCCCTTGAGGGTTGTTGTGTTCCTGCGAGTGAGTGAGGTCACCAGAAAGGAAGGAGATGCTGCGTCGGCAGCGGGGGTGGTGGCGCGCGAGCGATATTTTATGTTGCGAGCGTTAATATGGCTACGGTAACCGCTTCACATCAGGCGGGCCATATGCTTGTCTGCCACCCGTCGTAGTATGAAAAAAACGACGCCATCGAGTATCTCTAAGTTTTCAGTTATCAATATCATAGCAAATATACGCATTTCATCATCATCATCAGGTCATTTTAGTCTCCACTACAGGAGCACGACCCTCTCTCATCCGTCCCAGACAGAAGGAGGATTTGGCCTACACTCCCCACGCTGGCCAGACGGGTTGGGGAGGCCTGATCGATGTTTGTTAATGTATTTCCCTTAGTCGCCTTGTACGACATCCACGGGAAGAGACGAAGTGATTCTATTCTAGTCTGCCGGAAACCACACGGCTTTATACGCCAAGCAAATATACGCATTTCATTTCATGTCAAAGGGTTTAGGTACTCCACCACGCTGATCAAGCGCGGGTTGGCAAAGGCCAGTGCTTTCAAGAAGCCTAAACGGCACTGACTTGGTTTAACAAGACAGGCAGCTAAAGCACGGAGGCAACTAAATAAACCCATCCATAAACAGGCTACAACTGAAGTTGCTTAACTTGCGAGCCATTGCCTTGCATGACGAGCCTGGTGGTCGAATGACTAGAAATGGCTACTTTGACTCCGAGGTCGCGGGTTCGATTCCCGCACAAGACAAACATTTCTGTGCATGAACATGTCTGTTTGTTTTTATATGGGTGTTTTCTAAGTATTATAAGTACGAGTATGTGTTTACAAAAAAAAAATGTATTTAAGCACATTTATCAGTTGTCTAGTAAGTACCTGTAGTACAAGATTTTCGCTTAATTAGCGCAATCTACGCTGTGGAAGTTGTCCAGAAATATTTATTTATTATTATTATTGCTAGCCATTTGGCCACCGTGCTCGTCGATTTTTTTAGTTATTTAAACATTTAAAATACAGCGTTTAAAGCAATATTTAACTCAAAAGAAACTTCTCGAACCCCAAGAATCGTACAAAAGTCACAAAGATCTGTTTAATTGAATTTATTTTTTCCTACAGCTCGCTCCATTTGTGAGAACTTTGTAAGTCTTTAGACTGAAAGAAATGAACTTTAAGGGTAAATTTACAGTAAAATATATTATAATATATAGTCTTTATAAAGACTTAGACTGTAACAGCATAATAAATAAACAGTTCGATCAAAGAGCTAAATAATATTTTATCTGTACTTATATGTTACACTACACAACTACAAACGTAGCTCTGGCGAAAAGAGAGGTAGGGAGCGTAAATTGTAAGCTACCCGACTGGGGAATGTACCTCCACCGCACAGAATACCGCAGCCAAATAACAATTCCCTTGAGAGTTGTTGTGTTCCTGCGAGCGAGTGAGGTCACCAGAAAGGAAGGAGATGCTGCGTTGGCAGCGGGGGTGGTGGCGTGCGAGCGATATTTTATGTTGCGAGCGTTAATATGGCTACGGTAACTGCTTCACATCAGACGGGCCGTATGCTTGTCTGCCACCCGTCGTAGTATAAAAAAAACGACGCCATCGAGTATCTCTAAGTTTTCAGTTATCAATATCATAGCAAATATACGCATTTCATCATCATCATCAGGTCATTTTAGTCTCCACTACAGGAGCACGACCCTCTCTCATCCGTCCCAGACAGAAGGAGGATTTGGCCTACACTCCCCACGCTGGCCAGACGGGTTGGGGAGGCCTGATCGATGTTTGTTAATGTATTTCCCTTAGTCGCCTTGTACGACATCCACGGGAAGAGACGGAGTGATTCTATTCTAGTCTGCCGGAAACCACACGGCTTTATACGCCAAGCAAATATACGCATTTCATTTCATGTCAAAGGGTTTAGGTACTCCACCACGCTGATCAAGCGCGGGTTAGCAAAGGCCAGTGCTTTCAAGAAGCCTAAACGGCACTGACTTGGTTTAACAAGACAGGCAGCTAAAGCACGGAGGCAACTAAATAAACCCATCCATAAACAGGCTACAACTGAAGTTGCTTAACTTGCGAGCCATTGCCTTGCATGACGAGCCTGGTGGTCGAATGACTAGCAATGGCCACTTTGACTCCGAGGCCGCGGGTTCGATTCCCGCACAAGTCAAACATTTCTGTGCATGAACATGTCTGTTTGTCTTTATATGGGTGTTTTCTAAGTATTTTAAGTACGAGTATGTATTTACAAAAAAAAAAATGTATTTAAGCACATTTATCAGTTGTCTAGTAAGTACCTATATATAGTACAAGATTTTCGCTTAATTTGGGACTAGATGGCGCTGTGGAAGTTGTCCAGAAATATTTATTTATTGTTATTATTGCTAGCCATTTGGTCACCGTGCTCGTCGATTTTTTTAGTTATTTAAACATTTAAAATGCAGCGTTTAAAGCAATATTTAACTCAAAAGAAACTTCTCGAAACCCAAGAATCGTATAAAAGTCATAAAGATCTGTTTAATTGAATTTATTTTTTCCTACAGCTCGCTCCATTTGTGAGAACTTTGTAAGTCTTTAGACTGAAAGAAATGAACTTTAAAGGTAAATTTACAGTAAAATATATCTTATATATATAAAAGAAAGTCGTGTTTGTTACAACACTTATAACTCGAGAACGGCTGGACCGATTGCCATGGTTTTTGATTTGTTGGATTTGTCTCCGCCCAGAATAGCAGAATAACTGTTAAAAACATTGGAAAATTTACGAAAAAAATAAAATAAAAGAAAAATCATTTTTCCATACAAAATGTTCGTGGATGTTGGACCTGTCAAACGTGACGTTAACGTGCGTACGTCAAATGTATGCGTGCGTTCAGAAATGTACATCAAGCTCATTTAATATAGAACAAATTTAGATTAAAAACAAAGGTCAACTCTATTGGTTTCATTTTTACGTCTTGAAAGTTGTCTGTAATTTGTTTTGAAAACAGTTTTGTGGATTGAAATATTTTTGGTTGTCAGTTGGTACTTTTTTTGTGACGTATAATGTACTGAACTTAATATTTACCCACTGCTGGGTTACGGGTCTCCCCTTAACCGAAGAAGTTTAGAGAATGCTCCACCACGCTGCTCAACTGCGAGTTGGCGGAGGCCAGTGATTTCAAACCGCCTAAAGGCCGCTAACTTGACTTAATGACTGTCATCTAATGATAACAACCAGGATCGACCGCTTAAGGTGCCTTCTGAAACACGGAGGAGCTCGAGATAATTTAATGATAACAACCGGGACCGACGGCTTAACGTACCTTACGAAGCACGGAGGAGCTCGAGATAATCTAATGATAACAACCCGGACCGACAGCTTAACGTGCTTTCCGAAGCACGGAGGAGCTCCAGATAAATATAAACTCACCCATGAACAGGCTACGGTTGACGTTGCTTAACTTGCGTGTACAATTATACTGACACGCGCAATGACGCCATCGTGCTTCTCTATTATTTTTTATTATTCATTGTATAAATTTCAAGAAATCATAATTTTTGTTTAGCTAATATTTATACCACAACATTAATTGACTATTAGGCGGTACGAAGTTCGCCGGGCCAGCTAGTTATAATATATATATAGTCTTTATAAAGACTTCGACTGTAACAGCATAATAAATAAACAGTTCGATCAAAGAGCTAAGTAATATTTTATCTGCACTTATATGTTACACTACACAACTACAAACGAAGCTCTGGCGAAAAGAGAGGTAGGGAGCGTAATTGTAAGCTACCCGACTGGGGAATGTACCTCCACCTCACATAATACCGCAGCCAAATAACGGTTCCCTTGAGGACTGTTGTGTTCCTGCGAGTGAGTGAGGTCACCAGAAAGGAAGTAGATGCTGCGATGGCAGCGGGGGTGGCGGCGCGCGAGCGATATTTTATGTTGCGAGCGTTAATATGGCTACGGTAACCGCTTCACATCAGGCGGTCCGTATGCTTGTCTGCCACACGACGTAGTATAAAAAAAAAACACTAACTTGAAATTAAATGAATTTATGTTATGTACGGAACCCTAAAAACAACTCCAAACATTACTCTACAAACAAACATAACAGTGGGTAGATGATGTTGATGATGATGATGGAAAAAATATGGAACCAATCTGGAGGTATACTCTTTCATGTAAAAAAAGTCGGTTTATAAATCAGGGAGTAATTAAGTAACAAACATTAAAAGAAATACAGCCGAATTGAGAACCTCCTCCTTTTTTGGATACGGTTAAAAAAGGTACTGATTGAGCTTTATGTTGACCATTGTCTAACAGACTGCCGACATTTACTAACGTTGGTTTTCAGTCAGCCTTGAACAAATAAAGTAGCCTATGTGGATTTAAACAATACAATACAAATACTCAATACAATATAATACATAATTAATTGCCCACATAATACAAAGTTTCAACAAAATTTAACCTACAACAAAGTCTCTTTTTTAAAACAAGTCCCAAAACGACATTATTATAACGGTGGAAGTTTGACTTAGCAGTCAAATAAAGGGAAAAAAGTTACTAAAATCCTCACAACGTAGGTACACTCATCAATAATAAATTGTACAATGAATTGAATTCATCAATTTATAAAAATGATTCCATCTCTCAAACGAAAAACTGCCGATTTGCCGTGTATTTGCCGTGCAATTTTTTATACGTATTTTGAATTGTAAACATGACTACTACAAAAATTGTGCAATCAGTTTTTATTTTTGTTTGATTTGTTTCACCTTTTCGACGTATAAGTCATCATATTTATTATTCGACGTATAATTCATCCTACTGCTGGGAAATCATTCTCCTCTGTATCGAAGGGGTTTAGATCGTATTCCACCACGCTGCGTAGTGGCGGAGAAAAGATATAAGTAATTTCATGTAGCACTTTACACTTTAAAAATATCATCATCTACCCACCGCTGGATATAAGCCTTCCCCAATATTTTCCATTAATTGCGATCCTCCACCTTCCGCATCCAGCCGACATAGACATTTCTAGAAGGAGGGCGTCCAACGCTTTGTCGCTCTACGCGCAGCCTCATGTTGTCGACATAGACTTCAAACTCTGAAGGCTACTCGTATATTGACAACTCTGGTTCTCCATCGAATTTCTTCGTTCCGGATTAAATAAAATATAAAAATATAGACAACTTATAATAATACTACCCTTCAAATAATGTATTGTTTTGAGAACAACCATTAAAGTTAGCTGAAAGGGATCTCTCGTAGAGATAAGCTCACCTTTGTATTCATCTATGTAACATCAAATTGTTTAGTATTAGTTATGCAATAATGACTATCACGATAAAATTTGTATGAAGTATTGTTTGGTAACTACAACTAGTTTGGTAAACTTATATCTATAATTGAATCAATTGTTTCAGAAACAACAAATAGGTACGCCACTTTTTACAATATTGGGTTATGTAGCCATTGCTAATAATTAGACTACCGAGCTCGTCAATTATTACTTATTTTATTACAAATTATATTTTATTGCATCAGAAATTTGCGAAATTTTACAATTTACCTATGAAATGGTTCTATTTTATCTCTGGTTTCGAAGTTTTACTAAATAATTTTAACAAAATAAAAAACCTACTCCAAACATTACTCTACATTTATGTATGTAGATACAAGCTGATGATGATGATGATGAAAAAAATATGGGACCAATCTAGAAGTATATTCTTTCAAATAAAAAAAGTATTTTTCAAATCGGTTTATAAATCACGGAGTAATTAAGTAACAAACATTAAAAATAATACAGCCGAATTGAGAACCTTCTTTTTTGGAGTCGGTTAAAAAGTAATCATTATTTTTAAAGGCATCTAAAGTATACAATTTATTACACCTAAACATTCCTTAAAAACATTTCTCAAAACTATTTGGCTGAGTGTACACAAAGCTGCGTTTAAATAGGGACGTAGCGGAAGTTATAATAAGTTGTAGGCAAGGCCTTGTTAGAAATAACTTTGAGGAATAGCAAACTGGCTAGATTTAGTCGCAATTTGTCGCCACAACGGGTAAAGTCAAACTGTTTTAGATTAGATACAGAATTAGCATAAAAGGTTACGATAACCTTGCCCCAGAGATGTCCTAAACAGGTTAGCTGGAAGAGATATCTTAGAGAGATAAACTCGCCTTTGCAAAACTAAAACTGTTGCAAATTATATTAGACATTTTAAACCACGAACGGAAGAATGGCCGTGTGGTTTCCGACACACTAGAATAGAATCACTCCGTCTCTTCCCGTGGATGTCGTACAAGGCGACTAAGGGAAATACATTATCAAATATCGATCAGGCCTCCCCAACCCGTCTGGCCAGCGTGGGGAGTGTAGGCCAAATCCTCCTTCTGTCTGGGACGGAGGAGAGAGGGTCGTGAGCCTGTAGTGGTGACTAAAATGACCTGATGATGGTACCACGAACAGTGAAACTGTGGAATCAACTTCCCTCAGCGGTATTTCCGAACAACTACGACATGGATGCCTTTAAGAACAGAGTTTTCATTTCCCTTTAAAGGCTGACAACGGATCGGCGACCACGTGGGCCGCTAGATGGGTGGCGGTGGTTGCTTTCCACCACCCATGCGACATCACACATCATTACCACTTTTAATAATGATTCTTTTGTTTATACTACGTCGGGTGGCAGACAAGCAGACGGCCCGCCTGATGTGAAGCGGTTACCGTAGCCATATTAACGCTCGCAACATAAAATATCGCTCGCGCGCTGCCACCTCCGCTGCCAACCCAGCATCTCCTTCCTTTCTGGTGACCTCACTCACTCGCAGGAACACAACAACCTTCAAAGGAAGTAGGTAGTTATTTGGCTGCGGTATTCTGTGAGGTGGAGGTACATTCCCAGATCGGGTAGCTTACAATTACGCTCCCTACCTCTCTTTTAGCCGGAGCTTCGTTTGTCAATCAGCAGGGCGTAACGCGTGCTGGTGAAGTTGACTTTGGTTCAAAGATATTGATGAACCACTTACACCCCAAACTACTACTTGATCTAACATCAACTCACCAACTACAATTCAAACTCCATCGTCCCCCGAGATATCACTCTTCCCTTCCCATCCAGAACATTCGTAATAAATATATGTACCTATATGCGTGTTAGCTGTGTATGTATTTATTTCACTTTGTAACTTGTATTTTCAAGATTTTCAATCAACTGCTCATTGTTCGAAATCGGAAAATTCTGAAGTCGAGACAGCTGTCGACAATTCGGAACAGTCTGTGCTACATTTGAACCTTGTAACCACAATATATGATAATACACAGTAAGTGATCATGAAAAAAGAAGTAGATTGTTTCTTAACAAACAAATTTATTTTATCTACTGGTTTTAAATTATAGTGTAAATTAAACTATCCAAAAACCTATACAAACAAAAATGACAACACAACACTATTATATAAACAAGTAACACAGAAAGAGGACATAAAACAGTGCTGCATAATGCCACAAATTGGACTCAACTCAGTATTATGCCGTGATCTGACTATATCAGACCCCAGCGGTGATTTTCAGCTGGGACCAGTACAGTAACAGACGCAATACAGTTATTTTGAAATACATATTATGTATATACATATCAGGGATGTTACGGAGCTTCGACTCCGGCTCCGTTAAGTCGGAACTTCCGATTATTATTACACTTTCGGTTCCAACTTCGGCTCCGACACTTTTAAATCGGAGGTTTTAATCGGAGGTCGGAGCATAACATAGCGGCGGCGGCCTGCGTCGACTGTTATGGTATGTGGTCTCAACGGGTTCATTACATGTCGCGCGGGGAATCCCCCCGACTCCCACTACGTGCGCTCTTATCGTCAATATTTTTTTCACTTGTTGTTAGTTTGTTAGGCACACGACACGTTCATAGGTTATACATATTTGTTTTGATTTTTGCGGCCTCCGACTCCGGTTCCGACTCCGATAAATCAAATTTAAAAACTCCGACTCCGCCTTCGGTAAAATTACCTCCGTTACATCCCTGATACAAACACACACATATACATATCCACACACACGCATACACATAAACCTAGTGGATAAGTTACGTTGCTTAACTTACGTGTTCGATTAGACTGACACTCGTAACGACGCCATCGAGCTCCTCGTTATGAGGTCCTTAAAACAGATTTTAAAAGGACAATAGGAATTTATGGCCTTATCTTTTCTGTATTTGATTCGAGGATTTTTTTTAATATGAGAATTCAAAAACCTAACATTTCTAAATCAGCTTATCGCCATCGTGCTGCCGTATAACGTTGCTCAAAATAAAAAGAGTAATAGGCGAAAACATTGAAGAGCTCGTTGGCGTCGATGCACATCGCAGCCTAATCGATCACGCAAGTCAAGTAATGTTGACCGCAACCTCTCCATAGATGGGGTTTATAAATAAACGGATAGATGGGGTATATAAAATAAGCCGCTGGTCCAAGCTGTTGTTGTTAGATGACAGCCGTTAAGCTTGTCAGTGGTATTTAGGCGGCTTAAAAACAGTGACCTCCGCCAACCTGCAGTTGAGCAGCTTGGAGGCGTATGCTCTATACCCTTTCGAATGAAGGGAGACCCATATCCCAACAGTGAGATGAATAAGGATTGACGACGACGAATCAGCCGTATATTAGAAGTTTACTTACTGTTCTGATTTATTGTGTTAAATACTTGTTTTAAGATATTTCTGGAGAGAAATAAGAACTTTTTAGACAGTTGATTGCTACACCGTGTACAAACAAAATACAAGGAAGGCCTGGAAGTTTTTAACTGTTGTTGACATAAAAATGCAAGTAGAGAGAATACTGAAGCCTATTTTTTCCCGATTGACGAAGAAAAGAGAATAGAATAGTTTATTGCACCAATACGACAAAGATATATAAACAATCTCTTCCAGACAACCTTTAGAAGAGAAACAATGATAAAAATACGTAGATGGCGCATCATTAATTGTTAAAAAAATAAACAATAGGTATAGTACAAATAGATATATAAATATATATATGATCAAACATATCCTAACATATATATGTATATATATACACACATACATATATTATACTAGCTGTGCCCACGTGGAATAGTATTTTTTTTAATTTATTTATATTCATAAAAATAAATAAAATTTCTAAAATAAAAGTACCATAAGTTACTCCTTATTTCATTCGCTATCGGCTTGTGAATGTCCCGTCAAAATCAGTCCAGTCGATTCAGAGATTAGCCGGAACAAACAGACAGACAAAAATTGTAAAACATGTTATTTTTGGTATATGTACCGTATATACATCCATTTGCATTTAGTAAAAAGCGGTTATTTTAATATTACAAACAGATACTCCAATTTTATTTATCTGTCTATGGATCTACAAACAAAGCAACAAGAAATAATTAAGTTAGCTAGCACTTAGTAAAGACAGAATCCACGTAGAAAACAAGTTAAACCGAGAGAGAGAGAGGTAATGAATATTTAATTTTAAAAGCATTTTAAACGAGTGTAAAGATTGCGCATTTCGAATATCCAGAGGCAATTCCAAAGACGTACAGCCTGCCCCCCTAGCCAAGTGTAATTCGTAGCGTAACGAACGTTATCACGTGACATTTGTCAATTCGAACATTTTAGTATGAGCTCCACAGTTCAAATTAGCTATCGCTACGCTTTTCTATTTCGCAAACTGCCATTTGGCTAGCCCCTTGTATAGAAAACGACTTAGTGCAAAAAATAGAGTCATTTTTGAGGGTGTATTTTTCGATTATGCATAAGTTTGCGGCACGTTCTACAACCTAAACTGCTAAAAGTGTCGTCTCAGCTGTGAGATAGGGTATATTATGTCCTAACCCTTTTACAAATATAAACAACAAACTCTATATAATAGTGTAGAAGATTTTAAAGAAATAAAAATAATGAAATTAATTAAATAGGTAAATAAATAAATATTCCTGGACAAATTACACATGGCTATCTAGTCCCAAACTAAGCAAAGCTTGTACTATGTGTACTAGATAACTGATATTATACTTAAATACATTTTTTTTTGTAAATACATACATATCATGACAAGCTCGGTGGCGTAGCGGTCAATGACGCGGCTTCGACACCAACGCTCGTGGGTTCGATTCCCACATAGAACAAACATTTGTGTGCATGAATATGTGTGTTTGTCTTGGTCTGGGTGTTTTCTATGTATCCTATGTATGTATTTACAAAAAAAAAATGTATTTACGTATATTTATCAGTTGTCCAGTACCCATAACACAAGCTTCGCTTACTTTGGGGCTAGATGGCGCTGTGTAATTTGTCTGACAACATTTATTATTATCATACATAGAAAATACCTTAATATACTAACAATAATACATAATAATAAATAATTAAAAGATTTAAAAGAGTTTTTACGTACGTACATTGGACTTTATAAAAATAAGCTGACCCGTGCCTACTTCGTTGGACGACGTAAAATGTTTATTTTTACGAAAAAGTCTTATATTTTTAATAATTATATAGCCTATGATGGCGTCGTTGCGCCTGTGAGTCTAATCGAACACGCAAGTTAAGCAACATCGACCGCAGCCTGTCTATGGATGGGATTATTTATCACGAGCTCCTCCGTGCTTCGGCGGGCACGTTAGGCCGTCGGTCCCGGCTGTTGTCATTAGATGACAGTCGTTAAGCCAAGTCAGTAACATTAGGGCGGCTTGAAAACACTGGCCTCTGCCAACCCGTCGTTGAGCAGCGTGATGGAATATGCTATAAACCCCTTCGATCGAGATCCGTATCCCAACAGTGAGACGATTATGGATTGATGATCTATATACCCTATGACTCACAAATAACGTGGCTTTCTATTGATAAAAGAATTTATCTAATCTCATACTGAAATTTTGAGATTAAAAAACTAAACACAGAATCTTAATGTCAGTCTTATACGCACAAGACATCAAAATAAATTTAAAAAGTTACTTTCGATACAGCTCTTCTAAGGACAACTGTATCGAAAAATAACTTCTTCTCCATTTCGATACAGCTTCAGCCCTGGATACAGGTATTTTAAACAGGTTGCAATGCAATTGCAACGTTGAAAAATTTTTCTACATAATCTGTGAACGCGGCGCGTCGCGCATGCACACCACGCATGTTCCATCTGCAAATGGATTTATAAGTAAGAAATGAAGCTGTTAAATTAACTTCATGGTTTTATTTAAAATATTATTGTCATCTATTTCATGAGATTAGATAAAGTAGTGTATGAAACTGCACATAATTATGTCTTAAAATACTCGTGTGGTCTATTATCACATTCGCCTTCGGCTCATGTGATAAACTCACACTCGTATTTTAAGAACCCTTATTATGCAACAGTTTCATAAACTACTATTTCGAAATTGGTTCAGTAAATTCAGAGATTATTATTTAAATAGTTGATTTCCGCTTTCCACTTGCCACTTCTTAAAACTTTCTTTAACTTCCTTGTAGCTCAGTTGGAAGTTGGAAGCACTCGATCGGTTATCCAGAGGTCGTGGGTTCATATCCCATTTTTTTTTATATTATCTCAGCATATTGGCTCCACTTCGTCTGATGGTAAGCGAAAAGAGGAGCCCCAATCGCATGGGCAACGGACAAAAGACCTTGATGTATTGTCGCTGCCATGCTGGCCTACAAGATGCTTCTTTACGCTTCGCTTGAAGGATCACATATTGTATGAAAGAGGAAATACGTATGCCGGCAACGCGTTCCACTTTTTAATGGTGCGACATAGATAGGAGTTGCCAAACTTTTTAGTACGCGAAGGAATGATCCCAACGGTGAACTTGTGATATCGCAAGCCTGCACGTGACGTTCTGTGTGATATTAACCCCTACAACTTCACAAACTCAAATACTTAACCTCTTAATAACATTAGTATAGATAGTAAAGATGAAATAAAACTGAACGCAATTTCTTTCTTCAGAAAATGCAATCGGCCCTACTGACAAACAACAGTTACTCAAAGTTACATTTTATATATCAGAGACTTACTTAGTAGCTCTGACCTACATCAGGGGAGGCGTCAGTTGCAAATTGAACATAAACTAAGTCCACTCCCAAGATATGCACCACTGCACTGGGAATAAATTATAACTCCGAACCTAGTTGAATGAGAACTTCTTAATAGTTACAAAATAAACAGACGTTATGAACATTATGATGTATGTCGAGTATCTGTTGGGGTATAAGTGGTTCATCAACATCTTTGAACCAAAGCCAACTTCACCTGCACGCGGTCCACCCTGCTGACTGACAAACGAAGCTCTGGCGAAAAGAGAGGTAGGGAGCGTAATTGTAAGCTACCCGCCTGAGGGATGTACCTCCACCTCACAGAATACCGCAGCCAAATAACAATTCCCTTTAGGTTAATAAAAATAGATTAAATTTGGGGTGTAAGTGGTTCATCAACATCTTTGAACCAAAGCCAACTTCACCTGCACGCGGTGCACCCTGCTGACTGACAAATGAAGCTCTGGCGAAAAGAGAGGTAGGGAGCGTAATTGTAAGCTACTCGACTGGGGAATGTACCTCCACCTCACAGAATACCACAGTCAAATAACAATTCCCTTGAGGGCTGTTGTGTTCCTGCGAGTGAGTGAGGTCACCAGACAGGAAGGAGATGCTGCGTTGTCAGCGGGGGTGGCGGCGCGCGAGCGATATTTTGTGTTGCGAGCGTTAATATGGTTACGGTAACGCTTCACATCACCTATGCTTGTCTGCCACCCGACGTAGTAAAAAAAAATCTGCATGCATTAATCAATACGTTTCCTAAGACATTTTATACGATGAATTGTGAAATTGTAGAATCAACTTCCCTCAGCGGTATTACCGAACAATTACGACATGGGAGCCTTCAAGAACAGATAATATTTTACCTTTAAAAGGCTGGTAACGGATCGGCGACGCCTTGGTGTTGCTGACTTCCATGGCCGGTGGTGATTGCTGTTTATCAGGTGAGGTGACCCACATGCTCGTTTGCCTCTTTGATCGTATAATTAAAGTGTTTGCTCCTGATCGAATTAAATATATAGGTTGGGTTTTTTAACGCCTCCAGTTAGTAGGTACTCTAAACAATAGATATAGGAAATTTCATTCAAACGAAATATTCCTTTATTTTAGTTGCTACGCCGGGTAATAAGCATACGGCCAGCTTGCTGTGAAGAGGTTACCATAGCCATATGAACGATCGCATCATGATATATATTATATTAATATGCGAAGCAAAAACTTTGTACCCATTTTTACGGCAATTGGGCGGACGGAGGAGTATAAAATTTCGCACCTTTATAGTTTATATAGAAAAGGAGTACAGAATGCTAATATATTTTTTTTAATTATGCACAAAAATATATTAAATCAATTAAAAAAACATTACACTCAGTACCATGAATTGACACACATACACCCATATATTCTCTTATGTTTATTCTATGGTCGAAATTTGACCAGTCGGAGACCACTAGTATAGAAGAGTGCCAACGCAGCAACTCTTGCTTACCATCATCTCTTATTGCGATTCAATAATTGAATAGATTGCTTATTCATACCAATGAATAAGCGACTCTATTCCATTTGAAATAGAGTCGCTTATTCATTGGTATGAATAAGCATTATATTCAGTTTCAGTGGTAAGGGGGCTGGTGACCTATAAAGATCGTGACCTATAAAGACCATACAACCCAAAAATACATCTAAAAACACTACGTCTCCAATTTCTAACTCCCCATTGTCCAAGCAAAAAGCATTCACAAAATAAACCCGTGGCCATAACAAATACCATAGACATTCAACGCACGTAGAAACATAAGTCCATCCATACACTAAACAAGGATTATCAGCAGTATTATAGAAAAAGAAAAACATACCAGTGTATTCGGGATCCAAGTTATAAATTAACTACCATTACTTCTAAGAGATTTTCTTATCTTTTCCACGAGCAGTTTAGGTACTGTGTTATTTATAAGCGCTTGATATTAGTATATAAGATTCTGGGAATAAACTTTAATATATGTCGTTTAATAAGGATTTTTATTACATCTAACGTGGTAAATATACTGATATATATAGCCTGTTGCCTAACAACAGTTTGGACTTTTTATATCACTTAAGTCGCAAACGAGCTTATGGCCTACCTGATGGAAAGCAGCTACCTATAGATATGAACACCAGGGGCATCATACGATACAAATCCTGTAAAAACCTCTTCACGCCCTTTTTAATACCACATCGGGTGGCAGACAAGCATAATAATTACGGCCCGTCTGATGTAAAGCGGTTACCGTAGCCATATTAACGCTCGCAACATGAAAAATCGCTCGCGATCTGACACCCCCGCTGCCAACACAGCAACTACTTTCTTTCTGGTGAACTCACTCACTGGCAGAAACACAACAAGCCTCAAGGGAATTGTTATTTGGTTGCGGTATTCTGTGAGGTGGACACCTCCTACACCGCGCCGGCGGTCTAATCTACTTCCGTCTTACGAATTTTCGATCAGGTCACGTGTCCTGACGCGAGTTTAACATTTGTTACCCATCCCAAAAAGTGCACAAAGCCGCTAAAAAAGTTTTCACTTCAAAAATTGTCCGATGGAGTGGAAGATAGATAGATGCGTCACAAGCCGCGCTCTCGCTTGCACGCTCGGTTCAGATGGAACGTGACAATGAGTCATGTTTTTTCGTGCGTGCAGCCGGCGTTCATCGATTTATAATACGTTATCGCGTCAAAAAACAATTCAGTAGATTCTCCTTTTACCATATCTGCGTGCTCCATTATTCTTCAAATCCCATTAAAAAAACAGCCGAGAATAAGTGTTTTTATCTAAAACAACTCAACAATGCGTGACGACAGTAAAGTATTCCGTAACAGGCGAATTCTTCAGGGGTCCATTTCCAAATGAAATTAAATTTCAAAGCGGAGAATTTACGTGCAACAAAATGGAGGTAAGTACCAAATTCCTGAAAACGGCCCGAAGGAAAATTAGAGATTTTATCAAATGCCTCTATTCCGACTTGAACCGTGGCTATGCTGAAAATTGTTTGCTATTGGAATGTTTTATTTACGGAGCTTTCCGGTCGGATATGTCAGCTTTAATGGCATTTATTTTGTTTATTTAAAACTTTAATAACCATATATATATATATATATATATTTATACTATGTCGGATGGCAGACAAGCATACACGGCCCACCTGATGAGAAGCGGTTACCGTAGCCATATTAACGCTCGCAACATAAAATATCGCTTGCGCGCTGCCACCCCCGCTGCCAACCAGCAACTCCGTCCTTTCTGGTGACCTCACTCACTCACGCAGGAACATAACAACCCTCAAGGGAATTGTTATTTGGCTGCGGTATTCTGTGAGGTGGAGGTACTTCACCAGTCGGGCAGCTTAAGAAATACGCTAGGAACAGAAGAAGCTCTGGCGAAAACAAAGGTCCCTACCTTTGTTCTCTTCTGTCAGTCAGCAGGGTGCACCACGTGCAGGTGAGGTTGACTTTGGTTCAAAGATGTTGATGAACCACTTACACCCCAAAACTAACAATAATAAACTAATACAATAAACAGACTTAATGCTAAATGCTATTTGTACCAGTCAACCATTGAGAGTGAAGAAAATTACTAATGATGTTAAATGATGGGTGAATTCAATAGTCCTACAAACGCAATATAAAAACATACACAAATTAATCCAATATACATACATAAACAAACAATAGATATATAGGTACATAATACATACATTACACTACATGTACTGATGATGATTACTGCTCTGATAAAGTTTCAAAAAGACAGGTACGCAAGTTCTTTTTGAAAACAAATTTAATGGGAGATTTTCTAATATGTTCAGATAGCGCTTTCCAAAGGAGTTGAACATGTAGACCAAATGAAAAATTGATAGTAAACGTGAGTCGTTTGAATGAAGTTGAAGTTTATTTAAAAACCAGCTGACCCGGAGAACTTCGTACCGCCTAACAGTCAATGAATGTCCTGTTACTAATTAGCTGAATTAAACCCACGCATAAATATTTGATAACCAATAAATATCTCAATCTCCGGGAAGAGGGATTTTTGAAAAATCCCTCGAAATATTCGACATACGCGCGCACAAAATCGCGGGCGCAAGCTAGTACATAGATATGAACACCAGGGGCATCATACGATACAAATCCTGTAAAAACCTCTTCACGCCCTTTTTAATACCACGTCGGGTGGCAAACAAGCATAATAATTACGGCCCGTCTGATGTAAAGCGGTTACCGTAGCCATATTAACGCTCGCAACATGAAAAATCGCTCGCGAGCTGACACCCCCGCTGCCAACACAGCAACTACTTTCTTTCTGGTGACCTCACTCACTGGCAGAAACACAACAAGCCTCAAGGGAATTGTTATTTGGTTGCGGTATTCTGTGAGGTGGACACCTCCTACACCCCTCGAAATATTCGACATACGCGCGCACAAAATCGCGGGCGCAAGCTAGTACAACACCCCGGCTACACCATAGAAATGTTGCGTCGTTTACTACTCCATAAACAATGACATCTGCACACAGCGTGAATATGCGTGTGTGTTCTAACTATTCCAGAATTGTCTCAGAGGAGAGGTGAGGACGACACGAGAGAGCGGCAGGGAGCGGCCATACTGTACGTAGTAATATTACTTAAACTGTGCTAGTATTCTCCTCTTTATACTGAAACGTATTTTGTGAGCGTTACTATAGATGAGCTTAATAATAAAATCATACGTAATTTTCAGGAATCACTGTAAGGGACTTACAGTGATTCCTGAAAATTACGTATGATTTTATAATATAAACTTTAATATATGTCATTTAATAAGGATTTTTATTACATCTAACGTGGTAAATAGACAGATATATATAGCCTGTTGCCTAACAACAGTTTGGACTTTTTATATCACTTAAGTCGCAAACGAGCTTATGGCCTACCTGATGGAAAGCAGCTACCTATAGATGTGAACACCAGGGGCATCATACGATACAAATCCTGTAAAAACCTCTTCACGCCCTTTACCACTTTAATACCACGTCGGGTAGCAGACAAGCATAATAATTACGGCCCGTCTGATGTAAAGCGGTTACCGTAGCCATATTAACGCACGCAACATGAAAAATCGCTCGCGAGCTGACACCCCCGCTGCCAACGCAGCAACTACTTTCTTTCTGGTGACCTCACTCACTGGCAGAAACACAACAAGACTCAAGGGAATTGTTATTTGGTTGCGGTATTCTGTGAGGTGGACACCTCCTACACCCCTCGAAATATTCGACATACGCGCGCACAAAATCGCGGGCGCAAGCTAGTACAACACCCCGGCTACACCATAGAAATGTTGCGTCGTTTACTACTCCATAAACAATGACATCTGCACACAGCGTGAATATGCGTGTGTGTTCTAACTATTCCAGAATTGTCTCAGAGGAGAGGTGAGGACGACACGAGAGAGCGGCAGGGAGCGGCCATACCGTACGTAGTAATATTACTTATACTGTGCTAGTATTCTCCTCTTTATACTGAAACGTATTTTGTGAGCGTTACTATAGATGAGCTTAATAATAAAATCATACGTAATTTTCAGGAATCACTGTAAGTCCCAAGCGTGCATACCTCGGAGAGGGCCGGATCTAATCACGGAAGGGACCGAAAGTTTCCGGTAAGGAGCTCCAGATCGGACCCGACCTAATATTTCTAATCTAATCCTTATTATGCTTGTCGAGTTACACGTTGTATCATCATCATCATCAGCCTATCCACTGCTCCGTTTACCTAGGTGTATACCTAGTAATGTAGGTAACTTTATGTCGTTTGACAAAACTGTCAGCCATTTGAAAGCCACTTTTTTCAGGTCGTTGGATCATCTAGAGAGGGGGCGACCTACGCTTCGTCGCCCCGTACGTGGCATCTACACTAGGACTTTCCTCCCCCATCTGCCATCGTTGACACGGCAGATGTGGTCAGCCCACTGCCACTTCAACTCGCTGACTCTGAGAGATATGTCGACCACTTTGATTCTCCGTCTAATTTCTTCACTCCGGACTCGATCCCTTAGAGAAACTCCAAGCATTGCTCTCTCCATCGCTCGCTGTGCGACTTTTAGTCTGCAAACCAGCCCAAAGATCAGCGTCTAAGTCTGTGCACCGTAGGACATAGCGGGGAGGACGCACTGATTATTTTATTTATTTTATCACACGTGAGAATGAAGTTACGGATAAATTTACTCAGATATTTAATAACATATAGAATTATAACATGTGACATCACAGTCCTGTAAACTCATAAATAACAGTAAGCAGCCTCATAAAAATAACTTTTGATAAAACTTTGTGGGTTCGTGCTTAAATTGCATGCAATATAATTATTTTACTTGATAGCGTGACTACAACTAATATGACCTTATATGTAACCCCAAGAACTGTTTTATCTCTAGAGTTGAGCGCTTAAACGAAAAGCGCTTAAAAAAGTCTGCTTATCAGCGTAAGCAGATAAGCACGCTTATAAATATAAGCCTTTTTCGTTGAATTTTTTTACAATGTTGTCTGATAATTTGACAAATTTGATATAGCGCCATATATAATTGATACACATAATTACTGCCACGTCGCGTCGTGCTGTATTAGCTAGCCATACATGCAATAATAAACCTTACCGTCAACAAGTTTAGGTTTACTATCGATTAACTTTCGTTTCATTTTCGTTTAAACAAATGCGTTTCGTTGAAAAAAGCGTCAGTAATCCTCATTCAATATTGAACCTTATCTGCAGGTGCCTTAGGATTAATGTTGTTTAATTTTCTTTCACTTTTCTTTCAAAAATGATTTTCATTTAAATAAACAACGCTTACGCTTTTTTAAGCAGTACGCTTTTTGTTGTCAACTGGTAAGCGCGCGTGTGAATGTTTGCGCTAACGCTTTTGCTGTTGTCGTCGGTCGATTAATGCGATTTTTTTTGCTTTGCTGTGTTAAGTATGTTCATGCGTAGGTATACGAAACTTTAAATACATAGAGAAAAGAAATCGGCTGCAAATAGATACTGTCTGTGATCGTTAACCATTGCATTGTCTTAAAGCTGCGACTAAATGTTTTCATAAGCGTAGACGCCTCAAGTAGCATCAACGACAAAAAAGCGTTTAAGTAAAAAGCGCGCTTATTTAAGCGCGCTTTTGATAAACAGTACAACGTTTAAACGTTTATTAATTTTAAGCCGTTTTTTCCAACTCTATTTATCTCTATTTTTATTACGGTTTTAGTTGTTATTGTTATTTGGCAAGTAATAGACGTGTTTACTAAATTCTTGCATATATTTTTTTTATACCTCTAACGTGGTAAACAAGCATACGGCCCGCCTGATGGAAAGCAGTTACCTACCGTAGCCTATGAACGCCTGTAATACCAGGGGCAGCACACACGCGTTGCCCGTTGTAGAACCTCATGCTCGACAGGCAGTTCATTCCACAGCTTGACAGTAGGTACGCGGGAAAAAACTTCGCTGGAACCACACAGTACGCGATCACGCTTAGTAGGCTCCAATGTGTGAGGATGAATTCCCTGTCGATGGCGAGCGGTGCGACTGTAGAAGGAGGCCGTGTGGATCATGTGAAACTCAATCAAAAAAAAAATCCTCTGAACACACTCCATTGTACAATCGGTAGAACACAATAAATCAATCAAAAACTATGTATCTCATTATGTGTCTGTCTTCGATCATTAATACTACAACTAGATGCACAATGACGTACAAAAACTAAGCAAAATAATGTCCGCAGTAGACGGAAGATGACATAAAACATACTTATTTATGACCAATATTAAAAGAAACTATAACTCCAAACAAAACAAACAAACAAATTGTCTTTATTGTGAACAACAGGTTTTACAGATGTTACAAGTTTATATCGATCCATTCTGTGTTCCGCCACTTAGGCATACAATAATTATTAACTTTAACCAAACACTAATCATGCACTATACAGAGTTCTGTCATTCTGATAATCACTAACGCTATAGTAGCATTTATCAACTAACAGAGCATGGAATTTCTTTTTAAAATCAGTAATTTCCTTAATGCCACGTATTTCTTCTGGTATCTTGTTGTAAATACGAGGTATATCAGAAAAGACGCTCTTACTTAATAAAGCCGTTCTCGCAGGCTTGGAAAATATTTTATTTTTGTGTCTGTCACGTGACTTAAAATTAAATAGCTCCATGTTAGTTTTAACGAATAAGGCACATTCAAAAATATATAAACAGGGCAGAGTTAAAAGCTGATATTTTTTAAACAACGGTTTACATGAATCGGTCTGTTTTAAACCATACATGGCTCTGACACAACGCTTTTGTGCTCTAAAAGCAAGGTGTTTGTCGGTAGTGTTACCCCAAAACATTAATCCGTAACGCAATGTAGACGCCACATATCCGTGATAAGCCGTCATTAAGGCCGATTCATTCACAATTTTGCTCAAATTGTATAGTGCGTAAGAAAATTTACTTAATTTCGTACAAATTTGTTGGATTTGCGTTTTCCAGTTCAATTTGTTGTCCATAACATGCATTGTAAATTCGCCCTTAGGCTTTGGGTTTAATATTTACAATTTAGTTCTTATGTGTTTTATATAAAAAACAAGATTAAGACAAAGACATTCATTTCAAATATATCAAATATGGAAGCGTTCGAATAGGTATGGTTAAGTGAAAGAGCTCCCAGATCGTTATTTGGGTGCTGTTTCGGCGAGGACGTTTTTTGGGTGTTGATTTTGCATCAAGTGCTAGTATCAATAATCGAAGGTGTCTGTTTGTATTCAGTTACTAGCTGCGTATTATTTGTATAAGGATTAATCTCCCATAAAGCAGACGTGATTTTTTTTTCGATTGCTCATTTTTGCTCGATTGATAACGCCAACGGGTAGACGCTTGAAATATTCACAGAATATTTAGTTAGATATTCATTTTAAATATAAATAATTATTATATTATATATTGGCCGTGTGGTTTCCGGCAGACTAGAATAGAATCACTCCGTTTCTTCCCGTGGATGTCGTACAAGGCGACTAAGGGAAATACATTATCAAATATCGATCAGGCCTCTCCAACCCGTCTGGCCAGCGTGGGGAGTGTAGGCCAAATCCTCCTTCCGTTAAGGACGGACGAGAGAGGATCGTGCTCCTGTAGTGGAGACTAAAATGGACCTTATGATGATGATAAATAATTAAAATAAAACAAATATTTAAGGGGGGCTCCCATGCAACATTTTTTTTATAGACACGTAGAATAGTTTTATAGTACGTAGTACGGAATCTTTCATGCGCGGGTCCAACTCGCACTTAGCCATTTTTAAAATGTAGGTCACCTGATGGTAATAATCACTACTGCCTATAGAAATGATAGCAATAAGAAGGTGTCGCCGATCAGTTGTCAGCCTATTTACATAAGGGAAATATAGAACATCTTGAAGGCACGCTATATTTAAATGAAATTATTTATTCAGCCATTGCGATCTTCAGATAGACTCGTATTACACTTTATATAAAGAATATTCTTATTTTTATTTTTAGGAAATACTTCACAGGGAAGTTGATTCCACAATTTCGCATTTCGTGGTAGAAAATGGCTTAAAAAGCTTACCTTGGTAGATCGCCAATTATCAAATTCAATCAATTAAATCAATTAAAAAAATATTTCTATTCAAATCTGAAGTCGTAATTAATACCGGAAAAACACGAGCCCGGTGGTCGAATAGTTAGCAATGGCCACTTTGACTCCGAGGTTGCGGGTTCGATCCCCGCACAAGTCAAATATTTGTGTGCATGAACATGTGTCTGTTTGTCTTGGTCGGTGCTTTCTATGTATGTATATTATTTACAAAAAATATCAATTATCTAGTTCCCATAGTACAAGCTTTGCTTAGTTTGGGACTAGGCCACCTAGTCTCAAACTAAGCAAAGCTTGTACTTTGTCCAGGAATATTTATTTAAATATATATATATATATATATACATATATGCTTCTAGGTTCACTGGATACCCCGATCAGGTAGCCGAAACGTAGGCAGACCAGCGGCCCGATGGTCGGACGACATTAAGAAGACGGCAGGGCCGACCTGGACGAGATACGCCGCAGACAGAGAAACTTGGAAATCCATGCAAGAGGCATACGTTCAGCAGTGGACGCGTATATGCTGAGAAGAAGAAGAAAGAAGAAGAAGATGCTTCTAGGTGCCAAAAACAAGAAGAAAATATCTATTTATCTATGCATGTATGTCGCAACGAATTCGTTGAATCAGACGCAGTATGTAACGACTAGCTTATAAAAATGGTGGAACTGTTATTATTATTATTTTTTTTTTTTTTGTATCTGTTATTTATCACTCGAGTGAAATGTTACCTGAGTGCTTAGTGCGAGATTTACAAGTCGACCAAATTGAGAAAAAGTTTCGTATTGATTTAACGCGTGTTACATATCCAAATTAGGCGGGATACTCACTTCAAAATGTGAGCAAGTAAGCCACATAATTTTGATATGTAACACGCGTCTTATAAATTCACTACATGACAGTTCTGGTCTATTTGGTCGGTTTGTTTACGTTGACAATACATGATCGAACGCGATGGCGCATAAACAAGTTTGCTGAGCCTTGCTTCGAGAGACTTCTGTTTATGTTTGATCTCAAATCAAACATAATGTAATCGAAAGATAATTTAAAGGCCTAAACGTTAATTCGCCACATTAGAAAATGGAGCCATTTTTAAAACAGCTAGCCGTTATGTAATACGGTGGTTTTACTAATTGTCTGCTATTAATTTTAATATATAAAAATTACGTGTCACGTTGTTTGTTCACGATGGAATCCTAAATTACTGGACCGATTTTAATAAAATTTTGCACAGTGTTTGCAGTTTGACATAGACATTGTGTGCAGTTTGACATAGATTAGACATAGGATATATATTTTTTAAAACTCATCGGGAAAAAATACGTAAAAATATTTAAAAGCGATACGAAGTTCGCCGGGCCAGCTAATAAATATAATAAAATCGTATTTTGGAAATGTTTGTACACGTACACTCACCAGGCCAAAACCACAAATTGAATTCAAAATTTAATTACTGCAAATTATGAACATTTAGTGAGAGTAAAATTTTGAGTTCATTTTATTAAAATATACAAAAAAAGATATTAAATTGTTTATAAGGTTTTATTTAAATTACAATGTTTGAATGTGTTGTAAAAAATCGCAGAGTAATCCCTTTTTAAACAGATATTTATATTCTATAAGCGTACGGGACAAAGGAATTCCTCTAAATTACCTAAATATGTTAGTCTATGTGCACTGTTCAAAATGTCACAAAACAATTAAAAAAAATAGATTATGTAATTAATAAATATTCTTGGACAAATTACACACAGCCATCTAGTCACAATCTAAGCAAAGCTTGTACTATGTGTTAGAGATGGGCGTTGAATAAACGAACCGTTTTTTTAATTGTTTTTTGTGCGTGAACGATTAAACTAGTTTACAGTCCACAGATAAACTAGTTTATTCTTCGACTGGTTGATGAGTCCGTTGCGTCGCGTCGCGATCGTCTCGTCTCGTCTAGTGACTTGACAAATGAAATTTTCGTTCGTTTACGTTTACCAATCGTTTGTTTGTTTGTAATATCTTTATTGTACTCCAAAAAAAATAGACAAAAAGAAATAACAATTGTGAAATTTTTAAGAATGTACAAAGGCGGGCTTATCTCTATAAGAGATCTCTACCAGCCAACCTTCGAGTGTTGGATATTATAGTTTCGAGTGACGAGCGAGGGCATTGAGATATTATATAGAATATAAAAAAAAAATTGATAACAAGAAGCAATGGAGAAATTATATGAAAATTGTAATGTCATACAAACAAAATAATACTTATAATAAATAATAATGACTAAAATACTTAGGTACAACTATAACTAGATACCTATAGAAATATACACAGATAAATACATAAATATTCAAATTTGATAACAAAAATACATTCGATTAACTCAATACAGATGATTAAGAGATTTGACAAGTCGAGCCTTGAAAGAATCTACTGAAGGTGCTTGCCTCACGTCGCACTATGGGTACCCGCCTAACAAAGCCATCTCATAAATACTTTCTTCAAAACTCTGCGGAAATGCATATATTATATATCAAATTGTAGCTAAAGAGTTACTCTATTATTATAAATAAGACTCAAATCTTTGATTGTCCGCATTTTATAGCAAAGAACGTCCAAAATCAAGGAATGAAAAATATACGAAAATAATTGTGTAATTTTAATTTGTTTGGTATGATTTTATCATATCATAACAATAGAAGTCTTATGAATGTGATACCATTTTAGAAAGCTTGGAATGTGTACTCTACTATAAAATCAAAAAATAAGCAATTTAGTTGAACATTACTTAATCAAAGACGCTTATGTCATTTCAGGTGCTATTTTCGCGTCTCTAACTTTAATTTGGAGTTTTGACAGTTGCCGAAGCTTGCCGAAGTTCTGTTTTTTATGTTATTTCTTAGGAAATATAACATAGTTTGACGGCCATAATTCTTTTTTTGCGACTTCAGTGCGCTACATATTTAAATTTATTAGAATATCAAGGTGAGAATATATATTTTTTCAAGTGCGCATGATAAAAGGTCTTTTTATTTAGGATTCTCAGCATAGACATCCAAAAAAATACTTGTAGCCTAATTGTTACATATTATTTTATTTTTGGAGCTAATTTTATCGAGTATTTCACACAGTATGCAGTTCTCATCCTCATAGAGAAGCAGTAAACACCGCATAACCCCATAATGGTAAATAGTTTTTATCAAGTAATTATGCACATGTCTTCCATCATTATTAAATATGAAATAGATCATTTGGGTACGAAATATTACAGTTCTTCATTAGTTTTTGTCATAACTAATAGTTTGTTAATTATTTCTCCGCAATGCGTGAATTCTCGTCCACGAGACGCGACTTAAGTGGCGTATTAGTTGATAATGATACAAATTATGTTGTTTCTAATACAAACTATATGCGAAACAATTTTACTGCTTCTTCAGAGGATATTTCCTCCTTCAGAGGATATAGAGAATATTTCCGAAATTATCACAAATATTCAAAAGTCCTTCATAACTCAATTTCGTCAACGCTTTACTAAATCGAAAGAAAGTTTTTAAATCAAAATAGCAGTTGGTTGGATGGCGACCGTAAATCTGGAAAAACCTACATTCTACGAGTACATCGACAGAGAAAAGGAGATCTTTTAAAACATATGAAAAGAGTTCAGAGCTTGCTTGACACTTGTGCTCATGATTTTATACTGACTCATACGTATAGGGTTTGAGGTCTCGTGGTGAAGAAGAAGCATTTATTGTTGAAATTTTACGAGCATTGCCGGCAGAAAAAAAAGTGAAATGTACATAACGTAGTAATTTACTTAGTGAGCCGGCACATACAACAGCTTACTAAAAAGACGAAGCTCTCAGCATTTTTAAGAAAACGAGTTCTTGAGTGGATATTAACCTATCTTTGTATGTTTTTGATATTTTAAGCAGTTACTTCTTTTTATTCCTTTATAAACTTCTTAGACCCTAGATATATAAATCTACAAATTCTAAATTTTTAGTATTTCTGAATTTTTTTTAACTGTTAGATATAAACTTTCAATCACAAAGTATACATTATTTAAAAGCGTATATATTCAAGATTATTAGGAAAATTAATTATATGAATATCTTTATTAACACGGAAGTTACAGATTTATGAGATGAAAATGAGTCAAATTCCCCATAGTGCGTCGGTAGGGAGCGAGTTCCAAAGCATTGCTGCCCTTACAGTAAACGATTTAGAGTAAGTCTTTGAGCTATGGAGAGGTATGTCTAATCTACTCGCGCATGATCGTAACCGCTCATTGATGTCCCGGAGTTGGAGCCTTTCGCGAAGGTACGACGGAGCATTTGGAGTAAATAGGACCTTGTACAGTAGCGTCAGTATATGAATGTTCCTACGTATCCTGATCGGCGGCCATCCTAATTGCCGGCGAAACTCCGAAATGTGATCAAACTTACGAAGGCCATATATAAAACGTATGCACACATTTTGGAGACGGTCCATTTTGTCTAGTAACTCCTCTGACAGATCGAGCGAAGCGACATCACCATAGTCCAGTATAGGAAAAAGGAGAGACCGAACCAGCGTCACCTTTGTTTCCCTTGGAAGAAAATTTTGAAGCCGCTTAAGGGAATGAAGAGACGCGTAAATCTTCTTACTTACTTCATTGACTTGTGGAGCCCAAGAGAGCGTTTCATCAATGATAATGCCTAAATTAGAAACCTTGGAAGTAAAAGGAATAATTTTGCCGTCATAGACCAAATTAGGGTGGTTGATACTCTGAAGCTTTGCGATAAAATGTGGACTTCCCACAATAATTGCTTGTGACTTGGTGGCATTGATTTTAAGTCCAAAGTTGTTATTGATGACACCAACTGCCTGTGAAAAGTTTTCGAGAGAAGCAGAAGAATATATTTGCAAGTCATCAGCGTAAAGGTGATAGGAACATATAAGAGAAGAAACAATAGTATTGATAAATAGAGAAAAGAGGATTGGGGATAAAATTCCACCCTGAGGTACTCCTGCAAATGTCTCACACCAGTCAGAACGATTATCATCAACCTTGATCAATTGACGCCTACCTACCAGATAGGATCGGAACCAAGTAAGAGCCGACGATGAAAAATTAAGCGCCTGAAGAATCCCAATTAAAATATCATAGTCAACTGTGTTAAAAGCACTGGTGAAGTCAAGTAAGACTAAGACTGAGAGTTGTTTATTATCAATGTTGTACCTAATGTCATCGGTAATCTTCACCAGCGCTGAAACGGTGCTATGGCCTCTGCGGAATCCGGATTGGTGTTGAGACAGTAGATTATGTTCCGTCAGGTAACTTGTGAGACGCTGGTGGACAAAATGCTCTAACACCTTTGAAAGGGCGGGAAGAATAGATATGGGGCGAAAATTGCAAAAGGAAGTTGGGTTAAGTATCTTGGGAAAAGGTATGACATGGGCAAGTTTCCAAACGTTCGGGAAAACACCTGAGACGATGGAGCAGTTAAGAATGTTAGCTATGATAGGAGCGATTATTTTAACCACTGGGATAATCATGTCAATACCAATACCATCTTCACCAATGGCTTTAGATTTTAGTGATCCTATAATTTTGATTACATCTGTGTCAGAAATAATCCCCAACTCAAATCCCGCATGATTCAGTGGTGACCTATCTGCCAGTTGAGATAAGGTGCGCTGTTTAGTGCTTGGGTTCATGGCATCTGGGGGCGTGCAAAAGTGCTTATTTAGTTCATTTAAGTCCAAGTCTCTCTACACACTATGCTGGCTTTTACCAACACCTATGCTTCGCAGAAATTTCCACATTTTGTGTGGAGGACAGCTTTCTATCGAAGTGTGAATGTGCCGTCTTCTGGCGTCTCTAACAACCCTATTACAATGATTGCGTAATTTAATAAAGGCAGTGCGATTTTCATCAGAAGGGTCGTGTCTTAGTTTAATTTTAGCCCTATCTCTTTTTGACATGAGTTTTTTGATGTCGGGTGTCAACCAAGGCGCAGGGTAATGTTTAACACGTACTGGCCTAAGAGGAGCATGTGTCTCATATAAGGAGTTAAAAATGGAGTTGAAAGCGGCCAGCTTGGAATCGACATCAGCTGCTGAAAGAACAGGCCCGGCCCCCAATCAGTACTGGAGAAGTCATATTGGAGCGAGTTGAGATCAATGTTATTATAATGACGCACCATAACAACTCTGTGCTTACGCTTAGGAGGTCGGACCTTAAAGGACGCGAAGATTAGGTCATGTGCTGAGAAACCAGCCGCATAAAACTGACCATGAGTGGCTACAAGTTCAGGTGAAGAAGTTATAATGAGATCCAACAGTGATGGGGGGCCGTTGTGTGGAAAATGAGTAGGGCCAAGAGGTAAGCAATGTAAGTTTACAGACTGAAGAATGGATAATAATTTTTTCGAGCGGTGATCGTTCTTGAATAAACATGTATTGAAGTCCCCCATAACGATTGTATGATCGAATTGCGGACACAGATCACATAGCAATGCTTCAAACGAATTAAAGTAGTCTACATGTAGTGAAGGACTATAATAGACCCCAAGTAGTATCTTACTATGAATAAGATTGACCTCTATAAAAAGGTGCTCAGGTGCATTAAATTCAGGAGAGGAAAGAGAAATCGCTTGACAAGGAATGTCGCTACGCACGTAGATGGCCACACCACCATATCCCACCATTCTGTTTGAACCTTGTTTTATACAGGTACGGTCATTCCGGAACAATCGAAAACCGGGTAAGGGATATAAAGTAGAAGGGAGACTAGGTTTGAGAAAAGTCTCAGAAATGAGCACGGCATGAATATTATTATCTGAGAAAGTAGCAAGAAAATCAGCGTAGTGGGCAGCAATACTCTGGGCATTGATATGAGCTACATTAAAATTTTTAATATGCAGCGAGAATGCACCATCTAAGTTAGTTTTCAAGGTGTCAAGACTCGCGTCAAGACTATGTAAGCTGTCGGACGAAGACGTCAAAGAAAAATATTCATCATCTGATTGTCCATCTAATACATTCAGCATTGAGCCAAATTTAATAATAAAAGGTTTATAATAAATATATATATTATATATATAAAATAGGCACCGACTAGATAGGTACAATAATAACCAACACTCACCAGCTGCTGATAAAAAAAGAAATAAGGCAAAACATCACACACGAGTCAGATGTTCCTAAAACATTTGAAAACATAGTAGCAGCATTAGCGATATATATGCATACATACATATGCACATATACACATACATACATGTGCACATATACACATATATGCATAAATACATACACACACACACCTACACATACATACATATACATCTTCCTTTAAAGAACTTACATAAAGAATCCCTATACAAACTAGAAGTTGTACAGCACTTTGCAGGCAACTCAAAATTTAGAGGAGAACCTATATTTAGTAAGGAACTAAGAAAATAACAATAAAATGACAATAATAATAATATATCCTACACAAACCTATAAACTATCTACTAACTATAAACTATCAACCGCTGAGATCGGTTGCCAACCTAACATAATGCTTTAGTCAATGTGATTGCCACTAACTAAATAAAAGATTAAGATTTTTTTTTTACAATTTATGTCATTTGTCAAAACAAATGTGACTGACTTCTGTTCTGACATTCTTCAATTTCTATTGAGACCGTGTCAGTGACAACAAACGAAACATTTAACTTATAAATCTAAAATATTATAGAATACCGACAAAGTTACACATAAGATAAAAGTACCGTGCAGTTTAAGTAGTGCAGTAACAGCTACCTTCAGTTTAATACGATTAGCGAAATTAGTATTATTGATCGAAGAGTAAAGACAAGCAAAAACTACACATAAGAAAACAAACGGCAACCGTACCACAGGAATATGTAACACACAATATTAAATCAGAAAGAAAAAATATACATATAATCCACTATAATGTCTACAGAAAGTTCAGGATTTGTGTGATTTCCCGTGCCACTTGGTCTTACGATTCTTAGTGCGAGACTTGGTCGACTGCTGATTACTGACAGGAGATTCTGGATTTTCCTCCGGTGGTTCCGTAGTAGGAGATGCCAATACAGAGGGATTGATCCTTACTACATGCTCCTTGAGTACTACCTTCAATTGTGCAATTGAAGTGATTTTCTGTCGAACTCCACTAGGGCATACCACTACTACCTTTCCATCACCGTTGGTCCAGCAGCCACCGATACCCAACGTTTTCCGTGCCTCCACGAATGCAGCATGCCGTCTACTAGTCAGGAATTCAGACAGGATATAGCCAGTTCCTTTGAGATGTTTTTTTGAACCCCACACTTGATTACGCACTAGAATGTCCCGAAATCGGATTAATATAGGACGTGGCTTGTCAGATGAGATATCTTTGCCCAAACGCAGACCACTAGTCACTGAATGTGCAGTTACTGCAGGTAGTAACAGTACTTCATTGCACAAACTAACAAACTCGTTCACGTTATCCTGTGAAGATGTTTCCGGGAAACCATGCAACAAAAGTGTATCAGAGCGTGATCTCATTTCCAAGCTATCGAGTTCGTCAATAACTATATCCATTTGCGCTTTGAGTCCAGAGACTGCCTTCCACATTAACGATTTAAAAGTTTGATACTCACTGGGCGAGAAGGCAGTATCCTGCAGTTTGCTGTGGTGCAGGGAATGCTCAAACCCGGACATCTTAGAAGCAAACATCTCTGTCATCTCAGTAACATTCTTCTGCAGTTATTCTAGACGATCCATCATAGTGTATTTAGACAGTGCAGTGTAATGCCAAAAAATATGAGATAGGAGTGATGAAAATTAGCTGGTGGTGTGTATTACTGTGCCATTAGATCATATAACAATCCTTCAGGTAAATTAGGTAATATACTGTATTTTTTAAAATTAAAATTTTATGAGCTCCTTATTTCTATATGTTACTTCTTCAACACCTACCCGCGAAAAAAAAAATCGTTTATGTGAAGAAATAGTCTTATCGACGACGACGTAAACTAGTCGAAAATTAGACTGTTTTTTTTTAAACCAGTTCATCGACAACGGTAAACGGTCTCGTTGCGTCGACTGTAAAATCGTCGACGACCCACCCACCACTAGACGACGACGTATACTAGTCGAAAATTAGACTGCTTTTTAAACTAGTTTAACGTTGAGGATAAACGGTCTCGTTTCGTTGACGGCAAACCCGTCGACGACACATCACTACTATGTGTACTAGATAAAAGACATTAGGGGTGTAAGTGGTTCATCAACATTTTTGAACCAAAGCCAACTTCACCTGCACGCGATGCCCCTGCTGACTGACAAACGAAGCTCTGGCGAGAAGAGAGGTAGGGAGCGTAATTGTAAGCTACCCGACTGGAGAATGTACCTCCACCTCACAGAATACCGCAGCCAAATAACAATACCCTTGAGGGTTATTGTGTTCCTTCGAGTGAGTGAGGTCACCAGAAAGAAAGAAAGGAAGTAAGTAGGCTGGCAACAGAGCGGCGACCCTTTGATGTTGTTGATCTCCATGGGCGGTGGTGATTGCTTTCCATCAGGTGACCCACATGCTCGTTTGCCCCCTCTCAAATAAAAAAAAAAAACTTGGACAAATTACACACGGCCATCTAGTCTCAAACTAAGCAAAGCTTGTACTATGTGTACTAGCTAACTAATATAATACTTAAATACATTATCATTGTAAATACATACATATAATCCATGGAAAACACTCATACCAAGATATACAGATATGTTCATGCACACAAATAATTGTCATGTGCGGGGATCGAACCCACAACCTCGGAGTCGTGGCTATTGCTAGCTATTAGACCACCGAGCTCGTCAGATCATAATTTTGTATGAAATAATAGATGTCGTCAACAAAACAGCCATTAACAACACCATAACGAAATTTTTCATTTTAACCGGTTAAGCAAGGCCAATCGCGGCCTGTCTACGGATGGGTTTATTTACCCCGAGTTCCTACGTGCTCCGGAGGGCGCATTAAACCATCCGTCTCAGCTGTTGTTATTAAATGGCTTGAAAATATTAGCCTTCATCAACCAGCAGCATGGTGGAGTACACTCTAACCCCTCTTAGGCCGTTGGATAAAGACATTAAATTCGTAAAGCGCGATGGAGTTCTGAATTTTTGGTATGTTGTGTGGGTCTATTAGGTTAATGTGAATTTAAATTTGCAACTTCGAAAAACTTGTGGAAACTGAGAAATTCGAGAAAAACGAAATTTTGGGACAAATTTCACTGTTTGCTCTTCAGGGCTAAAACTATGCGTTTTTACCGAACAATGTTTTCTACACTCATGAACTGTATTAAATTACCTACAATTTCAGCTTAATTGCAGCTCTATTGACCCCATAGGAGTCAAGCTATGGGGTCAATAAATTTAATAATTTAATAAGTCAATAAGCATTTCGAATATGACCAACTTTTCTCGAAAGTTGATGAATATAGCCAATGAGGCTATGTAGGCCGTCGGATAAAGACATAAAAAGTAGACAAAATTTTTGTAGTCCTGCATTTTTGGTATATTTTACTTTGGTGTCTCATAATGGGAGATGGAGGAGGTCATGTAAAAATTTAAATTTTCAAGAAAATTTGGTAATCTTCGAAGTGCTATAGCTTGGCTCCAATGGGGTCAATAGAGCTGCAATTAAGCTTAAATTGTAGGTAATTTAATACAGTTCATGAGTGTAGAAAACATTGTTCGCTAAAAACGCATAGTTATAGCCCTGAAGAGCAAATAGTGAAAAAAGTCCCAAAATTTCGAAATTTTTTTACTTACACAGTGACTCACGCAGTAAAATATAAGATACAAAAATTCGTCACCAACACAAACCTTCCTGGTAGCTCAGTTGGAAGAGCACTCGACCGGTCATGGAGAGATCGTGGTGTCAAATCCCACCTAGTCAGGGGAATGATTGATGATGACAGTGAATATGTCCATTTTTAAAAATATTTATAATATTCTGGCAAGTTGGCGAAGGCAACTATTTAAATAATAATAATTAAATAAAACTACACCACAGATTCAAGATATGTACACAAAAACTAATATATTTTTATTTAAAAAAACTACTTAAAACACTGTATGCCGACACTAAGATAAACCTTGGGAGGCTTCTAGGGTGCGGTGTTATGTACCAATACATAATGAAATAATTTTGAATAGGTGAACGTAATAAAATGTAAAATTTAATATATCAGTTACGAGCAATGGTTATGATACAATTTTCAAAAATAAACACAAATAAAATATTTTAGGCTAGACGAGTCATAGGCGCACATAACGGCAGTAAAAACTGGCTACAAAGCGCTTATTCAATACCTACGTATGTATACATACATGCAGTACCTACGCAAAGAAATGAAAAGAAAGTATACATTCAGGATGGCATTTTATCTACAACTATTCAATCGGCATCAACTCATAATCATCCCACTGTTGGGATACGGGTCTCCCCTCAATCGAAGGCTAGCAACAGTCACTTTGACTCCGGGATCTCAGGTTCGATCCTCGCACAAGTCTGTTGTTTGCCTTGCCCAGATGTTTTCTATGTATCAAAAAATGTATTTAAGTATAATATATATTTAAGTAATAATCTGACGAGCTCGGTGGCGTAGCGATCAATGATGCGGCTTTGACACCAACGCTCGTGGGTTAGATTCCCACATAGGACAAACATTTATGTGCATGAACATGTCTGTTTGTCTTAGTCTGGGTGTTTTCTATGTATCATAAGTATGTATTTACAAAAAAAAATGTATTTACGTATGTTTATCAGTTGTATAGTACCCATAACACAAGCTTCGCTTACTTTACAATATTTATTCTATTTATTTATATCAGTAGTACCCATAGACTAGATGACAGTGTGTAATTTGCCCAGGACAATAATGTTTGACATGTGCGGTTTTAGCGCAGGCGAAGCCGCGGATCACAGCTAGTTTTCGTATAAAACTTTACGCATTTTTCTAATAAATGGTATAACAAATAACGCTATATATTCACAAGGCTTTTCATGTCTGACATATATTTGGCGGGAAAACTGCGCAATCAATTTCCACAAACTATGCGGCCTTGTCGAATCGGTCCCTTTGTTTAAAAATAAGTATGTTTATCAAAGAATAAAATACTACAGAAGGGTTGTGATAGTATTAAAATATCACTATTGTAACAACGGGACTTACTGGGACCGATTTTTATAATAGTCCCGTTTAGACCCGTTAAGTTCTTTCCCGTTCTCACAATAGTTATGTAAACAACCGTGAAAGTATAAAACTATTTATAGTATTAAAATATTTACTTGCAATACGCGAAAAACTGTGCCTCCCAAAACAGTCAAATACATATTACGTACTTTATTAGAGGATAGATGACTCATCAACATCCTTAGGACCAAAGCCAAACTCGCATGCACGTAGTGCTTCCTATTAATAAACAAAAGAGGCACTGATCAAAAGAGCAATGTTGCACCCCATTGGGGAGGTAACTACACTTCCAGAAAACCACAAGCAAATAACAACACCCTTAAGTAATGATTGTTGTATTCTTGTGAGTGATTGAAGTCACAAGACGTGTCGAGACGCTAGCAGCGGGGGTGACAGCACGCGAGCAGACTTTTATAATCAAACCTATGACGTAATCTTGGTAACTTACGGGAAGAACATACCCCGAGTCATTTCACCATGCAACCATCTACGCCAATAGCCAGATAGCGCTGTGAGCGCGAGCAAGGCTATTTACATAGCAGTATGACCACACGAAACTAATGACGATGTAGCAAACTGACTAGTCGTGATTTAGCCTAGGTTTATACTCGTTTAATGCCAGCGTCTATAGACTACGGTAATCCCTTTACCATTGAGCGTTCCGTGTACTTAAATCGCCCCTTTATTCTATGTATGCACACTACTCTTCGTCAGCTTAAAAATCCAAATAAACTCTAGGTAGGTATATTTTATCTGTTCGATTTCCCATAGCTGGTTCGAGATTACCTAATTGGACTAAAAAGCTGTACTTTTACGATATCTCGTCGTCCCACCGATTGGAGGACGTGAACTTTTGATAGATGCTACCAGTAAAAGCGTAGCTTACGCTGTATGTGCCAATATCAAAATTTGGTAGCGAACCGTCTAATCAAACACGTCAGGGCCGGGGGACTTCTGTCTACTCAAACCGAATACAGCTAGGCTCTTTTATCTCGGGTACGGGCTCACATACACAGCATGAGGTTCTTCAAAAAGGGCGTGAAAAGGTTTTTAGAGGGTCGGCACCACGCATGATGTTGCAGGCATTCTTAGGCTACGGCGACTGCTTTCCATCAGCGACAAACAAGCATACGGGTTTGCTTGTCATTTTACTGGTATATAAAAAAAAAGATATGGCAGTCAGGCATCGAGCCTAATTCTCGTAAATTATCCACTAGCGTAATCTTGTAATCCTTACTGACCTACTTTTCAGTGTTCTATGTGGCACCACAGTATAAGTACTACATACAGTATGGCCACGCCCTGCCGCTCCCTCGTGTCGACCTCACCTCCCCTCTGAGATAAATGTGGAACAGTTTGTATGGCGCCGCACGCACACACGTTCATTCACGCTCTGCACAAACGTCATCGTTTATGTAGTACTAATGACGCGATATTTGTAAAGTGACCGGGGTGTAGTGGCTGACTACACGGTACTTGTTCCTGCAACACACCGCTCAGTAACCGGCTTTGGTCGGTCGGTCGAATTCAACCGACATCAGCCGTGATGCTAACCAAATGTAGGTAAAAAACCAGTGTTCTTTTAAACGCCTCTATTTATTGTTTATTCTATTTTCCGTGACCACAAACTGTTTACGTATAGCGTGACGGGAGCCCCACCCACCCAACATATCATTACGCTTTTACGGCGTGAAGCAAGCACTAACTCCCTGTATCGCTGTATTACTTATTTATGTAATATTACTGTAGATCTATGGAAATTACGACATGTAGTGTGGGGATTGGTTTTTATTAGGTAGCTAGTGCGTAGAGAGAGAAATTGTACAGTAGATATAAGTGGAAACAAAATGAGATTACAGCACCATAGTGTAAGTGGTTCATCAACATCTTTGAACTAAAGCCAACTTCACCTGCACGCGGTGCACCCTGCTGACTGACAAACGAAGCTCTGGCGAAAAGAGAGGTAGGGAGCGTAATTTTAAGCTACCCGACTGGGGAATGTACCTCAACCTCACAGAATACCGCAGCCAAATAACGGTTCCCTTGATGGCTGTTGTGTTTCTGCGAGTGAATGAGGTCACCAGAAAGGAAGGAGATGCGATGGCAGCTGGGGTGGGGCGGCGCGCGAGCGATATTTTATGTTGCGAGCGTTAATATGGCTACTGTAACCGCTTCACATCAGGCGGGCCGTATGCTTGTCTGCCATCCGACGTAGTATAAAAAAAAAATAGTATAAGGTCAAGGATCACCACCTATTTCTCTTTAACTTGGAATGAAACACTCATTGTACAATGTGTTCAGAGGAGTTGCTTGACATGATGCCCCTGGGCCTCTTTCTACAGTCGTATCGCTCGCCATCGACAGGGAATTCATCCTCACATATTGGAGCCTAAGTGGCTAGTAGTAGTAGTTGGAGTAGTGTACTGTTCCAGAGAAGTTTTCTCCCGCGTACTGTCAAGCTGTGGAATGAAGTGTCGAGGTTTTCTCAGGAGACTACAGCATGGGGTTGTACAAAAAGAGCGTGAGAAGGTTTTACGGGGTCGGCAGCACGCGTGTGATGCTCCTGGTGTTACAGGCGTTCATAGGCTACAGTAACGTCCATCAGGCGGGCCGTATCCTTGTTTACATCATAATGGTGAGGACCCTTACAAATTATTATCTGTTAAAAAAAAACTAATAATAAATTTTTAAGATCTTTTTTCTTGTCCGTCATGAAGCCGCTATCTGGCTATTGGCGTAGATGGTTGCATAGTGAAATGACTTGGGGTATGTTCTTCCCGTAAGTTGCCAAGATTACGTCATAGTTTTGATTGTAAAAGTCTGTCATTTTCCAAACAAAAGACAGCTGATGACGTAGGCAAGTCTCACTGGATTAAATTTATCACTAGAGAGCATAACATATGTTTTGTACCATGGATGTCTGTTAGTTAATTTGTTTCTTTTGTTGGACCAGCGGCCCTACAGCCGAAGCTGAACAATTTCCATCGGATTTTTTGATTGCGAAAATCGAACTTCCACTTAGATTTATGGTACTTGTGTTTTGCTTAGCTAGTAGTGTTAGGGTTTGTTAGTTTCAGTATCATTTTGTAATGTTTAATTTAAGTTAGTTGCACTCAACACATTCTTTCAAGCTATTGACTACGCTGGTCTGTGATTGGCTAAACGATATTTTGTCATTTCCGATTGGTAGAATCGGACTATTGGTACAATCTAGTACTACCAATCAGAATACTTGATTTTTTCCGCGGAAATGAGACGAACGACGAAAAAAGTAGGAACGTAAGCGGCCTTTTGAACAGTCTTCGTTGGACTGTGGAACTGGAAGGTTATAATAGAAATTAAAAGTAATACATCTTTCTTCAGTGTTTTTTTTATACTCCACGTCCAATAGCTGTATCGGTGATATATATTGCAAGCAAGGTTCAACGATCTTCCTTACAGTAGTAACCCTAGAGCTCTGCCGATTAAGCTGATGAAATTTCTCATTAAGTGGAAACTAAGATCTGTTTTCGCGATAAAAAAAACTCCGATAGCAATCGGCTTTAGATTCGCCGGTAGGTCCCCAGGTGCTCTACCATGTGGTGTTGTCTGGATAGTTTCATCATGGCTGGAGTTTTGTATTGGCATAAGGTTTTAAAACTGCTCGTCATGACGGAACCATTCGGATACCACTGTCGAATACTCTGGTTGAACCCCATAGGGGTGCTCATCTGGTCGCCGTAATGGCTCCAACTCATAACCTGCGCTGAGGCTATGCCTCCGTTACGTTGAGTTGGCCATTTCAAAAGCCCTCCGTCGCAGAAAAAGTTTGATAACCAATCAATCAATCAATCAATCAAAATATCTTTATTCCTTGGACTTTATAAAGCGCTTAGACATCCATTGCCTTAGAGAAACTCCGATGTGTATACCGAGAGACGCGCATACGAAACATAACCTACCTACGTACAAAACAACCAGTACTAAAATTTCGTGTTCTCAGAATATTGCAGTCTAAAACTATATTTAAATCTAACCCTTCCATTTCAAAGCCCAATGAAATAAAATTAGTGTTATTATGGCGTCCATTAGTCACTGTCAGTCAGTAATATGACCATACTTAATAACCAGTCAAGGCCATTTCTAAATAAGTTTTTGTAGTTACAGTAATTTCCCAGCAATTACTTTTACATTACTAGACTATCTATTTGTTCTTTGTACGAAAAGACAAATTGTTCTGAGGTAAAATAAACTCATTCATTCATGCAAATAAACTCATTCTCATTCATTCATCCATCCATCCATCCATCCATTCATTCATTCATGTATTCATCTATTCATGCATTCATTCATTCATTCGTTCGTTCGTTCATTCATTCATATAATCATTCTAAAATTGCCGTCTTGCCTCGGTTTCCGTGAACGTCCAACAGCACTTTAGATACGTTCACAGGAAATTATCATCATCTTAACCCACTCTCTACCATATTGGTATAGGCCTCTTTCAACCTCCTCCATCTGTTTCTGTGTTGGACCACCTTAATCCAATTAATGCCCACTAGCTTTACGAAGTCGTCTTTCCATCGCATCAGTGGCTTCCCGACAGGTTGTTTTATATTGACATGGTCTCCATTCCAGGAGAGTTTTACACCACGAGGATGACTTTCTGGCTATATGTCCGGCCCATTGCCACTTAAGCTTCGCCACATGATGTGCAGCGTCCGATACCTGACTTTATTTCCGAAGCTATTTGTTGGTTTTCCTGTCCAGATGTCACAGGACAACAACTCGATTGGATTTCTCCACGTTTACCATTTTTCCATATACTCGATACTCATTCACACAAAGACCATCAAATTCAATTGTAACGTACAATTATAAGTTATGGAATGGTCTTCATGAGAATGATCGTTGATTATACTCGAAAATAGAATACCTGAAAAACACCTGGGACACACATTTTACTACTTTGGAAGTGTCTATCGCACAAACTGTTTAGTTTAGACAAAAATGGTATTAGAAACCTCAATATCATTTTTGAAGACCTATCCATAGATACCTTATCTACTTACCAAGTTTCACCAGTATAGTTCTTATAGTTTCGGAAAAAAGTGGCTGTGACATACGGACGGACAGACAGATAAACATGACGAATCCGTAAGTGTTCCGTTTTTTGCCATTTGGCTACGGAACCCTAAAAAGGAAGGGGTATAGGCTGGCAACGGATTGACGACCCCTTGGTATTGCTGATCTCCATAGGCGGTGATGATTGCTTTACTTATTGCTCTCATTTAAAAAAAAAATGTCTCGTACGATTCCTGATGTAGTTATAATTTTATTATGACTTCAATTAAACTCGTAACAAAACCAATACCACCAAACTTATTTCGTATTAAGTTTCAAAAGAAACTTCAAGACAATTTCAGAAATCTCATCAAAAACGTAATAACATTTCGATAAAAAATTGACTCACCACGATGATAGCAACGAATGTTTTTCATTCACAAATTGCAGCGGGGCGCTTTTCATTATTATCTGAAAAGAAGAAATTTTATTTCAGTGTTTTTTTTTCTTAAAATTACTGTGTTTTGTGAAATTGTGTTTACGTGGGGTGAAAGCCGCTTACCACGATCTTTAGAGCCAACGTCAACCTTATTTGCACCTGGTGTACCCTGCCGATAACGAGGAGCCAGGATTAACAGTGACGACCACCAAAAATGGCAATGCACAATGAAGTCCACTACAGTCACGGTGGCAGAACAAAGGTTGCCTTAGAACTCACAATGAATTTAATTACAATAAATTAGTAGGAGTTGAAAGCTTTTGGAATTTGACTTCCCCTCTTAGCAATGTGAGAGACTGTTATATAGCAAATATGGCATTAAAAGCCTAAGGAGATGGCTAGTCAAGTGAAGCTTAACTGCCATGTACCGCGGTTTTTAAATATCTAACACTATAGCAAAATCGTCTAAACGCTTGGTAATGTTCCCTTGTTGCTTGTTGTACCAAATCAGAATAGTATACTATCCCCGATGCAACATGCAAGGAAGCATAGCCCTCTCCATCGCTCGCTGCGCGACCTTTAGCCTGTGGACCAGCATAATATCACAAAAGTAAATTAATTTAGCGCCGTGTGGTTTCCGGCAGACTAGAATAAAGCACTCCGTCTCTACCCGTGGATGTCGTACAAGGCGACTAAGGGAAATACATTATATTTTCATTCCCAGGAGGAGGGGAATCATGGATCTTTTGGGGCATGGACCCCAAAAGTTCCAAACCCACCTCCTGCATAAGCAAATCAGGCAAAAATGGTTTTGACCAACGTCCTTAACGATTTAAGACAAATTGCCACAATCTTTAGCCAGGAGTAGGCTACGATTGTGGCAATTTGTCTGTTAGAAGCTGGGACGGATTTGGACTCACAGTAATTGTCCTGGCCTTGGCCGTGTGGTTTCCGGCAGACTAGAATAGAATCACTCCGCTTCTTCCCGTGGATGTCGTACAAGGCGACTAAGGGAAATACATTATCAAATATCGATCGGGCCTCCCCAACCCGTCTGGCCAGCGTGGGGAGTGTAGGCCAAATCCTCCTTCGGTCTAAGACGGACGAGAGAGGGTCGTGCTCCTGTAGTGGAGACTAAAATGGATCTGATGATGATGAATTGTCCTGGATTGCCTTATTGAAGTCTTTTTATGCACGGAGTGTGTACAAGCGGGTGAAACCACGGGCAAAAGCTAGTGCGCTACATTTAAGGGCTCGTTATATAACCACGCCATCAACCCATAATGAATCCTTTCAATCGAAGGGGTTTAGAGCATACTCTACCATGCTGCTTAATTGCGGATTGGCGGAAGCCAGTATTTTCAAGCCGCCCTAAGGCCACAAACTTGGCTTAGCGACTATCATCTAATGACAACTTAACTTAACGACGGCTGAACGTAACCTCCGAAGCATGGAGGAGCTCGAGATAAATAAACCCATCCATATACAGGCTGCGGTTGACGTTCCTTAACTTGCGTGTACGACGCCATCAAGCTCCTCAATATTCTTACATTTAAGATGTCGTTATGTAACCACACCAGACTGAAATAATTGGGTCCATAAAACTGGTCCAATCCAATCTATTTGGTTTTCAAATTTGTATTATCCCCTTAAGATTTTGTCAAGATGTAGACAATTGTTCCAGACGCAAGGGCATTGCAAAATATCTTTACAAAATTAGATTTCTTTTTATTTACAAAATCTTCAAAGAAATGGAATATTATCTTCGTGTATTTTCTACAAGAACACATAAGTATATAAGAAAATACACGAAGTAATGTTATAATGTTATCGACAATCCGTATAATCCGATATTCTATACAACGCCTAGATTTTTTTATATGAGAGGGGGGCAAACGAGCATCTGGACCGCCTGATGGCAATCAATCACTACCGCCCATGGAGATCAGCAACACCAATGGCGACCCTTGGTGTTGCTGATCCATTGCCAGCCTCTCTTCCTTCCTTTCTTTCCGGTGACCTCACTCACTTTTCACCAGAGCCTCGTTTGTCAGTCAGCAGGGTACACCACGTGCAGGTGAGGTTGGCTTTGGCTCAAAGATGTTGATTTACCATCCACATCATTTACACCCCAACTTTTAATCTTGTGGTCTACTAATTTAAATAGAAACCATTCAATGGGCTTCTTTCTGTTTGCTGGACAACAAACAACCCTAACCTAACTTAAAAATGCCACAACATCTTTTGGTATGCCATATGTAATTCTGATAGACCTGGTCATTTAAGTAGGTAATCTAAAAAATGCCTAGACATTATATAGATTACTTAGCTGCATTATCATAATAAATAGAGAAGCACAGATCATAGTTTACTTTACAGTCAAAACTCATAAACAGTTAAAACCACTTTTGACTTTTTTTTTCTACTACGTCGGGTGGCAGACAAGCATACTAACGCCATATGAACGCTCGCAACAGAGAATATCGCTCGCGTGCCGCCACTCTCGCCGCCAACGCAGCATCTACTTCCTTCCTGGTGACCTCACTCACTCGCAGGAACACAACAACCCTCAAGGGAATTGTTATTTGGCTGCGGTATTCTGTGAGGTGGAGGTACATTCCCCAGTCGAGCAGATTACAATTACGCCCCCTACCTCTCTTTTCGCCAGAGCTTAGTTTATCAGTAAGCAGGGAAAAGGTGAAGTTGGCATTGGTTCAAAGATGTTGATGAACCACTTACACCCCAAAAATCTGTCAAAAGTGGTTTTTACATGAACCATACTTTCAAAAGTAGTTTTGACCTAAGTCGTTGATTAGGTTAGGCTTGTGATTAATAAAAGCGGAGTGACCGAAGCCAGTCCTTGAGGTTTAATAGTCAAATATCGGAGTGCCTAGACTTCGGGGATTGAGTATAATACAATACCACAACAATTAGTGTAAGTATGTATTGATAAAAATGACGTTGATAAAAATATATTTTACCTGACTTATGAAATCAAAAGTAGTTTTAACCAAGGACGTTGGTCAAAACCCTTTTTGCCTGATTTCTGCAGTCAAAAGTGGTTTTGACCGGTTATGAGTATTCATTTTAACATAATACAATGCCTACAGACTGGGTATTGTTTAGAATAACTAGGCGTTCTGTACGTTGCCCGATCGCCTGCTTTTTTTTACGTAGCCTGCACTTTGGCGGTAACATTATTATTATATTATACTTGTATGTTCATAAAAAAATATTCAGCTATTCTCACTTTTATTTTAGATAAAAGTAACAAGGTTTGATTTGTAATTTGTAAGCCAAGAATAACTTTTAAATATTATTCTGCCCGCGATTTCATCTTGGAATTCGAGGAAAACAAAGAGATTTAACTGAATATAATAAAATCTATATATATAACAAAATTGTAACTGCCCGATGTCTGTACATTAGACATATTTAAGAAAAACTAATATAAAGAGTTTTTATAAGAGAAATAGAAGAAAAAAACTGTTTTCGTTATGGTCGTGCTTCCGAGGGCATGTTAAGCCGACCCCGGCCGGTGTTATTAGATGACACTTTAGGCATATTGATAACACTGGCCTCTGCCAACCCGCAGTTGAGCAGCGTGGTGGAGTATGCTCTAAACCTGCCTTCGATTGAGGAGAGACCCGTATCCCAACAATGGTATTATTATGGGTTGATGCCAAGTCAATGACAAAAGGCAAAATTTTTCAAATGAGAACCTCCTTTTTTTCAGTCGGTGAAAGAACCCTTTTTATCACAGTGCCAGATGGGTCATTATTTTGTGTACGAGCAATATTTCGTCGTAACGACACGAGAGCGTCTCTAATACCGCCTGCTGAAAGTAATATCTTATGAAAAAAGGCCCCCAAATAAGGAAGGGTTTTCTTGATGACGACGTTGATAATATTGTATCAGATTTTTTTTTGTGCGAGGGGGTGGAGGGTGTCATCATGGTCACGTGGTGGAAAGCAATCCTCACCGCACATAGAGATCAGTAACACCAAGGGGTCGCCGATCCGTAGCCAGTCGTAATTGTTCGGAGACTCCGCTGAGGGAAGTTGATTTCACAGTTTCATCGTTCGTGGTATTAAATGTCTTAAGAAATGTACCTAGTGTATGTATATTACAATATATGTATTACAGTATGTTGCCAATTACCAAGATAATATGGAAAGAATTTTAATTTATGGCGAGTCGTACGATAGTGGAACTCAGCGTCAGGTATCAAATTAAACAGCTCATCCGTGCACTCCCCGTGATCCGTGTGTATTAGATTAGACATTTAATTTTTAATATTTCCTTTACAAATTCGGCGCAATTTCTGCTCAACTTTGTATACTTGTCTGTTTACTAATTTCTGTATTTGGATTAAAGAAGCAAGCTTCTAATAAATAATAAATAAATAAATATTTCTGGAATTTTACACATCGCCATCTAGTCTCAAATTAAGCGCAAAGCTTGTACTATGGGTTGCTTTTTCAAATTCAAAGAAGACCTAACAGAGATTTATATTTTCATTCCAAACCTTTTCCGCCACAAAATACCGAGCCCAACGTTTTAAAAGTCCAAAAACAGACACAGTAAAACAATACCATTTGGTCGATTCTTTTAACAAAAAGTCCCCTGACCCCGCACGATCGTCTATAAATCACAGAGTGGACCCCACTTGGCCCCGTGCACCCCATAAATATATCAGCTGACAATTACTTGAGTAACCGAACCTCCTTTTCTACCGTTCTGTAACAGTATAGAGTTTTAAAAATAATATATTGGCTTCAATTTTGTATTTTACTACCCGCCTTTGAAGCTGTTATAGCGCTTTGCAAGTTTTGCAACGCAAAGACTATTAGTTGGCAATGGAATTGGTGTCTTTATTCACTCGTACGTTTACATAAAAGAGGGGCAATTCTCAAAAATAAAATGTAGTCAAAATTCAGTTTCAATCTCACAAATGCCACATTCGATATTCTCATATAACAATATGAAACTTCAAAGTTTAATTAAAGTGTAATTATATTTACATATGACCGACAATTTAACAAACTAAATTATAAGTCTCCTAGCAATAAGAGTTGATATTAAGATTGCGTATCAGGATGTATACTTTGGAAAACAAAGGGAAAAAATTGAGAATTATCTTTTTACAAAATCGGTATAAAGAGAAAAATTCTCAATCCTGACCTATATTTGACTAGGTATATATTAAAACCATTCCATTTTGAGTGAAAAAAAAACTAATTATAACTTTGCATGTTTAATATATTAATTTGAATAAATCCAATTCGATTTGACAACAATTCTTTCGAATTTGGTGAACAGAGTTCGACAATGGCCTCGTTTCTATAGATATTGTTAAGAAAAAAATATTAGACATTGATTAAAATGTCTTTAAGTGAACAATCATCATCATCATCAGCCTGTATCTATCCACTGCTGGATATAAGCCTTCCCCAACGCTTTCCACCAAATACGATCCTCCGCCTTCCGCATCCAGCCGCTTCCAGCCGCTATCTTAAGGTCATCGGACCATTTAGAAGGAGGGCGTCCAACGCTTCGTCGGTCGTCCTACGCGCGGCCTCCACTCCAATACCTTCCCCCCCATCTGTCATCACTTACTCGGCAGATGTGACCAAACTATGACATACATATATATGTGTGAACAAACTAGTAAGTTTTTATCAATTTAATATTAATTTGCAGAGAAAAAAAAATTATTAACACAGCCAATTTTTCGAAAAATCAGCGCAGAAGCGATGTTTTTTTTTTTGGCTATTAGATTTATAAGAGATAGAATATCATATTATAATAATAAAAAGAAAAAAATATCCGTGAATTTAAGTACTATTTAAGTGCAAAATAAGAAAATATTTTCTTAAGGTCATCGGACCATCTAGAAGGAGCCCTCCTTCTAGATGGCCTCCGTCCAACGCTTCGTCGTCGTATTAGATATTTATATTTTATACTAATTATAATATTATTATTATAATTAGTATAAAATATCGAATACCACTCGAAAACAAGGTTTAAATTAAAACACACATTTCCTACGCGGAAACGTGTGTATTAGGATACTGTCAAGGGAATTGTTATTTGGCTGCGGTATTCTGTGAGGTAGAGGTACTTTTCCAGTCGGGCACCTCACAAATACGCTGTGCCAATATGTACAATAATTTAACTCTTTTTTGCAAAAGTCTCTGCCGCTAGTCGTCAAAGTACACCACGTGCAGGCGAGGTTGGCTTTGGATCTAAAGATCGTGGTGAACCACTTACACAATACACAGAAATCTACTATATAAAAATAAGTCGGGTTTTCCTTCCTAACGCTATAACTCCAGAACGCACGAACCGATTTCCACGGTTTTGCATTCGTTGGAAAGGTCTCGGGCTCCGTGAGGTTTATAGCAAAGAAAATTCTGGAAAAATTTGAAGAGAAAAGCGGGAAAATCTTTTTTCACATACAGCGCCATCTGGTGGCGAAACGGAGTTCGCCGGGTTTGCTAGTAATAATATATAAATAATAAATAAATATTCCAGGACAAATTACACACGGCCATCTAGTCCCAAACTAAGCAAAGCTTGTACTATGGGTACTAGATAACTGATATTATACTTAAATACATTTTTTTTTTGTAAATACATACATATAATACATAGAAAATACCCAGACCAAGACAAACAGACATGTTCATGCACACAAATATTTGTAATGTGCGGGGATCGAACCCGCGACCTCGGAGTCAAAGTGGCTATTGCTAACCATTCGACCACCGGGCTCGTCGAATGATATTAATAAACGTATATAATAAGCTTAAGTTAGAGCAGACACGGCAGATAATGTGTGCAAGATTTTTTAAAAAGCTGATCGTTTATGTTAGATTTTAAAATTGGATTTAGTTTAGATTTTTATAGTTTAAAGAACTCGTGTAAAGTTTGTCTATAAATTTTTATAAAGATTTCTAGCATCTAAACGATAAACGAAGACTTAAAATTCATACTGTATATTGGTTCAAAGTTGGAGAGAGCCTCAGATCAATAAAAAATGTAGATAGCTATACCGTGGCGTTATGTGATGCCACGATGGAGTAGATTAAATGGAGCGAGGCGCGTTGGTGTTTGCTTGTATCTATATGTTTTCATATGTGGGACAGGCCGACTATACAATCCCATCGATGTCTTTTGTGTTGCCAGGATTAACAGCGGCATTAACCAATAATCTTTTATTTATAATTTTAACAAAAAAAAAAACAATCTGGAGGTATACTCTTTCAAATAAAAAAATATATATTATGGGACCAATCTGGAAGTATACTCTTTCAAATAAAAAAATATAATATGGGACCAATCTTGAAGTCTCTCTTTCAAATATTTTTTTTTTTCAAATCGATTTAAATGACGGAGTAAAGAAGTAACAAACATTAAAAAAAATACAGCCGAATTGAGAACCTCGGACTCTTTGGAGTCGGTTAATAAGGCATTGAACAGCAAAGTTCATTCGAATTCATCCTCATACTTTGGAACCAAATTGATCGCGTACTGTACGCTTCTAGATACATGTATATAAAATTCTCGTGTCGCAATGTTAGTTACCATAGTCCTCCGAAACGGCTTGACCGATTTTTGTGAAATTTTGTGTGCATATCGGGTAGATCTTAGAATAGGTTATTATCTTTTTTTTTTAGCTTAGTAGCGTTCAGTCTAATCGAATATGCAAGTTAAGCAACGTCGACCGTAACCTGTCCATGGATGGGTTTATTTAACTCGAGCTCCTCCGTGCTTCATAGGGCACGTTAAGCCGTCGGTCCCGACTGTTGTTATTAGATGACAGTAGTCAAGCCAAGTCAGTGGCCTTAGGACGGCTTGGAAATACTGACCTCCTGCAACCTGCAGTTGAGCAGCCTTCGATGGAGGAGAGACCTGTGTCCCAACAATGGGATTATTACGAGTTGATGCCAGCTGCCAGATGTATAAGTAAATTGAACTGCATCTCTGTATTTATAAGTCTAAGTGCAATACGCCTTTCAGATTACAGACAATTACATTTCTATATTGTTATACGTGCGGCACCTATAATTGCCCTATCAACCCAAGCTGGAACCACACGTAGTTTTATTCATGTACATGATGATAGTGATGATGATGAAGAACATCTCAATAAGATTTGACTCGCAGAGAAAATATATATTTGTCTTTCTTAGGCAAAGACTTCCATGGATGTGTGTGTGTGTGTGTGTGTATAGACACACACACACATACTTGGAATGTGTGATAATTCATATGAACTGTAAATTTTTTTGCGACTTTGTACATAAAAATCCTTTTTACAAGAAGTAATAGAAAACAAAATTGGATACAGAATCCAATAATAAAAACTATACTAACAATAATACAATACGAGTCACAAAGGTCAAAGCATTAACAATTATATACGGAACTCATAACAATAAAACGTAACAAAGGGATCCGTAACGACATACAAAAACCTCCACATACATTACGGGAATAAAGTTTTAGGTACTTAATAGTTTTATGAAAGGACAGATTAGGTTTACTACAGACGGGCGATCGTGCGATTAAATTTTATTTTTTAAGTACTGTACAGAGAGACAGTGTTAATCTTTGTTTGTATACAAAAATCTTGTATCACCATAACTCCGAAATGGGCCGTATGCTTGTCTGTAACCCGACGTAGTATAAAAAAAACTCTTAAGACATTTTGAATGCTAGTATAATGACATAAAAATACTTTATTGTGTTGGTAGCAAACTGAACACAGGATTTTCTGATATCAATTCGAAATGCTAACTTATTATTTTTTATTCAAAATTGCGACACTTTCACTATGCACAGAACAAAATTGAAACCTATAGAACCTGCAGCAGAAATTAATACTTACCGCTACTTAATAATTACATTTATCTTACATATATAGTAAGTGCATTGTTATCAGTAAAGAATTCGTTTAAAAAAATGAAAAGATTATAATATAAACTAATTTGTTTTAGTTTTCATCTATTGGCCCGATGGTGAACAAATGAAATACCAAAAACACATTTTTTTTAGTATGTTTGTCTGTATTATCTTTACGAAACAAAAATCATAAATATACATTGTACATTTTCAAAAAGTTTATACAAAGGCATGTACAAATGTATAATTATTTCTTCATATTACCGAAATAAATATCTGTCATGTAATAACGTAAAAAGTCGTCGTGTTATAGACGCCCTTAGAACCCAAATGGACCTTGTTATATCGATAGTGGCCTCAACTGTCATTTGTGACGGAGGGCTCCAAACTTTAATTACTGTTGTTGTCACCAAGTCTTCCAGGAACTATTAATTAGAAGAGGCTGCTGCTCGTTACGAACGGAAAATCTATGCTTCAAGACCAAGATACTGCCTAAGCTGAAGCCGATTCTGATCGAATATTTTGATTCCAAACATATGGGGTGTAAGTGGTTCATCAACATCTTTGAACCAAAGCCAACTTTACCTGCACGCGGTGTACCCTGCTGACTAACAAACAAAGCTCTGTACAAAACTTTTCTAAAGTAACTTTATGTCGTTTGACAGTTTCGGAACCGATTTTTAGCCACCTTTGAAGCAACAGAAGTGCCGTAAGTTAACCGCTAATTTACAACCTACTACATGAAGGGTTAAATACATCCGTAAAAGAAAATTTATAGCAAATTTATCCTAAAAACACCCCCAATAATTCCTGCCATCAATCCACAGACCCTGACACTATACCCCCGTTCATTGACACGCATAAATTTCTCAACCCCTGGCTATACCATAAATCTATTACACCAATTAACCTACTATTTGTTATAACACTCAAGTAATTTATCAGCTAAACCCTGAAAATCCTCAGGGATGCCCTGAAATATTCAGTTCTTTAGAGCTATTAAAATTAACAGGTATTTGCGTACTTAACCTTTGTAATCTTTATGGTATTTTAGTTAAATACATTAACCTTTAGTTACTATAACAAGAAATACACACATTCCATCCATGTACACATTCGTCAAGATACTGCACGTGGTGCACCTTGCCGACTAGCGACTGCCGTAAGCTACTCGACTGGGGAAGTATCTCCACCTCACAGAATACCGCAGCTACATAATATCTTCTTTGAGAGTTGTTGTTGTGCCTGTGAGTGAGTGAAGTCACCAGAAAAGAAGGAGTTGGTTCGTTATCATATATTATAGAGAAAATATTAAAAATGTAAACTTGACATTCAAAATAAATAATTAAATTAACAATCACCAATATTTTAATTGAATTAATCTACTCTCATACTGAAATTTACACACAAAAAACTAAACACACTATCCTAATGACAGTCTTTACGCACAAGCTATCAAAATAAATTTAAAAAGTTATTTTTCCATTTCGATACTGCTTCAGCCCTGGATACAGGTATTTTAAACAGGTTGCAATGCAAATACATTGCAACTTTGCAAAATTTTTCTACATAATCTGTGAACGCGGCGCAGCGCGGCACGTCGCGCATGCGCACTACGCATGCTCGATCTGCAAATGGATTTATAAGTAAGAAATGAAGCTGTTAAATTAACTTCATGGTTGTATTTAAAATATTATTATCATATATTTCATCAGATTAGATAAAGTAGTGTATGAAACTGCACATAATTAGGTCTTAAAATACTCCTGTGGTCTATTATCACATTCGCCTTCGGCTCATGTTATAAACTCACACTCGTATTTTAAGAACCCTTATTATGCAACAGTTTCATAAACTACTATTATTTTATTATCGAATCTTTTATTATGGGATCAGATTGGATAGATACTTATTTTATGGATAATTCGAATGTTTAAAACACTGACATATCTATATTAAGTAAGATTTTATTGTACCTACGATAAATATTTTAATGACTTCAATATTTTGCATGCCTATATTTTTAAGGCAATGTACAGTTGCCAAACAATTTACTGCCTTGGCCTGATATTTATATAATTTAAATAAACAATTTCATTCATTTATCAGAGGGGGTTGGCGCGGCTATGACTACGGTAACCGCTTCACCTTACTTCTACAGAACCCGTGTTTTATATTATTCATATATATATATATCGACACCAACGCTCGTGGGTTCCATTTCCACATAGGATAAACATTTGTGCATGAACATGTCTGTTTGTCTTAGTCTTGAGTGTTTCATATGTATGTATTTACAAAAAAAATATTTACGTATGTTTATCAGTTGTTTAGTACCCATAACACAAGCTTCGCTTACTTTGAGGCTAGATGGCACTGTGTAATTTGTCTGACAATATTTATTATTATTAAATAATATATTATTAAATAATATATATGAATATTTACAAAGAGGTAAAAAAAACGCAGAAAAGAAATAAAACAAAAATTATAAGTAAAAAATGTCCCCCAAATCGTTGCCCGTGGGTAGCGTACCAAGAATGCTGGCAGCATTACCTCGCTGAATAGCAACGCTAATCCTCTGAGCAAGGTAATGGCCAGCAATGGTAACCTTACGCTTCGCTTTCAATGCTTTGTCACAAGTAGACGAAGTTTCGCGAGTCAGCTAGTTTATGAAACAAACAAAATACATTAATAACAACACATCAGTAACTCGTTAATGAAATTTTAATGATATATTCGAACTGATGCCTAGTTGTAATAAGCCAAAAATCGATTACGAATTAAGTCAATTTAAAATAATCGATCAATTAAAAGAAAGAAGTGTCAAAAGAAGGTCTTCCGAGAAAAAAACTCTAATACAGGGTTGACCGACATATCAAACCCATTTTTCCTACTCGCGTTAAGTAATGCTACCCTTTTTTTATGGACAGTGAGGCGTGAAGCAGTTTATCATGAAAGATAAGTCCTGAAAAGAATATACTGAGTCTTTTACCTAAGAATAACTGAAACGTAGAGCATTTCAGTTATTCTTAGGTTTATTATTTAGTTATTGATTAATGCTTAGGCGAGAGGAGCTGGATGGCGTCGTTGCGCCTGTCAGTCGAATCGATCACGCAAGTTAAACAACGTCGACCGTAGCGTTTCTATGGATGACTTCCTTCGTGCTTCGGAGGGCACGTTAAGCCATCGGCTCTAGTTATTGTCTTTAGACGACAGTCCTTACGCCAAGTCAAGTCAAGTCAAGTGGCCTTTGGGCGGCTTGAAAACATTGGCTTCCACCAACCCACAGTTGGGCAGCGTGGTGGAGTATGCTCTAAAACTCGTTCGATTGAGGGGAGACGAGTACCCCAATTTGATTGACTATATGATATTGTGGAGACAATAGTGGATTTTGTCTATCCATTGTCGGGAGAACTGAACTGCCTTGGCCAGGGTGACCCGTTGAAACGGTAGTTCCGCTGGCCGTTCGTGGCCAGCATACCAGAGGAGCCCAAGGGAATCAAGTTTAATCACTTTGAGAGGCTGCCCTTTCAGTTTAAGTTGAGCATAATCTCGGGGTAGATCATCATGCCGGTGACCGGTTGATGGAGAATGTAGGGACTACCTCCAGGGGGTTCGTGGGTCATTCCGTCCGGCGGATTAGTACAGCTGCTTTGTCCATAATGTCTCTACTATGGTGAATGACTCTGAAGAACTGTTTTTCCTTGTCTCACCTTCGCCTTTCCTTAAAGGCCTCTAGGCAATTGATCCATAAGGATTTGATATAATTCCGTGAAATAAGAGAAACAATATTATATCTATGAATACATTGTAAAAAACAGTCTGTATACCCCATTACTTCTCATAAACCACGCGACCGATATTGATGTAGTTTTCATTATTATTATATACAGAATATATTCCGAAAAGTTTATAAGTATTTACATTTATATAAACTCACACATACACACATGCAAAGGTGGATCAGATTCCTAGTAAAAAAATATTTTTGGACAATTTACACAACGCTATCTAGTCCCATGCACACAAATGTTTGTCTTGTGCGGGGATCGAACCCGCGACTTCGAAGTCAAAGTGTTTCATTGTTAACCATTCGACCACCAAGCTCCATGAAATACATACATGTAATACATATAAAACAATGTTACGAATACAGCATTTCCATTATTATAGTCCTAGATTAAGAACACTGATAAATGATTAAAGTTTCCTCACGAGATGTCCAAATGATTAATCATAAAAATTTATGAGTTACCACAATCTTTTGGATAACCAATCTCGCCCATTAATCTCGCAAGATTCCGAGCAATAAAAAATAAATAAATCACAAGATTTAATTGCGCGTCTTTAGGCCCCGGCGGGAAAGTGTTGGATAAAACAACTCTAAGATCCAATAATGGTTTTGAATCCATTTAAAAAATATTGCTTCGTCCATTATTTTAAGATTGAAGTGTTGAAGGATTTAACGGTTTTAACTCATCTCAGATGTACAATATGAAATATTTGGAAATATGCTGTGTAAATAAATAGAAGTTTTAGCTATGCAGTCAGGGCAGCCCAGGTAGTCATGCTCAATAAAGTGTTCAAAATGGTGGTGGTATCGTGTGACGGGTCGCCACATTCTCAATGAAATGATTAAATGCGGCGATAGCTACCCCATGCATCAACTCGTAAACGGGTGCTGCCAGAGAGGACTGGTCTGCCGTAGTTGACATGTAAACAATAGGTGGATTTAGGTTAAGTGGTATTAGACAATAGTATCATTATTAGTATAATAGCGATGTGCAATTAATAAATTGTTAGAAAATAATGACATAAAAATAGAAGATTGGGGTGAATTGAAAATTGAATTTTGGGGTGTAAGTGGTTTACCAACATGGGGAATGTACCTCCACCTCACAGAATACCGCAGCTAAATAACAATTCCCTTGAGGGTTGTTGTATTCCTGCGAGTGAGTGAGGTAACCAGAAAAGAAGGAGATGCTGCGTTGGCAGCGGGGTGGCGGCGCGCAAGTGATATGTTATGTTGCGAGCGTTAATACGGTTACGGTAACCGCTTCACATCAGGCGGGCCGTATGTCTGCCACCCGATTTAGTATAAAAAAAAAGATTGTTAACAAAAGGTCTTTCTGGTGACCTCACTCACTCGCAGCAACACAACAACCCTCAAGGAAATTGTTATTTGGCTGTGAACTTAACTCGTCATTTCTTTAGGCTTTTAATGCCTTATTTGGCACATTGCTGTCTCTCACATTAGTGTAGGTACTTTTTCAGTCGGGCAGCTTACAAAATACGGTATTCCCTACCTCCCTTTTCGCCAGAGCCTAGTATGTCAGTCAGCACGATGCACTACGTGCAGGTGACGTTGACTTTGGTTCAAAGATGTTGATTACTTACACCCCAAATGATGCTGATTTAATTCAATTTTGGAGTTTTTCTAAACATATAACTTTCATAAACAAAGGCAAGTAAAATATTTTTTTTTCTGAGGACACCACTGAAGCCATTGTGATTTGCTAGTATCTTATAAATGCATGAAAAGGCAGTCATATTTTTTTTTATTTTTTTTAATATTACTGGACAAACAGCGCCATCTAGTCCCAAATTAAGCGCAAAGCTTGTGTTATGGACACTAGACAACTGATAAATGTACTTAAATACATTTTTTTTTTTTGTAAATACACACTTATAATACATAGAAAACACCCAGATCAAGACAAACAGACATGTTCATGCACACAAATGTTTGTCTTTTTTTTTATACTACGTCGAGTGGCAGACAAGCATACGGCCCGCCTGACGTGAAGCGGTTACCTTAGCCATATTAACGCTTGCAACATAAAATATTGCTCACGCGCCGCCGCCCCCGCTACCAACGCAGCATACAGCTCCTTCCTTTCTTTCTGGTGACCTCACTCACTCGCAGGAACACAACAACCCTCAAGGGAATTGTTATTTGGCTGCGGTATTTTGTGAGGTGGAGGTACATTCCCCAGTCGGGTAACTTACAATTACGCTCCCTACCTCTCTTTTCGTCAGAGCTTCGTTTGTCAGTCAGCAGGGTGCACCGCGTGCAGGTGAAGTTGGCTTTGGTTTAAAGATGTTGATAAACCACTTAGTCCCCTAACTACTCGTCTTAGTGGTACAGTACTATAATCGTAACTTTTTATTGTTAGTCTTGTGTCCGAGATTACAAGATTTAATTAACTATTCGCATGCGTGGATAATGGTACCTACAATGTAATTACACAACATTTTGACGACCTCGGTGGTGAAATGGTTAGCACTATCCACCCCGACTCCCGAGGTCGCGGGTTTAATCCTCGCACGAGACAAATATTTGTGTGCATGAACATGTGTGTTTGTCTTGGTCTAAGTGTTTTCTGTGTATTATACTTATTTACTAAAAAAAATGTATTTAAGTATATTTATCAGCTATCTAGCATCCGTAGTACAAGCTTTGCTTAGTTGGAACTTCATGGCGCTGTAATTCTTGTATATATTATATCTAGGAATTTTATATTCACTAAGTCACTCGCCACTTTCCGGTGAGGCAAGATGTTAGCGCTAGACAATAATAAATTCTTTAAAAATTATCATAAAATGTCTTTTTGTGTGTTCCTGTGTGTGAACGTGAAGCGAGGTAGGGTACAGCGTATTTATAAGCTGCCCGACTGGGGAAGTACCTCCACCTTACAGAATACCGTAGCTAAATAACAATTCCCTTGGAGGGTTGTTATGTTCCAGCGATTGAGTGAGGTCACCAGGGAAGGAGTTTTTGCGTATACAGCGTCGGTGTCTGCCCCTCACGTCAGGTGGGACGTATGCTTGTTCTCCCGAGGTACTATAAAAAACCGTATCAACCTATATATTAAGTAATCGGATAGTCGATATAGTCGGCCACCTTTATTCTTCCGCACATCTCCACCGAAAGTTCCTTTTCACCCCTGGATGTTTTCTATGTATTGTATACTATTTTGTATTTACAAAAAAAAATGTATTTAAGTATTATATTCAGTTATCCAATACCCATAGTACAAGCTTTGCTTAGTTTGGGACTATATGGCATTGTAATAATTTGTCCAGGATCATTTTTTTTTAAATGTAATAACACAAATACACTAAACCACAAGATTTTACAGGGTTTTACACACGTATGTGTACATATATTATAGCCGTGGGACATCCTGTAGGATGTCCCACGGCTATAATCCTTGTGATTAACTCTTTCGAAGGTTATAATAAAATATATGGCCGTGTGGTTTCCGGCAGACTAGAATAGAATCACTCCGTCTCTTCCCGTGGATGTCGTACAAAGCGACTAAGGGAAATACATTTTAAAACATTGATCAGGCCTCCCCAACCCGTCTGGCCAGCGTCGGGAGTGTAGGCCAAATCCTCCTTCTGTCTAGGACGGACGAGAGAGGGTCGTGCTCCTGTAGTGGAGACTAAAATGACCTGATGATAATGAATAAAATAATTTGGTTTTTTTTTTCACATTTCACGAGTTCGATTCCCGGTTGAGGCCGGCAATTTTCAAAAAAAATATCTGTGAAAGCAGTTCTACTTATTATTAAAAATGCAATGATGTCTTCTTGCTGTAAAATATATATATATAAATATATCATTATTTAATATACTTTCCCTCCATGTGGCATGGCCGTGGGACGTCCTGTATACTCTTTTGTTTATTGTTAAAGTCATGATATAAATTAATTATGGTCGAATTTTGACCACTCACATGTTATTTGCCACTTTGTTACCAGTACAATATTATCTTAATAAAAAGTTACGAGAGTTCGACTTACTCTTCGTCGATTTACTATAAACTAGGTATTAGCGGATTTTCTTTGAAGTTTATAAAACTGCTCGAGGTTAGTTTAAACCGGTATTTTCAAGTAGTTTATTACATACCAGTAAAATCCTCCTTTATTTTGCTATCCTCTCAAAGAATCTATGCGCCATTATTCCTTTTGTCAGCAATTACAGAATAAGCTTCCTTTGTTTCTTTATATCAAATGTCTCTTTGAACTATAGTAATAAATTATTACAGATAAAAAATAAGAAATATACCTAAATGTTTGCATTTTTATACAGAATGGGAACCAGAAACAGTCCTTTTGCGGTATTCATTAAAGATTCAGTAAGCCGAAGTGGCAACGGGCCGGTCACATTTGCCGAGTTAGTCACGGCAAGTGGGGGAGGAAAGTCTTAAAGTGGAATCCGCGAACGGGGGGACAAAACGTTGAGAAAATGGAAGCTTATACACCGGGGATGGAAATAACCTTTCAACTGCTGAGGTCTGGTCTTTCAACTGTCAACTGGTGAGATATAGGTACAGCTGAAAAAATACCTACTTGCCATGGGTGGTGAAAAACGTCTGCGCGTGTAGGAATAGTAATAATGAGTAGGTTCCCTCCTCCACCAAAGTCCTAAACATGCACCTGCTCTACCATCATCATCATCAGCCTGTATCTATCTACTGCTAGACATAGGCATTCCCTTTGTTTTTCACCATATGCGATCCTCCGCTTTTATGCATCTAGCCGCTTCCAGTCGTTCCCTTGAGGTCATCGGAGGGCGGGGGGATGCTTCGTCGCCCCATGCGAGGTCTCCATTCTAGGACTTTCCTCTCCCATCTGCCATCATTGACTCGGTAGACGTGACCTGCCCACTGCCATGCATAGCTCTCAGATCAGCTAGGTCGACAACTTTAGTTCTCGGTTCAATTTCTTCTATAGCTCTTTTCATCCATCTCTCGCTGCACAACTTACAATTTATGGACCAGGCCAACGGTCAGAGTCCAAGTTTCTGTATTATAATCTGCTCTACCAAAAAAACATCAATCTGTTTTATACTAGCCAGCAGGAATCGATTGGTTCCAGCCGCCGTTAGGGTAGAAAGGTTCTGGAGGTTTCTGATATTGTCATCGCAGGTCAGAAAACAGTGTAACAAAAACCTTGTAAAAAGCGCCCATCAATAGCTGCTAATTCATTTAATACATTCGTCGTCAGCTCTTATTCATCCCACTGCTGGAATACGGGTCTCCTCTCAATCGAAGCAGTTTAGAGCATATTCCATCACTGCTCAACTGCTGGTTGGCGGAGGCCAGTGTTTTCAAGCTGCTTAAAGGCCACTGGACTTAACTTGCTTGAGATAAATAAACCCATCCACGGACAGGCCACGGCTAACGTTGCCTAACTTGCGTGTTTTATTAGACTGACATGCGCAACGACGCCATCGAGCTCCTAAACTTTTCCTACTTACTACGGATCTATTAGAAATTACATTACTAGTAGGAAGGACTCTTGAAGACAGCTTGAGGGAAAGCGTGTACCGGTGGGCATTAGGTTAATACTGTTGACTGGTTGTTAAAAACATAAATCAATATCGAACTCCACTATTCCAATACTATCCCGCAAAAATGTAAAACGAAACATTTCATACAATATCTCTAAATAAAATATGAATTTCCACAAAACCATTACGGTGTCCATCAAAGGAAAGTTGGTGAAATCCGGCGATGGTCGCGTGCCGCCGCGAAATTACAACGAGTGCTCAAATGAAACAAGAACACGGATTGCTGATAATAAACACTGGATGGAACTTAAAAAAATGATGGCCTCATTCGATAGCTTAAAGGTGTACAGCATGCGATGGAAGCAGATCTACTTGGAGTATCTTTACATGATATACTCGAAGTCATACGATTTTGCATCTCATATTATTGGAATCGATGTGTTAGGTAACAACTCAATGTTATTAGATCCCCAATAGTGTTATATACTTAAAATCCACGGCACGCACGCACGGCAGTTGAGCTTCACTTGACTAGCCATCTCTTTAGGCTTTTAATGCCTTATTTGCCATATTGCTGTCTCTCATATTGCTAAGAGGGGAAGTCAAATTTCGAAAGCTTCTTACTCTTTCTAATTTCTTCTGATTAAATATATTTGTAAGTAATTTGTAATTCTTCCTACACAGGAGATACAGTGGTGCCCCCACTTCCGCTATAAGTTTTTCTGTATTCAAAATTGAGGAAAAGATTTAAAGTAAGTCAACTACTTCTGTACAACCACACTACTTGCCCTCCTGACAGACCGAAATCTCTAAAGGAAGCAGCATTTGTGGCGGATGTGGTTACGCATGACGGAAGATAATTTATGTGTTACAACATCTATAGTATTAACCGCTTCACGTCAGGCGCGCTGTATGCTCGTATACCTTCATACACAACACCAATTTCTCATCATTCTATATCTGCAAACATTTTTTTATACTTCTCTTCTATAAATACTGTCTGGTTCTTAAGGTTTCAAAGTCAGAATGAAATTCATTCTGACATACTGTCAGTCAATATTCAATATTGACTGACAGTATTGAGCTTTAGGTTCACGGGACAATTTTCAGCCTGAAGTGCGTGACAAGAATGATTTTCAGACATGAAGGAAAAATACGTTTTTTACTTCGATTTAGGTTTATTTTTCCCGCGACAAGTCATCATTATCATCAGGTCATTTTAGTCTCCACTACAGGAGCACGACCCTCTCTCTTCCGTCCCAGACAGAAGGAGGATTTGGCCTACACTCCCCACGCTGGCCAGACGGGTTGGGGAGGCCTGATCGATGTTTTATAATGTATTTCCCTTAGTCACCTTGTGCGACATCCACGGGAAGAGACGGAGTGATTCACACACGGCCAACAAGTACCATCACATATATATAATAGAGTCATCATCAACAGCCTGTACTGGATGTAGGCCTTCTTCAATGCTTTATGCGGCCCGCCAACACTTCGCTATGGCCCAATCTTTTCCATCTCAATCCAGTGGATTTCCTACACAAACCTTGACAATCTCATCATATTTTTTCTGATACATGAATAGATATTCTGATGTTCTGGATGGAGACCTGTTGGGTTGGTCTCCATCCAGAACATCAGAATAGAATTCAAAGATCATAATCGATCTAGCTGTTCTTTAATGTTGTAACTGACTCGATTTCTTTTTTGTTTATAGATGTGGGATTACTAATTTTGATTTTACCACGCGTCATGAAAAATTTCCTCACGGCCCGCCTGATGTCAAGCAGTGTATCATATAAGTGCTCGCTATAATAAGTATTGTTCGTATGCTGGTACCTAAGGTAGTATTGTTATATTAAGTAGTATATTTGGGGTGTAAGTGGTTCATCAACATCTTTGAACCAAAGCCAACTTCACTTGCACGCGGTGCACCCTGCTGACTGACAAACGAAGCTCTGGCGAAAACAGAGGTAGAGAGCGTAATTGTAAGCTACCCGACTGGGGAATGTACCTCCACCTCACAGAATACCGCAGCCAAATAACAATTCCCTTGAGGGTTGTTGTGTTCCTGCGAGTGAGTGAGGTCACCAGAAATGAAGGAGATGCTGCGTTGGCAGCAGGGGTGGCGGCGCGCGAGCGATATTTTATGTTGCGAGCGTTAATATCGCTATGGTAACCGCTTCACATCAGGCGGGCCGTATGCTTGTCTACCACTCGACGTAGTATAAAAAAAAAAAGTATCTTCTTACGGCTGGTGAGTTCGTTCACTCGCAGAGACAACAATACTCAAGAGCATTGCTATTGCTGCTGCCTAAGGCTGCTGTCATCTGTGAGGTGGATGTACGGTGCCAGTGCTCAACGTTTCCTAGTCGACAGGATGCCCCATATGCAGGTTAGATTGGCTAAAGATTGTGATTAGCCACTTTCACATAATTGCTTCGTTAAACAAATATCTGCTCGAACATAATGGTACTACATTTTCTGTACTGCATCTACCCACAATCATCTCACTGCTATAGTATGGGTCTCCCTTCAATTGAAGGGGTTTAGAGCGTACTCTTCTTTTACTAGCTCTTACCACTTAGCGTTAGAAAACAGTAGTTTTTTCAAAGATTGTTCACTGTTCAATGGTCGATTTTCGGGTCATGTTTATTCTGAAAGTATAAACATTACTGGAAAATTTACAAAGCGTCATCTAGTCCCAAATTAAGCGCATAGCTTGTACTATGGGTACTAGACAACTGATAAATGTACTTACATTTTTTTTTAATTCATACATGTAATACATATAAACCAGACCAAGTTATAATTTGTATGACGTTTGTAAGTACTTTATAAAGTCCAAGGAATAAAGGTATTTTGATTTGATTTGATCAAGAGAAACAAACATGTTCATGCATACAAATATTTGTCTTGTGCGGGGATCGAAACCGCAACCTCCTCGGAATGAAATTGGTCATTGCTAATCATTCTACCACCGAGGTTGTCATGTGTTAAATGTTCAACAGTGTGTTCAGAGGAGTTATTTGACATGATACCCAAGGGTTCCTTCATCGCACCGCTCGCCGTCGACAAGAAATTCATTTTCACACATTAGAACCGAAGTGGACACGTACTGTGCGGATCCAGAGAAGTTCCTTCCACGTACTATCAAGCTGTGAATGAACTGCCTGTTGAAGTTTTCCCAGGAGACTACATCATGGGGTTCTTCAAAAAGGACGTAAATAGGTTTTTACAGGGTCGGCAACGCGCATGTGACTCTGGTGTTACAGGCAAAGGCTATGGTAACTGCTTTCCATCAAGCTGACCGTATGCTTGTTTGACACCTTAGTAGTATAAAAAAAAGTCTGCAATGTTCATGAACGGGTCGTGTTTATTGATTCTGAAATACGTTGGGATGTAAGTGGTTCATCAAGATCTTTGAACCAAAGCCAACTTCACCTGCACGTGGTGCACCCTGCTGACTGACAAACGAAGCTCTGGCGAAAAGAGATGTAGGAGCGTAGTTGTAAGCTACCCGACTGGGGAATGTACCTCCACCTCACAGAATACCGCAGCCAAATAACAATTCCCTTGAGGGTTGCTGTGTTCCTGCGAGTTAGTGAGGTCACCAGAAAGAAAGGAAGGATATGCTGCGTTTGCAGCGGGGGTGGCGGCGCGCGAGCAATATTTTATGTTGCAAGCGTTAATATGGCTACGGTAACCGCTTCACATCAGGCGGGCCGTATGCTTGTCTGCCACCCGACGTAGTATAAAAAAAAAACTGAAATAATTGTGCCACTTTCAGTCACATCTACCTCTTCGGGTACAGTCACAATTTTCGCTTTGTACAAGCGGACACAAAGCCGCCCGCAATATCTTTTGTTAAATTTTTAACCGTCCCCCAACTACCTTTTAACTTTTAAGCCTTTTTCTGTGTAGCGCTGACTTGTGAAATGATAATTCGCATTAAAATTTTTGGTGGTAATATTTACGTAACTGTATTTTGTCGGGAGTTTTTAAGAAACTTATCTGGCAATACCTTTTTTTTTTACTAAAAACGGGTGTTAAGTTTTCATTTAACTACAGAGTTACATTGGCTAATCGACAGGGTGCACCACGTGCAGGAAAGGTCTGGCTGACGAGCTTAGTGGTCGAATGGCTAGTAATGTCCACTTTGACGCCGGGGTCGCGGGTTCGATCCCGCTCTAGACAAATATTTGTGTGAATAAACATGTCTATTTGTCTTGGGCTGGGTGTTTTCTATGTATTATATGATTGCATTTACAAAAAAGAAAATGTACCTATGTATTATATTAGTAATCTCATCATCATCATCATCAGGTCCATTTTAGTCTCCACTACAGGAGCACGACCCTCTCTCGTCCGTCCTAGACGGAAGAAGGATTTGGCCTACAATCCCCACGCTGGCCAAATGGGTTGGGGAGGCCTGATCGATATTTGATAATGTATTTCCCTTAGTCGCCTTGTACGACATCCACGGGAAGAAACGGAGTGATTCTATTATAGTCTGCCGGAAACCACACGGCCGATATTAGTAATCTACTGGTACCCGAATGTATCAGAGTGATTTTAAAAGTCAAAAAGTGATAATGTTGCCAATATAAATAATTCAAATAAGTATTTAAAAAAGCTCCACCTCTTAATTTGAAGCTTGTTCATTCGCAAAGAATAAAAAACGTTTAGTTAAAAAAGTTTTTTTTTTCACGTCGTCCATTTTGAACCGATCAAGAAAGAGGGTAAGTAAGCAAATTAATTTTCCCGCTAACTTTATTCGATTAAAACAATAAAACTTTTTCTTCGAAACGTCATGTTCAGTAAAACATTTCTGAATTGTTCATAAAAATTTTACATTTCTTGCAATTGGTTGGAATGTTAAAATTCCATGAAAAAAGAAGTTACTACAAAACATAAAGTTTTAAGAGTGGTAGGGAGCGTAATTGCAAGCTACCCGACTGGGGAATGTACCTCCAACTCACAGAATACCGCAGCCAAATAACAATTCCCTGGAGGGTTGTTGTGTTCCTGCTACTGAGTGAGGTAACCAGAAAGGAAGGAGATTCTGCGTTGGCACCGTGGGTGGCAGCGCGCGAGCGATATTTTATGTTGCGAGCGTTAATATGGCTGCAATAACCGCTTTACATCAGGCGGGCCGTACGCTTGTCTACCACCCGACGTAGTATAAAAAAACGTAATGGTTACACTTACAGGGACAAGTGTGATACTAATTAGGGTGTGGTCTGACTAATAGCGGACATGTGGAACATACGGCGGTCCTAATTGAAAGTGCCGTCATTTGGTGTCTCTGGGGAATAATACCTTTTTAGTGGTATTATAACACGAGTGCTTAATACAATCAAATTGTTTGTTAACAGTTTGAATAACTTAATTCAATTTAGTATTGACGAGCTCGGTGGCGTGGCGGTCAATAAAATAATAAATAATCTTTATCTAATCTCATACTGAAATTTACACATTAAAAAACGAAACACAGTATCTTAATGACAGTCTTTACGCACAAGCTATCAAAATAAATTTAAAAAGTTATTTTTCGATACAGCTCTTATAGGGACAACTCTATCGTAAAATAACTTTTTTACCGTTTCGATACAGCTTCAGCCCTGGATACAGGTATTTTAAATAGGTTGCAATGCAAATACATTGCAACTATGCAAAATTTTTCTACATAATCTGTGAACGCGGCGCCGCGCGGCGCGTCGCGCATGCGCGCTACGCATGCTCGATCTGCAAATGGATTATAGCTGTTAAATTAACTTCATGCTTGTATTTAAAATATTATAGACCTCTAAGCTATTTCCCTTATATTAATTATGTTTCTAAGAAATTAAATTAAAAACTAAATTGAAAATAAAAATAAAACTACATATTATCTAAAAAAGGCCCCCGTGGCATTGTACCGAAAATGCTGGCAGCGTTTCCTCGTTGTATGGCAATACTAATGCGTTGTGCGAGAAAGCTGCCAGCTCTTCGGTCACCAGTGGTCTCGACCAGGCGCTTGGAGAGCTCATTCATTAATTTAAGCGCATTAGGACCCCACGAACCCAGGGTCTCGACTCCGAACGGCACAAAAGTGTATTCCGAACCGAGACCGCGATATTTCGAAATTTTTCTTTTCTCGGCCGCCTCCGCCGCAGCGCCTGCTTTCTGTGTAGTTCCTTGGAGATGAGACGGGGCCAACGTATCGGCGCAAGTAGCGTCCCAAACCAAAGCCCGTCCCATGCTCCACGGAATCAGGGTCATTCCGTCCGGTCTCTTACCATCGTCTCTTGAAATACCGTTTGGTTCAAGTAATGCAGGTACATTGACGGTGGCAAGAGAGCGGCGGATTATGTCATTGACGGCGGCGTGCCTCGAAAAGCGTCCTGCGCTTAGCTGACAGGAAAGTCCGTGGTGTCCTAACTGGTCGACATCCTTGCCACAAGGGCATTTGTGTGAGGCACAGACCGGCACTCCCAGTCTCAGGCTGACTGCCAGCCTCAAGGTATCAGGTTCCAGAAAGGTACCATTGTTAGCACAAGGATAGGCATGAAGCCAATACCCGGATTCTTTTCTCCCTGCGGCCAACAGTCTGGCGCGAGCTGAACCCGAGCTGGAGTCTAAGAGCGCTGAACTTTTAATTTTACAGATAAAATCATCCCAGCTCCTTTGAGATTTTGTCAGAAAGGGTAAATTTTGACCCGGACAAGCCATTTGCCAGGCATTCCGAGCATCGTTCAAGCCCGCCATCTCATAGTTAGAAGAGCAGGTCTTCAGAATTTTACCTACGAGATCGGCCGTGCTATGGACAGATGATAGGAACGCCGGCAGAGCCACACTCGAAATTTTGCGAATCCCTAGCCCACCATATCTGATGGGAAGAGAAGCTTGAGTCCAAGATTGCTCGCTGAGTTGGATGTTCAAAACAGATTCTAAGGTGGATTTTATAAGGGTGTCAATCGGAATTAGGGAATTTTGATGTTTCCAGAGAGGACAACAGCGGAGCAGATATGTAGATTTTGGAACGAAAAGACAAAATTTTAAAAGGGTAATTGCCGAATGTGAATTGATTTCATATAAGCGGTCTGAACAGTTTTTGAATTTTGTGATTGTTTGAGTGATTACGTCGGGTATGGCATCATCGAAAACTGGTGACCCTAGAAGGTTTAATGATTGTTTATTTACTATTTTTATGTTTGAGGTAAGTGCGTTGAATCGCTGAATTATGTCACTATGACTATTTGTATTGTGTACGTAAAGTTCACATTTGTTATAATTTAGTTCCAAACCGATAGAGCTGAATTTATTTTTGATTTCTAAAAGGTCCAATAAAACGGTATCGACGTCACCCCCTAGGGTCCCATCATCTAGGTACCATACATTAAATTTTGATTTTAAATTTTGAATTATAGGGTTAATGGCTAGGCTAAAAATGGCTGGTCCGAGGGGATCACCCTGCTGGCAACCAACTTCTGACGAGAGTTCGTAATTTTTGTATATTAATTTTGTAGGTTCGGCATAGCAATTAAGTAAGTAGTTATAAATTTCCGGGATATTATTTCTAATTTCATTCAGCAGGGTGTCTCTGTTAACCGAATTAAAAGCGTTTTTTATGTCAATTTTGAGCAATACCTCACATTGGTCATCTTGTAAATAGGTGCGTAGGGCGTGAACCGCTGCTTCGCAACCACCTTTAGTACCAAAGCCTACCTGTATTGGTTCAAATTGTTTTTGAAGAGAGGATGATATGTAACGTACCGCAATTTTAGAAGCCAAACGCCGAAAAGTTGAACCCACTGCTATTGGCCTTACTCCTCCGTCCTTTTTTGTCAGGGCGATCAGGTTTGCGCCATAAATTAAAGGGACAATTTCGGGGTTGACATTTCCTGAAAGCATGACATTTAATAATTTTGTTAAGGATCTGATCAAAAGTTTACCTGCATCGCCCACACAGTGTGACGTTAAGTCTTTCAGGTGTTGAGGAGAAATTCCATCAAGACCTGCAGCTGAACCGGTTTTGAATGAATTAATTGCATTCACTGTGTCTTTATCTTGGATGCGGAGACAGACGTCAGGTGTAGTAGGCGGATCTAGGAAGTAAGGTATAGCTGGAGCTGGTGGATGTTTAGTCTGTAAAGCTGAGAGGGTTTCTGGTGTGTCCGGAGACAGCACATCACTAGTGAAAAGAAGTCTGGCGGCGCCTTTTAAATCCCCGTTGCTAACTTTCAATTCTACATTTTTCTTGAGATTATATTTGGAATTGGATTTTCTATTTTGAATGGGAGTATTACTGTTGGTGGGTGGGTAATGACTGATGGGAATGGAACAATTATTTTTAATTTTTTGGGAAAAAGACACTTGGCTATTGTCTGATGGAGCATGTAGAGTTGAGAAAGAAAAAGTTAGTAGTTGCTGCCATGATTGTGAACTATTGTTCTCAACGCAGTTATTGATGAGGTGGGATAATCTGGTTGCTACGGCAATCCTGGCACCGCGTGGAATACGTTTCACAACGGGAATATTATTTTTCAGGTGGCTGAGGTGTAGATGAAAGGCGGCGAAGTTGTATTGCGTTGGATTGGAGGCAGATGGTTGCGATTGTGGTGGTACAGATGAGGAGGTATTTAGTGAGTTTACACTTTTGTGAACTTTCGAAGAATGAATATGGAGGCCACGTAGAGTATGAAATGATTTACTACAGTTACTACATGTGTGATTTGATGAAGATGTGCTGTCTGCGGATAGAGAGCCGGGCTGCATCCACAAAACAATTAAAAATACTTACGTACCTAATTAAAATAGTTAAAAAAATAATAACACAAACACAAACTTAAATATGTATATATAAAACACAACACAGCACGAAACACTTTGAACTTTAGACCATTAATATGGTTTGATAGAGCTGGCGATGCAATTTCAGAATCAGTAAACAGTTCTTCAGTAGCTTGTATAAATTAAAAATAATTGAGTGAGACCACTTATCTTGTGAATTACAAAAAAAAAAAATAGGAGCTTTGATTATATGTGTCCAGGAGCAAATCTTTAGCAGTAGGATTCTTAAAAAACCTTTTGGAAAATTAATTGGCAGTAGGATATTCGGGTAGACTATAACTGAGCTATTAAAATTCTTCTTGTGGAGATAGGTATGTAGTGTTCCTGTTAAATATTCTTACAGTAAATCCCTTCTGGTGTGTCCACGCACGTATCTGTTTGCTTTTTGTGATGTGATGATTTTGTAGGTTTTCACGTATCCTTGAATTTATATTCTTTTGAATTAAAATTTGATGCCGAAAGCAGCTTGCACACATAATGCCAATTCTTTTAAATAAAAAATATTATAATTTAAAATATTGATTTTTCACTGCACCGACAGCTGTCCAAATTGGCAAATAAAATATTATTATCATATATTTCATGAGATTAGATAAAGTAGTGTATGAAACTGCACATAATTAGGTATTAAAATACTCGTGTGGTCTATTATAACATTCGCCTTCGGCTCATGTTATAAACTCACACTCGTATTTTAATAACCCTTATTATGCAACAGTTTAATAAACTACTATTATTTCACTAATACAACAATGTTACATTACAATCTAATCATTACACTGATTTTTTAGCTTGTATAAATGAGCCCCGATTCTCAAACTAGGTCTGACCTGTATCTTGAGAATCGGAAGGTCAATGACGCGGCTTCGACACCAACGCTCGTGGGTTCGATTCCCACATAGGACAAACATTTGTGTGCATGAACATGTCTGTTTGTCTTAGTCTGGGTGTTTTCTATGTATCATAAGTATGTATTTACAATAAAAAATGTATTTACGTATGTTTATCAGTTGTCTGGTACTCATAACACAAGCTTCGCTTACTTTGGGGCTAGATGGCGCTGTGAAATTTGTCTGACAATATTTGTTTACTTATTATTTACATACACTAGTATATATAGTATGTAATAGATGGCCGTGTATTTTCCGGCAGACTAGAATAGAATCACTCCGTCTCTTCCCGTGGATGTCGTACAAGGCGACTAAGGGAAATGCATTATAAAACATCGATCAGGCCTCCCCAACTCGTCTGGCCAGCGTGGGGAGTATAGGCCAAATCCTCCTTCTGTCTGGGACGTACGAGAGAGGGACGTGCTCCTGTAGTGGAGACTAAAATGACCTGATGATGATGATGATGATGAATCAATTTATTGTACGTTACTAGATATTGAGAGTGGAATGAGTGGAACCCTTATATACGACGCAAAATCACTTTTGGAAATGAATAGGCTCCAAAATCACTTAACTGATTTTGATGAAACTTGTTACATTTAAGAGCCCTATTACATTTGCACGCTGACGAGCTCTCGCGCAGTACTAAAGCCGCGAAGGCCGCCGGTGCATCGTTTTTAAGGTTCCGTACCTCAAAAGGAAAAACGGAACCCTTATAAGATCACTTTGTTGTCCGTCTGTCTGTCTGTCGGTCAAGAATTTCTATGTCGAGAATGCGTTGAGGTATCAAGCTGAAATTTGAACTGTATACTCAGGTATACGGTCCCATGAAGTTGTAAAAAAAACAAACTGCTAAGTTTACGTAGAAAAAAGTTACGGCCGTTTATTCAGCAAAAAACGCATATTTCGACACACTCAAAGGAATCAAAACCTATAGGGTACTTCCCGTTGACCTAGAACTATGAAATTTTGTAAGTAACATCGTTATAGACTACAAGTACAGGAATAAATCTCAAAACTGTACATTTGTAAATAGATCTTAAAAAATAGGGGGTCTATATTTTTTATAGGGTGTCGAAATTTCAAATTGAAACTACTAGTTCAAATGGGGTATAATATGAAAGGGCTCGATGTACACATTGCAAAATATATTTTATTTATTTTTTTCGATGCATTATTTCTTATTTATAATGAAAAATATCAAATTTAATAATGATACTACGTACCTACGGAACCCTCGGTGGGCGAGTCCGACTCGCACTTGTCCGGTTTTTTGTAGTAATTTTGAAGTCATATTTATCGTTTTTATTGATATAAGATAATAAATTCATGCTACAAAGTTTATTCATCATGAAGTAATAATTATTCTCGTATAAATTTTGCTGAATAATATTATCGTTTATTCGAGAAATTAAAAGTTTACTTAAAGTGATTTTAGAAGTATTTTTGGTTAAAAGAATGTTTTTTTTCCTATATTAAATCAATGATATTTCAAAATTCCGAGGCCGCTATGATGCTACTATACGACTTTATAACAAATAACATTCTATTTTTTTTATTTCATTTGATTGGAACAGTAGTACAATCCATGAGCTCAAAATTGTGAATGCGCGCATTTTATGAAAATCTTTCTCTGCAATTTTGGGTTTATTTAAAAAGTTAAGCAAAATTTACAAAAAGCGAGGCCGCTACGTACTATATCAATAGCTATTCTGTACTATTCAATAAGTCAACATTGTTAAATATATGTTTAATACTAGCTGTCCCGGCGAACTTCAATACCGCCTAACAGTCAATGAATGTCGTGATGTACATATATATATGAACAAAATTTATGATTTCTTGAAATTAATACAATGAATAATAGAAAATAATAGAGAAGCACGATGGCGTGAGGCACGTTGCAGTCTAATTGTACACGCAAGTTAAGCAACGTCAACCGTAGCCTGTTCATGGATGAGTTTATGTTATCTCGAGCTCGTCCGTGCTTCGGAAGGCACGTTAAGCCGTCGGTCCTGGTGTTTATCATTAGATGGCAGTCCTTAAGCCAAGTTAGTGGCCCAACCCGTAGTTGAGCAGCGTGTTGGAGTATGCTCTAAACATCTTCGGTTGAGGGAAGACCCGTATCCCAGCAGTGGGTAAATAATAAGTTCAGTACTTTACAAAGTCACAAAAAAAGTACCAATTGACAACAATAAATATTTCAATCCACAAAACAAATCACAGACAACATTCGCGACGTAAAAGTGAGACCAATCGATTTGACATTTACATAACAATCAATAAATATTCCAATCCTTTTTAACTGGCACTATTTGTATGGGAAAACGTTTTTTCTTTTATTTAATTCTTTCGTCAATTTTTCAATGTTTTTAATACTTTCCCGACCAAGACACGACATTATTTTATATATTATATAGATTTATGGAGCTTGATTTAAATTTCTGAACGCACGCATAAATATTTTAGAACCAATAAATCAGCCTGGCGCAACTCAAAGTAAAAAAACGACTCTATGAATCGGAAGCGAATTTGGTACAAATTCTGATTGTTTTCGCTTCCATTTCATACATATTAGAATTACGCTATTTGTATGGCACATGGTTACATTCTCTTTGCAATAAATATTTAAATCCACAAAACTGTTTTCAAAACAAATCACAGCCAACTTTCAAGACGTAAAAATGAGACCAATAGAGTTAACATTTGTTTTTAATCTATGACATTTGTTCTATAATGAGCTTAATATACATTTCTGAACGCTCGCATACGTTTGGCGTACGCACGACGACAACGTCACATTTGACAGCTACGACAACCACGAACATTTTGTATGGGAAAATGTTTTTTCTTTTATTTTATTTTTTCGAGAATTTTCCAATGTTTTTAAGAGTTATTCTGCTATTCGGGACGGAAACAAATCCAACAAATCAAAAACCATGGCAATCGGTCCAGCCGTTCTCGAGTTATAAGTGTTGTAACAAACACGACTTTCTTTTATATATATAGATATGTATTGTTTATAGCTTAAGTTTATTTGAATAAAAATAATTGTACTAAAAAAAACATTGTTAAAGTATTTTTGTTTCCGAGATCAAGAACGCCAAAATTGGCCATATTATGTAAAAATCACAGTCAAAATGTAATATGGCTCTTAAAGACTTCGACATGCTTGAGGTTAGTGTCAAAAAAAATTGAGATCGATCATGTCCTTGAAGAATGATCATCAAATACATTTTCCATTGAAATCAATGGAAGATATACACTCAGCGAATCCACTCGGTCGATTTCGGCCCCGTGGGCTAGGATCCAGCCTAGTTTATTTAGATTTTTTATTTATTTATTTATTAGCATACAAGACAGGTTACAATCAATATAAACGTCATTATAACAGCTAATAACTGTACAGAACTAGATTATAACCCAAAATTACGTATATCTAGCGGCTTTTTAATTATTGTAATTGGTAGCGTGCGCTAGAGATCGCTGCTCATATTGAACAGTAATACAAATATTTTAAGTTGAAATAAAAATAAAATAAGAGAAAGATGAATTCAAGTAAGCTGCCCGACTGGGGAATGTACCTCCACTTAACAGAATACCGCAGCCAAATAACAATTCCCTTGTGGGTTGTTATGTTCCTGCGAGTGAGTGAGGTCACCTGAAAGAAAAGAAGGAGATGCTGCGTTGGCAGCGGGGGTGGCGGCGCGCGAACGATACGTTATGTTGCGAGCGTTAATATGGCTACGGTAACCGCTTCACACCAGGCGGGCCGTATGCTTGTCTGCCACCCTACGTAGTATAAAAAAACGGAACCCTAAAAAGATATGTTTAATCTATTCCATTGCATTTGTTTTCCATGTTATCAGGTCAAGTTAATCGGAGTAGTGTATCGATTTCTTGAAACAGCGGCGCGGAACCTTGTGCGATGCCGACGATGGTATCTCATTACTCTGTTATGACTCTATCAGACTAAGTAATGCATATTGAGCTGTCTTTATGTCTTTGGGGTGTAGGTCACGATCTTCATCATCATCATCAGGTCCATTTTAGTCTCCACTATAGGAGCACGACCCTCTCTCGTACGTCCTAGACGGAAGGAGGATTTGACCTACACTCCTCACGCTGGCCAAACGTGTTGTACAAATCTTTATAGCCAGAGACAACCGCACGTGGTGTACCCTGTTGATTAGGCGAGAGAGACTGAGGCAGTAGACAGGTAGGATACAGCTTATTTGTAAGCTAACCGAGTGGGGAAGTACTTGTACAAGTACATGTATTATCGAGACCACTGGTGACCGAAGAGCTGGCGGCTTTCTCGCACAACGCATTAGTAGATAGATAATATTTTTATTGGTTTGCTGTTACACTTTTTACTTAAGCTAGAGAAAATACACATAATTAAACAAGTACAAACAAATATTGACAAATAAGGAAAAGTCTAAAGATGCAAATGTGCACCAGCAACACCAATTGGTCGGAGGCTCAGTGACAATTATTGCCCCTAGAGGCAAACCACTGCTTTTCAGCTTTAGTATTGCCATACAACGTGGAAACGCTGCCAGCATCTTCGGTACAATGTCACGGGGGCGTTTCCTAAATAATATGTAGTTTTATTTTTATTTTACTTTCTTAGCAAGGAATTGTCAAATGTGTCAAGTCCTTTCCTGTTCCTAAATAAATAAATATTCCTGTATTAGGTATATATATTTTATTGATTTTATGAATTTGACTAATGTTGCGGACACTTTGTCATGGTATATATTTTTTTTATATTTTACTTATTTTTATGACATTGTAGTGATTGTTTAAATAATTATTTTACGACAAAGGTGACTTGTTAAAAAATAACCTAAAGTATTATTTTTATTAATATTATGATTATAATTTAATGATACTATAATAATACATATGTAATTAAAACTTGCTACACTGTCGCATTAGGCTGTTGGGCCTGTAAAGATAATCGTGTATGTGGATGAATAAATAAAATAATGTATATTCGGTGTGTTGTATGTACTTTTCTAGTCGGGCAGCTTAAGAATTCGGTTTGCCGATGGGACAAACCGAATTGATAAGCCCTTTTACCAGAACCTTGTCATTCAGTCAGATTGCAGTATTTTATTTTGTAATGAAATTCTAAAGTAGGTATATTTTGGGGTGTGAGTGGTTCATCAACATCTTTGACCAAAGCCAACTTCACCTGCAAGCGGTACACCCTGCTGACTGACGAACGAAAGTCTGGCGAAAAGAGAGTTAGGGAGCGTAATTGTAAGCTACCCGACTGGGGAATGTACCTCCACCTCACAGAATACCGCAGTCAAATAACAATTCCCATGAGGGTTGTTGTGTTCCTGCGAGTGAGTGAGGTCACCAGAAGGGAAGGAGATGCTGCGATGGCAGCGGGGGTGGCGGCGCGCGAGCGTATTTTTATGTTGCGAGCGTATGCTTGTCTGTCACCCGACGTAGCATAAAAAAAAGTAGGTATTTAAAAATAATGTTTTACAAAGGTTGGTGTAGGTACCCTGGATAATATCGAAACCGACAGCTTCGATATTTTGTTATTATCACTGACATTTTATTATGCCTAATAGACGGGCCATAGACGAATATTACGGCAGCAAAGTTGACTACAAAGCGATAGCACAATATCTTTTTTTTTTTATACTACGTCGGGCGGTAGACAAGCATGCGGCTCGCTTGATATGAAGCAGTTACCGCAGCCATATTAACGTTCACAACATAAAATATCGCTCACGCGCCGCCACCCCCGCTGCCAACGCAGCATCTCCTATCTTTCTGGTGACCTAAATCACTCGCAGGAACACAACAACCCTCAAGGGAATTGTTATTTGGCTGCGGTATTCTGTGAGGTGGAGGTACATTCCCCAGTCGGGCAGCTTACAATTACGCTGCCTACCTCTCTTTTCGCCAGAGCTTCGTTTGTCAATTAGCAGGGTGCACCGCGTGCAGGTGAAGTTGGCTTTGGTTCAAAGATGGCGATGAACCACTTACACCCCAAATCTATAATCTACGCATATACATGTAGTAGGTAAAGAACAAACAAAAATATAAAATACATATTCCTGGATAAACGACACACTGCCATCTAGTCCTAAACCTAAACTAAGCAAAGCTTGTACTATGAGTACTAGATAACTGTTATTATACTTAAATATATTATTTTTGTTTCTTTTTGTAAATACATACAGATAATTATATAGACAACACCCAAACCAACACAAAGAGACATGTTCATGCATACAAAAATTGCCTTGTGCGGAGATCGAGCCCGTTACCTCAGAGTCAAATTGCCATTGCTAGCCATTCGGCCACCGTAAAAGAACGTGAACACAGTGGAAGGCATTTTATTCTACAACTTCACAGTCATTGTTTTTGAATTGAGTGAATGCTAGGCAATTACCTTGCTTTCTTCTAGCCACAATGGAGGCCTGCCTCCAGAAGAAAGCACCGACTAATTAGAAGAAAGCACGGACGCATCTATATGTAAACATATCTTAGTATTATAATATGCTTTTGTGTTATATATGCTTCGATACACAAATAAAAATGTTATCTATCTGTTATGTCATAAATCATGTATGACTTACACAGCCGCCATTATTGTTATGTAATGTAAATTATATCATCCATTCATTATTTATATAATGGTATTGATTTCACGAAACCACACTGTGAGGGCACGGCCTTGTGTGGTCGCATTGAGTTACTGGCACGTGTCTATAACAGATTAGATTTTTTAGTTTCTGCTTTTTTATACCTATAATCTATCTATATTATATTAAGTAAAATTGGCCGTGTGGTTTCCGGCAGACTAGAATAGAATCACTCCGTTTCTTCCCGTGGATATCGTACAAGGCGACTAAGGGAAATACATTAGCAAACATCTATCAGGCCTCCTCAACCCGTTTGGCCAGCGTGGGGAGTGTAGGCCAAATCCTCCTTCCATCTAGGACGGACAAGAGAGGGTCGTGCTCCTGTAGTGGAGACTAAAATGGACCTGACGATGATGATGATGAAAGTAACATATCCTGACTGACTGATTCAGCAATGCCAAGGCAAAACTACTGAAGCTAGAAACGTGATATTTGGACCGTCGCTTCCTTTTGTGACGTAAATGTCCACTAAGAAGGGATTTTGCGAAATTCACCCCCTAAAGGGGAAAAAGGGTATCAACGTTTGTATGTAATTTTTTTTTGTGGTCAGATCTGTTTGGAATTTCGTAATATTGCTCTTTGACATAATTTCGTAAAGCTTCAATTCAATATTTTCTAAAATTAGATCTCATAAGGAGTAAAAGGGGTATTAAACTTTGCATGGGGAAAAGAATATCGCCTAGCAATTCCCCCCTGTTACCACCAAAATACAACAGAATACTACCAAATCGCCTAGCAATTCCCCCCTGTTACCACCAAAATACAACAGAATACTACCAAATCGCCTAGCAATTCCCCCCTGTTACCACCAAAATACAACAGAATACTACCAAATCGCCTAGCAATTCCCCCCTGTTACCACCAAAATACAACAGAATACAGGCGTTTGCTACTTCGTCATCAGCCCTTATTCACCCCACTGCTGGGATTCAGGCCTACTCTCAAACGAAGGGGTTTAGACCAGGGATGTTACGGAGCTTCGACTCCGGCTCCGTTAACTAAGTCGGAACTTCCGATTATTATTACACCTTCGGCTCCGACACTATTTTTAACCGACTTCAAAAAAGAAGGAGGTTCTCAATTCGACTGAATATTTTTTTTGTATGTATGTTATTCGATATCTTTGCGAATTGTGAACCGATTTTCATAATTCTTTTTTTATTTGAAAGGGTATGATTGCAAGGTGGTCCCATATTCACCAAGTCAGGATCTGATGATGGGATGCCAGAGAAATCAAGGGAAACCCTTAAATTTGCCCTATGGTAGTCGGCAGAATAAAATTATGCCACTCCATTGCTCTGCGCTGGATGTCGTACAAGCTGTACGGCGACTAAGGAATCTTGTGTCACGCGATAACTTTTCTCCCGGAAGACGGGCAGCAGCGTCTGCCGGGGTATTCCACCAATAAACTGCGCTCGCCAACTGAAGTCGGTTTCAATTTTTTGTAAAAATCAACTTTATTCGTAGGATTTAATCGGAGGTCGAAGCATAACATAGCGGCGGCGGCCTGCGTCGACTGTTATGAACGGGTCTCAACGGGTTCGTTACATGTCGCCCCCCCCCCCCCCCCCCCCCGACTCTCGCTACGTGCGCTCTATCGTCAATTATTTTTTTTATTTATTTATTTATTCACACAAAACAGACTACAACTATTACAAATTATACATACGAAAACTTTAATAAGTTACAATCTAGGTTGTAATCCACGAACATGTGTGTTCATTCAAAGTTATCTAAAGAGGGTTCATTAGCACTTACTATTTGATATAGCAACAAAAATTTGTAAGTTAAGTTTTACAAAGTTATTAAAATAACCACTATCCACCGTCGTTAGAGATGGGAGTAATTCATAAGTACAATCACAGGATAAATCAATACCTTACTAATATATAGTATATTGCAAGCTCACATTTGCACCACTGTTACAAACGTGAGCTTGCAATATATACCTATTTATTTATTTGCAATAAAGAATATCCTTATATATGAGACTAGCTTAGGATTAAAAATATCAAATTCTAAGTTGCTCTTAGCTATCTCATTGCACTGACGAGCCATCCTTACCAGGGGGCTGTAAAAGGAAGTATTATTTTTATATACTTGTAAACTAAAAATTACCTTTTTATATTATTATAATCTCCGGGCACTGTACCGAATGTTGTGAATGAATAATTTTTTTGAAATAAATTAAGTCAATATATATTCTACGTGTTTCCTTCCAGAGATTGGACACAAAATTTCGATAGTCGTGCCTCATAATTAATAAGGGAGCGTCCCAATTGCTGTCCTACCGACAGATTCGTAAACACTTTTTCTGTACTCTCTCTATTTCCTTGGAGTGAATTTTATATTACTATTTTTTCTTTATTTTTTCACTTGTTGTTAGTTTGTTAGGCACACGAAACGTTCATAGGTTACAGATTTTTGTTTTGATTTTTACGGCCTCCGAGCCATTGCTAACATTAACAGGGCATACCATTATGAGATCGGTCTATCTAGAGAGGGTGCGTTCAACGCGTTCATGACGAGCTCGGTGGTCGAATGGTTAGCAATAGCCACTTTGACTTCGAGGTCGCGCGTTCGATTCCTACATAAGACAAATATTTGTGTGCATGAACATGTCTGTTTGTCTTCGTGGTGTTAACTGTGTATTTTAAGTATGATTTAAAAAAAATGTATAATATCAGTTATATAGTACCCATAGTACAAGCTTTGCTTAGTGTGGGACTAGATGGGTGTGTATAATTTGTCCAGGATTATTTATTTATTTAAATGCAAGTCAAATTCCAAAAGCTTCTTACTCCTACTAATTTCTTTTGATTAAATTCGTTGTGAGTTCCAAGGCAGTCGTAGTTTTACCCCCGGGACTGCAATGGGCTTCACTGTTCATTGCCTTTTTTGGCGGTCGCCGCTGTTAATCCTGGCTGCACAGGAGACACAGTGGTGGGTATGTGTCGTGGGACCCCACCTTTCAATCTACTGTCGCTGAATAAGCAGCAGCAAAACCTTGATTGTTACAAAGTATCCAGTGCCAGCCACTCGACCACTGGCTCGTATTCAAGAGATATCATGTTTTGAAAGTCTTACGAACAAAAGCTTTAATTAACGAGGCTCTATTGTTAGATAACTTTACCGTCAGATCGTCTACCGTCCAAAGAGTATATTTTTGTAGAGATCGTATTACGGGAAATATATAAGTACTAATATTATAAAGCTGAAGAGTTTATTTGTTTGAACGCGCTAATCTCAAGAACTACGGGTTCAAATTGAAAAATTGTTTTAGTGTTGGATAGCGCATTTATCGAGTAAGGCTATTGCCTATATAATATCACGCTACGCGCAATAGGAGCAGAGTACCAATGAATAACGTTGCAAAAACGGGGAAAAAATATTCCTTTGCGTGCGCTACGTAAACGGTTAAAGTTACACAATAATTATGTATGACGGAATTGTTCTTCTTAAAAAGATCTAAAAAAAAGTCGATGAAAGTATATGTCTATCTTTTACGATTGGCTAATTATAACCTTTTTAATGATAACTACGCTTCGCTCTTAATAACCCTTTCTCTCTCTCACACGCGGACGAAGTTGCGCAGGTCAACTAGTCTTGGGTATGTGAAGATAACACCCACTTTGGTGTGTGTTATATCAATATACAATTACCTAGGTACCTCGTTATTATTAACGTCGTGTTCTGCGGGGGCTGCTGCAGCATCAGCGGAGACCCTCAAACGGCGCAAATATTCAAACGTTATCGGTAATTATGTTTTTGAGCCGTTTGGGGTGGAAACACTTGGCCCATGGGGTCCGAGCGCAAGAATTTTATTTCGAGATATCTCTAAACGTTTGGTCGACTCTTCCCGTGACCAGAGGGCTGGCCTATTTCTCGCTCAGCGAATAAGCATTGCCATCCAGTGTGGCAATGCTGCTAGCCTTATGGCCCTTTTGACGGCGATGCGGAAGAATATTTTGACGCCATTTAGTTTACTATATTTTATTACTTTTAATTAGTTTTTGTTATTTCCGTAATGTTTGTATATATAGTTAGCCATATTTAGTTTTTAATTTAATTGTATATTTTTAATTATAGCAATTATATATATTATAAATTTAAATTATAGTGTAGCATATTTAGAATTAACGAAATTGATATTATACTCTTATGATATAATATTATTCACCAAAGTTATCTTCACATTTCCAAGATGTCACGTAATACGATATCGACAAAAATATCAAGTTATTATATCTCGAGAGGTTGTTATGCTATCGAAGTAATAGGCTATTTGACAATATTCAAAAATTGTATAAATTATCTAACAATATCGTAAAATACACAAAACTAAAAACATCTGCAAACTTTCATTCTAATATCTTCCGTCCGACTTATTTTAGGGTCGATCAAACTTTGGCGGGAAAGTCCAATTTAAATGTATGAAATTATTAAAAAATAATATTTCCATTTTAGAAGCAATAAGAAATACTATAACTTTTGTTATGATACTAATTAAATAAACGTAAAATTTAACATAGCTGTCGTACCAATTTCTGATTTGATGCATACAAAATACAAACCTGTGACGTCATAACTCAGTAGCCTTTTGTATGGAGCGAAGTCCAAATATGAAATTTTCAAATTAACATATCTCTAGAGATCTTTGTGCTATAGAAGTAATTCATTCACCTATGGTTATATTATTGAAACGTCCCTACATATCAAACCAAAAAAAAATTTGGTCAAATAGCCTATTCTTTCATATAAATATATATACTGTGACATACATAATAAATCAGAAAAAAAAGGCATCTAGCCTACTGTGATTTTCAAATTATCATATCTCGACAAGTTTTTATGCTATTGAAGTAATTCTTTCGCTTATAGTACCTACTATTATAGTGACGCCCTTACATAGCAAATGAAATAAAAAGTCGTCTAGCCTATTGTGATTTTTAAGTTGTCATATATTTTTATGCTATCGAAGTAATTCTTTTGCTTATAGTTATAGTATAGTGACGTGATTCGCTTTCACATTCAAGATAGTCTGATGAAAGTGAATCTAAGCTCTGCGGATTTAGAGTAGTAATGATTTAGATACATGTTCTAATATTTAATTTGTATGACGTTTCTAAGTGCTTTATAACGTCCAAGGAATAAAGATATTTTGATTTGATTTGACGCCCTTACAAAACAAATCGAAAAAAAGGCATCTAGCCTACTGTGATTTTCACGTTATCATATCTCGAGACGTTTTTATGCTATCCAAGTAATTATTTCACTAATAGTTATATTATTGTGACGTCCTTCATAACAAGTCGAAAAAAATGTCCTCCAGCCTATTGTCATTTTCAAGTTATCTCTCGAGAAGTTTTTATGCTATTAAAGTAATTCTTTCACCTATAGTAATATTATTGTGATATGCTTTCACTTTACTCTACTCTTTGATATACCCTTTTTACACATTTGATACTTGTTATTTGCCAAACCCACTATGATCTAAACTCAATACTAAATAAATAAATATTCTTGATCATATTACATAGCGTCATCTATTCCCAAGCTATGCAGTGTGTTTGTCTTGTCACTTCGCACTCAATTACGTGAATTCGCACTATAAAGCGTGATGCAGTAGCCTTTAAACCTTTTTGATTGAAAGATGAGCCGCAACAGTAAATAAACAAATAAATATTTCTAGACAAATTACACATCGCCATTAAGTCCCAAACTAAGCAAAACTTATAATATGAGTACTAGATAACTGATATAACACTTAAATACATTTTTTTTTGTAAACACATACATATAAAACACCCAGACAAGACAGACAGACATGTTCGTGCACACAAATGCTTGTCTTGTGCGGGGATCGAACCCGCAACCTCGGAGTCAAAGTGGACATTACTTCCCATTCGACCATCGGGCTCGTCAATGACATACTCGCTGATAGTTATTATCTGCATTACGGGCATGCACAGCTAAACTTCCATCTTTTATAACATAGGTCTAGCAGTCACAGGCAGGCATGTCAATGTGAAAGTGTCACAAATTTTCAGGGCGTTATCTCAACAAAAGGGCCGACAGAGACCCATACTTTATTTGTTCCCAACTACTCCCCTATAATAGATTTAAAAGCCTCGAGGGATTACCGGCGTTTATGGCCATAACCCGTTGTTAAACCCTGCTAATGAGGGATGCTCACATTAAAACTAACCTAAGTACAAATTAATATTCCTCGTTTTGTCCTTTTTAAATGAAAACTATGTGCAATCCTTGAGATTTTTTTTAAATTCACGCTGATGTAGAAGTTTCCGTAGATTATTATCTTATCTCATATTTATCCCACTGTTGATGAGCTCGATGGTCGAATGGCTACTTTGACTCCGAGGTCGCGGGTTCGATCCCCGCACAAGACAAACATTTGTGTGCATGAACATGTCTGTTGGTCTTGGTCTGTGTGTTTTATGTATTATAAGTATTTATTTTATATGTATGTATTAAAAAAAACGGGTTGCACTCCGGGAGTGCCAGCGGAAGTGAAAACTTGAACATTAACGTTGTGTATTTTTGAATATTTTTGAATAGTTAGGGAATAATTTAGCACGAATTGCTTTATTTATCAGTATAAAAGTACTATCATTTATGTGGTGAAATACAATATTCATTTATTGCGCTATCGTACACAAACATGACAATTTATATTACATTAAAAATAAACAGCAGGAACAGGCATACATTTTCGCCGTGCGGTAGAAAGAGAGGGGGATATTACTTCCTCTCCTACGCCGCGCCGGTCCGCGCCGCTCAATCTTACGAATTTTCGATCAGGCCATGTGTCCTGACGCGAGTTTAACAGTTTTTACCCATCCCAAAAAGTGCACAACGCCGCTAAAGGAGTTTTCACTTAAAAAAGTACTAAATCAGTTATCTAATACCCGTAGTTTAAACTTTGCTTAGTTTGGAACTAGATGGCAGTGTGTCATTTGTCCAGGAATATTTATTTATTTATTTATTGTAGCGGCGTGGATCATCTCTCAATCAAAGAGGGTACTGCATCACGCTCTAATGTGCGGATGGCTGTAAGTTCTACTACTATACGATACTAGAACGAGTATCTAAAGCTGCATTAGCAGGTTCATACCAGATTTGGCTGGGCAGGGAGAGAAACACAAGTAGTGAAGGTGAGTGTTGATGTACGTCGGAAAGGGGCCCCTTAAACCTACACCCGTGTCACAAGACGAGCTCGGTGGCGTAGCGGTCAATGACGCGGCTTCGACACCAACGCTCGTGGGTTCGATTTCCACATAGGACAAATATTTGTGTGCATGAACATGTCCGTTTGTCTTTGTCTGGGTGTTTTCTATGTATCATAAGTATGTATTTACAAAAAAAAAAAAAAAAAGTATTTACGTATGTTTATCAGTTGTCTAGTACCCATAACACAAGCTTCGCTTACTTTGGGGCTAGATGGCGCTGTGTAAATTGTCCAGAAATATTTATTTATTATTATTATTTATATATATAAGGAGATAGGGCATAGCGCATTTAAAAAAAAAAAAAGTCTCGGGATCTGCTTGAGGTTTCTCTCTCTGCCACACGATGGACGCGGCACCGGCACTGAAGCTAAGAAGTTCGTCTCGTCTATCAAACAAAGCAAAGCTTGTGCTATGGGTACTAGATAACAGATATTAAACTTAAATACATTTTCTTTTTGTAAATACATACATAATATAATAATTATTATATTAATACGTAAAGCAAAACCTTTGTACCCGTTTTTTCGAAAATTGCTTTGACTGAGGAGTATGTAATTTCGCACACTTATAGTTTATATGGCAGATGGGGGAGGAAGGTATTAGAGTGGAGGCCGCGCGTAGGACGACGAAGTGTTCGGTGCCCTCCCTTCATGATGGTCCGATGACCTAAAGAGAGCGGCTGGGAGCGGCTGGATGCGGAAGGCGGAGGATCGTATCTGGTGGAAAGCATTGGGGAAGGCTTATATCCAGCAGTGGGTAGATACAGGCTGATGATGATGATGATGATAGTTTATATAGAGAAGGAGTGCAGAATGCTAATATATTTTCTTAGATTATGTATAAAAATAGACAAAATTAATAAAAAAAAACATTACACACACTACCATTGTATTTAACACACATACGCAATCTATATCTATATATACTAAAAATAGTATATATAGATATAGATTGCGTCTGTGTGTGATAAAAATTTATCTATATATAGGTACTATTTTGTTTATTTTATGGTCGAATTTCGACTAGTGGGCGACAACTAGTATGTAGTAAAAAAAAAAAAAAAGTAAACACCCAGACCAAGACAAACAGACATGTACATGCACACAAATATTTGTCTTGTACTGGGATCGAATCCAAGACCTCGGAGTCAAAGTGCCGTTGCTAGCCATTCGACCACTGAGTTCGTCTTAATGAACCAAAATATGGTATTTTAGGTTAGGTTTATTAAGTAGCGTATGTTTAAGTGCCCAAAATGGATTGAGGCAAATTTCCATTTGATATCATTTTAGGACAAATTCCTTGCTGATGTAGAGCATAATTATTTAAACTTATCCTTATATGTAAGGAAATCGCTTGAAATAACGGCCCATTTACAAAAGATAGAAAGATAACACAGATAAAACTGTCGCGTGGGAATTGAACCAGATAACCAACGACCTTTGGTTATCCCGGATAAATAATGGGTGCGCTCCGGCGGTGGTACTACTGTCATACGTTACACTGTGGTCATATCGTAGGTATGTTTCATTCGAGAGGTAGACATTGGAAAGATTTTTCTTTATACTAAGTAGCAATAGCACACCAAGCGCCATCTCTTTAGGCTTTTAATGCCTTATTTGCCATATTGCTGTCTCTCACATTGCTAAGAGGGGAAGTCAAATTCCAAAAGTTTCCTACTCCTACTAATTTCTTCTGATTAAATTCGTTGTGAGTTCCAAGGTACCCCCGGGACTGCAATGGACTTCACTATTCATTGGCTTTTTAGGCGGTCGCCGCTGTTAATCCTGGCTACACAGGAGAAAAAGTGGTGGGGATGTGTGGTGGGCCTCCGTCCCGATATACTAAGTAGCAAACGAGGAGCTCTATGGCGTCGTTGTGTCAGTCTAATCGAACACGCAAGTTAAGCACCGTCGACCGTAGCCTGTCCACGGATGGGTTTATTTATCCCGAGCTCCTTCGTGCTTCGTACTTAAATATACACTACATAATAAATAATATTTTGGTAATGAAAACCTTATAAGCTATTGCATAGCTTTTATCGCGGGCTTTGAGCGCGGCGACCGAATCAAGAAATTCCGTAACGAAAATAAAACCTAACACCCCCCATCTAATATGATCTTTGGACTCGACCTGGCTTAAGAACAATTCCTTATACAATACGTACTCGTATTTCGCCAGTGAGTATTATCGAGTCAATGGCGCAGTTATAAATGTGTGACCAATTTGAACTATCGTTTCTACGTTTGCGCCTCGATGTGGTCATTACTCTTTTTGTAACCTTCTTCGATGTTGGTGAATGACTAAAGACTTTTTTTCAACTTTTTCGCTATTATTATTTTTGACATTCGATTTTGACATAAAACCTAACACCCCCCACTCCGTCTACCATGTAGCACAGCCGAGCGTTCGCTTAACGTGTATGTATATGGTACGACTGTACGAAGCTCGCACGGATCGTGACGAGCTGGAAGCCTACTATGAACACACGAAACCCGAAAGAAGTTCGTATTTTCGGGCTGTTTCCTACCACGACAATACTACGGGCCCGTCAACGGAACGAAATCGGAGTTTGACGTTTACTGCTACGGGTGACTTACTATGATCATACGAGCCCGACACGAAAATTCGAATTTGACATATAGTTTTTCGGGCGTTTAACCTTACTTTTCACGAGATTTTAAGTGCTACCGTAAGAGTTTCGGATTAACATTTTATTTCAAATATAAGCATGTTATTGTCAATTCTATATCAGTTTGGGTTTTGTATGACTACTGAGAAGGTGTAAATGTCTTATTAAAATACTGTATAAATAAATAAATAATTATATTATAGTTGATAAATGATGCTATGCAATAGCTTTACCGCGGTAGTCCCCGAGTGCAACACGTTTTTTTTTTTTATTTATACTACGTCATGTGACCAACAAGCATGCCTAATGCTTGTTGGCCACATTGTAGTTTACGGCGACGGCCTGATTTGAGAGGTTACTGCAGCCCTATAAGTGCTCGCAACATCAAATATCGCTCGCGCGCCGACAGCCCCGCTGCCAATATAGCAAATCGTCCCTACCGCCGAAGCTGAAGCCGTTTATCATTAAACTTTGAGTTATTGACAAACATTTTCGGCAGAATCCTTGGAACTTTACCTAGTAGTAAAGTTCCAAGGATTCTACCAATTAAACTAAACACATGTACCACAAATCTGAAGTTTGATTTTTGCAATCGAAAAATCTGATGGGAATCTACTTCAGTTTCGGCGGTAGGGCCCCTGGTAACCTCATTCACTCACAGGAACACAACAATATTCAAGGTAATAATTATTTGGCTATTGTATTTTATGAGAAGCAGGTACTTCCCACATCAGGTAGCTTATAAAATGTAGAGGATCGCATATGGTGGAAAGGCCTATATCGAACACTGGATATACAGGCAGAGATACAGGCTGATAATGACATGATGCTACGAAGTGGCTACTAGGGGAATACGTAGCAACGTATTCACGTAAAACTTAAGGCTGTATTAAGAACACAGCCGTAAGTAAGTTTCAGATTATAACTTCTAGTCATCTTATTACGCCCTAGTTAACCTTTTTTTTTTATCTGGCTAGTCAGAAAAGCTCGGTAGGCAATATTCCCTCGAGGCGCATAATCATTCCACCAGATACGATCCTCCACCTTCCGCATGCAGCTACTTCCAGACGCTTTCTTAAGATCATCAGACCGTCTAGAAGGAGGGCGTCCAACGCTTCGTCGTCCTACGCGCGGCCTCCACTCTAATACCTTCCTCCCCCATCTGCCATCACTTATTCAGCAGATGTGACCCGCCCATTGTCACTTCAGCTTGCAAACTCTGAAGGCTATGTCGACAACTTTAGTTCTCCGTCGAATTTCTTTGTTCCGGGTTCGATCACTCAGAGAAACCCCGAGCATAGCCCTCTCCATCACTCGCTGCGCGGCATTTACCTACCTGTGGACCAGTCCGATGGTCAGAGTCCAAGTCTCTGCACCATAGGTCATTGCAGGGAGGATGCACTGCTGCCGTGTCAGACCTATATCCGTTATCTCACGAAACATAGTTTTGAGAAATCGCCTTCTAAAGATTTTTTCAGATATTCTCGTTTTGTTGAATATATAGAAGTCTTAAATCAAATGTTTTTACATAATCAGACGTATCAATATGTGACAAACATCGGACAATATTCAAATTTCTTTTTATACTAATATATTACAAGTTAAACGCAATAACAGATATAGGCGTGACAAGCTCTCCATACAATGCTTGTTATGAGGTGCTCTGTATCTTAAGATATGTGAGTTAGCTGCTACAAATCTAACACGGAGTGTTTTCCTCAACTTAGATAAGTATTAGTTACCAGAAATTGGTTTAACACTATTATGAGATAATTCATTCCTAAAAATAAAAAGTTTTGCAATGAATCGTTAATTTCTACTTAATTATGTTAATGTTATTAATCACTAATAATGTAAACGTCTCGTCACAAAGATTTTTGAACTTCAACAAATTACGCCTAGGTAAAATTAACTTAACTTATGCAACTTTGATAAACTTTATGATCAATATGATATTTTAACTGGTAAACAAAATCAGTGTGCAAATATCTTGCTTGGGTGTAGATGTCGATAGATTCATTTCTCTAATGACTGCGTGAAAATATGCCCAGCTGCATTTTTTTACATCAGTTTCATCACAATAATTTATGTATAATTTATATAAACCCATAACCACACTCCGCATGGCAAATAACGTCAGTTTGCAGCATGATACAAGTTATAATGTGATATAGTTCGACGCATCTTCTCTATGTAATCTTTAACGGTCTGCTTATATTCTTCTGGAAATGAATTCCATGGTCTGACTCAACCATGCTATTCAGGAGCTGCTGGTAACTCATCAACATCAGTAATACTGTTTGTAAATTAGCTTTTAGTACAGTTATTATATCATCATTAATAATCCAAGCGTATTTGAAAAAAAAAAATACTTTGCACACTTTCTACACAACAAAAGAAAACTCTAGATGAAACAATACGTTGACTTGGACTATTAAAATTAATATTTCTAATAGTTTACAGTTTTCTATTGTTGTGTAGAGATTTCTTCGTTTTCTTTACGTGTCTAGAGATAAAATTTCTTTGTTCCTGCTTATTGAATCCTCTAAAATTTAACCATATTTCTTCTCTTTCTTCGTCTATAAATTTTTTATAGCATTTTTTGTCCCATTCTTTTCTGCAAGGTGGCTTTAAAGTATATTTCCTTTTCTCCATTTCTAGACGTTTAGCAGGATTCCTTTCCTACTTCTTGCTATTGTCTTACGCTGATGATGAACAACCAATTCTGAAAGTGTTTTCACTACTAAGTTGCTATATACTCTTAAGTTCTTCAACACTTTTATCGAATGAGTTTTTTATTGTCGGCAGCTGTTGCAGCATTTACATTATTAGTGCAATACATCTATGGTGATAGATGATGTCGATTGATAGAATCAACTTCAAATTGTTGTGCTTGACCAAATATGGTTTTCGAATGATCAGTCGGTGTTGATACCTTATTTAACATAGAATTATCTTGACTGGGTAAGATAGCCTTGTCAGGATTTTCAGCAAATCAAGATAAATCAAAAGATAAATTGACTGCACGTAGCCATGGTATCAGAAAACTCCATGTTTTCATTTAAATCGACCAAATCTTCTTTCTCAAGTTTTGGCAGCGTATTTGAAAGTATTTGGTCAGGCTGAAGTTCAGTGTATTGTTTTGGTGACGATTGCTCAAAATCAATTGGTGGTGACTGTTGTTCAATACCGTATATAATATTGGTGTAGTTTCTTTAGATAATGAACAAATTATTGACCTGTTAATTCCTGATTTTATTGAAAAGTGTTTAGAAATTGATGAGCGGCCTTATCTTCTTGATCTTGAAAGTTTTTCACCATTAATGACAGCTTAAGAGGATCAGCTTGTGTTTCTACGGAGCGAACGTAGCTGTCTGTGCGCATCCGTCACGGCTAACTCATGTATTACTAGCTAGTTACCAGAGTTAGGCTTTACTGAAGAGTTTACAACTGTCCTGAATATGTCTGTTAAGTATATGATACAAGATTTACCCATGATAATAGCAGCCAAAATCATAGTTACATGAGTTGTGTGACAGCTGCGTATGCAAAATCGGTAAGAGATTTTGAAAAAGTATCAATAGGACTGAAGAATACGAATAACACCTGTTAGGCGTAACTCATGTATCTTAAGATACAAGACCTAAGCCTGACACGGCAGACTGGTTGAAGACTTTAGTGTTCAAGCATTGGGGTATCTGTGCGGTGAAGATGTGCCCAGCCCAATCGAATGCGTCTATCGATCTCTTTGTTAAGTTACCCCGGCCAAGCTCTCTATACATATATGTATATAATATTTCGACAACTTTGATTCTCCGTCGAATTTCTATGGGCTGATTTAGAAATCAGTCCATAGAAATATTATATGCTTATAGATAGACATTGATAATTACTTACAAAGTGACCCACATACTCGCTCGGTCAAAAAAAAATGGGTTTCCTGTGACATGGACACGGCCATACATGAATACGTTATATGAACTAAAATTATGTCAAAATGGCAGCGCTTCCTCCTCCCGCGCACGCGATGTTCAATAGTCCTTACTTAGCGTAATAAATTCTTTGATCATTCATCTATCCAGTGGTGTGATTGAATTTTGGATGGAGATAATAAATAGATTGTAGCTCCAACAACAAACTGTATCCCCCAATTATGTTATCATTCTTTTTTAGTTTTGCCTACATGTGGAAGCAATTTTAAAGACTTAAAGACTTATTTACGTCAAAAAATACAAATAGACATCTCTATAGTTATTTATATATATGTGTATATATATATGTATATGTATAGAGACGACCACGGCAGTCGGGGCACGCACCCTATACCTAACAGCTAATGCGCCCCGTGTGCCAACCTTCCGGTTATATCACGGGTTGCGAGTCTCTCGTCCAGTAAATCAACCAGACGAGAGGACCTTTACCTGCACCGCTTTTGCGCTCAGTAAACCAACCGAGCACGCAAGCGTAGCAGTAGCAGGTCTTACTCCGCTTTCACCTGCATGCAGGCTACTTACGTACTCTTAAGTCGAGTAGCTCGTGGCGACCGACGCTCAGAAAACCCAAGCATCGGGGCCCTACTACCACTCCCCATTCTCCATGATGGGTAGCCGGAGCTGTATGGCACGCTCACATCCCGGCGCACAAGTACAAGTACAAGCGCGCCTAGTGTTTCTGTACCCACACTGGGGCGCCGGATAGCCGGCTCCCTGATTTCCTTGTCAGGTACCGGAGCTGTATAAGGCGCGCTCACTTCCCGACGTCCTTCAAAGAAGAAACGCCTACCCCGAGCCTACGGTAGGGTGACCGGGGTGACGGAAGCGATCGCCCGTCAACCTCCTTGCTCAGCAGGCAAGTGCCCGAGCCGCGACGTCAGCTGGGAAGCCGACGGCCGCTATAAGGGCCGCTCCAAGCCCCGTTGAGAACCACTGTGGCGGCCCTTCGCCTTAGGCCAGTGATAACCAACTCGCTACGCGCGAGGCCGAGCGCCCGGCCGACAATATGGCCAGGCAGACGAACATGCCCGACCTCTGTAGCTACACCACATGCACGTGAGTGATTACACGCACATAAAGCCACCTCGAATCCGAACCCATGACTGGCAAATTGGGCTGCCGCCAGTCCCCGGCAGTCGGGGCAGCGGCGGTCGCATGTATCTTCTGTTTCAGATGTTGGAGATTCGCCGAGACAACCACAACAGCTGGAGCAGAGACGACCAAAGCAGCCACGGCAGTCGCATGCAACTACTAACGGTAGTGGGTGGGTGCCGGCCGGCGATAGATTGCATGAACTAATTGGTGGCGGAAGCACGCAAAGTAGTGTAGATCAAATTGCCTGTAAATTTGACTTCCGCAAAATAACACCTGAATCAATTAACTATCACTATAGTTAGTTAGAAGAGCTCTCTCATATTAAAGTTATCATCCCGGCCTGTCTTAGACCCTTTCAACCACAACTCGGTACACTGGCAAGATAACTACTTGTTCACCCCCAGGACTTTTAGTTTGTCAAGACAAGCCAGTCGGGAATATGGGTCGATATAATACAAAACTATGTAACTATGTATTATTAAATGTAGGTCGAGAATTCCCAAGTTAAGGGTATCAAGATTCGCGCGAAATTATATTCTAAGGCCCTTCCGCGACATTGCGCGAAAGAGACATTGTGCAACTGCGACCTTTTGCGAAAGAGGAATTCTGAGAAAGGCACATTATGCGAAAGAAGCAATATGAGAAAGATACATTTTACGACCAGCAGACATTCTCCGAAGTAGACGTTCTGCGCCTAAGCCAATAACCGCTGGCTAACGGTAGTATAACTAGGGTAAGCTTAAGAATAAAGTTAAAAAACAGAACTGCCTAAAAAAGGCAAGTGTGAGTCGGACTCATGCTTCCGTAATATTTTTTTATACTATGTCGGGTGGTCGACAAGCATACGACCCACCAGATGTGAAGCGATTGCCGTAGCTACAGTAATTCTCCCAATATGAAACGTAGCTCGCACGCCGCTAGCCCCACTGCCTATTCAACAACTCCTTCCTTACTGGTGACCTCACTCACTCACAGTAACACAACAACCCTCAAGGGAATTGTTAATTGGCTGCGGTATTCTATGAGGCGGAGGTACTTCCCCAGTCGGGCAGCTTAAAAAACCTCTCTTTTCGTCAGAATTATAGAATTTCGCCAGAATATTCGCTCGTTTGTCAGTCAGCAGGATGCACCACGTGCAGGTGAGGTTGACATTGGTTCAAAGATGTTGATGAACTACTTACACCCCCCAGTTGTTATTCTTATTAATATTGTGACTATTAATCTTCTATTAACTTCACTGAACATTCTGCAATCCTGTTGACACATAACATAAAACGCTGAGTTGATTCGACAACTCAGACACAGCCTTATAAATCTGACGACAAATGTAGCCAGTGCATCCAAATCGATGCACACGGTGCAAATTTCGAATGCAGTTGGGATTGCAGACATAGTATACGTATTAACAGAAGAGCCACTCTGTAAATTCATGCACTCGATCAATACAGAGGAATCGTATAGTGTATCGCAGCGGCCGCTTATTATATGCAGCCATTCGGGTGCCCACCACACGTTCCCACCACTGTGTCTCCTGTGTAGCCAAGAGTAACAGCGACGACCACCAAAAAATGCAATTAATAATGAAGTCCATTGCAGTCCCGGGGATAAAACTAAAGCTGACATGGAACTCACAACGAATTAAATCAAATGTAATTAGTAGGAATAGGAAGCTTTTCAAATTTGACTTCCCATCCCAAGCAATATGAGAGACAGCAATATGGCAAATAAGACAGTCAAAGCCTGAAGAGATGGCTAGTTAAGTGAAGCTCAACTGCACCATGGATTTAAGTATCTAATACAATTAAGGAACTAAAACATTAAATATAAATAAATAAATAAATATTTCAGGACAATTTACACAGCGCCATCTAGTCCCAAATTAAGCGCAAAGCATGTGTTATGGGTACTAGACAACTGATAAATGTACTTATATACATTTTTTTTTGTAAATATATACTTATAATACATATAAAACACCCATAATATAAATACATAATACAAAAAAAAAACATTGAGTTGTTACCTAACACATATCGATGTGTTAGGTAACAACTCAATGTTTTTTTTTCAATAATATGAATTGCAAAATCGTCTGAACGGTTGATAATTCTCCCTTGTTGCTACCAAATCATACCGCATAAGCACACCGCCACACACTGGTTCAGAAAAGGTAAAAAATGGAATTAGGGATTTTTGAATTTTTTTCGATGGTATCATGTGCAAAATGTTACTAGTAACATATTTTGTATCTTCCATTTTTCTTAAAAATGCATAGTTTCAGCTTTAAATAAACTTTTATATTATTTTTGTATGAAATGTTTATTTCATACGAGTTTATTACAAAATGTTTTAATTTGTTAAAGATGATTACATATAGCTTATATAGGGTTATACTAGTAGAAGCTCATACAGTAACAACTTTGTCCCAGTGCGTCCCCGTTTACAAGGAAAATACAACTACATTTTCGATATACCTCAGGTTATTATTTTCGTATAATATGTGTTAGTTTATTACAATTCAATAATAAAATGATATTTTATTGCTACTTGCTACAAAATAAATAGTTTTAGTTTGTACATGCATGGAATGACTTACATATTTTTTAATTTATAATTTGACTTATTCTAACACTTGACATAACTATTAATACTGGGCATATTATTAATTTATTTTTATGAGATTAACAAAATAATTTATTAAAATTTCAGCTGACATAATTTTTAATTATCATAGGTATATTTTATCGTAATTATCATAACATATTTATAATTTTAATATACTGAACCAATTTAATTTTTATTATAATGATGATTTTTTACATTGGTTGGTTACATTATCTAATTATACACGCGTAACATAACAGACTTAAATTTACCTCGATTTAGTGGTAAATCTCCATAAAGTGACAACACAGGTGGGTAAATTATTTCGGAATACCCTTTTAAAATTTTTATTTTTAATAAATTATTTCAGAATACCCTTTTAATATTTTTATTTTTAATAATTTTTGTCATTGATTGCACGATATAAAAATGTTTTGTAGAAACACAAACACCATCTGTTTACCTTAATAATGCCATAGCAGCGAAATCGGTCGGTAATATTAAATATAATAACGTGGAATAGTACAAGTGCTTTATCATAACATTATGTTTTAGTTTGTATTTTATTTTGATTTCGTATGTTACGTATTAATAATACAAAACTACCCACATTAATAAAAAACAGTGTATTCATACAAGATTACGTACTGCGATACTGTATTAACATCTATATTTTCATTTGTTAAAAAAGTATTTATCATGTGTACTTCAAATTTGGATCTTTTTGTAATAATGAAGGAAACTAATAGTTTTTCTAAACCTGAAGTTTTACTTAATAGGATTTTGTCGGAATTTCATTGGTGCTTTTCCGAAGATGAGAACATTCGCTTAAAGGAATTCTGTAGAATGTATTGTGTGAACATACGGAACAAGTGGAGAAACTCAAACTACACAGTTTACAATTTCTTTAAAAAACATAGTGCCTGGTTAGATAATGATATTTCTTGGCCTAATTTTGTGAAAGTGCATTTGCCCGGAAAATCTTCAGATACTGTTATATATTCTAATCCTGAATCTTTGGGTGACTTAGGTTTAGTGGAAACTGAAGACACTTCAGGTGACTTAAAGACGAATTCTTCCGAATTGATGGAACTTCATTCTTCTGGTGCATTCACACTAACAACAAAAAATATTGTACCAACTGACAGTACAAGTGTGATCAGTCCTAGAAAACCTTTTAGTGAGCTAGGACCTAAACAAAAACAAAAGAGGGCAAAGTCTACTTCTTCTAATTTCAGTTCTGAGGAACTTTTACAAGCTACATATTTCGCATTCCAAGAAAACGGTGATGAAGCTATGTGTGCTGCACTAAAATTTTTAATGAATTCTGATAATGTCAAAAAGTTTTTTATTGTAATGAATTCAGTAGAGCATCAAGTGACAAAATACTCAGCCGAAGAAGCGTTATGTTTGATGACTTCATTGAAATTGTCTAAATGGCAGTATTGTTGTTTGCGGAATAGTATTAAGATTGATAATACACACATTTTACCATCTTACCACAAAATTATAGAGGCTAAGAAGTTGTGCTATCCGCCAGAAAAAGAAATAGATTTATCGGATAGTGGTGTCAAAATAAGTTTACAATCTCTTCTTGATATAACTGTTCGTAGACTATCTCCTCTAGTCACTACAAAGTTCTGTGATAGTGATAACGATAAGCAAGTACAACTAATTAGTAAATGGGGAATGGATGGCGCTTCCAGTCAAAGTACTTATAGGCAGATCACCGAAGAATCTGCATATATTGACGATTCAAGTATTTTCATGTCTTCCTTGGTTCCTTTAAAGTTACTATGTGGTAATGATGTTCTTTGGGAAAACAAACAACCATCTTCAACCATGTTTTGTAGACCCCTATTTTTTAAATTCGCCAAAGAAAATTCGCTTAATATTAAAGAGGAGACGGAAAAAATTATGACGGAATTTAAAAATTTGAATCCATCTTATTTAAAAGAAGGTGTTTCAGTTACACATCAGCTACTTATGACTATGGTTGATGGGAAAATAATTTCTAATTTATCTGAAACTTCCAACCAAGTCTGCGACATATGTAAAGCAAAACCTTCTGAAATGAATAAATTAATAAAATTGAAAGATAGGAATGTAAGTACTGATGTATACAAGTATGGCCTTTCATCATTGCACTCATGGATACGTTGTATGGAGACTATATTACATATTGCTTATAGACTAGAATTTAAAACTTGGACTGCTAGAGGAGAAAAAAAAGCAATTATGGAGAAACGAAAATCTGAAATACAAAAACGTTTTCGGGATGAAACTGGATTGCTTATAGATGTAGTAAAGCAAGGATCTGGAACGACAAACAATGGAAATACAGCGCGTAGATTTTTTGCAGATCCTCAAAAAACATCCGCGATTACTGGAGTTAATCAAGATCTAATTGCAAGATTCGCGATATTACTAAGGGCTCTGGCTTCAGGTGAGCAAATAGACCCCCAAAAATTTACTCAATACGCATGGGAAACTGCTCAGTTATTTGTCCAGCTATACGGTTGGTATTATATGCCATCCAGTGTGCATAAGCTTCTCATACATGGAGGTGATATCATTAAAGACTTAGATATTATGCCAATAGGAGCACTATCGGAAGAAGCAGCAGAATCCAGAAACAAAGATTTCAGAAAAATCAGGGAGAGCTATACACGTAAATTTAACCGAAAAGTGACCAACCGTGATATTATAAATAATCTTCTGATTTCTTCCGATCCTTTTTTGTCGACAATGAGACCAAAAATGGGCGTTATAACAAAATATGTCCTTCCGAATGAAGTAAAATTTTTGCTTGCTTCAACAGTTGAAGAAGTCGATGAACCTTTTGAATTTGTCAGTGTTGATGATCCATTATATTCTTCAACAGACGTTGAATAATAATGTTTAGCGCGTAAGTATATTTGTATTCCTTAAGATTTAAAATAAAATGTCATTTGTACATACGAGTATACAAACCTTACTTACGTATTTGGTACTAAATTAACGAGTACTTATCGCATAAACGGGGACGCACTGGGACAAAGTTGTTACTGTATGAGCTTCTACTAGTATAACCCTATATAAGCTATATGTAATCATCTTTAACAAATTAAAACATTTTGTAATAAACTCGTATGAAATATACATTTCATACAAAAATAATATAAAAGTTTATTTAAAGCTGAAACTATGCATTTTTAAGAAAAATGGAAGATACAAAATATGTTACTAGTAACATTTTGCACATGATACCATCAAAAAAAATTCAAAAATCCCAAGTTCCATTTTTTACTTTTTCTGAACCAGTGTGCGCCATAGTGGAAAATTGCAATCAAGTAGATAATAATGTATGTTTTGCTCTAGTGATTAAGATCCTACACTTTTGTCTGGGAAAACCATTGACTTAAGCTAAAACAGATCTTAGCAGTGAGGCTTGTAATGTAGTTAGTGGGCTTTGGGCGGTTTGAAAACAGTGGCCTCTGCCCTCTCTCTCTCTTTCTCTCAACTCTGTAAACCCTCTTTGATTGAGGAGAGACGTATCCGTATCACAGCGGTGGGATAAATACAAGTTGATTCAGAGGCTTGTAATACTGGCATACACTTTTTGACATGTTATGTTACTGATGATTGGAGAGCTACATATTAATTCTATAAAATGGTCGTGGCTTTTGATAACGTATAAAATAGATGTAATTTATATTTTCACAAGATATTAGCTAACACGTTGGAAGTAAAGAAACTAGCGACTGCTGTACAGAAAACAATTTTATATAATAGTTTTAGTTTTTTATTCAATTTTAGTTTTAGTTAATCGGAGAGACCACGTCAAGCTATCGACCTCTATTCTTGTCTCAAAATTCGTTATTAAATAGGATTTGGATAAATCTTAGTGGAGAGCTTAAAAACACTGACTTCCGCCAATCTGCAGTTAATCAGCGTTCGCTCGAAACCTTTCGATTTAGCCTATCCCAGTAGTAGGAAATATATGATATGATGACAATTTCTTTTTTATAGTTTATTAAATTTATTGTTTGTGACATACATTATACATAATATTCTACTACTTACTAATGAATTAAAAATATACAATTAAAATAAAAACTAAATATGGCTAGTGTTACGGCGCAACGCCTGCAGTCTTCTAAATAGCCACAACTTGTCGCGTAGCTGCTGGATGCTGATGCGTGCGGGCGTTCCGCCGCCTTCCATACAATAGCTCACTTCACCACAAGTTCTCGTCGAATAAACATCAATTTACACATTATCCAAAGGTAGTATCATTTGCCACCGGTGTATACCTAAATATACATATTGGTGGCCCATGAGGGGAACAACAAAAGAACCAAGCGCAAAATTGCAAGAAAATCGGAAGAAATACGACGCGATCAAGAAGTTATCAGCACGGAATCCCACATAAGTTAAGTGCCCTTTCTTATCTATTTTCCATCCACTTTCTATCCATCCTAGCTCACTTGTGCAAATAAAAGTGATTTTCTTAACGTAATTGCTAAATTTATGCCAAATAATTCGAAATTTTTGCATCGAATTATTTCGTTCATACCTTAACTAACATAAAAAATATTTTATACTAAAATTGTAATTATTCATACAATTTAACATTTATTTGATAAAGTAATTAACGTACATAGTATTTTCAAAATTTATTCCATATTAAAGTAGTGTTTTGTAGAAATTATTAAGGCAATCGCTTGATTAACATTGGGGTGTAGTAGGTACCTAAAATCTATTACATTTTGTTCGTTGGGCAGCCTTAATATTTCAAATTATTGTGCACCACAACAGTTTGGCCGTGTGATTTCCGGCAGACTAGAATAGGGTCACCCCATCTCTTCCCGTGGATGTCGTACAAGGCGACTAAGGGAAATAAATTATAAAACATCGGCCAGCGTGGGGAGTGTAGTCCAATCCTCCTTTTGTCTAAAATATTATTAAACGTCTTTCTTTGACACGTATCGTTATTTTGCATACCATTTTGGTGGCAACGGGCAACCAAGTATGCGGACCGCCTGATGGTAAGCATTTATTGTAGCGTATACAATCTTGTTACCACGACTATAAGACGCACGTTGCCAACGCTGCCAAACCACTTGCCTTTTTTAAGGCTCCTATTTACCCGATTTAATATTTTTTCGCCGAACGTTTCCAGGACTATATCGAAGCGTTGTGCAAGCCTATTACTTCACTTACCTCTGATTTTGGACCATCAGCTGAGCACGCGCGAACCGGTTTCCTGGTCGGCAAGTACCGTCGGAATAAGGAGCGTGAGATTTTTATTTTATTTTTTTTGTAGATTATTTTTTTATTTACTATTAATTTTGTTTATTCATAATGCCTGATGATGATAAGTCATCTACAAATATGTCTCAACAATTATTAACAAAACGATCGTCTATTAAGGGTCAGATCACAAAATTTAGACATTATTTAAATAGTATTTCTATGGAAACTGAATTAACAGATATTCAAATATTAGAATTAAAGCTTAAACTGGCTAAGTTTGAGGCATTATCGGTAAAGTTTGATGACTTGCAAAATGAAATAGAGGTTTTAAATCCCGACAATATTTCTGTGGAGGTCGATGAGCGTGACAATATTGAGCAAGATATTTTTGTAAACATAGCTACCGCTCAGGCTATTTTAGATAATTGTTCTAAGGCTTCCGAATGTGAACATCGTCGCAACTCGGCGGTTGGAAATACATGTTGTGCAGATATTTCAGAGGTTGGATTGAAACTTCCTCAGATCCAAATAAACCGCTTCGATGGTTCATATTTTCGGTGGTTAGAGTTCCGAGACACATTCGAGAGTCTTATTCACAACAACTTTAAAATTGCGCCAATTCAAAAATTTCACTATTTGAATTCATATTTGGAGGGAGATGCAGCTAGGATCCTTTCAAATCTTGAAGTTTCTTCTGCCAATTATAGTGAAGCCTGGAAGTTGCTTTGTGGCCGTTATAACAACAAAAGACTTTTAATAAATCAACATTTAAATTCTTTGTTTACAATTAAGCCACTTCCACAGGAATCTGAACGATCATTGAGATTTTTAGTCGATCATGTTACAAAAAATTTACGTGCTTTGAACAGTTTAGGGCAACCGACAGATAAGTGGGATATTCTAATCATTTTTATGCTATGTTCTAAGTTGGACAGTAACACATTGATGAAGTGGGAGGAATGTCGCAATAACGTAGACAGTGATGTGCCAACTTTGGAACAGTTTTTCAAGTTTTTGATAGACCGTGCGGACGTGCTTGAATCTATGAGCCGTAACAAGCGCGATGTTAATACTTTTAAGCCTATGCATGCATCAGTGCAACGTAATTACTCTGTGCCAAGCAATCAGCAACATAAACAAGGTGCTTACACAAAATCATTTGCAACTACCAATAATAAGCAACATAAGCCTAATGTTTACACCTGTATAATTTGCAACGATAATCATAAAATTTATGATTGCTTGGTATTTAAATCTAAAGATATTGATGGAAAAATGGCAGATGTATCTAAATATAAATTATGTGTAAATTGTCTTAGACAGGGACATCCTGTGAGTGAATGTCGCATGGGACCATGTCGTGAGTGCAAAAGAAAGCATAACAGCTTGCTACATCGTCCTATGGCTTCAGTTAATCATCATGTTACTATAGATGAAAACAATGAATCAATCGTAAGTTTTTCTAATCACAATTCTTCTCAAGTACTTCTATCAACTGCTATCATTGAACTCATGAATCCACTGACCCATCAAAAGGCGAAGGTTCGTGCTCTTTTAGATTGTGGCAGTCAATCAACCTTTATAACAGAATCACTAAAGAACAAATTGGCACTAAATTCATTCCCAATTGACTCACTAAAGGTCATAGGAATAGGGAATAATACAACTAACAATATTGACGAAAGTTGCAATATTAAAATTCTTTCACTAAATAGCAAATTCAGTGCAAGTCTATCATGTCTTGTTATGAAAGAATTAACAGGTTACTTGCCAAAGACCCCAGTTAATATTAAATCTTTAAAGTTACCTCCAGACATTCAATTGGCTGATCCCAAGTTTTATCAGCCAGCTCCAATTGATGTGCTAATCGGAGCCGATTTATTTTGGGACATTTTAGGTACCGAAAGACGTAACCTCGGCATAAACAAACCAAAGTTAGCAAACTCAGCATTAGGTTGGTTATTGTCTGGTCCTATATGCCCTACAAACTTAAATACTGCAACACACTGTAATCATACAGTGGTTGTTAAATTCGAAGAAAATAATTTTGAAACTATGTTTACTAAATTTTAGTAGCTTGAGAAGGCTCGTGCAAATATATTATAAGTGAGAAGGACAAGTGAAAACACTTCCTTATTCACACTACCAAAGATGTATATAGTAGATTCTGTACTAAATTGTAATTAATAGATAATCCTGACTGCTAGGATACACTTTCAAATTAGTTAAAAAATGTCTTTATAATTTTAGAAATAAGATTCAAACGAATTCCAACACTAAAGTGGAATAAGCTAAACTTATCTTATAAACAGTTGTTGTATATAAAATTACACTGCAAAAGGCTGTGACGACTAAAAATTTTATTGGGATTAGTTGGTTCCAAACGAAATCGGATTTCCTGGCTTATTTAATATAATAAATCGAAAATGTCATGGAAATCGCGTAATCAAAATTTACATGTGTCTTTTTGTTTGTTTGCGGTACAAATGCAGTCATTTGGAGACCGTAAGAGATCTCATCAAAGGTGCATTTGTTATGTAGCTTCGACGCTTCATTTCGCGCAGAGAAAGCTTTTAGAGATATTGTGAGAATAGGCGCAATTTCGTAGCTGCAGCAAGGGAAATTTCTAAATTGCCATTTTGTAAATATAATAATAACGAGCCGCTATCTGATTTTGCAAGCCAACAAGGCATTAAATTTATGTTCCTACTTGCGCTCCACATTTCGGCGGTATTTGGGAAGCTGGTATTAGGTCATCAAAACACCACTTAAAACGTGTCATTGGAAACAGTCATGTTACATTTGAGGAACTTCTCACTTTGTTTGCACAAGTGGATGCAATCCTTAATAGCTATTGCCCCTTGTGTCCTCTTTCATCCTGTCCTAATGACCTCCAGTCCCTTTCGCCCGGGCACTTTCTTATTGGGAGATCGCTGACTTCAATACCTTCGCAAAATCTAGAAGACCGCAAGGAAAGTCAACTGCATCAATATGAACGACTGACAAAAGATACGACAACATTTTGGAAGCGTTGGCAAAAAGAATACGTCAATATACTTGGAATCTACATCGGCTCTATATCCAAATTTCAATCACACCGCTGGATAGATGAAGGATCATAGAACTTATTACGCTAAATAGAGGACAAAATGGCGAAGCAACAAGTCTCAATTGAACGTAGGCGATATGGTGCTTCTGCAAGAGGACTTCTCTACTGGAAGTTCTACACCTGAAGATTGAAGTGTTGAAAGCAAGCTTTCAACGGCGGGGAATATGTTGCGGCGCAACGCCTGCAGTCTTCTAAATAGCCACAACTTGTCGCGTAGCTGCTGGATGCTGATGCGTGCGGGCGTTCCGCCGCCTTCCATACAATAGCTCACTTCACCACAAGTTCTCGTCGAATAAACATCAATTTACACATTATCCAAAAGTAGTATCATTTGCCACCGGTGTATACCTAAATATACAGCTAGCTATATATACAAACAAAATAGAAAATAACAAAAACTAACTAAAAGTATGTAATAAAATATAGTCATCAAAAATGGCGTTAAAAAATTCTTCCGCATCGCGGTCAAAGAGTAAAGGTTAGCAGCATTTTACTTATTAATTTTGTATCTCAAATTACTTTTAAACACGATACATAAATAAAATTCCTGTTAAAGAAACAGACCAGGCTGAATTCCAAACTTTTAGCCCCACGTTAGGCAAAGAAAATCAGCTGTTTAATTTTTTACTCTTGCCACGTACGTTCTTCGACCAACTGACGAATTTCTTACCTCCTGCCCCAGTTTGAGAACACCTGCTGTTGAAGAACAAAGTGGGTCATCTGTTATTTTATATTCTGTGGTTGCAGGTCAGCAACGCTCCTTTTGTTTCGCAATGTACTAATTTCGCGCTCAATTGAAACAGTACTGCCGGAAATTGTAGTTGTGAAACTTGTGAATTTCAGATATCGTCCTGTTTACGTTAAGTGGTTAACAGGATGCATTTTGCATTTTTACCCGACTGTCGTAGAAGCGGGTAGCGTTTTGTGAACAATACATGAAGAAATATTCATGGATGAATTACACGCTACAATCTAGTCCCACACTAATTAAATCTTATACATACTATAGGTGGGTGGTGGGTAGGTATAGGGTTTTGGGGTGTCAGTGGTTCATCAACATCTTTGAACCAAAGCCAACTTCACCTGCACGCGGTGCACCCTGCTGACTGACAAACGAAGCTCTGGCGAAAAGACAGGCAGGGAGCGTAATTGTAAGCTACCTGACTGGGGAATGTACCTCCACCACACAGAATACCGCAGCCAAATAACAATTCCGTTGAGGGTTGTTGTGTTCCTGCGAGTGAGTGAGGTCACCAGAAAAGAAGGAGATGCTGCGTTGGCAGCGGGGGTGGCGGCGCGCGAGCGATATTTAATGTTGCGAGCGTTAATATGGCTACGGTAGCCGCTTCACATCAGGCGGGCCGTATGCTTGTGTGCCAACCAAAGTAGTATAAAAAAAAAAAAAGGTACTAGATAAGTTATTGTGTTAGGAGCTGAGCATGTATACTTTTCGAATACTTCTTTATTGCTGACTTTATTATATACGTGTAATAGCTGACCCGACAACGCACCCTATACCTAACGGCTAATGCGCCCCGTGTGCCAACCTTCCGGTTATATCACGGGTTGCGAGTCTCTCGTCCAGTAAATCAACCAGACGAGAGGACCTTTACCTGCACCGCTTTTGCGCTCAGTAAACCAACCGAGCACGCAAGCGTAGCAGTAGCAGGTTTTACTCCGCTTTCACCTGCATGCAGGCTACTTACGTACTCTTAAGTCGAGTAGCTCGTGGCGACCGACGCTCAGAGAACCCAAGCATCGGGGCCCTACTACCACTCCCCATTCTCCATGATGAGTAGCCGGAGCTGTATGGCACGCTCACATCCCGGCGCACAAGTACAAGTACAAGCGCGCCTAGTGTTTCTGTACCCACACTGGGGCGCCGGATAGCCGGCTCCCTGATTTCCATGACAGGTACCGGAGCTGTATAAGGCGCGCTCACTTCCCGACGTCCTTCAAAGAAGAAACGCCTACCCCGAGCCTACGGTAGGGTGACCGGGGTGACGGAAGCGATCGCCCGTCAACCTACTTGTTCAGCAGGCAAGTGCCCGAGCCGCGACGTCAGCTGGGAAGCCGACGGCCGCTATAAGGGCCGCTCCAAGCCCCGTTGAGAACCACTGTGGCGGCCCTTCGCCAGCCAGTGATAACCAACTCGCTACGCGCGAGGCCGAGCGCCCGGCCGACAATATGGCCAGGCAGACGAACATGCCGGACCTCTGTAGCTAAACCACATGCGCGTGAGTGATTACACGCACATAAAGCCACCTCGAATCCGAACCCATGACTGGCAAATTGGGCTGCCGCCAATCCCCGAGGTACCCTGATCCAAACAGGGGGACCCGTAGTTCCCCCTGCGAACTCTCCACAGTCGGGTACTCCGTGGAGAGTATATAAGCCGACCCGACACACGTTGTCCTGTCTTCTTAATTATGAATATTGAATTCGAATTAGTTTCGCGCACGCTGTCTAATGACTGACAGTTCTGTCAAACGCCATAAAGTTACATCTACATCAGAAAAGTTAATACGGTGGTTGAGTTTTCTTAAATTTTCTACACATGTCCTTTTTTGGTGTCAGTTAACAATATCACATGTCATTTTACACTAACACTAAACTTACATATCGTAAAACACGCTCGTAAAACACACATTTGCACTTCAAAATCATAACATTGAACATATTTGCATTCACTGCGACACTCGAAAATCTTTTGTGCAAACATCATTTGGGTGCTAGATTCTGTGTGCATAACTCTAACTGCAGCCGGCGTGCATTACTGTGAAATATGGGAGTGGTAGTAACTTTCTGCCATTACTGAATGATACATACGACCGCATAAAATGTGGAATAAGCATTAACATAGAGTCTGTTCAGTATTTCAAAACTGAAATATATGCGAGCTTAGGGACCCTAGCCTACCGCCGAATCTAAAGTCGATTACCATCGGATGTTTTTATTTGATCTTAAATTGTTGGTAATTGTGTTTACCTCAGCTGATAGAATCCTTTGAGCTCTACCGACTAATCTGAAGATGTTTGTCAACAACATTAACATAAGACCATTTTTTTAAATCATAAAACCCGATGTAATCGGCTTCAGATTCGGCGGTAGGGCCCCTAGTTTGAACGTATTTATGTCATACATATAGTTAATAGTAGATTAGTAGCCAAGGGCTGTAAGGCATCAATTGCAGCCCGAGATATTTAGGCACACGATCGCAGCGAGGGCGCCTATAGTTCGAGGGTGCAATTGATGCTTACACCCGAGCTAACTACTCTGCTTTACATCTCGATTGTGAGGTAAGTAGAAAAAAACCGGGATTACAAGAATAAAAGACTTTACTTGTTTTTCTTTTCGCCACTTCATGAACTCGTCGTAAGTTTTCAAATATCTCTCTTTAGAACTTTCAGGCAAAATATTGTTAATTGCTGCTTCAGCTTCCATTTTTATTGAATCGGGAGTGCAGCTTATATCTTCATCACTTGCAGAACTCATGTTTTTTTCCTAATTAGCACGTAATTATAAAAAAATCCCGAAAACAAACAATATTAAAAGTAAAAGTTTCTATTCCCGCCTTTTTTCATCTGTTTTTTTTTTATTTTTTTTTTCTAGAAGGAAATTGAGCTTCGCCGTTCGATATTTAAATTGATGACTAATATACTCATACGAAGACAAGGCTGAATAGCGAAGCGACCTCTTTTGTCATTGGGCTGAATGCATGATGTCTATTGCCAGAATGATGGTTAGATGTACGCGAACTTTTTGAAAGAGTGAAGTGTTTTTTTTTTAATTACTTGCCGCCCTAGAGCCTTTTATAGCTACATTATTACCCTAGAACTCTAATTGGTCACCTACAAGCCCCATTTGGGGGTAATAAGGACCTACTTACCGAATATGAGAGATGTAAATATACATTATTTATCTGAAAGAAAAGAAGAAAGAAAGAAAAACATTTATTGAAACATAATACAACACTATTAAACAAGTTCAAGTTATCTGTATAAATAAGATAGAAAGGAGAACGAAATAGTGCTGCATGATGCCCCAAATTGGACCCAGCTCAGCATTTTGCCGTGGACTGACTATGTCAGACCCCAGCGCTGATTTTCAGCTGGGACCAGTTTGTGACACCACGGACGAACAAACAGTCGCATAACATCTATTTAAAACCTATTAAACATATATATTCACACCCATACATACATACACATATACATACATACACATACATATTGTAACACCTAAAACATTGTAAACTTAAATTAGAAAACACAGCACAGAAATTTTACCAAAAACAATACAAAAAAATCGGGCTCCAAGATACCCGTATCCAGTACCCTAATCCGTTGATAAAATGCAATGAGTCAACGAATGACTGGTTATGGTTAAAATTTACAGCCATCTGTCATTCGTTCGCTCATTGGGACAAGAAAAAAAAAAAAAATCATATTATTTATTTACTCTCAACTCTCAAGAAAATAAGGTGATACATAAATATGAAGAAGAATATTTTAGATTAGAAGAATCTAATCAATAACTCTAAACTTAGTGTGTGTCCCTATAAGAATAAAATGCTAGCTTACATCTATTACATTCAGGTATAAAATCAAGTACAAATCAGACATTGCGTTTATGAGCAAAAAATGCAATAGTGTTAATTAATATCTAGTAATCACAACAAATGCTAAGGCTCGCAAATGCTGTGGCACAAACATTAACGGTAACGACTCGACAAGCATAGTGCTCCATGCCATTACTATTTTCCTGGAGTCTCCATGTTCAAATTGAATTGGTAAGTCGTACATAACCTCCATAAATAATATGAAAAACTAAATTAAGGCATATTAGCTATTAAAATGTGATAACATGAAGATACTAACATCGCTTACAAAGTACTTAGCATATTGTTTGTTTTATTATTATTATTTTTTAATTATCATTATTATTATTTTATATACCAAATTTTATTGCTTTGACAAACGTTACCCATTCTACAAATGTTACTTTGACAAATCAAATGCCTCACATCAATGTACAGACTGGGTCTAACAGGCCACAGGTCTAGAAATTCCAAATCAGGCACTTAGGCTCGTGGGGTGCACTAAGAATGGGTGTTTTTTTTTTTTTTTTTTTTTTATTTGGCACTGGGACGCATAAACAAATTAAATAAGCAATTAATGAATTATATAGTACATTAACTTGTAACAACACTATGTGTACCCATCTTTAATTGAGTTTTTTTTGTAAATCTATTAGATGTGCCTTGAGGGCTGCATTAAATGTTTTTATCCGTTTTAGGGTCTGTATCGGCGGAGGAATGATATTCCAACATTTGGTCGCCGCAAATTTAAAACTTCCACGAAAAGCAGCTGACCTGTGGCATGGGACAGATAAACGAATTAATGAGGATCGTGTGGAGTACCCACAGTCATTCTGCATCCAGGCAAGTTTAAGATAAAGGTATTCTGGCTGCTTGTAATTAATCACACCGAACATGAGAGTTGCAAGATGAAGACAGCGGCGCGAGGCCATTTTTAAAATATTGGATCTATTTAAATATGGAGTCACATGATTTCGAGGTGGGATGCTGAAGCAAAATCGAGCACAGGCGTTTTGGACACGCTGTAGTAGCTTTTCTGTTTTTGCCAGTAGGCATGGGCCATAAACTACATCAGCATAGTTTAGTTTTGAAAGGATGAGAGAATCACAGAGCCTAATTCTCAGGTCTAAACTAAGATAGGGACGGACCCTATACAGCAGTTTCAATCTGTAAAAGCAATTCTGAACCCCTTTTTGAACATGGTTTTCAAAGTGTAGATGGGCATCCATAATAAGGCCAAGATTCCGCGCCTCTGCCACTTGTTCAATAGGATGACCAGATAGCATCACGTTAGGGGCCCGTCTCTTTATCTCCGCTACTTGTGTCTTAGTACCAATTATAACACATTTCGTTTTTGAAGGATTTAGTAGCAAACTATTTTTTTGTGACCATGAATGAATACGACTAAGATCTTCATTTAATTTTATTACAGAAGCATCAGTATCACAAGCGCGAGTATGAATAAAAATCTGAAGATCATCTGCATAAAGGTGGAATTTACAGTTCTGAATAACATTAACAACATCTGCGCTGTACAGAATATAAAGCAATGGACCGAGAACGGAACCCTGTGGAACACCCCGGTGGACTGGACTACACCCTGATCTTTTAGATGTCCCATCATTGTTCTTTATCTCTACTACCTGTGCCCTACATCTCAGATAGCTACGGAACCATTGAACAGTAGCCGCATCCAAACCATAGTATGCTAACTTAGCAAGAAGAAGGGAATGATTAATTGAGTCAAAAGCCCGCGAATAATCAAGCAGCACGAGTAGAGTTCCCATACCACCATCCTGAGCAGTCAAGAATTCATCAGTAACATGCAGGAGTGCGGTTGCCGTACTGCGACCCCTACGAAAACCAGATTGTGTACTTGGCAACAGACCATTGTCCTCAAGATATTTTGATAATTGACCATAGATCACTTTCTCCAACACCTTAGAGACCACAGGCAAGATGCTAATCGGTCTAAGGTCTCCAACATCTGTCGGATTGGGTTTCTTCGGAGAGGGCCACACCAGACCAGTTCCCCATGTATCAGGAAAACTAGAAGTTACAATTGAAGTGTTGACAATATCTGTGATTGGATCAAGTGTATGTTCCAGTGTTAACTTTATCATTTTTAATGAGATTCCGTCTATGCCCTCTGTATTTGATCGCAATGACTTGATTATTTGAGCCACCATTTCCCTGCCCACCGGTTGCAATGTGAAAACAGTTGAACCATGCCTTTGCAACTCATAGTGTGAAAGATAAGAAGGCTCAATCTGATCACCACCGGAAACATCAAGAAAATGTGCATTTATCCTGTGAGGGTCATTCAGATATTGGGGTAGATCTTTATTCGTTTTAGGAAGTACAGTAGACTTGAGATTTTGCCATAACCTTTTAGGGTCGCTCAAGTTGTTATTTATATGTTGTTCATAATAAGCCCTCTTTTCCTGGTGTATAGCCTCAACCACCACAGCCCTCATATCCTTATAAAATTCCAGCCCCGAATTTTTATATCTTTTGTAGCTCCTATCTCTAATTCGCATCATGTCTTTAACAGTGTCAGTTAGCCAGGGATGTCCACGGTCTTGTATACATACTCTTTTTAGTGGTGCATGTAAGTCAAATAGAGTGGTGACATACCCACTAAAAGTATCAACCATATCATTCACATTATTTAACGTTGATATATAGTGCCAATCAATATTGTCTAGGTCTGCATTAAATATATCAATTAGTATGTCCTTGTAAGGTCTGTATATAATTACTCTAGGTGTTGGACGCTGCTTTTTAAGATCAAGTACCACTGATATCACAGCATGGCTACCCAGATCAGGAATATGAGTTACCCCATGATCACGGACCCGTGCATCGGTGCATATCAAATCAATGAGTGTCTCACTATGCTCAGTGAAATGTGTCGGTTCATTTACCCACTGTCTGAGATTAGTGTACTGCAGGAAAGTGTTTAGTAATTTGGTTTTATTATCTTCAGGACATAACAAGTTAATATTGAAATCACCAGCTAATATCACCTGATCATAGTAAGAAAACGCAGCACAGGACTCCGTTAGGGCATCTAGGAACAAGTTCACGTCCTGCCATGGTGGCCTATAAGCAGTACCAATAACTAGGTTTACAGAGTTTATTCGCAAGCTCAACCACATCTGCTCGACACACGATACAGGGTGAGGACAGACTCGTATATTCAAACCGCGTTTAATGTAAAATCCCACACCTCTTCCTCGGCCCCCGCGTATATCAGCAGGACGCGGACAGTGCCTCAACCTATAACCAGGAACTGAAGGCGCACGCTCTGCTATCTGCTACATAAATTACTATATTATTACGTTAGAAGATCCATGCGACTACCGTGGCTGCTCTGCTCCAGCTGCTGCGGTCGTCTCGACAAATCTCCAATATCTGAAACAGAAGAAACTTGCGACTTCCGTCGCCCCGAGTGCCGTGGTCGTCTCTGAGATACGTGATTTGATCATCAGGCGATCTGTAGGTGTTGATGGTTCTAACAACAGACTACACGTGTTACAAAACACTAACTTTTGTAGGCTTTTGTTCTAGATAGTGTAGATCAAATTGTCTGTAAATTTGACTTCCAAAAAATAACACCTGAATCAATTACCTATCAAGAATTTCGAAACTCCTTAATCGATTTTAATTAAATTTGGTACATTGTGTGTAAGTCGAGAGATTGAATAGTTTCATCATGTATGACAGTCAGTATGAAAGTCCACGTAGACACAATCGCGGGCGACCGCTGCTATATATGATAATTATGTATATTGTATGTATGTAAATATATCTATACTAATATTATAAAGCTGAACAGTCTGTTTGTTTGGTTGAATGCGCTAATCTCAGGAACTACTTATTCGAATTGATAAATTCTTTTAGTGTTAGATAGCCTATTTTTCAAGGAAGGCTATACATAATATAGACTATAATAACATCCCCACTACCACCAGTACCACTATAATAGGAGCGGAGCACCAATGAAAAATGTTGCAAAAATGGGAAAAAATATACCTTTTGAGACCTTCCGTTACGTGCGCTGAGTAAACGGTTCAAGTTACGCAACAATTATATACGACGGACTTATTCATCTTAAAAAGATTTTAAAAAAGTCCGTGATAGCATGTGTCTATCTTTTAAAATTGGTTTATTATAACCTTTCAAATGTTAAGCTTACGCTTCACTCTCAACGCCACGCAGACGAAGTTGCACGAGTCAGCTGGTGATATGCTCGTTTTTCGTGTTGATTTCATGTGCCTCATTTTTTTAATTCCTATGGGACACTGAGAGAGATCCCCGAAGGGATAAATCCGCCATGGTACAAAATTGCTTGCTTGTATTTATTCTGTTATAAGGTAGTATTTTTTTATTTTTCAATAAAAAATAACGAATAAGGAAAGGCATTGTTTAGACAGAAATCTCGTTGTAGCCTTTTCAAATATATTTTTATACTACGACGGGTGGCAGACAAGCATACGGCCCGCCTGATGTAAAGCGGTTACCGTAACCATATTAACGCTCGCAACATAAAATATCGCTCGCGCGCCGCCATCACCGCTGCCAACGCAGCATCTCCTTCCTTTCTGGTCACTTACTCGCAGGAACACAACAACCCTCAAGGGAATTGTTATTTAGCTGCGGTATCCTGTGAGATGGAGGTACATACATAACCAAGTCGGGTAGCTTACAATTACGCTCCTTAACTCTCGTTTCGCCAGATCTTCGTTTGTCAGTCAGCAGGGTGCACCGAGTGCAGATGAAGTTGGCTTTGGTTCAAAAATGTTAACGAACCACTTACTACACCCCATATATATGTTAATTATTCTTAGCGACAATGTGTGACATCAAAATCCAAAAATAACTGTGGAGGTGTGAACACCCTTATGTCATGTCGACATTTTCGCCTGAAACTTTCATATTACGAGATTTAGCTTCATATTTCAGTTTTCGGGGCAGTAATACCCGAGTTAATATTTAACTGTATTCATTACGTTAAAATATTACATTTTGTTTGAGTTATGATTTTAATAATGTCACATGAAGACTGAACAGCCCTGAAAAGTCTCATTCGATTTTTGTGTGGAAATTAAATTGAAACTTGTGGAGAAAATCTAGAAAAAAGGTAATGTTTTTTTTATATAATGATAGGGGGGCAAGCGAGCATGTGGTTCACCTGATGGAAAGCAATCACCACCGCCCATAGAAATCAGCAACACCAAGGGGTCGCCGATCCGTTGCCAGTCTTTTAAGGGAAAAATTGACTCTGTTCTTGAAGGCCCCCATGTCGTATTTATTTGGGAATGTTTATTCATACCAATGAATAAGCGACTCTATTCCATTCAAAATAGAGTCGCTTATTCATTGGTATGAATAAGCATTCTATTCAGATATTGAATCGCAATAAGAGATGGTGGTAAGGGGGCTGAGGGACTTAAGAAACACACTAGCTCTACGTGTTACGTTAGATGTTTCTAACGTAATAAACGATGTTTTTTTATAGGTTAGTAATAAACCCAGCATCTAAAATTTTTTGGTGTAAGTAGTTCATGAACATCTTTGAACCAAAGCCACCTTCACCTGCACGCGGTACACCCTGCTGACTGACAAACGAAGCTCTGGCGAAAATAGAGGTACGGAGCGTAATTGTAAGCTGCCGACTTGGGAATGTACCTCCACCTCACAGAATACCGCAGCCAAATAACAATTCCCTTGAGGGTTGTTGTGTTCCTGCGAGTGAGTGAGGTCACCAGAATGGAAGGAAATGCTGCGATGGCAGCATTTTATGTTGCGAGCGTTGATATGGCTACGGTAACCGCTTTACATCAGGCGGGCCGTATGCTTGTCTGCCACCCGACGTAGTATAAAAAAATAAAGTTGTGAAACTGGGCGACTATTATACTGACTCGGCGACTAAAGTCGATATAAAACATACCAAACAACGTAACCTAGTATTTCTTTGGCTCATTTTGTGTTTTTTGTCCCTTAGGATCAGTAGTACCATTGACTAGTACCATTGATGGTACAAGTGACACATTGTGGCTCATGGTATTATTTTCCTTTTATATACCAGTATATATATATATATATATATATACAACTAAGATGGTAACAAAACATACGACCCGCCTGATGGTAAGCAGTCATCGCAGCGTATGGACGCTTGCTACACCAGAGGCAATATTCTGACTGAAAGAGATCCCCATGAGGGATAAATCCGCCTTTGTACCGTTTTATATTCATTTTCGATTCCCGCACAAGACAAACAATTGTGTGAATGAACATGTATGTTTGTCTTGGTCTGGGTATTTTCTATGTATTATAAGTATGTATTTACAAAAAAAATGTAATTAAGTACATTTATCAGTTGTCTAGTACCCATAACACAAGCTTTGCGCATAATTTGGGACTAGATGACGCTGTGTAAATTGTCCATAAATATTTATTTTATTATATGAATCTCTCTTGGACTCACGGGCTTAAACCCGGTCATTTGATAGGCGTGCGCGGATATGGATCCAACGTGTAGAGAAGTTTGATGTAATGTTGTACGCCCACCGTGACCCGCTCCAGGATATGTCAATGGAACGATATATGAGCAGGTCTCGGCAGGCGTTGAGACTATTGCGAAGTGTGATGGAAAATAACGACGTAACGTTGCGATATTAACGGAGAATAATATTGAATGCAACATTGCAGTATGGTAATACAAGCAAACATTAGAAATATCGGAAGATGATAACGCAGCTATATTTAAAGAACGATGAACACATTATCGTATTCGATAATATTGATCGATAATAACGCACTTACGTGGGGGAGACAACCCTTAACTGGTGACGTGAAGCCACGCGGCGTGACGCGGCCCCCCACGCGTCACTTTTACGTTTATCGTTACGTCAGGATTCGCCGTGTTACTTCGGCGCTGTGGCACTTATCACAACAGATATTGAAGTGATTGATGAGTGACAGATGTTTACATTGGACGTTGTTTCTGAGAAAACGTTAATTAGGGACAGTATTATGTTTCCGAAGGAAAACGGATCTTGTACATTTTCAGTACCACGTTATAGACTGCATGTTTGTTAAAAATAATGCATGGGTTTTAAAGATCAGAATGAATTAAATATATATATATATATATGCATAAAATATCTCAGACCAATTAGGCAAGTCCATGGCGCCGACGTTTTATATACCGTTCACCATTCGGTTTATATGAAACGACAGGAAAAATAAATCCTTTTGTAAAAAACTTTTTTATTTTGTAATTGTTATAACAATACCAAACATAACCTGCAATATGAAAGGATGAATGAAGAATGTACCTACTTTCAAATAATTACAACAACCAAGTTCCAGAATACCATCACTGTCATGTCGTCTCCCGCGAAAATTTAACCCGTTACCCTTGTTAATCGTTCAACCACTGGGCTGAGCGTGATAGAAATATATTTTTCCCAGGTACATAGCTAGCTTTTTGCTATCAGCTTTATTAGATAGTATAGTCCGGTGGCAAAGAAGCATACAACAGTAAACTACATACGCATACCATCTTACGAGCCAAAGTCTACCTAAACATGGACCCTGACGTTAAGCAAACGAGGTTCTGGCGAAATAGAAGCAGGGCATGTTAGGTCCGGCGGGAAAAAGGGACCCCGGGGAATACCACAGTCAGATAACAATGTTCTTTAGGATTATAAAAAAAAAAACGAATTTATCGTTTCTCTAGACATGATTTGTTTTTTTTTTTTTGACAAATTACACACGGCCGTCTAGTCCCAAACTAAGCAAAGCTTACTCTGGGTACTACATAGATATAATACTGATATAATACTTAAATACATATTTTTTTTGTAAATACATACATATAATACGTAGAAATTTGGGGTGTAAGTGGTTCATCAACATCTTTGAACCAAAGCCAACTTCACCTGCACGCGGTGCACCCTGCTGACTGACAAACGAAGCTCTGGCGAAAAGAGAGGTAGGCAGCGTAATTGTAAGCTACCCGACTGGGGAATGTAACCTCACAGAATACCGCAGCCAAATAACGGTTCCCTTGAGGGCTGTTGTGTTCCTGCGAGTGAGTGAGGTCACCAGAAAGGAAGGAGATGATGCGATGGCAGCGGGGGTGGCGGCGCGCGAGCGATATTTATTTTGCGAGCGTTAATATGGCTACGGTAACCGCTTCACATCAGGCGGGCCGTATGCTTGTCTGCCACCCAATGTAGTATAAAAAAATAATAATAATAATAAACACCCAGACCAAGACAAACAGACATGTTCATGCACATAAATATTTGTCGTGCGGGGATCGTACCCGCGACCTCGCAGTCAAAGTAGCCGTTGCTAACCATTCGACCACCGAGCTCGTGAAATTGTTATGTTCTGGCTAGAAAATGAGGTCAAAAGATGTGGTGACATACTGTATTAGTAGTGGGTGTGCAGGACTGGAGCAAATTTCTTTGTCTTGGGTTCATAAAGCTAAGGTAAGCGCATTATATCAGGCGGACAGTACATCCTTCCGTCCGTATGAAAACGTCAGACGTCGTCGTGACCCTATCTGCTGCAGCAACACCTTCTGCGAAAGTTTCCTGTAGCTTACTCGTAGCAACACAACAATTCGCCATCGTCAAAGTATTGTAGTGTGAGGATTTTGGGGTGTAAGTAGTTCATCAACATCTTTGAACCAAAGTTAACTTCACCTGCACGCGGTGCACCCTGCTGACTGACAAACGAAGAGGAGCGTAATTGTAAGCTACCCGACTGGGGAATGTACACTCCATCTCACAGAATACCGCAGCCAAATAACAATTCCCTTTTGGGTTGTTGTGCTCCTGCGAGTGAGGTCACTAGAAAGAAAGGAAGGAGTATAGGCTGTGCAACGGATCGGCGACCCCATGGGGTTGCTGATCTCCATGGGCGGTGGTGATTGCTTTCCATCAGGTGACCCACATGCTCGTTTGCCCGTTTGTTACAAAAAATACCATCATCAATGAGGTTCTGTGACTATTTATTCTGAGCCTGTTTGTAAAACCTCTTTCACTATTATGTAAACTGTTACAGCGCTCCTCAAACTTTATAGAACAAAGGCGTGGAAATATTTTTAGGCAGATTTACGTCTCTTAGCCAAGCTTTTAAACCACGAAAATAGGTAGCCATGAATTAATGAGGCCTTTCCTTTGGGGCCATCATAAAGCCTGTTGTATACACGAAGCGATGTTAAGCTATAACTTTTTATACTATTTTTATGAGTCTTCAAATATTATGGCTTATTGGCTATAAGAAGTGATGTTTTATATTCAAGGTTATTTAGTGAGTTTTGTTATAAACATGTATTTTTATAGCAAAACGTATAGTAAATACAACACTTATTTTTTTCCTCAAAGCCAATAAAGACTGTTATCGAAATATCTGCCTTAATTTTGATATCAGTAGTCTTTCAATAGTGAATTCGTTCAGGAAATTTGATGTGTAATTTTAGAAAATAATAAATTAGATTTTTTTTTCTGATTTGTAGTAGATCTCCCAATAGTAGAATAATAGGATGTGAAAGCCCCCAATCTATTATTGGGGTCATATTATTTCTTTCACAAATCAGAAAAAAATAATGACTTTAAATACGGCATTACGTATCACTGCATTTTGCACTTATTATTTTACAACTATTGTTATTAGAATAAGTTATTAGAATAATATATCTCAAAATTAAGCTGGACGACAATCTTTACTATAAAACCTTAATATTTGCAATTGTATAATGCAGGAGGTGCCTGACGAATTCATTATTTTGCATAACAAAACCTTAACAAGTAAGAAACGCCGTTGAAACAATAAACTCAGTGCGGCTCTTAAGTTAGGGCTGCCACCGATTTTAATTACGAGCGTTTTTGTTCTTTTGTTGCGAAGTAATTACTGGGTTTTGTAGTAGACCAATGAGGCTGCAACTAGGTTTCAAGAGTTGAAAGTAAAGTACAGAGTTTCCTGCTCATAAATTGGAGCTGCAGTTGTGATTTAATTCCACCACGCAAAGAATAAGGCGTCATAGGTAAGCAGCAAAAACTTAACGTTAAATGGGGTGCGTCGTCAACGATGCGAAATTTTGAAAGAAAAGATTATTAGTCTTATTATCTATTTTAATAATATTATTAAAAATATAATAATTTATTATATTAAAGATAATAAAAATTCAAATAAAAAATAATGATAAATTGTTCAATTAATAGGTATAAGGTGTGCGTCCCTGGTGCGCAGGGTGCGGGCCAGCGGCAACAGCATCCTGGCCATGATTGCTGGTCGATTTGACTGCACGTACTTGCCTCGCTGTTGTGCCCTTTCTCATGGAATGGTACAGCGGTGAGATTGGTTAAACAAATAATTATGATTCGAAGATAACTAATTTGTAGACTAAGATTTTAGTAACTTATTGAGTTATGGACTTGAATAAAGAAATTATATTATATAAATGCAAATATTGGTCGACGGAGCCCTATTTTTGAGTGCGGATCACAAGACAAGTCTAACCTAAGGCTACGGTGACTGCTTTCTATCAGGCGGGCCGTATGCTTGTTTGCCACTTTAGTGGTATAAAAAAAAACCTAAAGGCAATTTGATCCACAATACTTTGCGTACAATGGCCACAAGTTACATCAAGTAAACAACCTCTGCAAAATAACACCTGAATCAATTAATTATTTTACTATATTTAACAAAAATCAACCCTAATCAACAAAATGGTTAAAAAAATTCAATATTTTTTGTGACACAATTTTTTCACTAAAAACTGAAAAAATAGGCCAACTTATTAAAAATACATATGTATGAGTCGTTGCGCGTGTCAGTGTCATCAAATACGCAAGTTAAATAAATAAAATCATGTATTTCAGACTAACATGTTTACAGCTACTAATAAATACCTTAAACTAACATACATATAAAATAATATACTAAACTAATTTAATTACACGTTCAGTCGCCGACGTGTATCGCATTGCGTTCGACAACCGACCTCGGTACTTCCGAAATACGACGCCCTCCGGCCAAAATTCCTCCCTTAAAAAGGTTTATAGATGGTGGGTTGGATCTCTCACCACAAATGAATTAAAATTCACCTTACGGCGAGACTCCAACCGCTCAACCCTAAGGGTGAACTTTGTCTTCCCGCCCACGTATTCCACAAGATCTCCCTTTGTAATCCAATGCAATCGGAACACATACAGCTACGTCGATGGTGTTTTTATACGCAGCTAGCATGGCGCGCGTCTTTAAAAAAGTTAATGTACATGGATCGGTTTATTTATCTCGAGCTCCTCCGTGCTTTGCAGGGCACGTTAAGCCGTAGGTCCCTTAGTTAAGCCAAGTCAGTGGCCTTAGAGCGGCTTGAAAACATTGGCTTCAACCGACCCGCAGTTGAGCAGCGTGGTGGAGTATGCTCTAAACCCCTTCGATTGAAGGGAGAGCCGTATCCCAGCAGTGGGATACATTTAAAAATATACTATAACTCCAAAACAAAGTTATAATAACCATAATGATGCCAATCTCAATCTGATACTCGAGAGAACTTTTATTAAGAAGCGAAAGCCCACACAAACATCTTATTGGAAATACGATAGTAACTTTTGATTGCTCTTCAAAGGAATGAGTGTCGAAAATCTTCAGTTGTCATGGCAACGTATTATATGCCCTAAGGCTTCTTTGCTGAAATTTCTTTGTACAGTTACTTATTAATGAATATTTATTATCTGTCCTCGAGTCGAGTGGTGTTGCTGTTTTTTCATGTTGGGTCAAAAAGATTACTATTTGACTGTAAATCTTCAATGAGGTGAAAGCACCTTTGCTGGTGAGTATGTGAACCACACACAGGTGAGTTTGGCTTAGGCTATAAATATTGTTGAGTGCTGAAGCCGAAAAACCTCCTCGTATGCTCGGGACTGTTGATAGCTCGTTTGTTTTGCTGGGTACGTCCACATGGGAACAACGGATTAGGAACCGCCTGAGCCTGGTGTACCCCGGACAACAACGGTTAATACCTTCTCACTTCGCGAGGATCTTACTGACCGTTGGCTAATGTTCTGGCAAAGGAGGAAATTGTGGACAGGATTAATAATAGCCTGAGTCTAGTATTCCTCGGACAACAACGGTCAGTACCTTCTCTTCGCGGGGATATTGCTGACCGTTGGCTAGTGTTCTGGCAAAGGAGGAAAGCGTGGACATCGCGTCCACGCTTTTGGACATATGCGCTTCGAGTCCAACTGAGCTGGCAAAAGTTACTGTGAGGCGCACTGTGGAGAAGCGTCCCCAGTGTAGTGAGGAGGACATTGGCTTGCAAAACGTCAAGGAAGAAAACCTTGTTACAAATTACCGAGGAGATCGGAGGTGTAACCAAAGCAGGGAAAGTGAAATGTCGTTCGAAGAGCTTTTTTCATCAGCCCCGTGCAGTCGAGACAGACACTTTAAAATAAACGTAGGTGTCTCCCGATCCCGAGGAGGGGGAAAAACTTGGGTTTTCCAGGAGGAGAGTCCTCAGAGACAACCGCCGGCGAGTCGCGAATGTGGTGCTACCGCATTTTCAGTGACCTCGTCAATCGGTGCTGCGGTGGAGAGGAGACCGTGAAGATTCAGTCGATATGGCTGCCACTTTCCCGTGGCAATAGACTCGTACATAATCACGCTACTTCGGTGGGTGGCGTGGTATCCACGTAACGGAAAAATTCCCCACGTCAAAAAACGCTATAAAATGGCGATGAGTCTACTTTAAAATCTTTCTTCTAAGTCAAAACAATATCAACAGCAGTTTCTAAAATTAGCCCAAACAAACATATTGTCCCTTATGGATTTAATTTATAGCACTTATGGTGAGCTCAAGGTCGTCGACAAACTTTGTTTATTAATTTTAACATTTATAGTTACAAAAGTTGACAACCCTGAAGTAATTCTATATGTTCATAATGAATCACATCTCAGGGTCTGCTCCGGAAACTTAGCTCGTTATTGTGATTAGCTCTGTAAAGCCTCAACATAATACGGTACTTAGAGAACTGCCATATTTACTCCATTGTGGACAAGGAGTTACATAAGAGTTCGTTATTTTGCAATTAGGGTTGGCAATAGAAGATTTTTTTTTTTCAGAAAAGTAATCCATGTTTCTTTTGTCATATTTTATAGTCATGGCTTGAAAGCTATTAGCGCTTTCGACAACAGAGTCAAAGTCTAATGATCATTAAGTATTAATGATCGAAGGGTCGTCGTCAACCCTTATTCATCCCACTGTTGGGATACGGGTCTCCCCTCAATCGAAGGGGTTTAGAACGTACTCCACCACGCTACTCAACTGCGGGTTGGCGGAGGCCAGCGTTTTCTAACCACTTCAAAGCCACTGACTTGGCTTCACAATTGTCATCTAATTATTTGGCTATGGTATTCTGTCAAGTGGAGGTACTCACCGCAGCAGATTACAAAGTAGGCTATGCCTTAAATAAATAATGTGGCCATAAATTGTAAAAATAATGAATTTTATTGTATTAAAAAAATACTTGCGACGAGTTAACAGTTAATTATTAAATACAATTATGCTACAAAATTTGTTATTAATTTTTATTTTAATAAGTTTGCTTAATTTTTATTTAATTTCTTTTAATTCCACGAAATCCTCCTGATGCTTTAAATGCTTTGATGTATGTAAGTTCATTTATCAATTGTCTAGTACCCATAGTACAAGCTTTGCGCTTAATTTGGGACTAAATGATGCGTCATGAGCTGTTATTTCCTAGATTAATACAAACAATCATAAAAAAAAACTGTATTATTTTCCAAAAACAGATGTATAAATCGGAATTGGTTTTATCGTCTCCTTAAAGTTAAACAAACATTTTAGTTTATTCAATGCTATCAAAATACAAGAGATAAAGATACTGCTATGCTTTCTGTTGCCTCATTAGAATTCCGAGATAACACGATAAGAACAATTCGCCCATTCACTCGCGAACAAATTGGGCGTAATTCCTTCGGTAATAAAATTGACTTGCCTATAAGAAAGTGAACATTTTGATGTTTATTACATATGCTGCGCCATCTACCTTTATTTCAGGTCTACTCTATCCAAAGATTGCCTGGAAGAGATCGTTAAGCGATAAGGCCGCCTTTTGTACTTTATTTTAACCCTTTAGTTCGCAATAGAAATTGTGGTAAAAATTGCTGTTGTTTTTTAACTATTCGATCTATGAATGTCATAAATTACTTAAAAAAAATAAAATAAAAAATCTGTAAATAACATTTTTTTGGAAACTGGATGTTTAAAATACATAACATTGCGAAGTAGCTAATGTTTAAATATTAAAAATTTATGTTACGTATTCTTAACTTTGCGAAATGCACAGGAAACGAAAAATAACATTTCTACGGTTGTTTTTAATACAATTTTTTATTAGTTTAAGAAAATTATAAAGGGAATAATTGCAGACAGTACATAGAATATTTATGAAACATTTTTAAACTGTTGCGCTTCCTTAATTCCAGAATTCCTCACGATTAACAGTTATAGACTTCAGTTTTTTTACAAGGTGTACCTATAAATTCGTATTTTGAATAATCAAATCAATAACGTCTAAAAAAATCGTAAAAGTAATCGGATGGCGACTTTGAATCAGAACCAAATTCAATAAAAGTAATTTCTTCTAGTATTACACGATTTTAAAATTTACCGCTTTCCCATCACAATCCAATGGTTTTCAAACAAACGGTTTATTTATCTTTATCAACAATGTTGCTAAAGGATTAAATTTGTTTTTAGAACGTGTTTTCTTGGTAACACTAAAAACTACAGGACTTGATGGATCAGACAAAACATAAGATATAGCTTGGGTAGCAAGTAAATCTTGCGGTAAGATTTGTTTCGCGAGGACCTGACAAATAGATGGAGTGGGTGGTACCAGATCTTCAGGCAACACGGTATCATATAAATCCTCCAAAATGTTAAGTCGTTTAGATGAAGAATTGAAAAATCGAGGTTCAAAGTTATAATCATTATCGTCATTTGTCATATTTTCCCTATCATTTCCTGATATGCTACTATTCCTAGAAGAAGTATCACACGGTGGTGTAAGTGCCAGAATCTTCTTTACACGTTCTAATTGCAGGTTATGCTACAACAAAATAAAGCTAACAATCATGAAAAGACCCTCTAACACCAAATTTACCGAAATAAAAAGCCATTATGTACATCCCTTATCATTTCGCAATGTTAGTTATTCTTTACATTCTTATCCTCATCTCAATTATCGGTATCTTCGCAATGTTAACTATAGCTAACATTCAACTTTAACATGTTTTAGCACATACAAACTTGCATTTTTAATAATACTGTAATTGTACAATTATACAATGCGAACACAAAAACATAAATAACATACAATATTAAGGCAAATCAAGCAACTTAAGTAAAAATATTGATATTTCTTAACTTAGGCGCGGGAGCAGCTCGAGGTTGGGTTGCTATTTTTCACCTTCATGTCAGAATTTACAACACAATGACGTTTTTTATTTTTTTATGCGTGCGTAGTAATGATCTTTACTTATTATTAGAAAAAAACCGTAAGATAATCGATGTTGTATTGTAAATAAAATTTTAGTTATATATACGTTAAGTATACCTAACGTTGCGAACTAAAGGGTTAACTGATTTATTGTTAAAAATTTACTGTTATTGGTGCAATAAAGAGTATTGTATTGTATTGTATTGTATTGTATTGTTAAGTATTGCATTGCATTGCATTGGATTGGATTGCATTGCATTGCATTACATTGCACTGCATTGCATTGCATTGCATTTCACTGCACTGCATTATATAGTATTTAATAAAATATTTGTAGTCATTAAATTGTAAGTCTAACGGTCTCCGCGCACTAGGCGTTTGCGACTGCGACTATGAACGCAGCGATCAACAATTTATGTGACCATTTGCGCGACCAGTCGGTCATGTAGTGCGCGGTATTGAATCTCTCGTCAACCCTTATTCATCCTACTGCTGGGGTACTGGTCTTCCCTCAATCGAATGGGTTTAGAGCATGCTCCACCACGCTGCTCGACAGCGGGTTGGCGGAGGTCAATGATTTTAAAGCCGCCTAAATAAATACGACTTAGCTTAACGACTGTCATCTAATGACAACAGCCGGAACCGACGGCGTAACGTGCCCTTCGAATCACGGAGGAGCTCGAGATAAATAAACCCATCCATGGACAGGCTACGGTCACCGTTCCATTAGACTGACACGCGCAACGACGCCATTGAGCTCCTATCCATCCATCCTATAGCCATCGAGCTCCTATCCATCCATTCTATAGCCATCGAGCTCCTATCCATCCATCCTATAGCCATCGAGCTCCTATCCATCCCTTCTATAGCCATCGAGCTCCTATCCATCCATCCTATAGCCATCGAGCTCCTATCCATCCATCCTATAGCCATCGAGCTCCTATCCATCCATCCTATAGCCATCGAGCTCCTATCCATCCATCCTATAGCCATCGAGCTCCTATCCATCCATCCTAAAGCCATCGAGCTCCTATCCTGCCATCGAAGTTAATGTGTATGATTATGTTAGTAATACCTCAGTATATTATAATTACTTTGTAACTAAGTACATCATCATCAGGTCCATTTTAGTCTCCACTACAGGAGCACGACCCTCTCTCGTCCGTCCTAGACGGAAGGAGGATTTGACCTACACTCCCCATGCTGGTCAACGGGTTGGGGAGGCCTGATCGATATTTGATAATGTATTTCCCTTAGTCGCCTTGTACGACATCCACGGGAAGAGACGGTGTCATTCTATTCTAATCTGCCGGAAACCGCACGGCTAACTTAGTTAGCACGGTATTTTAGTAATATCTCAGTGTATTAGAATTACTTTGTAAATAAGTACATGATGAAAAGCAATGAATTATTGAGTATACATAAAAAATTTAACTCTTTAATCCAGAAATAAAAATAAACCATTTCGATATGGCGCATTTAAAACGAAGCCGACATTTTAAATTGAGATGTATAATTTAATTCAGCATGATAAATAATGTAAATTGGTTCATTACGTAAGTCGTATAAAATATTAATTAAATTAAATTATAGTTTCGAGATCGGTTAATTTTATTATTTAACCTTTCGCGTGCCACGGTGCCATGGTGGGTATAGCACTTAGGTACAGTCCTTATTGCCGTGTGGTACCGGCAGACTAGAATAGAATCACTCCGTATCTTCCCGTGGATGTCGTACAAGGCGACTAAGAGAATTACATTACCAAACATCGATCAGGCCTCCCCAACCCGTCTGGCCACCGTGGGGAGTGTAGGCCAAATCCTCCATTGGTCTAGGACGGAAGAGAGAGGGTCGTGCTCCTGTAGTGGACACTAAATTTACCTGATGATGATGACAGTCCTTATTATATATTGACACGTTGCGGAGTTCGATGGCATCGTCGTTGCGCGTGTCATTCTAATCGACCACGCAAGTTAAGCAACGTCGACTTTGGCCTGTCTTTGGATGGGTTTATATTATTTCTAGGCACGTTAAGCTCTCGGTCCCGGCTGTTGTCATTAGATGGCACTCGTTAAGCTAAGTCAGTGGCCTTTCGGCGGCTTGAAAATACTCGCCTCCGCCAACCCGCAGATGAGCAGTAGAATATGCTCTAAACCCATTCAATTGAGGGGAGACCTTTACTTATCCCTGCGGTGGGAGTTGATGACGATAGATCCGTTAACTTAATAATTAGATCCGTACCGGTCGGGTTGAGAAAAAGCATACGGCCCGCCTGATGTGAAGCGGTATCGTAGCCATATTAACGCTTGCAACATGAAATTTCGCTCGGGCGCCGACACCGCCGATTTATACGCAGAAACTCCTTCTCTGGTGACCTCACTCACTCGCAGGTATATAACAATCCTGAAGGAACTGGTATTTGGCTGCGGTATTCTTTGAGGTGGAAGTACTTCCCCAGTCGGTCATCTTTAAATACGCCGTACCTATAAATTATACAACGGGGAGTGCTCAGATGAGCTATTTGATTTGATACCTGCCGCTGAGTTCCTCTATCGTACAACTCGCCATAAATTAAAATTCCATCCTCATCATCTCGATATTTGGCGATCTACTACAGTACGCTTTTTGAGACATTTCCTACCACGAACTGTGAAGTTGTGAAATCAACTTCCTTCAGCGGTATTCCTAAATAAATACGACATGGGGGCCTTCAAGAACAGAGTCAATATTTCTCAGAGACAATTTGGTGTTGCTGATTTCTATGGTCGGTGATTGCTTTCCATCAGGTGATCCACATGCTCGCTTGCCCACTCTCATATAAATTTGCCAGAGTCTCTTTTTTCTCTTCACCAAATGCCAACAATCACCAGTACCAACATTTAATAATAATAAGGTGGTATTTCTGTGTAGGTAGTTTTTTTTTATACACTACATGGGGTGGCAGACAAGTATACGGCCCGCCTGATGTGAGGCGCTTACCGTAGCCATATTAATGCTCGCAACATAAAATATTGCTCGCGCGCAGCCACCCTTGCTGCCGACCCAGTATCTCCTTCATTCCTTTCTGATGACCACTCACTCGCAGAAACACAACAAGCCTCAAGGGAATTGTTATTTGGCTGCGGTATTCTGTGAGGTAGGTACATTCCCCACTCGAGTAGGTTACAATTACGCTCCCTACCTCTCTTTTCGCCAGACCTTTGTTTGTCAGTCAGCAGGGTGCACCGCGTGAAGGTGAAGTTCGCTTTGGTTCAAAGATGTTGATGAACCACTTATATCCCAAAATATCGCAGACCACCCTACACAATTAATATATTTTATAGTAAAGTTGATACTGTTGATTGTTGGCACTTGGTGGAACATTATTATCATAATGTTATAATAAAGCACTTGTACTATTCCACGTTATTATATTTAATATTACCGACCGGTTTCGCCGCTAAGGCATTATCAAGGTAAACAGATGGTGTTTGTGTTTTGGTAGAAACACAAACACCATCTTCTATGGTACTTATAATTTCGGCAATATAGAGGCCGAAAAAAAACCAAAATTATTTAGAAAGAAGTTTAATTACTTAATATATTCTTACAATAATTACTAGCCTAATCTATGTGACCGGCCCGATGGGTAGGAGCTAAGTGCGGCGCCGTCGTCGTCACGTAGCCTCGCTGGTTGCACGAGGAACTTGGTCAGCAGTTTCCGTCAGTTGCGCAAATCGGCCATGTTGTTACTAGGGCGATAGTGCCGTGTGCAGTGTCGTGCTACGTCGGCGATATGTATAGGGGCTGGTCGCGTAACTCCTCCCTCCTGAAGAACAGCAACTAAATTTTCTTAGAAAATGTTGCTGGACGGCAGCTACCCTTAGCTTCGTGTATTACTTCGTATTTAGAATTTGTATTGTCAGTCACAGGTTGTTCTTCCACGGCGGGGTTATTGCGGCGTTTTCTTAAGATTAGTACGATGCCAACGAGTGTGATTATACCCGCCAACATGACGTAGAGGGGTATAGTTGTGTGATACAGCGAGTAAGGGTATAAGCTCTCTTCAATCGCGGGCTGCGAAAGTACTTTTTCGTGGATGCTGTGTAGTGATTTTAGGCTTATTGAGTTGGTTTGCAGTCGATGAGTTGTAATAGCTGGTGATTTTCCTTCATAGCTTATCTTCTTGAGTTTCAGGGGTTGCCCCTCGACGTGATCGTAGTCGTTGATGATCGTGAATTCTTCGGCTCGTAAGGTGCAGTGCTCTGGTAATGTGACGAGATAAGTTCCTTGTAGTTCATCGTAATCTTTGCTGTCGCAGCTCAACAATACCTTGGTTGGTTTTGGGAAGAATATTACATAACTTCTATCGTCTAGTTGCTCCATCGCTCCTCTGGTGAACAGGATAGTGGTTAAATTGCAGTAACTGTTAAGGGACTGGTTAGTAATGAGAGTATTAACACAGTCATTCTGTTCTTGAATTCGATGATTAATACTTTCAGTGCAAATATAAGTCGATCCAACCTTCGGGCATTCTGCCTCTATGTACATGAATGATTTCCCTTCGGTTGCTATATATAGAAAAGGGGGTAGGAGGATTTGTTGGTTCTTATTAGGGGCTAATACTAATCTATATAAACTATATGATAGCATAGATACTATTGGGAATTTAAAAACTATCACTAGTAGCCGTCCTGTAAAATAACAGCCCGGCTTTATTATATTATAATATTCTCTTAATTCTAAATCTAATACCCTTTGTTCCCCATAAAGTAACTTAATCTTATCTAACATACTCCTAAGTACTACTGTGCTTAATAAAGAGTGGTGCATAACAGAATTACTAGTAAAGGCCAAGACATTTTCTATCCTATATAGTTCCTTGGATAGATCGTCTGTGTTTTCGCTTATAATAGTTAGTAGTTGAGCGAATTTTGCATATTTTATGAGATTGCTATCCCCGTAAGCTTCTTTTTCTAACAAAAGTTCTAGTGTGGAGTTATTTTTTTCTTGATTACGCATTAATTGAGATAATATGTTATAATGCTCAGTCATCCATTCTTTTGACATGCTGACGTGGCTATTCATCTCTGTTATAATCTTGTGTTGATTGTCTTGCAAGGTTGCAATTAAGTTATTATATCGGACTGCATCTGAATAATCCAGGTTACCCGTAATGCTCTTTATTATAGACCCTATGCCATTAACTAAACCTCGTTTAGCACGGTTAGGCTCAAGACTTTTTAACTGTTCTTTTACATTGGTCAATTTCCCGTGAAGGTACTTTATTTGTAATTCATATAGAACGTAAGTGTCGTTGGGAAGTCTCGTTTCAAACTCGCTTATCTGTAAATTAATTAAGTCGATATTGTCCTGTATATTATCAAGTCGAATAGTTTGTATGAAAGTATGGTAATGGTCAATAATTCGTGTCGACCCTAGCTTGAAGGGTAGTAGTCCTGGTCCGTCATTAAGACTGTCAAGTCTTATCTCCGTTGATGCTCGAACTAGCTGGCCCGCCAAGAGAATCAGAATCCTGTAACAATTTACTGGCCTTAGGAACCCGTTTTATACGTGATTTGCCTACTGGTCCGCGCTTCTTAGAGGTATATATGTGTATGGGAAGGTCTGCTAGTACTTTATCTTGAGTATAACGGGCAGCTAACTTTTGGCGATTAGCTAGGGGATTTTTTATGAAAATTTGTTGCTGGGGTTGGTATTCTACTTCCGTCTCGCGGTCTTTATTTCTATTTTCTATAAGGGTCGTCCGATCGTGCAGAGAGGACTCATTTATTATGTTATATACTTCCTTCATCTGCTCTCGGTGTGATTCTATATATTGTTGAAGTAGGTGTTTAGTTAGGTCTATACTAACAGGATCCCTAGGATCAAAGGACCTCTTATAAGATCACAAGGTCTACACTTAGTAAAGCTATGGACAGAATTATTATAAGCTATTACCGCGTAAGGTATAAGATTTATTACAGGTTCTTTTTTGCGCTGAAGGCGAAGTAATCTGAGATGTTCTAACAGTGTTGAGTGGAAGCGTTCTATATTTCCATTATCATTCGGGCAATGGGGTAACGTTTTATGGTGGTTTATATTATGTAACTGAATGAATTCCGCAAATAACTGGTTGGTGAATTCTGGACCGTTGTCACTAACAATATTTAAGGGCAATCCGTGATGAGTGCCGTAATGGAGTATTCCCTGTATAACACTAAGACCTGTGCCATCACGCAGGTGATATGCTTGTCCATACTTAGAGAAGACATCAATGATGGTGAGGTATTTTTCACTCTCAATTGTAAGTAAATCCATATGTACGAGTTCAAACGGCTTTGTGGCTGGCGGTACAATATTGAACCGTTGCTTGATGGGATTTCGGTCGTATTTACCCTGACCGCAAATAGTACAGTCACCGATAAATTTCGTAATATGATCTTTCATTTTTGGCCAATAGTATCGTTTAGACAGAGAAAGATACGTTTCATTAATACCCCGATGGTTTGTTTTACCATTGTGGTATTTTTGGAGTATTTCTTGCTGACGTAAGTATTCCTTGACATTTTCGACTTCTATTTTTGTAAGAACTAGGTTCATAGCGGAACTACGGAATTTATCTTGAATTATTGGTATAATATTGTACATGGCTAATGTTGGATTAATAAGTAGTCCGGTTTTTACTTTAGGATTGACGTACTCCTTTATAGAGTTTATTACGTCATCCTCCATATTTATATGAGATATTTGTACTACGGTACGAGTATGAGTCTCAAAGGGTTTTGAAACCGTAGGACGGCGTTTTATATCGTCAACCATGGTTAGAACTAATTGGCGATGGAATTTATTTAATGGCTCATCACTGATAGGGATCTCCAATATTGGATTTTCTTGGCTAGTATGTGCAGTAAGGGTGTCAGAGTTTTCATGAGAAGATGGTTTCTCTGAGGGATTCACCACTAGGGAACTAGTTTCCTCATTGTGAATTTCTATACGTGACAGTGCGTCCGCGTTGAGGTTACTAGTACCTTTTTTGTATTCAATTGTAAAGTCATATTCACTCAATTTGAGACGCCACCTAGTTAAACGCGAGTTAGGCTCCTTAATGTTAACCAACCACTGCAGGGGTTTATGGTCAGTGACTACTTTAAATTTACGTCCGAATAAGTAAGGCCTAAAGTATTTAGTGGCCCATACGATGGCTAAGAGTTCCTTTTCGATAGTGGAATAGTTTATTTCACTATCGTTAAGTGTTCTCGATGCATACGCTACGGGTTTATCCGTACCAACCGTACCCTGTGATAAAACCGCCCCGACTGCATAGTTTGACGCGTCGGTAGTGAGTATGAAATCTTGGGAAAAGTCTGGGTACCGCAGGATTGGGTCGTTGGTCAGAAGGGTCTTACAGTGTTCGAAACATTGAATATAATCCGGAGTTAAAGTAATCTTAGCACCCTTTTTGAGTCTGGTGGTCATGGGTTTTGTGATTTTCGCGAAGTCAGGGATGAATCGGCGATAGTAACTTAAGAGTCCTAAGAAGCTTTTTATATCCTTTGTTGTTTTTGGGATAGGGTAATTCTGGATGGCATAGATTTTATCCGGGTTTGGTTTAATTCCATCTCTACTGATAATGTGGCCTAGGTAGGGTGTCTCTAATTTCAAAAATTCTGACTTATCCATTTGTATTTTAAAATTTGACTCGCGTAGTCTCTTAAAGACCTTTTCCAGGTTGACCATATGCTCTTGAAGAGAAGTACTGAATACTATTATATCGTCAAGGTAGACTAAGCAGACAGTGTTTTGTAGATCCTTCAAAACATTGTCCATTACGCGCTGAAAGGTCGAGGGTCCATTTTTGAGACCCATGGGCATACGTAAGAACTCGTAATGCCCATTTTCGGCGTTAAACGCTGTCTTTGGGATGGATCCATCAGTCGGATCCATCTCAACCTGATAGAATCCAGTAGTAAGATCGAGGGTAGAGAAGTACTGGCACTTACCCAGTTTGTCTAAGACGTCGGTAATATTAGGGATGGGATACCTGTCATCAATGGTTTTTTCGTTAACTTTCCGAAAGTCGATTACAAGTCGCCATTTTGGTTTACCCGAGGCATCGGCCTTTTTGGGAACTATCCAGATGGGAGAGCTCCATGCTGATCTAGACGCCCTAATAATACCCTGTTCTAGCATTTTAGTAATTTGATCTTTAATTTCCTGCCTGTATACATAGGGGTACCTATAATTCTTTGTATAAATGGGGGTTTCATCAGTGGTTTTTATGCTATGTTTAATTTGGTTCGTAAATGTGAGTGGTTCACCATCTAAATAAAATACATCTGCATATTGAGAACATAGAGATGTTAAATTCGCCTTTTCTTCCGCGTTTAAGTGCTCGGTACGTAAACGCTCTAGTACACGCTTTGCGCGGTCGTTTCGCTCGTTGAAGTTAGTACGCATGCACTCGGTAGTGTACAATTCCGCTCGCGCGGGCCGGTCAAGTGAAAAGATTACGTCATTCGGCGTCATATTTTCTACCTCTACAATACCGCGGTTATTACTCACTCGTGTCAAACACTCATGTATAAGACAGTTAGACAAAACTTGTCTAGGAATGTATGCATCTCCTTCTGATGTATATATAGGGACTTTCACTAACTTGGAACTTCGTGCTGGTATAATATCTTCATATAAGTTTACATTTTGAGAGTTATAAAATAAGATAGGGTTATTTGCATTTTTGGTAGAGAGAGTCTGGGATTTCAAATCGATCTTTGCTTCCCAATTCCGGAGCAAGTCTAGACCTATAAAGTTATATATGTATAATTTTATATTACTACTATCATTCAGTTCCGAGAAACACGGTAACGTGATAGAGTAGTTATCGCGCGTGGACGTATGCACATTCGTGACCTCGAATGGATCGTAGTTTAATTGAATGTCTGAATAATAACTTTTTACCGCGCTGGGGCTTATGAACGATTGGTTAGCGCCAGTATCGATTAGAAATTTAAGAGGGGGATTTGAAGTTTGAATATATGGTAATTGACGCTGCGTATGTAAATTAACCTCTATTTTGACCTTTTTGATTTGGTGATTTTGGGAAAATTTTGACTTGAAGAAGGTTGTGGCTCATCATTTTCGAGCTCGGGCATACAGTATTCAATTGGCGGTTGAATCATTTCGCAACCGCTCTCGTTTTGAGGGTCGTAGTGGTCATAATATTCGTTCTGAGTCAAGTAATGTGGTCCGTCACGGTCGTCTGAGTAAGAGGAATAAGCTGCCTGATAAGTCTGGTAATTATAATCATCGGAAGAATAATAATCAGGGTAGTAATAATTGTTGTAGTAGTCACCATTGTCATTTACGCACTCATTAAAATTAATTTCACGAGATTTGAAGTAATTAGACGGAGGAGGGTTCCCGTGCTTCCTCCAATCGTGCCCGCCAGGAGGTAATGCTCTAGGCGTGAAAGATTGTATGCCGCTCATAGGTGTGGCGGACGGCGGTTGATTCCTAGGCGGCAAGCGGAATACATTACTACTAGCGCGGTAATTGGGCGGCGGTGCCCGGAACATTTGTTGAGTGCGTGAAGGGCCTTGGTGTGACGGATTAAATTTGAATGGTTGTAGTGGAGGCTGATTAGGCCTAAACACTTGAGCTTGCATGGGTGGAAGTCTCTGTACTGGTGGCATAAATGGCTGAGACATAGGCATAATAAATCCCTTGGTAGTGATTGGTACAAAATTATTATTAGCCATGGGTGGTACTTTCGGAGGTGGCACTTTAGGTAACATATAGTTACGCTGTTGCAAATACATTATATTTAGTTCCTCCTGTACAAACTCAAGCGCCTTTTCTATCGTAGGCGGCCGCATGCAGCGAATTCTTGACCCAAGAGGCTCCTTAAGTCCTCTAACGTATGCTTGCATAGTAAGCTTTTTGTAAAGCTGTCGCTTAGCTTCGATGGTAGTACCTACAGTCTCGTGTAAGGTCACATAAGTCATTAAAGTGCTAAACAAGGTCTGACAATGATCATAGAATTCCTGCGGTGATTTTTGACCTTGGTTGGCAATTGATAAATCATGGTAAAGAGCGGTCTCGTCCCGCTGGTCAGAAAAATTGTTAATTAAAGCGTCACGGATACCCTGCCAATTATCCGGAATGCCACTAGAATTAATTATGGTTGCCGCTGGCCCGGTGATTTTATTCAAGATCCCATTAATTAGGCACAAGTTGCCAAGTGCCCCACCTGCTTCTAAGGATATATAATCCGTGATAATCCTATCACATATACTAATAAAACGTGTTAAAACATTTGGGTTCCCATCAAATTCGGGAACCGGGCGAAGCGCCTTAAAAATTGTGTCAGGGTCATGCACCATTTTTAAATCCGGTTCGAACGGATCGTCAAATAAGGTACCTAAATCTAAATCACTATCTATTACCCTATTGGAATCTAACGCTAATTGCCTACGAGCCTGCCTAGTTGCAGTCTCGCTAGGACCCCTTTTATTCTTTAGGAAAATTTTGGCAAGGGTGTGAAACTTAGGAATTAATATAGCAACACGAATAAGATATATTCAATGCACTCACAATTTCATATTCTGGCTTCCTTCGTAGTTTCGATGGCTGGAAACGCTCCTCCTTTTCTTGCCTACTTCTGGTTCTTTTCTACTTGCTGATGGAGTCACGGGTACGCGTCGTTCGGAGGGAATAGCGGATACGCCGCGTTAATCGCTCGCGCGCGGTAGCGAAATCCCAAGATGTACCCTGGTTCCTAGCTACCCTATCAGTCAAGTATCCTACCGACTGCGCCACTTATAATTTCGGCAATATAGAGGCCGAAAAAAAACCAAAATTATTTAGAAAGAAGTTTAATTACTTAATATATTCTTACAATAATTACTAGCCTAATCTATGTGACCAGCCCGATGGGTAGGAGCTAAGTGCGGCGCCGTCGTCGTCACGTAGCCTCGCTGGTTGCACGAGGAACTTGGTCAGCAGTTTCCGTCAGTTGCGCAAATCGGCCATGTTGTTACTAGGGCGATAGTGCCGTGTGCAGTGTCGTGCTACGTCGGCGATATGTATAGGGGCTGGTCGCGTAACTTGGTCGGTGATTGCTTGGAGAAGGTAAACAGATCCATCATCCAACCATCTGTTTACCTTGATAATGCCTTAGCGGCGAAACCGGTCGGTAAAATTAAATATAATAATGTGGAATAGTACAAGTGCTTTATTATAACATTATGATATTTTATAGTATTGTTGTGTGCGACAGACTTAAAGCAAATATTGAACATTTTATTCAAGGGTTGTATAAGCACGTAGAGAGCTCTCCAGTCTAAATTGATTTTATATGTGAGAAATATTGTTCAATGGGCATTCATATGAGTATACTTCAATTTCTATTCTAATTTTTCTTCAGAAATATCGTGTTCTTTTTTTACTTTTCTAAAAAAATGTGTTATATTTGTTGATGGAGTGTGTCAAGTACAAACAAAACAGAGATTCACTGATGAGAAAATTAAAATTGAACATCAACGATGTAGGATTGGCTCAATGTATATTGACTAATCCTACATCAGTGGGGGCAAGAATGTTTCTTGACTTAATTACCGCATCTCATCACTGAGTCTCTTGGATTAGGGTACGATGGGGCTGGCATATCTTGAACAGATATAAGCCCCTTTAAAAAAAAAAAGATAATAAAAAAAAAAAAAAAAAAAATGTGTTTTATAATTATATGTCTCAACAGCGTTCGACACATTTTTTTCCTTTCATTGCGGGTGTGAAAAGGAACTTTCGGTGAAGATGTGCGGATGAATAAAGGTGGCCGACTATGTCGACGATGTCCAGAAACATTGCACGCTATTAATACAGGCGCCGTTTTACTTATCGCTTCTGTTTGTCGAGTTAATTATGGAACTAGTGCAGTGCATACTGTGTCAATTTTCGGTGCTGCTCTTTAGTATTCTGTGTCAGCGTGCGATTCTCAGAAGGTTACTTAATAAATATATAATAATAAATAAATAATATTTGTCAGACAAATTACACAGCGCCATCGAGCCCCAAAGTAAGCGAAGCTTGTGTTATGGGTACTAGACAACTGATAAACATACGTAAATATTTTTTTTTTTGTAAATACATACTTATGATATATATAAAACACCCAGACCAAGACAAACAGACATGTTCATGCACACAAATGTTTGTCCTGTGTGGGAATCGAACCCACGAGCGTTGGTGTTGTAGCTGCGTCATTGACCGCTACGCCACCGAGCTCGGATAAATAGGTTGATACGTTTTTAGGGTTCCGTACCTCAAAAGGAAAAACGGAACCCTTATAAGATCACTTTGTTGTCCGTCTGTCTGTCTGTCTGTCAAGACCCTCTATTTCGAGAATGCATGGAGGTATCAAGCTGAAATTTGAACTGTATACTCAGGTCTATGGTCCCATGGTCCCATGAAATTGTACAAAAATCAAACTGCTAAGTTTACGTAAAAAAAAAGATACGGTCGTTTATTCAGCAAAATTTAATTAATAAACGCACATTTTGACATATTCTCAAGGGAATCAAAACTCATAGGGTACTTCCCGTTGACCTAGAACTATGAAATTTGGCAAGTAACATCGTTATAGACTACAAGTACAGGAATAAATCTCAAAACTATACATTTGTAATTAAATCTTAAAAAATAGGGAGTCTACATTTTTTATACGGGATCGAAATTTCAAATTGAAGCTACTAGTTCAGATGAGGTATCATATGAAAGGGCTTGATATGCACATTCAAAAAAATTTTTTTATTAATTTTTCCGATGCATTATTTCTTATTTATAATGAAAAATATAAAATGTATAAAGATCCTACGTACGGAACCCTCGGTAGGCGAGTCCGACTCGCACTTGTCCGGTTTTTTTTATAGTACGTTGGGAGAACAATCATACGTCCCGCCTGATGTGAGGCGCCGACATCGTCGCTATATACGCAAAAACTTCTCCCTGGTGACCTCACTCAATAGCTGTAACATAACAACCCCCAATGGGAATTGTTATTTAGCTACGGTATTTTGTAAGGTGGAGGTACTTCCCCAGTCGGGCAGCTTACGAATACGCTGTACCCTACCTCCCTTCACGTTCAAACACAGGAACACACAAAAAGACATTTTATGATAATTTTTAAAGAATTTATTATTGTTTAGCGCTAACATCTTGCCTCACCGCTAAATGGCGAGCGACTTAGTGAATATAAAATTCCTAGATATAATATAATATATTGTTCCTGTATATTATACAGGAATTACATCGCCATGTAGTTCCAACTAAGCAAAGCTTGTACTACGGATGCTAGATAGCTGATATTTTTTTAGTAAATAAGTATAATACACAGAAAACACTTAGACCAAGACAAACACACATGTTCATGCACACAAATATTTGTCTTGTGCGTGAATTGAACCCACGACCTCGGAGTCAAAGTAGCCCTTGCTTCAATTGAATATCGGGCAATTACCTACTTTGCTTTCTTTTTGGCAGGTTGAACGCATCTGTAGGTAAAACATCTTGCCATCATCTTATTACTTACTACTTACTTAGCGCTTTATTCTTCAACAGTGTAGAAATAAACCGGCCAAGTGCGAGTCGGACTCGCGCACAAAGGATTCCGTACCATTATCTATAAAAAAGGCAAAAAAAACACGTTTGTTGTATGGGAGCCCCCCTTAAATACTTCATCATCATCATCATCAGGTCATTTTAGTCTCCATTACAGGAGCACGACCCTCTCTCGTCCGTCCCTGACAGAAGGAGGATTTGGCCTACACTCCCCACGCTGGCCAGACGGGTTGGGGATAGATAGATACTAATATAATAGATAGAAGCCTTAAATACTTATTTGTTTTATTTTTATTTAATTATTTATTTTTAAAGTGAATATGCAACTAAACATTTATTATGTGAGTATTTCAAACGTCCAGCTATTGCCGGTATCAATTGCGAGCAAAAACGAGCAAAAGAATCACGTTTCTTGTATGGGAGCCTTAAATATTTATTTTATTCTACTTTTTAGTATTTGTTATTAAAGCGGCAACAGAAATACGTCATCTGTGAAATTTTCAACTGTCTAACTATCACGGTTCATGAGATACAGCCTGGTCACAGACGGACGGACGGACGGACGGACGGACGGACGGACGGACGGACGGACAGCGGAGCCTTAGTATAATAGGGTTCCTTTTTACCCTTTGGGTACGAAACCCTAAAAAGAGCGAAGTCGAAGCAACTGAGCAACTAAAAGCAGAAAAGAATAAATAATTCTGAGCGCAACAAAATGAACACAATGTATTCTGAACACGACAAAAGTTTGCACAGTTACTGTACTGCAAAGACGCCAATTTAAACAACCAGTTGCTTCTAGAACTTTGATATTGTTAAAAGTCCAAAACTAGTGAAGAACATTCGCACATGAATTGGAAATTTCTCAAAGAAAGTTAGTTGTTATAAAATAGTTGTATTAAATAATCTTGTTAGTTGAGGATAAATTGCGTCCGTTTGTGTGTTCTACAGTTTGTACAAAGGGGTGTGTTCAGAGGAGTTATTTCACATGATGCCTATGGCCTCCTTCTACTGTCGCAAAGTAGTCGACATAGCTCTCCGAATCAGCAAGCTGAAATGACAGTTGGCTGATCACATCTACCGAGTCAGCGATGGCAGATGGGGAAGAAAAGTCTTAGAGTTGAAGCCACGTTTTGGCGTCCCCTCTCTAGATGGACCGAAGACTTCAAAAAAGTCGCTGGTAGTAGTTGCATGCGGATAGCATATTTTGGAAAGCATTGGCGAAGGCCTATATCCGACAGTGGGTAGATACAGGCTGATGATGATGATAGGAATAGAGTAAAAACAGTTTCCTTGTTATGTAAACATCCATAATCAAAGGTCGATGGTGGATGGTGTATTTTAGGTCGCGCGGTTGTCAGTATACCTCCAGTGCAATTAGGCATTTGTGACCGAGATCATCTTACAGCAACCAATCATTTACATTATACATACGACCAATAATAATTGTAGGTTTTTGTTATCTGACTATGTACTTCTCCGAGAAGGTATTTCCAGCGTCGGGTAGCTTAGGGTAGCTTATAATTACGATGTGCGCTAACTCTTTTTCACCAAAGCCAAGTTAATCAGCAAAGTGCATCATGTGAGATTGTCTTTGACTCTAAACATGTTATTGAGTTTCACACCCCAAAATTTCAACATGGTAAAAACACTGCCTTGAGCACAAAAGTAACATAAATCGATAAAATTTACAAACCAAATAGAACCCTCATCTCCTAAGCTATAACAAAAACTGCTTAACCTAATAACAATCTTATTTGGTAGTACAATCATTAAGACAAATTTATACACATAAAACGTGATCTGCCTATCCCGCCATGCTAATACGGTTTTTTCTCGAATATTTTCGTATACAAACCCTAAGCGCAGGCCACACTAAAAGCGAAGCCAAGATTGCTTCGCCCAACTATATAAATCATAATCATAAATATTTATTTGCTTTGCTAGTAGGTACAATGATGTACAGAATTCGACCCTTATACATTTCATTTTAAATAAGACTTGCAAAAACTTAATAATTATTAAATTAAAATATTTGCAATTATGTGTAAAAAAAAAAAAATACTACCTAGATATTAATAAAGTCAAGTTCTTAAAATTACATTAAATACAAAACAGTAACAGATTAAGCATTAAATTATAATATTTACGTCAGTTATATAATCATTAACAGAATAGTAACATTTGTCAATCAAAAATAATTTGCAAAATTTCAAAAATAATGCAATGGGGTGCAAGTGGTTCATCAACATCTTTGAACCAAAGCCAACTTCACCTGCATGCGGTGCACCCTGCTGACTGACAAACGAAGCTCTGGCGAAAAGAGAGGTAGGGAGCGTAATTGTAAGCTACCCGACTGGTGAATGTACCTCCACCTCACAGAATACCGCAGCCAAACAACGGTTCCCTTGAGGGCTGTTGTGTTCCTGCGAGTGAGTGAGGTCACCAGAAAGGAAGGAGATGGTGCGGTGGCAGCGGGGGTGGTGGCGCTCGAGCGATATTTTATGTTGCGAGCGTTAATATGGCTACGGTAACCGCTTCACATCAGGCGGGCCGTATGCTTGTCTGCCTGTCATTTCGGAACAGTTGTGTGGGTAATATTTTTAAGTTGTCTGGTATGTATTATATTATATGTATAATACAGGTCCCATTCCAATTACATTTATACGTAATATAGTATATATTCTATAATGCACATAAATTGTCATCATCATCATCATCATCATCAGCCTGTATCTACCCACTGCTGGATATAAGCCTTCCCCAATGCTTTCCACCAGATACGATCCTCCGCCTTCCGCATCCAGCCGCTCCCAGCCGCTTTCTTAAGGTCATCGGACCATCTAGTAGGAGGGCGACCAACACTTCGTCGTCCTATGCGCGGCCTCCACTCTAATAACTTCCTCCAGCATCTGCCATCACTTACTCGGCAGATGTGACCGGCCCATTGCCACTTCAGCTTGCAAACTCTGAAGGCTATGTCGACAACTTTAGTTCTTCGTCGAATTTCTTCGTTTCGGATTCGATCCCGCAGAGAAATCCTGAGCATAGCCCTCTCCATCGCTCGTTGCGCGACCTTTAGCCTGTGGACCAGTCCGATGGTCAGTGTCCAAGTCTCTGCACCATATGTCATTGCAGGGAGGACGCACTGGTTGAAGACTTTAGTCTTCAGGCATTGGGGTATTTGTGCGGCGAAGATGTGCCGAGCTTTTCAAAAGCAAATAAATTAGCATAACATAGTTAAATCAAAAGCGTACAAGGGTGAACTTATCTCTACAAGAGATCTCTTCCACTTAGCGGATATTACACTATGTGTGTACTAATGTATACTATTTGTGTTAATATGGCTACGGAACCGCTTCACATCAGGTGGGTCGTATGCTTGTCTGCCGCCAGTCGTTGTATAAAAAAGGCGAGGTTAGCTTTGCTCTAAAGGTCGTGGTGAGCTGCTTACACCCCAAAAATTTTTTTTGTGATTGCCGCTGTTCATTCTGGCTATGTGAACCTGGGCCCCTACCGCTGAAGCTGAAGCCGATTACCATCGAATAATTTGATTTGAAAAATAATCCCTATTATTAAAACTCACGTGAGACATTATACTAAATTAATTAAATAAATTCCAACGGGTCACTCACGTCTTTTTGTGGGTAAAGCCGACTAGTTTCGATCTCAAAAGGAGACCTTCATCAGGGCGAATGTCCAGACAAGTCCACCCTTTGTCTCTCGCGCCGGACACTGCGCGCCAATGCGCCGTCATGAAGGTCGCCTTTTGAGATCGAAACTAGTCGGCTTTACCTACAAAAAGACGTGAGTGACCCGTTGGAATCTATTTAATTGTTTTAATAATCCTTATGTTTTAATTATTGCCAAACATCTTCTGCTTAGTCGGCAGAGCTCCAGAGTCACCAGCTAAGCTAAACATTAATACCATAAATCAAAGAAAAATTTATTTTCGCTATCAAAAAATACGTAAATCAATACTAGATAGATTGTCATGTACGGGGACATCTCTTCACACTCACGCGAGGGGCGACACTTCGCGACGTTGTACTTCGTGGTGTGAACCGAAATAAGAATAGACACGATAGCGACATTTGGGGTGTAAGTGGTCCATCAACACCTTTGAACCAAACCCAACCTCACCTGCACGTGGTGCACCTTGCTGACTGACAAACGAGGCTCTGGTGAAAGGAGAGGTAGGGCACAGCGTATTTTTAAGCTGCCCGACTGGGGAAGTACCTCCACCTCACAGAACACCGCAACCAAATAACAATTCCATTGAGGGTTGTTATGTTCCTGCGAGTGAGTGAGGTCACCAGAAAGAAGGAAAGGAAGGAGTATAGGCTGGCAACGGATCGGCGACCCCTTGCTGTTTCTGATTTCCATGGGCAGTGGTGATTGCTTACCATCAGGTGACCCACATGCTCGTTTACCACCCTTTCATATAAAAAAAATAAAAATAAGTGAAGCTCAACGAAGTTGCTTCGTTTCGCTTCGTCCCGGTGTAGCCCGCGCTTTATATATAGATCCTGGGTTCGTTCGATAAGTCTCATTTCGGAACAGGAAGCATTGAACGACCTCCAGTCCATTATGTAACTTAATAAAAGGTATTCGCTTCAGTACTCTTTTCCGATACACCGTTTTGGGGTTCCGCAAATGGGATTGGGTATCTTTAATTTTGTCGGGTAATACAGATGGGTGGTATATTAACATGCACAACGATATTGGTGTGTTGCACGCGTATGCATACATCATCATCATCATCAGGTCATTTAAGTCTCCACTACAGGAGCACGACCCTCTCTCGTCCGTCCCAGACAGAAGGAGGATTTGGCCTACACTCCCCACGCTGTCCAGACGGGTTGGGGAGGCCTGATCGATGTTTTATATTGTATTTCCCTTAGTCGCCTTGTACGACATCCACGGGAAGAGACGGAGTGATTCTATTCTAGTCTGCCGGAAACCACAACTCGTATGCACAAATGTTTATAACTGTACTAGATTTTACTCGCAGTTTCATCGCGTGTGAACACAGTACTTGGATAAAAAGTTTCCTATATGTCAATTTAGAATACAGAAAGAAAGAATTGAAGGAGTATACCACCACGAGAGAGCGACCACTTGGTGTTGCTGATACAAACGACATACATAACGACAACAACCGAGACCGACGGCTTAACGTGCTCTCCGAAGCATGGAGAAGTTTGAGATAAATAAACCCATCTATGGGCAGACTACGGGCGGCGTTTCTTGACTTGGGTGATCGATTACACTGGCACGCGCAAGGATGCCATCGAGCTCCTAAAAAAAAATAAAAAAAATTGATAACACTTAAATTTTATTGCAAACATGTAAAGGTAAGGTTCCCGCTGTGCTTGTGTTGATTTTTTTATATACTACTAAAGTGGTAAACAAGCATACGTCCCGTCTGATGGAAGCAGTTACCGTAGCCTATGAACGCCTGTAACACCAGAGGCACGCGCGTTGCCTATCCTGTAAAATCCTCTTTACGCCCTTTTTGAAGAACCACATCAGCATGGGGTCTCCTGAAATAACCTCTGAAATAGTCTCCCGAAAAAAACCTCGTCAGGTAGTTTATTCCACAGCTTGACAGTGGGAGAAAACATCTCTGGAACCGCATAGTATGCGACCACTTTGGACTCCAATGTGTGAGGATGAATTTCCTGTCGATCGCGAGCGGTGAGACTGTAGGTGGAGGCCGTGAGCAGCATGTCAAACAACTCCTCTGAACACACCCCATTGTACAATTGGTAGAACACACAAAGGGACGCAAAATCTCTTCTCAGACTTAAAGATTCCAAACCGTCTGTCAGTTTGGGATTGCCAACAATCCTCACAGCACGCCTTTGAATTAACTCACAAGGTGCAAGCTGGTACCTAGATTCCGCCAACAGACGAATAAAACGCGGTAAAGTATACGGAGCTGCCGAGTAAGTATTTACCTGCACTACATAAAAGGCAAGAAAGTTTTTTCTATCACATTTTATGTCTATTTGATAGTAGTACCACTTACAGAATTATGGGTATATAGGGGCGTAAAACCGAACGAAAAACTCTTCTACGGAATGCATAAATAACTTCGACTTTAGTAATTTGAGAAATAGATCTATTGGCAATATATGCCAGGGTGAATGTCTATCCAGTTGACTTTTTGACGTGAAATTGAATACTTCTTTAAAATTGTTACCATAGGGAGGTAATTCAAAAAAACGAATGATAACAAAATCGGGAGATACAGTTTGGTGTTGCAGTCTATCATCTCCATCCGAAATTCAAACACACCACTGCATAGAGGATCAAATAGTTTATTACGCTAAGTAAGGACTATGGAGCACTGCGTGTGGGGGAGGGAAAGTGCTGCCATCTTGAGATAATTTTAGTTCATGACACTGTCACAGCCCATTTTTTATATCACTAAGGTGGAAAACACACATACGGCCCGCCTGATGGAAAGCAGTTACCGTAGCCTTTGGACGCCTATAACACCGGATGCATCACGAGTGCGTTGCCGATACTGTAAAAACCTAGGGATGCTGTTGCTAAAAAAGATTTGTCTACGACACTACTAACATTAAGATGAGCTCGGTGACGTCGTTGCGTGCGTCAATCTAAACGAACACACAAGTTAAGCAACGTCGGTCGTAGCCTGTCCGTGGATGGGTTTATTTAACTCGAGCTCCTCCGTGTTTCGAAGGGTACGTTAAGCAGTCGGCACAATACTGAGATGTCGGTTCCAGCTGTTGTCATTAGATGACAGTTGATATTTAGTAGGCGACTAAGGGAAATACATTATCAAACATCGATCAGACCTCCCCAACCCGTTTGGCCAGCGTGGGGAGTGCAGGCCAAATCCTCCTTCTTTCTGTCTGGGACGGACGAGAGAGGGTCTTTTTTTTTTTTTTTTATACTACTTCGGTTTGTAGACAAGCATACGGCCCGCCTGATGTGAAGCGGTTACTGTAGCCATATTAACGCTCGCAACATAAAATATCGCTCGCGCGCCGCCACCCCCGCTGCCATCGCAGCATCTCCTTCCTTTCTGGTGACCTCACTCACTCGCAGGAACGCAATAGCCCTCAAGGAAACCGTTATTTGGTTGCGGTATTCTGTGAGGTGGAGGTACATTCCCCAGTCGGGTAGCTTACAATTACGCTCCCTACCTCTCTTTTCGCCAGAGCTTCGTTTGTCAGTCAGCAGGGTGCACCGCGTGCAGGTGAAGTTGGCTTTGGTTCAAAGATGTTGATGAACCACTTACACCCCTGGTCGTGCTCCCTTGGAGACTAAAATGACCTGTTGATGATAGTTCTTACTCGTGATGTTGCAATCAATATTATCAATCTTACAATATTGATTATATAATTTATAATTATTACAAAATATTATTTAAACCATTTTTCCGTCAAAGACCAACAAAATCTATATACAGTCAGCCGCATATAAATAATGGAAAAGTAAAAGACAAAAGCAATTAAATTTACATTACCTTTGTCTCCCTTTGACAAAAATCCAAACTTTTGCAATATATCTTGTCGAAGCAACTTTTTGTTGGTCGTCATTGTACCTCCGGGCGCAGTAAGGGATGAAGTTTTTTTTTTACTTTTTCATTTCGATTTTAAAGGACACCAGTGCTAACTTTTAAATACGAGCATTTTTTTTCTAATGGACTGTACACATTGTTTTATGAGGGTATATATTTTTTTGACGACGATTGGATTGACGAGCTCGGTGGTTTGACTCCGAGGTCGCGGGTTCGATCCCCGCACGAAACAAACATTTATGTGCATGACAGCCAAGACAAACAGACATGCGTCTGTTTGTCTTAGCCTGGATGTTTTCAGTGTATTAAATATAATATGTGTTTACAAAAAAATTAAATTAAATACATTTATCAGTTGTCTAGTAGGTACCCATAATACAAGCTTTACGCCTAGTTTTGGACTAGATGGCGCTGTGTAAATTGTCCAGAAATATTTATTTATTTTAAATAAAGGATAGTGTCTATAGTAAACATATTTTATTTTATTATATTATTTGCCTCCCCAACCCGTTTTGCCAGCGTGGGGAGTGTAGGCCAAATCCTCCTTCCGTCTGGGACGGACGAGAGAGGGTCGTGCTCCTGTAGTGGAGACTAAAATGACCTGATGATGATGATGATGATTATATTATTTATTGTAATCAACACCTACAAACATTTTGGAAAATACAATTTGAAAACAATAAAGTCAAATATGATTACATTATATTATAAGAAAAGATGGCGTCGTTGCGCATGGCAGTCTAATCGATCACGCAATTTAAGCAATGTGGACTGTAGCCTGTCTATAGATGGGTTTGTTTATATCAAGCTCCTCCGCGCTTCGGAGGGCACTTTAAGTTGTCGGTCCCGGTTATTGTCTTTAGACGACAGTCGTCAAGCCAAGTCCTAGTGGCCTTCGGACGGTTTGAAAACACTGGCCTCCGTCAATCCGCAGTTGAGCAGCGCTGCTGCCGACGCAGAAACTCATTCCTTTCTGGTGGCCTAACTTACTCGTAGGAACACAACAACCCTCAAGGGCTGTATTCTGTGAGGTGTATTACCCCAGGAGGCTTATGATTTCGGCACCCTACCTCATACTATTTTCGAAATTAAAAAATCCGATGGCAATCGGCTTCAGCTTCGCCGGTAGGGCCTCAGCCCCCCTAGCCAAGTGTATCATGAAACAAATTATTTTGTCAATTTTCGAAAATTGACAAATGTCACGTGATTTATCTAACGTTCGTTACGCTACGAATTACACTTGGTTAGGGGGGCTGGTCTGGGTACGCCTTTCCGAATACCATTCGTTTGCCAGCAGGCATCACATTGACACATCAAGTGCTTCATGGTGTCCTAAAAAGCTTTTATACTAAAACACTCCAAAAGAAAATGAAATTGTTAGAATTTTGCAATCGAGTTTTTTGTTTATGTAAAGAATTTCTTGTTTAAAAAGTTGGATTTTATAAAACTTAAGAGCATCTGAAATCATGGCTGTTTAAAATTTGTTTCATGATACCTTTTTTCCTAATCCTTCTTTTGATAATGGGTGCCGTATCAAGTAATATACAAACAACGTATCTATAAAATTTTTATAATTGTCATCCCATACCATTTGCACTTAGCCCTTTCCTTGTTAATGTATCCGTTAGATAAATAAATATTCGTGGACAAATTACAAACTGCTATCTAGTCACAACTAGTAGCAGGCTAACTTGGCCGTGTGGTTTACGGCAGACTAGAATAGAATCACTCCGTTTCTTCCCGTGGATGTCGTACAAGGCGACTAAGGGAAATACATTATAAAACATCGATCAGGCCTCTCCAACCCGTTTGGCCAGCGTGGGAAGTGTAGGCCAAATCCTCCTTCCGTCTAGGACGGACAAGAGAGGGCCGTGCTCCTGTAGTGGAGACTAAAATGGACCTGATGATGATGAATCATCATCATCATCAGGTGATCTACAAACTGACGAGCACGGGGGTCAAATAGTTAGCAATGGCCATTTTGACTCAGAGGTTGTGGGTTCGATCACCGCACAACACAAACATGTAAGTTTGCATGAACATGTATGTTCTTCTTGGTCTGGCTGTTTTCTAGTTATTACATGTATTTACAAAAAAAACTATTTAAGTACATATTTATCAGTTATCTAGTACTCATAGTACAAGCTTTGCTTAGTTTGTGACCAGATTGTGATTCGTCCAGGAATATGTATCTCTTTTTTAATCTCGGGTCAAGCCCGGGCATTTGATAGGCGTGCGCGGGGATATGGAGCCAACGCGTAGAGGCCCCTTTGAGAAGTTTAATGTAATGTTGTACGCCCGCCGTGACCCGCTATAAGATATGTCAATGGAACGACATACCCATGAGCAGGTCTCGGCAGGCGTTGAGACTATTGCGAAGTGTGGTGGAAAATAAATGGGCTATGGAGATGAGATCTGGGTGAACTTAATACCGGGCTATTACAGAAGAGGGACGGACGCCTGCTATAACTGCTTTTATTGCTAGTTATTTGCGGCAGGCGGTGGCTTGCCACTCACTAGATGGGCCTCCGAAATGCCAGGAATATTATTATTATTAAGTATCTCTTTTTAATCACGGATCAAACCCCCTCATTTGATAGGAGTCCGTAGGGATATGGATCCAACGCGTAGAGGTCCCTTGAGAATATTAATGATGTTGTATACCCGCCGTGACCCGCTCCTGTATTATCAATGGAACAATATTCCAATGAGCAGGTCTCAGCAAGCATTGAGACGATTGCATAATGTGTTGGAAATTATTTATGCCAGGGCTGTCCAAGGCACGGCCCGCGGGCCGCATGCGGCCCTCGGCTTATATTTGTGCGGCCCGTGATGTGTTTTTAATTTTTTACAGCTACATTGACGGAAAATTATATATTTCTAGAAATGTTAAAGTTTTATAACTAACTGGTTATAATTAAGCTTAATTTTTTTTTTTAGGTATTTGTTACTGCGGCCCGGAAATCTATTTAGTAATTTGTAATGGCCCGGTATTGTATATGGTTTGGACAGCCCTGATTCAGGCTACGGAAATGATTTCTGGGTGGACTAGGTAACGGTCTATTACAATAAAGGGACGGATATTATTAATCTTATTATCTATTTATTATATTGAGCTCGGTGGTCGAATGGTTAGCAATGGTCACTGTGACTCCGAAGTCGCGTGTTCGATTCGAAGAAAAACATTTGTGTGCATGAACATGTCTGTTTGTCTTAGTCTGGGTGTTTTCTATGTATTATTGTATTATATATAATATTAAAAAAAAAAAATTAAGTATAATATCAGTTATCTAGTACCCATAGTACAAGCTTTGCTTAGTTTGGGACTAGATGGCAGTGTGAAATTTGTTCAGGAATATATATTTGTATTCCAAGTGACAAAATCTAATAGAAACACAATATCCATCAATGGAACCGAACTCCGATGCAGGGCTTCCCAATCCATTTGATTATGAGCCGGGAGCGGGCTTTGAGGCCCCAGGATAGCTGTCAATGTCATTCTTGGTTACGGGACGAGATAATCGAAAATCAACCTTATGACCTAGTTCACTGTTTTGTAAATCCTATGCTCATGACACGTTTTTTTTTATTTTTATACTACGTCGGGTGGCAGACAAGCATACGGCCCGCCTGATGTGAAGCGGTTACCGTAGCCTCCTTAAAATATTGCTCGCGCGCCGCCACACCCGCTGCCAACGCAGCATCTCCTTCCTTTCTTTCTGGTGACCTCACTCACTCGCAGGAACACAACAACCCTCAAGGGAATTGTTATTTGGCTGCGGTATTCTGTGAAGTGGAGGTACATTCCCCAGTCGGATATCTTACAATTATGCGCCCTACCTCTCTTTTCGCCAGAGCTTCGTTTGTCAGTCAGCAGGGTACACCACGTGCAGGTGAAGTTGGCATTGGTTCAAAGATCTTGATGAACCACCTATACCCCAAAACCTTGATTCGTTCTATCTATATATATAAAAATAAATAGATATTTCCTTTGATCACGGCATCACACGTGAAAGTCTGGATCGATTTCGACAATTCTTTTTTTGTTGTGTTTGTTATTGCCAGGAGTTTATATGAAAGGAAAAATTAAAAAGTTGCCCGGAAAATTAGAAAATTTAAGAAAACTTATTAGAAAATTTAAAATGCTTGTCTGCCACCCGACGTAGTATAAAAAAAAAACAAAAAAATAATAATCAAGCGGTCATTGAAATACTGTTGACTTCCTATAAAACTTACCCGGGATATAATGACCTTTCTGTACCGAAAGCTACGTAGATCCGAGTCAATCCAATTCATCGATTTTCCATTAACGGACACAAGAAGCGTGAAAAGCGTACAATATTTACATAAACAGGCTACGTTAAATATCGTTTTTTTTTTGCTTATAAGGTTCATGACCTTTATCTATGTATCTTCATCATTATGTTAATCCATAACTCTGACGAGCTAGGTGGCGTAGCGGTCAATGACGCGGCTTCGACACCAACGCTCGTGGGTTCGATTCCCACATAGGACAAACATTTGTGTGCATGAACATGTCTGTTTGTCTTAGTCTGGGTGTTTTCTATGTATCATAAGTATCATCGTCAGGTCATTTTAGTCTCCACTACAGGAGCACGACCCTCTCGTCCGTCGCAGACAGAAGGAGGATTTGGCCTACACTCCCCACGCTGGCCAGACGGGTTGGGGAGGTGTAATTTTAATATGTGTAGGTTCGTTTTTCATACAACGTAAGGTGACAAACAAGCATACGGCCCGCCAGATGTCGAGCCGTTACAGTAGTCATATTAACGCTCGCAACATGAAAACAATATCACTCGCGGGCTGCCACCCTCGCTGCCAGGGCAGCAACTTCTTCCTCTCTGACCAAAATCGTCAGTTATCTTAGGGAACCGACTTTACTTCTCTTGTCGGGCAGCTTACAAATATGCTGTATCCTACATCTCTTTCGCTAGTCAGCAGGATGCACCAAGTGTAGGTTGGCTTTGGCTCTAAAGATCGTGGTTAGCCATTTACACTCCAATATTATAAACCCTAATGTTACAAAATAAAATGGATAAGCATTAAACTAAAAACTGAAATTTCAAATAAAATTACTCCATTTTCCACAAAAGCTGCTCCATGATATATATCAAGAAATATCTGTAGCTGTCCGAATGCAACTGCTACGGACCAAATGTGGCGGAAAAATATATATATAAAAGCATACAATACCAGATATAGCGGAATACTGATGTACGTTGGATATTTGCTCGATGTAATAGTAGATTGGGCCAGGAAAACAGCGTATGAGATATCTAAGCTGTACTTATCTTAACTAACTAAGCTATATTCTGTAATTATAAGTAGGTACTTAAAATTACGGAGTATAGCTTAGCTAGAACGTATTTTACAGCTATTCAATTTATAAGTACTTACAGACTTGTAAATTGAATAGCTGTTAATATCATAATTGATTGATAATGTTGCAACGTAAGGTGAATAAAAACCGAGATCATGCGACGGCTCGCTATGCGTATAAAGCCTGCTAGCGTATATATATAATATAATGTAATAATGTTATATGTCGTCATTAAATATTAAAATAATCGTTATAGTAAAATTGATAGTAATATTATATGCTATGATAACCCACGTGGAAATTTCCAAAACAAAGGCTACTTGACATTGCACTAACATTATAATATATATATATATATATATATATATATATATATATCAGTATCGTAAAATACACAAAGTTACAACGATCTGCGATTTAAAAAAAATATTAACTTATGTCCGACTTGATATATGGTCGATCAAACTTTGGTAGCAATGTATGGATATTGCTGTATAGTAGAGTATAATATGTTGACGCGGGTGTGCGTTTTTAAAATGGTTTAAAAGCGCATATACATAACATATACACTACTATAGTCCAGATTCGCGGAACACTTAGAATTAGTGAACATAAAAACCGGAAACTCACCTTAACTCTTTAAAGTGATTGAGCCTAGGAGCTTGCTCATACTAATGTATTAGTTTAATGAATGAATATCCTTTCAAACATTATTGTTTGGAAGAATCATTCATCTTAAGATAACCAATATACAAACATTTTTGGCTTAAATGCAAATTAAATTAATTCGTAGATGAAATATGTATTGCTATATGTATTGCCACAAAATAAACAATTAATTAAATATTAATCCAATTGTTACTACTGATCTTTATTTATTATTACTTATTTAAATATAATTTTGCGATAACAATTCATGCACAAAATAAAATAAGTTCCTTTGCATTTAAACCAGTAATATTTGTTTATCGTTAATCTTAAGATGTTTCTCGCCGATGTCGTGGCTCCACAGTCATATTGCTTTTCTATTTCCTCGTCGTTCACACTGTCCTTTTATAAAGAAATTGCCTGACAATTGTCTGGATCGTGTCTGGGGACTTTATTTTATTTGTTGTTACTCATTTTAGGATTTGTACCCGTATGTATGGGACTAGAAATATGTGAAATGAAATAAAAAATACATCTCCTTTTAGTTTTAGTCGGATTTTGTGAAAACCGTTTTATGCAATCTTCAGAATGCCAATTCTCGTAATTTTTCCACGATCGTAGAACGAAAGTTGACCGAAAAGAGATTCAATTGTGAATTGAGTAACGATTATTTACTTAATTTCAATCAATAATAAATACCAATTATTTATTGGAAAATATTAAATTGATCCACAAAAAAAAAACGATTTGCTCGTCAAATGCTGCATTTGATGTGCAATAAGTATTTTTTAATGTTCAAAATACGTTAGGTTAGGTTTGCAATGTATTTATTTAATAAAGTTGATACTGTTGATTGTTGGCACTTGGTGGAACATTATTATCATAATGTTATAATACAGTACTTGTACTGTTCCACGAGGTATCAATGTGTTTTGTAGAAACACAAACACCATCTGTTTACCTTGATCGGTCGGTAATATTAAATATATTAACGTGGAACAGTACAAGTGCTTTATCTTAACATTATATTTATTTAATGTTACGTTAAATAGTTCTGAAAAATCCATTCTTATTGCCAGCAGAATGTCATTTTTAGTTTGTAACATAAAACAATTCATAATTCGATATAATCTTACTTTGGTTTAAATTTTGAAGTTTCATTACGTAGTACTATTAAATATACTGTGGTTTCATGATGTGATACGAGAATACAAAATTAGATATTAGTGAGAACGAGACTGGATCGAAAGTGAATTTTGACATACATACATTTTAATTACGAAAATGCTCCCTCAAGTGCTCTTATCTACATTCCGACAAATTTTTCAACGTCTTATGTATCTAACTAAACTCAAAAATAGTTGATTTAGAGATTAGCCTCATTCCAACGACTCTGTCTCTTGTATAGCTAGGATTAAAAGCGGCGACCACGAAAAAGATAATAAACAGAGGAGTTTACTGCAGTCTCAGGGGTAAAACTGCAGCTGCCTTGGATCTCAGAACAATTTTAACAGAATATGAGTAATCTAGGTAACATAACTTTAAAAATACGATTTTTTAAAAGTTGATTTCCAACCTACCAACTTGCTGGTAAATTAAAATATTTTTAAAATGGAAAAATTCACCTCCCCGCCTAGTAATTGTTTACTAGTGTAATAAAAAATACGTCAATATTAGAAACCTTCCTGGTAGTTTAGTTAGAAAGGTAAATTCAAGCCCCCATCTAGGCGGGTAGATGAATTTTTCAATTTTATAAATATTAATAATAAATAAATGTTCCTGAACAAATTAGCACTCTAGTCTCTATTTAAGTTAACAAATAATCGTAATGAAATATTTTTTTCTTCTAAACACATACATATAATACATAGAAAATAAAATTAAATAGTAGTTATTTAATAAGTTTGGGGTTAATAAAAAATAGCAGAATCTTAACTGTAATGGGTATATTAAAAATATGATAAAGAAAACCTTTTATCACACACACACACACACACACACACACACACACACACAGAGACAGAAAAATACTATAATAAATGCCAGATAATTTGTAATTTTTATTACTACAGCAGTAATTAAACACGCATGTTCAGCAACAGTTCAGATGAATCAACTTGTGTTCTAAAAATCTTTGGTGATACGCCAGTCCCTGGTAAGTCGTTAAGCTAGCGTCAAAAAACGACTGGGTTTTTGGACATTAGCATTGGTAGCAATAGCCTTCGTCAAACTGTATTTAAACAACCTGGTACACTCTATACTCCTTCACAGAAAACATATAGCAGTACTAGTATGAGTTCAGGTCGTAGATGATAAGGACGATGAATGAGTCATTAATGGCAATGAAATTCCTCAAGAAACTAAGCTACAAATTCCATAATCTGACCGGAATAATCTAAAAAAAATGCGTTGAGTGCCTCATCAAGATTACGCAAGCCACTTTCGCAAATCTTTTAAGAACTGTAATGCGACGTAACGGAAATTGGAAAAAGTAATTTTATACTTAACGAAAGAAACGTAAAGACATTGTGAATGCAAAGGACAAAAAAAAAATGACACTTGCCAATCATTTGTATTTGACAGAATAATTCTTATCCTCCCTTTTTACAATTTACTCTCATAATTGGATTCCATCAAAGGCAGCCTTATTAAAAGGACTAGCTAGAATCATGACAGGGGCCCCGTAGCGGAATTCAGCTAAAACGAAAATATTCCTTTGATATTTACAAGAGAAGATCCTTTTATATCTTTTATATATTGTTTTTGTTATAAGAATGAGTGACGTCCGGATTTATTTATTATTTTCATATTGCTATTCTCTTGTTTCAACAATACTTTGTATATTTTTTAATGATCGCCTTTTCATGTTTAGAATGGTTTCTTTTTTTGCATTATAAATTTAGTTTGATGATAATACTAATCTTATTATATAAAAATTTCGTGTCACGTTGTTTGTCCGCGAAGGAATCCTAAACTACTGAACCGATAGTAACAAAATTTTGCACAGTAGGTATGTGTAGTTTGATCCAACTTGAGAGATAGAATAGGTACTTAAAAAATTAACGTAATAATATTTAAAGACGATACGAAGTTCGCCGGGCCAGCTAGTGATTGATATAATAATATAATATATGTTTTGTCTCATTATTTTCATTTCTTCGCATGGTTATATTTGCTTTATTTATATTTATAAATTGTGCATTTTCAAACAGTATTTTTACCTATTCCAACCAATTGTTACTAACATTAAATTTGTTGGCGGTTTACATGTTCTTATATTTAATTTGTATGACGTTTCTAAGTGCTTTATAAAGTCCAAGGAATAAAGATATTTTGATTTGATTTGAACTAATTGCAGCATGTGACGATCGGTAAAATTTTCGTATGTACATTTTAAAAGTTAAGTAGATTTGTTTATTAACGAAGCCGGTGTGCTTAGTAATGGCTAATTTGACTTCGAGATCGTGGGATGGTTGTATGTTTGTCTTGGTCTAGGTGTTTTCTGTATTTAAGTAATTCAGATAACTAGTTCCTGTAGTACAAGCTTTGATTAGTTTGGGACTAAACGGCAGTGTATAATTTGTCCTAGAATTTAAATAATTTATTGGTATGGATGGATGAACGCACTATAGTGCGAATACGACCATAGTATATATATAATATATATACTACGTACGTAGTATATATATTATATATATATATATATATATATAGTATAGAAACCACACGGTCGTGTGGTTTCCGGCAGACTAGAATAGAATCACTCCGTCTCTTCCCGTGGATGTCGTACAAGGCGACTAAGGGAAATACATTATAAAACATCGATCAGGTCTCCCCAACCCGTCTGGCCAGCGTGGGGAGTGTAGGCCAAATCCTCCTTCCGTCTAGGACGGACGAGAGAGGGTCGTGCTCCTGTAGTAGAGACTAAAATGACCTGATGATGATGACGATAATGTTGATGACGTAGTATGTCCTTAGTATAGCCACTCCCTGACGCTCTCTCGTGTCGACCTCACCCACAGCCTCACCTTCCCTCTGAGACGGATCTGCAACAGTTTGTATGGCACCGTACGCACACACGTTTATTCACGCTGTGCACAGACGTCATTGTTTATGCAGTATCTACCAACGCAACATTTGTATGGAGTGACCGGGGTTGCGATACGATACTGACATGCCGGAAGAAGATTATTATAATTTTAGTTTTACTATGACTGTTGTTCATTGGAGAGCTCAAAGCGGCCAGATTCCACTGGCTCGGGCACGTAGAGAGAATGGGGGAGGATCGTGCCGACCGATTGGACGTCCGAGGTACCGCTGGAGTGACGAGGTGCTGAAGGACCTGCGGAACCTTGGAGTTAGCAATTGGCGATAGTTATCCCAGGATCGAAAGGCATGGCGTCGTCTGGTGTCGGAGGCCAAGATCCACTTTGGGTCGTTGCGCCGTAGCAGTAAGTAAGTAAGTATGACTGTTGAATTTTCTGAATTTCAATTGATAATTGTACTGGCATACAATCGCATTTTAACTTTGTAACTTCCTTGCCTAAATTACCATTGAATATTTTAACGAATTCTCGAATTCGCAAGCTGCGTTGTTAAATAAACTCTTTCAATGGACTATGGAATAAAACCAACTTGACTCGTAATTCATTTCTTATTGCTGGCAACATTGTATGGTAGAATTTATCGTAAAGATCAGACGAGCTACTTTTTGTAATAAAATCGTGCGATTTTACAAAAAAAGTGTTGTACTATTTTTTTATACTACGTCGGGTGGCAGACAAGCATACGGCCCGCCTGATGTGGAGCGGTTACCGAAGCCATATTAAATCTCGCAAGATGAAATATCGCTCGCGTGTCACCACCACCGCTGCCAACGCAGCAACTCCTTACTATCTGGTGACCTCAGTTACTGGCAGGAACACAACAACCTTCAAAGGAATTTTTGTTTGTGGTATTCTGTGATGTGGAGGTACATTCCTAGTTGTAAAAAAGTAGAAACAAATGCAAACGTTAGAGTTAAAGCTACTATTGTTAGCCATTCGTCCACCTGATGGACGATGGATTAACTGATAATTATTTCAACACTCACTTGCAGGAACACAAGAACCTTCAAGAGAATTGTTATTTGGTTGCAGTAGTCAAAGATGTAGAGGTACTACTCCAGTCTTGAGAAGTAGAATCAAATACAAACTTCTTATTCGTCCATCGGTTGTCAACTATCAATTCATATCATATCTCATGAATGTTAAAACCGGCCAAGTGCTAGTCGGACTCGCGCACGAAGGGTTCCGTACCATTATCTATAAAAACGGCAAAAAAATCATGTCTGTTGTATGATGTCCCCCCTTAAATATTTGTTTTATTTTAATTTAATTATTTATTTTTAAAATGAACATATAACTAAAGCGGCATCTAGCCTCTGGTAATGTACTACACAATTCTATTCGTCTTTCAATACATTTTATAAGTTCGTCGGCTATTACTCAGGAACTTGTAAAGTCTACTTAGCCGTGATAGTTTTCCTTTTAAATTCACTATATGGAATACTCCCATGATTTTTTTCACATTTCTAAATATAACAGTTTCGTTGATACAGGGGGATGACACTTGCGTCTAACAAAAATTTGCACGTTAAATGTAAATAATTCGCAAACAGATTACTATATCGAAACATGATCTTCCCACACTCCCAATGTTTCTAAAAGACCAACCACACACTCAACAACCCACACCGGGGTAGGTGCAGAAAAAAAAATTATCCCCATTTTACGTATAGGGGAGGTACCCGAAGGAGGAAGGAGGAGGTACCGAAAAAAATATTTTTCAATATTTTATTCAACCACTTTGTCAGCATAGTTAATATGTGTCTACATGCCAAACTACAGCTTTCTAGTGTCAAGCGTCTCTGAGCTACGGACGGACGGACAGACGGACATGGCGAAACTGTAAGGGTTCCTAGTATACTACGGAACCCTAAAAATCGTGCCGCTAAAAGTCGCCCGTCTGCATCACATCAAAAATAAAGAAATTATTCCGCTTCAACTATATTTTTACAACTTTTTGTTTTCAGTTCTATTGTAATTTTTTCCTCACCCATATTTAAAGGAACAATGTAATATTTTGTTACTGTTTCTCTTATCGCGTCATACATTTTAACGAAACTCGTTTATAGAAGTTCGTGACTTTTAGCATTTTCTAGTTTTACTAAAGTAATTGTTCTGCTGTGGCCGTGTGGTTTCCGGCAGACTATAATAGATTCACTCCGTCTCTTCCCGTGGATGTCGTACAAGGCAACTAAGGGAAATACATTTTAAAACATCAATCAGGCCTCCCCAACCCGTCTGGCCAGCGTGAGGAGCGTAGGCCAAATCCTCCTTCTGTCTGAGACGTACGAGAGAGGGTCATGCTCCTGTAGTGGAGACTAAAATGACCTGATGATGATGAATTGTTCTGCTGGAGGTAGAGCATCAGTTTCCAGAATTATCTCTTTACTAGCTACCGCCAGTGGCTTCGCTCGCGTGAATGTCAGTTATTGTTTTTTTTTTTTTTTATACTACATCGGGTGGCAAACAAGCTTACGGCCTGCCTGATGTGAAGCGGTTACCGTAGCCATATTAACGCTCGCAACATAAAATATCGCTCGCGCGCCGCCACCCCCGCTGCCATCGCAGCATCTCCTTTCTTTCTGGTGACCTCACTCACTCGCAGGAACACAACAGCCCTCAAGGGAACCGTTATTTGGCTGCGGTATTCTGTGAGGTGGAGGTACATTCCCCAGTCGGGTAGCTTACAATTACGCTCCCTACCTCTCTTTTCGCCAGAGCTTCGTTTGTCAGTCAGCAGGGTGCACCGCGTGCAGGTGAAGTTGGCTTTGGTTCAAAGATGTTGATGAACCACTTACACCCCAAAATTGTGCAAACTTTTGGTCATCCCTCAGGAACAGTTCATTTTGACGTGAAAACGTCTTATAAATCGATGAACGCCGGCTGCACGCACGAAAAAGCATGACTCATTGTCACGTTCCGCGTGAGCCGAGCGTGCAAGTGAGAGCGCGAAACAAGCGATAGAGAGGCACTAATATAATTTGTGGTAACAAAAACCCCAACTCTCATTAAAAAAGTATTTTATCGAAGTGGCTAACTTGGATTAAAGCAGGTATATATTTCACAAAAGTGCAACTTAGTCCAAGAGAAGATTTCCTGTTTCAAATAAAAAAATGAAGTAATTAATATAGGTATTAAAATGTACCTAATTACAACGTTACAAATTGCTTACCACAGCGAGTTTTTCTCCATTTTCCTCACTCAAGAGATAAGATTATAGCGATTTTTGTTTTATTCACATTCTTCTTTGAAGCTTAGGGGTGTAAGTGGTTTATCAACATCTTTGAACCAAAGCCATCTTCACCTGCTCGTGGTGCACCCTGCTGACTGACAAACGAAGCTCTAGCGAAAAGAGAGAGGGAGCGTAATTGTAGACTACCCGACTACTGGGAAATGTACCTCCACCTCACAGAATACCGCAGCCAAATAACAATTCCCTTGAGGGTTGTTGTGTTCCTGCGAGTGAGTGAGGTCACCAGAAAAGAAGGAGATGCTGCGTTGGCAGCGGGAGTGGCGGCGCGCAAGTGATATATTATATTGCGAGCGTTAATACTGTTACGGTAACCGCTTCACATCAGGCGGGCCGTATGCTTGTCTGCCACCCGACGTAGTAAAAAAAAAAAACCATAAACATCCTAAGCCAATTTGTAACGGCAAAGTGTGACATTTCGGAAGAACATTGCAGTGCGTGTAGACACATCCAGGACTACTCCTGTATGTAGGCCGGGTGCATAAAAACTTCAAAAATATTTAAAATAAGTCCTCATATGAACTACTGCTGCCATCTCCGGGTGGGAGCGTCTAAGCACCAGCACACCTCGGCCACTCCATACAAATGTCGCGTCGTTTACTACAACATAAAAAATGACGTCCGTGCAGAGCGTGAATGAGCGTGTGTGCGTGCGGCGCCATACTAATTGTTCCAGATTTGTCTCAGAGGGGAGGTGAGGTCGACACGAGAGAGCGGCAGGGAGTGGCCATACTGTACGTAATACTATTACTTATACTGTGGTACCAGCTAAACCCATCCATGGACAGGCTACGCCGACAATACTTAATTTGCGTATTCGATTAAACTGGCACACGCAAGGACGCTACTGAGTTGCTCCTCGAGCCGAATTTAGAATTTTGAGCCCAAAGAGAGGCCAACTTTTGCATTTTATATTTTACTGCGTAGTGTGGCGCCACCTACCTATTAATTATTATACTACTAAACAAGGCATAGCAGTACATCGTTGCAGATGAAATTTGCTATTTTTATATTTTCTGATAACATCAAACTTAATAATTATTAAATAATACTTAAATAATTATTATTTAAATAGTTGATTCCGGCCAACTTGCCAGAATATTAATAATATTATTTAATTAAATATAATAATTAAAAATTCGCCACCATCACAAACCTTCCTGCTAGCTCAGAAGAGCACTCGGCCGGTAATCGAAAGGTCGTGGGTTCAAATCCCACCCTGGTGGGAGAAGTGATTTTTTTTAAATATTAAAAATAATATAAAATATTAGCAAATTAAAATAATATCCGTCAGCAAAATTGTACCACGAACCACAACTCTTCACTATTTGACTCGATTGTTCCCAACCACGTCGAGTCGCGTCGGGCCGATTTTTACCATTTAATTAGAGCGGCCCCGACGGGAATTCACTAGCTCTTTTTTTGCTGTTGCTGTTAAAATCTTCAAAAATATGTAAAAGTAATCTTATTATAGTAAGTGTAATCTTATTATAACAATGTGCAAAACTTTGACAACCAGACAAAACTACCTAGTCTTATGGATGAGATTGATATTCTTAAGAATATCTATCGACTTAGTTGTCACGACTTAGACATCTACTTTGACATAGAGGTATCGACTTAGACATCGAGGTAGTTTTGTCTGGTTTTCTGAAGAAGTCTACAAATCAGAAAAACATAAAATATTAGCAAATTAAAATAATATCCGTCAGCAAAATTGTACCACGAACCACGAGGCTTCACTTTATTCGACTCGATTGTTCCCAACTAGGTCGAGTCGCGTCGGGCCGATTTTTACCATTTAATTAGAGCGGCGCCGACGGGAATTCACCAGCTCTCTTTTCGATGTTTGTACTCGTGTAATCTAGTTATAGCTGTGCGCCGAAACTTTGATGGAATATTGTGATAGATTTTTTTTATGACAGAAAAAGCAAATGGCTATTTGAAGTGTATTCGAATTGCGGTGTTGATTACGAAAGCCTTTTTTACGCCAGTAACGTAAACGATGTTGTTTAAAATATAAATATTCATTTTGGGGTGTAAGTGGTTCATCAAGATCTTTGAACCAAAGCCAACTTCACCTGCACGTGGTGCACCCTGCTGACTAACAACCGAAGCTCTGGCGAAAACCCGACTGGGCAATGTACCTCCACCTTACAGAATACCGCAGCCAAATAACAATTCCCTTGAGGGTTGTTGTGTCCCTGCGAGTGTGTGAGGTCACCAGAAAGAAAGGAAGGAGATGCTGCGTTGGCAGCGGGGGTGGCGGCGCGCGTGCAATATTTTATGTTGCAAGCGTTAATATGGCTACGGTAACCGCTTCACATCAGGCGGGCCGTATGCTTGTCTGCCACCCGACGTAGTATAAAAAAAAAAATCTTATACTCGTACAGCCCATATTGTAACCCTAAGGCTATTAGTTTAGAAAAGCGTAGATATGGTACATGTTATTATTATGACTTGTTTAATCTAATATTTTTTTTGACTTGTTTAAATATTGACATTAATTTGGTAATAAAAAAAAATATTTTTTTTCTCTTGTTTAAATATTAAGATTGATTCGTTAGTTAGACAGAATGCCTACTATTTTATTAGGAGATAAATATTAAACTACTTAGATAGTATGTTGTAGCCGCGTTGATTTTTAATTTAATATTTCAATTTTAAAACTTTTTAATAATGTTTGTACCATGCATATTTGCAGATCGTGCTTACCTGAAACAAAAATAAATCTTATTAAATACTATTGAATGATAAATCTAATATAATAAAGCAGTAGAAACCGCGTGTCTGTACTTTTAATAAATTTATCAAGAAATGATTGTGAGTGATTTAAAATCTATATATATAAAAATCAATGCCAATTTTCGTTGTAATTTTATAACTCAAGAACGGGCTCACCTATCCAAACCAAATGTTTAGGCATTGTTCGGACTATTTAGTAGATGGTTTATGTGAAGTTTGCACAAAATCGGTAGAGCGGTTCTTCATTTATCACATTTTTTATAATCTATATATATAAAAATCAATGCCAATTTTCGTTGTAATTTTATAACTCAAGAACAGGCTCACCTATCCAAACCAAATGTTTAGACTTTGTTCGGACTATTTAGTAGATGGTTTATGTGAAGTTTGCACAAAATCAGTAGAGCGGTTCTTCATTTATTACATTTTTTGTAATCAATATATATAAAAATCAATGCCAATTTTCGTTGTAATTTTATAACTCAAGAACGGGGTCACCTATCCATACCAAATGTTTGGGCATTGTTCGGACTATTTGGTAGATGGTTTATGTGAAGTTTTCACAAAATCGGTAGAGCGGTTCTTCATTTATCACATTTTTTGTAATCAATATATATAAAAATCAATGCCAATTTTCGTTGTAATTTTATAACTCAAGAACGGGCTCACCTATCCAAACCAAATGTTTAGGCATTGTTCGGACTATTTAGTAGATGGTTTATGTGAAGTTTTCACAAAATCGGTAGAGCGGTTCTTCATTTATCACATTTTTTGTAATCTATATATATAAAAATCAATGCCAATTTTCGTTGTAATTTTATAACTCAAGAACGGGCTCACCTATCCAAACCAAATGTTTTGGCATTGTTCGGACTATTTAGTAGATGGTTTATGTGAAGTTTGCACAAAATCGGTAGAGCGGTTCTTCATTTATCACATTTTTTGTAATCTATATATATAAAAATCAATGCCAATTTTCGTTGTAATTATATAACTCAAGAACGGGCTCACCTATCCAAACCAAATGTTTAGGCATTGTTCGGACTATTTAGTAGATGGTTTATGTGAAGTTTTCACAAAATCGGTAGAGCGGTTCTTCATTTATCACATTTTTTGTAATCTATATATATAAAAATCAATGCCAATTTTCGTTGTAATTTTATAACTCAAGAACGGGCTCACCTATCCAAACCAAATGTTTAGGCATTGTTCGGACTATTTAGTAGATGGTTTATGTGAAGTTTGCACAAAATCGGTAGAGCGGTTCTTCATTTATCACATTTTTTATAATCTATATATATAAAAATCAATGCCAATTTTCGTTGTAATTTTATAACTCAAGAACGGGCTCACCTATCCAAACCAAATGTTTAGACTTTGTTCGGACTATTTAGTAGATGGTTTATGTGAAGTTTGCACAAAATCAGTAGAGCGGTTCTTCATTTATTACATTTTTTGTAATCAATATATATAAAAATCAATGCCAATTTTCGTTGTAATTTTATAACTCAAGAACGGGGTCACCTATCCATACCAAATGTTTGGGCATTGTTCGGACTATTTGGTAGATGGTTTATGTGAAGTTTTCACAAAATCGGTAGAGCGGTTCTTCATTTATCACATTTTTTGTAATCAATATATATAAAAATCAATGCCAATTTTCGTTGTAATTTTATAACTCAAGAACGGGCTCACCTATCCAAACCAAATGACTATTTAGTAGATGGTTAATGTGAAGTTTGCACAAAATCGGTAGAGCGGTTCTTCATTTATTACATTTTTTGTAATCAATATATATAAAAATCAATGCCAATTTTCGTTGTAATTTTATAACTCAAGAACGGGGTCACCTATCCATACCAAATGTTTTGGCATTGTTCGAACTATTTGGTAGATGGTTTATGTGAAGTTTTCACAAAATCGGTAGAGCGGTTCTTCATTTATCACATTTTTTGTAATCTATATATATAAAAATCAATGCCAATTTTCGTTGTAATTTTATAACTCAAGAACGGGCTCACCTATCCAAACCAAATGTTTAGGCATTGTTCGGACTATTTAGTAGATGGTTTATGTGAAGTTTGCACAAAATCGGTAGAGCGGTTCTTCATTTATCACATTTTTTATAATCTATATATATAAAAATCAATGCCAATTTTCGTTGTAATTTTATAACTCAAGAACGGGCTCACCTATCCAAACCAAATGTTTAGACTTTGTTCGGACTATTTAGTAGATGGTTTATGTGAAGTTTGCACAAAATCAGTAGAGCGGTTCTTCATTTATTACATTTTTTGTAATCAATATATATAAAAATCAATGCCAATTTTCGTTGTAATTTTATAACTCAAGAACGGGCTCACCTATCCATACCAAATGTTTGGGCATTGTTCGGACTATTTGGTAGATGGTTTATGTGAAGTTTTCACAAAATCGGTAGAGCGGTTCTTCATTTATCACATTTTTTGTAATCAATATATATAAAAATCAATGCCAATTTTCGTTGTAATTTTATAACTCAAGAACGGGCTCACCTATCCAAACCAAATGACTATTTAGTAGATGGTTAATGTGAAGTTTGCACAAAATCGGTAGAGCGGTTCTTCATTTATTACATTTTTTGTAATCAATATATATAAAAATCAATGCCAATTTTCGTTGTAATTTTATAACTCAAGAACGGGCTCACCTATCCAAACCAAATGACTATTTAGTAGATGGTTAATGTGAAGTTTGCACAAAATCGGTAGAGTGGTTCTTCATTTATCTCATTTTTTGTAACAAATGAATTCAATAAATGGCGGATCATTTTGTTAATGGGGATTTTGCTGTCAAATTGAAACTTCTTTCAGTGTTGACAGTACAAGCATGTTGTTATGTCATTCATGCGGTCATTTAATTTTGGACGTGCTTCGACTTTATGTTGCCTGTTCCAGAGTCGGTACCCCGAGATGTTTGTTTATTAATGCTCAAAATGGAAAGAAAAAAATTGTTTATCCAAATGTTTTGAATTAAGTTTTAAAATAGCTAGCAGTTAATAAAATATTTTTTTGTTTGAATAAATAAATTTGATGTTCCAATTAATTTTTTTTAGTATTTCACGTTATACGTAGCGAAGCACGTACCGGGCCGCTAGTACTATATAATTTTTACATTTTAATTATAAAGGGTACTATACTATATTATATAATAAACTAAATTAACTAAAAATAGTAAGAAAACAGAAATTTGTTCAATCAGGTGTGTTCAGAGGAGTTGTTTGACATGATGCCCGCGGCCTTCTACTACAGTCGTACTTACCCTGCTGCACATTTTTGGTATAAATTACCCTATCATATTCGAGAAAGCCCATCCGTCTTTTCTTTTAAGAAGAAACCAAAAGCCCTATATTTATCAAATTCTTTATAATATGTGTGTGATTGCATATATGTTAGATATAATTCTATATGTTACAAGTTTGGGGTGTACGTGGTTCATCAACATCTTTGAACCAAAGTCAACCTCACCTGCACACGGTGCACCCTGCTGACTGACAAAAGAGGCTCTGGCGAAAAGAAAGGTAGGGCCTAGCGTATTTCATAAGCTGCCCGACTGGGGAAGTACCTCCACCTCACAGAATACCGCAGTCAAATAACAATTCCCTTGAGGGTTGTTGTATTCCTGCGAGTGAGTGAGGTCACCAGAAAGAAAGGGGGTGGCGGTGCGCGATCGATATTTCATGTTGCGAGCGTTAATATGGCTACGGTAACCGCTTCACACCAGGGGGATCGTATGCTTGTCTGCCTTCCGGCGTAGTATAAAAAAAAAGTTTGTATTTATTTATATAAGGTATATTTTTAAGCACAGGTATTTGTATAGATAGTGTATAATCTCTAATACGCCATTTTAATTTATTAAGGCACATGCTATCCGCTTCTTACAACGTATCCCAAAGCTAATGGTTGGCTGAAAGAGATCTATTTTAGAGATAAATTCGCATTTAAGATCTACATTTAAACACACGTAACCTTTTAATTTGTTAAATAAATATTGTCAGACAAATTACACAGCGCCACCTAGCCCCATAGTAAGCGAAGCTTGTGTTATGGGTACTAGACAACTGATAAACATAGGTTTTTTTTTTTTGTAATAATATACTTATGATACATAGAAAACACCCAGAATTAGACAAACAGACATGTTCATGAACACAAATGTTTGTCCTATGTGGGAATCGAACCCACAAGCGTTGGTGTTGAAGCCGCGTCATTGACCGCTGCGCCACCGAGCTCGTCTCGTTGTTATTTGCAATATAGAAAGATTTACATTAAGTACCACAAATTTTAAATTGTAATATGTGCAAGAAATAAAGAAAAAATGGAAGGAGTACAGCCTGACAACAGATCGGCGACCCCTTGGTGTTGCTGATCTCCATGGGCGGTAGGGATTGCTTGCCGTCAGGTGATCCACATGCTCGTTGGTACCCCTCTCATATCATCATCATCAGGTCCATTTTAGTCTCCATTACCGGAGCACGACCCTCTCTCGTCCGTCCTAGACGGAAGGAGGATTTGGCCTACACTCCCCACGCTGGCCAGACGGGTTGCGGAGGCCTGATCGATATTTGATAATGTATTTCCCTTAGTCGCCTTGTACGACATCCACGGGAAGAAACGGAGTGATTCTAGTCTGCCGGAAACCACACGGCCACACGGCCCCTCTCATATACTAAAAGTCCTACTTTAACGCCTATACGCAAATTGTTCCCAACATCTAAATGTTCTGTCTAGCAGTTGGACTCCAACCATCCAGATATTGTCAAAATAGCGGACGATTAAAGAGATTCGTCAAAATTCGATCGACAGTGTGGATAGTACACTTCATGTGGGCGCTCGGTGCTCGCCGTCGAGCTACTCGGCTCTTTGGCATAATATTCAACTTGGAACGCACGTAAAAGAGATTTTTTACAAATCGGTTTATAAATGACGGAGTCATGAAATAACAAACCTAACAGTAGGTAGATAGAGGCTAATGATGATGATGATAATAATGATGAAAAAAATATGGGACCAATCTTGAAGTATACTCTTTCAAATAAAAAAGTTTTTTTCAAACAGGTTTATAAATCACTGAGTAATTAAGTAACAAACATTAAAAAAAAATACAGCTGAATTCTTTTTTTAATGTTCCTCCTCCTTTTTTTGGAGTGGGTTAAAAAAGGACTAAACTAAAAAAAAAACTAAACTGTTAAAACTCATTGTCACGTTCCGCCTGATCCGAGTGTGCAAGCGAGAGCGCTGAAGAAGCGATAGAGATGCACGATCGGCCAATGTTTCATAAGACATAACACAAATTTTATTCTAAACGCAACACAATAATAGCTACAGATTATGTTTCAAAGCATTGCCATGCGCCAAATGGTACAATGCGGGTTATTGTGAGAACAACATGCAACTTCGCTACGGAACTTTGAACAGAATCATTGCGTCGCGTCGCATTGCAGTCATTCAGTAGGTGAGATACTGATCTTCCCTCAATCGAAGAGATTTAAAACATACTACACCAAGGCAGCCGTAGTCTTACCTTGGAACTGCAATGGACTTCATTGTTCATTGCCTTTGATGGTGGTCGCCGCTTTTAGTCCTGGCTACACAGTCTCCTGTGGTCCATAGCGGTGGCAAAGTATGGCGTAAAAAAATTGGTTATCTGAAAAGTCGGTTTATGTACGATGATTTTACGTGACAACGTCATAAGCATACTTCGCCGATGGAGTGGAAGAGAGATAGATGCGTCACTTGATTCGCGCTTTCGCTTGCACGTTCGGCTCAGGCCAAATGTTCGTGTCCAGCTTTTTCGTGTGTGCAGCCGGCATTCATGGATTTATTGTTGTTGTTGGGGTGTAAGTGGTTCATCAACATCTTTGAACCTAAGCCAACTTCACCTGCACGCGGTACACCCTGCTGACTGACAAACGAAGCTCTGGCGAAAAGAGACGTAGGCAGCATAATTGTAAGCTACCCGAATGGGGAATGGCTCCACCTCACAGAATACCGCAGCCAAATAACAATTCCCTTGAGGGTTGTTGTGTTCCTGCGAGTGAGTGAGGTAACCAGAAAGGAAGGAGATGCTGCGTTGGCAGCAAGGGTGGCTGCGCGCGAGTGATATTTTATGTTGCAAGCATTAATATGGCTACGGTAACCACTTCACATCAGGCGGGCCGTATGCTTGTCTGCCACTCGACCTTGTATAAAAAAAATTAAAGACGTTATCAAAACCACCCCACGTGGTATAAAAAAATATAGACTCCGTTCTTGAAGACTCATATATAGTTTAATATTCAGGCATTCCCCTTATTCAGGCCGCCGTGCGAGAAACTTAGTATAATTACTACGTACTTGTACTATCGCGGAAACTTTTAGCAACTGTGGTAATGAAGGCTATGTTTCATTAAGAGGCTAACGTTACTTGGCCCTCGAATATTCTATGTAGAGATTTACGTTACTATTAAATTACTTTGGTAACTTTTGTAACTTTGCGTTACCGTTATTGGTTGTGGGAATGTCGGAACTGAGATTGCCTATTAGTATTTATAAGGAGTGATAGTAAGTACACGGCCAGGCGAAAATTTAGGTAACAATGCAATACAAAATCCTTTCGACGATCCCTACGTATAAAGCGACATGTCATTTCAGACATGTCTGCTTATACTACGATATAGTAATTAAAGAATATTATTATTATAAATAAATAAATAAATAAATATTGTCAGACAAATTACACAGCGCCATCTAGCCCCAAAGTAAGCGCAGCTTGTGTTAAGGGTACTAGACAACTGATAAACATACGTAAATACATTTTTTTTTGTAAATACATACTTATGATACATAGAAAACACCCAGACCAAGACAAACAGACATGTTCATGCACACAAATGTTTGTCCTATGTGGGAATCGAACCCACATTGACCGCTACGCCACCGAGCTCGTCATTTATTGGACAAATGAGTTATTTTCTTACTTTCTAAAATTATATACAATCAATAAATAAAAAGAAAATGCTTTTTTACGAACAATCTATAGCAATTTATGCAATAAAAAAAAATATGCAATTTCTGACATGTCGTATTTTTGACAGTTGTAGGGATCGTCGCTTTATTGGTTCATCACAATGGTTTGTTTAGTTTAATGAAGTCTATAGTCTAAGTACTACGACTGCCTTTGAAATCACAACGAATTTAAACAGAAAAAAATAGTAGGAGTAAAAAGCTTTTGGAATTTGACTTCCCCTCATATGTGTGAGAGACAGCAATATACAGCGTGAAGAAGCATCTTGTGGGCCAGCATGGCAGCGTCAACTGACAAGACATCAAGGTCTCCTGTCCGTTGCCGTTGCGATTGGGGCTCCTCTTTTCGCTTACCATCAGGCAAAGTGGAACTAATATGCTGAGCTAATATTAAAAAAAAAATACGACATCGAGTGGTAATATATAATCTATAACTTGAACTACAAGTTCACTAGACAATTGGCCATTGTGAGAGAGCGGAACCTATAGGTACTAGGATAATCTGTGTTTATTTCTTGAGCGCGGTGGTTGCAATGGCTACTTTGACTCCGAGGTCGCAGGTTCGTTTCCCGTACAAGGCAAACATTTGTGTGCATGAACATGTCTGTCTTAGTCTGGGTATTTTCTATGTATTTACAAAAACAAAAAAATGTTTATACATTTATCAGTTGTCTAGTACCCAGTACAAACTTTGTGTTTAATTTGGGATTAGATAGCGCTGTATAAATTGTCCAGAAGTATTTATTTATATATAATTTACAATTACAATTGGTAGAGGACATTGTGAGGGAGCGGAACCCATACTAGGATAATCTGTGTTTATTTAATTATTTCCTCACTTTATTTTCCTGGTAACATCCAATAAAAATAAAAAATAAAATAATCACTCATGCATGGCAGCCTATGGACGATCGCGACACCGGAGGATATAAACATAGCCACTTCTGCAGAACCACATTTCCAGATGTTACCCTTTGCTTGGCGCTGTTTAATGCCCTCTCGGCGATTCAGGGATTTTCTATAGGTGGGAGCTGAAAATAACAGCTAGGGTTTGGGAATTCCCGACAAGTTCAAAGTCCGGACGAGACAGCCTATAGTCAAAGTCCCGGGAATTCCCGAGACTTCGAGACTTTTTGTTTTTTTTAGTGGGGCTTTCGTAAAATTGTAATTAAGTTAGTTTTTTGTTTAAAATTGTACCTGTTTTACAGTACCTATATTTACAGAGTCAAAAATGCAATTAAGAATAATGTGCCAGTGGACCAAACAGTTGACAACGGGAAATGGCTAAATATCTTAAACACACCCAATGAAAGTTCAAATGTATTGCAAAGTCAAAAAGTCAATTTTACCTAACATTCCTTTTTTTTCACTTTTTCCAAAAAATAAATCGGTTTTAATTAATATTTTATTTTTTGATACGGGTAGCGGGTACTTTAGTATGGTTGTTTACAAAACAGTACGAAAAAGATGGCTATAGTTAACCGGTAGTTACTTAGCAGATCACGTAGTTATTCAATAAACTTATAGATGGCGCAATGCTCCTTCAATTATTTGAGAATTAAAATGAATTTCGATACCTAATCTTCTCGTCTCGAGTCTCGAGTCTCGATTCCCGGGACTCGAGACAACTAAAATTACGAAAAGTCCCGGGACTTCGAGACCCGAGACGTCCCGGGACCCAAACCCTAATAACAGCAGTGCTTTGCCTCTAGAGACAATAATTTATCACTGAGGCCCCAACCCATTGGTGTTGCTGGAGCACATGCACGCTTTTTAAACATGTTCATAATTTGTGAATCTTTGTGTGTATTTGTCACTGTCTTAAAGTTTTTTTATACCACTAAAGTGCCAAACAAGCATATGGCCTGCCTGATAAAGCAGTTACCGTAGCCTATGAACGCCTGTAACACAAAACAAAGATTGTGAAAGTGAAATGTGTAACAATGAGGCAATACATGTATTTATCTATATATCAGGGCCATCAATTACGTAAAATTGATTTAAATAAATAATTAAAATAAATTAAAACTTTACTACTGTAGTTGCATCATATAATTTTCAAAGACAAATCAAATAACATTTCTCCTTAACGAACTTTTAAACCAATTTCATCAATGTTGCTGAAACTTTTCCATTACAGCTGTAATTCAGTATCAAGTCGACCTAAACTACTTATCAAGCCCAATGAAGTGAGGTGAAGGCTTCCCAACCTGTCAAACGAATTTGAAGGTGCCTGAAAAGGTTCTAATGTCAACGTTCTGGGAAAACAAGAGGTCTTGAAACTTAAGTTAGGAAATTACTTATACAACAAATGTGTTTCAGGGAATTTTAAGGCATTATACCTATGGCGTACCTGAGACCTGTAGAGTTCTGGTAGCAAATTCCCTCTAAAGTCTCTCAACGAGACAATATGCTTTATCTCACTTATACATGGCAGGGCGAAGTCTAGACATCAAGCTGAATGGAAGGAGATGAGTGGAATGCTACACTCCAAGGAAACCATTGGCGAAGGTACAGGGAATTGGTACAGACATGTATATATATATATGACAGGAAACGGAGCGTCTCATGCTTGGGGCACTGACGGGCCATTATGCTTGTCATGGACACATATGCAAAATGAGACGTGGTGATAGCCCAGAGTGCAAAACCTACAAAGGGTTTAAACCAGACCATGAAACACTTGATGTGTCAATGACGCCTTAGCCGGCAAACGAATGGAAATGCAAGGAAAGGCATACCCGGACCTGGGGGCGCTACCGCCTAAACTGAAGCCGATTTCCATTTTTTGGTTGCGAAAATCAAACTTCAGCTTAGATTTACAGCACATGTGTTTAGCTTAGCTTGTAGAATCCGTGGAGTTCTAGCTACTAACCTGAAGATGTTTGTCAATAACGTAAATATAAGAGCTATTCTTCGAATCAAAATATTAAATATTCCTGGATAATTTACGCAGCGCCATCTAGTCCCAAATTAAGCGAAAAGCTTGTACTGTACTAGATAACTGGTATTATACTTAAATACATTTTTTTTTGTAAGTATATTAATATAATACATAGAAAACGCCCAAACAAAGACACACAGATATGTTCATGCACATAAATGTTTGTCTTGTGCGGGAATCGAACCCGCGACCTCGGAGTCAAAGTGGCCATTGCTAACCATTCGACCACCGAGCTCACCAATCATATTCAATGGTAATCGGCTTCAGCTTCGGCAGTAGGGCCCCTGGAGGACTACAGGGTCTTCCCAATAAGTGGCATCATGAAGTACATGGAACATGTCTCAGAACAGACTCAGAATGTGAACAGTCAGACAGGAGAGAGTGACCATGATCCATGAGGATCGACGTGTCACCGGTGCTGCAGCACTGAACACACTCTAAAATAAGATAAGATTATCTCACTTAGCGCTGTTTCACATGTTCCGCAATCACACCACATCGCGGCAACAAAATGTGTTCAAGAAGTTGTTACTTGTGAATAAAATAGTGTTGTCGTTGCGGCGTCTTATTACACAACGCAACAGTTGTGGTAAATACAAAATGTCGATGTGAATTCTAGCTTGCACTGAAAAACAGGGCTGAGATCACTGTGATCCCAGCAATGATACTCGTACCTGAGGGTGGGCCAAAATTTCAACATCGCATCTTCTATTATATGTAATGTTGTATTTGTGTATCTTTGCTTTGTTATTTTAATGTTGAAATAACTAAATTTCTATTTCTATGTGGTAGCTAAAGTTTGCGGACAGAATACATAGACTTTGGATTTCGTAGAGCAAGCACGCTTTGTCTAAACGAACTCATGAACTTCGAAGACGAATGAATCAGCTTTTGTAATAAATATTTTATTACATTGTGGCGCTGTGTCATGCCCATAGTTAATATACCTTCCGCTAGGTATTTTAACTTTATGGTCATATCGTTGCGACGATGCATTGTTGTATTTGGGAGATGATCGGCTGGTAACAAGCCGGTGTCGCCAGTGATGGCGTGCGCCTTCAGAGGGGCAATACTCGTAATTAAAATATAGTCAAAATTCAGTTCCGATCAAGTATCGATCTCACAAATGTGAAATTTGGTATTCTCTATAATAAAATGAAACTAATATGATATTCTAGTATCATAATATGAAACTTCAGTCGAATTTAAGTGGGATTATATCGAAATAGAACAAAAAAATACACCTTAGTTTGTGTATTTTTTTGTTCTATTTCGATATAATCCCACTTAAATTCGACTAATGTTACTTTTCTACAATTGGAAATGATATTATGTAGAAAATTCACTATTATACAAAAAAAAAACTTTACAAAAAGTCATCTTAGTCCTGAACATAATAATAGGTATGTATTTTTTTTTTTTTTTTTTTATACTACGTCGTGTGGCAGACAAGCATACGGCCCGCCTGATGTGAAGCGGTTACCGTAGCCATATTAACGCTCGCAACATAAAATATCGCTCGCGCGCCGCCACCCCCGCTGCCAATGCAGCATCTCCTTCATTTCTGGTGACCTCACTCACTCGCAGAAACACAACAAGCCTCAAGGGAATTGTTATTTGGCTGCGGTATTCTATGAGGTGGAGGTACATTCCCCAGTCGGGTAGCTTACAATTACGCTCCCTACCTCTCTTTTCGCCAGAGCTTCGTTTGTCAGTCAGCAGGGTGCACCGCGTGCAGGTGAAGTTGGCTTTGGTTCATAGATGTTGAGGAACCACTTACACCCCTAAGCATTTAATGTATTTACAAGACTACTCAAGGAGGGTGATATATATTATATAGGAATAGGTTTGTATGCCACCATAAATATTTACTAATATATAATCATTACTAGGTCGCAGACAAGCACGAAGCCAGCCTGATGTGAAGCGGTTACTGGAACCATATTAACGCTCGCAACTTTAAATGCCACCCCCACTACCAACTGTAACTCCTTTGGTTTTGGTGACCTCACATATCCACAGGAACACAACAATCCTCTTACACTGCCTCTACCTCTCTTATACCAGAGCCTCTTTCACTATTCGGCAGTGTGCTCCACGTGCAATTGAGGTTGCCTTTGGCTCTAAATATCGTGGTGAATCACTACACCCCGTATACGTTTCACGATATACTACTACGGTTACTGTGCGGTTACGGTACTGTTGTAGGAGAAATTTGTTTACTTATAAATTTTATAGCTTATATACATAGTGAGTTTACCGTTTGTTCTGTAGGCTTTGCATCTCTGCACTGCCGCACAGTAAACATATAGAGCAGTACGACAACCGCGTATAACTGTCCATGTACGACGCTCTCAGTTGCAACGGTGACTGCATCATGTTTTTGAATGCAATGCGTTTAGAATCACGCCGAATTTATAAAAATGATGTTTGTGTCAAATTATTTATAGAAATGGCTAATATATAGAAGAGCTATTACACAGTATAAATAATAGTACTACGTACAGTATAGCCACTCCCTGCCACTCTCTCGTATCGACCTCACCTCACGCGCTCACACAAGTTTATTCACACTCTGCACAGACGCCATTGTTTATGTAATAGTTTAATAACACAACATTTGTATGAAGTGGCTGAAGTGTGATTATGATTAGACATTGAGTTTGAATAAGGCATCCAAGCAGAAATCAAATAATGTTTTGACCTAGAGCGGGCTATGGTTGTATGGACAACGGATTAGAGGCCGCAACACTTCCAGTATAAAATGGTACTGTGTAGTCACGAGACACACATGCATACAGCTCACCCAAAGGAATGTAGTTACCGCAGCGCATAGACGAGGGATCGAATCTAGGATGAACAAATACGACGGAGACCACATAGCTCTCTCAGATTCAGCAAGCTGTAGTAATAGAGGCTGGACAGTGGGCTGGTCACATCTGCCGAGTCAGCGATGGCAGATGGGGGTAGAAAATCCTAGTGTAGAGGCCACGTATGGGGCAACGAAGCGTAAGGCGTCCTTAGTCTAGAAGGACCAATGATTCGAAAAAGTGGCTTGTCGCGGTTGAACCAAAAGGGAGAAGATCGCGTATACAGTGGAATGCATTGGGCCTATGACCAGCAGTGGGTGGGTAGATACAGGCTGATAATGATGTTGATGATGATAGACGAGTGCAACAGAGAAACTCGCGTTATCCTCATCCAATAAAAACCTCCATCTCTATTATGAAAAACCACATCTTTACCTGTACTCTCAAAGAAAATCAATGTGTGAGTATATGCGTATCGATTTCTAAAGTCGCCTATACACGTTGGCCGAGCATTGTCGAGTGATGGCCAACGCCAACATGTAGACAGCCTTTTTGCTTTGCCTTGTCATCACTCGGTGTCGCTCGCCTAATTGGCCGATTGAAGCCAAGCGCCAACGTGTGTAGAGGTCATAACGGATTTCGAAGTTCTCGAACGGTTGTATGAACTTGCTCTACTGCCCTGTGTGTTTGCTGTGACTACGGCATCCAATTCAAGTCACGCGCGGCTGGCTGATCCCGTGCAGTTATTTGGGCCTTTGGGAAATCGATGGAGTCCACATAACTATTGTTTAGGTCAGTAAAGTCTTGGATAAAATAAAGCTTATAAACGTATAGGAATTTACTTCAAAGGGTTAGTTACTTGTGTAACCCCCAATGCCAACATAACGGTTCTTATAAAAAAACTCGTGTATTTATGTATAGTGCCACAAACTTATCTGACCCGGTGGACAAATTTAGAACTAAAGCCACCATCTTGAAATATTAGTATTGCCAAGTACAATTTATTTATTTACCACCTATACACATTCCATTGAGGTATATTTTTTTAATATTTAAATATCTTTTTTTAAACATATAATAAAAAAATCGTCAACAAGTTGTTTCTGTGCAATATTATAATTCTAATATTATATAATAGCTATGATCGCGACTTAACGTGGTGCATTTTTAAAACTAATCAACAAAAAATAGAAGGAAATTGATATTTAATTGAAACACCACACATCACAATTAATCAGTATATCAATGCTATTATTTTAACAGTGTATATATTTCTTTGATTTTAATGTTTCCTCTCTAACGGGCGGCATTTTGTTAAATGACAACACTTAAGTCGATCGTACCGCCCCCGCCACCGGGCCAGATAAGTTTGTGGCACTGTATGTAGGATGTAATTATTCTTCTTCTTCGTCAACCCTTATTTATCCCACTGCTGGGATACGGGTCTCCCCTCAATCGAAGGGGTTTAGACCATACCCCACCAAGCTGCTCAACTGCGGGTTGGCGGCATTGGGAGGGTGTAATTAGCTCATCACAATCTTTGAGCTAAAGTTAATCTCCACGTGGTGCACACTGCTTAATGACAAACAAAGCTCTGGCGAAGATACAGGTTAGGGCATTCCGTATTTTATAAGCTGCCCGACTGTGGATATACAGAGGTATTACTACTATTTGGCTGAGGTATCCTGTGAGGTAGAGACCTCACAGAATACTTCAGCCAAATAGCAATTGCCTTTAGGGTTGTTGTGTTGCGAGTAAGGTTACTAGAAAGGAAGGAGTTGCTGCGTTGGCAGCGGCGGCAGCGGTGCGCGAACGATACTGCATCACAACATAAGGCGGGTTGTATGCTAGTATGCTACAAACATGACAATTTATATTACATTAAAAAAAAATAGCAGGAGTAGGCATACATTTTCGCCGCGCGTTAGAAAGAGAGGGGGATATTACTTCCTTTCCTACGCCGCGCCGGCGGTCTACCCTCCCTCCGTTTTACGAATTTTCGATCAGGTCACGTGTCCTGACGGGAGTTTAACATTTTTTACCCATCCCAATAAGAGCACAACGCCGCTAAAGAAGTTTTCACTTCAAAAATCTTGATTTATTGTCATTATAACTTGAAAAGTAAGTAGGTGTACCTACTACACTTAACATAAATATTGTAGGTAGACCGTTCACCATTATAGATGAGAGAAATCCCAAAATAGACAAAGGAAGACAAACAGAGCCGAAGGCTGCGAACAAATCTTGTTGTTTCATAAATTTTCAATTTCATGCCACGCCCCCTTCTCCTGGGGCTACGAGATTGAGTACAATTGATAAGATGGTTTATCGCATTTATTTTAAGATTGCTTTTGTAGTGTACGTTCGAAATGGAGTATAAAGAATTGTTTTAGAGCCGATTTCTAAAGCGTTTGTGTCATTTTTAGTGTTCCGTGCCGAAACTGGAGAAACGTTCGAACGAATTCATCTTCACATATTAGAACCTAAATGATCGTGCTGCGGTATTCTGTGAGGTGCAGGTACTTTCTCAGTCAGGCAGCTTTCAAATACGATGTACTCTAACTCTCTTTCGCCAGAACTTCTTTCGCTAGTCGCCAGAGTACACCACCTGCATGTGAGGTTGGCTTTGGCTCAAAAATGTAATATTTCATGTTGCGAAAGTTAATATGGCTACGGTCACCGCTTTACATCAGACAGGCCATATGGTTGTCTGTCACTACAAAAAAGCGGCTGAATACGGAAGGCTAAGGTTCGCATTTGATGGAAAGCAATGGGAAAGGCCTACAACGAGCAGTGGGTAGACACAGACTGATGATGATGATGGGTATGATCATATAACAAGATGACCATGCAATCGAGTTCACCCGTCAAACCCCTAATCATGTACATATAAGGAATCAAATACGCCATCAACATAAACGGCAAGGCACCTAAAATTTCTCACGTCTCTACCACAAAACAGCTTATGTTTTGTGGTAGAGACGTGGGAATAAATTGTCAATAACGAATACATTATCGAAACTTGGCTTTTACAGCTCTCGACAAATTCTATGAGCGACATCTTAAGCCCCCTAATCTTTGTTCCTTAAGTTTAGACTTTACGTTTGACTTTGTCTGCCGTTTTTGACGTTAACAGCAGCAAAAGCTGCATATATAATAAATAAATATTCTTGAACGAATCACACACTGCTATCTAGTCCCAAACTAAGCAAAGCTTGTACTATTAATACTAGATAACTGATATTATACTTAAATACATTATTTTTGAAAATACATAATTATGATACATAGAAAACACCCAGACCAAGACAAACAGACATGTTCATGCATATACAAATATTTGTCTTGCGCGGGGATCGAACCACCGGGCTCCCGCCCGGGAACCCGGTGGTAAATTTAGCATAAAAGGCTATAAAAGAATTTTACTAAGGTTTTGGACTAGGGTGACAGAAAAGACAGAAGTGAAGTTTCCGTTTTTATAATATATTTTGATATATATGTCACATTTAATTGTATGACTAGCCCGTTCATTGAATCGGCATTCAACCACACGTCTAAACGTCGTTTAAGGGAGTGATTAAATATAACATTTAATAGTAGAGCTAGACGACACTCATGTAACTGATTAAATACCAATTAGCTACATTAACCATTATGTATTTCAGTGATGGCCGTGTAGTTTCCGGCAGACTAGAATAGAATCACTCCGTCTCTTCCAAGACAAGACGACTAACGGAAATACATTATAAAATATCGATCAGGCCTCCCTAACCTGTCTGGCCAGCGTGGGGAGTGTAGGCCAAATCCTCCTTGTGTCTGGGACGGACGGGAGAGGGTCATGCTCCTGTACTGGAGACTAAAATGACCTGATGATGATGACGATGATTTGAGTGGATTTTTAATAGGTTAGATTATTCTTGATTTCTGTTAGCGGAAATAGTAGCTCCGTGAAGCGAGGCTCTTATTTATGATGACAACAACTTGTAACAATAAAAAAATACTAGTTAGTGAGAGAGAGAGAAGCTCGATGGCGTCGATGCACTTTTCAGTCTAATCAAACAGGCAAGTAAAGCAACGTCAACTAATTGAACGCGCAGGTGAGTTTGGCTTAGGCTCTAAAGACCGTGGCCGTGGTGGGCTACTTACATCCCTTTCATTTTACTTTCGTCAGCAACTTCGAGAACAGAGTCCCCAATTGTAATCTGGTAAAATATAATAATAAATATAATTGTTTATTTCAGATTGTAGTCCATGATTTTAGTAACAATATTTCTTAAAAAAAACTATGTTAGAATAGAAACTGTTGTTATTAGTATGGGGATCTGGGATAACAATTGCCTAAAAATCAATTCAAATTTCAATTAAGGAAATGGTTAATCAGCAAGTGCTCTTAAAGAGTCCAAGAATATTTGCGAAATTTTGCGAAATACACAGAGACTCTGATTTTAATGTTATATATATAATGTTAGCGTTATTCAATATTGACTCCCTATTGACATATCATAATTTGTACCTTATTGATATATTAACTTATTATTGTAAAATATTATATTGACATAATATTTAACATACTAACTGTTTCCCGCGATTTCGTCCGCGTGAATATCAGTTATCGTGGTAAGACCATATCGTTTACGCAGCTCACGCAACGTGAGCCCTCAAAAGGATTTTTTTTTTCCCATTTTTCATTGGTGTTCCGCTCCTATTGGTGGTAGGGTGATGTTATATAGCCTATAGCCTTCCTTGAAATATAGGCTATCTAACACCATTTAATCACATTTAAAGTAATAAATTCATTTCATTTCATTTCAATGTAAATTATTCCAATTCGCTAGCAACGAACTGTCCCAGCTATCGGAGATATTTTTCAGGATGTTGTTGGGACTGGCACATATGCGAGTGAGCATGGAAGCACATCTCTTCCGAATAATAGCGTGGAAACCATCAGTTCTATTTATATTATAGCACAAAATTGTTTACAAACAAACATCACTACCTACTTTAATATATAAATAGTTAGTTGAAGGATTATTTTTACTGTTAGCTTTTTTCCTTCTTATCATATGATAATCTAAAGAATGTTATTGAAACGTGTGGGAGGAAAATGTACATGTTTTGATTGAGAAACTCTGACGTCTTTGATGTTTTCAGGGCGATGTTTTTTATGGAAATGGCTTCCGATCTTATGTAGGCTTAAAATGAGACTTAACGCGGATAAAACCTCAAGTGCTTCAGTAGACTTATTTTACAGTAGACTTATTTGACTTATTTTCAGTAGACTTCGTGAAGTAGCAAACAAATGTACGACCCGCCTGATATGAAGCGGTTACCGTAGCCATGTAAACGCTAGCGTTCCTGCGGGTGCGTCACTAGTCACTAGGTGAGGTCACTAGAAAGAAAGGAGTTGCTGCGTTGGCATCAGGGTGGCGACGCGCGAGTGATATTTCATGTTGCGAGCGTTAATACGACTACGGTAACCGCTTCACATCAGGCGGGCTGTTGTTATCCGACGTAGTATATAAAAAAGCTTGTACTATGGCTACTGAGTAACTGATAATTGTACTTAAATACATTTCTTTTGTAAATACATACGTATAATACAACTAGACCAAGGCCAACAAACATGTTCATGTACATAAATGTTTGTCCTAAATCGAATCTGCGACCTCGGAATCAAAGTAGTCATTACTAGCATTTCGACCGTCGGACTAGTCAAATAATCTTAATTCTTACTAATTTTAAATATGCTAAAGTATGGATGGATGTTTGTTAGTAATTCACGCCAAAACGGCTGAATGGATATGAATGAAATTTAGCTCAGAGATAGATTATAATTTGGAATAGCACGTAGGTTGCTGCTTTTCCCGGAAAAATGTACGGCTCCCGTGGTATAGAATTATTTTTGTTTTTCACAGAGCAAGAAATCGAATCGACTTGATTTTTTTTCCAAATGGTAGTTTAAGCATCAGTGTGTGTGCGTGAGGGAGCGAGAGACAGAGAGAAAGAGAGACACATTTTATAGGATTTTATTTATCTATACTAATATTATAAAGCTGAATAGTTTGTATGTTTGGTTGAACGCGCTAATCTCAGGAACTACTTATTGGAATTGAAAAAATATTTTAGTGTTAGATAGCCTTTTTTTTGAGTAAGGCTATAATAACATCACGCTACTACCAATAGAAGCGGAGCACCTAGAAGAAAAATGTTGCAAAAATGGAAAACTATTCCTTTTGAGAGCTTCCGTTGCGTGCGCTGCGTAAACGGTTCAAGTTACGCAACAATTATATACGTCGGAATTATTCATCTAAAAAAAAGTCCGTGACAGCATAATGTCCATCTTATAAGATTGGCTCACTATAACCATTGAAATGGTAACTTTATGCTTCACTCTCCACGCTCTGTCACACGCGGACGAAGTTGCGTAAGTCAACTAGTTATTAATAAAATCACATTTTTGGGGTTATCAGTTCTTACACATACACCTCGAAATTTCCATGCGAACGAAGTCGCGAGCAACATTTAGTATATAATAATAATATAGATGGGTATGTTTAAACGTCTGGTCCAATGGTCTGGTCTCCAATCGTGTATTCAAACATTGACACAGCTCGCAATCGATCCATTTCGTTTCGGCACTCTGCATCTCTGAATTATTAAATGTTAATTTGACGCGATGTGTCCCTGTTGACATATGAGCTTTTAGTTAGCTACAAATATATCGTTGAGTATCTAAAATTAGATTATATTTCAGCTGAAAATTTATTGTGGTAAAATTTATTTATTTATTGAAAACATTTATAACAACATTACAACTTACACAAATGCGATGCTAAAAGACAAAATAATAAATACATTTGAATACATTAATAATACAAATATGTACATTTAAATAGATCAATAATAAATAATTGCAAAATACCGACATAATAAATTAATAATTTCATAAAAGTTCAATACATCTTTGCTTCATTTCTGTGATCATTGACAGGCCAGAGTTGAAAATATCAATACCACTTACAATGCTACTTATAATACTAATAGCTCGTGACAAAGGGGACAAAAAATATATCAAAACCAGTACGTCCTCCCCGCCATGACCTACTGTGCAGAACTTGGACTCTGACCATGGGCTGGTTCATAAATGGAAAGTCGCACAGCGAGCGAGAGCTATGCTCGGCATTTCTTTAAGGGATCGAATCTAGAACGAAGAATTTGGGGTGTAAGTTGTTTATCAACATTTTTGAACCAAAGCCAACTTCACCTGCACGTGGTGCACCCTGCTGACTGACAAACGAAGCTCTGGCGAAAAGAGAGGTAGGGAGCTTGATTATAAGCTACCCGACTGGGGAATGTACCTCCACATCACAGAATACCGCACCCAAATAACCCCTCCGGATAACAATTCCCTTGAGGGTTGTTGTGTTCCTGCGAGTGAGTGAGGTCACCAGAAAAGGAGATGCTGCGTTGGCAACGGGGGTGGCGGCGGCGCGCAAATGATATATTATGTTGCGAGCGTTAATACGGTTACGGTAACCGCTTCACATCAGGCGGGCCGTATGCTTGTCTGGCTCCCGACGTAGTATAAAAAAAAAAGTAATTCGATGGAAAACCAAAGTTGTCGACATAGCTCTCTGAGTTCGCAAGCTGAAGTGGCAGTGGGGCGGCCACATCTGCCGAGCTGGTGATGATAGAGCAAAGTCCTACAGTGGAAGCCCCGTATGCGGCGATGAATCGTGACCCTCAATTTTTTTTTTTTTTTTAAACTACGTCGGGTGGCAGATAAGCATACGGCCCGCCTGATGTGAAGCGGTTACCGGAGCCATATTAACGCTCGCAACATAATATATCACTTGCGCGCCGCCACCCCCGCTGCCAACGCAGCATCTCCTTCATTTCTGGTGACCTCACTCACTCGCAGGAACACAACAACCCGCAAGGGAATTGTTATTTGGCTGCGGTATTCTGTGAGGTGGAGGTACATTCCCCAGTCCGGTGGCTTACAATTACGCTCCCTACCTCTCTTTTCGCCAGAGCTTCGTTTGTCAGTCAGCAGGGCGTACCACGAGCAGGTGAAGTTAGCTTTGGTTCAAATATGTTGATAAACCACTAAATGAACCGAGGACCTCAAGGGAACGATCGGAAATGGCTAGATGCACAAAGCGGATGATGGCATATGGTGGAAGGCATTACGGTGACTTATATCCAACAGTAGATAGATGTAGGTTGATGATCATGATGATAAAAATGTCGAAAGGATTTTCGTTATTATCCTAGTCATGCTATCCATTATCAGCCTGTATCTGCCCACTGCTGGATAACCAATACTTTCCACCATATTTGATCCTCCGCTTTCTAAATCCAGCCACTTTTATAAGGTCACTAGTTTATAGATTGGGGAGCTCTTGTTTCTCTGCCATCTACCATCGCTGACTCGGTAGATATGATCGGCCCACTGCCACTTCATTTTGCTGATGCAATTTTGAGAGCTATGTCGACAACATTGGTTCTAATTCGAATTTCCTCGTTCCGGATGCGATTTCTCAGTTAAAAGCTTTCAGAATTTGAGTCATTGAAAGCTGAAATCGGAGCATAAATCAATGACCATGTAATCGAAAGCACTAGCAATAATGGAAAGTAATGGTGTTAGGCGGTAGACCCTGGTATCATATCTTCATAATACGTTAATCGGATCGAAAGTTTTCTTATCTATTTTACAGGACAGCCCCCTTACCACCATCTCTTATTGCGATTCAATAATTGAATAGATTTCTTATTCATACCAATGAATAAGAGACTATTCCATTTGAAATAGAGTCGCTTATTCATTGGTATGGATAAGCATTCTATTCAGTTATTGAATCGCAATAAGAGATGGTGGTAAGGGGGCAGGCCCACCACAGTATCCCATCACTGTGACTCCTGTATAGCCAGTTTTAATGACGACGACCAATTTGACCAAAAAGGCAATGAACAATGAAGTCTACTGCACTCCCAGGGATAAAACTACGGTTGCTTTGAACTCGCAACGAACTTAATCAGATGTTAGTACGAGTAGGAAGATTTAAGAATTTTTCTTTCCTTCTTGGCAATGTGAGAGACAAAAATATGGCAAATAATGCATTAATAGTTGGCTAGTCAAGTGAACCTCAACTGCCGTGCACCACGGATTTTAATATTTAACACTATTGGGGCATAAAACAGTGCATTGGTAACAACTATAACATAAGGACTTCAATAATATGGATTGCAAATTCGTCTTAACATCTATTATTTAGTCAAAGTAGTAGTCACTATTTGTGTGTTTATTTTTAACGGGACGAGAGCCATGCATTCGCACCAATGCGTCTCCTGTGTAGCCAGGATTAACAGCGGCGACCACAAAAAAGGCAATGGACAATGAAGTCTGCTGCTGCAGTCCCGGAGCTAAGAGACTATAGACTAGCTAAGAGACTAGAGCCTTGAAACTCACAACGAATTTAATCAGAAGAAATTAATAGGAATACTTGTTTGATATAAAAAATTAAAAATATAAGAAAAATATGTAGACTTTTACATTTCAGAGCATGGTATAATAAAATTAAATAAAACATGAGTACAGACGAAAACGAGATTGCATTAAGCTACGTTTCCACTGAGCCGGATACGTTAGAGAAAATTTATTCACAGCACGGCCGGGACGACTTCAGCTGCACGTTGGTGCTAATCGCTTATACGTTTTATATCAGATGCCAGATCAGATGAACTTGCGCCAATATGACTGCAACAAACTATAATTTTGCTAAATAAGACAGTGGGTAGATCCCTGCCGGAAGTAGTTTGATTGTATCATCTGATGGCAAAAGCACACATAAAGATGTAGACTCAATTGCTTGGCAATTGATTCGATTAACAATGACAAAATTATTAATAAGCATTCCTTTCAAGCGATTTCATATGAAAATCTGATTTTATAATATAAAATGGGTATGATTTAATCAGTTACCTAATAAATGTAATTCCCGTAATATAACATATAGTATTTGTTCCTTAAATAATAGTTCTGTCACTTAAAATAAACCAAGTAATATCAAAATGCTAACCTAAACTTTAATTAAAAATTACTTTGAAATAATATCAATAGGCTATTTTCCAATGTTTAAAAATTGTAAAATAAAATTAACAATATCGTAAAATACACACAACTATAAAGATCTGCAAACTTTCATTCTAATATCTTCAGTCAGACTTTTTTAGCGTCTATCAAAGTTTGGCGGGAAAGTCCATTTTAAAAGTATGAAATTATTAAAAAAAAATATTTCCATTGGAGAAGCAATAAAATATGCTATAACTTTTATTATGATACTAATTACATAAACGTAATATTTAACATAGCTGTCGTACAAATTTCTGATTTGATGCATACAAAATACAAACCTGTGACGTCATAATTCGGTAGTCTTTTGTATGGAGCGTTTTGGGGCAGTCTAAAAATTGTGATTTTCAAATTTCCATATCTCGAGAGCTTTTTGTGCTATCGAAGTAATTCTTTCACCTATGGTTATATTACGGAGACGTCCCTACATATCAAACCGAAAAAAATGTTAGTCAAATAGCCTATTATCAAATTTGAAAAAATATTGCGTTTCAAAATACGAGTAATAGAAGTGCCACTAAATTTGAATGACCAAACAATGTAAAAAAAAATGTATTTATTATCACCGGATAATAATATTATAACATATCAGAAAATTACACCTGAGGTGACAATTAATGAAATAAAACTACCGTATGTTTGAAATGTGTTATATATAGTCAATACCCTATACTAAGCGTTCCTAGGTTTGACTTGTTAAATCTCGGGTCTGCTTTCTCATTCAAGCATATGAATACGAAATAGTTTCTATGTCATTTACCAAGTGTCCCTAAAAAATTACTTAGCATCGATATATTAATTAGGTTATTTTTTATTAAAAGTTTTTTTTTATACCACTAAGGTGACAAACAAGCATACAATACAAGTATAAGCCTGATGGAAAGCAGTTACCGCAGCCTATGGATGCCTGAAACAACAGAGGCATCACATGCGCGTTGCCGACCCTGTAAAAACCTCATCACGCTCTTTTTGAAGAACCCCATGCTGTAGTCTTCTGGGAAAACCTCAACAGGCAGTTCATTCCACAGCTTGATAGTACGTGGAAGAAAACTTCTCTGGAACCGCACAGTACGTGATCACTTCGGTTCTAATGTGTGAGGATGAATTCCCTGTCGATGGCGAGCGGTGCGACTATAGAAGGAGACCGTGGGCATCATGTCAAATAACTCCTCTGAACAGACCCCATTATACAAACGGTAGAACACACAAAGGGACGTAAAATCTCTTCTCACACTTAAAGGTTCTAAACCGTCTGTCAGTTTGGGATCGTCAACAATCCTCACCAACACGCAGCGCCTACACCGCTGGCAGCGGTTCGACAGCCACTGGTCTCCCCGTTGTCAGCATGACGATTTCCTAGGAAAAAACCCTGGTGACCTTGCTCACTCGCAGGAACACGGCAGAGCCATTATGGCTGCAGTCTTCCGCAAGGTGCAGGTACTTCCTCAGTCGGATGTTGGCCAAGCTTTGAACGAGAAATCACACTGTGCCCCTCTCCCATCAGAAATAATAATAATAAAAGCGAGGCACAGTACGACCCCACATTGCGTCCTACCTCTCTTTTCGCCAGAGCTTCGTTTGTCTGTCAGCAGGGTGCACCGCGTGCAGATGAAATTGGCTTTGGTTCAAAGATGTTGATGAACCACTAACACCCCAAAATTTTTTGATTCAAAAATATTTGCAGAAAAAATATTATTTCCTCTGTTACTATCTACCCTATCTATCTTGTGGAAAGAGAAGCTGAGTCACATCATCTGACAATACTGGGAATGACCGAAACACATATGAGAGGACAAGGACACTATAACACCTCTAATGGAAACACTGTTTATTTTTCGGGTCCCGCAAACTCTAGCACCAATGGAGTCGCCATTTGGGTCCCTCGCGACCTAAACAATTATGTTGTCGGTTACAATCCGGTATCAGATAGGATAATAACTTTAAAACTTCATACACGACCTTGCACTTTGAATATCGTCGTCATATACGCTCCTACATCAGTCTCAGAAGGAAACCTGTGTGATGAATTCTACTCGAAACTGGAAATAACCCTTAATAAAATACCGAATCGAGAGATAACTTTAATGATCGGTGACTGGAATGCGAAAATAGGCAGTACACAGGAAGATGATCACATCAGGGATGCAGTTGGAAAATATGGTCTGGGAGTCAGAAATGACAGGGGGACTAGACTTCTGGAATTTTGCATCGATAGGAAACTTACGATCATGAACACATGGTTTCAACAGCATCCTAGACGTCTCTATACCTGGATATCCCCTGGCGACCGCTGTCGTAACCAAATCGATTACGTGATAATTAACAAACGATGGAGAACGTCAATCACGAACGTAAAGACCTTTCCGGGTGCGGACTGCGGATCTGACCACTGTCTTCTGGTGGCAAATTTCGCCTTGCGCTTGAAAGCCATCAAGAAAAGGTGCGCTAGTCGCCCACCTTCTTTGCTGCCGCTAGAACAAAACCTTTTCAAAAGCGCAATGGACAACTTAATTAAGGAGAAACCACCGTCTGCAAACGCAGATGCGAACGAACAGTGGGAACATTTAAAGGAACAAATATGGGAGACAGTCAGGGGAATCACCAATAGTAATGTTTCACCACCTAGACGCAAGCAAACGTGGATCTCTCCTGGTACTTGGAAACTGATACAGGATAGAAAAGATCTTAAGTCCAGGGGGCTGGTTAGTCAGCAGGATAAAACCAAGTACTCAGAGCTGAGTAGGATAATACAGCGACAGTGCCGACGCGATAAAAACAATTTCGTGGATCATATCTGTCAAGAAATAGAAGAACATGCGCACAAAGTACAAAGCTCTGATCTTTTCAAAAAAGTGAAACTGCTCTCAAAACAGCTCAAGCCGAGAACGTGGGTGATCGAGGATGAGGATGGTACAACGCTCCATGACATAGACGCAATAACAAATAGATGGCGAAACTATTGTGAGGAATTATACAAGGACCCACACGACGGACGACCACCACATGACGGAACTCTCTGGTGCGAATTAACGTTGGAACCTGACATTTTACGTTCAGAAATCACAGCTGCTATAACCGCGCTCAAGAATAAAAAAGCCCCCGGATCTGACCAATTGACAGCAGAGTTGCTGAAAGCATTGGGATCTGCAGGAATAGACGCCATTCACAAAATCGGTAATACCATTTGGCGCACTGGAGATTAAAGAGAGAGGAGGTTAAGGTAAGGGCGTGAGACAGGGCTGCATTTTGTCCCCTATTCTCTTCAATATCTATGGAGAATATATCATCAGACGGGCATGTGAAGATTGGGAGGGAGGTGTCACAATAGGTGGTACCAAGATAACAAATCTCCGTTATGCAGATGACACTACACTTTTAGCTGCAAATGAAACAGAAATGGCAAATCTCCTTGCCCGAATTGAGAATGTTAGCTTGGAATTAGGTCTCAAAATAAACCACACTAAAACAAAGCTAATGGTAATAGACCGTACCAACAAACTAGAGCTAACAGGAGCGCTTACCCTTGACATGGTCGATTTTGTATATTTGGGATCTAATATAAGCAGGACAGGGTCATGCGAAAAAGAAATAAGGAGACGTATCGGGATGGCCAAAGGTGCAATGGCTCAACTGCACAAAGTTTGGGGTAGCCGTGATATTGCGCGTAAGACCAAAGTGAAACTAGTTAACACGCTTGTGTTCTCTATATTTGCTTACGGAACTGAAACGTGGACCCTGAGAAAGGCTGACCGTGACCGAATTGACGCTTTTGAGATGTGGTGCTGGAGGAAAATGCTTCATATTCCTTGGACCGCCTTCCGCACCAACGCGTCTATTCTGCGAGAGCTAAATATAAAAACAAGATTATCTACCACCTGCCTCCGCAGAATACTTGAATTTTTCGGTCACATCGCTCGAAAGGATGGTCATAACCTCGAACAACTTATGGCAACTGGCAAGGTTGACGGCAAACGACCAAGAGGCCGCAGCCCGATGAGATGGTCTGACCAGATCCGCACATCTCTGGACTCAAATCTCCACAGTGCCCTCCACGTTGCGAAAAATCGCAATAGTTGGAGAAAAATTGTTAGAAGGAAGATGTTTCCGCGTGGGAGTCACGACCCTCAGTAATGAGGTATACGACGCGAGGAGGAGGACTATCTACCCGGTGGATATACACTTTTCTCCTGTTTGAACGCAGCGCAATGCAGTGACCTGCACTCGTCGGCCGTTTTAATAGGGCAGGGTGTAGACATGTCATCGCTTCTTTGTACACAGTAGCGCTGTTTTTTTCAGCTTCGACCGTAATGAGGTGGAAGCATAATTGCGTTTGCATACAGTACAATTAAAAACATTCTAATATTATAACCAAGTTTTGCACATACGGTCAGCCTGATGTGAAGCGGTTACCGTAGCAATAGAAACGCTCGAAATATAAGATATAACTCGAGCGTCACCAACCTACTGCCTACGCAGTAACTACTTCCTTCGTGATGACCGCATTTACTCGCAGAAACACAACAACCTGTGAGATGGTTGGTGGTATTTTGTAAAGTGGACTTCCCCATTCGAGTGGCTTCTAAATAAGCTGTACCTTATCCTATCTCTCTTTTACCGCTGCCTCGTTAGTTAGTCAGAAGGATACATGTGCAGGTGACGTTGGCTTCAGCTCAAATATATTAATGAATAAATATGTTACAAATGTGAAATGTGAAATTTTTAAGCTGATGGGATAAGATTTGTTTTATCATAATAGATTTTTAAATTTGTATTTGGCGTCTATTAGTGCTTATGCGATCGTGGGCGGCGCGGCGGGGACGGGACGAGTGTAATAGTTATCGGGAAAGCTCTTGCATCGATATATAGTACAATTAATGGTGCTATATGAAGGTGGTTGCGTTGCGTGTTAGACTTGGCTTGGGTAATCTAAAGTGCCCGAATTTTACGCGAGAGAAGCCGCGGGCAACAGCTATATACATATAATTGAATGTTGCGACCAATTCTGCAAATTTTTATTTAAATATTTTCGTTAAGGTATAATAAAGGTTTTCATGGAGAGAAAAGATGTAAAATTTGCGAGGAAAATAAAACACCACTTTCTACCCGTGCGAACCTGGGGCGGGCAGGTAGTCATAGTGTAAATAAGAGATTTTTGAGAGAAATACAGTATTTTTTCATATGTGTAGTTCAGGCCGGCTGTTGAGGTGGCGACACGCCGCTACGCCGCCGACAGCCCGCCTGCGTTTGTAATTGCCACTCTTCCTCCACTCAGCGATCTCATCTTCCAGACATATTGTCGAAACAAAATAGTTTTGATTCACGTCACCTTTCGATAATAAAATTTCCGCCATATTCACTTAAAAATGGCGGAATTTAGGTACTAGCGCTTTGTCATGAGAACTTAACTAGTGTGCCAATTTTCAACTCAATCGGACACTGGGAACTGGGTCAAATGTAACTTGCTAGATTTTTTGTTTTTTATGAGGGGGGGTCAAACGAGCATGTGTGTGGAGGTCACCTGGTGGAAAGAAAATTTTTTTTGAAAAAAAATCTAGAATATTGGATTTTCAAGATAAATGATATTGAAGATAGACGAAAAATGTTTCATGAAAATAAACATAACTTCGTTAAGATTTCTCACCTTCTTTGGGTATTCTGAAAATCAGTGTGTTGCTTATGCAACATTCCCACAGACCTATGCCTTTTTTTTATACTACGTCGGGTGGCAGACAAGCATACGGCCCGCCTGATGTGAAGCACCGCGTGCAGGTGAAGTTGGCTTTGGTTCAAAGGTGTTGATGAACCACTTACACCCCAAAATTATTTAGTTGAATGCGGTAAACTCAGAAACTATTCATTCGAATTGAAAAATTATCATAGTGTTAGATAGCCTATTTTTCGAGGAAGGATATGCTATATAACATCACGCTACCACACCATAGGAGCGGAGCACCAATGAAAAATGTTACAAAATTAGGAAAAATATTCCTTTTGACAGCTTCCGTTGTTAGCAATTATTTTATATACGACGGAATTATTAATCTTAAAAAGTTTTAAAAAGAAGTCCGTGATACAATGTGTCTATCTTTTAAAATTGGCTCACTACAACCTTTCAAATGGTAAGCTTACGCTTCACTCACAACGATCTCTCTCACGCAGACGAAGTAGCGCGAGTCAGCTGATGACGAGCCTGGTGGTCGAATGGTTAGCAATGGCCACTTTGACTCCGAGGTCGCGGGTTCGAACCCCGCACAAGACAAATATTTGTGTGCATGAATGTCTGTTTGTCTTGGTCTGGGTATTTTCTATGTATTATATATATGTAAGTATTTACAAAAAATGTATTTAAGTATTATTATCAGTTATCTAGTACCCATAGTACAAGCTTTGCTTAGTTTGGGACTAGATGGCCGTGTGTAATTTGTCCTGGAATATTTATTTATTTATTTAGCTAGTCTATCTATATAGATTCTTTACAACCTAAATTCATTTATTTATTTATATAATTTATTAAAAAAAAAAATGTTTTTTTACAACGATTTTATTTAGCCGTCGCCGTCGTCGGAACTTTCAAACAAACTTTTTAAATTACTCTTGTAGAGACAAGATTGCGTTACTGCATTAGACTTGTTGTGCAGCGCAATGCAGTTAGCCGCACCGACCTCAATTATGACGCCCTATACTCTGGCATAATCCTAGCTAATGATACCAGAATGTTTGTTTATTTTTAATTAATGTTACTTTTTGCGCAGGGAATAGTTGAATATTTGAATGAATGAATGAGTGAGTGAATGAATGAATGAATGTATGAATGCGTGAATGAGTCAGTGAGTGAATGAATGAATGAATGTATGAATGCGTGAATGAGTGAGTGAGTGAATGAATGAATGAGTGAGTGAGCGAGTGAATGAATGAATGAGTGCGTGAGTGAGTGGAAGAATGAATGAGTAAGTGAGTGAGTGGATGAATGAATGAATCTGTGAGTGAGAGAATGAATGAATATTTGAATAAATATTTTATTTGCACACTGTAGGTACATCCTTACTATCCTTACTTCCTTACTAATATTATAAATGCGAAAGTAACTCTGTCTGTCTGTCTGTCTGTCTGTCTGTCCTGCTTTCACGGCAAAACTACTGAACCGATTTAAATGAAATTTGGTACACAGATAGTTTAGAGCCTGAGGAAGGACATAGGCTACTTTTTAATGCAAAAAAAGGCTGTAAGGGGTTAAAAGGGGGGGTGAAAGGTTGTATGGAAGTATCGTTATTTTTAGAGCTAAAAGCTCGAAACTTATTTTTTTACTGTTGATCCTTACTTCCTTACTAATATTATAAATGCGAAAGTAACTCTGTCTGTCTGTCTGTCTGTCTGTCCTGCTTTCACGGCAAAACTACTGAACCGATTTAAATGAAATTTGGTACACAGATAGTTTAGAGCCTGAGGAAGGACATAGGCTACTTTTTAATGCAAAAAAAGGTTGTAAGGGGTTAAAAGGGGGGGTGAAAGGTTGTATGGAAGTATCGTTATTTTTAGAGCTAGAAGCTCGAAACTTATTTTTTTACATTAAATATGACATTCAAAGTTTGTAAAAGTTTTACCAAGAAGGGGGTAAAATAACAATAGGGAATAGGGGATGAAAGTTTGTATGAAAATATGTAAGGTACGAGTATAAGTAATGTTTTATAAGTTTGCGACAAGAGACAAAATATTAGTGCTATCCTGATGTAGATAACTTTTACGCAGTCATTATAAAATGAGAAACTGAAATTAACGCGAGTAAAAAACTTGCCAAGCATCGCGCCGTACTAGAGATGGGCAAAATGCCGGGCATTATGCCCAAAACTAGGCATTTATTGGGCATTTACAGGTACTTAGTGGGCACTTATTGTAAATGCCTGGCATTTTGCCTATGTCAACGCCGTACACCACCCGTACACATTGAGTGCTGCCGCGCGGGGGTCAGGGAGGGCCGGGGGTCGTTACGCGGCGTGGTACCACATGATTAAAAAACGGTGGTACGGCACAGAAAAAATATGCCTAAGTGGGCTTGCCCAAACGTGCAGACACGTGACAATTATTATTTTTTCCGCTACAAATATATTTTATTCACTGCACATTGTTTACAATTCGATTTGCTTACTTTAGTAGATAAGTTATTAAATATTTTTTTCTTTAGTTGGGTCATTGTTTTGTTTATTTCATTCGTTAAAAGTAGATTACTTTCGAGTTTAATTAGACGTTATTACGTCATTATTTTTTGTTGCACATTTGGATGCTAGGCCCTCACCAAATAAACGGTACTTTTTTGAGCGTTGTACAAACAAAGCATTTGACCATCTGTGAATGTAAACAAAAGATAAGAAAGCTTAATAGTTTTATGAATGAGTCTTTATGCCTTCGCATGCCGACTCAGTCAGAAGTCGCAATATCCGAAAGGGATTTCTAGGAATCGGTGTACTTATGAATTTGTTTTTATGAACCATTTGTAAATGGTTCATAAAAACAAATTCATAAGTACAAGTGTAAAAAGTTTTACTTAGTATAGAGATTTTGTTTATTTGGGTCAATAAAATTAGTTAAATTTAATTCATTTGGGTTTATATTCTTTTTTAAATAGGTTTTTATACAATTAAATAAAATACTTAAATAAGTTATTTTCATAATAAGAAGTTTTGTTTTCTGTGTTTACGGTTAAAAGCAAAATAAAGTGTAAATAGTTATAGGGGTATAGCGCACTCGGTTCTAAAACTACCATTGAACTTAGCTCATGAGGACATGCCAGTATGTAACATTAGCAAAAACAGTGAGCGCGGAAGAAAGTTGCAGCAGTGTAAGCTGTTGGTTGGGATGATTGTGCAATGTTCCACAAAAGAGCTATATAAGCACTAGATCGCACACCGCAACTCATATAAGTATTTATACGTATGTGTCTTATTTGTAAAATAATTAGCCGAAATATTTAAAAATGCTGCCCAAAGACACTATTTCACGCGGACGAAGTCGCGGGCACAGCTAGTATATTATAAAGCAGAGTGAAAACCACTCGGCGCCCGGCAGAACGCTATAATTTTTCTTTTTTGCGCATTCTTCGCAATCTTGAGTTAACTTAATGACCCGATGCAGGATGCCAATCTGCGCTAGAGTTACTGAGTTGATGCACAAAAATTTACTGAGTCATACATGTTAATCCTTTAATTTCGACTTGCCTTCAAGCTAATCTCACTACCAAGAATACACTTAAGGTAATAAGAGGTTAGTTTTCTAGGGTGAGCTGTACGTACCTTTCACTCATAGCTCCCTTACAGATACCTCTCTTTGATGTTTACATATCACGAACAATACACATGATTACGTTTAAATAATGCCACTGAATACGAGGAAAGGCACTCAAGGGTAATAAAGCGGGCCTACAACAGTCCAATTTTGACTTGCCTGTAAAATAATAACATATGAGATTCAGTTACGATGGAATTACCTTATTTATAATGTACGAAACACACGCGAGGCTGTCCGTGGTAAGAGTGAATTTTATTGCACTATTTGGGTATCCAAAACACGGAAAATGTCTCTTTTTTAATTGAAATTTCAAGCATCAAATTGTTCATTTAAAATCTTAAATAAATGTACTACACATATATTTATTTATTTAATCTTCATGCACATAAAACAATGTACAGAGGCGAACTTAATACTATACAAGAATTCTCTACCAGTCGACCTTAGGGCGATGCAGAGATAAGACATGGTAGGTGCACAAGACGAATATTAATATAAAATTAACGAATGTTAAATATGAAGATATATAGATTCCTTACTAATATTATAAATGCGAAAGTAACTCTGTCTGTCTGTCTGTCTGTCTGTCTGTCCTGCTTTCACGGCAAAACTACTGAACCGATTTAAATGAAATTTGGTACACAGATAGTTTAGAGCCTGAGGAAGGACATAGGCTACTTTTTAATGCAAAAAAAGGCTGTAAGGGGTTAAAAGGGGGGGTGAAAGGTTGTATGGAAGTATCGTTATTTTTAGAGCTAAAAGCTCGAAACTTATTTTTTTACTGTTGATCCTTACTTCCTTACTAATATTATAAATGCGAAAGTAACTCTGTCTGTCTGTCTGTCTGTCTGTCCTGCTTTCACGGCAAAACTACTGAACCGATTTAAATGAAATTTGGTACACAGATAGTTTAGAGCCTGAGGAAGGACATAGGCTACTTTTTAATGCAAAAAAAGGTTGTAAGGGGTTAAAAGGGGGGGTGAAAGGTTGTATGGAAGTATCGTTATTTTTAGAGCTAGAAGCTCGAAACTTATTTTTTTACATTAAATATGACATTCAAAGTTTGTAAAAGTTTTACCAAGAAGGGGGTAAAATAACAATAGGGAATAGGGGATGAAAGTTTGTATGAAAATATGTAAGGTATAAGTAATGTTTTATAAGTTTGCGACAAGAGACAAAATATTAGTGCTATCCTGATGTAGATAACTTTTACGCAGTCATTATAAAATGAGAAACTGAAATTAACGCGAGTAAAAAACTTGCCAAGCATCGCGCCGTACTAGAGATGGGCAAAATGCCGGGCATTATGCCCAAAACTAGGCATTTATTGGGCATTTACAGGTACTTAGTGGGCACTTATTGTAAATGCCTGGCATTTTGCCTATGTCAACGCCGTACACCACCCGTACACATTGAGTGCTGCCGCGCGGGGGTCAGGGAGGGCCGGGGGTCGTTACGCGGCGTGGTACCACATGATTAAAAAACGGTGGTACGGCACAGAAAAAATATGCCTAAGTGGGCTTGCCCAAACGTGCAGACACGTGACAATTATTATTTTTTCCGCTACAAATATATTTTATTCACTGCACATTGTTTACAATTCGATTTGCTTACTTTAGTAGATAAGTTATTAAATATTTTTTTCTTTAGTTGGGTCATTGTTTTGTTTATTTCATTCGTTAAAAGTAGATTACTTTCGAGTTTAATTAGACGTTATTACGTCATTATTTTTTGTTGCACATTTGGATGCTAGGCCCTCACCAAATAAACGGTACTTTTTTGAGCGTTGTACAAACAAAGCATTTGACCATCTGTGAATGTAAACAAAAGATAAGAAAGCTTAATAGTTTTATGAATGAGTCTTTATGCCTTCGCATGCCGACTCAGTCAGAAGTCGCAATATCCGAAAGGGATTTCTAGGAATCGGTGTACTTATGAATTTGTTTTTATGAACCATTTGTAAATGGTTCATAAAAACAAATTCATAAGTACAAGTGTAAAAAGTTTTACTTAGTATAGAGATTTTGTTTATTTGGGTCAATAAAATTAGTTAAATTTAATTCATTTGGGTTTATATTCTTTTTTAAATAGGTTTTTATACAATTAAATAAAATACTTAAATAAGTTATTTTCATAATAAGAAGTTTTGTTTTCTGTGTTTACGGTTAAAAGCAAAATAAAGTGTAAATAGTTATAGGGGTATAGCGCACTCGGTTCTAAAACTACCATTGAACTTAGCTCATGAGGACATGCCAGTATGTAACATTAGCAAAAACAGTGAGCGCGGAAGAAAGTTGCAGCAGTGTAAGCTGTTGGTTGGGATGATTGTGCAATGTTCCACAAAAGAGCTATATAAGCACTAGATCGCACACCGCAACTCATATAAGTATTTATACGTATGTGTCTTATTTGTAAAATAATTAGCCGAAATATTTAAAAATGCTGCCCAAAGACACTATTTCACGCGGACGAAGTCGCGGGCACAGCTAGTATATTATAAAGCAGAGTGAAAACCACTCGGCGCCCGGCAGAACGCTATAATTTTTCTTTTTTGCGCATTCTTCGCAATCTTGAGTTAACTTAATGACCCGATGCAGGATGCCAATCTGCGCTAGAGTTACTGAGTTGATGCACAAAAATTTACTGAGTCATACATGTTAATCCTTTAATTTCGACTTGCCTTCAAGCTAATCTCACTACCAAGAATACACTTAAGGTAATAAGAGGTTAGTTTTCTAGGGTGAGCTGTACGTACCTTTCACTCATAGCTCCCTTACAGATACCTCTCTTTGATGTTTACATATCACGAACAATACACATGATTACGTTTAAATAATGCCACTGAATACGAGGAAAGGCACTCAAGGGTAATAAAGCGGGCCTACAACAGTCCAATTTTGACTTGCCTGTAAAATAATAACATATGAGATTCAGTTACGATGGAATTACCTTATTTATAATGTACGAAACACACGCGAGGCTGTCCGTGGTAAGAGTGAATTTTATTGCACTATTTGGGTATCCAAAACACGGAAAATGTCTCTTTTTTAATTGAAATTTCAAGCATCAAATTGTTCATTTAAAATCTTAAATAAATGTACTACACATATATTTATTTATTTAATCTTCATGCACATAAAACAATGTACAGAGGCGAACTTAATACTATACAAGAATTCTCTACCAGTCGACCTTAGGGCGATGCAGAGATAAGACATGGTAGGTGCACAAGACGAATATTAATATAAAATTAACGAATGTTAAATATGAAGATATATAGATTCACTAGCTGTGCCCGCGACTTCGTCCGCGTGAAATAGTGTCTTTGGGCAGCATTTTTAAATATTTCGGCTAATTATTTTACAAATAAGACACATACGTATAAATACTTATATGAGTTGCGGTGTGCGATCTAGTGCTTATATAGCTCTTTTGTGGAACATTGCACAATCATCCCAACCAACAGCTTACACTGCTGCAACTTTCTTCCGCGCTCACTGTTTTTGCTAATGTTACATACTGGCATGTCCTCATGAGCTAAGTTCAATGGTAGTTTTAGAACCGAGTGCGCTATACCCCTATAACTATTTACACTTTATTTTGCTTTTAACCGTAAACACAGAAAACAAAACTTCTTATTATGAAAATAACTTATTTAAGTATTTTATTTAATTGTATAAAAACCTATTTAAAAAAGAATATAAACCCAAATGAATTAAATTTAACTAATTTTATTGACCCAAATAAACAAAATCTCTATACTAAGTAAAACTTTTTACACTTGTACTTATGAATTTGTTTTTATGAACCATTTACAAATGGTTCATAAAAACAAATTCATAAGTACACCGATTCCTAGAAATCCCTTTCGGATATTGCGACTTCTGACTGAGTCGGCATGCGAAGGCATAAAGACTCATTCATAAAACTATTAAGCTTTCTTATCTTTTGTTTACATTCACAGATGGTCAAATGCTTTGTTTGTACAACGCTCAAAAAAGTACCGTTTATTTGGTGAGGGCCTAGCATCCAAATGTGCAACAAAAAATAATGACGTAATAACGTCTAATTAAACTCGAAAGTAATCTACTTTTAACGAATGAAATAAACAAAACAATGACCCAACTAAAGAAAAAAATATTTAATAACTTATCTACTAAAGTAAGCAAATCGAATTGTAAACAATGTGCAGTGAATAAAATATATTTGTAGCGGAAAAAATAATAATTGTCACGTGTCTGCACGTTTGGGCAAGCCCACTTAGGCATATTTTTTCTGTGCCGTACCACCGTTTTTTAATCATGTGGTACCACGCCGCGTAACGACCCCCGGCCCTCCCTGACCCCCGCGCGGCAGCACTCAATGTGTACGGGTGGTGTACGGCGTTGACATAGGCAAAATGCCAGGCATTTACAATAAGTGCCCACTAAGTACCTGTAAATGCCCAATAAATGCCTAGTTTTGGGCATAATGCCCGGCATTTTGCCCATCTCTAGTACGGCGCGATGCTTGGCAAGTTTTTTACTCGCGTTAATTTCAGTTTCTCATTTTATAATGACTGCGTAAAAGTTATCTACATCAGGATAGCACTAATATTTTGTCTCTTGTCGCAAACTTATAAAACATTACTTATACCTTACATATTTTCATACAAACTTTCATCCCCTATTCCCTATTGTTATTTTACCCCCTTCTTGGTAAAACTTTTACAAACTTTGAATGTCATATTTAATGTAAAAAAATAAGTTTCGAGCTTCAAGCTCTAAAAATAACGATAATTCCATACAACCTTTCACCCCCCCTTTTAACCCCTTACAACCTTTTTTTGCATTAAAAAGTAGCCTATGTCCTTCCTCAGGCTCTAAACTATCTGTGTACCAAATTTCATTTAAATCGGTTCAGTAGTTTTGCCGTGAAAGCAGGACAGACAGACAGACAGACAGACAGAGTTACTTTCGCATTTATAATATTAGTAAGGAAGTAAGGATCAACAGTAAAAAAATAAGTTTCGAGCTTTTAGCTCTAAAAATAACGATACTTCCATACAACCTTTCACCCCCCCTTTTAACCCCTTACAGCCTTTTTTTGCATTAAAAAGTAGCCTATGTCCTTCCTCAGGCTCTAAACTATCTGTGTACCAAATTTCATTTAAATCGGTTCAGTAGTTTTGCCGTGAAAGCAGGACAGACAGACAGACAGACAGACAGACAGAGTTACTTTCGCATTTATAATATTAGTAAGGAGTAAGGATTTAATAACTTTTAAACTTTCGCGTTGCATGATTTATGATAATAACAACGGGAATTAACGCGATCTTGCATAAGGGTATTTAAATACCTTTATTGCCTGTGACCACGGCCGGTACGACCTGGTGCTCGCAAAATAAAACATCGCTTGCGCGCTGCTATTCCCGCTGCCGATGCAGCAACACCCTTCTTTCTGGTGACCTCACTCACTCGCAGGAACACAACAACCCTCAAGGGAATTGTTATTTTGCTGCGGTATTCTGTGAGGTGGAGGTACATTCCCAATCGGGCAGCCTGTAAATACGCAGCCCTATCTCTCTTTTGCCAGAGAGTCTTTCGCTAGTGGGTAGATTGCACCACGTCGAGGTGAGGTCTCTAAAGGTCATGGAGGGCCCGAGCACCCCATAGATTGTATTTTGTATGGAAAATTATAGATTTTGACTATCAATTCCGTATTTTAAAAAGGGAAAAATTCACCTTCCCTGCCTAGGTGGTATTGGAACCCACGACCTCTCGATTAACGGTCGAGTGCTCATTTCAAACAATGGACTGCTATACCTTGTTTAGTAGAGTAATACTTAATAGGTAGATGGCGCCACACTGCGACTTCACAGCAGTAAAATATAAAATGCAAAATCCGCCACCATCATAAACCTTCTCAGTCGGTAGCTCAGTTGGGAGAGCACTCGACCGGTAATCGTTAGGTCATGGGTTCAAATCTCACCTAGGCGGACGAGGTGAATTTTTCCATTTTTTTTAATATTTTGAATATACTGGCAACTTAGCCGAAATCAACTATTTAAAAAATATTTAACCAAATTCGTGACGTAATCTTGGCAACATACGGGAAGAATTTACCTTGTGTTATTGTACTATGACTTAACCGACGTAACCGCCTGTTTCCTACCCTTTTCATATTTGATACTTATGAAGAATTGTAGATACAATCCGGGACTTCTATTGCATTCCTAACCGACACGAAATGTTCGCGTGTGTAATGTAAATGACTTGTAAATTAGCTATGTACCGTTAGCAAATCAACTGTACTACCAAACCCCGGCCACTCCATACAAAAATGGCGCTTTTGCATGTAGTAACCAAATGACGTCTGTACACGTGCCTATGTTTGAGTGACGTTCTCTAGGGCTGACATTATTCAATTATTAGTCGGACATGTAAGGGGGTGTAAGTGGTTCATCAACATCTTTGAACCAAAGTCAATCTTACCTGCACGGGGTACACCCTGCTGACTGACAGACGAGGCTCTGACGAAAAGAGAGGCCAAGACTGGGTCTGAGGAAAAGACAGCCCGACTGACGAAGTACCACCACCTCACATAATACCGCAGTCAAATAACAATTTCCTTGAGGGTTGTTGTGTTCCTGCGAGTGAGTGAGGTCACCAGAGAGGATGGAGTTGCTGCGTTGGCAGCGGGGATGGCAGCGCGCGAGCGATATTTAATGTTGCGAGCGTTAATATGGTTACGGTAACCGCTTCACATCAGGTGGGCATAGTGAAGAAAAAAAAACGTGTGACACTCGGGGACTGCCGCGGTAAAGCTATTGCATAGCATTTTTTATCAACTAATGCTCGTTTGCTCGTTCATCCATCCATCCATCCATATCCATCCATCCATCCATCCATCCATCGATTCATCCACCCATCCATCCACCCATCCATCCATCCATCCATCCATCCATCCATCCATCCATCCATCCATCCATCCATCCATCCATCCATCCATCGATTCATCCACCCATCCATCCACCCATCCATCCATCCATCCATCCATCCATCCATCCATCCATCCATCCATCCATCCATCCATCCATCCACCCACCCATCCATCCATCCACCCATCCATCCATCAATCCATCCATCCATCCATCCATCCATCCATCCATCCATTCATCCACCCATCCACTCATCCATCCACCCATCCATCCATCCATCCATCCATCCACCCATCCATCCATCTATCCACCCTTCCATCCATCCATCCACCCATCCATCCATCCACCCTTCCATCCACCCATCCACCCATCCATCCACCCATCCATCCACCCATCCATCCACCCATCCATCCATCCATCCATCTATCAATCCATCCATCCATCAATCCATCCAACCATCCATCCATCAATCCGTCCGTCCGTCCATCCATCCATCCATCCAAATTGTTTTTTTTTACTTTCCATGTGTTGAGACATCCATCCACTGCACAAATAACTCTCATCTTTTACATACTCGCATATTATTTTAAACAGAATGGAGAATAAAATACAAGCGACGTCAATTCGTACGTTGTGGCATTCCTTACGAACGGTTCCAAATCGGTGAGAGCGGCAGAGAGTGTCCATACTGTACGTTAGTACTATTACTTATACTGTGGTACTACCAAAGAAAATCCTTCATTTTGTTTTGTAGCGGCCCTCGGCCATTGAAAGTGCAGCATAAGCGAAACCGTGGAATTGTACAATGCAGCGCGTGGGACGCCAGTCGCTTACTGTGAGGTTTCCCGGCTTTTTTTAACTCTTATGTAAAATTAACTTATGCACCTACTATGAAATTGATAATATAAAACTCAAAGTCCAGTCTAAGAATACGGACGGACGGACTGACTGGAAGAATACGGATTTAAGAATAAGGATATAATACTGGCTAAAAGATTACGTCACAAATGTGGTTGTCAAAATCTGTCATTTTCCATACAAAATACAATTGATGAGGAGCTATAGTGAGTGATCACTCGCAAGAACACAACAACCCTCAAGGGAAATGTTATCGGTAAGAAAGAAAGGAGTTGCTGCATCGGCAGCGGGGATGGCATCGCGCACTAATGTGCCTGGTGGCTTAGACTGGACTTTGAGTTTTCATATGTGATTACATAGGAACACCCTAACGGACCCTCAAAGGAGATCATCACCAAAGTTTATAGAACGCCGGGTGCCAAAAATACCATACGGCCCACCTAATATAAAGCGGTTAGCGTATCAATCAATCATTTAGTTTTTACTAGCTGTTACCCGCGGCTTCGCCCGCGTGGTCCAGGGGCGCTGCCATTCATTTGTGTATATTTTTTTCTTGTTGCAATTTTTTTACTTCGTGGGATAAAACGTAGTACCAATATGTACAAATTTTAATCATCATCATCTGCGGATGAATTTATTTACTTTAACACTTATAATAAATAATATTACATATATAACATCTTTGAACCAAAGCTAACTTCACCAGCATACGGTGCACTCTGCTGACTGACAAAACCAAGCTCTGGCGAAAAGAGAGGCAGGGAGCATACCTCCATCTCACAGAATACCGCAGCCAAATAACAATTCCCTTGAGGGTTGTTGTGTTCCTGTGAGTGAGTGAGGTCACCAGAAAGGAAGGAAATGCTGCGTCGGCAGCAGGGATAGCGGCGCACGAGCGATATTTTATGTTGCGAGCGTTAATATGGCTACTGTAACCGCATCACATCAGGCGTGCCGTATGCTTGTCTTTCACCCGACGTAGTAGAAAAAAAAAGATATAAGACAGGGATAACTGTAAGTATGAAGGCTGATAAGGCTGAATGGAAGAAGAATACATACTGCGCTGACCCTAAACAAAGGGGAAATAAATAAATATTGTCAGACAAATTACACAGCCCCATCTTTTTTTTTATGTCATACAGTAGACAAACAAGCAAGCGGGCCACCTGATGGAAAGTGGTCACCGCCGCCTATAGACATTAGTAACACAAGGGGCGCTACCAATGCGTTGTCCACTAAGGAGTTGGAGGAAGGGAAGGAAGGAAGGAGGTGATAGGGAAGGAGTTGGGCTTCCGGATCTCTCACTCACCGAACGAAACGCATTGCTGCTTCACGTCGATATTCTGTGAGAGGGTGGTACTTCCCCGGTCGAGCAAGCCCATTTCATAATTGCTCTACCACTCCAAAAAATCTAGCCCCAAAGTAAGCGAAGCTTGTGTTATGGGTACTAGACAACTGATAAACATACGTAAATACATTTTTTTTTGTAAATACATACTTATGATACACAGAAAACACCTAGACCAAGACAAACAGACATGTTCATGCACACAAATGTTTGTCCTGTTCTGGAATCAAACCCACGAGCATTGGTGTCGAAGCCGCGTCATTGACCGCTACGCCACCGAGCTCGTCCAAACAAACTCGTACAAACGGGAAAGGACAATAAGTATGAACCCAATGATGATGAACTTTGTTCATTTCAAATCTCAGACAAATCCGTTCAGCAATTTCACTGTGAACAAGTAACAAACACAATATTATCGTTTGAACCTATAGTCATCCCATTGCTGGGATACGGGACACGTACTTCACTACGCTAAAATAGAGATTGAAAAAGGCTGTTGTTTTGAAGCCGCCCAAAGGCCACTGATTTGACAAAACAACTACGAGTATCTCAAAGGGAATTAAGAATTTTTAAAGCAAATAAAATTACTACAATGAATTATTTTTTATTATAATAATATTAAAGAAAATAATTAAATAAAATCTTTGTTTCAATTTTAACACGAAAGTATGAAAAATATTTAAATTTTTATAAGAAAAAAAAATATTCTATCGCCGCCAGATTGAACTTGATGGAATTTGATTAACACTTAAATTTGTACTCTTCAAATATTAAACTATTGATAAAATTTAAAAGAAGTAAAATATTTTAAGCACTAAAATTGAATTTGAAAAATATCTTTAAGTGTTTGACCTTAAACTTTATTTTTTTAAGCTCTCGAAATAAATCATGTTTATGTTTATTTATTTATTAAAACTTTATTGATTACAAAAAACTTTTTTTGATTTTTTTTATATGAGAGGGGAACAAGCGAGCATGTGGGTCACCTGATGGAAAGCAATCACCACCGCCCATAGAAATCAGCAACACCAAGGGGTCGCTGATCCGTTGCCATCCTTGTAAGGGAAATATTTACTCTGTTCTTGAAGGCACCCATGTCGTATTTTTTTTTAATACCGCTGAAGGAAGCGGAAACTTCACAGTTCGTTGTAGAAAATGACGCCAAATATCAAGATGATGTGGAAATAAAGTTGTGCAAACAAACAAACAAACGTTTTTTAACAGAGAGCGGCAGGGAGTAAATGTGTTTCAACCTTCGACGAGCTCGGTGGTCGAATGGTTAGCAATGGCCACTTTGACTCCGAGGTAGCTACTATTACTATGGCATTGTTCTTATCTATATGAAAGTAATAAAATTTGATATACAGAACATAGATTCGAAAAATATTACTCTCTTCTTTTTATACAACGTAGGGTCACGTCGGTGGCAGACAAGCAGACGGTCCGTCTGATGAGAAGCGATTCATTTCATCATTATCAGGTCATTTTAGTCTCCACTACAGGAACACGACCCTTTTTCGTCCGTCCAGACAGAAGGAGCATTTGACCTACACTCCCCACGCTGGCCAGACGGGTTGGGGAGGCCTGATCGATGTTTTATAATGTTTTCCTTAGTCGCCTTGTACGACATCCACGGGAAGAGACGGAGTGATTCTATTCTAGTCTGCCGGAAACCACACGGTCAAAAAGCAAAAAAAAAGGAGAAGCGGTTACAGTAGTTATATTAACGCTTGCAACATGAAATATCGCTCGCCGACACCCCCACTGCCAACACACAAGTGCTTCCTTTCTTTCTTTCTGGTGACCTCACATAGGAATTGTTAGGTATCTGCGGTATTCTGTGAGGTGGAGGTACTACCCCAATCGGGCAGCATCCAAATACGCTGAACCCTGCTTCTCTGGGTTTAAAAGGGCTTATACAATTGATAAATACATAAGTGACAACGATGTATGGAATGATCAGCATAGACATGTAATAAATAACAATATCTAAATCAAATACTTGATATCTTAATTACGAAATATAAGAGTTTATACAAATTAAATTGTAATATTTGTATTATTAGGTCATTTAATTTTTTTAATTTTCTGGACATTTCTGGACAATTTACACAGTGCCGTCTAGTCCCAAATTAAGCGCAAAGCTTTTACTATGGGTACTAAACAACTGATATTATCATAAATGGAGTTTGTGTTTCCAACAAACACAAACTCCATCTGTTTACCTTGATAATGCCTTAGCGGCGAAACCGGTCGGTAATATTAAATATAATAACGTGGAATAGTACAAGTGCTTTATTATAACATTATGATAATAATGTTCCACCAAGTGCCAACAATCAACAGTATCAACTGATATTATGTACTTAAATACATTTTTTTTGTAAATACATATTTATGTATTTATAAAAAAAAATGTCTAAATAACACATAGAAAACATCCAAATTATGACAAACAGACACATTCATGCACACAAATGTTTGTCTTGTGCGGGAATTGAACCCGCGACCTCGGAGTCAGAGTAGCCATTGCTATAGCTATTCGACCACCGAGCTCGTCAATTAAAAAAAAAAACAATATTGGCAAGTTTCATTGGGCACTTCTTCTTTGCCAATGGTCAATACCGAAATTCTAGTAGAAAAAAATTATGACAAAAAAATAACAATATTATTTATAAAAAGTATAAAACGTGTAGGCGAGGTTGGCTTTGGCTCTAAAGATGGCGGTGATCCATTTACACCCCAAATAAATATCAGTTTTTTGACAGTCGTATAATAGTAGTTTATGAAACTGTTGCATAATAAGGGTTATTAAAATACGAGTGTGAGTTTATAACACGAGCCGAAGGCGAGTGTTATAATAATACCACACGAGTATTTTAATACCTAATTATGTGCAGTTTCATACACTACTTTATCTAATCTCATGAAATATATGATAATAATATTTTAAATACAACCATGAAGTTAATCTATCAGCTATAATTCTTACATAAAAATCCATTTGCAGATCGAGCATGCGTAGTGCGCATGCGCGACGCGCCGCGCGGCGCCGCGTTCACAGATTATGTAGAAAAAATTTGCATAGTTGCAATGTATTTGCATTGCAACCTGTTTAAAATACCTGTATCCAGGGCTGAAGCTGTATCGAAATGGTAAAAAAGTTATTTTACGATACAGTTGTCCATATATGAGCTGTATCGAAAAATAACTTTTTAAATTTATTTTGACAGCTTGTGCGTAAAGACTGTCATTATGATACTGTGTTTAGTTTTATAATGTGTAAATTTCAGTATGAGATTAGATAAAAATATATATATAATTTACAAGATTCCTATTTTCCTATCCGTACCCCTCAGATATTCCAGGAAGTGGGAAGCACATTAAAATTTAGCCAGCAACAATTGCTGATACAACTGCTTTGAAAAGCTAATTACCATTTGTTTTGTGAAGCCGGAATTAGATTCGTGTAAATAAATAATTAAGTAATTTTCGTTTATTAATTACGTACAATTAGAATATGTTACTGCATATTACTGTACTGCAATAGTCTACTGCACATACACATGCGGCAATTAAAGTGGTTAAAGACTACGTCTACCTCAGACAAGTGACGCGTCTTGACCCGGGTAACTTCAACAAAGAGATCGATAAACGCATTCAACTAGCCTGGGCAGCATTCGGGTAACTTCGGCATATCCTCACAGTGCAAATATCGCCCAGTGCGTTCAACCAGTACGTTCTCTCCACCATAACGGTGACTTAGACTCTGACGGTTGAGCTGGTCCATAAATTGAAAGTCGCGTGGCGAGCGATGGAGAGAGTTATGCTCGGAATTTGTCTAAGGGGCCGAATTTGTCGATTGTGGAGAACCAAAGTTGTCGATATACCTCTCTGAGTCAGAAATCTGAACTGGCAGTGGGCCGGCCACATCTGCCGATACAGTGATGGCACATAGGGAAGTCTTAGGGTGAAGACCTCGAATGGGGCGACGAAGCGTTGGGCGCCCCCTCTCTAGATGGACCGATGATCTCAAGGGTACGGCCGAATACGGCTAGATCGAAGAATCGCATATGGTGGAAACCATTAGGGAACGCCATGTCCAGCAGTGGATAAATACAACATGATGATGAATTACAATATAGTATTTTTAGGTTGAGTTCTATACAAAAAGCGACAATAAATAATTTGACACGATGTTTGATTATAACGGATTCTACCTTATAACGGATTCTACCAATATCAGGTTCTTAAAGTACTAGATCAGACACTAAAACTTGATTTTGAGCGCGGAAACATCAAAAACAGCATCAGATATAGCACCAAATGCCCAAATATATTGACAATACTGCGATAGTATCCCTGGGCGCATTCAGACACGGGCCTGCTCGTTCAAGAATTCAATCAAGGCTGAACGAGAGCACTCGTAGGAGAGTGTAAAGGCATTATAAAACGCGGCTTGTGCGATTGTTAACTTTAACGACACAATATTATCAGGTAATTGACAGTCACAGTGTGATTTTAAATCTTATTACATACGGAATAAGAACAGTGCAAAGGTCTAAAGTGTTAAGGCAGAAGTGCTCTTAGCTGTGTTAATATTATCATTATAATCCTTCGTATATAATAAATATGTCATTACATATGTCTATCTTCTAGACACTTGTTATAGGTATTATTGTTTTTTTTATCTGCTTTAGAACCGCATTCGTGTATTTCTGCTATTCCCAAAGGTTGACTTGACTGGTAGAGAATGCTTTTAGCGTTAAGTCCGCCTTTTGTACCCTTATGTAATTTTGTGGTCAATAAAGTTTAAATAAATACAGATATGTTTGTCACATTTTCACAGGTAAACGAATTAACGGATATGAGGATTTTTTTTATACTAGGTCTCTCAAAGTCAGCTAGCTGAAGTGGAAGTGACCCGTCCGAGGGGGCCCTTCTAGATCAGAGGTTCCCAAGTGGTCTGTGAGAGGTAAATTGTGTTCCGAATATTATAATGAAAGAGTTTGAGCACTATTATATAAAATAGTCAAATCAAGAGTTTTTTTTTTATTTTTTTATTTTTTTTATTGATATTTATTACAGTCTACAGACCCGGGGTCCGTACCTTTTATTAACAATGTTCTGTTTTTTTTTATCTTATAATATTCTTACAATTAATAAATTGCACGTCGCTATTGTGCTAATAGTTATATTATTGTCTATTTATATCAAGAGATATAAATCAAGAGTTATAGAATAATGGATTTATATGACAGTTGGAGACACTGCAAGCAACAAAAACCTCGTAGTGGGACCACTACGAGGTGAGCGAACAAAAAAAAAGTGCACAACGTCGCTAAAGAAGTTTTCACTTCAAAAACAACGGGTTGCACTCCGGGAGTGCCGACAGAAGTGAAAACTTGAACATTAACGTTGTGTATTTTTGAATATTTAAGAATGGTTAGGAAATAATTTCGCACGAATTGCTTTATTTATCAGTAAATCAGCACTATAATTTATGTGGTAAAATATTCATTTATTGCGCTATCGTACACAAACATAAACTATTCATTGCAATCTCAATCGTATCGTCTTTGCTTAAAGTTAGTTGAATTTTGTAGTTTCGTACCTTTATTTTACGGACTTTCGATCACGACACGTGATCCTGACGCGAGTTCAACATTTTTTCATCATCATCATCATCAGGTCATTTAGTCTCCACTACAGGAGCACGACCCTCTCGTCCGTCGCAGACAGAAGGAGGATTTGGCCTACACTCCCCACGCTGGCCAGACGGGTTGGGGAGGCCTGATCGATGTTTTATAATGTATTTCCCTTAATCGCCTTGTACGACATGCACGGCAAGAGACTCTAGAGAGAAGAGTCTGCCGGAAACCACACGGCCAACATTTTTTACCCATCCCAAAAAAGTGCACAACGCTGCTTAAGAAGTTTTCACTCCAAAAAGAGGTTCTGACTGATGACCTCACGGGAACGACCGCAAGGGGCTGCATTCCATATGGTGGAAGGTATTAGGAAATGACTATATCCGACAGTGGATAGATACGCACTGATGCTGATTACGTTGATTAACAAAATATGACGTTGGTTTAAATACACGCATTTGATTAAATGCCTACACTAAACAAAGGTTAATTAACTATGAAATTGTATTGTTGATTAACATTAGTAAAGGTGGAAACACATTAAACACCTTTAGTTGTAATGGGTAGCAAAAATAGATTTTGCTTAGATCCATGTTTTTATATGCGACAGAGGCAAGCGAGCATGTGGGTCACCTGATGGAAAGCAATCACCAGAGCCCATAGAAATCAGCAACACCAAGGGGTCGACTTTTTAAGGGAAAATTGACTCTGTTCTTGAAGGCCCCATTTGCATCGCATTAGACGAGCATTTGCAGTCCCGTGAGCGTATTTTATATTTTTAGGGTTTTGTACTTAAAACGAGCAAAATACACCCTTAATTATGTTTACTTCGTTCTGCGACTGTCAAAATCCTTTTTCTCAAGAACCAGTGGAAATATCAAGTTGAAATTAATACTATATAATTATTGCAATCCCTTGATTTGGGACGATCACTTCTATTCTCAGTTTGTGAATAGAAATGATCGTTCCAAATCAATGTAGTCAAAAGATGCTGCTGTTTATATTATTATTTTTTTTTATACTACGTTGTGGGGCATCCGCCCGATGTTTCCCGTGGTTCCCGTGGCCATACGAACGCTTGTGACACTTGTGAAGTATCGCCCGCTGCCAAAACAGCAACTCCCTCACACAACAACCCTCAAGGAAGTTGTTATTTGGTGGTTCTATGAGGTAGAGGTACTTCCTCAGATGGGTAGCTTACAAATACGCTTTACCCTACCTTTCTTTTACCAGAGCCTTTTTCGCTAATCGGCAAGGTACACCACGTGCAGCTGAGGTTGGCTTTGGCTCTAAATATGCTGGAGAGCGACTCACACTTTAAAATATATTTATATATTATGACACTCGCACGGCAATCAAAACCTAAGGATAACTTCCCATTGATCAATCACGAAATTCAGCAAATTCAGCAACAATGTTTCACAGTACAAGTAAATAGAAATATCAGCAAACTCGATTTTAAATATCGCGTGGAATTTTTAAGTGACCAAATAAAAATCATTACCTTGTTACATACTATGTACGAGTATATGATGTTAGGTTTCAATTTGTACAGGGGTTTTTACAAATTCTAATGATACGGTACCATTGGTGTGCGTGTACGACTCGTACTTGGCTACTTTTTATAATACAAAACTTTCGACGCCATTTATCGATGAATTAAATGCGAGGGTTCATGTTACACTTGATATGAACAATAAAAATTATATTCACTTTCATATTTTTTTACAAAATATATTATTCTTTTAATAACACTAGAGTTGCCACGAATAGTGATTTGGTCGAATACCGAATACCGAATATTTGGTAACGCTGTCGGCCGAAGCGCCGAATATTCGGCACAAAATACTTGTTTGTTCGCCAAAAGATTTATAAAATGATACCAGTGAATAAAAAGTCGCCCATACCGGAATATTAAGACATCTGTAGTGAAAATAATTAAAGTGGCCGAGTGGTTGATTTGTAACAGCTAAATCTCAAGAGATGGAGACCACTGATCATACTAAAGTATTAAGTAATTTGGTAATGAATACCATGATGTTGAGTAATATGATGTGTCTTTCTTTTCATGATTTGGTATTCGGTATTCGGCTGAATAATGCCGATACTACTACCGGTACTATTCGGCCGAAAAAAAAAGTGACCGAATAGGTGGAACACCGAATAGTAGACGAATAGGTGGAATAACGAATAGTAGCCGAATAGGTGGATTACCAAATAGTAGCCGATTAGGTGGAATACCGAATAGTAGCCGAATAGGTGGAATACCGAATAGTAGCCGAATATTCGTAGCATCTCTAATTAACACACCCCGGCCACTCCATATAAATATCGCGTCGTGAACTACTACAGAAACAATACCGTCTGTGCAGGACGAGAATGAGCGCGTGTGCGTGTGGCGCCATACAAACTGTTCCAGATTTGTTTCAGGAGGGAGATGAGATCGATGCGAGAGAGCGGCAGGGAGTGGCCATAGTACGTAGTACTATTACTTCGTACTATGGTATTAACCAATATAACCAATTATATTCGACATGTCGCTCCCCACACCAGTCGTGTATACGTCAGCACAAAACGTCCATCACGTGAAATCTATACAGAACGTTATCTTGCGCTCGTTGTATTTCTACCTTTATCGTATGGTATGATGTGACAATGAAGTAAACAGTTTTGGCTTTCAAGTAATTGAAGTGTGACTTAATTTATATCAGTATGTATGTAATGTCACTGCTCTTAGTAACACTGTTTATATACGCTGTGGTAAAGCCAAATTAACAATATCTACAGTTTGTATAATGTAAAAGCTCGATAGCGTCGTTGCGCGAGTGAGGATTAACCAAACACGCAAGTTAAGCAACGGCAACCATAGCTTGTACACAGATGGGTTTATTTGTCTCGAGCTCCTTCATGCTTCTGAGTGCACGTTAAGTTGATCCCGGTTGGTGTCTTTAAATGACAGTCTGTGGCCTTTACGTGGCTTATAACACTGGCCTCCGCCAACCCGCAGTCGAGAAGCGTGGTGGAGTGCGCTCTAAACCGCTTCGATTAAGGGGATACGCGTATCCTAACAGTGGGATCAGTAGGGTTAAGGACGACAGTCTGTTTAGTACATATCATCATCATCATCATCATCAGGTCATTTTTGTCTCCACTACAGCACGACTCTCTCACGTCCGTCCCAGACAGGAGAATTTGGCCTACACTCACCATGCTGGCCAGACGCGTTGGGGAGGCCTGATCGATGTTTTATAATGTATTTCCCTTAGTCGCCTTGTCGACTTCCACGGGAAGAGACGGAGTGATTCTATTCTAGTCTGCCGGAAACCACACGGCCAAAGCTAGTTTGTAATAAATAGATTGATGCTTTCAGCACACGGCTTTAGCCTGTAAGGTATTGTAAAAATTATACGGTTTTTTACTTTCAATAACCGTTTAAATTAAAAATGTTTTTTCATAATTTTTATTTAGTTAGTAGTTTAGTTATAATGTACTGTTTACTAATATTTTTTCTACCTCTACTTACACGTTTACTGTATTCAAAACTCATATTTCTTTGAACATGTATTTGATGATTTTGTAGTATGCCTGTCTAGACATGCCTGTTGGAGGACTGGTAGTGAAAGGAGCGCCGAGCATTCCCTAGGCTGTGGTAACGCAACAAAACTAGCGAAAATAATCTTATATGCGAGGAAAGGCCGATGGCATTGAATCAAGTGTTATTCAACAGAACAGACCCGTCCGGTCTATTGGTAACGTGGGTCCCAGGGACCGTTCATATTTATCAGAGAATTAAATATCCTCGTTCAATGTTATGCTGATCAAAATATATCTTACTCGATATTTTATTTATGAAATATTTTAAAGGTTAATTTGCTACTCTACTATGCTTCAAGAAGGGCGTGAAGAGGTTTTTACAGGGTCGGCAACGCACGTGTGATACCCCTGGTGTTACAGGCGTTCATGGGCTACGGTAACTGGTTTCCATCAGGCGGGCCGATTGCTTGTTTGCCACTGTAGTGAATTTATAAAAAAAAAGTATGCAAATTATATTAAATGTGTATCTTGTTGTGTTGTAGTTTGCATTATAATAATAAATAATAATAAATATTGTCGGACAAATTACACAGCGCCATCTAGCCCCAAAGTAAGCGAAGCTTGTGTTATGGGTACTAGACAACTGATAGACATACGTAAATACATTTTTTTTTGTAAATACATACTTATGATGCATAGAAAACACCCAGACCAAGACAAACAGACATGTTCATGCACACAAATGTTTGTCCTGTGTGGGAATCGAAACCACGAGCGTTGGTGTCGAAGCCGCGTCATTGACCGCTACTCCACCGAGCTCGTCAAAATAATAAGTGTTCTGTGTATATAAATTTCCGAGTACCTAGAGTAACAAATAATTACAAACATTATACGAAGAGCACTGAATAATGAGTTAATTTACGTGGTAGCTGGTGATAAAGTGTATCTGGGATGTATTTATACTACACTAGGCTAATTTAGAAGGTACTAGAGTGGAAGCTCCGCTTGGGACGACGAAGTGTTGAACGCCTCCGATACGATTAAGAAAACGGCTGGAAGCAGCTGGATGCCGAAAGCGGTGAATTATATTTGGTAGAAAGCATTGGGGAAGGAAGATTGGCCGTGTGGTTTCCGGTAGACTAGAATAGAATCACTCCGTCTATTCCCGTGGATGTCGTACAAGGCGACTAAGAGAAATACATTATCAAATATCGATCAGGCCTCCCCAACCCGTCTGGCCAGCGTGGGGAGTGTAGGTCAAAACCTCTTTCTGACTTTTGGACGGACGATAGAGGGTCGTGCTCCTGTAGTGGAGACTAAAATGACCTGATGATGATGATGATTGGGAAAGGTCTATTTCCAGCAGTAGGTATATACAGATTGATAATGATGACATTAATAAATAAATGAATATTCCTGGACAAATTACACACCGCCATCTAGTCCCAAACTAAGCAAAGCTTGTACTATGGGTACTAGATAATTGATATTATACTTAAATACATTTTTTTGTAAATATTAGGTTGGGGAAAAAGTCTTTTCGTATTTTATATGAAAATTCAAAACATTTTTTAATAAAGTTTATTTACATTTAACTAAAGTATGTAGGTGCCATTATGTTCGATAACTTTTTGCCATCTTGTAGGTAGAGACATGATCCCATTACTATAGAAATTTTGGGACTTCTGTTCAAAAAACCGCGACAAGTGGTTTTGGCAGTCTTCTCGTGATGTTAACCTGACATTGCCTAAAGAATTCTTAAGAGACCGAAACAGGTGGAAATCAGAAGGTGCAAGGTCAGGACTATACGGCGGATGCATTAACACCTTCCAGTCAAACTCTCTTAATTTTTGCTGAGTGGCTAAAGATGTGTGAGGTCTAGCGTTATCATGGTGAAAAATCACACCCCTTCTATTAATTAATTCCGGCCGCTTTCTCTCAACTTTTTGCTTTAATCTCATCAGTTGTTCACAGTAGAGTTCAGAATCGATAGTCCTGCCTGGCGGTAACAGCTCGTAATGAATATCTTCCCTTCCAATCCCACCATACACACAGCATCACCTTGTTGCGGGTTAACCCGGGTTTCGCCAGAGTCTGTGAAGCCTGGCCGGCCTTTGACCACGACCTTTTTATGCGCCAAAACTGTTTTGTGGTCAATTCCTAGTTCTTCAGCTACGTCGTAACTACTGATATGCCGATCTTGCTCCACTTTTTCAGAAATGGCATCCATTTTATCCGTAACAGGGCGACCAGAGCGACGTGCATCTTTGACATCAAAATTTCCGGATTGAAAACGCTTAAACCAAATTTGTGCTACTCTCACAGACACTGCACTAGGTCCATAAACGTCACAAATTTTTTTCGCAGCTTGCTTTGAATTTTTACCTTTTTTATAGTAAAATTTTAAAATGTATCGAATTTCTTCATTAGATTCACTCATCTTGACAGTAAAAAAAACAAACGAAAATCACACATTTACCTAATTTGAATTTGGAATTATCTTTTTTAAAATTTAAACTTTTTAAAGATATCAAATCCTGCTAGATACAAATGGTATAACCAAAGAGATTTTATTACAAGTTCATACATACTATAATGCGAAAAGACTTTTTCCCCTACCTATTACATACATATAATACATAGAAAACACCCAAACCAAGACAAAGAGACATGTTGATGCACACAAATATTTGTCTTTTGCGGGATCGAACCCGCAACCTCGAGGTCAAAGTGATCATTGCTATTCATTCGACTGACTTTAGGTTTATCATCATCATCATAATCATCAGGTCATTTTTAGTCTCCACTACAGGAGCATGACCCTCTCTCGTCCGTCTCAAACAGAAGGAGGATTTGGCCTACACTCCCCACGCTGGCCAGACGGGTTGGGGAGGCCTGATCGATGTTTTATAATGTATTTCCCTTAGTCGCATTGTACGATATCCACGGGAAGAGACGGAGTGATTCTATTCTAGTCTACCGGAAACCAAACGGCCAGGCTTATAATCTTTAATTATTACATGGATTCTAACAAGAGGAGAAAAAATAGCAAATTGTTCCTTCTAGAATATTGCTAAAATTATATTTTGTCATTATTATTTTAATAGTTTATTACAGCGATCTTGTCAGAATATTATAGACATTTTTAAACAATACTTCAGCTCCCCCGCCTAGGTGCACTTTCCAATACCGGTCGAGTGCTCTTGCCAATAGAAATAATTGAAGATGGAAGTGGAAAGAGCAGTGGACCGGCAATCGAGAGGTCGTGGTTTTAAGTCCCATCTAGTCAGGAGAGGTGATTTTTTACCCGATTGCGACAGAAGGAGGGTTATGTTTTTCGAGAGTATGTATGTATGTATAATTGTTTGGCACGCTCTACAGCTGGATGGATTTTAGCTTCAGAGGTGTCGTTAGATTCGTATTTGCTGTGAGAGTGACATAGGCTACATCAAATATAAAAAAAAAACAATATGGCGGCTGTGAGCCGCAAAATTGTCGTTGCAATATTTTTTTTTCTTCTAAATATATCGATATGGGTATCAAAATAAAGGTCTCGATGACCTGATTTCAAATATGTATTTGATATATTAGTGTGATATTAGTTTTTGCCTGCGGCTTTGCTTGTATGGAATTATATTATTGTTACGCGTGATTAATAAATCTGTTGCAAGTGCAGTCGGGTTTTTGATTTTTTTAATTAACTTATAACTTGTTCCAATATAACTTTTATAATAATTACTAGCTTCGCTAGTTAGTTTTTTTTTTATATAAGTTATCCTATGTGCTACCGAATACCTTTGAGAATATGTGTACCAAGTTTCATGATGATCGGTTGAGTAGTTTCCGTGTGAAAGCGTAACATACAAACTCATATTTACCCGACTGCGACAGAAGGAGGGTTATGTTTTTCGAGAGTATGTATGTATGGCACGCTCTGTAGCCTGAACGCCTGGATGGATTTTAGCTTGAGAGGTGTCGTTAGATTCGTATTTGCTGTGAGAGTAGGGTTGCCAACTATACTGGTAAAAACAGTATTATACTGTTTTTCACTACATTAAGTATACTTTTTACTGTTGAACAAAAATAAAGTATACAAAATACTGTTTTCAGCATCAAAATACTTAACACTAACACTTGACACATTTTTTTAATGAGCTTCTCGTTTGTTTTAATTTATAATTATTATTTATATTTATAGTTATAATTGTGGTGAGGCATATGAAGTTTTTAAAAAAAGACTATATTAATAAGTTGTGCGAGAAGCTCAAATATGTATTTAAAATATTAAATAAATAAAATACTGTTCATTTTTCTAAAATACTTTTTAATATTCTTCTCAGACCTCAATATACTTTATTTCTTGTAAAAAAAGTTTTAAATTTTTCGGATTTTTGGCGCCAAGTTCAAATGCTAATGCGCGCCGCAGTTGGACGGCTCGATGAATTTTAGCTTGAGGGGTGTCATTAGATATGTATTTACTGTGAGAGCGACATTGCATATATCAAAATAAATGAAACTAAAAAACGTAAAATAAAAACGGTAATTTAAAAAACTAAAAAACCCGATTGCTTTTCTGTGTAATTTGGAAATGAAAAACCCCTAAAACAAGAAAACATGTAGCAGTCGGGACCCTACATGTGCTCTAAATTCACTAAGACTAACCTGCATTTCTAGAAGGGGTCCCAGCTGCTACATGTTTTCTTGTCTTAGGGGTTTTTCATTTCCAAATTACACAGAAAAGCAATCGGGTTTTTTAGTTTTTTAAATTACCGTTTTTATGACATTAATATTACAAGTACTAGTGTGGTCGCGCAGTGGTCGAAATTGATTTAAATTATGACTTTAACAATAAACAAAACATTAGTAGTGTGTAATGTTTTTTTATTGATTTAATGTATTTTTATATGTATAATTAAAAAAAAGACATTCTGCACTCCTTCTCTGTATAAACTATAAGTGTGCGAAATTTCATACTCCTACGCAATATTCGTAAAAAGGGGTACTAAGTTTTTGCTTCACGTTTTAATATACAGATATAAGTAGTATGGATCTAATTTGACTTTCAGATTAAGTAGAAATATCTAAATATTCTGTAACCAAATCTCTGAAAATTCAACCCTTGCGAAGCCAGAGCGGGTCGCTACTATGTACAACAGGTACAAGTCAGCAAACGTCTCGCTATGTAAACAACCCTTAAAATTTCCGATAGCCGCTTCCCGTCAGACATTTTCTGTTTATTTGAAGTATATTTAATGATCAAAACATTTATTCACCCGAGAAATTGTGGAATTTAATTATAAAATGCTTAACTGTGTTTTTTGGTTAAAATTTTGTAATTATGAACGAGGGCCTTACAACGGTATGGTATTAGATAATCGTTAGAGTAAGTCAAGCAATGGTTTCCTGTCGTGATAATCGATTTGGGTAACCCAGATCGATTATCCCGACAGGATCACCAGATGTTGATGAATCACTTACAGGTGATACATCAACTCTTTGAACTAAAGCCAACTTCACCTGCACGCGGTACTGCTGACTGCTGCCTGACAAACGAAGCTCTGGCGAAAAGAGAGGTAGGGAGCGTAATTGCACGTAAGCATACGGCCCGCCTGGTATGAAGCGGTTACCGTAATATTAACGCACGCAACATAATATATCACTTGCGCACCGCCACGCCCGCTGCCAACGTAGCATCTCCTTCTTTTCTGGTGACCTCACTCACTGGCAGGAACACAACAACCCTCAAGGGAATTGTTATTTGGCTGCGGTATTCTGTGAGGTGGAGGTACACTCCCCAGTCGGGTAGCTAACAATTACGCTCCCTACCTCTCTTTTCGCCAGAGCATCGTTTGTCAGTCAGCAGGTTGCACCACGTGCAGGTGAAGTTGACTTTTGTTTAAAGGGGTTACTATCAGAAGATCAAGATATCAGAACGACCAAGTAGACATATAGTTCACATCTCTGAAAGACTATGTATCCAGAACGCCTTTATATCAGAATTTCTAAAAAGCATAATGACCACATTTCAAAACGACTAAGTAGCAAAACATCTAAATCTCCAAACGGTTAGATAGCGATATGACCAGATCGCACATCTTACACCCCAAACTCATTAGTCAGCAATCACCACAGTCCATGGAGACCAGTAACAAGAAGGGGTCGCCGATTCTTTGCCAGCCTATAGGAGTATAGGCTGGCTTCCCTTCTTTCTGGTGACCTCACTCACTCGCAGGAACCCATAAGCCTATACAGGCTGGCAACGAATCGGCGACTCCTTTGTGTTGCTGATCTCCATGGATGGTGGTGATTGCTTTCCATTAGGTGACCCATATGTGTGACCCATATGTGTGACCCATATGTGTGACCCATATGTGTGACCCATATGTGTGACCCATATGTGTGACCCATATGTGTGACCCATATGTGTGACCCATATGTGTGACCCATATGTGTGACCCATATGTGTGACCCATATGTGTGACCCATATGTGTGACCCATATGTACATTTGCACCACTTCTCATATAAAAAAATATGAATTATAATTTTTCTACAAATTAATGAAATTGCGAGATGCGTTAAGGCTTACTCCATCGTACATCAAAGGATATTGAAATCGTTTCAGTAAAACAATTATTTAAAAGATTAAACTTCAATTTATTGAATATTGACATTTCATATTATTGAATTTATTGTTCTTCATTTACGAATGTCCGCCATTAAAATAAATGTATTTTATCGACAGGGAATTCATTTTTTTTTATACTACGTCGCGTGGCAGACAAGCATACGGCTCGCCTGATGTGAAGCGGTTACCGTAACCGTATTAACGCTCGCAATATAATATATCACTTGCGTGCCGCCACTCCCGCTGCCAACTCAGCATCACCTTCTTTTATGGTGACCTCACTTACTCGCAGGAACACAACAACCCTCAAGGGAATTGTAATTTGGCTGCGGTATTCTGTGAGGTGGAGGTACATTCCCCAGTCGGGTAGCTTACAATTACGCTCCCTACCTCTCTTTTCGCCAGAGCTTCGTTTGTCAGTCAGCAGGGTGCACCACGAGCAGGTGAAGTTGGCTTTAGTTCAAAGATGTTGATAAACCACTTACACCCCAAAGTGTCGTGTCATTCTCACACATTAGAACCTTCATGCACTGTGTGGTTCCAGAGATGGCAGGGAAAGTTTATAAATAAATATTTCTGAGCAATTTACACAGCGCCATCTAGTCCCAAACTAAGCGCAATGCTTCTTTTATGGGTACTAGACAACTCATAAATGTACTTAAATACATTTTTTTTTGTAAATACATACTTACTTATAATACATAGAAAACACCCAGACCAAGACAAACAGTCATGTTCATGCACACAAATGTTTCTCTTGTGCGGGAATCGAACCCGCGAACTCAGACTCAAAGTGGCTATTGTTAACCATTCGACCACCGAGCTCGTCAGATTGAAAATCGCACAGCGAGCGATGGAGAAAGCCTATGCTTGGCAGGGCTCTACAGTACCGAATCCGGAACGAACAAATTCGTCGGACGGAGTACCAAAGTTGTCGACATAACTCTCAAAGTCAACAGGCTGAAGTGGCCATGGGCCGGCCGCATCTGCCGAATCAGTGATGGCAGATGGGGTAGGAAGTTATTTTTTTTTTATACTACGTCGGGTGGCAGACAAGCATACGGCCCACGCTCCCGCCGGTTGAGTAGCGGTTACCATAGCCATATTAACGCTCGCAACATAAAATATCGCTCGCGCGCCGCCACCCCCGCTACCATCGCAGCATCTCCTTCCTTTCTGGTGACCTCACTCACTCGCAGGAACACAACAGGTATTCTGTGAGGTGGAGGTACATTCCTCAGTCGGGTAGCTTACAATTACGCTCCCTACCCCTCTTTTCGCCAGAGCTTCGTTTGTCAGTCAACAGGGTGCACCACGTGCAGGTGAAGTTGGCTTTGGTTCAAAGATCTTGATGAACCACTTACACCCCAAAATTAATTATAATGGAGGCAAAATTATTAGAATGGAGGCCGCGATTAGGACGACGAAGCGTTGGAAGCCCTCTTTCTATATGGTCTAGTGTGGAGGTCCCGTATGGGCCGGTAAAGAATTAAGCACCCGCCCTCTTGTTGGACTGATGATCTCCAGGAACGGCCAGAAGCGGCTGGATGCGGAAAGCGGAGGATCGCATATGGTGGAAGGGATTAAGGAAGGCCAATGGCCAGCTGTGGATAGATACAGGCTGATGATGATGATCCTTTTCTTATTACTAGAGGTTATAAAGTGTAAGATGTTACGGCCGAAAATAGGTGTAAACATAAACTTAAGTTTGGCTAAAAATGTTTATTTTATCTGTATATAAAAATCGCTATTTCAATTAACGTGGTCACGGTAATGCCGTGAACGTCTAACGTGAACGGCTAGGCCGATTTCGATAATTCTTTTTTTGTTGTGTTTGTTATTGTCAGGATAAGGTTTTTATGAAAGAAAAAAAATTAGAAAGTTGCGCGGAAAATTAGAAAATTTATGAAAACTGAACCACCATATTAACATTTCTAATGCAACTTTATGGCGTTTGACAGAACTGTCAGTCTATTTGACAGAACTAACAGCGTGCGCAAAACCAATTCGTATTCAATATTCATAGATACAACGTCTGTCGGGCTAGTATGACAAGATAACGTCTGTCGGGCCAGCTAGTATTGTATATTAATCGAAATACGTAATGGCCGGTGTTGCGGTAATAAGGTTCACAATGACTATGACACGGTGTGTTGGTAAATAAAAACGACCACTCTTGTAGATGATTTGTTTAATACTAATTTTGCATCATAACACATAGACATTATATAGCAATGTATGATCGATTCGGACATTCCGCCCACCAAAAACTATTGTTTTTCAATAAATTGCTACAATGTTTAACCATTAAGTCAATAGATGTTATATTTAAAGCGCAATGGACTGTATCGTTATTCGATATTAACTACCGTACCAATATTATTTTAACACTTACAAGTTTTTTTTTTTTTTACAAATGAATTTAAATACAACAATGCTATAATTTTCATTAAATTTCGTTAAATATTCATTCACATAAATTGTTGTTCATATATTATCATTTACATGCACAATTCCATATCACAACATAAATATTTGATAAATAAATGTTAGCCGCCCACCGTAACGCCTTATACATCGCTTTCATTGGGGAGCGGTATTATTTTATACAACGGTCTCTTTAGCTCTTGACCTCCCTTACATTGTACAGTTACCACTCTTACTAAATTATCTGCCCCTGGATGTAAATATTTAATTCTAGCTAGTAACCATTTCGTCGGCGGCATTTCTTCATCCTTGACAATTACAACGTCTCCGACTGCAGGCGATGGTACTGCAACTTGCCATTTATATCTCTGTTGCAGTGTATTAAGATACTCCGATTGCCAACGATGCCAAAAATCTTGAGTCATTTTTTGTATGAGTTGCCATCTTGATAGCAGGCTGACCTTCATGGCGTTGTAATTTGGTTCAGGAACACTAATTAGTGACTCCCCAACTAAGAAGTGACCTGGAGTCAGTGGGTTTTCTGTAGTGTTATCTACCTTACAAATTGGCCGAGAATTGAGGCACGCCTCAATCTGTGTCAACAGAGTAGCCATCTCTTCATACGTGAGCTTAGTGTCTTTATTAACCCTGTTTAAGTGTCTCTTCGCTGACTGAACGCCTGCCTCCCAGAGTCCTCCGCAGGTGGGCATTTTCGGGGGTATAAAGTGCCACGTCGTCCCATCGTTAGCTAGGAGTTCTGCTACCTCCTTAGCCACGTTGTCTTTGCCTTGACGAAATAGCTCCTTCAGTTCTCTGGAGGCACCCACAAAATTGGTGCCATTGTCGCTCCATAGATGTTGGCAATGGCCTCTGCGTGCCACAAATCTGCGAAAGGCGGCTATAAATCCTTGTGATGTGAGATCTGTTACTGCCTCGAGATGAATGGCACGTGTAGCCATGCAGACGAATAAGCAGATGTACCCCTTCGCTGCATGGTGTCCGCGACCTTTGGATGTTCTTATCAATATAGGCCCAGCATAATCGACTCCACTATTCTGAAAAGCTCGATGTATATTTACTCTTACTGCTGGTAATTGGCCCATAAATTGATTCCTTCCCTTAGCTTTGTCGATGATACAAGTCTTGCAATTGTGAATACACTTTCTGACAGCCGACTTTAAACCAATCACCCAGTATCTGCTTCTTAAATAAGCCATCATCAGTTGTATTCCACCATGGAGTGTCTTAACATGAGCTTCATTAATTAATAATTTAGTAATGTGCTGGTTACTTGGTATTATAATAGGGTGTTTAGTAGCATCTTCTATATCAGCATTTTGTAGACGTCCACCAACTCTTAACATGCCGTTCGTATCTAAGAATGGTGAAAGCGTGATGAGTGAACTTCTTTTCTTTACTCTTTTCTCTCTTTGTAGTTCTTCAATTTCTTTATTATATACTAAACTTTGATAATATTTTATACAATCATTTAATACTCTTTCTATTTCATTTGATGTGAGGTATCTTTCTCTATTATCTGACTCCTTCTTCTTCATAATTCTTCGACAGTATGCTAGCACTCTTTTCATTTTGGAAATAGACGAGAATCTTTCCCAAATTGGTTTTTCTTCTAATGTAGTGTGCAAAGAAATTTTCAACTCTAAATCTGTGTGTGGAACATCGCTGTTGTTTTCCGGTATCCTTTCTAGTTTTAGCCATTCAGGTCCAGTCCACCATAAGTCATAATTAGCCAGATCGCATGCATTGACACCTCTAGTTGCGATGTCGGCTGGATTATCGGAGGACTGAACATGTCGCCAACGGTCGTTGTCTACCACTCGTGTAATATCTGCAACCCTGTTTGCCACAAATGTACGCCAACGGCTTGAATGAGATTGCAGCCATGACAAGACGACCATGGAATCTGTCCAGGCAAAAACTTTGTCCTTTGGTATTTGGAGAAGTTCCACTATATCGTTAATAAGATCTGCTAATAAGGCTGCGGCGCAAAGTTCTAATTTAGGGACGGACATCTGCTTCACCGGTGCAACCTTCGTTCGTGATGCGATAATCGTTGTGTGTATAGTTTCGTCTTCGATCACCTTAAGGTAAGTGACAGCAGCATATGCCTGAGTAGAAGCATCTGCGAAGCCATGTAATTCGACTCCCTTGTGGTTTTCAGGTGTAGTTTTTAACCAGCGAGGCACCTTAACCCCTTGCAAATGTTTAATTTCCTTTCTATATCTGCTCCACTCTTCCGTTAAGTCTAATGGTAGTTCTTCATCCCACTCCAAGTTGCAAAGCCATAACCTTTGAATTAGAACCTTTGCTGTTATAACAACTGGTGACAGCCATCCAAACGGATCGAACAGACGAGCAACATCAGAAAGAATAGATCGTTTCGTTATAGGATATTTCATTTCAGGTAAGTTTACTGTAATTTCAAACGTATCATCTTTTCTGTCCCAAGTCAATCCAAGAATTCTTATAATCTTATCTAGTTTTATTTCTATCCTATCCTCCTCTGTCCTATTTTCTCCTTGTAAACATTTTAAAACTTCTTCTGAATTACTCGACCATTTCTGCATTTCAAATTTTCCTTTCTTTAATATAGCTCTAATTTCTATGCACATCTTCTTTGTTTTTTCTACATCTTCTGCTCCTACCATCAAGTCGTCCATATAAAATGAGTTTTTAATTACAGGTGCAGTGTGCTGGTATTCATCACATTCATCATCAGCGATTTGATTCAACGTGCGGACAGCTAGATAGGGCGCTGCAGCAGTACCGAAAGTGACAGTCGTTAGATTGTAGGATTCAAGATCTTCATTGGGGTTGTCTCGCCAGACAATACGTTGCAAATTCGTGTGTACGTCGGTCATTCTGATCATTCTGTACATCTTGACGATGTCGCCAACAACACAAATTTTATGTGTTCGCCAAGTTATAATTAGGCTTCGAAGATCAGGTTGTAAGACTGGACCGACCATCATCGTATCGTTTAGCGAGTGGCCATTAGAACCCTTAGCAGACGCGTCGAATACGACTCGAACTTTACTGGTTTCCTTTTCGTTGCGTACTACAGCGTGATGGGCTAAGTAGATTGAGTTGTTAACGTCTGATGTTTCTGTCTTCTTCATATGACCCATTTGCATATACTCATGTATGACCTTTGAATATTCAGATTTTAGATTTGCGTCTCGTTGAAATCTTTTCTCCAACTGCTTGAACCTAGTAATTACATGTTGTTTTGTTTCTCCACATAAATTTACTGTTTCTTCTATACTCTGCTTTAATGGTAGGTGTACTATGTATCTTCCCATATCATCTCTTTTAGTAGTTTCTTTGTATATGCTTTCACACTTTTCTTCGTCCTTTGTCAATAGTTTCCTCTTTTTGTACAAATCAGTTTCTATCTCCCAGAACTTTCTCAATATATCATTGTCTTCTGTGACCATCCTTGTAACATGTAGCGTGATTAAATTGTGTTCATTACTATCCAGCTTGTTTTCTCTTTGACCCGAAAGTATCCACCCCAACATTGTGTTCTGAGCCACTACACCATCTGACATTTTTACCAGACCATCTTCTATTATTTTGCAAAAGACATCGGCACCGAGTAACATATCAATCTTACCCGGTTTGTAATAGGTAGGGTCAGCCAATTTTAATGTTTGAAGTTCAGGCCAATTCAATACAACGTGTTTAGATGGCAATCTTGTAGAAATTGATCTCAAAACATACGCCTTAACTGGTATAGTCATTTTATTATTTAATCGCGATGTAATTGTCAAGTCTACTAAATGTTTTATAGCTATCTGATTTCCTTCTCCTACTCCAGAGACTACACCGTTGATATTGGTTCTTGATAGCGCCAATAGTTCAACTACCCTTGCGGAAACGAATGAAGCCTCTGAGCCTTGATCGATTAATGCTCGAAGTGTGTATGTATCCCCATTACTCGACTGAACCTCCACTTGAGCTGTAGCCAGCAATACTTCACGACCAGGTTGTTCTTGAGAGAAGTGCGCATTTGTGATTGTCTGTTCTGGTAGTGTTTTTTCGTCTTTATCTTGACTGATTGTTTCTATACTTCGGTGTAAAAGCGAGTGGTGTTTTCTTCTGCAAATTCGACACGTCGTTCTTTGTTTACATCTGTATACGTTATGATTCGGTATCAGACAGTTGTAACATAACCTTTTATCTTTTACAAACTCTTGTCTCTTTTCTACTGTCTGTTTTACAAACTCTTTGCAGTTAAATATGTAGTGTTCACCGTTGCAATAAGCACAACAAATTCGTGAGTTAATACTGGTGTGTGCAGATTGAAATATATCGCCATGTTCGGCTTTTACGTGAAAATACCTTTGTGTTTGAGACTTCGGTGTTGATGTGGGAGAAATCAATTCAAGTGTGCGAAACTTCGTATTAAGAAATTTTTGTAACTCCGCCCATGTTGACATCTCATCAGACTTCTCCTTGTGTGCATGTTCCTCCCAGTCCTTTAATGACTCTGTATCCAATTTCTGTGCAACCAGAAATACTATTATAGGATCCCAAGAATCAGTGCATATTTTTAAATTATTTAGGCTGTTAATACATTCTGTAGTTGTATCTAACAGTGACTTTATTTGACTCGCTGACTGGTTAGTTACCTTCTTTTGTCCAAATAATCTTTTAAGAAGAGAAGTCACTATCATCTTCTTGTTACCGAAGCGCTCCTTAAGTAAATTCCACGCCTGTGTATAATTGCACTCAGTAGTTGGAATGTGCCGTAACAACATCTCGGCTTCGCCAGATACACTTGTTTTTAAATAGTGTAGCTTCTGCACATTGCTCAAAGAAGTATCGTGAACAAGTGCTGTGAACAAATCTTGATAAGTCGGAAAATCCTCATATTTTCCCGAAAAGACGGGGAGCTGAATTCTTGGAAGTGCGGCGTGGGATATCTGGCCATTTGGTGACGGCACAGACATACTCACATCTTCTACTGGTTTCTGTTGATATTCGGATTGTAGCTTTAGTAAATGATCGCCCAATTCAGCTTGTAAACAAAGGTAGATTTCTTCAAATTTATAAAATTCTTCCTTGAGAAAATACGGAAGGATTCCCCGTTGTTCGCGTGACGTGCACTTCAGCAGATTGGTATGTGCTTGTTTAAATGAATCCCAATAATCATCAATAGTCTTCATTCTTGTTTTCACATAACCTTCTGTGAGTCTTTGTTTAGGGCATTTCTTAAGGTTTCCTTGTGCCTTTTGAATCATACTAGCCACATCTTCTAACGTAGTCAAATGTATAGTTTGTTCCGCAGTTGGCACCGACATTATGTATATATAAGTAAACTATTTATTTGTACGTATTTATTTGCACGACCAGTCAATTAAAATTAAATTCACTTAAAATTGTCATAAAAACTGCACTTCGATGTAAACAACTTGTTTCTTATCTAAGGAATGCAGTCCCTATTGTTGTCACGGGCCGTCGTCGCTTCACTAGCCGAGTCATAGACCGTCCGGTTCGTTTGGACCATATGTTGCGGTAATAAGGTTCACAATGACTATGACACGGTGTGTTGGTAAATAAAAACGACCACTCTTGTAGATGATTTGTTTAATACTAATTTTGCATCATAACACATAGACATTATATAGCAATGTATGATCGATTCGGACAGCCGGTTTATCGATATAGTTGGGTTAGGTTAAGTTATCCTTGTGATTTCCAAGATGGCTTGTTTTTGGAGAAAGTGAGGTGAGGTATCCACCCTGTCGAAAAGTAACAGAGTTGAGCCTCGCTCGTCTTTTGACCTATATTGACAGTGTCCGGCGCGAGAGACAAAGGGTGGACGTGTCTGGACATTCGCCCTGAAGAAGATCTCCTTTTGAGATCGAAACTAGTCGGCTTTCCCGACAAAAAGACGTGAGTGACCCGTTTAATTTATCTAATTAATTTTATATTGACAGAGTTTCTTTCGGCATTTCTTCTCGTCAATGGTCATTCCGAAATGCTGGTAGATAAAAAAAATATATACCTAATTGTAAAAGGCGTGTCTAAGTGCCCTCGAGGCCCACAGAATAAGGAATTTTGACTTTGACTTTGGTGTTCACAAGCATAACTTTACCTTTTTTTTTAACGTGGGGAAATCCGTTAAGGATTCCACGCCGCCCATAAGCGTAGTTATGTCGGACTCTGCTGCCATGGACCAGTGGAAGCCGTACCGACAAAAAACCCCACGATCTCCTTTTCTCCGCCAATTGGCAACGGTCAGCAAGATCTTCGCGAAGAGAAGTTACTGACCGTTGTTGCCCAGAGTGCATCAGGCTCAGGCTGTTGCTGACAAGTCGTTTTCACCAGACGTACCCAGCAAGACAAACAAGCCAACAACAGACCCGAGCACACGAGGAGGTTTTCCGTAGCACCCCAAACATAACTTTACCTAGCCCAACTCAATAAACCGTTCATAATATTGCTTCAAAACTGATATGTATACGCCTATACTTAAGTTTAATCAGCTAAACATAAGTTAACGTCCACACCTATATTTACCCGTATCATATATTCTTTAGCATAGATTTCAGCTGTACCTACTATTGATTCAGCCCTTGAATTTCCACAATACGCGTCAGTCATTGATACACCGTATTGTGACCTTACTGAAGCACATAAAAGCTATAAATAAACATAACAGGATCGAAGTTTCATACCACTTTTACACAGATAAATATAAGGTAGATCGGTCATACAAATAATTTTAATTGCTTATGAAAATTGCAATGGCTGGTGGTAGAGATGCGACTGTCATCCTATATTCACTCCTTTAAAGATTCGATTTACTAAATTCTTCTTCATTCCTATTTGTGCTCTTTCACGTGTAAACAGCTGTATTTACAGACTTGGATAAAATTTTGTATACATTTAGACTATGACAGGGGGCTGATTCTCGTAATCTCGCGGGATAAAAGTTGACCGAATCGAGAATAAATTATGAATTAACTGAAAATTATTTCCAGTTCAAAATGCGAGCAGGATATTAATCTTAGTTTGTTCAATTTTCGGTCGTATTTCGATATAATCACATTTATTATAAACTTTGAAGTTTCATATCGTAATACCAGAATACATAATGTGACGTTTGTGAGATCGAAACTGGGTCGGGGCTGAATTTAGACTACAGTTTAATTAAGAGAATTGTCACTCTGGATTAATGCTTACTTTACTTTTTATTTTTAGCCTGGTATTTTATTCTGATAGTATTATATATATATATATATATATATATATATATATATATATATATATATAATATGATCAAATAACTACGGAAGACTTGGTATACTAATAATACGTGGCGAAGCCGAAGGCAGAAGCAGCACGCATGTTATTCTGTATAAAATATTATTGTGTCTATCTATGATTGTACGAATGGAAAAAAGAAAACAAAAATGTTTATGTGGCAATTTCTTATATTTACATATTATTTGTATGTGTACATGTTGTTATAGTTTTGGACTGTTTATTAGTCATTTAGCATTTCGAAAGAGAACACTCAAGTGCATTCTGCACTATATTGCACGGTATGCATATTTACTTTGTGACAGGAGGATATCAATAAAACCAGTGTTAACCAGCTCTACATGGAGGCAGCGGTGCGTCAATATTGATTTGCAATAAAAATATAGTAAATTGTGTTAACGATGCGTACTTTTAACCGGTACCTTCAGCTGAAATTAGTGTAATAATATGGAACACGCGCGTCCTCCAGCAGAATTGGCACTTAAAGGCGGTCCGGTCCGGCCACGCGGTCAGAATCATGGCGTAAATGGCGTAAGCTATTTGAAGTGTTTTAAAAGGCACCTGGTGTGAGTAAAGAGCCTAAGAAGAGTCCAAGGTAGCTCGTTAGTTAACACTGGTTTTATTGATATTCTCTCACCTTCACAAAGTAAATATCATCATCAACATCATCAGGCCATTTTAGTCTCCACTACAGGAGCACGACCCTCTCTCGTCCGTCCCAGACAGAAGGAGGATTTGGCCTACACTCCCCACGCTGGCCAGACGGGTTGGGGAGGCCTGATCGATGTTTTATAATGTATTTCCCTTAGTCGCCTTGTACGACATCCACGGGAAAAGACGGAGTGATTCTATTCATTCTAGTCTGCCGGAAAGCACGCGACCAAAGTAATAATGCATAGCGGAAAATATAGTACATTTGTAACCTATCTACCCATTTTCTCGATTTATCTTTGCAGTTTTACTAAAGATATACGGTTAAAGAGATTAGTTGTCCCTTTGGGTATACGAGCCCTGCTCATGCAAGGGGTGAGATATTTACTACCTTATTTAGATGTTATTTTGATAATGAATTATACATTATGAGTAACAATTAATTGTTACGAGCGGTGGGTTCGAAGATTCAAAGCCACAATCCCATTAAAATACACTTGGAAACAAAAGTATACTACTTAGTATAAATGCGAAAGTTTGTGAGGATGTACGTATGTTTGTTATTTCCACGGGCAAATGCCTGAATAGATGTGTATGAAAGGAGATTGTCCACAAACAGTACTCTTAGATTATTTACTATCGTCACTCTTATACTTTGGCATTCCAACTTAGTCATACAGTTACAGATCTAAGCTAAAAGGGTTCACACTTTTTAGCTTTGATTGGAACAGAGCATTTAGACTGCTAATTCGCTGGATATATGTAGTACTATTAGTACTTGTACTGTGGTATGGGGTAACATAATCTAAAATCAAACGCATTTTATTTCTTAAATATTGATGAACTCCGGAAATCAATACTCTCCAAACTTTCTAGAACGTATCTAGTGGTGATAATAGAACTAAGTGAAGGTTATTTAGTGATGAGGCAACAATTTTATTATCAGTACTTTTATCCACATACTGGGGTGGGTTTTTTGTATATCAATGACGAATGTAAAATCTCTTTCAGCATACATATGCAATACGTTCTAGATTGATAAATGAATAATTTATTTTGCTAAAAAAAAATAAGGTTAAATAAATAAAAAAAGGCTTTATGTAATTAGTCTAGACATTATATGATATTTTTTTTATCTATGTATTGTATTCACGTAGGAGCTAGTACTAAATAAAATGAAAGATTTAAATACACAGCAGTGAAATTAAATAAAAGAGGCAATATATAAATTACAAATAAAGTAATTATAAAAAACCGGCCAAGTGCGAGTCGGACTCGCGCACTAAGGGTTCCCTTAAATATTTGTTTTATTTTTATTTAATTATTTATTTTTAAAGTGAATATATAACTAAATATTATGTGAGTATTTCAAGCGTCTAACTATTACCGTTATCAATGGCGAGCAAACACTAGCAAAACAATCACGTTTGTTGTATGGGAGCCCCCTTAAATACTTATTTTATTCTATTTTTCAGTATTAGTTGTTATAGCGGCAACAGAAATACATCATCTCTGAAAATTTCATCTATCTAACTATCACGGTTCATGAAATACAGCCTGGTGACAGACGGACGGACGACAGCGGAGCCTTAGTAATAGGGTTCCTTTTTACCCTTTGGGTACGGAACCCTAAAAATCACGTTTGTTGTATGGGAGCCCCCTTAAATGTTTATTTTATTCTATTTTTTAGTATTCGTTGGTATAGCGGCAATAGATCTATCTGGGAAAATTTCAACTGTCTAACTATCACGGTTCATGAGATACAGCCTGGTGACAGACGGACGGATAGCGGAGCCTTAGTAATAGGGTTCCTTTTTACCCTTTGGGTACGGAACCCTAAACAGGTATCAAGAAACTCCATATTCTGAAGTAATTTCTCAACGAGCGATCCTTAACTCGATAACATGAAAGGACACTCGTTATAAAGGTATGCGGATAATTATTAACACAAATGTATAGTATAATCACAGCCCGGCCACTCCATACAAAGGTCACGTCATTTACTACTACATAAACGATGACGTCTGTGCAGAGTGTGAATGAGCGTGTGTGTACGGCGCCATACAAACTGTTCCAGGGACACTACCGCCGAAGCTGAAGCCGATTACCATTAGATATTTTGTTTAGAGAATTAGCTCCTTGGTCGGTAGAGCTCCAGGGTTTCTACCAGTTAAGCCAAACACAATTACCACCAATCCAAGCTGAAGCTTGATATTTCTGATAGCTATTATTAAATTTAAAAGCATAATTTATAATTATTTTGTATGTATTTATGCGTATGATTGCCACAGTCATGATTTCACATTGTATAAAAGATTTGATTTGACTCTAAGCTTGTAACTCGTTGCGCCAGCATTTCGACCAATCACGATGAAGCACGCCACTCTTCAAGAGTGGTGGAAGTGGAAAGCCAAGCATCAACTTCATTCCAAGCGAAGCAAGCATCAGGCATTCGATACCGAGCGCTCGTACAGACAACACGTGTGTGAAATAAACGATCTCAACTGTCAGTATTACAGTTAAGCTACTCCTAGGAATAAAGTGAATACCAAGCAACGTCAAGAGTTTCATTACTTTGAACAACCTCCAACATTTGTAATCAAAATATTTGATGGTAATCGGTTTCATCTTTGGCGGTAGGGCCCCAGATTTGTCTCAGAGGAGAGGTGATGTCGTCGCGAGAGAGCGGCAGGGAGTGGAAATACTGTACGTATTATTTATACTGTGACATAATACTCAACCCATACGCATATAAAATATTAATAATCTAGGCATTTTAAGTCTTTAGAACAAAAAGGGAAAGTGACTTTATTGAAGTGGAACCTTCAAATCTATTAAATGAAACATAGTCGGATTACTTACACCATTTAAAACCCTAGTACAGCCGGACCTCTTTATTATGATTTTTGAAAAAAAAAATGAAGAAAATCATAAACATTTCACGAATAATTTCGCTTCAATTGGCTTCAATTTTGTTATTTGGGATTGTCAAGACAAGGTGGTTGTTGTTGTCTTTACGTAAGTCAGTATGTACAAAAAAAAATAACATTACATGACAATAAAATAATTATGTGCATGGGATCTCTTCCAGTCAGCCATTTCAGACTTGGTAGAAGCATAGGTACAACCATATCATTACTTAATGAATACGTGGTAATAATAAATAAATTAATTAATTAATTCTGGACAATTTACACAGCGCCATCTAGTCCCAAATTAAGCGCAAAGCTTGTACTATGGGTACTAGTTAACTGGTATTATACTTAAATACATTTTTTTGTAAATACATACATTTAATACATAGAAAACACCCAGACCAAGACAAACAGACATGTTCATGCACACAAATATTTGTCTTGTGCAGGAATCGAACCGCGACCTCGGAGTCAAAGTGGCCATTGCTAACCATTCGACCACCGAGCTCGTCAATAAAATAATAATAAATATAAGAAGACTAAATTGTTGCAGAGGTTTGTATGGGAGATGCACAGGAATGAGATGGGAACGGTAGTTGAGAGCGAAGCATGGGAGGGCCGCTAGTATGACATAAATCGACATGAAAATATGTTGCCATTTTTACGTTTTTTATACCATGTCGGGAGGAAGACAAGCATACGGCCCACCTGAGTGAAGCGGTTACTGTAGCTACATTAACGCTCGAAACACGAAATATCGCTCCCGCTGTTAACGCAGCAACTCCTTTCTTCCTAGTGACGTCACTCACTCGCAGGAACACAACAACCTTCATGGGAACTGTTATTTGGCTGCGGTATTCTATGAGACTCTTGAAACATATTACGTTCCGTTTTACGGTAGTCGGGTAAAAAAAAACAATATTTTCACGTATGCCACATATAAATAAATAAATAATATTGTCAGACAAATTACACAGCGACATCTAGCCCCAAAGTAAGTGAAGCTTGTGTTATGGGTACTAGATAAACATACGTAAATACATTTTTTTTTGTAAATACATACTTACTTATGATACATAGAAAACACCCATACTAAGACAAACAGACATGTTCATGCACACAAATGTTTGTCCTATGTGGGAATCGAACCCACGAGCGTTGGTGTCGAAGCCGCGTCATCGACCGCTACGCCACCGAGCTCGTCACTCTCACATATAGTTGGATATTTGGATCCTCTCGTTATGAAAGGAAATAACGCCCCTCATTTAGCATGCAGTGTACTTTAATCGCAGTTTACGTTTGCGTATACCCTCTAACTTTAGTTTTCAGCTTAAAAAGTTAAGCCACAATTCAGCGTAGGTAGGCACTGCCCAGGCCATACAGCTTCACAGATAAACTAAAATTATGGATGGAACTTCATCTATGCGCGGTGCAGCAAAAACTGCATAGTAAATATATTTCAAACTTTGTAATTTACTGGAAGTGGCATACGCTTAGAATAAAATTTCACGTGGGCTTAAAAACCACCTATATTCCTAAATACAAAATATACTATAGGCTGATAAAGATGATGTTGATACAATACAATATACTTTATCTACTCTCATACTGAAATTTAGAGATTAAAAAACTAAACACAGAATCTTAATGTCTTTTACGCACAAGCCATCAAAATAAATTTAAAAAGTTACTTTTCGATACAGCTCCATGAAGAGCTGTATCGAAACAACTGTATCGAAAAATAACAACTGTGCAAAAAAAATCTACATAATCCGTGAAGGCAGCGCCGCGCGGCGCGTCGTGCATGCGCACCACGCATGCTCGATCTGCAAATGGATTTATAAGTAAGAAATAAAGCTGTTAAATTAACTTCATGGTTTTATTTAAAATATTATTATCATCCTATTTCATGAGATTAGATAAGGTATTGTATGAAACTGCACATAATTAGGTCTTAAAATACTCGTGCGATGCTATTATCACATGAGCCGAAGGCGAATGTGATAAACTCACTCGTTTTTTAAGAACCCTTATTATGCAACAGTTTCATAAACTACTGTTTCGAAATTGGTTCAGTAGATCCAAAGATTATTATTTAAATAGTTGATTTCCGCTTGCCACTTGCCACTTCTTAAAACTTTCTTTAACTTTTAAGAAGTGGCAAGTGAAAAGAAAAATACATCAGTGAAAAACATTAAGTACTAGTACAAAGGCGGTCTTATCGACAACATTAGAATAGAGGACAAATAATTTGAAATTAAGGTACGTGGTGCAGTGCAGTAGTAATACTATTCGACGAGCTCGGTGGCGTAGCGGTCAATGACGCGGCTTCGACACTAAAGCTCGTGGGTTCGATTCCCACACAGGACAAACATTTGTGTGCATGAACATGTCTGTTTGTCTGGGTGTTTTCTATATATCATAAGTATGTATTAAAAAAAAATGTATTTACGTATGTTTATCAGTTGTCTAGTACCCATAACACAAGCTTCGCTTACTTTGGGGCTAGATGGCGCTGTGCAATTTGTCAGACAATATTTATTTATTTATTTATTATTCAGTACTGTAAAAATAAAGACCTGGAGAAATCACAGATCATAGACCCATAAACGACCCAGAGTAGACTGCTCTGCAGACGAAGGAGAGCCGACCTCAAACAGAATAAATATAGTTTAAAAAACTTAAAAAACACGCTTTAAAAGCACATACTTTGATGTGTTTCTTTCTGGTGCACCACGTGCAGGTGAGGATGTATTGTTGTTTGTTATAACCTTGAAACCTAATCGTGTTCAAAGTCCATTACGTGGCCTTTCTCACAAGTGCAAACACGACTATGATACGATATTCCATCATGGAATGCCAGTGCCTATCTTCCGGCTTCATCATCAGACTTTGAAACCTAATCGTGATCAAAATTAATTACAAGACTTTTCTAAGAAATCCATAAACAGCTATGATACGATGTTTCATTTTGGAGTTCCAGTTCATATCTTCCGGCTCCATCATCAGATCAGTTCGACAGTACCATATTATAGCATTGTCATCAGAACTACATACAGCTGCCAATTTTTATTACGCTACGATCCTTGGAAGATGGTTAAATTAGTTACCTTAGATTCCATTACATAGTTAGTAACATACAGGTCGACCTAATAAAAGCGTATTAAAAAGACTAGACTATGTTCGTAAACAGAACTGTCAATGATACTTTCATTGACAGCTTGACTTTGATTGACTTCGATTTTTTTTTTTTTATACTACGTCGGGTGGCAGACACGCATACGGCCCGCCTAATGTGAAGCGGTTGCCGTAGCCATATTAACGCTCGCAACATAAAATATCGCTCGCGCGCCGCCACCCCCGCTGCCAACGCAGCATTTTCTTCCTTTCTGGTGACCTCACTCACTCGCAGGAACACAACAACCCTCAAGGAAATTGTTATTTGGCTGCGGTATTCTGTAAGGTACCTCTCTTTTCGCCAGCGCTTCGTTTGTCAGTCAGCATGGTGCACCGCGTGCAGGTGAAGTTGGCTTTGGTTCAAAGGTGTTGATGAACCACTTACACCCCATTCGATTGACTTTGATTGACTTTCAGTCTAAAAAAGCTGTTCCAGAAATTTTGATCTTTGTACAGAATTTTTGGGAGCCTCGCTCCACCAAATATTGTGTTTGTTTCGCCTGAAGATTTTAATGGAAACATCGGGCAAAAAAGTTTAAGCTCTGGGCTGCAGAATTTTCTATTTAAAAGTTAGCTCGGAACTTGGATCTAATATTTCATTTCAGGTCGTAATAACTCAAAGAGATTTAACTATAAATATTGAATGTCTTTGTAATAAGTATTTGACTTATCTATGTTCTTTTCGACTTGTTCAGTAATCGAGTAAATTGCAAAAACTTTATATTAATATTGTTGGGGTATAAAATAAAATAAATATAGTCAAACAAATTACACAGCGCCATCTAGCTTCAAAGTAAGCGAAACTTGTGTTATGGGTACTAGACAACTGATAAACATACGTAAATACATTTTTTTTTGTAAATACATACTTATGCTACATAGAGAACACCCAGACCAAGACAAACAGACATGTTCATACACACAAAATGTTTGTCCTGTGTGGGAATCGAACCCACGAGCGAAGCCGCGTCATTGACCGCTACGCCACCGAGCTCGTCGCGAGATAATAAGAGAGGAGCTCGATCGCGTCGTTGTGCGTGGCAGTGGCCCATGCAAGTCAAGCAACGTCGCCTGTAGCCTGCCTTTGGATGGGTTTATTTATCTCGAGCTCCTCCGTGCTTCGGAGGGCACGTTAAGCCGTCGGTCCCAGCTGTTGCCGTTAGATGACAGACGATAAGTCAAGTCAGTGGCTTTTAAGCGTCTTGAAAACTGACCCCCGCCAACCCGCAGTTGAGCAGCGTGGTGGAGTATGCTCTAAACCCCTTCGATTGAGGGGAGATTCATATCCCAGTAGTGGGATGAATAAAGGTTGACGACAATACGTGGCTCATAGCTATCTTTGGAGCTGAAGTCAACTGCACCTACATGTTACAGTTAGTCCTGTCGTTGAATAAACGAGGCTCTGGAGAGATGTTTGATATGTCACATCAGTCACACGTTCTGCGAGGTTTACTCTTCGCCAAGTTGCATAAACTCCATATCCCACCGCTACTCGACTTAAGAGTACGTAAGTAGCCTGCATGCAGGTGAAAGCGGAGTAAGACCTGCTACTGTTCCACTTGCGTGCTCGGTGGGTTTACCGTGCGCTAGTGCGGAGCAGGTAAAGGTCCTCTCGTCTTGTTGGTTTACTGGACGAGAGACTCGCATCCCCGTGATATAACCGGAAGGTTGGTTAGGTATAGGGTACGTTGCTTGGATCTTCTGTAGCTGGGATAGCTGCAATGAGAGACAAAGGATATAGAGTTAAATAATTTGTAGGGAGTCAAGAATTGCCCGCGGCACGAAAGAGCCTTAGAGCAAAGTGCCGCGCGCATCTCCCGCGATTTGGCATATATGACCGCGAGGTCGGCGGAGCCATGGGAGGTGGAGGGTTTGTCCCTGCTGGGATACGAGTCGACCCTCAATCAAAAGGATTTAGATCATATACGCTACTCAACTGCAGGTTGACGTAGGTCAGTGTTTGTAAGCTGGCTAAAGGCCACTGACTTGGCTGAATGACTGTCATCTAATGGTAACAGCCTAGACCAAAGGCTATAGTCGAATTTGCTTACCTGACTTTGATTAGACTGACACACGAAATGACGCCGTCAAGTTCCTATATAATTATTATGTTTTATAATAATAATTATTATATTTGTATAAAATATATATTATGGTATTAGTGGGGTGTAAGTGGTTCATCATTATCTTTGAACCAAAGCCAACTTGCACGCGGTGCACCCTGCTGACTGACAAACTAAGCTCTGGCGAAAAGAGAGGTAGGGAGCGTAATTGTAAGCTACCCGACTGGGGAATGCACCTCCACCTCACAGAATACCGCAGCCAAATAACAATTCCCTTAAGTGTTGTTGTGTTCCTGCGAGTCAGTGAGGTCATCAGAAAGGAATGAAAAAGAGGTGCGTTGGCAGCGGAGATGGAGGTGGCGGCGCGCGAGCAATATTTAATGTTGCGAGCGTTAATATGACTGCGGTAACCGCTTCACATCAGGCGGGCCGTATGCTTGTTTGTAATATATATATTGTGATTGGTTTAGCAGACCTCTTCTCACGATATACACATGCAACACCGCTGTCATAACAATGATGGTCTTTTAGCAGCACTGTAGCGTAGTGTCCAATCATTTTGTCAATTCATAGCATCTTGTCAAATGTCTTGTTGACGTCTTGTGTTGTCTTGTCGTCTTAAGTTTCACTGTCAAAAAATTCAGTACATTTTGACAATCTGGACCCGACGCCTACCTAGCGACATCTAATGTCAGAAAAAATATCTCCATTGTTTTATATAATAAAAATTTGGCAGCACCTTTTAAGAATTAGGCTTTTTTAAGAATTAGGCATTTTCAAAAATAGATATTTACAGAACTAGGTGTTTAGCGAATTAGTCTTTTTTCAAGCTGTTGGGCATTTCACGAATTGGGCATTAATAAACTAAGCCCTTCCTCCATAGACAGTATAAATTAATGTTAAGGCTCTATGTGACTTGAGAGATAGCATAAATAAAGCATAGCAAACTAATGGTAGTACTAATAACTAGCCGAGTATTGATGAAAGCGGTTGATTGGACCATATTGCAAACTTAGTAATAGCCGTCGAGCTTGATACCGAGGTCGATGAAAGTTACAAGTTTATCTTATCTTGAAATTGGTCCAGCGCCACAGCACCGGTGGCACGTAGACCCACTTGGATCTTTTGTGCACTCCCTATTCTTTAGTAACTCTCCCCTGACTGTCTGAAGACATGTTCCATGTACTTCAGTACGTCTTTAATTGGGAAGAGCCTGAAGTCCTCCAGGTCTGGGTACGCCTTTCCAAAGATTACCATTCGTTTGCCAGCTAGGGCATCACGTTGACACATCAAGTGCTTCATGGTCTCGTAAGGTGCATGTTCTGCATTCAGCCCCCTTACCACCATCTCTTATTGCGACTCAATAACTGAATAGATTGCTTATGAATAAGCAAATCTATTCCAAATGAAATATAGTCGCTTATTCATTGGTATGAATAAGCAATCTACTTAATTATTGAATCGCAATAAGAGATGGTGGTAAGGGGGCTGGGCTGTTAATAAGTCTCATCATTTATAGGTGCCCACGGCAGGCGTAATGCCCAGTCAGTGCCCCAAGAAAGAGACGTATCCGTTTTCTGTCGTATCTCTGTACATGGTTGTAACAATTAACTGTGCTTTCGCCGATGGTTTCCTTAGAGTGAAGTAATCCACTCATCTCCCTCCATTCAGCCCGATGCCTAGACTTGGCCGTGTCATTTATGGCCGTAATGACTGTCCCATATGAGAGACCTACAAAGGGTTCAGGTCCCAAAGTTACAAGTTTAATTTTAGCTGGTAAATTCCCTGCGATGTCTTTTGCGTGATTAGTTTGAGATAATCTGATAATATAAATAAATACCTAATAAATATTTCTAGACAATTTACACAGCACCATCTTAGTCCCAATTAAGAGCAAACTTGTACTATGTGTACTAGACAACTGATAAATGTAAAATACATATTTTTTTTGTAAATACATTCCTATCTTATATAGAAAACACCCAGATCAAGACAAACAAACATGTTCATGCACACAACGTTGGTCGTGTGCGGGGATCGCACCCGCGTGAAATTTGGGGTGTAAGTGGTTCATCAACATCTTTGAACCAAAGCCAACTTCACCTGCACGCGGTGCACCCTGCTGACTGACAAACGAAGCTCTGGCGAGAGAGGTAGGGAGCGTAATTGTAAGCTACCCGGCTGGGGAATGTACCTCCAACTCACAGAAAACCGCAGCCAAATAACAATTCCCTTGAGGGTTGTTGCGTTCCTGCGAGTGAGTGAGGTCACCAGAAAGGAAGGAGATGCTGCATTGGCAGCGGGGGTGACGGAGCGCGAGCAATATTTAATGTTGCGAGCGTTAATATGACTGCGGTTATCGCTTCACATCAGGCGGGCCGTATGCTTGTCTGCCACCCGACGTAGTATAATAAAATAAAAAAAACTTTTTGAGACGAAGTCTACAAGAACAACAGAAGGTGCCATCCTAATGTGAAGTGGTCTTTCATTGAACGATGCAAAGGAATATGTAGTTGTAAAGAGATTGCAACGACCAAGCAAGGCGAACCAAATAGAAGAAAAAAACTTATAGAGAGAGTTTATTAGTATATATTTAAGAAAACATATTTTTTGCTGTTTCTATAGCATCCATAATGGCAGTCGATATACATTATATATAACCGAAGTGTACATCATAACAAGCCTTCACAATACCGTGCATGTTGCAGTAGTGTACTCAAAGAACTATAGAGACGTTATTGTATCGAGTATGGAATATCGATGAACTATAAAAAATAGAAACTCATTTTTAGGTTAAATTCTTACCTTAAAGTGGAGTTTGTGGGCTAAGTGATACAAATATTTGCAGAAGCTCATGAAATGAGACTTCATCACATGTGAATCCAGAGTAACTCCTCGATAACACAGACCTAGTGAAGAGACTCACTCAAGAGAATAAAACCTTTTCAGTTAGTGTACTAATAAGTGAGACAATATTAGTGATACCTAGTGCATTAAATTATAACAAAAAAAAAGTGTTTCGCTTTGAGAGACACTAAAAAAATTAATGGACATTCTTTTTAGACTATAATATTTTGAAGTTAAAGTTAAAGTACGTAAAAGTTAAATTACTAACTAGCCTGTAAGCTAGAGCCTAATATTTTAAAGTACATATCATGCTTTAAGAAAAAAAAATCTGGTACTTTACAGTCAGTACAGGCGTTTCAACATTATTTTATTTATATTTAGGACAACTAACAGCTTTATATGTACACCTGTGTAACAAAAAAACATTAAAAATTATTATGACATTATTACTTAAATACGAAAAGTAAATTAACTCTGCTACATCTAAAAATAATAATAATTTACCATCTTTGATTTCGTTATACAAATTGTATATGTGGAAGTTATTTCAAATTTAAAGTTTATGTTTCAAGGATTTAAGCGTGGGCCGTCGAAATATCAAATATTACTTTAGAAATTGTAATGGCGTTATAATAATATACTACTCTATATTCGCGACTTCGTCCGCATGAAGAATAGTACCGGCATAAAATGTTTTATATGCAAAGAACATACTTCTATGTGTAATCCAGATTTCATCAAAACTGCCGAAGCTGAAGCCGATTACCATCGCATGTTTTGAATGCGAAAATGACACTACTGCTTAGATTTTTGGTAATTATGTTTAGGTAAGCTGTAAGAAACCCTAAAGAATTATTGAATAAGCTGGAAGTTTTTGTCAATAATTTTAACCTAAGAGCAAAAGAGCCGAAGCTGAAGCCTGGAAGGAACCATCGAATATTTTGATTCTCAAAATGCTCATATGTTTGAATTATTGACAAACTTCTTCAGCTTAGTCAGCAGAGGTTTCTAGCAGCTGAGCTAAGCAGAAATACTTTATAGCTGAAGTTTGATTTTTGCAGTCAAAAATCCAATGGTAATCGTCTTCAGCTTAGCCGGTAGGCCCGTTTTGTATGTGAAAGAGTTGCTGAAATACATCCAAACCATTTTACATAAATCCTTTCTTATAAATCCTTGTTATCACACTTTAATGTTCGTCGTATATTATTCGTTATCTGAAACCAGATATCTGAAGATTCACCAGAATAGAAGCATTTCCTAACATTCAAATATGCCTTTAGAACATAATAATTGATGGCCGATTGAAATCTCTACAAATATTCTTGAAACGGGACGAAATGGACTATAGATGTATAAGAATAATGAAAATAGGCAATGAATGGTTTTATGAGAATATATTCGATAGTTTTCGGTAATTTTACAACAGTTGGCACGAACTTCACTTTTTTATCTACAATGTCAAAACTACAATAATAGAAAAATAGAAGGTAACTTCAAAATCAAAAAAAAGGTACAATAACATAACCAAGGAGTCTGCAACATCCCGGGCCCTTGTGCAGAAAAGCACAAAGTTGATAATTTAACCAGGATGAGAAAGCCCCCTGGTGTCAAGCAATACTAGCTTTCTGCAGGGTCGCCGTAGCAAGCCCCCTGCAGTGGCTACATCTACCACTCTCACTACACCATCCTTGCCAGGGTATAGAGCGGCAACGCGTCCGCGCGGCCATGTACTTCTGGGTAAGTTTTCGTCAACTATTATCACCACATCCCCCGTTTGCAGATTGCGCTCTTTGTTGTTGTTTTGGCGTGGCTGCATCGTCGGCAGGATCTCGCGGACCCATCGCTTCCAAAAATGGTCGCTTAATCTGAGAGCTTTTTTCCAGTTTGCTCTGCGGACCAGGTCTCCATCGTCTAGAGCAATAGATGAAAGTCGTTGATTGGACGAGTTTCCGATTAAGAAATGGAAGGGAGTTAATGTTACGTCATCATCCGCCTCTACAGAAACGTGGCTGAGAGGCCGAGAGTTCACAATTGCCTCTGCTTCCAATAAGAAAGTTGATAAGACTTCTTCCTTAGGAGCTCTTTCGTGGAGGGTGGCGTTCAGAGCCACTTTAATACTTCTAATGAGTCTTTCCCAACAACCTCCAAAAAACGGTGCGACAGCTGGAATGAAGCTCCACTTTATGCCTTTGTTAGCTGCAAAATCTTGTACTTTAGGCTGATAAAATTCTTTAAGCAAGCGATTAGCTCCTACGAAACACGTGCCATTATCGGAATAAATAGTGTCGGGGGTGCCCCTTCTGGCAATAAAACGTCGTAGACTCATTATGGCCGAATCTGCTGAGAGCGTATGAACTAACTCTATGTGCACGGCTCTTGTAGTCATACAGGTGAAGAGGGCTACCCATCTCTTTTCCTGCCGTCGTCCTATCGTGGTATTTAATGGCCCAAAATAATCAACTCCAGTATAGGTAAATGGGCGTTTATGGTGAGCAAGTCGCTGTGGTGGTAGATCACCAGTCATTGGGTTAAGTGGTTTGGTTTTGCGTATGCGACAAATCAAGCATTCTTTGGCCACACCACGAACTACGTTTCTCAAACGTAGAATCCAATATCTTTGTCTGATTTCATTAATGACCATTTCATGGTTTGCGTGACCTGCTCTTCGATGGAAAAATTGCACCAACATACGGGTGATCGAGTGGCGACCATCCAAGAGAATAGGAAACTTGACGTCTGTGTCCACATCTTGAACAACTTTAATCCTGCCAGCCAAGCGCAACAAGCCGTCTTTTCCCATCGTTGGTGATAATTTCAAGAGACGACTTGACTTTGGGATGGGAGTCGAACTTTTGATACATTTAATCTCTTCTTGAAAGCATTCTTCTTGGACGCGCTGCAGCACATGCCTTTCAGCGGCGTTAATCAGTTCCGCTGACAAGGGTGGGAGCGTGGTAGATGTAGAAGAGGTCGCAACTTGGCGGTCTGGAACAGTGGAGTTAGAGTTAATGCCACGAACACGATTCAAAATTGAACGTAATTTAGCCGCAAATTGCAAAACACGCGCGGTTGCTCTAAGTAATCGCAACCAATCACTAAAACGACTGAAGTCGGCGGTAACAACCAGATGGACAGGCACGGGTTGGGAAGACTGTTTTCGCTCTTCTGTAACCTCAGCCGGACCAGCTGGTTCAACTGGCCAATTCTCAATAGAGTCGAGCAGAAATGAAGGGCCCGTAAACCAACGGTGATTAGAATCTAAATGGAGAGAATTTGCGCGAGTAGCGTCATCGGCGACGTTCAAGCTAGTTGGAACCCACCTCCAATCATTGACACTCGAATTCTCTGTAATCTCACCAACTCGATGGGCCACAAATGGCTTGAACGTTCGCGCGTCGCTTCTAAGCCAGCCTAAGACTGTCCTTGAATCCGTCCATAGGAAGGTACGAAGAGGTTTTTTTTTGTGGTATTCCTTGACGCTGACAGCAAGGCGAGAGGCAATCAGAGCAGCTTGTAACTCTAAACGCGGAATAGAGGTCGGTTTTAAGGGCGACACTCCCGTCCATAGGAAGGTACGAAGAATTTTTTTTTTTGTGGTATTCCTTGACGCTGACAGCAAGGCGAGAGGCAATCAGAGCAGCTTGTAACTCTAAACGCGGAATAGAGGTCGCTTTTAAGGGCGACACTCTCGCTTTACTGGTGATGAGAGCGAGCTTGCTGGTGCCATCAGAGTACAAAAGCCGCCAATATGCCACACAGGCATAAGCAAGCTCACTTGCGTCTGCAAAAATATGTAACTCTCTATTTAGAGGTTCGCCATTTTGTTTGGCGTACCATCGGGGAATCTTAATGTTAGACACAAGTGAAAGCTCTTTGAACCATTCGGTCCACTTGGTAACATCAGACGGAGGTAAAGGTGAATCCCAATCAATCTTAGACCTCCAAATCTCTTGAAGCAAGATGCGACCTTTTATCACGATTGGTCCGATTAAGCCAATAGGATCGTAGATTTTCATGAGATAAGAAAGGACCTTTCGCTTGTTTAAATTTTCCTTAAAAACGTCACCATCAAGACCTGTCCTAAAACCGAGCGTGTCTGAGTGAGGTTCCCAAGAGACACCTAAAACTCTCACATTTGAAGCGGTATTACAAAGTTGAACTTGCGTAGAAGGTATAGCGCGCAACTCATCCGGTATCAGACGTAGTGCATTATAATCATTTGATGTCCAACCGCGCATTTCAAAGCAACCGGCAGCATGAACCTTTACTATATCCGATGCCAGCTGAGCCGCGACGTTGACGTTATCGGTGCTACCTAAGTAGTCATCCATATAATGGTCTTTTACAATCGCATTGGCTGCTTCAGGATGTGAAATTTGATGAACCTCAGCATTTTTATTCTTTATGTAAAGTGCTATGCATGGACTGGGTGAGGCACCAAAAATTACCGAAGTCATTCGGTACTCTATTATCGGTTCAGTAATTTTTGATTGGGTATGTCGCCAGCGCCACAGAAACCGTAGGGCGTCTCTGTCTTGTACGCGGATGCGGATCTGTGGAAACATCTCTTTGATGTCAGCAGTCATGGCAATGGAACCTTCTCTAAACCTAAAATGAATACCTAATAAATTTTCTAATAGGTCAGGCCCAGGAAAAAGCAAAGAATTTAACGATACGCCTTTGTTCTTTGCCGCGGCGTCATGAACGACACGAAGTTTTCGTTTTTGTGGGTGGTAAACCCCAAAATGCGGTAAATAAAACCGAATTTTTTGTGAATTAGACGTAGAGCAACTAAACGTAGAATCGGTACTTTCAGCTAATTTTTGGCAACTATAACTTGTACTAGGATCACATTTCTCTGCATATCCTTTGTCGACCATGTTGTCTAAGAACTTCTTATAAACATCAGCAAATACAGGATCGCGAAGCATTTGTCTCTCTAAGCTGTAGAAGCGTGATAAAGCTTGAGGATAACTGTCGGGAACATTCCCGATGTCGTCACGCCATGTAAGCCCTACCTCATACCTCCCTGACGGCAATTGCTTAGTGGTAGAGTCTAAAATCTCTATAGCGCGTAAATCCTGCTTATTGAGCAAAGTGTCGCGTTTACAGATGCCTAAAGCGTCGAGTTTGTACTGTTCTTTGACTAAAGATTCTAAACTTTCGTTTTCTGACCGTTCGCTTAGACCTACTAAACAGTGATTGATAAACTCCGTCGGTTTGGTTTTGCTAGAAACTTCTCCGTACAAAGTCCAGCCTAACGATGTATAGCAAGCTACCGGTTCGTTAGTCTTGCCACTGCGTACCTCCCGTGTAATAGAAAGATGCCAATGTTGAGCACCAATGAGTACGGTGGGTACGGCGCTAGTGTAAGACAAAACGTTCGTCAAATCGTCTAAGTGGCTATAAGAAGCTAGTTTTTCTTTTGAAATTGTTTGCGCATGTGAATTGAGCGATTTCATCGCTCTAGCATGTTTTACAGGATAGATGTCATTTGAGTGTTTACCCTGTATGTGAAAATCGACAAGCATAACTTTAGTCTGTTTTTGTAGGCCACCTACACCTTCAATAACGATCTCTTTTTCGGGCCATCATCAAGTAGTGCGTAGGTAGCATACGAACCTGCGGGACCATAAATAGTGACGGGCAGCACCTTTAATAGCGTCCTGCGCTCCTCGATGGATGGCTCGGAGGTTGCATCGAGCTGGAGACCCGTAGTAGAGACGACGAGCTTCTCTTCAATAGGAACGGCAGATGAAGACGCAGAAGGAACATCGTTGTGAATAGGAGCAGCACACACTGTATTATTGAAAAGATGTGTATCGGGTGACTGCGTTGACGTTTGCGTGTCCTGCCTACCATGCATAAGAGGGTGGTGGCGCAGTGCGCAGCCATCGATCCCACAAGGATTCACCCTGCATGATTTCCATTGATGCGAATTTCGACGTAAACATTTGTAACAAACTTTATTTTCGCGCAACCAGCGCCACCTATCATCTATGGATAGAGTTGTAAAATCACCACATGCCTTTATACCGTGATCCTTTTTGCAGTAAACGCATTTAGACTTAGTGTTAGGTTTATTTTTGGTAACGCTCACGGAATTGACACTTTCGCGTTTAGGAGGCTTGTACAAATTATGTTGTACGGGTGAAGCGATTTGCAAATATTGCGTAGCTTGTAAAAGTTCAGTCGACATACCGTATTTTGTATGACGTTCATGCTCACGTGTTAGAAATTTAGACATTACTTCAAGTTTAGAGCATGGAAAACGTGAATAATCAAAATCGGCTGCGAAGTCGGACCATCGTTGCCTCGTATTATAATTTAACTTACCTAAAACGGTATAAAAGAGTGCCGGTGAGGATACATACTCTTCTTGGCCTAATAACTTCATGACAGAAAGACTGTTGCGTACCTTGTTGGCTATTGTGCCTATCTCCTTAAGGTCGTTGCCCAAACGCGGCAATGTACGTATCTCGTGAACCTGGGCGAGGACGATCATTTCAGGGCACGCGAAGCTCCGCTCGAGTGCGTGCATGATCTCCTGGGGATCCTCTGTAGAAAGTAGGAGCGACGCCACGGCCTCCCGTGCGTGTCCTCGAAGCGCATTTCGTAAACGAGCGACGTTTTCTAAAGAGGAAAAAGCAGGTTTAGTACTTTCGTAAGACCTTTTAAAATGAAGCCAATCTGACGCACTTCCAGAGTACGTAAGAAGATCGATCTTTGATCTGTCCGTCTTTGGTTCTTTGCTTTGCATAGCTAATGCTTTGGTCGCTGCTGCAGTGTCAGCGATAGCCTGCAACATTAAAAAAGACGATAAATCGTTGCTTGAAACGCGTTGTGCTTCGGAGCCCGCGTGAGAGGGTGGCGGCTTGGCGGCTGCCAACCCGGGCGTTTTAGAAGCTATATGTGACATAGCGCGATACGAGAGGTTTGCTGCTGAAAAAGGAGCAGCTGCCTGTCGGGGCAGCAGTGGCGGGATTGCCGACTGGCCAGGCTGCGGGACCTCCTGTTCGTCATCCGCTTTGTGAAAGTGAACTACGTTAGAAGTAGAAACGTTTTGTACCCACTGTTGTGTCCTGCTCATGCGTGTAGAGCTATGCCTACTCCTATGGCTACCTTCCTCATGCACCTCTGCTTCAATTTGTAGAAGCTCCGCGCGATGCTCTGCTTCCTCTACCTCCGCGAGTTGTTCGGCAAGGCGGCGGCGGCGCTGTGCTACATCAACCTCTGCTCGACGGCGACACTCGACCTCCTCTAAATCCGCAAGTTCTTTGGCGCGCTCAATCTGACGGCGCTTGAATGCAGCCTCTGCGATGGCCTTTCGGGCTTTCACGGTTGATGAACTACGGCTAGTCTGTGAGGAGCGCGTACCGCCGTGCGTACTGCCGGCGTGGGCACGGTCATCACCGTTGCCTATACCGACTTTATTGGTTGTGTCTATCGGTTGCACTTGATGAGCGTTTGATGATGACTCGACATGAGGTGCGGTAGGGGTGGTGGTATTTTGTGATAACATGGCTTTGCTCCTACTACGCGTGATCATGTGAGGCGAAAACGGAAACTAAAAATGAAAATTTCACAAAAAATACGAAATGAAAACTACAATGACAACTAAATTAGGTGCGGTGAAAATGTATTTACGGGTGAAGGACCAAATGAAACGGGACGAAATGGACTATAGATGTATAAGAATAATGAAAATAGGCAATGAATGGTTTTATGAGAATATATTCGATAGTTTTCGGTAATTTTACAACAGTTGGCACGAACTTCACTTTTTTATCTACAATGTCAAAACTACAATAATAGAAAAATAGAAGGTAACTTCAAAATCAAAAAAAAGGTACAATAACATAACCAAGGAGTCTGCAACAATTCTCATATGATTTCTTTTAGAAGTTTTGTAGAATTTTCCAGAAAATTAACTCGATATTTATTGCAGATCTAGATTTTTCAGTCATACCCCGTTCGACGTTAATGCTAAAAATGTGTTTTTAAACGAATGCCTTAGATAATTTGATTCACAAGATCAGCCGAAATAATACATTTCCTCTTCTGTCCCGAAATTAAACTATTTTCAGTTTACTTCGACAGTAACCCGCAGTAATCCCACTACTGACATATGAGTCTCCCTCCAATGGAGTGGGGTTTACAGCATAGCATACACCACCACGTTGCTTAACTGCTGGTTGGCGAAGTTTCATTTTAATTAGTCAACATTCAAAATTCCGTTTTTGTGCATGTGCATTCCACGACATTAATGTAAAATATGAATCAAAATTAGAATAAAACATTTTTTAATTTTGAAAAGTGACTAAAACACTTTTTAGTAAATGTATTTCATCACTATACAAAGTAAAATTTCGAAGGTGCTAGTATATGACATAAACATTTTTAATAAAACATTTTGAAAACAACATAGCGAAAAGAAACCAACTGGTGTTCTTAAATTCAGTTAAAATTGAAGCCTTAAGTCCGAAAGTACGGGAGTTACTGAACCGATTGACATTAATATTCAGAATTTAAGCCTTGGAAAGTCATTTTCACAATATCTTGAGGAACGTTTTAATTTAATGCATGAACATTATGCATTCAAGAGGTAATAGAATATTAATTCGGATGTCAAGTCCACTTCGTAACGTGCTGTAAGATGATTAAAAATCTAAAATTTTTAATACTTCTTCTGAATTATATCAGCTTCCGTTCGCGGCTTCGCCTGTGTGCACTGCGGGTCAAAAATTGGGTATCCTCTTATGTATGAGATTCTCGATAGTGACGTTACGCATTGCAGTCTATCGTGGCTGTTTGTAGCAAGGTCAACCATATCCTGTCCATGAATGGGTTTATTTATCTCGAGGTCCTTCGTGCTTTCGAGGGCGCGTTAAGCTATTGGTCTTGCTGTTGTCACTGGAGAATAGTCATCAATGGTTTCAAGTAGCTTGAAGACGCTAACCTCCGCCGACTCGCAGTTACTCAGCGTGGTGGATTACGGTAAGGACTTAACGGGAACACAGATTTCATATTGAGTTATATTGTCACTCAAAGGGAAAAAAATGTGGCATTAAGTTACAGTGTTACTAATCGATACTTTTTTTCCCCCAATGAGTAACAGTGTAACACAAAATGATGTAACTCAACAGGAACAAAGGAACATTTTCGATAGACAGGAAACCTTTTATTAGTGATTTTACTGACTCATTAAAAATGGCGGAAATGAACTCAATGTCACGGTTTTCTCAGAAGACTTAAAGCTTAAATTATTCCATTAGTATCACAAGCATTTCTAGATGTGGTGGTAGCTGGAGTTAACATTAAGCGAGCCGTATAGTTATTTATCATATTGTTATATATAAAAATCTTCTTTTACAACGGCAAATAACATCAAATCCTGATAATTATGCCTTCGGGCTTACGAAACTGTATCAACCTGTTTCTAAACCAATGGCTATTTGTTATCGATAAATACAAGGCACATCACTAAAGAAGCCACACGTTAAACGTCACCTCATGATTATAGCTTATCGTCGCGCAAGATTTCACAGGCTTCTTGCCACTTCTTTTATCCGAAGCCCGGTTAATTAGTATATCACGCATTTCTAACTATCGACCTTAACATAACAGCATAAAGCCTATAGTAGCAAAGCACAATTTCAGCGCTTCCCAATGACACTTCGTATGAAGAACTATTCACACGGTTTCGCCTCATATTTCGCAGTTTTTTCGAGATTTTCCGTGAAAATGTGTAGTTTTTGTTCCTACGTGACCAGAACTGGTTCGGTTTTATCGGCATATTTGTTGTTGCGTGTTTTATTCATAGTTTTGCTGCGGCTATGAAATATCGATGGCTGCATTGTTTCTTTTTTATGTTTCTGGCGTTACAAAATTAGCAGTTTTACTTTCCTGCGCATTTGTGCTCAAATTGATCCTGGCAATTCGTATCTTTGTCGATATAAATATTCATTTTAATTAATTAATAAATAATTTTAAATAAATGATAAATTAAATTTAAAGCAAACATAACTATAGCAGCATATAGGATTAGCATTCCTATTCAGCGAGGTGATGCTGCCAGCATTCTTGGTACGGAATTACTTATACTGTGGTACCTACGGTATCAACGGGCAACGATTTGGGGGAATTATTTTACTTATAATTTTTGTTTTGTTTCTTTTCTTCGTTTTTTTTCTATTTCTTTGTAAATATTAAGTATAGTTTATATATTATAGCACAGTTTATATTAATAAATAAATAAAAAGAAAAACTATTGCTAATAAGTCAAATTATGCGTATGTCAATACATAAAAATATAATACCTGTATATTGAAAATTTATAACAATCAAACAAGGTACTTAATGTCACGGTTCATAAAAAAACAGGTTGCTCTCCGGGAGTGCCAGCGGACGTGAACACTTGAACATTAACGTTGTGCATTTTTGAATATTTTGGAATAGTTAGGGAATAATTTCGCACGAATTGCTTTATTTATCAGTATACTATAATTTATGTGGTAAAATACAATATTATTGCGCTATCGTACACAAACATGACAATTTATATTAAATTAAAAATAAACAGCAGGAGCAAGCATACATTTTCGCCGCGAGGTAGAAAGAGAGGGGGATATCACTGCCTCTCCTACGCCACTCCGGCGGTCTACGCCCCCTCCGTCTTACGAGTTTTCGATCAGGCCACGTGTCCTGACGCGAGTTTAACATTTTTTACCCATCCCAAAAAGTGCACAACGCCGTTAAAGAAGTTTTCACTTCAAAAATGATAGATACACCGTTTCACCAATTACATAATTTACATAAAAACACTTATTTCACAAAAATAATTGTTTTTATAAAGTTTATCCTATCTATTTGCTAATTTTTCAAACTCCACTCGTACGAATACGCGGACGGAGACTAGTTCACTTTATTATGAAAAATTATTACATTACAAACGCTTTCTCTTTCCGGTGTCACGTCTTGCCCATGTAAAGCCTTATTATTAATAGCATTACACACCGGAAGCTAGACGTTGAAGGAAGCAGGTGCTCGGAATGAGACTATGAAGGGAGAAAATAGCATATCACAATATATAAAAATATGGAGTATGGACAGTTTAATCAGAGTGTAAATATTCAAGCTCATAAAAAAAGTATGTATTTCTGCTGATTGCGGCATTATAAACATTTGGAAACCTGAAGAGGAAAAACGATTGGCCACATTAAATGACATGGCGCATGTTTTGAAAAATATTTAGAGGGTTTTTTTTTGTACTACGTCGGTTCTGCCACCTAGTCTAAAAAAACTTGGGAGTTTTTTTTAGACACAACAGGCTAATGTAAAGCAGTTACCGTAGCCATATTAATATCGCATTAGAAGAAGATGGGAGGTGGTGCGCCTACGGACAATAGCGAAGGCGTTTCTGTGATCGCCGCCGCCCCAGAAGGAGGAGAGGGCACATAAAGGGACAAAGGTGGTAGATTAAAGAATTTGTAGAGAGTCAAGAATTGCCCGCGGCACAAAAGAACCTTAGAGCAACGGTGCTGCGCGCATCTCTCGCGATTCGGCTCATATGACCGTGAGGTCAGTTGAGCCATGTGTGGTGGTAGGTTTGTCCTTACTGTTAAATTATGTATATTATGTCACGGGTCATAAAAGGGCAGTTTGGTGTGTCACTCCCGTTAATTAACAGATGTCACCTGGAATATAATATGTTTATGGTTACTCGTTTATTGCTCACAATATCATTTTATTACCGACAGGGTTTTACCCCAAGTCGTATTTTATATTATTATGAGTATGACTTGTTTTTAAAACAATATTGTTATCTAACACGCTTATGTAATTATGTATGTTATGGGGTGTAAGTGGTTCACCACGATCTTTAGAGCCAAAGTCAACATCACCTGCATGTGGTGTACCCTACCGACTAGAGAAAGAGGCTCTGGTTATAGTGAGGTGGAGTAAAGCGTAATTGTAAGCTGCATGGGGTCTGTCTGGGGAAATAGCTCTACGACGTGAGTATGTATTTAAAATTGCTTCCATAGGGAGGCAATTCAAAAAACGAATGATAACAAAATCGGGGGATACAGTTTGGTGCTGCAGCTACAAATCTATCATCTCCATCAAAAACATCAAAAATTCAATCACACCCCTGGATAGATGAAGAATCAAATAATTTATTACGCTAAGTAAGGAGTATGGAACATCGCATGCATAAGCGCTGCCATTTTGAGATGATTTTAGTACATACAACATACGGCCGTGTCTCTGACACAGCCACACTCTATTTCTTCTTCTGCGAAGGAAACGAAGAAACCAGAAAGTTTTTCTAAAGCCGAGGCCGCTTCGTGAAATTCTTAAACTAGTATTTACAGACTAAGGTAATAAATACCTCTGATCTCTCGATCCTTATTAATTAAACTAGATTCACAATGACGTATAAAAACTAAGCAAAATAATGTCGGCAGTAGGCAGAACATGACATAAATCTTAGTTAATTATGAGCAATATTAAAAGAAACTGTAACTCCATAACATGCATTGTAAATTCGCCCTTTCGCTTTCAGTTCGAATATGCTCCCTGATCGTCATTTGTGAGTTTGATGAGGACGTTTTCTGGGTGTTTATTGTCTATCTAGTTCTAGTGTTAATGCTCGAAGCTCTTATGTTAAGATAACTCATTAACATCAGGTAGAGAAAGAGGTACTCACTTGATGAAGTATTCTCGTCAGTAATTATCAAATCTGAAACAAAAAAGAAACATTTTCATTAATGAATTTCATTAACGAAATTGAGGACGATTCAGAAGGAATTTTAGCATCCGAAAGTTACGTTGTTGTACATTGTTGGTTGGTTGGTTGGTGGTCCATGGTCCACCACGATCTTTAGAGCCAAAGCCAAACTTACCTGTACATGGTGTATGCCACCGACTAGCAAAAAAGGCTCTGGTGAAAGAGAGGTAAGGCATAGCATATTTTTTAAGCTGCCCGACTGGTGAAGTAACCTCCACCTCACAGAATATCGCAGTCAAATAACATTTCCGCTGAGGGTTGTTGTGATCGTGGGAGTGAGTTAGGTCACTAGGAAGGAAGAAGTTGATGCGCTGGCAGGCGCGTGACCACTATCTCATGTTGCGAGTGTTAATGTGGCTACGGTAACCGCTTCACATCAGGCGGGCTGTATGCTTGTCTGCCACCCGACGTAGTATACAAAAAATTGTAATACTCAATTTTGTTACTTTTTATCATCAATCAAATGTCTACTTTTCAGTAGACATTTCGTGTTTTGTTTGGTGAACATAAACATAGACATAGATGAGGTTGACGGCGTCGTAAGCATGCCATTCTAATCGATCACGCAAGGTCTGGTCACGGTGTTTGTGGTCGCACTTATGGGGTGTAAGTGGTTCATCAACATCTTTGAACCAAAGCCAACTTCACCTGCACGCGTTGCACCCTGCTGACTGACAAACGAAGCTCTGGCGAAAAGAGAGGTAGGGAGCGTAATTGTAAGCTACCGGACTGGGAAACATACCTCCACCACACAGAATACCGCAGCCAAATAACGGTTCCCTTGAGGACTTTTGTGTTCCTGCGAGTGAGTGAGGTCACCAGAAAGGAAGGAGATGCTGTGATGGCAGCGGGGGTGGCTGCGCGCGAGCGATATTTTATGTTGCGAGCGTTAGTATGGCAACGGTAACCGCTTCACATCAGGCGGGCCGTATGCTTGTCTGCCACCCGACGTAGTATAAAAAAAAAAGCTTCTCCAAAACGGCTCGTCTGATATTTATGGAACTCTTTATATATATAGATATGAAATATACTTTACCCTGGCAAAATATATATAAACAAGACAAAGACAATCATTAATTTGAAAGTAATAACAAATATGGAAGCGTTCGAATATAGAACCCTAATCGTTTTTTTATTTTATTTTTTTATACTACGTCGGGTTTTATAAATGTAAACGAGTTGTTATTATTGTTTTTTGTTTTATTGAAGTGAAAGTTTTTTAGCGGTGTTGTACATTTTTTAGGTTGGGTAATAAATGTTAAACTCGCGCCAGGACACGTGGCCTGATCGAAAATTCGTAAGACGGAGGGAGCGTAGACCCGGCGGTCTACGCGCGGCGTAGGTGAGGAAGTGATATGAAGGCATACATTTTCGCCGAGCGGTAGAAAGAGAGGGGGCTCTTTCTACCGCTCGGCGAAAATGTATGCCTGCTCCTGCTGTTTATTTTTAATGTAATATAAATTGTCATGTCATCGTACACAATTACGATAGCGCAATAAATGAATATTGTATTTTACCACATAAATGATAGTACTTTTATACTGATAAATAAAACAATTCGTGCGAAATTATTTCCTAATCATTCCAAAATATTCGAAAATGCACAACGTTAATGTTCAAATTTCACTTCTGCCGGCACTCCCGGAGTGCAACCCTAAAAAAGTAAACAAACATTCTAATAAGAATAACAACGAAATGACAACCATCCATAAATCCAAGCATATCCCGTTACATTAATAGGTTCGATAGATATCACATAGAGAGATATGACAAATGTTCGGAATATGGGGATACATTAATATAAGTGGAAGACATCTAAGGCGCAATCACGTCTAACGACATTGATTGGCATTTTAACCGACTTCAAAAAAGGAAAAGGTTAAAGTCGACTGGATTTTATAAGCTTTTATACCTATGACTGGATTTTATATAGTCCTCCTCCGAGGTCGCGGGTTCGATTCCCGCATAAGACAAATATTTGTGTGCATGAACAATGTCTGTTTGTCTTCGTCTGGGTGTCTTCTATATATTTTAGGTATCTATTTACAAAAAAATAATAAGTATAATATCAGTTACCTAGTACCCTTAGTACAAGCTTTGCTTAGTTTGGGACTATATATACTAGTGATGTAACGAATATTCGTATTCGCATTCGCGAATATTCGCATATTTCTCGACATTCGCATTCGCAATTTTCTGCGAATGTTTTGGGAATATGAACGGCCTAAAATAATTAAGATTTTAAATTACAAAAAGGTAAATTAAATAGGGAAATAAGTATGTATCAACAAAATTAAATCGTTGGGCGTAGCGTAAACTGAGTTGATTGGATAGAAACACGGGCCCAACCATTTTATTATTTTGTCTGATCAATGCCTTAGACTGATGAGGGAGAGGGGTGTGATGACTGAAACCTCGGACCTACCGAATTATTTTTTAGCTTTTAGTAGGTACATTACTTTCAATAAAACCGTTTAAATTAAAAATGTTTTTTTCACAATTTTTATTTTCAAGTTTTTAGTTTATAATTTCATTGCATAGTACTTCTCATTCAATTAAGTTTAGATTTGACTTTTGTCATTTTTTTTTACATTTAAATTTGTCTTGTATTAATTTGATACCCTGAAAATTGAGAAAATATGTAACCACCAACCGGCCATTTTGTTGACGGCCGTCTTGGATTTTATTATAATATTCATCGTGAGCTGTGTTCTACAGTCTAGCTCTTTCATTTGATACCCATATAGTGGTAGTCGTGACAAAATGGGTGTACGGTACAGCCGTACATATTTGCTGCATCAGCGAATTGCCGCGTCAATCATTTCCATCATTCATTATAATTTGTAAAGCAGTTCACGTTTTGTACCGCATCGCGACAGACGCGTACTCACATCATTAGCATTATCATAATCATCAGCATTTATCTTTATTAACACAATAAATATATATAAAGTTAATAAGGATTTTAATTATAGCATATCATATAAAAGTTGTACGAATAAGCAGCCCGTACATCTTTATGGTCCTTCGAGTCTTCGGGAAGACGGGATCATAAGAACTCGCGAGGAACTGTTTTCCAATCAGGACTTTTGTTCGTGTGTACTTGTGGTGCCGTTTAAACAGGACAGCAACCTACAGTGTCATAACAACAACAGTGTGGCATTTAGGATTATCAAGCAGCAACATCAGCTCCAGGCAACGACTGGACACAGCAGTCGAGTCGTATACAGCTAAACAAGTAAGATCATTCCTTTTTTATCGCTTTGGTTATATATTACCAAGTGGGCAGTATGGAAGAACAACCTAAGTCGCCATTTACGTTAAGGCCAGCTGGTTTTCAATTCTCTGATCATGGAAACCAGTCACCAACGCCAAGCGCACTGGAAAAACAAAACCTTCCACTTCCATCTACTTCGTTCCCTGTCACTACAGATAGGGGTAGTAGCTATTTTAGAGCATTCCATCATGCTATTTCTAGCATTGACCTTAGCAAACTCTCCGAGAAGTGGGAGATTGAAGATACCTTAAATAATATTCAGTCTAGATGGTCCCTCATAGATTCATTACACTGGGAGCTGGACAGCGAGACAGATATTGCCAATACGGAATATGAGCAGACATTTTTGAAGTACGAAAAAATCTTCAACTCGACCAAAAGGGATCTCAATATCAAAATAGGCTCTGCCCGGCACCGGGAAAGATCAACTCCTCAGGTAGATTTGCCCTCCTTCTTTGGGAATTATCATCAGTGGCTCTCCTTCAAGGATCTTTTCAACGAGACTATTCACAGAAATCGATCTTTATGTGACGCACAAAAAATGCAGTTCTTAAAAAGTAAATTAAAAGGAGAAGCAGAAAAATTGGTCCAGCATTTACACATTACATCAGAAAATTATCAAACCTGTTGGGAAATCTTAAATCATAGATATAACAACATTAACTTAATATTTTCTTCTCATGTCAACATCCTTATGAACCTAGCAAGCATTCAACAAGCATCTGCATCACATATCAAAAGAATACATGACACTACAAAAGAGTGTTTGTATGCCATCAAAAACCTAAACGTCGATATATCAACCTGGGTCCCAGGTTGTGTGCAGGTTGAATGCTTGCTAGGTTCATAAGGATGTTGACATGAGAAGAAAATATTAAGTTAATGTTGTTATATCTATGATTTAAGATTTCCCAACAGGTTTGATCAGCATCCCTCCATAATATTAGTTGCAGCAAAAGCACGACTCGTATCACCAAAGAAAAACATATCATTGCCTCGTCTAGAGCTGAGTGGAGCACTTTTGTTGACTAAACTTATGGAGAAAGTACAAACATGTATGAGGGAGCATAAAATCACTACCTACGGCTGGTGTGACTCAACCGCCGTATTAGGTTGGCTGCAAGGTGATCCAAACCGCTGGCGCTCATTCGTAGCCAACCGCGTCAGCAAAATAACTCCAGTGATACCGGCAACACATTGGCGTTATGTAAAATCTAACGAAAATCCAGCGGATTGTGCAAGCCGCGGTGTGTCGGCTGAACAACTAAAACATCATCCCTTGTGGTGGAATGGCCCTTCATGGTTAGCATCGACCATGGATCACGGAGAGCAACCGAGTTTCAACACAAAAGAGGAGCTGAAAAAATCACAGCAAGCTACTTCTAAACAATCAAACGTCACTACCACTACGTCATGCTCGAGTAATGACATCATAGATCGTCTTATAAAATCAAATAGCAACTGGACGCGTGTAACACGAGTACTCGCGTGGATATTGCGCGCTGGGTCCCGTGACCGTCGCACTTGTCACTACCTAACTATAAATGAGCTAAGACAAGCAAAATTCTTAATAATTAAATATTTACAGCAAACTGAATTTGGCAAGGAGATAGAAGATATAAAAAATAAAATGCAGGTTCATTCCAAGAGTAAATTACTACCCCTTAATCCTTTCTTGGATACAGATGGACTTCTTAGAGTTGGCGGCAGATTAAAAAATGCAAATATCAGTCAGGATATGATACACCCCATCATTATACCCCATAGCAGTCATATAACAGACCTATTAATTGATCATGCACACAAACTTACCTTTCACGGCGGCGCTCGAGTTACACTGGCATTCCTACGTCAGCAATATTGGATTGTCGGAGGAAACAGAGCAGTGAAGAAGCGATTACGTACCTGCATCAAGTGTAGAAGACATAATCCAGCTCATTTACATCAAGCAATGGGCGTACTCCCTGAAGCAAGGGTGACGTCACCCACACGTTGTTTTTTGAGAACTGGAGTAGATTTTACAGGGTTCGTACATGTAAAATCAAGCAAAGGCCGTGGAATTAAGAGCACGAAAGGATATGTAGCTGTTTTTGTTTGCATGGTGACTAAAGCAGTTCATCTCGAGTTAGTGTCCGACCTTACTTCGTCATCATTTCTCGCCGCACTTCGTCGAATGTCCGCAAGGCGAGGTGCGCCGACCCACATCTACAGTGATAACGGGACTAACTTTGTCGGAGGAAATAATATTTTACAGAAGGAATTTTTTGACCTAACAACAATTATCAACGATGCCTTTTTATCAGAAATCAGCATGATGAATATCGAATGGCATTTCATAGCACCAACCTGGGCGAGTGCCGGAGGACTCTGGGAAGCAGCAGTAAAAAGCCTCAAATACCACCTCAAACGCGTTATTGGAGAGCAAAAGCTAACGTATGAGGAGTTCTCCACACTCTTATCACAACTGGAGGCATGCCTAAATTCCAGACCCCTCTGTGCGCTAACTGAAGATCCAGAAGACCTAGAGTACCTTACTCCATCACATTTTTTAGCTAGCGGTCCGGTTTTGAATATCATTGAAACCGAACGAGATGAACGCACTAGGTGGCAACTCACTCAAAAAATTTTCGGCGATATATGGAAGCGCTGGAATGCCGAGTATTTAACGCAACTAACCACTAGAAGCAAGTGGCGGAAACAGCAAGCAAATTTGAAAATAAATGACTTGGTACTCGTACACGACATCAATTTACCCGCGGGCAAGTGGGTCATGGGCAAAATTGTTGAAGTTCATCCCGGAGTCGACAACCTTGTCAGAGTAGTCACAGTAAGAACGAAAAATGGAAACATCAAAAGACCAATCACCAAGTTATCTCCACTTCTGAGAAGCGAAGAGGTAAATCAAGACCATTCGAAAAATTACACCGATAGCGATGGTGCCGAGTCAGCATCATAAGATCAAGCAAAATCTACTTATAGGAAGCACATATAGGAAACCCCTTAGCTTGTACTAATAATTAGCACCGTATTGGCAAGGTACAAAAATATTACATCAAACATTTGCACCATCTAGACGATATTTGTTCTAAGAAATGACTCAAACAACGTCACACACCTCCAGCTACGTCACAATTACGTCGAATTGTTTCATTAAATCACATGTCGCTCGATCAGCGATTTTGCGTGCGCATACACAGGAAGGCTTATCAATGACTAATGGCTCGTGTGGCTTCTTAGGTATCTAAATCATAGCTTCGTTTACCATTACATAAAAAAAACCGGAGTTAAATAATTATACAAACAAAACAAAATGTATCATTTACTCAAGATTCAAGCTGGAGTTATCAGAACATAATTCATCTTTCATCACGATTATCAATCGTGATCTACGCACTTTTGGGAGCAGCATTGTGCGCAGGAGTGGTACGGGTGGAAGCGCGCTCAGCCCGCTTGAGCGGCGGGTGGAGAGGGTGCTTCGCATCGGCGTCGTCGAAAGTGTTAGTGTAGTGTTTAGTGCCGGGTAATAAAAGCAGAGCAATCGAATGTGTGATCTAGTGAAACCCAATACGCGAGTGTCAGTGAAATAGTTGTGAGATAAAACTTGTACGCCGTGTATTTAATTAGTGAACCTAGAGACTATTAGTTAATCATTTTAATTTTATAGCATTACTATTGTCATATCACCTTGTTGCATATATTCATACTCGTTCACTTCACACACGTACACCCGTCATATATCATGTTCAGCATATATCAGCGTCTTTATCATTATGCAATCAAATTGTAATACGTATCACTTTGTGTTAGCATAGACTCATCTTCAGCATCTCAATTTGCTGTTTTCTCTCTGGCCCGGCAGCATGTACGGTACAGCCGTACATATTTGCTGCATCAGCGAATTGCCGCGTCAATCATTTCCATCATTCATTATAATTTGTAAAGCAGTTCACGTTTTGTACCGCATCGCGACAGACGCGTACTCACATCATTAGCATTATCATAATCATCAGCATTTATCTTTATTAACACAATAAATATATATAAAGTTAATAAGGATTTTAATTATAGCATATCATATAAAAGTTGTACGAATAAGCAGCCCGTACAATGGGTAAACCACCATTTTGCAGCGGCGGCCATCTTGGATTTTCATTTTTTTTCATGTGAACTGTGTTCTACTAGTCAAGCCCTTTCATTTGATACCCATATTGAGGTAATCGTGACAAAATTTGTAAACCGCCATTTTGTAGCGGCGGCCATCTTGGATTTTAATTTTTTTTTCGTGTGAACTGTGTTCTACAAGTTAAGCCCTTTCATTTGATACCCATATTGAAGTAGTCGTGACAAAATTTGTAAACCGCCATTTTGTAGCGGCGGCCATCTTGGATTTACAATGAAACAGAATTTATTTAATTATATTGTCACCAGAACTAAAGGTGTGTACCAAATTTCAGATCAATCTGTCAACAGGAAGGGGGTCAAATTTCAATTACTAGATTTGACCCAAAAATATAAACAAATAAATAAATAAACAAACAAACAGGTCAAGCTAAATAAAACCGTTTAAAAATGATGTAAGAAAATTTTCTAGTTCTTTGTTTCCTAACAACTAAAAAATGATTTTTAAAAAAAGGTTTTTTATTATTGTCCTTGTCTAGGTGTGTTCTATTTTGTATGTATGAAAAAAATATATATTTAATACAAATTACAAAAAAAAAAATATTCATATTATTTAGTATCAGATTATTTAAGTAAATTAAAAAGTTATCTAGCAGGCCGTATGCTTGTCTGCCATCTGACGTCGTATATAAAAAACGTAAAATGTGAAAAAAAACACAGATTTATAATTAAAACATGACAAAGCGTTTAATTATTCGATGAGCCTGCTGAATGTAATCTCAAGGGCCGCCATGCGAGTCAATGTAAACTGATTAAATTGACGTACCAGTCGTTTCGTCAACCAACATACAATGGATATAAATATTGAACAAATGAAGTCGTATTAAGGCGCTGTACACGTCAGCTATTATTTAACAAAAGAATAAATATATATTTTTTTTACTACGTCGGGTGGCAGACAAGCATACGGCCCGACTGATATGAAGCGGTTACCGTTGCTATATTAACGCTCGCAACATAAAATATCGCTCGCGCGCCGCCATCTCCACTGCCAACGGAGCATCTCCCTTCAAATTCAAATTCAAATTCAAAATTTCTTTATTCCTTGGACTTTATAAAGCACTTAGAAACGTCATACAAATTAAATATAAGAATATGTATAAATCATTACTACTCTAAATCCGCAGAGCTTAGATTCACTTTCATCACACTATCTTGAATGTGAAAGTGAATTCTTCTTTCTGGTGACCTCACTCTAGGTACATAATGGATGTACTTCTCCAGTCAAGCGACTTACAAATACGCTGTTCCCTACCTCAGTTTCGTCAGAGCCTTATTACACTAGTCAGCAGGGTTCACTACGTGTTGGCGAGGCCATCTCCAATTGATCACGTGGCTATCTCCGCTACCAACGCAGCAAGCGTGGATAGCAGAAATGGCCGCGTGAGCGATATTTCAGACGAGCTCGGTGGTCGAATGGTTAGCAATGGCCACATTGACTCCGAGGTCGCGATTCCTACACAAGACAAACATTTGTGTGCATGAACATGTCTGTTTGTCTTGCTCTGGGTGTTTTCTAAGTATTATAAGTATGTATTTACAAAAAAAAACGTATTTAAGTACATTTTTCAGTTGTCTAGTACCCATAACATAAGCTTTGTGCTTAATTTGGGACTAAATGGCGCTGTGTAAATTGTCCAGAAATATTTATATATTTATTTATGTTTCATGTTGCGAGTGTTAATATGGCTACGGTAACCGCTTCACATCAGTCGAAGTGTAAAAAAAAAACGTAAACGTTTTCGATTGTGATCTCAGGACAGGAATAAGAAATAATGAAATATGATATATACCGGCTGGCCAACGTGTACGGTGCCTTTACGGTACGGTAATTAAGTATTCGGAACAAATTAACTTCATTAAAATTACGACCCAGTGATCCGCTGCAGCGCGGTGGGGGCGGTTGCGAAATTTTATAATAATTGCTTACAGATCGTGTTTTCACAGATTTTATTTAATTTAATTTATACTATACTAGCTAACTCGCGCTACTTCGTCTGCGTGTGACAGAGCGTTGAGTGTGAAGCGTAAGGTTACCATTTGAAAGGTTATAGTGAGCCAATCTTAAAAGATAGACATATACGAGTACTATATGACGAGCTCGGTGGTGGAATGGTTAGCAATGGCCACTTTGACTCCGAGATCGCGGGTTCTTTTCCTGCACAAGACAAACATTTGTGTGCATGAACAGCTGTTTATCATGGTCTGGGTATTTTCTATGTATTATAAGTATGTATTTTTTTTTAATTGTACTTAAGTGCATTTTATCAGTTGTCTAGTACCCATAACACAAGTTTTGCGCTTAATTTGGGACTAGATTGACTGTGTAAATTGTCCATAAATATTTATTTATTATTATTTATTATATACTACCATGGACTTAGAACTTTATACGGCGAATAATTTCGTCGTATATAGTGTTGCGTAACTTGAACCGTTTACGCAGCGCACACAACGGAAGCTCTCAAAAGGAATAATTTTCCCCCGTTTTTGCAACATTTCTCATTAGTGTCTCTCTCCTGGTCGTCGTAGCGTGATGCTATATAGCCTATAGCCTTCCTTGGTAAATGAGCTATCAAATACTAAAATATTTTTTTAATTCGACCCAGTAGTTCCTGAGATTAGTGCGTTCAACCAAACAAACAAACTCTTCAGCTTTATAATATTAGTATAGATAGATAGATATGGATTACATAATTTATACTATATTTATCTATAACAGCCTCTTCTCACCCTTTTTCAAGAACCACACGTTTTAATCTCATGGGAAAACAAGGAAACGTAATTAATGTGACACATGCCATACTCGCACATTGTTGACCCTGTAAAAGCCTCTTCACATCCCCTTTCCGATCATCCGAAGAACAAAATGCTGTAGTCTCCCGGGAAAACTCTCTCCACTCGACAGAAAGCTCATTTTTTTTCTATACTACGTCCGGTGGCAGACAAGCATACGGCCCGCCTGATTTGAAGCGGTTACCGTAGCCATATTAACGCTTGCAACATAAAATATCGCTCGCGCGCCGCCACCCCCGCTGCCAACGCAGCATCTCCTTCCTATCTGGTGACCTCACCCACTCGCAGGAACACAACAACCCTCAAGGGAATTGTTATTTGGCTGGGGTATTCTGTGAGGTGGAGGTACATTCCCCAGTCGGATAGCTTACAATTACGCTCTCTACCTCTCTTTTCGTTTGTCAGTCAGCAGGGTGCACCGCGTACAGGTGAAGTTGGCTTTGGTTCAAAGATGTTGATGAACCACTTACACCTTAAAAGCTACCTCTTGGAACCTCAATATACGTGTATATTTTGGATCCAAAATGTAATGATGAATTCTTGATAATGAAGGAGAAATTATATGAATTATTTTAATATATGTGTTGCAGACTCTTTAGTGGGCAGCCTTGCAACTGGCCACCGACAAAGAACTAAGCAGGACTGACAAGTCTTGTCAAAAAAATGAAAATGACGACAAAAAAAAATAGGACAATCGACGACTGGACTACACACGAATCTAGTGAATAGACAAATGTTTTATTAATTTTATACAAATCCGTAACATATATAAGTAAATATAAAGTAGTGTCTTTAATTCCTACAATATGTTATTATAAAAAATTACGTAAAAAAAACTTTTACTAAAATACTAAAAAATACTTACTAAAAGCTAAAAAATAATTCGGTAGGTCCGAGGTTTCAGTCAGTCACACCACTCTCCCTCATCAATCTAAGGCATTGATCAGACAAAGTAATAAAATCGTTGGGCGTAGTGTAAACTGAGTTAACTGGATGGGCAGGCCCGACGATTTTTTTTTTTTACTAAAGATGTGTACCAAATTTTAAATCAATCTGTCAACAGTAAGGGGGTCAAATTTCAATTACTAGATTTGACCCAAAAATATAAACAAACAGGGCAAGCTAAATAAAACCGTTTAAAAATATATTACACAATTCAAATAAATATCCGTTATGTGCCGTCAGGCGATTGTCATTGATCCGGTGATTTGCGGCGCGGCCTAATTAACATCATCATCATCAGGTCATTTTAGTCTCCAGTACAGGAGTACGACCCTCTGTCGTCCATCCCAGATAGAAGTAGGATTTGGCCTACACTCCCCACGCTGGCCAGACGGCCTGATCGATGTTTTATAATGTATTTCCCTTAGTCGCCTTGTACGACATCCACGGGAAGAAACGGAATGATTCTATTCTAGTCTGCCGGAAACCACACGGTCAAATTAACGCGTACCCTTAAAGGGCCTATAATTTAGAATAAACAAAAATGTACACTACAAGCGATTCTAGACAGAAATCAACTAAATTACCAATATTTATTCCTAGCATCGATAACAATAATAACTACTTCTGATGTACAGCCAAAGCAAATAAAGCGTTAATTACCTAACAATGTGTGGGTCTGTGCGTGCCGCACTACACAGGTCTAAGGCTGCTCACAAACCTGCGAAATGTTTATTTGTCGAAGAAAGTTTGGGGTGTAAATAGTTCATTAACATTTTTGAACCAAAACCAACGTCACCTGCACGTGGTGCACCCTGCTCAAAGACAATCGAGGTTCTAGCGAAAGGAGAGGCAGGGCATAGCGTATTTTTAAACTGCCAGACTGGGGAAGTACTTCCACCTCACATAATACCGTAGCCAAATTACAATTCTCTTGAGAGTTGTTGTGTTCCTGCGAGTGAGAGAGGTCACCAGAAAGAAACTCGCGCACTAAGGGTTCCGTACCATTATCTATAAAAACAGCAAAAAAAAAATCACGTTTGTTGTATGGGAGCCCCCCTTAAATATTTGTTTTATTTTCATTTAATTACTTATTTCAGCTTATTTCTAAAGTGATTATACAACTAAATATTCAGTTAATATTTCAAGCATCTACCTGTTGCCGTTATGAATATGGAGCAAAAACGAGCAAAAAAAATCACGTTTGTTGTATGGTAGCCCCCTTAAATATTTATTTATATGACGGACGGACAGCGGAGTCTTATTAATAGGGTCCGTTTTACCCTTTGGGTACGGAACCAAAAAGGAACTCAATAATCGTTCACCCGATGGAACATTGGCGGTAAGCAGGTACCGTAACCTGTGCAGTGGTCGCTTGTTCTATAACAGAGAAAACAATTATGGTGGCCGATAGATGTATCCAGGAGTGTATATACTACTGGATACATCTATCGGCCACCGCTGGATATAAACCTTCTCCAATGCTTTCTACCAAATTCGATCTTCCGCCTTCCGCATTCAGGCGCTTTCTTAAGGTCATCAGACCATCCAGAAGTAGGGCGTCCAACGCTTTGTCGTCGTTCAAGCAATCGCGCGAACACATTTGCAGAGAACGAGCGTGTGCGAGGCTACCAATTATTTGCGCGCCCGCGCCTACACTTTTGATGTGGGGGAGGCCTAAATTCATTACATTACTGTTAATAAATTATAATTTATTACAATTAAAAGTCGCGGTGAAAACATTTCTTTTATATGAAATTTCGTGGGGCGGACCCATAGATGTGTCCGGGAGAGTATATGTTAAAATTTTCATTAAATTAAGTTAAAATATTCTATTTTCAGCAGTGAGTAGATACAGGCTGATAATGATGATGATGATTTAGTATCTCATAAGGATATTTTAACATACCGAAAAAACAATATGGAACATGGATGCAAACAAAAAAGAACCGATCATTGTGAAAGTCTAAGGGTTCGGCCTATGTTCAGTAGTGTATATCTTTTGGCTGAAATGTTTTTTTTATGACAGTGGGGCAAGCTCGCATATGGATCACCTGATGGAAAGCAAGCACCACCGCTCATAGACATCAGTAACACCAAGGGGCTGCTGATCTGTTGCCAAACCTTTTAAGGCAAAACATGACTCTGTTCTTGAAGGCTCCCATGTCGTATTTATTTGAGAATACTGTTCAGAGAAGTTACAACAACTTCACTGTTCGTGGTAGGAAATGTTTTAAAAACCGCACTGTAGTAGATCGCAAATTATCAAGATGATATGGATGGAATTTTAATTCAAGGCGAGTTCTACGGCAGTGGAACTCGGCGGCAGGTATCAAATCTAACATCTCATCGGAACACTCTCCGTGGTATAATTTATATAGAACGCAAAGGGATGCAACATCTCTTCGTGTAGAGAGCGACTTCAGACGATCAGAGATCATTGGGTCACCGTCAGAGGGTCAGAGATACTTGGATGATGATGACTTTTGAAAAGTTTCCTTCACGGCAATAATAATATGTAGCTTATACATAATATTCAACATGTCAGAAGTAATCAACGACTCAAACAAGGAGCTACAACAAAGGATTCACATACCAGTACCCTCATATGAAAACAATAAGCGATTACAGTATTTTCCACAGACAGAAGATTTAGGCCATAGCCGAGTTAATCCCTCTTGAGTCAAACCGGGGATTACTGGGGATGGAAACCTGCAAACTGTTTAACTCGAATTTGGGTAATCTCAACTATTCGTCAAAGTGCCGTATTTTGAATTAAGGTTTGCTCAAAGCTAGAGTTGAATAATCTCTGTGTATCATTTGAGTACTATTTGCCAATGGATTCGTTCATTTGTATTTATTTTAAAAAAACATTTGAATGCCGTATTTGCCAAGGGATTCGTTTATTTGTATTTATTAAAAAAAATGTTGTAAAAAATTTGTTTTGATAGTTAATTAATTCAGGTGTTATTTTGCGGAAGTCAAATTTACAGGCAATTTGATCTACACTACTTTTTTATTGGTGGCGGAAGCACGCAAAATAGTGTAGATCAAATTGCCAATAAATTTTGACCCACTTCCCAGTGTCCGATTGAGATAAAATTTTGACATACTCGTTTGGTTCTCGTGACAATGCACGGTTACCTAAGTGATACATTTTTTTAACGCTAACCCGCCGTTAAGCAGCGTGGTGGAGTATGCTCTAAACCCCTTCGATTGAGAGAAGACCCGTATCCCAGCAGTCTTTTTGAAATTGAATTTATTCGAAATTGCTGTAACAGACTCAGGTAGCGCTCGCAATATAAAGTATCGCTTGCGCACCGCCTCGCGGCAACTCCTTTCTTCCTGGTGACTTCACTCACTCACAGGAACATAACAATCCTCCAAAGGAATTGATTTTTGGCTGCGGTGTTTTGTAAGGCGGAGGTACTTCCTAGGGATGTGACATTATACATAAAAATCGATTTTTAGTGAATCGATTATCTTTTTAACATGGAATACAGTAGAAAAATCGATTTAAAAAATCGATTTTTAATCGATTGTTTCCAATATTAAAATCGATTATTATTTAAAAAAAAATCGATTATTTTTTCACATCCCTAGTACTTCCCCAGTCGGGCGGGTAATAAAATACGCTATGCCCTACCTCTCTTTTCGCCAGAGCCTTGTTTGTCAGTCAGCAGAGTGCACCACTTGCAAGTGAGGTTGGATTCAAAGATAATGATGAACCACTTGCACCCCAAAATTGCATGCAGAATATTGATATAATGCACCACATCCAAATACAGTTGCCTATGGCTTTGATCGTAAATTGCATGGTCTATAAGACGTGAAAATGAAAAGATAACAATTTAATCGAAAGATAATATAAAATTTTGCAGCGCTACGATATTGGTATCTCAATATATTGGCGAAATGTGTGGTCGATTTCCAGTCCGTTGAAAAACATATCTCATTTCTCCACTGATGACTCCTAACTCGCCCCCTGTCGACAAAAAAAGGGTCCAAGTCGTCAGTCTACGCGTGCCCTAACCGATCGCCCCAAAATATTCGTTATCGGCACTTCCCCTCTACTAATATCGTGGGCTATCATGGCACCAATTTCCTGGAGCATAATAAGAAATACGCAATTATACGGAATGAGCTTACGTATATTGTTATTTTAACAGGCTGTATTGATGGATTGGGTTCTTTTGGATTTATTCAGGCTGGTGATCTTTGGGGACAAGTTTGTTATTCCTTTTATAAATATTTTTGATTAACGTCCTTAGACAAAAATAGATTTGACTGATTTTTGTGGTCAAAAATGGTTTTGATTAACGTTTTTAGTCAAAAGTGGTTTTGCCTGATTTAAAGTTTAGACTGTATTATGGTCAATACGCAAAGTTTAGGCGCTCCTATGTTTAATTAATCAAACCTCGAGTACCTTACCTCCCTCTCTAAAAGCAAGTTAAGGCTCGCTTGCTAGATTAGGTTATGCTTGTGAATTGTTAATCACAAGCATAAACCTAACCTGTCTGGAATGGAAACAGTGTGGAATGGTTAATTAGAAGAGATCCTATTTAGGATAAGTCCGCTATCGTACATAATTATTTTATTGCCATGTAATGTTATTTCTTTTGTACAATATAGACTTTACAACGACAACCTAACGGCATTGGTCAAAACTACTTTTACATGCAATTTGATCTACACCACTTTGCGTGCTTCTGCCACCAATTAGTTCATGCAAATTACTGCCGGCCGGCACTCACCCACTACCGTTAGTAGTTGCATGCGACTGCCGTGGCTGCTTTGGTCGTCTCTGCTCCAGCTGCTGTTGTCGCCTCGGCGAATCTCCAACATTTGAAACAGAAGAAACATGCGACCGCCACCGCTCTGACTGACGTGGTCGTCTGTTTTACGATGTCTGCGACACGTGTTTCGCCTCTACGCGACGCATCCTCTGGCGATCTGTAGATGTTCATGGTTAGAACAACAACTTACAAATGACAAGTCCATCGCATTGCCGGCCTTTATATTGTGTTTGAAGTGGAGGGGATAGTGGGGGTAATGGAAAATATATTAAGAATACGAGAATTATCAACGTCAAGTTGTTTATTCATTAAAGGAATTTTTGAATTTTTGTGTTTTATTATTTCTAATTGTTCCCTAATATTAAGTTTTAGTCCTTTGTTTGTCATGTGTAGTATTTTGTATGAATTATTGGGAAATAAATTGTGTCCTTCATCTATAAGATGTTCAGCGAAGTGTGACTTTTCTGGACGTTTGTTTTTATAGGCTTGATATATGTTCGTTAAATCTAGTTTGAAAATTCCGCCCGGTTTAACGTATGTAAACGTGTTGACAGTCTACACAACTCCGGATTATTTATTGAGAGGGATTTTATCTTTACTATTGCAAAGTGATTTGAGGGAATTATTTGTTTTGAGGGCAACCTGAATATTATTTTTTCTAAACATATTGACTATTTTGTCGGTGATTTTTCCTGGGTATGATAATCTCAACCAATAAATACACCGCGAGTTTGTAACTTATAACCAGTAAAAACCATATTATTTTGTATATTTTGTATAGGTACTATTATTATTTTCTACATTATAAATCATCATTCAAATATCAGTGATATATATACGTCTTCTAAAAAAGATATCTCCTGTGTAGCTAGGATTGACATCGGCGACCACCAATAATGCAAGAACAATGAAGTCCACTGCAATCCCGGTAGTAAAACTACGACAGCTTTAGATCTCACAATGAATTTAATCAGAATAAATTAGTAGGAGAAAGAAGCTTTTGGAACTTGACTTCCCATTTTATCAATGTTCCTCAATATTGACGAGCTTGGTGGTCGAATGATTATCAATGGTTACTTTGACTCCGAGGTTGCGGATTCGATCCCCGTACATGATAAACATTTGTGCTCACGAACATGTGTGTTTGTTATTATTATTTAAATAGTTGTCTTGGCCAACTTGCCAGATAAATATTTTTTTGAAAAATGGAAAAATTCATCTGCCCCCCCCCCCCCCCCCCCTAGGTGGGTGTAGATCCCACCTAGGGGGGGGGCAGATGAATTTTTCCATTTTTCAAAAAAATATGTGTGTTTGTCTTAGTCTGGGTGTTTTCTACGTATTATATGTATGTATTTAAAGAAATTTAAATAAGTACACGCAATATGTATGTATGGATATAGTACAAGCTTTGCTTAGTTTGGGACTAGATGGCAGTGTGTAATTTTTCCAGGAATATCTATATATATAAAAATCAATGCCACTTTTCGTTGTAATTTTATAACTCAAGAACGGGCTCACCTATCCAAACCAAATATTTAGGCTTTGTTCGGACTATTTAGTAGATGGTTTATGTGAAGTTTGCACAAAATCGGTAGAGCGGTTCTTCATTTATCACATTTTTTGTAACAAATGAATTCAATAAATGGCGGATCATTTTGTTAATGGGGATTTTGTTGTCAAATTGAAAAACAAAAAATATTGTTTATCGAAATGTTTTGGATTAAGTTTTAAAATAGCTAGCAATTAATAAAAGATTTTTTTGTTTGAATAAATGAATTTGATGTTCTATTTTTTTTTTATTATTTCAATTTATACGTAGCGAAGCACGTACCGGGCCGCTAGTTTATTTATAATTTAATGTAAGAGACACAATCTGACAAGCAAGGTATACCTGGACTCTCTTTTAAAAATATTAAGGTTAATTTGATACAAATGAAGATTAATATTTGTATGTCGTAATCGATGTAGTGTAGGTAATCAAATTTAGGCATAGACAATCTGGCTTGTATTAGTACACACAATTCTATGGAGTAATCCCGTTCCAGAAGGGAGATTACACGGAGTGATCTGACAGACCGCCGGATTATTGCTTGCTCTCATGCAGATTACATCGCAGTGTATTCACTGCTTTGAAATTCACTTACCGTGATGTTCATACTAAATATATTATGTACGTGTATGCAGTATATAGTACTATGTCTATATTAAATAATCATAGTGGTCACGTACTGACTGATGTAATGACGAGCTCGGTGGCGTAGCGGTCAATGACGCGGCTTCGACACCAACGCTCGTGGGTTCGATTCCCACATAGGACAAACATTTGTGTGCATGAACATGTCTGTTTGTCTTAGTCTGGGTGTTTTCTATGTATCATAAGTATGTATTTACAAAAAAAATATATTTACGTATGTCTATCTGTTGTCTAGTACCCATAACACAAGCTTCGCTTACTTTGGGGCTAGATGACGCTGTGTAATTTGTCTGACAATATTTATTTATTTAATATTTAGTCCCAAACTGAGCAAAGCTAGTGCTATGGGTACTAAATCGATGCTTTAGTTCACAGTAGCACTAACTATCGAATTGTCAATTTTGCAGGAGAGCGATTTAAAGTTTTTCAAAAGTTTAGACATGAAAAACAATGTAGAATAATAGAAAATTAAATAGTTTTGCATTTATTCATAAGTCAAAACCTTTAATTTCAGAAGTTATACGATTATTATTACTATTACATAATTGATAGAATTATATATACCTAACAGTTGCTTTAGATTGGGATTCCCTCCAGCTTCCAACAGTTCTGTGGTAATTCAATCTTTAGTGGGATCTGTACCAATTTTCAGCCCTTCAAAGCCTTTGTCTCATCCACACTGATGTTTGAAATGTCTTTGATATAGCGGAGGGTTAGCGGAGCTTGGCAATCACTTATACGAGCACACAATGCAAGTACAGGTACATGTGCAGTATAAACTTCTCCAACGTTTGTATATTTCTGCTTTTCTATTTATTAATTGTACTATATAATGAGAATATGTCTTAAAACGATTTAATACTTATTAACTTAATAACGAACTTTCTTCATTCTTTATGTTAACAATACTTAATACATTTCCATAGCTAATGGCATGTACTCGTATGAGATGATGTTGTAAATTAATATTATACGCTTGTGCTATAAATTTTTCAGTAGTTGTGAAACATGAAATCTGTTAATCTGTTTCTTTTTTTACTTTTACAAAAAATAAGGTTGTTAGTATTATTGGCATTCATTGATACATATTTAATGCCACGGAGACACTGTTTTTTTTATTTATTTACGTTATTTCGATGCGCACCAACGAGAAAGCATGAAATTTATGGTATTTGGTAGTGAAAATCGAAAATTTTATAGTTCGTACAATTGCGAATTAAGACATCGAAATAACTAAGAATTATACTTGTCTTTGAGCGGATCGAACCCGCGACCGCCGAGTCGAAGTAATCTTTGCTAGCCATTCGACCACCGAGCTCGTCAACTGTGCTGTTCCAGACAAATTTCTCCCACTTCTATCAAGCTGTGGAATGAACTGCCTGTCGAGGTTTTTCCAGAAACATTGGGTTCTTCAAAAAGGGCGTGAAAATGTTTTTACAGCCGTTGGTATTACATGCATCCATAGGCTGTGGTAACTATTTTTCATCAGGTCGGCCGTAGAATTGTTTACAACCTTTGTGGTTTAAAAAAAAATGAGAAAATAACTAATTTGCTAAAGATACAACTAATCAAAAATCTGTCTCGGGCGCACATCTGACCTTAATGTTACTATAACGAAGTCTTTCCCGCCAGGCGGGCCGTACGCTTATTTGTCACCTAACTTAAGAAAAAGAAAAAACAAAAGCCTTCAGAACTTACGCCTATTCCAGGATGCATCTATAAATAACAGCCCAGTTTGCTCAAGCTCGGGACCTAATTCCACGCAGTTTGTTGATCTTACATTGTGTTTATCAGTATAAGGCGTTTATTAACACCGTTCCAGCCTAATGAAACTGCCTGTGTTTTATGTTTATTTGTCTAATCCAGTGTTTTTCAATCTTTTTGAATACGGGACCCCTTTGGAAGTTTAAAGTTTCTAGCGAGCCCTTCTTCGTTCCCTCTTCCTCCTCCTCTTCCAAAGTTCAACAATTCAGCTGGCTATGAAAGCTTTAAAATTGTTAATGTCATTTACATTCGATCTTGTTGACATAAAAATTAACAACAGAAATAGGCTTCTATTGCAAAAAGATTTGCATAAAGATTTAAGTTGAAGCAGGTCTGATTATTGTTCAATAATGAACAATAATCAGGCCTGCTTACGTATTTTTATTGTAGCATAAGTCCTACAAACATTTGCGTTTTTTCCCCCGTGACTCCCCGATTATAACTTGGCGACCTCCGTGGGGGTCGCGACCACAGTTGGAAAATCACTGGTCTAACCTTTTAATTTTAATGTTTTAAAATAACGTCCCGTAACACCGCATGGAATTAATTGTATTCGAAGAGATAAATAAAGACAATGTTGTACTATCATCACCATTATCAGCCTGTATTGTTCACTGCTGAATACAGGTCTTCCCTAAAACTTTCCATCATATTATGTGATCCTCCGCTTTTCGCATCCACCCGCTTGTAGTCGCTTGTTTGAGGTCATCTGTCCATTTAGAGGGAGACGTACTCAACAACGCTTCCTTGCGACCAAGTTGTCCACATAGCCTTCATAGTTTTCAAGTTAAAGTGGAAATGGGCCGGTCACATCTGCCGAGTAAGTGATGGCAGATGGTAGAGGAAGATATTAGAATGGAGGCCGAGAGTAGGACGATGAAACGTTGGACCGGACCGAACCGGACAGCCGGTTTTTTAAGGTATTGGACCATCTAGAAGGAGGGCCCTTCTAGATTGTCCAATACCTTAAAAAACCGGTTGAAAGCGGCTGTTCGTGTAGAAGGCGGAGGATCGTATTTGGTGGAACGCATTGGGAAAGGCTTATGTGCAGCAGTGGGTAGATACAGGCTGATGATGACGAAGACTTAAAAAAGAGTTAATCTATAGATATTATAGATGCTTACAACATTAGCACCACTGCTGCTAACGCAGCATGCTAATGGAGATAAGTGTTGACCACACTCACTCGGAGCGACGCAAAATCCAAAATCATTTGTACTGTTTTGAGTGCGTTCTTTAAGGTGGAGGTATTTTGTCTATAATCGAAATAGTCCTACCTCTCTTCTGCATTTCTGCGTTTTGTTTCGATGTGCTCCAAGGAAGCTGTAGTTTTACCCCCATGCGCACTCCGGCAACAGTAGACAAAGTGGTTAGAATAAGTGATGGGTGTGTTCCAAAAAATCAACATGCCAAACAAAAAAAGAAATGGTAAAATTAAAACTTAAAATCCTGCTTACAAAATAGTTACAAACCAAATTAACAAAATATGTGCAGAAGTTGTTGAAAACGTACAAGCTGCGTCCCACATTACAAAAAAAAGGGAATTAAAAGATGGGGCCACATTAGTAAAACAGATTGCGAACCCGAGTACATTTTACTGCCTCGGATGTTTATGGAGCATACCGGCGGCGACATTTTAAATTGCTCGAATCTAAAAGATTTACATTTGGGTTCACGAAACAACTGAAAAATTTAGACCGGCCTGTAAACCTAATCCTTTTGAAAAAGCTTAATGAAAAATTAAATAAATTCATTAGAATAAATTTTTATAAATGTCATGAAAATCAGATTCTATTCTATGAATTCTGTATTACTTTTCAGGATATTAAACGGGACGGGAGCCCACCAAACATTCCCACAACTGTGACTTCTGTGTAGCCAGGATTAACAGCAGCGACGACCAAAAAAAGGCAATGAAGTCCATTGCAGTCCCGGGAGTAGAACTACGGCTGCCTTGGAACTCACGACGAATTTAATCGGAAGAAATTAGCAGGAGTAAGAATTTGGAATTTGACTTCCCCTCTTAACCAACCGAATTGACCAAATGGCAATGAATAATGAAGCCCACTGTAGTTCCAGTAAACCTACAAGTCAAGTTTTCAGGGCATGTGGACATGTAATGCAAAACGATTAAATGCATCCACACATTCCCACCACTGTGTCTCCTGTGTAGCCAGGATTAACAGCGGCAATCACCAAAAAAGGCAATAAACAGTGAAGTCCATTGCAGTTTCGGGGGTAAAATTACCCCTTAGGATCAGTAGTACCATTGACTAGTACCATTGATGGTACAAGTGACCCAACTTTGTATCTCTAGTACCATTAAAGAAAAGTCAAGATATTCCCCGTGATAACTGATGGAACTAATGATACAATTTTGTATCTCTAGTACCATTAAAGAAAACTAAAGATATTCCCCGTGACCAGGATGGTTACGGTTACATTGGAGCTCACAACGAATTTAAACAGAAGAAATTAGGAGAAGTAAGATTAAGGCAGTATAATAAAAGGTATTCCAATTGCAGTGAATGTTTTATTTTGTAATTAATCCCCGCCTGAAGCTCTCACCAACGAGAAGAAAACCGCCCTCCCCGGTAGGAAATCAGGAATTAACGCAGCCTTTTCTCTCTTAATTCGAACACTTTTGAGCACAGATTCGGTTGTAATGTAGAACAATTTTATGTATAATCTGTGCATTTATTCAACAAACATTAGTCTTAGTAGGTATCACATTCGATGGTTTCATTACATCCTTTACATACATGACGACCCTGTACGTATCCTCATTACTGTCAACTACCACTACATACACGACGTCCATTAAATGGTAAGTCAATAAACACCCACAATGTCTGCAATATTATTGTTAGTTCCACAGTTGATTTCTGGTAACTTAACACTAGATTTATTTAACATAAAAGTATGAACTCCCACGCTCGAAATAGAACCCACGCCTCTCAATTACCGTTAATTTGTTGGTGAATCATTGGTGCAGAATAACAGGAGGAATTTCCAGTGGTGTAATTATTGGTATTACAATAGTGAGGATATTTGTACCTATTATTAAAGTTAACATACGTTCTGTGTGGTAATGATTACGTACATGGGTTTTTTTAGGAGCGCGATGGCGTCATTGTGCGAGCAATGTCGACCGTAGTCTGTCCATGGATGGGTTTATTTATCTCGAGTTCCTCCGTGCTTCGAAAGCACGTTAAGCCGTCGTTCTTGGCTGCTGTCGTTAGATGACAGTCATTAAGCAAAGTTAGTGGCCTTTAGGCGGCTTGAAAACACTGACCTCCGCCAACCCGCAGTTGAGCAGCGTCGTGGAGTATGCTCTAAACCCCATCGATTTTGGGGAGACCCGTATACCAGCAGTAGCATGAATAAGGGTTGTCGACGACGACATTGGTTTTGGTTACATCTTTGAAATAAATTTTATATTATAAATTACGGTTTAACAGATACAGCCCTGTTATTAAAGTTGTCAATCGTTCAGGTATCTCTCTTCTCTCTCTCTTGTTCGTAGCCTAGTGTATTCGGGAGACTAGTTGTCCCGCTTTTCATATTTTTAAAATTTTATAAGTTACGGTTGAATCCTCCTCTCTAAGACCCTAGCCTAGTGTAAGCAGAAGGCTAAAATATAGTCCTTTTCTTATCTTTAAAATATTACTGAATAAATAACACAGAGTCATTGATAAATTAATTGTTATTTGGCTGCAGTAATCTGATAGGTTGACCGTGTGGTTTCCGGCAGACTAGAATAGAACCACTCCGTCTCTTCCCGTGAATGTCGTACAAGGCGACTAAGGGAAATACATTATAAAACATCGATAAGGCCTCCCCAACCCGTCTGGCCAGCGTGGGGAGTGTAGGCCAAATCCTCCTTCCGTCTAGGACGGACGAGAGAGGGTCGTGCTCCTGTAGTGGACACTAAAATAGACCTGATGATGATTCTGTGAGGTGAAGGTTCTTCTCCAGTCGGGTAACTTATAAATACGCTGTACCCTACCACTTTTTTGCTAGAGCCTTAGCAGGGTGCACCAAAAGATCCTGATGAGCAGTATCCTGAGAACCAAACGACTATGTCAAAGTGCAGCTCAATCGGACACTGAGAAGAGAGCAAACTTGTAAGATTAGATTAGAGACACAACGGTGAAACTAAATTAAAACTTGTAAAACTTGTAAAAAGAAAATATTCCAAATGCTTGTTCGCCATTTGAAATAGTGATTTCGCTATTTGTGTTTTAAAGTTGCCTGCGTGTGGTTTGCGGCAGACGGAACGACAAACACCGGAGCACTGTTATTTAATCTGTGGCCGAGCCTTTGTAATAGAATCTTGTTGGCACCGTTTTAGGAGGAACTCTAAAAAAAAATATGTACTACTAGGCCGCATTCTAGCCCACGGGGCCGAAATCGAGGTTAAGTGGAGCGAGTAGATTCGCTGAGTGTATGTTTTCCATCGATTTCAATGGAAATAGCAATAGTCACTTTACCTCCGAGGTCGCGGGTTCGATCCTCGCATATGACAAATATTTGTGTGACATGACTGTTGGTCATGCTCTGAGTGTTTTCTACGTATTGTATATGTTTTTATTTACAAAAAAAAATATGTTTATTTATCAGTTATCTAGTACCCCTAGTACAATCTTTGCTTAGTTTGGGACTAGGTGGCGCTGTGTAATATGTCAAGGAATGTTTTATATTTTAGAAGAATTACGAGGATTGGATTTTCTTCAGATATCAAATGCTGTTATAACAAAGCTTGCAATATAGGTAGAAAAGCCACAATCTACAGTCCAACAGTCCAAACAACCCCACAGTCTGCAAACACTAGTCAAATTAATCCTGACCCTACACACGGTCAGGCGTAGCTGTTTACTAGCAGAAATGCCTACAATTTTGGCTATGTCTATTGTCTAACCTAGATATAGGACAGGTAAATGGTGGCTAGCTTATGAGTGTCGAGGTATTTGTACGTGACTGGAGAGCAAACTTTGAAAATTAAATATAGGTTGATACTAAGATGTTTTATTTATAGATACGTTCTATTTACCTCCATTGTGGCAAGAAGAAAGCAAGGCAATTGCCCGGTATTCACTGACAATAAATATAGATTGATACTAAGACGTTTTATCTATAGATGCCGAGCCCGGTGGTCGAATGGCTAACCATGTCCACTTTGACTCCGGGGTCGCTGGTTCGATCCCCGCACATTACGAACATTCGTGTGCATGAACATGTATGTTTGTCTTGGTCTGGGTAATATGTATGTATTTACAAAAAAAATATTTAAGTATAATATCAGTTATCTAGTACCGATAGTACAAGCTTTGATTAGTTCGGGACACGATGGCGGTGTGAAAAAAAAACCGGACAAGTGCGAGTCGGGTTCGCCCACCGAGAATTTCGTTCCGTACGTAGAATCATTATAAATATATTATAAATAAGAAATAATGCGTCGGAAAAAATAAATGAAATATATTTTGCAATGTGCACATCAAGCCCTTTCATATGATTTGAAGTAGTAGCTTCAATTTGAAATATCGACCCTCTATAAAATAATATAGACAGGGGTCTATATTTTTTTATAGAGGATATTTGTTAATATTTAATTACAAATGTATGAGATTTATTTATGTACTTGTAGTCTATAAGGATGTTACTTGCAAAATTTCATAGTTCTAGGTCAACGGGAAGTACCCTATGAGTTTTGATTCCCTTGAGAATGTGTTGAACTAAGCGATTTTTGCTGAAAAAACGGCCGTATCTTTTTTTTTGGCCTAGTGATTTCCGGCAGACTAGAATAGAATCACTCCGTCTCTTCCCGTGGATGTCGTACAAGGCGACTAAGGGAAATACATTATAAAACATCGATCAGGCCCCTCCAACCCGCCTGGCCAGCGTGGTGAGTGTAGACCAAATCCTCCTTCTGTCAGGGACGGACAAGAGAGGGTCGTGCTCCTGTAGTGGAGACTAAAATGACCTGATGATGATCTTTTTTTTTTACGTAAACTTAGCAGTTTGATTTTTCTACAACTTCACGGGACCGTAGACCTGAGTATACAGTTCAAATTTCAGCTTAATACCTCCACGCATTCTCGACATAGAAGGTCTTGACAGACAGACGGACAACAAAGTGAACTTATAAGGGTTCCGTTTTACCTTTTGAGGTACGAAACCCTAAAAAAAGACTATCTAACGTGGCTGTCATTCAGGCTACCTACGTGGGGGTAGCCTTGAATCATTCATACACTTTTTTACTCGCATAGAATCCATTGTACCATGATTCGTATGGTGACTAAACCCCATAGACTGACACGTATTGTCACCAAAAACATTAGAATTACAGGCCTGTAACACCATGTTTCTAATAAAGCTAAATTCCGAACAATGTGTCCTAGATAAAATATATAAACTCATTGAATGAGGAAGCCATGTGTCACAATATTTTTTTTTATATGAGAGGTGGCAAACGAGCATGTCACCTGATGGACAGCAATGACCGCCCACGGTCACGGAGATCAGCAACAGCAAGTGGTCGCCGATCCATTGCCAGCCTATACTTCTTTGCGTGCTTCTGCCACCAATTGGTCTTTGCCAACACGTGCAACGATGCCACCGAGCTAGCTCCTCACAGCCGAGACCGACGGCTTAATCATTTTTGCCTATAAACGGTCTATATATAAAATATCATAGTTCATACATACAAATGTTTAACCAGCTAGCCGACTTAACCACAGTATAAGCAATAGTACTACGTACAGTTTGGTCACTCTCTGCCGCTCTCTCATGCCGACCTCACCTCCCCTCTGAGACGAATCTGGAACAGTTTGTATGGCGCCGAACACACACGTTCATTCACGCTCTGCACAGACGGCATTGTTTGTAGTAGTAAACGATGCGACATTTGTATCGAGTGGCTTGGGTGTTAATTAAACAAACAGCTATCCATTCCCGAATGTGAAATCTAAAATCAAAAAGCCCTTTTCCATCAAAACTCTCAAAACCCGCAGTTTATCTCTCCAAATCTCTCGCCAAAGCCACAAATCTCGAGCGTAGTGGTCGAATTAATCCCACCCTCGTAAACTAGCGCGATGCGAATGTTTACAGCATGCAGTACCCTTGAGTGCACTTCTGGCAACCCCTTGAAACATTTACGTAATGCGTAACTAGTTATGTGGCCTAGTTGTGAAAGATCGGTCGTAAAGTATAAGATGACCAATTCTCGTAATTATTTGTCGATCGCAGAACAAAAATTGACCGAATTGAGATTGAATTCTGAATTGACCAAAAATTATATACTGGAGTTAATTTGTTTGCTAAATTGTTAAGTATAGTGCAGTAAAAACTATATTGTAGAATAAAAAACATAAATACACAATTACGAAAATTTTAAATTTATCGTACAATGGCCTTATTCCATTTGGGAATTCTTCCAGTCAACCATAGAAAATCCTTTCAGGATATAGGAATTTTAAAATTTGGCGATATCTTAGTAGGAACTCATTGTAGGAAGAAAAGACAAAAATTATTAATAAAAAGATTTTGGCTACGGTAACCGCTTCACATCAGGCGGGCTGTATGCTTGTCTGCCACCCGAAGTAGTATAAAAAAAAGAAAAGAAAAGATACTGTGAAGAATAATTTGTACGTAAACAGAAGTGGTTTAAAATTAAAATATAGATATAGACATACCTATAAATACCACAAACTTTAAAAGATATACTGACTGTATACAATACCATCCAGGATATATAAATGAATACGAAATCATTACTAACATAAAATATCAGAAGTGCTAATCAAGTGCTTCCTTACGCGCGACTTGAATCCAGAAAGAGTTCGTGACATTTTGACATCCACTGGGAACGAGTTCCAAAGACGCGTTGCATGTACACTGAAGGATTTAGTATAGAAATAGGAGTTGGAGATATATATTTAATAAAGGATTGTTGCTCGACTGTAGTCAGTCATTTCAACACAACAACCCTCAAAGGAATTGTTTTCTAGCTGCAATACCGCAGCATACTGTGAGGTGGAGGTACTTCCCCACTCGGGCAGCTTACATATACGCTGTACCCAACCCGTCTTTTGTTGCTAAGTTCCACTATCGTGCAACTCGCCGTAAATTATAATGCCATCCGTATTATCTTGATAATTGGCGATCTACCACAGTACGCTTTAAGTCATTTTCTACCACGAACTGTAAAATTGTGTAATCAACTTCCTTCTGCAGTAATCCCAAATAAATACGACACAGAAGCCTTAGAGTCCGTTTAAACAAACCGGCGCGGAGAGAACAGATTTTAGATGCGTTTAAAATAGAGTTTTATGTCATTGGCATAAGGTTTACTTTAAAAATCCACATCGGCTCTCAGCCATTCTCATATAATAAAAGAAGTGAATTTAAAAAATAAACCTTATACCAATGACATAAAACTCCGTTTTAAACGCAACCAAAATCTGCTCTGCTCTCCGAGCCGGTCTGTGGGAACGGACCCTTAAAGAACAGAATCAATCCCTAATTAGGATCGGCGACTCCATGGTGTTGCTGATTTCAATGGGTGGTGGGGATTACTTTCCATCAGGTGACGCACATGCTCGTTTGCCCCCCTCTCAGATAAAAAACAATATAATTTTTACAATACTTATATACCTTATAAACTAAAGTCGTGTGCTGAAGGCATCATTTATTACAAGCTACCTTCCGCCCGCTGCTTCACCCGCGTTTACGAAAAAATCATTCCATTTTTCGAGTTAACATATATCCTATGACACTCACAAATAACGTGGCATTTAAAAGTTTCAAAATCGGTTCAGTAGATCCAGAGATTACCTCCTACAACATCACAAACTCTACCTCTTTGCAATATTAGTATAGAAGAAATATTTAAATGCGTAATCCTACGTCGTATTTCCACGACAGATCCCCGGTCTCTAAACGAGCTCAAGATAATGCCGTTAATCGAAAAAAAGCCGAATAATTCCGAATAAACTTAGGTATCCGAAGAGACAACTGCCCGTATTTATTCACGAGCCATCGAGCCAGAAAATTAATATTAAATTGATGACATCGCATTGCTGAGAGGAATTGTAACGATATAGTTTCCTATAGGAAATTATTTTTTATGCCTACTTGCTTATCAGCAATACCGCCAAAGCAGAAGTCTATATACCTTCAATTATTTTGATTAAAAAAAAATGAGTGTGCTTTAGTACACAAGATTGAAGTAAATCTTCTTTAGTTCTAGTAACTTATATCTCCCTCTCAATTTCCGTTCGCCGTTTCCGTAACGCTCTCGTTACGCATTCACCAGCTTACTTTCTCACTTTGAAGTAAAACTTCTTTACGCTCACTTACAAGCGTGTGTAAATAAGTTTTACTTCAAAAAAGGTCTTACGATTTAGTTTATGACAAATATCTTAAGCTTACTCGGTAGAGCTCCACGGTTTCTACCATCTAACCTAAACACAGGTACCGTAAATTTTAGCTGAAGTTGGATATTCGCAATCAAAAAATGCAAATGAGAATCGGCTTCAGCTTAACCGGCAGGGCCCCTGTTTTAATATTACAACTATTATGTCCATCATGTATCCCGTGTAAGTTTATTTAGTAACATAGGTACTAAAACTTCTATACAAAAAAGGAGCACATCTGCCAAAGCACAATGCAGTATCTTATACATTTTCAGTACTATGTAAAGACGGCGTGTTTGTTAAAAACGATGTATGGGTTTTAAAGATCTTGGTTATCGGGACGGGAGTCTACAACACATTCCCACAACTGTGTCTCCTCGAGGATTAACAGTGGTGACCAAAGTCACCAAAAAGACAATGAACAATGAAGTCCAGAGCAGTTCCGGGGGTAAAACTACGGAAGCCTTGGAACGTACAACGAATTAAATAAATAAAAAATGTAGGAGAAGGAAGCTTTTGTAATTTGACTTCCTCCCTTGGCAATGTGAGAGACAGCAAGTGGACAAGTTATAAGTTAATTTAAAAAATCAATAACCCGACTGCACCTACAACAGATTAATTAATGGATATCATTTAAGATATCACCAATTAAATTAGTTTTGTGTTTCTTAACTAATAGGGTTTGCCCGCAAAATAATAGATTTGTCACCAAAATGTAGTCACCAAACAATATAAAATCGATTCCACAAAAAATCACCTAAAATCATAGAGATATAGGGTCTAGTACCAAATAAATGTTTTTGTATGTATTATATTGTCAATTATTAATAATTAAGCTTACTTGGCACCACATCATTCATCATCTAGGTTGACGGAGCTCCGCTTCGCGGAGCTCCTATTTCCGATGACAGGACACAAGAAAACCCTAACCTAACCAAAAATCAACTCAAATCTAACCAAAACATGATTTATTACATTGACCAAGTATTGGTAAGACTCGTCAGTGAATGACTATTAGCCATTTTTTCATTAAATTAAGGAGCTGATCTATTTATTTGGTGACAGATATAGATCTGTCACCAAAAATAATAGTATTTTGATGATCAAACGAATTAAATGATAATAGTAGTTTGTTAAGCTGATAATTTATATATAGAGACAGTTTTAATTAAAATGATGACTAATATATTTCTTGGGGATAGATATTATTATTAGGGTACTGCAGATTAGTGACACATCTAAAATTAGGTGACAGAAAATATTGTTCCTTTATGAATCACGCGTAACAATAATATAATTCCATACAAGCAAAGCCGACACAATACGCCGATACAAGCAAGCAAAAACTAATATATCAAATATATATTTGAAATCAGGTCATCGAGACCTTTATTTTGATACCTATATCGATATATTAAGAAGAAGAAAAAATGACTGCAACAACAATTTTGCGGCTCACAGCCGCCATATTGATTTTTTTATATTTGATGTAGCCTATGTCACTCTCACAGCAAATACGAATCTAACGACACCTCTCAAGCTAAAATCCATCCAGCCGTTCAGGCTGCAGAGCGTGCCAAACAATTATACATACATACATAAATACTCTCGAAAAACATAACCCTCCTTCTGTCGCAGTCGGGCAAAAATTAGGCGTTAAAAACCTAAAGAGGTAGCTAGTTGAAGGATCTTGGTTCGTCTGAATTTTCTTGATAAATTACGTGATTTCTAATAGTACACCGTCCACTGAAAACAAGTTTAAAGATATTTCTTCAGTCTTCTGTCAGCATTCCCATGATTTTTGGTAAAGAAATCGGGGTAAATCTTATTTTTACCTCATTGCTGCCTTAGGGCTGAAACTAATGATATAAGGAGCTCGATGGCCAATCCGCAGTTAAACAGCGTGATGGTGACTCTAAAACCCGCCATTTGCTTGTTTGTTTATGCTCTACGAAATATAGGGAAAGTACATTTTTTTTTACTTTTTTACCACAGTGATGTAAATAACTACGAAAGCTTAAAATTATATATGGCTTGATGTCGGTAGCTAATTCGAACAAACCCATATCCAATAGCGAAAGAAACTAGCAAGTCGATGAAAATTATCCTTAACACCAATTCTATTCGAAAACGTTAATAGCCGGAGGCAATCGTGTGGAACTTCCTCAGAAAGAAATAAAATCCACATGTGGACTGAAGCCATAATGAGGTTAATAGCCACTTTGTCGATTCTCCTTTGAAACGGCGAAAGGGCGGGAACAGTTCGGTGATGGCTGAGTGATAAGCGAACAGCGTATAATATACATTATTTCCATTCTGTATTTAGCCACTGCTGGATATGCCTTCATTAATTCTTTACAGCATATGCTGCTGCTGCTTTCCGTATTCAGCTGCTTTCTAACGGTCATTGGTCCCTCTAGAAGGAGAGCACATTACACTTCGTCGCCCCATACGTGACCTTAACCCCATCGCTGACTGATTAAAAGCTGACGCTGAAATGGCGTATAATAGGAATTATGAATTAAGTAGAAGTTTAAATTAAATTGTAAACTTTAGGAAGAAAAAAGTGGCATGTGACCTATCCGCTAATTTGTAAAGTGCCTCGATTGATCTTAGTCAACCATTATTCATCCCACTGCTGGGATATGGGTCTCCCCTCAATCGATCGGCTGTATAGCATACGACGCTGCTCAACTGCGGGTTGGTGGCCTTGATTGATAAAGAACAAAATATTTCAAAGTACAGACAGTTGATATTAAGGATCCCGGTTCACCAATCCATTTCGCAGATAAAGTGTCACGTGTTGGTTTTGTGGGATGATGATTATGTCTGATTTCCAAGTTTGTGTACAATTACATATTTCAATCGTTTCTACTTGATCCACATTTTGTCAGAACGTTGCACATAATATTAAAACGGTTTAACGTGTAGGGTGCTTATTATTACAGTTATATATTCTTGCAGACGAAGCCGCGGGCTAGTAATTATATCATATTTTTATTTATTTAATTCTGTCTATTTTTCTACAGGAGTCCTAAAGCATTATTGCTCAATAAGCACCTTAAAACAAAACTATGCTACAACTAACCTATTTTCGTATCCAAATAAGTCTTTACCAATACACCAAAGAAATACGTTGTTTGTTATCACGATTTATTATTGGGAGCACGATTTATTTAAGAGGTAGCGTTTCAAGTGTATTTAAGAATAAATCTTAAATACACTTGAAACGCTACCTCTTATGACTTAAAATAATTCCAACATTACCTAAAATTCCTGTGGCGCTACGAAATTAGGGATGCGCCTTATATTTTCGCGTTGTAGATTAATAAGGTACATAACCATTCCTCCCCGCTTTCCGCCCCGCTGCCTCCTTTTTACTGGGGTAGCATTATAAGGCTTTTAAATTACAGATTCATTTATTTTTAAACTGGATTCATTTAAGTACGTTGCTTTTAGGTATATTACCGTTCTATTAGATATACCTTAATCTATCTATCTATCAGCAAGGTTAAGGAATAAAGTCTTTATCATAGGATATTATAGCGTGCGTCTTCGAATACGAACACGCGTGTTCCAGTATCCCGTGGAAAATATCAAAAATCCTTTCTTAGCAGATACCTGCGTTATAATAACTGTAATTGAAAAGGTTCATTGCCGAATGCTGATTTGAACCCTAGGAAGTTAAAATTTTATTAATTTGCACAATGTTTGTTGTTGTTATTCCTCTCCTATAATATTGTATTATAATAGTATATTATTACATATAATATAGTATATTATTACATATAATATACTATTATAATACAATATTATACAGTACATATGTATTTATAATGAACATATTCGTTATATCCCACAAATTTATGAAATACAAGAACGGGAATTAACGCGATCATGTCAGCCTGTGACCACGGCCGGTGCAACCTGGTCGAAACGTCAGGCAATAATAAAGGTATGTAAATACCCCTATGCATAATCGCGTCAATTCCCGTTCAGAAATTTCATAAATCATGCAACGCGCAACACGCAAGTTGTTCATCAAGATCTTTGAACCAAAGCCAACACCTGCACGCGGTGCACCCTGCTGACTGACAAATGAAGCTCTGGCGAAAAGAGAGGTAGAGAGCGTAATTGTAAGCTACCCGACTGGGGAATGTACCTCCGCCTCACAGAATACCGCAGCCAAATAACAATTTCCCTGAGGGTTTTTGTGTTCCTGCGAGTGAGTGAGGTCACCAGAAAGAATGGAAGGAGATGCTGCGTTGGCAGCGGAAGATATTTTATGTGGCGAGCGTTAATATGGCTACGGTAACCGCTTCACATCAGGCGGGCCGTATGCTTGTCTGCCACCCGACGTAGAATAAAAAAAAAAAAAAGATATCCCACAAATGTTTGGTACTCCTCTTGCCTATTCATGAAACCCTCTCGGATACTTTTAAATATTTATAATGTATTTGTTATATGAAGTGTATAGAATAGTTGTTAATGAGTCTTCTTTGATTTTGTGTGTAACTTGTTTCTCTTTTTTTATGCTTTTTTTATTTATTTTTTTATTGTGCTTGTATGTCCGTGATGTTGCATGTTAATATGATACTACACTTCAAAACAGAATAGACCAGAACAGCAAAAAGCTAATGCGATACTTGGCTGTTCACATTTTCAGAAAGCTTCTTAAAGTCTGTTTTGTTTATCGGATTTTGTTCGCGGGCGCCCAGAATACGAGTTGCGGGCTACCAGTGCCCGCGAGCTACCGTTTGGGCACCATGGCTCTAAACCCTTTCTATTGAGTTTAACTTCGATTGAAATTAACTCAACAGTGGGATGAATAACGTTGTCGACATTAACCATCTAATTGAATGTTTATTGAATATAAAAAGGCATAAGCGACGAAACAAAAGCAACTGAAAACTATTCGACATCGAGAATGGGAGAAAAAAGGGGAGAGCGGGCAACCCCGCGCTCCCCACTCGTAATTGACTCGGAACAACGTGCAAAACCGATAAGGGAACTCTTAAATAAGGTTTTCATTAGTGTTCCAACATTAACCGTCTATTTGAATGTGGAATTTTCCTCTTTTTCAGGGAAAAAGGTCTTGTAAGTGTTACTTAGTAAGTTTCATTTAGTTTTGTATCTCAAAAAGAGGAAGGTTCTTGTAATTTTGTTACATCATTTTTTTTTTTTATACTACGTCGGGTGGCAGACCAGCATACGGCCAGCCTGATGTGAAGCGGTTACCGTAGACATATTAACGCTGGCAACATAAAATATCGCTCGCGCGCCGCCACCCCCGCTGCCAATGCAGCATCTCCTTCCTTTCTGGTGACCTCACTCACTCGTAGGAACACAACAGCCCTCAAGAGAACCGTTATTTGGCTGTGGTATTCCGTGAGGTGGAGGTACGAACGAATTACGCTCCCTACCTCTCTTTTCGACAGAGCTTCTTTTGTCAGTCAGCAGGGTGCACCGCGTGCAGGTCAAAGTTGGCTTTAGTTCAAAAATGTTGATGAACCACTTACACCCCAAAACTTCTTCTTCTTCTTGCATTTCTAACTTAACTAAAAAAAAAAAAAATAGCCGTAATGGAATATCATGAGTACATTACAGCGAATCTGAGATATGGTATACTCCTGTGCGGAAATTCAGCAAACATAAATGCTGCTTTCATATATCAACCGAACGACCCCGGTGGTCGAATGGCTAACCATATCCACTTTGAATCCGGGGTGGCGTGTTCGATCTCCGCACAAGACCAAATATTTATGTGCTTGAACATGTCTGTTTGTCTTGGTCTAGCTCTTTTCTATGTATACTTAAATACATTTTTAAAAACATACATATTATGTATGTATTTAAAAAAATGTATTTAAGTATAATATTAGTTATGTACTATCCATAGTACAAGCTTTGCTTAGTTTGGGACTAGATAGCCGTGTGTAAATTCGTTCAGGAATATTTGTTATTTTTATAATGTCACTTTCTTTTATGAACTCTAGAAGAGCAGTCATTCCTAACACAAGCACTCGTTCTGCTTAAAAGTAGTCATCATCATCATCATCATCAGGTCATTTTAGTCTCCACTACAGGAGCCTCTCTCGTCCGTGCCAGACAGAAGGAGGATTTGGTCTACACTCCCCACGCTGGCCAGACGTGTTGGGGAGGCCTGATCGATGTTTGATAATGTTTTCCCTTAGTCGCCTTGTACGACATCCACGGGAAGAGACGGAGTGATTCTATTCTAGTCTGCCGGAAACCACACGGCAAGTAGTAAGTACCCAAATATCTGTAATGACAGTAAGTTTTGCAATAATAAATAATTTTCATTTCTTGATTGATTTATATCTCTATTTAACATCATTCATAGCAAATAAATAATTCATTCACTCATAAAAAAAAAGAAAATGACAAAAGATATACTTCCATCATAAATCATAATATACTTTGACGAGCTCGGTGGCGTAGCGGTCAATGACGCGGCTTCGACACCAACGCTCGTGGGTTCGATTCCTACACAAGACAAACATTTGTATGCATGAACATGTCTGTTTGTCTTGGTCTGGGTGTTTTCTATGTATCATATGTATGTATTTACAAAAAAAATAATATTTACGTATGTTTATCAGTTGTCTAGCACCCATAACACAAGCTTCGCTTACTTTGGGGCTAGATGGCGCTGTGTAATTTGTCTGACACTATTTATTTATTTATTATAATATTAAAAACAATGCATCGTCGTTATCTCTTCTGGGTCGTCAACCCACTGCTGGGATACGGGTCTCCCCTCAATCGAAGGGGTTTAAAGCATACTCCACCACGCTGCTGAACTGCGGGTTAGGTTGAAAATAATGCACGACGTGTCTAACTGTTTGCAAAGAAAAAAATCTAACACATTTAACGAATTAGTTATCTAGTTCTAAAATACTTGTTTTTTTCTTATCTAAAGTTTGAAAACACGATCTCATTAAAACTATCTAGACTTAAAGACATAGATTTTTTAACTTGATTAAGTAAAGCTTCAAATTAAGTTACCTAATTTGTTGAAAAAAGTTATCCTAAAGTTAGGTAGTAAATTAATCTGCCCTAAATAGTAATCTATCTAATATCATTCGAAAAAAAGAAGTTCGAACATTAGTATCTAAGTTTCTTTTATACCAGTAAGGTCTCAAACAATCATACGGCTCGCCTAATGGATAGCCTTAACCGTAGCCTATGGACGCGTGTAACATCAGTGATGAGTGAGAGTGGAACTTTCTCTTTAATCATAATAACAACTATTTATTTATTATTTATTAATTTCACTAATTAAAATTACAAATATCTTTTATAACGAATATGACGGGCTTGGTGGTCGAATGGTTAGCAATGGCCACTTTGACTCCGAGGTCGCGGTTTCGATTCCCGCATAAGACAAACATTTGTGTGCATGAACATGTCTGTTTGTCTTGGTCTGGGTGTTTACTATGCATAATAAGTATGCATTTACAAAAAAAAAATATGTATTTAAGTACATTTATCAGTTGTCTAGTACCCATAACACAAGCTTTACGCTTAACTTGGGACTAGATGGCGCTGTGTAAATTGTCCAGAAATATTTATTTATTTATATAACACTTTACGTTGAGCTAACTAGCTGTCGCAGACCAATAATAGTAGTCGATTTGACGTCTCGTGTTGTGCGTAAGCTTGTGTAAATAACTTTGCATGTGTAGTAGTAGAAAAAACGGTACGTTGTATGCACTAAAATTATGTAAGAATGGCAGCGCTCTCGTCACGCGATGTTCCGTAGTCCTTACTTAGCGTAATAAATTCTTTGATTTTTCATCTATCCAGTGGCGTGATTGAATTTTGGATGGACATGATAGATTTGTAGCTGCAACACCAAACTGTATCCCCCGATTTCGTTACTTTTCTTTTTTTTAATTACCTCCCTATGGAAACAGTTTTAAAGACGTATTCACGTCAATAGTGAAGTTTGTAATGCAGACATCGGTTTCGTAGGAAAAGAGCAACGATGACCTTTTTACCCGACTGCGACAGAAGGAGGGTTATGTTTTTCGAGAGTATGTATGTATGTATGTATAATTGTTTGCCGCGCTCTGCAGCCTGAACAGCTGGATGGATTTTAGCTTGAGAGGTGTCGTTAGATTCGTATTTGTTGTGACATAGGCTACATCAAATATAAAAAAAGTCAATATGGCGGCTGTGAGCCGCAAAATTGTCGTTGCAGTAATTTTTTTTTTCTTCTAAATATATCGATATGGGTATCAAAATAAAGGTCTCGATGACCTGATTTCAAATATATATTTGATATATTAGTTTTTGCCTGCGGCTTTGCTTGTGTGGAATTACATTATTGTAGCGCGTGATTAATAAATCTGTTGTAGGTGTTGTAGTCGGGTTTTTGATTTTTTTAATTAACTTAACTTGTTGACCCTTATATAGTGTTGTTGTTCAACAAGGTAGATCCATTTGAATAGATATGGAAGAGCGGAGCCTACTGGTTACAAATATTTTATAACTTAAAAGTGGGCTCCAACACCTTTTTATTAAGTGTAACATAATTTACCTGAATAAATTATTTTATCTACTCTCATACTGAAATTTACACATTAAAAAACTAAACACAGTATCTTGATGACATTCTTTACGCACAAGCTATCAAAATAAATTTAAAAAGTTATTTTTCGATACAGTCGTATGGACAACTGTATCGAAAAATTACTTTTTTTCCATTTCGAGACTGCTTCAGCCCTGGATACAGGTATTTTAAACAGGTTGCAATGCAAATACATTGCAACTTTGCAAAATTTTTCTACATAATTTGTGAACGCGGGGCCACGCGGCGCGTCGCGCATGCGCACTACGCATGCTCGATCTGCAAATGGATTTTTAAGTAAGAAATAAAGCTGTTAAATTAACTTCATGGTTGTATTTAAAATATTATTATCATCTATTTCATGAGATTAGATAAAGTAGTGTATGAAACTGCACATAATTAGGTCTTAAAATACTCGTGTGGTCTATTATAACATTCGCCTTCGGTTCATGTTATAAACTCAGACTCGTATTTTAAGAACCCTTATTATGCAACAGTTTCATAAACTACTATTATTTTTATTTTTTATAATGTGTTGTGTGTGTACATACCTACCGCCTTTGTAGAACTCACAAAAAAAAGTATTATGTTGAATTTTCTTTGACTCAGCTTCACAAATATAATTCGTGACATGAATCCTTTGACTTGTATTCTGTTTAACGATATTGAATGTCGATATTATTTACATAACCTTCTGAATATTTGAACTTGGAAAAATAAGGGGTATGTACCGTTAAATTATAGGAATTTATGTGTTAAATGTTCTTGTCTATTTTTATTCAAGCTTTTATTTAACTTGCAATGTATGTTTGTTTGTCCGGGTGGAATCTTGCACCTTAATTTTGAACCAGTTATCTTCAACCGATTGAGCTGAAATTAGGTGACAATGCATGGTTAGCTATGCGATGTCATTCTAAATCCAATATGGCGGATTATCCAACATGGCGGACTAGTATTTTTTCTGCACTACCACAATATGGGTATCAAATTAAAGGGCTTGCTAAGGAAGAACACGAAAAATAATACTACGTTACATTAAATCCAATATGGCGGATTATCCAAGATGGCGGACTCGTTATTTTCTGCACTACCACATTATGGGTATAAAAGGACTTGCTATGTACATGAAAAATATGCCCAATAATAACTAAAAAATAAAAAATAAATAAACTGTAAAAAAACTTTTTTTTTATACTACGTCAGGTGGCAGACAAGCATAAGGCCCGCCTGATGTGAAGCGGTTACCGTAGCCATATTAACGCTTGCAACAGAAAATATTGCTCGCGCGCCGCCACCCCCGCTGCCAACGCAGCATCTCCTTCCTTTCTTTCTGGTGACCTCACTCACTCGCAGGAACACAACAACCCTCAAGGGAATTGTTATTTGGCTGCGGTATTCTGTGAGGTGGAGGTACATTCCCCAGTCGGGTAGCTTACAATTACGCTCTCTTTTCGCCAGAGCTTCGTTTGTCAGTCAGCAGGGTGCACCACGTGCAGGTGAAGTTGGCTTTGGTTCAAAGATCATGATGAATCACTTACACTTATTACATTTATTTTATTTAAGTGACCTAAAAAGATGAAAATACACTTTTAATTAAATCAAACTAATCAATTTAGTACTATGTACCTATTCATCATCATCATCATCATCTCAGCCATTGAAAGTCCACTGCTGGACATAGGCCTCCCCTCTAGATCTCCAATAAGACTGGTTGGAAGCGGCTTGCATCCAGCGCGATCCTACGGTCTTAATGAGGTCGTCTGTCCACCTCGTGGGTGGACGTCCTACGCTGCGCTTGCCGGTACGTGGTCTCCACTCGAGAACCTTTCGACCCCGTCGGTAAGCCGTCCTTCGTGCTATGTGCCCTGCCCACTGCCACTTCAACTTGCTAATCCGCTGGGCTATTGCACCTATTGCACAATTAAAATTTTATAAAAGCTTGTCGCGAGATGTGCCTGTATCTAATTGTTAAACCAGTTATGACCCAATATTAAGTGACTTGACATAATAAGAAATAAAATGTCTCTTAGAAAATAGGCAGATAATTGTGATGACTCTGCCACCATAGCGCAATGTGAAAATCTTAAAAGTTTTATTCTGCAAATAGTAGGTACTATTTCTAAAATGCAAAAATATTAAATTACGTGCAATTTTCTGTCAGTTTAAATTTACTTCACGCGATTAATTATGGCGCCGAAACTGAATTACCATACGCTAACAGCGGCGAGTCGGAAATATTCGTAAAAAGTGTGCGGAACCCACGTCGGGCACTGATTTACATTTTAGAAATAATAAAAATGGTATCCGTGTATGTCTGTACACTCTATCCTTCCATATTTTATGTCATCGTCATCATCGTCATCAGGTCATTTTACAGGAGCACGACCCTCTCCGCTACAGGAGCACGTCTCTCTCTCGTCCGTCCCAGACAGAAGGAGGATTTGGCCTACCCTTCCCACGCTGGCCAGACGGGTTGGGGAGGCTTGATGTTTTATAATGTATTTCCCTTGGATTCTGCCGCGAACCTCGGTCGGAAACACCACGATTTTGTATAACTCCGCACTAAAAAATTCGTAGCCGCGGCAAATTTTGTGAAACAAAGGTGTTTGTGGTGTCTGCCGTTTCGTCTCGTAGGGCCCTATATCCCGGCGATTCGGAAAACAGCCACGCGAATCGGAAAAATCGCGAAAAGTCGGAAAAACCGAAAAATTTTGGATAAATTAGTAATAGTGAAGTGGAAGTGGTAGCGCACCTACGGATAAGTGCAAAGTGTCCAGGAGATTGAAAAACCCAAGAAAATCCTTTCTTGGGTTTTTTTATTAAGTTCATAGCATAAATTCTTTAAGTCGGGGGTTTCAAAATTATTTTATCCTTTTTCAACTACGTTTTAACCGTCGTGGGTCTTATCAAAATTTTTAATTTTGTTTTTATACGTAAAATATAGAAGAACAGACACAATTACACAATTTAAATATTAGTAGTATAATACGGATTTGCCTCTTTGGTAGTCGCAGCTGTTAATCAGAGAGAGATAGGATATGTTAGGTAGAGATAGGGTAAAAAAAGCTCGACAAAGCGCAAGTCAACTTTCATCAGGCTGATCGTATGCTTGTTTGAAAAAAAAAAACACTTTACTGCCTCGTGGTCAGTCAGTTTTAATTAAGTGACGACTCGGAATACATTTCTATTCGTTATTCTATGCCGGCGCTGTGTAATTTGGACGGAAAAAGTGGCCCTAATAAAGGGAGTATTAGCGGCTTTCACTGTACTGACTTCGCTTACGACAGAGTCCATGATTGAGTGGATTGAGCGGAACGTTTATATATGCCGAAAAGTCACTCTTGGAAATTGAATAGGTTCCAAAACCACTGACCCGATTTTGATTAAATTTGTCACAATTAAAAACCTGGATATGCTTAACATTTATGTTGAAAAAAAATTGAGATCGACCATGTCCTTGATGGCCGTGTGGTTTCCGGCAGACTAGAATAGAATCATTCCGTGTCTTCCCGTGGATGTCGTACAAGGCGACTAAGGGACATTATAAAACATCGATCAGGCCTCCCCAACCCGTCTGGCCAGCGTGGGGAGTGTAGGACAAACACTCCTTCTATCTGGGACGGACGAGAGAGGCTCCTGTAGTGGAGACTAAAATGACCTGATGATGATGATGATGACTACTTTTAAGCAGAACGAGTGCTTGTGTTAGAGTGACTGCTCTTCCAGAGTTCATAAAAGAAAGTGACAATATAAAAATAACAAATATTCCTGAACGAATTTACACACGGCCCTCTAGTCCCAAACTAAGCAAAGCTTGTACTATGGGTAGTACATAATACTTAAATACATTTTTTTAAATACATACATAATAATGTATGTATTTAAGTATATTATAATACATAGAAAGGTCCTATAGTGGAGACTAAAATGACCTGATGATGATGTCCTTGAGGAATGAACATCAAATACATTTTCCATTGAAATCAATGGAAAACATACACTCAGCGAATCTACTCGCTCCACTGAACCTCGATTTTGGTCCCGTGGGCTACAAACGCGGCATAGTTATGGGTTTGAGATTATTGTACATTCTGCTCGGTGAGTGGTGCACCCTGTTAATAGACTAACTAGGCTCTGGCGAAAGGGAGGTAGAGTACAGCGCAATTTTAAGCACCCTGACTGATTGAGGAAGTATCTACACTGCACGGAATACCGCAGCCAAATAACGACTTCCACATGCATACAACAGGGACCTTCTTTTATTTCACGTCAGTTGCTTGGACATAGTTGTTCGTATTTGAAGTGAAAACTTCTTTAGTGGCGTTGTGTACTTTTTAGTGTTGCGAACACAAACACCTATACATGCAACACGCAGGCCCTGAGCTTGTCCACTGGCGGAGTTAGTTTGAACCAGTTTTTTCCAACCGCGGCGTGTACGCGACGGGCGGCCAGTGGACACGCACACAAGGCCACGCATGCTTATAGTAGTGTACCTAAACACCGCGGTTGAATGAAGCTTTTTCTCTGTTCCGTTTTTTTACTCATATCGTCGTACCATATACCAATCGTGGCAAATGCACAGTGACTAAGTATAAACTTTAGTACAGGGTTCGTCTATAGTCTTTGGAATTTTATTTCGCGTCGGCGTCTGACGAGTCCCTATAAATTTTGAAGTACTATCGTCGTACAATAGTGTTTGTTTAGCAAATTATCAACGGTCTTACTCACATCTAGCACTGAGTAAAAATTAGTACCCAGTATCTAGGGCATAAAAAATGCGTTTGGCTTTAATTACTCCATCGTTTATAACTCCATGTACAACATGTTCATTCTCTTTCGGCCGGAATCCGGGTAAGTCAAACCTTGTCAAATATAATCTGAACAATGGGTAGCTCCCAGCCTACCGTCAGCTGCAGACCTCTAGGCCTCCCATTTACTGAAATGACGGCATGTCGAGGAATATGCCGCGTTGTGTTATGATAATGTAATCTGTGCGAGCCGAGTGTGTGGGAATAATAAAAACGTTGAGAAGACATATTTGGAGGTAAGCATTTATTTTTTGGTGAATTTATGCTTTTTTTTGGGCGAATGAAGTGTCCATTTGTTAAAATTATAGATTCAGAATGCTATCAGACTGTTAAATACCACAGATTCTTATAACTTCAATAAAATTCCGCTTAATATGTTAATGGGGACTATATTATTTCTTCAAATTTGTACAGAGGTGAAGACCTCTGTACAAATTTGAAGGCACGGCTTATGCTTTTCTTATGCGTATTGGTCCTCTTGCGAGTTAGTCCCAATGCGTGTCGGAGAGCTGTCATAATGGAGTAACGGGAAGTACTGCAGCAGCGCATAATTTTCTGTCTGGTACCTATTTCAGACAAAATGTTAATAGGGGTGGCATAGCACGAGGCCCTAGAATTGCAACCTTGCTGCAATGGTGGTTAATAGAAGTTAATAGAATTATTAGTCCACATCACAAAATAATGGGTCGGTCACATCTGCCGACTTCGTGATGACATATGGGGGAGAAAGGTATTAGAATGGAGTCCCGAGCGTAGGACTACGAAACGTTGGACGTCCTAGCATCCAACGCCTCATCTAGAATCTAGATGGTCCGATGACCGCGGCTGGAAGCAGTAGGCGGAGGATCGTATTTGGTGGAAAGCATTGGTGAAGGCTTATTTCCAGCAGTGGGTAGATACAGGCTGATTATGATAGTGATGACGAAAATAATATGGATCAGAATACGGTAAATGTAACTATAGACGTACTTTTTCTTAGTGTATAGTTAGTTGATATAACGGAAAAATTTTAGGCGATTTGCGATTCGATTTAATATTAACAGTAAATTCGGACGTTTTGACGGTAATATCCGGACGCGTCCGCAGTTAGACAGCGTGTTGTTGTCATTACCGTTTACCGAACGGGAAGTCATCTCCCGTCCCCGAGACACAAATGCTCGTCGGTGGTAGGGCTGTCGGTATAAAGTTTCTGGGAATTTTCAAAGTAATAAAATATTGTCAGACAAATTACACAGCGCCATCTAGCCCCAAAGTAAGCGAAGCTTGTGTTATGGGTACTAGACAACTGATAAACATATGTAAATACATTTTCTTTTTTGTAAATACATACTTATGATATACATAGAAAACACCCAGACTAAGACAAACAGTCATGTTCATGCACACAAATGTTTATCCTATGTGGGAATCGAACCCACGAGCGTTAGTGTCGAAGTCGCGTCATTGACCGCTACGCCACCGAGCTCGTCAATCCATAGATCTTAGTTTCTAACATGAGATGAAGCCACGCTATGCTATCCAGGAGTAGTTCTTGCATGGCTATTTCCAACTCCGAAAATCTCACACCACTTCAGTTGCCACTCCGGCTCTTACCACAATCGTAGGGGTTTCGGGTCCATCACATTGTCCAACTGCGGGTTGGTGGAAGCCAGTGTTTTCAAGTCGTCTAAAGGTCACTGTCTTGGCTTAACGACTGTCATCTAATGACAACAGCCAACACAATTTTTGGGGTGTAAGTGGTTTATCAACATCTTTGAACCAAAGCCAACTTCACCTGCACGTGGTGCACCCTGCTGACTGAAAAACGAAGCTCTGACGAAAAGAGAGGTAGGGAGCGTAATTGTAAACTACCCGACTGGGGAATGTACCTCCACCCCACAGAATACCGCAGCCAAATAACAATTCCCATGAGGATTGTTGTGTTCCTGCGAGTGAGTGAGGTCACCAGAAAAGAAGGAGATGCTGCGTTGGCAGCGGGGGTGGCGGCGCGCAAGTGATATATATGTTGCGAGCGTTAATACGGTTACGGTAACCGCTTCACATCAGGCGGGCCGTATGCTTGTCTGCCACCCGACGTAGTATAAAAAAAAAAAAAAAAAAAAAAAAACACCGCCGATTTAACGTGCCGCTCGAAGTATGAAGGAGTTCGAAATAAATAAACCCATGAACAGGTTACGGTTTACATCACTGCAGCGGGATTATAAATAGTACCTACTACCTAAATACTTCAATTTGGAATCCGCAAAAAATCACGAATACTGCTTTTCAGAAGCAAACAAAAGCATTAAAAGTAATAGTAACAATACTACGACTAATAAGAATGTCTTTATAATTACTGTAGAAAATAAAAATACAATAAATACAGCGATGATGATGATGATGATGATTTAGTGCTTACATAAATCTTTGAAAAAATTACCATGGATTTTATTTTTGAAATGGAATTTTATTTAAATTACCCTAGCAGACTCAGGTAGCGTGTTCCAGAGACGTGAAGTTAATAGTCAGTCATTTTCATTTTTTAGATTTGACAACCCTATTCGCGGGCGAATCTTGGATATGGTTAATTGCTCAACTTGCTGTAATGTTGAGTCTCATAGTAATTATTCGAGACTTAGTCGTGATATTAAGGGTGGCTCCATGAAGTTGTAAGTGTTTTAATGTTTGATTCAATTTCCGAAAGTCCTTTCATATTAACCCTTTAAGCAACTTCGAAAAGGTCGAGGGTTTCATTTTGTGTACTCAAAATATTTTTTGTTTTTTTTTTGTATTATTCATGCCGAATGCCAAATAATCATACTGCCCGCTTGATGTAGCGACTATTACTGTACTGTGCATTTCCAGTGAAGTTTTCTCGGTTGTGGAATGATTTCCCTGCTAAGGTTTCCCCAGGAGACTAATGTGGTTCTTCAAGAAAGACTTAAAGGGGTTTTTACAAAGGTGGCAACACGTAAGTGATACCTCACAAGCGTCTATAGACTGCGATGACTGCTTACCATTAGGCAGATTGTATCAATTGTATGCTCGTTTGCCGCCCTAGTAGTAAAAAAAGACCTTGTACCATGTTGGCAACACAAGTACACAAGGCGTATTAGTTACTAGAGCGCTGGCACCCCTGTGTGTATGGCGGTGTATGTATGATATGAATTAAGGGGATAGTAGACGACAATGAAGCGTGAAGACGTAACCAATTTTTTTTTTTTCGTAAAGAATACATTTTTTTTTATGTAAAGAGTACCTAATAATATTTTTTATAATATTACTTTTGATTCTACGGGTCCATTTTGGAAGCGTTACATTTACAAAACAAAATTTCAAAAGGTAACTGTAGTAACCACGCAATTTGTAAATTATTTTATTTTTATTACAAAATTTGTATTCAGTTCCACCGCCGTGTCTGTGATCACTATTTTTAAGTTAAATTTGATCCTCTTCTTATTGTCCTATTGAGCTAAAATTTTAAAAGATCATTAGGTTCTCGTAAGAATATAAGATTAGCTAAATCCCGCCAATTTTAATTGAATACAGTTGCCACCAAACATGGCGATTTATAATTTCCACATTAACTTCTATGATACCTAATGTGTTGAAAGGTTTTGATGAGCGAAAGCCGTAAGTGAACTTTGTAGTTCTATTTCCTTATTAATTAGTAATAAAATAATGTTTAAAAAATATATATTTCTTTAGTCTTGTTTGTTCTGTACAAACAGCTTCTGGCTGTCTTATATCGAATGGAATGGGATCCCTTTGAAGATTAGAGAACTGCAGAACATGAACAAATTTAAAACGCAACTGAACAAACTTTTCGGCAATCCTTCTTTAAACTGTGCTTACAATATTATTATTTTCATTAAGTACCTAGTTGTATTAATATTCATATATTTTATAAACATTTATTTATTCATATGCATCTGTTTATAGTTAACTTCTCTTTGATATATATCAGTCATGTATGTTATTTATCACTTTGGTTTTTGTTTCTTTCTCTTTTCTCATCTCCTTACATTTAGTAACACAAAGGCAATGGTTGGCTGGAAGAGGTTCCTCAAAGGAATAAGCCCGCCTTTTCAAATCATGTATCACTACTGTATATACGTAATATGTAATAATAATAAATAACTATTCCAGGACAAGTTACACACCGCCATCTAGTCCCAAACTAAGCAAAACTTGTACTAGATCACTGATACTATACTTAAATTCTTTATTACGAGGTTTTCTCAGGGGACTGCAGCATGGGGTTCTTCAAAAAAGGCGTGAAGAGGTTTTTACAGGGTCGGCAACGCGCGTGTGATGCCTCTGGTGTTACAGGCGTTCATAGGCTACGGTAACTGCTTTCCATCAGGCGGGCCGTATGCTTGTTTACCACACTGGTGGTATAAATAGAAAAATAAAAAAAAAATAAAAAAATTGTAAATTTATACATATAATACATGGAAAACACCCAGACTAAGACAAACAGATATGTTCATGTACACAAATATTTGTCTTGTGCGGGGATCGAACCCTCGACCTTAGAGTCAAAGTGGCCATTGCTAGCCATTCAACCACCGGGCTCGTCGAAATGTAATATAATGTAATATGCAAACAATGTGGTTCTATTTATCTAACGCACAATATGAAGATTTTTTTAGGTTTTTATTTTCCCAGACATATCTTGCAATTTACTCAAGCGACTTGCGTCACTTTCCCCATACAAATTTGTTTTGCGTCTGGCATCCTCTTAAAACCCCAGCCAGCCAATCAAACGGATTAGTTATTATTTATTTCTATAGCTAACGTAAACAGATCCTTTAATGGCAGTTGTAGCCGGCGTTCCCGGACATGTCCGGAAATTGCCGTCCGGTTATCCGGCCTCTAGTTCGCTTTTGACATTTTGACAGTTGAGCTTGATATTTTTATTTATAGAGTGAAATTCGGCTGTGTTTTATACAGATTTCTATTTTCATGAGTGTTTTGGGGTATTAAAATTATGATAAACTGAATGAATCTGCCTACATTATAATTAGTAAGTAGTAGTAAGTACATAGCATATGATAATATACCACCGTTAAAAAAAAAGAAAATGTACTACAAAGAGTGTTTAAATTTAAATATCTAGGTCATGTGTTGACTCCCGACCTCAAAGACGATGAAAATATTGAGAGGGAACGGAGAGCGTTGTCAGTGAGAGCGAACATGCTGGCCCGCAGGTTTGCGTGTTGTTCGCTGGAGGTGAAAGTCACGTTGTTTAGGGCTTTCGGTGTGAATTTTTACACATGCAGCCTGTGGGCTAGGTACACTCAAAAAGCTTACAACGCTCTTCGTATCAAGTACAATGACGCATTCAGGGTGCTGTTGCGGCTACCTCGTTTCTGTAGCGCATCAGGGATGTTCGCCAAAGCAGGCGTAGACTGTTTCTACGCAACAATGCGTAAACGGTGCGCGTCCCTTGTACGCAGGGTGCTGGCGAGTGGTAACAGCATCCTGATTATGATTGCTGGCAGATTAGACTGCGTATAATGTCAACCATTCCTGTGCCATTTCGGGGGGAGTGGTGCACGAATGGCCGCTTTAAAATTAATATATCAGCTTAATATCTTTACTAACATAGTTTATAAGCATTACTAACAACATGAGTCTTTGTTACTTAATTCAATAGAATATTCATTCATTCATTCATAGTTTTAGAATCCACAACAGTAACTTTATTTATTTTGGAAAGTATTGATTTGCGGACGATTGAATGTGGCAATGGCTGCCCCATGGTTCAACTCGTGAACGGGTGCTGCAAGAGGGGACAGGTCTGCCATGGCTTTAATGATTGCAAGGTAAACAATAGGAGGATTCAGGTTAAGTACTCGTAGTATTAGACAATAGTACTCGTATGATTAATAGCATCATAGCAACATGCAATTAATAAATTGTTAGAAAATTGTGTCATTGTTTTTTTTATACTACGTCGGGTGGCAGACAAGCATACGGCCCGCCTGATGTGAAGCGGTTACCGTAGCCATATTAACGCTGGTAACATAAAATATCGCTCGCGCGCCGCCACCCCCGCTGCCAATTCAGCATCTCCTTCCTTTCTGGTGACCTCACTCACTCGCTGGAACACAAAAACCCTCAAGGGAATTGTTATTTGGCTGCGGTATTCTGTGAGGTGGAGGTACATTCCCCAGTCGGGTAGCTTACAATTACGCTCCCTACCTCTCTTTTCGCCAGAGCTTCGTTTGTCAGTCAGTAGGGTGCACCGCGTGCAGGTGAAGATGGCTTTGGTTCAAAGATGTTGATGAACCACATACACCCCAAAAATAGAAGATCATTAACAAAAGTTAGTAGAGATAGTCCGTGTGCCAGATAGTACCTATATTTTGATGATTTTCCATGGCTAATGCCAGTCATCCGACCAGCGGGCTCATTACCACATGTTTTAAAGTCAATTAAGTTATCAACCCTTACGTCTGAAAAATCCTCTGTAAGTACTCTATGTAAGAATTCTTTTAAACAATGGAACGTGAGCGCCACGACGTATTTCAAGTGCACTCGAGCGGTGTAAGTCAAGTCTTTCAGATCCCTAACTGAAGGATTGCCGACTGAAGAATGCTTTCATACCACGGCGATTATCCGGCGACTATGGCGAGATTTTCAGTCGAATATTTCAGGCTGTGCATTATTAACACGTTTCCTGTTCACGGTCCGCATGAATTACAGGATTATCCTGGATATCATATATCTACTAAATGGATGTATTGGTGCTGAAAAAAATTAATGCGTACATGAAACTACGTCAATTAAATATTTGAATATATTATTTATCTCTTCATATTATATAGGTACACATATAATAAAATTATAACTGTTCGATGTAAGGGGTGTAAGGGGTTCATGAACATCTTTGAAGCCGAAGCCAAACTCACCTGCATGAGGTGCACCCTATTGACTGACAAACGAGGTTGTGACAAAAAGAGAGGTAGGACATTGCATTGTATTTTCGTAATAACAATTCCCTTGAGGGTTGTTGTGTTTCTGTGAGTGAGTAAGGTTACCAGCCCCCTTACCACCATCTCTTATTGCGATTCAATAACTGGATAGAATGCTTATTCATACCAATGAATAAGCGACTCCATTTCAAATGGAATAGAGTCGCAATAAGAGGTAAGGGGGCAGAAAGGTAGGAGTTGCGTTTGCCCAACTAGCCATTGGACCACCGGGTTCGTCTAATACATGGTGGAAAGCATTAGAGATGGCCTATATCCAGCAGTAGATTGATACAGACTGATACTGATGATGATGATATCGGAAGATTTGTGTTAAACGCATTTGAATGTCCAATTACATTAGTATCAAATTCGCAATTCCAATTTGTAATTAATCTATGCGGTAAACCAATCTTATTACACGTAGGCTTTATAGTTAGATATGATAATTACTGCTTTGACGTTTATTTCTATTTCCATTTAGGAAAAGGTAAATGTAATATTTGTGGTAATCAATGATGTTACATTATTAATTAATGTCTAATTTACATTAACTCTAGAATTTACACTACATTTAATTGATGCTGGTTTGGCATGGCAGATATGTGATAGAGAATTCTTTCCTTTGTGTGTTCTACCGATTGTATAATGGGGTGTGTTCAGAGGAGTTATTGGATTAGAGCAGGGGTTCCCAACCGGTGGTCCGCGGACCACCAGTGGTCCGTGAGGGGTAAAAATGTGGTCCATGATACAAACTTATAATTAAAGATATTAGCACTATCATACAAAGTACTAACAAGTCGAGTTACACAATAATGGATTTATATGACACTTGGGCACCTACTCCCAACAGAAACCTCGTAGTGGACCACTAGTACTCGTACTCGTAGCGAACAAAAAAAGCTTGGGAACCACTGGATTAGAGTAACACGTGCAAGGACCCCATGAAGCTCCATTTATCCAGATTTTATACAGCACATATTTTTGACATATAAAAGTATAGCACATTGTTGTGCTTTTCTTGGAAAAAAAATCGTTTCAAATTTTTTTACACTTTTTCTTATTTCATTTTTTTATACTATGTCGGGTGGCCCGCCGGATGTGAAATGGTTATCGTAGCCATATCAACGCTCACAACATGAAATATCGCTCGCGCGTTGCAACCCCCGCCTCCAAGCCAGCATCTCCTTCCTTTCTGGTGACCTCACTCACTCGCAGGAATACAACAACTCTCAATGGAGTTGTTTTTGCTGCGGTATTCTGTGAGGTAGTGGTACTTCCCCAGTCGGGAAGCCTATGATTACGCTCCCTACCTCTCTTTTCGCCAGACCTTCGTTTGTCAATCAGCACGGTGCACCGCGTGCAGGTGAAGTTGGCTTTGGTTCAAAGATGTCGATGACACCCGAAAAATGTGATATTTGGGGTGTAAGTAAATGTAATATTTGTTGTAATCAATGATGACATTATTAAATTAATGTCTAATTGAACTCTAATATACGCATTTTATTTTATAGATACTGATTTGGCATGGCAGACATGTGATAGAGAATATCGTAGTTTTTAACCGACTTCAAAAAAGGAGGAGGTTCTCAATTCGACTGAATATTTTTTTTGTATATATCATATTCGATATCTTTGCGAATTGTGAACCAATTTTAATAATTCTTTTTTTATTTGATACTAGCTGGCCCGGCGAACTTCGTACCGCCTAATTGTCAATGAATGTCGTGGTATACATATTAGTTGAACAAAATTTATGATGTCTTGAAATTAATATAATGAATAATAGAAAATAATAGAGAAGCACGATGGCGTCATTGCGCGTGTCAGTCTAATTGTACACGCAAGTTAAGCAACGTCAACCGTAGCCTGTCCATGGATGAGTTTATATTATCTCGAGCTCCTCCGTGCTTCGGAAGGTACGTTAATCCGTCGGTCCCGGTTGTAATCATTAGATTAACTCGAGGTCCTCCGTGCTTCGGAGGGCACGTTAATCCGTCGGTCCCGGTTGTTATCATTAGATTATCTCGAGCTCCTCCGTTCTTCGGAAGGCACGTAAGACGTCGGTCCCGGTTGTTATCATTAGATTATCTCGAGCTCCTCTGTGCTTCGGAAGGCACGTAAGCCGTCGGTCCCGGTTGTTATCATTAGATTATCTCGAGCTCCTCCGTGCTTCGGAAGGCACGTTAAGCCGTCGGTCCTGGTTGTTATCATTAGATGGCAGTCGTTAAGCCAAGTGGCCTTTAGGCGGCTTGAAATTACTGGCGTCCGCCAACTCGCAGTTGAGCAGCGTGGTGGAGTATGCTCGAAACATATTCAGTTGAAGGAAGACCCGTATTTAATATTACCCAACAGTGGGTAAATATTAAGTTCAGTATTTTACTATGTCACAAAAAAAAGTACCATGACACTTGACAACCAATTAATATTCATTTTCAAGCATTCATTCATAAACAATTTTCAAAACAACAACGGACAACTTTCGCGACGTAAAAGTTAGACCAATCGATTTGACATTTAATTGAAAATCAATAAATATCCCAATCCGTTTTCAAATTTAATTTTTCGACAATTTTGTCAATGTTTTAATACTTATTATCCTATACCCACATTTCTGAACGCACGTATACATTTGACGTACGCACGTTAACGTCACGTTTGACAGGTCCGACATCCACGAACATTTTGTATGGAAAAATGATTTTTCTTTGATTTTATTTTTTTCGTAAATTTTCCAATGTTTTTAATAGTTATTCTGCTATTCTGGACGGAGACAAATCCAACAAATCAAAAACCATGGCAATCGGTCCAGCCGTTCTCGAGTTATAAGTGTTGTAACAAACACGTCTTTCTTTTATATATATAGATTTTAAAGGGTATGATTGCAAGGTGGTCCCATATTCACCAAGTCAGGATCTGATGATGATCCCATCATCAGATCCTGACTTGGTGAATAATACTCTTGGTGAATAATAATACCTTGCAATCATACTCTCATCATTGGCAGGGAAATCAAGGGAAACCCTTAAATTTTATAAGCACGTATGGTCAAATTATTTTTTTATTATTTCAAAGGGTAATTGCGAGTTGGTTCCACATTCACCAAGTCAGGGTCTGATGATGGGATCCCAGAAAAATCGAGGGAAACCCTTAAATTTGCCTTATGGTAGCCGGCAGAATAAAATTGTGCCACTCCATTGCTCTGCGCTGGATTATTCGCCTTGTACGATACTCGTACAAGGCGAATAAGGAATCTTGTGTCATGCGATAACTTTTCTCCGGAAGACGGGCAGCAGCGTCTGCCGGGGTATACCACCAATAAGCTGCGCTCGCCAACTGAAGTCGGTTTCAATTTTTTTTTTTAAATCCACTTTTTATATCACCATTGTATGTTTTGGGGTGTAAGTGGTTCATCAACATCTTTAAACCAAAGCCAAACTCACCTGCACGTGGTGCTCCCTGCTGGCTGACATACGACGCTCTAGTGAAAAGAGCGGGAGGGCATAGCGTATTTCATAAGCTGCTCGACTGGGAAAGTACCTCCATCTCACAAAATATCGCAGTTAAGTAACAAATCCCTTGAGGATTGTTACGAGTGAGTGAGGTCACCAGAAAAAACCGGACAAGTGCGAGTCGGACTCGCCCATTGAGGGTTCCGTACGTAGGATCATTATTAAATTTGATATTTTTCATTATATATAAGAAATAATGAGTCGAAGCGAGATCAAGCCCTTTCATATGATACCCCAGTTGAACTAGTAGTTCCATTTTGAAATTTCGACACCCTATAAAAAATATAGACCCCCTATTTTTTAAGATCTATTTACAAATGTATAGCTTTGAGATTTATTCCTGTACTTGTAGTCTATAACGATGTTACTTGCCAAATTTCATAGTTCTAGGTCAACGGGAAGTACCCTATAGGTTATGATTCCCTTGAGAATGTGTCGAAATATGCGTTTTTTGCTGAATAAACGGCCGTAACTTTTTTTACATAAACTTAACAGTTTGATTTTTTTACAACTTCATGGGACCGTAGACCTGAGTATACAGTTCAAATTTCAGCTTGATACCTCCACGCATTCTCGACATAGAGGGTCTTGACAGACAGACAGACAGACAGACAGACGGACAACAAAGTGATCTTATAAGGGTTCCGTTTTTCCTTTTGAGGTACGGAACCCTAAAAAGGAAGGAGTTGCTGTGTTGGCAGGGAAAGTGACGCGCAAGCGATAGTTCATGTTGCGTGAGTTAATATGGCTACGGTGACCGGTCCATATCAAGTGGGCCTATGCTTATCTGCCACCCGACATAGTATAAAAAAATGGTACTACTACTATTTAAGTCATCTATTTCCATAGACATAGGAATACATTACGTTTTATAGACGCCTTGTTAGTGTACCAAACATAAAATAGAGAAATATATTTAGCGCTGTTTGTCATAGATCTGTTTCGCACATAATGATTCCATATAAAAATCAGCACGTCCTCAACAGTTTTGGGGTGTAAGAGACACAAAAAAAAAAAAAGACTTAACAATCATTTCTATTACAGGGTTACATTTATATTTCATATTAATATTAATTGATGATTGCGTAAATTAATATTTTCCTGTGGGAATGCAATTGAAACTATTTTCTGTCTATGCATCTCTCGGCAAGTTTGTCAAACTAAGCGTCAGTGTGTGTAGGTGACCAATCATCTTCGGCTATCAGCCAAAACGTCTGTCATTACTGTGTGCCTTCTCATTTCGCGGACCAATAACTCCATTCCCCCTCTGATTCCCGTCATAATGCCGAGAATTCCGCTGAGGAATTCTAACGATAACGGATATTGCTTTATTTTCGCTTCTTGTATTCTGCTAACTTCTTAGGTCGTACTTGACTTCGTTCCCGCGGGTTTTCATACAAATTTGCATCGCCATAGGAAAGAATAAATTTAGATACACCTACAAACTATCTCTCAAATTGAAGAATTACACATATGAATGAATGATTAATTAAATGAATGAATGATTTGTTTATTTGCTTACACATAATGTAAAAATTTCCAGAGAATTACACATAATGTCCAAATTTCATAAGTCGATTATTTCGAAGTTTATTGCGACAAAAATGGTGAAAATTTTGTCCGAAAATCAATGTCTACTATTACCATACTATTACTTATACTGTGCTATTACTCCACAAAAAGAAGAACAAACAAACAAAAAAAAAATACAAAAATATTTACCTATTTACAACCAACCAACATTTTAAGCACTATTCAACCAAAATTATAATTATATTAACCGTAGACATATAAAGTGACGCAAAGTCAATGAAACTTGTACAATTGTACAATAAAGGGCGTGTCGCGTTGTATGAAATGACAAATAAGCTATATAGACTTTATAGTTTTTCTCTAACATAGCTGACGATATTATAACATAGTTAAGATTTAGCGAGGTTATAATAACCCGTTAATATAACCTCGCTAAATCTTAAATGTTAACCCGTGTGAATAACATATTTTGCCGGGATCAAAAGTAGCCTACGTCATTTTTCGGACCATAAACTATCTCCGTAAAAAAATCATGTCAATCCATGTACTCCTTTTTACGTAAAAGAAGCAGTTAACAAACATACACACTTTCAGATTAACAACCTTCAGATTAACAACATTTATCATGTAAATAGATTTACATAATAAACGTTGTCCACTAAGAGAATTTGCCGGAGAACTAAGGCAATTCGTCGCGGGTTGGTAGGCATTTGTGAAAGGTAAGCAATTTTTTTTTTAATTAGGTGTCGTTTCGAAATGAGCTTGTTATTACGACAGGATATTAATTTTATCTTAAGGTAAAAACTACGATGGTATAGATAATTAAAATGCATAGCAAAAATATGTCATGTTATAAATTTTTATACTTTCTAATCTTGTATGGCCTTTCCCAAATTTTTGCAATATCCGACCCCTAAAAGATTCATCTATGGTCGCTACGAAACCCTTAAGGGACTTTATACAGCGCACTAAAGCCGCAATTGAAAATAAATCGTAGCTAATAAACAAAATAAAAATTGAATTTTTTTCTGTGTATTTTTTTCATAAAGGAGAGGCCAACGGACCCTATGCCTACAGCACACGCCGGCCATTCTATACAAATGTCGCGTCGTTTACTACTACATAAACAATGACGTCTGTGCAGAGCGTGAATGAGCGTGTGTGCGTGCGGCGCCGTGCAAACTGTTTCAGATTTGTCTCAGAGGGGAGGTGAGGTCGACATGAGAGAGCGGCAGGGAGTGGCCTGTACGTAAGTAGTACTATTACTTATACTGTGCCTACAGCTAATGCGCCCCTGTGCACAAACCTTCCGGTTATATCACAGGATTGCCAGTCTCTCGTCAAGTAAACCATCCAGACGAGACGATCTTTACCCGCACCGCTCTCGCACTCGGTAAACCAACCAAGCACTCAAGCAGATTGGTAGCAGGTCTTACTCCCCTTTCACTTGCAAGCAGGCTACTTAGGCACTCTTAAGTCGAGTAGCTCCAGGCGTTTCCGAAGCATCGGGGCCCTGCTATCTCCATGATAGGTGCCAGAGCTGTAGGCACGTTTACTTCCCGACACACTCCGTACGCTTATTTTAACTGTACCTACATAATGGAGAGCCAGTCGAGCATATGAATAACCTCATCATCATCAGGTCATTTTAGTCTCCACTACAGGAGCACGACCCTCTTCTCTTCCGTCCAGAGACAGAAGGAGGATTTGGCCTACACCCACGCTGGCCAGACGGGTTGGGAAGGCCTGATCGATGTTTTATAATGTCCCTTAGTCGCCTTGTACGACATCCACGGGAAGAAACGGAGTGATTCTATTCTAATCTCCCGGATACCACACGACTTAGAATATGGACATTAGGTTATGAATAACCTAATGGTAAGCAATCACCACATTCCATGGACATCAGTAAAACCAAACGGCCACTTGTCCATTGCCAGTCTTTTAATGGAAATAAAGATTCTATGCGTGAAAGCTCCCATGTCGTAATTATTCGGAAATACCGCTGAGGGAAAATGATTCCACAGTTTTACCGTTCGTAGTATACAAATTCACCGTAGCTCTTAAGAGTTAAAGTGATGTTGTTTAATTATATCACGAGTTATGTTTTTGCAATAAATTGCGATATCCTAAACAACATTTTAAGTATGTGTCTCTCACAACAGGAGAAGTCAAATTAAGCTTCCTACTTTTACTAATTTCTTCTGTAACTAAATTTGTTTTGATTTCCAAGGCAGCGTAGTTTTACCTCCGGGAATGCAGTAGACTTCATTCATCATAGATTTTTTGGTAGTCGGCGCTTTTAATACTGGCTACATAGGAGATATAGCGGTGGGAATGTGTGGCGGGCCTGTACCGATATAGACTATGTGACCTAACAGCCTAAGTCTCTTAATAATGCAAACAGTGCTCATTCGTGTATTGTTACACTATGTTCTCGTTATTTTTGTTGTATATTTTTGTTTTGCGGTCAATGACGCGGCTTCCACACCAACGCTCATGCGATCGCGAATGTGCATGAATATGTCTGTTTGTCTTAGTCTGGGTGTTTTCTATGTATCTTAAGTATGTATTTACAAAAAAAAATGTATTTACGTATGTTTATCAGTTGTCTAGTAGTCTAGCGAAGCTATGGGAGCTTCGCTTACTTTGGGGCTAGATGGCGCTGTGTAATTTGTCTGACAATATCTATTTATTTATTTTATAGAAATGAAATTCACGTGTCACAGTGTTAGTTACCATACTCCTCCGAAACAGCTTCACCGATTTTGATGAAATTTCATATGTATATTCAGTAGGTCTGAGAATAGGTTCTTATCTATTTTTTATGGCAAAACAACGTTTTCTGGTTATTTTTTGATAATTTCATACTTTCAAAATGCACTTTCCCGTCAAACTTTGATCGACCCTAAAATAATTCGGACGGAAGATATTGGAATGAAAGTTTGCAGATCTTTATAGTTTTGGGTGTTTTACGATATTGTTAAATAATTTATACAATTTTTTACCAGTGTTTTCAAGCCGCCTAAAGGCCACTGACTTAACTTAACGACTGTCATCGAATGACAACAGCCTGACACGCGCAATGACGCCATCAAGCTCCTAAAGCTTTAGAAAAATACATACATATAATACATAGAAAACACCCAGACCAAGACAAACAAACATGTTCATACGAATAAATATTTATCTTGTATTAAACCCGCGACCTCAGAATTAAAGTACTCATTGCTAGGTATTCAAACGCCAGCTCCAAATGTCACTAAATATCTGTAGATTGTATTTTTTTAACAATAACAAAAATATTGATGGATCATAAAAAAAAACATTTGAGATACAAATGTTTGTGACAGTTTGATATTTGGATGAGTATTTTGTTTACTGAAAAAATCTGAGGGTTACAATATTACGGAATAAATATGTTTTATTTCTGTTCGAATAACTGACTCCCAGTCTTTTAGTATTGTAACATGTTATTATAGGCAATATTAGAGTATTCTTAACCGAGTTACAGTAAAGGGGATATTTTAGAAAAGTCGTTCATTTTTCATGACATCCTCTATATGTCACCACGTGGAGGTCATGGGAAATTGCTATGCCTATACGGGAAATTGACATTTATAGGTTGTTGTTCTAACCATCAACATCTACAGATCGCCTGAGGATGCCTCGCGTAGAGGCGAAACACGTGTCGCAGAGACGACCACGGCAGTCGGGGCGGTGGCGGTCGCACGTTTCTTCTGTTTCAGATGGTGGAGAGTCGTAGAGACGACCGCAGCAGATGAAGCAGAGACGACCAAAGTAGCCATGGCAGTCGCATGCATCTACTAACGGTAGTGGGTGGGTGCCGGCCGTCAGTAGTTTGTATGAACTAATTGGTGGCGCAAGTACACGAAGTAATTGCCTGTAATTTCTATGCCCCCAAGTATTAGTGAGCAAGCCACCATACAACAATGTATTTTATCGCTGAACAGCCCTTGCTTTCTATCTCATCGTTCACCTAAAAACCATTTATTATAAGGCTTAATGTGATCGTGGATCATAGAATACGTGGATCATATGATTTTTAGGGTTCCGTACCTCAAGAGGAAAAACGGAACCCTTATAAGATCACTTTGTTGTCCGTCTGTCTGTCTGTCTGTCAAGAATTTCTATGTCGAGAATGCGTGGAGGTATCAAGCTGAAATTTGAACTGTATACTCAGGTCTACGGTCCCATGAAGTTGTAAAAAAATCAAACTGCTCGGTTTACGTAAAAAAAAGTTACGGCTGTTTATTCAGCAAAAAACGCATATTTCGACATTCTCAAGGGAATCAAAACCTACAGGGTACTTCCCGTTGACGTAGAACTATGAAATTTGGCAAGTAACATCGTTATAGACTACAAGTACAGGAATAAATCTCAAAACTATACACTTGTAAATAGATCTTAAAAAATAGGAGGTCTATATTTTTTATAGGAGGTCTAAAAATTTCAAATTGAAGCTACTAGTTCAAATGGGGTATCATATGAAACGGCTTGATGTGCACATTGCAAAATATATTTTATTTATTTTTTCCGATGCATTATTTCTTATTTATAATGAAAAATTTCAAATTTATAATGATCCTACGTACGGAACCCTCGGTGGGCGAGTCCGACTCGCACTTGGCCGGTTTTTTTTATACTACATCCGGTGGCAGACAAACATACGTCTCGCCTGATGTGAAGTGTTTTAGCCGTAACGCTCGGAACATGAAATATCGCTCGTGCGCTGCCACCCTTGTTGCCAATAAGCCTTCTCCAATGCTTTCCACCAAATACAATCCTCCGCCTTCTGCATCCAGCCGCTTTCTTAATGTCATCGGACCATCTAGAAGGAGGGCATCCAATGCTTCGTCATTCTACGCGTGGCCTCCACTCTAATACCTTTCACCGCCATCTGCCATCACTTACTCGACAGATTACAATTTCAGCTTGCAAATTCTGAAGGCTATGTCGACAACTTTATTTCATCATCGAATTTCTTCGTTCCGGATTCGATCCCTCAGAGAAACCCCAAGCATAGCCCTCTCCATCGCTCACTGCGCGCGTTAGTATCCAACTATAAATCCAAGTCTCTGCACCGTAGGTCATCACAAACACCATGGCGAAACAAAAAAAGAGCTTGTCTACTATGTGGTACAAATATAAAGAAGGTGAAAAGAAATATATATTCAGACTTGTATATAAAGTAAATTCAATTACATACAACGCGATCGAATAAGCAAACTTGATACAAATAAAAATGAATTCAATTACGTGTCGTGAGTATTTATTTCCACGGAGCGCAATATTGTCGTAGCTCCGTTGTATTTCACACAGAATAAAACAAAAGCTCTCTCTCCTGCTATAAATTGCACTCTTTATGAAGTTATTATTTACTTCAATTCAATAGCGCGTCTACAGCTGTTTGCTCCATAGTTTCGATGAAAAATGGGATATTTTTTTAAGGTGATACAAAAACTTAAAAAGCCAACTGCAGTATCCATATAAATCCATAATAACCCTACTGTTGCGATACGGATCTCTCAATCGAAGGGGTTTAGAGGTTTAGAGAGTACAGACTTACTGCACCACTCTGCTCAACTGCGGATTGGTGGAGGCCAGTGTTTTCAAGCCCCCAGATTCTTCCCAACCCAACAACAACCCAAGTTTTCCCTTGGGTAGATGATGGCCAGCAACGAGCGAATGCATCATTCGCATGTTGAAGAATCCCAGGTTCTACCCAAGGGAAACCTAGACACGGACTCCATAACTTGATAGTCCATAAAATGCAACGTCTCAAGAAACGAAGAAAACGGGACCATTTTAGTTGTAAAACTACCGTTTGCACTAGCATCAATTACTACCACGCTGTTAGTGGATTTTGCAATTTTATGTGCACATGAAAAATGTAATACAAGGACTTCTTTTGAATTTTTATTATTTACTATTATGAAATACACAAGCTAATAAACAAGTAGGCAGGTCATGCCACTTGTGCAAAACACATACACGCATAATTACAATTACAGACTCATGAAATTACAGACATTGGGGGCAGGTGAAAGTCAAAAACAAAAGTTTGTAAAATTAATACACTGACTTTCAAACAAAAAACTTCAGCCCCTAAGCTGCGGTCAAAATCTTTAGGTCTATATTAGACAAATGAGTTCATTGACTTCTCCTGAAATCTGTAACGTAAGCCAAGTTGTTGGCAGTACTCCAGATACCGACCGCAGTCGATGCGGTTTCAATTTCATGAAACTTGGGAGAACGTAGCTCCAAATTGAATTATGATTTATTGGCGGTTTTTGCTACTAATGCATATCAATGTTATGACTGAGTTTAAGCTTTAGCCGTTAAGGCCATGTACCTACTGCAAAACCAGCGCCAGACGGTTTAGAACCTTTAAGTCTGAGATAAGATATTGCGTTGCTTTGTGTGTTTTACTGATTGTACAATGGAGTGTGTTCAGAGGAGATGTTTGATATGATGCCCACGGCTTCCTTCTACAGTCGCAATGCTCGCCATCGACAGGGAATTCATCCTCACACATTGGAGTAAGTGGTCGCGTGCTATGCAGTATGACGACACCAAGAAAAGATATAATGAATAAATTATCCGTAGCTCATAGATATTTGCTTATAAACAATTAATATTAATTGAAATTCACGTTACATTTTTAGTAATCATTCATTCATTCATTAAATTATTCACTCATTAATTTTTTGTATCAAAAATCAATAGCCTATTCAGTCGCGAAAATATTTCCATATTAAACTGAGCAACAATGCCTTGCAAATTTTGAATGCAATTAAAATTAATTTGGTCCAAAGAGCTTTATGTGAAGCGTTTCAAACGCAGGATTATGAGCTATGTAATTGCAAATAGTTTCATTGTGAAACGTGTCCAACTTAGTAAGGCTTTAGGATAAAGTTATGTAATTATGTTATAATGTATAGTGAAAGAAGGCATATAAGATGTCCATTTAAAAGTAAAATCCACTTTAAATTTTGATAATCAATAAAATGACCTTATATACAGATATCCTAATGCTTGAACACTGTAGTCTTCAGCGCGTCCTCCCTGCAATAACATATGGTGCCGAGACTTGGACACTGACTTGACATAGTCTTCAGACTGAAGATCGTACAGCAAGCGGTGGAGATCATTCTGCTCGGGGTTTCTCGGATCGAATCCGATTTGGAATTGAAGTCCTAAAGGGAAAGTTTAGCATAAAATATGATTACATAAGATTCTTATATCATAGTACAGTCTATTCTTATATTTTGCCATAATTTAATGTCGTGCAAAATTGTATACATAAAAAATGTTTACTTTGTCAAATGTCAATAATTAAATACGATGTCATTAATGTAAATATCGATTTCATAATATATCATTATCATATCTCAAGCTTAGATGATAGAAAGACCTGAATTAAAAATTTGTCATTTCATGAATTTTGTTTGTATAAATTAATGTTCAGATCATGTATAATTTTTGGAACCTTGTTATAAATTTTTATTGTCATGTAGTGACAATTTCTTTGGTACAGTGTTGAATTTGCGTTGGGCAACACTAAATTCGTTGAATCCCTGGACAAATGCTTTTTGTTTTCCTTCGTTTTATTAAATATTTCTGAATGCCTTTTAACAAATAGACCAACCTCTAGTATATATAAAGATGGCATTGTTAATAAATTCAACTTTTTGAATAGAGGTCTGCAAGAGTTCATTGGATCAGCTTTACAAATAGCTCGAATGCATTTCTTTTGTGTGGCGAATGCTTTATTGAATAGAGTTGAGTTACCCAACAATAGTACTCCATGGCGGAAAAATGAACCCAGGTAAGAATTTAGGGCTTTCTTTTCACATTTAGTCTTGCGAACTGTTTGCGACGAATTTATTTAATCTTTTACAGATATTATTTTAATGAGCTTTCCAATTATAGTTGTTGTCTTTAGAAATTCCTAAGAAAATTATTTGATTTATGTTTTCAACTACGTCATTATTTGATGTAATGTTTTGGCTCATTTACTTACTTACCGAACTCTACTGTTTTAGTATTGGATATATTGATATATCTAACGTCAACTTGTTATATTTCATCCATTTTGTAAATATATTCATTGTGGTGATTGATGAATTGTCATAGTTGGCAGAGTTCCCATCCTGAGGTATTATCACTGATAAGTCATCTGCAAAGATTACGCCCTGAAATGTTGGATATGCCATTAATAAGTATCAAAAATAAAAGTGGTCCTAACACGCTCCTTTGCCATTAAATAACCATGGTGTTCCACCATGGTTATTTAATCTATATATGTAAATAAAAATAAATAAATAAATATTGTCAGACAAATTACACAGCGCCATCTAGCCCCAAAGTAAGCGAAGCTTGTGTAATGGGTACTAGACAACTGATAAACATACGTAAATACATTTTTTTTTTTGTAAATAAAACTGGAAATACTGGAATCGAACCCACGAGCGTTGGTGTCGAAGCCGTCATTGACCGCTACGCCACCGAGCTCGTCACTATGTGTGAACCTGGATGAAGTAACTAAACGGGGTTCTTTCGAGTCTTGCTGTTTCTACACATTGCTGACAGTCTCTTAGATAACTATTCATACATTCTCACGATTTACCTATTCCGTAACGTTCATGTAAGTTAAATAAAATTGCATGGTCAACAAAATCAAAGGCCTTACTCATGTCAAAAACAAATGGCCGATACATTTTTTTTATGTATGTTTTTTACAATATTTTTGATAAGTCTGCCCGAGTAGTAGTAATAAAACTTTAAGAGCGTGATCTACGGACATTTATCGATAGAAATACCTGAAGTCAGTCTAGATAGAGCAAATTTTATGATTAATAGTAATGTATATGGGAAATGTTATCATATCTTTATTTCTGTCTGTCAAAAACATCCATTCAATAGAGTGTGTGGCACATGAACCGTATGTGCTCGTGTCCCTCATTTAGATACATTTACATATGGCACAGTAAAGTGCTTACAAAGCAATCCATTTATATGTTACCTTCGACTTGCAATAAAATAGATTGGTATACGACATCAAATGGTGAGGAATATTATAGTAATATTTTATACTAGGTGTTTACTGCGGGTTTGCCCACGTGGTCTTTATTTTACTAAAGCTTTTGGTTTCGTGGGAATAAGTTGTTTTTCCGGGATAAAAAGTAGCTACGTCACTCTCCAGGACCTGACGTTGTTAACTTCTGTATTAGATTAGTCTGACACGCGTAACGACGCCATCGATCTCCTCGCCCCATGTCGTAATTGTTCGTAAATACCGCTGAGGGAAGTTGATTCCACAATTTCATAGTTCCTGGTATAAAATGTCTTAGGAAATGTACTGTGGTAGATTGCCAATTATCAAGATGACATCAATGGAATTAAAATTTATGGCGAGTTGTACGATGGTGGAACTAAGCGGCACGAGTTATTAGAAAGCAGCACTGCGTAGTTTCTTTAATGATGTCACTCCATCAGGTATCATTACCTACTCCTCTTTCTTTCTTTCCTCTGGTTCTGCTACTATATTTTTTTCTAAACAGTCAGGCTCTTTCTATGTGAACTATGATGGGTCTCGGAAGCATATTGTAGAGAGACGAATGGTAATTAAAAACTCATGGAGAATAGACAAATGCCGCGCCATCCATGGTATTACCAACATTTTGTGCTAGCATTATAATTCACATATTTTAAAGCATCCCATCTAAACACACGCCGCGGTTGACATTGCTTTACCAAATCGATTAGACACACTCAAAGAGGCGATCTAGGTTCTCTTACTCATACTAAAATCTACATGTAAAAGGCATTAAATTGCAAATACATTTCGCGTATTTCAGTGTGAATCCACAAGGGAGAGAGACGCCATTTTGGACTGGTGCCTATGGGAAAACTACGCTCGCTTGTCAAACCATTAGCATACTCAACAATGTTGATATCTGCAGCAATGCTTACGAGTATTTTTAGTGTTTTTGTGTGTGTTTTTAGGATTCCGTCTACCTCATGGTGTAAGTTGTTCATCAATATCTTTGAACCAAAGTCAACTTCACCTGCACGCGGTGCACCCTGCTGACTGACAAACGAAGCTCTGGCGAAAAGAGAGGTAGGGAGCGTAATTGTAAGCTACCCGACTGGGGAATGTACCTCCACCTCACAGAATACCGCAGTCAAATAACAATTCCCTTGAGGGTTGTTGTGTTCCTGCGAGTGAGTGAGATCACCAGTAAGGAAGGAGAAGGAGAGATATTTTATGTTGCGAGCGTTAATATGGCTACGGTAAACGCTTCACATCAGGCGGGCCGTATGCTTGTCTTCCCGACGTAGTATAAAAAAAAACCTCAGAAGGAAAAAGGAATAAAAAGTCCGACCTTAAGACCCATTTTCTAAAGAGCGTATGGAGGGTATCACTAGAATCATCATTTAAGCAAAGGACTTTCTCTGCTGAATATAGGCTTGTTATAGGCTCCTTTAAGAAGTTCACAGTGTTCGTTCTTATGCCATTTTCAACCATCGGCCTTCCGCGATTGTTATCAGATTGTCAATCCAAGTAGGGGGGCCATTCCAAATCCTTTCTGCGCTTTCTGTTAGGTAATAAGCAGACAATAGGCTATAGCCCCCTTACCACCATCTCTTATTGCGATTCAATAATTGAATAGATTGCTTATTCATACCAAATGAATGAATGACTCAATGAATGAGCAAGCGACTCTATTCATTTTGAAATAGAGTCGCTTATTCATTGGTATGAATAAGCATTATATTCAGTTATTGTATCGCATTAAGAGATGGTGGTAAGGGGGCAGAAAGGTAGGAGTTGCGTTTGCCCAACTAGCCATTCGACCACCGGGTTCGTAACCAGCCTGCTGTTAAACGGTTTCAGCCCCCATAGGGCTGAAACCGTTTAACAGCAGGCTGGTCGTATTCTTGTTTGTCATCGACCGGCATAGCATAAAAATTCAACTCAGAAAGTATCGCTCGCTAGCTGCTAACATAATACCTCCTCAGAAGCTTCCCAGAAATAACAAAACTAAACATTTCTTATATTTACAGCGCGTTATATTTGTACCAAATCTCTCGTGATCTCTCTTGAGACCTCGAGAGTGTCCTTTATAACTCAAATATTGAAAGTAGTGCTTGTATCGAAGTTAAAAATAGAAAACAGAGAAAGTAGAATATATTATCTAGCTAGTACATTATTTTCCATATTTTTTTTTTGAAACACAGCAGTATAGGGGCGCCTGCAATACCAAGGTCATCACGCGCGCTCATGCCAACCCTGTAAAAACCTCTTCATGTCTTTTTAGGGTTCCGTACCCAAAGGGTAAAAAGGGACCCTATTACTATGGCTCCGCTGTCCGTCCGTCCGTCCGTCCGTCTGTCACCAGGCTGTATCTCATGAATCGTGATAGTAAGACAGTTGAAATTTTCACAGATGATGTATATGTTGCCGCTATAACAAAAAATACCAAAAAACAGAATAAAGTAAATATTTAAGGGGGCTCCCATACAACAAACGTAATTTATTTGCTGGTTTTTGCTCGCAATTGATAACGGCAATAGGTAAACACCTGAATTACCCACATAATATTTAGTTATGTATTCACTTTAAAAATAAATAATTAAATAAAAATAAAACAAATATTTAAGGAAGCGCCCATACAACAAACGTGATTTTTTTACCGTTACGAAGATTTCATAGGCATTCGTTCATCGTGTGTGAAATAAAACGGCCACGCATCACGTTTTGACTAAAATGTAGAGTATGTGAAGTTAGGCCTGGTAAAGTAAGTGCGCATAGATGAAGAATCTTGGCTCTACATGAGATCTGATAACTTTTTCAAAGGGTAAGCTATGTAGACTCGTCTACATAGCATACCCCACATTTTTACATGAAAATGTTTTTGGTGGGATATATAATAGTAGAAATCGGCGTGTCATTCTAACACTTTAAGAGGTTTATTTATAGTCTGTAAATTTCAATTCAGTAAAATACCCCGTCACCTATAAAAATATTGCCAAACAAATCTGTATTAAAAGTCGATTTTCCAATCCATTTGATCCAACGCTTTAAGTAAATACAGACCTGCTTTTTCGCTTTTCTCGGACAGTCTAATTCACTTTTAATTCGCCTAGAATTTTGCGAACTTTCTGATTATGACGAAGTTCCATACAGTTCCATACATCATCTTCATTGCATCTATCCACTACTGGATATATATAGGCCATCAGTAATGCCTGTATCTGGGGTGTAAGTGGTTCATCAACATCTTTGAACCTAAGCCTGCACGCGGTTTCACCCTGCTGACTGACAAACGATGCTCTGGCGAAAAGAGAGGTAGGGAGCGTAAATGTAAGCTACCCGACTGGGGAATGTACTTCCACCTCACAGAATACCGCAGCCAAATAACAATTCCCTTGAGGGTTGTTGTGTTCTTGCGAGTAAGGTAATTAGGAAAGAAGGAGAATCTGCATTGGCAGCAGGGGTGGCGGCGCACGAGCGATATTTTATGTTGCGAGCGTTAATATGGCTACGGCAACTGCTTCACATCATGCGGTCCGTATGCTTGTCTGCCACCCGACGTAGTATAAAAAATAAATGCCTTCCACAGTTCTACCATGCGATCATCCGCTTGCCGCATCCAGCGGCTTCTGGGTGTTCCCTTCTCGTCATTGGTCCATCTAAAGTTGCATATACCTGGTGAATAAAACTCCACCATGCTGCTCAAATGTGGATTGGCGGAGGCCAGTGTTTTCAAGCCTAAGGCCACTGACTTGGCTTCACGACTGTCATCTAAAGACAATAGCCGGGACAGATGGCTTAACGTGCTTTCCGAAGCACGGAGGAGGTCGTCGGAGTATGTCTTCACTTCCTGAATGTTGACTGGTAGATAATGTTTTTATCATTAAGTCCGCCTATTGCACCATAGCCTTCAGAGTTAGCAAGCTGAAGTGGCAATGGGCGGGTCATATCTGCTGAGTAAGTGATGGCAGATGAGGAAGGAAGGTATTAGAGTGGAGGCCGCGCGTAGGACGACGAAGCGTTGGACGCCCTCCTTCTAGATGGTCGGCAGCAAAGCGGCAGGAAGCGGCTGGATGCGAAAGGCGAAGGATCGAATTTGGTGGAAAGCATTGGGGAAGGCTTATATCCAGCAGTGGATAGATGACAGGTTGATGATGATGATGATTGTACCATTGTTCGTTCGTACTGTGATCAATAAAGAGTTTAAATAAATAATGAGGACTTCCTCATATGACGCGGTGAGAGGATATGGCTACGGTAACCGCTTTACAACAGGAGGGCTGTATGCTTGTATGGCATTTCGTGCCTTATAAAAAGAATACAAAATCGAAAGGATGAAAATTACCAATAAATTGTAAAAATGTTTTTAACATTGCCTATCAAAATTTTACATGAAAAGGAAGAAAAGTATTTTTCGCGTTGCGTACGGGCAAATGAGGTTTGAATGGAGGATATTCATTTTCTGAAAGTTGTTTTTTCAGGCTCAAATAATAAGGGAGTCTGATGTTTTCTTCATTTGGTTTGATATGAAAGTTTTATTTTTGTGGAAACCTTAATGAAAACTGTGTAATTTGTTTTTTTTTTTTTAATATGAGAGGTAGCAAACGAGCATGTGGGTCACCTGATGGAAAGCAATCACCACCGCCCATAGAGATCAGCAACACCAAGGGGTCGCCGATCCGTTGCCAGCCTATTCTCCTTCCTTTCTTTGTTTCTGGTGACCTCACTCACTCGCAGGAACACAACAACCCTCAAGGGAATTGTTATTTGGCTGAGGTATTCTGTGAGGTGGAGGTAGTTCCCCAGTCGGGCAGCTTAAATATAGCCTATGCCCTACCTCTCTTTTCGCCAGGGCCTCGTTTGTCAGTCAGCAGGGTGCACCGCGTGCAGGTGAGCTTGGCTTTGGTTCAAAGATGTTGATGAACCACTTACACCCCTATGTAGAAATGTATATTTAATGTGACACCAAGGATCTGCGGCTCTACCGCCGAAGCTGAAGCCGATTGCCATAGGATTTTTTTAAATGCGAAAATGAAACTACTATTTAGATTGTTCCTAATTATGATTAGCTCAGCTGATAGAAGTGTAAGTGGTTCATCAACATCTTTGAACCAAAGTCAGCCTCACCTGCACGCGGTGCACCCTGCTGACTGACAGAAGAGGCTCTGGCGAAAAGAGAGGTAGGGCCTAGCGTTTTTCTTAAGCTGCCCGACTGGGGGAGTACGTCCACTTCACAGAATACCGCAGCCAAATAACAATTCCCTTGAGGGTTGTTGTGTTCCTGCGAGTGAGTGAGGTTACCAGAAAGGAAGGAATTGCTGGTTGACAGCGGAGGTGGCAGCGCGCGAGCGATATTTTATGTTGCGAGTGTTAGTATGGCTACGGTAACCGCTTCACATCAGGTGGGCCGTATGCTTGTCTGCCATACGACGTAGTATAAAAAAAAAAATAGAATCCATGGAGCTCTACCGACTAAGCTGAAGATGTTTGTCTCTTTAAAAGAAGCCGGCCAAGTGTAAATCGGTCTTGCACATGTAGAGTTCCTCTGTAGAATATTCAACTCTAGATCGAGCAAAATAGCTTTAAAAACTGGATCTAAATGATAATTTCATCATCATCATCATCAGCCTGTATCTACCCACTCATGGATATAAGATCGTGTTTGGTGGAAAGCACTGTTATTTTATATTATTTTTATAAGGCACGAAATGCCACACATAAGCATAAGCGTACGGCTCTCCTGTTGTAAAGCGGCTACCGTAGCCATATCCTCTCACCGCGTCGGATGAGGAAGACCTCATTATATATTTAAACTGTTTATTGATCATAGTAAGACCAATGGTACAATCATCATCATCAGCCTGTCATCTACCCACTGCTGGATATAAGCCTTCCCCAATGCTTTCCACCAAATACGATCCTCCGCCTTCCGCATCCCGCCGCTTCCTGCCGCTTTGCTGCCGACCATCTAGAAGGAGAGCGTCCAACTCTTCGTCGTCCAACACGCGGCCTCCACTCTAATACCTTCCTCCCTCATCTGCCATTTACTCTGCAGGTGCCCATTGCCACTTCAGGTCTTTTAACAATGCTTTTCACCAAATACGATCCTCCGCCTTCCACATCCAGCCGCTTTCTTAAGGTCATCGGACCATCTAGAAGGCGTCTACACACGGCCTCCACAATGATACCTTTCCCCTTATTATTAAATGACAATTTAATAGGACAATAAAAAGTTGACCTGAACCTTGTGAATAGAAGAACAGGGATTATTAAAATTAATTTCATTAAGCTTACCTGATTATTGATAAAGATTACCTGCGAACAAAAATATTTTTGTTATTCATTACACATACATACACTATTACATATTACAGATTATATTAAATACCCGATGCACTTAACAATGTTCAAGTACAAGAAATCGGCACGAGATTTCAAGGAGGTTGCCAAGAAGCTGATCTTGACTTCGGGTGACCAAAGGCCTGGCCTATTGGCCAGCCCGGTGGCTAATAAGCCACCTGGCTGGCTGCTTAAATATCTAGACTTCTAAAAATATCTAGGCCAAAATATTTTATAGCGATGGAATTATTTTGGCCTAGAAATATCTAGGCCAAAATATTTCCATCGCCATACAGCGTGGAAATGCGGCCAGCCTTTTGGACACAATCCCCGAAAATTGTCGGGACAATTGGGTATTTGACTAACATTTTTTTCTGTTTGATATGTAGGGACGTCTCCATAATATAACCATAGGTGAAAGAATTACTTCGATAGCACAAAAATCTCTCGAGATATGGTAATTTGAAAATCACAATTTTTAGACTGCCCCAAAACGCTCCATACAAAAGACTACTGAATTATGACGTCACAGATCTGTATTTTGTATGCATCAAATCAGAAATTTGTACGACAGCTACGTTAAATATTACGTTTATGTGATTAGTATCATAATAAAAGTTATAGCATTTTTTATTGCTTCTCCAATGGAAATATTATTTTTTAATAATTTCATACTTTTAAAATGGACTTTCCCGCCAAACTTTGATCGACGCTAAAAAAAAGTCTGACTGAAGATATTAGAATGAAAGTTTGCAGATCTTTATAGTTTTGTGTATTTTACGATATTGTTAATTTATTTGTACAATTTTTAAACATTGGAAACAACCCAATTAATATGGTAATGATATTTTTTATTTTTTCTGTGTATTTTATTATAATTTTAGTTCTTAATGTAGTTGTATTAATTTTACTATAAATTAAATTTTAAGATATTTATAAATAATTTTAGTTTTGTAACTTAATTAAGTTTTCTATAATTAGACTGTATTTAAATTAAATTAATAAATAATTTAGAAAAATTATATAATATTTTCCAAAATCGATTAATTACATATCATAATCAGTACAAGAAAAGAAAAACCAATACGATTATTAATAGAGAAAACTAATATACCAATATTTGCAGCGTGATGTTTCGTGTGCGTGTGGTGTGTGTTTGTGTGTTGTGTGTGTGTGTGTTGGTGTGTGTTAGTGTGTGTACGTATTAAATGCATATGACATATACGAATCATCACATTATTGGGAAGCTTTATAATAGGTGCTGGATTGCAGCAAAGACAGCAATGCGTGGTCGATTAGGTTTCATGCATTTTAGCGACAGTTTCAATAGCCTATAGACGCTTACGGCATCAACCCATAATCATCCTTCTGTTGGGATACGGGTCTCCCCTCAATCGAAGGTGGTTTAGAGCATACTCCACGCTGTTCAACTACGGGTTGGTGCAGGCCAATGTTTTCAAGCCGCCATACTGACTTGGTTTAACGACTGACATGTAAAGATAACAACCGGGACCGACAGCTTAACGTGCCCTCCGAAGCAGGCTTACGACACAGTAAATAACTATATATTCCTGGACAAATTACACACTGTCATCTAGTCCAAAAACAAACAACGATTTTCTTGTGCTATGAGCACTAGATAACTTTTATAGAATATACTTACCTACTATATTTTTAAGCTATTGCATAGTTTTTATCTTTCATATATTATGTTTGACATTACTGATTTTGGGATAAAATTTTAATTTAATAAAAAATACATACGATGGCATAAAATTTAAATTTAATAAAATAGCTTTTATCGCGGCTTTTGAGCTTTGAATCAAGAAATTCGGTTTAAAATATTTTAAACGATATTAACTTCTCATTTATTCAATAAAAGAAAAAAAAGTTATTTTCTTATCGGTCAAAAAGTGTAACTTGAATTAATATCAAAGAAAAAAAACATACTGCATAATAAATAAATAATTATAATTGCATAAGTTGATAAAAAATGCTATGCAATAGCTTTACCGCGGCAGTCCCCGAGTGCCACACGTATTTTTTTTTATAAATACATACATGTTCGTGCACACAAATATTTGTCTTGTGTGGGGGGTAGAACCCGCAACGCAAACAGGCCGTTGCTAGCCATTCGACCTCGGGGCTCGTCACAAGTAGTATTAGGATTATGCTCTGCTAAAACATCATCTCATTATATCTGGAGAACTTACTCGCAGAAATAAAAGAAATATTAAAGGATATTGTTATATGGCTGCGGTCTACTGTTAGATGAAAATACTGCCCTAATTGTGCTTGACATACCCTACCGCTTTCACCAGAGACTTGTTAGTTCGTCGGCAAGCTGCACGGCATGCAGTTGATATTAGCTTAAACTCAAAAGACGGCAGTGAGCCCTTTACACCTCTTTCCTGAATATAGAAAAAAAGTTAATGCAAATTTACGCGAATCGGAGAGCAACCACGAAAATCTCTGCACGAAAATGATAACAATGCTTGAGCCTCACTTCACATCCCACGGGAATTTGTTTTGCATCATTTCGACTGACGTGATACGATGATATGGGTTGGTTTGTACACCCTGTGTATTTGACATGCGGAACAAGACACTACTTTTATTTTTGTTGAGACAAAATAGCTGTTTTCCGTAAAGTAGTATCATAGTAAAACGTAAACAGTATGTCTATATCATAACGATGAATGTTTGGAAGATATTCGATGAATGTTTATCTGAGGGATCGAATCCGGAACGAAGAAATTCAACGGAGACTCAAAGTTGTCGACATAACCTGCAGAGCTGAAGTGGCAATGGACCGGTCACATCTGCCGAGTAAGTGATGGCAGATGGGGGAGGAAGGTATTAGAGTGGAGGCCGCGCGTAGGACGACGAAGCGTTAGCCTTCTTTCTAGATGGTCCTTAAGAAAGCGGCTGGAAGCGGCTTGATGCGTAAAGCAGAGGATCGTATCTGGTGGAAGGCATTGGGGAAAGCTTATATCCATCAGTGGATGATGAATGAGTGAAAAAAAAAAACAATAAAACAATGTTTTAATTTCCATGTTCTTATCTTATTTAGATTTCTGTTAAAATATAGCGACAGCAACAAAATGTATTACCAATAATTGAAAAAAAGCAATAAATCACCATCGATATCGAGATACTACTCTCGACCACATTTTTAATTATTGTGTATATCAGAGAGCTTAGTGCAAGGTTTTTGGTCACATTCAAACGTGTTAACGTTAACAGGTCGACCAAATTGAGAAGAGTTTTCATATTGTGAATTTACCAGACGCGTGATACATATCCAAATCAGCCGGGTTGCTCACTTCAAAATATGAGCAAGTAAGCAACATAATTTTGATATGTAACGCGCATCTTATAAATTCACAACATGAGAGGTCTTCTCTATTTCATCGGTTTGTTTACGCTGACATGGTCGAACGCGAACAAAAAACTCGCACTAAGCATTCAGACACTGTGAACATGCGTTTCGTTCGAATTGACTTACTGCTGATGCGTTTACTGTGGTGAAATCGTGCGTGGATGTCAAATGACAACTTATGTTGACAGTGAAATGCGATAAACGAGTTTTGTCTTCCTGTTGATGTTTTAGCCCTTGAGGGCTGTAGGGTTTCTACGAGTCATTCTCAATCTTATTGCCTTCGACATAACGGAGTCAAATAAATGATGTTCTGATTTTACTGATGATGTACTCATAGTACTGTTTGGTTTGAAGTTTTTCTTTTTAACCGAATCCTAAAAATGGAAGAGTCTCTGAAATCGACTTTAGGCGACGTAATTACGTAATTTCAGATTTTTAAACTCGGTTTATTGAATAACCACATGTACTGAAGCTTTGAAAAAAAAAATATGTAGGTAATTGAGCACTGGGGGCTCTATCGCCAAAGCTGATGTCGAATATTCGGAATCGAAAAATATTGACGAGCTCGGTGGTCGAATGGTTAGGAATGGCCACTTTGACTCCGAGGTCGCAGGTTCGATTCCCGCACGAGACAAACATTTGTGTGCATGAACATGTCTGTTTGTATTGGTCTCGGTGTTTTCTATGTATTATAAGTATGTATTTACAAAAAAAAAAAAATGTATTTGAGTACATTTATCAGTTGTCTAGTACCCATAACACAAGCTTTGCTCTTAATTTGGGACTAGATGGCGCTGTGTAAATTGTCCAGAAATATTAATTTATTTATTATTTATTATATGTCTTACGTTTTAGTTATTGACAGATGTTGGATTTAAAATCGACTCTAGAAACTAATCGATTGTTAGTTAGGGCGTAATCGAGCTTGTTAACTGACAGCACTCGTTTCGCCGGTGCGCGCTGTCAGGGGGCGCGCGCGCGGCGATCGCTAGTTGTCTCTCGTAGCCGCTGTACAGACTCGAACCGTTCTGGAAAGCGGTTGTTGTGTCGAGTTGCTTTGCTGCGTTGTAACGACCCCCCCTGAAAATATCGATATACCTACTCGCTCCAGCACGTTCGTCAGCCGATTGCCGTCTTGGCAGCTTATATGCGCTTATAAGCTCTTACACCCACTCCTACAAGAGTATACACCTGTAAAATATACCCCATGACGAGGTATACCCCGTTCTTCTGTTAACCGGATGTGATATTAATAATTTGGACCGTGTTTTTGGCAGTGTGATCATCTAGAGTGGACCCTTATATTACTGTTGTGACCGTTAGTAAACCCAGGACTCTATGAGTGAATTATGGTTCATTGCATGACACTTTAACACAAGAATTCTTACATTTCTACTAGCAAAACAGTACCAACAAACAACCTATTTGCAATCACTAATACAGCTTTGCAGTGGTTTTAGACGTGCAGTTAGGCCCGTGCCTTTTACATTATTTTGCAAACTGTGGTGGCTCCGCCGTTCTGTCTGATGAGGATCATCGGCATCTTAATATAGGCCTCTGACCCAGTCAGCCCTACACCCTCCCCTTCGGAACTCGGGTTCCATCCAGGTACCCAGCCATTATTCCACAGGATGAAGCTACTTTCTTACTTTACAACTGCCAATTGCATTATATGCAATTGGAGGTAATATATCAATGCAAACGCGAATTGTCGAAACTGCTTTGCTGTATTATGGTGATTTTATCACCAAAGTGATGTGGGTTAATACCCAAGTCAGTAGAGCCTAAATTGGCTAGTATTTGAAGGGTTCACCAAAGTGATGTGGGTTAATACCCCAAGTCAGTAGAGCCTAAATTGGCTAGTATTTGAAGGGTTCACCAAAGTGATGTGGGTTAATACCCCAAGTCAGTAGAGCCTAAATTGGCTAGTGTTTGAAGGGTTAATTCCCTTAGGTATTAAAATAGTAATGGTTATCCAACGATGATAGGCAAAACGCCTTAGTAAAGCCTAAATTGGCTAGTATTTGAAGGGTTAATTCCCTTAAGTATTAAAATAGTAATGGTTATCCAACGATGATAGGCAAAACGCCTTAGTAATTGCATGGTGATTCCTCTGGTGCCACTGAACAGTCAGGGCCAATAATGTTGTATGTAGATGATGTGTACAATCAAGCTTAGCAAGTCTCCAAGCCACGTGTCGTTATTATAACACAGCTGACGATCAGAGGCTCTATTGAATCACACTGAGGTCAACTTATTGAGGGTAGCCATTGAAACTGCCGTATGCTATGAATTGTACAATATGGTGGGTTATTATTACCCATAAAAATAATATGTTTCGGCGGATTCCTGTGCCGTAATATGTATTTAATAGGTCAAGACGAACAGTGACAGCCAGGGTTATCACCAAAGCCGTAATAAGTATTTAATAGGTCAAGACGAACAGCGACAGCCAGGGTTATCACCAAAGCTTTCACATTTGAATAAATAGAAAATATAATTGTGCAGTAAAGAATTATAACAGTGAAGCCAAATTCGAACAATAATGAATTGGAAACGGCTCACCAAACTTCCTTGACAGCCCTGCCAGTCCTTCTTCATAAGTGCTCTGGTATCTACCTTACACTTAAACTATTCTCGACGATTCTCAGCTCCAAGCTTCGACCTCTCTCCAGCGTCTCCCAACCAAAAGTGAATTCCCTCGCTCATCAACTCAGCCTTCAAGGCTCGCGTCCTCCCACCCCTTCATACGCTCTTTGCGCCAAACCCCGTCAGCCAATCAAAATGTACTTCCGTATTTAACGTCAGTAGGAGTTTTATCGAAATGTCCCAAAATATGGGTTAATTGAATTAATAATTCGTTTTATAATCTAATTAGATTATTTTAGCATATTTGGGTTGAACTGCCCCAGTAACTCCATTAAAATCATTCGAAGTATCATAATTGACAATTACTTTTTCTCATATTAATTTATAAATTATTATAAAATTATATATTTAATTCATGAATCAAATTATAAAAGATAAAATCAAACTAATTGAATTATTTTCTGTTTGATTTACATTTATTAAACTAATATTTAAGTTTTTTATTTCAAAACCACCCGAACAAAACCATAGATTCATACCACAGATTAAAATCATAATTTCTCTTTTGTGAACCAAGATCACTTAAAGGTAGCGTACCCACGTGCAAGACGGTCTGTACCGTTACACACAACCCCCGAAAGTATTTAATTGACTTGATAAAGTCTATTAAAACTTTCCCTAACTCTCCCTCTAACTCTGAAATGGCTAAAATTTCAGTTAAGAAATAAAACTACAATTTAAAATGTTATAATTTTTAATTTTTAATATTACCTTCATGAACACAAACCACCTTTACCTTTCCTAAAAATCGCGGTTACTATGTCTAATCCCCTGTCGATACATTCCTCGAATTTTACCATGTGTGTGGTGTGTATTTATACCTGGCATATCATATATAATAAGCCGGGAAATTCCATCAAAGCAAGATGTCTCCTCATTGAACCAGCAGAATTTACATTCTGACACATGAATCCAAGATAAGCCTGTGGTTGTGAGGCACAGCGACTCAGCTATGACTCAAAATCCAACCGACAAGCACGCCAACAAGTACACCCAAAGCATTCCTCGCCAGCGGACTAACCTTGACTGACATAAGAGGAGTTGGAATTGGTATGCACGCTGTCGCCCCATCAGTCATGTCCTTAAGTCAAACCGAATAGTTAATATACTACCCCAACTCTTTTCCTCGCCAGCGGACTAACCTTGACTGACACAGGAGTACTTCAAGTGGGATCGCATACTTTCGCTCTCCAAAATCCATGTGCTTCCACAGATGCAAATGATACAAGTGCAATGCAAGTCATCCTTTACCATAAACGAACCCAGACTCACTATATAGTCAATACCAGGAGATTGTGGAGTGTCCAATCAGTGGTAGTGTCAGCTTCTTGTAGAGTGTCAATTTACAAGCCTTGTTCTTATAATACAAAAGAACTTTGCTTAAAAGTTGTTTGTTAAAACCAATCCAAGTTCAATACCGCCAGGGACTTCCCCGTTCTATCGTAACTAAAGTCTCGGATCACTATACCTAAGTATTCAGAGACACGATTCCTCAGTAGACAACTGAACCAAGGAAGTTAAATTCATTTATATACAAATTCATTTCCATAATCGAAACTAAAACAGGGTAATAAATCAAGAGCCTCAAATAAAACGAATTCCAAATTTTTTTTTTTTGTTTATTAGTTGGGTTGGAAGTGGGCCTTTCTGCCATTAAACTCCCTTCGCCAAAATGTGCCCTTACTGTGCTCCACATACTTACGTTATCGTTTTTTTTTTTTTTTTTTTTAATCAACTGACCTGATTTCAATAAACCTGAAATTTCGATTTTATTTTTCATTATTCACTCACAAAACTCCTGTCCTGCAACTATCCATATCAACGTCACTTAAATGCAACAATGCTGCAACTAACCCAAGTGTTGGACTAACTTCATCATGATGATGATAATAATGATGATGATCATGGCTCATCCATGCCAATGTCACATAATTGTAACAATATCGGAACTAATCAAACCCGTGGCCTGGCTAACTTATGATGATGATGATAATTATGGCCTATCCATATCAATGTCACATAATTGTAACAATGCTGCAACTAACCCAAGTCTTGGACTAACTTGATGGTGATAATAATAATCATGATGATGATGATAATAATGGCTCATCCATATCAAATGCCACATAATTGTAACAATATCGCAACTATTCCAAGTCTTGGACTAACTTGATGATGATGATAATTATGATGATGATGATGATAACCATGGCTCATCCATGTCAAATGTCACATAATTGTAACAATATCGCAACTATTCCAAGTCTTGGACTAACTTGATGATGATGATAATTAAGATGATGATGATAACCATGGCTCATCTATGTCAATGTCATTCAATTGTAACAATATCGCAACTAATCGAAGTCCTGGACTGACTAACTTGATGATGATGATGATAATTATGAATCATTCATATCAATGTCACATAATTGTAACAATGATGCAACTAATCCAAGTCCTGGCTAACTGACTAACATGACGATGATGATGATGATAATTATAGTCCATCAACACTAGATGATCACGGCCTATCAACCTGCATCTAATAATCCGCTCTTTACCGCTCTATGTCTAGCCAGATCCACTGGTGTATACTTCATTCGACATCTAAATCATGAAATTATAATGATGCTATATATAGATATGTATAATTAGTCCCTCCTGGTTCACACGGACAACCGCGCCAAAACACCAACAGTATTAAGAAGGCAACTGTCTCATAACGCCAACATCCCAAAACGACAATCTCCCAAATCTACAACTTCCCAAAACTGTCTTTATGGGACAACGCCTGTCGGTATTAGGCGGGCTGTATGCTTGCTTTATACAAATCGGTTACAGTAGCCTATTAAACACCAACAGTATTAAAAAGATAACTGTCTCAAAACGCCAACATCCCAAAACGACAATCTCCCAAATCTACAATTTCCCAAAGCTGTCTTTATGGGACAACACCTGTGGGTATCAGGCGGGCTGTATGCCTGCTTTATACAAATCGGTTACAGTAGCCTATTAAACACCAACAGTATTAAAAAGGTAACTGTCTCAAAACACCAACATCCCAAAACAACAATTTCCCAAAGCTGTCTTGTCTTTATGGGACAACACCTGTCGGTATCAGGCGGGCCGTATGCTTGCTTTATACAAATCGGTTACAGTAGCCTATTAAACACCAACAGTATTAAAAAGGCAACTGTCTCAAAACGCCAACATCCCAAAACGACAATCTTCCAAATCCACAATTTCCCAAAGCTGTCTTGATGGGACAACGCCTGTCGGTATAAGGCGGCCTGTATGCTCGTTTTTTGCAAAATGGTTACAGTAGCCTATTAATGCTAGCAACGCACACATATAGAGTAACACTATCGTATGTCGCGCTTAATTGCCCGCACTGCCGACGCTGCAACTCCTCAACCTCTGGTCACATCACTCACTCGCTTGATCCCAACAATCCTCCAGGGATTCCTCACTCATTCGCATGAACACAACAATCTTCCAGGAAATCCTCACCCACTCGCATGAACACAACAACCCTCCAGGGAATCCACAGCAATCTTCTGACAGGTGGAAATACTTTCCCTGTTGATCTATCCTTCTGCCATACCTATCGTCCGTCAAAGCCTTGTTCGTCAACTGACAGGGTGCACCATATGCAGATAAATTTGGCATAGGGTATATTATAATGACAGTAATAGACTTCATAATTGTCTATAAAATTTAATATTATGGTCCAAGGTCCAGGTGCAGTAATTATCATTTGTCTATAGACGCTTGCAGTTATGAAATGTACCATTCACGAGTTGTTACCACCGCTGCCAACCTACAGTTTCTCAATTGTCTGGAACTGAACAATAAAATTGGAAAGTTGTCAATCTAGTGAGCCAGCATCCCGGGAAGCAAATTTTATAAATTGACCATTTGGGAAAATGACGTCCCAGCACAGCTGCCAACACGAACCACCAGGGACCAAACTCTCTGTACAAACTGTTTAACTAACCCTAGGAATGCCATAAGCCACTTAAATTTTCTAAACATAGGTACATCTTAAAATGCTTGAAATTAATTAAAATCGGTTTTCATGAATTATACTGAGGAACCCTAATTTTAAAAACATCTTTTATCCTACATCAGTTAAGCAGTTAAGCATACGGCCTACCCGATGTGAAGCAGTTCCCGCAGCATAAAATATTGTTAGTGTGACTTTACTCACTCACAAAAAGCAATCAACCCCCAAAGTAGGAAACTGGCCCATATGCAAGCTATTAACAGATTTAAACTAAAATTCCAAAACTAATAGTCTAGGCAAACCATTTATTCAAGCATATACCTACATACCACACTTTTGCCACTGTAGGTCTAGTTACCTTGCCAGAATATTATTTTATTTCATCCAAATCAAAAATGAAAACCATAGTATGTTTTAGAATCACACAACCAATGGATCAAGCCGGATCAAAGATTTAAAATTGAAACTATTTTCCTATGAATTCGAACAAACTAATTTTGATTAACTGTGTCCTGTCTTTCATCTATAAGTTTTGTTAGAAGTATGTACATTAGTCGCAGTTATAGTTGAATTAACCTTAACTACTTGTCTTAAACTAACCCGCAGACACTGCTAATATTAATTTCCTTAATCTGTTTCAAGTAACTATCACTTAATCAGTAATACCCTTTTATCCATTATCTATAACTAAGGTGCCAAACAGGCTCATGACCCTCCCGATGTTAAGCACTCATTGCAACCTATGATATATTGTTCTAATAATTAATCTTTTGTCAATGTTTATTTAATTAAAATACACAGTTGTTAGTCATTCAGCCTCATTTATAATCGATACAAAATACATCTGCAATTTTTTAACAGAAGTAACTTTATTTATATTATAAAGACGTGGTTAAATATATTTTAAGCAATTTATGACTAACCTTCATGGTGAAGGGCAATCTAACAATTTCAGTGCATGTCGTGGCAAAATAGCAGCGTTTTACCTGAAAATAAAACGCTTATTAAATACTTACCTTATTTGAAGCTTATTTGCTTTGAGAAAGGCTCTTCCGGTTTTTCGCCTATTTGCCTCCTTTGCTACCCGTATACAGCTGTCTCTTTCGCACATCCGGTTCACCCCTACTACCAACCAGTGGGCAGACGAGAGGAAGTGGGGACTTGCTCGACCGTCTTAGCTCATTGAGTCGAAAACGCCAGGCAGAAATTAAAGATAAGCTTCAAATAAGGTAAGTATTTAATAAGCGTTTTATTTTCAGGTAAAACGCTGCTATTAAATAATTGACCGTTATTTGAAGCTTATTTGCTTTGAGACATGTTTGTTATCGCCTGGCTGGTTGGTAGGTACGCCAATGTGAAGCGGTTGTAAAAGATAATATGCTCACAGAGGTATAAAAGCTTAGGTATCGAACTTGGTTCTAATTCGATTATTCGATAATATATGCATCTAGTACATACATCAGGATACGATCTAAATCATCGTCGTAAATGCACAATAATGACTAGTAATAACTATCACTGCTAAATTTCTGTGAATCAATTTATAAATCAGAGACAGCATTACTTCCAGTATATAATGATGTCAACTCTCCAGACTGCACTAGCTAATAAGTAATATATGGTCCCCAGGAACATTGTTAGCCCAGCTCTTGGAGGGCACGGTGGTTCTAATGCTGCCCAGGAATACCAACCATTGTTTCGGCTACGGACAATAAGGTTTTTAACCAATTAGCAACAGTCACTGTTCGGGATGCAAGCTTGCACGAGCCCCTCATATTAATAAATAAATATGAAAAGCCTTTCACAAGTTTCATAACTGACAATAACAAATACCAAATTGCAAGCTCTTCGTCCATAATTCCCTTGTAATGCTTCGTCGATATGAAGCCAAAATGATGGAAGCCTGAAATCGTAAAAAGGTCTCCCGTCATAGGAGGAGAGTGTCTGTATGCATAAACATAAAGCACTGGTTTCATCGTCAATGTATCTTTGTAAATAAACTAATCAGTCAATATAATAATCGCTTTTATGTGTTATCCACTGTATTAAATAAATAGATTTAAAAAAAAAACTTAAGCGCTCTTTTAATAAAGCATAAGAACGTAAAAAAAAAATACCAAACCTCTGTGTTTTTCTATGTAGCACTGAAGTAGACACTACCATTTTATATAACATTATATTGAGGCATGCAAGCATCTCGACCAGACAAGTCTGCTAGGTTACAAGGCAAAAATGAACCGTTGGGACGTAATAAGGCAGTTTTGTTCATTTTATATTAACCTAACCGTTAATTTATAATAAGTAAGATAAGTCATACCCTCACCTAGATTATATCAGATAATAGGGAATGCATAGTGCATGTAATCCCGATTGCATACTTAACAAGGCATAGGAGTTTCTCAATGCAACAAATCTACGTTAAGATTATGATGATATGATTTACTGTGTACTTATAAGTAATTATAAATTTATACCATTCGGATTATTTCGAACATTATGTTACTTTGAAGCGTCTATTTCTTATCTCGTATCAAATATAAGCAATATCTTACTTAAGCGTACGACTTTACAACACTAATAAAATTAGAAGTAGAAGAATTCGTCACTAGTACAACCCTTCCTCGTAGCACAGTAGGAAAAAGCACTCGATTGCTCATCGAGTGGTCGCAGGTTCAAGCCCCACCTAACTGAGACAGGTGAATTTTTTTCACTTTAAAAAATGAAGAATAGCTATCAGATTGTCGTTCTGGCTAGTACCCTAGATTGTGTTAGAAACTGACATACTTATAGTAGTATAATCAATTTAAAGCATCTAATGGTAATGTGACTGTTGTTCCTGCGGTTTCCAGGCCCCAAAGTTTGATGCCTTCGTATGTAATTACGAGACGTGCATGAGGTGGCAGAGGAATCTGATGCATTGTGATGATTTTGTAATTACCAACTGAGCTTCTCTCAAATTGTCTCACGTAGAAACATCTGGTATGTGGCATCTTTAATAAGATGTTTATAAACGCAAAGCAGCATTTCTGAGACAGTCTGACTGTTCTGAGTATTGGTACAACCGAGGTTGCAGTCCAACAATTCCACAATACTATGGGGGTCTTGTTTAGTGCCTAAGGCCACAAAGTGTGAATGTAGTATTAATGCAGGCTTTGTTGGATTGACCTGCCTGTCAAGCTACTGCATCTATGCAGGATATTGTTCTGACTATATTACTTACGGATTTTAGTGATCCACCAAAATTAGTCTAAATTTTAAGAAACACTAGCTGATAGTATTTTAAGATATAAAAACCTGGATGAACCAGCTTGACATTGCGGTACAAAAGTACCTACCGCTATGTGGAATAACATGGTGCCCTTTATTTTCTAGTGGCTTACAAGCATAGCTATCCGATAGCATTGTATATCTTTATTGTACCCTTGTCATCGAACCACTAGTCATTTGAGATCGTATCACATACGTCATCGTAGCGTATTATTTTTATATACAAGTACAAGCCTTCTATTTTGAGTGACTGCTTTGCTACCCAGTTAGTTACCGAGGCAAAGACTTTCTATATTTTGACGGGGCAAAAGGCAGACCACTATTTATAATAGTTAACCTTTATAAACGAATCTTATAAACCGTTAGTGAAATAAAGAAATTAGCAAAGGTTTATTTTCCGCATTCAGCGGGTTGTAGAATCTTTAGGATATATATGTATGTATAATAACAATCGGAACCGGATTTTATAATATTCGTACTGAAATTGATGCTGAAAATTTTTAAATTGGACGATGTGATCCGTTGCTTTATAAATATCACAAAAATTGTTCAAATGAATCTCGGCACACATAATCACATCTAAATGAATGTCTGATTTCACATTTAAGATAACCATCGTCATTGCCTTTGTGGCAACAGTGCCAGCGTGCAAATGATTTGCCCTTAATTGTATTTATATCAAGGCAATTCAATACCATTTTATTATAACAGGAGAAAACCAGGAGCACTTATTTTGTTAACATGGTCTGAACTCTAACTGTTAAAACTTACTGTTTTATTACCGGAGTTAAACTTGGAAGATGTTTCAGTGTACATCCTTTCATTTATACTGACCACTTTAGTTCTGTTAGCTTCTAGCTTTTTATCAAACTAAAGGATTCTGTTAGATTGCTTCCAACAGAAGAACGATTAGCTGTACTTTAAGTCCGCTATTGTGAATAAAGATTTCTATAACAACCCTTCGAGGATTGATTATAAGCATGGGAAGTGGGCGATGGCGATGGGGCACAACATCCACGTAACATACCCTGCGAGGGTATTTAAGATAATGATATGTCCTTGCGGGGACGACTACTATACGAAACCTGCGGGGGTTAATTATAAGCATAGGGATTGTGTGACGGGGCACAGCATTCACCACAGAATTAATAATAAAAGGAATTATTAGTTCTATGACATTCCTCTTACTATTAGGTCCGTGACATTTACGTAACATACCCTGCGAGGGTATATTAGATAATGATGCGTCCTTGCAGGGGACGCCTATTATAACAATCCTGCGGGGTTTAATTATAAGCATAGGTAATGTGCTTCAGGGCACAATATTCACGTAATATACCCTGCAAAGGTATTCATCTTGCACGGGACTACTACTATAACAACACTGCGGGGTTAATTATATGTATAAGAAATATGCGTCGGGGCACAACGTTCACGTAACATACCTACCCTGCGAGGGTATTTAAGATAGTGATGCGTCCTTGCGGGGGACGACTATTAATACAACCCTGCGAGGGTTGTTTATTAGCAAATGTATAACAGAGCTCAATATTCACGTAACATACCCTGCGAGGGTATTTAAGATAGTGATGCGACCTTGCGAAGGAAGACTATTAATACATACCTGCGAGTGTTGTTTATTAGCATGTCAAATGTACAAACGGAGCACAATATTCACGTAACCTACCCTGAGAGGTTATGTAAGATAGTGATGCATCCTTGCGGGGGACGACTATTAATACAACCCTGCGAGGGTTATTTATTAGCATGTTAAATGTACAACTGAGCACAATATTCACGTAACATACCCTTTGAGGGTATTTAAGATACTGATGCGTCCTTACGGGGGACGACTATTTATCCAACCCTGCGGGGGTTGTTTATTATCATGTGAGATGCGCAACTGAGCACAATCTTCACGTAACATACCCTGCGAGGGTATTTAAGACAATGATGAGTCTACCCCTGTGAGGGATGACACACTGGCTTATTTAATTCTGCTTGCGAAGCAGATTTATTAATGACAGTAGTAACCAATGTTTCTGCATTGTGAATCTTCAACGTGTGTGTCATATGAATTGTGAATCTCCAACGAAAAGCAAGCAAAGCCGTCATTTTTATTTGAATATATATATGTATGCTTCCATTAATTGCAAAAGGTCTGATGAAACCCTGTAATCAAATCTCATAAGACACAAAGATAAAATCATTACTAACGGTATGATATGTCTAAGTTGAAGCTAAGTTCAGTACGTTCTGCAACAACAGCTGAAAAGGTAAAGGTTAGAGTACTTGCATCCTCATAAGTTTCCGTTGGCCGCCCCCTCCCCCTTTTCTGGGTCGGTTACACTGCTTAATCATATAAAAGAACTTCTAGACAAACATGCTATTACTAGAACGCGGCGTTTTTTATTTTCACTGTCATTATTATAGTCAATTATGGTGGAATGCGATTCCGGTGAAAAGCCATTGCTGTGATCCATAATCACCATTTTATGTATCTATGTGTGTAGGATTTCTATACTCTTAGTAAATATAAAATCCTATTGAGAAATATGAAACTTTCTACATAAATACAAGAAACGCACTGATCAAATGTCTTATAAATATATCCTAATTTAAACGATAACACAGTTAATTAAAATAAAAGCGTAACTGCGTAATAAAATTCTGCTACTTCCGTAATGTATGTGTAGCAAATTTATAACATCTAGCGGTAAAACCAACTAATTTCAAACGGGTGTAGCAATAATTTATATTTCAATAACCAAATAACAAAAAATATGAAATTCGAACGGTAACACCGTTAACGTAATCCAAATTAAAACGTAACTAACTGTAACAAGCACCTGTACTGAAACGTGTGTGTACTAAACAGATTAATAAATTGAGACGGTTTTGGTAAAACCATCGACATTATTTAAATGGAGGCAAACTGCAGTTGTAATAATAATGAAAATTGCTACTTACAAGACCGGACATTTTGTAGCAAACACTATTAAAAAATTACTTGCGTCCTTAGACGACTGCACTCGGCGAAAAACAGGACGCCAATGAGCTAAGACGGTCGAGCAAGTCCCCACTTCCTCTCGTCTGCCCACTGGTTGGTAGTAGGGGTGAACCGGATGTGCGAAAGAGACAGCTGTATACGGGTAGCAAAGGAGGCAAATAGGCGAAAAACCGGAAGAGCCTTTCTCAAAGCAAATAAGCTTCAAATAACGGTCAATTATTTAATATGTACTAAACTCTGAAAGACTGTCAACAAAACTGTTTTGGTATTTTACTGAATTGTTGATTTTCTTTAGAAATGGGTTATGATTGTTGTTGTGTTGAAATTTGCAAATCAACGGAATAAATAAAACATTGTTGTTCATTGCTCGTGTTTGACAAGTTTACTTTGGTATTAATATATGATAGTAAAGCAGCACCATGCTTGCACTTACCACTCTTATCACACACACATATACAAAACCAGAAATTTGCAAATCAACGGAATAAATAAAACATTGTTGTTCATTGCTCGTGTTTGACAAGTTTACTTTGGTATTAATATATGATAGTAAAGCAGCACCATGCTTGCACTTACCACTCTTATCACACACACATATACAAAACCATTAAAGTAATTAGAGCGCTTTATCTAAGTAGCAAAATGAACCACAGAAAGTACTTCCGTTTAAACTTATTTTGTTGGGTGTTAATATCACAAATGTTTGACGAATTATCTTGGCTCATATTAAGTAACTCTGGCTGTTACTTCTTAGTTCTTCTACACTCCGTATATGCCGTGCTAATACAATGTTTTGCCATTTATTATTGTTTGAGGTTAGAAACTTATGTTGAATGCTTTAGTAAACGTTTGATGATATCCACTTTTTTTCCTAATTATCATAAAATAGGATGACACTCCAACCACAATTTATTTTAGGTGTCGACATGTTTAGCTCTTTAGCACAATAAACAATAAAATATTTCGATAATTTATTCACTTATTTGCCGCTACTCTTACTGCTGTCAACACTCGATGTAAACAAAGCAAATAGTTTTTCATTCTTTTCCTCGTTGGCAATCACTCTTCAGTCGAAATTTATTATAAATTTTCAATAAAATTGATACTAGTTATAGGTCGTATGTATGTCTATGAACTAATTTGAATTGAATGAGAAATATTTATTAGTTTTTTATAACTGGTGATCTCAAATTATTATTTTTCTTTGAATATTTATAATCGCTATCGAGTTGATCCCATAAATTAATCGTTTTTATTTTCACTAAATAAAATTAATTAAAAATTATCTTTCTTTGAATATACCGCGCTGCTGTCGAGTTGTTCCTTAAATATTTTTTTTATTATTATCTTTTCTAAATAGCAACATTATAATTCTTAAATGTGTTATTTCATTCTATTTAAATAAAATCTCATACATTTCAGTCTTCCGACATCAAAGAACCCATCTTTACACAGTAGCCTATGGTAAAACGAGAAAATTTAATTTCAATAAAATCCGTTTTCATTTATAGTATTGTGCAGATATTTTTGACTACATCTTATAAGTAAAATAATTTGATTCTATAACTCAATAGGCTAAAATATCATTAAAGTTAATATTTATAACAATTATGGCAACCCCCAAATATTGCAACTAGAAACATCGAAAATTTAATTGAACATCTTTTATTTTTTGTCTGTGGTAATAAAAACAAATGTTTTATATAGAAGCATGTGACATTCTACACAAAAATAGTTTTCTAAATCGATTATATTATTTTAACATGAAAAATCAACTAATTGATATTTGTTTGAAAAATAATTAATCGACCCCTTTTTTTTTTCTAATTTCCAATAAATTTCAAACTAAACGTCATAAATATTATACTAATCATAGATTTATTAATTAAAAATAAACAACAGTTAAACAAATTTTTAAATAATCGATACGCATTTAAGTTTATTATTAGTCAACAAATTAAATAAGTTCTAGATAATGTCGGAAGACCAGCGCTACATTGATAATTAAAGTAGCAGTTAGATTTAAACTATCGAAATAAAACCTAGGAATTCGCAGGTAACGAATTCAAAAATAAAAGCTTCACAAACTATTGTAGATGCACAGGTATCGTTAATGTAATATTAATCGATTGAATAGCAAATATCAATTCGCGCTCCGGGGATCAACCATATAACTTTTTATGTATCAGGCAAAATCGATTTTATGTATTTTTAAAATCGATTGTTTCTATAAACGATTACTTTGTCACGTCCCTATTTTTCCCTCTCAAATTTATGTAACAAGCCAAAACTATTTTATTTTATTTATATTCTGTTATTTAACTTTTGAGTAATTTAAGATATAAAAGTAATCTGGAAATGAAGTAAAAATTTTGTAAAATAAAGAGTTATATCTATAATAAGGTACGTATCTACTTAAAATTATGTTAATGTTTTGTTTTACATAAAATAACATACTGTTAAACATATGCGCAATTCAAATGTTTCTTGTTACAGATTTAAAAGTTGATTTTATATTTGGAAGATTATGCATTACATACTTTACAAGAACTACGCATGTTCTGAAACTATACAGCTATTCAAGTACAAGAGTATTGTAAAATGTAACCGCATCATTGAATGACTGAAAGTAACCTAAAATATTTGTAAACAGATATAATAATAGGTGAATATGGTACCTACTGAATACTAAAGACTCAACTATGATATATAGTATTGACTTCGTGATACGTATAAACTTATATTGGAACTACGGTGCAATAAAATTAATAAAATGAATGAACAGTCAAAATCTACCTATCAAGATATATAACTAATCTTGTTGTGATAGTATAATATTCCTTGTATGGAGATGTGGAGTGGTTATGAGTATTATATAATATAAAATCATTCCACAAATGTCTACACAGTATTAAGTTAGCAGTGTGAAAAGTTGGCAAACCATAGTAAAGTACGAATACCAGTCTCAAAGGTGTATTTCTATCAAGAATTATGTGTACTGCATACAATACTATCCTTTGTGAGAGAGAAAAATAAAGATATATTATAATAATAAGCAACAGTTTATCTGACCGAGTATACATAACTAAAGAAGCAAGATTTAAACAGAAAGCAAGTCCCCGGGGACTTGCTTTCTGTGATTTCAAAGCGGTTGTGAATTGAAGTCCACCACAAGACATCACATATACTAATATGTTCTGAAACCAGACATTTACATGAGAACTGAGTATATTTTGGGATTGAAATTCATACTTTCGACAAGATTTATAAGAATTTAAATAAATATAAGTGTTTTGTAATATGTGTATAAGCAAATTGTGAAGTGAATAAATATCTCTAGTGTTTACTTATTTATTTATTTTTTAAATAGTGACTATCTATTTGATTATATTATTTTGTGGAGTATGGTTAAGTGAATAGGTAAATATTTTTGTTTTTTTTTTCTTATTTACCTAGAAGTAGAATGCTTAGCTATATATTTTTATATTTATTTATTCAATAATTGATTACTAGTTTCAATCCACCGTTTCTTTAATATTCAATTCAATAAAAAAGGAACTGATAGTGATTCATGTTTACTTCTAATGATTCGACAAAGATATTTCTGTTGAAGTAAAAACTAATTCTGAACTCAACCCCCAATTTATATAATAAAAGACAGATTGGTTAGCGTCATATGTGTAGCAATACAATAGAATCTAGTTGATTACTACAGTAATGAATCATACAGTTTTACCCGAACATATAATTTGAAGTAAGTAATAAGTTGTTTTGTCGCATGATAATTCTATAGATGCAAGAACTAATTTGGAACTAGTATAGTAATACATGACTATAATAATAATGATTATTTCCTACGGTTGGTAGGAATATAGCAGGCACTGTATTTTATTATTTTAAATGCCTGCGCAGTTAACTAAAATGTTCAGATTTATTAATATCTTATGATTTCTACTTTTAGATGTATACTCTACTGCATAAATTAATTACATTATATATATATTATGTGATGATAATCACTCAGCATGTTTTAAAATAAAGTTTTACTATTATGAATTTTTTCTTTTCTTTGTATCGACAAATACCTCAGAAATACCTGTAAAATCATTGCTCGATTTGAAACTCAAGTATTTATTTATAACTATTTCCTACTGCTTCTGTCTAGTACATTTTATTCAATTAACGGCCTAATATTATGTATGTCAAGTAAATTGCTCAGATTTCTAAGAGAACTTCTTTCATAAGTAGGTTAATTTTAATTTCAATACCAACCCCCTGTCTCTATAACATTTTAATTTCAATACCAACCCCCCATCTCTATAATTTAAACCCATAAATATTATATAAAGTATTAGATGTATATATTATGTTTAATAGAACATACATACATTTATTTAACTCATAGATACAGATTTTTCTTGATTGATTTGACAACTACCTAGAGCATTTCCGGAGTGTGAACTTGAACTAGAATATTTTTATTATTTTACCTGCCTATACTAATGATTTTGCACTAATGAATGTAATAGTACTGCGCTAACTGTTTTTTTCTCAAGAGAACGCTTGTCATACCCTCATACTAATAAAATGTTATAAAATAGTCTGAATTTTCTTTATTAGTTACTGTATGTAATACTTTCAGCCAACGTCAATGTAAGTATCTGTATTGGTGTTAACCGACCTTTAATAATGTGTCATACAACTGAACCGCTTCTCTCATCCATTTTCACGAGCAACAAATTGTGACTTTTAGTCACTTGATATAGATCTTTACATCCTGGTCATATGGCATCAAATTGTAACGACCCCCCCTGAAAATATCGATATACCTACTCGCTCCAGCACGTTCGTCAGCCGATTGCCGTCTTGGCAGCTTATATGCGCTTATAAGCTCTTACACCCACTCCTACAAGAGTATACACCTGTAAAATATACCCCATGACGAGGTATACCCCGTTCTTCTGTTAACCGGATGTGATATTAATAATTTGGACCGTGTTTTTGGCAGTGTGATCATCTAGAGTGGACCCTTATATTACTGTTGTGACCGTTAGTAAACCCAGGACTCTATGAGTGAATTATGGTTCATTGCATGACACTTTAACACAAGAATTCTTACATTTCTACTAGCAAAACAGTACCAACAAACAACCTATTTGCAATCACTAATACAGCTTTGCAGTGGTTTTAGACGTGCAGTTAGGCCCGTGCCTTTTACATTATTTTGCAAACTGTGGTGGCTCCGCCGTTCTGTCTGATGAGGATCATCGGCATCTTAATATAGGCCTCTGACCCAGTCAGCCCTACACCCTCCCCTTCGGAACTCGGGTTCCATCCAGGTACCCAGCCATTATTCCACAGGATGAAGCTACTTTCTTACTTTACAACTGCCAATTGCATTATATGCAATTGGAGGTAATATATCAATGCAAACGCGAATTGTCGAAACTGCTTTGCTGTATTATGGTGATTTTATCACCAAAGTGATGTGGGTTAATACCCAAGTCAGTAGAGCCTAAATTGGCTAGTATTTGAAGGGTTCACCAAAGTGATGTGGGTTAATACCCCAAGTCAGTAGAGCCTAAATTGGCTAGTATTTGAAGGGTTCACCAAAGTGATGTGGGTTAATACCCCAAGTCAGTAGAGCCTAAATTGGCTAGTGTTTGAAGGGTTAATTCCCTTAGGTATTAAAATAGTAATGGTTATCCAACGATGATAGGCAAAACGCCTTAGTAAAGCCTAAATTGGCTAGTATTTGAAGGGTTAATTCCCTTAAGTATTAAAATAGTAATGGTTATCCAACGATGATAGGCAAAACGCCTTAGTAATTGCATGGTGATTCCTCTGGTGCCACTGAACAGTCAGGGCCAATAATGTTGTATGTAGATGATGTGTACAATCAAGCTTAGCAAGTCTCCAAGCCACGTGTCGTTATTATAACACAGCTGACGATCAGAGGCTCTATTGAATCACACTGAGGTCAACTTATTGAGGGTAGCCATTGAAACTGCCGTATGCTATGAATTGTACAATATGGTGGGTTATTATTACCCATAAAAATAATATGTTTCGGCGGATTCCTGTGCCGTAATATGTATTTAATAGGTCAAGACGAACAGTGACAGCCAGGGTTATCACCAAAGCCGTAATAAGTATTTAATAGGTCAAGACGAACAGCGACAGCCAGGGTTATCACCAAAGCTTTCACATTTGAATAAATAGAAAATATAATTGTGCAGTAAAGAATTATAACAGTGAAGCCAAATTCGAACAATAATGAATTGGAAACGGCTCACCAAACTTCCTTGACAGCCCTGCCAGTCCTTCTTCATAAGTGCTCTGGTATCTACCTTACACTTAAACTATTCTCGACGATTCTCAGCTCCAAGCTTCGACCTCTCTCCAGCGTCTCCCAACCAAAAGTGAATTCCCTCGCTCATCAACTCAGCCTTCAAGGCTCGCGTCCTCCCACCCCTTCATACGCTCTTTGCGCCAAACCCCGTCAGCCAATCAAAATGTACTTCCGTATTTAACGTCAGTAGGAGTTTTATCGAAATGTCCCAAAATATGGGTTAATTGAATTAATAATTCGTTTTATAATCTAATTAGATTATTTTAGCATATTTGGGTTGAACTGCCCCAGTAACTCCATTAAAATCATTCGAAGTATCATAATTGACAATTACTTTTTCTCATATTAATTTATAAATTATTATAAAATTATATATTTAATTCATGAATCAAATTATAAAAGATAAAATCAAACTAATTGAATTATTTTCTGTTTGATTTACATTTATTAAACTAATATTTAAGTTTTTTATTTCAAAACCACCCGAACAAAACCATAGATTCATACCACAGATTAAAATCATAATTTCTCTTTTGTGAACCAAGATCACTTAAAGGTAGCGTACCCACGTGCAAGACGGTCTGTACTGTTACAGCGTGATGGCTTCGGGATAGACCTCGCAGCACATTCGGGAGTCTCGCGACCTGGAGTTCGCGCAGCGTCTCTAATAGTCTCTCGTGGTCGCCCGTAGTTTGCTGGGTGGACACGGGCTGACAAAAATATAACCTAACAACGTGGCGGCGCGCGGCGCGCTTCTGGGACGCCGGGGTTTGTTGCTGTGATGGCTTCCGGATAAGCTACAGCACATACGGGAATTATCGCGGCCTGGAGTTCGCGTCATAACTTCTGGAACCGCGCTGGACCGCGGATAGACGCCGGGACGCGTCGAAAGCTTGGACAGTGTTAACAACGAGTAATTGATCGCTGGGCGACCTCGGAACACTGAACTGTAACTGGTGAACGTATCCCTATTATTATATATATATTCCTGTCCTTAAACCCGTATTCCTGTCTGCGTGAGCCCGTCTGGATTACGGTGAACCAGCGTCGGGAATCGGGTAAGTTTAGATGTAAGTTCAGATTATAGTTATTAGGATTGAGTAGGTACGCAGTTATTTAATAACAGATATTTTCAGCTTAGTTAGTAAAGCTCCAGGGTTTCTACCAGCTAAGCTAAACACGAGTATCATAAATCTAAGCAGAAGTTTGATATTTGTAATAAAAAAAATCCGATGGGAATCGGCTGCAGATTCAGCGGCAGGGCCCCTGATCGCGCTCTGATGATACATATAGGTAGTACATATGGTTATTTTTTTTTATACTACGTCGGGTGGCAGTCAAGCATACGGCATGCCTGATGTGGAGCGCTTACCGTAGCCATATTAACGCTCGCAACATAACATATCGCTCGCGCGCCGCCACCCCCATTTTCAACGCAGCATCTCCTTCCTTTCTGGTGACCTCACTCACTCGTAGCAACACAGCAACCCTCAAGGGAATTGTTATTTGGCTGCGGTATTCTGTGAAATGGAGGTACATTCCCCAGTCGGGTAGTTTTTTTTTTATTATTTTTATTGTACGAAGCCAATCGCAATATCTCAGCGGTGTAAAGTGCCGCTGAGTGTGCTCAGCCCTCTTACCACCATCTCTTATTGCGATTCAATAACTGAGTAGAATGCTTATTCATAGCAATGAATAAGCGACTCTATTTCAAATGGAATAGAGTCGCTTATTCAGTGGTATGAATAAGCAATCTATTCAATTATTGAATCGCAATAAGAGATGGTGGTAAGGGGGCAGATCGGCTTACTTCGTACATAGCGCACATCCCTGTCGTGGACAAGGATTTTATACATGTTAAAATTTATTTATTTTACATCCACATATAATTTTGGTTTAAAATACCTACATAAATAAATGAAGCAATAGCATAAAAAAATAATTGTCACAATATTATATACAGTAATTAAAACAAATGATGCAATAGCAGATTTAAATAATACTTTTATAAACTTATACTCTTATAATAGATTTAATAAACTTACGGCTAAATTTTCCGAAATATACATTTTTATTATGACTCTCTTATGGACGCCGACGAATTGAGGTGATGGCTTGGTCACACTAAATATCTAATTATTGTCAATCCATCCACAGCTGTCCTCGGCAGACACTTAACTCAATAACCCCACCCAGCCACCGCGATCGAGGCGCCTATCGGAAAATATAGGCGCCCAAGTCAACATTGGTCCTAGGTGGGGCCATTTTGCTTGTTCCGCCTGATGACAGCCGTGGCTAGATTGACACAGTAGTCAATAAACTAGTCGGGTAGCTTACAATACCTCTCTTTTCGCCAGAGCTTCGTTTGCCAGTCAACAGGGTGTACCGCGTACAGGTGAAGTTGGCTTAGGTTTGAAGATGTTGATGAACCACTTACACCCCAAAACATACAGGTTATCTCATAAACCTGATTTAAAAATACGAACTTACGTCGCCTTCTCGTCTTAATGGCTCAGTACCGTCTGTGAGCTTTGAATCGTTTACAATCCTCCAAACTCGACTCTGAATCAAGTCACAACGTATTATTTGGATGTGCTATTAAATTATGGAAGTTGAAATTATATTTTTATTCAGATTTTTTGAAAAATTATTATGAAATAATTATTATAGTAGGAGCGATAATTATTATAGCAGCTATAACTAAAAGATATATTGCTCGCAACATAAAATATCGCTCGCGCGCCGCCACCCCCGCTGCCAACTCAGCACCTTCCTTTCTGGTGACCTCACTCACTCGCAGGAACACAACAACCCTCAAGGGAATTGTTATTCGGCTGCGGTATTCTGTGAGGTGGAGGTACATTACCCAGTCGGGTAGCTTACAATTAGGTTCCCTACCTCTCTTTTCGCCAGAGCTTTGTTTGTCAGTCAGCAGGGTGCACCGCGTGCAGGTGAAGTTGGCTTAGGTTCAAAGATGTTGATGAACCACCACCTCAAATTGTATATGGTTTGGACAGCCCTGTTCTAAGCGAACACGCAGGTTAAGCAACGCCGACCGTCAGATTTACACTTGGCCGGTTTTTCTTCTCCGGCCGTTGAGTGCTCGATGGCGCTGTTGCGCATGTCAGTCTAAGCGAACACGCAAGTTAAGCAACGTAGACCGTAGCCTGTCTATGGATGGATTTATTCTATTTCGAGTTCCTCCGTTCTTTGGAGGGCACGTTAAGACGTCGGTCCTGGCTGTTGTCATTAAATGGCAGTCGTCATGCCGAGTCAGTGGCCTTTGGGCTGCTTGAAAACACTGGCCTCCGCAAAACCGCAGTTGAGCATCGTGGTGGAGTATGCTCTAAACCCCTTCAATTTAGGGGAGGCCCGTGTCATGTGGCAACGAATAAGGGTTGACGACGGAAGATATAGGTAACAAAATTGAAAAATAACACATTTAATATTGACACGCCGAACAATCGGCAAGATATGTAAGGGGTCTGGGGTGTAAGTGGTTCATTAACATCTTTGAACCAAAGCCAACCTCACCGGCACGCGGTGCACCCTGCTGACAGACTAACGAGGCCCTGGCGAAAAGAGAGGTAGGGCATAGCGTATATTTAAGCTACCCGACTGGGGTGGAACCTCCACTTCACAGAAACCGCTGCCAAATAACAATTCCCTTGAGTGTTGTTGTGTTCCTGCGAGTGAGTGAGGTCACCAGAAACAAAGAAAGGAAGGAGAATAGACTGGCAACGGATCGGCGATCCCTTGCGTGTTGCTGATCTCCATGGGCGGTGGTGTTTGCTTTCCATCAGGTGACCCACATGCTCGTTTGCTACCCTCTCATATAAAAAAGGCAGTATGCTATAAAAATTATAACATGTAATTTCATCCATATCCAGTGAATAAATAATTCTGATTCTAATTCTGACGACCTACATGTAATCAAATTACTGTGAAATTTCATAAACCTTATAAAGTTTCGTAAGTGGGTTAAATAATTCAGGAACAACCTAGAAAAATGTCTATTTCGTTCACCCTTAGCCGATGTTATGAACTTAGTTAAATACTTTAATAAACTTGGTCTAACTTTACGTCTAATCCGACCTTACCTTGAACGCTGTAATTTTATTATACAAACTGCTGTAGTCCTTTGTAAATGTTTCGAGTTAAATACTGTTATTCATTAAGTTAACTTTGTGTTAAGCTATTATATTTAAGCTGGTATTGTTCAAACTAATTTGATACCTGCCGCTGTGTTCCACTATGGCACAACTCGCCATAAATTAAAATTCCATCCACATCATCTTGATATTTGACGATCTACTACAGTACGTTTTTTAAGACATTTTCTACTACGAACTGTGAAGTTGTGGAATCAACTTCCCTCAGCAGTATTCCCAAATAAATACGCAATGGGGGCCTTCAAGAACAGAGTCAATATTTCCCTTAAAAGGCTGGCAACGGAACCCTTGGTGTTGCTAATTTCTATGGACCGCCCATAGAAATTAGCAACACCAAGGGTTCCGGTGATTGCTTTCCATCAGGTGACACACGTGCTTGCCCCCCTATATAAAAAAAAATGTAAGTCGTAAGAAGAACATAAACCAGCGAATAACGTGTTATGTTTATTTAGTTTTTTATGGTAGCAAAGTCGTTTATAACCTAACAATTGACTTTCAAGGCTTTAAATATAAATAAACATTATATGCAAAAGTATTGTATTAAATTATATAGTGACTATGACATAGTGAGACTAAACGGAAATACAGTCGGATATCGACTTCGCATCGTTCAGCTTGCGGCATAAATCTAATTTTAGAGAGTTGGCAATATTTACGTTGAAAATGCAATATTCGGAACGTACTCGATTTCTCATATCGAATGGCAGGTATTCGGTTTTGAAAAGAGACGTGCTATCTAGACACGCGGCAGCGTGTCAAGCCAAGTGCAAGCAATGGAACTGGCTAGCCAGCGCCGAGTGTAATATTACACGAACCACTTGGTGCCACTTTTGACCCTTCTTTATCTCAAAACCATATCATATATATATATATAATAATTTTATATATATATATATATATATATATATATACAGAATTTATATATATATACTTTGATTATGAAGCCGATTTTAGTGCATTCAAAGATGAAATAAAATCTTTAATTACAGCAGCAATGGGTTCACATCACAATGAGATAAAGAATCTCCACTCCACGCTCAACGATATTAAGAATACAAATAGTAACATTGAAACCTCGGTAGCTTATCTGGCTGCACAAAATGATGAATTGAAAAAGAAAATAGAACAATTTGAGATCCAGGCTAGGAAAGACAAAGACCAGATTGCATTATTAGAAGATAAGGTTGAGAGCATGGAACGCGTGACTAGGAAGTCAAATATAGAAATAAAAAATGTTCCAAAGGTTTCCAAGGAATCAAAGGAAGATCTTATAAAAATGACTATAAGTTTGTCAAAGGCTATTGATTGTGAGATTGAAAAGAGAGATATTAAAGATGTATACAGGGTGCAGAATAAGAAAGAATATACGAAAAACAGTACAGTGATAGTTGAGATGGTGTCTACCAATTTAAAAACGGATATCTTAAAAATGACTAAAGCTTTCAATATAAAAGACAAAGATAAACTATGCGCCAAACATTTGGGTCTCAAGACTGATGAATATAGCCCAATCTATGTGTCCGAGCAACTGACAGCTAAGGGGTCGCGTCTGCATTTTCTTGCAAGAGATCTTGCAAAAGTGAAAAAATACAAATTCTGTTGGACCGCCTTTGGGAAGATATACGTCAGGAAGGATGAGAACTCACCAATCATAAACATAAAATGTGAACAACAGGTGATCAGTCTTATGCAGTTGGATTGACTAGACTTAAGCGCTTTCGAAAATGTTATACATAATAATAAAAAGCATTTGTTGCAAGTTTATGACAATAAGGTCTATTTAAAGTATGTAATTATTATAAATAAGGTAATAATAGTATACATGAACATACATAAATTCGCATATACACTCTCACAAAATCTTATACTAACTAAAACTCATAGACATTTACATATAAATCTATACATAATCACATATTCACCCACACTTATCTGTACATTCACACTACATAAACACAACACAATACAAATACACTACCTTAGATTTGAAATTGAATACAGCTTTATAATAAGGGATAAATATGGATAGGATACTAAATACAATAGATGAAATAGATAACACAGAAATCACTAAGACGGTTAATTGCTCAATTAATGATTTCCGTAAATATATGAATATAAAAAAAAATGACTTCACTGTTCTATCACAGAACATCAGAAGCATTTATTCTAATTTTGTAGACTTACAATTACATTTAGCGAAATTGAATCCAGACACTGATCTGATAATCCTCAGTGAATGTAGACTTAACAGTAACAAAAACATACCCCAAATGAATAATTACGTTTCATTCCAAACAACTAATCATCTTAATAAAGCTGACGGTGTAGTAACTTACATTAAAAACACGCTCAAATTCAAAGTAGAAGAAATTAAACTAACACACGCTTCATGTCTACAAATCGACATTTTACCCAACCTTACAATCCTCGGTATCTATCGCTCTCCATCAAAATCAAATGCAGATGACTTCATAATTTCTCTAAACAACCACCTAAGTACAATAGCTTCAAAAGAAAATATAGTAATCACCGGAGATATAAACATAAACCTAATTTATAAGCAAGATGAAAAATCACAGGATCGCTCCAATAGAAATAATTACCTGAACATGCTGGCCATGCATGGACTATTACCCGGTCACCAACTACCCACGAGAGGGCATAATTGCTTGGATCATTACATCGTTAAACTTAAACCTAATAACAAAAAAGCAACAATAGCTGTCATTAATACTACAATTACAGATCACTTCATGATATACTTAAAACTAAAAGAGCGTCAATATAAATATGAAAATAACAAAATTAAAATCAAAATTAATATAGAAGGAGCCGTGGAAGACTTGAAATCCTGTAACCTACATGAATTATTGGAACAAAATGATCCTAACATATTGACAAATTGTTTAATAAATAAAATACAAAAATGCCTAAATGATAACACTACTTTTATGACTATTCCTCAAAAAAATAGAATTATCAAACCATGGATGACCCTAGGCTTACTGCGTTGCATTCAAAATCGTAATTCTCTACAAAAACAACTTGCATTAGACCCACATAATGAAATTCTAAAAATTACATATAAAAGGTACCGAAATTATTGTAACGGCATAATCAAAAAGCAAAAGCGGAAATTTGACAGGGATCAGCTTTCTGAATCGCACAAAAATCCTAAAGAGCTATGGAACACAATAAATAACATCACAGGGAGAAAAAAGACTAAATCACATAACGCTGAGCTACTGCAAACTTCAGCAACCCCTGTTGAGTCGGCAAATATAGTCAATAGATTTTTCTGTAACGTAGGTAGAAATCTTGCAAATAATATTTCGGTAGGCGCTCAAACTCCAGACAATGATGACTCCAGAAGTTCACCATTGAATTCATTTGTGCTACTTGACACAGATCCTGGCGAGGTAAGAGCCATATTATTGGGGTTGAAATCTGATAGCGCCCCGGGTTGGGACAAAATACCAACAAGTTTTCTAAAAGCAGCACATGAGGAACTTGTCCCTATAATAACTTATATGATAAATTTGTGCTTTGAAAAAGGCATCTTCCCGTCTGCTTTAAAACTCGCGCTTATTACGCCTGTGCACAAGGATGGGGATAAAACCGATCCATCGAATTATAGGCCTATCTCGGTACTGACATCCATATCTAAAATCTTAGAAAAAATAATTAATATTCGGCTTATAAGATATATGAACACATCTAAAACACTCTCATCTTATCAATATGGTTTCAGACAAGGCCTGTCTACGGAAGACTCAGTACTGGCGCTTACTACAATAATATCTGATAAAGTAGATAAAGGTAATAAATGCATGGCTGTTTTCTTAGACCTGAAAAAGGCCTTCGATACGGTTTCCGTTCCCATACTTTTGCACAGGCTGGAGGGAATCGGGATAAGAGGGGGCCCCTTGGACCTTCTCGGGGACTACTTGCAAGGGCGAAAACAGAGAGTTAAAATTGGAGAAATTCTTAGCGCAGAGGAAACTATAACCCATGGCGTGCCGCAAGGAAGCGTTCTTGGTCCGACACTATTTCTGGTCTTTATTAATAGTCTTTGTGATCTCAATTTAGACGATGGAAAAATCTTTTGCTATGCGGACGATACTGCGATAATTTTCTCTGGGAAAACGTGGGACAGAGTGCATGATAATGCAGAGAGAGGATTATCTAGAGTTGCATCTTGGTTAGATACTAACTTACTAACTTTAAATACCTTAAAAACAAACTACATTTGCTTTACAATGTACGATAAGACGCAACCGCCACCTCAGTTTCAAATAAAAATACATAAATGCACAAACCGTTCTAACTGCTCTTGTATAACGATAAATAAGGTTCAACACACTAAATATTTGGGTATTGTCCTAGATCAACGACTATCTTGGCACCAGCATACGGAACTCATCATGAGCAGAGTCCGTAAACTCATTTGGGTATTTAAGACACTTCGACACATAACTACTGAAACTTTACGGCTCCAAATCTATGATTCATTAGCCCAATCGATAATCACATATGGCCTGCCTATTTGGGGTGGAGCAACAAAAATAAAATTTCTGGAGCTTGAGAGGGCACAAAGATCGCTGGTTAAAGTTATGTTTTTTAAACCATTCAGATTCCCTACTGAAGACCTATACCAAACCTCTGGACTTCTGACTGTACGAAAGTTATATATTCTCTTGCTTGCTCTTAGAGTACACAAAACCACCTTATTCGATCCCAACAAAATACAACATAGAAGAAATAGCAAGGTTGTCCCTCCATGTGCTGTGAAGACTACTTTTGCCAAACGACAATACATAAATCAATCGTCACACATATACAATATCCTTAATAAAGAATTAGAAATCTACCCTTTGACATCTATACAATGTAAAATACATGTAACAAATTGGCTAAAAACTATAAACTATGATGACGTAGAACGTCTTATTCATAAAGTGATTTGCTGACCATTGGCATTTAGTACAAGTTAGTGGAAGCTGCTACATCCTAGCAACTTCTGATCCCAAGACATTGTCGCAGGGCTAACAAAAACAATAACAAAAACAAATCAAAACCGTAATAATTACTACATACGCATGTAGATATACAGCAGGAAATCAATTTATTCCTACACTACTTTTATGTGAAATCACATAATTTCTACCTACCCATGTCCTGCACACGGTACAGACATAACTATGCCCATTATATTTATACCAGACACACTCACATCCTTTCCTTTATTTCATACATCACACTGTATACACTCACTAATCACAATTTTAAACACCGTTTGTGTTTAACATATACACAGCCGTGTATAATTGTATTCACATACAATTATCCCGGGGTTTTTTGAACACACATGTGTGTGTGCATGCGTGTGTGTACACACACACGCATGCACACACACACACACACACACACACACACACACACACAAAGTTGCATGTTTAATATCATTTTTCTAAATTTATACAAAAAAAAAAAAAAAAAAAAATCTAGGTATAATTATTAAGTATTTTATTTTTTCAAAATGTCAACAATGTTTGTTATAGAAGAGCGGTGTTTCCAACCACAAGCACTGTAGCTTAAATGGGGACACCAGCAATCGTTAATGTGTAATATTTAAGTTGATGAATAAAGCATTATTATTATTATTATTATTAATTCTGATGAAAACTGGCCAAGTCAAATCTCACCTACTTTAAGATCTCACATTTTTTTAAATAACAGCAAATGTTATAGGTATCCAATAAAGCAAAGAAATAGAGTTTAATGCTTGTTCATAATGTTATTTTGTTCCTATAAATACATATTTGGATTTTGCATTGAACTTGGCACTCATTTAGATCTCCATTCTTTTTGCGGCGAAGCCCAAAGCCAAGCAAAATTTTTGTATTGAACTTGGCTCTCCTTTTTTATATTTATGTTTTTGGTGGGATTACTATTACTTGTGGTCGCCCACTGGTCGAAATTCATGAAAAAATTAGACTTTAACTTTGTATAATATAAGTGAAGTGTGAGTGTCAAATACATGCTAGTGTGTGTAATGTTTTTTATAGAAAAAACATTTAAAATTACGCATACAAAATACAATAATTAATAGTAATTAATGTATATAATAATAGTAAATATTTTTTATTTTATTTGACGAGCTCGGTGATCGAATGGTTAGCAATGGCCACTTTGACTCCCGAGGTCGCGGGTTCGATCCCCGCACGAGACAAATATTTGTGAGCATGAACATGTCTGTTTGTCTTGGTCTGGGTGTTTTCTATGTATTATATTTCTGCATTTACAAACAAAAAAAAAATTTAAGTACATTTATCAGTTGTCTAGTGCCCATAACACAAGCTTTGCGCTTAATTTGGGACTAGATGGCGCTGTGAAAGATGTCCAGAAATATTTATTTATTTATATTTATTTTATGCGTAATTTTACAAATATATTGAGTTTTTAGGTAAGTACCAAGTTTTTGTTTCACGTATTTATATACATTAATATATATATATATATATATATATGATATCTTGTAAACCAACTTTTGGATTCAATACAGCTTACCAAAAACGCAGAAGGTCAAGAACGCAAATGTCGGAATTAGAAACAAAAAAAATAACTGGAAGAAAAAAACCCGATAGTGTTAGAAAATGCTGACTAAACAACGAAAAATATATTTTAAATTATCCCAATTTTTTTTTGCAAACACGATAATGATCCATGTCATACAACTACGATGATAGATAGGGAAAACTATAAACAAATTGATAGTTTTAATACAAATTCTCCGCCAACCCGCAGTTCGTAAGCCCCTTTGATCAAGGTGAGGCTCGTATCCCAGCAGTGGGTTGCATAGGGGTTGACGACGAACTGAAGAAAATAACCTGTCGTTCCGGAACCCAAAATCCACCAATCCAATTACCACATCAATCCACCAATCCTTGCAGGGCCGCCATGTAAGGTTGGGAGATGATGCAAACACTGAGTCTCGAGTATAAGTGATTTTATTAAGATAATATTCGATTAATATATGTAGTAATGAACTAATGATACATAAAGGGGTATTCACACTACACCTAACCACTCACAGTACTTAATTAAACATTGCATTACTAGCTCAAACGATAGACGTTTTCTTGTCTTCTTAAATTCGAATTGGTCCTGCAATTTGTCAAATGACAGTTCTGTCAAATGACAGTTCTGTCAAACGACATAAAGTTTCATTAGAAAACTTCATATTTCTTAAACTTAAGTTCAGATTTTTTAAATTTTCTAATTTTCCGGGTAACTTGCATTTTTTTTCTTTCTTACAAGGTTCTTATCCTTGTTCTGACAAATACAACATAAAATGAAATAACGGAATCGGTCCAGCCGTTCACGCGTGAGTCACGGCATCACACGTGAACGGCTGGACCGAGGAGACAAGGGAAACAGGGATTCATTTTTACATTTAGGGATATTTGAATAGAAATTCTAAACACGTGAAGTAAATTCAAAATTTATTGAACACAATTTCATTAACGTGAAATAGATGCAATTATTAGACAAAATTCAACTTCTATTGTTTCGTTACGCGTGAAGTTTCTAGTTCAATGAATAATTCGTTTTATGTCAATTTTGTTCGGGAATTAATTAAATACATTGTTTGAGTTTGTGTGTTTATTTTCACGTTAAATAAAATACTTTTATACAAAGTATTTACCCCTTAGAAGACGAATTAGATAAAAACTACCCTATCTCTCAAGTTGGATCAAACTACGCACAATGTCCAGATTTCATTATGGTCTTAAGTGGTTTCGGAGTTTAGTACGGACAAAGGCCAACTTTTAAAAAGATAAGATGTTTATACTACGTCGGTAGTCATAAAAATGATCACACACCATCATCCCCGCTGCCCGCGCATCAATTTGGGGTGTAAGTGGTTTATCAACATCTTTGAACCAAAGCCAACTTCACCTGCACGTGGTGCACCCTGCTGACTGACAAACGAAGCTCTGGCGAAAAGAGAGGTAGGGAGCGTAATTGTAAGCTACCCGACTGGGTAATGTACCTCCACCTCACAGAATACCGCAGCCAAATAACAATTCCCTTGAGGGTTGTTGTGTTCCTGCGAGTGAGTGAGGTCACCAGAAAAGAAGGAGATGCTGCGTTGGCAGCGGGGATGGCGGCGCGCAAGTGATATATTATGTTGCGTGCGTTAATACGGTTACAGTAACCGCTTCACATCAGGCGGGCCGTATGCTTGTCTGCCACCCGACGTAGTATAAAAAAAAATTCTTCCTAGTGGTGACCTTACTCCCTCTCAGGAACATAACACGTTTCAAGGGAATTATTATCTGGCTGTGGTATTCTGTGAGGTACTCCCCCAGTCGGAGAGCTACAAATATGCTGCGTGTAAATTAATTAATTATAATTATAATTTTAACAAAAACATACCGACTCCAAACATTACTCAACATTTATGTATGTAGTACATACAGGCTGATGATGATGATGATGAAAAAAATATGAGACCAATCTGGAAGTATACTCTTTCAAATAAAAAAAGTTTCTTTTCAAATCGGCTTATAAATCACACATAAAGTAATTAAGTAACAAACATTAAAAAAAAAACAGTCGAATTGAGGACCTCCTCCTTTTTTGGAGTCAGTTAAAAAGAAGGCCAAACGAGCATGTGGGTCACCTCATGGAAAGCAATCACCACTGCCCATGGAGATCAACAACTCCACGGAGTCGCCGATCCGTTGCCAGCCTATACTCCTTCCTTTTTTTCTTTCTGGTGACCTCACTCACTCGCAGGAACATAACAACCCTCAAGGGAATTGTTATTTGGCTTGGTAATCTGTGAAGTGAAGGTACTTCTCCAGTCGGGCAGGGAAATAAAGACTCTGTTCTTGAAGGCTCCCATTTTTTTATTTTTTTTTACGTAAGAGGGGGGCAAACGAGCATGTGGGTCACCTGGTGGAAAGTAATCACCACCGCCTACGGAGATCAGCGACACCAAGGGGTCGCCGATCCGTTGCCAGCCAGTCCCCATGTCATAATTGTTCGGAAATACCGCTGAGAGAAGTCGATTCCATAGTTTCACTATCCGTGGTATAAAAAGTTCGTTACCTATATATTTCTATTCGCCCGATTTTACTCTACCCGTGTACACTAGTTTTTACAGCTGCCTAAATTCCCGTCACTGGCATAGTGTAAATCCAGTATAAAGTATAACATACTGATTTCGTGCGTCGTGTCGCAGGGGACGTGAGGCACGTGACGTTTCGTCTCGGACAGGCGGGCCCATAAATATAAGTTACCGCACGAATTCGGGGGCGTATTCGCTTATCACGTCTCGTCTGTGCGGCTATTTATTAGTTGCTGGCTTTTGTTCAGTATTTTTTTTTGGCTTTTCGGTCTTATATTATTTACAATACTTTAGGGTACGTTTGTATAGAAACGGAACTGTTGATGTGTTTTTATTCATTTTAGAAAGAAAGAAAGAATAAAGAAATTATTTCAACGATCCACAACATTTCAGTACACAGTAACAGATGGAAAAATGGTGTTACATAAACATAAGTCACAGATTATAATTATGACAATATCTATAATCACATAATATTATTATGTAATAATTCATAATTCATAATTCATTTATTCACATTATCATTTATAACATTTAGTACATTCACAAAAGTGGTAAAAATAGATGGTCAAGTATATGCTATAAATTACCTATTCGAGGCATTCGTGAATTATATTATTTATCTCAGAGTCAACAAGTTAAACTCTTATATATATATATCTAAATTTTTACATGTCATAAATCGCATACATTTTATATATTACTATAATAATCAGTTTGTCAACAAGCATTATCAATAATTATGTCAATTGGTATAAATTACATTTAATACATAATTATTTAACACATTAATAAATATCAGAGATTAAATGGTTGTTAAATTAAATTAAAATGTCAACTTAAAAATTAAAATTTATCATCCAAAAATTGTCCTATATTGTAATATGATTTACCCAATAACAAAGTTTTCAAAGCATGCTCAAATTTACTGCCTTGGAGGATTTTCAAGGAGCTCGGCAAATGATTGTAAATTTTCACGGCCATAAAGTACGGTCCATTTTTAAATAGCTCTAGATGTGGTGTGGATTGGGATAAATCATCACCGCGGCGTGTCATATAGCGCCTAGGCATCTCGCCGATTTGTGTGAAATAGTGAGCACGTTTCCTTACAAGTCGACACAATTCAAATATATACATACTGGTGAGAGTAAGGATTTTTAATTTGACAAATAATGACCTACAAGACTCTCTAGGGGCCGTTAATGTAATGATCCTGAGGCAGCGCTTCTGTAGTATGAATACTGTATGTGCGTCAGTCGAGTTACCCCAAAATACGATCCCGTATCTAATCCATGCCGCAGCGTGGCTATGGTACGCAGTCAGAGCACACTCCTCATTTGTGCATTTCCGCAGTTCGCGTAGTGCATAGGTAAAGCTACTGAGCTTGCTAACTACTGTATTCACGTGCGGTTTCCATGACAGAGTTGAGTCCAGAGTTATGCCTAATAACGAAAATGTGTCTACTTCTTCTATTTTATGTCCATTAAGAGATATATTTAGCGGCAGTCTTGATCTTTGGTATGGCCGGAATTGCATCAGTTTTGTTTTTTCAAAGTTCAAACCTAAGCATATGTGTTCTAATTGTTCATTTATTTTTAGTAATGAGGTTTCTATTTCATTATGCAGTCTGTCTACATCATTATGGTCGCCGGTGATAACAATAGTTGCATCATCTGCGAATAAGATAAGATTGTATGGACAAACTGAAGGGAGGTCATTTACATATGTTAAAAACAACAAACAACCCAAGACGCTTCCTTGTGGTATGGATCCTGACACGATTTCTCGGGAGGAGTTTATTCGCTTTAATTCTCTACTGTAATTATCGTAATGAGTAATTTGGACAAATTGTTTTCTGCCACTTAGATAAGAAGTAAGCCATTTACTTACTCTCCCCCGCATTCCCAGCGACTCCAATTTATTTAACAAGATTTTGTGCGAGACTCTATCATATGCCTTGGACATGTCCATGAAGATTGCAATTGCACACTTACCTTGATTTAATGCATTTAAGATTTCAACGTTACAATCGAATACAGCAGTTAATGTGGAGTGATTCTTGCGGAAACCATGCTGTTTCTTGTTTAAGACTTGAAATTTTTCTAAAAAGTTGTACATTCTTTTGCATATGATTTTCTCAAAAATTTTTGAGTTTACTGGCAAAACAGCTATAGGACGGTAATTTTGAGCGCTATGTTTATCTCCTTTTTTAAAAGCAGGAATTATTTTTGCTAATTTCAAATCCTCTGGGAATTCACCCCGTTCATAGGACTGATTTACTAAGAATGTCAAGGGAGGTACAAATTCATCGATACAGTGTACTAATAATATTGCTGGGATATCATCATGCCCACAGGTGATATTTCTTTTTAGATCTAAAATAACTTTTCTCACTTCCATTTCCGTTACTGTATCTAAATATAATGAATTTGTTAACAATTGTGTACTAAGCTTATCTTGATTAGAAGAGGTTGATTTGTTGTTATTTATGTTTATAAAATATTTATTAAACATATCAGCTATTTTTGATGGGCATGTAATGAATTCATGGTCATGATTTTTTAAAATTAAATTCCGATGTTCGTATTTATTATTAGATTTTATTTTCTCATTAATGATGTACCACATAGTTTTATATTTATTTTCAGAAATATTTATTCTATGTATATATGACTTCCTTTTTTCTGATGCGATTATTTTCTTTAATATTTTATTGTAAGATTTTGCATATGTTTCTAGATTTTGACTTTTAAATTTCGTTCTTAAATAACGCAGTATTCTTTTGTGATGGCAACATTTTTTTATACCCTTGGTAATCCATTTTGTTTTTATTTTGTTTTGTAACGTAATGGTTTTTTGTGGTATATACGTGTCTAAGAGATTCTTAATTATATATTTGTATTCATAGTAATTTTGATTTACGTCATTGTCCGAAGAGAAAATTGTTTGCCAATTAATTTTTCCTAATTCTATTTTAAACATGTCCATATTTTTACGATTGAAAATTCTTTTTTTAATTTTAATAGGGGTCTTACATTTACTTACATTTCCGTCCAATGGAATTCTTCCTATCAGCGTACTGTGATCTGAGAGTTGATTGTTTTGGATTTCTGTTTCCATATTTTTTATATTTCCGCTGACAATGAATTGATCTATGCAAGTTGCACTGGTTTGTGTTATACGTGTAGGTGTATCAATTAGACAATGTAAGCCATAACATTTAAGAAGATTTATAAATTTACGGGAATTACTTGTATTTTCTGTGATATCTAAATTTATATCGCCTGCTATGATGATTCTTTTATTTTTAGAGTGTTTTGCAATATGTTCTAAGAAAGCCTTCATTTGTATGAAGAACTTTTCTATTTCTCTATTTGCTCTATAAATGGCTACAATTATCAAGTTGTGTTCAGTAACATCAATTGCACAAAATTCCACAACAAATTCGACTGTGTATGATTGAATATCCAATCTCTCCCTTGTTTTAATATTTTTTCCAGCAAATATAGCTACTCCACCATGTATATGGTTTTGCCGCAAATATTTTGCTCGCAAGTCATAATTCTCCAACGAGTAAAGATGAAAATTTATGGGCAATAACCAGTGCTCGCACATAACTACAATATCAACATCGGTATCCATTAAAAATATGTTCAAATCATCTACCTTATTTGTTAACGATTGGATGTTTTGACACATAATGGTACAGTACTCAGGCGCGAAAGGAACAATTGCTTTGCATATAATCAGAAACCGGGTCGTCAATTGAATAGTTATCAGCCAATAGTTCATCGGAAATTTTTAACATTACATTGCTTATGTCATCTAGAATAACTTTCAGACCTCGGACATTTATTTCGCCACTATACTTAGAAAACATGCTAAATGAACATTTCAGATTTATGTTCGAATCCAATATGTAACAATAGCCATATTTCTGATTGTCATTGCAAAGGAAGCTATTAAACATGTCAATTCTCGTGTTGAAGATATTTGCATTGTAAGAATATTTATATGTTGGTAAGCATAAAATAACATTCGTGTTGTGTACAGAACCAAGCTTATTCCTTAGTTCACTCACTAGATATGAATAATTTTTTGACATGACAAAATCTGATTCACTTAATAATAGTATACAGTAATCATTAAAGGTAAAGTCTCTAAGTTTTTCATTCAGACCACTTACAAGTTGTTTCACACCGCCATCTGGAATGCGATAGTGACATACATCTGCTTCACTGAAGTGATTTCTTACTGCAGCAGCGCTTTTATTGTGCTTGATGCTACTTATTATGCACAGTTTGGTGTTTTTTGGCTGCAACTGACGAGAAGACGTGTAATTCGGTGCATCTGTGTTTCTCATTGGTGACTTTGTAATCAAAGGAATCGACTGTTTATTTTGTGAACTTGATGATGGTTCATTTGCTACAGATCTGGTATTAGTTTCATTTCGACTTGAGTTTTTTCTTAACTGTTTGTGGTTCCCAATTGGAGTAGAAACATATGGTCCTTTTTTCCTTATAGAGGCGTTGAGGTTGTCAATACTAACTTTCTTAAATAGCTTTATAATATTTTCTTGGTCTTTGATTCTTTCTGTTAGTTGCCTGTTTTCTGTATTTAGATTTTCTATTTCGTTATTTGCTATATCTAGCTCAGATTGTAGTTTTCGATTTTTCTCTTTTAATTCTTCAATTATTAAAGTATTCTTCATAGTATCGTCTGGTAGACTATGTGAGGTTTTGTTGGGACTTAAAGTACGATTGTCATACCTTTGTGTTTCGTTCAACGATAAAAAGGATACAGATAAATCTGTTAATGGACGATTCTTTATATCTCTAAGTGTGACAAACTCTTCATCCCCATGTTCACCATTATTGTTACTGTCCTCTTCACATAATTTCTCAAACGAATTTTCCGTTGGAATATTAATTTCATAATCTGCAGCCTCTGTGGGTGCTTTTTCCTGTTTATATTTGCATGAATCGCATTTACATTTTTCCCTATTTTTTGGAGCCAACAGATAAAACATTTTTTCAGAAATACTTGTGCAGTCTAGATGAAAACATTTCCGGCAGTCTGCGCATATTATATAATCCCGTTTTGTAATTACATCTTGGCATTTTTCACAATGGTTTGTCATTTTGTATTATATCAATTCAATCAAAAAAAATAATACTAATATTTCAAGAAATATTTTTAAATTTCTATTTTGATTTCTTCTGAGGTTATGTGGTTATTATTCTGAGATATAAGACTAAATTTTATATCTCAAAAAGTGTGTCCTCCACTTGAGGATCGAACCAGCGACCTTAAGATGAAAGGCGCGATTATTACCACTTAACCAACAACTGCATACTCAGTGCGACGAAATTTGTTATTATGTTTCACCGCGATGTGTCAATTTGTAATGACAATAGTTTATTTTGTCGGGTAACAAGAACATTAACTATTTTCCATGTAACCACTAACTCAATATATAAAAACCAATTAATTTATTTTCAACTAAGACTTCTATTTAATTTTAATGTTACACTTTAAACGACACTTTAACACTTATTTAACATAGTTTATTTAATGAAGTTTTTATTTAACGATTAATCATTTGATGTACATATACATAATCACAGACACTCAATGTTTCACTCACTTTTATATTATTTGCATAGTATTTTTGTTAATAACACTCCTGCATAGTATTTGGGGTATTTCAAGATATTCTATATGATTTGTTTATTAAAACACTTATTTAAAATATTTTTAAATTATGTAAATACGGAGCTTTTGTTTACTTGCTACAGCGCCACCTGGCGACTCAATATAATTTTACATCTCGCTATTTTGTTTGCGGTGCGAACGAACTCATATATATTTACAAGAAATGACGAGCTCGGTGGCGTAGCGGTCAATGACGCGGCTTCGACACGCTCGTGGGTTCGATTCCCACACAGGGCAAACATTTGTGCGCATGAACATGTCTGTTTGTCATGGTCTGGGTGTTTTCTACGTATCATAAGTATGTATTTACAAAAAAAAATGTATTTACGTATGTTTATCAGTTGTCTAGTACCCATAACACAAGCTTCGCTTACTTTGGGGCTAGATGGCTCTGTGTAATTTGTCTGACAATATTTATATATTTATTTAAACTAGTGTGTCGTCCTTAGGCGAATGGTCGCCAACCTTTATTCATCCCACTGCTGGGATACGGGGCTCCCCTCAATCGAAGGGTTTTAAAGCATACTCCACCACGCTGCTCAACTGCGGGTTAGCGGAGGTCAATGTTTTCAAGCTGCCTAAAGGCCACTGACTTGTCTAAACGACGGTCATCTAACGACAACCGCCGGGTACCGACGGCTTAACGTGCCCTCTGAAGCTCGAGATAATAGGGACGGGGGCCCACCACACATTCTCACCACTGTGTCTCCTGTGTAGCCAGGATTAACAGCGGCGACCGCCAAAAAAGGCAATGAACAATGAAGTCCATTGCAGTCCCGGGGGTGTCTACGGCTGCCTCGGAACTCACAACGAATTTAATCAGAAGAAATTAGTAGGAGTAGGAAGCTTTTGGAATTTGACTTCCCCTCTTAGCAATGTGAGAGACAGCAATATGGCAAATAAGGCATTAAAATAAGCTCGAGATAAATAAACCCATTCATTGATAGGCAACAGTCGACGTTGTTTTACTTGCGTGATCGATTAGACTGCCAAGCGCAACAACACCATCAGCTCCTCCATAGACGTATGTTCTACTACAAAATCTAAAAATTAAACAGCACACCTTGTTCTCTGGGATTCTAAGACTCTATTTCTGTGGAAACCAAAATGAATATGGAGGCACTCAGGTGGTATACAAACATAATGACCTGACTGTTTTTTATGCTACGTCGGGTGGCAAACAAGCAAACGGTTACCGCATCCATGTAAATGCTCAGAACATAAAAGTAGCTTGCGTGCTGCCACCCCCACTGACAGCGCAGCAACCCCTTCCTTTTTTAGGGTTCCGTACCTCAAAAGGAAAAAACGGAACCCTTATAAGATCACTTTGTTGTCCGTCTGTCTGTCTGTCTGTCTGTCTGTCTGTCTGTCTGTCTGTCTGTCAAGAATTTCTATGCCGAGAATGCGTGGAGGTATCAAGCTGAAATTTGAACTGTATACTCAGGTCTACGGTCCCATGAAGTTGTAAAATAATCAAACTGCTAAGTTTACGTAGAAAAAAGTTACGGCCGTTTATTCAGCAAAAAAACGCATATTTCGACACACTCATGGGAATCAAAACCTATAGGGTACTTCCCGTTGACCTAGAACTATGAAATTTGGCAAGTAACATCGTTATAGACTACAAGTACAGGAATAAATCTCAAAACTATACATTTGTAAATAGATCTTAAAAAATAGGGGTTCTATATTTTTCTAGGGTGTCGAAATTTCAAATTGAAACTACTAGTTCAAATGGGGTATCATATGAAAGGGCTTGATGTACACATTGCAAAATATATTTTATTTATTTTTTTCGACGCATTATTTCTTATTTATAGTGAAAAATATCAAATTTAATAACGATACTACGTACCTACGGAACCCTCGGTGGGCGAGTCCGACTCGCACTTGTCCGGTTTTTTTTTATACTACGTCGTGTGGCAGACAAGCATACGGACCGCTTGATGTGAAGCGTTTACCACAACCATATTAACACTCGCAATATAAAATATCGCACGCGCGCCGCCACCCTCGCTGCCAACGCAGCATCTCCTTCCTTTCTGGTGACCTCACTCACTCGCAGGAACACAACAACCCTCAAGGGAATTGTTATTTGGCTGCGGTATTTTGTGAGGTGGAGGTACAGTCCCCAGTCGGGTAGCTTACAATTACGGTCCCTACCTATCTTTTCGCCAGAGTTTCGTTTGTCACTCAGCAGGGTGCACCGCGTGCAGGTGAAGTTGGCTTTGGTTCAAAGATGTTGATTAACCACTTACACCCTAAAGTGCCCTTCCTTCTTTGTGATCATCACTATCGCTCACAGGAATACAACAACCCTCAAGGGAATTGTTATTTAATCCTATCTCTCTCTCTTTACCAATGCCGGTAACCACGGTACTGTGATGGGGAAACAGTCGCTTGTGGTGAGTTCTCTCCAAGTGAGATCAGAAGGCCAATTCTCGTAATTTTTCTACGAACGCAGATTGAAAGTCGACCGAATCGAGATTGAATTGTGAATTAACTAAAAATAAAAACTTGATTTCATTAATTAATTTATTATCAATTCTTGTTGTTGGCAAAGTAACATTCTTAGTTTGTTTAATTTTACTCATATTTCGATATAATCCCGCTAAAAAATTAATTTTGAAGTTACATTAATTCTCGTAACACGATATGTGTTACGACATAGGACAAATATGTGTGTGCGTGAACATGTCTGTTTGTCTTAGTCTGGGTGTTTTCTATGTACTATACATATTTATATGTGTTTACAATAAGAAATGTATTTAAGTATAGTATCAGTTATCTAGTACCCATAGTACAAGCATTGTTTAGTTTGGTACTAGATGGTCGTATGTAATTTGTCCAGGAATATTTACTTATAATTTATTATATACATGTTCTTTACTTTCTTTGCGTAAGTATTGAGTAAGTGCTTTGTAGCCAACTTTTACTGCCTTAATGTTTGCATATGGCCTGTCTATATATAAAATATCCTAGTTTCAAACTATTTTTATTCACTCCAACGCTCACTTTTATCCTACATTCATCCCTTATGTATTTCAACATTCATGCTTCTTTGAATGAATGCGATATTGCATAAAACATGGCGACCACAATGAACGGGCTTGGATCAATGCCAACAAAGTAGCAATTGCAGATCTTGTTTTTTTTATACTACGTCGGGTGGCAGACATGCATACGACCCGCTTGATGTTAAGCGGTTACCGTAGCCACATAAACGCTCGCAACATAAAATATCGCTCGCGCGCCGCCACCAGCGCTGCCACAACAGCCCTCAAGGGAATTGTTATTTGGCTGTGGTATTCTGTGAGGTGGAGGTACATTCCCTAGTCGGGTAGCTTACAATTATGCTCCCTACATCTCGCTAGAGCTTCGTTTATTAGTCAGCAGGGTGCACCACGTGCAGGAGAAGTTGGTTTTGGTTCAAAAATATTGATGAACCTTACAACTCATGTAACAGTAGTCTATTTCCATTCTATTGCATTTAACTAACAACTAATTGCTGAATATCATAAACATCAAGCTGTCATATCACTGTTGATAAGGGTCTCATTAAGTTGGGAGATAATACCTACTCCTCCGCATTCCTCCAACGTGGGCTGCAGAAAGCCTACTTGGCTTAACGTGCATTTAACAACAACTGGGACGAGTGTTTAACCACACCCCGGCCACTCTCAAGACTCTTTACCGACCGGTTTTGCCGCTAAGGCATAATATGTTCATTAGCCGCAAAACCTCCAAAATAAATGTAATTACGTGGAACAGTACAAGTGGTTTATTATAATTGGGCCCTTGTGGGTACTTAGACACGTCTTACGCATTGTTAATAATAATAACCTTATTTTTTAACCGACTTCAAAAAAGGAGGAGGTTCTCAATTCGACTGAATATTTTTTTTGTATGTATGTTATTCATTATCTTCGCGAATTGTGAACCGATTTTCATAATTCTTTTTTTATTTGAAAGGGTATGATTGCAAGGTAGTCTCATATTCACCAAGTCAGGATCTGATGATGGGATGCCAGAGAAATCAAGGGAAACCCTTAAATTTTATAAGCACGTATGGTCAAATTCATTTTTAGGGTTCCGAACCTCAAAAGGAAAAACGGAACCCTTATAAGATCACTTTGTTGTCCGTCTGTCTGTCTGTCTGTCTGTCTGTCTGTCTGTCTGTCTGTCAAGAATTTCTATGTCGAGAATGCGTGGAGGTATCAAGCTGAAATTTGAACTGTATACTCAGGTCTACGGTCCCATGAAGTTAAAAAAAAATCAAACTGCTAAGTTTACGTAGAAAAAAGTTACGGCCGTTTATTCAGCAAAAAACGCATATTTCGACACACTCAAGGGAATCAAAACCTATAGGGTACTTCCCGTTGACCTAGAACTATGCAATTTGGCAAGTAACATCATTATAGACTACAAGTACAGGAATAAATCTCAAAACTATACATTTGTAAATAGATCTTAAAAAATAGGGGGTCTATATTTTTATAGGGTGTCGAAATTTCAAATGAAACTACTAGTTCAAATGGGGTATCATATGAAAGGGCTTGATGTACACATTGCGAAATATATTTTATTAATTTTTTTCGACGCTTTATTTCTTATTTATAATGAAAAATATCAAATTTAATAATGATACTACGTACCTACGGAACCCTCGGTGGGCGAGTCCGACTCGCACTTGTCCGGTTTTTTTTTTATTTGAAAGGGTAATTGCGAGGTAGTCCCATATTCACCAAGTCAGGGTGAATATGGGATTACCTCGCAATTACCTATATATATATATATATGATGATAGGATCCCAGAAAAATCGAGGGAAACCCTTAAATATGCCCTGTGGTTGCCGGCAGAATAGAATGGCGCCACTCTCCATTGCTCTGCGCTGGATGTCGTACAAGGCGACTAAAGAATCTTGTTAATTGATTCAGGTGTTATTTTGCGGAAGTCAAATTTACAGGCAATTTGAGCTACACTACTTTGCGTGCTTCCACTACCAATTAGTTCATGCAAACTACTGCCGGCCGGCACCCGCCCACTACCGTTAGTAGTTGCATGCGACTGCCGTGGCTGCTTTGGTCGTCTCTGCTCCAGCTGCTGTGGTCGTCTCGGCGAATCTCCAATATCTGAAACAGAAGATACATGCGACCGCCGCTGCCCCGACTGCCGTGGTCGTCTCTGCGACACGTGTTTCGCCTAAAAATTTTTTGTAGGTTGTTTTTCTAACCATCAACATCCACAGATCGCCTGAGGATGCCTCGCGTAGAGGCGAAACACGTGTCGCAGAGACGATCACGGCAGTCGGGGCAGCGGCGGTCGCATGTATCTTCTGTTTCAGATATTGGAGATTCGCCGAGACGACCACAGCAGCTGGAACAGAGACGACCAAAGCAGCCACGGCAGTCGCATGCAACTACTAACGGTAGTGGGCGGGTGCCGGCCGGCAGTAGTTTGCATGAACTAATTGGTGGCGGAAGCACGCAAAGTAGTGTAGATCAAATTGCCTGTAAAGAATCTTGTGTCACGCAATAACTTTTCTCCCCGAAGACGGGCAGCAGCGTCTGCCGGGGTATTCCACCAATAAGGTGCGCTCGCCAACTGAAGTCGGTTTCAATTTTTTTTTTAAATCATTTTTGTTATTATTTTTATATATTATCATTTCGGTATTGACCATTGGCCGTGTGGTTTCCGGCTGACTAGAATAGAATCACTCCGTCTCTTCCCGTCTTCAGGCCTCCCTAACCCGTCTGGCCAGCGTGGGGAGTGTAGGCCAAATCCTCCTTCTGTCTGGGACGGACCAGAGAGGCTCGTGCTCCTGTAGCGGAGACTAAAATTATCTGATGATGATGATGATGAAGAAAAAATGCTTAAGAGTGGTCGGGGTGTGGTTAAACAGTCGTCCAAGTTGTTGTTAAATGAACGTTAAGCTAAGTAGGCTTTCTGCAGCCCACGTTGGAGGAATGCGGAGGAGTAGGTATTATCTCCCAACTTAATGAGACCCTTATCAACAGTGATATGACAGCTTGATATTTATCATCATCATCATCTCAGCCATTGAAAGTCCACTGCTGGACAAAGGCCTCCCCTCTAGATCTCCAATAAGACCGGTTGGAAGCGGCTTGCATCCAACGCGATCCTACGGTCTTAATGAGGTCGTCTGTCCACCTCGTGGGTGGACGTCCTACGCTGCGCTTGCCGGTACGTGGTCTCCACTCGAGAACCTTTTGACCCCATCGGTCATCCGTCCTCCGTGCTATGTGCCCTGCCCACTGCCACTTCAACTTGCTAATCCGCTGGGCTATTATGTGCTTGATGTTTATGATATTCAGCAATTAGTTCTTAGTTTTTTAAATGCAATAGAATGGAAATAGACTACTATTACATGAGGTGTAAGTGGTTCATCAATATTTTTGAACCAAAGCCAACTTCACCTGTACGCGGTGCACCTTGTTAACTGACAAACTAAGCTCTGGCGAAAAGAGAGGTAGGGAGCGTAATTTGTAAGCTACCCGACTGAGGGATGGACCTCCACCTCACAGAATACCGCAGTCAAATAACAATTCCCTTGAGGATTGTTGTGTTCCTGCGAGTGAGTGAGGTCACCAGAAAGGAAGGAGATGCTGCGTTGGCAGCGGTGGTGGCGGCGCGCAAGCGACACTATATGTTGCGAGCGTTCATATGGCTACGGTAACCGCTTCACATCAGGCGGGCCGTATGCTTGCCTGCCACCCGACGTAGTATAAAAAAAAAAAAAAAAAAGGAGCTGCTGGGTTGGCAGCGCAGCAGTAGCAGCGCGTGAGTAATATTTCATGTTGCGAGCGTTAATATGGCTACGGTAACCGCTTCTCATCAGGTGGGCCAAATGCTTGTTTGCCACCTGACATAGTATAAAAAAAAAACTTCGTTTCATAGAATGAAATTTGTGTCTTATATTTGCAGCCCGAATAATTGCGATTATGGCTTTTAATCGTAACCAACCCATCACGGTGCTGTGAGATCTGTCCGAGCGGTCAGCAATGGCCTCACCGAGGTGTTTGGCAAAGGAGGACAGCTGAGGTGCGAAGACTCCGTCAACTGATGTAACAAGGGGGGTGAACGTTGCTAGACGATTTTCACAGGCACAAGAATATTTTTCATAGGCGACACTTTTAAAAATATCTATCTATAGTAATATTATAAAGTTTCAGAGTTTGTTTGTTTGGTTGCACGCGCCAATCTCAGGAACTACTCATTCGAATTGAAAAATCCTTTTAGTGTCAGATAACCTATTTTTCGAGGAAGGCTATGGGCTATATAACATCACGCTACCAGTAATAGGAGCGGATCACCAATGTTGCAAACATGGGAAAAAATATACTTTTTGAGAGCTTCGAGAGAGACGAAGTTGCGCGAGTTAGCTAGTATATAAATAAATAATAAATAAATAAATATTGTCAGACAAATTACACAGCGCCATCCAGCCCCAAAGTAAGCGAAGCTTGTGATAAGGGTACTAGACAACTGATAAACATACGTAAATACATTTTTTTTGTAAATACATACTTATGGTACATAGAAAACACCCAGACTAAGACAAACAGACATGTTCATGCACACAAATGTTTGTCCTATGTGGGAATCGAACCCACGAGCGTTGGTGTCGAAGCCGCGTCATTGACCGCTCGAGACCGAGCTCGTCAAAAATAAATAAATCCAAATTTCCCTTGATTTAAAGCTGCCATACATTAGCCAACATCTTAGCCGTCTTGGTTATGTTTCATAATTGTCGAAAGCTGATTTTTTTTTGTTATATTACGTCGGGTGGCAGATGTGAAGCAGTTACCGTACATTGCTCGCGCGCCGCCGACCCCCGCTGCCATCGCATCATCTCCTTCCTTTCTGGTGACATCACTCACTCGCAGGAACACAACAGCCCTCCAGAGAACCGTTATTTGGCTGCAGTATTCTGTGGAGGTGGAGGTACATTCCCCAGTCGGGTAGCCTACAATTACGCTCCCTACCTCTCTTTTTGCCAGAGTTTCGTTTGTCAGTCAGCAGGGTGCACCGCGTGCAGGTGAAGTTGGCTTTGGTTCAAAGATGTTGATGAACCGCTTACACCCCAAAATTATATGAAATTCTGAACAATACTTTGTGATAATACTAATGCCAGTAATAATAGAGTCCTCGGGGTGTTGAATAAAGTCAGTGCATAAACTAAAGCGCTAAATTGGAGAATATATTATGCATCTGTTGCAGTCTCACTGTACCCTTATAAGTCTTCATAAGCCGTAGATTCCCGTAACGTTTTATATAGACCCCAAGGGGTCGATTCTGACCGTAGGGGGTCCGTAAAATTTAAAGAGACAAGGCAGGGTTGTTTGAATTAAGACAGTCATATATAGCTTACGTTTTTTTCGTATCTCTGTCACACCGGTAATTCAATGATACAGCGGTTTTTCAGTCAGCCGTGATGTTGATCGTTTTAAACGCTATAATGATTCAACTATAAAACTAGGTGTGTGGTTGAATGGCAATGTTGTTGAAACATACAGCTGTACCACAGTATAAATACTATATATGAGAGGAGCTCGATGGCGTCGTTGCCATGGCAGTCCAATTGCTTGCAAGTCAAGCAACGACGACAGTAGCCTGTCCATGGATGGGTTTATTTATCTCGAGCTCCTCCGTGCTTCACACGTTAAGCCGTCGGTCCCAGCTGTTGTCATTAGATGACGGTCGTTAAGCCAAGTCAGTGGCATTTAGGCGGCTTGAACTCTGCCAACCCGCAGTTTTCGCAGCGTGGTGGAGTATACTCTAAACTCCTTCGATTGAGAGGAGACTTGTATCAACGCAGTGGGATGAATAAGTGTTAATGACTATGTGCAATGGAATAGCAATTTTAACTAGTACACTGCGTCATATAGCTTAACTTTCGGCTGCGGCTTCGTACGCGCTTAACTCTAGTAAATTTTCAAAAATCCTTCAAAAACCTTTATCGCATGCTGACGTCATATTAGCTACCTGTCTGTCCTGACATGTTTCAGACCGATTATGTTTTTTTACCACGTGGGTAATAAGCCTGATACTAAACAGTTACCATAGCCGTAGCGTATAAACTTAATAAAAAAACCGGACAAGTGCGAGTCCTACTCGCCCACCGAGGGTTCCGTAGTATCATTATTAAATTTGATATTTTTCATTATAAATAAGAAATAATGCGTCGAAAAAAATAAATAAAATATATTTTGAAATGTGTACATCAAGCCCTTTCATATGATACCCCATTTGAACTAGTAGTTTCAATTTGAATTTTCGACACCCTATAAAAAATATAGACCCCCTATTTTTTAAGATCTATTTACAAATGTATAGTTTTGAGATTTATTCCTGTACTTGTAGTCTATAACGATGTTACTTGCCAAATTTCATAGTTCTAGGTCAACGGGAAGTACCCTATAGGTTTTGATTCCCTTGAGTGTGTCGAAATATGCGTTTTTTGCTGAATAAACGGCCGTAACTTTTTTCTACGTAAACTTAGCAGTTTGATTTTTTTTTTACTTCATGGGACCGTAGACCTGAGTATACAGTTCAAATTTCAGCTTGATACCTCCACGCATTCTCGACATAGAAATTCTTGACAGACAGACAGACAGACAGACAGACAGACAGACAGACAGACAGACAGACAGACGGACAACAAAGTGATCTTATAAGGGTTCCGTTTTTCCTTTTGAGGTTCGGAACCCTAAAAAAGAAATAAATATTAATGCACAAATTACACACTGCCTCTAGTCTATCCCCAATCTAGTCCCAAACTAAACAAAGCTTGTACTGTTGGTACTAGGTAACCTAAATATATTTGTTTTTGTAAATACATACATAAAATATATAGAAACCAACCAGACGAAGACGAACAGACATGTTCATGCACACATATATTTGTCTTATGCGGGAATGGAACCCGCGATCTCGGAGTCAAAGTGGCTATTGCTAACCATTCGACTGGGCTCGACATAATAAGATTAATAAAATTTACTGTCTTTAAAATTACAACTTCTGTCTCCCACCAAAGCAACTTACTAAGTCGATTTGTGAGCATTAATAATATTACGAAGTTATAATCCTCCAAAAGTTCTATAATCTATTTAAAAAATGAGAACGTTTTATTTTAGGTGAAATTTTACCTTGTTGTTAATAGGTCGCGTAATATGCGGCTCCAGAGAAGTTTTCTCTCGCTGTCACTGTCAGACATCGTCATAATAGAACGCGAATGCGCGAGCATCGTAGGTTCGCGCGAATTTTACTCGCACGAACGCGCGATCAAACATATTGAACTCGAGTAGGTGTCCTAACTGGTAATCGCACGACTCAAATGTTTGTAATCTATTCGCGCGAACTTAGTTCGTACGAACGCGCGATCAAACATATTGAATTCGAATAGGTGTCCTAATTGAAATTCGCGCGATAATTGCGTCGGCGCGGGGCACTTACGTCACAGCATAGAAATAGTGTATTGTGCTTACGTCGTCAATTCGCGCGATTATGATTCGCGATCTATTAGGACACGCAGTTTTTGCCATCGCGCGAACTTACTCAAGCCTACTCGCGCGATAATCGCGCATTCGCGTTGTATTAGGAAGATGCCTTAAGCTGTGGAATGAATCGATTGCAAGTGCTGCCACGCGGCGCCGCGTATTACGAAAATTTGTTTGTAGTATGGAACCTATTCATAACTGAACTTTTAAATGGCAAATGGGGTTTAAGTAGTCTACCAATATCTTTGAACCAAAGCCAATTTGCCAATCTGACAAACGAAGCTCTGGCGAAAAGAGAAGTAGAGAGCGTAATTGTAAGCTACCCGACTGGGGAATGTACCTCCACCTCACAGAATACCGCAGCCAAATAACAACTCCCTTGTGGGTTGTTGTGTTCCTGCGAGTGATTCAGGTCGCCAGAAAAGAAGGAGACGCTTCGTTGGCAGCGGGGGTGGTGACGCGCGAGCGATTTTTTATATTGCGAACGTTAATATGGCTACGATAACCGCTCCACATAAGGTGGGCCGTATGCTTATCTGCTACCTTACGTAGTATAAAAAAAAAGCTTATACTGTGTTATGCCTCAAAAATATCGGCCCCATGCAGCAGGGAGGCATTATTATCAGTCATTGTATGTTTTTTATACTACGTCGGGTGGCAGACAAGCATACGGCCCGCCTGATGTAAAGCGGATACCGCTTAAACCAACAATAGTCACATGCTTCGACGAAAGGTTCAAGTCTCATTGATTGTACGTTGCGAAGAAACCAATTCGGCAAGTTTGAGATGGGTCGGTCATGGTGTCAAATTGTCGACAGCCCCGGGGGACATGAGAAATGGACGTTGATTTGACGTGGTGTTGTTTATTGGTCACCATTCCTGACAATTTCTAAGTTACCCAACTCACAAATGGTTTGGAATAGGCTAATTGACAATGTTCGAAAATTGTATATAAATTATTTAACAATATTGTAAAATACACAAAACTAGGATCTGAAAACTTTCATTCTAGTATCTTCCTACTTATTTTAGGGTCGATCAAACTTTTGCGGAAAAGTCCATTTTAAAAGTATTAATAAAAAAATAATATTTCCATTGGAGAAGCAATCAAAAATAGTATAACTTTTATTATGATACTAATTACCTAAACGTAATATTTAACATAGCTGTCGTACAAATTTCTGATTTGGTGCATACAAAATACAAACCTGTGAGGTCATAACTCAGTAGCCTTTTGTATGGAGCGTTTTCGGGAATGTCCAAAATTGTGATTTTCAAATTAACATATCTCGAGAGATTTTTTGCTATCGAAGTTATTCTTTCACTTATGGTTATATTATTGAGACGTCCCTACATATCAAACCGAAAAATTTGTTCAAATAAAAAGTTGGTCAAATAAATCAAATCAAAATATATTTATTCCTTGGACTTTATGAAGCACTTAGAATCGTCATACAAATTAAATATAAGAACATGTCTAAATCAATACTACTCTAAATCCGCTGAGCTTGTCAGCTCAGCGGATTTTTTTTTTTTTTTTTTTTTACCACTAAAGTGGCAAACAAGCATACGGCCCGCCTGATGGAAAGCAGTTACCGTAGCCTATGAACGCCTGTAACACCAGGGGCATCACACGCGCGTTGCCGACCCTGTAAAAACCTCTTCACGCCCTTTTTGAAGAACCCCATGCTGTAGTCTCCTGAGAAAACCTCGACAGGCAGTTCATTCCACAGCTTGACCGACCGCACGGTACGCGACCACTTAGGCTCCAATGTGTGAGGATGAATTCCCTGTCGATGGCGAGCGGTGCGACTGTAGAAGGAGGCCGTGGGCATCATGTCAAACAACTCCTCTGAACACACCCCATTGTACAGACGGTAGAACACACAAAGGGACGCAAAATCTCTCCTCAGACTTAAGGGTTCTAAACCGTCTGTCAGTTTGGGATCGTCAACAATCCTCACAGCACGCCTCTGAATCGAGTCACAAGGTGCAAGCTGGTATCTAGGCGCTCTAAGTTCTGTTGCCCCCAATCGGACACTTTACTTAGTGTGCTCTCGATTTCCGACACAAGTCGTTCGCGGCTCTCCTCCACCAGAGAGCGGGGAATATTAGCGCGGCCCGTATAAAATGTGTCCCCGGTGCTGTCATCCGCATAGCAATGAATGCTGTCAATAGATAACATATCATTGATATGCAGCAAAAACAGCGTCGGGGACAATACAGAGCCTTGCGGGACGCCAGCATTAATGTCCATGCTATCGGAGCAACTGCCATCAACAACGGCTCTAATGCTTCTGCTGGACAAGAAGCTAGCGACCCATTCGCATAAACCCTCTGGTAGACCGTATACAGGCAACTTCGAAAGAAGACTACGGTGCCAGACCCGATCGAACGCCTTCGCCATATCTAGACTGACAGCCAATGCCTCACCTTGACTCTCCACGGCTGAAGCCCAGCGATGTGTAAGATACACTAGAAGATCACCAGTCGAGCGACCATGACGGAAGCCGTATTGATGGTCGCTGATTAAATCGTGATCCTCTAGGTATTTCAGGAGCCGATTGTTAATGACGCGCTCCATTACCTTGGAGAGAAGGGAGGTAACAGCGATAGGCCTGTAATTCGATGGGTCTGATCTGTCACCCTTTTTGGGCACTGGGTGCACGTTCGCAGTCTTCCACGATGATGGAACTTGCCTGGTGGAATAAGAGAGCGCGAAAAGGCGCGTAAGTACAGGACACAACTCAGGAGCACACAGCTTTAGCACCACTGCCGGAATGCCATCTGGCCCGCTCGACTTGTGAACGTCGAGGGATAATAATGCCCGCCGAACATCTCGTTGAGAAAATGAGATTTCTGGCATGAAATCACCACACCGCGGGATGGAGGGCGGCGCGGCGCCCCCGTCGTTCAAAGTTGAGTTTGAGGCAAAGAGATTCCCCAACAGATCGGCTTTCTCTTTAGCACTGTGGGCCAGACTACCATCCGGTTTTCGAAGTGGTGGAAAAGACGACTGACAAAAATTTCCCTCGGCAGCCTTAGCGAGCGACCAAATCGCACGGCTCCCAGATGGGTGCTTAGCTAGGCGCTCACCAATCCTGCCGAACTCGAACTTAGCCCTGGCAATTACTCTCTTACAGAACCTCGAGGCAGCATTAAACTCGCGTTTCAAGTCAGAAACATTATGAGCTCCGTTAATACGTGCCGTGGTCCAAGCCTCGTATGCAGCTTGCTTGCGGAGTTTAGCTTCCCTACAAGACCGATTAAACCACGGCCGCTTCTTAGCACCTGAAGTAGCTACCCGCCGGTTTGGAATAAATAATTCCATCCCAGCTAAAATGGCTTCAGCTACAGCAGATGCACAGATGTCCACATGTTCCGACTCGAAACAGAGCTGCCTCCACGGGTACGATGCATAAAATTCACGCAATCCATCCCAGTCTGCTGATTTATAGTGCCACATGCGACGCCAACCGGTAGACCGGGGTGTGACAGGGCTAGCGCATGGCACTTGTGTCCGGATGAGACAGTGGTCCGAAGAACCAAGTGGCGCATCCACCGAGACTGTATACCCATCCGGGTGTGTGGTCAGCAGAAGGTCCAGTAGAGAGCTAGTATGGTCCTCAATATCTGGTATTCTCGTTGGAGAATGAACCAGCTGTGAGAAACCATAGGCCAGAGCAAAATCATGTACAGACCTCCCCGCGAAGTCAGTGGACCGAGAGCTGAGCCACTCGGCATGGTGGGCATTGAAGTCTCCCAAAATCACTAACTCCGCGGAGGGGTACCTCTCGATAACTTTGTCAGTCGCCAATTGTAGGTGCTCGATCAATCGAGTTGTGTCCGTATCACCGCTATGAGACCTGTAAAGGCACGCGTAGATCCGGGTGCGGCCGCCCTGATCCACGCGTACCCACAACACTGACAGGTCCCTGTCTTCTAGGCCATGAAGATGTCGACAGCAAATATCATCCCGGACGTACATACATACCCCGGCTCTACGTACAAAGGAATGTTCAAGTTTGTACCCGGGGTATAATAAATAAGATGTATCGGCCGGACAAGATATTTGCGTCTCCGTTAAAAAAAGTAGGGTCGGCTTTGCAGTTTCGAGATGTTGGTGAACTGCATTTATGTTTGAGTGAAGTCCCCTGACGATACAGAAGTCCACGTCGAACGTGGATGAGGACGCCGCTGGAAAGATCTTCTTTTTTTTCTTTCTGGCCATATGAAAGCGGTTAGAGGTTTATAAATAAGAGGAGTTGTTTCACTGACGGCGCAAGAGACAAAAGCGCGGTGTCTACCCCCGCAGTACAGTGCAGGTTGTGCGGTTTGCTAGCGCGGCGGGCGGAAGGGCCCCCGGTCTCCCCCTGCTGCAGCAGCCGGGTCCACTCCGGTCTCCTCCTCCGGCACGACTACTACAACAGGGACTTTACACAGGCTGGCGGTTCAGCCTCCCGGGGCGGAGATTAGGTGATCCCCGGGTTCGGGAACCCTACTGACCTGCGGGCGGCCAGCGGACAGCCGTTTCACCGGGTCTCCCTGACCGCCGCGCCAACACGCCGCGCCTACACCGCTAACGGCGGTTCGACAGCCGCTGGTCTCACCGCCGTCAGCATAACAACTCCTCTAAAAAAGCCCTGGTGACCTAGCTCACTCGCAGGAACACAGCATAGCCATTATGGCTGCGGTTTTTTGCCTGGTGGAGGCACTTCCCCAGTCGGATGCTGGCCAAGCCTGGAGCGAACGACCGCACTGTGCCCCTCTCCCAATTTGACCAGTGAAAGGGGAGCACAGTATGATGTTTCGCTGCGTCCTACCTCTCTTTCGCCATAGCCTCGTTAGCTGGTCGGCAGGGTGCACCACGTGCAGGTGAGGTTGGCTTTAGCTCGGAAGATGTTGATGAGCTACTTACACCCCAAGATTTATTCACTTTCATCACACTATCTTTAATGTGAAAGCGAATTTGAGTGCCAGTTCCGGCGACGGGGCTTCTTGAGAAGAACTGGCAAGAATAGCCTATTGATAAGTTATCGTGAATCTAGATAGACAGATAGATAGAATATGCTTCATTTGCATAATACAAATTTAAAGTACAGTGAATCAATAAATTATTACAGACGGTGGACTTGTATATAAGAAACAAGGCGGCCTTATTGCTGAGAACAATCTTTTCAAGGCAACCTTTGGGCAATGAAATTTAGCATGAAGTGGGCAGGATTCGCAAATCAAAAGAATCTAGTTGTGTATCTAAAAACACAACCGTTAATGATTGATCTATCAAGTTACAGCTCAAACTATTGGACGCATCAGGCAAACATGGATAATTATTTTTTTTGTAATGTCTATCTATACAATCATATTTAATATGATTTCATTACAAAAAAAATATGTATACGTGTACCAAGCCTCATGTGCGGGCTTGCCGGAATATGCCATTATTTTTTGTGGCAAGATCCCGAACCAATGTGGGTAAACGTGCCCCAATGCGCCCTCTACTTACTAAACATAATGATTTCTTCAACGATATTGATATATTTTCCGCACGTATTGGTGCGTACAAGAAATTCGTTCTTGATAAGATGCAACACGTTTATAAATAATATTGTTGTTATGGTCATTCCTGATGTACCAACTGATTTCAGTTGATACATCGCAAATGACCAAACATTTGTTTGGATTGATACCATGTAGATCGCCAATACCTAATTTAGTTTCTTAGACTTTTTCACAATAAAAATAATGTTGTTGGTTTTACATTCACTGTAATTTTTTGGGGAGTAAGTGGTTCATCAACATCTTTGAACCAAAGCCAACTTCACCTGCACGTGGTGCACCCTGCTGAGTGACAAACGAAGCTCTGGCGAAAAGAGTGGTAGGGAGCGTAATTCTAAGCTACCCGACTGGGGAATGTACCTCCACCTCACAGAATACCGCAGCCAAATAACAATTCCCTTGAGGATTGTTGTGTTCCTGCGAGTGAGTGAGGTCACCAGAAAGAAAGGAAGGAAATGCTGCGTTGGCAGCGGGGGTGGCGGCGCGCGAGCAATATTTTATGTTGCAAGCGTTAATATGGCTACGGTAACCGCTTCACATCAGGCGGGCCGTATGCTTGTCTGCCAACCGACGTAGTATAAAAAAAAACAGGAAGGCGGATATGCTATCAACGGATCGGCGATCCTTTGGTGTTGCTGATCTCCATGTGCGGTGGCGATTGCTTTCCATCAGGTGACCCACATGCTGGTTTGCCACCCTATTTTACTGCCCGTACTGCCCCAGTCGGCCAGCTTAAAAAATACGCTATGACCTACCTCTCTTTTCGCCACAGCCTCGTTTGTCAGTCACCAGGGTGCACCAAGTGCAGGTGAGGTTGTCTTTGGTTCAAAGATGTTGATGAACCGCTTACACCCCAAACTTTTTTATTTTAGGTGTACTTTTTATATTTATTAATAAATTCACATGATATTTGAGACAGTAACCTATGACCCTAAGAATTTTTGTTTTAATATAACTTAATAATATTAATAAAGCCCGCAGGGCATCTTGTGGCGATGACTGTGATGACGGACGACGAAGGAGCTCGAAGTAAATAAATAATAATAATCAACGCCTGCCGAGGCCTGCTCATGGGTATGTCGTTCCAATGACATATCCTGGAGCGGGTCACGGCGGGCGTACAACATTACATCATACTTCTCAAAGGGGCCTCTACGCGTTGGATCCATATCCCCGCGCACGCCTATTAAATGACCGGGCTTGACCCGTGAGTCCAAGAGAGATAAATAATGAATAAATATTTCTGGACAATTTAATAAATAAATATTTCTGGATAAATATACTTAAATACATTTTTTTTGTAAATACATACTTATAAAACATAGAAAACAGCCAAACCAAGAGAAACAGACATGTTCATGCACACAAATGTTTGTATTGTGCGGGAATCGAACCCACGGCCTCGGAGTCAAAGTGGCCGATGCTAACCATTCGACCACCGAGCTCGTCAATAATAAATAAACCCATCCCTAGACAGGCTACGGTGGACGTTGCTTAACTTGCGTGTTCGCTTAGACTGACTGCGCAGCGACGCCAACGGGATCCTCAAAGGATTAGTACTATTTTGGAAATTGTACTAATGTAAATTTAAAATTCTTTAAAACCTTAGTCTTTAAAAATACATTAAATTAACCCTTTAAAAGGTTTTAAATTATTTTATTTCTAAATTAATTTAGGTAATGTACGGTCTAACTGATGTAATCGGTTAAGTGCGCGTTTTATGTACCTATATAAATTACTTTAAAAGTATTCTACTAGAGTGCTACATTTTAAAAGCTTTTATTTTATTTACTCTTTTCGTTACTTAGTATGTCATTATAGGTCTTTTACGAGTCAATTTTATGTCACTTGTAGGTGACCTAATAATTTTTTTTAGTTCAATTCAATTCAATCCATTTATTTGCATAAACATATGTGTTACAATAGGTATTCATTTTATACATTGTTAGATCGCCATATTTCAACCGTTAGGTTTTTTTTTATATTCTACGTCGGGCGGCAGACAAGCATACGGCCCGCTTGATGTGAAGCGGTTACCGTAGTATATTAACGCTCGCAACATAAAATATCGCACGCGCGCCGCCAACCCCCCTGGCAACGTAGCATCTCCTTCCTTTCTTTCTGGTGACCTGATTCACTCGCAGGAACACTTTATAAGCTACCCAACTGGAAAAATACCTCCACCTCACAGAGTACCGCAGCCAAATAACATGCAATAAATTGCATTGAAGGTTGTGAAGTCCTGCGAGTGAGGGAGGTCACCAGAAAGAAAGGAAAGAGTATATAATTGACGAGCTCGGTGGTCGAATGGTTAGCAATGGCCACTTTGACTCCGAGGTCATGGGTTCGATTCCCGCACAAGACTAATATTTGTGTGCATGAACATGTCTGTTTGTCTTGGTCTGGGTGTTTTCTATGTATTATAAGAATGTATTTACAAAAAAAAATGTACTTAAGTATGTACATTTACCAGTTGTCTAGTACCCATAAAACAAGCTTAGCGCTTAATTTGGGATTAGATGGCGGTAAATTGTCCAGAATTATTTATTTATTATTTATTTATATACGGGCTGCTAAGGAGTGTATGTGGTGACTGCTTTCCATCAAGTAACCCACATGCTCGTTTGCCCACTAACATATAAAAAAAGAAAATAACTCCCTTTACGATGTTGTCACGTTTCGCACAAGGAACGTTTAGGACTTTTTTTAACACTAAATATTATGATAAATTCGCACACATGGGGTGTACGTGGTTCATCAAGATCTTTGAACCACAGCCAACTTCACCTGCAGGCGGTGCACCCTGCTGACTGACAAACGAAGCTCTGGCGAAAAGTGAGGTAGGGAGGGTAATGTACCTCCACCTCACAGAATACCGCAGCCAAAGAACAATTCCCTTGAGGGTTGTTGTGTTCCTGCGAGTAAGTGAGGTCAAAAAAATCTGTATTTTTTGACATATTTGATTATATTTCACAAGAAAAAAACCATCACAACATTTTGATAGTCCCAATATTACCTCAACAGTAGTCATCCAACCACACACGCTTATCTGTACCCAAAAGTTTCAAAGGTCAGCCGCCCTTTTGACCTTATACGATCGTTTGTGTAAACCCTTAGCCTCCAGGTCATTTGAAAGTTGTAAATTCTGCAACTCTCACTAGTGGTTCAGTGGGTTTGGATTTCTAGCAGATTTTATGAAAAAAGTAGCTCATACAGGATTTATAATTTTGTAGTATTAAATGACACATCAATTAAAAAAAATGTTCATAGGTATATCGGGAAGTTATATTATAATGACAGATTTTACATAGCCAGCCTTCTGAGAGCGTAGCGAAGACTTCTAAGTATATGGTTAATATATTATAATTTTTGTATACGAATATTTATTTAATTTTTAGGGTTCCGTACCTCAAAAGGAAAAACGGAAACCTTATAAGATCACTTTGTTGTCCGTCTGTCTGTCTGTCTGTCTGTCTGTCTGTCTGTCTGTCTTCTGTCTGTCTGTCTATCTGTCTGTCTGTCAAGAATTTCTATGTCGAGAATGCGTGGAGGTATCAAGCTGAAATTTGAACTGTATACGGTCTACGGTCCCATGAAGTTGTAAAAAAATCAAACTGCTAAGTTTACGTAGAAAAAAGTTACAGCCGTTTATTCAGCAAAAAACGCATATTTCGACACACTCAAGGGAATCAAAACCTATAGGGTACTTCCCGTTGACCTAGAACTATGAAATTTGGCAAGTAACATCGTTATAGGCTACAAGTACAGGAATAAATCTCAAAACTATACATTTGTAAATAGATCTTAAAAAATAGGGGGTCTATATTTTTTAAAGGGTGTCGAAATTTCAAATTGAAACTACTAGTTCAAATGGGGTATCATATGAAAAGGCTTGATGTAGGTACACATTGCAAAATATATTTTATTGATTTTTTTCGACGCATTAATTCTTATTTATAATGAAAAATATCAAGTTTTATAATGATACTACGTACCTACGGAACCCTCGGTGGGCGAGTCCGACTCGCACTTGTCCGGTTTTTTTTAATATACTTTTAAATATGAAACTATTTTGTCAGAGTCAGTACAATTATTCATTTGCGGCTTTCATTTGTGCATGCTGTGTTTACCTGTAATGATTTGTTACATTTAGCTTTAAGTTTATGCTTGTAAATTCATGAAAACAAATGTTGGCAAACCATAAATAAATTAATTAATATATTTTTCACGTCTTGTGAAATACAAAGCTGTTGAGACTAACTGAAAAAATTCATCATCAAATCAAGAAATCATAAATCAAATTCATTTATTGTATAGTTCTATGTAAGTAATGTACTTATGATCTTAAAATTAATAATAACTTATCGTTTTGGCGTACAAAATTTTTAATATAAACACATATAAATTTAAAATAATAGTAATAATAATCTACATTCAAATTGTCGCCACTCAATATTCATTTAATATATTACATAATTATTATTAATTATGATTACATTCATCATCTTCAGTCATCATTATTTGAATCAGTTATTATTTGACGAGCTCGGTGGCGTAGCGGTCAATGAGGCGGCTTCGACACCAACGCTCGTAGGTTCGATTCCCACATAGGACAAACATTTGTGTGCATGAACATGTCTGTTTGTCTTAGTCTGGGTGTTCTATGTATCATAAATATGTATTTACAAAAAAAAATGTATTTACGTATGTTTATCAGTTGTCTAGTACCATAACACAAGTTTCGCTTACTTTGGGGCTAGATGGCATTGTGTAATTTGTCTGACAATATTTATTTATTTATTTATTATCATCAGCTTACTACCCACTGTTGATATAGGTCTACCCCAATGCTTTCCACCAAATTCGATCTTCCACTATCCTTATCCAGCCACTTCCTGCCTCCTTTTGACGTCATCGATCCATTTTAGGGGCGGCATCCAACGCTTCGCCGGCCCATACGCGGCCACATTAGAAGCGTCCTTCCCAATCTGCCTACGCTGACTCGGCAGATGTGGCTGACCCACTATCACTATATATAAAAATGTATTTAAATTAAGTATATGTCAGTTATAATTATTTAAATAGTTGTCTTGGCCAACTTGCCGGAATATTATAAATATTTTGAAAAATGGAAAAAAATCTCCTGCCCCCCTAGGTGGGATTTGAACCCACGACCTCTGGATGATCGGTCGAGTGCTCTTCCAACTGAGCTACCAGGAAGGTTTGTGTTGCTGACGAATTTTTGATAACACCAAACTAATTAAATAATTATTATTTAAATAATAATTTACCGCCACCTTGGGGGGGGGGGAGGTGATATTTTCCATTTTTCAAAATATTTATAATATATGTCAGTTATTTCATTCATCATCATCAGGTCATTTTAGTCCCCACTACAGGAGCACGACCCTCTCGTCTGTCCCAGACAGAAGGAGAATTTGGCCTACACTCCCCACGCTGGCATAACTGACTACCATAAATAATACCATAATAAATAATAACTGACGGCCATGTGGTTTCCGGCAGACTAGAATAGAATCACTCCGTCTCTTCCCGTGGATGTCGTACAAGGCGACTAAGGGAAATACATTATAAAACATCAGGCCTTCCCAACCAGAAGGGTTGGGTTAGTAATGTTTTCGTATTTATATATATATATTAGGGTGGGTCACTTATGTATGGAGAAAAAAAAAACCTCAAATTTCTTACGAGCACAGCAATAAAAGAGTGCCAAATCATGAGTGTAATTACATTATAAAGTTTAGTAGTAATCGGAATTAATCTTCTGCCTCCGGTTCCATGTGTAAATAATCAAAAAAAGTCATTAAAAACGCCTAACCGCATAGCATACAAAGTTACACTATTGATCATTAAAATTATAAATAAAAGGCTTAAATCAGTAGTAACTATATTTATTAAAAAGGAACTAACATTGAAAATAGCTTTCACAACAAAAATAATAATTACAGTGAAGGGCTTACTGTTTGGAAAAATCCTTTTTGCTGTCGAATTTCGACATTGGTTTTCTCGAATATAACTGGGGTATGATAAATCCATCTCTTATTGTTTTATTGCCTGAAGAAGCTGAAGCTTCCGTCACGGCTTTGACTGCCCGTTCCATTGCTTGTGTGTGACAAGAAAGGCGTAATAACGCTATTTCTCCTTTTCCTTTTTGTTCAATAAACAATAAGAGACTTTTCTTCGGTTACTGATTTTAATATCGGTGGCTCACTGATATTTTCTTGCCAATCCAAAAGGTAACTTTCGTAACTGAAACAGACGCATTTTTTCTTATGTTGTCGATCTAGGTTTGAAAATTCACCGGGCAGCTAATTCACGAATTTGCGGCTGAGAACCTGTCAATATTGCAAGCAATAAGTTTGCCGGATGTGCGAAATAGCTGATTTGTCCCCGAAAGTTTTCCTGGATCAGAGGTTTTTCCATCTATGTGTTCAAACAAATGGCAGTTCATTCATATGTCAAAGACATATAATCCACTGCAAGGGTCTATTCAGACTTTTTTCTAGCATCCGTATAACAACGCCGTATTTGCCAACATTTGTATTAGTGCCATCACATCCGATTGCAATCAAATAATCCGTTGATATATTCGCATTTAAGAAAAACTTTAATATTTCTTGTTCTACACATTTTGCAGTGCCTGAAGCAACGTTACCTAAAAACTTTGAGAAGAAGACCTAAGAGCATATTTCTTTCGATAAAAAAAACCTCATTTTTTTATCAAAGAAATATGCTCTTCAAGTATTTGTCGTCTATACTTTTTTTTCCATCTTTTTCAGTTATACTCAAAGATTGGTCTTTTCTTCCATCGTAGTATATGCGGGAACTTGTAGAACTTGTGTGTCTGTAGTGAAATTATAATTTCTCTAGTATTTTTTCGTTCTCGACGTAGCTTATTTTTGTCTATTACTAGTGATATAGATGCTTGCAAAACTGCTGATGGCGATAGCTGCTCCTGCCCTGTCTGACAATCCAAATCTATCACATGTTTTTGATAGTAAAGCAAAATCAACTGCAAACTGCAAAATCAAACAATACTTTACTCACAAGGCGAAATTTTTGCAACTTGTTTTGAGGTATTTTTGGGTGAGACTTGAGAAGATTTTTTGCACACACCCCTCTCCTACTACTACTTTGTCCTTGAGCTCAACTAATCAACGACACTATTTTCTAATTATCGTTACTAAAAACTATTACACATAAAACTAGACACGAATAACTTGTTAAGAGTATTAGTATTAGTAATTTGAATTTGATGTCAAATGTCTACTTTATATAAAACTTCAGTCACAATCCGGAGGCAATAAAACTTAAAATAATGTAATAAAACTTTAAACATCAATTAAACACACCATTTGGCACCTTTTTATCATTGAGCTTATTTCAAAATCGAAAAAAAATTTTTTTGACCCACCCTAATATATATATCGACGGTTAAAAGGTTATAGGGTATAAGCGACCAAAACCAAATTGTTCAGGAAAGTAGTTCAAAGTTTGAAATTGCAGAAAAATGGATATAACTTTTTTATTTATTATCTTTTATTGATAAAACCAAAACAGCTGTAGAATAAAAATATAAAGGCATAAATGGGCACTTTTATTAATATAATTATACGTTGTTTATGTGGTTTTATGTCGCTTAGATCAATTGATTTTATTTTCCTCGTGAGGTAATTCAGCATAAGTTACTTAAACATGTAAAAATACCAAGATTAAAGAAGCCTTAACTACATTTGATATCCTCGTACCAAAAAGTAATAGGGCATAAACGACATGACTATATCATAACTTAATTGGGTAGAGGAGGACAAGTTAATATTCACATAATTGCGCCAAAAGTTAATATAGCATAAGATACAGAGCTTAGCAATAATATTGTGAGGTTATTAGACATTAACGACACTGGTAGATGAATTAAAAAAAGGTAATGTAGTACTTCCACATTATCAAGATTTATATACCATTAGGAAATCGAGAACATCCAACAATATAAGCAGACGTATCTCTATAATATGAGCTCATTTGAAGCGATCATTAGCTAAAATGATTTTCCTCTGATTTTAGAATCATTTTGTAATGTTTGTACTACCGTTGATTTTTTTTTCGAATGCTATATGTGAAACCTTTTAATTGGCCATCAATACCACTGTAATGTTAAAATACACTTAAGCTAGCTGTAAGTTTACTGAAAATCCATACTAATATTAATGTGAAAGTGTGTTTGTTTGTTTGTTTGTTGTTTGTCCTTCTTTCACGTCGAAAGTAACACATGATGACATGATTTTTTTGGAGATAGTTTAAGGTCTGGAGAGCGACATAGGCTACTCTTTATCCCGGAAAAACATCTTATTCCCGCGGGAAGAAATAAAGTTTATGATCATTTGTCCTTCTTTCACGTCAAAAGCAACCTAAGTACCGACATGATTTTTTGAACGGGAATAGTTTACGGTCTGGAGAGTGATATAGGTGAATTTTTATTCCGGAAAAACATCTTAATCCCATGGGAAAAAATAAACTTTGTAATCATTTGTCCATCTTTTACGTAGAAAAGAACCTAAGTACCGACATGATTTTTTTAACGGGGATAGTTTTCTGTCTGGAGAGTGGCGTAGATTACTTTTTATCCATGTTATTCCTATAGGAAAAAGTTTCATTAAAATAATGACCACGCGGGCGAAGCTGTTAACAGTTAGTAAATAAATAGTAATGTGGATTAAATGTCAGGTCTTAAAAATAATAGAATAACAACCAACACGATTCTCTTTTAAAACAAGAGTTAAGTAACTGGGTACATTTAAAGGGTTACCCATCACTATACTGTATTATATAAACTAATTATCTATTGAAATACAAAATTCTTTATTGCATATTAAAAATTGAGTTACAGTAACTTATTTCAAACTTAATCTAACGACCAATGGGCGGCCTTATTGCTAAAAAGCAATCTCTTCTAGACAACCTTAGGATAAATGATAGGAGAATATTACTGAAATATGTGTTTACCGACCGAAAGATTTAAGCCGACTGATTTTATTTTTATTTTAAATTTCATCGTCATCAGGTCATTTTAGTCTCCACTACAGGAGTACGACCCTCTCTCGTCTGTCACAGACAGGAGGATTTGGCCTACACTCCCCACGCTGGCCAGACGGGTTGGGGAGGCCTGATCGATGTTTTATAATGTATTTTATGTATAATGTATTTAAAATTTATTGATCACAAAATTACATAAGGGTACAAAAGGCGGACGTAATGCTAAAAACATTCTCTACCAGTCAAACTTTTGGAATAGCAGAAATACACGAATGCGGGTCTAAAGCAGATAACAAAAATATAAAATAGAACAGTGTCTACGAAATAGATATAATGTAATGACTATTCAACTTAGAGAAATAAATAAAATAAACGATATTACTCATTCAAATAAAATAAACATACATAAGAATATATCACTATTATAAATATACATACAGATACATAGATACATAATATAGGAAGATGATGATTCTGTTCTTCGTTAAACCGTCCAAAAGATAAGTGGATTTTCTTTTTAAAATTGAATTTATCTGAGATCCTTCCAAGTCATTCAGGCAGCTCGTTCCATAGACGTGAAGCTTGCAGTGTAAAGGAATCAGACTTGAAGCCAGAATGGTAAAGGGGAATGTAAAGCTGACGACTATTGTCAGAACGAAGTGGAAGGCTGTGAGAGTCACAAATTGAAATTTGCATTTCAAGTATTTCGGAGAGAGAGGACTAATTAGAATAGTGAGAAGTATGCAGAGTAATCTCTGTTGCCTCCGTTGATGAACAGGAAGCCATTTAAGTTGAGACCGATATGAAGAGATATGATCAAATTTGCGAAGACAGTACATAAAACGAATAGCGTTGTTGATAAGTCGGTCCAATATATATATTGAGATCTACATTCAGATCTGGAAATACATTACACTACATTTAGACCTAGGTTTTACTGTCATAAAGGTAAAGGAAGAAAATTTCTAAACCGATTAAGGAAACTCAATGCCGATATGACCGCACGACTCACCTCAGCTATTTGCGAGGTCCAACTAAGAGTGGAATCTATATAAAGACCTAGATTTTTGGCAGTATTATTGAACGAAATGACAGTATATTCAAACATAACAGGCGACACAGAGCTGAAATCAATCGTGGCAACCTGCCTAGAGCTACCAAGCACAATAGCCTGACATTTAGCTGGATTTACAGGTATACCAAAATCTCTAGACTAAGAGCTGACATTACATGGGTTATCATTTAATTTTGCAATTGCAGTGTTGTTCACATTCTCTGCCGTTGTCTGCACATATATTTGGAAATCATCAGCATATAAGTGGTAAGAACAACTGAGCGAAAGAGACAGGAGGATTTAAGGTATAAGCGACTTGCTGAATAGCCGCTTGAGTACAACCAAGTAATACAAAATATCGCAAGCGACGGAGTTGTATGAAAATAGCAAATGGAAGTGGAATAATAAGCGACAATAGTATTCAAATATTATAATTGGTAGTAAGGTATAATCGACAGTTCAATATGAACTTATACTTTAGTAATTACGTATAAGCGACAACCATATTGTTAATTTGTAAATAGTAGCAAGGCATAACCGACAGTTCAATAACAAATGAATTTTAGTAATTGAGAATAAGCGACAACTGTATTGTAAACAAAAAAAAAGTAGTAAGGTATAACCGACGCCTATTAATTTTAATGAGAAAGGTAAAGGAGCATTAGTTCCAGGTTTCAAAACAGGGGCTAATAGTAAAGAGCCGTAAGCGCCCGGAATGTCTACGCAAGTTAAAAGTAAAAACGCGTTAGCGACCGTCAACCAAAACTGAAACCATTTTTACAGGGGTACAAGCACCTTAAGGGCAAAAAAGGCCTAGAATTTCGTCGGTTACTCCGAGGCATACTTCGAAAACGCTGTTTTTTGCTTTGGCATAAACGACAAAAAAGTCATCGTAGAGCCATGGGGGTAAGCGCATTAGAAAGAACGGAAAATTTTAAGTAGGATGGCATTCATAACTCATTTTCGATCAAAATGTCCTTTTAACCGTCGATATATAAATACGAAAACATTACTATAATATTACTACTACTAATATAATATACGTATTTATATTATATATATATATATATACGAAAACATTACTAACTCAAAATATCGGGAGTGCTAATCAAGTACTTCCTCACGCTCGATATATATATATATATATTTGGATGGTATTGTATACAGTACGTGTTTTAACGCTTGTGACATTTATATGTCTATATCTATATATATATAAAAATCAATGCCAATTTTCGTTGTAATTTTATAACTCAAGAATGGGCTCACCTATCCAAACCAAATGTTTAGGCTTTGTTCGGACTATTTAGTAGGTGGTTTATGTGAAGTTTGCACAAAATCGGTAGAGCGGTTCTTCATTTATCTCATTTTTTGTAACAAATAAATTGGCGGATCATTTTGTTAATGGGGATTTTGCTGTCAAATTGAAACTTTTTTCAGTGTTGACAGTACAAGCATGTTGTTATCATGTTATGTCATTCATGCGGTCATTTCATTTAGGACGAGTCGGTTTGTTTATTAATGCTCACAATGGAAAAAAAAATTGTTTATCCAAATGTTTTGGATTAAGTTTTAAAATAGCTAGCAGTTAATAAAATATTTTTTTGTTTGAATAAATAAATTTGATGTTCCAATTAATTTTTTTTAGTATTTCACGTTATACGTAGCGAAGCACGTACCGGGCCGCTAGTCTTTTATGAAATTTTAAACCAGGTTCTGTTTTCGTAAAAATATTCTTCATAGTATCTTTCTATTATTATTTCTTCTATCTAAAACGAGTTCCTACTAAGATATCGCGAAGTTATAAAATTTATATATCCTTTAGGTTTTCTACGGTTGACTGGAAGAAATCCCTATTGGGATAAGTCCATATTGGGATAGACCATTGTACGGTAAAGTATCTTCTTTTTAATCTATGTATTTGTGTATTTATGTTTTTATTGTACAATAAAGTACTACTACTACTTGCTGTACTCCGCTCACGATGCGAAATATATTAAAATACAGATCATCTCCGCCCAGCTCCGCTCAAGTGGAAACACACCCTAATCGTCTATAGAACGGTCCCTTTGTACCTCTAACGATTGTACAATGGGGTGTGTTCCTAGGAGTTATTTGATAGGAAGCCTCCTTGTACAGTCGCACCGCTCGCCATCGACAGATTTTGGGGTGTAAGTGATTTATGGGGTGTAAGTGGTTTATGGGGTGTAAGTGGTTTATGGGGTGTAAGTGGTTTATGGGGTGTAAGTGTTTTATGGGGTGTAAGTGGTTTAAGGGGTGTAAGTTGTTTATGGGGCGTAAGAGGTTTATGGGGTGTAAGTGGTTTATGGGGTGTAAGTGGTTTATGGGGTGTAAGTGGTTTATGGGGTGTAAGTGGTTTATGGGGTGTAAGTGGTTTATGGGGTGTAAGTGGTTTATGGGGTGTAAGTGGTTTATGGGGTGTAAGTGGTTTATCAATATCTTTGAACCAAAGCGAACTTCACCTACACGTGGTGTACCCTGCTGACTGACAAACGAAGCTCTGGCGGAAGGAGAGGTAGGGAGCGTAATTATAAGATACCCGACTGGGGAATGTACCTCCACCTCACAGAATACCGCAGCTAAATAACAATTCCCTTGAGGGTTGTTGTGTTCCAGCGAGTGAGTGAGGTCACCAGAAAAGAAGGAAATGCTGCGTTGGCAGCGGGGGTAGCGGCGAGCAAATGATAAATTATATTGCGAGCGTTAATACGGTTACGGTAACCGCTTCACATCAGGCGGGCCGTATGCTTGTCTGCCACCCGACGTAGTAAAAAAAAAAAGACAGGGAATTCATCCTCACACATCTGAACCGAAGTGTTCACGTAATGTACGCACCAGTACAGTGCGGTTAAAGAGAAATTTTCTTCCACGTACTATCAAGCTGTGGAACGAACTGCCTGTTGAGGTTTTCCCTGGAGACTACAGCATGGGGTTCTTTAAAAAGCGCGTAAAGAGTTTTTTATAGGATCGGTAAGGCACATGCGATGCCTCTGGTGTTACTAGCGTCCATAGACTACGTTAAATGCTTTCCATCAGGCGGGCTATATACCTGTTTGTCACCTTACTGGTATTAAAAAAAAACACTTTACATCAGATGGCCTTGTTTGGCATTCAGGGTGATGTAAAAAATAATACAATTATCCCTTATTTTCCCATTTCAAAGCATCGTTTACTGTCAAACCGAAGCTAACGCCTTGTCACAATTATGAGGACGGTTCGGATGCTCGCTGTTCTCTCCGTTCAATGATATTGGATATATCTTGACGTGTCAATAATGGATTGTGAAATGTCAATAGTTATCTGTTGCTAAGGCCTGAGTGATGGAAGGTTCGATGCAAGCTTTTCTGTTATACTACGTCGGATGGCAGCATACGGCCCGCCTGATATGAAGCGGTTGCCGTAGCCATATAGCGACGAGCTCGGTGGTCGAATGGTTAGCAATGGCCACTTTGACTCCGAGTTCGCGGGTTCGATTCCCGCACAAGACAAACATTTGTGTGTATGAACATGTCTGTTTGTCTTGGTCTGGGTGTTTTTTATGTATTATAAGTATGTATTTACAAAATAAAATGTATTTAAGTACATTTATCAGTTGTCTAGTACCCATAACACAAGCTTTGCTCTTACTAGTTGGCGCTGTGTAAATTGTGCATAAATATTTATTTATTATTTATATAAACGCTCGCAAAACGCAACGTGATATATTTATGTCATATTTAGATTAGACAGGCTACTAATCAAAATAGCACTATGACTTTTTTAATATCTCTTAACAAATTACACAACTAGCTAATTGATTCAGGTGTTATTTTGCGGAAGTCAAATTTACAGGCTACAAAAAAGCTGTCGACCACAGCAACTGGAGTACAGACGACCAAAGCAGCCACGGCAGGCGCATGCAACTACTAACGGTAATAGGTGGGTACCGGCCAGCGGTAGTTTGCCTGAACTAATTGGTGGTGGACGTACGCAAAGTAGTGTAGATCAAATTGCCTGTAAATTACACTGTACCATCTAGCCCCAAATTAAGCAAAGCTTGTACTATGGGAGTAGAATAGAATGTGAAAGTGAAGCGGTCGCTCGCAACATGACTATCGCTCGCGCGCCGCCACAACCGCTGCCAACGCAGCAACTTCTTCTTTTCTGGTCACAGGAACACACTACCCTCAAGGTAATTGTTATTTGGATTCTGTGAGGTGGAGGTACTTCCTCAATCACCCTTAGCATAGTTTTCTCTATCGCTCGCTGTGCAACGTTTAATCTGTGAACCAACCACGGTCATGTGCCTGGACTTGACCTTGGTTGGTTGGTCTCTGTGTCGCAGATCTTTCGTGGGGCATCAGTTGAAAACTTTATTATTCAAGCCTTTAATATTTAAGATATCAGATTTTAAACATCGGACGCGCAGCATGCGCCGCCATTTTTTTTTTTTCGAAGTCCCGAATTGATATCGGAAAACCAAGGTCACTTTACATTACTACTTTTTGATGCTCTACACGAATCCGAAGTCAGATTTCTAAATTTTGAGTTTCATGGCAACGGACAGACAGAACGACCGGACGATTTTATAAGCTCAATAAATTTCGCTGAAAATCTTATACTTTAGCTGTACTGACTCTAATCTTAAAGAAGATTTGCATATATTTAAGTATTATGTAAGTATATCACACACTGATAGATAGATAGACAGAGATGATGATATAGCCTCTGGTCTTACATAGTAGTGTCTAGCCACTGCTGGATATAGGCCGCCTTCCTCTATATGCGATCCTCCATCTTTCATCATCATCTTTCCGCGTCCAGCCATTTCCGGACCTTTCTTTGAGTTCATTAGTCCATCTAGAAATTGATGCCCAACGCTTCGTCGCCATACGAGGTCTGGACTCTCGTTTGCCTTTTAGTCTAGGACTTTCGTCCATTACTGACTCAGCAGATGTCTGCCACTTCAGCTTGCTGACTCTTAGGGCTACGTCGACAACTTTGGTTCTCCTCTTCGTTTCGGATTTGGTCCCTTAGACATATTTCTCTTGAGAGATATCCTCTCCATACTCTACCTATCATTCGCTGTGCGACTTTCAATATATGGACCAGCCCAACGGTCAACGTCCAAGTTTCTACATAGTAGGTCATGGCTGGGACGCACTAGTTGAAGATTAGTCCTTAAAGATTGCGGTATTTGCGCTGTGAGGATGTGTTGAAATTTCCCGAGTGTGTATCTCGCTTAAGATGCATACGATGCCTAATGGTAAGCAGTTATCGCATATTATTTCAAAAGGATTCTCTATAGTTTTAGCATTGCAAGCTTGCAGATGGCATCTTCTTTGACACGGAATAGTTTCGGGTCGGGTATTAACTTGGAACTTCACACAAAGGAGCCGTTGTTTCAGCGCTATGAATTCTCAACACTACTTCAGCGTAAGTTTAAGTCTAAAATGTTAATTTATTGTAGAAAAGCTCATAAAGCTCAATAAGGTAAAAACAGAAAGTAAAATTAAAAACATCCAAATTGTACCGAAAATATATAAGTATGTTAAAAAAAATGACAAAATTCATCTCCATTGTAAAGAGCAGTCGACCGGTAATTGAGAGGTCGGGTTCAAATCCCACCAGGGCGGGGGGGAGGTGATTTTTTTTTTCCATTTTTAAATATTTATAATAAGTTGGCCAAACACAACTATTTAAATAATACTTGTTATACAGTAATTGTCACATGTAAAATTCAGGAGTGTAAGGTATTTTTATACTCGTAAAGTGGCAAACAAGTATACATCCCGTCTGATGGACGATCGTAGTGAACCACGTATACCCTTATTCCACTTTTTAATAGTATAGACTCGGGCACGATACGAACACTGATGTAAAATGCTTAATTCAAGCGTTTATTTATGTACCTTTTTTTTATATATATTAGCTCAGCATATTGGCTCCGCTTCGCCTGATGGTAAGCGAAAAGAGGAGCCCCAATCGCATCGGCAACGGACAAGTGACTTTGATGACTTGTCAGTTGATGCTGCTATGCTGGCCTACAAGATGCTTCTTCACGCTTCGCTTGAAGGATCACATATTGTATGAATGAGGAAATACATATGCCGTACCTAGTTGTATGTAGTGATAACGAACTTAATAGTAAACCTAAACTACAAACACTCACATAAAACAATTATGTATGATGTTAAGAAATATTATTTCTTCATCTTCATAAGATACCTCGCCTTTCTACTAGTGTAACTTTACATCTATCTATATATATATAAAAATCAATGCCACTTTTCGTTGTAATTTTATAACTTAAAAACGGGCTCATCTATCCAAACCAAATGTTTAGGCTTTGTTCGGACTATTTAGTAGATGGTTTATGTGAAGTTTGCACAAAATCGGTAGAGCGGTTCTTCATTTATCACATTTTTTGTAACAAATGAATTCAGTATATGGCGGATCATTTTGTTAATGGGGATTTTGCTGTCAAATTTAAACTTTTTTCAGATGGGGATTGTGCTGTCAAATTGAAACTTTTTTCAGTGTTGACAGTACAAATTATTTCACTTTGTACGTAGCGAAGCACGTACCGGGCCGCTAGTATTTTATAAGTGAATATTTTCTGTATACTAACAAAATTATTTCTGTAGAGAGAATATGTTACAAAGGTTTGTAGACGAGCACGGCGGTCGAATGGCTAACAATGGCTACTTTGTCTTCGAGGTCGTGGGTTCGATCCCGCACAATACAAACATTTGTGTGAATCAACATATTTTCTGTCTTGGCGTTTTCTATGTGTTATAAGTATGTATTTACTAAAAAAAAATGAATTTAAGTACGTTTATCAGTTGTCTAGTATCTATAGTACAAGCTTTGTGCTTAATTTGGGACTAGATGGCGCTGTGTAAATTGCCCAGAAATATTGATTAATTTGTATACCTAGTACGAATAGATGCTTACAACACTATTAGCTAGTGGTATGGTTTAAATTTAAAATACCCACCGTACCACCAGAGGTACGGTCAGGGGTACGGTGGGTCTGAAGTGATAAAGCGCTGGAGCACATTCTCTCTATTTTTCTACATATCTATGTTAGTATATATTTAACGGATAATATTTAAAGCAAAATACGCTTTAATACCCACTGAAAAGTACTTTCATTTACCCATAATATTTTTCCCATAATTTCACAGTATTTTCTAGAGAAAATAACATTATATTTTAGACTGGAATTTTCTAAAGTTTCCTGAAAAACGTTTATATTTTGCGGTAGGATTTGGAGGATTCCATAAAAGTAACTTAGGGTTTATATTGTACATTGAATATTATATTACTAAATTAAAATTTCATCTTGTTTATACAGGTTGAGAGGATATCTATTTTGTTTTTCTCGGAACATAAATTCTACGCATGTATATTATTAAAAACCACAGAAAACACAGCAGAAAAATATATCATTCAAAAATTCGTCACCATCACAAACCTTCCTGGTAGCTCAGTTGGAAGAGCAGTCGACCGGTGATCGAGAGGCCTTGGGTTCAAATTCCATCTAGGTGGGGGAGATGATTTTTTCCATTTTTAAAATATTCATTATATTCTGGCAAGTCGGCCGAAATCTAGTATTTAAATAATAATTAAGTTTTTTTTATACCACTAGAGTGGCAAACAAGCATACGGCCCGCCTGATGGAAAGCAGTTACCGTAGCCCCAGAACGCCTGTAACACCAGGGCATCACGCGCGTGTTGCCGACCCTGTAAAAACCTCTTTACGCCCTTTTTGAAGAACCCCATGCTGTAGTCTCCTGAGAAAACCTCGACGGGCAGTTCATTCCACAGCTTGGCCGTACGCGGGAGAAAACTTCTCTGGAACCGCACGATACGCGACCACTTAGGCCCCAATGTGTGAGGATGAATTCCCTGTCGATGGCGAGCGGTGCGACTGTAGAAGGAGGCCGTGGGCATCATGTCAAACAACTCCTCTGAACACATCCCATTGATTATTTGATTAATTGTAACGTATACTCGTAGACTCGTACTCGTACACAATTAAACCAACACGTACTTATTCGGTGTCACAAGTACTGGATTGTGTTTTTATTTATATTGTTTCAGATATCAGATATACATTTTGTATTATTAGTTTTATTTTTATAAAGTGTGATAAAGATTTATTAGTGATCTACAATAGTTAAATAGTTATAATTAAAGTAAACTTAAAATAGATAAAATTAAATAAATACACCTAAATTAAAACTAATTAAAATAAACTAAAAGCAAAACTAATCTAGTAAACCGCTGCCCGTGGGCAAAGTTCCCAATATGCTGGCCCCGTTGGCGTTGCCTCGTTGGATCGCAACACTAATTCTTTGTGCTTTATTATTGTGCAAGAACACAATAACCGAATAAGTACGTACTGGTTTAATTGTGTACAAGTATACGTTGTAATTAATCAAGTACATACTGTTATTAGTTATATGTTTTGCTTATTGACTCTCACAGTCGATTACGAATTCCTTTTGACTGGAAGAGATTCCATCACGGAATAAGTTCGCCCTTGCAAATATTATTTTATGTATAGCTTCATCATCAGGTAATTTTAGTCTCCACTATAGGAGCACTACCCTCTCTCATCCGTCCCTGTCAGAAGGAGGATTTGGCCTACACTCCCCACGCTGGCCAAACGGGTTGGGGAGGCCTGATCGATGTTTTATATATAATGTATTTCCCTTAGTCGCCTTGTACGACATCCACGGGAAGAGACGGAGTGATTCCATTCTAGTCTGCCGGAAACCACACGGCCAATGTGTAGCTTACCTCCATTGTATCTTATAGCTTAAAGTTTTTTAAACAAATATAAACAAACAAAGAACCCGCCTTATGGGAATCTGTTACCGTAGCCATATTATAGATGCTGACTTATACCATATAATAGTTTTGCTCGCGCGCTAGCACGCCTACTGCTTACGCAGTATTTTCTTTAACTCAATAGTGACCACACTCACCCGCAAGAACACAATAATTCTCAATGAAATTGTGATTTAATTGTAGTTTCTGTGAGGTTAGTGTACTTCACCAGTCGACCTGTTCATGCCCTATCTGTCTTTATATTGAGAAAAGAAGGAGATGCTGCGTTAGCAGCGAGGGTGGCGGCGCGCAAGTGATATATTATGTTGCGAACGTTAATATGGTTATGGTAACTGCTTCACATCAGGCGGCCCGTATGCTTGTCTCCCACCCGATGTAGTATAAAAAAAAAAGCCTCGTTTAGATACTAGTTGTCAGGGTGCACCGCGTGTAGGCCCTAAAGTTGGTACTAAGCCCCTTACACTCGAATATAAAATTAAGGGTACATGTAAAGATCATGGAATGTCCTAATGAATAGATTTGGAGAAAAACACAGTCATACGTTCAGTAGTCTTACAATTTACATTGAAATAAGATTATGTAGTAACTTTTACTTTGCTTTTTAGAGCCATCTGTTTAGTTTTTTACGTTATGGATTGGAAATTAAACTACCACAGATAATGATTTTGTTCCAATAAAAAAAAATGTGACATTCCCTGTTCTTTACCCTTCAAAGAAAAGATTTCATAGTGCCGCGTAGAGGATGAAGCATGACGGGGCTCGTCCCTAGCATAAAAGTATCAGGAAACTTTTACACTGAAAAGACATCTCTGAAACAATTGAAATTCAAAAAAAATGTATTCCCATTTTCACAGTAACTTCATTTTGGAGGTTAACCAAGAGTCGTTTTAATTTTTCACAGATTTTATTAAGAACGTAAAAATAACGTCTGAAAGGTGAAAATCTGGAGTATCTCTCCAGCAATGACTGAAATGTTAGCTTGAAAGTTAAAAGTAAGGACTTGTTGTCTGAGTTTTAGTTAGGTAATCGAGCTTGGCCGGGGTAACTTCAACAAAGACGACGGGGTAAATTCGATTAGGCTGGGCAGCTTCTGGAAAGCTTCGGCACATCTTCGCCGCACTGATATCCCAATGTTTTAAGACTAAAGTCTTCAACCAATGCGTCCCTCCCAGCAATGACTTATGGTGCAGAGACTTGGACACTGACCATCGGACTGGTCCACAGGCTAAAGGTCGCGCAGCAAGCGATGGAGAGGACTATGCTCGTGGTTTTTATACCCTTACACGGCTTCTACTCTAGGACTTTGCTCCTCCATCTGCCATCACTGAAACAGCAAACGTGGTCAGCCCACCGCCATTTCATTCCATATCCATCCAGGTTTTTTCATTTGAAGCGATTTTGAAGGCGAAACCGTGAGTACAACTAGTAACGTAATACTTCTTCTTAATTTATGGTACAGTGAAGTTCGCGTGACATCCAAACGTGAAAACGTCTTCATTCGCCTTGTGAAGTCCCATATCTTCTAACATCGCAGACATTCGACCATAAATCTAGCCGTCGAGCCGATTCACTCCGCTTTTGGAACAAAGTCAAGGGCTATAAATGCCTAACTTTCCAGACGGCGTTACAGCCATAGTAGGACAAGACTTTAATTCATTTCATGCCCTTGTTGCGGTTCTAAGGTAGCCTGTGACATGAAATAATATAACAGGGTCTAGCAAAGGACAGGTCGTGACCCTGCATATCATATTCATTTCATAGCCCAGTGCTATGAAAGTAAATATACCGGGATTGCTGTCCTTATATTATATCTTAGTTCCAGAATGACCTCTCTCTCTCTCTCTCTCATTTTTAAGTAGGTACCAAATATCTGAATCTGTTTGATGAAAAGATGAAAGTAAGATAGGAGACTTCTACCAAAAGACGCCATTTGTATATGTTCTATCCATCGGTAAGAGATATAATAAACAAATAGTGGTTAGAAGTCTCTTTTTTTAAGGCTCTTTTAAGGCTCTCTTTGTTTAAACTTGTGCCGTCACCTTTAGGTCATCTATTGCAACTCACGAATTCGAATAAACTGTGGTATTTATGTTCACTGGGAGTTCCATGGTCCATGTTCTCTGGGAGTGTAATCTTTGACATTGGGAGCGGAACATTCGTGGAATCGGAGTGTTAAGTAACAGTTCACAGTCTTAGGTCCTCAAAAGTGTTTATAGATATTTAATAATCATTTTAACAAAAAATACCGACTCCAAACATTACTCTACATTTATGTATGTAGGTATAGGCTGATGATGATGAGAAAAACATGGGACCAATCTGGAAGTATACTCTTTCAAATAAAAAAAGTTTTCTTTAAATCGGTTTATAAATCACGGAGTAATTAAGTAACAAACATAAAAAAAAATCGGTTGTCTGTAAAGTCGGTTTAATGACGATAGTTTTTAATTTTAATGGAACGCCTCAGAGCGAGGTAACGCCGCCTGAGTCATGTTTTTTCGTGCGTGCAGCCGGCTCCATCGAATTATAAGACGTTGTCACGTCAAAAAAAAAATACAGCCGAATTGAGAACCTCCTCCTGTTTTGGAGTCGGTTAAAAAGGGCGTAAGTTGCTTACACCCCCAATTTATCAGCTATCCGAGGTTGTACAAAAAGTGTATTGTGTGACATTAGTGACAATATTTCCACGGCCTCATACAATGCGGGTCAGATAAGAAATGAACGTCGAGAATGGATGGATGGACGGAAGAGCTGGATCATTTTGTTCGCCTTTCGCTATTCGCATTTCGCAAGATTATATTATTTACTTACTAGCAATCTGCCTCGGGTTCGCACGGCTAAAATTTTCAAATAGTTGTTTTTTTTAAATACGTTGTCGGGTGAGAAACAATCGCTAGCAACATCAATATTGCTCGCGCACCGCCACCCTTACTGCTACAGTAACTCCTTCCTTCTTGGTTATCTCACTCACTCGCATTAAAATAACAATTCTCAAGGGCATTGTTATTAGGGTGCGGTATTCTGAGATGTTGAGATACTTCTCAAGTTGACCAGCTTACAAATACGTTGTGTTCTAACTTTCTTTTGCCAGAGGCTCTTTGGCTAGTCGGCAGGGGAGATTGGTTTTGGCTCTTAAGATCGAAATGAGCTACTTACACCCCAAGACTTCATTGTCACTACATAGTATAAAACAAAGTCGCTTTCTCTGTCCCTATGTCCCTTTGTATGCTTAAATCTTTGAAACTACGCAACGGATTATGATGCGGTTTTTTTTAATAGATAGAGTGATTCAACTGGAAAGTTTATATGTATAATATATGCATAACATAGTAGAAAAACACTGATAATTTAGAGGTTTCTAATGTGATGTCGTAAATAAACACATTTTTTTGCTCTTTCATTGCAAACGCTGGCTGAACCCAACGAGATAGATCAAAATAATGTAGTACAGTATTGTTCACCTTAAAATGGTCTACAAAAAAGTTCGCGATGGTATATGTCTATCTCTTAGTGGTAACACACAATAACCGTTATTCTATCCTTTGCTTTTTACAAGAAATAATGCCTTATTTACGAAGCGATTTTAAGCAATACAGAATTAATCCTTATCCAATTAAGTACCTTAAATACATTGCGCATTTAATATAGATCAATATGGCCCTTCACAACATGTAATTTAAATGTATAGTTTAGAAGATATTACACATTTAAAATGCAGGGACATAACGGCTGTGGCGGTACCGGCCGCGGAGCCGGCGGCGTGTGCCTATAACTGGGGAAGGACTGGATAGGACAAAGCGCAAAGATCTTCTGTAGTACATTTAGTATCAGCATTGCACCCGTGCGAAGCCGGGGCGGGTCGCTAGTATTCTATATAGGTGGGTTTTTTGGTTGCCCATGTCAGTCTAATCAAACACACACAGGTTAAGCAACTTATAGATGGGTTAATCTATCTCGAGCGGAGCTGTACTTGAGTGTCAATAGGCTGCGGTAACCGCTTTACATCAAGGAAATCAAAATGGCGTCCTTGACGGTCTGGCACGCATTAAACTATAGCCTGTGGGGATGGTACTGAACTTCTTGATTGTAACTTTCCTTTTCCTTGAACAGGCCATTTGTAGGAAAAATACTCCGTAATATGCGGGGACATTTCGGCGAGAAATACTCTTATATCAAGATATTATAACTTATATTTCAGTATTAAAATAATACACGTAATTTAGTAAGTGCACTATCAGATACCAATCTCTGAATGATATTCAGAATCTATCTAAAATATTCTGATAATTAACACACATTCTAACTTCAAAATCATTTAAATACAATTGCAAAAGGAGTATATATTAGGTTGGGGAAAAAGTCTTTTCGTATTTTATATGAAAATTCAAAACATTTTTTAATAAAGTTTATTTACATTTAACTAAAGTATGTAGGTGCCATTTTGTTCGATAACTTTTTGCCATCTTGTAGGTAGAGACATGATCCCATTACTATAGAAATTTTGGGACTTCTGTTCAAAAAACCGCGACAAGTGGTTTTGGCAGTGTACTCGTGATGTTAACCTGACATTTCCTAAAGAATTCTTAAGAGACCGAAACAGATGGAAATCAGAAGGTGCAAGGTCAGAACTATACGGCGGATGCATTAACACCTCCCAGTCAAACTCACTTAATTTTTGCTGAGTGGCTAAAGATGTGTGAGGTCTAGCGTTATCATAATGAAAAATCACACCCCTTCTATTAATTAATTCCGGCCGCTTTCTCTCAACTTTTTGCTTTTATCTCATCAGTTGTTCACAGTAGAGTTCAGAATCGATAGTCCTGCCTGGCGGTAACAGCTCATAATGAATATCTTCTTTTCCAATCCCACCATACACACAGCATCACCTTGTTGCAGGTTAACCCGGGTTTCGCCAGAGTCTGTGAAGCCTGGCCGGCCTTTGACCACGACCTTTTTATGCGCCAAAACTGTTTTGTGGTCAATTCCTAGTTCTTCAGCTACGTCGTAACTACTGATATGCCGATCTTGCTCCACTTTTTCAAAAATGGCATCCATTTTATCCGTAACAGGGCGACCAGAGCGACGTGCATCTTTGACATCAAAATTTCCGGATTGAAAACGCTTAAACCAAATTTGTGCTACTCTCACAGACACTGCACTAGGTCCATAAACGTCACAAATTTTTTTCGCAGCTTGCGTTGAATTTTTACCATTTTTGTAGTAAAATTTTAAAATGTATCGAATTTCTTCATTAGATTCACTCATCTTGACAGTAAAAAAAACAAATGAAAATCACACATTTACCTAATTTGAATTTTGAATTATCTTTTTTAAAATTTAAACTTTTTAAAGATATCAAAACCTGCCAGATACAAATGGTATAACCAAAGAGATTTTATTACAAGTTCATACATACTATAATGCGAAAAGACTTTTTCCCCTACCTATTATTTGTTACTATCAAATAAGGTTATATATGTTTATCGCCACAATACATTTAATTGGAATTGGACTACCTAGTTAAGCTGATTATTGGTGCCACTAACCATATGCCACTTAAGACCGAATGTAAATACTTTATCGATAAAATTCCGGCACCTACTTTATCGTACACCTACCTATTTGACACCTACTCGACTGTTTGTAGTTGCCCTAATAAAAAGTCTACAGTCATGCTACTAAATAGTTCGATATATAAATTTAACAGTAACGTCATTCATCAACGCAGTGGATTTTAATTCTAGTAATCGGGCACTTTTTGCCCGATTGAAGAATAAGGGTCATGTTTTTCGGGTGTATATGTTTATTTGCCGTGTGGTTTCCGGCAGAATAGAATCACTCCGTTTCTTCCCGTGGATGTCGTACAAGGCCACTAAGGGAAATATATTATCAAATATCGATCAGGCCTCCCCAACCCGTTTGGCCAGCGTGGGGAGTGTAGGCCAAACCCTCCTTCCGTCTAGGATGGACGAGAGAGGGTCGTGCTCCTGTAGTGGAGACTAAAATGGACCTGATGATGATGATGATGATGATGTTTATTTATTCACTTTATTGCCACAATTTTACAATAAAACTGTTACAATAGGTGAACTTAATGCAAAACATTATCTTCTAGGTAAACCTTTAGGATATTTAAAAAATAGTTGGAGGAGGTTGGGTGGAGGGATGCAAAATATAGTAGAACAAAAGTATATAAAATTATATAAATTTATAAACAATAATATGTATGTATATTTCTTTGGGAAGTTTCACAACCTAAACCGCTTGACGGATGTCAACATAAATAGTTGTTTATTTACATTTCATTAGATTCGTCTCAGCTCTGAGAAAAATATATGATATATAATTTCAATATAATGTGAAAAATAATAAAAAAATGTGAGAATTTTGTTTCGGTTACTATTTTGTTTGTCTAACACCGATTATAACTTTGTCTATAAAACTTCGGCAATTTCTCTATCGATTTGATATTTATACAATTTGAATATAGTTAGGCTTTCATCTCATAACTACCGACTTTTGTTTCTCGTAAAAAAATTGCAATAGATCTCGTGTATGAAAGCGATGCATATAAGAATAGTGCCTGTTCACACTGCTGGTGAGACTATTTTTCTATTCATTTTATCGCAACGACAAGAGCTATAGAAGATAATAATCGCTAAGCCTAAGCGATGCTGGCATGGCAGTGAGAACATTCGCTCACTTGATACAACTTACAAACAAGTAACTGTGTTACACACATAAGTTAGAATATGTGTTATGCAAGTTTCAATATTTCTCTCTCACTCTCTCACGAATGACAGCTTCAGTCTGACAACTCCCTTGCGCTCTCTACCCCACTTTTTCGTATTGGCTTGTGTCAAATCCCTTTACTTTACAAGCTTCACGACTCTGGAATGCGCTACTCGATAGCCTCAGAAGAAATACGAATAAATTTAATATCAATACTTTTAGCAAAAAAAAAAAATACGATTCCAACCATTACTCTACATTTAAATATGTAGATACAGGCTGATGATGACGATGAAAAAAATATGGGACCAATCTGTAAGTATACTCTTTCAAATAAAAAAAAGTATTTTTTCAAATCGGTTTATAAATCACGGAGAAATGAAATAACAAACCTAACAGTGGGTACAGGCTGCTGCTGATGATGATGATGATAAAAAAATATGGGATCAATCTGGAAGTATACTCTTTCAAATAAAAAAAGTTTTTTTTGCAAATCGGTTTATAAATCACGGAGTAATTCAATAACAAACATTAAAAAAAATACAGCCGAAATGAGAACCTTCTTCTTTTTTGGAGTAGGTTAAAAAGAAAGTTCATGCTTACCTCTTCGACAATTTGTTAAAACGATGAATCATCCTCCTATTCACATGTATATGTACGTTTATGCATAATGTTATAATATGTATTAGTTTGAATTACAAATAAAACAAAAAAAAGTCTACATTCATAATATTATATTAGTGATTTTAATAAAATAATGTTTATTTTTGTTTCAATAAAAAACAAACAAACAGGCTAGCGTCTCACAATAGAGATAGCGTCTTCTCGAAGGACAAAACAGAACATATTTTTTGTGTGTCTTGTGCGGGGATCGAACCTCTGAGTCAAAGTAGCGATTACTATACTTTCTACCACTGCACCGTAGCGGGCTCATGGAATTTAATTTATTAATAAAATTAATTTCAGGAAATTTTAATGAAATAAAATGGTAAGATTACTGCTATAGGCTACTACACTTATTCCCTCTTATAACTCCTAGACGTACATATTCTCTCTTATAACGACTGTACTCACTGTTTGATTTGTATATTTTGTAAAGTGGCCAAAAATACAGTATCGTGTCTCTCAATCAATCACCACCCTATTTTATTTGCGTCAATATATCACGAGCCGCTCTTGGCTTTTTACAAGATTTTTATCAAACTACTTATTTTTAAGAATACAAAAAATACCTACATGTTTGAAGAAAGTGGTACACTGACATTTATATAGGTTCCCTCTTCGATCATTAATACTAGAACGTGGTATGTATTTTTGGAAGAAAGCTTTATACCTAGACACTTTTCAATTTTCCTAGGAAATTACAGCCCCCTTACCACCAACTCTTATTGCGATTCAATAACTGAATAGAATGCTTATTTGTACCAATGAATAGGCGACTCTATTTCAAATTGAATAGAGTCGCTTATTCATGCGATTCAATACCTGAATAGAATGCTTATTGATACCAATGAATAAGCGACTCTATTTCGAATTGAATACAGTCGCTTATTCATTGGTATGAATAAGCATTCTATTATTGAATCACAATAAGAGTTGGTGGTAAGGGGACTGGATACATAACATCCAGGTGGCAACGTTAACAGCTTCGTTGTTGATCTCTAGCTCCACTCCTCTCTTCTCAACTCTCTCCATGGAGCTCCTACGCTCTTTACAGGGTCAGCATTGCGTGAGTAATGCCTCTAGTGTCGCATGCGTCCATTAGCTGCGATGACTGTTTACCATCAAGCAGGTCGTACGCATATTTGTCACCCCAGTAGTATAAAAAAAAGAAGTTTAGAACAGACTCCACCACGCTATAAAGTATTGATGAGCTCGGTGGTCGAATGGCTGGTAATGGCGACTTTGACTCCGAGGTCGCGGGTACGAATCCCGCACAAAACAAACATTGTGCATGAACTATATATTATATGTTCTATATATTATATACTAGCTGTTACCCATGGCTTCGCCCGCGTGGTCCAGGGAAGCCTGCTGCCATTGATTTGTGCATATTTTTCTTTTGTTGTATTTTTTTTTTACTTCGTGGGATCAAAAGTAGTACCAGTATGTAAAAATTTTAATGATGATTGGCTGCATAGTTAAGGCATGAAAAAATAACAAACAAACGAATTTACTTTAACACTTATAATATTTGTATGGATGGAACGCCCACTCTCAAGAGAAAATAATTGTTCACCACATAAATGTTTGCCCTCTTCATTTTTCCTTCGAATAAAATATTTTTCCTTGATAAAAAGTTACCTATGTCACTCTCCAGTCCCTCTTTTACTTCGTGAGATATTACTATTTATATAATATTGATAATACTATTTAAGGAACGTTTGTTATTACTATTTATATCTCACGAAGTAAAAAAAATACAACAAAAGAAAAATAGGTACAAAGTCTAATGATGATCGGCTACATAGAGCGTTAAGAAATAACAAACAAACGAATACTTACTTTAACACTTACAGTATTAGTATGGATCAAAACAAAAGAAATTGTTCACCACGTAAATGATTGCCCTCTGCGGGGATCGAATTATTTTTTCCGTGGGAATAAAATGTTTTTTCCTGGATAAAAAGTAGCCTATGTTACTATCCAGATCGAAAACTATCCCCTGTTAAAAAAATCATGTCGGTACTTACGTTCCTTTCGACATGATAGAATGCCAAATGATTACAAAGTTTATTTTTTCCCATGGGATTAAGATGTTTTTGCGGGATAACAGGTAGCCTATGTCACTTTCCAAACAGTAAACTATCCCCATTTTAAAAAGTCATGTCTACTACGTAACTATCCCGTTTAAAAAAATCATGTCGGTACTTAGGTTCCTTTCGACTTAAAAGAAGGGCAAATGATTACAAAGTATGTATTTTCCCGGAGAAATAAGATGTTTTTCCTGGATAAAAAGTAGCCTATGCCACTCTCCATACCGTAAACGTACGTTATTAAAAAATAAAGTTCATTTGTCCTTCTTTCACGTCAAAAGAAACCTAAGTACAGACATGAATTTTTAATAGGGTAATCTAGAGAGTGACATAAGCTACTTTTTATCCCAGAAAAATAATTTAATCCTATGGGAAAAAATAAACTTTGTAATCATTTGTCGTTCTATCACGTCGAAAGGAACATAAGTACTGACGTGATGTTTTAACAGGGGATAGTTTCCGGTCTGGAGAGTGACATAGGTTACTTTTTATCCAGGAAAAATATTTTATTCGAAGGAAAAATAAAGAGGGCAAACATTTATGTGGTGAACAATTATTTTCTCTTGAGTGTGGGCGTTCCATCCATACAAATATTATAAGTGTTAAAGTAAATTCGTTTGTTTGTTATTTCTTCATGCCTTAACTATGCAGCCAACCATCATTAAAATTTGTACATGCTGGTACTACTTTTTATCTAACGTAGTAAAAAAAAATACAACAAAAGAAAAATATACACAAATCAATGGCAGCAGGCTTCCCTGGACCACGCGGGCGAAGCCGCGGGTAACAGCTAGTTTTATATATAAAATTAATCTATACTATCTAATTCTATACTAATATTATAAAGCTGAAGAGTGTGTTTGGTTGAACGCGCTAATCTCAGGAACTACTCTTGAAAAAATATTTTAGTGTTAGATACTTAGCCTATATTTCAAGTCAGGCTATAGGCTATATAACATCACGCTACGACCAATAGGAGCGGAGCACCGGTGAAAAATAGGAAAAAAATATTCCTTTTGAGGGCTTACGCCCACACTCAAGAGAAAATAATTGTTCACCACATAAATGTTTGCCCTCTTTATTTTTCCTTCGAATAAAATATTTTTCCTGGATAAAAAGTAACCTATGTCACTCTCCAGACCGGAAACTATCCCCTGTTAAAACATCACGTCAGTACTTATATTCCTTTCGACGTGATAGAACGACAAATGATTACAAAGTTTATTTTTTCCCATGGGATTAAATTGTTTTTCCGGGATAATAAGTAGCTTATGTCTCTCTCTAGATTACCCTATTAAAAATTCATGTCTGTACTTAGGTTTCTTTTGACGTGAAAGAAGGACAAATGAACTTTATTTTTTAATAACGTACGTTTACGGTATGGAGAGTGGCATAGGCTACTTTTTATCCAAAACATCTTATTTCTACGGGAAAATACATACTTTGTAATCATTTGCCCATCTTTTAAGTCGAAAGGAACCTAAGTACCGACATGATTTTTTTTAACGGGATAGTTACGTAGAAGAGTACGGACATAACTTTTTACAATGGGGATAGTTTACTGTTTGGAAAGTGACATAGGCTACCTTTTATCCCGCAAAAACATCTTAATCCCATGGGAAAAAATAAACTTTGCAATCATTTGGCATTCTATCATGTCGAAAGGAACGTAAGTACCGACATGATTTTTTTAACAGGGGATAGTTTCCGGTCTGGATAGTAACATAGGCTACATTTTATCCAGGAAAAAACATTTTATTCCCACGGAAAAAATAATTCTCTTGAGTGTGGACGTTCCATCCATACAAATATTATAAGTGTTAAAGTAAATTCGTTTGTTTGTTATTTCTTCATGCCTTAACTATGCAGCCAATCATCATTAAAATTTGTACATACTGGTACTACTTTTTATCCCACGAAATAAAGAAAAATACAACAAAAGAAAAATATACACAAATCAATGGCAGCAGGCTTCCCTGGACCACGCGGGCGAAGGCGCGGGTAACAGCTAGTTTTATATATAAAATTAATTTATACTATCTAATTCTATACTAATATTATAAAGCTGAAGAGTGTGTTTGGTTGAACGCGCTAATCTCAGGAACTACTCTTGAAAAAATATTTTAGTGTTAGATACTTAGCCTATATTTCAAGGAAGGCTATAGGCTATATAACATCACGCTACGACCAATAGGAGCGCAGCACCGGTGAAAAATAGGAAAAAAATATTCCTTTTGAGGGCTTATGTCGCGTGCGCTGCGTAAACGGTTGAAGTTACGCATAAATCATGTATGACGGAATTGTTCCTCTTTAAAAGTTCTAAAAAAAAGTTCGCGACAGTATATGTCTATCTTTTAAGATTGACACACTATAACGTTTTTTCATGGTAATCAATAAGAGAAAGTAGGTAAAAAAAGGTTATAGTGAGTTAATCTTAAAAGATAGACATATGCTGTCGCGGACTTTTTTTTAGAACTTGTAAAGAGGAACAATTCCGTCATACATGATTTTTGCGTAACTTCAACCGTTTACGCAGCGCACGCGACGTAAGCCCTCAAAAGGAATATTTTTTTCCTATTTTTCACTGGTGCTCCGTTCCTATGAGTCGTAGCGTGATGCTATATAGCCTATAGCCTTCCTTGAAATATAGGCTACCTAACACAAAAAGAATTTTTCAATTCGAATCAGTAGTTCCTGAGATTAGCGCGTTCAAACAAACAAACAAACAAACAAACAAACTCTTCAGCTTTATAATATTAAGTATAGATTAGTTATCTAGTTCCCATAGTAATAATAATAAAATATAATAAATATTGTCAGACAAATTACACAGCGCCATCTAGCCCCAAAGTAAGCGAATAAGCTTGTGTTATGGGTACTAGACAACTCATAAACATACGTAAATACATTTTTTTTGTAAATACATACTTATGATACGTAGAAAACACCCAGGCCAAGACAAACAGACATGTTCATGCACACAAATGTTTGTCTTGTGTGGGAATCAAAACCCACGCGGGTTGGTGTCGAAGCCGCGTCATTGACCGCTACGTCACCGAGCTCGTCAAATACATATACATACATAGTACAAACATTGCTTAGTTTGGGACTAGATGGCGGTGTGTAATTGGTGCAGGATTATTTTATTTAAATTCAAAATTACTACTTTGGGTGGCAGACAAGCATACGGCCCGCCTGATGTGAAGCGGTTACCGTAGCCATATTAACGCTCGCAACATAAAATATCGCTCGCGCGACGCCACCCCCGCTGCCAACGCAGCATCTCCTTCCTTTCTGGTGACCTCACTCACTTGCAGGAACACAACAACCCTCAAGGGAATTGTTATTTGGCTGCGGTATTCTGTGAGGTGGAGGTACATTCCCCAGTCGGGTAGCTTACAATTACGCTACCTACCTACTTTCACCGCGGTGTTTGTAATTTTGGGATGTAAGTGGTTCATCAAGATCTTTGAACCAAAGCCAACTTCACCTGCACGTGGTGCACCCTGCTGACTGACAAACGAAGCTCTGGCGAAAAGAGAGGTAGGGAGCGTAATTGTAAGCTACCCGACTGGGGAATGTACCTCCACCTCACAGAATACCGCAGCCAAATAACAATTCCCTTGAGGGTTGTTGTGTTCCTGCGAGTGAGTGAGGTCACCAGAAAGGAAGGAGATGCTGCGTTGGCAGCGGGGGTGGCGGCGCGCGAGCGTTATTTTATGTTGCGAGCGTTAATATGACTACGGTAACCGCTTCAAATCAGGCTTATGCTTGTCTGCCAACCGACGTAGTATAAAAAAAAAAAAAAATCTTGTTACTTAAATTCCCATCCCACTTCTCTGTGTCCGAGTGAAATTTAGCATAATATAATTTGTTCAGGGATATTTATTTATTTATTTCAAAAATTCTTGTTAAATCTAGTGCCTACAGTCTACAGTACAAAGTTCAGTTAATTTGGGACTAGGCGACTTAAGACTAGAACCTCTCAGGAATGTTCGTTAGCTGCGGTTTTCTCAGAGACGGCTTTCAGTAGCATATATCACGTGCACATGTTATTTATTAGCTCCTAGACTTGAATAATTATTTATGTGGGGTGTAAGTGGTTCATCAACATCTTTGAACCAAAGCCAACCTGCACGTGGCGCACTCTGCTGACTGACAAACGAGGCTCTGTCGAGAGGTAGGGCATAGCGTATTTTTTAAGCTGCCCGACTGGACAAGTACCTCCACCTCATAGAATACCACAGAGGGTTGTTGTGTTCCTGCGAGTGATTGAGGTCACCAGAAAGAAAGAAAGGAAGGAGTATAGGCTGGCAACGCATCGGCGACCCCTTGGTGTCGCTGATCTCCATTGGCGGTGGTGATTGCTTACCATCAGGTGACCCACATGCTCGTTTGGCCCCCTCTCATATAAAAAAATTCAAGGCTAAATTGTTATCGATGTATATGATGTGCTTTACGTGCACTATGTCTACGTGAATTGTTATTTGGCTGCGGTATTCTGTGAGGTAGTCGCGCTGCTTACAAATACGCTCCCTATCTCTCTTTTCGCCAAGGCTTCGTTTGTCGTTCAGCAAGGTGCACCACGTGCAGGTGAGGTTGGCTTTGGTTCAAAGATGTTGATGAACCACTTACACCCCAAAACATATACAGCTTCAGAATATAAATACTCAAAAGATTAAGTAAATTCTTTTACCATAGCTCTAAATATAAGTTCATTTTAAGCGACAAATTTCCATTTTCCTCGTTTTCAATAATACGTCAACAAAAAGCCACATATACTTATTAAACGGAAAACACGTAAAGAAATAAACTAAGATTTTGCGTGTCGAAAATACCTTATCGAACGAATATATATAAAAAAAACGGAGCGTGTGAGTACGTATGTAATAAATCCGAGTCGAGTCACGCGAACTCGATTTTTCACCTCGTAAAATGCAAAGTTAACATCACAATGGCTGACATGAGGTGTAAGGAGTTGCCTTGACCTGGTATAGGAGTAATGTACTGGAAAATATGTTGATTTGGGGATTATTTTTAAGATTTGGGGTGTAAGTTCCAAAGAAAGCTCTGATAAAGTTAGCGCGCCATACTCAGGTATAATCATAATCATCATTTATTTGTAATGAGTACATTAATACATATACTCGTAGGTCTTAACTATGTAGTCAATGTAATCAGCCTGCTTGCATGCGTACAAATATTAATTAAATTTAAAAATATTTTGATAAGACTATAATTTTAACAAAAAAATATTTCAAATAAAATATAGTAGTTTATGAAACTGTTGCATAATAAGGGTTCTTAAAATACGAGTGTGAGTTTATGAAATGAGCCGAAGGCGAATTTCATAATAGCGTCACACGAGTATTTTAAAACCTAATTATGTGCAGTTTCATACACTACTTTATCTAATCTCATGAAATTGATGATAATAATATTTTAAATAAAACCGTGATTAATTTAACAGCTTCATTTCTTATTTAAAAATCCATTTGCAGATCGAGCATGCGTTGTACGCATGCGCGACGCGCCGCGCGGCGCCACGTTCACAGATTATATACAAAAATTTTGCAACGTTGCAATGCATTTGCATTGCAACCTGTTTAAAATACCTGTATCCAGGGATGAAGGTGTATCGAAATGGTAAAAAGTTATTTTACGATACAGTTGTCCATAGAAGAGCTGTATCGAAAAGTAACTTTTTAAATATATATTGATGTCTTGTGCGAAAAGACTGACATTAAGATTCTGTGTTTAGTTTTTTAATCTCTAAATTTCAGTATGAGATTAGATAAAAGTATTTTTCAAATCGGTTTATAAATCACGGAGTAATTTAATAACAAACATTAAAAGAAAAAAAAAAATAGTCGAATTGAGAACCTCCTCCTTTTTTGGAGTCGGTTAAAAATAATAGATTAGTATAGTCAAGTTTAAGTCAAGAGTTATTGTCAGTATTAATATATAGAGGTTATATTATAGTCTGGTTACTTGACATATCCATCAATGACCTGATGTTGAAGACATGTGCTGAGATCAATCGCAGCCTCTTGGGGACTGGCTTGTCTGAAGATATCTTCATAGCTTCACCGGCTTCTTGAAAGAGTCGGGTGACGATCAGAATATGGACACGTCGTCGGTTATTTCGCAAAATAGGGATCTCAGTGTAGTATGTCGCGGTACATGGATATCGAACAACACGGAGGTTGATGACTCACTTGCAGATATACATCAACCCTCAATGGAATTGTTATTTGGCTGCGGTATTCTGTGAGGTGGAGGTACATTCCCCAGTCGGGTAGCTTACAATTACGCTCCCTACCTCTCTTTTCGCCAGAGCTTCGTTTGTCAGTCAGCAGGGTGCACCGCGTGCAGGTGAAGTTGGCTTTGGTTCAAAGGTGTTGATGAACCACTTACACCCCAGTTGCGATGCCAGAGATTGAAGAAATCATGCCCATTGATCTGCTATGCTCCTGCATTCTGTCTGCTAATGACGAGCTCGGTGGCGTAGCGGTCAATGACGCGGCTTCGACACCAACGCTCGTGGGTTCGATTCCCACATAGGACAAGCATTTGTTTGCATGAACATGTCTGTTTGTCTTTGACTGGGTAGCTTACAATTACGCTCTCTACCTCTCTTTTCGCCACAGTTTTGTTTGTCAGTCAGCAGGGTGCACCGCGTGCAGGTGAAGTTGGCTTTGGTTCAAAGATGTTGATGAACTACTTACACCCAATACTGTGGCCTCACCATATCAACCTCGACCTTTTACGTCTGTGTACAATATGTGCGATGCATCAAATGTAAGTTAAAGTTCAAGACAGGCAGGGAGACAGGGAGAATGATCGATTGCGGTATCTAGTCTGTTCTAAATCGTACCATAAACACTACGAATATCTAGGATCGATCGCATGTTAATTCCCTCTGTATAACCGCTGTTTGCTAACCGCAAGCGATAGTGTGTGCTTAGCCTAGTTGTTTTCTGGGGCACGCATCGTCTCGGCATAGCTGATCTTCATATTTCAAAATAAACATTAATGTTTGCGAAGTTCTGGTAAGTAAACGTTGTGATATGTTACTTTAGTAATTTGAGGATTTCGGGTGTAAAGACAATAATATAAATGGAATAGACTTAAGAATGTTTGTAATGCAAAAGTCGTCGTCTCGTCGACAAACCTTATTCATCCCACTGTTGGGATACGGGTCTCCCCTCAATCGAATGGATTTAGAGTATACCACGCTGCTCAAATGCGGATTGGTGGAGGCCAGTGCTTTAAGCCGCCTAAAGGACACTGATTTGGCTTAATGACTGTCATCTCTCATCACTGTCACTGTCATCTGTCATGACAACAGCCGAGACCGACGGCTTAACCTGCCTTCTGAAGCACGAAGAAGCTCAAGATAAATAAACCCATCCATGGATCGCCTGCGGATGACGTTGCTTAAAGTTAGATTAGACTGACACTGGAGAGCAAATGGACGATTCATCAGTTTGCTTTTCGCGCTGAAGGTAACAAAAAAAAGAGAAAAAACAGAAGAATAAATTAATAATAACAAATAAATAAATATTTCTGGACAATTTACACAGCACCATCTAGTCCCAAATTAATTGACCAAGACAAACAGACATGTTCATACACACAAGTGTTTGTCTTGTGCGGGAATAGAACCCGCGACCTCAGAGTCAAAGTTGCCATAGCTAATCATTTGACCACCGAGCTCGTCAAATCGAATAGAAGTATCTACGGCAAAGGAGATCTTTTTTGGGCCTTTTTGTAGTGTCGACCAAAAAAAAATTGCACATATCGTTAGAGCTAACTATGTCGAGCAATAGTTAGTATGGCACCGAAATCTACGATTACTCTGTGACCTGATAATAAAGTTCAACAAATTAATTAGATAAATTAAACGGGTCACTCACGTCTTTTTGTCGGGAAAGCTCATGTCAGATTATGAAAGATAATGTCTCACGTGAGTTTTAATAATATTAAAGTTCAACAAATCACTATTTTCATACGATGGATGGCGGGAAAATAAGAATAATACCTAATTATACGGAAAATTACATAAATTAATACTTAATTAGTACTAAATTATACGGAAAATAAGAGTAATAGTACAGTTTTTTCGACTGATCAAAACTACAACAGTATCCTTCTGCTTTTGGCATGGTATTCTTTTTATGTTATGCAAGAATATATCAGTTTGAGAACTGAAAAATTCCACATCGATTTGAGTTTCTAGTCAAATTAATGATCATTAGTTTAAATATTTTGCTAAATATTATTTAATATATGTCCATTACCTATGTTTTATTAATACCTTTAAAATAATTTTTGCCCGGCACTTTTAAAAAAAGACAAAAAAAATGTATGGATGCTGAACGTTCTCCTTTGTCGATTGGCATGCGGTATCTATTAAACTTCAAATCCGTAGTGTTTGCATTGTAAACAGTTCCACCCTATAGACATAAGTTTCAACCCACCCAAATACATTAATCGTTTAACGACGGTTATCTCAGAAGAACAGTCGGGACCTATGAGTTAACATGGTTCACGGCCATTATATATCCATTATATGACCGAAAAGCTGGAAATAATAACTGGCAAATACCATTAAATGACGATCCGTCAAATAGCACTATAGTTCGAATTATACAGGGTGCCGGTGCCACAGAGAGCGTAGATTTTTATTTACATTTATTTACACTTTGTGTTTGCTAGTGTGTTTAGACTTTTGGGGATTAAGTGCCTCATCTGCACGTGGTGCGTCCTGCTGATTTTGAGATTCTGGCGAAAGAGAGAGGTCATCGAGCCCGACTGGTAATGTAGTACCCTCACCTCACAGAAGCCCGCAACCAGCTAAGAATACCTTTGTGAATCGTTATGTTCTTACAGCGTATATTATATTTGGGGTGTAAGTGGTTCATCAACATCTTTGAACCAAAGCCAACTTCACCTGCAAGCGGTGCACCCTGCTGTCTGACAAACGAAGCTCTGGCGAAAAGAGAGGTAGGGAGCGTAATTGTAAGCTATCCGACTGGGGAATGTACCTCCACCTCACAGAATACCGCAGCCAAATAACAATTCCGTTGAGGGTTGTTGTGTTCCTGCGAGTGAGTGAGGTCACCAGAAAGGAAGGAGATGCTGCGTTGGCAGCGCGGGTGGCGGCGCGCTAGCGATATTTCATGTTGCGAGTGTTAATATGGCTACGGTAACCGCTTCACATCAGGTGGGCCGTATGCTTGTCTGCCATCCGACGTAGTATAAAAGAATAAAAAAATAAAAATGCTAGGCTATGGAAGGTAACCGCCAGGTTACCCAGCGCCATCTACTCCCAAATTAAGCGCAAAGCTTGTGCTATGGGTACTAGACAACTGATAAATGTACTTAAATACATTTTTTTTGTAAATACATACTTATAATACATAGAAAACACCCAGACCAAGACAAACAGACATGTTCATGCACACAAATGTTTGTCTTGTGCGGGAATCGAACCCGCGACCTCGGAGTCAAAGTGGCCATTCCTAACCATTCGACCACCGAGCTCGTCAATATCATAGAATAGAAATAAAAAATCCGATGCTAATTGGATTCAGCTTCGGCGATAGGAACCCGGTTCCAATTTGGCATGCAGGTAGTCGGGATACCAGGATACGCGCGTGTCGAATTAAGCTGCTGGTATATATATAAATAAGTATATGGGGGAGTTCTTTCAACTATAATAATAAAACCATGAAAGTATATTGTAGGTTTGTATAATAACACTATTTCAGTAACATTGAAATTAATAATAAATCCTTATAACCAATATTTACTTTTATTTTACATCTTGTACACAATTCAGCGTAGTAATGATGTTAAATTATCATTCTGCTTCTATATAAAATTATATACATACACCATATATGTATATATAACATACACCTATAGGACCTTATATACATTCAGTCAGCTTATATATCTATTAGTATATAATTTATGTATCCATATATAACAATATATACCCACACTGTATATGTAACATTATATACTTCTAGACTCTTTATATACTTATGAACATAATTGATAAATGGTTTAGAAATTATATTACTAGTTATAGAAATTATACTTAGCTTGTTTATCTTTCATAAACAATAGCAGCACGTGGCCTACTGGCGAACTTGTCTACAAGACTACGAGCAGAGCTTCCGCTCTCTCCGACGATCAGACGGCAAGTGTCCTGTCCGACCGAGCTCCGGCCATTTTATAGCATAGCATAAACAAGATGGCGAGGACACGTGATTCACCAACACTATCAAATTCAATACTATTTTATCAATGAATTTACAGTAATTTGATTAGTTTTACAAAATAAAATATTAAAAATGTATCAAATATGTATAATATTAATTACAACAAATTATGTTGTAATTAATATTGATATAATCGTATTAATTACTGTTTTTATATTTCTTAAATTACAAATCACTAAATTTATTATCAATTGAGGCATTTTTAAAATAGTAAAAATGCTTATCTATTCATTTCATATATTTTGACACGCTAAGGCGCTTTTCTTGTTACTGTAATATTTATATAAATCTATCACGCGTATAAAGTCGGGGACGCATGCTAGTCAGCTAATAAAAGACAGAATTCTCTTTCAGAACATTTTGAAATTATCATAATTTTATAATAACACACTTGTACTGTTCCACGTAATTATAATTAATTTTACCGACCGATTTCGCCGCTAAGGCATTATCAAGGTAAACAGATAGTAGTATTTAAAACATACATTTGTATGTGTTTTGTGTGGTAGAAACACAAATACCATCTGTTTACCTTGAATGTATTATCGGTGAAACCGGTCGGTAAAATTAAATATAATTACGTGGAACAGTACAATTGTGTTATTATAACATTTTGACAATAATGTTCCACCAAGTGCCAACAATCAACAGTATCAACTTTACTTTGAAGTTATGTGAATTTATTTATCAACTTTCTAACTGTACCTGTTTAATATTTATGCACAAATACAATTTCATTTCTAACTACTGAACAACTATAACACTAGATCTTTTAAAACTATGCCATTTTAATAAAAGCGAGTACGGTAGGCAAACTTGGTCTTTAACCAGTACAGTTTTAATATTTCTGCGTTATGTGAGAGTTATGCTTTTAATTTCAAAGCGCTTTGCCATAGTAGACTTATAGAACAGTATTCCAACAAACGATCAAAACCTACACAGTCTTATGTGTGTCGCAGCCAACTGGTTAAAATACCAATTTAATTGAACAGCTAGTTGTTTCATTGAACAACGCTATCCAACCACTTTACAATTTTTTATGGAGGAGCCGGATTATAGTAAAAGTTTGAATTGTTGATTGAAATAATTATATTTTTGACAATAGGCTATTTTCCAATCTTTAAAAATTGTATAAATTATTTAACAATATCGTAAAATACACAAAACTATAAAGATCTGCAAACTTTCATTGTAATATCTTCAGTCAGACTTTTTTTAGCGTCGATCAAAGTTTAGAGCGAAAGTCCATTTTAAAAGTATGAAAAAAATAATATTCCCATTGGAGACGCTATTAAAATGGTATAATTTTTATTATGATACTAATCACATAAACGTAATATTTAACATAGCTTTCGTACAATTTTCTGATTTGATGCATACAAAATACAAATCTGTGACGTCATAATTCTGTAGTCTTTTCTATGGAGCGTTTTCGGGACAGTTTAAAAATTGTGATTTTCAAATTATCATATCTCGAGAGATTTTTGTGCTATCGAAGTAATTCTTTCACCTATGTTTATATTATGGAGACGTTCCTACATATCAAACCGAAAAAATGTTAGTCAAATAGCATTGTAATACAATATTTGAGGAGCTCGATGTCTTCGCTACGCGTGTCTATTCGCTCTTACTAATTAAGCTGTATCTGACTGTATCAAATACAACCTCACCTGCTCGTGGTGCGTCCTGCTAAACGAAGCTCTGGCGAAAAGAGAGGTAGGGAGCGTAATTGTAAGCTACCGGACTGGGATATGTACCTCCACCTCACAGAATACCGCAGCCAAATAACAATTCCCTTGAGGGTTGTTGTGTTCCTGCGAGTGAGTGAGGTCACCTTAAAGGAAGGAGTTGCTGTGGTAGCAGCGAGGGTGGCGGCCCACGAGCAATATCTTATGTTACGAGCATTAATATGGCTATGGTAACTGCTTCACATCAGGCGGGCCGTATGCTTGTCTGCCACCCGACGTAGTATAAAAAAAATTGTAAACTATTATAAATATATTCTGGCAAGTTGGCCAAGACAACTATTTAAATAATAATAATTTAATTGAAATTAACCTTGTAATTGCCAATAAACTGAATTTGAATTTGATGAATAGAGATTGGTGCAAAATAGAATATTTAACCGAACAAACTGTTTAATATAGAATTAAAACCCTTTTTAACTCTATTTAAAGTGATACTCTCAGGTAGAGTTCTCATTGCTTACATTTGAGTGCAAAGTTTCAGCTTGAATTATTCATGAAATGCAATCCAAGCCCAGCGTCTGACTGTGTGGTGATATTCGTCTCCAGGTCTCATTATGAATAGTTCAAGACGTAATACGAATTTGATATATGATATATCAATGTACAGTCACGTGCAAAAGTCGATATATAGGTTAGACACAGTCGTGGGAATAAGTGGTGGGCCCCAGTCCCGAAAAATAAAATGATTTTTTTTATGCTACGTCGGGTGGAAGACAAACATACGGCCCGCCTGATGTGAAACGGTTACCGTAGCCATATTAACGCTCGCAACATAAAATATCGCTCGCGCGCCGCCACCCCCGCTGGTAACGCAGCATCTCCTTCCTTTCTGGTGACCTCAATCACTCGCAGGAACACAACAACCATCAAGGGAATTGTTATTTGGCTGCGGTATTCTGTGAGGTGGAGGTACATTCTCCAGTCGGGTAGCTTATAATTACGTTCCCTACCTCTCTTTTCGCCAGAGCTTCGTTTGTCAGTCAGCAGGGTGTACCGCGTGCAGGTAAAGTTGGCTTTGGTTCAAGGATGTTGATGAACCACTTACACCCTATTCTTCTCAAGACTACGAGCGACTACATGGTGATGGTGATGCATAATTCCTTGCTTGCACTCTATCTCCTGGAGCGAATCCTTTTCCAACGGGCGTTTGGTCTGTGGAGGTCATAATCTTTTCCGGAATTATCTTAAACATGGCATGAAGTTTGGTTCTCACATCTCTATTAAACTTAAGTTCATAAGGTCCCTTTTGCATCACCCCACTTCAGTTTAATGTACCCTTTCTCTATCACTCTAAATGTAAATGAAAAGCAAACTAGACCCATCAAGACAACACACATAAATCTTGTAACTGAAGCTTATTGTCTGCTTTTCAGTGCTGAATGGTTCATGAAATTCAATCTGTGCGAGGAACGTCCGACAATGTGACGTTTTGCAAACATTACCATTTCAGTGCGGTGGTCTAAGTAATAAGCGATGAGGGGTACATTGGTAAATATATTTTTTAGACTATCGGATGGCGAACAAGCATATATCCCACTTGATATGAAGTGGTTGACCGTAGCCATATAAACGCTGGTAACATAGAATATAGCTCGCATGTTGCCACCCCCGCTGCCAACCCAGCAATTCCTTTCTTCCTGGTGACCTCACTCCCTTGCAGGAACATCAACCCTCAAGGCAATTGTTATATTCTGTGAGTTGGCGGTACTTCCCCAATCCGGCTCAAGATGCCGTTCTCCTCTCTTCTCGCCAAAGCTTCCTCTGTATACTAGCAGGATGCATCACGTACAGGTGAGGTTGTATTTGGCCCTAAGGATGGTAAAAACCCACTTATATTTTTTTTTACTACGTCGGGTGGCAGACAAGCATACGGCCCGCCTGATGTGAAACGGTTACCGTAGCCATATTAACACTCGCAACTTAAAATATCGCTCGCGCGCCGCCACCCCCTCTGCCAAAGGAAGCACGCAAAGTAGTGTAGATCAAATTGCCTACCATTGGTTTTTTTTTTAATTGCCTCCCTGAGGAAACAATTTTAACAACGAATTCACATCAAAAATCGCCTAAATCTTTTATCTTAGACCACACAAACCTATAAACGAATGGATTTAGAATCAATACACTTCAATTACTCCATTAGGCATGAATAATATTGGCTCGGGACGGGGTTACCACCGATCAAAATTGCAATTCTCAAGCATTCCGCTTGATCCACAAGATATTTGGACTATTCAAATATACTTAAATTTAGACCCATTACCAAGTATTTGTATAAGGTTTCAATAGGAGTTCATCCCACAGGTTTTGCATATCAATTCTATGTATTTAAGGTTTCTATTGAAACGGTTTAGAAGTGTAGGCTTTATTGTACAACTAGTAGTTATATTATATATATTTTTATAATGGAAAAATTCACCTTCCCGCCTAGGTGGGTTCAAACCCACGACCTTTCGATGACCGGTCGAGTGCTCTTCCAACTGAGCTACCAGGAAGGTTTGTGTTGATGACGAATTTTTTGCATTTTATAATTTTACTGCGTGAGACACAGTGTGGCGCCATCTACCTATTAATTAATTACACTACTAAACAAGTAGTTATATTTTATTTACTAGTTGGTGCCGACGGCTTCGTCCGCGTGGACATTATATTAATTAAACTTTTTAACGTGAAATGTATTTAAAATCACTCCAGTACATAGGGCTACCTACCACCAAAGCTGAATCCGTTTACCATCGAATATTTTGATTCAAAAATTAGGTGTTGCCTTTTAGTTACTGACAAACATCTTCAGCTTAATTGGTACAGCGCCAGGGTTTCCACTAGGGCCCGGCTAAGCCGACGCTGAAACCGATTCCCATTGAATATTTTGATTCCTTTAAATAGGTCTATGGTTTAAGTTATTGATAAACATTTCAGCTTTGCCGATAGAGGGATTCCGGATTTCTATCAGATTCAGGGTTTCTACCAGGTAAAGTAAACACAATTACCAATAATCATAGCTAAAGTTTGTTTTTCGCAGTTAAAAATCCAATGGTTATCAGCTTCAGCTTCGGCGGCAGGGCCCCTGGTCAGATAACGGGACTGTAACGAATAGGTCTATACAGTTTTACCTTAATAATTACAAAATTATAAGTCATAAAAACATGAATCGTATGTCATTACTTAGCGTATATAGTCAGTTCGCTGCTAAGACCTTAAGTTTGCATCGGGGCCGGGCGGGGCAGCGGGGGAGGGGCATTGCGTAGAATAACGGAAACAACAACACTAAAAGCGACTCGCTGATATAGACGTTTCACGTTAACTGTCCGTGTGCACCTATACAGCCTAATCGATTTTCTTTCCGGAATATAAAGTAGCGTATGTCACCCCACAGAACTTAAAATTACCCTGTAAAAAATATATCAATTTTGGGGTGTAAGTGGTTCATCAACATCTTTGAACCAAAGCCAACTTCACCTGCACGCGGTGCACCCTGTTGACTGACAAACGAAGCTCTGGCGAAAAGAGAGGTAGGGAGCGTAATTGTAAGCTACCCGACTGGGGAATGTGCCTCCACCTCACAGAATACTGCAGCCAAATAACGGTTCCCTTGAGGGCTGTTGTGTTCCTGCGAGTGAGTGAGGTCACCAGAAAGGAAGGAGATGCTGCGATGGCAGCGGGGGTGGCGGCGCGCGAGCGATATTTTATGTTGCGAGCGTTAATATGGCTACGGTAACCGCTTCACATCAGGCGGGCCGTATGCTTGTCTGCCACCCAACGTAGTATAAAAAAAAAAAAATCAAACTATTTGTTCCTTCGACGTCAAAGAAGAACAAATAAACAATTTGTGGCTTCGACAGTGTAGTGATTAATTTAGTAACACTTTTTTCACCGCGGAAATAAACTGATTTTTCGGTGAAAAAAAAGTAGCATATGGTTTTTTTTTTATACTAGGTCGGGTGGCAGACAAGCATAAGGCCCGCTTGATGTGAACCCGCGTGATGTTTGTGTATTGTAGCCATATTAACGCTCGCAACATAAAATATCTCTCGCGCACCGCCACCCCCGCTGCAAAGGCATCTTCTTCCTTTCTGGTGAGCTCACTCACTTGCAGGAACACAACAACCCTCAAGGGAATTGTTATTTAGCTGCGGTATTCTGTGAGGTGGCGGTACATTCCCCAGTCGGGTAGCTTACAATTACGCTCCCTACCTCTCTTTTCCTAGAGCTTCGATTGTCAGTCAGCAGGGTGCACCGCGTGCAGGTGAAGTTGGCTTTGGTTCAAAGATGTTGATGAACCACTTACACCCCAAAACTTCACACCTTAAACTGTCGCCGTAAAAATCATGTCAAGCTATTTATTCCTTTCAACGTGGAAGATGGATAAACAAACATATAAATACACTTTCTCATTTATAATATTAGTATGGACTCACTACCGGTTACCTGGCGGACGCTTTATGTTCTTTGCTCAAGGTAAGATTTAAAAACGAATTTTTAAATGACCCCTGACTTCGTCTGCAATTGTTAAAAAGTAGAAATTTTCCGTTAAGATAATTGCTAATAATGACTTTTAAACTTTCGCGTTGCATGATTTATGAAAATAACAACCGGAAATTAACGCGATCATGCAAATTTTTTTGCCTGACGTTTCCACCTATATGCATGACTGCTTTAACTCCCATTGTTATTGTCGTAAAAGAAAGTTCTACATAAGTGGTATTTTTTTTTATTTTCATCCTGGAACCCTTAAAATTTTCTTGACAAAAATTATATATATATTCTTTATTGCACATAAATAAAATATATAATATAACAAGTGTAACTGTTACAAACAAGCTCAATATAAAAAATATTAAAACTAATACAAATGCAACAGTTTGTAGTTTTGTAAAGGCGAGCTTATCTCTCTAAGAGATCTCTTCCAGCCAACCTGTGCTGTAGGAAAGAAAGCCGCAGCCAAATATCAATTTCCTTGAGATTATTGTGCTCCTGCGAGTGAGTGAGGTCACCAGAAAGAAAGAAAGGAAGGAGTATATGGCTGGCAATGGATCGGCGATCCCTTGGTGTTGTTGATTTCCATGGGCGGTGATGGTTGCTTTCCATCAGGTGACCTACATGCTTGTTTGCCCCCGTTTCATATAAAAAAATGCCAAATTTCTACTCAGTCGATCAAGTCGATTCCGAACAAATTGGTCATCACAGACGAACATACAGATAGAGACACGAGTTATGCTATAAGTGCTCCGTTTTTCATTCAAAGCATCGGAATCCTGTTTTGTCTTAGAGTGGGTCCAGTGCTGCAGATCGGGTAGACACGTGTCGACGTGCGACCCTCTTGATTCTTTTATGCACTTCCTGATCCTTTAGTAACTCTCCCCAGACTATCTGAAGACATGATCCATGTGCTCAGCTTTAGTACGCTTTTTATTGCAAAAAGCCTATAACGCTTGCCATCGACAGGGAATTCATTCTCGAACGGAACCGCACGGTTATGCGACCACTTAGGCTCCAATGGATGACCATTGGAGCCTAAGTGGTCGCATAACCGTGCGGTTCCAGAGAAGTTCTCTCCTGCGTACTGTCAAGCTGTGGAATGAATTGCCTGTCAACGGTTTTCTCAAGACACTACAGCAAGGGGTTCTTCAAAAAGGGCATAAAGAGCTTTTGACAGGGTTGGCAACGCGCGTGAAATGCCCTTGATGTTACAGGCGTTCATAGGCTACGATAACGGCTTCCAACAGGTGGGCCGTATGCTTGTTTGCCACTTTAGTGGTATGAAAAAAATCCTCTAGATTTCGGTACGCCTTTTCTAGGTTCTCCATTTGTTTGTCAGCCAGAGCACCACATTGAAATATCAAATAATTCGTTATCTCTAGGAGCAGCATCAGAACCCTAAGTAAATATAAAGCAACCGCAAATGTAGAGGCATATACTCGTATATGTTACTGGCAATGTAATAAATTGGTCACTATTTATAATGGCTGGCCAAAGTAATAAATTGTCAATCATTAATAATTAAGCTTACTTGGCACCACATCATTCATCATCTAGGATGACGGAGCTCCACGTCGCGGAGCTCCTATTTGCGGTGACTGGACATAAGAAAACCTAACCAAAAATCAACTCAAATCCAACCAAAACATGATTATCACATTGACCAAATATTAGTCAGTATGAATAATAACTAATTTATTACATTGACCATAACATATATACCAGATGACAATAGCCCATCCTGAATACCTGAAATAAAGACAACGCACGTGAAACTTTCTAAACCTAGGCATAATTTATTCAGGATCTTATTCTAGACCATTTTTTGTCCACAAGCCCTTCGCCGTGCACTGACCTCACCCCTGTTTACAAGGCTATGCCGCTAGTCTCGTGGGAAGGGTGAATTAACCACAGGGTAGGGTTGGCGATCCTGCATAAAAGATTTTAGATATAATAATTGTACTTATCTAAGTATATATGTATGCATTTATACTAGATATGTATCTTATAAATATGTATTTGTGTTCTTTGTTATTTTTCTTTTATACTTATTGCTATTACTCTTTAAAGAGTCGTAATATTTGATTCTACTGTTTTTCGGGTTCCGTACGTAAAAGGCGATTACTGATCTGTTTCTTGATGTCTATTCTCAGGGGTGCTCGGCACCCACTGTTTATTTCTCATGGATCACGGATCTTATCACGGATTTTAAATATCTAACACTATTGAGAACCTAAAACATTGAGTTTGTTACCTAACACATCAATTCCAAAATATAAATTGCAAAATCGTCTGAACGCTTGGTAATTATCCCTTGTTACTACCAAATCAGATATAGGTACGTAGAAAATAACATTTGATGCTAATGCGGTCACCACTCAGCTGTAGTACATAAATAAATATATAATATAGCTACACTCCGGCTACTTCATAAAAATGTCTCGTAGTTCACTAGGTACTACATAAACAATGACGTCTGTACAGAGCCATAATGCGCGTGTGTGCGTGATGCGCCATACAAACTGTTCGGATGTGAGGACGACACGAGAGAGCGGCAGGGAGAGGCTATACTGTACCACAGTATAAGTAATAGTACGTACGTAAAACTATTATTTGTATTGTGCAACAGTGCTGGTGTTCTGTGGCGGTTACTTGGTTGCCGGCACCGACTTCCAGGGATTCCGTCAACAATGTCTGAGGTTCCTAATGGTAGAAATAACTCACACACACACACACACACACATACATACAGGAATAGTAGAATAGTAGAAATATTAAACTCTTAATTTAAAAAAATACTGACTTCACTGTAGTTCCTCCGACATCATTACCTGAAAAGAAACAAATATTTTTATTCAATATCTATGCGTTATAGACAACTACTTTCAAAGTATCCTTTGTCCTTCATTATGCCTTTGAGAATATGTGTACAAAGTTTCATGATGAACGGTTGAGTAGTTTCGCCGTGAGAGTGTAAAAACATACTCACATTCACATTTATAATAGGGAAAAATAATACATAATCATCTATTTTATATCATAGGGTGGTAAAAAAAGAAAATACCTTGCATGATAATAAGCAGTCATCGCAGTCTTCGGTCGCTTGCGGCACCTGAGGCATCACTCACCCGTTGCCGACCCTTTATGCATTTTACCCTTAGCCTTCTGGGAAAACCTTGATAATGTATGAGGATGAATTATCTGCTTATGGTGAGCAGTTATCGTCGTGTCCCTCAACTCTCAACGGCGTATTGGCGGAGGTTAGTGTATTCAAGCCGCCTAAATGCCACTGAATTGTCTTAAAGACTGTCATCTAATGACAAAAGTCGCAACCGACAGCTTAACGTGTCCTCCGAAGCGCGGAGGAGCTCGAGATAAATAATCTTCACGGTCGACATTGCTTAATTTGTGGCAGCCGCAATTTTGTATCAAAAATGGCCGCATTAAGGTAATCGTACATTGATAGGAGAAACAAAATAGTGTGTCAAATTTCAGCTCAATGAATGAATGATAACTTTATTCACATAATATGGTTAACAATAAAGCGTTATAAATTATATGGTCCTCAGCATATTTCACCAAAATGGCATGTAAATATTTACATAAAAATAAGAAGAACAAATCAATCGACCACTGGCAACTGCATTAAATTTAGAATTGCGGACTCTTTAGCCGGCAGCCTCGCAACTGGCCACCGACAAAGAACCAACTAACAAGACGGAAAAGGAAATGACTAAGAAAAAATAGGACAATCGACGACTGACTGGACTAGTGAACGAATATGTAAATAGACAAATAAATATAACATAAATCGATGGTCCCTACGTATAAAGCGACATGTCATTTCAGACATGTCTGCTTATACTACGATATAATAATTAAAGAATATTATTATTGGACAAATGAGTTAATTTTTTACTTTTTAATTATATATACAATCAATAAAAAAAAGAAAATATTTTTTTACGAACAATTCCAAGCAATTTATGCAATAAAAAAATTGCCATTTTTGACATCCCGCTTTATACGTAGAGACCGTCGAAATATTGATAAGCCGTGAAATAAAATAAGTAAAATATAAACGAGTGTCTTTTAAATCCTACATTTAGCTTGCAAGATTTGATTAAAGAGGAATTTGACGAGCTCGGTGGTCGAATGGCTAGCAATGGCCGCTTTGACTCCGGGGTTGTGGGTTCGATCAAGGCACAAGACAAACATTTGTGTGCCTGATCATGTAAATATAAGTTTAGTCGTATGTGTTTTCTATGTATTATACGTATGTATTGTAAAAAAAAAATATATTCAAGTATTCATCAGTTATCTAGTACCCATTTTTATTATCTGTGGATAAACAATCTATTTAATTAAATCAAGTAACTATATTACTAAACTTAATATTTATAAAGAGAAAAAAGGAAGAAAAGAAACAAAACAAAAATTATATGTAAAAAATTAAAAGTACCCATAGACGAGCTCGGTGGTCGAATGGTTAGCAATGTCCACTTTGATTTCAAGGTCGCGGGTTCGATTCCCACACAAGACAAACATTTGTGTGCATGAACATGTCTGTTTGTCTTGGTCTGGGTGTTTTCTATGTATTATAAGTATGTATTTACAAAAAAAAAAATGTATTTAAGTACATTTATCAGTTGTCTAGTACCCATAACACCAGCTTTGCGCTTAATTTGGGACTAGATGGTGCTGTGTAAATTGTCCAGAAATATTTATTTATAGTATAAGCTTTGCTTAATTTGTGGCTAGAAGGAGCTGTGTAATATATCCAGTAAATTTCATTTATTTATCTAATTTAACTAGCAAGATATGATTACAGACACCGCAACATGAAATACCAGCTTGTTAAAAAAACATAACCACAAAAACAATTTTCGATTGGCAACCCTACACTTCTAATACCACTGCGACCCATGTTCACAGTCGGTCTGCGTAATTATACGAACACAGCAGCGGTGCGTACTGACATAATATCGTAGCTATACACAGCTAGTACTGTTTCTGCAGCTCTGTTGGACTTTGTCAATTGACGTAATTGACTCTAACATACCTAGTGCTGAACTGTAAAAGTAATGAGATTTAATGTACGCTCTTATATCCCTTCATCGTTGACGAGGCCACTTTGACTCCGAGGCGGGAATGTTTGTCATGGGCGGGTTCGATTCCCGCACATGAGTAAGATTTGTGTGCATGAACATGTCTGTTTGTCTTGGTCTGGGTGTTTTCTATGCATTATAAGTATGTTTTTGATCAGTTGTTGATCAGAGACTGTCCTGGTACCCCCAAATCGAGCTATTGGCCTCGAGAATTAGAAAATTTATTTGGATGTTCAAAATACTGAGACATATAATACCAAGAAATCCCGCCACGCCAAATAAACTTTTGAACCAAATATACCAAGCTCTGGTACAGTCAATACTAGCATACTGTATCCCGATTTGGGGTGGGGCTCTGAAGACACGTTTCCTGGTATTAGAAAGAGCACAGCGCGCCCTCCTAAAAGTTATGTATTTTAAACGGATGCGATTTTCCACAGATGTCTTGTATCAGGAATGTGGTCTGTTGTCTGTTCGCAGATTATATGTGGTAAACACCATTCTGGCAAAACATAAAAGGCTTATATATGATCCGAATACTAAAGAACGTAGGAGAAATAGGACAGTAGTACAGCCTCCCATGGCTACGACTCGATTTGCTTGCGTGCAGTATCATGTACGATCAAGCCGATTATATAATAAAATAAATAATCAAATTGAAATATACCCTAAAACTAGCCGTGAATGTAAATCCGCTCTAACTGAGTGGATAAAATTCTTGAGCTATGATGATGTGGAGGACATGTTGGGTGGCGTGAGTGGACTAAAAATATGATAATGTAATAAGGTGGTTCGTCATGATGTTGTACAATTTTTTCTAACTAGAAGGAGTTGTGCAACATTATGATGAACATAAAATAACATAAATTCATAGATGTTCATTTTAAAACTATGGAGTGTTAATTTTTTGGATATGAATTAGAATACGGAGTGGATGTATTAATAAAGTATATGTTGTGAATCTAAAACCACAAAATACATGTAGAAACATAGATAAGAAGAGTGGAGTTTCCTGGCACAGGCACATTTTTGCCTAAAAGGAGGCTCCAACATCTAGCTTTAAGTTTATTTTTTGTGGAAATAATATAAATATAAATGTATTTATTGACTATACATTTTTATTTATTATTTATTATGTTTTTACTAAAAAAAAATGTATTTAAGTACATTTATTAGTTATCTAGTACCTATAACACAAGCTTTGCGCTTAATTTGAGACTAGATGGCGCTGTATAAATTGTCCAGAAATATTTATTTATTTATCATCATTATCAGCTGGTATCTACCCACTGTTGGATATAGACCTTCCCTAATCAATTCTAATAACAACATATATCTATCTAATAATATTAGATATAATATGTTGGTTGGTTGGTTGATAAAATTTGAGTTATTTCTTTTTTTGAATAAAGGTGCGATATATATATGTATATCTCTGTTTTCCGCACCCAGCCACTTTCAGCCTCTTTTTTGAAGTTATCGGTCCATTTAAATTAGGGGAGATAGAGAGAGATCGCCTCGACTCTACCTCGACTCCACCTCGACCTACCAGTGTGCGACGCGCTTTAGACTTCCGGAACATTCGGCTGATGTGCCTGTAAGCTGTTTGTATCCCTGCGATTTAGATTGTCAGATTATTTGACGAGTGGCATTCTATGCTCCGTTATCCGATACGTAATCAATCTGTCATTTTGTGACAACTGGGTTTATGTGTTTTTTTTTCTTTTTTTGTTGCCAATTAATGAAAAAATAATTATTATAAATTATTGATAATCATATGTAATTGTGCCTAGCCGTGTGAGTTCCGGCAGACTAGAATAGAATCACTCCGTGTCTTCCCGTGGATGTCGTACAAGGCGACTAAGGGAAATACATTATAAAACATCGATCAGGCCTCCCCAACCCGTCTGGCCAGCGTGGGGAGTGTAGGCCAAATCCTCCTTCTGCCTAAGACAGACGAGAGAGGGTCCTGCTCCTGTAGTGGAGACTAAAATGACCTGATGACGATGATGATATGTAATTGTAATTTAAATAATATTAAATTTTAAATTAAAGATTATCTGAACCAGTTAGTGCGAGGTAGCGGGTAATGTATTGTGTTTAGTTGTATTTGGTACTTTATGCTTTGAAGGTTTTGTACACCTTTATTATCTGTTGTTTACCAAACCCACTGTTATCTGAACATACTCGCTGATCATTCTTATTAGTGTTAGGGACATGCACAGAGAAACTTTCAGCTTTTATAAAATGACACAGGTCTGATTGGCACGGGCTCTTAGGACAACAGACAGCTAAATTGTTTGGTAATGGCGCATCCACACATAGCCGGCGAGCCGGCGGCAAAGCCCGTTAAAGTTTATCTGTGCATGTGTGGATGCACCATAATGTTGGTCATGTCTCCTAACACGGCTAACATGTTGGTAACTATGATAGTTTATAGGGCATGTCGTATCTGACTAGGCGAGTACCTCGATCTCACAGACGACCGAACACGACCAAGAAGCAGTACTAATAAACATGTTTCAAAAATAAACTCAACATTGTGGTTGAGAAACATGTCCTCTCATATATTGACGAGTTCGGTGGTAGAATGGTTAGCAATGGCCACTTTATTTAATTAATGACATACTAGCTGGCCCGGCGAACTTCGTACCGCCTAATTGTCAATGAATGTCGTGGTATACATATTAGTTGAACAAAATTTATGATGTCTTGAAATTAATATAATGAATAATAGAAAATAATAGAGAAGCACGATGGCGTCATTGCACGTGTCAGTCTAATTGTACACGCAAGTTAAGCAACGTCAACCGTAGCCTGTCCATGGATGAGTTTATATTATCTCGAGCTCCTCCGTGCTTCGGAAGGTACGTTAATCCGTCGGTCCCGGTTGTAATCATTAGATTAACTCGAGGTCCTCCGTGCTTCGGAGGGCACGTTAATCCGTCGGTCCCGGTTGTTATCATTAGATTATCTCGAGCTCCTCCGTGCTTCGGAAGGCACGTAAGACGTCGGTCCCGGTTGTTATCATTAGATTATCTCGAGCTCCTCTGTGCTTCGGAAGGCACGTAAAGACGTCGGTCCCGGTTGTTATCATTAGATTATCTCGAGCTCCTCCGTGCTTCGGAAGGCACGTTAAGCCGTCGGTCCTGGTTGTTATCATTAGATGGCAGTCGTTAAGCCAAGTGGCCTTTAGGCGGCTTGAAATTACTGGCGTCCGCCAACTCGCAGTTGAGCAGCGTGGTGGAGTATGCTCGAAACATATTCAGTTGAAGGAAGACCCGTATTTAATATTACCCAGCAGTGGGTAAATATTAATATTTTATTCAGTATTTTACTATGTCACAAAATAAAGTACCATGACACTTGACAACCAATTATTATTCATTTTCAAGCATTCATTCATAAACAATTTTCAAAACAACAACGGACAACTTTCGCGACGTAAAAGTTAGACCAATCGATTTGACATTTAATTGAAAATCAATAAATATCCCAATCCGTTTTCAAATTTAATTTTTCGACAATTTTGTCAATGTTTTAATACTTATTATCCTATACCCACATTTCTGAACGCACGCATACATTTGACGTACGCACGTTAACGTCACGTTTGACAGGTCCGACATCCACGAACATTTTGTATGGAAAAATGATTTTTCTTTTATTTTATTTTTTTCGTAAATTTTCCAATTTTTTTAATAGTTATTCTGCTATTCTGGACGGAGACAAATCCAACAAATCAAAAACCATGGCAATCGGTCCAGCCGTTCTCGAGTTATAAGTGTTGTAACAAACACGACTTTCTTTTATATATATAGATTAATAATATATTCATTATACTGTAAATAAATGTAATAATAATTGAACGATATATTCACACGCCCATATTGGGTAGAATAAGCGAAGCTAAAAAATGTAACATGTGTATTTATTACCTTATTTTTTGTGAATAAATGAATTTTATCTTTATCTTTAAAAAAAGCTTTGTGCTTAATTTGGGACTAGATGGCGCTGTGTAAATTGTCCAGAAATATTTATTATTAGATTCAATAAAAAAAAATGCAAATGAAACATACAATACCAGGATTATTGAGATATTTAGTTTTTAATTTGCTTGTGTAAAATAATCTTCATATTAAAAATTCATTTTCTTACAAACGACGTATTTAGGTCATATAAATTTCAACCTAATTGGGTCAGATTACGAGCGAATTGGCTGTAACAGTTGGACATATAACGACACAAATTATGATATTTATAATAAGTAGGATTCCGTACTAATGTTTCGCTCTATTGAGTATAATAGAGTGAAACAGTAGTACGGAATCCTAAAAACAATATCCTAATCGGTCAAAAACATTTAACCTCCGACGTACTAAGTACGTAACGTCTTCCTCGCTTACTCACAAAATTAATTTACCCAAAATGGGGGCTGTCAGCGATTACGCAAAAATGGGAGTAAAAATTATGTAAAAGCTTTTTGGGGGTTTCAAATAGTTAGATACGGATAATATACATCTAAGAGCACCTCAACTTTATATTACGGGTGTTTAAAAGAGCTTTTTTATGCTACCTCGGCAGGTAAACAATCATACGGCCCGCCTGATTTTTGTAATGACAAAATAAAATTTGTAATTAATAGTGAGGTAACCTAACCTAACTCACTTTCTGGTGATTTCTCACTAGGAAAGGAAGATAAGAAGATGCAGTATTTTACCGCAGCCAAATAACAATTTCCTTAAGGGTTGTTGTATTCCTGCGAGTGTGTGAGGTCACCGAAATAAATAAATAAATTAATATTCCTGGACAATTTACACAGCGCCATCTAGTCCCAAATTAAGCGCAAAGCTTGTGTTATGGGTACTAGATAACTGATAAATGTACTTAAATACATTTTTTTTTGTAAATACATACTTATAATACATAGAAAACACCCAGACCAAGACAAACAGACATGTTCATGCACACAAATGTATGTCTTGTGCGGGAATCGAACCCGCAACCTCGTAGTCAAAGTGGCCATTGCTAACAATTCGACCACCGAGCTCGTCAAAAAAAAAGAAAGGAATGTATATAGGATGGCCGATGACGATTGTTTACCATCAAGTGACCTACATGCTCGTTTGCCCCGCTCTCATATAAAAACATCGGACGCGCAACATGCGCCACCATAGCGATTTTTTTTTTCGAAATCCCGAATTTATATCCGACAAGGTCACTTTACATTACTACTTTTTGATGCTCTACACGAATCCGAAGTCAGAATTTCGAAATTTTGAGTTTCATGGCAACAGAACGACCGGAGGCAACGGACAGACAGAACGACCGGACGATTTCATAAGCTCAATGAATTTCGCTGAAAAACATGTTTTACTTCACATATCTTTCGTAGCTACGAGTAACTAGCTAGCTAGTTTCGTAGCTATCGACAACTCGTAGCGTAATCGACAAATTCGATTACATTCAGCTACTGCGTAATATTATTAAGCACTTATCGTGATTTAGGTGTTAATTTTTTTAATGCACCATAATGGACGTACCTCTCCTGTCTCTCATGATTAGTACATTTTGACTTGTAATTAAATAACATGGTAGTAACCTGGATATGGAGCGTGAAACACGGCCTGGATGTATAGAACGCGTTTGTGTTGGTAATTCATTGATAGGTACTACTGCACCGCTCGACATCGGCAGGGAGTTCATACTGACACATCAGAATAGAGTACGTGATCATTTGCTCGTGTACTGTTCGATTTGACAGAGCCTGACAGAGGTTTTCTCCTTCCACTATATTTGTTTATGTATATGTATTGGTAATTACATACATAAACAAAAATGTGTATTTATGTCCTTATATATATATATATAATAATAGGTATCTGTATTTTGTGTAGGCCGTGTGGTTTCTGGCAGACTAGAATAGAATCACTTCATCTTTTCCCGTGGATGTCGTACAAGGTGACTAAGGGAAATACATTATAAAACATCGATCAGGCCTCCCCAACCCGTCTGGCCAGCGTGGCGAGTGTAGGTCAAATCCTCCTTCTGTCTGGGACGGATGAGAGAGGTTCGTGCTCCTGTAGTGGAGACTAAAATGACCTGATGATGATGATGATCTGTATTTCTGTTTCTTTTTTCATATATAAATTTAGATATTACTATATTTAAAGGTATTTTTAGACTCGGTACTTATTAAAAATTATTGTTTGCTTTATCTATTACTTGTTGTATTTATTGCAACTTCTTTCCCATTTTATCATTTCTTGTGTTCTATACTTTATATTAGAGGGCCCTCGCCACTCACAGTTTGTATCCAACACTCAATGGTTGGCTGCTAGGTCTCTTATAGAGATAAGCCCGACTTTGTACATCTCTATTTTAAGTGTTTTTTGTAATGTGTTTTTTGTAATGTATTTTATGTTCGTTATGTACAATAAAGATAATACCAACAAAACAAACAAACAAGTTGTTAAAAAATAGGTTTCTTAAAAAAGGAATATGTGAAGTGATTTTACAGGGTCGGCAACACACAAGTGATGCCCCTGGTGTTACCGACGTCCATAGCTAGCTGACGAAATACAGTTACATACTAGTGAATACTGACTATCCTTCCGAACGCGTTCTGTTCTTTATCGCCATCAAGCTGCGAAGAGACAGAAATATCAAATAATAATGATTTTTAAGAAAAAATAAAAACCGACTTCAGTTTGCAACAGGGTAAATTTAAGGGTTTCCATCGATTTTTCTGGGATCCCCTCACCAGACCCTGACTTGGTGAATATGGGACCACCTCGCAATCATACCCTTTCAAATAAAAAATAAAAAATTGACCATACGTGCTTATAAAATTTAAGAGTTTATCTTGATTTCCCTGGGATCCCATCATCAGATCCTGACTTGGTGAATATGGGACCACCTTGCAATCATACCCTTTCAAATAAAAAAAGAATTTTGAAAATCGGTTCACAATTCGCGAAGATATCAAATAACATACATACAAAAAAAAATCCCTCTTTTAAACCTCCCCCTTTTTTGAAGTCGGTTAATAATAAAAAGATATAACTAATCGATCTATAACACTAGTTTACAAAATTTAACTTTTTGTCTGTTGCCGCGAATTTTGTGGTTGATAATGTTCACTTATGACTTGTTTTCGTCAAATCTACCCTCAAAATTTTTTGAGCAGCTCGAGTTACTTTGTTTTTGATTTTTGTCATTTAAGCGTATATATTAAGCGATAACAGGCATATTTTACTGTGTTAAGATTAGTATCCAAAGTTTTTGCGTCATGAGTAGTTCAAGGAGACGTTGTTTAAACAATCCAGATCATTTTTGTTATATATGCGGGGAATATGTGTTTAACGATTGTAGAAAAGTTATATCAGAGTTGGTGAAAAATACCTATTTTGAGTATTTTGGAATGCTCTTGGATAAAAATGAGAAGTCTTGGGCTCCCAATTGTGTTTGTAAATCGTGTGTGGAATATTTAAGATTGTGGAAAAATGGTAAAAGAAGTGCCTTTAAATTTGGAACACCGACTATTTGGCGAGAACCACGAAATCATCTCGAAGACTGTTATTTTTGTAGCGTAAACGTAAACGGTTTAAATACTAAAAATCGAGCTAAATGGCAGTACCCAAGTACTAGTTGTGTTCAGCGTCCAGTGCAGCGTTCAACTGACTCTTCAGTGCCTAAAAATATATCTGAACCCATGGAACAAGACATCGAAGGACCAAGCTCATCACAAAATGATGCTGATTTTGAAGGTATGTCAAATGAGCCAAAATGCTTTTCCCAAAATGAGTTAGATGATCTTGTAAGAGATTTAAATCTTTCTAAACAAGCTTCAGAATTGTTAGCATCAAGACTGAAAGAAAAAAATTTGCTTTCCTCAGATACTAAAATAAGTTTTTATCGTGAAAGAGATAAAGAATTACGGCGTTATTTTTCCGAAGAAAACGGAACCTTTTGTTCAGATATCAAAAACTTGTTGATAAAAATGGGCTTGAAACAATATGAGCCAAACGACTGGCGTTTATTCATTGACAGCTCAAAACGTAGCCTAAAATGTATTCTATTACATAATGGAAATAAATACGCTGGGGTTTCCGGAAAATTTAGGAGATATGAGCGAAGAGCAGGGAGAGCGTATGCATCAGGACTTACGTGTCATGGAAGAGCGCTATCAGGGTTTCTGGGATACAAATATGATGTCTGACTATTGTTGGTCGCTAATACGTCATTTTCCAAAGTCTACACATCAGAGAAGAGCTTTAAAACGAAGTTTTTTAGAACTCAATGATTAATTATTTTTTTTAATAAAGTTTTTCTTAGTAAATACATGTTTTTTTCTGTTTTATACCTACATAGCTGAAACTCAGAAACTAGAGCTGATAAAAATCTTTTACTTATATTTTTGAAAATAGCATATCATATGTAGTCAGCAACAGCTAAAATTTCTTTGGCAACAGATGTACTGTAAACTAGTGTAATTAATCGATCGAAAAACTTTCATATTGTGAATTCAGCAGACGCGTGTTACATATCCAAATTAGCCGGGTTGCTCACTACAAAATGTGAACAAGTAAGCCACATAATTTTGATATGTAACACGCGTCTTATAAATTCACTACATGACAGTTCTTCTCTATTTGGTCGGTTTGTTTAGGTTGACATGATAGAACGCGAACAAAAACTCGCATTAAGGCTCAATTTATACCGCCGCAGAATGGAATGGAAGCGTCAATTTCGCCTCATGACACGAGAAGGCGCGCGAATTCGCAGGAATGCTCGAGTATTCTCGCGTAATCCATTGCTGTGACCGACCTGACCGACTCCCCGTTCGCGCCACGTCCCGCGGATATTATTCTGTGCCCGCGGTTTCTACAGCGCCGACAGTAGCTAGGGGAATTCCCGAGAATGCGCGAGGATTCCCCGGCAGACGAGCGACCTTTTTTGGCTCGTATTTAAGTTATGCATTGACATAAAGTTCATTATGTCATGTACAATTTCGTTGCAAAAAGTTTTGGGGTGTATTGGTTCATCATCATCTTTGAACGAAAGCCAACTTCACCTGCACGCGGTGCACCCAGCTAACTGACAAACCAAGCTCTGGCGAAAAGAGAGGTAGGGAGCGTAATTGTAAGCTATCCGACTGGGAAATGTACCTCCACCTCACAGAATACCGCAGCCAAATAACAATTCCCTTGAGGGTTGTTGTGTTCCTGCGAGTGAGTGAGGTCACCAGAAAGATAGGAGATGCTGCGTTGGCAGCGGGGGTGGCGGCGCGTGGGCGATATTTTATGTTGTGAGCGTTAATAAGGCTACGGTAACCGCTTCACATCAAGCGGGCCGTATGCTTCTCTGCCGCCCGACGTAGTATAAAAAAAAAGAAAAAAAAAGTCGCTCCCATTCCATTTGCGGTGGTGAAAATAGAGCCTAAGCACTACACCTAGCACACATTTGCGTTCGCCCCAAAACTGCCCACCCGATTATGATGTATACCGTATACGGTCGTAAATGTACGTTTAATATATTATGAGTTACGGTTACGATCCTATTAAAATTATATGGTTGTCATTTTCTTATTAGCAGACTTACCTAAATAATAATTAATAATAATTAATAATCGAAAAGCTTAATGATCCTAGCGGATTTACAATACAACGATGTATTGTAAATCCTGGCCGTGTGGTATCCGGCAGACTAGAATAAAATCACTCCGTTTCATCCCGTAGATGTCGTACGAGGCGACTAAGGGAAATACATTATCAAATATCGATCAGGCCTCCCCAACCCGTAAATAAACACTTCATATGTTGACATCCGTCAAGCGGTTTAGGTTGTGAAACTTGCCGAAGAAATATACATACACATATTGTTATACCGTGTGGTTTCTGGCAGACTCGAATAAAATCACTCCGTCTCTTCCCGTGGATGTCGTAAAAGGGTACTAAAGGAAATTCATTATCAAACATCGATGAGGCCTCCCCAACCCGTCTGGCCAGCGTGGGGAGTGTAGGCCAAATCCTCCTTCCGTCTAGGCCGGAGGACAGAGGTTTGTGCTCCTGTAGTGGAGACTAAAATGGACCTGATGATGATTGTAAATCCGCTAGGAAACATTGATGAATCGATTTAGGCACTTTCTATTTAGGCACGCGTAACAAAAATAGCTAACATATAACATAACCTTTGGGGTTCTTCACCTTTAAGCCAAAGCCAATCTAACCTGCGCGTGTTGCACTCTGCTGAATAACAAACGAAGCTCTGGCAAAAGATAGGTAGTGCCTAGGATTTGTGTAATAATAAACAAAATAAATGTGTTTATATATTTTTTTTGGGCTGGCCACATCTGCCTAGTCCGCGATGGCAGATGTGGAGGAAAGTCCTAAAGTGGAGGTCAAGTATGGAGCGACGAAGCGTAGGGTGCCCCCTCTCTAGACCGACGGTCTCAAAAAAGTGGCTGGTAGTTATGGATACGGAAGGCGGAGGATCGCATATGGTGGAAAGCATTGGGAAAGGCCTATATCCAGCAGTGGGTAAATACAGGCTGATGATGGTGATGATGATGCCCAGTGTGTCCCGGAATAACCGGTTGTAACCTTGAAAGGGGGATGACAACAAAAAATATTAAATTTTTGATCTAATATATTTTTACCCCCTTTTAGGGTTACACTGTATAACTGTATATACTTTTTATATATACCGGGATACAGCGTATACAGGTTGCCCGACTGGCGAAATGCCTGTACCTCACAGAATACCGTTGACAAATAACAGTTCACTTAAAGGTTGTATTGTAGGAACTCTACAACTTTCAAGGGAAACACAGGAGTGAGTAAGTGAGATCACTAGTAACCGCTTCACATCAGGCGGGACGTATGCTTGTTTGAGATTATACGTAATATAAAAAAAGCATCTTGCTTGCAGAGATTTCATTTATAAAAACATTTTTTCGTTATTGCATAGTTGTAAATTATTAGATTTCCGCGCGGCTTCGGCGGTGTGAATGTCGGTTATCGAGCCAAAACCACAATCTTTTAACAATCTTCGAGAACAGCATATTTTTCGAGATTAAAAGTACCCTATCATGTTCACAAATTATTTGTTTATATCTTTAATACACTGTAAAAGTAACACATAGTAAGATTTATCACTAGTGCAACGGCGGACTTATCCTATCAGGGATCTCTTCCAGTCAACCAAAAAATACCCATATGACACCGAAGTTTAGCAAGGCAAATGTTTATCTTGTGCGGAAATCGAACCCGCGACCCTCGGTGCCCTCAGTGGTGATTGATATTGTAATTTTAAAAGTTGCCAGCCCTTGCGACCTTTGTAACATTTTGGACTAATTTTGTCAGTTAAAATTACTTTTGTTTGTGACTGAGGAAATGTTCAGAGTATCCACGTAGCGGCCCATGAATAATATACGAAGGATCCCAAATGTACAGCGAGGAAACGAATCCACGGCCGAAATAAACAATTCATGATACGATGTCTATTGTACCCATTATTGTGTCTTTTACGTTAATGCTAAATGTTAAGATAAATAAATGTATAAATAAATAAATATTCCTGAACAAATTACACACGGCCATCTACGACGAGCTCGGTGGTCGAATTGTTAGCAATGGCCACTTTGACTCTGACGTTGCGGGTTCGATCCCCGTACAAGACAAATATTTGTGTGCATGAACATGTCTGTTTGTCTTGGTCTGGGTGTTTTCTATGTGTTATATGTATGTATTTATAAAAAAAATGTATATAAGTATAATATCAGTTATCTAGTGCCCATAGTACAAGCTTTGCTTAATTTGAGACTAGATGGCCGTGTGCAATTTGTCCAGGAATATTTATTTATTTATTATCTAGTCAAACTGAGCAAAGCTTGTACTATATTAATAATAAATAAATAAATAATAAACATTGTCAGACAAATTACACAGCGCCATCTAACTCCAAAGTAAGCGAAGCTTGTGTTTTGGGTACTAGACGAATGATAAACATACGTAAATACATTTTTATTTTTTTGTTAATACATACTTATGATACATAGAAAACACCCAGACTAAGACAAACAGACATGTTCATGCACACAAATGTTTGTCCTATGTGGGAATCGAACCCACGAGCGTTGGTGTCGAAGCCGCGTCATTGACCGCTACGCCACCGAGCTCGTCATATGGGTACTAGATAACTGATATAATGCATAAATACATTTCTTTTTTAGTAAATCTATACATATAATACATAGCTAAGCGAATGACAACAGCCGGGACCGACGGTCTACGTGCCCTTCGAAGCATGGAGAAGATAAATAAATCCATCCATGGAGAGGCTACGGTCCGCATTGCTTAACTTGCATATTGTTTGCCACCCTGTAAAGGGTAAGTGACTGTAACAAATGATTCCACTGACACGCGTATTGACGCCATCTGACATCTCTTAAAAAAGAACATGTAAATTGTATAATAATACGTTAATTTTTATTTAAAAATATAAATTAATATTGAATATAAACATAGAAAAATATTGTGCACATTTATAGACAATATTAATACAAATGGAGTTTTAATAAAAATTGTATCGGAAGGTATTCATTATAGGCCAGCAATAAATAGCTACATAAATTGGAAATAATTATGGAGTAGACGGTTGAGATTCCCACTTATGTCCACGTTTAGAATAAAAATGTTTCCAGCCGTAATTATGGCGTTTAAAGGTGGGTAGTAGAAATAACTATTTAAAGAATTTTTAACTCTTCCGCAAACGGCTTATTGCGTCATTAGTACCATGCGTCATGTTGCGTCTTCGCAACGTCAACGCTGCGTCGTTTTACATATATTTTTATTGATATTTTTTTATACTACGCCGGGTGGCAGACAAGCATACGGCCCGCATGATGTGAAGCGGTTACCGTAGCCATATTAACGCTCGCAACATGAAATATCGCTTCCTTCCTGGTGACTTTATTCACTCACAGGAACACAACAATCCTCGAGGGAATTGTTATTTGGCTGCGGTATTCTGTGAGCTGGCGGTACTTCCCCAGTCGAGCAGCTTATACAAAATACGCTATGCTGCCTGTCTTTTCGCCAGAGCCCCGTTTGCCAGTCAGCAGGGTGTACCACATGCAGGTGAGGTTGACTTTGGTTTAAAGATGTTGATGGACCTCTTATACCTCATAAGTTGCGAAACTAGCTAGCTAGTTAGCTACGAAAGATTTTTGAAGTAAAACCTGTTATTTTGTCACTAGTGCTAGATTGAGGCTTCACGTTTGTAACATAACGCGTCAAGCTCGGCTAACTAACCCTCGCTCCTTACTACGGCAGGGAGGGAGCGATAATTTCACTTCTGTCGTCTGGCCTCAGCACACAGCGTTTTTTTATTCACTTTTTATTAACCCTACTACCACTGTTAGTTGCCAACACGAAAATCCACAATTTGACTCAAAAATGGCGTATCGAACTAAATAAAAAAACATGCAGTGGTTGCTTGGCACTTGCAGGTGACGTTGGCTTTGGTTCAAAGATGTTGATGAACCACTTACACCCTAAACATGCCACATAATGTTAGTAATGTCTAAAATCTGTAAATTTAATTTTTGAATTGGTTAAGTCTAAAATAGTATTATTGTATGACTTGCAAGTGTGTTGGAGTCTGTCAAGTACTCTGTGAACTGACATGAAATGAATTAAATAAATAATGCGTTGCGTCGACGTACGCGACATTTCAACGGATAGACGGACGATTGACGAAGCAGGGGAAAGCTGATGTGATTGCTTCAGTAGTGGCGTAATAAGAGAAACACATTTGTTAGGATCCATTGTGGAATGAAGACGGAAATTCACACTAAAACGCAACGCTGCGACAGCAGTAATATGCACATTTTTTTTTTCTTTCTTTATTTATTTATTGCAACATTTACAGCTATTTTTACAGGTATCAAACCTAATACAAAATAATAATGACGAGCTCGGTGGTCGAATGGTTAGCAATGTACTACTTTGACTACGAGGTCGCAGGTTCGATCCCCGCACAAGGCAAACATTTGTGTGCATGAACATGTCTGTTTGTCTTGGTCTGGGAGTTTATATGTATTATAAGTATGTATTTTTTTTTTTTTTTTTTTTTTTTAAATGTAAAACAAACTTTATTCAAATAAACTTAAGCTCTAAATAATACATATAATTAAACTATAAAACTAAAGTACCTAAAATTAAATAACACTAAAATAAAACTAACCTAAAACTAAAATAAATGTAAAAAGTTTGGCCCATGTGGCATCGTTCCCAAGATGCTAGCAGCATTACCTCGCTGGATGGCTAAACTGATCCTTTGGGCGAGGAATGTGCCAGATCTTGGCACGTTCACTGATCACCGGTTACGTCGACCAATCTTTTTCCTAATTCTCTTATAAAGTTTTTGGTGCTGGGACCCCATGGACCAAGTGTTTCGACCCCGAGTGGAACAAATGAGTATTCGGGGCCGATAACACTGTATTTCTTGATTTTAAGCCGCTCAGCCGTGTCAGCCGCCGCACCAGCTCGATTTTTCGTTCCTGCAAGATGAGAAGGAGCCAAGGTGTCTACGCATGTGGCGTCCCACACCAAGGCTCTACCCATCTTCCAGGGAACAAGAGACATACCGTCAGGCCTCTTGCCATCGTCACGTACGATACCATGCGGCTCTAAGATAGCCGGTACATTGACGCTGGCAAGACAGCGACGGATAATGTCGTTGAGAGTGGCGTGACGGGAGAGACGACCGGCACTCCTGATACAAGACAGCCCATGGTGTCCCAGTTGGTCGACGTCAGTGCCACATGGGCATTTGTGTGGAGTGCACACCTTGGCTCCGAGTCTTAAACTAATAGCAACGCGTAGTGTATCAGGATCAAGGCAGTTTCCTATATTGGGACATGGGTACGCATTGAGCCAATACCCAGATTCCCTTTGTGAAACTGCCTTGAGCCTGGCGTGCTCGGAGCCTGTGCTATTATTCAAAAGGCTATTGAGTGTGGCACCGCAAATTACTTCATCCCAGCTCCGTTGCCGAGAGACATTTGAATTTGGGCTCGGCCAGGCCACTTGCCAAGCTTCCTTTGCTTCGTCCAGAAAGGATATATTACAATTTCGAAGAGATTTTTTTAAAATATTTGCCGAAAGAGCAGATGTGCTATGGACCGAAGAAAGAAAAGAAAGTATGTATTTACAAAAAAAAAATTGTATTTAAGTAAATATATCAGTTGTCTAGTACCCATAACACAAGCTTTGAGCTTAATTTGGGACTAGATGGCGCTGTGTAAATTGTCCAGAAATATTTATTTATTTATTTAATACGTTTGTGAATTCATTCAGAGAACACGAAAACAGATCAATTCTTTCCGCTATTTCGTTCAGAGTGCGCAGTGCACGCGTAAGCGGTGCTTTGCCGAGAAGGTCGGTGCGGCCGCGAGGCACTGCCAGCAGCTGCGGCCGGCAAATTGTCAAAATTATCTCAAAATGGCAGCGTGTCCCCATCCTCGCACGCGATGTTCCATATTCCTTACTTAGCGTAATAAATTCTTTGATCCTTTATCTATCCAGTGGTGTGATTGAATTTTGTATGGTGACTAGCTTTCGCCCGCGGCTTCGCTCGCGTGGAATTCGGGGCAAACACGTGTTTACTCATTTATCTATAGAAGTAGTCTTGTAAAGTTTAAGATAAAGTAGTCAACCAATCTCATTTCCCCATAAAATTTTTGGACCTCCGTTTCACCCTCTTAGGGGTAGAATTTGAAAAGTCCTTTTAACTAATTTTATGTCCAAACTATGTTATATTTACAAATCGATGCCATTTTCGTAGTTTAACGTTCCAGAAAACCATAGAATCAACACCCATATTGGTATTATGGCATTCATTTCAACCCGATCGCACTCCCACATGGGTTAATTTTATGTCACGTCGGCTATGTTGGATTATAAAATAGTTGTTGTTTCCATACTCAGCGACCCGATAGACTATAAAACAATACCCATGACGATTTTAAGACTTTTTGACCGCATTTTAGACATTTCAACCCCATTGCACCCCAATGGAGGAGGAGATGATGGTCACGTTAGCCACGTTGAATTTTAAAATCGTTGTTGTTTTCGTAACCAGCGACCCGATAAACCATAACAACAATACCCATGACGTTTTTCAGACTATTGGGAACCATTTTACCCTTTGAAGGGTTGAATTTTGAAAAATCATGAAATACGTGTTTAGTTATCTATAGAAGTACTCGTGTAAAATTTAGAATAAAATAGTCCAACTAAACTCGTTTCCCCATTATAACTTTGAACCTCCGTTTCACCCTCTTAGGTGTAAAATTTGAGAAATCCTTTTAAATAATTTCTTTTTCACTATGTTATATTTTCAAATCGATGCCATTTTCGTAATTGACGTTCTAGAAAACTATAGAATCAACACCTATATTGATAATATGACATTTCAACCCCATCGCACCCCCACAGGGGGGATTTTATGTCACGTCGGCTACGTTTGATTAGAAAATAGTTGTTATTTTCGTAATCAGCGAGCCGATAAACCATAAAAACAATACCTATGATGATTTTCAGACTTTTTCACCCCATTTTAGACATTTCCATCCCATCGCACCCCCACAGGGGCGACTTTTTATCACGTCGGCTATGTTTGATTAGATAATAGTTGTTATTTTCGTAATCAGCGACGCAATAAACTATAAAAACCATACCCATGACGATTTTCAGACTTTTTCACCCCATTTCATCCCTTTTGGGGTTGAATATTGAAAAATCCTGTAACACGTGTTTACTCATTTATCTATAAAAGTACATGTGTAAAGTTTCGGATAAAATAGTCCAACTAATCTTGTTTCCCCATACAAACTTTGGACCCCCGTTTCACCCCCTTAGGGGATGAATTTTGAAAAACCCTTTCTTAGTGTAAAGCTAGACGTCATAAGGAACCTACGTGCCAAATTTGGAATCTCTAGACCCAGCAGTTTGGGCTGTGCGTTGATATATATCAATCAGTCACTCAGTTTCTTCTTTTTTAAATTTCAACCCCATCGCATCCCCACAGGGGTGATTTTAAGTCACGTCGGCTATGTTAGATCATAAAATAGTTGTTATTTTCGTAATCAGCGACCCGATAAACCATAAAAACAATACCCATGACGATTTTCGGACTTTTTCACCCCATTTTACCGCTTTAGGGATTGAATTTTGAAAAATCCTGAAACATATGTTTATTCATTTATCTATAGAAGTACTCGTGTAAAGTTTCAGATAAAATAGTCCAACTAATCTTGTTTCGCCATACAAAGTTTAGACCCCCGTTTCACCCCCTTAGGGGATGAATTTTGAAAAATCCTTTCTTAGTGCACCTCTAGACATCATAAGGAACCTATGTGCCAAATTTGGAATCTCTAGACCCAGCAGTTTAGGCTGTGCGTTGATTTATATCAGTCAGTCACTCAGTTTCTTCTTTTATATATTTCAACCCCATCGCATCCCTACAGGGGTGATTTTAAGTCACGTCGGCTATGTTAGATCATAAAATAGTTGTGGTTTTCGTAATCAGCGACCCGATAAACCATAAAAACAATACCCATGACGATTTTCAGACTTAATCGCCCCATTTTACCCCTTTAGGGGTTGAATTTTGAAAAATCCTGAAACACGCGTTTACTCATTTCTCTATAGAAGTACTCATGTAAAGTTTCGGATAAAATAGTCCAACTAATCTTGTTTCCTCATACAAACTTTGGACCCTCGTTTCACCCCCTTAAGGGATGAATTTTGAAAAATCCTTTCTTAGTGTACCCCTAGACATCATAAGGTGTCTACGTGCCAAATTCGGAATCTCTAGACCCAGCCGTTTGGGCTGTACGTTGATATATCAGTCAGTCAGTCAGTCAGGACTTTGAATTTTATATTTATAGATAGATAGATAGATTTGTAGCTGCAACTCTAAACTGTATCCCCCGATTTTGTTCGTTTTTTTTTAATTACCTCCCTATGGAAGCAATTCTAAAGACGCATTCAAGTTAAAAACGTCTGTTTTCAACACTGTCCTGAATAAATTCGTTCAGAACAGTGCGGTGACATTGCCACATCTGCCAAGTCTTATTTCTAGCACGAAAGTGACCAAATATAGTTTAACATTCGTTAATGGGGTGTAAGGGATTCATCAACATCTTTGAACCAAAGCCAACTTCATCTGCGCGCGGTGCACCCTGCTGTCTGACAAACGAAGCTCTGGCGAAAAGAGAGGTAGGGAGCGTAATTATAAGCTACCCGACTGGAGAATGTACCTCCACCTCACAGAATACCGCAGCCAAATAACAATTCACATAAGGGTTGTTGTGCTCCTGCGAGTGAGTGAGGTCACCAGAAAGGAAGGAGATGCTACGTTGGCAGCGGGGGTGGCGGCGCGTGAGCGATATTTTTAATGTTGCGAGCGTTAAAATGGCTACGGTAACCGCTTCACATCAGGCGGGCCGTATGCTTGTCTGCCACCCGACGTAGTATAAAAAAAAGTTAAACGAGACAGATTGAGTCTCTAAATTGTTGTTTTAAAAGTCAGAATAAGTTCTTACTTAGTCACAAAGCGTAAATATCTATAAAGCTAGATTAATATAATAGAAACGAATGAGTCTCTTCTAGATAATAAACACAAGGCTTAGACGCGGGTTAAGGCCAGAACATAAGTTACGATCGCCTATTCTCGGACCGGCCTTTCTATTAATATTTGATACCCACATTTCGTCATTTAATTTGGTGTGGAGGTTATCTAGATACAGTTTCGATCTTGGAGCTCTGAAATTGGTATTTGTAATCTTATTGGGATCACGATGGGTACACGATGACAGCTCAACTGCTCAAAAGGCCTTTTGGTATCGCAAACATTCATAGGCTGCGTTGACTGCGTCTATCAGGCAGATCGTATGCTTGTTTGTCATCGTCAAAGTCTGAGGTTATCGCTTCACATCAGATGGCCCTAGTAAATAAACACCCAACGTAGTATAAAATAAAAAAAACCGGCCAAGTGCGAGTCGGACTCGCCCACCGAGGGTTCCGTACGTAGGATCATTATAAATTTGATATTTTTCATTATAAATAAGAAATAATGCGTCGGAAAAAATAAATAAATTATATTTTGCAATGTGCACATCAAGCCCTTTCATATGATACCCCATTTGAACTAGTAGCTTCAATTTCAAATTTCGACACCCTATAAAAAATATAGACCCCCTATTTTTTAAGATCTATTTACAAATGTATAGTTTTCAGATTTATTCCTGTACTTGTAGTCTATAACGATGTTACTTGCCAAATTTCATAGTTCTAGGTCAACGGGAAGTTATGATTCCCTTGAGAATGTGTCGTTTTGAGTTTTGATTCCCTTGAGAATGTGTCGAAATATGCGTTTTTTGCTGAATAAACGGCCGTAACTTATTTTTACGTAAACTTAGCAATTTGATTTTTTTACAACTTCATGGGACCGTAGACCTGAGTATACAGTATAAATTTCAGCTTGATACCTCGACGCATTCTCGACATAGAGGGTCTTGACAGACAGACAGACAGACAGACAGACAGACAGACGGACAACAAAGTGATCTTATAAGGGTTCCGTTTTTCCTATTGAGGTACGGAACCCTAAAAAACGGTAGTTTAAAAAACTAAAAAACCCGACTGCTTTTCTGTGTAATTTGGAAATTAAAAACTCGTAAAACAAGAAAACATGTAGCAGTCGGGACCCATTCTAGAAATGGAGGCTTAGTGAATTTAGTGCACATGTAGGGTCCCGACTGCTACATGTTTTCTTGTTTTATGAGTTTTTAATTTTCAAATTACACAGAAAAGCAGTCGGGTTTTTTAGTTTTTTAAATTACCGTTTTTATTTTAGGGTTTTTTGTTTTATTTATTTTGATATATGCAATGTCGCTGTCACAGTAAATACACATCTAATGACACCCTTCGAGCTAAAATCCATCGAGCCGTCCAGACTGCGGCGCGCATTTGCATTTGAACTTGGCGCCAAAAATCCGCCATTTTGATTTTTTTTTATTTTGACGTACCCAGTGTCACTCTCAGAGCAAATACGAATCTAACGACACCTCTCAAGCTAAAATCCATCCAGCCGTTCGGGCTGCAGAGCGTGCCAAACAATTATACATACATACATACATATATAATACTGTCGAAAAACATAACCCTCCTTCTGTCGCAGTCGGGTTCAAAAACATCGATCCACTTCTCGACTCTGGGCATGTAGCATTGATCATCATATCAACTCACGTAATAATACCATTATCGTGCACAACAATAAAGCACGTCTAACCTGACAGTTTGACCTTTAAGTAAGATTCGGAATCGATACATGTGTCATATAGTAATCAAGTTACGAATGTACCAAGAACGGAGAAATATGATGTGAAATTACGACCAGTAAACATATAGACGTAGATCCAAAGTTGTCGACATAGCCTTTAGAGTTTCTAAACTGATTGGGGTGTAAGTGGTTCATCAATATCTTTGATGGGGTATAAGTGATTCATCAATATGTTTGAACCAAAGCCACCTGTATATAATATACTAGTTTTCGCCCGCGGCTTTGCTCGCGTGACATTCGGGGCAAACACGTATTTACTCATTAATCAATAGAAGTACTCGTGTAAAATGTAAAAGCAGCTCGAATCGTCGGTGACCCAATGATCTTGGATCGATTGGACTCTCTCTCTACACGCAGAGATGTAGCGTCTCTTTGCGTTCTGTACAAATTATATCACGGGGAATGCTCCGATGAGCTGTTTGATTTGATACCTGCCGCTGAATTCCACTATCGTACAATTTGCTATAAATTAAAATTCCATCCATAGCATCTTGATAATTGGCGATCTACTACAGTACGTTTCCTAAGACATTTCATACCACGAACAGTGCAACTGTGGAATCAACTTCCCTCAGCGGTATTTCCGAACAACTACGACATGGGTGCCTTCAAGAACAGAGTTTTCATTTTTCTTAAAAGGCTGGCAACGGATCGGCGACCCCTTGGTGACGCTGGTCTCCATGGGCGGTGGTGATTGCTTTCCACCAGGTGACCCACACGCTCGTTTGCCCCCTCTCATATAAAAAAAAAAAAAAATTGGATAAAATAGTCCAACTAATCTCGTTTTGCCATACAAACTTTGGACCTCCGTTTCACCCTCTTAGAGGTAAAATTTGAAAAATCTTTTTAAGTAATTCATGTCCACTACGTTACATTTTCAAATCGATGCCATTGTCGTAATTAACGTCCCAGAAAATCATAGAATCAACACATATTGATATTATGACATTTCAACCCTATTGCACGTCACGTCGACTATAAACAATTCCCTTGAGGGTTGTTGTGTTCCTGCGAGTGAGTGAGGTCACCAGAAAGGAATGAGATGCTGCGTTGGCAGCGGGTGTGGCGACGCGCGAGCAAAATTTTATGTCGCGAGCGTTATTTTATTTATTTATTTAAACTTTATTGACCATAGAATAAGGGTACAAAAGGCGGACTTAATGCTAAGAGCATTCTCTACCAGTCAACTTTTGGGAAAATCAGATAAAACTCGAATGCGGTACACAAAATAACAGTAACGAGCGTTAATATGACTACGGTAACTGCTTCACATCAGGCGGGCCGTATGCTTGCCTGCCATCCGACGTAGTATAAAAAAAAAGCTGAAGTGTTAATGGGCCGGTATATGGTTAAGTTACAATAAATCTTTTTGTAAGTTGCAATAAATAGAAATATAAATGCTTATGTTTGGATGTATTGGTTACTCAATCATGCCAGAACGGTTGAACAGATCTGGATAATATCTCAAGAGCTTGCAGGCTGAAGTAACAATGGGCCGGTCACAGCTGCCAAGAATTTGATGGCAGATGGGGGAGGGTATTAGAGTGGAGGTGACGCATAGGACGACGAAGCGTTGGGCGCCCTCCATCTAGATGGTCCGATGACCTTAAGAAAGTGGCTGGAAGCGGCTGGATGCGGCATGCGGAGGATCGTATTTGGTGGAAAGCATTGGGGAAGGCTTATATCCAACAGTGGGTAGATACAGGCTGAAGATGATGAAACATGTTGGGGGTGTAAGCAGTTTATCAACATCTTTGAACCAAACCAACCTCACCTGCACGTAGTGCACCCTGCTGACTGACAAACGAAGGGGAACCGACCGGTTCATAGACATCATTCAATTATGTCTATGAACCACTTGCACGCCAAGATTTAACTTGTTATACCTCGGCTACCTCACCTCCCTCTTCAGAGACAAGTAGAGACTCGCATGCTTCGTCCATTCGGCTTTCGTAGTGCCAAACGAAGCTTAACCTAACCTAACCAACGTCATTGTTCAGATCTACGTTTGACTGCATAGGTTAGTTAAAAGTGGTTTTGACGAACCTTAGTCAAAACTATTTTTGACCAATTTTTGCCATCAAAAATGGTTCGGAGGTGAGGTATCGGGGTTTAACTAGTCTAATCTAGGAGCTCCTTTGATTTCGTTCACATAAAACACAGTCCACAGTCAGCTGAAAAACTGGTAACCCGACGCGTTTTGTTCCAAAAGAAACATCCTAAAAACCTGCAACGCGTGTATTCCACAGAGAGTTCACTTATGCAGCATAAACTCGTCTGTTGCATGCTGCAACTTTTGTTTTCGCCTCGTATGTATACCATAATTAACATGCTGAACAGTAATACAACTCCATATAAACGTCCGGAACACGCATGTGCATTCAAATGTGAGCACCAATAATGAGTCTATGTTATCCAATGCAAGCCATTATGTACAAATGGCACAGTATCACAATCCACAAAGGTATTAATTACACTACAAAGGCCGAGGAGATTGTAGAGTACATCCGAGTCAAGACCAACTTCAATTTGAGAGTCAAAAGGTTGGAATCACGCCACCGAGTGAACTTCAATTCCTTTGTGGTGAGGGTTCCAACAGAACATCTATCGACCTTCACAAAGTAGGAATTCTGGTCTTCAGGTGTTGTTTTCCGACGCTTTCGTGGTCGGTTACAGGACACCGCGCGGAATACGCTGCCGACCGCGACAGTGTCGACTACGCGCGTTTAATTATATACAATACTTATATACTACGCGCTAATAAATAGGTATCAATATATATTTTTACTTTAAGGTATTTATTATATGAACTTGTTGTTGTGTTTAAATTGCAATTGATTGAAATAAATGATCATTATTTTTTTGTTTTTATTTGATTCTGGTTTTCGCGAAATGGAGATACCTCCCCAATTGAGCAGGGCACGACTATCTCTGTTGGCAAAAGCCATTAACAGTTATTGCTTAGTTTGTGGTTAGATAGCGGTGTGTGATCTGTCCTGGAATATTTATGTGGAGTTGGCCTACTGTTTTGTATACGTTAGGCTATGTTACCTACAAAAACAGTAAAACTAATACAAAAAGAGACTGTACGTGCTCTTTTCGTATCGGAACGCAAACAATTAAAAGTGAGATGGTGCGTTGAAAATTATATTAAGCGTCAGCGAGCTACAGTGAGAATAGGCCGTCCATATATATGTGACTATAATATATGTGACCTAATAAATGTGACTTGTGAACTAGGTAAATAATAAATAATAATAAATAAATATTGTCAGACAAATTACACAGCGCCATCTAGCCCCAAAGTAAGCGAAGCTTGTGTTATGGGTACTAGACAACTGATAAACATACGTAAATATATTTTTTTTTTGTAAATACATACTTATGATACATAGAAAACACCCAAACCAAGACAAACAGACATGTTCATGCACACAAATGTTTGTCCTGTGTGGGAATCGAACCCACGAGCGTTGGTGTCGAAGCCTCGTCATTGACCGCTACGCCACCGAGCTCGTCAGGTATAATAAATATAATTATGTTCAGGTAATCATATTATCAGTGCTTTTTACTGGTTATGACCTACGGTGCACAGACTTAAACGCTAACCATTGGAGTGGTTCACAGACTAAAAGTCGCACAGCGAGCGATGGAGAGAGCAATGCTTGGAGTTTCTTTAAGTAATTGAATCCGGACGAAGAAATTCGATGGAGAACCAAAGTAGTCGACATAGCTTTTAGAGTCAGCGAGTTCAAGTGGCAGTGGGTTGGCCACATCTGTCCGGTCAGCGATGGCTGATGGGGGAGGAAAGTCCAAGGGTGGCGGCCAACTAGGACTTTCATCATCTGCCATAGTTGACTTAAATCAAACAATTTTAAATCAATTATTATTTACGTCTGCCACGTCAAAATATTGGAAAAATATAAGAAAATCATACACGGTACATGCCATACTAATTTACAATAGACTCGGATAACAAATATAGGTATTTGTTTTAAGATAAAAATCGTTTATTACAATTGATGAGAAAATCAAAAATCGATCATCACTACAATTTAGACTATCGAATAAAAAGTAGAACAAGAAAACCCCTTGCAACATATAACATTTAGTTATAGAGACATAAACGGCGTGAATTCAGCGGCAAAATACAGTTTTCCCCTATCATTACCCCCCAATTTGAAGAAACGAGGGTGGGCGGCGTTCTTATTTCAGAGGCATAAAATTTGATACAGCCTCGCCCGATCGGTTTTATTCCTTTTCGTTCTTTCATTCGTTCTTTTTTCCGGTCAATTGAATGGTATAAGATAGATATGTTATTTGTTTACAAAGTCGTGTGTTTTTATTTTCGTTTTAAATTAAAATTGTTTTACATTATTTATTTCATATTTTGGGGTGTAAGGTTCATCAACATCTTCACCTGCACGCGGTGCGCCCTGCTGACTGACAATCGAAGCTCTGGCGAAAAGAGAGGTAGGGGGCGTAATTTTGTAAGCTATCCGACTGGAGAATGTACCTCCACCTCACAGAATACCGCAGCCAAATAACAATTCCCTTGAGGGTTGTTGTGTTCCTGCGAGTAAGTGAGGTCACCAGAAAGGAAGGAGATGCTGCGTTGGCAGCGGGAGCGGCGGCGCGCGAGCGATATTTGTATATATACTCGACGAGCTCGGTGGCGTAGCGGTCAATTACGCGGCTTCGACACCAACACTCGTGGGTTCGATTCCCACACAGGACAAACATTTGTGTGCATGAACATGTCTGTTTGTCTTGGTCTGGGTGTTTTCTATGTATCATAAGTATGTATTTACAAAAAAAAAATGAATTTACATATGTTTATCAGTTGTCTAGTACCCATAACACAAGCTTCGCTTACTTTGGGGCTAGATGGCGCTGTGTAATTTGTCTGACAATATCATCCTCAGGTCATTTTCGTCTCCACTACAGGAGCACGACCCTCTCTCGTCCGTCACAGACAGGAGGATTTGGCCTGCACTCCCCACGCTGGCCAAACGGGTTGGGGAGGAGGTCTGGGTGTTTTCTATGTATCATAAGTATGTATTTACAAAAAAAAAATGAATTTACATATGTTTATCAGTTGTCTAGTACCCATAACACAAGCTTCGCTTACTTTGGGGCTAGATGGCGCTGTGTAATTTGTCTGACAATATGTATTTATTTATTTATTTATGTATCGGATCGGACAGGACAGGACGGTGTCAAACGACATAAATTTAATCATTCTAATGTAACAGAAAATATAATATGATCGTTCAGTTTTCTTTTTCCGCCTACATTTTACGCCTACATTTTTTTTTTGTAACTGTCTTACTTTTATCTTTCATATAAACCTTCTCCTGACAATAACAAATACAACATAAAAAGAAATAGCCAAATCGGTCTAGCCGTTCACGCGTGATGTCGTGACCAAGGGAAATAGAGCATCTTTATGTTACGGCTAAAGTTGGGTGTGAACATAAACTTAATATTAGCCGACTAATGTGCACATTAACCGAAACGAAACGGCTAAAAATGTATTCGATGGACGCGCCGGGCCGGCGGAGGGCTTGAGGGGGCGGTGGGGAGACAATGCGCGCACACGTGGCAATGAAACTTCCGAATAGAATACTATTTTAATGAATTACGACGTAGGATGCAAGAGCGAGCGAAGGGCACCCCGAGGTTAGGTTTTGTTAGGTTACTTTAAACCCTTTACACAGAAATAGTACCGTCGAAATAGCACCACAGTCTATGAAATATGAAAGGTAATTTAGCCGGCTAAAGATAGAAGAAACTAACATTACTCCTTGAAGTTAGACTTAAGTTTAGCCGGCTAATCTTAAGTTTATGTTCACACCCACCTTTAGCCGTAACACATATATATAGATTATTTCATATTCTTACCCCAATTCTAAAATATGACCTAGTACTTAATGTTTATGTCGGTATATTATTGTCGGCGTTACGGGCGTTACGTGTCGGCGTAACAGTACAATATAATTTAAGACCAATAAATTTAAACGTCAGTACTCTTGTTTGAGGAATTCTGGTGACATAAAATATTATAATTTTTGGATTAAATATTCTTGATACTTTATCATCATCAGCCTGTATCTACCCACTGCTGAAAGCCCCCAATGCTGCACCAAAGATGATCATCCGCCTTCCGCATCCAACCGCATTTTTAAGGTTATCGGACCATCTAGATTCAAGAAGGTGGCCCTTATCCTACCACAATGAAAAAAATCATGTCGATTCGATCCCTTGTTCTATGAAAAATAAAAACAAATTTATCCAACAGGAGGATGGAAAAAATCTATGTGCTATTTGATACTATAATCTATATCTGTGCCAAATTTTATCCAGATCTGTGCAACTGTTATGGCGTGATTGAATAACAAACATCCATCCATCTATCCAAACTTTCGCATTTGGAAAAAAATATTGTAACTCACAAAGTATAAAACATTGAAATCCTGTCCGATTTACCACGTGTAAGGTTATTTCCATTTATTCTTAACTTGGTTTGTTAAATTAGTTATTGAATTAACGATTCTTTATTATTTGATATAGTCATGGGTAACAATTATTTAACGATTCAGTGTTTTAAGAGTTATTACAATACAAACATTATATAAACGTTACTACAAACACAAAACGTAAATGCAAAGACTATTTTTCGGCCTAACTCGATATTAGGACTGAAAATAAATAAGTTTGTTTGTTTCTTTGTATTATCTTTATTGTTCAAATTACATATTAAATAAGTATATGAAAATAAAGTATTTTACAAATAGAATAATATTATACTCGTACATGCTTATTTTATTTGGAAATAGTAGTTTATGAAACTGTTGCATAATAAGGTTTCTTAAAATACGAGTGTGAGTTTATCACATGAGCCGCAGGCGAATGTAATAATAGACCACTCGAATATTTTGAGACCTAATTATGTGCAGTTTGATACACTACTTTATGTAATCTCATGAAATAGATGACAATAATATTTTAAATAAAACCATGAAGTTAATTTAACAGCTTTATTTTTTACTTATAAATCCATTTGCAGATGGTATCTATGCATTTGCACTGCAACCTGTTTAAAATACCTGGGCTGAATCTGTATTGAAAAGTAACTTTTTAAATTTATTTTGATTGCTTTTGCGTAAAAGACTCACATTAAGATTCTGTGTTTAGTTTTTTAATCACTAAATTTCAGTATGAGAGTACCTAGATAAAATAATTTTCGGCGTAGCATTTTGGTTTCCAATATGTATTCTATGATTGACTAGAAGAAATCCCTGATAGTATAAGTCCGCCCTTGCGCAAAAAATTATGTGCTTCTTTCGTTTACAATAAAGTTTTTTACATACTTACAAAAAAACTTTTACCTATTATACTTATAAGCATAGCAAGCAATTGACTTTCATATTCAAAAATGTTTAAATTTATAATGTGAATTTCGAATAAAAGTTCATAAAAATTAAAGAAGCTTATAAAGAAATTCAAATAGAAAATAATTTCGATTACATGGAAAAACGTCGCAATTATAGCCTACACGAGTGAAACTTGCTGAAAGCTTAGTAATATATTCATGAAACTGAAAATTTACGAAGACTAAGTGACTTAAGGATAAGTTGGGAAGTTAAAACTTGACCTGTCCGATGCAAAGTTGAAACTTGACGGAACTTTGTTTTTAGCGAAAATATTTTTAAGTTTAAAAATATATATATATTGACAGTTTAAGGGTAACAAAGTAATCTGCAGTTTAAGCTAGTTTTATTTGGCTTAGAGTCGTTTTATGTTGAATGGTTTTTACATTCCTTTATGCAATTCAACATTTGACTTTGAAATCTTAAATCGCCATTATGTAATAGCCATGCTGTTAAAAAAGGGCGGCATTTAAATAATCGTGCATTGTCACGAGAACCAAACGAGTGTGCCAAAGTTAAATCTAACACTAGGAAGTGGGTAAAATTTAACTTGCAAGATTTTATTACGGACATCGCGGTGAATCTATATATAGTGATTACAAATAAATTAATACTTATCTAAGATTCATGTATGTCTTTTAATTTCAACTTTTTTCAAGAAATATTTCCTATCAATGGGGTGTAAGTGATTTATCAACATCTTTCAACCAAAGCCAACTTCACCTTCACGCGGTGCACCCTGCTGACTGACAAACGAAGCTCTGACAAAAAGAGAGGTAGGGAGCGTAATTGAAGCTACCCGACTGGGGAATGTACCTCCACCTCACAGAATACCGCAGCCAAATAACAATTCCCTTGAGGGTTGTTGTGTTCCTACGAGTGAGTGAGGTCACCAGAAAGGAAGGAAGGAGATGCTGCGTTGGCAGCGGGGGTGGCGGCGCGGTAGCCATATGTTGTTGCGAGCGTTAATATGGCTACGGTAACCGCTTCACATCAAGCGAGCCGTATGCTTGTTTATCACCCGTCGTAGTATAAAAAAAAATCAATACAACGGCAATTCAAGAACGGCCTATTCAATTGTGAAGCTGAAACAAGTGGATAAAATCAATTGACCCCCAACCCGTTTGACCCCATCCGTCATGCTCGCGCGGCGGAACAAGGTTAAAAAGACTAAGGTGAGACTTGGAACATGAGTCGAAGTCAGGGCTGCCACACTGTAGAAATTGAATACTAAAACTAACTATAAGTAAATACAATAATTTTATTAAAGTACCTAACAATAATATAATAATTAAAAAATAAAATACAATAATGTAATAATTAAAATAATATAATAATTATTTAATTATTATAATACTCAAATTGTTACTTTGATCAAAGAACTAGTGTTGCGATCCAGCAGTTTATTCAATTAGTTATTTATATTTATAAGTATATTTCAATTAATGTGCTAAATTTAAGCACTCCTAGGCAATTCAAGAAATGATCTAGTTGGGTTAGGTTAGGTTTTTACCATCAAAAATAATAGAATAATCAGGGATAGAAGAAAAAGGAAGCAAACAAGTCTCGATTTGCTCAATGGAAAGGGTATGGGTATCATCTCCCTCGCCAACCGCAATGCAATTCAATTCTTTATTTACTTTCTAAATATGACTTTACTTTCTAAATATGACTTTCTAAATATGACGACACCCCTTACTGTCGCTAAAAGTATTGGGATTCTAGGCGTTGAAATCTCCAGCGACGTCCAGTTTCGATGTCACCTGGAGGGGAAGGTCAAGCTAGCGTCGAAGAAACTAGGCGTGCTCAACAGGGCCAAACAGTACTTCAATCCGCGGCAAAGGCTTCTGCTCTACAAAGCTCAAGTACGGCCGCATATGGAGTACTGTTGCCATCTGTGGGCGGGAGCGCCTAGATACCAGCTTGCACCTTGTGACTCGATTCAGAGGCGTGCTGTGAGGATTGTTGACGATCCCAAACTGACAGACGGTTTAGAACCTTTAAGTCTGAGGAGAGATTTTGCGTCCCTTTGTGTGTTCTACCGTTTGTACAATGGGGTGTGTTCAGAGGAGTTGTTTGACATGATGCCCACGGCCTCCTTTTACAGTCGCACCGCTCGCCATCGACAGGGAATTCATCCTCACACATTGGAGCCGAAGTGGTCGCGTACCGTGCGGTTCCAGAGAAGTTTTCTCCCGCGTACGGTTAAGCTGTGGAATGAACTGCCTGTCGAGGTTTTCTCAGGAGACTACAGCATGGGGTTCTTCAAAAAGGGCGTGAAGAGGTTTTTACAGGGTCGGCAACGCGCGTGTGATGCCCCTGGTGTTACAGGCGTTCATAGGCTACGGTAACTGCTTTCCATCAGGCGGGCCGTATGCTTGTTTGCCACTTTAGTGGTATAAAAAAAAAAAAAAAAAAAAAAAATATGAGTAGGTGCATCTGATGTTAGTAAATTTTAACAGTGTCAGTGCAAAACATGCGTAATAAGAGAGGTAAGGAGCGTAATTGTAAGCTACCCGACTGGGGAATGTACCTCAACCTCACTGAATACCGCAGCCAAATAACAATTCCCTTGAGGGTTGTTGTATTCCTGCGAGTGAGTGAGGTCACCAGAATGAAAGGAGATGCTGCGTTGGTAGCGGGGATGGCGGCGCACGAGCGATTTTTGTGTTGCGAGCGTTAATATGGCTACGGTAACCGCTTCCCATCAGGCGGGCCGTATGCTTGTCTGCCACCCGATGTAGTATAAAAAAGAAAAAAAAATAGCTATGCAGGAGACAACATTACTACATATCATATTATATTATTATACTTACATATCATCACTACATAGTATAAAACAAAGTCGCTTTCTCTGTCCCTATGTCCCTTTGTATGCTTAAATCTTTGAAACTACGCAACGGATTATGATGCGGTTTTTTTTAATAGATAGAGTGATTCAACTGGAAAGTTTATATGTATAATATATGCATAACATAGTAGAAAAACACTGATAATTTAGAGGTTTCTAATGTGATGTCGTAAATAAACACATTTTTTTGCTCTTTCATTGCAAACGCTGGCTGAACCCAACGAGATAGATCAAAATAATGTAGTACAGTATTGTTCACCATAAAATGGTCTACAAAAAAGTTCACGATGGTATATCTCTCTCTCTTAGTGGTAACACACAATAACCGTTATTTTATCCTTTGCTTTTTACAAGAAATAATGCCTTATTTACGAAGCGATTTTAAGCAATACAGAATTAATCCTTATCCAATTAAGTACCTTAAATACATTGCGCATTTAATATAGATCAATATGGCCCTTCACAGCATGTAATTTAAATGAATAGTTTAGAAGATATTACACATTTAAAATGCAGGGACATAACGGCAGTGGCGGTACCGGCCGCGGAGCCGGCGGCGTGTGCCTATAACTGGGGAAGGACTGGATAGGACAAAGCGCAAAGACCTTCTGTAGTACATTTAGTATCAGCATTGCACCCGTGCGAAGCCGGGGCGGGTCGCTAGTAACAGATAATATAGATACTGATAATAATCAATTATATACATATATATAATCATCATACATTAAAATAATCCCTTGAGTATTTTAAAAAAAGGTTTGTTTCCCTTTTCGTAGCGCGGTGTCGATCCCCGCACAAGACAAACATTTGCGTGCACAAACATACCAGTTAATCTTAGTCTGTGTTTATTATATATTTTACAAAATAAAAATATTTAAGTATATCTATCAAATATCTACTACTCATAGTAATCAAGCATTGGTTAGTTTGGGTCTAGATGGCGCTGTGTAATTTGTCTTGGTATATTTATTATGTAATTTCAGTGACATAGTAATTTTCAAGCCGTTGACAACCCTAGTCGATAGACGACTGAAATTCGATTCCGAACCTAATATTATTTGATGTAATTTTATATTTCGTGTAAAACTACTGAAATACATTTTAAGAGCATTTCTCTTTTTATTAGGAATTTCATGAATTTTTATGACACCGCGGCGTTTAAGAATTTATGTAATTTTATCCTGTGTAACGAAAATACTTTTTAATGCGCGTTTTAATAGCGTCGACATCATCATCATCAACCCTTATTCATACCAAACTTAGGATATAGGTTTCCCCTCATTCTAAGGGATTTAAAGCGTACTTCACCACGCTGCTCAACTGCGGGCTGGCTTCGCTTACTTCCCCTCCTATGATGACAACAACCGGGAGCGACAGCTTAACGTGCCCTCCGAAGCACAGAGAAGCTCGAGATATATAAACCCATCCATGGACAGGCTACGGTCGGGATTGCTTAACTTGCGTGTTCGATTAGACTGGCACATAACGACGCCACCGAGCTCGTCAAGCTTCAGTACGAAGGCGACACTGAAAGTTTTTAGACCTGGCCACTTGTAAACAATATAATAAAAAAATAAGTTACAATTTTGAAAATGGAACTCTACCAATATTATTGAGTATGTATTTCATTCATTTCTCATTTATTTTACGATTTGGCGGCAAATTGAAAATTGTCTGTGTCACGTCAACATGAATTTAACGCGAGAAAATTTTCGTGAAAGCTATAATAGACTTCGATTGGCCTTTCACGATGAAGCCCCATCTCGTGCGACTATTTACAACTGGTTTAATGAGTTTAAACGTGGTCGCACTAAACTCACCGATGATCTGCGTCAGAGACGGCCTTCTACGGCGACGACTGAAAATAACATCAGTGTTGTGCGGCGTATGATAGAGACTGATAAAAGACTGAAGTATCAGCAGATTCGGACAAGCTTAGGCATCGGTATGAGTCAAGTGCATAAAATCCTCCATGAACATTTAGCGGTCAGAAAGCTTTGTGCCCCGTGGATATCTCATAATTTGACCGAGGCCCAAAAACTCCGTCGGGTTGATTGGTGCCGTGAAATGATTCAAAGATTTAACGGAGGTGACTCAAATGCTGTGTTCGACATACTTACGGGTGACGAAAGCTGGGTTTACTGTTATGATCCAGAAACTATAAGACAGTCTGCTCAGTGGGTGTTTCTTTTCGATGAGTTGCCAACTAAAGTGAAGAGAAATCGAAGTGAGGAAAAAAAGATGGTGGCCTCGTTCTTCGGAAGGACAGGTCACCGTTCCCGAAAATAGAAGAAAAACTTCGAGGAAAACTTTTTATGAACACCGAGGAAGCAGTGGGCGCGTTTCAAAAGGCCGTCGAAGAGACCCCTAAGGACGAGTGGGCCAAGTGCTTTTCTCAGTGGTTCCATCGGATGCAGCGGTGTATTGATGTGAATGGACACTATTTTGAAAAGATATAATAAAACTAATAACTTGCTAGTTTGCTCAGTTTTTGATTTTCTAAGAACTTTCAGTTTGACCCTCTTACCTACATATGATTTTCGTATAAACCTGCTTTAAAAATAAGAAATTACGAACATACGTCGTCGCCTTAAATCTATGCTTATGATATAATAACGACATATAAATCGATGACCGCCGGCCGCACGCACAAAAAAGCATGACTCGTTGTACAAGCTTTGCGCTTAATTTGGGACTAGATGGCGCTGTGTAAGTTGTCCAGATATATTTATTTGAGATGGTGTTGTTTTATTGATAGGTATGTAAGAGAATAGGTTTGCCATTCGGACGGATGATGCTAGGACGTCGAAACGGAACCGGACGGAGGAACTAGGACAAATCCGAGGCAAGCCGTCCGGGTTTTCCCGGATTTGTCCTAGTTTGGACCATGTAGCATTGTTTGTGTTGTTGTTTAGTTTAAATAGCTTGTATTTAATGTATATATAATAAAATTTGTTGGTTATAAAGGAAACGTAAATACATTCCGCCTGAGCCGCGCGTGCAAGCGAGAGCGCGGAACAAGCGATAGAGAGGCCTAAGCATTCGACTTGTGACGCATCTATCTCTCTTCCACTCCATCGGCCGATGTTTTTCTTTAATAATAATACTCGGGTGGAAGACAAGCTAGAGTAATTTATGGAGTCGTTTTTTTTTTGTTAAAATTAAAATATATATATATAAAATTCAGAAATTACATACTTACATCGCTTTAAGTCTATGCTTTTTAACGATAATGTCAAGGATGCGTAGCTTTGAGTGCCTCGCCCAAATTACACCACTCATGCAACCAAATTACCCATGCACAACTGGAACACACTAGAATGTTTACAGGCCCAGTTAAACAAACTCCATTCGTGTTTTATTGGGCGAAGCGCTAGACCGCTGACGTATTGCTTAGTTAAGGCACATTTGTGTAACGTAAACAGACCTTTGAATAATCTAGTCATTATGGACACGGGTAATGTGTGTTTGGCTTTATTTTTACTTAACTTCTACTAACTATATCTACTTAACTTTATATTTCAGGGTTTACAGGCTATGTAACCCTTTTTCAGTAAATAGTACGAACAGTTTTGTTTTTAACACTGTTATAATTTAATTGTATAACGAACTTAAAAATTGTATTTACGTTTCCTTTATAACCAACAATTTTTATTAAATATAAAATAAATATAAGCTATTTAAACTAAACAACAACACAAACAATGCTACATGGTCCAAACTAATTTTTATTGCATAACGAACTTAAAAATTGTATTTACGTTTCCTTTATAACCAACAAATTTTATTAAATATACATTAAATACAAGCTATTTAAACTAAACAACAACACAAACAATGCTACATGGTCCAAACTAGGACAAATGAAAAAATGAAAATGAAAAATGTTTATTTCTTTAACAATTTACGTTTAAGAATGTGTAGGGTGGGCTCCTTCTTTTAAGTGTGAGACACCTGTGTCAGAAGGAGCCACTCTTCCATAACAAATGGTTTTACATAAATTAAATTAATATCATTATATATAATATTATACATTATATACCTGCCTGCAGAATACATATTTATTGATTTATTTAGATATCTACATACAATCCAATACTGATTTAATTTTATAGTCTAAGGCGTATGTAATGTCTACATGTAAGTCGAATGCCATCGTATTAATGAATATACTGAACCTCTAGCTGTGTGTGTGTGCGTGTTTTCGTAATGGGTAGATCTCAATAAGCTTGTTGACACGGTTATAAAGGTGAATTGACAAGCTTCGAAATTGATTCTTGGCATAGCTGCTATTAGCACTATGTGAAATAACAACCCTGTCCCTTCTCCTTCTCAGCACAACGTCAGGGTTGTAGGTTAAAGTTTTATGTTTTTTTAGAATAGTGTACAAAATGTAAAGCTTTCTAACAGTTAGCAAACCCGATAATTCATATAAATCATTGGTAGGAAATCTTCTTTTTTTAAAATACATAACTTTTAAAAGTGCTCTCTGGGCTCTTTATAATGTAAGGAATTTAGTTTTTAGGGCCCCTCCCCATAGAGGTATACAATAGATCATAACAGATTGAGCCAATGCCTCATAAATTCGATTCAGGAGGTTTTTGGATGTAACGCGTTTGATTGTTTTAAAAATCCATATTAGCTTGCGTATCCTGCCAGCTACTAATTCTAGGTGAGATTGCCATTTTAGCCTATGATCTATCATAACGCCAAGATATTTTACGGATTTTACTCTTTCTAATGACGGACATGAGCAGGCAGTATTACGTAAATGGGCACCGCTGTGGATCCTTATGTCAAAGTCATTCTCTGGTTGCGTAGTTTCATTTATTGAGAATCTCATGTAGTTGGTTTTGGAAGTGTTGAGAGTAAGGAGGTTTGACTTCAGCCATTCTGACACCTCACAAATCCGGGGAAAACCCGGACGGGTTGCCTCGGATTTGTCCTAGTTCCTCCGTCCGGTTCCGTTTCGACGTCCTGGCATCATCCGTCCGAATGGCAAACCTATATACATTCTCGTACATACCTATCAATAAAACAACACCATCTCAAAAAAATATATCTGGACAACTTACACAGCGCCATCTAGTCCCAAATTAAGCGCAAAGCTTGTTCTGTGGGAACTGATAACTGATAGATATTACACTTAAATACATTTTTTTTTCTAAATATGTACATACATAGAATACATAGAAAACACCCAGACCAAGACAAACAGACATGTTCATGCACATAAATATTTGTCTTGTGCGGGAATCGAACCCGCGACCTCGGAGTCAAAGTGGCCATTGCTAACCATTCGACCACCGAGCTCGTCAAAATTCTATAAAACTTAAGTATACAATATATATATATATATATAATAGTCCATGCTGATGTAGTCATAAAGGACACCACCCTAGTTTATGACAATGATACTGTTTTTCTTGGTATTACCATTGATTCAAAGTTGCAATGGGGCCCTCATATAACGAAACTAGCTCGCAGACTCAGTTCCGCAGCTTATGCGGTTAGGAGAATAAGACAGATAGCGGACGAGACAACTGCTAGGCTCGTTTATTTTAGTTATTTCCATAGCATTATGTCATATGGCATATTGCTTTGGGGTAAAGCAGCTGACATTGATAAAATTTTTGTATTACAAAAGAGAGCCATTAGATCAATTTACAATTTGGGTTCTAGGGATTCACTCCGTGAGTTATTTAAGGAGATAAACATCCTCACTGTCGCTTCTCAATATATTTATGTAAATATTATGTACGTCCGTAAAAATATTTCGAATTTTACAAAAGTATGTGATATAACTAATTTCAACTTGCGGAACAAAAACAAATTGGTTATTCCAAAACATAGACTGGGGAAGGTCAATAATTCGTTTGTCGTAAATTGCATCCGCTACTACAATAAGTTGCCGGAGTCGGTCCTGATTTTACCCGACACTAAATTCAAACAGCTTATTAAGACCACCTTATGCAAAAAGGCTTACTACAGGACCGACGATTACCTTAATGATAAAAATGTATGGCAAATTCTCGGCACAGGATGTGAAGCACAGGCGTCTTATCTTTACAAGTAGTATTGTGGATATACTATAGACTTTTATACAATATGTATATACACTCTATACTATGATTTTTTATATTTTAATTTTTTTTTACTATTTTATTTTACTTAAATTTTTTTTTTCTCTTATTTTGGTAGAATACCATTTTTTTTATTGTATTATGTATAATGATAATATTGTATTGTAAGAGGTACTGGGCCGATCACAAGTAAGAACACAATGACGTAGGTATAGTAATGCTCTTTATTTTGATTGTTACAAGTAATGTACGACAACTAAACTAACTAAGCCGGTCCACGTGTCCCACGGGGTGGAAGCTCATGTACACGACTATATTATTACAGTAAGTAGGTATTATTAGAGGTCCGCAAGTCCCAACGTGGGTGGAAGCAAGCGTACACAGCTAATAAGCGCTAACTAACTGAGGATCTCAAAACCACCAGTCATAAGTTCACTTAACGTACTACTAGAGTGAACGTATCGATAGCGCGTTGTACAATACGCGCGGCGCCATCTGTTGGCGCTTGGGCTGAACTAAAAAGTATGGCTCGTTACAGTATGGCTATAAAAAAAAGACCTATATTGACAGAGTTTCTTTCGGCATTTCTTCTCGTCAATGGTCATTCCGAAATGCTGGTAGATAAAAAAATATACCTAATTGTAAAAGACGTGTCTAAGTGCCCGCGAGGGCCCACAGAATAAAGAATTTTGACTTTGACTTTGAATATAAAGAATCTAATACCGAACCATATGTCTTATGTTATGGTATTAGATTATTTTATTAGATTTTAGTGTAAGTAGTTCACCGCGATCTTTAGAGCTAAAGCAAACGTCACCTACACGTGGTGCACTCAGCCGACAAGCGAAAGAGGCTCTGGCAAAAGAGAGGTAGGGTACAGCGTATTTGTAAGCTGCTCGACTGGGGAAGTACCTCCACCTCACAGAATACCGCAGCCAAATAACAATTCCCTTGAGGGTAGTTGTGTTCCTGAGAATAAGTGAGGTCACCGGAAAGGAAGGAGTTGCTGCGGAGGCAGCGTAACTGCTTTACATCAGGCCGTATGCTTGTCTGCCACCCGACGTAGTATAAAAAAAGATTCAATAAATCTACTTAAGTTTTTCTTTAAAAGAACATATTTAACACAAAAAAATTAAATTAAATTAAACATGAGTGAAAGAGAAAATATCGTGATACATAAGCATAAAGTCGTGGGTCTTTGTAATATTTGAATAATTCACATTAAATAAATAAATAAAAATTCCTGGATAAATTACATATGGCCATTTAGTCCCAAACCAAGCAAACTATGGGTACTAGATAACTAATGAATTTACTTAAATATGTTTATTTTTGTTAATAAATACATAGAAAACACCCAGACCAAAACAAACAGACATGTTCATGCACACAAATATTTGTCTCTGTTGTTATATAGAACCCGCGACCTAGGAGTCAAAATGGCCATTGCTAACCATTCGACCACCGAGCTATTCATAGTTCTGTGTAATTTGACTAAGAATATTTATTTATTATTTAAAATGGGCTACATACGCACAAAGTCGCGAGCGCAAATTAGTTTGTATTTTTTTTATATTACGTCGGGTGGTGAGTGCATACGGCCCGTTTGATGTGAACCGGTTACCGTAGCTATTTTAACACTCGCAACATAAAATAGCGCTCGGACGCCGCCACCCTCGCTGCCAACGCAGCATCTCCCTCCTTTCTGGTGACCTTACTCACTCGCAGGAACTCTATTGTGCCATGCGAGTAAGTAAGGTCACCAGCCTCAAGGGAATTGTTATTTGGCTACGGTATTCTGTGAGGTACATTCCCCAGTCGCGTAGCTTACAATTACGCTCTAATCTTTTCGCCATAGCTTCGTTTGTCAGTCAGCAGGGTGTACCGCGTGCAGGTAAAGTTAGCTTTGGTACAAAGATGTTGATGAACCACTTAACTTACACCCCATAATTTATAATTATTATTGTAATATTTGAATAATTCACATTATTTGTAAATAATAAAACATACCAAGATAAATAAACAGGTTCATGAACATGTTTGTCTTACACACGAATTGAACTTTAAACCTGAAACAACACGTGAAAAACAAACTTAACAATAAAACATTATATAAATAATATCTGACGTATCATATATTCACCGGAACCCAACTAGGGTTGCCCCCTGTTCTTTTAACCGACTCCAAAAAAGGAGGAGGTTCTCAATTCGGCTGTATTTTTTTTAATGCTTGTTACTTAGGTACTCGGTGATTTATAAACCGATTTGAAAAAAACTTTTTTTTATTTGTAAGAATATACTTCCAGATTGGTCCCATATTTTTTTCATCATCATCATCAGCCTGTATCTACCCACTGTTAGGTTTGTTATTTCATTACTCAGTCATTTATAAACCGATTTGAAAAAAAAAATATTTGAAAGAGTATACTTCCAGATTGGTCCCATATTTTTTTCATCATCATCATCATTATCAGCCTGTATCTACATACATAAATGTAGAGTAATATTTGGAGTCGGTGTTTTTTGTTAAAATCATTGAGATAATAAAGTATTTTGGTTCGTCAAGGTAGGAAGTTAAGCATGCTGTTTTAAAATAAAGTATAATTTAGTATGTAAGTACCTACCTAGTTGCAAGTTAGCAAAATATTTTTAGTTCTTGAATATAAGCTATTCCTTTGTCTTGACAACATAATAAAATCTATATTACATCATGCTTTGCGATTTCCTCCTTTGTTTTATGTGCGATCTGATTGGAATATAAAATGAAATCTAAAAAAAATTACTTGTAAAATAAAATACTTTCACATACTTTACTGTTTCCATAAAATATAAAGTTCAAATGCTCGAAATAAAGTACAATACTTTATTATAAAGTACGGGTGGCAACCCTATACCCAACTGAAAAGCCATGTGTCATATCCACAAGTATTATTAACCTTAAATCATATGCGATACAGTATAAATTCTAACTAGGCGGTTAAAATTCATAAATATTCATATGCAAAATACGCGTGTCATGCCGTTTATTTCATGCAAAATCCGTAAAAAAGTACCTAATCTACATCACAAATATTGTCACAAACCGCGGCTTGATTTTGAAATATACGACTGTTTAAATTGCAATAGGTAAATACTCGGCTATATATATACTGAAAAATAATCTTATTTATTAATGTAGTAATGGAACTCATTCATGCCTGAACAATTACACCAGAGATATATAAATTATGCTATCCAATATTTTTTCATAAGTAGTTGACACAAATAAGATCTACTGAAGATCTTATTTGTGTCAATTACTTATGAAATAACAACAAAATACAACTGAACTACTTATAAATAAAAAAAATAAGTGTGTAACCAATTCGCGCAGCGAGCGACGGAGAAGGCTATGCTCGGTGTTTCTGTGCGGGATCGAATCCGGAACGAAGAAATTCGAAGGAGAACCAAAGTTGTCGTCATAGCCTTCAGAGTTTGCAAGCTAAAGTGGCAATGGGCCGGTCACATCTGCCGAGTAAGTGATGGCAGATGCGGGAGGGAGGTTTTTTTTTTTGTTTTTTTTTTTTTACGAAGCCAATCGCAATATGCGCACACTCGACGGTGTAAAGTGCCGCTGAGTGTGCGCAGATCGGCTTACTTCGTAAATAGCGCACACCCCTGTCATGGACAAGGCTCTTATTTACTATATAATTAAAATCTATATATTTTACAACGTTCTTATACTATATACACTTAAAACAATATAAATCAATGGCGCAATAGCGAATTAAACTAACTATATACTTAACATAATGTAGCAATAGCTTACAATAATTGTTTAAAATTGTCACTATATCTATAATCACAAAAAACATTGTATCCACACTATGGACGCCGACGAACTTGAGGTGATGGCTTGGTTTACTCTAAATATCTAATTATTGTCAATCCATCCACAGCTGTCCTCGGCAGACACTTAACTCAATAACCCCACCCAGCCACCGCGATTGAGGCGCCTATCGGAAAATATAGGCGCCCAAGTCCAACATTGTGGGGCCATTTTGCTTGTTCCGCCTGATGACAGCCGAGGCTAGATTGACACAGTAGTCAATGAACTTAATTCTATTTTTTCCAGCCATCACCTCGGGCACGTTCGCTTCAGTGACCCGCATTCCCAAACGCTGCTCCAGCTCCCATCTTTGTTTGGAGAATGCGGGACACTGAAACAAAATGTGCTGCACTGTCTGACCCTCGCCAGCTTCACAGAAATACGATGGATCGTCCGCGCACTTGAACCTGTACAGGTACGCGGCAAACCCACCATGTCCCGATAAAACTTGCGTGATGATGCCAGACGGAACCATTTTGCCCACGATACTGTACGCGGCGGTCGCACTCGGGAAAAACAGCTTCGTCGTTGAAGCTGTAGTTCCCAAGCGGTATCTCCTATCCCACTCGTCAATGGTCGCCTTGCGGATCATACCCTTGACGAATGAGACAGGGCAGCGGTCGTAGTCGGGCTTCTTCTTCGACTTCAGGGCCGCACTCTTAGCGAGTTCATCGGCTCGTTCATTCCCCTCAAGACCCACATGCGCCTTGATCCAGAACATCGAGACGCTCTTACCCTGCGCTTTGCACAGTTTAAGAGCGTCCCGCGTCTGTACCGCAAGGGGGTGAGGGGAATCAACGTTACCTATCGCCTGGAGAGCTGCCATGGAGTCGCTGAAGATGCCCACGCTGGATCCATTACAGCTCAACGCGTATTTTGCCGCGGTGCAGAGAGCGAGAAGTTCGGCCTGGTAGACGGTGCAGTAGGACGACAAAGTAAGCTTGACGGCCCTGGTTTCGGCATCGCTGTTCCAAATTGAAACAGCGGCACCCACCCGACCCTCAATCTTACTGCCGTCCGTGAACAATGAAGGGCAAAGGTGTTGGCTGCCCTGTATTGTTCCTCGTCCACCAGGTGATCGAACTCGACCCTCTCCAGCTCCGCTGGGTGCGGGGCCTCGATCTTAGAGGCCATCCGCTCGATCTCCCTGTCCCCCAGCGCCGGATGGAGCAGCCCCCTCTTGGCCCCGTAAAGAGATGCGATTTCTCGCACCCTAAGGTCAAGGGGGAGCACCCCAGCCAGCAGCAGTGCAGAGTTCAAGCAGACCGTTCGGTAGGCCCTGCAGATCTTTATTGCGAAGCCCCGCTGTACGCTGTTGAGCTGCTTTTGGATGCCTAGCTTATTCACCGCTGGTGACCATACGGCCGCGGCGTACAGTATCGTCGGCTCCACTACAGCTGTATATATGATCTTCACTACCTCAGGATGAAGACCCCAACCGACGCGGGTCTTACGTGCAAGACGCTTATATATATCCACCGCCCGTTTACAGACGGTGGACACATGCGCATTGAACGTAAGACCCGCGTCGAGGGAGGGAGGTATTAGAGTGGAGGCTCGTAGGGTGACGAAGCGTTCGGCGCCCTTCTAGATGGTCCGATGACCTTAAGAAAGCGGCTGGAAGCAGCTGATTGCGGAAGGCGGATGATCGTATCTCGTGGAAAGCATTGGGGAAGGCTTAAATCCAGGCAGTGGGTAGATACGGGCTGATGATAATGAATGAAGTGTGTATCCGTAACAACACAATGTGGAATGCTCTGCCGATCAAAGTGAGAATGTCCCAGTCACTTGAATCCTTTAAACTTCAAGTAAAGAAACATTACGAGTCTACCTCTGACATTTTTTCTTAGAATGTCTACAGTTATGTATTGTATACATATATAGTATGTTAATATTATTAAAACTCACGTGAGACATTATACTAAATTAATTAGATAAATTAAACGGGTCACTCACGTCTTTTTGTCGGGAAAGCCGACTAGTTTCGATCTCAAAAGGAGACCTTCTTCAGGGCGAATGTCCAGACACGTCCACCCTTTGTCTCTCGCGCACTGGACAGAAATGGTTCGGCGATCACGGAACACGTACTGGATTCGGGCGTCTCTCATTACATCCGATTCGATAAGGCTAAGGTGGTTGCAAAGGAAAAGTTCCGTGAGGTTATAGCAAAGAAAATTCTGGAAAAATTTGAAAAGAAAAGCGGGAAAATCTTTTTTCACATACAGCGCCATCTCTAAGGAAATGGATGGAAACGAAAAGATTGAGCCACAGCGAAGCGTGGTCGGGCCGCTAGTATTGTTATAATTTAATGTATTATTTTCGGCACTATTATATTATATTATATTATATTTCGGTCATATATAACATAGGTTAATATTAGTTACATTTTTTATTTACTCTGTTGTTGCCAAAATAAAGAGAGAAAAAAATCTCTTGAGAATTGTTGTGTTCCTGCGGGTGAGTAAGGTCACCATGCAGAGGGAAGTTGCTCCGTTGGTAGCGGGGGTGGCGGCACGCATGCGATATTTCACGTTATATGATTAGGTAACCGATTACAGCCGGTTTTTGCCGGGCCGACATTATGCTTGTCAGTCGGAGTATTATATATATAAAAAAAACCTCGTTTGTCAGTCAGCAAGATGCTTCACGTGCAGGAGAAGTTTGAATTTGGCTCAAAGATGGCATAAAACATTACGCCGCTACACTTTGACTGGACGTACATTTATATTAGACAAATAAACCTAACCTAACCTAACATAACCTCATCATCATCAGGTCATTTTAGTCTCCACTACAGGAGCACGACCCTCTCTCGTCCGTCACAGACAGGAGGATTTAACATAACGTAACCGCGCGCAATTTGTATGTACCAATCAGGCTAAGTAGCCAGTGATAGGCCCTCGACCACCAAAAACTTCACATAAGCATTTCTAAACGACATTTTTATGCAAAACACAGTGTATTTTCGGCTGTCTATCCGATCCGTTTGCCGCATTTCAAGCTGTCACTTGCAGCGGCTGCTGATTTAAGCGGGTAATCCCACAAGTCACCCCCAGAGTAAGGGTTGTTTACATGATGACAATTAGGGCGAAAAATACGGCCAATTTCAATCAAGGATAACATGAGTTTACGAAGGGCTGTCAAGTTTGAGGATACAACGCGAAGGAATTAAATAAATCTCGCTATTATAGAGTCGATTGCGGAAATGACCTTGCTCATCAATATTTGATTTTCATTTTTATTCTTCTTCTATATACTTTTCAATAAATAAATATTCTATTCTATTCTAAAAAAATATTATTTTATGTGCGCACAATGTAGGTACATAAGGCGTCATGTATTATTTTCCCATATACATTTTGGGTTCTTTGAGACATGCAAATTACATAAATCATAAAATATAACTAACAATCTAATTACACAAAAAATATTATTAAATAGTCAGTACAATCACAGAATGTCATTTAAAAAATCGTTTACAGAAACTTAAGAAAAAAAAATTGTGATTCTTAAACACTAACACTAGATGGCGTTGTACGGCTTCTTTAGATTTAAGTTGGCGTTGTAAATTGTTTTAAAGAATTACACGTAGTCTGTTCTGTAAAGATCATTTTTTTCTGCGTCGCCTCGTTTCCCAATGTAGAGGTCGCCTTAGTTGTACCTTTTAAAGGCCCCGCAAGGCTAAAAGAAATTCCCTAGGTGGTGTTTAGTCGGTAGATGTCCGACATAACCAACGTAACCTAATGTTACGGGAGTATCCCATGAGAATTCACCACCTCCTTCACAATTCACCACCCGTAGTCACCTCCTGAAGGTAGTCCAACGCGCGCGTAGGGCGTCAAAAAAAAATCATTTTTAGCGAGCAACCAAGCGACCAAAAAAAAACCCAGTGATATAGTACTGTATATGTTGTATTATGTACTTACACCCGAGTCAATCGGTTCGGTGGCGCCCCCTAGTGATGAAAAGGTGGCGGCCATTGAATGCAAGTGTGCTTTTCATTATGCCTGCAGGAGTAAGTACACTCACTCGTTATAAAAAAACACAGGGTGTAAGTGTTTCATCAACATCGTTGAACCAAAGCCAACTTCACCTGCACGCGGTGCACCCTGCTGACTGACAAACGAAGCTCTGGCGAAAAGAGAGGTAGGGAGCGTAATTGTAAGCTACCCGACTGGGGAATGTACCTCCACCTCACAGAATACCGCAGCCAAATAACGGTTCCCTTGAGGGCTGTTGTATTCCTGCGCGTGAGTGAGGTCACCAGAAAGGAAGAAGATGCTGCGATGGCAGCGGGGGTGGCGGCGCGCGAGCGATATTTTATGTTGCAAGCGTTAATATGGCTACGGTAACCGCTTCACATCAGGCGGGCCGTATGCTTGTCTGCCACCCGACGTAGTATAAAAAAAAACAGTCTCAAACCAAAACAGGCCGTACGGTACCCTAAAAAAAACTATAAAACAGTCTTTTTGCCTAACAATGACGTCAATTATTATAATAGCTCTTCATATATTAATAATTCTTTAACTAACTGCGACAAACACGTTATATTAATAGACATAATGTTGATACCCCTTCTTTAAAACACATAACTGTAATTTATGGTAATTTGCCGTCTACATATAAACACCTCTTAATTGATTGACAATGGGGAAATTACAGCCTGCTGCGGTGCTGTTTCAATCATTTTGACATTAGTCAACGACATGACTGATAGGTTTGAATGGTAGAATTTATACACAGAAATTATTAGGTATTTATGGTAACTTTGTGTATATAATACTTAATTACATTTATAACTTAATAGAGTCCTTAAGGAGAGGACATAGGGGTGTAAGTGGTTCATCAACATCTTTGAACCAAAGCCAACTTCACCTGCACGTGGTGCACCCTGCTGAGTGACAAACGAAGCTCTGGCGAAAAGAGAGGTAGGGAGCGTAATTGTAAGCTACCCGACTGGGGAATGTACCTCCACCTCACAGAATACCGCAGCCAAATAACAATTCCCTTGAGGATTGTTGTGTTCCTGCGAGTGAGTGAGGTCACCAGAAAGAAAGGAAGGAGATGCTGCGTTGGCAGCGGGGGTGGCGGCGCGCGAGCAATATTTTATGTTGCAAGCGTTAATATGGCTACGGTAACCACATCAGGCGGGCCGTATGCTTGTCTACCACCCGACGTAGTATAAAAAAAAAAAAAATATAAAATTACGTATTTACGGTAACTTTGTGTAAATAATCTGGGGGCACGGCACGACACAACATTAACTATAATAATAAAGAAATCGCAGTAAGGAACCTTAGACTTGGCACGACTTTGTCTAGATTGCATTACTTTTCAGAGATAAACAAGCAGCTCCATCGAGACTTGGCTAGTTTTTCACAGAATGTTTTTGGTGGGATACTTAATTACATTTATAACTTAATAGAGTCCATAGGGAGTGGAATAAATATTCCTGGACAAATTACACACGGCCTTCTAGTCCCAAACCACACCCCGGCCACTCCATACAAATCTCGCGTCATTTGCTACTACATAAACAATGATGTCCGTGTAGAGCGGAATGAGCGCGTGTGCGTGCGACGCCATACAAACTGTTCCAGATTTGCCTCAGAGAGCGACAGGGAGTGAACATACTGTACGTAGTACATGGTAGTACTATTACTTGTACTGTGTCCAAACTAAGCAAAGCTTGTACTATGGTAACTGGGTAACTGATATATATATATACTTATATACATTTTTTTTTGTAAATACATACATATAATACATAGGAAACACCCAGACTAACACAAACAGACATGTTCATGCTTACAAATGTTTGTCTTGTGTGGGAATCGAACCCACGACCTCGCTTAAAGTGGCCATTGTTAGCCATTCACCCACCGAGCTCGTCAGTTTACAATACATTTTTTTTATGAGACGGGGGGAAACCAGCCTGTGGGTCACCTGGTGGAAAGCAATCACCACCGCCCATGGAGATCAGCGACACCAAGGGGTCGCCGATCCGTTGCCAGCGTATAATTCTTCCTTTCTTTTTTTCTGGTGACTCACTTGCAAGAACACACCAACCCTCAAGGGGATTGTTATTTGGCTGCGGTATTCTGTGAGGTGGAGGTACTTCCCCAGTCGGACAGATTAATAAAGTACGCTATGCCCTACCTCTCTTTTCGCCAGAGCTTCTTCTTTGTCAATCAGCAGGGTACACCACGTGCAGGTGAGGTTGGCTTTGGTTCAAAGATGTTGATGAACCACTTACACCCCAAACATATATTCATTGATGAAAAGATACAAAGTGTGCTCTTTATCGTCAAATGTCAATTCGCTAAAGCGCAGTTAAGCAGCGTGGTGGAGCAGTATGCCCTGAACCACTTCAATGAAGGGAAGATCCGTATCCCAACAGTGGGTTAAATAAAGGTTAACAACGACGATACATTTGGAACAATGTAGATGTTGGTTTGACAACTACGATATATTAGCGTAAATTCCAATATTTTATTTGTACCTATTTAACATACAATATTTTTACTCTAAATTAGTTAACTATATTACTAAATTTAATATTTACAAATAAAATATTTACAAAGAGGTACAAAAAAAAACGAAGAAAAGAAATAAAACAAAAATTATAAGAAAAAAATTTCCCCCAAATCGTTGCCCGTCGGTAGCGTACCAAGAATGCTGGCAGCATTACCTCGCTGAATAAATTAAATATTTTATCTAATCTCATACTGAAATTTACACATTAAAAAACTAAACACAGTATCATAATGACAGTCTTTACGCACAAGCTGTCAAAATAAATTTAAAAAGTTATTTTTCGATACAGCTCTTCTATGAACAACTGTATCGTAAAATAACTTTTTTACCATTTCGATACAGCTTCAGCCCTGGATACAGGTATTTTAAACAGGTTGCAATGCAAATACATTGCAACTATGCAAATTTTTTCTACATAATCTGTGAACGCGGCGCCGCGCGGCGCGTCGCGCATGCGCACTACGCATGCTCGATCTGCAAATGGATTTTTATGTAAGAATTATAGCTGATAGATTAACTTCATGGTTGTATTTAAAATATTATTATCATATATTTCATGAGATTAGATAAAGTAGTGTATGAAACTGCACATAATTAGGTATTAAAATACTCGTGTGGTATTATTATAACACTCGCCTTCGGCTCGTGTTATAAACTCACACTCGTATTTTAATAACCCTTATTATGCAACAGTTTCATAAACTACTATTAATAATTAAATAGCGTAAATTAATAGAAAAAATGCTGTTAGACAAAAAAAATACATGGGAGATCCTTATCCCAACAGTGGGATGAATAAGAGTTGATGACGATACAGAATGCAATTAGGATTGAACAAATGAGAGAAAATGATGAATGCTCTGTTAACGCGAACGAAATCGCAGGTAGAAGCTAGTGCATAACACATGCGGGAATTCGATTAAGGTATTCTTTTGATTTTTCCTATATATTAAAGCGATTTTGTCAAAGCTAGAATAATGTTCTGTCATCGCTCAATGCGGGACAAAGCCGGTAATTAATTAATGGACACGGAGAGAATCGTTTGTTGTCCCTAGCGCGATTTTTGTACGGAGTTTGTAAGGAATCTTTTGAGGAACATCACTATCGCACACCCACACAATTGTTTTATATATAGACGGAACATGGGCGAACATGACGACAGTTTTGGGGTGTAAGCGGTTTATCAACCAAACCAACTAAACCACAGGCTTGCAGGGGAAGTTGGTTTTGAGCCGAAGTCAACTTCACATGCAAGCGGTGCACCCTGCTGACTAACAAACGAAGCTCTGGCGAAAAGAGAGGTAGGGAGCGTAATTTAAGCTACCTGACTGGGGAATGTACCTCCACCTCACAGAATACCGCAGCCAAATAACAATCCCTTGAAGGTTGCTGTGTTCCTGCGAGTGAGTGAGGTCACTAGAAGGGAAGGAGATGCTGCAATGGCAGCAGGGGTGATGGCGCGCGAGCGATACTTTATGTTGCTAGCGTTAATATGGCTACGGTAATCGCTTCACATCAGGCGGGTCGTATGCTTGTCTGCCACCCGAGGTAGTATAAAAAAAAGTAAAAGTTGGCTACAAAGCTGATGCAAATGGAAAGCAAATGGAAAGCTCGGTGGCGTAGGGGTCAATGACGCGGCTTCGACACCAACGCTCGTGGGTTCGATTCCCACATAGGACAAACATTTGTGTGCATGTACATGTCTGTTTGTCTTGGTCTGGGTGTTTTCTATGTATCATAAGTATGTATTTACAAAAAAATATGTATTTACGTATGTTTATCAGTTGTCTAGTACCTATAACACAAACTTCGCTTACTTTAAGGCTAAATGGCGCTGTGTAATTTGTCTGACAATATTTATTTATTTATAGTAGTTTATGAAACTGTTGCATAATAAGGGTTATTAAAATACGAGTGTGAGTTTATAACATGAGCCGAAGGCGAATGTCATAATAGACCACACGTGTATTTTAATACCTAATTATGAGCAGTTTCATACACTACTTTATCTAATCTCATGAAATATATGATAATAATATTTTAAATACAACCATGAACTTAATTTAACAGCTATAATTCTTACTTATAAATCCATTTGCAGATCGAGCATGCGTAGTGCGCATGCGCGACGCACCGCGCGGCGCCGCGTTCACAGATTATGTAGAAAAATTTTGCAAAGTTGCAATGTATTTCATTGCAACCTGTTTAAAATACCTGTATCCAGGGCTGAAGCTGTATCGAAATGGTAAAAAAGTTATTTTACGATACAGTTGTCAATAGAAGAGCTGTATCGAAAAATAACTTTTTAAATTTATTTTTATAGCTTGTGCGTAAAGACTGTCATTAAGATACTGTGTTTAGTTTTTTAATGTGTAAATTTCAGTATGAGATTAGATAAAAGCGTTGACTCAATACCTACGTATATGTATACATGCAATGACATATGGTGCAGAGACTTGGACACTGACCGTCAGACTAGTCCACAGGAAAGGTCGCGCAGCGAGCGATGGAGAAGGCTATGCTCGGGGTTTCTCTGAGGGATCAAATCCGGAACGAAGAAATTCGACGGAGAACTAAAGTTGTCGACATAGCCTTCAAAGTTTGCAAGCTGAAGTGACAATGGGCGGGTCACATCTGCCGAGTAAATTATGGCAGATGGGGGAGGAAGATATTAGAATGGAGACGACGAAGCATTGAACGCCCTACATCTAGATGCTCCGATGATCTTAAGAAAGCGGCTGGATGCGGAAGGCGAAGGGTCGTATTTGGTGGAAAGCATTGTGGAAACATCCAGTATTGGGTAGATACAGGCTGATGATGACTGCTTGTCATCATGTAGGTCTTATTTTGTTTATACTACGTCGGGTGGCAGACAAGCATACGGCCCGCCTGATGTGAAGCGGTTACCGTTATATTAATGCTCGCAACATAAAATATCGATCGCGCCGTCACCCCCGCTGCCAACGCAGCATCTTTTTTTTATTATATTCGCTATTATATAAGCAAAAAGAGGAGCCCCAATTGCATCGGCAACGGACAAGAGACGTTGATGTCTCCTTCCTGTCTGGTGACCTCACTCACTCGCAGGAACACAGCAACCCTCAAGGGAATTGTTATTTGGATGCGGTATTCTGTGAGGTGGAAGTACATTCCCCAGTCGGGTAGCTTATGTTTTGATGGTACTCGTAAGTATAAGAAAATAGGAAAGGATCAAAGCTCGCGTGTAGATGTAATCAAATATCACAAAAGACCGCCGGGTATAATACCCCGTAGCCGTGACTACAATATGTTTTGTGTGATGATATTAATATTGAGCACATCTATGAAATACGTGTTGTTATTTTTTGCTTTTTTACCTTGAATTTTTATATGACATCTACAGCTGAAACTCTGTGTAAAGAATGGAGAAAGCTTGGCACAACTTGGAATGCAAGGCCAAACTGGCTTCCAGGAAGATTGGTGTGATTAGTAAAGCCAGGCGGTATTTTACACCCCGACACCGCCTTCAACTATACAAAGCCCAGGTTCGACCTCACATGGAGTACTGTTCGCATCTCTGGGCAGGTGCGCCCCAGTACTTGCTTGCTCCATTTGACCGCATACAACGAAGAGCAGCTCGAATCGTCGGTGACCCAATGATCTCGAATCGATTGGACTCTCTCGCTACACGCAGAGATGTAGCGTCTCTTTGCGTTCTATACAAATTATATCACGGGGAGTGCTCCGATGAGCTGTTTGATTTGATACCTGCCGCTGAATTCCACTATCGTACAACTCGCCATAAATTAAAATTCCATCCATATCATCTTGATAATTGGCGATCTACTACAGTACGTTTCCTAAGACATTTCATACCACGAACAGTGAAACTGTGGAATCAACTTCCCTCAGCGGTATTTCCGAACAACTACGACATGGGTACCTTCAAGAACAGAGTTTTCATTTTCCTTAAAAGGCTGGCAACGGATCGGCGACCCCTTGGTGTCGCTGGTCTCCATGGGCGGTGGTGATTGCTTTCCACCAGGTGACCCACATGCTCGTTGGCCACCCTCTCATATAAAAAAAAAAAAAAAAAACTTATTTAGTAACGTTGTTCTTATTTATATTTTTGAAGTGAAAACTTCTTTAGAGGCATTGTACACTTTTTGGGTAGGGACGGGAGCCCACATTCCCACCACTGTGTCTCCTGTGTAGCCAGGATTAACAGTGGCGACCGCCAAAAAAGGCAATGAACAGTGAAGTCCATTGCAGTTCCGGGGGTAAAATTACGGCTGCCTTGGAACTCACAACGAATTTAATCAGAAGAAATTAGTAGGAGTAGGAAGCTTTTGGAATTTGACTTCCCCTCTTAGCAATGTGAGAGACAGCAACATGGCAAATAAGGCATTAAAAGCCTAAAGAGATGGCTAGTCAAGTGAAGATCAACTGCCGTGCACCACGGATTTTAAGATTCTAACGCTATTGGGGACCTAAAACAAATTTTGGGTAGGGTAAAAAATGTTAAGCTCGCGTCAGGGGCATCACACGCTCGTTGTCGACCCTGTGAAAACCTCTTAACGCCCTTTTTGAAGAGCCCCATGAGTCTCCTAAGAAAACCTCGACAGGCAGTTCATTCCACAGCTTGACAGTACGCTGGAAAAAAACAGTACGCGGCCACTTAGGCTCCAATGTGTTTGGATGAATTCCCTGTCGATGGCGAGCGGTGCGAACTAACCTGCTCCATCTGCAATCATTTACTCAACAGATGTGACCGGCCCACTGCCACTTCAGTTTGCAAACTCTGAAGGCGTGGGCGATGATGATACACAACCGCTCGGCACAAAGACACATGGTATGTTATTTAGCTAAAAATGTGGTCACGTGTTTTGGACTCGCCTACGTCATGTGTATTTTGTATGGAAAATGACAGATTTTGGCACCCTATACGTTGAAAAACCAAAAGTTGCCGAAATCATAATTATTAAATAAGTTTGGTGTTATCAAATAATAGCCGAATTTCACCTGCAACGATGGACTTGTAAACCTTGTTTAGTAGTGCAATACCTAATAGGTAGATGGTGCTGCACAGCGACATCACAGCAGTAAAATATAAAATGCACAAATTCGTCACGATCACAAACCTTCCTGGTAGCACTCAGTTGGAAGAGCACTCGACCGGTCATCGCAAATTCCACCTAGGCGGATAAGGTGAATTTTTCCATTTTTTAAATATTTACAAACTCGTGACGTAGTCTTGTTGTCAAGACGAACATACGGAAGAACATACCTTGTATTTTGTACCGTGGTGACAAGAAGATAATCTAATTTCTCGCTCCAGGGGCTATAATGACGTGTAGGGCAAACAAATAATGTTCAAAAAAATACATGATAAATTATGTATCCAATCTTATCATCACGTTCACATCACTGACTTAACATGTGGAATAAGGTCGGTTTTTGTGCCGCTTTATTTTCCATATACCTATTATCACACCCCGGCCACTCCATACAAATGTCGCGTACTACTACATTAACAATGCCATCTGTCCAGATTTGTCTCAGAGGGGAGGTCAGCCCCCTTACCACCATCTCTTATTGCGATTCAATAATTGAGTAGATTGCTTATTCATACCAATGAATAAGCGACTCTATTCCATTTGAAATAGAGTCGCTTATACATTGGTATGAATAAGCAATCTATTCAGTTATTGAATCGCAATAAGAGATGGTGGTAAGGGGGCTGGTCGTCACGAGAGAGTAGCAGAGAGTGGTCATGCTGTACGTAGTATTATTACTGATACTGTGCTACAAACTAAATTGACATTACACATAGGCAAGAAGAATTAGACCAATTTTTATCCTTAATTCTTTACAATATGCATAACAAAATGTGTTTATTTGTTCGTGTGTTTGTTTAGTTGATGAGTTCCTGCGAGTGAGTGAGTGACCAGTATGAGAGAAGTAGCTGCGTTGGCAGCGTATACAGTAACCGCTTCATATCAGGCGGGCTGTAGCTTGTTGACCATCTGACGTAGTAAAAAAAATGTCGGATGGTGTACGAGTACCATGACATCAAGACGTGTGCAGAAGCGCTTATAATCGAAGAAAAGGAAGACAATTTCTGTACAATACAAAATCAATGAGGAATATAATGCTTCTTTGTAACGCTTGATTATGTGTAACGCCCGCATCATTGACGGGTGTTATTCTGCTTCACTTTTTTGGGGTTCCAAAGAACTAAAGCGAAAACCATAATGAAACAAGATTTATTTTTATACTACGACGGATGTCACACAAGCATGCGGCCCGGTTACCGTAGCCATATCAACGCTCGCAACATAAAATATCGCTAACGCGCCGCCACCCCAGCTGCCAACGCAGCATCTCCTGGTGACCTCACTCACTCACACACACTCGCAGGAACACAACAACCCTCAAGGGAATTGTTATTTGGCTGCGGTATTCTGTGAGGTGGAGGTACATTCCCCAGTCGGGTAGCTTACAAATACGCTCCCTATCTATTTTTTCGCCAGAGTTTCGTTTGTCAGTCAGCAGGGTGTACCGCGTGCAGGTGAAGTTGGCTTAGATTCAAAGATGTTAATGAACCACTTTCAGCCCAAATTATTAAATAAATATTAGACATGTTTTAACGCTAAGCCACTAAAGGTTCATGTTTTTTCCAGCAGTCATGCCGAAGCATCCTTAGGCACATCGAAGTATGTCATCGCCATGGTAGGCACCTTCTATTCAGAATAAATAAATAAAGGGCAGTGATAAACCGAGCATCTAAAATTGTGTAACTGGGCGACTATTATACTGACTTGTCGACTAAAGTTGATAAAATAAAACATACCAAACATAACCCAATCTGTCAGTTTAATTTTACACGCCCCTATGGATAGACAAGCTCTGTGTTTTGTAGAGATTCCTAGAAAACCCATACTGAAACCAATATGCATATCAAAGTAACCTCAAACCCCTTTATACTCAACAAACGGAATTAATTACACATAATTAGTCACTCCTGTTAATAATAACAGTATTCGTATACGTAACCCCTTAATTAACAATGCTTATTCGAATTGACTAAATTAACATACGGAACCACGCAGCTATTTACATACTTCTGTAAGCAATATGTATATTGAACAAAGACATCTTAGCTAAAGATTTTGCTATACGTGCGATTTTTTTTTGTGAAAATTGTCTGGTTTTGTAATTATGTTTATCCAAGGTGGAAGGTAAGTAGCCGCTCTCCAACCAGATTCATAAAACGATTTAGTCATATCCAGACTTAGTCATAAAGCGATTTACTCATACGGTGCATCTAGTCTTATCGAGAAGTAGTCCTACAGCTTCTAACCCATGTGGACATTTAATTAAGTCTCTCACAAAATCTTCCATGTCCGAATGCTCCCACAATGCCTCCAACAGAACGGCACGCAATGCTCAAAGTACATTTCTTTAACTTATTAATGATACTTATTTAATGATGTAAAGCCTTCTTCCTATAAAGCTTTATGGCAAGAAGTAGACATAATTTTTGGTATTTTATTATTACCAAAAATTTTTACTGCTATGCCTGTTTATTAAATAATTATTTTTTAAAAGTTGAAACAATATTTAGATTTTACCGAATTCACCAAAATCAACTAATGAATAACAGTAGTAATAATAATAAATAATAGAAATACATGGTAAATAATATATGACAACAGACATTGACAAAGCAATAATGTGCTTCATGCATGCTTCCGCACATCTGACAGTAAGTTCAGTTTAGTAGCACCTATGAAAAAGAATGTCGCATGGATTAGTCGCAATATCACAAGTCGCTAGTCTGGCGGACGCCTAAGACGGCGTTCGGTGGAAATCGAAGAAAATGGAATTCTGAGTGAATATGAAATATTATGTGACAAAAAGTCCTTATCTTTTATGATTATTTTGTGCTTCAATACGCGTGAAGATATACAAACCAATTGACAATACAACGCTTACCGGCTACCGCAGTGAGTAAGTAGTTTTTAAGTTATTTTTTTTTTATTTAGGTAGGATTTGGATACTGAACGACAGATATAAGTTTCATCATCACCAGGTTCATTTTAGTCTCCACTACAGGAGCACGACCCTCTCTCGTCCGCCCTAAACGGAAGGAGGATTTGGCCTACACTCCCCACACTGGCCAAATGGGTTGGGGAGGCCTGATCGATATTTAATAATGTATTTTCTTTATTTGCCTTGTACGACATCCACGGGTAGAAACGGAGTGATTCTATTCTAGTCTGACGGAAACCACACGGCCAGATATAAGTTTATTTAGCACTAGCGGCCCGTCCCGGCTTCGCACGGGTGGACAATTTAGTAAAAAATATAGCCTATGTTACTCAGGGATAATGTAGCATTCTAATGGTGAAAGAATTATCGAAATCCGTCCAGTAGTTTTTGAGTTTATATGTAACAAACATACAAAAATACATTACCTCTTTATAATAAAAGAAAGAAGTTTATTTAGCGTTAAATGAGCCTTTTGCATTTATTTAAATTATTTGTCGTCCACGCCTTATTCTTTCCACTACTAGGAATCGGGCCTCCCCTCAATGTAAGGCGTTTAGAGCGTACGCCACAACGTTGCTCAATTGCGATTGGCAGACGCCAGTGTTTTCAAGCCGCCTAAAGGTAACTTGGCTTAACAATGTTAGATGACGAGCTCGGTGGCGTAGCGGTCAATGACGCGGCTTCGACACCAACGCTCGTGGGTTCGATTCCCACATAGGACAAACATTTGTGTGCATGAACATGTCTGTTTGTCTTAGTCTGGGTGTTTTCTATGTATCATAAGTATGTATTTACAAAAAAAAATGTATTTACGTATGTTTATCAGTTGTCTAGTACCCATAACACAAGCTTCGCTTACTTTGGGGCTAGATGGCGCTGTGTAAATTGTCCAAAATATTTATTTATTTATTTATTATTATTATTATTTAAGCTTTGTAAACGCAATTGAATCTGTCAAAACTAACTAGCTTCGTTCCGATTTTGAGATAAATGTCTGGGATATCGGTGCGTACGGCATTCTAGCCCACTCAACATCTTCTGGGGCTAAAGCTGTGTACGATATGGTAGCACGCCGATTCTGATGTTTATGTTTTATAGAATACTTTATGTATGTATGTGTGTGAATAGATGTACTCGTATGTACTGAGGCATGATGTGCCTATGTGCATGCGCCTATATGTATTTGTATGTAGGTATTCGTGTAATGTAAATGTGTGTATAAAAACTGAAGTGGTTAAATAGGTGATAAGGTACGATGGGACTGACATGTCTTTTGAAGACCAAAGTCCCTAAACTAAATAAAGAAAAAAAAAAAAAAAAAAAAACGTAAACAACTCTGTTCGTATGACAGAGACAGATGTTGCCTCTCTCTCTATAGACCCGCCATTTGTACTAACTATATGTCTGATCGTTTTCGAGTAAATAAATCTTTTGTAATCCTATATATTACTTTGTTTTATGCCCTAAATCCTTCAAACAACAGCCGCAACCGACGGCTTAACACAACAACCCTCAAGAGAATTGTTAATTGGCTACGGTAGTCTGTGAGGAGGAGGTAGTTCCCCAGTCGGCCAACTAATACGCTATGCCTTACCTTTCTTTTCGTTAAAGCCTCGTTTGTCAGGCAACAGTTGAGGTTGGCTTTGATTCAAAGATGGTCTATAAATTGCGATTGTCGTATTATTTTTTTATACTACTTCGGGTGGCGGACAAGCATACGGCCCACCTGATGTGAAGCGGTTATCGTAGTCATTATGAACGCTCGCAACATAAAATATCGCTCGCGCGCCGCCCTACTGCCAACGCAGCATCTCCTTCCTTTCTGGTAACCTCACTCGCTCGCAGGAACACAACAACTCTCAAGGGAATTGTTATTTGGCTGCGGTATTCTGTGAGGTGGAGGTACATTCCCCAGTCGGGTAGATTACAATTACGCTCCCTATTTCTCTTTTCGCCAGAGCTTCGTTTGTCAGTCAGCAGGGTGCACCGCGTGCAGTGGTTCATCAAGATGTTGATGAACCCCTTACACCCCAACATCGTATATATGGTAGCCATATAGACGTACCGCGTACGTACGCGACGTAACCGCTTTATATCAGGCCGAACGTATGCTTGTTTGGTATTATTGTATAAATAACTGATACATTGAATAAATAATATCTTACACCTATACTTTATACCCGCAGTTAAGACCCAAAATAAAGTTAAACTTAATTACACCTTTATTTAGGCTTAAAAAGCGGCATTTTTAGAGCACGCTGTAAAAAGAGAAATTTCCTACGGTAACGGCGGACGTAATCTACCATGAATCTTTTATAACGGACCCCATCTCACAGAGCAACTGAAAACAGAAAGGTATTGATTCTGAAATCTCATACGTTATTGTGTAAGTAAATTATTAAACTTTATTTCACAAAAATAAAAATAAATAAAATCGCACACCTGCCCCCTTACCACCATCTCTTATTGCGATTCAATAACTGAATAGATCGTTTATTCATACCAATGAATAAGCGACTCTAGTCCAAATGCAATAGAGTCGCTAATTCATTGGTATGAATAAGCAATCTATTCAGTTATTGAATCGCAATAAGAGATGGTGGTAAGGGGGCTGAAGTGATAACTTCATCTCTCTTATCACTTGCGCTCCGCCACTCCCGCTGCCAACGCAGCATCTCCTTCTTTTCTGGTGACCTCACTCACTCGCAGGAACACAACAACTCTCAAGGGAATTGTTATTTGGCTGCGGTATTCTGTGAGGTGGAGGTACATTCCCCAGTCGGGTAGATTACAATTACGCTCCCTACATCTCTTTTCGCCAGAGCTTCGTTTGTCAGTCAGCAGGGTGCACCACGTGCAGGTGAAGTTGGCTTTGGTTCAAAGATGTTGATGAACCACTTACACCCCACTAACTATATATACTAACAAAGACATCGACGTCAGGGTCAAGAGGTATAAACTGGCTGTTGGATTTAAAATCGACTCAGGAAACTAATCGATTTTTAGTTAGGGCATAATCGAGCTTGTTGACTTTCAACACTCGTTTCGCCGGTGCGCGCCGTCAGGGGGCGCGCGCGCGGCAGTCTCTCATAGTCTCCCGTAGTTCGCTGGATGGACTCGCGGGGCTGACAAATAATAATAACCTAACAACGTGGCGGCGCGCGGCGCGCTTCTTGGACGCCGGTGGTTTTGTTGCGTGACGGCTTCCGGAAAAGCCTCGCAGCACATACGGGAATTCTTGCGACCTGGAGTTCGCGTATAACTTCTGGAACCGCGCTGGACCGCGGATGGTCTGATGTTCTGGTAGATTGTGCTATGACGCCGGGACGCGTCGAAACTCTGGACAGTGTTAACAATGAGTGATTGATCGCTGGGCGACCTTGGAACACTGAACTGTGCAACTGTTCCTGTCCTTAATTATTGGTAGCAGAGGTAATTATTCAACACTGGCAAATATAGCATTAATTGCTTATAGTAACTTCCGAAGCGTGCAACAAACTCTCAATCAAACGATAATGCAGTACATAACATAAACAAGAGAGATAGAGTCGCTTATTCATTGGTATGAATAAGCTTTCTATTCAGTTATTGAATCGCAATAAGAGATGGCGGTAAGGGGGCTGTGCCAACTAATTAACCTTTCAAATAAAAAAAAAACAAAATTGGTTCATCCGTTCGGGAGCTACAATGCCACAAACAGACACACTGAGACACGTCAACCTTATAATACCAGTCGTTTTTGCGTCGGGGGTTAAAAACTACGTTCAACATTACTTTGGAGAGATCCCCATGTGGGATATGTCCGCCTTTGTACGACTTTATTTTCATGTACTTATTCAATATGTAATTTGAACAATAAAGATAATACAAACTAACAAACAAATACTTTGTATGTGATACTAGACTGGCAAACGGATACAAGGTTGACCCTTGCGCTCCAGTTCACATTGCAGGTTACGTAAAACTAATAATAGAAAATGCAATAGCTGTTGAATAATTTAGACTCAATCCGTATCTGTCTCTGAGAAAACTGCCAATAAAATATATTTTATAGACAGATTCACTAAGATTTTTATTATACGTTTTGTCTGGACATTTTTAACTGGACATGGCAATTTTAAGGCAAAACTCTTTTCGTTTAAATTAGTGCCGTCGCCCTTATGCGAATGTTCTACTGCTAATTCTGAATTCGATCAAACAGCACACCATGTTCTCTGGGAGTGTGATCTTTGGCGGCGGGAGCGGGATGACATGTTGAATTCATTGCAAGTTGCATCCGGGGTAGTATACTATTCAGATTTGGTAGCAACAAGGGAGAATTACCAAGCGTTCAGACGATTTTGCAATTCATATTATTGGAATCGATGTGTTAGGTAACAACTCAATGTTTTAGGTCCCCAATAGTGTTAGAAACTTAAAATCCGTGGCACGGCAGTTGAGCTTAACTTGACTAGTCATCTCTTTAGGCTTATAATGCCTTATTTGCCATATTGCTGTCTCTCACATTGCTAAGAGGGGAAGTCAAATTCCAAAAGCTTCTTACTCCTACTAATTTCTTCTGATTAAATTCGTTGTGAGTTCCAAGACAGCCGTAGTTTTACCCCCGGGACTGCAATGGACTTCATTGTTCATTGCCTTTTTTGGCGGTCGCCGCTGTTAATCCTGGCTACACAGGAGACACAGTGGTGAGAATGTGTGGTGGGCCCCCGTCCCTATACGTTTTGTCGTATGACACGCTTGAAATAATTCTATGTGGTCTAGACCTTTTTTGAGCTGGGAACTGCTTTAGTTTGTAACATTAGTACAGTTTAAGTAATAGTACTAACGACATTAGTATGTAGTTTGTACTATTTAATATATAAAATTCTCGTGTCACAGTCTTAGTTACCATACTCCTCCGAAACGGCTTGACAGATTTTTATGAAATTTTGTGTGCATATCGGGTAGGTCTGAGAATAGGTTGTTATCTATTGTTTATAGTAGGGACGGTAATTGTAAGCTACCCGATTGGGATTGTACCTCCACCTCACAGAATACCGCAGCCAAATAACAATTCCCTTGAGGGTTGTTGTGTTCCTGCGAGTGAGTGAGGCCACCAGAAAGAAAGGAAGCAGATGCTGCGTTAGCAGCGGGGGTGGCGGCGCGCGAGCAATATTTTATGTTGTAAGCGTTAATATGGCTACGGTAACCGATTCACATCAGGCGGGCCGTGTGCTTGTCTGCCACCCGGCGTAGTATAAAAAAAAAATGTAAAAAGCCGGGTCGGCTCGATTAATACCGCCAATCTATGCTAAAGTTTGATTTTCATAATCGAAACTCCGATAATATTAACTTCCGCTTCAGCGGTAGGACCCCTGATTTATTTATTTATTTATTTATTTATTCAGAACTACATTATCATTACAGGTAAATTCACCCAATGCAACAATGTAACAAACTAATGTCAAAAAATAATGTCAAGTTCACATTAAAATCAATTAGTCAATTAAATTACATTACAAGTTTAAATTAAAAAAAAATACAATTAATACATGATTATAAATATTCAATGTCACATAGTCAAAAAATAAAAGAATAAAATAAAAAATTACATGTCTAATACTACTTGTATATCTATGGTCATATGTCCAAATTAAATATCACATGATTAAAAAATCTATAGGCACCGTCAAGCAGACATTGTAGGTTGTCGGCGAAAAGATGATAACAATATAATATTTGATACACTTCAAGTATCATCTTAGCAATTGCTTTTTTTCTGTTAATATTGATTATTCATCATCATCAGGTCATTTTAGTCTCCACTACAGGAGCACGACCCTCTCTCGTCCGTACCAGACAAATGGAGGATTTAGCCTACACTCCCCACGCTGGCCAGACGGGTTGGGGAGGCCTGATCGATGTTTTATAATGTATTTCCCTTAGTCGCCTTGTACGACATCCACAAGAGACGGAGATATTCTATTCTAGTCTGCCGGAAACCACACTGGCTATTGATTATTGTATTACATAATTAGTAACTGATATTTAAAATAAACATCGTAATACACTGTAACATGATATTTTCGTATATAAAAATTCTAACAAAACATTATAATATATATAATATAATAAACATTATGCCTATACAAGATTTCATAAACACGTTGATTCTAACAACAACAATAACAGGATTATTTTTTTTATATGAGAGGGGGGGCAAATGAGCTTGTGGCTCACCTGATGGAAAGCAATCACCACCGCGCATAGAAATCAGCAACACCAAGGGTAAGGGTTACCGATCCGATGCCAGCCTATACTCGTTCCTTTCTTTCTGGTGACCTCACTCACTCCCAGGAACACAACAACCCTCAAGGGAATTGTTATTTGGCTGCGGTATTCTGTGAGGTGGAGGTTTTTTTCCCAGTCGGGCAGCTTAAAAAATGCGCTATGTCCTACCTCTCTTTTCACCAGAGCCTAGTTTGTCAGTCAGCAGGGTGCACCACGTGCAAGTGTGCAGGTGAGCTAGACTTTGGTTCAAACACGTTGATGAACCAATTACACCCCAAATATGCTATGATATTTTATATATTGCACGACCATAGGCGAATATCTACCACTACGGTAAAAATTTTATACAAAGCGCTTACTCTATACCTGCGCATTTATACATGCAGTGCCCAAAGGAAAAGAACGTGAGTACATCGAAACAAATTTTCAATATGTATTTTTTTTATTGTCGCTAACATCTTGTCACGTCAGTAAAGGCTCGGAACTGAGTGAATATCGGGCAATTACCTTGCATTCTTCTTGCCACAATGGAAGCAGGTGGAACACATCTATAGGTAAAAACATTTTAGGGAATATATTTTCCAAAAGGAATAACAATAAGAGGAGCTCGATGGCGTCGTTGCGCTAATAGAAAACGCAAGTTAAGCATCGTCGACTGCAGCCTGTCTAAGGGTTTATTTATCTCGAGCTCCTCCGTGCTTCGGAAGCCGCGTTGAGCCATCGATCCCGGCAGTTGTCATTGGATGACAATCGTTAATCCAAGTTCGTGGGCTTATGAAAAAATTGGCCTCCGCCAACCCGCAGTTTAGCAACATATGAAGTATGCATGTGAAGTATGCTTTATCCCCCTTCAATTGAGGGGAGACTCGTATCCCAACAGTATGATAATTGTGAGATCATACTGTTGGGATATTTGCCGATATTTAAAATTTTTTTTTTTAAAACATTCGAAGCTTAATTCAATGGTCGAATGGTTAGCAATGGCCACTTTGACACCGAGGTCGTGGGTTCGATTCCCGCACAAGACAAACAGTTGTGTGCATGAACATGTCTGTTTGTCTTGGTCAGGGTGTTTTCTATGTATTATAAGTATGTATTTACAAAAAAAAAATGTATTTAAGTACATTTATCAGTTGTAGTATTTAATACTACCCATAACACAAGATTTGCGCTTAATTTAGGACTAGATGGCGCTGTGTAAATTGTCCAGAAACATTTATTTATTATTACATTATTTATTTCATTTTGTTTCCCATAAAAAGTCCTCTAAGAGGCAACATTTGTTAGGCAGTTCACCTTGCATTAGCCATTCAATTTCATCTGTTTCGAATTCGTAAGGTAAACCTTTGTCTTTACTGCCCTTAACTGTAAAGTTTACGCGTTTCCGTACGGAAGAGCATTTATCTCAATTCCTCCCTCCACGTCTTCTTGGATAGTTCTTGCTTATGCATTTTTAACTTGGAATCAGTAGATCGTTCTTTTTATACTAGATAGATTGCTTTGGTTGCCTTTGATATTTGTTTTTTTTTTTCTTGTGTTTCTTTGTCTTTTGTGTTAGATACCACAATCTTTAATTTAGTTTCACTGCCGTATTGTTTTTTTGAGTGGGGGGCAAAGGAGCATGTGGGTCACCTGATGGAAAGCAATCACCACCGCCCATGGAGATCAGCAACACCAAGTCCTCGTCGATCCGTTGCCAGCCTTCCTTTGTTTCTGGTGACCTCACTCACTCGCAAGCTACTGGTAGCCCGCGACTTCGTCCATGTGGATTACAGAAAATGAAACAAATGTCCTATTTTCTACTAATCATACTTTTTTTTATATATGAGAGGGCGACAAACGAGAATGTGGGTCACCTGATGCTAGCAATCACCAACGCCCAAGGAGATCAGCAACACCAAGGGGTCGTCGATCCGTTACCAGCCTATACTCCTTCCTTTGTTCCTGGTGACCTCACTCACTCGTAGGCAATACAACAACCCTCAAGGTAATTGTTAACTTAGCCAGTTGGACTGCTAAATAATACGGTATGCCCTACCTCTCTTCGTGTTCCTTTGTATATCCCATAGTATGCCCTTAAACCCATTCCATTGAATGAATGAATGAATGGATGAATGAATGAATGAATGAATAAATGAATCAATGAATCAATGACGGAATGAATGAATGAATGAATAAATAAATGAATGCATGAACAAATGAATGAACGAATGAACGAACGAATGAATGAATTAATGAATTTTATTTGCTTGAAATGTATATACAATTTCAATTCATTTATTATTTACTAGCGACCCGCCCCGGCTTCGCACGGGTGCAATGCTGATGCTAAATGTACTACAGAAGGTCTTTGCGCTTTGTCCTATCCAGTCCTTCCCCAGTTATAGGCACACGCCGCCGCCGCGGCGCCGGCTCCGCGGCCGGTACCGCCACAGCCGTTATGTCCCTGCATTTTAAATGTGTAATATCTTCTAAACTATTCATTTAAATTACATGCTGTAAAGGGCCATATTGATCTATATTAAATGCGCAATGTATTTAAGGTACTTAATTGGATAAGGATTAATTCTGTATTGCTTAAAATCGCTTCGTAAATAAGGCAGTATTTCTTGTAAAAAGCAAAGGATAAAATAACGGTTATTGTGTGTTACCACTAAGAGATAGACATATACCATCGCGAACTTTTTTGTAGACCATTTTAAGGTGAACAATACTGTACTACATTATTTTGATCTATCTCGTTGGGTTCAGCCAGCGTTTGCAATGAAAGAGCAAAAAATTGTGTTTATTTACATCACATTAGAAACCTCTAAATTATCAGTGTTTTTCTACTATGTTATGCATATATTATACATATAAACTTTCCAGTTGAATCACTCTATCTATTAAAAAAAACCGCATCATAATCCGTTGCGTAGTTTCAAAGATTTAAGCATACAAAGGGACATAGGGACAGAGAAAGCGACTTTGTTTTATACTATGTAGTGATTATATTTATGCAATTTCAATTGGTCGAGGAAAATACAAGTTTCATTAAAAGAAGATCCATACTTTAGCAGAGCAAATGGGATGATTAAGGGGTGACGACGACGAGATACGCTTTCGAATCTATAATATCAATTAGTATGGATTAGTAGAAAGTAGGATATTTTTTTCATTTTCTGTAATCCACATAGACCAAGTCGCGGGCTACCACTAGCTTATAGAGTTAGCCGTCCAACAATTTTAACTACAAAACATTCAAGAATAGCCCAAGAAGAAACGTTGGTCGAGGAAAATACAAGTTTCTTTGAAATCCCCGGAGATTTCGCAACAAAATGTTCGCGTACAACTGCAAAGATTTTAAAATGAAACTCCGAGTTTTATAATTCAGAATATTTCTCCTCAAAGTACAATGTGGGACCACAGTATAAGTAATAGTAGGTACAGTCCTCCATCGCATCCAGCGAATCCTAGAATTATTTTAAGACCCTATGACCGTATCTCAAATCTTCTATATATCATCATCATCATCATCAGGTCATTTTAGTCTCCACTACAGGAGCACGACCCTCTCTCGTCCGTCCCAGACAGAAGGAGGATTTGGCCTACACTCCCCACGCTGGCCAGACGGGTTGGGGAGGGAGGGTTGGTTCTATATATATAAAAGCGAAATACCACTCACTGATTAGTCATGAAATCTCAGAAACTATAACACCTACAAACTTGAAATTTGGCAGGTAGGTTCCTTATAGGGTGTAGACATCTGCTAAGAATTTTACGAAACTCCACCTTTACGGGGGTAAAACGGGGGTTGGAAGTTTGTATGAAAGTCCTATGTTTTTGAAGCATGAGACTTGAAATTTAAAATGTATTCTCTATAGATGGTGTGGAGATGCACTAATAATGTATCTTAAGAAATCAACCCCATTTTGGGGTTAAGACGGGAGTTGGAAGTTTGTCATGAAAGTCCTATTTTGAAGTTAAAGCAATTATGGCAGAAGGATTTTAAATGGTATTTGAGTATAAGAATTATTGAAAACAACTTCTTACTATTGAATATAAGGAGGGATATTTCATTGTTATAATGAAATAAGAATTATTTTAGGTTTTACAGAGAGGTTTTGAAAAAATAATATCTGTCGACTTTATTGATTCTAAAAATTCGTCTAGATATTGATTGTTTATATCTTTCTTTTATTTTTTCCTTTCATTAGGTATTTAGCTTTTTCGAATATAATTAAAAATTATGTGTATATAACTAACTCCACGCGTACGAAGTCGCGGGTGGCTGCTAGTAGTATTATAATAGTAGTCCTGCCTCGTACCAAAGTATAAGTAATAGTGTGGTATGTAAATATAAAATTCCAGTGGGTCAATTCCCGAAAAACTAATTAAAATATAATTTAATCGATATCCAGTTACAATCTTTCAGTTTAGATGGGGGCGACCCCGGTGGTCGAATGGCTAACGCGCGGGTTCGATCTCCGGACAATACAAATATTTGTGTGCATGAACATGTCTGTTTGTCTTGGTCTAGTTGTTTTCTACTTTTTACATAGCACAAGCTTTGCTTAGTTTGGGACTAGATAGAGTGTGTAATTTGTCCAGAAATATTTATTCATTTATAATTCACATCTACAATGGAAACTAGTTACGAGAATTTGGCCTTCAGATTATTAGATAACTAGAAATAGTAAACCAGGAGCTCTATGGCGTCGTTGTGCGTGTCAGACTAATCAAACACGGAAGTTAAGCATCGTCGACCTCAGCCTGTCTATGGATAAAGTTAAGCTGTCGGTCCCGGCTGTTGTCAGTCGTTAAGGCAAGTGACCTTAGCGCGGCTTGAAAACACTGGCCTCCGCCAAACCGCAGTTGAGCAGCATGGTGGAGTATGCTATAAACTCCTTAAATTGAGGGAAGATCTGTATCCCAGCAGTATTTAAAAGTATATTAAAATATAAAATATACATATATACTAATATAATAGTAGTTTATGAAACTGTTGCATAATGAGGGTTATTAAAATACGAGTGTGAGTTTATAACATGAGCCGAAGGCGAATGTTATAATAGACCACACGAGTATTTTAATACCTAATTATGTGCAGTTTCATACACTACTTTATCTAATCTCATGAAATATATGATAATAATATTTTAAATACAACCATGAAGTTAATTTAACAGCTATAATTCTTACTTATAAATCCATTTGCAGATCGAGCATGCGTAGTGCGCATGCGCGACGCGCCGCGCGGCGCCGCGTTCACAGATTATGTAGAAAAATTTTGCATAGTTGCAATGTATTTGCATTGCAACCTGTTTAAAATACCTGTATCCAGGGCTGAAGCTGTATCGAAATGGTAAAAAAGTTATTTTACGATACAGTTGTCCATAAAAGAGCTGTATCGAAAAATAACTTTTTAAAATTATTTTTATAGCTTGTGCGTAAAGACTGTCATTAAGATACTGTGTTTAGTTTTTTAATGTGTAAATTTCAGTATGAGATTAGATAATAAATATATTATCTATACACAATATTTTTTTGTAGTGTTTTCGAAAAAAACAAATATCAATAATTTCCATCTATCGTGTTATTTAAACAATAAATTAGGCCCTGCTGGATGAAAAGCCAAAATCCATAGGCCGAATCGAAAGAATTTCGTATTTGAAAAATCTTGAAATTTGGCCCGAAACTTCAGGGCAGCTTCTCCTGATATCTCGTTGGACTTCCGACAAATATTAAATACTTGTTTACATAGCAAAAAATAAAAATATTGATGCTACTAGGGTTCTCCATGGATTTACCTATGTAAAATAGGTATCTGCTTTTCCATGTTTTTTTTTTATACTACGTCGGGTGGCAGACAAGCATACGGCCTGCCTGATGTGAAGCGGTTACCGTAGCCATATTAACGCTCGCAACATAGAATATAGCTCGCGCGCCGCCACCCCCGCTGCCATCGCAGAATCTCCTTCCTTTCTGGTGACCTCACCACTCGCAGGAACACAACAACAATCAAGGGAACCGTTATTTGGCTGCGGCATTCTGTGAGGTGGAGGTACATTCCCCAATCAGTACAATACAGTACAGTACCCGACTGGGGAATGGACTTCCACCTCACAGAATACCGCAGCCAAATAACAACTCCCTTGAGGGTAGTTGTGTTCTTGCGAGTGAGTGAGGTCACCAGAAAAGAAGGAGATGCTGCGTTGGCAGCGGCAGCGGGGTTGGCGCGAGCGATATTTTATGTTGCGAGCGTTAATATGGCTACCGTAACCGCTCCACATCAGGCGGGCCGTATGTACCCGACGTAGTATTAACTATACATATGCTAATGCATAAGAGTCTGTGGTTTCACATAAAGATGAGTACCTATTTGCTTGTAACAACGAGCCGCTCGACGTTCTGCCCCCTTACCACCATCTCTTATTGCGATTCAATAATTGAATAGATTGCTTATTCATACTAATGAATAAGCGACTCTATTCCATTTGAAATAAGTGTTCATGTTCTGCTGTTGCCTGTTCATGTACATTTTACAAACGAAGTTATTTATCAAATAGCTTTACGGCTCTGGAATCGATGTCCTTTAGAGCCCACTTTTGTATTATTTATTTATCTTATTCCGGGTTCTAGGGACACGCCGAAAAATACCACCACCACGAAAATAACCACAATACAATTAGGTATTTTATTTGTTATTTTGCAGCACTTATAAATTTTGCATGCCAATGTCTGGTAAAATGTGTGAAAATAGATGTTATTCTTGACATTTTAAAAATGTGATACATAATATCGTTATTATGTACCACATTTTTAGCAAAATAAAGATAATTTATATTTGTATCATCAGGAATCTTCGTGTTCCTCCATTACTTGTCATAAGTCAATAGTAAAACGGACAGTGCACTTTTTCTGCTATTTTGCACGACTTCTTGAATTCCCGATTCAAACACTTTTAATCAAAGATTCTAGTAATTTTATGCACTCAAATGATTACCTGCACCATAATACACTATCTCTAATATGAACCAATATCATTATACATTAAATTATAAAAAAATGTTTAGTACGCTCACCAAATTCGCGCCAAAACGAACGAACGAGCGAATTGGTGTAATGCTATGACATGTTATATATAGACAGGACATAGCCGAAGATCACGGCAGTAACTATGTAGTAAGCGAAGAAAAAAAAATGAAGCATGAGGCATTTTATCTACAACTTTTTTTTATATATATACCACGTCGGGTAGCCGTCAAGTATACGGCCCGCCTGATGTGAAGCGGTTACTGTAGCCATATTAACGCTCGCAACATTAAACATCGCCGGCAAGCCGCCGCAGCCAACTCAGCAACTCCTCCCTTTTTGGTGATCTCATACACTCGCCGGAACACAACACCCATCAAGAGAAATGTTATTTGGCTGCGGTATACTGTGAGGTGGAGATACTTCCACTCGGGTAGCTTACAAATACGTAGTACCCTACCTCTCTTTCGCCTCCTTTTTGTCAGAGCCTCTTTCGCTAGTCGGGAGGGTGTACCACGTTCAGTTGTGTTTGGCTTTGGCTCTAAAGGTCATAAGCATTACGCCGAACATTTGCAAGAATATTACCTGCAAACGCTCGAGAAATCTTCTAGTGTATACTCACCTTAAGTACTGTCGTTCCGAAATGGAATTTCTACTTACAGTCGAGAATATTATTTTGAGGTACCTTTTATAACAGATTACTTCGCCAGAGGAATTCAGGCTTTAACCACAGTATATGTAATATAAGTAAATAATAAGTAATTAGTGGCAAATACACCTATTTAGCTCGAAGGCGTCGTTGCGCGTGGCAATGTATTCGATTACGCAAGTCAAGCAACGTCGACCGTAGCCTGTCTTTGGATGGAGTTTTTTTAACCTCGAGCTCCTACGTTCTTCGGAGGGCACATTAAGTCGTCGGTACAAGCTGTTATGGTTAGATGACAGTCGCTCGTGAAGCCAAATCAATGCCCATTAGGCGGCTTGAAAACATTGAACTTCCGGCAAGTCGCAGCGGAGCAGTGTGGTGGAGTACGCTCTAAATCCCTTCTATTAAGGAGAGACCCGTATCCCACCAGTGGGATGAATTAAATTTACTTATTCGCAAGAAGACAACAACCGGTAAGGGAATTGATATTTCCTGTCGAGCTGCTTACAAATACGCTATACCCTACATCTCTTTCGCCAGTCTCTTCCTCTAATCGGCAGGGCGCACCACGTGCAGATGAGGTTGGCTTTGGCTCTAATGATCGTGGTGAGCCGCTTGCACCCCAATAATATCAACAATGTCCTGTTCTGTTTAGATGCATATGAAAGGTTGCGCTTCCTAAATTGTTCCTAAACATTTATTTATCAAAAAAATATAAGTAATAATAGCGAAAATAACTCAAAAGAAAATGAACCATCTCGATATAAACAAGCAGAGAAGCGGACTTTAAAAAAATCTTGAAGCAATACAAAAGTGCCCGGGGTCGAATCGCGCGAAATGTACAAATTACGACGAAATGAAAAACAGAGTGCGTCTCTGGGAAGCTTTTATTTTTCGTTGGGGACTCTGGAAACTGGGATGAGGGAGCAGGTGACTTACGCACTGAGTTTGAGAAACGCTGCGTTTTGAACGTGGCGATAAATTTGACTTTTTTTTTGTTCAGAGTCAAAGTCAATGCTGTCAAAAGATATGGACGTTTGTTTATAAAGTATATTTTGACAATCGCAAGGGAATCAATGGAGAACCAAAGTGGTGGATATAGATCTCAGATTCAGAGAGTTGAAGTGGGCTGGTCACATATGTCGAGTCAGCGATGGCAGATGGTGGAGGAAAGTCCTATAGTGGAGGCGACGACGAAGCGTAAGGCGCCCCCCCCCCCCCCCCCCCTCTAGATGGGCCGATGACCTCAAAAAAGTGCCTGGTCGCTACTAGCCTTTTTTGAGCTGCTGGTTATAGGCCTTTCCCAATGCTTTCCACTAGTGATGTAACGAATATTCGTATTCGCATTCGCATTCGCGAATATTCGCATATTTCTCGACATTCGCATTCGCAATTTTATGCGAATGTTTTGCGAATATGAACGTCCTAAAAATTATTAAGATTTTCAATTACAAAAAGGTAAATTAAATAGAGAAAGAAGTATCAACTTCTTATATATTTATTCCAAAACTTTATCTTCTGTTAGGATTTTTTGTTAACTAAACAATAAACATCACTCGTAAATCAAACAACAATCGGCCTTCTTCGGATCGGCTCGACAATGCTCGGAAGTAGATGCAAATAATTACAAATGTGTGCGTGTAACTCGCGCGCCAACTAAGCTGTCAAAATAAAGCCATAGACAAATGGCGCCAAAAAAGTCAATATTCGCATTCGCATTCGCGAATATCGACGGCAGATATTCGCATTCGCATTCGCGAATGTCTAGAAATTGACATTCGTTACATCACTACTTTCCACCATATGTGGTCCTCCGCTTTGCCCACTTTTTTTGAGGTCGTCAGTCCATGTAGAGAGGGGCGCTCCCTCTCTACATGGACTGACGACCTCAAAAAAAGTGGGTCAAAATTTACGCTTCGTCGCCCCATATATTGGCTTCCACTCTAGGACTTTCCTCTACCATCACTGATTCTACAGATCATCATCAGGTCCATTTTAGTCTCCATTACAGGAGCACGACCCTCTCTCGTCCGTCCTAGACGGAAGGAGGATTTGGCCTACACTCCCCACGCTGGCCAGACGGGTTGGGGAGGCCTGATCGATATTTGATAATGTATTTCCCTTAGTCGCCTTGTACGACATCCACGGGAAGAGACGGAGTGATTCTATTCTAGTCTGCCGGAAACCACACGGCCAATATTACACCGTACAGATATTACACCCCATAATATCACCTTAAATAAGTACATTTCATTAAGTCATTTAAAAAAAACCCACGTAAATCTAATTATTTTTCAGTACACGTAGACTCGTCAAAGCCTTAATTTAAAATGAATTAAAGGACCAACCTCATAATATGAAGGTTCAACGTAAATTTAAAAGAATTTTGTCCCATTTTATTCTTTCATAATCGTCATGTGCGAACGTCATCGGCAGAATAAAATATTAGGTAACATGTCGTTTATTTTCAGCAAGACCGTCATAATTTCAGAATCTTAAATTTAATAAAGATTTGTCTTTGATCTAGATAACTTCTTTTTTAAACTAGACATATTTAAATAAAGTTTGCATACCTACTATATTTATAAGTTTATGAACAAGAAAATGTTTAAAAAAACTAAACCGAGCGACTACGGAAAATAACAATAAAAGGTAAAAATTTACTCTCCTACGTTGATAATATAATAACCAAGTCCTGGAGGTCAATTCTCGTAATTATATTACGATCGCAGGAGATTGAATTGTGAATACACTAAAAAATATATACTTGATTTAATGAGGGTCTTTTGGCAGCACTGTAGCGTAGGGTCCAATCATTTGTCAATTCATAGCATCTTGTCAAATGTCTTGTTGACGTCATATGTTGTCTTGTTGTCTTAAAGTTTCGCTGTCAAAAAATCAGTACATTTCGACAATCTGAACCCGACGCCTACCTAGCGACATCTAATGTCAGAAAAAATATCAAAAATTCCCATTAATTAATCATTATCAGTTCTTTTTGTTGGCAAAATACCATTTTTAATTTGTTTAATTTTCAGTCTTATTTCAATATAATCTCACTTAAATTATACTTTGAAGTTTCATATTGTGATAAGATTATTTTTTTTACATTTGTGACATTGAGACTGGATCGGATTGAATTTTGACTACATTTTAATTACGTGAATTGCCCTTACGGCCTATTATAACGAATCGATAGACACCTTATTTCATACGGAAACGCTAGTAGATCAATAATGATAAAAGTAAATAAGAATATTATTTAAAAACTAGCAAAGTACCCGTGCTTCGCTACGGGATCACTCCTGATTTGCGTCTATTTTTGTTAAGATTCCAGATATTTCATTTTTTCAATTTAAAGGACTGTTTCATATTGAGCATTATTACAAACATGCACCATTTAAGGTTAAGACGTCCCGGTAAATAATATTTTTGGCATTCGCACCAGGAGCCAAAATTGCAAGGCTTCCAGTAGAACTTACTCCTGAGCAAGCTACATACAACTGATCATGAGAGAAACAGTCCTGTCTCAAGTCAACCCCAGCGACCTTTAGAGACTGCCCCCTGAGCTTTGTTAATGGTCATAGCAAAACACCTTTATGCAAAATTTAAGTCTCTTAAATTGAACGGGATGGTCTGATGGAATAATGGGAAGGCAGGGTATAAAGAGAGATTCCTCAACAGCACATCCCTTACTGTCCTCAGTCAACAACTCATCGTGCCTGTTGTTTAATACGTGAACAATGATACACCTCCGTTCCATGCAAGTGGTAGGAGATGGAGCGGAATAGGCCAGCTCCATCACCTTCCATAGCTATAATGGTATGGGGCATCATCACACCTTCCACAAGTATAAATTTAGTCAATCTTGACGTCACTGTTTAAAAATACCGAAATTCTTATATTAAGTAGATATACCCCATAAAATCGGTACTTAGAATAGATTTTTTAATTAGTTTTCTGCACCAAATGTAGCTTCATTTGAAGGACGCAGTTTTATTTACGCCCTACGCGCGCGATGGATTACCTCCGGGGGTAACTACTGGGATGAGGTGAGCGATAAACCGTCATAGATAACCCCATGGTTTGAAATAATCTCTCGTATATACTCTTTCCTTAATAACGAAAGCATAGCGCGCTATACAAATGCTAGATATTGCGCCATCTAGTGATGAGTTAATTAAAATATAAATATAACATTTTTAGACATTTCTTGGCTTGTCGCTGGTCGAAAGTTAATCAGTAACCCATAAACCTTTTTTTATGAACAACTATTCCACCAAGTCTCAAAATCGTAGGTGAATCGATTTCCAAAAAGAGGGTTTTTTTCAACCCCCTATTTTCAAGCTCTTAGGGTAAAATTTCGCAAAATTCCGTCTTAGTGCGCGCTTACATTGTATAGGGAACACATATCCAAAGTCAGTGGTCTGGGCTGTGCGTTGATTAGTGAGTCAGTCAGTGAGGACAAAGCCTTTTACTATCTAGCTTTTGCCCGCAGCTTCGCTCGCGTGAAATTCGCGCATTTTAGATTATCTTATGATTTTAGATAAGTCTAACACGCAACGCAACCACCTTCAAGTAGTACCTTTAATTGTACTAAATACGGATGCAAGAACGCCGCGCCGGCCGCCCGCGATTATACATATAAGAACTGATTAACGCCAAATACCAATTTAAAAAACTATTAGGATAACACTTCAGTCAACACACAAGTCTTATTCCATCAGCCTAAAAAGGATAAATCAAGGTTTAAAAAAAATTACATGATGATGGTCACGTTAGCCACGTTTAATTTTAAAATCGTTTCGTAATCAGCGACCCGATAAAATATAAAAACAATAATATCCTTGATGATTTTCAGACTTTTTGACCCCATTTTACTCTTTTATTTTTGGGTTAAATTTCGAAAAATCCTGAAACACGTGTTTACTCATTAATCTATAGAAGTACTCGTGTAAAGTTTAGGATAAAATAGTCTAACTAATCTCATTTCCCTACACAAACTGTGGATCTCTATTTCACCCTCTTAGGGGTAAAATTTGAAAAATCCTTTTAAGTAATTATTCGTGTCCACTATGTTATATTTTCAAATCGATTCCATTTTCGTAATTGACGTCCCAGAAAACCATATAATCAACACCCATATTGTTATTATGACATTTCAACCCCATCGCACCCCCATAGGGGTGATTTTATGTCACGTCGGCTATGTTGGATTATAAAATAGTTGTTGTTTTCGTAATCAGCGACCCGATAAACCATAAAAACAATACCCATGACGATTTTCAGACTTTTTCACTCCATTTTACCCCTTTAGGGGTTGTATTTTGAAAAATCCTGAAACACGTGTTTACTCATTTATCTATAGAAGTACTCGTGTAAAGTTTCGAATAAAATAGTCCAACTAATCTTGTTTCCCCATACAAACAATTATATTTTTCAATAATACTTTTATACCATTCTCCTCTACGGTAACTAACCTGGGAATAGTCATGGATCAAACGTTGTCCTGGGGTCCTCAGATTGGTGAGATCAGTCGGAAAGTGTTTGCGTCTCTGCATTCATTAAAGCGGTTGCAAAATTTCCTCCCGGTTACCACTAAAGCGATGCTTGCTCGTTCTCTTTTGCTTCCTTTGATTGATTACGGTGATGTAGCTTTCTTGGACTGTACTGAAGAGTTGCTGGATAAGTTGGACCGGACACAAAATCAATGCATACGCTATGTGTTTGGCCTGAAAAAATTCGACCATATCTCCATGTTCCGCGACCAACTTGGATGGTATCCAATTAGAATTCGAAGAAATTTCCACATAGTTACATTTTTGTATAATGTTCTTTTCAATCCTTCTGCACCAGGTTACTTGAAAGAGAGATTTCATTTTCGGGACGTGGATAACCGCTTGCGTTCATGTGGACGACTTTTCTTGGACATACCTTTTTATAATAATCATTTTTATGGCAAATCCTTTTCTATCCTTGCGGCTAAGCTTTGGAACTCCTTACCTTCTGATGTAAAGATGTCCTCTTCTGTGGATTCTTTCAAATCGGCTTTAAAAAGATCCTATGAAAAATCCTTGAATTGCTAGTACCAATTATATTGTATTTATATATTACTTAATGTACCTAATATGTTATTTTAATTTATTTTGCGTTTGTACTCTTATTCCACCCTCGGGATATACACATTTACTGAATCCTCTCAAATATTTAAAGGTTGACTGGAAGAGATCCCTTAAAGGGATAAGTCCGCCTTTGTACGGCTTTTATTTTATGTAACTTCTAAATGATTGTTTTATCTAGTGCAATAAAGATATTACAAACAAACAAACAAACAAACTTTGGACCCCCGTTTCACCCCTTTAGGGAATGAATTTTGACAAATCCTTTCTTAGTACACCCCTAGACGTCATAAGGAACCTACTTGCCAAATTTGGAATCTCTAGACCCAGCGGTTTGGGCTGTGCGTTGATTAGTGAGTCAGTGAGGACAAAGCCTTTTATTAATTTAAAAATAAATGTAAAACGTGGCTAAGTGCACACATTTGTCACATACATAGCAACATAGCATATGCTATACAATACTTTAAGCATATGCTATACAATACTTTATGAATAATAATTTGTCCTACCAAATGGTACCATTTGGTAGGACAAATTATTATTCATAAAGTATTGTATAGCATATGCTATGTTCACTTATAATCGCCATACACTTGAATGAAGTACCCTAGATTAGATATATTATTAATGTGCTGTTAAGATGGAGCACCTGAATAAATAAACTAGGCAGGATTCTAGCCCACGGGGCCGAAATCTAAGTTGAGTGCAGCGAGTAGATTCGCTGAGTGTATGTTTTCCATTGAGTTCAATGGAAAATGTGTTTGATGATCATTTCTCAAGGACATGAACTCAATTTTTTTTTCGACGTTAACCTCAAGCATATTGAGGTCTTTAATTGTGACAAGTTTCGTCAAAATCTGTTTTGTGGTTTTGGAGTCTCTTCATTTTTTAAAATGACTTTTCGGCGTATTAAATAAAAATAAATAAATATTGTCTGACAAATTACACAGCGCCATCTAGCCCCAAAGTAAGCGAAGCTTGTGTTATGGGTTACTAGACAACTGATAAACGTACGTAAATACATTTTTTTTTTTTTTTTGTAAATACATACTTATGATACATAGAAAATACCCAGACTAAGACAAACAGACATGTTCATGCACACAAATGTTTGTCCTATGTGGGAATCGAACCCACGAGCGTTGGTGTCGAAGCCGCGTCATTGACCGGTATGCCACCGAGCTCGTCGAATACATAACATACCAGTCGCTCCACTCAATAAATTCTTCTCATTTTCATTCCACATCATTCCATTCTATTACATTTTATTCATCAAAATCGAATGAATGGTTTAGGCGCTAAATAAAAACTAAATAATTTAAAAAAATCTACAGACTTCAACGAAAACTTCATTCACCGCTCAGTCTAAAACCACTGTTGATCCAATTGAAATGAAACTACATGAAAAGCACCAGCTTTCAAATAAAAAAGGAATCATCAAAATCGGTCTGCCTAGAAACAAAGTTCATATGTAACGAATATGAAAAAAAATACAGACGAATTGAGAACCGCCTCTTTTTTTTAAGTCGTTCGAAAACTCGTGCATTTTAAAAAATCTGCCGTCTATTTGGAGCGTTCAAAAGAAAAGTGAGTAACTCGGAAACTGTTTCATAACGATACTCAATACTTCTGATTTAGTCGATCATTATTCGGAAATCAAAAGTATTGTTATCGATGTACTTAAATACAAATTCGACTCGTGCCACGGATTTCGGGAAAATGTCGGGAAATATTTATAGATTTTGCGACGGAACATTTCGGACGAGTTGTTAATAATAAAGGGAGGGTACACATAATATTGGCACACGGAAAGCAGCACTTGAATTCTAACGCAAAGAAAAAAGGAATGAAAAAGAATTCGTATTTAGAATCAGAATGAACGATATAGGAATCAATACAGGTACTGGTCTGGTTCAAATCACTTTGATGTATATTTCGGACATCTTATCACGAATAGGAATTAAAAAGGAATATTGTAAAGAAATTTATGACACGGCTAAATCTGTAAACGTTTTCAAGGGACAAGTAAAAAATCATTTACTTGGTCTTTGATTTGTTATTTAGCGTAGATACTCTACGGAAGAATTTTATAAAATCAGCGAACTCTTGACAGTCAGAAAATTGTCTATTGGCTTTGTGCGGGACAGTAGCGACGCCTAGCGTTGACAACTATAGCGGATATGTCAAATAATGACCGAAATATTTTATTCTTTTGGCGTGTCATCTTACTTTATGATAATTTGAATAAAAAAAGGATATTATCATAAAAAACCGGTTTCCAAAGCATTCAACATAATATATCGACCCCTAATCATTTATCATTGGATAAAGGACAAACAAACAAACAAAATTTGTATTAGCACGACACAACATGTACGAAACGTAGAAGAACTGTGGCTCATTTACTACTCATTTACATGTAGTTACAGCACTTTATTTACTTTTTTTTTTATACAGATCAATGATGCTCGTGTCGTCACTAGTGTAAATTGTAATTGTGTGTATAATAAGAGTGGCAAGTGCAAGCATGTTCCTGCTTTAATATCCTATATTAATACCAAAGAAAGCTTGTCAAAAACAAGCAATGAACAACATTGGAGAAAAACCCAGCACTCGTCAATTTGTTCACAATAAATATTCTAAAGGAAGATACTTAGAAGAAATATTTCCACCAGTTGCTAAGACGGATTGTTGTCAACCGCGACCAGTAACTCACATTGGACTATCGCAAGAGTCATCTTTAAATAGGTCTCACTGTAGGTGGGACAGTCCCGCTTTCAGGCAATTTGTCCCGGTGTCCCCAACTGGGCCGACATAATCCCGTTATCGCAAACATACAAAACGATAATTCAAAATTTATTTTTCGCGCTCGAAATACATGGCACTCGCTCGAAATACATGGCACGCGCTCGAAATATATGGCACGGCCCCCTCACAGGGAAGCAGATTACGAGAGACACAAGTGAAACACATTTAAGTGTCGTAGTAATGAAAGCTATTTTGATAACGAAGATAAATAAAATAAATCCTGTACTGAGTTCCACACGTAAACAAGACCCGATATTTTGAATCAAATTTGTTCAGCCGACAAATACATAAATACGACTTAGAAGTCATGCCTACTTAACATTTAGTGCTTTGATTATTTTGTGATATTATTATAATTCCACAGATGTCCCGCTCTGACAAAAAAAAATGGTGACGTTATCTTTGAAGCAGGTTTTGGAAGCAGCAGCCCAAACTAAAGATATTAGTGGAGTTCAAGAAACAATATCGGAACTGTTAAACAAAATTGGCTCAATATTCGAGCGATAAGACTCTGTTGTGTGTTTAAAGATTTTTTTTTTTTACTTTCAGAAGAGAATTTGATTTATACTATCATAATAATTACTCACTACAACTTACTTTTTTGTTCCAATTTCCAGGCCGCTTTAGGAAAACTGTAGAATTTACATCGGCTATTTGTTCCGTTGTTTTTGTAATTCACAACACAACAACAATCATGACCCATTTCAAAAAATTAACAATTCAGTAAGATACCAAAACAGTTTTGTTGACATCTTTCCGAGTTTAGTACATATTTTTGCCACGGCGTGCGCTGAGATCGTTGGACTGTCCCCCACTATGTACTTCGCATATAGCCAATAGTCCAACTTGTTTTCATCATCATCATCATCAGGTCATTTTAGTCTCCACTACAGGAGCACGACCCTCTCTCGTCCGTCCCAGACAGAAGGAGGATTTGGCCTACACTCCCCACGCTGGCCAGACGGGTTGGGGAGGCATGATCGATGTTTTATAATATATTTCCCTTAGTCGCCTTGTACGACATCCACGGGAAGAGACGGAGTGATTCTATTCTAGTCTGCCGGAAAATACACGGCCAACTTGTTTTAACATTGCATAATTCTTTGTCCTATAAACCTTGCAATACATCAAAAAGGAGAAAAACTGCTTTTTCTTGTATCATACTAAAACTAAATCTGCAATGCGACACTACAATTCTGCTCACCTGGATAATAAAGTAATAATGCCTTGGAAATTTATCATCTGAATAAATTTGAATGTAAAAAAGTTTTATAAAATTGGATTTTTAACTTTAAATTTATGATGATGCGGAGACACTGCTATTCCTCCTTAAGTCGGTACCTCAATTATGAGGACCGTGATTACGAAGAAAGTGTTGCAGCAATTTTCTTTAATTACTGCGGTGTAGTATGTAAGTAAAATCATTCAGATTATTATAATTTATTTATTAAGTGTACATAGCAATGTCCATCGGAAGTGTATGTAGGTCGATGTCATGTGCGACCTTTGTTGCAATAATTAGAGTTAAGTTTCAATATATATTATATTGTAACGGACTGGTTATTAATAATATGCGTGACAGCCGAAGTAGTAACATCTTTTATTTCATTCATCACCCCCTATACTTCAGCGGTCTTGTGCCTGATGGAGAGCGTGAGACATTGGCATTTGCAGCTCCTCGGACACCTGGTCGGACCATCTTTTATAGCTTCGTTCTTTCGGTCGCTACGGAGACACTATTTCAAATAATACTTGACAATGGCAAGAATACATACTTCCAAAAACATGCATGATCCAATCACTATTTATTACAATAAATTGGTTATAGATATAGGTAGATTATCTGACACTAACATAATTACAGACTACACACATACATAGCACATACACCACACAATATACATACATACACGCACACACAGCATACACTGCACGCAACACGCTATAAACTCACTTACAAACATAAACATCCTACGCATTTTGGGGTGTAAGTGGTTCATCAACATCTTCGAACCAAAGCCAACTTCACCTGAACGCGGTGCACCCTGCTGACTGACAAAAGAAGCTCTGGCGAAAAGAGAGGTAGAGAGCGTAATTGTAAGCTACCCGACTGGGGAATATACCACCTCACAGAATACCGCAGCCAAATAACCGTTCCCTTGAGGGCTGTTGTGTTCCTGCGAGTGAGTGAGGTCAGAAAAGAAGGAGTTTCTGAGTTGGCAGCGGGGGTGGCAGTGCGCGAGCGATATTTCATGTTGCGAGCGTTAATATGGCTACGTAAACGCTACACATCAGGTGGGCCGTATGCTTGTCTGCCACCCGAAGTAGTAAAAAATACGCATAAACCTACACTCACCAACTCCCTACACATAAATACATACACACCTTTGTTTATAAAGCACATCCATCCATCCATTTTGGGGTGTAAGTGGTTTATCAACATCTTAGAACCAAAGCTGCTGATGCTGCGTTGGCAGCGGGGGTGGCGGCGCGCAAGTGATATATTATGTTGCGAGCGTTAATACGGTTACGGTAACCGCTTCACATCAGGCGGGCCGTATGCTTGTCTGCCACACGAAGTAGTATAAAAAAAAAAAAAAAAAAAATCCAATATGTTAAAATATATTAATAGTGACATTCAAATTATAGATCCTTGACATTTGAACAAAACTGCATTTCCTTGAGGGTTGTGGAGTAAGGAAGTTGTAAAGAAAGGTAGGAATATAGGCTGGCAACGGATCAGCGACCCCATAGTGTTGCTGATCTCCATGGGCGATTGTTAACGCTTTCCATCATTTTTTTTATACGAGAGAGGGGCAAACGAGCATGTGGGTCACCTGATAGAAACCGCCAATGGAGATCAGCAACACCGATCCGTTGCCAGCATATACTCCTCTCATTTCTTTCTTTCTCAGTCACACGCAAGAACACAAGAACCCTCAAGGGGAACTTATTTGGCTACGGTATTCTGTGAGGTGGAGGCAAGCCCCGCCCCTCTAAGTTTTATTTATTGTACAGTCAAGAACATTTCAAATAATACTTTTAATATTTTACAAATACTTTTAAAATTTATTTATTGTACAGTCAAGAACACGTGAAGCCTTACACGTTGGACTCTGAACCGTTATTATTACAATCGCTGTAGATGTAAGGCTCGTGAACTACAAGTGAAAAGATTCATGAGCTCTCGACTTTACCTAGGTACAATTCATACCTCGTATCAACTTGTCCCCCTCTGGGCCATCGGCTGGCGACGACCTTGGGTCCCCAGTCGAGCAGCTTATAAATACGCTGTACGCTACCTCTCTTTAAAGATCTATAAGATAAATAAATACTAACGATAACAAATTATATAATTGATATAAAATATAAATTATATCCATTTTATTTACATTTCTAAGTCGAATTCCAGCTCCAGCAATCACGAAACGTGATTGAAATTCCTAAGAAATTCATAGATTTTTCCGCAAAAAATAAACTATTGCGGCGTCGGGCATTCCCGCCTCGGGCATTTATTTCAACGGAATATAGTAACGACATTTTTCTTGAAATAATTCTGTTAGTGATAAATTTAATTGAATTTTACGTCGTTCTTTTCTCATATCTTTTTTTTGGGGTGTAAGTGTTTCATCAATATCTTTGAACCAAAGCCAACCTCACATGCACGTGGTGCACCCTGCTGACTGACAAACGAGGCTCTGGTGAAAAGAGAAGTAGGGCATGTATTGCGTAATTTGTAAGCTGCCCGACTGGGGAAGTACTCCACCTCACAGAATACCGCAGCCAAATAACAATTCCATTGAGGGTTGGTGTGTTCCTGCGAGTGAGTGAGGTCATTAGAAAGAAAGGAAGGAAGCGGGGGTGGCGGCGCGCGAGCGATATTTCATGTTGCGAGCGTTAATATGGCTACGGTAACCGCTTCACATCAGGTGGGCTGTATGCTTGTCTTCCACTCGTTGTTCTGTAATGTCTTCATCGATTTAAAAAACTTAATGGCATCCTTGCGCTTGTCATTGTAATCGAACACGCAATAGAGATGGGCGTTGAATGAACGAACCGTTTTTTTAAACTATTTTTTGTGCGTGAACGATTAAACTAGTTTACAGTTCACAGATAAACTAGTTTATTCTTCGACTGGTTGATGAGTCCGTTGCGTCGCGTCGCGATCGTCTCGTCTCGTCTAGTGACTTGACAAATGAGATTTTCGTTCGTTTACGTTTACCAATCGCTTATGTGAAGAAATAGTCTTATCGACGACGACGTAAACTAGTCGAAAATTAGACTGTTTTTTAAACTAGTTCATCGTCGAAAGTAAACGGTCTCGTTGCGTCTACTGTAAAATCGACGACCCACCACTAACACGCAAGTTTAGCTACGATACATTATAAAATTGTACTATGTACGGATGGCCACTCCCTGCCGCTCCCTCGTGTCGACCTCACCTCCCCTCTGAGATGAATCTGGAACAGTTTGTATGGCGCCGCACGCACACACGCTCATTTGGTCTCTGCACAGACGCCATTGTTTATGTAGTAGTAAACGACGCGATATTTGTATGGAGTGGCCGGGGTGTGGAAACGATCTGTCCTTGGATAAAATAAATAAATATAAATATTTCACACAATATTTTACACAGCGCCATCTAGTGCCAAATTAAGCGCAAAGCTTGTGTTATGGGTACTAGACAACTGATAAATGTACTTAAACATACGTAAATACATTTTTTTTTTGTAAATACATACTTTTAATACATAGAAAACACCCAGACCAAGACAAACAGACATGTTCATGCACACAAATGTTTGTCCTGTACGGGAATCGGAGTCAAAGTGGCAATTGCTAACCATTCGGCCACCGAGCCCGTCCAAATGGATGGGTTTTTTATCTAGAGCTCTTCCTCAGCTACGTTAAGCCATCGGTCCCGGCTGTTATTAGATGACATTCATTAAGCCAAGTCAGCCTTTAGATGACTGGAAAACATTAGCATTCGCCAACCCGCATTTGAGCAGGGTGATGGAGTATGTTCTAAACTTCTTCGATTGAGAAGAGATTCGACGGCTTAACATGCCCTCCGAAGCACGTAGAAACTCGAGATAAATATACCTTAAAACATAACATGCGTTAAAATTTTTCATACAATTATTTCTAAGAAACTAAATTAAAAATAAAAATAAAACTACATATTATGTAAAAAAAAGTCCCCCGTGGCATTGTACCGAAGATGCTAGCAGCGTTTCCTCGTTGTATGGCAATACTAATGCGTTGTGCGAGAAAGCCGCCAGCTCTTCGGTCACCAGGCGCTTGGAGAGCTCATTCATTAATTTAAGCGCATTAGGACCCCACGAACCCAGGGTCTCGACTCCGAAAGGCACAAAAGTGTATTCCGAGCCGAGACCGCGATATTTCATAATTTTTCTTTTCTCGGCCGCCTCCGCCGCAGCACCTGCCTTGCGTTTAACATAACTTGCGTGTTCGTTTAAGACTGACAGGCGCAACGACTCCATCGAGTTCCTGGTAAAAAACAAACTACTTATGGGTCATTAAAATACGCCCAGAAGTTTCTAACATCTTCTAATCTCAGAAATTACTGACTTCTGGGCAGATTTTATAAATATAATGTAGTATGTAGAGCACAATGGCTAATTTGTATGTTTTACCGTAACTTAATGGTTTACTGCGACATAGACGCATATTGCTTGGTCAGCGACAACCCAGTAGTATAAGTAGCATTAAGACATTATAATAAAAGTTCTATTTATATTCAACAACAAGTGTCTACATCATTGGTGCTCCTGGGAGCACCCTTCACCAACAACCCTATCATCACGTTTTTACAATAAAATAATAATTGTCAGAAATTACACAGCGCCATCTAGCCCCAAAGTAAGCGAAGCTTGTGTTATGGGTACTAGACAACTGATAAACATACGTAAACACATTTTTTTTTTGTAAATACATACTTATGATACATAGAAAACGCCCAGACTAAGACAAACAGACATGTTCATGCACACAATGTTTGTCCTATGTGGGAATCGAGCCCACGAGCGTTGGTGTCGAAGCCGCGTCATTGACCACTACGCCACCGAGCTCGTCAAATTTGGTATTGTTTTCTCAAAACCAAAGAGGGATATTGATCCCTCTTTGGTTTTGAGAACAAGGAGCTACTGGCGTGGGTATCGACCCACGCCAGTAGCTCCTTGTTACCCGTAACTGATATGCTTTTGTGAGAGAATCATGTATGTTTCTATTATACAGCACACAGAGTACTATATGTTTTGTACTTTTGGGGCGTAGCCTCTTTCACTAATCGGCAGAGCGGACCAAGTGTAAGTGAGGTTCGCTTTGGCTCTAAAAATCGTAATGAGCCACTTACACCCCAAAACTACTTGCATGCATCTTATATCCACAGGAGTCTAGGCTTGACAGGATGTACCACGTGCATATAAGCTTTGACTCTATATTTTTTATATATTATTTGTTGATGATGGTGTGTCCCTTACACCTCATCATCAACACATAATCATCCCACTGTTGGGATACGAGTCTCCCCTCAATCGCAGGGCTTTAGAGCATACTCCACCACGCTGCTCAACTGCGGGTTGGCAGAGGCCAGTGTTTTTAAGCCGCTCTAAAGCCACTGGCTTGGCTTAACGACTGTCATCTAATGACAGCAGCCGGGACCGCCAGCTTAAAGTGCACTCCGAAACACTCAAGATAAATAAACCCATCCATAGACAGGCTGCGGTTGACGTTGTTGATTAGACGCACAACGACGCTATCGAACTCCTCCTTACACTTCACTTAGATTTAAAAAGCTGAAATTTTGCACGGATTTCTTATAAGAGGATTTTTTTTTTTTTGGAATTTTGGGAATTCCCACGGGGCTCCATTCGCGCGTATGATGTTTTTACTACGTCGGGTGGCAGACAAGCACACGGCCCGCCTGATGTGAAGCGGTTACCGTAGCCATATTAACGCTCGCAACATAAAGTATCGCTCGCGCGCCGCCAACACCGCTGCCAATGCAGCATCTCCTTCCTTTCTGGTGACCTCACTCACTCGCAGGAACACAACAACCCTCAAGGGAATTGTTATTTGGCTGCGGTATTCTGTGAGGTGGAGGTACTTTCCCCAGTCGGTTAGCTTATAATTACGCTCCCTACCTCTCTTTTCACCAGAGCTTCGTTTGTCAGTCAGCAGTGTGCACCGCTTGCAGGTGAGGTTGGCTTTGGCTCAAAGATGGTGAGGAGCTACTTACGCATCTAAATACCGGTATAAAATCTATAAGAAAATTGCCACCTCCACGTTCATCGTTAAGCAATGTTGATCCCAGACTACCGCGCGTACATATCGCATGTGAACGCTCCAACCGCGCGGTACCGCGCGGTCTTGTGAACTTATCATCATCATCATCATCAGGTCATTTTAGTCTCCACTATAGAAGAACGACCCTCTCTCGTCTATCCCAGACAGAAGGAGGATTTGGCCTACACTCCCCACGCTGGCCAGACGGGTTGGGGAGGCCTGATCGATGTTTGGTATATGTATTTCCCTTAGTCGCCTTATACGACATCTACGGGAAGAGACGGAGTGATTCTATTCTAGTCTGCCGGAAATCACATGGCCACGGGCTTGTGAACTTAGCCATGATTTAAAAAGCTGAAATTTTGCAGTTTTCTTATAAGAAGGTATTTTTTATTTGAGAATTTTGAGAATTCCCACGGGACTCTATCGCGCCTACGAAGTCACTGACGAAAGGTAGCTTTGAATAAATAATGCAAACCTTAATGTACATTAATAAGTAAAGGCAAATATTAAAAAATCCATTTCATATACACCGGGGACACTACGAGTTCGCGTGAACTTAAAACCTACCTCAGATATTTATAGGTTGATAGAAAATTCAATCACTGTTTTCAGTGTACAATGAGGAGTAAATTTTTAACCGAATTTAAAAAGTAGTTTTTAGTTTAACCTACTTACATTTGTGATTAGAATAATAACAATTAAATTAAATTAAATTTTAACATTTTATAATTATGTTAAAATTTAATTTAATTTAATTGTTATTATATTATTTATAATAACAATTAAATTAAATTAAATTAGTTAATATAGTATTTATATAAAGTACATTAAACTAAAACTAATTTAAAAACCTATCTAATTTATCTAGAAACCAAAGAAAACGTTTTGGGGTGTAAATGGTTCATCAACATCCTTGAGCCAAAGCCAACTTCACCTGCAGGCAGTGCACACTGCTGACTGACAAACGAAGCTCTGGCGAAAAGAGAGGCAGGGAGCGTAATTGTAAGCTACCCGACTGGGGAATGTACCTCCACCTCACAGAATATCGCAGCCAAATAACAATTCCCTTGAGGGTTGTTGTGTTCCTGCGAGTGAGTGAGGTCACCCAGAAAGGAAGGGGGGGGTGGCGGCGCGCGAGCGATATTTTATGTTGCGAGTGTTAATATGTTAAAATTTAATTTAATTTAATTGTTATTATATTATTTATAATAACAATTAAATTAAATTAAATTAGTTAATATAGTATTTATATAAAGTACATTAAACTAAAACTAATTTAAAAACCTATCTAATTTATCTAGAAACCAAAGAAAACGTTTTGGGGTGTAAATGGTTCATCAACATCCTTGAGCCAAAGCCAACTTCACCTGCAGGCAGTGCACACTGCTGACTGACAAACGAAGCTCTGGCGAAAAGAGAGGCAGGGAGCGTAATTGTAAGCTACCCGACTGGGGAATGTACCTCCACCTCACAGAATATCGCAGCCAAATAACAATTCCCTTGAGGGTTGTTGTGTTCCTGCGAGTGAGTGAGGTCACCCAGAAAGGAAGGGGGGGGTGGCGGCGCGCGAGCGATATTTTATGTTGCGAGTGTTAATATGGCTACGGTAATGGCTTCACATCAGGCGGGCTGTACGCTTGTCGTAATATTTCTTGTACTAAAGTAATTGATACTCCTTATACGATTTCACTAAATTAAACATCCTTCTTCAAAATTTTCTTAAAAACTTTCAACATACTTTTTCAACTAAATTCTTTGTGTGTTTACCGAGTGTAATTACTTTAAATTCTAGAGAGTTTCTAGAAAAACTAGAGCCCGTTTTCCAAACAAGCCGGGGAACTTGACTTAGTCATAGTAGAAATATTGAACAGTACACCAAGTTTATGCAAACATCGGATCATCGCTTAAGGTACTGCTCAACAAGCCTTTCCGATACAATACACTCATTTTATACAAACAAACAATACACTCAGCTTATACAAAGTTTGCAGCATTTTATCAGTGAGACAACTGTTTATTTTGATAATTATAATGCGCAAACACTCATCTTTTTTTTTCTATACTAATATTATAAGGCTAAAGAGTTAGTTTTTTGGTTGAACGCGCTATCTTAGGAACTCATTCGAATTGAAAAAATATTTTAGTGTTAGATAGTATATTTTTCGAGGAAGGCTATATAACATCACGCTACCACCAATAGGAGCGGAGCACCAATGAAAAATGTTGTAAAAATGGGAAAAAAATATTCCTTTTGAGGGCTTCCGTTGCGTGCGCTGCGTAAACGATTCAAGTTACGCAACAATTATATACGACGGAATTATTAATCTTAAAAAGTTCTAAAAAAGTCCGTGACAGCATGTCTATCTTTTAGGATTGGCTTTCAAATGGTAACCTTACGCTTCACCACAGTATAAGTAATAGTACTACGTACAATATGGCCTATCCCTGCCGCTCTCTCATGTCGACCTCACCTCCCCTCTGAGACAAATCTGGAACAGTTTGTATGGCGCCACACGCACACACACTCATGTACGCTCTGCACAGACGTCATTGTATATGTGGTAGTAAACAACGCGACATTTGTATGGAGTGACCGCGGTGTGGCTTCACTCTGAACACTCTGTCACACGCAGACGAAGTTGCGCGAGTCAGCTAGTCACTAATATATGACACGAGTATACTATCTAGAAGAAGAAATATAATTTGTAACCCAAACCCAACACTGCGTTCCTCTGGTGTTAAACATCCCTTCTTGCTTTATTGTTATTTAATAAATCTATGCCGTATAGCCCACGGGGCCGAAATCAAGGTTGAGTGGAGCGAGATTCGCTGAGTGTATGTTTTTCATTAATTTCAATGGAAAATGTATTTGATGATAATTCCTCAAGGACATGATGGAATTCATTTTATTTTTGACGCATACCTCAAGCACGTCGAGGTCTTTAATAGTGAGAAGTTTCATCAAAATCAGTTCAGTGGTTTTGGAGCCTATTCATTTCCAAAAGTGACCATTCGGCGTATACAAACGTTCCGCCGCTCTTCTCAATTAACCCTAGAGTGAGCGCGCTGTGAGCATTTTGCCGCCTGCGCTAAAAAAACCTTAATAATTCGTAAAACAATTGCCCGTTAGGGTTGCGCTTTTTTGTGGCTGCCTTCACTTTCGATCAGAGGGGCAATTGTCGTAATTAAAATATAGTCAAAATTCAGTTTCGATCCAGTTTCGATCTCACAAATGTCACATTTGGTATTCTCGTAACACAATATGTAATTTCAAAATTAAATTTAAGCGGGATTATATCGAAATATGAGTGAAAATTAAACAAACTAAGAATGTTACTTTGCCAACAACAAGAATTGATAATAATTAATTAATGAAATCAAGTATATAATTTGAGTCAATTCACAATTCAATCTCGATTTGGTCAACCTTCAATCTACTGTCGTAGAAAAGTTACGAGAATTGGCCTTCATGACGCGTGCCGAAAGGCGGAATGCCATCAGCGTGCGGAGGCATGCTTGAGGTGAAGGTTGTTGCCACCAAGTGTCGCCAGGCGGCAAATTGCTCACCACGCGCCCACTCTCGGATTAAACATATATCGCAAACACCTACGAGAATGGAAATCTATTCTCCAAAATTATTTACTAAATGTATACTACAATAACCCTGAATCACTCATAGTAATAGTAAGCTGTATGAGACATATACACTAAAAAACTAACACCCACCCACATCCAACTGACACAGGTACGCACGCGCCCACACACACACAAACATTCGCAGGCACCCACATATACAATATATCCTCAGTTGGAGTCACTAAATGCCGATATAAACTTGTCTAATTTAGTGGCTACTGATCTCAGGATTTCCTAATAATCCTAGAGCTGACATAAATGTCCTTCACATTTATAAATATACTAGCTGTGCCCGCGACTCCGTCCGCGAAGAATAGTTATTTTTTTAATTATTTATTCATATTAATAAAAATAAATAAAATTTCTAAAGTAAAAGTAGCTTAAGTTACTTCTTATTACATCAGCTATCTACCAGTGAAAGTCCCGTCAAAATTGATCCAGCCGTTTCCGAGATTAGTCGGAACAAACAGACAGACACACTGACAAAAATTGTAAAAAATGTTATTTTGTTATATGTACCGTGTATACATCCATATGCATTTAGTAAAACGCGGTTACTTTAATATTACAAACAGACACTCCAATTTTATTAATCTGTATAGATATCTACAAATGATAATACACGCATTATGACAGCCCACATACAAATCCCTGCATGTTTAACCATACATAATATACTTTCATTAAATAAAATATAACTAGTTTGTAGAAGTTAACTTCCTACAAGTTGTTGTAATTCTGCAGATAAGTGTCCTGGAATCCTGAAATACAGGTTCTTTCCTAGCTTAGGCACTAGTCCACCACATACATTTCTAATAACCCTGTATACTTTTATTGCATCGAACTTTAGAGTCAATTATAAGGATGAAATCTCTCTAACAAACTTTTAATCTCTTCAAATTTTACATGAAAAAATAAAAATATTTTTCATTTTCATAATAAATAGGTTGTACTAAATTTATGTATATGTTATAGTCAATGCTCGAAATCTAGGAGCTCCTAGGTTAGACTAATTAAACCTCCATAACTCATCTCCGAACCATTTTTGACTGCAAGAATAGTTTTGACCACTTTTAACTTACTTATGCAGTCAAAAGTAGTTTTGACCGAGGTCGTTGGATAGGTTAGGTTCAGTGGCGTAACTAAAGAGTCCAATGGACCGGACCAATGGGGCCCCATGCTCGAGATATTAGTACAAAAAATTGTATTTTTATTATGTTAGGCTATAAATATACAACATACAGAACTTTAAGAGTTAGGTAGATTATCATATTTCTAGAAAATAAAATTATGGATTATTAACCAAAAATGTACAACATACTTCTTTTTTGCTGGTTACTTAGATCATTTATTAGAGAGGGCTCCATCCTCTGAAGGCCCATCTTATCAATTTGCCACGGGCCCCAGATAGTATAGTTACGCCACTGGTTAGGTTAAGCTTATGACCAATGAAATCCGAACGAGCGAAGCGATCGAGGCTCGACTTGTCTTTGAAGAGTGAGGTGAGATACACGAGGTACAAGTAGTGAAACCTAGGAGCGTCTACATTTCGGGTATTGACCTTTGTGATTCTAATGTATGTGTACAAAGGTAAATAATTACATTGCCATTACTTATACATAGTTTGTCTGGAACAAATCCATAATAAAGACAAGTCTTTGTACATTGCCATTATTTACCAACGTGTGTGCACGAAAATCAGTGACATAAGCACGAAAGTTGTACAACTAAAGTGGCCATGGGCCGGCCATGTGTGCAGAAGAGACGATGACAGGTGGTCGTACAAAACTCTTCTTTGGAGACCTCGTGCAGGAAGTAGAAGTGTAGCAAGACCAGCTGCCAGATGGTCGGACGACATAAAAAAGACGGCAGGGCTGACCTGGACGAGAATCGCCGCGTCAAGATCTTCTTGGAGAGCCATGCAAGAGGAATATGTGCAGTGGACACAGATACGCTGAAAAGATTAATTACCAAACCTGATGGTTTACAGTAAGCTGAGATGTTTGCGACACCAGAGGCATCATTCACGGCGACCGAACCTGGGAAAAGAGGTGTTATGCTACTTCTCTTATTTCTACTGTGACTAGGTGAAATTTTGTTTTTATTATCGCAGTGAAAGTAGGTCACTCTTTAGGTGCGATGGAAATTATGAAACTACTAACTACGGAATGGAATTGATATTTAAAACACGCTGCGAAATACATGAGGATATTTATTTCTGCGTTGCAAATTAGTGTTTTTTTTTAGTCACTCAATCAACACGCCTGCACGGCTGATATGTCTTTACAATTTTTTTGACGTGATCACGTCTTATAAATCGATGAGGGCAACCGAAAAATCATGACTCATTGTCACGTTCCGCCTGAGCCGAGCGTGCAAGCGAGAGCGCGCAACAAGCTATCTCTCTTCCACTCACTCGGCCGTTGTTTTCTTATGATGTTATCACGTAAAATTATCGTCCGTAAACCAACTTTACAGACAACTAATGTTTTGTTAACATAAATAACTATTTTATACACTTGATGTTTCTTTTTTTCCTCGTTAAATGTTAAAGAAGGGTAATATGTCACTTCGGAAACGGATCAACATCGCCTCACTTGCACTGTCTACAAGACGTCGTCCTAATGGAAGCATTGAAACAGATCATCCCGGCTACGATTAAGCGTCACTTCGAGGGTCGCTAGCGTCTACTGAAAGACTACTTTGAACTAGAGGTGGGCGTTAAAACATACGACACGATACTGTTATTTTAAACGTTCTGTTAATTTTACATTCATTACTGCCATCAACTCAAGTATGAAGGAAAGTTCATTGATCGTGACCTTGGATATATTTTATACAACCTCATGATTTGTTTATTTTAACATAATGTTAATACGGTTAAAATTATGTAACTGTTTTGGATATGAAGTTAATAGACAACACAACTAAATTAAAAGTCAATTTGAACGTGCCTCAGTAAATAACATGTTACGTTAATTAACAGTTTCCTTAACATGTATTTTTAGAAATTGGCTTTTAACTCATTAAAAATAAATAACACTTAACTTCATCTCTACTTTGAACGGCGAGAGGTAAGCGCGCAGTTCGCGCTCCGCCGTCACCACGTGAACGGCATGACGTCAACGAGGAGACGGACGGAGAGTTGACAACGCGTTGCACGTAGTTCGGGAGCCAATTCCGAGGCGAGGTGCTTGCGTTACGACGCCGTTTGGTGTGCGTTGCACAACTGAGTTTCATACAAGTCATATTGAATACCCAAGTTGGGGCGATGACGCTCCCTTTTTAAGTCGATATATGGGCCTTAACCTTTAGCGCGCCCCGGCCACTCCATACAAACGTCGCGTTGGTAAGTACGACATAAACAATGACGTCAGTGTAGAGTATGAATAAGGGTGTGTGCGTGCGGCGTCGTACAAACTGTTCCAGATCCGTTTCAGAGAAGGGAGCGTAATTGTAAGCTACCCGACTGGGGAATGTACCTCCACCTCACAGAATACCGCAGCCAAATAGCAATTCTCTTGAGGGTTGTTGTGTTCCTGTGAGTGAGTGAGGTCACCAGAAAGGAAGGAGATGCTGCGTTGGCAGCGGGGGTGGCGGCGCGCGAGCGATATTTTATGTTTCGAGCGTTAATATGGCTACGGTAACCGCTTCACATCAGGCGGGCCGTATGCTTGTCTGCCACCCGACGTAGTATAAAAAAAAAAAAAAACACATATATCAAATGGAATAGAGTCGCTTATTCATTAGTATGAAAAAGCATTCCATTCAGTTATTGAATCGCAAGAAGAGATGTTGGTAAGGGGGCTTTGCCTTTAGTCAATATGCGAATTTTAATTTTTTCTATTAATTCTGATAAGGTTTAATACGTAATTCTAAGTCCGTTTACAAAACCCTGAATATATTACCGGAAGAACTGTAAAACTTTATGAATATAATAAATAAATAAATAAAATAAAAATAAAAATCTTTTATTTCAGACAACAATTAGGTCCATTTCATGTTAGTAACAGAGAGTTCTTAAAAATAATGATAAGTATATGAACAAACGGACATCATTTCACAATCCTAGTTAATACATATTATACGTTTTTAGTAAGAAGACGTAAACTAGAATATTCGACATCTAGTTACCGTGATTTCGTGGTATAGCTAGGATTTTCTTTTTTTTTTTTATACTACGTCGGGTGGCAGACAAGCATACGGCCCGCCTGATGTGAAGCGGTTACCGTAGCCATATTAACGCTCGCAACATAAAATATCGATCGCGCGCCGCCACCCCCGCTGCCATCGCAGCATCTCCTTCCTTTCTGGTGACCTCACTCACTCGCAGGAACACAACAGCCCTCAAGGGAACCGTTATTTGGCTGCGGTATTCTGTGAGGTGGAGGTACATTCCCCAGTCGGGTAGCTTACAATTACGCTCCCTACCTCTCTTTTCGCCAGAGCTTCGTTTGTCAGTCAGCAGGGTGCACCGCATGCAGGTGAAGTTGGCTTTGGTTCAAAGATGTTGATGAACCACATACACCCCATAATGTCGTGAAAATCCTGGTAACCTCATTTTCCTGTGACAATACATAGTTTAGACAAACCCCGGCCACTCCATACAAAAAGGCGCTTTTACATGTAGTAACCAAATGACATCTGTACACGTGCCTATGTTTGAGTGACGTTCTCTAGGGCTGACATTATTCAATTATTAGTCGGACATATACGGGGGTGTAAGTGGTTCATCAACATCTTTGAACCAATGTCAATCTCACCTGCACGGGGTACGCTTGCTGACTGACAGACGAGGCTCTGACGAAAAGAGAGGTAGGACATAGTGTATTTTTTAAGCAGCTCGACTGACGAAGTATCACCACCTCACAGAATACCGCAGTCAAATAACAATTTCCTTGAGGGTTGTTGTGCTCCTGCGAGTGAGTGAGGTCACCAGAGAGGATGGAGTGCTGCGTTGGCAGCGGGGATGGCACCGCGCGAGCGATATTTAATGTTGCGAGCATTTATATGATTACGGTAACCGCTTCACATCAGATGGGCGTAGTGAAAAAAAAAAACGTGTGGCACTCGGGGACTGCCGCGGTAAAGCTATTGCATAGCATTTTCTATCCACTAATGCTCGTTTGCTCGTTCATCCATTCATCCATATCCATTCATCTATCCATCCATCCATCCATTCATATATCTATCCATCCATCCATAAATCCATCCATCCATCCATCCATCCATCCATCCATCCATCCATCCATCCATCAATCCATCCATCCATCCATCCATATCCATTCATTTATCCATCCATCCATCCATCAATCCATCCATCCATCCATCAATCCATCCATCCATCCGTCTGTCCGTCCGTCCGTCCGTCCGTCCGTCCGTCCGTCCATCCATCCAATTTTTTTTTTTTACTTTCCATGTGTTGAGACATCCATCCATCCATCCACTGCACAAGTAACACACTGAGACATCCATCCACTGCACAAGTAACTCTCATCTTTTACATACTCCCATATTTTAAACTTAATGGAGAATAAAATACAAGCGACGTCAATTCGCACGTTGTGGCATTCCTTGCGAACGGTTCCAAATCGGTCTCATAGGGGAGATGAGGTCGACTAGTGAGAGCGGCAGAGAGTGTCCATACTGTACGTTAGTACTATTACTTATACTGTGGTTTAGACATAATCAATTGAAATCATACATATCTCTGCTATTTTAAATTCAAATAATAAATAAAACTTTCAAAATAAACAGACGATTCAACAAACAAAAGATGCTATAATTGTCTTTAAAAAAAACTATAATTGCTTTTCAAATAAACAATTTAAAAGAATAATTTCATTATTAAATTGTTTCTTTTGTAAAACCTTATTGGAGAACAAATACGTAGAATAATAAAATGTATTTTCATCCACTTCAAAAAGAAGCTTTTAAAGTTAAAATTTATTTCTTGTATATAATATTAATTAGATTTTTTATAAAGCAACTTTGCTCTATCGCCAGCTTAAAGCCATAGATATAAACACTATTAAAGTTAACTTCAAAGTACTTGTTAAAATTTACTATCCGCTAAAGCAGTGTTTTTCAATCTTTTTGAATACGCGACCCCTTTTACATGTTAAAAAAATTTGACGACCCCCCCCCCCCCCTCCCCCTCCTTCCTCCTCTCTCCATGAACAAACTTCAACAATTCAACTGGTTATGAATGCTTTGAAAATGTTAGTGTCATTTGCTGACGATTTTATTCTTAGAGAAACAAGCTTCAATTAGCAAAAGATTTTCTTAAAGATTTAAGTTAATGAAATATTGAACAATAATCAGGCATACCCCCGCGACCCCCTGCATGTAACTTGGCGACCCCCCTGGGGGTCACGACTACAGTTTGAAAATCACTGCACTAAAGAGATCTTTTTCTCCTTTTCTCCTTTTAGTAGACGTATTTGTGCATATGTTGTACATGTTTTGTATTCTTTTTCTGTATGTTTTCATGTGCTGTACTTACATATATTATTTTTTTTCCTTTACAGCAGTCAGTCTTGATAACGTCATAAGACGAAACCGGTCGGTGAAATAAATTCAATTAAGTGATTTAACTAATACAAAATGTCTACAAACTTCAACCAAGTGCCAACAATCGTATCAACAACATCCACAAAACAAGATAGGTAAACGTTGCTTAACTTGGGTGATCGAATAAACTGACATACACAACGTCGCCATCGAGCTCCACGAATTAGTAATAATCTATATATATAAAAGCGAAATACCACTCACTGATTAATCTGTAAACTTGAAATTTGGCAGGTAGTTTCATAATGTGTAGACATCCGCTAAGAACGGATTTTACGAAACTCCACCCCTAAGAGGGTAAAACGGGGGTGGAAGTTTGTATAAAAGTCCCATGTTGCTGAAGTAAGAGACTTGAAATTTAAAATGTATGCTCTATAGATGGCGTGGAGGTGATACTAATAATGTATCTTTAGAAATCAACCCCTTTTTGGGGTTAAAACGAGCGATGGTAGTTTGTATGAAAGTCCAATGTTATTGAAGTTAGTGTAATTATGGCAGAAGGATTTTAAATGGTATTAAAGTATAAGAAAACAACAACTTACTATTATAATAATTATAATTAAAAATTATGTGCAAATAAGTAACTCCACGCGTACGAAGTCGGGGCCGGCTGCAAGTTTATAAGTAAATAAATTGTTTCCAGTTAATTGCGTTAATATTAAATAATAATTTAATAATTTCCCGGAATAAGTAACAGCACTTAACTCGAAAACAAAGTTAATGGGGCATTAAGGTTGCTCCTAAGATTCACAGATTACCAAATGGTACAGTGTATAAATCTTCCAGAAAGATAAAACCCATTAATTTGCAGTAATAATTTCAACAACACAGCGCTAACTCAAATTAATTATATTTAAACAAAATTTATGACGTTAAAATGAACTATTACATAACCATCATCCTAGATTGACAAAAATGGTTATAGTTTTAGGGTGTAAGTGGTTCATCAACATCTTTGAACCAAAGCCAACTTCACCTGCACGCGGTGCACCCTGCTGACTGACAAAAGTAGCTCTGGCGAAAAGAGAGGTAGGGAGCGTAATTGTAAGCTACCCGACTGGGGAATGTACCTCCGCGGAGGTACATTCCCCAGTCGACAGAATACCGCAGCCAAATAACAATTCCCTTGAGGGTTGTCGTGTTCCTAGGAGTGAGTGAGGTCACCAGTGGGGGTGGCAGCGCGCGAGCGATATTTTATGTTGCGAGCGTTAATATGGCCACGATAACCGCTTCACATCAGTCGGGCCGTATGCTTGTCTGCCACGCGACGTAGTATAAAAAAATACAACATTACATCAAACTTCTCAAAAGAGACTCTACGCTTTGGATCCATGTCCCCGCGCACGCCTATCAAATGACCGGGCTTGACCTGTGATGCAAAAGAGATACACTATAACAATAGTGCTAAGAGGCTTGAAGCGACTGGATCCGGAAGGCGGAGCGTCGTATTTGGTGGGCAGCATTATATCCAGCAGCGGGTAGATACAGGCTGATGGTGATAGTTTGAGATGCATTTCTATTCCATATGCCAGCATCTTCCAGCCATATAAGGCTTTGTAATAAATAAAATATGAGAAGTGTTGGTACAAACTGTAATTATCGAGAGACTTGTTTCAACTTTTATAATTACAATCTTGTTATACTAAGATTACAATGCCAAATTTAAATTTGGAGAAGATCACATATTAAGACTAGATACCGTTAGCTCTGGAACAAAGAGATAAATTCCGATCACACAAATACAACCTTTATAAATGATTAAAGCTATAAAAAAACGGGTTGCACTCCGGGAGTGCCGGCAGAACTGAAAACTTGAAAATTACTATTGTGCATTTTTGAATATTTTGGAATGGTTAGGGAATAATTTGGCACGAATTCCTTTATTTATCAGTTTAAAAGTACTATCGTTTATGTGGTAAAATATAATATTCTTTTATGGCGCTATCGTACACAAACATGACAATTTATGTTACATTAAAAATATACAGCAGGAGCAGGCATACATTTTCGATGCGCAGTAGAAAGAGAGGGGGATATCACTTCCTCTCCTATGCCGCGCCGGCGGTCTACGTCTTACGAATTTTCAATCAGGCCACGTGTCCTGACGCGAGTTTAAAAATTTTTACCCATCTCAAAAAATGCACAATGCCGCTAAAAAATTCAAAAATTTCATCTCAAAGCGCACCATGCCGGATTCAATCAACTAAACAAAAGTTCCTGACTGAAGTGCGCGCAAATGAAAACATTCTTTTGTAAAGTCATATAGGATGGACTCAGAATAGGCGATGGTTCCAATGTCGTATTTGAAACATTAAATGAGACATACCCGGCATGGTCCGACTCTTTGAAACTGCCAGGCTGACGCTCAGGTTATCTACATTTTTTCAGATTTTGGCGTGATCGTGTCGTGTGAGGTACGCTTTCAATAACTTTATGACGTGAATTAAAGTCAAAAATACATTTTGGGATATAAGTGGCTGGACGCAATCTTTAGAGCCAAAGCCAAACTCACTTGCACGTGGTGCACCATAACGACTAGCTAAAGAGGCTTTGGCAAAGGAGAGATTGGGTTACAGCGTATGTTTTTTTGTTTCCACTTTTATCTGCCAGGTCGTGTCTTGGCAAACCAAATTTTCTTTTTGAGACTGTGCGTTCTATATTTTAGAAATAAAAATAAAAAAATTGACTCATGTTTTAAATGATATAGGGTAAACTAGACTAGCGACATAAGTCAACGACAAGGCTTGCGTTTCAACACAAAATTTAATTCGTGAATGACAAGTTTGCACTGCATAAATTACTCTGACATATTTGACTTTCGCTTATGGTATCTATCCTGCTCACAATCTGTGCAGAAGGAAACTCATTTCAAGTTAGGCTTGATAAAGGCAAGAACTAATTAAGTATTCTATTTGAATATAATAGCTAGCATATTCTAACTTTAACCAGGTTAGTATTATCGAACAAATTTTAACTTTGTTATAGGAATGATACAGAATGAAAATTTAATCACTAGGGGACCTAAGTTTCGACCCTAACATAGAGCGGGCAGGCGTGCGCCCGATCGTAGAGTATGCGTGCAGTTTAATATACTGCTAAGTATTTTGTTTTATGGATTAGCTATGGGCGGATCCAAAGAGGGCCATGAGCCCCGCTGGGCTGCTGATGGGCCTAGGGAGCGTAACGAGCGTGAAGATTGTCTCCTATTCTAGGCCGGAGCTAGTCCTCTAGTCTAGCCCACGGGGCCAAAATCGAGATTGAGTGGAGCGAGTAGATTCGCTGAGTGTATGTATTCCATTCATGTATGATCATGATCATTCCTCAAGGACACGATCGATCTCATTTTTTTGGACACAAACCTCAAGCATGTCGAGGTCTTTAATTGTGACAAATTTCATTAAAATCGGTTCAGTGGTTTTCCAATCAATCCGCTCGTTCCACTCAATGAATGCCTACTTCAGACACCAGCTCTTCACATCACACTAAATTAATTATCTTACTTTAATGGTTATGGTTATGTACAATTGGAGAGAAATAAAATGATTTAAATTGCTTATTTATAAAATAAAAAATATTTAAGACTGGTAATCCAATTCCGCTCCTGGTTCCGACCGCGGACGGTCTGCGGCCGGCCTTACGAGCGGTCAGGATCGCAAAACTTTCAGTGAGATTCTATGTTCGCAATCCAAGTATATATATAAAATTATAATGCAATTCCGTAACTTCCACTGCATAGTGCCTACCAATCAGGACAACTTCAGTACTAAATATTTGAGCAGATGCACTGCAGCCTCGTAAATTTGTTCATCGACCGCCGCAACTGTATGTCAGATAAGAACTGGAGTGTAGTATTACTTAAAGAACACTTTATGGATGCTAAACTTGTATTTCCACAACTATCATCATCATCATCATCATCAAGTCCATTTTAGTCTCCACTACCGAAGCACGACCTGCACGACCCTCTCTCGTTCGTCCTAGACGGAAGGAGGATTTGGCCTACACTCCCCACGCTGGCCAAGCGGGTTGGGGAGGCCTGATCGATATTTGATAATGTATTTCCCTTAGTCGCCCTGTACGACATCCACGGGGAGAAACGGAGTGATTCTATTCTAGTCTGCCGGAAAACATACGGCATATATATACATCATTTGTATACCTAGTGTGAAAGCACATCCTCTCTATATTTCTATCTAAGTATATATTTAACCTCGTACAAGGCGACTAAGGGTCGCCTTGTACGACATCCACGGGGAGAAACGGAGTGATTCTATTCTAGTCTGCCGGAAATCACACGGCCAACCACAACTACCACAACTATATTGAGTTAATAATAAATAAATAAATATTCTTGGTCATATATTCTTCATCAGCTCGACAGCGCCATCTAAGTAAAGCTTGCACTATGGGTACTAGATACAGATTTTTTTTTTATCTGTATGTAGTATTCACCTGGTGAAAGCAGTCATTACCGCCCATGGGGATCAGCTGTTGCTGGACCAAGGAGTCGCTGATCTGTTGCCAGCCTTTTAAGGGAAATAAAGTCTCTGTTCTTGAAAGCTCCTATGTCCTAATTGTTCGGAAATACCGCTGAGGGAAATTGATTCCACAATTTCACCGTTTCGTGGTAATGTCTTATGAAACGTACTGGGTACATCGCCAATTATCAAGATGAGATTTTAATTAATAAAATTTTAATTAATGAATGTACTTAAATATGTATATTTTTTATTATTATATATAATTTCATTAATATTTCAGTTTCTATCTCTCACCTGCATCAAACAGCCATCTTTGATACCTGAAAAAAGGAAACAAAAAAAATAATACATTTGGTACGAAGTACGAACTCCACAGACTAATAATTCAATTTAATTCGAATTGCATTGTCGTACATTTTGTCTAATAATAAGACATCCATAGTAACGTACAAGTGAAATCTACATTAGTATAAATAATAAGTACCTAAATAATAATAAATATTCCTGGACAAATTACACACTGCCATCTAGTCTCAAACTAAGCAAAGCTTGTACAATGGGTACTAGATAACTGATATTATACTTAGATACACTTTTTTTGTAAATGCATACATAATAATACATTGAAAACACCCAGACAAACAGACATGTTCATGCACACAAATATATGTCTTGTGCGGAGATCGAACCCGCGACCCCGGAGTCAAAGTGGACATTGCTACCCATTCGACCTCCGTACTCGTCAAATTGGTATTTAGGTTAGATATTTTTTTTTATGTCTCACGGCATGCATAAATTGGAAATCCCTGCAACCCGCTTGCTGGCACTATCAAAATGAGCCTTGTTTGTGTGCAAACTATAAGCATCTTCAACTTCTTCGTTAACCCTTATACATCCCACGGCCAGGATTCGGGTCTACCCTCAATCGAAAGGGTTTAGAGCAGGGTTTCCCAACCAGGGGGGCGCGCCCCCCTAGTGGGGCGTAGAGGGATGTCAAGGGGGGCTTGAGACGTTTGTGTTTTCAATAGAAAAATTATTTCAATGCGTTATTGAAGTAAACACTGTAGGTAGAATATGAAGTAAACACTGTAGGGAGAATGCAAGCTCAAGTATCTCACTTGTATTGTCACTATACTCCCTAGTACTCTTATAGATTGGTTGATAAAAACGTTTTAATTTAGTCAAAGTTCATTTTGTGATTATTTTTGTACAAATTACATAAAAATAAATGTTGTTAAAATAATGCGATTTTTATTGTAGGTATTTACTTACTGAAAATTTTATGGGGGGGGGGGGCATGAAAATATTATTTGTGATCCGGGGAGCCTTGATGTAAAAAAGGTTGGGAAACCCTGGTTTAGAGCATTTTTTTTTTTTTTTTTTATATTAGCTATTAAAAATTTATGTTGCTAATCACAAAACTCGCGAACGGCTCGATAAATTCGGGTAATTGATTTTTTCGTATTATTCTTAAGACACACGGGAAGTTTTAATAAAGAAATTTTTTTTTTTTTTTTTTATATTAGCTCAGCATATTGGCTCCACTTCGCCTGATGGTAAGCGAAAAGAAGAGCCCCAATCGCAACGGCAACGGACAAGAGACCTTGATGTCCTGTCAGTTGCCGCTGCCATGCTGGCCCACAAGATGCTTCTTCACGCTTCGCTTGAAGGATCCCATATTGTATGATTGAGGAAATACATAATTATGCCGGCAACGCGTTCCACTTTTTAATAGTGCGACATAGATAGGAGTTGCCTATAGCATAATCTACTACGCTGCTCAACGGCGGGTTGTAGGAGCCAAGTCAGTGGCCTTTGCAGCTGACTTGGCTTATTACTTGGCGTATTATATTGTACGTATCGACTTAAGAACTGAATATTCCGACCGTCACTACGAGTATATATGTCGCAGCCAATTCGTATAATTTGCCGCAATACATAACGTCTAGCTGTTTTAAAAAATGTCCACCCAATATTTCAACCCGCCTTTTATCATAATGATTACACGAGTGAATTGTTACCTGATGGTGCATCACCAAGAATACTATAATAATAGAATTACATAGTTTGGCTATTTCTAATCAGAGCACAAACCTATGCAAACCTAACCAAAAGATAATTTTGTAATGTGGCGGTTCAACCAATTGGCTGCGACATGTATATGAACTTCATATACCGCGACATAATAATGTCCATGCACACAAATCTTTGAATCGTGTGTACAGGTATTTATTTAGTTTATCTACAAACCAAATAAATATAAATATTTATCAGGTTAATCCTCAGGATTCAAACATAAAGAGGGGCTCCTCTTGGAAAATATTTGCGTAAAAATCTCGGATGTCATGAGGTGTTTGCCCTTCACAAACACGATTAAAGAAACCCTTAGTAAATACAAAGGTCTTTAATATTACGAGGGGGTTTAAAAGTAGCCATTTCCGTTTCCAATCGTGTTCGGATCACGAAAGTAATGGACTTTCACAATAGCGTGCAGAGGTTTAGAAAAATGTTTATAAAACGAAATAAAAGGTTTCCTTTTAAAAGTAAGAGTTGAATGGCTTTTGGGAAATTACTGTTTGTGTTTGTTCATACAAATAATAATATGCTTTGTTTATTTATTTTTCTTTTCTATACTACGTTGGATGGCAGACAAGCCTACGGCGTGCCTGATGTGAAGCGGTTACCGTAGCCATAGTAACGCTCGCAACATAAAACATCGCTCGCGCGCTGCCACGCCCGCTGTCAACGCAGCATCTCCTTTCTTTCTGGTGACAGAAAGTGACATGGTGCAGAAATACATCAACCCTCAATGGAATTGTTATTTGGCTGCGGTATTCTGTGAGGTGGAGGTACATTCCCCAGTCGGGTAGCTTACAATTACGCTCCCTACCTCTCTTTTCGCCAGAGCTTCGTTTGTCAGTCAGCAGGGTACACCGCCTGCAGATGAAGTTGGTTTTGGTTCAAAGATGTTGATGAACCACTTAAACCCCAAAAACTACCTAGTATTTTTATATTTAACATTATAGTGCCTAGGATGAACAACTAAACACGTGAAGTCTATTTTACAAAGGCATATAGGTATTACTTGTTCAGTATTTTTTTTTCACGAAATGACATTTGACTAGACATTGCAAAGTTGCAAGTGTAAAGGGTCCACCCGCTTCCAACCAATTTTTTGAGATCGTCGATCCATCTAGAGAGGGGGCGCCCTATACGCGACCTCAACTCTAAGACATTTTCATGGCAGTTGTGACACATTAACTAGTCTATATAAATAAAAATTTATGTTGCTAATCACAAAACTCGCGAACGGCTCGATAAATTCGGGTAATTGATTTTTTCGTATTATTCTTAAGACACACGGGAAGTTTTAATAAAGAAATTTTTTTTTTTTTTTTATATTAGCTCAGCATATCTGTTTTTTTTATATTAGGACGAGCTCGGTGGCGTAGCGGTCAATGACGAGGCTTCGACACCAACGCTCGTGGGTTCGATTCCCACACAGGACAAACATTTGTGTGCATGAACATATCTGTTTGTCTTGGTTTGGGTGTTTTCTATGTATCATAAGTATGTATTTACAAAAAAAAAATATATTTACGTATGTTTATCAGTTGTCTAGTACCCATAACACAAGCTTCGCTTACTTTGGGGCTAGATGGCGCTGTGTAATTTGTCTGACAATATTTATTTATTTATTTATTTATTTATTTATATTGGCTCCACTTCGCCTGATGGTAAGCGAAAAGAAGAGCCCCAATCGCAACGGCAACGGACAAGAGACCTTGATGTCCTGTCAGTTGACGCTGCCATGCTGGCCTACAAGATGCTTCTTCACGCTTCGCTTGAAGGATCCCATATTGTATGATTGAGGAAATACATATGCCGGCAACGCGTTCCACTTTTTAATGGTGCGACATAGATAGGAGTTGCCAAACTTTTTAGTACGCGACGGAATGATACCAACGGTGAATTTGTGGTACCGCAAGCCAGTACGTGTTGTTCGGTGACGGAAAGGAGAGGAAGGTATAAGGGAAAACAGTTCTTCAGAGCACTCTCCGTGGTATAGGCGGTAAAATACGCTTAGTGAGCCAATATCTCTCCGGAGTTGAAGAGGTTCAAGATTCTTGGTGACCACCTCTTCGTCACCAATTATGCGGACCGCTCGTCGCTGCAACCTGTCGAGAGCCTCGAGGAGATACTGGGCGGAACCATCCCAGAGATGTGAGTAGTACTCCACGCAGGCCCGAACTTGAGTCTAAAAAATATAAAATTTGCGCGAACAATAGTAAAAAAGTTTGGGGTGTAAATGCGTCATCAATATCTTTGAACCAAAGCCAACTTCACCTGCACACGGTGCCCCCTGCTGACTGACAAACGAAACTCTGGCGAAAAGAGAGGTAGGGAGCATAATTGTAAGCTACCCGACTGGGGAATGTACCTCCACCTCACAGAATAGTGCAGCCAATTAACAATTCCCTTGAGGGTTTTTGTGTTCCTGCGAGTGAGTGAGGTCACCAGAAAGGAAGGAGATGCTGCGTTGGCAGCGGGGGTGGCGGCGCGCGAGCGATATTTTATGTTGCGATCATTAATATGGCTACTGTAACCGCTTCACATCAGGCGGGCCGTATGCTTGTCTGCCACCCGACGTAGTATATAAAAAAAAAATTGACTGAACTAAGTCTGTCCGGGCAGCTAGTAATTATAAAATCAAAGTTCATTACATTAGTGATGTAATTGAAGATATATTAAATTGGATTTCAGTCAATTGTCTGTTTTCAGACGTTTTCATTTCGGTGACGTCAGAACTTTCAATTATCTTCTGTCTTTTGTAGACAGTATTGAAATTTAATTTTCAGTTTCCATAACATTGACTGTATGTTATTGAAACTGAAAATTAAATTTCATGTAATGTTTTATTTTATCAAGTTAACATATTTTTTAAGTTATTCAAAGTCAAAGTCTTTTCAATTCCTCTTCTTTTTCTAAGTCTTCTCAATTCTTTATTCTTTGGGCCCTCGCGGGCACTTAGACACGTCTTTTACGATTAGGTATATTTTTTTTATCTACCAGCATTTCGGGATGACCATTGACGAGAAGAAATGCCGAAAGAAACTCTGTCAATATAGGTCTTTTTTTTAAATCGCCATACAATATTATCATTATACATAATACAATATTATCATAACATATATTATGATAATATTGTATCTATTTTGGTACGTTGGTATTTATTTTTAAAATCATTTTTTTAACAGGGCGAGGTCCCACCACTGTGTCTCCTGTGTAGCCAGGATTAACAGCAGCGACCACCAAAAAAAACAATGAACAATGAAGTCCATGGCAGTCCCGGGGGTAAAACTACGGCTGCCTTGGAACTCACAATGAATTTAATCAGAAAAAGTTGCTAGTAATCGGAGTTTTTGAAAGTAAACTGATTGATTAATTGTAGGCTACTTATTATCACGGGAAAATATAGCGTTGAATATTTTCTTTCCGGATTAGCCTTACAGTAATCCCAAGCATATTCATAGCTTAGTAATATAACGTGCTCGCAGGGCAACTTGTGGCGAGCTGTTGGTGAGTAACGACATCTAGAGAATGCCTACTGAATCTAGAGAGGTAGGGTACAGCGTATTTGTAAGCAGCCCGACTAGAGAATTACCTTCACCTCACAGAATACCGCAGCCAAATAACGATTCCCGTGAGGATTGGTGTGTTCCTGCGAGTAAGTGAGGTCACCAGAGAGGTAGGAGTTGCTCCGTTCGCAGTGGCGGCGCGCGAGCGATATTTCATATTACGAGCGTTAATATGGCTACGGTAATCGCTTAAAACCTGGCGGGCTGTATGCTTGTCTGCCACCCAACATCAAAATAACACGCTATAATTGCAGAAGGCCGTGTGGTTTCCGGCAGACTAGAATAAAATCACTCCGTTTCTTCCCGTGGATGTCGTACAAGGCGACTAAGGGAAATACATTATAAAACATCGATCAGGCCTCCCCAACCCGGCCAGCGTGGGGAGTGTAGGCCAAATCCTACTTCCATTTAGGACGGACGAGAGAGGGCCGTGCTCCTGTAGTGGAGACTATAATGGACCTGATGATGAATTACAGAAGGTGCCTTTCATTAAGGTAAGGGACATATCAGGTCAAATAATTAAGTTGTAATTTAATTATGTAAACTTTGTATAGTTGTAGGACTTAACAATATTGTGGTAAACACGCGAATGTTATATTAAGACGATTAGTGACCGTTTATACAAAAACTAATAAAAAACGAAAGAAAATTTTGTCTAAAGTTTTCATTATGTTACATTTTAAAAGTTGATTAATCACTTCTAGCGGCGCAAAAAAAATATTCATTGCGATATAAGATGTTTTTATTTTCGAGATGCATTCTTATTATGGTGAGAAGAAAGCAAGGCAATTGCCCGCTATTCACTCACATAACTCAAAACCAATTGTCAAATAGTTGTAGATAAAATGCCATCTTGTTCACGTTTTGTTCCTTTCTTTGGGTACTGCATGTATAAATTCGTAGGTAGTAAGCGTTTTGTAGGCAATTTTCACTGCCGTTATACCGCCGGCCTGACTATAAATGATAACTTTTTGTATTTTTTAAAACCTAGTGAGTTATATTAAATTTACCAGCGACTCGGCACGGCATCACTGTTTTTTCCGATTTTCTAAAAGATTCTCTATTACACTATTAAGCTTGTCGTCACAATTACGAATACAACAAAAAAAAATCAGCGCAATCGATCAACCTGAGGGGCAATTCTCGTAATTAAAATGTAGTCAAAATTCAGTTCCGATCCAATCTCGATCTCACAATTGTCAAATTTGGTATTCTCGTATCACATTATGTAACTCCAATGTTTAATTTAAGTGGGATTATATCGGAATATGAATGAGAATTAAACAATCTAAGAATATTACATTGCCAACTAAAAGAATTGATAATAATTAATCAATAAAAACAAGTATATAATTTTAGTCAATTCACAATTCAATCTCGATTCGGTCAATCGAATCGGATCTCCAGTTATTGTATATAAAAAAGGTATTTCCTTACCAAAAGCATTCCTCTGTAATGTAACGTTATATATTAGAATATTCTATTATCTATAGAATATGATATACACATCAGTCAGGGAGAGAACCGAGCATTATATAACTCGCAACCTGTAATGAAACAGTATATAATATTTTTATACAACTTGTAACATCAACTTGTGATTGACCGATCCAATTATAGATTCTGAAATGTTAGGTTACAGACGAGGTCGGCTTGGCAGACAGGAGGCTGAAATGTAATTTACTTAATGCTCAAAATTCAGTTTGTAGTGTTACAGTACAAGCGAATGCTTGTCAGTCAGCAAGGCAGTAATGTAATGTAATGCTCAAAATTGAATCTATAAAGTGACTTTATAGACGAACGCTTCCAGTTAGCAATTTATCTTTAATTATTATATTTGTGTGACTGGTTTTTTTATTTAATGGCCCAGCATTGCGCTAAAATGGTTCTAGCTATTGGCTATATCTTCATGTCTGTAATCAAATCTAAGTCAACTTTGGCCCACTTCCTAGTATCCAATAGAACTTAAATTTTGCACACTTGTTGGATTCTCGTGACAATACACGATTATCTAAATGCCACCATTTTTAATCCAATATGGCAGCGGCAATAATATTAGCGATATATAATTTCTACATTGAACCCATCATAGGTGATGCGGGTATCAAATGAAATGGCTTGATAAGTGAAATACAACAAGGAAACATTATAATGTAAAATTATAAATCTAACCTCAAAATTTTTTTTAGGCTACGTGATGAAACTTCTATTTTAATAATTAAATAACGGGAGAATGAGTTAGCCTATAAACTAATTCGTCTTTTGTATAACGCCAACTAAATATTAAAAATAAAGCATCAAGTAAAGATTAACAATTGTTTTCATTGTCATTCTGATTTATACATAGTCACGTAATTTACTAACTCAGCCACGGATTTTACAATTTTTCCCCATTTTACGTTTTACAGCCTCAATACAAGCCCCACAAAAAAATATCATTCAAGCTTCAATATACAACATCATATATTATAACTTAGTATCTAAATTTATTTATATATATATAAAAATCAATGCCACTTATCATTGTAATTTTATATCTCAAAAACGGGCTCACGTATCCAAACCAAATGTTTAGGGTTTATTCGGACTATTTAGTAGATGGTTTGTGTGAAGTTTGCACAAAATCGGTAGAGCGGTTCTTTATTTATCACATTTTTTGTAACAAATGAATTCAATAAATGGCAGATCATTTTGTTAATGGGGATTTTGCGTTCAAATCGAAACTTCTTTCAATGTTGACAGTACAAGCATGTTGTTATGTCATTCATGCGGTCATTTCATTTTGGACGTACTTCGACTTTATGTTGCCAGTTCCAGAGGAAAACAAAAAATATTGGTTATCCAAATGTTTTGGAATAAGTTTTAAAATAGCTAGAAATTAATAAAATATTTGTTTGTTTGAATAAATGAATTTGGTGTTCCAATGATTTTTTTTTATTATTTCACTTTATACTTAGCGAAGCACGTACTGGGCCGCTAGTATATCATATTTTTATCGTGTAAATAGCCACTGCACGATTTGGCGCTAGTGCGCGAGATAGTTGTTTTTGAAGAAATGGAAAGGCCTAAAAGCGACTACTACTTAACAGAGTAAGAAAAGACCAGAATACCCTCCGCTAGCGTATACCGTTGGCCTGTTTCGGTGGCAGTGGAAATCGTTAATAGCTGTTCACAACAAGCAACAGAAGAAACCTTGGCGGCAATTTAGATTTTCAGAGGCGATTAATGCTATTAAAAAGAAGTCTGTTTAAATAGTACCCTATTTTAATCATAGGAATTGCTGGCGTTGCCAGTGGGCACCCGAAGTGTCCAAAAAAATAATATACAAAAAAAAACGTTTAGTCTAACTCGCGATATAACTTAATAACAACAAATGTTAACTAGGTGAGGTAAAGGTACTCCATTGTCTCCTGGAGGTATGATAAATAACTCAATTAACTGTCTTAACTCTGTTTATTTTTCAAATACCAACATTAACACTTATTACATAACACTGTCCTAAACCACACATAAAACATTACAAAATCTCCGCACACACCGTGCAACCCAACCCTTTTATAATAATTCCTTTTCATAGACCCTTTTGTTTTTCGTGAAAAAGATATGGAATTTGAAAGAACGTTGATTTCTTTGCGACAATTGAGATCTTTTTTGTAGATTTGTTAGCGCTCCACTTCTCTTTGTTGTTTCTGAGAAATGAGCGTGTCAAAGTGATATCGTGGATAATTTATGAAAATGTAATTCTGGATTTGGGTATGTCTTTTGACACGCGGTTTTCGCGTTCTATGTTCTTTAACGATGCCCGAGTAGCGCTTTATCGGAGTTAGCTTCCTTGTTTATACCACTTTAGTGATGTACAAGCTTTAATGATCGAAGTATACAAGTATATTAATAATAATATAAACTTCTCAAAGGGGCCTCTACGCGTTGGATCTATATCCCCACGCACACCCTATAAATCGGCAGGGCAGCTTGTGGCGAGCTGTTGTGTGAGTAGCGACACCACGGACCCGAGTCTCCAGAGAGTCGGTCAGGGCCTTCGTCTCCGACGTGTCTTCATCGGTCGGAGTGTAAACACAAGAAGGCCCGCAAGACTCTCAGCTCTGGCTTGCCTTTATTGGCCGTCCAGAGAGGAGCCGCTAGAGCTACATGCTCCAGGGGTGGAAGTGTTAAAGGGCATCACGCCGCAAGTAACTTCAGAGAAAGCGCAGCACACCTCTCGACATCCCTGAGTCACTGACACCGATGTTGCCCCCGGCCGTTTTCCTGGCATTTCGGGGGCCCATCTAAAGAGTGGCAAGCCACCGCCTGCCGCAAATAACGAGCAATAAAAGCAGTTATGGCAGGCGTCCGTCCCTCTTCTGTAATAGCCCGGTATTAAGTTCACCCCGATCTCATCTCCATAGCCCATTTATTTTCCATCACACTTCGCAATAGTCTCAACGCCTGCCGAGACTTGCTCATGGGTATGTCGTTCCATTGACATATCCTGGAGCGTGTCATGGCGGGCGTACAACATTACATCAAACTTCTCAAAGGGGCCTCTACGCGTTGGATCCATATCCCCGCGCACGCCTATCAAATGACCGGGCTTGACCCGTGATTAAAAAGAGATACATAATAATATTAAATATTCCAGGACAAATTCCACACGGCCATCTAGTTCCAAACTAAGCAAAGCTTGTACTATATAACTGATAATACTCGTAATACTAAAATACATTTTTTTTTGTAAATACATACATATAATACATAGAAAACACCCAGACCAAGACAAACAGACATGTTCATGCACACAAATATTTGTCTTGTGCGGGGATAGAACCAGCGACCTCGGAGTCAAAGTGGCCATTGCTAACCATTCAACCACCGAGCTCGTCGGTTATATTAGACGGTTTATGAATGAATGAATGATATTTTATTCACAGAATTTGACTAGCTAGACTAGAAAAATAAGAAGAACATAATTATATGTTTATATTAACATTGTACATTGCAAATTAATCATTAAATAATTATTAATTTGCAATGTACAATTATACCAAGTCATAATTTTAGAATTTATAAATTAAAAAAGTGACCAGGAAATAAAAAAAAAATTAAAACATCAACCGTAGCCTATATAAGTCAAATATATTTTTTTTTAATATTAGCTCAGTATAGTGGATCAGGTGAGCAAAAAGAGGTGCCCAAATTGCAGTGGTGGTTTTGGTGTTCCTGTGAGTGAGTGCGGTCACCAGAAAGGAAGGAGATGCTGCGCTCAGCGGGGTGGTGGCGCGCGAGCGATATTTTATGTTGCGAGGGTTAATATGGCTACGCTAACACACACACCAGGCGGGCCGTATGCTTGTCTGCCACCCGTCGTATTTAAAAAAAGAGCAAATAGATACTTATTTATCATAGAAGAGACGCAATGACTTATTATATCATAATATTGTCCCTACTTTATGAAACAAAGTACTCGTCACCATGGAATACATATCGCAGTAACTCAACACTGAACAACAAAATGTTTCGATATAAAGTTTAAAAGTTATAAACAAACATTTATATGGCAATGTCTAAGGATATCGATGGTGTCAGAGGAACACCTAAGCACGTATGACGTCATATCCCCATGATAAATTACAATTTTGTAAACTTATAGACTCATATCAATGACATTCTTGACGAGCTCGGTGGCGTAGCAGTCAATGACGCAGCTTCGACACCAACACTCGTGGGTTCGATTCCCACATAGGACAAACATTTGTGTGCATGAACATGTTTGTTTGTCTTAGTCTGGGTGTTTTCTATGTATCATAAGTATGTATTTACAAAAATAAAATGTATTTACCTATGTATGTTTATCAGTTGTCTAGTACCCATAACACAAGCTTCGCTTACTTTGGGGCTAGATGGCGCTGTGTAATTTGTCTGACAATATTTATTTATTTATTCTATTTAAGCGCTCAAAAGTTCATGTGGTCAAAATTGGAACTAATGTCAAAAGCATTTTTTTTTTAACTTATATGATGGTAACAGTTAATAGTTAGCAATTAAAATAGTCTACTCAACGGCCAACTACGGGAAGCTCGATGTTCCTGTTTTGCGTGTCAGACTAATCGAACACGCAAGTTAAGCAACTTCGACCGCAGCCTACCCTTGGACGGGTTTATTTATCTCAAGCTTCTTGCGTGCTTCGCAGGGCAAGTTAAGCCGTCGGGCCCGGTCGTTGTCATTAGATGACCGTCGCCGTTAAGCCAAGTCTTGGCCTTTAGGCTTGAAAAGACTGGGCTCCGGCAAGCCGCAATTGAGCAGCGTGGTGGAGTATGCTCTAAACCCCTTCGATTGAGGGAAAACCCGTATATTATGGGTTGATACAGACATTATGTATTCGTATACGGTTCTTGCCATATTCGGCGCATCGATTCGGCGGTTTCGATCACAAAAAAATATTGGATATAGCAAGATGTGACTTGCATAACATAATAACTCGACCCAAATAAGCATTGCCCATATTTTAAGTGTACTTGGGCTGTGTATGATTCATCATCTTTTAACCAAAACAAACTTCACCTGCACGTGGTGAACCCTGTTGACTGACAACCGAAGCTGTCGAAAGAGGTAGGGTCCAGCATATTCATAAGCTGGCCCAAGTCAAACTGTTTGAGGTTTTTTTGAGTGAGATTGGTATTTCGGCGTTTCCTAAAACTGACTTTTGTTCGAAATGAACATGCTGTGTAATAGATTTTTTTATAATGTAATATACTAAAGAAAGGCTTTCCTATAGTCCGCCATGGGACAGTAATAGGCCATTACTCACTTTAACTGCACATTACCGGCCAGTGTGCGGCCGGTACAAGTCGCAAGTTGACTTAAAAGTTACTTAACTCCTTCATTATTGAGAAAAGTGTACAACAGAAAATTAAATAAGAAACTGTACTTAATGTATCTAACCCTGACCTAAAAATTACACTTAAAAAAGACACTTACAAGCATTCTTTGGTTGAATGGAAGAGATCCCTTCTGGCATAAGTCCGCCATTGTGTATGTTACTCTGTAAATTAAGTTTTATGTATTTGTACAATAAAATTTTACTTACATATTATGTATTTGTAAAAAAAAAAGAAAAATCGATATAATTATTATAAATTAGAAATATTCTTTTATTTTATATGATAGGGGGCAAACGAGCATGAGCCCATGGAAATCAGCAATACCAAGGAGTCGGCGATCCGTTGCCAGAATAAACTTTTCCTTTATTTCTGGTGACCTCACTCACTTCCAGGAATACAGCAACTCTCCACAGAATTGTTATTTGGCTGCGATATTCTGTGATGTGGTGCTGCTTCCCCAGTCGAACAGCTTAAAAAATACGCTACCTCTCTTTTCGCCAGAGCCTCGTTTTTCAGTCGGTAGGGTGCACCACTTACATCCCAAATAGTCATAAATTCAAAAAGAATACATTCTGAATGTTTCATACATGTTTAGAGTATAATTGTGTGGCAATAAGGCATTGACTTAGCTGATGCTGAGCAGTGTCCGCCCAGCATGCTGGCAACTTTTCAGTCAGCCTTAAACAAATAAATTTACTCTGAATTGTGAGTTCACACCCCAATTACAATCTTTATACAACCTTGACCAGAAATATTCCATTTTAATTGCAAAAGTTAGAGGTTCCCCAGTTAATTCTAGTTCTGTAATATGATACGAATAATTATAAAACAATAATGGAGGTGTTATTAATTTGTCGACTGAAAAGGACCTTTGGGATTCAGTATCTAAAAGGGATTGTTATTCTGTAGTTATAAAACATAAATTTTGGGGTGTAAGTGGTTCATCAACATCCTTGAACCAAAGCCAACTTCACCTGCATGCTATACACCCTGCTGACTGACAAACGAAACTCTGGCGAAAAGAGAGGTAGGGAGCGTAATTGTAAGCTACCCGACTGGGGAATGAACCTCCACCTCACAGAATACTGCAGCCAAATAACAATTCCCTTGAGGGTTGTTGTATTCCTGCGAGTGAGTTAGGTCACCAGAAAGGAAGGAGCGTTAGCAGCGGGGGTGGCGGCGCGCGAACGATATTTTATGTTGCGAGCGTTAATATGGCTACGGTAACTGCTTCACATTTACATCAGACGGGCAGTATGCATGTCGGCCATCCGACGTAGTATATAAAAAACAAAATTAACCCCATCATTATTACCATTTCATCCAAAGGACGTCCAGCTGAACTTAAACCTCCCAATATCACTTATCGACGCGTTGCCGGCATATAGAAAAATATATGTGAGGAAATTCCTCATTCATACAATATGGGATCCTTCAAGCGAGGCGTAAAGAAGCATCTTGTAGGCAGCATGGCAGCGTCAACTGACAAGACATCAAGGTCTCTTGTCCGTTGCCGATGCGATTGGGGCTCGTCTTTTCGCTTACCATCAGGCGGAGGGGAGCCAATATGCTGCGCTAATATAAAAATATAAACTTCTAGAATATAATAATAGGTTTGTGCCGTTTGGTTCCATCGGCTTCCTGCCATCTTTATTAGATTGTCGGTCCATTTAGGGGGGCATCCTACGCTGCGTTTTATGGTCTGTGATCACCATTCCAAAACATTCAAACAGACAAGCATACGGTCCACCTGATGTGAAGCGGTTACCGTAGCCTTATTAACGCTCGCAACATTAAAACAATCGCTCGCGCGCCGCTACCGCCGCTGCCAACGCTCCTTCCTTTCTGGTGACCTCACTCACAGTCAGGTAACTTACAAATACGCTCCCTACCTCTCTTTTCGCCAGAGCCTCGTTTGTCAGTCAGCAGGGTCACCACGTGCAGGTGAGGTTGGCCTCTGTACAAAGATTTTGATGAACCACTTCATCATCATCATCAGCCTGTATCTACCCACTGCTGGATATAAGCCTTCCCCAATGCTTTCCACCAGATACGATCCTCCGCCTTCCGCATCCAGCCGCTTCCAGCCGCTTTCTTAAGGTCATCGGACCATCTAGTAGGAGGGCGTAAAACACTTCGTCGTCCTACGCGCGGCCTCCACTCTAATACCTTCCTCCCCCATCTGCCATCACTTACTCGGCAGATGTGACCCACCCATCGCCACTTCAGCTTGCAAACTCGAAAAGCTATGTCGAGAACCACTAACACCCCATCTTTACTAGATTGTCGGTCCATTTAGTGGAGGGCCATCTTACGCTGAGTTTTATGGTCTGTGGTTACTATTCCATAACTTTCCTGCCCCACAGACCACCAGGCATTCTGCGTGCTATGTTGCCTACCCACTGCCGCTTCAGCCTGCCGATTCTATGATTTGTATATCGGTAATTCAACTAGAGTTAGCGACATAATTCTTAAAATCGGTTCTTGTAAAATGGTAAGTAGAGTTGGGCAAACTGCCGAATTTTACGATAAATTCGCAATAAATATCTAAAACTTGGCAATTAAAAGAGTCGACCTTGGGTTTCTTGCCAGTTCTTCTCAAGAAGCCCTGTCGCCGGAACTGGCACTTAAATTCACTTTCACATTCAAAATAGTGTGATGAAAGTGAATCTAAGCTCTGCGGATTTAGAGTGGTAATGATTTAGATACATGTTCTTGTATTTAATTTGTATGACGTTTCTAAATGCTTTATAAAGTCCAAGGGATAAAGATATTTTGATTTGATTTGATTTGAAAATATAAAATTTTCGTGTCACACTGTTAGTTACCATACTCCTCCGAAACGGCTTGACCGATTTTGATGAAATTTTATATGTATATTCAGTAGGTCTGAGAATAGGTTATTATCTATTTTTTATTGCAAAACAACGTTTGCCGAGTCAGCTAGTATGTATATAAATGAATTTATTATAAATTAATTTATTATAAATTAATTTATTATATATGAATTTATTATAAATGAATTTATCATAAATGAATTAATGGTAAATGCATTTTTCCCATCTGTAGTTGTGAGTATTTTTTCTACACAACTTGAAAAAATCAAACGTCACATATCGAAAGGTCTTTCATAGGTCTGAATCTTTATATTTGGTCATGCGCATAATTTAATCACCGTGTATGAAAGGTCAATTTGTTGGGGCCGATTGATCTTTTTCATGAGAATGTTAAGGAATCAAAGACAAGAGGGACAACTGAAACGAACAATGCATTATATTTTGGACATTTTTATCTTTGTGACGAATAGGCTATTTGACCATTTTTTTTTTCGATTTGATATGTAGGGACGTATCAATAATAAAACCATAGGTGAAAGAATTACTTCGATAGCACAAAAATCTCTCGACATATGTTAATTTGAAAATCACAGTTTTGCACTTTCCCGAAAACGCTCCATAAAAAAGACTACTGAGTTATGACGTCACAGGTTTGTATTTTGTAGGCAGTTTGCCCATCAAATCAGAAATTTGTACGACAGCTACGTTAAATATTACGTTTATGTAATTAGTATCATAATAAAAGTTATAGTATTTTTTATTGCTTCTCCAATTGAAATATTAATTTTTAATAATTTCATACTTTTAAAATGGACTTTCCCGCCAAACCTTGATCGATCCTAAAATAAGTCGGACGGAAGAAATTAGAATTAAAGTTTGCAGATCTTTATAGTTTTGTGTATTTTACGATATTGTTAACTAATTTGTACAATTTTTGAACATTGTCAAATAGCCTATTTGTCACAAAGAGAAAAATGTCCATCACAGAAAAAAAATGCCATATTAATATTACGTGGTGCACCCTGCTAACTGACTAACAAGGCTCCGACGAAAGAGAGGTAGGGCTAGCGTTATTGTAAGCCGGGGAAGTACCTCCACCTCACAGAAGACCGCAGCCAAATAACAATATCTCCCTCAATATGATTGAACTGATTCAGAACGAAATTGCTCACATACTTGCTCATATTTTAAATTTTTCTATCTCTTCTGGAGCTTTTCCTTCTTTGTGGAAACTTACACAGGTTATTCCACTTCCTAAAAAACCCAATCCTTCTTCTTTCTCTCAGTTTAGACCGATTTCTATCCTTCCAATGCTCTCCAAAATCTTAGAGCACTTTGTTCACCAACATCTCTCGAATCATCTACATCGTTTCGATCTGCTGAGTGAGCATCAATCGGGCTTTCGTAGTGGCCATAGCACCGTTTCAGCCTTAGTCAAAATTACAGAAGATATACGTGATAATATGGATCAGAAATATGTGACAGTCCTGACTCTGCTCGATTTTTCCAGCGCTTTTAACTCGGTGGACTTTGATTTACTTCTGGGAATTCTTCGAACTTTAAACCTCTCTCCTACCACTCTCTCTTGGTTTAGCTCGTATCTTAAGGGTAGACGTCAAATGGTAAAGATTGATGAGTGCAGATCGGACTGGTGTGAGTTGAGTGCTGGTATTCCACAGGGAGGTGTTCTGTCTCCGCTTCTTTTTTCAATATTTATTAATGGTATTACATCTTCTCTCCTATCTTCCTTTCATTTATACGCAGACGATGTCCAAATCTATACAGCTACCTCACTTTCTGATATTTCTGATGCAATAAGGGTCATAAATACTGACTTGGCAACTATTGCTGAATGGTCTGAGCGTTTTGGTCTCCAAATTAACGCCACCAAATCACAATGTATCGTTATTGGGAGTCCACATTTTATCGCCAAGTTGGGGTCCATGGTTGTTCCCAGGGTGGTTCTCAATAATACTGTTATACCATTCTCCTCTACGGTAACTAACCTGGGAATAGTTATGGATCAAACGTTGTCCTGGGCTCCTCAGGTTAATGAGGTAAGTCGGAAAGTGTTTGCGTCTCTGCATTCATTAAAGCGGTTGCAAAATTTCCTCCCGGTTACTACTAAGGCGATGCTTGCTCGCTCTCTTTTACTTCCTCTAATTGATTACGGCGATGTTGCTTTCTTGGACTGTACTGAAGAGTTACTGGATAAATTGGACCGGATACAAAATCAATGCATACGGTATGTATTTGGATTGAAAAAATTCGACCACATCTCCATGTTCCGTGAGCAACTTGGATGGTATCCAATCAGAATTCGAAGAAATTTCCACATAGCTTCATTTTTGTATAATGTACTTTTCAATCCCTCTGCACCTGGTTACTTGAGAGAGAGATTTCATTTTCGGGACGTGGATAACCGCTTGCGTTCATGTGGACGACTCCTCTTGGACATACCATTCTACAATAATCATATTTACGGCAAATCCTTTTCTATCCTTGCGGCTAAGCTTTGGAACTCCTTACCATGTGATGTAAAAATGTCCTCTTCTGTGGATTCTTTCAAATCGGCTTTAAAAAGATCCTATGATAAAACCTTGAACTGCTAGTATCAACTATATTGAATTCAAATATCACTTAGTGTACCTAATAGGTTAATTTAACTTGTTCTTCGTTTGTAGTCTCATTCCACCCTCGGGATATACATATTTACTGAATCCTCTCAAATATTTAAAGGTTGACTGGAAGAGATCCCTTAGAGGGATAAGTCCGCCTTTGTCCTTTTATTCTATGTAAACTTTTATATTATTGTTTTATTTAGTACAATAAAGATATTACAATCAAACAAACAAACAATTCCTTTAAGGGTTGTTGCATTCCTGGTAGTGAGTGAGGGCACCAGAAAGGACGGAGTTGCTACGTTGGCAGCGCGAGCGGCGCGTAAGGGACGTTTCATGTTGCAAACATTAATACAGTACGGTAACTGCTTTACGTCAAGCGGGCCGTATGCTTGTCTGCCACCCCCGACGTAGTATATAAAACATCGTGTGCGGTTGCAAATCAGAAACATCAAGGGGTCGCCGATCCGTTGCCAACCTATACTCTTTCCTATCTGGTGGCCTCACTCACTCGCAGGAACACATCAAGCCTCAAGGGAATTGTTATTTAGTATTCTGTGAGGTGTAGGTACTTCCGCAGTCTGACAGCTGCCCGAATCTTGTTTGTCAGTCAGCAGGGTGCACCACGTGCAGGTGAAGAAGAAAACATTTATTGGAACATAACACAACACTATTACACAAGTTACAAGATAGCTGTATAAACAAGATAGAAAGCAGAAGGAAATACTGCTGCATGATGCTCCAAATTGGACCCAGCTCAGCATTATGCCGTGGACTGACTATGTCAGGTGAGGTTAGCTTTGGTTCAAAGATGTTGATGTACCACTTAAACCCCAACCACAGATTACATAATAGTTACTACGTAACAGATACTTCACTCAGTAGAAAATTTCCAATACCTACTGCTATAATAGCCTACTCCGTCGCGTCAGCAACCGCTGCATGCTAAAATGTGCCTAAATGCTCAAGCGTACAGTTGTGATTGTTTCGCACCGCGCGATCCCACAGCAATCGCAGGACCTGAATTTGGTCCGCAAACGGCCTGAGAACGCTCGGCCGGGCGGTAGGTAAATAAAGCGCGCAAGTACATGGAGTGACGGAGGCCAGCCCCAACACCGTTAGGTTATGCTTGCGATCACTATAAGATTCGCTCGCGTCGCTCGCTCGCCTTGACGTTTTTAAGGAATTGAGAGGTGAGATACCCATACCGTTTCGAAAAGCATTAGCAAATCAAACCTCGCTTACTGCATTCATTTCTACCTTTAGGAAAATACCCAGACCAAGACAAACAGACACATTCATGCACACAAATGTTTGTCATGTGCAGGAATGGAACCAGAGACCTCGGAGTCGAAATGGCTATTACTAGCCATTCGACCACCGGGCTGTCTCTACTACAAAATAGAGATACTATTTAACCGATGCCAAAAAAGGAGGATTATTTTTAATGTTTGTTACTTCATTACTCCGTCATTTGTAAGCCGATTTGAAACTAACTTTTTATTTATTCGAAAGAGTATACTTCTAGATTGGTCCCATTTTTTTTTTCATATGAAATTCAGTACTGATAGTGTTTTTAACTTTTTATTGTTGATACTGTTGATTGTTGGCACTTGGTGGAACATTATTATCATAATGTTATAATATAGCACTTGTACTATTCCACGTTATTAATATTATATTAATAACGTGGAATACTACAAGTGCTTTATTATAACATATTTTTATTGTTGCTTACGATTGTAGAGTAATTAATGGAGTAGGTTTTTCTATTGTTAAAATTATTTCCCAATATTTTTCCATGTCTTTTCCATTCTCGTATAATACTAAAACAAGAAACAGAACAAACGTAAATAACAAACGATAAGGGAATCACATAAAGGCGTGACTCTGACGGCAGATTCCTGGAATCCCGGTAAATTACCTGTTTATGTACCCGTGTCTTATTGCGGAGTGGGTTATTCCAAAAACCATATTTCACTTAACCCGACCTCCGTGATACTGGATCTGGGACTATTATTGTGTTGGAATGAGCGGAGAGCGTTAACTACACAAAACCACACCTATATGTTTCATCATCATAATCATCATCAGGTCATTATAGTCTCCACTACAGGAGCACGACGCTCTCTCGTCCGTCCTAAACGGAAGCAGGATTTGGCCTACACTCCCCACGCTGGCCAGACGGGTTGGGAGCCCTGATCGATGTTTTATGACCGGAAACCACACGGCCAATACGTTTATATAAATAAATATCTCTGGACAAATTACACAGCGCCCTGTCCCAAACTAAGCAAGGCTTCTACTATGGGAACTAGATAGCTGATATATGTGCTTGTATACATATTTTTGTGTGGACGTGTGGTTTTCGGCAGACTAGAATAGAATCACTCCGTCTCTTCCCGTGGATGTCGTACAAGGCGACTAAGTGAAATACATTAGCAAACATCGATCAGGCCTCCTCAACCCGTCTGGCCAGCGTGGGGAGTGTAGGCCAATTCCTCCTTCTGTCTGGGACGGACGAGAGATGGTCGTGCTCCTGTAGTGGAGACAAAAATGACCTGATGATGATGATGATAATACATATTTTTTGAAAACTTCTTTACTAGTGGCGTTGTGCACTTTTTGGGATGGGTAAAAAATGTTAAACTCGCATCAGGACACGTGACCTGATCGAAAATTCGTAAGACGGAGGGAGAGTAGACCGTCGGCGCGGCATAGGAGAGGGAGTAATATCTCCTTCTCTTTCTACCGCGCGACTAAAATGTATGCCTGCCCCTGCTGTTTATTTTTAATGAAATATAAATTGTCATGCCATCGTACACAAGTACGATAGCGCAATAAATGAATATTGTATTTCACCACATAAATAATAGTACTTTTATACTGATAAATAAAGCAATTCGTGCGAAATTATTTCCTAATCATTCATAAATTGTCATGTTTCTACGATAGCGCAATAAATGAATATTATTGTATTTTACCACATAATTCAGCAAAGGAAAGCAATTCGTGCGAAATTATTCCCTAACCGTTCCAAAATATTCAAAAATGCACAACGTTAATGTTCAAGTTTTCACTTCTGCCGGCACTCCTGGAGTGCATCCCGTTTTTTTTTTGTAAATACATATGTATCGTATATGTATTAAATGTATAATTTATGGAAAACACATATTAATGCTCCCAACATGAAATAACACGCGCGCTGCCATCCCGCTCTACCGACCGACTAAGCTGAAGATCTAAGAATAACTTAATCCAAAGACATATTTTTGGAATCGAAAAAAACGGATGGGTTCAGCTTCGGCTGTACGGCCTCTGGTCTACAGAGACATGCTCATTGGTACTACAAAGTGTGTTAGGGCCCCTGGTCATTGGTATATTGTTCCATTGTTACATCCCGGAGCAAGTTACGGCAGGCGTATACCATGACATTAAATTTCTCTATGGGCCTCTACACGTTGGAGCCAATGATTCTCGTAATGAAAATGTAATCAAAATTCATTTCCGATCTGGGGGCCTACCGCCTACATTGAAACCGATTCCCAACGAATTTTTTGATGGCGAAAATAAAATTTCAACTTAGATTGGCGGCCATTGTTTTTAGCTTAGCTGGTAGCAAACATTAAGCTCTACTGATAAAGTTAAAAATATATGTCAAAAACCTATTTTTGGGAGCACCTATTATTTGCCAACAATTAGAATTGCTCCTACCTACTGCGCATAAGATTTTTTTTTACAATTCATTCACCTACTGCGCTGCTCAATTAAGAAATAAATTGCCCTTGCAAATTCGCAACTTTTCTTTTAAGAAAAAATTGAAAGATCACTATTTATCTAATATGTCTAGATAGTATGTATTAATGTGTGTATTTATATAAGTATTTATGTATTTAGTATGTGTGTATAATGTGTATTATATAGGAATACGTAATTATGCTTAAGTGTATATCGTGTTATATAACATAATTAATCATTTCAGGCACATTTAACCGCTACTTAAAATACTGTCCCACTGCTGAAGGTTGGCAGGAAGAAATATCTATTAGAGATAAGCTCGCCTTTGCATTCCACTTATGTAAATACGTAAACTCTTGTAAACTTTTTTTTCTAATGTGCAATAAAGAATATATAATAAGAATTGATAATAATTAATTAATTAAATTAAGCATATAATTTTCAGTCAATTCACAATTCAATCTCAACTCGGTCAACTTTCGTTCTACGATCGTCGGAAAATTACGAGAATTAGCATTCAGGTTGAATCCCGTGAATTTAAGAGACACGATAATAAAATTGAATTACATTAAACTATAATTAACTTCTAAATTAAGTAATTTTGTTCGTTAATGGAATCCAAGTGGATTTTGCCTTTAGCCAATGTCTGTCATTCAGTCGCAGAGTCAGCTGGGTGTGTAGACCGGCTCACAGCGATGTACAAAATTACATATGGTATGACTGATTGAAATTACAAGATGAAAGGTATATTAAAATACATGTTACTTGAAAAATTGTTAAACATTTGGACCTTCTCGACTATAATAATAAATAAATAAATATTGCTGGACAAATTCCACACGGCCATCTAGTCCCAAACTAAGCAAAGCTTGTACTATGGGTACTAAATAACTGATATTATACTTAAATACATTTTTTTTTTCAAATACATACATATAATACATCGAAAATACCCAGACCGAGACAAACAGACATGTTCATGCACACAAATATTTGTGCGGGGATTGAACCCGCGACCTCGGAGTCAAAGTGTCTCATCAACTGCGGATTGATGGAGGCCGATGTTTTCAAGCCATTTGTCGAATGGCTAGCATGGCCACTTTGACTCCGAGGGCGCGGGTTCGATTACCACACAAGACAAATATTTGTGTGCATGAACATGTCTGTTTGTCTTGGTCTGGATATGTTCTATATTTTATATGTACAAAAAAAATGTATTTAAGTACATTTATCAGTTGTCTAGTACCCATAACACAAGCTTTGCGCTTAATTTGGGACTAGATGACGCTGTGTAAATTGTCCAGAAATATTTATTTATTTGTATTATTATTTAGTTAAAGACGTGACATTTGTACGGAGTGGCCAGGATGTACCGAAACTAAACTAAAATGGCGGGTAAAAGTGGAGTTAATTGTTCCTCTTTTGAAGTACGCGGTCAAAGTCGCGGGTGTCCGCTAGCAAATATACACCTATATAGCAATCATCGGTCACTGTGTCTCAACCGAAAGGGTATTTGAGTTACATTAAGTAAATGTAGGGGGTTCCAAAAGGGTTTTGATTCGCACCCTCTCAATAGTGAATTTATTCGGGACTCGGCCCGGATTTCGGGGTCAACGGGCCCGGATCGGGAATATACTTGTAGCTCATTTAAAATGTACGACATTTAAAACTAAATTTATTTATTTTTAAAATATGTATAAATTCAGGGTTTTAAGTGCAGTAGCATACACTTTACGTTTGATTTTGAATAAAACACGCATTTATTATTTTTATTAAATTAATTTCTAGGGACTGATTAAGGCTACAAAAGAAATTTTAATTAGTTGTAGTATTATATTCAGCGAAATTTATTGAGCTTATAAAATCGTCCGGACCTTCTTTCTGTCCGTCCTGAAACTCAAAATTTCGAAATTCTGACTTCGGATTCGTGTAGAGCATCAAAAAGTAGTAATGTAAAGTGACCTTGGTTTTCCGATATCAATTCGGGAAAGTGGCCAAAATAAAAAAATATATGTCTGTCTGTCCGTTGCCATGAAACTCAAAATTTCGAAATTCTGACTTCGGATTCGTGTAGAGCATCAAAAAGTAGTAATGTAATGGTTTTCCGATATCAATTCGGGAAAGTGGCCAAAATAAATAAGTAAAAAAAAAAAAATTTCGCTATGGTGGCGCATGCTGCGCGTCCGATGTTTTATTACTTAAAATAGCTTTAGTTTTGATTGTTTAGATGTCTTGTTCCGAAGGTTAACTGGTAGAGAATGCGTGTTAAGACCACCATTTGTACCCTTATATATTTTGTGGTAAATATACTATCAGTTATCCAGTACCCACAGAACAGTGTGTAATTCGTCGAAGAATATTTACCTTTTTTTATTTTATATTTAAAATTATAAAACTGACCGACTATATTAACTTAGTAACTAATTATTATTATTATTTTATACTACGTTGGGTGGCAGACAAGCATACGGCCCGCCTGTTGTGAAGTCACTACCGTAGCGATATTAAGGCTCGCAACAATAAATATCGTTCGCGCGCCGCTACCCCCGCTGCCAACGCAGCATCTCCTTCCATTCTGGTGACCTCACTCACTCGCAGGAATACAACAACCCTCAAGGGAATTGTTATTTGGCTGCGGTATTCTGTGAGGTGGAGGTACATTCCCCAGTCGGGTAACTGACAAATACGCTCCCTACCTCTCTTTTCGCCAGAGCGTCGTTTGTCAGTCAGCAGGGTGCACCGCGTGCAGGTGAAGTTGGCTTTGGTTCAAAGATGTTGATGAACCACTTACAAAATATGATATATAACATACAAAACCAAACCTAACCAAGTATTCCAGTAACCCAGTATAATTTCCAATTAATTTTGACGGGTGTCTTTGAGAAGAAGAATGTAAAGAATAATAAAATGTTTCGACGTACGGCATGTACCATATGTACAGACAGCGACATGAATGACGTTCTACCGTTCGACGTTACATTTTCGAAAAATGTTTGGATATTTTACTATTCGAAACAAAATGGGAACATGAAACTGTTTAACACTGCAGTTCAGGCGCCACTTTTTACACCAATGCACAATATTTGACGAGCTCGGTGGTCGAATGGTTAGCAATGGCCACTTTGACTCCGAGGTTGCGTGTTCGATTTCCGCACTACATGCATGCATGTACATTTTGTGTACATGAACATGTCTGTTTATCTTGGTCTGGGTGTTTTCTATGTATTATAAGTATGTATTTACAAAAAAAAATAATTAAGTACATTTATCATAACACAAGCTTTGCGCTTAATTTGGGACTAGATGGCGCTGTGTAAATTGTCCAGAAATATTTATTTATTTATTATTTATATATCATGATATGAGTATACTCATTTCTTTTCACCACCATCAACACCAAGCATCGCTCAACAACACCAAGGAATCGCCGATCTGTTGCCAGCCTATTCTCCTTCCTTTCTTTCTGGTGACCTCACTCGCAAGAACACAACAACCCTCAAGGGATTTGTTATTTGCCTGTGGTATTATGTTAGGAACTCACCTCGAGTGTGAGTTCGCAACTAGAGCAAATATATATATTTAAAGTTGTAAGTAAATACATGTAATGCAGTAATCCCTTACCAATATGGGGGAACGATCCCGGTGGTCGAATGGCTAACCATGTCCACTTTGACTCCGGGGTCTCCGGTTCGATCCCCACACAAGACAAATATTTGTGTGCATTACCATGTGTATTTGTCTTGGTCTGGTTGTTTTCTATGTATTATATGTATGTATTTATAAAAAAAAAATGTATTTACGTATAATATTAGTTATCTAGTACACAAAGTACAAGCTTTGCTTAGTTTGTGACTAGATGGCAGTGTATAATTTGTCTAGGAATATTTATTATTATTTAATCCGTATTGATACTCTATGCTAGTTCAAATTGCCGATTCACTAGATACCGCAGTTATTTACCATCATGCGGGCGGCAAGGAAACAAAACCACATATTTTCCAATTCAAACAACGTCGTTTGAGAACCTTATTTCCCTTTTGCGTCCACATAACAATAGACTTAACGATAAAACCCTGATATTAATACAACACTCATATATTAAGTACATATGTACTGAATAAATGCCACGGTCGGACGGAACCCCTTATATTACATCGCTTAGGTGCTATTGTTGGGAAATGTTGGGGATAATATTTTGTTGGCGGTTATTATAAATAGGCATATATTAAGTTTCATTGAAGCAAAGGCTCTTTCGTACTCTCCGTCATGTCCCTGTTGCCTGTTCACAGTCTAAATGTCCCACAGCGAGCGATGGAGTGAGATATACTCAGGGTTTCTCTAAAGTACCACACTTACGAAGTCTTCCAAAATTACCCATGAATGTCGAAAACGCACGCTATTTTAAAAACTATAGGCTCCCAAGCGGGCGCACTGATAATATAAGAAAAAAAAATCATTCATTGCAGTGTTTCCTAGAGCTATTAAAGCAAAGAGCAAAGAAGTGTACTAAATTAAGGGGTAAATATTAGATACAATAAGGGGAAAATTTTCTAAATAAAATTAATCTTGTTTAAAAAGCACTTAAATGAATAAAAATATGATATGAACATTCGTCAAGGCATTAGGTACTAAAATTTGAGAGCTGATATGTAAAAGAAAGCACAAGATATGGTACACAAATGCAGTAAGTTGACAACACTGAGCGAGCTGCGGACATACACAATGGCTTCATCGTGAATATGATAAAAATTGGATTTTTTCAGTCAAATTGGACTTTGTCAGTGGGGATCGGAACCGAAGTTAAGAAATTCGAGTTCTCCGTCAAATTTCTCGCTAAAAGTTGGCGGCATAGCTCTCAAAATCGGTTTCCTTATTCTACTCTTTTTAGTTGCCATAAGCTGTATGAATAAAACTTCTCTGCATCATCCCATATTTATCCCACTACTGGGATAAATATGGGATGGGATAAATTGGGTCTCCCCTCAATACATATTTAACTCACTAACCTATAACATATATCGTATGCAGGGTTCCCAACCATCCGGTTTTCGACCGGACTGTTGGGTTTTAGAGGGAATTGTTGGGGTCAGGTCGCTGACTTCTGATCGGATGTAATTTGTCCGGTTGGATATAATTTTGAACGCAACTTTCAAAAATCAAAAATGTTAAAAGCGAGAGCAAGAATAGTAGGTAAAAACAAAATATAGGCGTATAAAAACAAAATATAGGAGTATGAAAAATATTTTTTCTTAAAATTGTTTAAGTTGCATTTTTTACTAATAAAACTCTTTCATTGAAACTTAACGGTTTTTTTTTTTCAATTATGACCAGATTAAATTTGTTGTGCAGTTATGGCAGCTGGAAAAATTGGCAACCCTGATCGTATGTGGAACCATACCAGTATTGATTCGTAAACCTAAAAAAATAAAAGTACATATTCATTATATTTTCCTTTTCCTTGTATACGTGCCCAACAAATTTCAATAATAAAACCTAAAATAACTTATATCTACCCTCGACATAAAGCAGTATTCAAATATAATAAAAAATCACACCTATGTACTAACACATAAGATTCATTTTTCATCAAAGCATATGAGAATCACACGTTTTATTTGAAATATAAACCTAAAACCGGATCATCATTACACCTCTAAAAAACAACCCCAATATTCTGTCACAATAGAGAATTAATTTTGCATATGTATATTCAATAGAAACAGAACTCTACTACATGGGAATAAACGCTAAACTCGTGTTACAATTTGTAATGCTTTTTGAAAACCAGTCAAGCGCTGAATGTATCTCCGGAGACTACTTCTGGAAGCCTTCCGAGTTTGATACAAAATGTCGAACGTCTGTTACACCATATAAAATAATAATTTTCAATGTAAATTTTTAAGACTATAAAAAGAATATGTGTTTTATGCTAGTAAAATTTCAATGCTAAATTTGATACCGGTGATTGTCGGCACATGGTGGAATATTTTGATGTAATAAAATCACTTGTACTTTATTGAGCAGCGTGGTGGAGTATGGTCTAAACCTCTTTGATTGAGGGGAGACCTGCATTCTAAGAGTGGGATGAAGAAGGGTTGACGAAGAAGAAGAATAAGTAAGTAAGTAGAAGAGTAAGTAAGTAAGACGGCATTCATTGACTGTTAGGCGGTACGAAGTTCGCCGGGTCTGTTAGTATTAATATAAAGTACATATAACAAACTAACAATGCACAAAATAAGTGCACAATTAAAACTAATATGCAGTTTGAATTTCAAACTCCAAAATAACTCAAAATATGAAGCGTAGTAATTCGTAGCACTATAATATAATAACGTCTGGACTTGTAAAAACGTGCATCTTTCCCCTCGCGTAAAGGTGTTATAAAATCAAATCAAAATATCTTTTATCTAATCTCATATTGAAATTTACACAGTCTTTACGCACAAGCTATCAAAATAAATTTAAAAAGTTATTTTTCGATACAGCTCTTCTATGGACAACTGTATCGTAAAATAACTTTTTTACCATTTCGATACAGCTTCAGCCCTGGATACAGGTATTTTAAACAGGTTGCAATGCAAATACATTGCAACTATGTAAAATTTTTCTACATAATCTGTGAACGCGCCGCGCACTGCGCGGCGCGTCGCGCATGCGCACTACGCATGCTCGATCTGCAAATGGATTTATATGTAAGAATTATAGCAGTTAAATTAACTTCATGGTTGTATTTAAAATATTATTATCATATATTTCATGAGATGAGATAAAGTAGTGTATGAAACTGCACATAATTAGGTATTAAAATACTCGTGTGGTCTATTATAACATTCGCCTTCGGCTCATGTTATAAACTCACGCTCGTATTTTAATAACCCTTATTATGCAACAGTTTCATAAACTACTATATTCCTTGGACTTTATAAAACACTTAGAAACGTCATAATTTTACACATTGTGCTACACAAAACCGCCTGTCATTGTACAGATTTTTTCTAAAACGCTTACTCAAAACGATATGAAAATTTTGACCATACAGAAGAAATTTTATTTTACCTCCTAAACTGTGAACCTTTCGATTCACCTGGCAGGTACTTTTGCTCACTGAAAGCAATCAAATCAAGTCAATTATTTTTTTCATATTTTTAGAACAAATAAACTAAATCATATAATTTTTTTAAGTTTATGTGAAAAAGGTTTTTATATTTTATTTATTTAACAATTTAAAAAATAAAAGTGCTGATAACGTCCAGGGCTGATGCCTGCCAGGTCATGGTTATTGCCCTCAGCGTGCTATAACTCATAATTCTACAAATTTCTAGCCTTACAAGATCACCGTTACCCACTACTGATAGTCCAAGAGCTACTGAACCCTCCGAGGGTTCAGTAGCTCTTGGACTATCAGTGTTTTTTAGTACTAGCACTATTTTTATTCTGTGACAATACGGTTATTCACAGCATGGAGCGGGGGGAAGTGATTAAAAACTTTTAACCCAACCCTTTTAACTACAAATGAAACCCCGCCTGGACGTTTCCCGGACGCCCTCCAAACTAAGACAAATCCGGGGAAACCCGGACGAATGACAACTCTAGACAGAAAAAAGAATTTTATTTCATTTTACTGAGTTATTAGCATAAAAAAGAGTGGTTTTTTATTATTATGACATTGTTAAGAGGGGAAGTCAAATTCCAAAAGCTTTTTACTCCTACTAATTCTTCTAATTAAATTCGTTGTGAGTTCGTTGTGCGAGTAAAAAGACTATAAGAAAAAGTTGTGTGTTCCAGGGCAGCCGTAGTTTTACCCCCGGGATGGACTTCACTGTTCATTGCCATTTTTGGCGGTCGCCGCTGTTAATCCTGGCTACACAGGTGACATAGTGGTGGGAATGTGTAGTGGGCCTCTGGCCCGTATTATTATGACATGCACACTAAATAAGGTGCCAAATGGGTAGCTAGCTTCTATTACAAGTACCAAAGGTTATATAAACCCCAAAAAGATTGTTGGATTAGCTAGTGATTTTATACAAGCCGTCGACGTGTCGGTGTAACACGCGGCAAGCAAGTTAAAACACAGGCACCATTGTTATTTTAATTAAATATTCTATTAATAAATTACATTCCCGATAGCTTTGACGATAACGTCGTAAATTAGTCCTGCGGCGGGTTTCATTACTTTAAAATCATGACTGACATATGCCTTAGTGTTTGCTTTTAATTCAAGTTTTTATGCTTAAGGTTTATAAGTGCATGTTATATTTGTGTTCATGAACATATCTGTTTGTCTTGGTTTGGTGTTTTCTTTAAATTATATGTATTTTATTTACAAAAAAAAATGTATTTAATTATAATATTAGTTATCTAATACCGATTGAACAAGGTTTGCTTAGTTTGGAACTAGATGGCCGTGTGTAATTTATCTTATGTGTATATGTAGGAATATTTAGTATAATTTTAATTTAATATTTGTTATTTATTTCATTTTCTTATTTAAGCTAATACAGATATTGTATTGTACTGTATTGTACAGAGTTTCGTACTGGGAGTCCTGCTTCGAGCAAGTTTTGCTCGTGTTAGAGGACTCTCCTCTTCCATATCTTTACAAATACATCGAAAATTCGTCAATAGGTATACAATAAATGGAATAAAATTAAAATCAAAGTCAAAATCATAATCAAAACTAAAACCATAATCAAAATTAAAATCAGAATTATAATTACAATTCAATTCAGAATAGATCACCATTCAATCAAAATTAAATTTAAGTCAAAGAAATGAAATCAGAATTTAATTAATATTCTTCAACAAAATATATAGAAGTATGCCTAGCACGCTTTCATACCTTTACTTAATTAAAACTTCAGTTTTTGTTTACTGAAACAGTATTTTAATAAACAGTTTTATGAAAAGTATAATATTACATTCTTGAAACACGATACCTTTTCGTTAACAAGAGCAGCAATTTAATAATCTAGCAATATTAAGTTTAAAAAGAATTGTTAAAGTGACAATTTGAAACTTAGAGAATTTTAGTGTCTTCGACTTATTTCTTATTACACTTGGGTTACACATGAGAGTTCGAGATTACACACGAAATGTGTAATTAATTACACGCCAAACGGCAACTAGGGATTGCAATGCTGGATCCGCAATCCTTAAAATGTGCTGGATGGTTATCGTAGCTATATTAACGCATAAAATATCGCTCGCGCGCCGCCACCCCCGCTGCCAACGCAGCATCTCCTTCCTTTCTGGTGACCTCACTCACTCGCAGGAACACAACAACCCTCAAGGGAATTGTTATTTGGCTGCGGTACTCTGTGAGGTGGAGGTACATTACCCAGTCGGGTAGTTTACAATTACGATCCCTACCTCTCTTTTCGCCAGAGCTTCGTTTGTTAGTCAGGAAGGTGTACCGCGTGCGAGTGAACTTGGCTTTGGTTCAAAGATGTTGATGAACTACTTACACCCCTGTAATTCGCTGAGTCGCTCGTCTCTTTCCACCCAGTGTATTACTCAACAACATGAATAAATGTATCTAGATTTACTCGTGGATATTAAAATAACTTACTGCCCTAGGAGAATTGAGCGAGGGACCCTCTTGAGGAGCGCGCCTACAGCTGCGGTACTCTTCATGGAGATTGGGGAGTGGTGGTAAGAGCCTTATGTTTGGGAAACCGAGCGTCGCCACGAGCTACTCGACTTAAAAGAGTGCCTAAGTAGTCTGCTAGCACGTGAAAGGGGAGTAAAATAAATAAATAAATATAAATAAATATTGTCAAGACAAATTACACAGCGCCATCTAGCCCCAGAGTAAGCAAAGCTTGTGTTATGGGTACTAGACAACTGATATACATACGTAAATACATTTTTTTTTGTAAATACATACTTATGATACATAGAAAACACCCAGATCACGACAAACAGACATGTTCATGCACACAAATGTTTGTCCTGTGTGGGAATCGAACCCACGAGCGTTGGTGTCGAAGCCGCGTCATTGACCGCTACGCCACCGAGCTCGTCAAGTCGTCGTATGATCTGCTACCGATCTACTTGAGTACCTGGTTGGTTTACTGGGCGCGATAGCGGGGCGGGTTAAGGTCCTCTTGTCTTGTTGGTTTACTGGGCTAGAGACTCGCAATCCATTCGACCACCGAGCTCGTCAGTAATATAATTTCCAACACATTACGCAATAGTCTCAATGCCTGCCGAGACCTGCTCGTGGGTATATTGTTCCATTGATATATCCAGGAGCAGGTTACGGCGGGTATACAATATTACATTAATATTCTCAAGAGCCCTACGTTCTCTCAGTGTATTGTGCTTACGCGTTGGATCCATATCCTCACCCACGCCTATCAAATGACCGGCTTGACCCGATTAACATCATTATCATCATCATCAGCCTGTATCTATCCACTGCTGAATAAAAGCCTTCCCCACCAGATACGATCCTCCGCCTTCCGCATCCAGCCGCTCCCAGCCGCCTTCTTAAGGTTATCGGACCATCTAGAAGGAGGGCGCCCAACACTTCGTCATACTACGCGCGGCCTCCACTCTAATACCTTCCTCCCCCATCTGCCATCACTTCTCGGCAGATGTGACCGGCCCATTGTCAGCTTGCAAACTTTGAAGGCTATATCGACAACTTTGGTTCTCCGTCGAATTTCTTCGTTACGGATGAATTAGTAGGTGATTATTGGGAATTCTAAAACATATACAACACACTATGATCTCGCTGTCGCTCGATCATTGTCGTGTTAGTATTTTGGTTGCATGAAAAATGAAAATACGTGGCTGTATATTTTACAAATATTATAGATATATATGTTTAGGATTCCCAATAATCACCTACTGAAAGTGCTATTATTATATTTTTTTAAAACGGAAAATTTCACCTCCCCCGCATATTTAAATATAGAATGCAAAAATTTGTATATATGTAACATATTTAAATATAAAATGAAAAAATTCCTCACCATCACAAACCTTCCTGGTAGCTCATTTGGAAGAGCACTCGACCGGTCATCGAGAGGTCGTGGGTTCAAATCCCACCTAGGCGGGGAAGGTAAATTTTTCCATATTTTTTTTTAAATATTTATAATATACTGGCAAGTTGATCGAATGCAACTATTGAAATTGCTATTATTTTTCGTTTGTTCCAGAAACAATGTCGCCAGTTCTTGTACATTTCCATACACACACACACACATTCTTAAAGAAACCCAAAAACAATGGGTCCGCAAAGTTTGAGGCAGCAATTCCTTGGGCGTACACGAATCTGCATAAAGACTTGAGGCAAGAAGGGGAAACATATGACCCAAGTTACGCCTCATATAAAAGGTTACTTATAATAATATGCCTTAAGTTATAAACTTATATTTTTTACTTTAGCATATATAAGGGATCCGTAGGTACACATTTGAGTACAGTATTTTTTTTACACAAACCTTTAAAACAATTCAAAATGAAGTGTTTCTAAAATTTTCTAATTATTATCGATCGGGGATGACGGCACGCGCGAGATATTTCATGTTGCGAGCGTTGATATGGCTACGATAACCGCTTCACATAAGGCGGGCTGTATGTTTGTCTGCCACCCGAAGTATTCTACAAATCAAGCTCTTTCATTTGATGAAAAAGTATGTAATTGCATTGTAAGAGAGAGAGGGACAGAGTGACACGTGAAATTATAGGTGACAATGTAGGTAATAGTAATTAAGTACATCATGTTCTGCTTATTAGAATAAGTTTTTACTTATTAGAATTAGAATAAATCAGTATTAAAAAATCCATAATTATTAAATTACAATTACATGAGAATACAAAGCAAATTATTAAATTTGATTAAATTACATTACAAAATAAACTATTCTAAAAATTCTTTAATTGCATAATAGTTTTTACCATTAAGCCATTTATAAAATTTTGTCTTGAACTCTTTGGTGGGCAATTTTTTCATGTCATTGGTAATTTATTAAACAGTCTAATACACATGCATAAACAATTTCGACTGTATTACACTTAAAAATTATAATACCCCGATTTGACAACCAAGTTTGTGACGTACTCTTGGCAAATTCAATTCAATAAAATAAAATTAAATTTGCATGCTATTTTAAAATGGCTAAATAGGCTGGTGATGTATTTCACAATAACTTCTGTTTAAATGTTACCCTGTTTATTGCAAATAAATTATTTTGTATTTGTATTTGTAAATACGGGAAGAACATACCTTGTGTCTTTCTACAAAGTTTGTACCTTAATTCTGCAAGCATATATACCTACCTATAGGTAGGATCCTTTATTGAAACCGCTGTTCTGATCCTCATAACCGCAACTCACAAAAACTTCGTACCACAGCTGCGATGCTCTCAACTCCACAAGTTTTCACTGAAATACGATACAGCAGCAATTTTTTCCACAAAAAGATGATTATACCATCCATTTAGCAAAGTATAAATTGTACAATGTGTAGAATACTCTACAGAATAATCTTTATTTTTTTTTATACTACGTCGGGTGGCAGACAAGCATACGGCCCGCCTGATGTGAAGCGGTTACCGTAGCCATATTAACGCTCGCAACATAAAATATCGCTCGCGCGCCGCCACCGCCGCTGCCAACGCAGCATCTCCTTCCTTTCTGGTGACCTCACTCACTCGCAGGAACACAACAACCCTCAAGGGAATTGTTATTTGGCTGCGGTATTCTGTGAGATGGAGGTACATTCCCCAGTCGGGTAGCTTACAATTATGCTCCCTACCTCTTTTCGCCAGAGTTTCGTTTGTCAGTCAGCAGGGTGCACCGCGTGTAGGTGAAGTTGTTCAAAAATGTTGATGAACCACTTATACCTTCTTACTTATAAAATCATTGTACATTTTGTTAAAAAGAAAAATAACTGTTTATATCGAATTCCAGGCTACACTGAATTGTTGTCTCTATGAGGAGATATAGCCTCTTTAGGTATGTTATCCTATGATTAGGAAACGGGAGTGGATTCAATATTATAACTAGGAATTACAGCCATGAAAATTAGGACTATAATTCGTTTAAACAATAAGGGCAATCCAAGCAATAGGCTATTTGACCAACATTTTTTTCGGCATAATAATGTAGGGACGTCTCAATAATATAACCATAGGTGAAAGAATTACTTCGATAGCACAAAAATCTCTCGAGATTATGTTAATTTTAATATCATAATTGTGGACTTTCCCGAAAATACTCCATACAAAAGGCTTACTGAGTTATGACGTCACAGGTTTGTATTTTGTATGCATAAAATCAGAAATTTGTACGACAGCTATGTTAAATATTAAGTTTATGTAATTAGTATCATAATAAAAGTTATAGTATTTTTTATTGCTTCTGCAATGGAAATATTATTTTTTTAAAATTTCATATTTATAGACTCACTATTACTTAGTACTATTACTTATACTGTGCTATTACTTATATAAGTCGGACGGAAGATATTAGAATGAAATTTTGCAGATCTTTATAGTTTTGTGTATTTTACGATATTGTTAAATAATTTATACAATATTTGATCATTGTTAAATAGCATATTATTCTAATCTCTGAAAAATAAATTATCTGGCACTAAACGATGATACACGATGTTGGACGTCCTCATTCTAGATGGTCCGATGATCTCAACCAAGCGGCTGGAAGCTGCTGGATTCGAAATGATAGCCTGCAGCTACTTTGTATAAAAAAATTCAACAAAGTTATTGGGTTATGTGACATTTATTGGAATTTACACGGGTGATTCGCAATGGCTTCCCTATACAACATTTTCTCAGCGACGAGCGTCTTCTTTTTAAAAAAATATGTTCATAGGGAAAAAATATTAAAAATTTCACTCCCAACTTGAGAGGTACTTCGAAATTGATATGTTGTCGAGCCCCACTCGTAAAATTGTTAATATCTTCTTTCACTTAACTTGTAATCGATTTCTTGCCTCACTTTATGACTTAACATAAATTTAAAATACCCTTGTAAAGAGTTAAGGTATAGTAAAAGAAGAATAGTAATTCATCTTCATGATGCGTATCGTTTACGCGTACACAAGCACACCATTACAAAAAAAACCCGTGCATACTATACAGATTCTCATCCACTCACTGACTGTGGTTGCGGTGTGGTCGAACATAAATAGGGTCTGGATAAGGCTCGTTTCACACTGCCGCACAGGCAAATCGACGCGAAGAATCATATTTTTACACATTATAGTAATATTACCCTAATCTTGACTTAGTAACATAATTTTTTTGCGATAATAGATCCAGTGGACTATGCTCCGTCAAGTGGCTTTAAAAATTTCTCAAAATATACAACTAGTAAAAATTGATTTATCACTTAAAATTAATGGAACTTTATAAATTACAAAAATTTGCGAAAAACAGTATGATGATTCCTCGCTCAACCACGGCAAGAAGCGTCAACTACCCGCGGTTACACCATCGCCGCTCGCGCCGCTTCGTAAACGATCTGTATTCCATTCGTTCTGTAGTTTTACGAATAAATATTTTTTCACTCGAAGGAATTGTTGCTGTAGAGACCGCCTTAAAGGACGCATGACAATGCGCGTTGCCTAGTGATTGGAGTCGAGAGGATGTACGCGTGCGTGACGCGTCTCACACAATTGACGCCCACGTGACCAGACATACGGTCGTACGGAGACGGACGGACACGCTCATCCTTGCGCAAAAACACGCGTATTCGTGCAACGACCCGTAAATTTTAACGCTTCACATCGCTTCGATTGTGCATGCGTCAGTACAAGTCAAACCTAAGGTTAACACGGACTTACCTGTGTATGTGCAACATGATATGGAGTAGGAAGATGTACCTCACTCATTTTTTTTTTTTTTTAAATGGGCTATGGAGATGAGATCTGGTTGAACTTAATATTGGGCTATTAAAGAAGAGGGACGGACGCCTGCCATAACTGCTTTTATTGCTAGTTATTTGCGGCAGACGGTGGCTTGCCACTCACTAGATGGGCCCCCGAAATGTCAGAAAAACAGCCGGTGGCAACACCGGTGTGAGTGACTCAGGGGTGTCGAGAGGTGTGCTGCGCTTTCTCCGAAGTTACTCGCGGCGTGATGCTCTTTAACACTTCCACCCCTGAAACATGTAGCTCTAGCGGCTCCTCTCTTTGAAGATGTATTATTATTATGTTTTTACTGTGGTTTAAGAGTTTAACCTCGAAAATTAATAAAAGTGTATGATTTTCCACACGTCAGGTATGACAGTTGCACTGAAAAAACCATCACTATTACGACGACATAAGGACAGCCCAAATGTCAATATGTCACGAAACTCAAAAACTTACGACCGTGTAGCAAACGCGTAATATGCGATAAGATGAAAAGCTCGATAGCGTCGTTGAGCCTAGTCAATCACGCAAGTTAAGCAACGTCAACTGTAGCCTGTCAATGGATGGGTTAATTCATCTCGAGCTCCTCTGTGCTTCTTAGGGCACGTGAAGTCGTCGGTTCCGGCTGTTGTCATTAATCAGTAATAATAATAATAATAAATATTTCTGGACAATTTACACAGCTCCATCTAGTCCCAAATTGAGCGCAAAACTTGTACTATGGGTACTAGACAACTGATAAATGACATACATACTTATATTACATACTAAACACCCAGACCAACACAACCAGACATGTTCATGCACACAAATGTTTGTCTTGTGCGGGGATCGAACCCGCGACCTCGGAGTCAAAGTAACCATTGCTAGATATTCGACTACGGATTTCGTCAAAGGATCGTATGAAAGGAGATTGCCCATTCGTGTATGAATGAAAGTACTGATAACAAAATTGTAGTCTCATCACTAAATAACCTTCACTTAGTTCTGTTTATCACTAAGTAAGAAAAAAAGAAAGAAAAAGAAAAAAAAACAAAAAAAAAAACACAACAACAACAAACAACAAAAAAAACTAAATAGATACATTCTAGACAGTTTGGAGAGTAATTATTTTTCAGAGTTCAGAAATATTAAGAAATAAAGTGCGTTTGATTTTAAGTTATGTCGGACCATACCACAGTAAAAGTACTTATAGTAAATATACATTCAGCGAATTAGCAGTCTTAATGTTCTGTTTTTTCTTTTTTTTTTTATACCTACTACGTCGGGTGGCAGACAAGCATACGGCCCGCCTGATGTGAAGCGGTTACCGCAGCCATATTAACGCTCGCAACATAAAAATATCGCTCGCGCGCCGCCACCCCCACTGCCAGTGCAGCATCTGCTTCCTTTCTGGTGACCTCACTCACTCGCAGGAACACAACAACCCTCAAGGGAATTGTTATTTGGCTGCGGCATTTTATGAGGTGGAGGTGTAGCTTACAATTACGCTCCCTACCTCTCTTTTTGCCAGAGCTTCGTTTGTCAGTCAGCAGGGTGCACTGCGTGCAGGTGAAGTTGGCTTTGGTTCAAAGATGTTGATGAACCACTAACACGCCCCCCCCCCCCATTATCTACGAAATAAGGGAACACCGGTGAGCCACAAACTCTAATCTAACTATGCGTATGGTAGAATTCAGTTAGTATTACTGATATTACTTAACTTGATAAAAAAAAACAATTACCAAACCACGCAGAACCTTAATCACACAACCGGCTCTCAAACTGTGAGGCAATTTCCTTAAAATAATGCTCTACTTAAACTGCACGATAATCTTAAAGAGCGCTCCGTTCCAGCCTGTGAATTGTAATAAAACTGAATCCGCTAATGTGCCCGACCTTTAGCTGTAGGGCCATTAGATAAGCGAGTTATAGCAGCTTGGGAGGCCACGAAATATGAGGGTTTATCTTTTTATAGCGAGTGGTTTTTAAGCATAAAATAAATTATTCAATTCATACATTCATTTTGTTATGTTGTTAGTTTGTAAATTATGCTTCCGTCAACTGGCTATGGAAAAAAGATTAAACAAACAAGACAATTATTTTAAATTAAAAATTTAAAAATTCCCCGATCCTCTAGTCTAGTCAAGCTCTTTATTGAGGAAGGTATGAAAAAAAAATATTTTCATCCCACCATCTCGGAAAGAGTATTTTTGCTCTTCCATATCTGAGTGTAAAAGTCGTTTTTATCCGCTAGATGATAAAGTAAATTTGAATTTAGAACATCGTGTGCACTAAGTTTGTGAATTCAAAACATCATTAAACCTTAATATTATTACAGCTCACGTGAGACATTATACTAAATTAATTAAATAAATTAAACGGGTCACTCAAGTCTTTTTGTCGGGAAAGCCGACTAGTTTCGATCTCAAAAGGAGACCTTCATCAGGGCGAATGTCCAGACACGTACACCCTTTGTCTCTCGCGCCGGACACAGCGCGCGAGACAAAGGGTCCGGCGCGAGAGACAAAGGATGTACGTGTCTGGACATTCGCCCTGATGAAGGTCTTTTGAGATCGAAACTAGTCGGCTTTCCCGACAAAAAGACGTGAGTGACCCGTTTAATTTATTTAATTAATTTATCATTAAACCTATTTACTTCTCCTCCTCCATGGTGCCGAATTTATCATACAACTTTTTTTTATTTGTTAAAAACTCAGACTCGGAACCTCCTTGGTGTACTTTTTTGAATTTGCTTTGCGCGCGCAGTTTTCTTTTCACTTTATATTGTTAAAACCTTAGGTTAAAAAAACAAGAAACTTGAAATCAAGTGAAAAACTTAAAATGAATGATTCTAGCGATGAAGAAGTTTATTTGACGCTAACAGAATTGACTGAAACTGTTAATAATGCGCAAATGTTTTTTTTTTTTTTGCATTAATCATTTCCTCGCTGAGGTGGGATGAAAAGTTACGTGTTGCACTCGAGTGCAAAGATTTTTCATCTCGTGCTCTTTTGATTCCCTCGCTAACGCTCAGGATTCTAATTTTTGAATCACGAGCACATTGGCTTGCTTAGTCATCAAAATTGAGCACGCGGTTAAAAAGCAGCTTTGCACTCTTGTATAACAGATAACTATTAATTCGCCACTTTATGGTGGCGGCCATCTTGGTTTTGAAATTTATCATAGTGTATAGTATTATACTAGTCAAGCCCTTTCATATGATAGCAATATTGAAGGGGTTGTGAAAAAATATACATTAAACAGTAGATAGATACAGGCTGATGATGATGTAATTAATCAATAGCATATACTCGTAGTAGTATAGAAGTCTGGTCTCTGATATCGCACGCCGCGTAGCAAAGTTCAAATGGAAATGTGCCAGGCATATAGCCAGAAAATCAGACTCGTGATGCAAAACGGTTCTGGAATGGAGGCCCTGGGACAGAAAAAGACCTGTCGGGCGACCACAGATGCTTTGGAAAGACGACATCGTGAAGTTGGTGGGCACGAACTGGAGGAACGTGGCCCAAAACAGATCAGAGTGGAGAAGACTGAAGGAGGCCTATACCAGTACGGTTGAAGAAAGGCTTAGATGATATACTCGTAGTTCTCCTTAGTTACTACCGTCATCAACCCTGATTCATCCCACTGCTGGGATACCGGTCTTCCCTCAATCGAAAGGATATAAAGCATACTCTACCACGCTTCCCAACTGTGGATTAGTAGAGGCCGAGTTAGTTACTATATGAACTCACAAATTGTATTTTTTGTGCCAAAAAAAAATCAAAGAATAATTGTTACTATTTTGAAAATTTTAACACAATAATTTATTCCTCTATTCTTTATAAACCAGTATACAGAAAGTAAATACTTTTTTCTCCTCACTAGCTCGTAAAAGCTCTGTTTATCATTCGAAATCTGCGTGGAAAATCGCACTTTATCCGCTAGCGTGGAAAGTGTTTTTAAAATTTGAATATTTTTATTCAATAAAGGTTTCGTACAATAAATTACATATATATAGAACCTCATTGGTTTCGTAATAGTTTATATTCTCTGCAGCCAGTCCATTGATGATTGAAATGCAAATACTTATTTCATGTCATGCGCCAGCCTCATTTAAAGAATCACACTGGCCGGCAAGAAAATTTGATAAATATAATTTCCGCAAATTTGCCAAATAATTTACCTAGTAACAGTACACAAGTTACAAACACAAACATATCAGTTCCAAAAAAAAATTTAACTTTCAATATTACCAATTGTAGTAATTTTACTTTTAATTTTTGAAATAAATAAACAGTAATTTAATATTTATTAAAACTTTTTTTCTTGCACCTAACATTTTCCTCGCTTTAGTGAGGTGAAAAGTTGTGTGTTGCGCTCGGCAGCAAAGTTATTTAGCGTCTCGTACCTTTGAAACCCTCGCTACGCTCAGGATTCTATATTTGAACCACTCGCTTCGCTCGTGGCTCAATCCTAGAATACTTCGCTTGCTCAGGTTTCAATACAAGGTACTCGCGCCAAAAATTAACTTTGCAGCCTTGCATAACAAATAACTATTCTTCCAACTATGCTTTAATTTCATCACAATCACACTAAAAACTCAGTACAAAACGAGTCTTTAATGCTCTAGAGCAATAAAAATGTATGAAATTTCATTATTGCACAGTTTTTTTTAATCGCACCAAAAGGTGCCAATCTCAATGGATTAGCTCTATTCAGCCAGCCGATATCAATACTTTTTTTTTCGTACGTATTATTCGTTTCTATCCTACTTGTTCCAAATTTAAAAAATGATTGCTGCTAACTCTGAGTTAAAAATGAAAGAAATTTAAAAAAGTGATTTGGCGGGACCTTTGTTAATTTTGCTTGACAATATTGACTTGACAATATAATCTTTTGTAGACAGCCCTTATATGCTTCACTGCTGTAAGCTGCACACTCCAATTAATATTAATTGTATTTACTAACACCTTAGAATAGTCAACTTACTAACATAATGAGTCATGTCACTTGTAATTTTAAATAAATAATAATAATAATATTTTTGGAAACGATAAAAGTGTGATACTATCTGATTTTGAGTGCTTCGGCTTCGAATTAAAATGGAATCATCTAGCGACACATTAACTCCGGAAAACATTCTAAATGAAGCCGACAGTGTTATAGAAACTTCTATTTTAACTGTTTGATATGAGTTTCTTTTATCTACTATTCCTATAGGTATTAGTTGAAAGAAAAGCAGATTATGTACCTCGCCTTAAGTAATTTATATTGCCCTCGTGCCTGTTAGATTAGAACCCTCGCTAACGCTCGGGCTCTAAATCAGGCACTCGGTGCAATAATAAATTACTTTGTGCTCGATGCAATAATCTACTATTATAGTCTCTAATTTTTGTTTTAAAAGAAACAGCCCTCAATATAGTCGTCTCCTGTCATTCATAAACCATTTCAATTTCAGTCCAAAGAATATTTGGCGCCGAAGATCCAGCATATGTGGCGAAATTGTAACGTAGAGAGATTACATTAGAGTAACAGATGCACACAATGTTAAGATCTGTAGAAAATCTTAAAAAAATCACGCGTGGGGGTCGCGCGGCGTCCAACGAGTTACAGGTTAACTTGCTAAACATGATTTTTAACACCGCGGTGAAATTAAATAAAAGCTTGCAATGCTAATCTCTTAAACGTATTTAGGGTAGCTATTTTTCGTTTTGACGTAAATACGTCTTTAAAATTGCTTGAGTGTTCAATTAGGCAGTCACGTACAACGACGTCATCGAGCTCTGTTGATGTAATGTATGATTTTGACAAACTACATTTAATATACAAAAATATTCCTAGAATTGGATTGAAAAGGTTTAACTAGTTCGCGTTGGTGATGTTTTTTTTTCCGTATCCATTTTATAGGAATTTTAAAATGGAAAAATTCACTTCCCCGACCTAAGTGGGACTTGAACCTACGACCTCTCGATAACCGGTCGAGTGCTCTTTCCAACTGAATTCCCAGGAAGATTTGTGATGATGCCAATTTTAACATTCCTATTTACATCTGTAAAGTCGCAGATAATGCCATCTACCTATTAAGTGCACTACTAAAAAAGTATCAATTTTGTTCTTTTGCCCTGAATAATAGTTTAAATATGTTTTAGTAGAACGTCTTGTGTCAAGTAAACTTACAATCTATAGTAAATAAAAATAATAAAATAAAAGAAATACCTATATTCAGGTAAATTATGTTACACTTAATAAACAGGTGTTGGAGCCCACTTTTAAGTTATAAAATACTTGTACCCGTAGGCGCTGCTTTTCCGTATCTATTCAAATCTAAAAAACCTTGTTGAACAATAATTAAACAAAAGTCAGAATCAAACTAGACAGAGAAAAAAAAACAACAAAGAAAAGAGAATCAAAAATAAAAATTACAAACAAAAAGTTAATTATGACGAGCTCGGTGGCGTAGCGGTCAATGACGCGGCTTCGACACCAACGTTCGTGGGTTCGATTCCCACATAGGACAAACATTTGTGTGCATGAACATGTCTGTTTATCTTAGTCTGGGTGTTTTCTATGTATCATAAGTATGAATTTACAAAAAAAAATGTATTTACGTATGTTTATCAGTTGTCTAGTACCCATAACACAAGCTTCGCTTACTTTGGGGCTAGATGGCGTGTAATTTGTCTGACAATAGATATTTATATTTATATTTATATTTATATTTATATTTATATTTATATTTATATTTATATTTATATTTATATTTATATTTATATTTATATTTATATTTATATTTATATTTATATTTATATTTATATTTATATTTATATTTATATTTATATTTATATTTATATTTATATTTATATTTATATTTATATTTATATTTATATTTATATTTATATTTATATTTATATTTATATTTATATTTATATTTATATTTATATTTATATTTATATTTATATTTATATTTATATTTATATTTATATTTATATTTATATTTATATTTAATTGATTCAATCGACAGTCAGCTTGCTTGGAAAGCTCAAGCAGAATATACATGTAACTTTCGAATAATAGTCGAGCAGCCTATCAACACGCTGAGCCGCACTACTTATTTAAAATAAGTAGTGCGGCTCAGCGTGTAAAAAAAAAAAAATAAGTTATTTTTTTACCAGAGCCTCGTTTGTCAGTCAGCAAAGTACAGATGAGGTTGGCTTTGGCTCCAAGAAGCTGGTGTGCCACTCACAACGAAAATAACTTTCGTTGCTAAAATAATAAATAAATAAATAATAAATAAATATTTCTGGACAATTTACACAGCGCCATCTAGTCCCAAATTAAGCGCAAAGCTTGTGTTATGGGTACTAGACAACTGATAAATGTACTTAAATTCATTTCTTTTTGTAAATAGTTCATAAAATACATAGAAAAGACCCAGACCAAGACAAACAGACATGTTCATGCACACAAATGTTTGTCTTGTGCGGGAATCGAACCCACGACCTCGGAGTCAAAGTGGCCATTGCTAACCATTCGACCACCGAGCTACTGACGAGCTCGGTGGTCGAATGGTAAATAAATAAATAAACAACCATTAAGATTGGCTGGAAATCTCTCGTAGAGATCACCTTTGTATTCATCTTTCTTCTGACGGTTGGCTGGTAGAGATCTCTTAAAGAGATATGCCCGCCTTTGTACATGTTATTGAAATTCTATTGCCAGTTCTTCTCAAGAGGCCCCGTCGCTGGAACTGGCACTTAAATTCACTTTCACATTCAAGATAGTATGATGAAAGTGAATCTAAGCTCTGCGGATTTAGAGTAGTACCTAATGATTTAGATACATGTTCTTATATTTAATTTGTATGACGTATCTAAGTGCTTTAAAAAGTCCAACGAATAAAGATTGATGATTTGATTTGTTTTGATATGTGTATGATATGTTCTTTGATGTACATTAAAGATACTACAAACAAACAAACATCTGTGTAACATTTATATGTTTTGTATTAGTTAATACAATAATTATTCAGTGGTACCACAAGTTAACATCACTAATTGCCACCAAGATATCCTCATGTCATCTTCAGATTAACTAGCTTAAAACTTGAAGCAACCAACTGTTTTAACTTTCCAAGTTTTAACCAGAAGCCATTTGCATTAAAGCACTATACAGAGTCTCAGTATAAATGAGCACTAAATAAATCTCATCAGGCCACGTCTAATTTGGTTGGGGACTGTGAAAACGGGCCACATTAATACTAGATTGTATTTGCGTTGCATCAGGAACGAGTAAACCGTAGTAATTATACTGAAAAGGTTAATATTAATCGAGTCGCGAGGGTTAAGGAGCTTGATGGCGTTGTCTAAGCGCAAGTCAAGCAACGTCGACCGCAGCCAGTGCATGGAGGGGTTTTATTTATCTCGGGCTCCGCCTTGCTTCGGAGGGCACGTTAAGCCGATATTGTCGATTGGTATACCAAAATATATAGTCACATGCACTTTCTCAATATTATTATAATGCACGTTTAAGTTTGATATATTATGAAGGAACTGAGAGATTTCTATATTTTATAATAGATTTTATAAACACATCAAAATACACACATACATACACACACACACCCAAACACACACACAAGAGTTAGCCTTCTAAGTGTCCTACTAAGTATCACTCTGGATCTAAACTATGTTATGGAGAGGCAGGATTTTCTAACACAAATATTATTTTTATTTAAAAGAAATCCTAAATCCCAACACGGAAATGTAATAATCTGATACTGAATAAATATTTTTTTGTATTTTGTATATAACGGGCCCATTCCTTCTACTGTGTAGCCAGGATTAACAGCGGCGACCACCAAAAAAGGCAATCAACAATAAAGTCCATGGCAGTCCTGGGGGTAAAACTACGGCTGCCTTGGAACTCACAACGAATTTACTCAGAAGAAATTAAGAGGTAAGTTTGGTATATTTACTAACTGATGAAAGTGCATAATTTTAGTCTTTTATAAATTAATTTTCAATTTATCTAGTCAAGCCAGTTTATAAATCTTAGGGAATTTCACTTAAATTAAATAAATAAATATTACACACTAAGTTATGCTTGTACTATGGGTATTAGATAACTGAAATAATACATAAATACATTTTTTTAAAGTACATACATAGAAAATAACCAGACCAAGACAAATAGACATGTTCATGCACAGAAATATTTGTCTTGTGCGGGGATCGAACCGGCGACGTCGGAGTTAAAGTGGCCATTACCAGTCATTCGACCACCGGGCTCGTCAGTCGCCGATTAATTTCATTAATGACAAATTCGTAATTACACATTAGAGGCATCGTGTTTGTACTCATTACAAATGCTCTTAGACTAAATTGCAATCCACTTGGGGTGAAATCACAAAAGTGTAATGCGACGTCGCATCGTAGAAATAGACTAGCTCGCAGGACCTGTCGCAATGCGACGTCGCATCGTAGAAATAGACTAGCTCGCAAAACCTATCGCAATGCCACGTCGCTTCTTAAAAATAGACTGGCGTGCACAACCTATCGCAATACGACGTCGCATCGTAGAAATAGACTAGCTCGCACGACCTGTCGCAATGCGACGTCACATCGTAGAAATAGACTAGCTTTCACAACCTATCACAATGCGACGTCGCATCTTAGAAATAGACTAGCTCGCACAACCTAACGCAATACGACGTCGCATCGTAGAAATAGACTAGCTCGCACGACCTGTCGCAATGCGATGTCGCATCGTAGCAATAGAGAAGCTCACACGACCTGTCGCAATGCGAAGTCGCATCGTAGAAATAGTCTAGCTATACCATATACTATAGCTATGTATAAAATGTCATAGTGTATCATAACAATTGTTAACCTTAATACCTGTGTTCCACAATAAATACATTTTGATTTTGATTTTTAGCATAGTATAAAGATAATAGCATAAGGTGATCACGTAGGTATTAAATAATAGTATAAGGTAAGGTCACGTATTGTGCAATCAAAGTGGCCTTCTCGAAGAATCTTGCGGAATGAGTTTCCTGTCGAGATTTTCCCAAGAGATTACATCATGAAGCTCTTCAAAAAGGGCGTAAAAAGGTTTTTATAGGATCGACAAAGCTCGAATAACACCATTTATACAATCACTGTAAGTATAGTACATAGTGTAGGTATACAGATAGTCACTTTTTTATACTACGTCGGGTGGCAGATAAACATACGGCCCACCTGATGTAAAGCGGTTACCGTAGCTATAAAGCTCGCAAGATTAAATATCGCTCGAGCGCCGCCGCCCCCGCTGCCAACGCAGCAACTCCTTCCTTTCTGGTGACCTCACTCACTCGCAGGAACACAACAACCCTCAAAGGAATTGTTATTTGGCTGCGGTGTTCTGTGAGGTGGACTTTCCCAGACGGGCAGCTTAAAAAATACGCTATGCCCTACCTCTCTTAAACTTCTTTACAAATTAAAATGACAATATAATGTCAAAGCCATGTCTTAAAATTGATCACATCCTAATATGGTTGACCAATTCAATGTACCTATTCCATGATATAGTCAGATAAAACTGGTCTGCCATCCAGGGTAGTATAAAAAACCGGCCTATAAAAAAAACTATAAAAACGGCAAAAAAAAATCATGTCTGTTGTATGGGAGCCCCCCTTAAATATTTGTTTTATTTTAATCTAATACAAAATATTTAAAACCTACCTACCTACCTGTTGCCGTTATCAATATCGAGCAAAAAAATCACGTTTGTTGATTTTATATATTTATTTTATTCTGATTTTTAGTAATTGTTGTTATAGCTGCAATAGAAATACATCATCTGTGAAAATTTCAACTGTCTAACTATCACGGTTCATGAGATATAGCCTGGCGACAGACGTCCGTCCGTCCGACGGACAGCGGAGTCTCAGTAATAAGGTCCGTTATACCCTTTAGGTACGGAACCCTAAAAAAACAACCGCTATGTACTGCTTCTTAATTTTTGTTATCTCATTTTCAGAAATTATTTTCGAGTGTTGAGTGCTCTAAAATTTCGCTAAAACATCTGAAAATCTCTTTAGATCTACCCACACAATTGAGACAAAGGCACTGAATAGTACCTAGACAACTATTTCACGCCTGAATGCAACCTGAAAGAGAAACAGCCTTTATCTCATACCACACAAAGGGGAATAAGCTGAAGTATTATCTTGAAAAATACTATTCCTTAAATGGGATGATTGTCGCTGAATTTTAAAGTGGGTTTGTATGTAAAATCATAACGATTTTCATGAAAAAATTGTATCTCAAACAAGGCTCTGGCTGGCTCTGTCTAAAAGAGAGGTATGGCATAGCCTAATTTGTATTCTACCCGACTGGGGAAGTCAAGTAACAATTTCCTTAAGGGTTATTGGGTTACCAGGTGGAGTTGCAGCATTAGCAGCGCACGAGCGAAATTTGAAGTTGTGAGCATTTAGATCGCTACAGTAAGCGCTTTACATCAGGCGGGCCGTGTGTTTGTTTACCTCCCGCTGTAGTAAAAAAACTTATTTAAAAAAATCATACTCTATTGGTATAAATAAAACACATAATAACTTATATACCTTCAATTTCTTTCACCCCGCAAACACGATGCTCCTCTTTTGGCCAATTGTGTAAAAAATAACGACGAAATAAGAATATTAAAAAATATCTTCACTTAAATTTAATACACCCGATGTATTCACTCGCACTCAGCCGGCATGATCCCTCTGCGGCCATCATTTACATTTATAGAAAAAAATACAGTATAACAAATGCAAATAAATATTTTCACAGCCTTTGATACCCAACATCGATCATCGCGGGGAAACGGAAGAAATTCCGCGTTATTTTTATGCAAATTTATTCCGTGGGAAAAAATCGTTTTAAAAAAAAGTAAAACACGTGTATTAGATTTTTTTTTATATACTACGGCGGATGGTAGACAAGCATACGACCCGCCTGATGTGATGTGATCGCTCGGGCGCCGCCACCCCTGCTGCCAACGCAGCATCTCCTTCTTTTCTGGTGACCTCACTCACTCGCAGGAACACAACTACCCTTAAAGAATTGTTAATTGCTTCGTTTGTTAGTCAGCAGGGTGCACCGCGTGCAGGTGAAGTTGGGTTTGATTCAAAGATGTTGATGAACCACTTACACCCCCAAATACTCTAGAAATACTCTACTCCAATGTTTCTTGTACTCCGCGGACCCCTGGGGGTCCACGAGTATTTGAATTAATAAATAACGTCAGCAGACTTGCAAAAAAGCAGCACCAACCTTCACATTAATACAGTATTTTTATTTTTTATAAAAATGTATTTTTTCAGTACTAAGATAATCTGTTCTAAATTTATTCCTGTGTTTTTTTATTAATGTGCTTGATTTTCTAGGAGTCCGCGGACCGGAATTGTTTTAAGAAACGCTGCTCTAACCATTTTGATGAGAGCAGCATTGCCTGACGTCCCGATTTTGGCGGAACCGTCCCGCTTTTTAGGCTAAAATGTATACGCGGGACACCACATGTCCCGCTTAATCCAAAAAATTTTGATTTCGTCAACTTAAATTAATGGAGATAATGTCAGAATTTGATTCTCTGGAAAATAAGAGTAATTTAAACGTTTTATATTTTTAAGTTATATTTTATAGCACTGAAATATTGTTGATCTTTTGATTATGTACACTCATGCCAAATACACATTTCCATTCATTAAAAAAAACTATCTAATGAATTTTAAGGCCCGCTTTTTTCAAACATGTGTCGCTTTTTTATTTTCAAAATTTTAAAATCCCGCTTTTGCCTAAAAATAATCTGGCAATTTGGATGAGAGGCACTAGCGTCTGAGCTATGTCGCTGGGGAATTAACCCGCGAATAAGACACTGAATTAATTTAACAAATTGAAAAATACTGTGACAAAAAGTCCCCTCAGACCCATGCCCACGCTGTTCAGTTACATTGATGTAATTGCTGAGCATGAAACAAAGGGTCAAGGGTCAAGGCCAACTTGCCGGAATGTTATAAATATTTTAGAAATGGAAAAATTCACCTCACTCGACCAACGGCGGGGGAGGTAAATTTTACCTTTACTTCTTTTGTAATACTTTGCTTCTCTAAGATTCTGAGTTAATAGGACTATTGCTATATAGAACATTTAAAGAGACTGGAAGAGATCAAATATATTATATGTCTTGTTGTATTTGTGTACCATTGTATTTGACGAGCTCGGTGGTTGAATGGTTAGCAATGGCCACTTTGACTCCGAGGTAGTGGGTTCGATTCCCGCACAAGACAAACATTTGTGTGCATGAACATGTCTGTTTGTCTTGGTCAGAGTGTTTTCTATGTATTATAAGTATGTATTTACAAAAAAATGTATTTAAGTACATTTATCAGTTGTCTAGTACCCATAACACAAGCTTTGCGCTTAATTCGGGACTAGATGGCGCTGTGTAAATTGTCCAAAAATATTTATTTATATTCTATGTGTGAAGTTGAAGTAAATATATTTCTATTTCTATAGATACGTATGCCTGGCAACCGTTTCACAACTATGCACGGATGATTGTGTGTTTGTAATTGCAAATTGTAATTGATTTTGCATAGCGCATACGTAACTTATTACTGCGTCTGCGTGAGTAGCTACGGACCAATCACTTTGACGTCGCGCGTGTATGCCTAAGCTTATGCATATATAACATTATATGTGTAGTACCAAACATAATGGAGTCTAGGATGCAGACAGCTTAAAAATCACGCTATGGCCTACCTCTCTTTTTGCCAGTGGCTCCTTTGTCCGTCAGTTGGGTGTACCACGTGCAGGTGAGGTTGACTTTGGTTCAAAGATGTTGATGAACCACTTACACCTCAAACGTTTAATTTCCTTTAAGCTACTATAAACAAATTCCCATTGGACCAATTATTATTTAGTCATGGGTCATTTAGTCCCAATTCTCAGTAAACTGTTTATTTTTCCTGTTTGTTCAGTCCAGTTTAATTGAATCCAATATCAACAGTTTATGTACACAACGGAAATAAAACATTGTTACGCGTTTTAAAGGAATCCCTTCACTAATTGAATGTATATAAAATTGAGCAAACAGTCAAATATTTGACTGTTTGCTCAATTTTATTGCTTCATCTTTACATTAAGAATACATATATGATTTACATAGGCGGGCTGAGTCTGCATAATTAACATGAAATAGGAATAGCGATGGAGTGGGCTATGCTCGGGGTTTCTCTGTAGACTTGTGTAGTTCCTGAGTGAGTAGTTCAATTGTACCAGTTCACCAAACAAGCCGGTTCTTGTCACTCACTCTTTCTTGTCCCATATAGTTCACTGCGTCATTTAGTTCAATCGAGTGACAAAGAGTAAAAAGAACGGAAATACATAAAACATACGAGCTAGAATGAGAGAGATACGTTGTAATGCCAAAATTGCTAGCGATAGAGAGTGAAAAGGACGGAAGAATCTGAAATTGTTCGAGATAAAACGAGACAGATAGTTTCGTGCATGGTTGACTGACCGAATTAGAACTCTAAGTTAGCGAAAATATGCTATAGTAGTAAAGATACAAAGCTCAATTTTTATATTAACACAAAATAATTTCTTTTTACTCAAGGTTGACAGTCTTAGCCTGTGGAAAGTTTGAAGGAAAATCAATATTTGTAAGGGAATTTATAAAATATTTAATTAGTTATACTTATTTAATACAAAAATACAATGTCATCAAAATGGTGCAATAGAACTGAGAAGAATGTAGAAGGAATCAGTCAAGTCAGTGAACTAGATGAGTGATATAGTTCATTTGCGTCAAAAGAACTGCATCTCTCTTTTCAGTTCAGTGAACTGTTTTGCGCAAGTCTAGCGGGATAGAATACGGAACGAAGAAATTCGACTTCCCACACTCCCAATGTTTCTAAAAGACCTATCCAACGACACCCCATACCATGGGGTAGGTGCAGAAAAAAAAATCATCCCCATTTTACGTGTAGGGGAGGTACCCCGAAAAAAAATATTTTTCAAAATTTTATTCTACCACTTTGTCAGCGTAGTTAATATGTGTCTACATGCCAAACTACAGCTTTCTAGTATCAAGCGTCTCTGAGCTAGGCCGCGGACGGACGGACGGACAGACGGACATGGCGAAACTATAAGGGTTCCTTGTTTACTACGGAATTTAAAAAACAGATAATATATTCAAATGTTTCGTCAATAGCAAAGCGCCGTTAGTAAAATTTCGTGGTCAACATATAGAAAGCCTTTGAAACGGTAAGCTTTTAGAATAGAGGCATAGAAATGGCATAAGGGACGACGAAGCATTGGGAAAAGCCTATATCCAGCAGTGGGTAGATACAGGCTGATGATGATGATGATGATAATAAAATAAAAACAATTAAAAACTCATTAATATCTAAATAATATAAAAGTCTACATAAAATAGTACATACCTGAAGGACAAGCCACAGTGAAAGTTTTCAAGGTCCGTACCTGAAACGCAAGAACAAGATTAATTAATTATGTATTCACTTGTACTTTTGAATATTAATTTACACAAATTAATTAACATTTAGTACCGGACTTGTTTTAATAAATACACGCTGCGACACTTATTATACTAGTTTTCAAAATAAGTGTAAAACTTGTTGATTCTTGAGGAGTTCGATGGCGACGTTGCGCGTCGCAGTCTAATCGATCACGCAAGTCAAGCAACGTCGACTGTAGCCTGTCCATGGATGGGTCTATATTATCTCGAGCTCCTCCGTGCTTCAGAGGGCACGTTAAGCCGTCGGTCCCGACTGTTGTCGTTAGATGACAGTGGTTAAGCCAAGTCAATGGCCTTCAGGCGGGTTGAGAACACTGAACTCCGCCAACCAGCAGTTGATTTGATTTTTGTAACAAAAAAAAAAATACTTTTTGTGAGTTTGTGTAGTAACTAACACGGTCTCTACAAAACCGCAGTAGAGCAGCGTGGTGGAGTACGCTCTAAATCTCTTCGATTGAGGGGAGACCCGTATTCCTTCATCCCACTGCTGGCAGTGGGATGAATAAGGGTTGATGACGACTTGTTAAACTTTGGGGCATTCTACGCCAACACGCAGTTGAACAGCCACACACTCCGGCCACTCCAAACTAATGTTGCATCGCTGACTATTACATAAATAATGACGTTTATACAGAATGGGAATGAGCGTGTGTGCGCCGCCATACTGTTCCAGATTTATCTCAGAGGGGAGGTGATCGATACGAGAGAGCGCCAGGGAGTGGCCTTGCCGTACTTAGTACTATTACTTATACTGCGGCAGCGTGGTGGAGTATGCACTAACTGAACCCCTTGGATTGAGGGGAGACCCGTATCCCAGCAGTAGCACGGATGAGTATAACTTTGATGACGACGATGTATAACTTTCTCATCATCAGGTCATTTTAGTCTCTACTACAGGAGCACGACCCTCTCTCGTCCGTCCTAGACAGAAGGAGAATTTGGCCTACACTCCCCACGCGCTGGCCAGACGGGTTGGGGAGACCTGATCGATGTTTTATAATGTATTTCCCTTAGTCGTCTTGTACGACATCCACAGGAGGACACGGAGTGATTCTATTCTAATCTGCTGGAAACCACACGGCCATTTTCACCACACGTTTCTATGACTTAAAGTTTTGTAATTAATAATGTAAAACGATATAGACCAATTCGTTACAGTTCAGTTTTCTGACCTAGTATCGTACGTATTTTAAAGATGTTCAAGTCAAAACATCGATCTAAAAACGAACGCAGGTATAAAATATCTTTTGTTTAAAAAAAATCTTGCAGTAAGGATTCCGCTCAACTAAACTTTCTTCATAAGATCTGGAGACCAAGGTCAATCCTTAACAATAAATCGTCTCTAATTCAAACTTTTACACTAATTTCTGGAAGTAATGCTAACTGTCGTAATTTACATCGGCTATTGGACGCGACCATAGATAAAATACGAGGATAGATGCCGCCCTAATCTATATAAAAAAAAAGCGAGTTGTCCTCCGGGAGTGCCGGCAGAAGTGAAAACTTAACGTTGTGCATTTTCAAATATTTTGAAATGGATAGGTAATAATTTCTCACGAATTGCTTTACAAGTATTTATCAGTATAAAAGTACTATCATTTATGTGATAAAATACAATATTCATTTATTGTGCTATCGTACACAAACATAACAATTTATATTACATTAAAAATAAACAGCAGGAGCAGGCATACATTTTCGCCGCACGGTATCACTTCCTCTCTTACGCCGCGCCGGCGGTCTACTCTCCCTCCGTCTTACGAATTTTCGTTCAGGCCATCCCAAAAAGTGCACAACGCCGCCGCTAAAGAAGTTATCACTTCAATAAAAATGAATGTTGCTAAGCGCAAAACTCGAGAACTTCTCGACCAATTTTACTAATTTTTATTTTTATATTTTCTTTAAGGTATAAGTAATACGGTGGCGTAGCGGTCAATGACGCCGCTTCGACACCGACGCTCGTGGGTTCGATTCCCACACAGGACAAACATTTGTGTGCATGAACATGTCTGTTTGTCTTGGTCTGGGTGTTTTCTATGTATCATAAGTATGTATTTACAAAAAAAAATGTATTTACGTATGTTTATCAGTTGTCTAGTACCCATAACACAAGCTTCGCTTACTTTGGGGCTGGATGGCGCTGTGTAATTTGTGTGACAATATGTATATTTATTTATTTATTTTATATTTATAATATGAAGATTACCTAGCCTGGGTCTGGTCACAAGGTTGCCGCCATGTTGCATGTGAATACAACTAATTGTCCTGATAGTCATCAGGCCCAGAAATAGGATCGCTATCAGAACAATTAGCTCACGGCAACGAACTTTGCTTTGAGGTGCTCCCGTTAGGTATTTGGATTAAATAGCTGGCGCAAAAGGCAATTAATGTTAACAAACAATTATTAACTAAAACAGTAAACCCATGTCTGTTTTTACTGACGTGAAGTAAAAGTGAAGAAGAAGTAAAAGTAATTTCCTTTAAATTTGCTTCCATAGGAAGGCAATTCAAAAAAACGAATGATAACAAAATCGGGGGATAAAATTTGACGTTGCAGCTACAAATCTATCATCTCCATTCAAAATTCAATCACACCACTGGAAAATGAAGGATCAAAGAATTCATTACGCTAAATAAGGACTATGGAACATCGCGTGCGGGAGAGGGGGAAGCGCTGCCATTTTGAGATAAATTTAGTGCATAATAACGTATTCACGTACAACGAACGTCCGTGTCCATGATATGGCTACAAACCATTTTATTTTGGTCTGGGACTGGTTGTATTTTTTTTTTATACTACGTCGGGTGTCAGACAAGCATACGGCCCGCCTGATGTGAAGCGGTTACCGTAGCCATATTAACGCTTGCAACATAAAATATTGCTCGCGCGCCGCCACCCCCGTTGCCAACGCAGCATCTCCTTCCTATCTATCTGGTGACCTCACTCACTCGCAGGAACGCAACAACCTTCAAGGGAATTGTAATTTGGCTGCGATATTCTGTGAGGTGGAGGTACGAGTACTTTCCCCAGGCGGGTAGCTTACAATTACGCTCCCTACCTCTCTTTTCGCCAGAGCTTCGTTTGTCAGTCAGCAGGGTGCACTACGTGCAGGTGAAGTTGGCTTTGGTTCAAAGATCTTGATAAACCACTTACACCCCATTGTAAGTATTTTTTTTTGTATTATATTTTGTATTATACTAAGTATTTACACAAAAAAAGTATAGAAATGACGAGCTCGGTGGTCGAATGACTAGCATTGGCCACTTGACTCCGAGGTCGCGGGTTCGATCCCCGCACAAGACAAACATTTGTGTGCATGAATATATCTGTTTGTGTTGGTCTGGGTGTTTTCTATGTATGTGTTTACAATGAAATATTATATAAGTACATATCAGTTATCTAGTACCCATTGTACAAACTTTTCTTAGTTTGGGAGTAGATGGCGCTGTGTAATTCGTCCAGGGTTATTTATTTATTTATTTACATTAAATTTTATCATCAACTATCTAACTGTCATATTCCAATTTTTAATCAGTTATCTAACTGTCATATTCCAATTTTTAAAATTATTTTTTTTAGAATTTATAACAACTTCCGGACTTGATGTCGCTGTGTAAATTTGTCCAGAAATATTTATTTTATTTAGTTAAAGGTTTCTCTAACTGTAGCCAAGAAGTATTTTTCACAACATTAGAAGCTGAAACACGAATACCCTCCGGTGGGTGTTAACACAGCTCAGGGTAATTACCGAACCTTCAGCTAAATAATGGTGATTAGCCCCGGGATCTTAGCACGGATTTAAAAATAACCCTTTGTTCATTCTTCCTAGTGTTAAACTTGGTTTTATACACTTTTAACGGTAGTATTTACTTACCGTTTGTATTTAGCATAAGAGGAGGACTTTTTACCTTGCAATGTTTAAGTCATGTATTTTTTGTTTATTTTTTTTTAATATTATTTACATATAATTAGTATTTACATTTTTATATACTACTTACTAACAATTAAAAATATAAAATTAAAATAAAAACTAAATCTTGCTATGTATATAAACAAGAATCAAAAACTAATTAAATATTAATAAAATAATACTAATATAATACCAACGTACGGGCGTATGTTTATATTATTTTATATGTATTACATATTTTGTATTTATGTGATGTGTATGTATGTATATTTTCTGTTGTACCATACCATATTGTTGTTAATTTATTTTTTACGCCGCATTCGAGCATATCTGCTCTTCCCAAAGGTTGTCTGGTAGAGAATGCTTTTAGCAATTTGGTAGAAAAATTTGCCAACGTAGTACTGTTTGCCGACGATACCTCACTTATTTTTAAAGTTGCTAGGTATAAAGACAAAATTGATGATGTTAATAATGCTCTTTCTGCAATTTTGAACTGGTTTACTACAAATAATCTCCTTCTTAACTCATACAAAACTAAATGTATTAAATTCTCGTTACCCAATGTCAGGCAAGTCCATGCTGATGTAGTCATAAAGGACACCACCCTAGTTTATGACAATGATACTGTTTTTCTTGGTATTACCTATGATTCAAAGTTGCAATGGGGCCCTCATATAACGAAACTAGCTCGCAGACTCAATTCCGCAGCTTATGCGGTTAGAAGAATAAGACAGATAGCGGACGAGACAACTGCTAGGCTCGTTTATTTTAGTTATTTCCATAGCATTATGTCATATGGCATATTGCTTTGGGGTAAATTTTTGTATTACAAAAGAGAGCCATTAGATCAATTTACAATTTGGGTTCTAGGGATTCACTCCGTGAGTTATTTAAGGAGATAAACATCCTCACTGTCGCTTCTCAATATATTTATGTAAATATTATGTACGTCCGTAAAAATATTTCGAATTTTACAAACGTATGTGATATAACTAATGTCAACTTGCGGAACAAAAACAAATTGGTTATTCCAAAACATAGACTGGGGAAGGTCAATAATTCGTTTGTCGTAAATTGCATCCGCTACTACAATAAGTTGCCGGAGTCGGTTCTGATTTTACCCGACACTAAATTCAAACAGCTTATTATGACCACCTTATGTAAAAAGGCTTACTACAGGACCGACGATTACCTTAATGATAAAAATGAATGGCAAATTCTCGGCACAGTTTACAAGTTGTATTGTGGATATACATATTTAGACTTTTATACAATATGTATATACACTCTATACTATGATTTTTTATATATTTTTTTTTTACAATTTTATTTTACTTTTTTTTTCTCTTATTTTGGTTGAATACCATTTTTATTTTGATTGTATTATGATAATATTGTATTATGTATAATGATAATATTGTATGGCGATTTAAAAAAGACCTATATTGACAGAGTTTCTTTCGGCATTTCTTCTCGTCAATGGTCATTCCGAAATGCTGGTAGATAAAAAAATATATACCTAATTGTAAAAGACGTGTCTAAGTGTCCGCGAGGGCCCACAGAATAAAGAATTTTGACTTTGACTTTGAGCATTAAGACCGCCTATGTACGCTTAATTTGTGGTAAATAAAGTTTAAATTACTAAACATGTCTGTTTGTCTGCGTCTGAGTGTTTCCTATGTATTATAGGTATGTATTTATAAAAAATATGTATTTAAGTATAATATCAGTTATCATCTAGTACCCATAGTACGTTCAAGCTTTGCTTAGGGTGAAACTAAATGACAGTGTGCAATTTGTCCAGGTACATTTATTTATTTATTTAATATTATTAATTTATCATGATGGCGTAAATTAATCTTTTATTCGTCAAAATGTGATGGATACTATCAATCCATACTTTCACATCACACTTTTTTGATTTCAATCACAGCTTTAATATTATAAAAAATGTAAATCTGATTTCCACGAGAAAAATGTTTCAATAAAATTATGACCAGCAAAGCCGCGGTTTTTTGTATATAGATTTTCTCTATAAAACATTTTTTTTGAATTTTTCTTGAATTTGTTTTGAATTTGGAGTCTCAAAGATATAAATACAAAAAATACTCTCTATTTTTTTTAACTACGCGGATGGGAAACAAACATACAACTGATGTGAAGCAGTTACCATATCAAAGCTCGAGTGATATTTTATATTGCGAGCGTTGATATAGCTACTATATCAACGCTCGCAATATAAAATATCACTCGCGCGCCGGATACCCCCGCTGCCAATGCAGCAACTTCTTCCTTCCTGATGACCTCACTCATCCGCAGGAATACGCCATACCTCATGGAAATTGTTATTTAGCTGTGGCATTCTGTGTCGTGGAGATACTTCCCCAGTCGGGCTGCTCATTATGATGCTCTACCTCTTTGTGGCAGAGCCTCGTTAGTGAAAGCAGGATGCTGCACGTACAGGTTGACTTTGGCTCTAAAGATAAGTGAGCTCTTATACCTCCCCGCCCCCTCCTTGTCTTCCTCTATCGATGGCAAAATACAGTAAATTTATTAACCTCAATTTACAAAGTCGCTTCAGAAGTGCGCATGTCTCTAAATCGATACAAAACATCGTACAATATTGTATATCGGCAAACGTTCCAGCTTCAGCGCCTCTCTAAGCCACCTTTTATCAGTGTAAACCGCCCCGGAGAGGCGTTATCGGCAATTTTATCAAATCCCTGAATTACGTGAATAGGCTTTAGCTATCTCAGTTTAGAATAACGTTAATGAGAAGCTGATTGAACTGGTTTACGTGGTTCGTTCGTACTTAAAAGTTTCTATTTACGGAACTAATTTAACTCTAAATAAATAAATAAAAATGTTGGTATTTAGGAGTAAAAGAGTAGTTAGGAGGATATGATTATAAACAAAGAAGTCCACTGCAGTCCTGGAGGTAAAACTACAGCTGCCTTGGAACTCACAATGAATTTAATCAGAAGAAATTGGTAGGAGTAGGAAGCTTTCGGAATTTGATATAAAGGAACATATTTGTAGTAGAACTGTCACCTACTTTTGATGTGTAACACGCTCACCACGATTTTTAGACCCAAAGCCAACCTCACCTGCACGTGGTGCACCCTGCGGACTAGCGAAAGAGGCTCTGGCAACAGAGAGGTAGGGTACATCGTATTTGTAAGCTGCCCGCCTGGGAAAGTACCTCCACCTCACAGAATACCGCAACCAAATAACAATTCCCTTGTGAGTTCTACTAGTGAGCAGTCACAAGAAACGAAGGAGTTGCTTTGTTGGCAGCACAGCAGATTTTGGGGTGTAAGTGGTTCATCAAGATCTTTGAAAGCCCACTTCACCTGCACGCAGTACACCCTGCTGACTGACAAACAAAGCTCTGACGAAAAGAGAGGTAGGGAGCGTAATTGTAAGCTACCCGACTGGGATATGTACCTCCACCTCACAGAATACCGCAGCCAAATAACAATTCCCTTGAGGATTGTTGTGTTCCTGCGAGTGAGTGAGAACACCAGAAAGGACGGAGTTGCTGCGGTGGCAACGGGAGTGGCGGCGCGTGAGCAATATGTTATATTGCGAGCGTTAATATGGCTACGGTAACTGCTTCACATCAAGCGGGCCGTATGCGTGTCTGCCACCCGACATAGTATAAAAAAATGCACGTTTAACGGCGCTTATTTTTCAAAAATTCCAAGTTAATCAGTGTAACTATAACAAATTATGAACGAAAGTTAAATAAACTTAGTAATGGTACCCTACCGCCGAAGTTGAAGCCGATGACGATCGAATATTTTGATTCGAAAAATATAATAATAATAATAAATAAATATTTTTGAACAATTTTACACAGCGCCATCTAGTCCCAAATTAAGCGCAAAGCTTGTGTTATGGGTACTAGACAACTGATAAATGTACTTAAATACATTTTTTAGGGTTCCGAACCTCAAAAGGAAAAACGGAACCCTTATAAGATCACTTTGTTGTCCGTCTGTCTGTCTGTCTGTTTGTCTGTCTGTCTGTCTGTCTGTCTGTCTGTCTGTCAAACATTTCTATGTCGAGAATGCGTGGAGGTATCAAGCTGAAATTTGAACTGTATACACAGGTCTACGGTCCCATGAAGTTAAAAAAAAATCAAACTGCTAAGTTTACGTAGAAAAAAGTTACGGCCGTTTATTCAGCAAAAAAACGCATATTTCGACACACTCAAAGGAATCAAAACCTATAGGGTACTTCCCGTTGACCTAGAACTATGAAATTTGGCAAGTAACATCGTTATAGACTACAAGTACAGGAATAAATCTCAAAACTATACATTTGTAAATAGATCTAAAAAAATAGGGGGTCTATATTTTTTATAGGGTGTCGAAATTTCAAATTGAAACTACTAGTTCAAATGGGGTATCATATGAAAGGGCTTGATGTACACATTGCAAAATATATTTTATTTATTTTTTTCGACGCATTATTTCTTATTTATAATGAAAAATATCAAATTTAATAATGATACTACGTACCTACGGAACCCTCGGTGGGCGAGTCCGACTCGCACTTGTCCGGTTTTTTTTTTTTTGTAAATACATACTTATAATACATAGAAAACACACAGACCAAGACAAACAGACATGTTCATGCACACAAATGTTTGTCTTGTGCGGGAATCGAACCTGCGAACTCGGAGTCAAAGTGGCCATTGCTAACCATTCGACCACCGAGCTCGTCAAATATATGTTTTAGTTATTGACAAATATCTTCAGCTTAGCTTGCAGAGTTCCAGTGTTTCTTCTACCAGCTAAATTAAACACAGGTACCATGTATTTAAGCTCAAGTTTGACATTCGAAATCAAAAAATCCGATGGTAATTCGCTTCACCTTCGGCGGTAGTGAGGTAGGGCCCGTTCTTAATACCAACAAGGGCCCTGTTGGTATTAAGAATATTAATTAATGTACTAAACCAAGTATAATAACTTTAAATTAATTCATAATTAAATCTCGATACAATTATGCTAATATTGTATACTAATAATAACTTAAACTTTCGCGTTGGTTGATTAAAATGATAATATTTGCGTGAAGCGATTGAAATGAAGAAATAAACCAATTTTAATCGAGAAAATGGTTATAAATTATCAACAGCATGGGATTCAATGATTAATATCACTCTACCTCGTTTTAGTTTCATCATTATCATCATCATCAGGTCATTTTAGTCTCCACTACAGGAGCACGACCCTCTCTCGTCCGTCCCATACAGAAGGAGGATTTGGCCTACACTCCCCACGCTGGCCAGACGGGTTGGGGAGGCCTGATCAATATTTTATAATGTACCTATTTCTCTTAGTCGCCTTAATCGACATCCACGGGAAGAGACGGAGTGATTCTATTCTAGTCTGCCGGAAACCACACGGCTCGTTTTAGTTTGCAGTCAGGTAACTTACAGAATAAGGACAGGTCGATTGTTTCCCACAACTGGGATATACAAGCACACCTGATGGACTATATATTGGACTAGATGCTCGTATAGACTATATAAAGGTTTCCCGAAAGGTGGTCCGCGGAACTTGAATTTGAATGACATAATTTAATGATTGTATAATTTTTTATTTTTTTTCCATGTATACTATTTTTTGTAACTTAGACATTAATCATGACATGAAATCAATTGTAAATGTACTGAGTTAGTTTTCTATACACACAAAATATTTGTATGCCTACACGGCAATAGCATAGTGAGACTATTTGTATTTTTCAAAACACATACTGTATCCGAACATCTATGTTATACAAATAAATGAAATAAAGAATAAAAAAGGGTTCCGCGATCCGTCTAAAAATTAACAAAGACGAGCTCGGTGGCGTAGCGGTCAATGACGCGGCTTCGACACCAACGCTCGTGGGTTCGATTCCCACACAGGACAAACATTTATGTGCATGAACATGTCTGTTTGTCTTGGTCTGGGTGATTTCTATGTATCATAAGTATGTATTTACAAAAAAAAAATGTATGTACGTATGTTTACCAATTGTCTAGTACCCATAACACAAGCTTCACTTACTTTGGGGCTAGACGGCGCTGTGTTTTTTTTTTTGTGACAATATTTATGTTATTTATTTTTATTTTATTTATATAGTGGACTAGATCAAAGTTTCCCGAAAGGTGGTCCGCGGAACCCAAGGGTTCAGTGGCCACAAAGGTTCCGCGATCCATCTAAAAATTAACAAAACATTCGTTGAAAAAAAAAAAGATTAGTTACGCCCTAGGCTATATAATAATTGCAGCTGCTAGGGTTCCGCTAGAAAAAGCATAATCGATTATGGTTCCATGGCAAAAAAAAAATTGGGAACCTCTGGACTATATGACGTGGACCTGTAGATTCTTGCAATGTAAAGTATCTCTAAACTCCTTCCTAACCTCACTCACTACCAGGATTACAACAACGTGTAGACCTCTATAGGAATTGTTGTTATTTAACTGGCTCTAACTCGAGCTTGGACTGATACGTACTCGCACCTTCTCTGGGTAATAGCTGAAAATCAGTGTGTTGCATATGCAACATTCCCACTGAGCTATGGCCCCTTTTTACCCGACTGCGACAGAAGGAGGGTTATGTTTTTCGAGAGTATGTATGTATGTATGTATAATTGTTTGGCACGCTCTGCAGCCTGAACGGCTGGATGGATTTTAGCTTGAGAGGTGTCGTTAGATTCGTATTTGCTGTGAGAGTGACATAGGCTACATCAAATATAAAAAAAATCAATATGGCGGCTGTGAGCCGCAAAATTGTCGTTGCAATAATTTTTTTTTTCTTCTTAATATATCGATATGGGTATCAAAATAAAGGTCTCGATGACCTGATTTCAAATATATATTTGATATATTAGTTTTTGCCTGCGGCTTTGCTTGTATGGAATTATATTATTGTTACGCGTGATTAATAAATTTGTTGTAGGTGCAGTCGGGTTTTTGATTTTTTTAATTAACTTATAACTTGTTATTTAAATTACCGTTTTTATTTTATGTTTTTTAGTTTTATTTATTTTAATATATGAAATGTCACTCTCACAGTGAATAGGTACATATCTAATGACACCCCTCAAGCTAAAATCTATCCAGCCGTCCAGACTGCGGTGCGCATTTGCATTGAACTAGGCGCCAAAAATCCGCCATTTAGATTTTTTTTTTATTTTGACGTACCCAGTGTCACTCTCACAGCAAATATGAATCTAACGACACCTCTCAAGCCAAAATCCATCCAGCCGTTCAGGCTGCAGAGCGTGCCAAACAATTATACATACATATATACTCTCGAACAAGTTATAAGTTAATTAAAAAAATCAAAAACCCGACTGCACCTACAACAGATTTATTAATGGGTATCATTTAAACTATCACCAATTTAATTAGTTTTGTGTTTCTTAACTAATAGGGACCTTTATTTTGATACCCATATCGATATATCTATAAGAAGAAAAAAATTACTGCAACGACAATTTTGCGTTTCACAGCCGCCATATTGATTTTTTTATATTTGATGTAGCCTATGTCACTCTCACAGCAAATGCGAATCTAACGACACCTCTCAAGCTAAAATCCAACCAGCCGTTCAGGCTACAGAGCGTGCTAAACAATTATACATTCATACATACTTTCGAAAAAATTAACCCTCCTTCTGTCGCCGTCGGGTAAAAACTAAAAAAACCCGACTGCTTTTCTGTGTAATTTGGAAATGAAAAACCCCTAAAACAAGAAAACATGTAGCAGTCGGGACCCTACATGTGCTCTAAATTCACTAAGCCTCCATTTCTAGAATGGGTCCCGACTGCTACATGTTTTCTTGTTTTAGGGGTTTTTCATTTCCAAATTACACAGAAAAGCAGTCGGGTTTTTTAGTTTTTTAAATTACCGTTTTTATTATTGCTGCAACACACACCTACAATCAACAATGTGTATTCTGTCATCTATTGTATAAGCTTATAGTACGTGTGTGTAACTGCTGTATACGAATCATCTATCTATCTATCTATGTATCAAAATAGACGTCGTCAGTGTAGTGTGTCCCGGTACATGGATATTTAGGGGTGTAAGTGGTTCATCAACACCTTTGAACCAAAGCCAACTTCACCTGCACGCGGTGCACCCTGCTGCCTGACAAACGAAGCTCTGGCGAAAAGAGAGGTAGGGAGCGTAATTGTAAGCTACTCGACTGGGGAATGTACCTCCACCTTACAGAATACCGCAGCCAAATAACAATTCCCTTGAGGGTTGTTGTGTTCCTGCGAGTGAGTGAGGTCACCAGAAAGGAAGGAGACGACGTAGTATAAAAAAAAAAATCAACAACACGGGGGTAGATGAAGATTCAACGATTTAATTGGTTTGCAGTCGGGTAACTTACAAAAAAAAGGACATGTCATCGATTGTTTCTCAAAATAGGGACATCGTTAGTGTGGTGTGTCGCGGTACATGGATGGAACAACACGGGGGTAGAGGAAGATTCATCGACCTAGACAACGGAGATAGTGACACCGCTGAGACAGTCAGCCTGTGACCACGGCCGGTGCAACCCTGCTCGAAACGTCAGGCAATAATAAAGGTATGTAAAAATAATGCATGCATGATCGCGTTAATTTCCGTGCTTATTATCATTTTACACTAATGTATGAAGGTAAGGTTAATAAGAAAAAAACGCTGCAACCAATTTTCAATAATACATACCAATATACATAAGAAACTCCAATCTATATTTGTGACCTGAAAGATTAAGAAATATAAATTATTAATTCTTCTTATCCAATTTATCTCGCATGTTTTGCATGAAGAAAACACTAATAAAGTTTCACGAGTGGCCATTGTTCCAACCCGCTATGAATCCAGAGCCGATGCAGTATCCCAGCAGTGGGACGAATTGACGACGATTAACTTGCATTCTGCGATATAAAATAATAATAAAAATTCAGGGCATGATCACAATATACGTAATATACGTAACTTAGAGCTTTGAAGCGGCCGGACGTGTGTCGATTTTGAATATTGAGGTTGACATACTGATATTACCTCTATTATGCGACGTTTCTATGTAAAATGTGCCTCATGTGGCCAGCCGGATTGAATCGTACCCGAATCCATTGCCGCGCGTTCGTTCAAGCGAGCCCGATAATATTACTTACCAAACAGAACGTCAGATTCATTCCCCGAACAAACCTAAAAAAATAAAATATTCTTCGAAAAACTTTCACGAACAAACACCCGGAACTTCCAAACGACACTTGTAACCCGCACACGCACCGATACAAATGCTTCAAAACTAAAAAAATCTTGCATTCCGAAAACATACACAATATATTTCTCTATTTTTCCTTTCGAGGTCACGGGACCTAAAAGGGATCCAATACAGTAAAACATAACATCGATTCCGACTCACTAGTGGTGTGCTTCATTTTTGTTTCAAAGTTTTATTCTTTTCCTACGCAATAGTTCGAATTCAAAGTGATAAATAATAAATGTGCTAACGTAGTTTTGATAACCCTGCAAAATTATGTTTCCCCGATAGGGTTGGCTCTAATTTGGAGGGATATTGAAAATATTTCTAACTCAACTAAGATAAGTATTTCTAGCTATTTCGCAATAAAAAATTAAGTAACATCATACACATCGTAGTTTGCAATATGTGCGTATATAGCTAGAACGTTACCACCGCCTATGCTAATGCTGCATCTCTACAAAAGAAGCGGATGGAAGTAACGTCACAAAATGTATAGTTAGTTGTGGACATCTAAGGGGGAATTATATGTTCAGCAGTAGACCTTATTATCAGATTTCTGCTCCGACTTTAGATACGAGCTGTTCTTATTCTATTCTTGAGTATTCTCTTGTACTTTTATAAACTTCATATCGGATATCCTTCGTCTTCAAGTCATTTGACTTTCGTCATTATCCGTCATATCTTTCATAATCATCAGTCATACATACTATAATCTGTTTAATCATCGAGGTGCAACTTAAATTAGTTTTAGCTTAAAAAAAATTTTTAATTTAAAGTCCTGACTAGTATGGGCGAGGTATAGTAGTGAGGTGTAGAAAAAGTTTTTTCCCTAAAATCGCGAATACTGGAAGTCTGTGAAGACTGGTTTTTTTTTTACATTATATACTTCACAATTTTTTTTACTTTTCTTTTCATTTTAAGACCTTTTGAACAAGACTTATGAAGATTTAATTTAGTTTCACTACAAACCGAATTTTTATTTTTCTTTCATCAAAAGATCTTCAAAGGGCACAACCCTAAAGTCAAACCAGGGTCCCGTAGGAACACATCGAAATGAGTTCCCAACGACAGATCCAAGTCATTACGCCCGCACGGAACCCTTTTAGTGAAGAATGTATTCCCTTTCTAGGGTATTGGAAGATTGAAATCGAGTGCAAAAGGTTTAAAATATATATTCAAATATATTTTTCGTAAAGGTGGTATAGGAACAAGCCAATCATGTATTGTCTGTTGCTAGGATTAACAGCGCCGACGACAATGTAGATCGACAAAGTCAATTGCAGTCCCAGGATAATTTTAACAAAAAAAAACCGAATCCATACATTACTCTACATTTATGTATCTACATACAGGCTGATGATGATGAAAAATATGGGACCAATCTGGAAGTATACTTCTTCTTCTTCATCTCCTATTCCTATTTATTTGGGATCGGGCCTCGTCACTTTCCTGCGCCAAGTCCATCGATCTTGGGTTGTCTCCTTGGGCAATTGGGCTTTCTTGAGGTCAGAGAGACCACCAGAGATATTCGACCACCAACCAGGTCGCGGGCGGGCGGCCTCTGTCTCTCTTTTGTTCTGGTATATCCAAGGCTATTTTGACCATGTGGTCTTCGGGTCTTCTTTGAACATACCATACCAGCGAAGGCGATTTTCTGTGATTTTCTCGACGATAGGTGCAACTTTGAAGCTAACTCGTATGTACTCATTACGGATTTTGTCGAGCCTAGTTACACCACCAGCCTACCTGAGCATCTTCATTTCATTGGTATGTGCCTTTTGTTTGTGTATCTCCTTTGTAGTTCAGCATTCAGAGCCATACCGTAGTGCTGGTAGTAAACAACCAATCTGGAAGTATACTCTTTCAAATAAAAAAAGTTTTTGTCAAATCGGTTTATAAATCAGGGAGTAATTAAGTAACAAACATTTAAAAAAATACAGCTGAATTGAGAACCTCCTCCTTTTTTGGAGTCGGTTAATAAAAATTGGCAAGATTTGGAATTTGGGTTCCTTATATTTTTTTTACAAATTGGTTTGAAAAACGAGCTTACGTCCCACATGATCTATAGTCATATCATTACGACATTAGACACTCGCAATACACGGAATTCATATCATTACGTCTGGTCGCCTCAATCACTCGCAGGAAGGCAACTATGAATGGTATCCACATGCAGATGTAGTTTTTAAGTTCTTTCCTTTGAGGGTTGTTGTGTTCCTGCCAGTGAGTACCGTCACCAGTAAGGAAGGACTTGCAGCGTTTGCAGAGGAGGTGGTGGAGCGCGAGCGTTCATATGGCTAGGGTGACCGCTTCACATCAGGCAGGCCGTATACTCGTCTGCCACCCGACGTAGTACACACAAAAGAACACAAAAATGTTCTGACATTTCACAATATTATCACAACCATGGACACGAATTGCTAAATAAATTACATTCCGTTACGAAAACATTTAGTTAAATGTCAACAAACCAAAATGAAATATATTTTTGGTAAAAAGTCGTAAATGTGCATTATTCATAGGATTGGTGTAGTGTTAGCGTGGCGCAAACTATGAATTTGATTACGTACTATTTGAATAATAATAGAAAACACGAAATTAAGCTAATTTGTTTGCATATTCAGTTTTATGGCTTTGTGTTGTTTATTATTCGATTTTGTCAGACCTCACTGGCAACAGAATTTTTTTCAACTACTCGCGTGGCAAACATAGCGACTTTTTGTTGAATGAAGTGGTAGCCTATAGTTCAATGATACAATATTTTACGTAAGTAAAGCAAAGGCGAGCTTATCTCTACTAGAGATCTCACCCAGCCAACCTTCAGCAGTGAGAATGTTAAGTGGCTAATATTTATTTATATTTTATTATATAAAAACTAATCCCCATTTCCCTATGTCATCGCATCACGCGTTAACGGCTGGACCGATTTCGCTAATTCTTTGTTTGATTGCAAAAGAAACATATTGTAATATGCTAAATGTTCTTCAATGTTCCATCACTATGTAACACGCTTTTATTAAATGGTTAAAATTATTTTTAACTTTTTAGTTCTTTTCTACCTATTAACAAGTTATAAAAGCTTGCTTTTAATTTTATATTTACCTTTTTAGTATTTTAATAACTTTACATACCAATTAGAGATGTAATTACTGGATAGTTGTTTGTAGCATTTCTTATTTCAGTAATACGACTTAGCACTCTATTCACAAGTCCCTTGGCAACGTCAACGTTAGACTTCAACATGACTTTAGCGCCAACAAAAAACCGAGCGAGTTCCCATGGTTATCTTCCCCCTTCATCATCAGACCCTGGTTACCACCTACGATACCACCAAAGTACTCGACAAGACAAATCATGCGAGTCCAAACTCGATAGGGTTGCGTTGTTTAATTACCAAGTTTCTATGGCCATCTTTCCCCTCCACCATCTGACCCTTGGTTGCCAACTTGCACCAAAGTACTCGCCAAGACGAATCATACGAGCCCAAACTCGATGGGGTTGCGTCGTTTAATTACCAAGCTCCTATGGCCATCTTCCACCTACATCATCAGATCAGCTCGATATCATGATAATATTGTATTGTCATCCGATTTACATACGCATGCCAAATTTCAGCTCAATCGGTAAGCGGGAAGTGGATTAAATTTAACACGCAAGATTTAATTACCGACAAACATCGGGACAGGTGAAACTAAATAAAAGCTTGTAAAAACAAGAAAGTTGCACGGAAAATTAGAAAAATTAAGAAAACAGAATCACTATATTAACTTTCAGTCACAGAAATGTCAGTGTCAGTCATTTGACAGATTGCGCGAAACCAATTCGAATTCAATAGATTCGTCTATTCATTGTTAAGAAGACAGGACAACGTCGGTCGGGACAGCTAGTAATCACACTAATATTATAAAGGCGAAAGTTTGTGAGTGAGTGTGTGTGTATGTTTGTTACTTCTTCACGTCGAAACGGCTGGAGAGATTTTAATAAAATTTGGTATGGAGTTAGCTGACACCCTGGATTAACACATAGTCTACGTTTTACTGCGGGAAAATGTCTTATTCCCGTGGGAAATCACAGTAAAGTTTGTATGCGGAAACAAGATTAGTTGGACTATTTTATTCGAAACTTTACACGAGTACTTCTATAGATAAATGAGTCAACACGTGTTTCTGGATATTTTAAAATTCAACCCCTAAAGGCGTAAAATGGGATGAAAAGGTCTAAAAATCGTCATGCGTATTGTTTTTATAATCATCACACTATCATCACATCACACTAATATTATAAGGACGAAAGTTTGTGAGTGAGTGTGTTTGTTACTTCTTCACGTCTAAACGGCTGGAGAGATTTTAATAAAATTTGGTATGGAGTTAGCTGACGCCTTGGATTTGCTTCTAAAAATGTGAATAGTTGTTATCTCACGTCAGTATACAATTTATTTTCCCTAATAAACCGCGGGTAACACCGCGGGGCACAGCTAGTGTATTATATCACGATTTATAATGTATATTATTCGCTTTTAGTACACATTATATATTATACACAATTTAATATTTGGTTTCCCGTGCATGTCGTACAAGACGACTAACGGAAATACATTATCAAATATCGATCAGGACTTCCCAACCCGTTTGGCCAGCGTGGGGAGTGTAGGCCAAATCCTCCTTCCGTCTAGGACGGACGAGAGAGGGTCGTGCCCCTGAAGTGGAGACTAAAATGGACCTGATGATGATGAATATTTGATTAAATAGATTTGATTTTCATATAATTTTATTTTATTATGTAAATAAACTTATATATAAAAATAAGTTTACGTTCGATTACTCTCGCAAATTGGCGCTATAAGAATTAAAATTGGAAATATTCGATGCATACATGAATTTTTATTAGTATCCAGTCGCCGCCGATATCGATGCTCAATTTGTTAAAAAAGTTAATCAGTTCTTCCAATCGTTTTCAGTTGAAGTGCTTTAATATTCAAATTGGAATTTTTAATAATAGCTTTACTTGCTGTTATGTTTTTAATAAATTGTTTTTGAGATCAAATGTTGCGAATGTGACAATTTGCGAACGGGACATTTTCCGACATGGTGACGTTTTGCAAACGTTATACGCTAAGAGGGTTAAATTTATATCGGTCTTTAAGTACTACTCGTAAATTTAGTAGTGTTATATTGCCACTTGGCCGTGTGGTTTCCGGCAGACTAGAATAGAATCATTCCGTTTCTTCCCGTGGATGTCGTACAAGGCACTAAGGGAAATACATTATCAAATATCGATCACGCCTCCCCAACCCGTTTGGCCAGCGTGGGGAGTGTAGGCCAAATCCTCCTTCCGTCTAGGATGGACGAAATAGGGTCGTGCTCCTGTAGTGGTAACTAAAATGGACCTGATGATGATGATGATGATGATATTGCCACTGTATCCCACTGCAGGGTTGCGGGCCTCCTCTCAATCGAAGGGGTTTAGAGCATACTCCACCACGCTGCTCAACCGCGGGTTGGCGGAGGCCAGCGTTTTCAAACCGCCTACAGGCCACTGACTTGGCTTAACGACTGTCATCTAATGACTGACTTAACGTGTCCGAGCTTGAGATAATTAAACCCAACCATGGACAGGCTACGGTCAACGTTGCTTAACTTGCATATTTGATAAGACTGACACGTGCAACGAAGCCATCAAGCTCCTCATATATGTACTCGTATATTATATAATATGCATTATACTATTAATATATTGCTGTCTCTCACATTGCTAAGAGGGGAAATCAAATTCCAAAAGCTTCCTACTCCTGACTACTAATTTCTTCTGATTAAATTCGTTGTGAGTTCCAAGGCAGCCGTAGTTGTACCCCCGGGACTGCAATGGACTTCACTGTTCATTGCCTTTTTTGGCGGTCGCCGCTGTTAATCCTGCCTACACAGGAGAGTGATGGGAATGTGTGGTGGGCCCCCGTCCCGTTATACTATTAATATAATCAATACGTAACATATCCTAAAATGGAAATAAAATAGGTAATTATCTTTCAACTCGGTCGCCATTCCCGCCAAAATCCATAAGATATTCGTTGCCATCATTGTTTATTAACAACCATAGACAATAAACCGTATCTAGACAAAGCTATATCGCATTATTCGGAAAAATATTCGTTAAATGCTTCGGCAAATAACTCATATAGGCAAACTGCCTACAGTCACGCTATTCGGTCTATCATTACGGGGCTTGTTTATATGTAAATCATCCCTTATTGTGTTCATTTACGAATTCAATTACAATTAGAGGTGGGGAGCGATGTGGGTTAAGCCATATAAAAACATATTTGAAACGACTTCTATAGCAGCAACTTAGCAAGGATTGCATAGCAACGGGGACTTGGTATCGATATTTTAGGAACATCGATAAAGCGTGTATTTTTGACGTTAATAAAATAAATAATAATTAATACAATAATTTTAAAGACGTACCTATGTCTTTAAAATTGCGTCCATGGAGAAGCAATTCAAAGAAACATCCATCGAAAATTCAGTCACACCACTGGTTAGATGAAGGATCAAAGAATTGATTACGCTAAGTAAGGACTATCGATCATCGCGTGCGGGGGAGGGGGAAGCGCTGCCATTTTGATATAATTTTAGTTCAGATAACGTATTCACGTACAACACCGTGTCCATGACACAGGCATACGCCATTTTTTTATACGTCCAGTAGACAAGCATACGCTCTGCCTGATATGAAGCAATTACCGTAGCCATATTAAAACTCACAACAATAAATATTGCTCGCGTGACAGCGCAGCAACTCCTTCCTTTCTGGTGACCTCACGCACTCGCAGGAACTCAACAACCGTCAATTGAAAGTTATTTGGCTGCGGTATTCTGCGAGGTACTTTCCCAGTCGAGCAGCTTACAAATACGCTGTACCCTACCTCTCTTTAAACTACATCGATACTTGGTTATAACATCGTCATCATCCTGTATCTTTGCACTATAAATATATAGTGTATAAGTTTGTATTCATAAAAAAAAGAGCGTACTTTAGACCAGTGTTCCACTGGTCTAAAGTACGCTCTTTTTTTATGAACATGGTTCAATCAAACCTGAGGCAGAATATCAAAACAGATTAGAAAATATTCGTTTTGTACCTATTCACCACGCAGTCCCAATTCACCCTGTTTTACGGTATCTGTACAACTCTTTTCCTCAATTTGCAACCATCCAAAGAGCCGTTTCTGTGTCCGCAATAATGAATATTAATCGCTGAAAGCATGAAAAGGGAATACGAGTAGTGAGATCAATACCGCTGGCCAGATCTTGAATCGGGGCGTTATTGCCGACTGTATTGGTTATCTTCTTTCATCATCATCATCATCATCATCAGGTCATTTTAGTCTCCACTACAGGAGCACGACCCTCTCTCGTCCGTCATAGACAGGAGGATTTGGCCTACACTCCCCACACTGGCCAGATGGGTTGGGGAGGCCTGATCGATGTTTTATAATGTATTTTCCTTAGTCGCCTTGTACGACATCCACGGGAACAGACGGAGTGATTCTATTCTAGTCTGCCGGAGACCACACGGCCAACTTCTTCTTTAATGCGCCGTATATATGTACTTAAAACATGTATATATAGTCTAAATTTATCATCATCATCAGCATGTATCTACCTACAGTTGGATACGTCTTCCCCAGTGATTTCCCCGCAGAAACTCCTTTGTTTCTGGTGACCTCACGACTATTCTTGGACGAATTACACACTGCCATCTAGTCCCAATTTTTTTGTAAATACATACATATAGTACATAGTAAACAACCAGACCAAGACAAACAGACATATTCATGCATAAAAATATTTGTCTTCGATCGATCCCGCGACCCCGGAGTCAAAGTGGTTAATCATTCTACTTCCCTTAATTTGAATTGTTATTTGCCTGATGTATTCTGTGAGGTGGAGGTATTTCCCCAGACGTACAGCTTACAAATATACGCTGTACTCTACCTCTCTTACCAGAGCCTCTTTCGCTGGTCGGCAAGATGCACCACGTGCCCTAAACAATAAGGAAATTACAAATAAACAAACAAAAGTCACTCATTTTTTTTTTCAAAAGTCTGTAATATAATCTCCACCAACCGCAGTTGATCAGCGTGGTGGAGTATGCTCTAAACCTCTTCGATTCAGGGGAGACCCGTATCCCAGCATTGAGATGAACAAGGGTTGTCGATGATAATACAATCTAAAAAGACATGTCTAATTTCTGTGCGAGGTCATCGACTGTCGGCAGCGTCTTAATCAAATTGGTTTAACTACCCCCAAGTTACATATAACAGTAACATATGAGACAAGTTAAATTCCCTTCTTACTTATGCGTTTCATCCACACAAGCTTGCGAAGCTAACATACTTTAACATTCCATTTGCAAGCAGGCGAGTTGAAATTTAACAACCCTTAGATATCACCCCTTGTGCCAAATGAGGCGCGCCGTGAAATACTGCTGCGGATCCAAACGTTCGCTGCTTGAGTAAAAGATTTTAAAGTTAGAGATGCAAGTGTAAGGAAATTTGAACTGGCAATTACTAGAAACTATAAAATTCGTCTAATTTTTTATATATTATTATTTTTATTAAATATATTTTATATAAATATATTATTATTTTTTATATAGGAAACTTATAAATATGCTGTAATAGTTTACACCGTCACCTTGCAAATTATGCTGTATTAGTGATTGATTTTTACTATTAAGGCAAAGTCAAGTTCACCTGGACGTGGTGTATCCTGCTGACAGATAAACGAAACTCAAAAACAGTACTACCTGTTTTTGAGTTTCGTTTATCTGTCAGCAACTTGACTTTGCCTTAATAGTAAAAATCAATCACTTATACAGCATAATTTACAAGGTGACGCATTGATGATCGAAATATCCCATACTAATTATACCTATGATTTCATGCAAAAACGCATAATGGTCCTGTTTGTTTCTTCAAAAAAATGGGGTGCGGCTGTATCATGGACCCGGCCGTGTGATGTACGTGAAAATGTTATATGCACTAAATTGGTGTAAGTGGATCATCAAGATCTTTGAACCAAAGCCAACTTCACCTGCACGTGGTGCACCCTGCTGATTGACAAACGAAGCTCTGGCGAAAAGAGAGGTAGGGAGCGTATTTGTAAGCTACCCGACTGGGGAATGTACCTCCACCTCACAGAATACCGCAGCCAAATAACAATTCCCTTGAGGGTTGTTGTGTTCCTGCGAGTGAGTGAGGTCACTAGAAAGAAAGGAAGGAGATGCTGCGTTGGCAGCGGGGATGGCGGCGCGCGAGCAATATTTTATGTTGCAAGCGTTAATATGGCTACGGTAACCGCTTCACATCAGGCGGGCTGTATGCTTGTCTGACACCCGACGTAGTATAAAAAAAAAAAAAAAAAAAAAAAAACCAAATGGCAGCGCTTCCTCCTCCCGCGCACGCGATGTCCCATCATCCTTACTTAGCGTAATAAATTCTTTGATCCTTTATCTATGCTAGATTTGTAGCTGCAACACCAAACTGTATCCCCCGATTTCGTTAGCATTCATTTTTAGGGTTCCGTACCCAAAGGGTAAAAAGGAACCCTATTACTAAGGCTCCGCTGTCCGTCCGTCCGTCCGTCTGTCACCAGGCTGTATCTCATGAACCGTGCTAGTTAGACAGTTGAAATTTTCACAGATGATGTATTTCTATTGCCGCTATAACAACAAATACTAAAAAATAGAATAAAATAAATATTTAAGGGGGCTCCCATACAACAAATGTGATTTTTTTCTCGTTTCGCTTGATATTGATAACGGCAACAGGTAGACGCTTGAAATATTCACAGGATATTTAGTTATATATTCACTTTAAAAATAATTTATTAAATTAAAATGAAACAAATATTTAAGGGGGGCTCCCATACAACAAATGTGATTTTTGCCGTTATTATAGATAATGGTACAGAGCCCTTCATGCGCGAGTCCGACTCCACTTGGCCGGTTTTTTTTAATTGCCTCCATATGGAAGCAAGTTTAACACATTCAATGCGAACTACACGGCGGCGCCGTGCAGATGTATATGACCGAGTACACGGCGCCGTGGAGTTGTATATGGCCGAGAACATGGCGCCGTGGTTTGCGACTGTGTTTTTTCTATGCATCAGTACCGCTCCGGCCATAGCGATAAACTGTACGTGACGCTCGTGGCCATACGCGTAAATAAACGATCTCTTAAAATCAAGTGTTGGATTAGGGTTTGTTTGCTATTATTCTGTAAAATACAGTCGTTTGAAAAATGAATGAATGACGATGAAGAGGAGCTTAGCAACGATAGTTGCGATAGTATTTTTAATTCTAGGCTTCGTATCAAACACAAACGTATGGACAGATTTGAGTCATCAAGTCGTCAGAAGATTTCAAATCCCGAGGAGACATTTAACCGCCCAATGTCTCCAGATCGGCACATGGCAACCTCGCAACTTATTAATTTAATTTGTTTAATTGGTAATATCCTTTAATATAAATAATTTAATACAAAAAAACACAATTAAAACATCACATTATGTAAAAAAAAACAAATACACGGCGCCGTGTATTTGGCCGCTCATAGCTCCGTAGGCCAAGTACACGGCGCCGTGTAAATACTTTTTTTTTAATAAATACAGTTCCGTTAAAAATATTATCAAAACTTACATACAATACTTAATTACAAATAATTAAAACAGATAAAATTTATGGCCACAGTAGTACATACCTTACCAAACACTGGTTACAGAGATTGTCTTGGCCGTGTGGTTTCCGGCAGACTAGAATAGAATCCCTCCGTCTCTTCCCGTGGATGTCGTACAAGGCGACTAAGGGAAATACATTATCAAATATCGATCAGGCCTCCCCAACCCGTCTGGCCATCGTGGGGAATGTAGGCCAAATCCTCCTTCCGTTTAGGACGGACGAGAGAGGGTCGTGCTCCTGTAGTGGAGACTAAAATGGACCTGATGATGATGATGATGGTTACAGAGATGTATCTTACAATTTCATTTGGCATTGAATGTGTAAAGAAGTATTCATGTCAGAAAAGAATTATAACCTATTTTTAAAAATTCCGCTGGCATTTTAAAGTGTGTACCTAAACCTACTTAAATAGAAAATTTAGAGAAATTCCTTATCCCGTGTGCATATAAAATGCAAATCTTTGCTTAAAAAGAGGTTACTTTGCGATTTTATTTTTGTATTATAAAAGTTAACAATTCGTGTAATGGGTACTGACAAAATGAAGCTCATTAAGTGAAGTATCAGGTAGTAGGATATTCGTATGTCTTGTAATTGCTGTGAAAAATCCAGATCCGTGCTTCGTCATGAGATGGTTTACGACTAAATTCTACAGAAGCGGGGATAACACCACCAGTTTATAGAAATTCATGCATACCCACGAGCCACCATATCTCTTTTTTTATATGTGGGGGGGGAAGAGCACGTGTCACACCTGATGGAAATCAATCCACACCACCTATTTGAAGATCATCGACACCAAGGGCTCGCCGTTGCCAGCCTTTTAAGGCAAATAAAGACTTTATTATTATTTAAATAGTTGTCTTGGCCAACTTCCCAGATAAATATTTTTTGAAAAATGGAAAAATTCACCTGCCCCCCCTAGGTGGGATTTGAACCCACGACCTCTCGATGACCAGTCGAGTGCTCTTCCAACTGAATAATAAAGATTGTTATTTAAGGCTTCCATGTCGTAATTGTTCGGAAATACCGCTGAGGGAAGTTAATTCCGTAGCTTCACCGTTCGTCGTATAAAATGTCTTATGAAACGTACTGTAATATGAACGCCAATTATCATGATGTTATGTATGGCCAGTTGTGTGTTATGTAATCTCTTGGAGCTTTAATTATTTTATCTATATAAATTTTGCATTTTCCCTTATCCTAAGTCCTAACCAATGATGTCTCTATTTCTATAGATACTCGTATGTCACTAAGCGCCGAAAACGAACAACCGAAAAGTAAAGCAAATTGTCTTACCTCACAATTTTAGGAAAAAAAAAATTCGACTCCTAGAATTACTCTACAATCGTAAGCACCACTCAAAAGTTAAAAACACTATCAGAAATGAATTTTATACTATGAAAAAAAAAAGGGACCAATCTGGAAGTATAACTTTCGTTTAAAAAAAGTTTTTTTTTTTTTTTAAATAGTTTTATAAATGACGGAGTAATGAAGAAACAAACATTAAAAAAAATACAACCGAATTGAGAACCTCCTTCTTTTTTGGAGTCGGTTAAAAATGCCGTCTTCTATATTTCAAAAATAAATAAATAAATATTCCTAAACAAATTACACACTGCCATCTAGTCCCAAACTAAGTAAAGCTTGTACTATGGATAATAGATAACTGATATTATACTTAAATACATTTTTTTTGTAAATACATACATATAATACATAGAAAACACCCAGACCAAGACAAACACAGATGTTCATACATACAAATTGTCTTGTGCTGGGATCGAATCCGCGACCCCGGAGTCGAAGTGGACATGGTTAGCCATTCGGCCATCGGGGTCGGCATGCAAAATTTATATTGATAAAATAAAGCCCAAGAGTTTGCACATCACACAGAAGTACACAATAATAATTGATATTAATAACACGTACTTTAGTTAATTTCATATTATGTCAAGAAATATAGCCGCCATTTTCGCTCGGCGAGGAAAAGAGATAGCAAATATAATAAATCGCTGACATGATAAGGATAGCAATAGTCTATGTCCCGACCTCAGCAGAAACCGTTTTCTGTTGCAATTTAATATGGTTATGCCATATCTATAGAGATATATATATAGACGAGCTCGGTGACGTAGCGGTCAATGACGCGCCTTCGTCACCAACGCTCGTGGGTTCGATTCCCACATAGGACAAACATTTGTTTGTTTGTTTGTTTGTAGTATCTTTATTGTACATAAAGAACATATCATACACATATATAGAATTTGTGTGCATGAACAATAATGAACATGTCTGTTTGTCTTGGTCTAGGTGTTTCCTATGTATCATAAGTATGTATTTACAAAAAAAAATATATTTACGTATGTTTATCAGTTGACTAGTACCCATAACACAAGCTTCGCTTACTATGGGGCTAGATGGCGCTGTGTAATTTGTCTGACAATATTTGTTTTTAATATAATATGTAATATAACAACGAAACTCTAGCGAAAAGAGAGGTAGAGCATAGCGTAATTTTTTAAGCTACCCGACTGGGGAAATACCTCCACCTCACAGAATACCGCAGCCAAATCACAATTCCCTTCAGAGCTGTCGTTTTTCTGCGAGTGAGTGAGGTCACCAGAAAGAAAGCAAGGAGTATAGGCTGGCTCTATGGACGGTGGTGATTGCTTTGCTTCGCTTATTTTTTTTTTTTTTATATTAGTTCAGCATATTGGCTCCACTTCGCCTGATGGTAAGCGAAAAGAGGAGCCCCAATCGCAACGGCAACGGACAAGAGACCTTGATGTCTTGTCAGTTGACGCTGCCATGCTGGCCCACAAGATGCTTCTTCACGCATCGCTTGAAGGATCCCATATTGTATGATTGAGGAAATACATATGCCGACAAGGCGTTCCACTTTTTAATAATGCGACATATATAGGAGTTGCCAAACTTTTTAGTACGCGACGGAATGATACCAACAGTGAAATTATGGTATCGCAAGCCTGTACGTGTTGTTCGGTGACGGAAAGGGGAGGAAGGGATAAGGGAAAACAGTTCTTCAGAGCACTCGCCGTGGTGTTACAAATAAATATAAATATAAAAAAATAAAAATAGTCCTAACCCTTTCAATTTGAATCGTACCCCATGAATTACCTACCACCGATGATGATGCCGACTAGCCTGATGTACAGTCGGCGGCCAACATACATGAACGCAACCACCAACTGTACAGAAACGAACAGCTAGCCTACCTAGCTGCACTCCCTACCTCTCTGCCCACACCTCTATTTGTGTGTGTGTGTGTACACACACACAAATGTAGCCTACTGTACTCCTAACTCTTCCCTACTATGCCTTAACGTCCCTACCACCCTATCCTAACCATACATGAGATGGCAAGAGTAAGTAGTATGTACGTCAAGGTGTAACGCTGTGTGTAATCCTATCTACCTCCTAACTCTGCCGACTTCCCCTATTATCCCTACCACCCTATCCTAACCATATATGTGACGGCGAACCCGGTAGTGTGCAACGTTAGAATATAACGTTGTATATAATACGTATATAAATATGTACGGGATATCTGTTACTAGAGACCTATAGTAACAGACGGAACTTGGGTAGGAATTGGGTGTGTGTACGTCGTGCAATGTACACAGGAAATGGTTTTCTCACTGCCGGTCGAGCAGACTCACAAGACCGATCGTACTGACGGCTAAGGGTGTCTTGGCCACAGTGAGAGGATGTTGAAACTCGTGAGAGTCTTCCGTCCAGAGTTGTACTGGACAGGTATAGCCTCCTCCGGCTCTTCCAACGGCTTGTTGGGTACTTCAGGTGTTGCTTGAGTCAAACACGGTTTCTGGATAATGACTAAAATATATTTACAAATAAATGTTCTTAAATACTAATGTTAATTACTATACACTAATGTAATTATTAACTAGTGTGTCGTGTGTGTTATTTGTCGACACAGTGATTTGCAGTCCGGTCATTGCCCGTGGTCGAAGTTTATTTTTTGTTGCGCTGACGCGACGTTTTTGCCACTATTGCGTATAGCGGCATAGTGGTTGTATGTTCGTTCTGAACACCTGAAATAGTTTGATTCCAAAAATAGGTCTTAAGTTTAAATTATTCATAAACATCTTCAAATTAGTCGGCAATGCTTTAGGATTACTACCAGCTAAGCTAAACGCATTGAGGAGCTCGATGGCGTCGTTGCGTGTATCAGTCTAATCGATCACGCAAGTCAAGCAACGTCGGCCGAAGTCTGGCTATGGATGGGTGTATTTATTTCCAGGTCCTCCGTACTTAGAAGGGCACGTTAAGCTGTCGGTCCCGGTTGTATATCAGTCGTTAAGCCAAAGGACACAGAGCCTTTGGGCGGCTCGAAAACACAGGCCTCAGCCTATACCCCTTCGATCGAGGGGAGACCCGTATCCCAACAGTGGGATGATGCCAAGCGAAACACAAGTACCATAAATCTAAGTTAAAGTTTGATTCTCACAATCCAAAAATCCGATGGAAATCGGCTTCAGCTTAGCCGTTAGAGCCCCTAAGCATAGCTTAATCATTACTTTTTTTTCTTGTTAGTGGGGGGCAAACGAGCATGTGGATCACCTGGTGGAAAGTAATCACCACCGCCCATGGAGATCAGCGACTCCAAAGGGTTGCCGATCCGTTACCAGCCTTTTAGGGGAAATGAAAACTCTGTTAATAACTTCACCAGACCTACTACACACAAAATGAAACCCACTATTTGTGTAATCATTCCACTATTTGTGTAATCATTCGATACACATTTACAAAGCAAATAAGATCAAATATCACTTGAAATAGTCATCGATACGTATGCAACGTTCATACACACATTAGTGGTTACGATTCAATCCACTTCACGCTTTACCGGATATTTAGTTAAAGAGACATACGATTCTTAAAACTCGCCAACAAATATCAGTTATTTGTTTCTTTTTTTTTTGTAAAAGAGGGGGCGAAGGAAATATGAGTCATTTGATGTTTAGTAATGCACGGCAGTTGAACTTCACTTGACTAGCCATCTCTTTAGGCTTTTAATGCCTTATTTGCAATATTGCTGTCTTTCACATTGCTAAGAGAGGAAGTCAAATTAGCTTCTTAGCTAAAAAAGCTTCTTACTCCTACTAATTTCTTTTGATTAAATTTGTTTTGAGTTCTTGAAGACTTACTCCCAAGTCGAATTTATTCGAGAACACTGTTAAAGGAAGTAGTTGTTTCCACGACTTCACAGGGCATCTTAAAAAATACTTTAAAAATGTACTATGATAGGTTGCCAATCATCCAGATGGTAAGGATGGAATATCAAAATTTGCAGCCATAAATAAATTAATAAAAATAAATAAACAAATAAATATTCCAAGACAGATTACACAGCGCCAACTAGCCCCAAACAGTACTATTAAGGGTGTAAGTGGTTCATCAACATCTTTGAACTAAAGCCAACTTCACCTGCACGCGGTGCACCCTGCTGACTGACAAACGAAGCTCTGGCGAAAAGAGAGGTAGGGAGCGTAATTGTAAGCTACCCGACTGGGGAATGTACCTCCACCTCACAGAATACCGCAGCCAAATAACGGTTCCCTTGAGGGCTGTTGTGTTCCTGCGAGTGAGTGAGGTCACCAGAAAGGAAGGAGATGCTGCGATGGCAGCGGGGGTGGCGGCGCGCGAGCGATATTTTATGTTGCGAGCGTTAATATGGCTACGGTAACCGCTTCACATCAGGCGGGCCGTATGCTTGTCTGCCACCCGACGTAGTATAAAAAAAAAAAAAAAAACTATTACGTATACTATACCCAAACTAAGCAAAGCTTGTACTAGACAACTGATAACTGGCTAGTTCTTTGATTTTTTGTTTTGTCACAGTTATTTTAATTTTATCCTTATTTTTTCGTTGAACACCTGTAAGGAAATTAAGAATATTAGCTGCAAATTCTTAGGAACCGTGTAACACGAGCGTAAGGCCTATATAACACCGAATCTAATGGTACTATCGAGAAAATAATAAATATATATTTTTGAAAATTTACACAGCGCCATCTAGTCCCAAACTGTTACTCAGTTTGGGACTAGATGGCGCTGTGTAATTATTGTACTATAAGTACTAGATAACTGATATTACACTTAAATACTTTTTTTAATAGTACATACATATAATAAGAAAACACCCAGACCAAGACAAACAGACATGTTCTTTCTTTCTTTCTGGGTACCTCACTCGCTCGCAGGAACACAACAACCCTCAAGGGAGTTGTTATTTGGTTGCGGTGTTCTGTGAGGTGGAGGTCTTCCCCAGTCGGGCAGCTTAAAAAATACGCTATGCCAAGGTATGCATAGCGTATTTTTTCTTTTCGCCAGAGCCTCGTTTGTCAGCCAGCAGGGTACACCACGTACAGGTGAGGTTTGCTTTGGTTCAAAGATATTGATGAACCACTTACACTCCAAAATTAAAGGCAATTTTTCAAGGCTGGTGTTGCTGGTCTCCATGGGCGGTGGTGATTGCTTTCCACCAGGTGACCCTCTTGATCGTTTGCCCCCTCTCATATAAACTGGGGTGTAAGTGGTTCATCAACATCTTTGAACCAAAGCCAACTTCACCTGCACGCGGTGCACCCTGCTGACTGACAAACGAAGCTCTGGCGAAAAGAGAGGTAGGGAGCGTAATTGTAAGCTACCCGACTGGGGAATGTACCTCCACCTCACAGAATACCGCAGCCAAATAACAATTCCCTTGAGGGTTGTTGTGTTCCTGCGAGTGAGTGAGGTCACCAGGAAGGAAGGAGATGCTTCGTTGGCAGCGGGGGTGGCAGCACGCGAGCGATATTTAATGTTGCGAGCGTTAATATGGCATCAGGTGGCCTGTATGCTTGTCTTCCACCCGACGTAGTATAAAAAAAAATGTATTTTTTCAGCTGCATTTTTCTATGTTTCGTGGAACGAGGGCTTTAAGTAAAATATTAATGTAGAGCCGCATTGCGGGCCTACAAGGTCGGCCGAGCCTTCGGACAATGAACGTGATATGCCTTCGGAACAACACGTGCATTCTTACGCGATTCCCAATCTTATGACCTAATCGTAAAGTTGATTATTATTTTGTTTAAGATTTAGAAGTTGAAAACGATTGTATTTTTAAACGAATTTAGATTTTCGAATTTAATTTTAGAATACGTTTATATTTAGAACGTTGGTTGTTTTGTCGTTTTTTTTTAACCCCCGACGCTAAAAACATAACCCTCCTTCGGCAGACGGGTAAAAAGAAGAGGTGTTATAAGTTTCACTTGCCTGTCTGTGTCTGTCTGTGGCTCGTAGCTCCCGAACGGATGAACCGATTTAGATTGTTTTTTATTTGAAAGTTGAATTAATCGGGAGTATTCTTAGCTATGCCTGATGAAAATCGGTCCAAGATGGCCGTCGTCACAAAATGACAGCAGACACAAAATGACAGCAATTGTGCAGCGTAGTGCACATTTCAGTGTTTTCTGACCGCTCAAAAGTCTTGGCTGAAGACTTTACTTAAGGTGACGCACTGATTAAGGAAATATTCCATTCTAATAAATGCGAAAACGTACTTCTGTTTTTTTTTAATTAAGATTAGTTTGAGACTAGATGGCGCTGCTAATTTGTACAGGAATATTTATTGAATTATTATTCTTCAAGATGAAATTATTTTCCCAATTAGTACGAACTCGAAACACGCTCTACTGTACAATGGGGTGTGTTCAGAGGAGTTGTTTTGACATGCCCACGGTCTACTTCTACAGTCGCAACGCTCGCCATCGACAGGGAATTCATCCTCACACATTAGAACCGAAGTGGTCTCGTACTTTGCGATTCCAACGAAGTTTTCTTCCACGTACTATCAAACTCTGGAATAAACTGCCTGTTGAGGTTTTCCTAGGAGACTACAGCATGGGGTTCTTCAAAAAAGGCTTGAGGAAGGTTTGCAACGCGCTTGTGATACCTATAGTGTTACAGGCGTCTATAAATAATAAATAAATATTTCTGACCAATTTACACAGCGCCATCTAGTCCCAAATTAAGCACAAAGCTTGTGTTATGGGTACTAGACAACTGATAAATGTACTTAAATACATTTTTTTTTTGTAAATACATACTTATAATACATAGAAAATACCCAGACCAAGACAAACAGACATGTTCATGCACACAAATGCTTGTCTTGTGCGGGAATCGAACCCGCGACCTCGGAGTCAAAGTGACCATTGCTAACCATTCGACCACCGGGCTCGTCAATCTATATATATATCTTTAATCTATATATCTATAATCTATATATATCTTTCGTGGCCGGTTACAGGATACCGCCCGGAATACGCTGCCAACAGTACCAACACTGCCGACTATGCGCATTTAATTAAGTTTTATATAAGAAAGGCAAGAAACTCAAGGCCGACTCTTTTAATTGCCAATGTGTTTAATGTAACGATATTGGCAATTAAAAGAGTCGGCCTTAAGTTTCTTGCCAGTTCTTCTCAAGAAGCCCCGTCGCCGGAACTGGCACTTAAATTCACTTTCACATTCAAGATAGTGTGATGAAAGTGAATCTAAGCTCTGCGGATTTAGAGTAGTAATGATTTAGATTTATTCTATGTGAATGTGAATATGAATCAACTAGTATATAATAATAATAAGTATTGAAACTAAAACTAAAAACCCTAAAAAATATAATTTAATAACTAAAATATATTATTAAAAGGAGTCCCTTTAGGCAAGGTTCCGAAGATACTGGCAGCGTTCCCCCTTTGAATAGCTAGACTAATTCTTTGTCCGAGGTAGCTGCCAGCTCTTCGGTCTCCTGTGATGTCGACTAACCTTTTTGCTATTTCCCTAAAAAGCCTTATAGCGCTAGGACCCCACGGACCAAGGGTCTCGACACCGAATGGGACAAAATCATATTCGGAGCCTAGACCTCTATATTTATATGCTTTAATTTTTTCAGCCGCTTCACAAGCCGCACCAGCTCTGTAGTTGGTTCCATGTAGATGGGAAGGGGCCAGCGTGTCTGAACAGGTTGCATCCCATACCAGCACCCGGCCCATCTTCCATGGAATCAAACTCATACCATCCGGTCTCTTGCCATCATCTCTTGCAATACCAGTCGGCTCAAGTAGACTTGGCACGTTGACGGTGGCAAGGGATCGGCGTATGATATCGTTAAGTGCGGCATGTCTCGAGAAGCGGCCTGCACTTTTTTGGCATGACAGTCCGTGATGTCCTAGCTTGTCGACATCACTGCCACAGGGACATTTATGAGGAGCGCAGACCGGGACCCCAAGCCGTAGACAGGTAGCGATTCGAAGCGTGTCAGGCTCAAGAAATGTTCCTGTATTTGACGAAGGGTACGCGTGAAGCCAGTAGCCGGCCTCATGCGTACCCACGGCCAAAAGCCTAGCAACGGCCGAACCTGTACTACAGCTCAAAAGATTGTCATAAGTCAATTTGCAGTTTATGTCGTCCCAGCTCCTCTGTGAATTTGGAGAAAATGGAAAATTTTGACCTGGGCATGCAATTAAGAAAGCGTTTCTAGCTTCTTCCAAGCCAGCAATCTCAAAGTTTGAAGGGGATGCCCTTAAAATTTTACTTATGAGATTTGCTGAACTATGATTTAGATACATGTCTTATATTTAATTTGTATGACGTTTCTAAGTGCTTTATAAAGTCCAAGGAATAAAGATATTTTGACTTTGACTTTGACTTTATAAATATGTATGTTAGTTTAGAAGGTATTTATAATATGGGTGTATTGTTTATAAATAAGCATTGCCTGAAATAAATGATTATTATTATAAGCTACAGTAACTGCTTTCCATTAGGCGAGCCGTATCCTTTTTCTGTCCTAGTGGTATAAAAAAACGCTCATTACAAATTCTCCAAAGATTTCCGCGCTGTGTTTTTTGAAAATACTTTTAAAATTTTCCCCGAATATTGTTTTCTTTAAGTGGAAAACTTTCGAGGCTCCAAAATGAGAGCGAGTTTAGAAAAGTATTTAATTCTAGAGTGTCCGGTCCGGACTAGTTAAGATTTGTTTTTAATAGTTGTTCCACGTGACGGAGTGGTAAACAAGTTTCGTGAATAAAAAATAATTGAAAAGAGAATTTACTTCAGAATTTATCCAGGCCATTATCATCAATGTTTTTCCTTTGCGTTTCTGTATATAATTATGTATATGTGTATAATTACAATATGTCTACGTGTCATATATAAATTTATGTTTTCATAGGTATATTCATAGGTATTTATTGTATGTTTGTCATTACTGTTATTTTGTGAACGGTGTTCGAGATATAACTACTTGTCCCAAAGGTAGATTGGTAGAGAAAGCTCTAAGCATTAAGTCCGCCTTTTGTACTCTTATTCCATGGTCTTAAAAGGCACTGTGTAAATTTGTACAGGAATATTTATTTATTCATTGCTTCTCCAATGGTAATATATATTTTTTCAATAATTTCATACTTTCGCACCAAAGCTTTGATCGACCATGAAACAAGTTGGACGTAAATTTTGCGAGCGTTAATATCGCTATGGTAACCGCTTCATATCAAAGGAAGGATATGCTTCGTTGGCAGCGGGGGTGGCGGCGCGCGAGCGATTTTTATGTCGCGAGCGTTAATGTTGCTACGGTAACCGCTTCACATCAGGCGGGCTGTAAGCTTGTCTGCCACCCGTCGTAGTATAAAAAAAAATAAAAAAATCAGGAGGGACGTATGCTTGTAAGCCACCGGACGTAGCATAAAAAAAATGACTCTGAAGGCTCTCTTGGATGGAAGGAATTCTCTTGAAAAATTGTGAAAGTTGACCGAATGGAGATTTCATTCATTAATTATTATTTATTGTAGGCAACACAGAAAAGAAAATAATATTTTTCTGTTCTATGATTGGCAAAATAATATTCTTAGTTTAATTATTAATTCATAATTCGATGTAATTCCACTTAAATTAGATCTTTAAGTTTCATATTGCGATAGGAGAATACCAAATTTAACATTTCTGAGATCGAGACAGAATCGGAATTGAATTTTGACTACATTTTAATTGAATTTTAATCGAGAATTGCACCTCTGAACATAAATAAGTCGACGCTGTGTACGTACAGGGATAATATCTTACTTAAACAAAATTATATCTCATATGAAACACAGAAGAAGAATAAATCTTAAATTCATATGAATTTGAATTAAACATCCAAAACATGGCGTTAGATGTTCAAAGCATTATTAATGGGCTGTCGACACAACAGAGCGACTCGACACTCGACACTGCTATCCCCGGCGCCGAGACACCATAATCCCATGTGGTACATCTTCAATCTTACGTTCAGGGATTACACAGTTTGAAAAGCTGTGACTGACAGTGTAAAATAATATATGTTACACATTTAAAAGGAACACGCTAATACCACAGTATAAGTAGATACCATAGATCAGGGCTGTCCAAACTATATACAATACCGGGCCATTACAAATTACTAAATAGATTAGCGGGCCGCAGAAACAAATACCTAGGTACTTGACATTTGTACTACCTACTTTGAAAGTTTAAGCTAAGTAATAACCAGTTAGTTATAAAACTGAAACTTTTCTAAATATATATAATTTTCAGTCAGATTCCTTGTACAAAAACTGTACCGATGAAAAACACGTCAAAACATAAGCCGAGGGCCGCATGCGGCCCGCGGGCCGTGCCTTGGACAGCCCTGCATAGCTTAGAACACGCTTGGGCATTGCATAATAATACTATTGACAAACTTATTTACCAAATAGTTTTACGGCTCTGGAATCAATATCCTTTAGAGCCCGTATTTATTTATTTATTTAAACTTTATTTACCACAATTTAAGGGTACAAAGGCGGTCTTAATGCTAAAAGCATTCTCTACCAGACAACCTTGGGGAAGTGCAGATATACACGAATGCGGCATACAAAATAAATTAATAACAATATACATACATACACATTACATAAATACAAAATATATGATACATATAAAATAATATAAACTTACATATACTTAATCAATAGGAGGATGATTCATAGTTTTGACAATTTGTCCAAGAGGTGAGCATGAACTTTATTTTTGAAGTTAAATTTATTCTCGATTCTTCTGATGCTATCGGGTAGCGCATTCCAGAGTCGTGAAGATTGTAAAGTGAAAGAGTTTGACATAAAGCCAGTACGAAAGAGCGGGGTAGAAAGCGCAAGGGAGTTGCCAGATCGAAGCTGTCTTTCATGAGAGTCACAAAGATATTGAAACTTACATTTTAAATATTCAGGGGAGAGAGGGTTATTCAGAATAGAGTGAAGTGAACAGAGCAACCTCTTTTGCCTGCGCTGACGAATAGGAAGCCATTTGAGCTGTGACCGGTAGGAAGAGACATGATCAAATTTACGAAGACAGAATATGAAACGAATAGCATTGTTGATAAGCCGGTCCAGCTTATTAAGAAGATCTTCATTTAGATCAGGGTAGCAGACATCAGCATAATCAATGATAGGGAATATGAGAGATGTGACAAGAGTGACCTTAATATTGATGGGGAGAAAATTTCGAAACCGATTGAGATATCGTAAAGAAGATATGACCGCGCGACTCACCTCTGCGATTTGTGTAGTCCAACTCAATGTGGAATCAATGTGTAGCCCAAGGTTCTTCACACTATGACTAAAAGGAATTACACATTTTTCAAACATGACAGGTAAGACAGAGCTGGAATCCACTTTTGCGACTTGCTTAGAACTGCCCACAACAATGGCTTGACATTTGGCAGGATTCACAGAAATTCCAAAGTCTTTAGACCAGTTACTAATGCTGCATAAATCACAATTTAGCCGAGCAATTGCTAGGTTTACATCATCTGCAGTAGTTTGAACATAAATCTGGAGGTCATCCGCGTAGAAATGGTAAGAACAGCACAACGACAAGGAAAGGAAATTAATAAACAAAGAGAACATTAAAGGCGATAGGATCCCACCCTGCGGCACGCCAGAAGACAGATCTTTCCAATCAGATAACTCTCGACCCAGACGCACTGCTTGCTGGCGACCACATAGGTATGAGGAAAACCAATCCAACGTGATTGATGAGAAGTTCAGGTTTTTCAGGATGGCAAGTAGAATGTCATGGTCAACCATATTAAATGCGTTAGAAAAATCAATAAAAACGACTATGGTGACCATTTTATCCTCCATACCCAACCTAATGTCTTCTGTAACTTTGAGAAGAGCAGTAGTAGTGCTGTGCCCTGAGCGAAAGCCAGACTGATGAGGGGAGAGCAGAGAGTTAGAGTAGACAAAGGAAGATACTTGTTTGTGAGCAGCGGCTTCTAAGATTTTCGAAAGGAAGGGCAAAATTGAGATAGGTCTGTAATTTTTCAGCAGGATAGGAGTGGGAATTTTAGGAACAGGAATAACAAAAGCTTTTAGCCATAAAATAGGAAAATCACCTTCTAAAAATGAGAAATTAACAATATGAGTAATTATAGGTAGAATTAAGTCTAAAATGCAAATAATCATATCCCTACTCACATCGTCGCAGCCAACTGCCTTTGACTTGATTGACATGATTATTTTACGTATTTCATCCATTGATACTGGAGAAAAAGCAAAAGACTCGGTGTCAGGATGAGCCATGGAAGATATTTTAGCAATAGTTGCAGATTTAAGTAAAGGGTCAAAAGAAGGAGAAGATACGAAGTAATTATTAAAGTCATTAGGAGAAAAAGTTACGTGCGGTTGAGAAGGACATTTACCCATACCTAGAGAGTGCAGAAACTTCCATATATTGGCTGAAGAAGAATTAATGACATTTTTATGGAAATATTGCCGTTTGGCTGCTCTTACCATGCAGTTACAGCTATTACGCGCAGTTTTGTATAAGGTCCAATTATTGTCAGACCTGTCATGCTTGAAGATTCGAAATGCGCGATCACGCTTTGTCATGGCCAAGCGTACATCCCTAGTGATCCAGGGTGCGGGCGGCCTCTTAACCTTAACAGCTTTTAATGGAGCATGAGCATCAAACAGCTTGAGCAAATTGTTATTAAATTGAGAGACTTTCTCATGCACTGTCGACGCTGCAAAAACCGAGGAAAAGTCAATCTTAGATGCGTCTTCCTTTAATTTAGTATGAACTACTCGCGCGTAACTTCGCATCCACACGATTGTAGGTTTAAGTTTCGGCGGTCTTAATTTGTACTGGAGAAAAATAAGGTCATGTTTGGAGAAGCCAGGTGCAGGGAATTGACCATGTTTTGTAACAAGTTCAGGAGAAGAAGTAATAATTAAGTCAAGCCAAGTGTCATTTGAAGTAGGGTTATGATGAGTAGGCTCAGAAGGCAGAACAGAAAGATTGACTGACTTAATAATATTCAATAGTCTAAGAGAACGCGCAGTATCGCTTAAGAGATCAGTATTGAAATCGCCCATGATAATGTGATGCCTGTAATCCGAACAGAGTGGCTCTAAGATAGATTCAAAGTGAGAAAAGTAATCAATGGAAGGTGGACAGTATACGACTCCGAGAACTGCTTTAGTCCCCTTAATAGAGATTTCGAGAAAAAGATACTCAGCAGAACCAGAATATGGTGACGGTGACGAGGTCAAGATCGTATAAGGTATGTCACTACGTAAATAAATAGCAACACCTCCACCGCCTTTACCAGTACGATCATTACGGATCAAAATATACCCAGGAAGAGAGTAAGAGAGAGAAGATAGGCATGGCTTAAGCCAGCTTTCCGACACGAGAATAGCATGAAAAGAGTTTGAAGAGAAAGTTTCAAGAAGATCAGTGAAGTGAGAGGGTATACTTTGAGCATTAAGGTGGCAGGTGTTGAAGCAGTAGGGAGTATCTATAATAGCAGTCTCAAGAAGGGTGCCTAGCGTTTCAGGTTCATTAAACGACCCCGTGCTATCTCCTGAAGAGAAGCTTAAATTCAAAGCAGAATGGAACGAATCATCATCCGACATAACAATATATAAATAATATCTACAATAATATAATTACAATAAATAAATAAATATAGGAATATTATAACAATATTTTACAATATACAAGTAAATATGTGACCTGCAAGTCCTGCCGGTTGACTGCAATAATTATAATTTAAAGAAACAGAACAACACAATAAAAACATACAATAATCTCAATGTGCCGCTGTGCAGGAAGCCAGAACCATTTACAATAAAAATAAAAAAAAATAAAAAAGAACAGAAAGAACATTCATTTCCTAAAAAGGGTTGACAGTTGCCAATAGCGAAAAAAAAAAAAAGAAATATTTGACAGTGACATTTGTTTGCTGTGATTGTGTTCTACAATGTATACAATGTGATTGAGTTGAATTGAACAATAACAATACCAAAACAAATTAAAAACAAACCAAAGAAGGGTATTCAAATTAAAAATGTTGGAGGTACAAGTAAATAGAATAAAATACTGTAACCCTCTGATTAAAGTTATAAATATAAGAACTGTAATTATCAATAATTAAGGAAATGAAGATGCAAATATACGAACAATGATTACTTCCTCGTTCTGGCTGTCCTTTTCGACTTAGTAGTTAGGTCTGTGGGAGCCGTCGAGCCCGAAGAGGCCGGCTCAGCTGGCTGCAATTCATCTTCCGACGCAGCCACAGCAGAAAGCTCAGTCTCATTATGTAGACGCTGCTTAGAACCGTCCTTCATCTTGATGATAATATTACCATCCATGGTCCAACACCTCCCCATGCCAAACCGCTTACGTGCCTGAAGGAAAAGTGTTTGCCGCTGACGAGTGAGGAACTCGAAAATTGTGTGTGGTGTACCTTTCAGTGCTGTCTTTTTGCTCCACACCGAAGATCGCAACGCCAGGTCAGCAAATCTCACCAACACAGGACGACATCTTCCCTCCGACGGCCTACCGAGACGATGACAAACCGTGAGCTGCTCCACTGATACATCCAGATCCATTTTTTCATGAAAGAGGCCGGTGGCGAACTTTTGTAAATCTGGAATATCTTCAGGGATGCCAGCTACAAGTAAATACTTCCGTCGATGTCTCATCTCTATATTGTCAACAGTTTTAGCAAGCTCTGCAATCTGTTGTCGTAATAAAGATATTACAGACCCCACCAATGACTTGAACTCCGAGAATTCTTCCTGCAAGCGGGCAACGGAGACATTTGGCTGTGGAGTAGACGCTTTTAATTGGGCTTCAAAGGCGTTCATCTTTTGTAGCAGGGTGGTTTCCAACGCATTCTGCGTTTCCAAAACATCAGCATAGCTCGCCATAGTGTTGTTCAGAATTCAAAATAATAGTGAAGTGATAGCACCGGCAGGACAGTGAAGTCAAAGTACACTTATGTCATATATCAAGTGCTAATAACACTAGACAGTGATATATTTGTGTAATATATACGGAATAATACTAAATAAAGTGCTGTAAGTAATTTAAATTATTTTTAAAATATTATATTTATGAGAGAGCACTCTTTACTTTTTGTCTTCCTACCGCCGAAAAAAACCGTATTTGTATTATTTTTCTATATCTTATTCCCGGCTTCAGGGACATGCAGAAAATATCGACAGAAATCTTCTTGTTCCTCTGTTACTGGTAATAAGTCAATAGTAAAACCGACAGCTAATTTTTTGCTGTTTTGCACGAGTTCTTGGACTCGACAGCCCCAATTCAAACACGTTTAAACAAAGATTCAAATTATTATTAATGAGCTGTGGACACAACAGAGCGACTTGACACTCGACACTGCTACCCCCGGGGCCGAGACACCATAATCCCGTGTGGTACATCTTCAATCTTACGTTCAGGGATTATACAGTTTGAAAAGCTGTGACTGACAGTGTAAAATAAAAGACACAAGCTTTGAAAGGAACACGCTAATACCATAGATTTTAGACACGCTTGCGCATCGTCTAATATTACTATTGACAAACTTTTTTTTATATAAATTTTTAAAAGCACACATATAAAAACAATAATGTACGTAAACGACCGCGTTAATGTTAAACTGTATTGGAGTCGTTTGCGTTGCGCCCTTCTCCGACCTAACGCGATAGGCATGTGAACAAAGTTCTAAAATTATTTAAAAAAAAATCTTTAGCAGTGACGTAAACAACATAAAAATATGACGATCTGCGATCTTAAAATATTAATAACTTATGTCCCAGGTGTTTTTTGGTCGATCAAAGTTTGGTGGGAAAGTCCATTTTAAAAGTATAATAATAATGAATAAGTATGAAATCATAAAAAATAAATATTACCATTGTAGAAACAATAAACAATACTATAACTTTTGTTACGGCACTAGCTACATAAACTCAATATTTAACATAGCTGTCGTACAAATTTCTGATTTAATGCATTTAAAACAGCGTATCGTGACATCATAATACTGTAGCCTTTTGTATAGAGCGTTTTCGGGATAGTTCAAAATTGTGATCTTGAAGTTATCATATCTCGAGAAGATGCTATGGAAGTAATTCTTTGCCCTATAGTTATATTATTGTGACGTTTATAAATAACCAATCGAAAAAAAAATAGTTCAGAAAGCTATTCAGATAGATACTACAAAAAGAAAAACTTACATATATTGCATTGATATAAAAATTACACGACTTATTTACCAAATAGCTTTACGGCTCTGGAATCAATATCCTTTAGAACCCGTCTTTGTAAAATTTTTATCTTATTCCCGGCTTCAGGGACATGCCGAAAAATATCGTCTGGTATTTCCTTGTTCCTCTGTTACTTGTAATAAGTCAATAGTAAAACCAATAGTGCATTTTTTCTGCTGTTTCACACGACTTCTTGGACTCGACAGTCCCAATTCAAACACTTTTAGTGAAAGTTTCTATTATGAATCAATATCATTATACATTAAATTATGTAAATTTGTTTAAAAGCACAACCGCGCCACAGTATTAAGAGTGTCCTACCGCGCTCACCAAGTTCGCGCCAAAAATCCCTCAGTCGTAGTAACCACGAGACTGCAGTGGACTTTATTGTTCATTGCCTTTTTGGTTGACGCTGCTGTTAATCCTGGCTAGCTACCGCTGTCTCAGTCGGATCAATGTTAAGGGGCCGTCGGGCTACAAGGGCCCCTCGTGTTCGGTTCGGGTAGATAGAAGTCCCCCCCCCCCCCCCCGTCCTCTTACATATGGGTAGAACGTCCCCGACCGAAATTTTAATATGAGGCTCGCCTAGCACGCCACTGCCTGGCTACACAGGAGACACAATGGAATGTGTCCGTTCCGAAAATTGTCATTTTGCACTGAAACCTTCCTACTAATCATTTGTTCCGTACTGTACAAACGCTGCATCATGCCCAAACCACAATTACAATCCACATTAATATCCCATAAGATGAAAACCCAAAACGTAAAACGTATATTCGCGAAAGGTATGATAAATCGTTCCTATTGTTACGTTGTGTGACGTTTTTCCTAACGAGGGTCAACACGATGTCCAGCCGTGGGGATCCCACGCAACTGAATAATGTAGTGGGTCAAGGGTGTCTGGGAAATTGGTTTAAGTTCCCGATTAGATCTGAGGTCCTTCTTTGTACCGTTTTGCGTGATTTCCGCGAGGTCAAAGTAAAGATTAGGTTGGTAATAGCTTTATTATTTTAAGTACCATAAATTTAATTTACCCTAAACAATATTTTTTTTTTACGTGATAACGTCTTCAGCGGCATTTCGAAACGATTACGACATGGGAGCCTTCGAGAACAATCTTTATTTCCCTTAAAAGGCTGGCAACGGATCGGCGACCCCTTGGTGTTGCTGATCTCTATCGGCGGTGGTGATTGCTTCCCAAGTGACTCACATGCTCGTTTGCTCCCCTGTATCAATCATAATATATTCCCCTGTATAAATCGATAAACACCGGCTGCACGCACGAAAAAACATTACTCATTGTCACGTTCCGCCTGAGCAGAGCGTGTGACAAACGATAGAGAGGTACTCTTCCACTCCATCTGCCGATGTTTTCTTATGACGTTGTCACGTAAAATTATATTAGAGGTCCCGGGTTCGATCGTCGCACAAGACAAACATTTGTGTGTATGATCATATCTGTTTGTCTTGGTCTGGGTGTTTATATGTACTTTATACGGAAATAGTATATACGTATTTGTCATCATCATCATCATCAGGTCATTTTAGTCTCCTCTACAGGAGCACGATCCTCTCGTCCGTCCTAGACAGAAGGAGGATTTGGCCTACACTCCCCACGCTGGCCAGACGGGTTGGGGAGGCCTGATCGATGTTTTATAATGTATTTCCCTTAGTCGCCTTGTACGACATCCACGGGAAGAGACGGAGTGATTCTATTCTAGTCTGCCGGAAATCACACGGCTATACGTATTTGTATTTCCATATAAATTGCGTTAAGTATGATTATTATCATTATTCTTATTTAAATTTGCACTTGATATAAAATCACCTAATAAGTATAACTATAGGATATATCGTCTGGAAATAGTTCTTAAAACTCGCGCGATGAAAACACCCTAAGGAGTTATAATCGGATTGCAAATGTCAACCGTGTACTCAGCAGACCAAGGAAATATCCTTATATAAACTTGCTTCGACACTTATAAACCCAGCTTTGCAGAATTCCACATATGATTTTACGAGAAAACTATGAGAAAAATCGAAAAGCGAGGGAGCAGAAATAGTTGGAAAGTCGAAGTAAATAAATAAACCACACTGGGATGCTGGACCCGCGTCCCGCGTCCCAGTCCGGACGTGACTCGGCTGTGGCGCAAAACTCAAAAACAAAAAACATAGCCGGCTTAGGTATTGACGAATTTTTGGCGTCGGCTTGAGTTTTGGGAATGAAAAATGCTCTTTTAAAAGGTTTTTGTTGGTATTACCTGACGTTGGAATGCGACCTCTCTCACAAGCTTATCATAGTCTGGTCAGACCAGACTATACAGAAGTACAGATACTTCTGTGGTCTTTATAGTGTAATTTTTATACTACGTTGGGTGGTAGACTGGTAGACAAGCATATGGACAGCCTGATGTGAGTGGTTACCGTAGCCTTATTAAGGCTTGGCGCAAACGGGCCACCAACCACAGCCACCGGTGGCTGTCGCGCGCTACCGCCACTTTTGTAACAGTGGCTGAAACGCGCGACAGCCACCGGTGTTCGGAAGTCACCACATTTTATAACCCTCTCGCATTATTTGCAATTCATATTATTGGAATCGATGTGTTAGGTAACAACTCAATGTTTTAGGTCCCCAACAGTGTTAGAAACTTAAAATCCGTGGTGCACGGCAGTTGGGCTTCACTTGACTAGCCATCTCTTTAGGCTTTTAATGCCTTATTTGCCATATTGCTGTCTCTCACATTGGTAAGAGGGGAAGTCAAATTCCAAAAGCTTCCTACGCCTACTAATTTTTTCTGATTAAATTCGTTGTGAGTTCCAAGGCAGCCGTAGTTTTACCCCTGGGACTGCAATGGACTTCATTGTTCATTGCCTTTTTTGGCGGTCGCCGCTGTTAATCCTGGCTACACAGGAGATACAGTGGTGGGAATGTGTGGTGGGCCCCCGTCCCATAAAAACCCTCTCGCAGCTGCGCAGTCTTACGATGGGTTCAGACACGGAAAATTTGCTCGGGTTATTATTAATACGCAGACGACGCAGACGACGCCGTCGCCGCCTTTATTGGGTACATCCAACTTTAACTGGTCCTACAGTATAACATAACTTGTATTTCGATGATCTACAAAGATATCCAGTAAAGTTTTTTAGACGTAAGACGTCTAACGGTTAACTGCGCGAAGGGTGAAGCAGCGCGACAGTGGCGGGTGTCGGCGGCTTGTGTGGCACGCAGCGACCACAAGTGGCGAGTCGCGGACACTGCTGTAGCGAGTGGCCGCCACCGGCCACACGTGTGCGGCGAATTTCAACAAGATGTTTGAAAAAGCGCGTTAACTGCTAGTGGTTGGCCACCGGTGGCTGTGGTCGGTGGCTCGTTTGCGCCAAACCTAACGCTCGTGGCATGAAATACGCTCACGCGCCGACACCCCCTCTGCCAACACAGCAACTCCTTCCTTTCTGGTGATCTGTAGATGTAAGCACGCGAATGTACATGTATTTCAAACGTAACAGACTAGAATAACCGCTTTACATCAGGCGGGTCGCATACTTATTTGTCACCCGACGTGGTACAATAAATCAGACGATCGTTGCAACTGTTGTTACTTAAATTAAAAAAAAACTGTGTAAGTGACTCACCACGATCTTTAGAGCAAAGCCAACCTCATCTACACGTGATGCAACCTGCAAAAAACAAGTAGGCTACAACGTATTTGTAAGCTGCGCGACTAGGGAAGAACCTCCTAGAAGAAGACATTCACTTCACAGAATACCGCAGCCTAGTAACAATTCCCTTGAGGGTGTTTCTGCGAATCAGTGAGGTCACCAGAAATGAATAAATATAAATATTTGATATTGTCAGACAAATTACACAGCGCCATTTAGCCCCAAAGTAAGCGAAGCTTGTGTTATGGGTACTAGACAACTGATATAAACATACATAAATACATTTTTTTTTTTTGTAAATACATACATAGGATACATAGAAAACACCCAGACTAATACAAACAGACATGTTCATGCACACAAATGTTTATCCTATGTGGGAATCGAACCCACGAGCGTTGGTGTCGAAGCCGCGTCATTGACTGCTACGCCACCGAGCTCGTCGAGTCGAGGAAGGCGTTGCTGTGTTCGCAGCGGGGGTTGCGGCGCGCGATCGATATTACATGACGTTAATATGGCTACGGTAACTGCTTCATATAAGGCGAGCCGTATGCTTTTGTGCCACCCGACGTAGTATAAAAAAAATTGTTAACTGCAAGTAAGCGTGTGGACTCGCCCGAGCCGGCAATCTGCTAACTTGAAAACTAACAGGTCATGCACTTGTTGAGTTACCAAGTTTTCATTCATTAAGCTTATAAATTTCATCGGCCATATTAAAATTAGTGTTTATATAATGTATAAAGACTTTTTTACACATTATCTTTAGATAGATATCCAATAGTAACAATTTATTTATTTTTATAAATTGTAGAATTTTGCTTCCTATATTATTTTTATATTCCACGATATATGTATTATGAAAATCAATTCTTTTGAGCTCTAGAAACTTACAAAATCTTTAATTCATAACCATTACAAAAGACGTTCTAATATATAATGTATACAATTCAAAAAGGCATGAATTCTGAACTGAACCGAATACAAACGCCTCCTCGGACCGAATACGTCAAAGGTCGCCTTAAATTATCACTATTATAACGTGCTAAGGAGAAATACAGTATTGCGAAATTATCCTCTATGTTCATAATAATAAGAGTTTGAATCGAGATGGCATGGTATCATGTAACGGGCGTATGCATTTGAAATTCGAAATAGGTTTTATTTTCTTTTCTATGCCCAGCCTCTGGAAGCTTGGCTAGTGGCCAGTAGAGAGACTTGCATGTTATTATATTGTTCTTCGGGTTCCGTAAACTACATTGTTCCAGAGCTTACATTTGTTTCACGGATAAAAAAGAACATAACAAGAACAGTAATTGGTATTATTTGTAAACGTTAATAACGTAACATTGTAATTTATTAATTTTCTATTGGATAATTTGTAAATATATTTTAACATTTGTAAGTGATACCAACACGTTTAGTATAGTATAGTTAGTATAGTTATAGAATAACGTACGTAAGAAATAAATAGTTTATTATGATAATTCGCACACCTAGCGGTTGTAATATAGTGATCAGCCCCCTTATCACCATCTCTTATTGCGATTCAATGATTGAGTAGATTGCTTATTCATACCAATGAATAAGCGACTATATTCCATTTGAAATAGAGACGCTAATTCATTGGTATGAATAAGCAATCTATTCAGTTATTGAATCGCAATAAGAGATGGTGGTAAGGGGGCTGACAATTTATAAAATGAACACCAATTGTAACACCTATATCTAAGCAAATAAATTGATTGATTGACATGCACCAATAACTAAAGTAGGAGTAAGATTTATCCATGCTTCGGAGGGCACGTTAAGCCGTCGGTACGCTGTTGTCATTAGGTGACAGTCGTTAAACTAAGTTAGTGGCTTTTGGGCGGCTTGAAAACACTTGTTTTCACCAACCAACAGTTGAGCAGCGTGGTGGAGTATGCTCTAAACCCCTTCGGTTGAGGGGAGACCCGTAAACAGTGGGATGATTATGGGCTGATGTTAAGTAAGATTTATTACGCTACTTCAAAAAACGCGGAGGATCTCAACTGTATATTTTTTTTTTCAAAACCATGTTTCTAATTGTGTTTTGGGGTGTAAGTGACCACAACCTTTAGAGCCCAAGCCAACCCCACCTGCACGTGGTGCACCCTGCTGACTATCGAAACAGGCTCTTGCAAAAGAGACATAGGATACAGCATATTTGTAAGCTGCCTAACTGAGGAAGGACCTCCACCTCACAGAAATCCGCAGTCACATAACAATTCCCTTGAGGGTTGTTGTGTTCATGCGAGTGAGTGACGTCAGAAAGGAAAGATATTTCGTGTTGCAAGCGTTAGTATGGCTACGGTAAGCGCTTCACATCCGGCGGGCCGTATGCCTGTAGGCCACCCGACGAAAGTCTAAGGAACTGATCATGAACCCGGTAACGGAAAAAACTAACTGGTAAAAATCGAGACTCGAATTTGCCAAGTTTGAAGTTTGTCGCAGAAAACACAGCTACACCCAAACGTCGTGGTCTTGTTTCACAAGACTATTAAATTAAAAATAAAATAAAAACCCGACCTTCTTGTCTATTTATACCAATGAATAAGCGACTCTATTTCAAATTCAATAGAGTCGATTATTCATTGGTATGAATAAGCATTCTATTCAGTTATTGAATCGCAATAAGAGTTGGTGGTAAGGGGGCAGCCCTTCCATTTGATGCCCATATTGAGGGAGTTGTGAAAAAAAATTTTTTTTTTTTTTGTCAAATTACACGTCGCCATCTAGCCCCAAAGTAAGCGAAGCTTGTGTTATCGGTACTAGACAACTGATAAACATATGTAAATACATTTTTTTTTGTAAATACATACTTGTATGTATATATCAATATGTATGTATCATAAAAACGCCCAGACTAAAACAAACAGACATGTTTGTCCTATGTGGGAATCGAACCCACGAGCGTTGAGTGACGAAGGCGCGTCATTGACCGCTACGCCACCGAGCTCGTCATATTATGTGATCCGTCATTTTGTGGCGGCGGGCATCTTGGACCAATTGTCATCAAACATAGCTAAGAACATCCAAAAAAGGAGGAAGTTCTCAATACGACTGATTTTTTTTTGTATGTATGTTATTCGATACGGGAGCTACGATGCTACAAACACACGTCAAACTTATAACACCCCGTCGTTTAGTCGTAGTTGGTTAAAAACATACACAAGTACACGATGTTTGCGAAAGTATTCAATATTTAATGTCGACTCAGAGGCCCTGCTTGACAAATGTATGAATATTTTATACGCCATTTTATAAAAATATGTCGTATGTTTAAAGCAGAGATTCTTCGAATTATTTATCTCATCTTTTAGTAAGTACAATACATTTGTTGTTGTTAATTGCAGTATTACTTATTTACCCGACTGCCGAAGAAAGGAGGGTAATGCTATAATAACTTTTAAACTTACGCATTGCATGATTCATCATCATCATCCATCAGGTCAGTATAGTCTCCACTACAGGAGCACGGCCCTCTCTCGTCCGTCCCAGACAGAAGGAGGATTTGGCCTACACTACCCACGCTAGCCAGACGGGTTGGGGGGGCCTGATCGATGATTGATAATGTATTTCCCTTAGTCGCCTTGTACGACTTCCACGGGAAAAGACAGAGTGATTCTATTCTAGTCTGCCGGAAACCACAAGGCATTTGCATGATTGAAATAATAATAACGACGGGAATTAAGGCGATCATGCATGTAAGATACTTTTACATGCCTTTATTATTACCCGACGTTTCGACCGTGGTCACAGGCTGACTGTCTTAGCGGTGTCACTATCTCCGTTGTCTAGGTCGATGAATCTTCATCTACCCACGTGTTGATGAATATCCACGTACCGTGACACACCACACTAACGTCGTCCCTATTCTGCGAAACTATCGATGGTTCCTTTCATGACGGGACCACGGCCGGTGCAACCTGGTCGAAACGTCAGGCAATAATAAAGGTATGTAAAACTACCTTACATGCATCATCGCATTAATTCCCGTGGTTATTATAATTCCAAGGAGGGTAACTGGCCGTGTGGTTTCCGGCAGACTAGAATAGAATCACTCCGTTTCTTCCCGTGGATGTCGTACAAGGCGACTAAGGGAAATACATTATCAAATATCGATCAGGCCACCCCAACCCGTTTGGCCAGCGTGGGGGGAGTGTAGGTCAAATCCTCCTTCCATCTAGGACGGACGAGAGAGGGTCGTGCTCCTGTATTGGAGACTAAGATGGACCAATGGATGACGTATATTTCTTTGGCACTCTCTACAGCCTATACCGCTTGACGGATTTCAACATATGAACTGTCATTCGATTCGTCTCGGCTGTAAGAGTGAGATGTTATATATTTTATAAACCGCACTTTTGCAGCAGTCACCACATTGAATAAAAATGGCGACATTTAGATAGTCGTACATTGTTACGAGAACCAAACGAGTGTGCCAAACTTCAGCTCAATCGGTCACGGGGAAGTGGGTCAAATTTAACTCGCAACATTGTTGTTCCTGCGAGTGAGTGAAGTCAGGAGAAATCGGCAACCACTTGGTGTTGCTACATTTAATCACAAAATAAAAGTTGTTCTTTTTTAGGGTTCCGTACCCAAAGGGTAAAAAGGAACCCAATTACTAAGGCTCTGCTGTCCGTCCGTCCGTCCGTCTGTCACCAGGCTGTATCTCATGAACTGTGATAGTTTGACAGTTGAAATTTTCACAGATGATGTATTTCTGTTGCCCCTATAACAACAAATACTAAAAAATACTATAAAATAAATATTTAAGGGGGCTCCCATACAACAAAAGTGAATTTTTTGCTCGATTTTGCTCGCAATTGATAACGGCAATAGGTAGACGCATGAAATACTCACATAATATTTAGTTATATTTCACTTTAAAAATAAATAATTAAATAAGAATAAAACAAATATTTAAGGGGGGCTCCGATACAACAAACATGACTTTTTTGTCGTTTTATAGATAATGGTACGGAACCCTTCGTGCGCGAGTCCGACTCGAACTTGGCCGGTTTTTTTTTGTCTTTTAAATTAAAACTTTTATGTTAAATATTTGAATAGTTTTTGTTGTTACAACCCTGACTCTTGACCAAGACCAAGACCTGAGCGTAGGTAAACATGCATTCAAGAACAAAGGAGTCATATTATTGGTAGGACTCTTATTACTGTGGTATGGTCTAGAACGCAGACATCGGTTTCGTAGGGAAAGAGCAACTATCGCCTTTCTAACCTCTACTAAGTGTTCTGTGAGTGATACTAAGGGGCCATCCATAAATTACGTCACACGTTACGGCGGAGGGAGGGGGTCGATGAAGTGTGATATTGTATGACAAGGGGGTGGGAGGGGTCCTAAATTTTGTGACGTAACATTTCAAAATCTATCTAAGTGTTAAAACACGAACTTTGAACTATTAACGAAAAACTCAACATTTGCAACTCTAGATGTAAAATTGCAAAATATGTGACGTCACACTAGGGGGGGGGGGGGGCTCACAAATGTGACCAGCTGTGACAAGGATGGGGGGAGGGGTAAAAAAATCATGAAATTCGTGTGACGTAGTTTATGGATGGCCCCTAAGCAAATAATAGAAACATTTTCTAAGATGCTATTTGTTCAAATGGGGTTTAAAATAATTATTTTGTTTCCATATTGTCACCATCTATAATGACTTAATTAATTCCATCTCATCCAAAATAATTTAATGATCTTGTGAAATATTAATTTCGGGACTTTATTGAATTCTAACACAGATAATTATATTGCATTCGAGTTCTTTGAAAGTAAAGGAGTTAGGCCGGCGACAAACATCGCACGCTTTTGCATAAGACATTAAATACTCACACAAAATTACACAAAAGATATCGGCAGACCTCACGGATATTACGACGTTAGTGGAAATCGTACTCGTATACTTAATAACTTCTTTGCTTCACGTTCGGTGTTATAGGCGTCCAAAGGTTGTTGTTGTTGTTGTTGTAAAATCTTTATTGTACAAAAGGATTACAAATATGTTAGAAAAATAGGATAGTTACATGTTTATTGTCAATAAAAATCTTTTGTACTTTTCTAAATAATTATTTTCACAAACCAATTTCCCATACTTGGAATTTAAACACGTCTAAGAATCAAACAAATTAAAGGAAAACATTGTCTAATAAAGCCGTAGGGGTGAAACTGGATGTAATAATTATTAAAATCTAATTACGAACATCAGAAGTGAGTTTAATTAATAATAAAATACATACCAATTTTTTCGATGTGATAAAATCGATGAACGTCGCGAAAATGTGTGACTCATTGTGACGTTCCGCCTGAGCCGAGCGTGCAAGCGAGAGCGCGGAACAAGCAACAGAGAGGCACGATCGGCCTGAGCATTGGGTTTGTTACGCATCTATCTCTCTTACACTCTGTCGGCCGATGTTTTCTTATGACGTTATCACGTAAAATTATGGTCCGTAAACCGACTTTACAAACAACTATTTTTGTTAATATATATTTTTTTAATATAAATATGATTTTAGTGTTGAGCAGCGTATTATGTAATGTTCTTTTATTACCTATGTCTTATAGTAAGTATTTTTTATACTACATCGGCTGACAAATAAGCGTGCGGCCCGCCTGATGTAAAGCGGTAACATAGCCATATAAACGCTTGCAATATGAAATATTGTACATTAAAATATAAAAATTTATTTGACTTACTAATAACGACTTTTTCAAGTATATAATGTAAATATATAGCAACAAATTAACAATTTCTTATAAAAGTTGTTGTGTTCCTGCGAGTTAGATTACCAAGTTCTTAATTAGTAGGGCCATCACTTAACCTAACCTCATCTGCAAGTGGTGCCTCCTGCCGTTTAGCTAATTTGCACTGACTTCCTGTACCACCGCTTTAGTACGGCACTAGATTTTTTGACATTTATTTTTAATTATCTATAAACTATAAAAAAGCCGTACATTAATAATTAATCGTAATTCCTCACTTGTACCTGGGAAATTCCATTTACTCACGTACTCACATGTACCGCTCAGAAATGACGGCATAGTGCTCAGAGTTATTTTCTGATATAGTAACAGCCTTCTAAGCGTTATTCACGATGGTTCATTTCACAGGTAATTTTTTTCCATGGGCTTGTAGTCTATAACGCGGCTCTGTTGAAAGAGATGCATGTCGAGCACCACTGTAGTAGCGCCTACACCTCACAGAAAACCACAGCTAAATTGCAACACCCTTGAGATAGATTCCTACGAGTGAGTGGGCTAGTCAGACGTACGGAGCTACAGCGGTGGTCCCAGCACACGAACATATTGTTACGAGCTAGGGTTCCAGATTTGGATGTAAAACGCCAATGACAACTTTCAAGGATTTATTCACGCAGGGTCTGGTCTGCAGGTCTTCACAACACGAAGTCCACACAAAGATTCCAAATCGCAGATCAAATCGTAGTCCAATAGTATCGCTGAGGTCGTAGGTTATCACTTGTCTCGCAGGTAGATTCGCTCGAAATTTACTCTTCCGACCAACCTGAACTACCTATGCGCCGCGGCGGTCGCTATTTATATCCGCCGGTAAGGGTTCCCGAATGTTCTCGTATGTACATGTATGTACTTCCCTTCGCAACGTGTCTCGAACATTTTCATGTCATAGTGTTATGAACCTTATGTAAGTAGACATACGGGTCATTATTGCTTGCAGCGAAGTATGCGGCGACTATTCAAGAAGGTTTCTTTCTAGATGATTCGCGACAGGACCGCGACAATATTATAAGCAGCTATAGACTCCAGTAACCGTTTTACTACAGGCTGGTCGTATACGTATTTGGCACCCATCATTGTGTTAAAAAAAAGAGGTGTGGCTATGTCATGGACACGGCCGTGTCGTACGCGAATATGTTATATGCATTAAAACTATCTCAAAATGGCAGCGCTTCCCCCTCCCCCGCACGCGATGTTCCATAGTCCTTACTTAGCGTAATAAATTCTTTGATGCTTCATCTATCCAGTGGTGTGATTGAATTTTGGATGGAGATGATAAATTTGTAGCTGCAATATCAAACTGTATCACCAGATTTTATTATAATTAGTTTTTTTTAATTGCCAGTCTATGGAAGCAAGAAGCAGTTAATTTTAAAGACGTATTCAAGTCATAATTAGTATCCGAAGTGTAAACGCCCTTAAATTTTAAACGCAGTCACATGTTTAATTATATTTCGCATTATATTTTATCATTCAGTTAGAATAATTGTGTTTGTTAATTAAATTGGCGGTTTTATGGAATTCGAATTATCATTTCTATTTAAAATTACCAACCGATGCAAATTAATGTTATTTGTTTAATTAAATAGTTAATTTAAACTCTAGTAGTTTTGGGGTGTAAGTGGTTCATCAACATCTTTGAACCAAAGCCAACTTCACCTGCACGTGGTGCACCCTGCTGAGTGACAAACGAAGCTCTGGCGAAAAGAGAGGTAGGGAGCGTAATTGTAAGCTACCCGACTGGGTGGGGAATGTACCTCCACCTCACAGAATACCGCAGCCAAATAACAATTCCCTTGAGGATTGTTGTGTTCCTGCGAGTGAGTGAGGTCACCAGAAAGAAATGAAGGAGATGCTGCGTTAGCAGCGGGGGTGGCGGCGCGCGAGCAATATTTTATGTTGCAAGCGTTAATATGGCTACGGTAACCGCTTCACATCAGGCGGGCCGTATGCTTGTCTGCCACCCGACGTAGTAAAAAAAAAAAAAAAAAAATAGTTATAAATGTGAGCTGCTAGGTCGTTGCGCGTGGCAGTCTAATCGATCACGCAAGTCCAGCAACGTTGACCGCAGCCTATCCATGGATGAGTTTACTTAGCTCCTCCGTGCTTCGGAGGTCACTTTAAGCCGTCGGTCCCGACTTTTGTAGTTAGATGACGTTAAGACAAGTCAGTGGCATTTAGGTGGCTTGAAAACACTGACCTCCACCAATCCGCAGTTGAGCAGCATGGTGCAGTATGCTCTAAACCTCTGCGATGCGACATTCGCCAACTTGCTGTTGCGATTTGTCGCCACCGCAACAAATCGCTGGAGGATCTCAGTCGAATGCTAAACGATCTCAATACTGCTTCTCGATCCGTGAGGCTGGGGATGAATTTTGGCAAAACGAAAGTTATGTACAACGACTTTGTCATCCCTAACTCGATTATCGTACAGAATGCAGCTATGGAAGTGGTTAAAGATTACATATACTCGTACCTCAGATTGGCCATACAGCTGGGCCGGAGTAATTTCAACAAAGAGATCAACAGACGCATTCGACTGGGCTGAATAACTTTAAAAAGGCTCCGGAACATCCTAACTGTAGTGGAGTATATCTATATATACCCCAAAGCTTGAAGTCTTCAATCAGAGCGTCATGACCTACGATAACGGAGAAGATACGCTGACCATCGGGCTGGTTCACAGACTAAAGGTCGCACAGCAAGCGATGGAGACGGATATGCATGGAGTTTAAGGGATAGATTTTGGAACGAAAAAATTCGACGGAGAACCAAGATTGACATAGCTCTCAGAGCCAACAAGCTTAAGTTTCAGTGAGCCGGCCACATCTGCCGTGTTAGTGATGATGAGAGGAAAGTCCTAGAGTGGAGGCCGCGAATGGAACGACGAAGAGTGGGACAACCTCTCTCTAGATGGATAGACGACCTCAAACTAAGCAAGCGGCTGGATGCGGAAAGCGGAGGATCATAGATGGTGCGAACTAGACTTGCGCAAAACAGTTCACTGAACTGAAAAGAGAGATGCAGTTCTTTTGACGCAAATGAACTATATCACTCATCTAGTTCAATTACTTCTGTAGTTCTTTTGACTCACTAGTTCAGTTTAGTTCAATGTATCTTTGATTCAATCGACTCAGTAGTTCTATTGACTGATTCCTTCTACATTCTTCTCAGTTCTATTGCATCATTTTGATGACATTGTATTTTTGTATTAAATAAGTATATCTAATTAAATATTTTATAAATTCCCTTACAAATATTGATTTTCCTTCAAACTTTCCACAGGCTAAGACTGTCAACCTTGAGTAAAAAGAAATTATTTTGTGTTAATATAAAAATTGAGCTTTGTATCTTTACTACTATAGCATATTTTCGCTAACTTAGAGTTCTAATTCGGTCAGTCAACCATGTACGAAACTATCTGTCTCGTTTTATCTCGAACAATTTCAGAATCTTCCGTCCTTTTCGCTGTCTATCGCTAGCAATTTTGGAATTACAACGTATCTCTCTCATTCTAACTCGTACGCTTTATGTATTTCCGTTCTTTTTACTCTTTGTCACTCGATTGAACTAAATGACGCAGTAAACTATATGGGACAAGAAAGAGTGAGTGACAAGAACCGGCTTGTATGGTGAACTGGTACAATTGAACTACTCACTCAGGAACTACACAAGTCTAGTGGGAACCATTGAGGAAGGGGCATATATCCAGCAGTGGGTCTACCAGTTGATAATGATGATGAATTACGCACGTATAAATATACAGGGTGATTGAAAATTAGTGGCGGATCTTTAATGGGGGTATAGTAGAGGTAAATTCCAATCAATTTGACTATGGAATGCACTATCCTAAAGTGAACCGTTTTTGAGATATTCGAAACATTTAAAAAAAAAAAACCTTTTTTTCTGGTAAAAAAATAAAATAATAATAACTAGAGATATTCTTTTGACAATCAATACTATCATTAAAAAAGTAATAAATTTGCGTAATTTAAGCACTGAATAGCCTATAACTATCCAATGTTGAATATCAATGATGAATTACGACGTATATACATATCTATCAATATCAAAATATAATTAGGACAGCACAGTATAAGTAATAGTACTACCACACCCCGGCCACTCCATACAAATGTCGCGTCGAGAACTACTACATAAACAACGACGTCTGTGCAGAGAGACAATGAGCGTGTGTGCGGGCTGCACCATACAAACTGTTCCAGATTTGTCTCAGAGGGAAGGTGAGGTCAACACGAAAGAGCGGCAGGGAGAGGCCATACTGTACGTAGTACAATACTACTACGTAATAGAGTAGTACCACATTATAAGTAACTTATAATGTGGCACTACTCTCGCATCGACCTCACCTCGCCTTTGAAACGAATCTCAAACAGTATATATGACGCCGCATGCACATCATTCACTCTCTGCACAGACCTCATTATTTATGTAGCAGTTAACGACCTGTGGGGGTGTGGGTATATTAGAGTAGTGGGGGTTTGGGTATATATCGACGGTGGAAAGGCAAAACAAAATAAGCGACATTTGGCCAATTGTTCAGTAGAGCTGTTTAAAGATTTTAAAATTGAAAAAATCATCATAACTTTTTTATTTATTGGAGGATATTTTTAATTTTTTGCGTGCAGATTAAACTTGATATTACCTATATACAGTATATAAAATAAAACTATTTTAATCTATATTTTAAGAGATAGTGTCGTTTCATTTAAATGACTTTTCAAGTGAGTAGGGAAAAATACTTTATACGGCATCTAAGAAAAATGGTTAATGGGGTAAATTAATTTATGCGCCGTTTTTTATACAAGTTTGCCGGGAAAAATCTATGAAAAATCAAAGTAAAATTTAAACAAATAGGGATAAACAATTTATAACACTTTAACGAAAAAATTACGAATAAGAAAAAAGTATTATAAACTATGTATCCTTATTAGTACACATTGGTAAAACACTTTATCGATCACAAGCAATGTTAAAATGTTATTGTTTTGCCATAGTCGGGACAGGGATTTGATTGATCTGGTTACTTTTCTAATTTGAAAATGTCGTCATTCATATAAAATTGTATTGTAATACCTAGGTCTTGTACGATCATTTGTACAAGTTCGATTACAATACAATTTTATATCTCTTACCTTTCATCATCGTTAAAATTTCTATGATGAAATTTTAACTGATTGATTAACTGATCAAGAGATTGTTAAGTTTTTATAATTTCAGCTTATGCATGTCAACTAGTCATGGATAAAGGTCTCTCACAAAGATATCCACACTGAACGATCAGCTGAACCTCTGAGTATATTGGTGTCTGGCGATCAACAGTCCATTCTGAAAGCCTCCTTTGATTTTATTATACCACTAAAGTAGCAAACAAGCATACGACCCGCCTAATGGAAAGCAGTTACCGTAGCCTATGAACGCTTGTAACATCTGGGGCATTATATGTGCGTTGCCGATCCAGTAAAAACCTTCTCACGCCCTTTTTGAAGATTCCCATGCTGTAGTCTCCTTAGAAAACCTCGACAAACAGTTCATTCCACAGCTTAACAGTACGCGGGATAAAACTTTTTTGGAACTCCACAGTTCACGACCACTTAGGCTCAAATGTGTGAGGATGAGACTTCATCCTGTCGATGGCGAGCGGTGCGACTGTACCATAATGTCAATCAACTCTGAAGACACCTCGTTGTATTGTACAATCGGTAGAACACACAAAGGGACGCAAAATCTCTTCTCAGACTTAAAGATTCTAGACCGTCTGTCAGTTTGGTATCGTCAACATTCCTCACAGCACGCCTTTCAATTGAGTCATGTTGAGCACACCTAGTTTCTTCGACGACAGCTTTACCTTCTCCTTCAACTCCGAGAATCCCAATATTTTTGGCGATGGTAAGGGGTGTGTTCTGGAATTGAGAAGCCACACCAAAGGAGGTTTTCTTAGCGGTGAACACGCAGACATGTGTCTAAGTAGGGCCGAATTGAACGAAATTCTGTCGCCCCCAATCGAACACATTTTTCAATATGCTCTCGATTTCTTGTGTTGACTTGTGTTACAAGTTATTCGCGGCTCTCCTCTACCAGAGAGCGGGCAATATTAGCTCGATCCGTGTAATAAGTGTCCCCAGTGATGTCGTCGGCATAGCAATGAATGCTGTCAATAGATAACGTATCATTGATATGCAGCAAAATCAGCGTCGGGGACAATACAAAGCCATGCGGGACACCAGCAATAATGTCTATGCCATCGTAGCAACTGCTTTCCACAATGGCTCTAATATGCTTGTGCTGGACAAGAAGCTAGCGACCCATTCGCAAAACCCTCAGGTAGACCGTATGCAGGCAACTTCGAAAGAAGACTACGATGCCATACCCGATCGAATGCCTTCGTTATATCCAGACTAACAGCCAATGTCTCACTTTGACTCTCCATGGCTGAAGCCCAACAATGTGTAAGATACACTACACCAGTCGAGCGACCATGACGAAAGCCGTAGTGATGGTCGCTGATCAAGTCGTGCTCTTCTAGGCAATTCAGGAGCCGGTTGTTAATCAAGCGCTCCAATACCTTGGAGAAAAGGGAGATAGCAGCGATAGGACTGTAATTCGATGGGTCTGATCTGTCACCCTTTTTGGGCACTGGGTGCACGTTCGCAGTCTTACACAATGAAAGGATCTTGCCTGGTAGAATAAGAGAGAGCAAAAAGGCGCTTAAGAACAGGACACAACTCAGCAGTACACTGCTTTAGCACCACAGCCGGAATGCCATCTGGCCCACTTGACTTCTAAACGTAGAGGGATAGCAATGCCCGCTGAACATCTCGTTGAGTAAACGATATTTTCGGCATTGAATTAGCCACATTAGGAAATAGCACACCGCGGGATGGAAGGTGGTGAAGCGTCTCTGTCGTTCAAAATCGAGTTTGAGGCAAAGAGTTTCCCCAGCAGATCGGCTTTCTCCTTAGCACTGTGGGCCAGACTACCATCCTGTATTCGGAGTGGTAGAAAGAAACAGTTTCCTTCGGCACCCTTAGCAAGCGACCAAAAAGAACAACCAGATGGTTGCTTAGCTAGGCGCTCACCAATCCTGATGATGCACTCAAATTTCGCCCTGGCAATTACTTTCTTACTGAACCTCGAGGCAGCATTGAACTCGCGTTTCAAGACAGAAACACCAGGATCTCCATTAATACGAGCCGTAGTCCAAGCCTCGTAAACAGCTTGCTTGCGGAGTTTGCTTCCCCACAAGACCGATTAAACCACGGCACTGTTAGGAATAAATAATTCCATTCCAGCCAAAACCCACTCAATCTCTATTCTTAATAGGTAATGAAGAGCCTCTTATCCGGCAATTCAAGTTATATTAACAAAATCGAGGGATACAGTTAGTGTTGCAGCTATAAATCTATCACTTCCATCCAAAATTCAGTCACACCACTCGATAGATGAAGGCTGAAAGAATTTATTACGGTAAGTTACTATTATGGAACATCGCATCCGGAAATCACTTGATTGAGCAGTCATGTCAACTGTCAAGTTATCATTGCAACTGGTACCTTATTGATGTGAAACGCCAATTTGATCACACGATATTTATCAATTATTTCAAAAACACACATGTGAAGCGCCTATGTCGTAAAAAATCACGCAAGGAAAAACAATTGACTCACCAAAATAAAATATATTACAGTTAGTGAAAGTAACTGATAAGACGTTTACAATTAAAAATATGACAGGAAAAACAACTGAAACGCCACTAGTTGTGTTTTTCTTGCAAGGAACAATAAGTTATGCGACACGTTTTCTTATATGTTAGTAGGGAAAAAGTAATAAAAAGCCAAAGGTAAAAAATACACAGACGGGTAAAATTAATTATATGCCATCGTCGTAAAAAAGTTAGTTAAGTCAATAAATTAAAACACGCCGATGGTATTTTTGAAACCCATCATACGACAATGTTATTAATATATGTCATAAAATTGTCGTTTGAAGGGAGTGAAATTTTAAAATGGCCCTGTTTTTACATTAAATGAAACGCCAAAAAGTACCTCCAAATAGACTGTAACCCAGACAGATCGATAGAGAATCAAAAATCCTATCGAACTGCATATAAAACTCAATTTCGGTCAAAATGGCTTTTCATTTGTTTTGCCTTTCCACCTTTCCACCGTCGATATATTAGAGTAGTGGGGGTGTGGGTATATATATATACAGTACAGGTAATATACATAATATATTATGTAAAGGCGAGCTTATCTCTTCCAGCTAACTTGTGCTGTGGAATGGTTTGTATAATAACAAATTAGATATAATATATATTTGTTTCATAATTATTATTCGTGCTTTGCTTGCCTAGGTTATATATTATGTGCTCTTTCCAAATCTTGATTTGCAATCAATAATGATCTTATATATATATTATGTACTTATTATATATATATGTATTTATTTCAGATTGACAATATTTTTACACTGTACTTACAATTCATAATGTTAGTAACAAAGAAACTTACAGGCGATGTTAGTAACTATAACTATACAGTGGGGGGAGACTTCAATGCGAGCCAGGCCGCGGGGATTTTGAGCCTTGAGTGCGAAGATGATTTCGCACCCGATGCTCAACAAATAGGTTTTCCATTTTTGCAGACAATAGTTTTTTTTTTTATACTACGTTGGGTTGCAGACAAGCATACGGCCCGCCTGATGTGAAGCGGCTACCGTAGCCATATTAACGCTCGCAACATTAAATATCACTCGCGCGCCGCCACCCCCTCTGGTGACCTCACTCACTCACAGGAACACAACAACCCTCAAGGGAATTGTTATTTGGCTGCGGTATTCTGTGAGGTGTAGGTACATTCCCCAGTCGGATAGCTTACAATTACGCTCCCTACCTCTCTTTTCGCCAGAGCTTCGTTTGTCAGGCAGCAGGGTGCACCGCGTGCAGGTGAAGTTGGCTTTGGTTCAAAGATGTTGATGAACTACTTACACCTCAGAATAATAGTTTCAGAATGCTGTTAGTATATGCTGTATATGTTAGTATATGTAGTATATGCTGAGCTACTTACACCCCGTTAGGCATTTCGTTTAACGTCGCCATCGAGTTTCTCACTCTATTACACTCAAATAGTATGAATATGGCAAACGCCATTGCCCCATATCTCCATATTCAAAGCCCATAAACCACTCCCATGACCATCAAACTCGAGACATAACCATACGCCATTGCAATAATTCAATGTGTCCGCAATATTTTAGGCTGTAATATTTTACGATTGACCCATCGGCTCCAACGTTTAGAGTTATTGGTTATGCCGCCCGTGACGCCATTGGGAGACGTGACGTCAATGTAGATGTTTGTATTCTTAGGAAATACCTTTGGGCTTTTGAATGTATTTTGTAAGTTTTGAGGTGTAAGTGGTTCTTCAACATCTTTGAACAACTTACACCCCAACTTGCACCCAAAGTTTTTATAATCAACTACGAACTATGATTTTTTTATTCAGTGAAAGCGTTACTTATTTACTTAGGTAATCACTTGAACAGACTTTCCCAAACCGTTTTTCTAAAAATGAAAAAAAAAAACTTGGAATAAATATTTTTTCGTATTGTGCATTTACACAACCTCTACATTATCAATTGTCTTGAGGGTTGTCTCTGCGAGTGAGTGGTGCCCCTCTCATATACAGTGGGGTGTAAGTGGTTTACCAACATCTTTGAACCTAAGCCAACTTCACCTGCACGCGGTACACCCTGCTGACTGACAAACGAAGCTCTGGCGAAAAGAGAGGTAGGGAGCGTAATTGTAAGCTACCCGACTGGGGAATGTACCTCCACCCCTCAGAATACCGCAGCCAAATAAAATTCCCTTGAAAGGAAGGAAGGAGATGATGCATTGGCAGCGGGGGTGGCGGCGCGCAAAAGATATTTTATGTTGCGAGCGTTAATATAGCTACGGTAACTGCTCCACATTAAGCTGGCCGTATGCTTGTCTGCCACCCAACGTAGTATAAAAAAAAATACAGAAAAACCCTCACTACAACTTAAAAACTTTTACCACAATTGAAACAGATGTCAATAGCCTTAACTACAATTAACTGGCGACCTCGGTACCAGTTACCACTGAACGGTATTTCTTGGCTGTAATTGGGTCATCCACTGCAATTATTGTATAATTGTCAGTGCTTATAAAAGTCTAGACAGTGAAATTTTTAATTGTTTAAATTATCATATTGTATGATTGTAGCCTCCCCAACCCGTTTGGGCAGCGTGGGGAGAGTTGGCCAAATCCTCCTTCCGTCTAAGACGGACGAGAGAGAAAAAAACTTACAATAAAACTTACAATTAAACATCTATATAAATAATGAATGTTGTTAAGCGTAAAACTCGAAAACGGTTCGATCAATTCTGCAAATTTTCGTTTTCATATTAAAATTTTCGTTAAGGTATAAGGAAGGTTCTTACGGAGAGAAAAGATTTAAAAATTGCGAGGGAAAAATATCACTTTCTATGCGTGCGAAGCCGGGGCGGATAGCTAATTATTAATATAAATAAATACACACAGAAATAAAATATATTGGGAACTTTGTCTACGGGCATTGGTTATTTGTTATTAGGTTAATTTTGCCTTTAGTGTTTATATATGATAATTAATTAGTCTTAATTTAGATGTATTTATTTAATTTATCGATTTCAAGTATTTACTGTATATTATTATTTAGATCGTACATTCTGCAATAAGATTTGTCAACGATCTATAAAATGTTATCATAATCTATACTTATATGTCCCTTTGATAAAAAACATTATATACAAATTAAAATCATGTTGCGTCAAAATATCCCTCCACATCACAGTCAAATCGCATGTTATTCAGTACCCTTTATCAAAATTCTGTATTTTTCCCCTACACCCTCCACACCGTCCCATCCTCACATCTCCTCCTACCAATTTCAGTAAACTGCTCACAAACTCTAAAGGACAACAGTATTATTATTAGGAACACTGAGCATTGAACAAACCGCAAACTTTAGGGTGGCTTATGGAGCGTCTATATTGAGGATATGTTCGGGTCTTTCAGTTTTTTCAGCGCGGCTTTATTTTTCCCAACATTTTTAAAATCCCAGCCAATATTTTTGTAACTTCTACGCTAGAGTTTCTTAACTTTAACATTTATATATTTTTTTTATATATTTCGGGGTGTAAGTGGTTCATCGACATCTTTTAACTAAAGCCAACTTCACCTGCACGCGGTGCACCCTGCTGACTGACAAACGAAGCTCTGTCGAAAAGAGACGTAGGGAGCGTAATTGTAAGCTACCCGACTGGGGAATGTACCTCCACCTCCCAGAATACCGCAGCCAAATAACAATTCCCTTGAGGGTTGTTGTGTTCCTGCGAGTGAGTGAGGTTGGCAGCGGGGGTGGCGGTGCGCGAGCGATATTTTATGTTGCGAGCGTTAATATGGCTACGGTAACCGCTTCACATCAGGCGGGCCGTATGCTTGTCTGCCACCCGACGTAGCATAAAAAAAAAGGAAGGAGATGCTGCGTTGGCAGCGGGGGTGGTGGCGCGCGAGCGACATTTTATGTTGCGAGCGGTAATATGGCCACCGTAACCGGTTCACATCAGACGGGCCGTATGCTTGTCTGCCACCCAACGTAGTATAAAAAAAAAACGTTGCTTAACTTGCATGATCGATTACACTGACATGCGCAAAGACGCCATCGAGCTCCTCAATCTGAGGACGACACATTTCATGACATGAGACGACCCAAATAAACACAGTAGAACTCCTTAAATATGAATTGTCAAAAGAAAGCATCTTAGAATCGGGTAGCCGTGACATTAAAAGGACTTCATTTTAAACCCGAGACGGTAGGGCAGAGATAGCTGCCCTCCATTTTGAAAATTAAACAATTCTTGTAAACCTTACAAACAACTCTCCAATCAATATACTTACAATAAATTAAAAACGTACAAGTATCTTCGCAGACAGATCTATTGAAACATCTCTGCCAAAGGTCACATTGGAATTTATTCGTAATTCTTTATGTTAATGTTATCTTTAAAAAAGTGATTGATATTTCATGAATAAAATTTCTCTATTAAATTTAAACGTGGTTATAGAGTCACGCTTACGTACGTCTGTGCGTTGGTGCGCGTTGCGGAGCACGAGCTGCTAGGTTCTTATAATTCTGCTGCTTCAGTCTATCTCCGCTCCCGTTTTTAGGGTTCCGAACCTCAAAAGGAAAAACGGAACCCTTATAAGATCACTTTGTTGTCCGTCTGTCTGTCTGTCTGTCTGTCTGTCAAGACCCTCTAACTCGAGAATGCGAGGTATCAAGCTGAAATTTGCACTGTATACTCAAGTCTACGGTCCCATGAAGTTGTAAAAAAATCAAACTACTAAGTTTACGTAAAAAAAAGTTACGTTTATTCAGCAAAAAACGCATATTTCGCCACATTCTCAAGGGAATCAAAACCTATAGGGCACTTCCCGTTGACCTAGAACTATGAAATTTGGCAAGTAACATCGTTATAGGCTATAAGTACAGGAATAAATCTCAAAACTATACATTTGTCATTAAATCTTGAAAAATAGGGGGTCTATATTTTTTATAGGGAGTAAAATTTCAAATTGAAGTTACTAGTTCAAATGGGGTATCATATGAAAGGGCTTGATGTGCACATTGCAAAATATATTTTATTAATTTGTTCCGACGCATTATTTCTTATTTATAATGAAAAATATCAAATTTATAATGATCCTACGTACGGAACCCTCGGTGGGCGAGTCCGACTCGCACTTGTCCGGTTTTTTTTAAGTAAATTAAAGTAAAGTTTATTGCCAAATAGTTTACATGTGTCACATTTATTGAGTTACATACAGTATGGTTAAAATATAACAATATATATAATATAATACAACACATGCAATAACAGTACTACCAAAGACTCCCACACTAGGATAAGCCTGTCTTGTGGGCAGTCTTTATTATTAGAGTTACACTTTGGATTACGGCACAATATGAACAAAACTCCATTACACATCATAAGTATCGTAATATCCATCAGTACAGTAATATTGCCTCTAACATATACTCCTGAGAAAAAAATCCGTTTTACTATATATGTCCAGTCAAGCAACTCATCTCTAATTTTCGATTTCGCTCTAGCAAGAGGTAGTTCATGATGAACACTACAGATTTTGTTAAATTTGTTATATATCAGAGGTTTCATGTAGGAGCAGAATCGTTTGCCAAATGTTGTGCTCGTTGAAGTTAAAGGAAGTTTGAATATTCGCCTCTCGCACATCTCTTTATAATTAGGCAACGAGAGTACTTCTTTCTTTCTGTGCTAACACCAACATTTTTAGTATATAGAGGCGTCTGACACTTAGAACCTTTGATTGTAGATTTAGCAGAGTGGTGGAAAAACGAATAGGTTTTTTATGCATAGTTTTAAGCACCCAACGTTGGGCTCTCTCTATGTAAATAAGATATGACGATGCTGCGCCTCCCCAAGCCAAAATACAGTATGTCGTAAGTGGCTGGCATAACGTTATATATATGGATTCCAATTGGTAATCGACCCGAGGCTATATCACGCAGGATCATGACATAAACCATTTTGATTTCCTTTCCCCTACTTCGCGCCTTACAATTCATTCACCTACTGCGCTGCTCAGTTATGGAATAAATGCTCATCCGTCTTTTCTTTAAGAAAAAAAATTAAGATCACTATTTGTCTAATAATTTATCTAATAATTTGTATTAGGTAAAAAAACGAGAAGTTAAAAATGTACAGCCAGTCAAACTGCACCACGCGTGATATCATAGGGCTAGAGAGTCAAGACGGCTACCGTTTTTGCACTCACGAGCTGGCGCCACTGTCAGGTGAGGTCCTGAAGTACAGCTGTTAGACAACTGTAATGTTTAGTCATATCTACATATACCTTAACAACCGAACCGCAAAAAATATCGAGTATGCTGCAGTGTAGTGCAGTCCCCCAGTGCAGAAAAAGGAGGACATTTAAGTTTCCGAAGAATAAAACTGTCTCAAATCACCAACATTCATTCACCCATAATTCATATTTTCCAAACTCAATTGTTGCAAATATTCACACCATTTATAAATTGAAATAATCCCGAATAGCTCACTTCAATCAATGTCACCATTTCGGAGACATCACTCTACACCAGCACCTCTAGAGGCAAATTCATACGCTCTTTTGTTACACAATTTCGTGAAGATCCGCACCGCACGTACGACCCGCTCTTACCACTCGCGCTGACTATACGCGTAGCTATGAAACCAGCCTAATATACCATTTATATTATTCCGATAAATCTACTGACTAGTACCAATTAGGTACTTATTCCGTGCTACTATTTTTTTTTATATTTTTTTTCATAAGAAAATTGAATTTACTTAACTTAAAATATACAAATAAAATAAATACTAAATATGACTAACTATATATACAAACAAAAAAAAATGGAAATAACAAAAACTAATTAAAATCAATAAAATATAATATCTAAATAGCATCAAAAAATTCTTCCGCATCGCCATCAAAGGGTAACATGGCCAGAAGGCTAGCAGCATTGCCTCGCTGGATGGCAATGCTTATTCGCTGAGCGAGAAATAGGCCACTAATTATATATTAATATGAAAGGTCAAGTCAAATGTCAACCGATGGTTCCGTAATTACATATGTCTTCACTTACCAATATCTTTAACGAGTTGTATCGACATCAACATATTCATTCCTCTGTTGGATAATGTCCCTTAGTCGCCTTGTACGACATCCACGGGAAGAGACGGAGTGATTCCATTCTAGTCTGCCAGAAACCACACAAACACGGCCAATATTGTTTATAATAAATTCAAAGATTATAAACATTAGGCATAGAATATTTTTTAACTAAATCAACAAAGAATACAGCGAACATCGCGTTAATTATGCTTGTTAAATGGGTGAAAAAATATTTGGAGAGCCCTCGGGGCCCCACTCTGGAGTCTCTCGAGACTAATACAATAGTCCGCGGTCTGCCTCTTGAGCATTGTTCAAATTACAAAGCCAATTATCTCACAATGAACAAACAGTAAGTAGAACTCTACTAATAGAGATTTATTTTACTAAGTTCGTTGCAAACAAGCCCACAGGCGCTTGCAACATAAAGTATTGCTTATCTAACCTGTTGGGTATGTTTATACTCACAACTCACAATGGGTCAAAGGTGTGCTGGGCCTATTAATTATATTAAACCTGGCACTTAACCCTGGCACTAAATTATATTTAATAAATAATAATTATTATTATAAGACGAATTACACAGCGCCACCTAGCCCCAAAGTAAGCGAAGCTTGTGTTATGGGTATTAGACAACAGCTGATAAACATACGTAATTTTTTTATTTGTAAATACTTATACATACTTATGATACATAGAAAATACCCAGACTAAGACAAACAGACATGTTCATGCACACAAATGTTTGTCCTATGTGGGAATCGAACCCACGAGCGTTGGTGTCGAAGCCGCGTCATTGACTGCTACGCCACCGAGCTCTGCCATCGAGATGTGTCTACGGCGCCTGTCCAGGGGGCCTACCGCCGAAGCTGGAGCCGATTACACCCCCCCCCCCCCCCCCCGTAAAGCTCGTGAAGCTTTACACTTTGGACTCTGTATCGTTATTATTACAATCGCTGTAGATGTAAGGCTCATACTACAAGTGAAAAGCGTCATGAGCTCTCGACTTTACCTACAATTCATACTTTTCTCATTCTCCATATCAACTTCCCCCCCCCCCATCCCCGGGCCATCCCGATTACCATCGAATATTTACATAGCAAAAATCAAACTAAGCTGTTTGGCTATGACTTAAAAGTAAGACCTATTCTTAACAGACTCCAAAAAAGGAGGAGGTTCTCAGAGGGTCTTTTGGCATCACTGTAGGGTCCAATCATCTGTAAAATCATAGCATCTTGTTAAATGTCTTGTGTTGTCTTGTCGTCGTGAAGTTTCACTGTCAAAAAATTCGGCACAATTTGAAAATCTGGACCCGACGCCTACCTAGCGACATCTGGTGTCAGAAAAAATATCATACATTCGGCTGTATTTTTTTTTAATGTTTGTTAATTAATTACTCCGTGATTTATAAACCGATTTGATTTTTTCTTTTATTTGAAAGAGGATACTTCCAGATTGGTCCCATATTTTTTACATCATCATCATCAGCTTGTATCTACATACATAAATGTAGAGTAATGTTTGGAGTCGGTTTTTTTTTGTTAAAATTATTTGAATCAAAATATTCGATGGTATCGGCTTTAGCTTGGGCGGTAGGGTCCCAGAACGGCGATCCCATGGTGATAGTGACTTCTGTCGTCAGTGGTGATTACTTTACTTTAGGTGATCCACATGCACGCTTTCCCCCTATCATATAAAAAAAATACTCCACTGATCGCCATTCTCAACCAAGGCACAACGTCTACAAAGAAAGTTAAAAATATCTTCAAAGAACTTACTAACAAAGACCCTTCAATCACCACCGCCGCAACTCTAAAGTTTGAAATTTCACGAAAACTGCCAAAGATAATAAATTTAAGAGTGTACTGAGTATCGGGTTATTGTATTAATTAACGTGTTCAAACTTGTTATAATTGGGTTCCCCGTTGCTAATTGGTCAACCAACTTCCGGACCAATTAATTCGCAATTAGTACTTGAGTAATCTATTAAAGTTCTTCTTCTTATGGGGTGTAAGTGGTTTATCAACATCTTTGAACCAAAGCCAACTTCACCTGCAAGCGGTGCACCCTGCTGACTGACAAACGAAGCTCTGGCGGAAAGAGAGGTAGGGAGCGTAATTGTAAGCTACCCGACTGGGGAATGCATGTACCTCCACCTCACAGAATACCGCAGCCAAATAACAATTCCCTTGAGGATTGTTGTGTTCCTGCGAGTGAGGTCACCAGAAGGGAAGGAGATGCTGCGATGGCTGCGGGGGTGGCGGCGCGCGAGCGATATTTTATGTTGCGTTGGCTACGGTAACTGCTTCACATCAGGCGGGCCGTATGATTGTCTGCCACCCGACGTAGTATAAAAAAAAAGTTCATTTTTAAAGGTTTATAATTACTTTCTGTCCAGATATCAATCTTTCAAGTTATTTGACCCAGTTCTCCGCCTCCGATTCAGTTCAAATTTAGCATACTGGCTCATCCCGGGCAATCCATACAAATATCGCGTCGTTTACTTCTACATAAGCAATGACGTCTGTGCATATCGTGAATGAGCGTGTGTGCGTGCGGTGCTGTACAAACTGTTCCAGATTTGTCTCAGAGGGGAGCTGAGATGGACACGAGAGAGCGGCAGGAAGTGACTATAACGTACTATTTATTACTTGTACTGTGATACTGGTTTGGTTCCCGCGATAACGTCAGATTTTTGGAACGAAGTTCCTTATGGGGCGTTGCGGAGAGGTACCCTAGCCGGCAAAAAACGTCCGTAACGTTAAAAAAAACGTAAGATTTTTATCATGTATATTGTATAGTCTATCTATGTATGATATGTATGATGATAAACAAAATAAAGGTGTTAAGATAATTTTGTAAAGTAGTTTTTTTAGATTATTATTTTAATTTTAATATAAGTATTAGATAAAAACTTGATTTTTCTATTCTGTTATTGTTTGTTTTAATATAATTTTAAATATTTCTGAGCTTAAAAATCGGTTATTGAGCAAACGAGGGAAATGGGCAATCACGTTATTGAGAAAAAAAAATTGTAAGTATGTCTGTTTTTATCGCGATAATTTTCAAACTAGTGCACAGTGGTTCCATAATCATACTGCGGCAACAAAAAAATAAAAGATTCATTTAAAAAAAAAAAAATGAATACGTTTTATTATGAACACAACAACCGTCAAGGGAATCGTTATTTCGGTGCGGTATTCTGTGAGGTGGAACTTCCCCAAAAGGGCAGATTACAAAACACGCTATACCTATCTTTTCGCCAAAGCCTCGTTTGTTAGTCAGCGAGGTGCAAGTGAGGTTGGCTTTGATTCAAAGATGTTGATTAACCACTTACACTCCATTGAAATAATGATATCGCAATCCTGCACGCGTGGTTCTGTGATGGAAGAGAAAAGGGTGGATCTAAGGTGGGATAAGGTATAATGTCTCTAGGAAGTTGAAGAGGTTCTAGGGTCTTGGAAACCTCTTCATCGTTGATTATGCAAATAGCCCGTCACTGTAAGCTATCGAGAGCCTTAAGAAGATATTATAGAGGGTCAAACTGAAAGTTCTTAGAAAATCGAAAACTGAGCAAACTAGCAAGTTATTAGTTTTATTATATCTTTTCAAAATAGTGTCCATTCACATCAATACACCGCTGCGTCCGATGGAACCACTGAGAAAAGCACTTAGCCCACTCGTCCTTATGGGTCTCTTCAACGGCCTTTTGAAACGCGCCCACTGCTTCCTCGGTGTTCGTAAAAGTTTTCCTCGAAGTTTTTCTTTTATTTTCGGGAATAAATAAAAATCGCAAGGTGCGAGGTCGGGGCTATACGGCGGGTGACCCAGTAATTCCACGTCTGACGTCACTAAATAGTCGATCGTTCGCCTGGCGGTGTGCGACGAGGCGTTGTCGTGGTGAAGAAGGATCCTACTTCGAGGACGTTTCTCCCGAACTTTTTCCAATACAAGTGGCAAACATTTTGTTACTGTACCACTCTGCAGTAACTGTTTTTTGATCGTCTAAAACAATTGTCGCATATTGACCTGTCCTTCCGAAGAACGAGGCCACCATCTTTTTTCCCACACTTCGACCTCTCTTCACTTTAGTTGGCAACTCCTCGAAAGGAAACACCCACTGAGCAGACTGTCTCTTGGTTTCTGGATCATAACAGTAAACCCAGCTTTCGTCACCCGTAAGTATGTCGAACACAGCATTTGAGTCACCTCCGTTAAATCTTTGAATCATTTCACGGCACCAATCAACCCGACGGAGTTTTTGGGCCTCGATCAAATTATGAGGTATCCACCGGGCACAAAGCTTCCTGACCGCTAAATGTTTATGGAGGATTTTATGCACTTGACTCATACCGATGCCTAAGCTTGTCCGAATCTGCTGATACGTCACTCTTTTATCAGTCTCTATCATACGCCGCACAACACTGATGATATTCAGTCGTCGCCGTAGAAGGCCGTCTCTGACGCAGATCATTGGTGAGATTAGTGCGACCACGTTTAAACTCATTAAACCAGTTGTAAATAGTCGCACGAGATGGGGCTTCATCGTGAAAGGCCAATCGAAGTCTATCATAGCTTTCTTGCTGACTTAAATGACAACGAAAGTCATAAAAAATCATTGCACGAAAATTTTCTCGCGTTAAATTCATGTTGACGTGACACAGACAATTTTCAATTTGCCGCCAAATCATAAAACAAATGACAAATGAATGAAATACATACTCAATAATATTGGCAGAGTTCCATTTTCAAAATTTAAACTTATTTTTTTTATTATATTGTTTACAAGTGGCCAGCTCTAAAAACTTTCAGTGTCGCCCTCGAATATAAACTTTCGATTTATTTGAATATTGGCAGGACTGCTCTGCATTGCGTCGGTTTTGATGTGATTGTAAGTATATTGGAAACGTAAATACAGATACGAGATACCTACTGTTTTCTACCTTCCTAAATATCTACCCTCTAATTATTTCAAATCTTGATGAATTCTTTTACATTGCTATTCGTGGACGGACCCAAAATTTATGGAAATCGTTCAATGTGCCAATTCAATCAATGAAATTTGACGTTCAAAGAACATCATATTAACTCAAAATTCGTAATATTTTGTATTCAGATCTACTATTTCATCAAAGCGTATATTGTTCTATAAGTAATATTTTACCGTTTTCTTACAAAATTTCCATAATTTCTGCCTTAGTGTATAGATGTTGCTCATTAAATATTAATGTCTGTATTGATTTTCTTCTCTTTTCTACACGTTTTTAATGCGTTTTTAATTTCGCTTGCCTGTAAGTTATTTTTTACGTAATATTATAATATTCCAGCCCCCTTACCACCATCTGTTATTGCGATTCAATGTCTGGATAGAATGCTTATTCATACCAATGAGTAAGCGACTCTGTTTCAAATGGAATAGAGTCGCTTATTCATTGGTATGAATAAGCATTCTATTCAGTTATTGAATCGCAATAAGAGATGGTGGTACGGGTCAGGTCAAATTACAAACTCTCCGACTGTGACTCCGAGATTGCGGGATCGATCCCCACACAAGACAAATATTTGTGTGCATGAACTTGTCTGTTTGTCTTGGTCTGGGTGTTCCATATATTATATGTATGTATTTACACAAAAAAATGTATTTAAGCATCAGTGATCAACAATATAAACAATATGATACGATGGGGTGTAAGTGGTTCATCAACTTCTTTGAACCAAAGCCAACTTCACCTGCACGCGGTGGGTGCACCGCGTGCTGACTGACAAACGAAGCTCTAGCGAAAAGAGAGGTAGGGAGCGTAATTGTAAGCTACCCGAATGTACCTCCACCTCACAGAATACCGCAGCCAAATAACGGTTCCCTTGAGGGCTGTTGTGTTCCTGCGAGTGAGTGAGGTCACCAGAAAGGAAGGAGATGCTGCGATGGCAGCGGGGGTGACGGCGCGCGAGCGATATTTTATGTTGCGAGCGTTAATATGGCTACGGTAACCGCTTCACATCAGGCGGGCCGTATGCTTGTCTGCCAACCGACGTAGTATACAAAAAAATACACAGTACAAGCTTTGCTTCGTTTGGGACTAGATGGCCGTGTGTAATTTGTTCAGGAATTTCTCCAGAAATAATTATATACATTTTTTTTTGTAAATACATGCCTCATAATAAGTAGAAAACACCCAGACCAAGACAAACAGACATGTTCATGTTATCATTTCTTGCATGTTTGTCTTGTACGAGGATAGAACCCGCGACCTCGGAGTCAAAGTAGCTATTGTTAACCAATCGACCACCGAGCTCGTCTTGTAAAAGAATTTATCCTTATCCTTATTTACAAAATATATCCCCTAAGATATTTCGGACAATTTCACAAAGCGACCCAAAAAACACTTACTTGTTGTTTTAGGGTTGTAACACAAACAGAAAACAAGTATTAACGTCAGCGTGACGGGAACAAAACACTCGATTTGGGGTTTGGGGTGACCCTACCCTTTTGTCACCTTGCTCCTCAAGGACAAATAGTTCTTGGACAATGGGAGAGGGATCTGTCCCCAACCATTGGCCCTTGCTTTTAATAAAACGGAGTACTCTATCTATTGTAAATCGTTTCTAAAATGTATACTCACCATTTTAACTTGACATTATCGCATATCATTTTTTTTTATCCCACTAAAGTGATGGGCCGTGTGGTTTCCGGCAGACTAGAATAGAATCACTACGTCTCTTCCCGTGGATGTCGTACAAGGCGACTAAGGGAAATACATTATAAATCATCTATCAGGCCTCCCCAACCCGTCTGGCCAGCGTGGGGAGTGTAAGCCAAATCCTCCTGTCTGTGACGGACGAGAGAGGGTCGTGCTCCTGTAGTGGAGACTAAAATGACCTGATGATGATGATGATGATGACTAAAGTGATAAACAAGCATACGACCCGCCTGATGCAAAGCTGTCACCGTAGCCCATGAACGCCTGTAACGCGTTGCCGACCCTGTAAAAAATGCTTCACGCCCTTTTTGAAGAACTCCATACAGTAGTATCTTGAGAAAACTTCGATAGGCAGTTCATTCCACAGCATGACAGTACGCGGAAGAAAACTTCTCTGGAACTGCACACAGTGTGTGAGGATGAATTCCCTGTCGATGGCGAACGGTGCGACTGTAGAAGTAGGCCGTGGTATCATGTAAATATTATGAGAGAATGAGTGGGGTGTAAGTGGCTCACCACGCTCTTTTATCATCGTTGCGAGTGACAGATTTTTTTTTATACTACGTCGGATGGCAGACAAGCATACGGCCCGCCTGATGTGAAGCAGTTGACCGTAGCCATATTAACGCCCGCAACATAAAATATCGCTTGCGCGCCGCCACCCCCGCTGCCAGCGCAGCATCTCCTTCCCTTCTGGTGACCTCACTCACTCGCAGGAACACAACAACCCTCAAGGATTTTTTTTTTTAATGGAAAAATTCACCCTTCCCCCCTAGGTAAGATTTGAACCCATGACCATTTCCATTTTTCAATTAAAATATATATATATATATATATATATATATATATATATATATATATATATATATATATATTTTTAGATCTGGCAAGTTGGCCAAGACAACTATTTAAATAATAATATCTCAAGGGAATTATTATTTGGCTGCGGTATTCTGTGAGGTGGAGGTACGCCTGTGGACGGCGTGTGGTTTAGATACTTGTCTCCACCGTACGCCTGCTCCGGGAGCTAAGTGAGAGTGTTTCGGTCACATTCGAAAGAGTTAACGTTGACAACGGCCGTGTGGATTCCGGCAGACTAAAATAGAATCAATCACCGTGGATGTCGTACAAGGCGACTAAGGGAAATACATTATCAAATATCGATCAGGCCTCCCCAACCCGTTTGGCCAGCGTGGGGAGTGTAGGCCAAATCCTCCTTCCGTCTAGGACGGACGAGGGAGGGTCGTGCTCCTGTAGTGGAGACTAAAATGGACCTGATTATGAACGTTGACAAGCCGAACAAATTGAGAAAAAGTTTCACATTGTGAATTTACCAGACGCGTGTTACATATCCAAATTAGCCGGATTGCTCTGTTCAAAATGTGAACAAGTAAGCCACATTATAGCCAGGGTAAAGTTGAAGGCACCAGACCACGTGGTAAGTGAGGGCTCGGTTTGCGAGTGCACCAGGAAAGCTGCAGTACGCGATGAATGGCGCTGTATTATCAAAATGATCACTCGTTGTGATTCCTAATGATGACCACGACCACTCTGGCAAGAGTGTACCGAATATAAAGAAGAAAAGCCACATAATATGGATATGTATCACGCATCTTGGGGTGTAAGGGGTTTATCAACATCTTTGAACCAAAGCCAACTTCACCTGCACGTGGTGCACCCTGCTGACTGACAAACGAAGCTCTGGCGAAAAGAGAGGTGGGAGCATAATTGCAAGCTACCCGACTGTACCTCCACCTCACAGTATACCGCAGCCAAATAACAATTCCCTTGAGGGTTGTTGTATTCCTGCGAGTGAGTGAGGTCACCAGCGGGGGTGGCAGCGCAAGTGATATATTATGTTGCGAGCGTTAATACGGTTACGGTAACTGCTTCACATCAGGCGGGCTGTATGCTTGTCTGCCACCTGACGTAAAATAAAATAAAAACATCGGACGCGCAGCATGCGCCACCATAGCGAAATTTTTTTTTTTTCGATATCCCGAATTGATATCGGAAAACCAAGATCACTTTACATTACTACTTTTTGATGCTCTACACGAATCAGAAGTCAGAATTTCTAAATTTTGAGTTACATGGGAACGGACAGGCAGAACGACCGGACAATTTTATAAGCTCAATGAATTTCGCCGAAAATCTTATAAATTCACAATCACAACATGAGAGTTCTTCTCTATTTTTACGGATTGATTGATGGACTGATTGACATGTTCGAACGTGAAGAAAAAAACTCGCGTTAGATACTCTGTAGAGTTTACGCGGTATGTTGAAGGGATTAAGAACATACTCCGCTATACTGCTCAACTGCGGTTTTACGGAGGTTGCACCCAAGTCATCATTAAGCCAAGTAAATTAATCTCAAACTTAGTCGCGTCTAAACTTGAAACAAACACAACGGGGTAGTAGCTGTACCATTTGTCTGCAAATTGAACATTCCTTGGCTGAAAAACAATTATCCCTCGTCTTGAGGCACTCCACGTCAAATTAAGACTAAAGACACTTCCTTACAATCGATTCACTGTCTAAGAGCACTTTCACACTGTACAAATGGGGTGAAAAGAAATACAACTGTGACAAAATGGATAATTTGTGTGTAGTATGTCGAGTATGATGAGCTCGGTGGTCGAATGGCTAGCAATGTATGCTTTGACTCCGAGGTCGCGGGTTCGATAGAGAGCGAGCCATAGAGAGAGGCCACGTCTAGACATTCGCCCTTATTAAGATATCCGTCTGATATTGATAATAGTCGGGTCTCCCGATGAAAATAATACCTGACACCCGTTCTATGCAATTAATTAATTTACGTCTGTATTACTAAAAAATAAATTTTTAAATATGTTTGTATAGGTATCTAGGACACATCGAATAAGTTTTGTATAGTTTGAGATTAGGTGGTGTTGTATAATTTGTCTAGAAATATTTATTATAATTCTAGAAGGCTAATAGAAATAAAAACTATATATAGTGCCTGTTTATTTTTGTTCTTTTTTTCATATATTATATTCATCATTTCATATATATAGATAAATTTAGATGTGTGTAGATATTACTATATTTGAAGGTATTTTAGACTCAGTCATCATCATCATCATCAGGTCCATTTTAGTCTCCACTACAGGAGCACGACCCTCTCTCGTCCGTCCTAGATGGAAGGAGGATTTGGCCTACACTCCCCACGCTGGCCAAACGGTTTGGGGAGTCTTGATCGATATTTGATAATGTATTTCCCTTAGTCGCCATGTAAGACATACTCGGGAAGAAACGGAGTGATTCTATTCTAGTCTGCCGGAAACCACACGGCCTTTAGACTCAGTACTTATTATAAATTACTGTTATCTTTTACTTCTTCATCTTCTTCTTCCCTTCTTTATCATTTCTCGTGTTCTATTCTTTATATTAGAGGGCCGTCGCCACTCTACAGTATATATCCAACACTCAAAGATTGGCTAGTAGAGATTTCTTATAGAGATAGGCCCGCTTTTGTACATCTATATTTAAGTATTTCTAAGTATATATATTTATACTCATTATGTACAAAAAGTATAATACAAACAAAAGAACAAAAAAACTGTGAGAAATTGCAAAGAAATGAATCAGACCCGAAGGTTGTAAATTTCAATATCTAACAATAATAAACGTACTTATCCCACCACTGGTATATGGGCTCCCGTTTAAGTTAAGGATAGATTTAGAATTATTTCATTATTTGGTCTGGATTTCACTTAATTACACTTCCAATGTGGCTGTGTTAAATAGATTATTCTTTTTATTATAACTTTTAGTTCAACATCGATTTGTGACGGGGTCTCACCGACTATATTATATACTCGTAGACTGTACTATATTATTAAATCCACTATTCCATTAAATAATAAACAAAACGTTGCTAATATATTACGAGCTCGGTGGTCAAATGGTTAGCAATGGCCACTTTGACTCCGAAGTCGCGGGTTCGATCCCCGCACAAGACAAACATTTGTGTGCATGAACATGTCTGTTTGTCTTGGTCTGGGCATTTTCTATGTATTATATGTATATATTTACAAAAAAAAATGTATTTAAGTATTATACCAGTTATTTAGTACCCATAGTACAAACATTTCGCTTAATTTGGGACTAGGTGGCGCTGTGTAAATTGTTCAAGAATATTTATTATATTAATATATATACAAATTCAGCAACTCTCCTTTTTTAAATCGGTTAGATATTCATTTTCCTCTTTGAAATTTGTTTCTTAGGTAAATTTTAACTCTTTTTCTTTTAATCATTATTTGAATACTTGATTTCGGCTAACTTGCTAGAACATTATAAATATTTTAAAAATGGAAAAAATCCGCCTAACCCCTCGGTGGGATTTGAACCCACGACCTCTCCATTAACGGTCGAGTGCTCTTCCGACCGAGCTACCAGAAAGGTTTGTTATGGTGGCGAATTTTTTTTTGGGGTGTAAGTGGTTCATCAACATCTTTGAACCAAAGCCAACTTCACCTGCACGTGGTGCACCCTGCTGACTGACAAACGAAACTCTGGCGAAAAGACAGGTAGGGAGCGTAATTTTAACCTACCCGACTGGGGAATGTATCTCCACCTCACAGAATACCGCAGGCAAATAACAATTCCCTTGAGGGTTGTTGTGTTCCTGCGAGTGAGTGAGGTCACCAGAAAGGAAGGAAGAAGATGCTGCGTTGGCAGCGGGGGTGGCGGCGCGCGAGCGATATTTTATGTTGCGAACCTTAATATGGCTACGGTAACCGCTTCACATCAGGCGGGCTTATGTTTGTCTGCCACCCGACGTAGTATGAAAAAAAATTGCTATTTTATATTTTTACTGTTGTCAAGTCTTCTTCTATTGACAGTTAAACCCGAATAGAGAAATAAATCCTCTATCGTACCAATTGACCCCGATTTTAAAATGGATTCCGTTTTGCACGCAGTGTGCAAAGTCTCTTACAAAATTGTTAATTAAAGGAAGATTGATTTTCTTAGACTTTATTGGCTTTGTCGTTCGTGATAACGCAAATTGGATGCGTTGCGAAGAGAGATAACAGTTTGAGGGGCTTTTACCGTTTAGCTAAATTTAAATAATTATGCCAAGTGTGTGTCGTTTCACCCACTGTGTGAGGGTTCTGTAGGAAATACTACTTGTTACATCAACAATTTCGTTATCGTTATCAATCCATAATTATGCGACTGCTGCGATAAGGGAACGAACATATTATGAATGAATGAACCAACGAATGAATGAATGAGTATCTTTATGTGCGAAGGGTTTCATTCAAAGGGGTTTAGAGTGACAATGTGGTGAGGTATGGTATTTCTTAAATTTTCACTATTTCAGAATAAAATGTCTGTTAATAGATTAGTTTAATATTTGTTCAATGTGAACTAACTAGGCTTTGTAATTTAAACGATGTAGGGACTAGCTTGGGCCCACGACTTCTAACGTATTTTCAATAATTTCAACAAAAAAAAACCGACTCCATACATTACTCTACATTTATTTATGTAGATACAGGCTGATGATGATGATGATGACGATGAAAAAAATATGGGACGAATCTGGAATACTCTTTCAAATGAAAAAAAGATTTTTTCAAATCGGTTTATAAATCACAGAGTAATTAAGTAACAAACATTTAAAAAAATACAGCCAAATTGAGAACCTCCTCCACCTCCTTTTTTGGAGTCGGTTAAAAATTATTTCCTAGTGCACCATTAGATCTCTTAACAAACCTACGTAAAGCTAAATTTAGAATGTCTAGATCTAGCGGTTTGGGCTGTGTGTTGATATATGAGTAAGTTCTGCGGTGCAACCTGCTGACTGACAATCGAGGCTCTGGTGAAAAGAGAGATAGGGCATAGCATATTTTGTAAGCTGCCCGACTGGAGAAGTCATCATCAGGTCCATTTTAGTCTCCACTACAGGAGCACGACCCTCTCTCGTCCGTCCTAGACGGAAGGAGGATTTGGCCTACACTCCCCACGCTGGCCAAACGGGTTGGGGAGGCCTGATCGATATTTGATAATGTATTTCCCTTAGTCGCCTTGTACGACATCCACGGGAAGAAACGGAGTGATTCTATTCTAGTCTGGCGGAAACCACACGGCCAACTGGAGAAGTACCTCCTCACAAAATACCGCAGCCGAATAACAATTCCCTTGAGGGTTTTTGTGTAACTGCGAGTGAGTGAGGAAAGAAGGACTAGCTGCGTGCGCGAGCGATATTTCATGTTGCGAGCGTTCATATGGTTTCTCCATCGCAACGCTCCACATCAGTCGGGTCGTATGCTTTTTCCACCCGACGTTGTATAAAAAAGATATAGAACATTATCGCAAAACTTTTAAGGTTCTCTTTAAGAACTTAAAAGGTTCGCTTCTGTCCCCCGTCACTCATTTATTCCTTTATAATAGGCAAAGTTACAAACACGAGGAAAATTTTAATTGAGATTACTCGCTACCATGGGGAATAGATTCCGGCTCAAATAATGTATAAATCGCAGGTGAGACCTTGTTAATGCCTTTGATGGAGTATACTTTCTGATAGAGCCTCCATTGACGATGTCAACTTTACCTAAATAATCGTGAAAAACAAGACTGTTTGCTGTATCGCACATTTTGTGCAACAACGGCGTAATTAAAAATCTACGTCAATTTTTCAAATGTTGTTGGACAATAAAAAAGTGATGAAAATTTGATTGCACACGTATGTGTTTTTGTAAAAAATAATAAAATATTTTTATTGCAGGCAAATGACACATCAACAAATTGGCAAATGGCATCAAGCCATAATAGTACGGGTTTCCCCCGTATCCCAACAGTGGGATGATTATTATGGGTTAATGCCATTTGCCAATTTGTTGTTTTCTTTTTTTCTTTATTCTTTGGACTTTATGAAGCACTTAAAACGCCATAAAATCACAATTTTAGACTATCCCGAAATCGCTCCATACAATAGGTATACCACGTTATAACGTCTCACAGTTGACGTGTCATTTGTGTTTAGAGCAATAGAATAAAGGTTGAAGACTAGTCTTGTGCTTAATCGGACTCTCTTAGGTGCGCACTCTAATAGTACAGTCCGATTAATGTACTAGTACACCTTATTAGTACTATTAGTACCTATTAGTACTCAGAAATTTAGCCGACAATATAATCATGTGATCAATGTAAATTTGGTAATTACAAGCACTATAAAGCGATTTATACCAGTGCAGGGCGCTTACCTCCTATCTCGCTTACTCTTACGATAACATTGCGAGACGCTTTATTCTTTGTCTCTCGGACAGACCACAGACAGACAAGTGTTTCGGGCTTGGATAACCTAGTACACTGTACGAGTGTACGAATAGTCCGATTAGTCCGAATAAGAGTTCGCGTTCGGTAACGTTTCTTTTAGTACAGTGTCAAGTACCGTCACCTATTATTACATCGTACATGTACTACTCAAGCCTATTGAAGACGAATCGCTTCACATAAGGCGTATCGTATGCTTGTTACCCGACGTAGTATAAACTAAGAAAATACATTAATTTCATGAAATTCATATTATTACGGTCGTCGCTAGTGTAAATCGAGTGTTCTTTTATGCTTTTAACAATACGTGACCCGCCATTTTTATATTTGATTTCTAATACAATAGGCTTGTGAACCATTTTTTTAGATTTTAGGGTGTAAGTGCTTCATCAGCATCTTTGAACCAAAACCAACTTCACCTGCACGCGGTGCACCCTGCTGACTGACAAACGAAGCTCTGGTGAAAAGAGAGGTAGCGAGCGTAATTGTAAGCGACCCGACTGGGGAATGTACCTCCACCTCACAGAATACCGCAGCCAAATAACAATTCCCTTGAGAGTTGTTGTGTTCCTGCGAGTGAGTGAGGTCACCAGAAAGGAAGGAGATGCTGCCTTGGTAGCGGGGGTGGCGGCTCGCGAGCGATATTTTATGTTGTGAGCGTTAATATGGCAACGGTAACCGCTGCACATCAAGCGGGCCGTATGCTTGTCTGCCACCCGACGTAGTATAAAAAAAAAAGATTTGTTATATAAGGACGTTTTATTTGGCCGTGTGGTTTCCGGCAGACTAGAATAGAATCACTCCGTCTCTTCCCGTGGATGTCTTACAATGCGACTAAGGGAAATACATTTTAAAACATCCATCAGACCTCCCCAACCCGTCTGGCCAGCGTGGGGAGTATATGGCAAATCCTCCTTCTGTCTGGGACGGACGAGAGAGGGTCGTGCTCCTGTAGTGGAGACTACAATGACCTGATGATGATGATGATATAAGGACGTCATAATAATATAATTATAAGTGAAAGAATTACTTAGATAGCATAAAAACTTTTCGAGATACGATAACTTGAAAATCACAATTTTGGACTATCCCGAAATCGCTCCATACAAAAGGTATACCACGTTATGACGTCACATTCCAAGTAGTCCTATTGTATATGCATCAAATCAGAAATGTGTACTACAGTTATGTTTAAATATCGCGTATATATAGCTAGTGTCGTAACAAAAATTATAGTATTACTAGCGGCCCGGTACGTGCTTCACTACGTATAAAGTGAAATAATAAAAAAATTAATTGGAACACCAAATTCATTTATTTAAACAAAAAATATTTTATTAATTGCTAGCTATTTTAAAACTTAATCCAAAACATTTGGATAAATATTTTTTTTTGTTTTTCCATTTTGAGCATGAATAAACAAACGGGGGGTACCGAGTCCGAAACAGGCAACATAAAGTCGAAGTACTTCCAAAATGAAATGACCGCATGAATGTCATAACAACATGCCTGTGCTGTCAACACTGAAAAAAGTTTCAATTTGACTGCAAAATCCCCATTAACAAAATGAACCGCCAATTATTGAATTCAATTGTTACAAAAAATGTGATAAATGAAGAACCGCTCCACCGATTTTGTGCAAACTTCACATAAACCATCTACTAAATAGTCCGAATAAACCCTAAACATTTGGTTTGGATAGGTGAGCCCGTTCTTGAGTTATAAAATTACAACGAAAAGTGGCATTGATTTTTATATATATAGATATAATGCTGAGTTGGGTCCAATTTGTGGCATTACGCAGCACTATGTCCTTTCTTGTATCTATGTTACCTAATGCTAAGAATATGTAATAGTGTTGTGCTATGTTACAAATAAATGTTTCTTCTTCTATTATTGTTGATCTAACGGTAATTTTTTTTTAATAATTTGAACCTTTTAAAATGGGATTTTCGCGACCGGTTTTTTGATCGACCGATAAACACGTCGAAAATAAGTTATTAAAATTTTAAGATCGCAGATCGTTCTACTTTCATGTACTTTACGATACTGATATATACATATATATTTTATTTTAGGACATTGTTCACAAGCATGGTAGAAAATATATTACTGTGACTGTGACATGTCAGAACGAAGGTTTGAAAAATCCGGAATATCTTAATAAGGTTTCTTTATTTGACTACGGATTCTTAACACACTCTCCGTGTTGACTTTGTGAGATTTGATTATCTTTTTGGCGGATTATATTGAGCGGAATGGACTGTAAGGATTTTTTTTGTAGCAATTTAGCTAATCGTGGGGTGTGGTCGCACTGTCGGCGGAAGCGAATGGCGCGGTGCATAAATTGGCTGTGGCTAGAGACGGGCAAAGTGGCGGGTATTTACGACACACATATCAGTTTATTTGTTAAACAAAGGTGATATGTTGATAAGTGTAACGTGTTGTTTTGCATAATATTATAAGAAAGCACTTGTACTGTTCCACGTAATTATATTTATTTTTACCGACCGGTTTCGCCGCTAAGGCATTATCAAGGTAAACAGATGGTGTTTGTGTTACCACCATCATCATCATTTATAGAAGCACAAAACGATAATTTTAACAAAAAAAAAACGACTCCAAACATTACTTTACATTTATGTATATTGATAAAGGCTGATGATGATGTTGAAAAAAATATGGGACCAATCTGAAAGTATACTCTTTCAAATAAAAAAAGATTTTTTCAAATCGGTTTATAAATCACGGAGTAATTAAGTGACAAACATTAAAAAAAAAATACAGCCGAATTGAGAACCTCCTCCTTTTTTGGAGTCGGTTAAAAACAAAATCTGTTTACCTTGATAATGCTTTAGCGGCGAAACCGGTCGGTAAAAATAAATATAATTGCGTGGAACAGAACACAAGTGTTTTATTATAACATTATGATAATAATGTTCCACCAAGTGCCAACAATCAACAGTATCAGTTTTATGTTGTTTTACAATAATGATACCTCTATGTTTTGCCGTCAAGCATACAATTTTTTAACAAGAAAACTTATCATAATAATCCAGAATAGGCTATTTGCCTAAATTTTTTTTTGGTTTGATATGTAGGCGAGTTAAGGGTTTGACCAATCAAGCTTTTGACGAGTGTCTGCAAAATCGTAGGGACGTCTCCATAATATAACCATAGGTGAAAGAATTAATTCAATGGCACAAAAATCTCTCGAGATATGGTAATTTGAAAATCACCAATTTTTAGACTGCCCCAAAACGCTCCATACAAAAGACTACCGAATTATGACGTCACAGGTTTGTATTTTGTATGCATCAAATCAGAAATTTGTACGACAGCTATGTTAAATATTACGTTTATGTGATTAGTATCATAATAAAAGTTATAGCATTTTTTATTGCTTCACCAATGGAAATATTATTTTTTAATAATTTCATACTTTTAAAATGGACTTTCCCGCCAAACTTTGATCGACGCTAAAAAAAGTCAGACTGAAGATATTAGAATGAAAGTTTGCAGATCTTTATAGTTTTGTATATTTAACGATATTGTTAAATAATTTATACAATTTTTAAACATTGGAAAATAGCCTATTATTGTAAATTACATATATCACACACATTATAATATTACACATTATAATAAAGTATGTATATTATGTCAATGTATATTATAATTAATAGTAGTCAATAAATTTATCGATAAAACACATTTTAAATTATACAATAAGTAAGTTGCGCGTAAAATTACAAAAATTAAGAAAACTACTTTTCTAATGTTTCTAACTTTATGTTGGTTGACAGAACTGTCAATCTCCTGACAGATTGCGCGAAACCAATTCGAATTAAATATTTAGGAAGACAGGGCAACGTCTGTCCGGTCAGCTAGTCTATATATATAAAAGAAAGTCGTGTTTGTTACAACACTTATAACTCGAGAACGGCTGGACCGATTGCCATGGTTTTTGATTTGTTGGATTTGTTTCCGTCCCGAATAGCAGAATAACTCTTAAAAACATTGGAAAATTCTCGAAAAAATAAAATAAAAGAAAAAATATTTTCCCATACAAATGAAAGTGTCAGTCGAAAAAGGGATTACGATATTTATTGGTTGTCAAATATCAAAAAGTCAAATCGATTGGTGTCACTTTTATGTCGCGAAAGTTGTCTGTGATTTGTTATGAAAATTTAAAAATGTCAAATCGATAGGGGTGAAAACGCTTTTCCCATGGGGTTCGAGCGCAAGAATCAAATCAGAGTAAACATCAAAAGAAATGACAATTACAAATCACCAAAATGATAAAACCTATTTCAAAACTAAAAAAAATAAAACAAAACGTTTTTTTTTTTTTAAATTAACAATAAGGAAATCTTTATTTTTATGAAATCTTCAGTTTTTATGGATACGGGTCTTCCCTCAACCGAAGGGGTTTAGAGCGTACTCCAACACGCTGCTCAACTGCGGGTTGGCGGAGGCCAGTGTTTTCGAACCGCCTAAAGGCCACTGACTTAACTTAACGACTGTCATTAAATGATAACAACCGGGACCGACAGCTTGACGTGCCTTCCGAAGCACGGAGGAGCTCAAGATGAGCTAATGATAACAACCGGGACCGACGGCTTAACGTGCCTTCCGAAGCACGGAGGAGCTCAAGATGAGCTAATGATAACACCGGGACCGATGGCTTAACGTGCCTTCCGAAGCACGGAGGAGCTCAAGATGAGCTAATGATAACAACCGGGACCGACGGCTTAACGTGCCTTCCGAAGCACGGAGGAGCTCAAGATGAGCTAATGATAACAACCGGGACCGACGGCTTAACGTGCCTTCCGAAGCACGGAGGAGCTCAAGATGAGCTAATGATAACAACCGGGACCGACGGCTTAACGTGTCTTTCGAATCACGGAGGAGCTCGAGGTAATATAAACCCATCCGTGTACAGGCTACGGTCGACGTTGCTTAACTTGCGTGTTCAATTAGACTGACACGCGCAATGACGCCATCGAGCTTCTCTATTATTTTCTACTATTCATTGTTTTAATTCCATAAAATCATAAATTTAGTTCAGCTAATATGTACCACGACATTCATTGATTGTTAGGCGGTACGAAGTTCGCCGGGACAGCTAGTTAATTTAATAAAAGAATAATATAATCAAATCAAAATCCGCAGAGCTTAGATTCACTTTCATCACACTATCTTGAATGTGAAAGTGAATTTAAGTGCCAGTTCCGGCGACGGGGCTTCTTGAGAAGAACTGGCAAGAAACTCAAGGCCGACTCTTTTAATTGCCAATATCGTTACATTAAATACATATATAAACATTATATACAATGTATTATACAGAATACTGAAACATACATATTACATACGAAATGTATAAAAAAATCTTTTTAACTCCAAAACAATACAGCTAACCAAAAATGTTTTCAATTCAGTTTTTACAAAAAAACATTGAGTTCAAACGGCAATGGAAACGGAAGTATACAACCGGTGTAGCTCCGATCGGCGGCTTGTCGGTTATTTTATTCGACCGGGAATTATTTAACCGATTTTACAATTCGCTTTTCAATATACCGTTTTATTTATAAGTTTTTTTACTATTATTCATGGAGTGAAAACTATCTCTCCGTCAGTTAAGTAACAGGAATACAAATTATTTAACAAATTATTTTGGGGTGTAAGTGGTTCATCAAGATTTTTGAACCAAAGCCAACTTCACCTGCACGTGGTGCACCCTGCTAACTGACAAACGAAGCTCTGGCGAAAAGAGAGGTAGGGAGCGTAATTGCAAGCTACCCGACTGGAGAATGTACCTCCACCTCACAGAATACCGCAGCCAAATAATAATTCCCTTGAGGGTTGTTGTGTTCCTGCGAGTGAGTGAGGTCACCAGAAAGAAAGGAAGGAGATGCTGCGTTGGCAGCGGGGATAGCGGCGCGCGAGCAATATTTTATGTTGCGAGCGTTAATATGGCTACGGTAACCGCTTCACATCAGGCGGGCCGTATGCTTGTCTGCCACCTTTTTTTATACTTTTTTTTTTTTTTTTTTTTTTTTTTTATACTACGTCCGGTGGCAGACAAGCATACGGCCCGCCTGATGTGAAGAGGTTACCGTAGCCATATTAACGCTCGCAACATAAAATTTTGCTCGCGCGCCGCCACCCCCGCTGCCAACGCAGCATCTCCTTCCTTCTGGTGACCTCACTCACTCGCAGGAACACAACAACCCTCAAGGGAATTGTTATTTGGCTGCGGTATTATGTGAGGTGGAGGTACATTCCCCAGTCGGGTAGCTTACAAATTACGCTCCCTACCTCTCTTTTCGCCAGAGCTTCGTTTGTCAGTCAGCAGGGTGCACCGCGAGCAGGTGAAGTTGGCTTTGGTTCAAAGATGTTGATGAACCACTTACAACACCTGTCGTAGTATAAAAAAATAAAAAAAAAATATGCATATGTCGTGGCCAGAGCTTAGAATTGGTCACATCATGATGTGGTCGATCATTTCATGAAATAGTTGTATTTCATTAAATAGAAAATATCAATACATAATTGTTAGCAAAATAACATTCTTCGTTTGTGTAATTTTCGGTTATATTTCGATATAATCCCACTTAAATCAGACTTTGAAGTTTCATATTGTGATGACAAATGTGACATTTGTGAGATCGAGACTGGATCAGAATTTTGACTACATTTCAATTACGATAATTGCTCGTCTGTATAAAATATGACCAGCTACCAACTAGACATGATGTAGATCAGTGATTTTCAAACTATGGGTCGAGACCCCTATGGGGGGGGGGGGGGTCGCCAAGTTATCTTCGGGTGGTCGCGGGGGGAAAAACGCAGATGTTTATAGGTCATATGATACTATAAAAAGGTAAGTAAGCCTGATTATTGTTCAATAATTCTTCAACTCATATCTTTAAGCAAATCTTTTTCTTTTTGAAGCTATTTCTCTTCTTACCGTTAAAGACAAATCCATTTCATGGAGGGAGAGGTACCTCTTTCCCTCTATGAAATGGTAGGCCACCAGAAGTTTTTAACTTGTAAAGATTTTAGTAATAATAATAATAATAATAATAAAGTCCGCAGGGCAGCTTGTGTGGCGAGCTGTTGTGTGAGTAGCGACACCACGGACCCGAGTCTCCAGAGAGTCGGTCAGGGCCTTCGTCTCCGACGTGTCTTCATCGGTCGGAGTGTAAACACAAGAAGGCCCGCAGGACTCTCAGCTCTGGCTTGCCTTCATTGGCCGTCCAGAGAGGAGCCGCTAGAGCTATATGCTCCAGGGGTGGAAGTGTTAAAGGGCATCACGCCGCGAGTAACTTCGGAGAAAGCGCAGCACACCTCTCGACACCCCTGAGTCACTCACACCGGTGTTGCCTCCGGCCGATTTCCTGGCATTTCGGAGGCCCATCTAGTGAGTGGCAAGCCACCGCCTGCCGCAAATAACTAGCAATAGAAGCAGTTATGGCAGGCGTCCGTCCCTCTTCTGTAATAGCCCGGTATTAAGTTCACCCAAATCTCATCTCCATAGCCCATCTATTTTCCATCACACTTCGCAATAGTCTCAACGCCTGCCGAGACCTGCTCATGGGTATATCGTTCCATTGATATATCCTGGAGCGGGTCACGGCGGGCGTACAACATTACATCAAACTTCTCAAAGGGGCCTCTACGTGTTGGATCTATATCCCCGCGTATGCCTATCAAATGACCGGGCTTGACCCGTGAATTAAGAGAGATACATAATAATAATAATTTTATTTAATCTCTCTCACAAACAAATAGATAGGAACTATTAAATAGGTTCACTTTGATTTTAGGCTGGAGTGTGTGAGAGACTGGTGCCTGAGCTAGGTATAACCCTGTGTTGGGGTGCTAAGGCCGGAAAACCTCCTCGTGTGCTCGGGACTGTTGTTGACCCGTCTTTGTTGCTGGATACGTCCGGTGAGAACGACGTGTTAGCAACAGCCTGAGCCTGGTGCACCCTGGGCAACAACGGTCAGTAACTTCTCTTCGCGGAGATCTTGCTGACCGTTGGCCAATGTTCTGGCAGTAGAGGAAAGCGCAGTACTCGTACTGCGCTTTTGGGCGTCTGCGCCTCCCGTCCCTCTGAGCTAGCAGAGGTCACGGTGAGGCGCACAGTGGAGGAGCGCTCCCCAGTGTAGGTAACGAGGGGTACACTGGGGTGTGATTTGTCGAGGAAGAAAACCTCATTAAAAAATTACAGAGGCGGGGGGAGGTGAAACCGAGGCCGGGTGCATCTGACGTCGCCCGGAGAGCCGGTTTCACCAGCCCCAAACAGTCGAGGAAGAAAACCTCGTTAAAAAAAATTACAGAGGAGGGGGGAGGTGAAACCGAGGCCGGGTGCGTCTGACGTCGCCGGGAGAGCCGGTTTCACCAGCCCCAAACAGTCGAGGAAGAAAACCTCGTTAAAAAATTACAGGGAGGGGGGAGGTGAAACCGAGGCCGGGAGCGTCTGACGCCGCCCGGAGAGCCGGTTTCACCAGCCCCAAGCAGTCGAGGAAGAAAACCTCGTTAAAAAATAACCCTTGGTGTCGGCGTGCCGCATGTCTCCCGGTGCGCCACTAATCGAGGAGGGGGAGAAACTCGGGTTCCCCAGGAGGAGGGTCCTTAGGGACAACCGTCGGCGGGGTCGCGGAGGTTATGCTATCGCAGTTCCCGTGGCCTCGCCAATGGCGGAGAGGAGGAGATCGTGGGGTTTTAGTCGGTATGGCTGCCAGTGGTCATGGCAGCAGAGTCCGACATAACCACGCTTGGGCAGCGTGGTATCCTTAACGGATTTCCCCACGTAAAAAAAAAAAAAAAAAAAAAAAAGGTATAACCCTGTGTTACAGGTCACCAGGTTCTCACCCGTGGACAGATAGTATTAGCAGCCTATAACATTTCATGACAATATTGGTGGAACCACTAGAGTAACAACCTATTCACAATAATTGTTTCACAACAATAATTTTAAGAAAATTAAAAGATAACATTAATATTTAATCAACAAGTCTCGTAGAAGTACAATGCAACAAACTAAAGTAATTTATATGTTTTATAAATGCATTTATATGCCATATATATTAATAATGCATGTAATCTGTAATAATAATAATAATACAAAACATACTATATAAAGTTATATATAACGAAGATATATAAGTAATTATAAAATAAATACCCATAATAGTCATACAGTACAGTTAATAAAGCTATGCAGGCGATACAACGAAAACAAAAGAAGAGAAATACACTGAGAACCCGAGACCACACAACCCAGCAATGGGTATTTATATACCCATAGGCCTATTGCTGGCAAATCAGAAGGGCCTCAGTTTCGTCATAGGTGCGAGCGATGAGCCACGTACTCAAAATCTTTCTACAGGCATATTTGGTCAGTGTGTAAAAGGACAGGATAGAATTAAGTTTGTTATAAAGTATACGGCCGAGGAAATTATAAAATTTACAAGAGAAACTAGTGTTTGGAGAATAATCATGTAAACGACACACCGCGCCTCTACGACGTCTATCAAGAAGCGAGTAATCGTATTCCAGTTCAGAATGCTTCCGCGCAATAATACCGAGAATGAATAGCTGTCGGACAGAGAGTACTTGCCATTTTTGAAATAAATCATATGTAGGATACCGGAAAGGCAAACATAGGGAGACTTTAAGGATTGTGCGTTGGGCTCTTTCTAATTTTAATAGGTAAGTTTTTGCGGAACCACCCCAAGATGACACACAGTAGGACAGCAATGTTTGGCAAAGTGCAAAATATACAGATTTGATAATCTGAAAATCAGCTACGTGTCTGAGTGTTCTAAAAACGTAAATTAATTTACGTAGCCGGATTGTAAGTTGATCAATATGCGCATAGAAATTAAGGCCATCATCTAAAGTAATGCCAAGATATTTAATCGTATCAGACTTTTGCAAGTTTGGGCAGATGCACCCATCCGCAGAAAAAACATTACAAGAATGCGCCTTAAGGCTAAGAAGAGGGCAGTTATTAGAGCGACGGATAGAAAAAGTTAGATATTTAGTCTTCTGTACATTTAGTGTCAGGTGATTACAAGACAGCCACTGATTCACAATATTGAAACCCACCTGTGCATACTGAAACACTTGGTCCCATGAGTCTGCTTTAAAAAGAAGAGCAGTATCGTCGGCATATGCAATAATTTTGCCATTACTGATGTTGAGTAGACACAAGTCATTGAGGTAAATTAAGAACAACGTAGGGCCTAAGATACTCCCCTGCGGGACGCCAAAGATAACAGGTAGTGCACAACTCGTCCTCCTATCAATTTTTACTTGTTGCGTACGCCCAGATAGGTAGTCAGAAAAAAGTTTTAGAGGGATGCCACGAACTCCCAGTCGTTCGAGCTTCGAAATTAGCTTAGGGATAGAAACGGTGTCAAACGCCTTTGCCAAGTCTAAAAAGATGGCAAGGCATTTATCATGTTTATCAAGATTATCCACAATAGTAGAAGTCAGTTCATGAACTGCATCATCCGTCGATTTCCCCGCACGAAAACCATACTGAGAAGGAGAAAGGAGGTTGTTAGTCTCAAGATAACCAGTTAGTCTCTTGTTTAATAGCTTCTCGAGTATTTTTGACAACGATGGTAATATCGATATCGGTCTGTAATTATTTACAAGATCTCTGTCCCCTCCTTTGTGAATGGGGATAACCAATGCACTCTTAAAGACATTTGGAAAAACACCAGTGCTGATAGACAGGTTGCAAATGTGTGTTATGATAGGAACCAGTATAGGTTTATATTGCTTGATCAAATTTGCAGTTATTAAGTCAATACCTGCAGAGCAGTTACTCTTTAGGTTGGTTATAATTTGATCGACTTCACTTTCGTCAGTGGGCAGTAGCATGAAAGAATTTAGAATTGAGCTGGAAGGAAAACAATTATTAGGATGCTCTGAATTGACAAATTTTTCTGCAAGAGATCTACCAATATTAGTAAAGAAGGAATTTACATTATCTACCCTCTCCTGTATTCCCGCAGAGGAGCATGCCAGAAGTTGATTGCAGGCATTAACTTTCTTAGGCATATGGGATATATCTTTAATGGCCTCCCATAGCATCTTCTTATTGGAGCCTGCTTTGTTTATTAGATCCTTCTCATATGACGTTTTAGCTTTTTTTAAAATTTTATTACAAAAATTCCTATACCTTGTGTAAGTTAGCTTTAGTGTTTCATCCCGAGGAGAATTTTTGCACTTTTTATGAAGATTATCTCTATTCCTCATGCATCGCAAAAGACCTGGTGAAATCCAAGGCTTAAATGTTACTTTACGATTGGGAATTTGCACAGTAACGGTGCTTGATATAATTGCTTGAGACAGAGACTCAATAAGTGAAGACGCCGCCACATTTGCATCGGTGATGGTAAGCATGTCTACAAAATTTATTTCCCTTATAGCCGTGTCTAAGGCCACAGCATCAATTCTTGATTTTCTTTTGGGTGGATAATGATTAGGTTTTCTTTTTAAATCAAGAATTAACGCCGTAGAATTGTGGTCAGTTACCGAAGACTGTATCACGTAGGAATGGGCCCACAAACTTGTTTTGATCATAAAATGATCCAAGCATGTACGTCCATGCGTGGGTGTTGTATAGGCTGGAAGGATGCGATGTCCTGCCAATAGGTTCAAATACTCAGAAGCACTCGAATCCAATGTACTCTCGACTATGTCAACATTAATGTCACCACATAATATTACATTTTTGTAATGGGAATATTGCTTTAACAGAGTATTTAGAGAGTTAAAAAATCTTTCCAAGTTTTTATATCCAGGTGGCCGATAAATAGCAAATAAGACTGTTTCCATATTTATAATCAATATAAGACAGTTGGCATCATTTAAATTGGGTTCAATTATTGAGTGATTAATATTTTTTTTACAATATACGACCACTCCCTCATATTGAGTAAAATTATTTTGTGTAGCGTAGTAATTACAGTCTGATGACAGTGTTGGTATATTCCCCGTGGATGGTAACCAGCATTCGGTTAACACTATTATATCCCACTCAATTTTGGATCTACAAAGCAACGTCATAAAATTAGGAGTGTTTTTGGAAATGCTTCTTATGTTTTGCTGTAGAATCTTAACGCATGTTGGTAGCTGTGGGAGGTCATTGCCACAACATTCAATACTACAAGTCGAGTGATTAGCGACTGTAAAGGCATCGAGATCGCTGGCTATACTTACACAATCGTTATTTATTTTATCGAATTTTAAGATATACTGGTATTAGGAAAAATATTATTAGGAGAAATTTATAAGTATGCATAATACATAGAAAAAATATTGATGTGTATGGGTTACTACATAGTTTATTTGTAGATATTGTAATTATGTAAAAATAATAATAAAAATACATAAGGTTATTAAAATAGGTTATCAAAATATTTTCATAGACATAGGTTTTAATTGTAAGCATTTTTGTGTAAATAATTATATTTAAGTATTTAACATGTATTATAGTTATGTATATATTAGTGCGAATAGTAAGGTATGGTTGTGGTTGCATGTACTCATTTGATAAGATTGTTACATAGACAGTGATTTTACAAATAGTAGCAATTAAGAGATAGTGTATCCTAAATGTATAAAAATGTATAAAATTAGTAGTAGTATTTTGTAGTTTATTACTAAACAGTTTAATTAGAGTAATACTTAATATGTAGATGGCGCTACACTGTGACTCATGCAGTAAAAAATAAAAATGCAAAAATTCGTCACCAACACAAACCTTCCTAGTGGCTTAGTTGGAAGAGCACTCGACTGGTCATCGAGAGGTGATGGGTTCAAATCCCACCTAGGCGTGGAAGTGAATATTTCTATTTTTATAAATATTTACTGATATAGATTAACACTAATAACAAAGGCCTAAAAACGTTCAGTAAAATATTGAAAAGGAACCATTGTGTAACACGACGATAATAACATCAGCTATCTAAGTTGAACTACACAGGGTGAAACTGGAAAAGTTTGCATAGCATTTTCGCTGTCACGCAATAGTCACATTATAACTGTATTATTGGCGGTTCAAGTTATCTAAAGTTGGTTCAACTTCCGAAATTTAGCGCCTCGTGTGTATCGATCTGTGGATTGAGTTGTGACTGGGGTATTGTTCACGAAATTACACGGAATGTTCTGTATTATACGTGTTTCTGTATACGTGTTATTCTGTATAATAGATGTCTATATTATTTTGAGGTGTAAATACTTATTAGATAATGTCTTATTACATAGATTTTGTGTGTGTGTGGGATTCATTACTATTTTTAGAGGCCAAACCAATTACGTACGTATGTGGTATACCTCGTTAACTAGCAAATGTGACATTGAAAAAAAGGGAGGTCAAAGTGTAACTCAGTAAAATTTCGTGCGTCAACTCAGTATCGTCAGCGTAGCTCACTGCGCCGGCTCACTAAGTTGCCAACGAGGCCAAACCAAAATTGCGCCATGGCGCGACTAGACCAAAGGCGCTTCCGACCGCCAAGTGAGCTGCGCACACTCTGGTTGCCGCACACTGCGCCACGGCGGCGCGAAGTACCTGTGCGCGCGGCATTGCGATCTTAAAATGAACAGCGAACAGTTACGCACTGTGTTGGCTCGTTGACTCTGCGACTGAGTGAAATAATTAATGAGAACGATAGATATCTGAGGTAGTGACACTTGTTTTGAATTGCGCTGTGCGCCAACACAATTTCAAAAAGTGTGTCAACTCATCAGTGCAGTGAACTGAGCTAGTGCAATTGTGCGGCGTAACGCAGTGTTACCTATGCCTAAAGAGGGCATACTCTGTTCGCCAAGAGTTGATAAAAATTCGGGGCTTCTAAACGTAATCCGACAATCTGCTACAGAATCGTAGCGTCCGCTACACTTCTGTAGCAGAAGTGTAGAAAGCTACGAAATCTGCTAATTATCTGCTACACTACAACCGCCAGTATTTCACGTAGCATCTTCACGACATAGCTACACAGTGCACGTAGCACCTTCACTACGTACCTATACGGCTACGTAAGTCGGGAATCTGCTACAGAAGTGTAGCAAGTGTAGTTACGCTCGCTACGCGACAATGGTAGCTTCAGTGCTCTACGCTACTACAATCTACGATACGATGTAAAAGTCAACATAGTTACGTAGTCAAATCGAGTACTTTATACCCTATTTATATATATTTTCAAGTATTTTATAGTCGCTCGTCAAATTACTAATAATACCTATACGTACAACGACAATTATCTTGGGCACCACTTAACGAACTTGACCAAACTAAAATATAATAATAAAAGCGATTGTACTTCAAGTAATCTAGCTTTGGGGCCGTCCATTAATCACGTGAGGCTCGAAAAAGGGGGGAGGGGGTTCGGCATAAATCACGAAACATCACAAGGGGGGAGGGGGGGTGTAGTAAGATATCACGTGTATTTATTTTTTTAAGTGCTTTTCATCAGGCGGACTGTATGCTTGTTTGTCACCTTAGTGGTGTAACAAAAATTCGTATTAATATTCTGAAAATTTTAAGATTCTTTGTAAATACAAAAATACACGTGATTTGAGGGGGGGGGGGGGGGGTTAGCCTTACACCTCACCAAGTATCACCAAGGGGGTGGGGGGTGTTAAAAATGCAAAAATAAACCTCACGTGATTAATGGACGGTCCCTTTCAAGTACAAAGGTAGTTATTTTGTGTAAACAAACCGATCATCTAAAATTAAAAACTGAGTGATTAAAGATGATTTTAACATTTCAGTAGCCTATTTAATATTTTTTACTCGTGGTCAACCCTTACTCATCCCACTGCTGGGGTACGGGCCTTCCCTCAATCGAAGGGATTTAGAGCATACTCCACCACGCTGCTCAACTGCGGGTTGGCGGGGGCCAGTGTTTTCAAGCCGCCCAAAGGCCACTGACTTGGCTTAAATATAGAAACAAGCTCGTCTGTCTTAAATTAATTAAATAAATTCAACGGGTCACTCACGTCTTTTTGGCGGGAAAGCCGACTAGTTTCGATCGACAAAAAGACGTGAGTGACCCGTTGAATTTATTTAATTAATTTAGTATAATGTCTCACGTGAGTTTTAATAATATTATCGTTTGTATTAGATTTTCAATGCCTTACGGACAGATAATAATAGAACTTTTTTGCGTAAAAAAAATAAATTTACTCCAGTAAATTCGAGCAAAAACATTTTGAATTTTTTTGCTACGGGGACTGCTGCGATTCACGCAATATTTTCCTAATAAGGCCGTATTTCAGGGCCATCGCGGTATTCAAGGCCTAGCGTCGTGATCACTCTGAATTTATACGTGCCTGTAGAGCTTATATTAAATAAATGTACCTACTGTAGATGTACGACAACCGTATTTTAAAACATCGGACGCGCAGCATGCTCCACCATAGCGAAATTTATTTACTTTTTTTTTCGAAATCCCGAATTGATAAACGGAAAACCAAGGTCACTTTACAGTACTACTTTTCGATGCTCTACACGAATCCGAAGTCAGAATTTTGAAATTATGAATTTCATGGCAACGGACGGACAGACAGAACGACTTTTTTTCGGAAAACCAAGGTCACTTTACATTACTACTTTTTGATGCTCTACACGAATCCGAAGTCAGAATTTCGAAATTTTGAGTTTCATGGCAACGGACAGACAGAACGACCAGACGATTTCATAAGCTCAATGAATTTCGCTGAAAATACATAGTGCTCGCCGACTTGAAATAAAGCTAAAAAAAATAAGTTTATACTTAGTCACTTCCATTACATTCATTCTGAATCTCAGTATTAACTAAATGAAAATTAAAGCTTTATACAGATTTACCTGAAGTGCTTTATGATTGAGAGGAGTTTAGAAAGTCCGTATAAGGCTTAGGAGATTGTGAAACTTATTTCAACTCAAGCTTAACTTAGGTCTAATTTCTGTTGTCAGAATTTTAAGATACGTCCTTATTATAATTCCTGTTAACTCGAACTTAATATTAAGGAGATATCAGTCGAAGTCTAAATGAAGGGTTTGAGAAGTACTTTTTTCGTAATATTATCATCATCATCATCATCATCATTAGACGAGCTCGGTGGTCGAATGGTTCGATCCACGCACAAGACAAACATTTGTGTGCATGAACATGTCTGTTTGTCTTGGTCTGGGCGTTTTCTATGTATTATATATATACATATAATACATAGAAAACGCCCAGAATTTACAAAAAAAATGTATTTAAGTATTATACCAGTTGTCTAGTACCCATAGTACAAGCTTTTCGCTTAATTTGGGACTAGATGGCGCTATGTTAATTGTCCAGGAATATTTATTTATTTATCATTAGCCTTATTTTATAACGGGGGGGGGGGGGGGGGGGCACGACACATTCCCAAGTCTGTGTAGCCAGGATTAACAGCGACGAAGACTAAAAAAGGGCAATGAAGTCTACTGCAGTCAGTCCCGGCGGTAAAACTACAGCTGCCTTACAACTCATAACGAATTTAGTCAGAAGAAATTAGTAGGAGTAAGAAGCTTTTCAAATTTGACATCCCCTCAAATATGGCAAATGAGGCACTAAATGTCTAAAGAGATAGCTAGTCAAGTGAAGCTGAGTGCACTACAGATGTTAAATATTTAACACTATTGGGGACCCAAAACAATAAGTTTATTACCTCACACATCGATTCCAATAATATGAATAGCAAAATCGTCTGAACGTTTGGTAATTCTCCCTTGTTGCTACCAAATCAGAACAGTATACTACCCCGGATGCGGCATGCAACGAATTCAACATGTCGTCGTTCCGCTCCCGCCGCCAAAGATCACACTCCCAGAGAACATAGTGTGCTGTTTGATAGAATTCATGACATGCAGTCGAACATTCGCATAAATTACTTTAGTTTTTCATATCCAATGTTGCGGTATCTATTCCGCATAACAGCCAAAAAAAAATTCCTTGACAAATTACACAGCGCCATCTAGTCTCATAACAAGCAAAGTTTGTACTGGTACTAGGTAACTGATGTATGTACATAAATACATTTTTTTGTAAATAAATACATTTAATACATAGAAAACACCCGGACCAAGACAAACAGGCATGTTCATACACATCAATGTTTGTCATGTGCGGGGATCGAACGCGCAACCATGGAGTCAAAGTGGCCTTTGCTAGCCATTCGACAACCAGGGTCGTCAACTATAGAATAGATTTATTCAACAATTATTATGTAGGGATCTTTCCCTTTTTAGGGTTCCGTACCCAAAGTGTAAAAAGGAACCCTATTACTAAGGCTCCGCTGTCCGTCCGTCTGTCACCAGGCTGTATCTCATGAACCGTGATTGTTAGACAGTTGAAATTTTCCCAGATAGATCTATTGCCGCTATACCAACGAATACTAAAAAATAGAATAAAATAAATATTTAAGGGGTACGTAACCCTTCGTACGCGAGGCCGACTCGCACTTGACCGGTTTTTTTACAATTCGCTAAAACTTACAATTTGCCTTTCACGCAGACGACTCGAGTATCCTTATAGGTTCTATCTTTCAAATTAAGTTTCATTAAAGAGTTTATTGTTTCACAAGAAACTAAATTATTTTAGGTAGAATTTGAGGAGCTCGATGGCGTCGTTGTCGGTACATGTCAGTCTAATCAATCACACAAGTTAAGCAGTATTGACCGTAGTCTGTCTATGGATGGGTTTATTTATCTCGAGCTCCTCCATACTTCGGAGGGCACGTTAAGCCGTCGGTCCTGGCTGTGTCGTTAGATGACAATCATTAAGCCAATTTAGTGTCCTTAAGGAGGCTTGAAAACGCTGACCTCCGCCAACCCGCAGTTGAGCAGCGTGATGGAGTAAACCCCTTCGATTTAGCGGAGACCCGTATCCCAGCAGTGGGGATGATTATAGGTTGGAACCGAATAAAAGACCCTTTAAATTTAAATGAATGAATATGTACAGTAGACATAAGAGGTAAGTAACGAGAGCCTAGAATTACAATTAAGACATCTTAAAAAATAACTCATATAGTGTTATGACACTTCACTAATCTATTATTATGTTACTATTCATGCCGTTCTAAGAAACCTTGATTCATAAACAGACGAGCGCGGTGGTCGAATGACTATCAATAACTACTTTCACTCCGAATTCGCGGGTTCCATCCTCGCACAAGATACACATTTGTGTGCATGAACATGTCTGTTTGTCTTGGTCTGAGCGTTTTCTATGCATTACAAGTATGTATATATAAAAAAAATATATATTTAAGTACATTATCAATTATCTAGTACCCATAGTAGAAGCTTTGCGCTTAATCTAGTCCCAACTAGATGGTGCTGTGTAAATTATCCAGAAACATTTATTTATTTTATTTAATCCGCGGCCCAGGTTTATGTCTTTTGCTAACTCTACATAGCACAATCAAATAATAAAGTAAAGGAATAAAAATTTATCACACGGAAAAATATTAGTTTTAAACAAAAACCTAACAATCCAAACAAGCTAAGCAGTATAACCACAATTCCTTTGCCACAAGGCCACAAAAGTCATTCGAATCTATGGCCTCGTTTGACACTAATTCTTTTTTCAAAATGGCCTCCAAATATTTCCAGCGCGTACGTATACCCAATTATAATATCTGCAAGGAGGTTGCATGCTAATTACCATGCCACTTTCGTGTCGTCACGCGACCAACCCTTACGAAATGCTATCGAAATACCTACTTTGTATTTTTATAAGCCCACTCGATTATTTTTTACGTTTACTGAATGTTAAAACCACATGATTACGCAGTTTTTTGTTGAAAACTTACGAACCGTCTTTAGGTTCCTATTTTTAACCGACTGCTGACTGGGCTAAGCAGCTTTTGGAGCGTGTCTTATTTCGGTACAGCCCAGGTCTCAGATCTTGATTTGAATCAGACAGAAAATTAGTCGTTAATTTTGTCCCGTCAAAGAACTATAAGGTTTTTGTTGTGGCAGTGCCGAAATAACCTTATTTCGGCACAGCCCACTCGGGATCTATTAAACTACTTAACATAGCGAAGATATGATTTCCCCCAAATTTAGCCGAATTCAAACACCAAGTATCAGAACTACTCGACCTCCCGTTAAAAAGTTATAAGTATTTTTTGTTAGCAGTGCAGAAATAAGCCTTATTTCGGCACAGCCCCATAAAATAATTACACCACCTAGCGAAAATCTGATTTCAACCAAATGTTGCCTTGAATTTGTCGAAATTTTTCGCAAATAAAACACAACTGGTCGATACGTAATTAAAAAGTAACACGTAATTTAGTGGAAAGAGCGACAAATTTTCTCCTTTGGCGACAAATTTCGACAAATTAACGACTTATTTTCTGTCTAGTCAAAATGAAGGTCTGAGACCTGGGCTGTGCCGAAATAAGGCACGCGCTCTTGGAAAGCTTTGGCACATCACCGCAGATATACCCCAATGCTTGAAGACCAAAGTGTTCAATCAGTGCTATGCCCTATGGTGCAGAGACTTGGACGCCGACGCGTTGGGCTGGTTCACAGACTAAAAGTCGCACAGCGAGCAATGTAGAAAGCAATGCTTGGAGTTTCTCTAAGGAATCGAATCTAAAGAAATTCGACTTAGAACCAAAGTGGACGACATAGCTCTCAGAGTCAGCAAGCTGAAGTCAAACGACTGCTACCCAAAACGTCAGGCGTAGCATAAGAAATGGGAAGCTGGAAAATGCGATACCACACGCCGGTGGCGAAGTCGACGGTGCAGGCCGGTCCTGCAAAAGTAAACTCACAATCGACAACGCCTCAAGACGGTAAGGCTACCAAGTTAGGTAGAGGGCCCGCTTGGACTCAAAGCCCGCCAAAGCGGCAGCAAGAGGACTGTATTGCGGAAGCCAGAGCCTGTCTAAACAGAGGGAAGCTACACTTAAATGCCTCTCGAAACACCAGAACCGAGATAAAGACGGAGCTTATGACAGCCCTAGAACGCCTTTACCAATTGGTCAAGGAAGCTGAGACGGCATTAAGATTGAAAGCAGCGAGTACTACTAACGAAACAAATCGAGGAGCACTCAATCTTATTGAACGAGAACCGAAAGATAATGGAGGACCTCAAGGAAACCATTGAAAAACAGAAGGCAACAATGGAGAGAGCGACCTATGTGAGCGTAACCGCGACTCAAACTGTGAGCCGGAGGCACCACGCGGTACACTCCACTCAATTGTGGTCACTTCTAAGGACGAGACGGAGACTGGGGAGGAGGTTCTGGGTAGAGTGAGGAAAGCACCCCTCCTTCGCATCCACATGCGAAGGAGGGGTGGGTCAGAGTGGAAAGAATAATGAAGGCCAAAGACCGTAAGATTATTATGGGATTCGGCACAAAGGAAGAAAGGGATAAGATAAGGGACTTGACGTCGCCGTCGAGGAAGTGTAAAACAAGGATCCTCTACTGATACTCGAGAACGTGCTACTGGTTAATACCGACGAAGACATTCTTACCACATCTGCAGAGTCAGCGATGGTAGATGGGGGAGGAAAGTCCTAGAGTGAAGGCCCCGTATAGGGCGATGAAGAGTAGGGCACACTTTTTTAGATGGACAACCTTCAGAGTCCGCATACCCTTATGTCTTATACGGCTTTAAGTGGCCTATATATAATACGAGTTGTACTATACATAAGCCATTTAAGGCCGTATAGGCGTGTAGTACTATGGTCGATGGTTGCTTAACTTACAGCTCTAGATAAATAAACTCATCCACAGATAGGCTACAGCCTATCTAATATAGTTTAGTCATTCAGAGCTCCGTGCTTCGGAGAGCACATTAAGCCGGCAGTCCCGCCTGCTATCATTAGATGTCAGTCGTTAAGCGAAGTCAATAGTTATATAATAACAATAATAATATAATATATCTTTATTTTTACGACATATAGACTTACCATTTTTACAATAAAAATCGTATAAAGAAATAAATTTAAATTACAATATCAGTAAATAAAAACAGACCTATATATTACGAAATAAAATAAAAAAAATATAATAAATGTTTGATCGGCTAAAATTGTACGCGGGTAAAACCACGGCTAATTAATAACATTTTATTGTAAAGTGTCAAAGTCATACTATTATATTTCTGTACCGTTGTTTAATTACGAAGTTAGATATAATCACACACTCACTCACACAAAATATCTCCGAAAATGTAACTTTGTTTAACTTTTTAACGAAACTAAACAATGTTCATTCATTTTACATGAGATGTGTCAATTAAAACTTGATGAATGAGGTCTGGGTCTGGCTAAAAAGTAAGTTAAAATTTCGACACGTGATTAATTTTACTAAGATTTCAACTATTCTGTCCCTGATTAAGTCTTTGATGACTGATGATGAGTGAATTGCGAAAAAATAAAGAATTTGTGTGTAAAATATAATTTTATGGCATATTACATATGTTACAACGACTATTATTTGACGAGCTCGGTGGCGTAACGGTCAATGACGCGGATCCGACACCAACGCTCGTGGGTTCGATTCCCACATAGGACAAACATTTGTGTGCATGAACATGTCTGTTTGTCTTGGTCTGGGTGTTTTCTATGTATTATAAGTATGTATTTACAAAATAATATGTATTTACGTATGTTTATCAGTTGTCTAGTACCCATAATACAAGCTTCGCTTACTTTGGGGCTAGATGGCGCTGTGTAAAATGGAAAAATTCACCTGCCCCGCCTAGGTGCCAACCCACGATTTTAACCCACGACCTCTCGATGCCCGTTCGTGTGCTCTTCCAACTGAGCTACCAGGAAGGTTTGTGACCAATATTTTGTATATTTGATTAAAAGTCGTATAGCGAGCGATACATAGATGCTTTGGGCTTCTTCAGGTGATTAAATTGAGAACTAAGAAATTCGATAGATAACCAAAGTTGATATACCTCTCAGAGTCAGCAAGATGAAGTGACAGTGAGACGGCCACGTCTGCCAAGTTAGCGAGCAAATGAGGGAGGAAAACCTTCAAAAACAGCATTTGGAAACGGCTGCCATATATCCAGCAATGTGTAGAAATAGGTTGATGATGATGATTATTATTATATTTTTTACATCTTAACTCGTTATTACAAGTAGTATTAACAAAAAAACCTACTCCATACATTCTCTACATTTATGTATGTAGATACAGGCTGATTATGATGATGATGATGATGATGAAAAAAATATGGGACCAATCTGGAAGTTATACTCTTTCAAAAAAAAAGTTTTTTCAAATCGGCTTATAAATGACGCAGTAATGAAATAACAAACCTAACAGTGGGTAGATACAGGGTAATGATGATGATGAAAAGAATATGGAACTAATCTGGAACTATACTCTTTCAAAATAAAAAGATTTTTTTAAAATCGGTTTATAAATCACGAAGTAATTAGGTAACAAACATTAAAAAAAAATACAGCCAAATTTAGAACCTCCTTCTTTTTTAGAGTCGGTTAAAAATGTTGAAATTTGTGAGAATGTATGAATGTTTGTTAGTCGCACGGGTAAAAGGCTGAAATGATATGTGAAACTAGGCCTGATTTTGAGTGGAGCGGGTAGATTCGCCGAGTGTATGTTTTCCATTGATTTCAATGAAAAATGTATTTGAAAATTGTTCCTCAAGGACATGATCGATCTCAATTTTTTTTTCGACTCAAACCTCAAGCATGTCGAGGTCTTTAATTGTGACAAGTTTCATCAAAATCGGTTCAGTGGTTTTGGTGCCTATTCATTTCCAAGAGCGACTCTTGGGCGTATATAACCGTTGCAAAATTGTACGAATGTTTGTTAATCGCACGAGTAAATTTAAATGATATGTAAAGTTAAGAGCCATATTACATGTCGACTGTGTTTTATGCGAAAAATGGGCAATTTTGGCGTTCTTGATCCCGGAAACAAAAATACATTAACAATGTTGACTTATTGAATAGCACAAAATAGCTATTGGCTTAGTTCATAGCGGCCTCGCTTTTTGTAAATTTTGCTTAACTTTTTAATTAAACCAAAAATTTCAGAGAAAGATTTTCATAAAATGCGCATATTCACTTTTTTGAGCTCCTGGATTGTACTACTGTTCCAAACAAATGAAATAAAAAAAATTGAATGTTATTTCTAATGTAGTCGTATAGTACATAGCGGCCTCAGAATTTTGAAATATAATTGATTTAATATAGAAAAAAAAAACATTATTTTAACCAAAAAACCTTCGAAAATCGCTTTAAGTAAACTGTTAATTTCTCGAATAAACGATAATATTATTGAGCAAAATTTATACGAGAATAATTGTTGCTTCATGATGAATACACTTTGTAGCATGAATTTATTATCTTATTTCAATAAAAATGATAAATATAACTTCAAAATTACTACAAAAAACGATGCACCGGCGGCCTTCGCGGGTTTAGTACTGCGCGAGAGCTCGTTAGCGTGCAAATGTAATAGGGCTCTTAAAGGAAAGTTGTACAAGGCTATTAATAGAAAGGTATTAATAGTGGAGACTGATGCCCTCCGTCTAGATGGTCCAATGACCTTAAGAAAGCGGCTGGAAACGACTGGAAGCGGCTGGAGGCGGAAGGCGGAGTATCGTATTTGGTGGAAAGCATTGGAGAAGGCTTATCCAGCAGTGAATCGATACAGACTGATGATCATGAGTGATGATGTACAGTCACGAGCGATAACATAGAAACATCCTGACATTTCAAATTCATGTAGCAACAATAAATCGCAAAAATAAGTATGCTAAGCAGTGCCCAATAATTATGTAAACGTTAAATTGTGTCAATATAAACTACACATTTTTATCAAATTATTATCAACAATAGATTACCAAAGAATAATATTCACTTTTAGTTACATATTTATGTACTCACCAAGTAAATTTCGAAAACATGTACACAGTAAAGTTTTAAAATTATGTAAACAATTACAAAATAGCTGTTTGAAACAGCTCGAGCTCGGAAGTACCCACTGACTAATTCTCAAAAACATGTACACTGTACAATTTCGAAAATATGGAAACAATTATAAACTAACAGTTTCTAACAGCTTTGAACATGGAAGTATTATTTATCTAGTACTTATAGCATTATTTATTTAGGTAGGCATTATTTAGTTCTAGATGTTTTATCATTATGTAATTCGTTAATTTGCGTCATTACTAGGGTTGTAAAATTACGTAATTTTACCAAAATCGCTGGTAAATTACGGTAATTTTACGGTAATTTACGAAAATTACGGTAAAATTTGTTACGTAACTGCCATGTTTAAAATTTGGATTTGTTGAAATGCCACGTGCATATTATCGTGTCATCACAAGACTAACATTAGAAATAAATAATTATCATCATCAGGTCATTTAAGTCTCCACTACAGGAGCACGACCCTCTCGTCCGTCATAGACAGGAGGATTTGGCGTATACTCCACACGCGTGCCAGACGGGTTGGGGAGGCCTGATCGATGTTTTATAATGTACTTCCCTTAGTCGCCTTGTACGACATCCACGGGAAGAGACGTAGTGATTCTATTCTAGTCTGCCGGAGACCACACGGCCATATTACACTATATTTATATATTATCAGCTCGCAGTATTAGCTTGTGATTACCATAAAAAAAGTAAATTACTTAATTACTAATTACTTGGTAGAACTTCCTATAAAAACCTTCTTAACATTTTTTTTTTTTCATAATTAATATCCTTCAAATAAACACCAGTAATTGACTATTAAAACTTTCAATTGTCCCAAACTGTTAAATGAGTTATTTATTATTAAGCCTTGATAAATAATTGCTTGATGAATATATTTCCTGATAAAATGTAATTGCACTGTTTAATTTTATTAAATTATTCATTATGTTGTCCTACGTGAGTTTTGAAATTACTGTTGGATAGTCTGTCCCTGGATATTCGAAGGTGATAATGTTGGTGTGATATGGAATTAATATAATATAATCGTTGTTTATTTTAACTATAAAATAACATCGACAGACGGAATATGTTGGGTCAAACAATGAAAGTATCTGGTGGGTGAAGAAGGAGAGAAAGAGAAAGACCATAGGGAAATAAATAGAGGTTTTACTGTGCCGCCCTGACAGCCCAGGTATTCAAACTGGTGGTGGTGTCGTGTGGCGGGTCGCCCCATTCCCAATAAAATGGTTGAATGCGGTGATGGTTGCCCCGGGCATCAACTCCTGAACGAGTACTGCCAGAGGGGACTGGTCTGCCCTGACTGTCATGGTTGCAAGGTAAACAATAGGATTTAGGTTAAGTAGTATTAGACAATAGTATGGTTATTAGCATAATATTTCGACGAGCTCGGTAGTCGAATGGTTAGCAATGGCCACTTTGACTCCGAGGTCGCGGATTCGATTCCCGCACAAGACAAACATTTGTGTGCATGAACATTTCTGTCTGTCTTGGTCTGGGTGTTTTCTATGTATTATAAGTATGTATTTACAAACAAAATGTATTTAAGTACATTATCAGTTGTCTAGTACCCATAACACAAACTTTGTGCTTAATTTGGGACTAGATGGCGCTGTGAAAAATTGTCAAGAAATATTTATTTATTATTAATTATAATAGCAACGTGCAATTTTTTTTTTATATACCACCAGTGTGGCACACAAGCATACGGCCCGCCTGATGAAAAGCAGTTACCGTGGCCTATGAACGCCTGTAACACCAGAGGCATCACACGCGCGTTGCCGACCCTGTAAAAACCTCTTCACGCCCTTTTTGAAGAACCCCATGCTGTAGTCCCCTGAGAAAACCTCGACAGGCAGTTCATTCCACAGTTTGACAGTACGCGGGAGAAAACTTCTCTGGAACCGCACAGTACGTGACCACTTAGGCTCCAATGTGTGAGGATGAATTCCCTGTCGATGGCGAGCGGTGCGACTGTAGAAGGAGGCCGTGGGCATCATGTCAACCAACAACAATTAATAAATTGTAAGAAAATTGTGACAGAAAAATAAAAGACTGTTAATAAAAGGTAGGAACCCCGGGGTCTAAACGGGACGGGAGCCCACCACACATTCCCACCACCGTGTCTCCTGTGTAGCCATGATTAACAGCGGCGACCGCCAAAAAAGCCAATGAACAATGAAGTCCTTTGCAGTCCCGGGGGTAAAACTACGGCTGCCTTGGAACTCACAACGAATTTAATCAGAAGAAATTAGTAAGAGTAAGACGCTTTTGGAATTTGACTTCTCCGCTTAGCAATGTGAACGACAGCAATAAAGCAAAAAAGACTTAATGTCATTTTTGCCTAAAGAGATGGCTAGTCAAGTGAAACTCAACTGCCGTGCACCACAGATTTTAAGTATCTAACACTACCTATTGGAACAGTCAAGGTCATAAATTGATACCTTGAACTCCAATGATTCTTTAGTTTATTTTAAAAGTAAGGTAGGTGACCTTACTTTTATAATAAACTAAAGAATCATTGGAGTTACAAAATTACTTTAAGAAATTTTAAATAATAAAATCTAACTAATAATAGTAAAGATTGGGGTGTAAGTGGTTCATCAAGATCTTTGAACCAAAGACAACTTCACCTGCACGTGGTGCACTCTGCTGACTGACAAACGAAGCTCTGGCGAAAAGAGAGGTAGGGAGCGTAATTGTTAGCTACCCGACTGGGGAATGTACCTCCACCTCACAGAATACCGCAGCCAAATAACAATTCCCTTGAGGGTTGTTGTGTTCCTGCGAGTGAGTGAGGTCACCAGAAAGGAAGGAGATGCTGCGTTGGCAGCGGGGGTGACACTATATGTTGCGAGCGTTCATATGGCTACGGTAACCACTTCACATCAGGTGGGCCGTATGCTTGTCTGCCACCCTATGTAGTATAAAAAAAAAACAGTTGTAAGATAAAAATATATGACGAGCTCGGTGGCGTAGCGGTCAATGACGCGCCTTCGACACCAACGCTCGATTCCCACATAGGACAAACATTTGTGTACATGAACATGTCTGTTTGCCTTGGTCGGGGTGTTTTCTATGTATCATAAGTATGTATTTACAAAAAAAAATGTATTTACGTATGTTTATCAGTTGTCTAGTACCCATAACACAAGCTTCGCTTACTTTGGGGCTAGATGGCGCTGTGTAATTTGTCTGACAATATTTATATTCATTTTTTTATAAGATTATTAACAAAAGGTACGGACCCCGTGGTCTGTAGACTGTAATTATTTATCAATAAAAAAAATATAGTAATAAGACACAGTTCGATGTGACCATGGAACAAAAACTGTTAAGCTATCTAGAATTTATGGAACTAGCTTTAGCCCGCGGCTTCGCTCGCGTGAAATTCGGGCATTTTAGATTATCCAAGTCTAACACGCAATGCTACCACCTTCATATAGCACCTTTAATTATACTAAATACCTTTAATTATAATAATATATATAAAAACTACACCGGTCCCAAAAACAATACCTGTGATAAACCATGAAAACGATACCCATTACGATTTTCAGACTTTTTGACCCCATTTTACCCTTTTAGGGATTGAATTTTGAAAAATCCTGAAACACGTATTTACTCATTTATCTATAAAAGTACTCGTGTAAAATTTCGGATAAAATAGTCCAACTAATCTCGTTTCCCCATACAAACTTTGGACCCCCGTTTCACCCCCATAGGGGATGAATTTTGAAAAATCCTTTCTTAGTGCACCCCTAGACGTCATAAGGAACCTACTTGCCAAATTTAGAATCTCTAGACCCAGCGGTTTGGGCTGTGCGTTGATATATAAGTCAGTCAGTCAGTCAGTTTCTTCTTTTATATATTTGGCTATAAATTCTTCAGTTTAAAACAAATAAAAATATAAATTCTTCAATTTAAAACGCACGAAAGTGAACTACTAACAATACAGATCTACGGATGAGTCGAAATATTTTATTCAATGGCCCGTTTGACTCCGAGGTCGCGAGTTCGATCCCCGCACATGACAAACATTTGTGTGCATGAAAATGTGTATGTTTGTCTTAGTCTGGGCATTTTCTATGTATTATATGTATGTGTTTACAAAAAAATATATATTTAAGTATAATATCAGTTGCATAAAAAAAACTAAGCAAGACAGTATTTAATTTGTCCAGGAATATTTATTTAAAGTTGATACTGTTGATTGTTGGCACTTGGTGGAACATTATTATCATAATGTTATAATAAAACACTTGTACGGTTCCACTTAATTATATTTAATTTTACCGACCGGTTTCGCCGCTAAAATATAATTAAGTGGAACAGTACAAGTGTTTTATTATAACATTGTGAATATTTATTTATTTAATTTATATTTAATGTTAAAGGTAAGGTATTACAGGTATTCCACTTCTGACCCTTAATTATATATAATTAAAAGGATCTAAAAATATAACGAGGCATTGAAATTATACCTTAAAATGTTCAATGTCATTCGTGGTTACGTTGAAAAAATCAGTAAATCAGTTTATTTCATTAGTTTTCATGGCATATTAATTTCAAGTAATTAACTATACTGCAATATTCTACACTAATTATTTATATATATTTTTTAGGGAAATTAATGCATTATATTAATTTATAATAATAAAAAAAATTGAAATTATTAAACTGATCCACAAAATAAACCTGATTTGCACATCATATTAATCTGATCGCACATCAAATCCTGCATTTGATGTGTGAAAAGCATTTTTTGATGTGAAAAATAAGTTAGGTTAGGTTTTCAATGTATTTATTTGATGTTACGTTAAATAGTATCAAAAAAAATATATTTATCAACACTAAATAACAATAATGTATCTATCCTGACATTCATTATTGGTAATGATTTTGATAAACATTATGAAAAATCTGAAAATCGCCTATGACCTCAAATTAAAAATAGTGTTAACTAATTGTAAAAAACTTAAAAATATTTATATCTCATAATTATCAAAATTTCTTTGCAAATTTCGCCTCTCGCAGATATGACTAATAATTTATAATAACTGTTATTTTAATAAATTATCTAATTTATTACTGTTATTTTACAAATATTTATTAAAACTAAACGTTGTTTTTTAAAAACTCATTTTTCAATGTAAAAACTCACCTGAATTACGTCAATTGAACTGTACTCATTATATTAGAACCATCACTCACTCACTAAATTACGTTTTGACACTAATTCACTCACATAAAAAAACAAACACTAATTAGTTTCAAAAAGTTCAAACACACACAACAAGTTTTTACACACAATTTTCCTTATAACTTTAAACTTCTTTTTTAAAATTACACTATGGAATCACTTTTTTAAATTTCGTAACTGGAACTCTGAACGAAGGCTGCGAAGGAACGCGGCACGAGAGCGACTACCCCCTCCGCACGCTAGCAACAGACTGAAGTGCTGAAATGCAGGGCAAACGTACTCCGTATACGCAATAGAAGTTCTTCATGAAAATTTCATATAACTTTGTGTTGTAAATAATAAACTTATACTTATTTGTTTATTTTTACACTTTAAAGTTTATTTTTAACTATAAAGTAGGTACTATAAAGTGTGAAAATTCTATGGAAATTTACACTAATTGCGTAAATAAAAGCGTGACCCTACATTATATGTTTACAGTTTATGTTTCGGTTAGGAAAGCAGAAATGATATATGTAGGTATTTTAAATGTTGTTGTTGGCTAACAATGTACACTTTGACTCCGAGGTCGCTAGTGCTGTCCTCGCACAAGACAAATATTTCTATGCATGAACTTGTCTGTCTGTCTTAATCTGGGTGTTTTCTATGTATTACATGTATTGTATGTATTTAATATGTATTTAGGTATAATATCAGTTATCTAGTACCCATAGTACAAGCTTTGCTTAGTTTGGGACTAGATGGCGGTGTGTAATTTGTCCAGGAACATTTATTTTTCTAATATATGTATTTCCCATAACAGATAGGTGTGCATCAACTCTTGTTCATTCTATTGGGATACAGGTATCACCTCATTCGAAAGGGTTTAGAGCGTACACCACTTTGCTGCTCAACTGCAGAATGGCGAAGGCCAGCGTATTCAAGCCGCCCACAGGGCGCTGACTTGACGTAAAGACTGTTATGTAAAGACAACAGCCGGGACCGACGGCTTAACTTGCCCTCCGAAGCACCGAGGAGCTCGAGATGAATAAACCCATCCATAGACAGGCCATGATCGACGTTGCTTAACTTGCATGATCGATTAGACTGACATGCGCAACGAAGCCAGCAAGCTGCTTCAGTCTGATACGTCACGTGATTGGAACTAGATACTGCTTCAGTTATTATTTTGTATGGAAAATGTAAGAATGTATGGAAGAAATTTTGACTAACAAACTAGGCAATATTTGGGAAGAGAATGTCTTGTTTTATTGTACTCACTGTCATCTCTGAGCCAAAGCCAACCTCATGTGCACGTGATGCATCCTGCTGTACAGCTCACGAGGCTGTGAGAAAAGAGAGGTAGGGTTCAGCGTATGTATAAGCTGTCGGCCAGGGGAAGTATCTCCTCACAGAACACCGCAGCCAAATAACAATTCCCTTAAGGGTTGTAGTGTTTCTGCGAGTGAGTGAGGTCATCAGAAAGAAGGAATTACGGTACGCGAGCAATATTTTACGTTGCGGGCGTTTATATAAATAGTCGCGGTAACCGCTTGACATCACGCGAGCCGTAAGCTTGTTTGCCATCTGACGTTTTTGTTTCCCATTCATGAATTTCTAATATTCCTAAAGGTTGACTGATAGAGGATGCTTTTAGCGTTAAGTCCGCCTTTTTTCATCATCATCATCAGCCTGTATCTACCCACTGCTGGATATAAGCCTTCACCGATACTTTCCACCGAATACGATCCTCCGCCTTCTGCATTCAGCCGCTTCCAGCCGCTTTCTTAAGATCATCGGACCAACTAGAAGGAGGGCGTCCAATGCTTCGCCGTCCTACGCGCGCCCTCCGCTCTGATACCTTCCTTTCCCAATTGCCATCACTTACTCGGCAGATTTAACCGGCTCATTGCCACTTCAGCTTGCTAACTCTGAAGGCTATGTCGACAACTTTGATTCTCCGTCGAATTTCTGACGTGGTATAAAAAACATGCTTCGATGCCGAACGAACAGCTTTGGGACAAAATATTGAACGAACCTTGTTTAATTAATCACATAAAAACTAATGCGCTTGAATTTTTTTTTTTTATACTACGTCGGGTGGCAGACAACCATACGGCCCGCCCGATGTGAAGCGGTTACCGTAACCGTATTAACGCACGCAACATAATATATCACTTGCGCGCCGCCACCCACGCTGCCAACGCAGCATCTCCTTCTTTTCTGGTGACCTCACTCACTCGCAGGAACACAACAATCCTCCAGGGAATTGTTATTTGGCTGCGGTATTCTGTGAGGTGGAGGTACATTCCCCAGTCGGGTAGCTTACAATTACGCTTCCTACTTCTCTTTTCGCCAGAGCTTCGTTTGTCAGTCAGCAGGGTGCACCACGTGCAGGTGAAGTTGACTTTGGTTCAAAGATGTTGATAAACCTCTTACACCCCGCTTTTTTAATATATTGTCTGTGAACGCGTTCTCTTTGTATATACAAATATACCTTTATATACCTACTTTAGAATGAAGATTGAAATAAAAAAAATGTTAGCCTGTAATGTCGGTTTACGGACGATAATTTTACGTGATAACGTCGTAAGAAAACATCGACCGATGGAGTGGAAGAGAGATAGATGTGTCACAAGCCGAACGCTTAGGCCGATCGTGCCTCTCTATCGCTAGTTCCGCGCTATCCCTTGCACGCTCGGCTCAGGCGGAACGTGACAATGAGTCATGCTGTTTCGTGCATGCAGACGTTATCGCGCCAAAAAAGATTTTTATTTTTACTAAGAGAACAGTGACGGGTTGAAGCCGCTGCATTGGATGGAGAGCGGTCACTACGACCCCGTCGTCGACAAACTCATCTTCAGAGGGTTTGAGAAGGCTTTGCTTCACCACCACACTCCAACACAGGAGATATTTCATGTGACCTACGAGTAAATAAATAAATATTTCTTGACAGTTTACACAGCGCCATCTAGTCGCAAATTAAGCGCAAAGCTTGTGTTATGGGTATTAGACAACTGATAAATGTACTTAAATACATTTTTTTTTGTAAATGCTTACTTATAATACATAGAAAACACCCAGACCAAGACAAACAGACATGTTCATGCACACAAATGTTTGTCTTGTACGGGAATCGAACCCGCGACCTCGGAGTCAATGTGGCCATTGCTAACCATTCGACCACCGAGCTCGTCAACGAGTAGATTCCTTATTTACTTATTTAGACTACATTCACCATAAAATAGGTACAAAAAACCGACTTATTACTAAGAGCCATTCTCTACCAATGCTTTGGTTCCAGGAACTTCATCTGCACGCGGTGCACCCTGCTGACTGACAAACGAAGCTCTGGCGAAAAGAGAGGTAATTGTAAGCTACTCGACTGGGGAATTTACCTCAACCTCACATAATACCGCAGCCAAATAACAAATCCCTTGAGGGATATTGTGTTCCTGCGAGTGAGTAAGGTCACCAGAAAGGAAGGAGGTGTGAGGGGGAGGCGGCGCGCGAACGATATTTTATGTTGCGAACGTTAATATGGCTACGGTAACCGCTTCACATCAGGCGATCTACATGCTTATCTGCCGTAGCTTATAAAAGTATCGGTGATGATAAAACTTCTCCTCAAACCACTGTTATGATTATTGCTAATTTGCAGCGCATATCACATGTTTTTGCCGTGTGGTTTCCTCCAGACTAGAATAGAATCACTCCTTTTCTTCCCGTGGATGTCGTACAAGGCGACTAAGGGAAATACATTATCAAATATCGATCAAGCCTCCCCAACCCGTTTGGCCAGCGTGGGGAGTGTAGGCCAAATCCTCCTTCCGTCTAGGACGGACGAGAGAGGGTCGTGCTCCTGTAGTGGAGACTAAAATGGACCTGATGATGGTGATCACATGTGTTAGTTTTGGTTCTAAGAAGATGGTTAGTCACTTATACCAAAAATAAATTAATAACAAGCAATTTAATCAACTTTTGATGTTAATAAAACTTCCGCGCAAACCATTGCTGTGATTGACACCACTTCAGCGTGATTAATTGGGTAGAAATCAAGCAATGTGTTCAGAACTCCGCGCCTTGAATAGGCGTCGAGAATTCACATCGCGATGCCCAAATGAGTTTGTGTAACTTGTAAACGGTTTTGTTACGTGTTATAAGCAATAGTTTGCTTGGCTGGCCGCGCCCATTACATTACTCGCACCAAATACAAGACAACAATGTAGTAACGAGATAGCATAATAAAGTACCACTGGCGGCCTTATCGCAATCTCTCCAACCTCTAAGTAGAGACACACCCCGATCACTCCATACAAATGTCGCGTCGTTCACTATTACCACAGTATAAGTAATAGTACTATATACAGTATGGCCACGCCCTGCCGCTCTCTCGTGTCGACCTCACCTCCCCTCTGAGACAAATCTGGAACAGTTTGTATGGCGCCGCACGCACACGCGCTCATACACGCTATGCACAGATGTCATTGTTTATGTAGTAGTAAACGACGCCACGTTTGTATGGAGTGGCCGGGATGTGCTATTACATAAAAAATGACGTCTGTACAGAGAATGGCGCGCGATCGATATTTAATATTGTTAGCGTTAATATAGCTACGGTGTATATTTGGGTATACACCGGTGGCAAATGATACTACTTTTGAACACTGTAAGAATCGGTGTTTATTCGACAGAGCTCTGTGGTGAAGGGACGGGGACCCACCACACATTCCTACCACTGTATCTCCTGTGTAGCCAGGATTAACAGCGGCGACCGCCAAAAAAGGCAATGAACAATGAAGTCCATTGCAGTCCCAGGAGTAAAACTACGGCTGCCTTGGAACTCACAACGAATTAATCAGAAGAAATTAGTAGGAGTTGGAAGCTTTTGGAATTTGACTTCCATTTTGATTTGTGAGAGGGGGGAAAACATGTGGCTCACCTGATGGTAAGCAATCATCACCGTCCATGGAGATCAGCAACACCAAGGGGTCGCCGATCCGTTGCCAGCCTATACTCCCTCCTTTCTCCAATAAAAAAAACTGATTAAATACCACTGGTAAATAACGTGTTATATTTATTAGTTTACTTATTTAGGGCAATAACAACATATGGAGGTTATCTATTACTTACATAAAAATGAATCGCTGAATGTGTTGCTAAGCGCAATTCTCAAGAACAGCTGGATCGATTTCCCTAATTATTTTTTTAGAATATTCCTTGAAGTACGAGAATGGTTCTTACATAGGAAGGAAAAAATCTAAAACATTGTCTGAAAAAGTTTAAAAGCAACACTTTTCTATACTTCCATACAAACGATTCGTAATAATAACTTTTAAACTTTCGCGTTGCATGATTTATGAAATATAAGAACGGGAATTAATGCGATCATACATAAGGGTATTTACATACTTTTATTATTGCCTAACGTGTTAAGAACCGTGGATATCGGGATACCGTGGATACAACACGGGGGTAGATGAAGATTCATCGACCTCGACAACGGAGACAGAGTAACACCGCTGAGACAGTCAGCCTGTGACCACGGCCGGTGCAACCTGGTCGAAACGTCAGGCAATAACAAAGCTATATAAATACCCTTACGCATGATCGCGACGATTCGTAATAATACTTAAAAGTCAATTTGAACTTTAAGATAACTTGTGTCTCCTCGTAACTTAACGTTCCTAAATAAGAAGAGAGTGCTTTCTTACAACAGTAGGAAGTCTTTGTATATTATTTTGGGGTGTAAGTGGTTCATCAAGATCTTTGAACCAAATCCAACTTCACCTGCACGTGGTGCACCCTGCTGACTGACAAACAAAGCTCTGGCGAAAAGAGAGGTAGGGAGCGTAATTGTAAGCCACCCAACTGGGGAATGTACCTCCACCTCACAGAATACCGCAGCCAAATAACAATTCCCTGGAGGGTTGTTGTGTTCCTGCGAGTGAGTGAGGTCACCAGAAAGAAAGGAAGGAGATGCTGCGGTGGCAGCGAGGGTGGCGGCGCGCGAGCAATATTTTATGTTGCAAGCGTTAATATGGCTACGGTAACCGCTTCACATCAGGCGGGCCGTATGCTTGTCTGCCACCCGACGCAGTATAAAAAATATATATATATTTTATTATAGAGTGACGGTGCTTGACTAGCAAACTGTCTCTTAGCTAAGTTTTACATATAATGACCAATCGCAGCCACAGAGCTATTTCGTCTTCAGTTTATAAGGATCGTAAGTTAAAGTATCGTGAAATTTCAGTATAGTATTTAAAATAACAGAACTACAGTTTCCCCTAAAGTTCCTCATCGAACTCTTCAGGCCAAGTTCTTCAAGCTTCTTATCGAGCTGTTCAAGCTATTGCCATAACAACACGTAATAGGCCCTCAGCCAGTTGGCCAGAATCACTCCAAGATTCCTGCAAGTTTGTTCATTAGACCAAGTCTGCGAGTCCCGCTGACCTGCGCACTCGATGCGAAAACTTTAATTGTTTGACTGTTTCAAGGAGGGCAAACGCGCCGTTATTTTTTATGAAGCCGTAGGGTCATGACTAATTTTGACATCTTTAAAATCACTCCAAACATACGGCTACCAGGAGCACTACCGCCGAAGTTTCGATTACTATCATTTTTTTTTATACTACCTCGGGTGGCAGACAAGCATACGACCCGCCTGATGTGAAGCGGTTACCGTAACGGTATTAACGTTCGCAACATAATATATCACTTGCGCGCCGCCACCCTCGCTGCCAACGCAGCATCTCCTTCTTTTCTGATGACCTCACTCACTCGCAAGAACACAACAACCCTCAAGGGAATTGTTATTGGGCTGCGGTATTCTGTGAGGTGGAGGTATATTCCCCAGTCGGGTAGCTTACAATTACGCTCCCTACCTCTCTTTTCGCCAGAGCTTCGTTTGTCAGTCAGCAGGGTGCACCACGTGCAGGCGAAGTTGGCTTTGGTTCAAAGATGTTGATAAACCACGTACCCCCCAAATTGAATTGAAGAATGATTTGATTCGAATAATAAGGTCTTAACGTTTAAGTTATTGCCAAACATCTTCAGCTTAATAGGTAGAGCTCCTCCGTTTCTATCAGTTAAGATATACACAAGTAGCATTATATCTAAGTTGAAATTTGATTTTCGCCATTAAGTCAAAGTCAAAGTCAAAATATCTTTATTCCTTGGACTTTATAAAGCACTTAGAAACGTCATACAAATTAAATATAAGACATGTATCTAAATCATTACTATCTACTTAAATCCGCAGAGCTTAGATGCACTTTCATCACACTATCTGTGAAAGTGAATTTAAGTGCCAGTTCCGGCGACGGGGCTTCTTGAGAAGAACTGGCAAGAAACTCAAGGCCGACTCTTTTAATTGCCAATATCGTTACATTAAACACAAATACAATCATTAACATAACAAGAGCAATTCATTTCCAAATACTTTTATCATTTATGTAATCTGAGATACAATAGTAAGCCTTTTGACATAGTCTAGTTTTGATAAATCTTTTAAATTTACCCATGGATAATTTAAACGCGTCATTTGGAAGTTTATTGTAGAAGCGTATACATTGACCTGGGAACGAGTTAGAGATTTTATGGAGCCTAGTAATATGCACAGCGAGTTTGTTTTTATTTCTTAAATTTACTTGATGGAGATCACTGTTTTTCCTAAATTTAGTTTGATTTTTATGAACGTAAATAAGATTTTCATAAATATATTGAGAATGTAATGTCATAATATTTATCTCTTTAAATTTATTTCTCAGTGTCTCCCTGGGACTCATCATATAAATAGCACGGATAGCTCGCTTCTGGAGCACAAAAATTGAGTCTACATCCGCAGCACTACCCCAAAGCAATAAACCATATGACATAATGCTGTGAAAATAGCTAAAATAAACTAAACGCGCAGTGTCAACATCAGTCAGTTGACGTATTTTCCTTACGGCGTACGCTGCTGAGCTGAGTCTACCTGATAACGTTTCTATATGTGGGCCCCATTGTAATTTAGAGTCTAATGTTATCCCAAGGAAGACAACCTTATTGACCAATTCCAATCTCTCATTGTCCATCACCACATTGGTTTTTACTTGTTTCACATTTTTTGTAAAAAATCTAACATATTTGGTTTTACTACCATTTAAAAGTAGGTTATTAGCACTAAACCAGTTTACTATTTTTGAAAGAGCATTATTTACATCGTCAATTTCTGATTGTTGTCTATTTACCTTAAAAATTAAAGAAGTGTCATCTGCAAACAATACTATTTCGTGATTATTCTTTACAAGATGAGGTAGATCATTAATGTACACGAGAAACAGGAAAGGGCCCAAAATAGAGCCTTGTGGCACCCCCATCGCTACAGTTAAAAAATCGGAATCAGCTTTAGCTTAACTGCAGGGTAGTGAGAAAACTGGACTGTAACGAATTGGTCTATATTATTATCGTCTTACCTTAATAATTACAAAACTTAATTATTGGTAAGTAGTTTATATAGATTATTATGTAAAACTTTAACAAAATAAATAAAACAAACTGAATATGAAAAAAAAAAAGAAAACTATAAGTCATAGAAACCGGAATGGCATGTACATTATTTAGCGTATATAGTCATCTCGCTGCTAAGAGGGAAAAAAGTAAGATTAACCCCAATAAATATAAAATAAAATTGATTTTTTAATAGGAAATAATTTATATGTAATCCTCAGAATAAAGGGTATCAGTGAATAAATCCTCTTACAATAGCAAATACTGCTCCTATTGATAAAACATAATGGAAATGGGCTACAACGTAGTCATTTGGGCATCGCGATGTGAATTCTCGACGCCTATTCAAGGCGCGGAGTTCTGAACACATTGCCTGATTTCTACCCAATTAATCACGCTGAAGTGGTGTCAATCACAGCAATGGTTTGCCCGGAAATTTTATTATCATCAAAAGTTGATTAAATTGCTTGTTCTTAATTTATTTTAGGTTTAAGCGACTAACTATCTTCTTAGAACCAAAATCAACACGTGCAAGTGAGGTTCCCTGAGCATATGCTACGCGCTGTCAATCTGCTACGGCGCTCTCGCCTGTTTTGTACTTATTCAGTATAACTCATGACTGGTGACTCTTTCGTATAGTTATGCAGTTCATTTAGACGAATAGATTTAAATAATAATAAGTGTATCTTGGACGATATTTCTAATTAAAAATAAATACATTTCTAATTTAAAAACGATATTTTTTTCTTTCAATCTTTAAAACGTACGTACGTAAACGTACTTTTAGATAGTGATAATAAAAACACAAGTTGCTTTTACAACTTGTGTTTTTATTATCACTATCTAAAATAAATACAGAACTTAAATAAGTATATTTTCAGACATAATCTTTATAGGTTTTCCAATTCCAATTCGCTTTGAAATGTAATACAGTTTAATACTTCAAGTTTCAAATCCACATAAATTCAAAATAACTTTGTCAATTTGTTTTAGAGTTCGTTAATATCCTTTGAGACCAAAGGATTCTTGTTATTTAGTTTATTTTTTCCGATAAAAAATATACAATATAACTTTTGAAATAAGGTTAAGTTACATTAACTGTAAATTAGGATTGAAATAAGAGGCGGTCTAAGATTTTTTTCATCTATAGATGCGTTTTAAAAGTAATGTATTGCCCTATTGCCCGCCATTCACTCAGCTCCAATCCAAACCATTTATCGTCATTGACACTAAAGAATAACAATTATTGCAAATTTATATATAACCAATTGACCCGGCAAACGTTGATTTGCCATAAAAAAAATAGAATCAACCTATTATGCTCAGACCTACTGAATATACATATATAATTTCATCAAAATCGGTCAAGCCGTTTCGGAGGAGTATAGTAACTAAAACTGTGACACGAGAATTTTATTATATAAGATTAGATATCTCTTCTTCTTCAGCAGCTGGGTGGAGTATGCTCTAAACCCCCTTTCTCTATTCCAGCTGTGAAATTAATAAAGGGTTGCCAATGTCTAGCGGTGTGGTTTCCGGCAGACTAGAATAGAATCACTCCGTTTCTTCCCGTGAATGTCGTACGAGGCGACTAAGGGAAATACATTATCAAATATCGATCAGCCCCCTTACCACCATCTCTTATTGCGATTCAATAACTGAACAGAATGCTTATTCATATCATACCGTATGATAAGCTTTCTATTCAGTTATTGAATCGCAATAAGAGATGGTGGTAAGGGGGCAGGCCTCCCCAACCCGTTTGGCCAGCGTGGAGAGTGTAGGCCAAATCCTCCTTCCATCTAGGACGGACAAGAGAGGGTCGTGCTCCTGTAGTTGAGACTAAAATGGGCCTGATGATGATGATGATATTGCCAATGTCTTCCTGGTGTGTTCACGTTCTTTTCCTCTCTTTGCGTACTGCATGTATGCTTACATTGGTGTTACATATTGTATCGCTACCAATATTGCAGGTCAGCGTTTGCGTAAACCTTCCAGATTCATGGAAACCGCGCGACGTCGTGACGTGTGATGCAACAGCACGAGGACCTGCCATGACGACCCTCGGACCGCACAAATTTAGTAATTAAGTACTTACAAGTTGTGTCACTTGTACCATCAATGGTACTAGTCAATGGTACTACTGATCCTAAGGGGCTCTTGTTCCTACCATCGAGCATGAGTAACGTTCTATAGAATTAATAATTTGTTATTTTTATAAGTAGATTTTTTTTTAATCTTCCGGCTACAGCCTTCGTATATTGCGTAGGTGTATAATTATATAGTTGGTGTAAGTGTTTTGTAGTAATTTTTTTTTTTTCGCCTATGGCCTGTCTATACAACGTGTAACTCCAAGTACGCAAAACCTCACTGAGTTTTATTATTATAAATTGATATAATATCTAAGTAATAATTTCGAACAATCATTTTTCTCGGAGATATGAACACTTTTTTGTTTTCCTAATAATTCTAATAGTTTCTGAGCTTTGTGGCGCTTTCTTATCAAAAAGACGCGATGGCTATGATAGGCAAAAAAATAATATTAAAGAGCGAGCATCGCGCCAATGACGCATAAGCGCCGCTCTCTGCACGGCGCTTAAGACTTTTTGGACGCGGCGGTATTACGTTTGTTTACCTACTTCACATTTTCTCGCTTGAGGTGGTCCAGTACAATTTAATAATAGACACGGCAATTAAAAATTATTATTATTATTTTTCAAAACCAGTCACTTTAAAAATGGATGAAAATTATGGAATTGATTCTACTCATGATTCTGAACAAACTATTTTTAAGTTTTGCGTACCTATATTCGGCACCACAGTATAAGTAATAGTATTAGGTAGCGGTACTTAAAACAAAAAAAAATGTTTGTAATAATTTTGTCTCTTTGTTTATCAGACTTAATCTTCGAAATAGCTGGACCGTTTTTAACGAGACTTTCAATGACAGATAGCAGATCTTGCAATAAGAGTAGATTAAATTATAATCATATAATCTTGAGGGTTGTTGTGTTCCTGCGAATGAGTGCGGTCACCAGAAAGAAAGAAAGATAGGAAGGAGTAAATATAGTGTACCGATTCATCATATTATTTAGCATTAATCACGAATCGCTATAATTAAAGTTATACTATTTACAAATCATCCATCTTAAATATATAGACATCGGCGATCGGCGACCCCTTGGTGTTGCTGTTCTCCACGGGCGGTGGTGCCTTCCATCAGGTGACCCACGTGCTTGTTTGCCTCAATATTTTTTAAAAGTCTATTTGGACAAAGTTGCGGATAAGAGCTAGTATCATAATAAATATCATGACAACCACAAGCTGACCATGATGCATCGTGCAATGAAGGAAACCACAATACGTTGTTATCAACTGATCCCGCACGTATGCATGAAAGGTAATATGGACATGTGAGATGAGAATGCCAATATAATGCTGTATCCACACATTCCGTCGACTTTCCCGCCGACTTGCAGATTTCCTTGGTTTCCGAGCGTGCTTTTTTTTTTTTTTTTTTTTTATACTACGTTGGGTGGCAGACAAGCATACGGCCCGCCTGATGTGAAGCGGTTACCGTAGCCATATTAACGCTCGCAACATAAAATATCGCTCGCGCGCCGCCACCCCCGCTGCCATCGCAGCATCTCCTTCCTTTCTGGTGACCTCACTCACTCGCAGGAACACAACAGCCCTCAAGGGAACCGTTATTTGGCTGCGGTATTCTGTGAGGTGGAGGCACATTCCCCAGTCGGGTAGCTTACAATTACGCTCCCTACCTTTCTTTTCGCCAGAGCTTCGTTTGTCAGTCAACAGGGTGCACCGCGTGCAGGTGAAGTTGGCTTTGGTTCAAAGATGTTGATAAACCACTTACACCCCATAAAATATAGCTGCAGATAAAAGGTCTAACCATACGTAACGGGAAATCGAACGAGACGGGGTGAGCGCGTCAAGCAGTTAACGACTTAGGCTAAGTTCACATGACCACGCGGTACCGCGCGTCGCCGCGCGGTTGGTGCGTTCACATGACGGCATTATATACAGAGCGCGCCGCGCGGACCGCGCGGTGCCGCGCAATTGTGATTATGCAATAAATAAGCTTGGATTTCTGTAAAATATATTTATTTTATATGTACTGGTACAATGTGCGTAGCGTAGCGATGACAGGCAGCAGGCAGAGAGAACGAACCAAAAAGAGCGGGAGATTAGTAACCTTTTTAAATACAGTGTTGTCATATCTATATTACATTCTGCATTTTCATTTCTCACCCTCTCCTAATTTCATAAATTACTAACAATGAAAATGCCATTATTCAATTAGAATCTAACCTACTTGTCAGTTACAACATACACAGAAACTACAACTTGAAATATTAAATCTAGGTTCAACAAACAAACGAAGCTAAGAACACCAACAGTAGTTACATAATACCACAGTATAAGTAATAGTACTATAATACATTACTATTCTCTCTGCCATATTACATAAGTATTATTTTAACAACTTATTCTTATATTCTATGAATTTGGTTTTACCCAATGGTTTTGTAAATACATCTGCTGTCTGCGCAGCAGTAGGACAATATTCAACAATAAACTTCTTACTGTTATACAACTCACAAATATAAAAATACCTTACATCTATGTGCTTTGACCTCTTATTAAAGATACCATTTTTAATTAAACTAATAGCACTTTGATTATCAATGCTGAATACCAGGGATAAGTATATTTTAAAATCTGACAACAACAACTTTAAGAACATAGCCTCTTTGCAACAGTCAGCAGCAGCCACAAATTCAGCTTCGGTAGAAGACAAGGTTACAATAGGTTGTCTTCTGGATGCCCACGTTACTGGCCCACTGCCGAGTGTAATAACATAACCTGTAGTACTTCTCCTTGTATTAACATCACCTGCATAATCTGCATCACTGTAAGCTTGTAGTTGAAGATTTCCACCAAACTTATAAAACAACCCCTCTCCTAATGTCCCAGCGAGGTACTTGAAAATCCTCTTCACTGCAACAACATGCTTTTGTTCAGGTTTTTCCACGTGTCTTGATACTATTCCCACTGCATATGCAATATCAGGGCGTGTCCTTGTTGATAAATATAGTAAACTCCCAATGGCTTCTCTATATGCAAACTTTATTTCCTTCTTTTCCGTGCTTTGACCCTCATTTTCATTATTTCCACTCAAACAAGGTGTGTCCACTGCCTTACAATTCTGCATACCAAACTTATTCAACATGAACTTAATATAGTTTGTCTGCGTTAAATGTAAACCTTCATTGTTTTGTTTTAATTCTATTCCCAAAAATATGTTTGGTTTTTCATATATTTTCAACTGAAATTTTCTGTTTAATTTATTTAAAGTATCCATTATTTTCAATTTATTTTTGCCTATTATCATACCATCATCAACATAAATTGCCAATATTATTGATGAGTGATCATTCTTGAATATACAAGGTTCATTTCTAGTTTGCATAAAACCTATTTCTTTCATAGCACTAAGAAATTTCTCATTCCATCGTCTAGGTGATTGTTTTAATCCATACAGAGACTTCTTAAGTTTACATATATTTTCTTGACTTCTGGTTAACCCATCTGGCACCTTCATGTATATTTCTTCATTTTCTCTCAATTCCCCATTCAAGAATGCAGTCTTGACATCAAATGTCAATATCTCATACCTTTTAATAGCAGCTAGAGCTATCATTGTTCTTATTGATGACATTCCTGCCACAGGACTAAATATGTCATCATAGTCGATATAACTTTGTTCATTTCCTCGAGCAACGAGTCTCGCTTTATATGTGCCGTCTTCCTTTATACGAAACACCCATCTATTGGTCAATATTCTTTTATTTCTAGCTTCTTCTCTGTCCACTAGCTCTATACTCCATTTTGTTGCATAGACTGTAGCTCACTTTGTATAGCTTCTTTCCATTTTTCTTTTTCAGGCGTATTCATTGCGTCCTTATAGGAGAGTAACAAATAGTCCTTATATTTTTCTGGAACTTTTGACACTCTCTTACCTCTTCCGAACTCATCTTGGTTTTCTGAACTTGAACTTGACATACTTTCATACATGTCTGCTTCTGCTTCTCTTCTTTCATCATCTTGTAATAAAATACTTTCATCCAGAAATTCTACTGTGTCATTTTCCACATTCTTTTCTGATTCTTTACCTCCTTCTACCATGCTTTCCACATCTTCCATCATGTCCTCCTGTGAGGAAGCATTTTCTTCACATATTGGTATACATTCTATGTTTTCTACAAATTCTGTCATTTCCTGTCCTTCCCGTGTAGTATTACACTTTCTAGTCAGTATTTCCTTCTTTGTAGGTTCATTTATTTCCTCTTCTGTCCGAAGTTCTGTCCCTACAAATATGACATCCCTTTTTAAAGTTACTACCTTGCTCTTTGTCAAGTAGACTCTGAAACCTTTAGTTTCCTCACCGTAGCCCATGAGTAATGCTTGTTCTCCCTTCGCATCCCATTTTCTACGTAGTTGCTCAGGTACATGTACATAACATATACTTCCAAAAGCTTTCAACTGTGTAATATCATATTCTTTACCTGTCCACAGTTTATATGGAGTCTCTCCTATGATAGAGCTTGTTCCTGTACGATTAAGTACATACACGGCCATGGAAATGGCTTCAGCCCAAAATTCTTTGCTAAGCGATTTTGCCAAAAGCATCGTTCTTGCCGCCTCTGTTACTGTGCGTATTTCCCTTTCAATTCTACCATTTTGTTGAGGTGTATAGGCTACTGAGATTTCATGTCTTATTCCTTTTTTATTAAAAAAATGCTTCAATCCTAAAAATTCAGTACCTCCATCAGTACGAAATGTTTTTACCTGAAAACCTGTCTGCTTTTCTGAAAGAATAATAAAATCTATTATTTTTTGTACAGCCTGTGATTTTTCTTTTAAGAAATAAACAGTTTTATAATGAGAGTAATCATCTTTTAATAAAAGGTAATATCTTGCTCCTCCTAATGATTTTTCCTCCATTGGACCGCATAAATCTCCATGCACCAGTTGCAATGGCCTAGAACTGGCTGTCGCACTCTTAGGAAATGGTAATTTATGCTGCTTACCTGTCAAACAATCCTTACAAACAGTGTCTTCACAATCACTAAATTTTATGTTATGAGATTTCAGTATTTTCCTTACATATTGGTAGTTTTGGTGAGCGAGGACCTCATGCCATTCCTTTATAGTTGCAACCTTGACCCCCACCAACGTTGCATTTGTAGCTACTGATCTGAAATTCATAAAAAACATTTTTCCTACCCTAGTCGCCTCAGCGACAACTGAACCATCCTGATTTAGAAAACAGCTTTTGTTGTTGTCTGATTTTAATACATAACCTTTATCCAGGGCACATGGCACAGAAAATAAATTGAACTTTAAACTAGGTACAAATAAGACATTTGTCAATGTGGCTAGAGCCCACTGTTTACCGTTATATCTCTCGAGTTGAACAACCCCTATTCCTATACCAGATATAGTATTACCATCACCTAAAATAATTTCTCTAGGTTTTGAAAGTTCTACATACTCAATAAACAAATGTTTGTATTTACATAAATGTTCAGATGCACCACTGTCCATTATCCAGCAATCATCATACTCACTGTCACCTCGTCCTACCATAGCGCTTGCAAAAAATGCTTTATTGTCCCTAGATTGTTCCTTGTTCTGTTTATACCTGCACTCACTTTTTATGTGTCCAATTTTGTTACAATAATAACATTTTAACTTATTTTTATCACTATTATTATTGTCATTTTTTGATGAGCACTGATTTTTATAATGCCCTAACTTACCGCACTTGAAACACTTCACTTTCTTTATACTTCCTTTTCCCGCTATGAAGGCAGATGATGATTTTTGTTCTTCGCTATTCCTTTCTTTCAGCCTTTCTTCCTCGATGAGTAACCGAGTAACTAGATTGTCATATGTTTGCTTGTCTTCGGGGGCCGACTCCCATGCCGAAGTAAAATGCTTGTATTGATCCGGCAATGACATAAAAATTTTTGTTATGACCATTTTAGGTGATATTGCTTCACCCATCTGGTTTAACTGACTCACTAGTTCTTGGAGTTTTGATAAATAGACTGACATTTCTATACCTTCTGTATATTTGTATCCGAAGAACTTTTGTTGAACAATGTGTATGCTGGTCTCAGATCTGTGGTCATATACGCTGGCCAGTTTCCTCCACATCTCTGCAGATGTTATGCATGTAATTATATGAACCATAACCTCCTCCGTCATCCGTGTGACTATCAAGGATTGTGCTCTCGCGTCATGCGCCTCCCAAATTTTTAATTTATCCGGTTCGGGCGGTTTTACTGACGATCCATCAACGACGCTCAGCAACCCTTGCCCTCGAAGTAAAATATTGATTTGGAATTTCCACACATTCCAATTTTTCGTACCTTCCAGCTTAATTGCAGCTGTATTTCCTTCCATTGTGCTCCAATTCAACGTCCCGGCAAACAAAACTTTGTCACGAAGTCTTCGGCCGGTCAATTCTAACCTCCATACAACGTGCCGCGTGGCGTGGTGGTGACGAACTTTGCAGTACGGTGTAATCCGGAGTATTTTACCAAGCTTATTTACTTTCGCAGTTACTGCGGGCCTGGGCCCATAACCAATTGTGATTATGCAATAAATAAGCTTGGATTTCTGTAAAATATATTTATTTTATATGTACTGGTACAATGTGCGTAGCGTAGCGATGACAGGCAGCAGGCAGAGAGAACGAACCAAAAAGAGCGGGAGATTAGTAACCTTTTTAAATACAGTGTTGTCATATCTATATTACATTCTGCATTTTCATTTCTCACGCGCGCTGCCGCGCGGTCATCTGAACTTAGCCTTAAAGTGACGCCAATAGGGTATTTTTCCAAGTGCCTCACGTCCCGTCCCGGACGAGGCAGGGACGGGGCGTGATGAAACATAGTGATTGAAAAAATTCATTATCACCGTTGCTTTAGGTCGTTATCAATTTGATGTGCCCGGACCGTCCTTTCCGAGTTCCCGTTACGCATGCTGAGACCTAAACTATCGCACGAATAAAAAATCAATAATTAATTAAGTTTAATATGGGTTCTAATATTTTCAGCGAAATTCATTGAGCTTATGAAATCGTCCGATCGTTCTGTCTGTCCGTTGCCATGAAACTCAAAATTTAGAAATTCTGACTTAGGATTCGTGTAGAGCATCTAAAAGTAGTAGTGTAAAGTGACCTTGGTTTTACGATATCAATTCGGGATTTCGAAAAAAAAAAATTACGCTATGGTGGCGCATGCTGCGCGGCCGATGTTTTTATTTAATTATTGTTGTCGTTATTTAGTTAAGAAGAATAATAAAATTATACATATTTTTTTTTTGTTTTAAATACTGTATATAATGTTAATGTAACCGTTAAAAATGTGAAATAATGTTTCTTATTATTTTATTATTCTATTTATATTTCATATTACTTCTTCTTTGGCCTCGCCTTATCCCGTTACGCGGGGTCGGCTTTCGCAATCATACGACGCCATTTGTTTCTCTCCTGTGCATCTTCGTCTTCCAGTTGGAGATCCGTCATATCTTTACGGACGACCGTCATCCAGGTGGTTTGAGGTCGTCCCCTTCCCCTTTTTTCTGTAGCCATGGTTAGGCACTTCCTCACAACATGGTCAGCTGGTCGTCGTAGTACATGACCGTACCATCTGAGCCTGGACTCCTTGATTTTATCATTTATTCTTGCAACTCCAAAGCTCCCCCTAACGTGCTCGTTGCGAATCCTGTCCTTCAATGTGACACCACCCGCCCATCTTAGTTCTTGTGTCTTTTTGGTAGCCCAGGTTTCACTACCATAAAGCAGCGTAGGTCGAACTGCTGCTTTATATACTTTGCCTTTTGTTTTTATGGGCATTTTCCTGTCACACAATACTCCGGTAAGCGTACGCCATTTATTCCAGCCCGATTTTATTCTATGCGTTATATCGGCTTCCACCGATCCATCTTCGGCCAGTACGGATCCCAGATATTTAAAGGTTTTAACTCTTGGTAAGGCTGTTTTATCAAGTTTGATGTTCGTACACACCGGGTCGCCATTAAAGTTGCAGAACATGTATTCAGTTTTAGTTCTACTGATGCGTAAACCATTTAGTTCTAGTTGTTGTCTCCATTGCTCTAGATTTTCTTGGATCTCACTGATGTTATCGGAAACAAGGACTACATCATCCGCATATAAAAGGTTCCACGGAGTTGATTTTTGAATCTTTGCTGTGAGGTAATTCATGACAATGTTAAATAGCAAAGGACTGAGGGCACTACCCTGATGAACGCGGACTTTTACATCAAAACTTTTGGTTGAACCCGCTGGGGTTTTGACATATGTTTGAACATTGTTGTACATGTCCTTTATTAGTCTTACATAGGCTTCAGGAATACCGATAGAATAAGTAATATTTCATATTACTTATTCTATCTTATTATTACCAGACTTTCCACCATCTGCCTGCGCAAGATTCTCGAGTACTTTGGTCACATTGCCAGGAAACCTGCGGACAATCTCGAGAGACTCATAGTCACTGGCAAGGTGGAGGGTAAGAGAGAACGAGGCCGCAGCCCGACTCGTTGGTCCGATCAAATTCGAGGTTCCCTCACCATGTCAGTCCACGATGCTTTAAAGACTGCCGGAGATCGACATAAATGGCGCAACATCATCAGAGAAAAGGTGCTTCCTGGTGGAGTTCACGACCCTCAAATCTGAGGATAACGAAACATGGAGATCTTATTATTATTATAATGTTTCTTATTATTGGCGGCATGGCCGTCGGTTCGGCCGCCTTCCGACCGCCGGACATGTGGATACACCATTACAAATAAACTAGATGTTAAACAAACCTGATCACGTTCCTTCATAAAAAAAATACATTTGATACATATTTTAAAAAAGGCACTCTTTAGTCAAGTAAGTAAGTAACTCTTGGCGATCTACGCCTGGTTTTCCAAATATCGGGTCCCTACCACCACTTCTTCAATTATATTGATTACATTACTACTTTTAGTTGCCCTACATGAGCTCGGTGGCGTAGCGGTCAATGACGCGGCTTCGACACCAACGCTCGTGGGTTCGATTCCCACACAGGACAAACATTTGTGTGCATGAACATGTCTGTTTGTCTTGGTCTGAGTGTTTTCTATATATCATAAGTATGTATTTACAAAAAAAAATGTATTTTTATTTATTTATTTATTCATTTATTCAAAATTATTTCACGATACATATGTTGTATATAACACCGCACCTTACAAGCCTCGCAGGGCTTATCTTAGTGTCGGCTGGTCGTTGACATACAGTGATTTCAGCAATTTTTTGACAACAGATATATTACCTTTTGTGTACATGTTTTGAATTTCTGGTGCAGTTTCGTTCAGGTAACATGGAATAAGGTATTCAGAAGTTCGTGTACCATAAGTGTTAATAAATTTAGGCAGCACATATGTTTACGTATGTTTATCAGTTGTCTAGTACCCATAACACAAGCTTCGCTTACTTTGGGGCTAGATGGCGCTGTATAATTTGTCTGACAATATTTATTTATTTCCATGATGTGGAGTGCCTTAAAAAGGTAGGCTCTCTCACTTTACGACGTATACTACCCCATCACATCCCCATGGACAGCGCTGCATGATCTTCTTATCCATCCTACTGCTGGGATACATTTCAACTTCGGGTTGGCGGAGGCCTGTGTTGTCAAGCCGCCTAATGGCCTACGTATTGGGCCTAACGACTCATCTAATGAAAACAGCAGGACTGGCCATGGATGGGTTTATTTATCTCGAGCTCCTCCGTGCTTCGAAGGGCACGTTAAGCCGACGTTCCCGGCTGTTGTAGTTAGATGACAGTAGTAAAGCCAAGTTAGTGGCCTATAGGCGGCTTGAAAACACTGACCTCCACCAACCCGCAGTTGAGAAGAGTTGTGGAGTATTCTCTAAACCCCTTCATATATACGGTATGTATGTATTTACAAAAAAAATGTATTTAAATACATATCAGTTATCTAGAGGCAATGGAGAGGGCTATGCTCGGGGTTTCTCTGCGGGATCGAATTCGGAACAAAGAAATTCGACGGAGAACTAAGGTTGTCGACATAGCCTTCAGAGTTTGCAAGCTGAAGTGGCAATGAGCGGGTCACATCTGCCGAGTAAGTGATGGCAGATGGGGGAGGAAGGTATTAGAGTGGAGGCCGCGCGTAGGACGACGAAGCGTTGGGCGTCCTCCCTCTAGATGGTCCGATGACCTAAAGAGAGCGGCTGGGAGCTGCTGGATGCAGAAGGCGGAGGATCGTATCTGGTGGAAAGCATTGGGGAAGGCTTGTATCCAGCAATGGGTAGATACAGGCTGATGATGATGATGATGATTGTTTTTTTGTACCAGTGGGGTGGTAAACAAGCGTACGACCTACCTGATGGTAAGCAGTCATCGCAGCATATGAACGCTTGCGACTCCAGAGGTAGCACTCACGCTATTTACATAATTGAGTGAGAGAGGGCGGAGCAAGCGAAACGCTTATATACGCCGAAACATCTTGGAATATCATCACTGAACCGATTTTGATGAAACTTGTCACAACAGGCACCTGAACCATTTTTTTTCGATTTGTTATTTAAAGACGTCACAATAATATAACTTTAGGCGAAGGAATTACTTCGATAGCATAAAAACTTGTCGAGACATAATAACTTGAAGATCACAATTTTGGACTATCCCGAAAACGCTCCATACAAAAGGCTACATAGCTGTCGTACAAATTTCTGATTTAATGCATATAAAATAGCGAATCGTGACGTCTTAATACTGTAGCCGTAGCTAGTGCCGTAACAAAAGTTATAGTATTCTTTATTGTTTCTATAATGGTAATATTTATTTTTTATAATTTCATACTTTTAAAATGGATTTCCCACCAAACTTTGATCGACCATAAAACACGTTGGACATAAGTTATTAAAATTTTGAGATCGCAGATCGATCTAGTTTTATGTACTTATTTTACTTTACCGATAGAGAGCTTTTTATAATTTTAGCACTTTGTTCAGATGCCTATTAAAGACCTTGCTATGTTTGATGCTTGTGTTGAAAAAAAATTGAGATCGATCATGTCCTTGAGGAATGATCATCAAATACATTTTCCATTGAACATGAAAAACATACACTCAGCGAATGTCGCTCCACTCAACATCGATTTCGGCCCCGTGGGCTAGAATCCGACCTAGTATTTAATCTCCAACTCCTAACAAATACTAGATTCTTGAAAGAGAATACGTGCGCGACGAGATTCGTATGAAGATTCCACGGTATCGTTCTCTCTACTATAAATAAATAAATATTGTCAGACAAATTACACATCTATCTAGCCCCAAAATAAGCGAAGCTTGTGTTATGCGTACTAGACAACTGATAAACATACGGAAATACATTTTTTTTTTGTAAATACATACTTATGATACATAGAAAACACCCAGACCAAGATAAACAGACGTGTACATGCACACAAAAGTTTGTCCTGTGTGGGAATCGAACCCACGAGCGTTGGTGTCGAAGCCGCGTCATTGACCGCTACGCCACCGAGCTCGTCGAATACTATGCAAATGAACTTTCCAGTATATAATAATTTTCTACGTGTAACGCATAAAACTCTTTTACACGTTACATAATGCGTGCGTGTAAAAAGCTTGACACGTAATTTCAAAATTTTACGCCGCCCTACGCCGTCCTACGCCGCCCCACGCCACCGCCCTACGTATACCATTGCGTAAGCTCGAGTGCCTGTATAATTAACTTCAGGATTTTATAATTGCGTTAATTTACTTAAATAATTATCTGCCACATAACATGAGCTAATTAGCTTTTAAGAAGCTTAATACATCAGTCATACAGTGCATGTCGTTATCGACAGGGAATATTTACTTATTGGAAGTGAAATGGTCGAGTAATTTGTTTTTTACTACGTCGGGTGGCAGACAAGCATACGGCCTGCCAGATGTGAAGCGGTTACCGTAGCCATATTAACGCTCGCAACATAAAATATCGCTCGTACGCCGCCACCCCCGCTGCCAACGCAGCATCTCCTTCCTTTCTGGTGACCTCACTCACTCGCAGGAACACAACAACCCTCAAGGGAATTGTTGTTTGGCTGCGGTATTCTGTGAGGTGGAGGTACATTCCCCAGTCGGTTAACCCTCCCTAACTCTCTTAATATTATATTATAGTATATATTATATTGTGACTCGTGTTATTACTTTCCTTTTTTTTTTCAATGGCAGCGCTAGTGCGCTGCATAAAGACCCATATAATATCATAAATGAGAGTATTGACCTATATACAATGTAATGCAAAGCGTGCATTTATGTCTGTACGTATCCCGGCATCTCGTATCGGCGTGTCACATTACCGCCCCTATCGCGCGGGGCTTCGCTCTTTATGTCTTCCTCTTCCGGTATGGCGCAAAAGCTCCGTACTGATAGCTATTTTGGCGGAGTATACTCTGTAATGAAGAGACTAGCTTTAAAGTTGTTTTTAGGGATCCGTAACGTAATAGGTAACATGAAATTAGTCACTGAAACAAAAAAATGTGTGCTTTAGACCATTGTTCCGCAAAGTACGTTCCGCCGATGGCCCGGGGGGGGGGGGGGGGGGGGAGTTGACATGGAGAATGAGAAAAGTATGAATTGTAGGTAAAGTCAAGAGCTCATGACGCTTTTCACTTGTAGTACGAGCCTTACATCTACAGCGACATTGTAATAATAACGATACAGAGTCCACCGTTCTTGACTGTAGTTCTTGACAGGCTTCACGAGTTCTTGACTGTACAATAAATTGCCTGCTTCCGCCACCAATTAGTTTGTTATCTACGTCGGTGGCAGACGGCCCACCTGATGTGAAGCGGTTACCGTAGCCATATTAACGCTCGCAACATAAAATATCGCTGGCGCGCCGCCACCGCCGCTGCCAACGCAGCATCAATTTTAGATGCTAACCTAGTATTCGGGTGGCAGACAAGCATACGACCCGCCTGATGTGAAGCGGTTGCCGTAGCCATAATAACGCTCGCAACATAAAGTATCGCTCGCGCGCCGCCACCCCCGCTGCCAACGCATGCTGCGTCTTCCTTTCTGGTGACCTCACTACTCGCAGGAACACGAGAATTGTTATTTGGCTGCGGGATTCTGTGAGGTGGAGGTACATTCCCCAGTCGGGTAGCTTACAGTTACGCTCCCTACCTCTCTTTTCGCCTGAGTTCCGTTTGTCAGTCAGCAGGGTGCACCGCGTGCAGGTGAAATTTGGCTTTGGTTCAAAGATGTTGATGAACCACTTACACCCCAAAATCTGCTTTGATCGTCTCTGCATCTTCTGCAGTCGTCTCGGCAAATCCCCAACATCTGAACCAGAAGAAACGTGCGACTGCAGCCTCCCCGACTACCGTTGTCGTTCCTGCGACATGTGTTTCGCCTCTACAGTTACTAGTACCATTCTTTTTGCTTTTATACTCCAATTATTTTCCGCGAGCGTATATTGAAAAATACCCTATGTCACTCTCGCAACTGAGACGAAACAAATGACACCATATATATTGAAATCCAACACGAGGTTGAGGCTGTAGAGCGTAAAGTAAATAAAGAAAAAAAATAAGTTTATTAACATCACATTATCTATCTATCTATATCTATATCTATACTTATAATAAAACAGTAAAAATAATGCGTCTGTACATTGAATATATTTACAAAAAAACAATTGGACGCGATGGATATATAGTAATAGAGTAAGAATTAAAAAAAAATGTCTGTCTGTTTGTCTGTATGTCTGTATGTCTGTTTGTCTGTATGTCTGTTTGTCTGTTTGTCTGTTTGTCTGTTTGTACACGCTAATCTCTGGAAGTACTGGACGGATTCGAATGAAACTTTTTTTGTTATATAGCTGTTAAGCCTAGGCAAAATATAGGGTATAATTGATTTTGGAAAGTGGAACACCTGATGCAGCACCATAATGGTTCAGGTAAACTATAAGAGATATAAAAATGACGCCTTAGCAAAAGTTGTTCAGCCTGATGAGCATTTTCTGTTGAGGTATAAAAATCCAAGATTTGGAACACCTGATGCAGAACCTTAATGGTTCAGGTAAACTATAAGAAATATAAAAATGACGCCTTAGCAAAAGTTGTTCAACCTGATGAGCATTTTTTGTTGAGGTATAAAAATCCAAGTTTTGGAACACCTGATGCAGAACCATAATGGTTCAGGTAAACTATAAGAAATTTAAAAATGACTCCTTAGCAAAAGTTGTTCAGCCTGGTGAGGATTTTTTGTTGAGGTATAAAAATCAAAGATTTGGAACACCAGATGCAGAACAAAGTTAAATTTATTTGCATAAACAACACGTGTTTACAATAAATTATAGTTTTAAAAAAATGTAAAAAAAAACACGCTATAATAGCAAATAGAACTAAAAAAGTTACTTAAAATAACAATAAATATATTAACAAAATATTGAATGTATCGTAAAAAAAACCGCGGGGTGCTACTTTTGTTCTTAACTGCTACAAGTTAGACGCAATCGTTTTATTTTATTTACAAAGGTAACGTGGTCTATTTAGTCAGTTTATTATAGACGTGTGTATACGCTAAAATTGAAATGGAACGATTGGTATATATTCGCACAAACCAGAAGACTACCTACGTGCATTTGCGGGACGCTATGTAGCAAGATCAGAGTTTATTTGATTTGGTGGTGGAAAGTGTTTTAAGCAACGAGGGGAAACTGTTTTTCTTAGATGCTCCAGGAGGGACTGGAAAACATACCTGACGAGAGCAATCCACGCTGAGTATCAATCGCCAAAATAAGATCTCGCAGCAGCATCGCCAGGTATTGCAGCCACATTACTTACTACTAGGCGGAAGGACGCAAATACAATGTTCAATATCCTACTCGATTTAAACAGAATTGAAAAACCGACATACTCTGTGACACGAAACTGTGACAAAGCGAAGGTGTTTCAGGATTGCTGTCTAATTGTTTGAGATGAATGCGAAATGGCCAACGTTAAGGCACTAGAAGCTGTAGATAGAATTTTACGTGCCCAAGAGATTTAAAGAATATTAATAAATTTGGGAAAGATCTCCTTCCTGAAGTAAAGTCAATGCTTGGCAGCGAAATATAATTGAAGCTGAGATTTTCAGTGGGAGTGATGCCGGTGAAACTGTATTAATTCCGCGTATACCATTCTTCTCAAAAAAGAAACCATTTTAATTTTAAACGTACACAGTTTTCTGTGACCACTTGCTTTGTTATTTACAATAAAGAATTCACTAAAATTCGCTGGTCAAGCTTAGGACTGGTTGTTTTTCGCATGGCCAACTTTACGTGGCTTTCTCGAGAGTTGTAACGCTTCAGGTCTTTTTATATTAGCTCCCGAAGGAAAGACTTCCTTAATTTTTATTTTTTTTAAACTATGGTAACAATGTTAAATAATAAAATAAATATTTTAACGTATAACAAGTATTTTCTTATGTATCTACATTAGTTCGTATTTTTATTAATACGCCGGAATCATTAAGGCCACGCGAACGAAGTCGCAGGCATCAGCTAGTGAAACAATAAATTCATATACAGAATAACATTATAACATTTCAAACAACATGTACATAATTATAATAAATCTATATATAAAAAAGAAAGTCGTGTTTGTTACAACACTTATAACTCGAGAACGGCTGGACCGATTGCCATGGTTTTTGATTTGTTGGATTTGTTTCCGTCCCGAATAGCAGAATAACTCTTAAAAACATTGGACAATTCTCGAAAAAATAAAATAAAAGAAAAACCATTTTCCCATACAAATGAGAGTGTCAGTTGAAAAAGGGATTACGATATTTATTGGTTGTCAAATATCAAAACGTCAAATCGATTGGTGTCACTTTTATGTCGCGAAAGTTGTCTGTGATTTGTTATGAAAATTTAAAAATGTCAAATCGATAGGGGTGAAAACGCTTTTGTCATGGGGTTCGAGCGCAAGAATCAAATCAGAGTAAACATCAAAAGAAATGACAATTACAAATCACCAAAATGATAAAACCTATTTCAAAACTAAAAAAAATAAAAGAAAACGTTTTTTTTTTTTTTAATTTAACAATAAGGAAATCTTTATTTTTATGAAATCTTCAGTTTTTATGGATACGGGTCTTCCCTCAACCGAAGGAGTTTAGAGCGTACTCCAACACGCTGCTCAACTGCAGGTTGGCGGAGGCCAGTGTTTTCGAACCGCCTAAAGGCCATTGACTTAACTTAACGACTGTCATTAAATGATAACAACCGGGACCGACAGCTTAACGTGCCTTCCGAAGCACGGAGGAGCTCAAGATGAGCTAATGATAACAACCGGGACCGACGGCTTAACGTGCCTTCCGAAGCACGGAGGAGCTCAAGATGAGCTAATGATAACAACCGGGACCGACGGCTTAACGTGCCTTCCGAAGCACGGAGGAGCTCAAGATGAGCTAATGATAACAACCGGGACCGACGGCTTAACGTGCCTTCCGAAGCACGGAGGAGCTCAAGATGAGCTAATAATAACAACCGGGACCGACGGCTTAACGTGCCTTCCGAAGCACGGAGGAGCTCAAGATGAGCTAATGATAACAACCGGGACCGACGGCTTAACGTGCCTTCCGAAGCACGGAGGAGCTCAAGATGAGCTAATGATAACAACCGGGACCGACGGTTTAACGTGCCTTCCGAAGCACGGAGGAGCTCAAGATGAGCTAATGATAACAACCGGGACCGACGGCTTAACGTGCCTTCCGAATCACGGAGGAGCTCGAGGTAATATAAACCCATCCGTGTACAGGCTACGGTCGACGTTGCTTAACTTGCGTGTTCAATTAGACTGACACGCGCAATGACGCCATCGAGCTTCTCTATTATTTTCTACTATTCATTGTTTTAATTCCATAAAATCATAAATTTAGTTCAGCTAATATGTACCACGACATTCATTGATTGTTAGGCGGTACGAAGTTCGCCGGGACAGCTAGTAAATAATAAATAAATATTGTCAGACAAATTACACAGCGCCACCTAGCCCCAAAGTAAGCGAAGCTTGTGTTATGGGTACTAGACAACTGATAAACATATGTAAATACATTTTTTTTTGTAAATACATACTTATGATACATAGAAAACACCCAGACCAAGACAAACAGACATGTTCATGCACACAAATGTTTGTCCTGTGTGGGAATCAAACCCACGAGCGTTGGTGTCGAAGCCGCGTCATTGACCGCTACGCCACCGAGCTCGTTTAATTCTAATTTGCAATCTAATTATGATGTTAATTGGCCATCGCTCGGCATTAATGCTGTGTAATTCACACAGTGCCGGAATTCTGCGACAGCCAACAGGTACACGTCCACCGGCACCGACATCAACCCATAATCATCCCACTGTTGGGATACGGGTCTCTCCTCAATCGAAGGGAATTTAGAGCATACTCTACTACGCTGCCCAATTGTGGGTTGGCCGAGGCCAGTGTTTTAAGCCGCGCTCAAAGGCCACTGACTTTGGCTTAACGACTGTTATCTGGGGAAAATAACCGGGACCGACAGCTTAACGTGCTCTCCGAAGCACGGAGATCGAGATAAGCAAACCCATCCATAGACAGGCTACAATCAAAGTCAAAGTCAAAATTCTTTATTCTGCGGGCCCTCGCGGGCACTTAGACACGTCTTTTACAATTAGGTACCTATATTATTTTCTTATCTACCAGCATTTCGGAATGACCATTGACGAGAAGAAATGCCGAAAGAAACTCTGTCAATATAGGTCTTTTTTAAATCGCCATACAATATATATCATTTTAATACATAATACAATATTATAATGGTACAATAAAAAAAATGGTATTCAACCAAAATAAGAGAAAAGAATAAAAATTAAAAGTAAAATAAAATAGTAACAAAATATATAAAAAATAATAAAAAATAATAATAATAAAATAATAAAATAATAAAAAAATAATCGACGTTGCTTAACTTGCGTGATCGATTAGACTGACAAGCGCAACGACGGCATCGAGCTCCTCAAATAAATATAATAAATACATACACTCAAAAATATAACGCTCCCTTCTTCGTAAGTCAGTAAAAGGAATCCACTAAGAAGAATTACAGGATCAATTTGTTGTCCGTCTGTCAAGATTCTCTTAACAGGAAAGCGTGCAAACACTTAACTCTGCAATCCCTAAGAGCTGTTCAAATTGACGAGCTCGGTGGCGTAGCGGTCAATGACGCGGCTTCCACACCAACGCTCATGGGTTCGACTCCCACATAAGACAAACATTTGTGTGTGTGTCTGTTTGTCTTGGTCTGGGTGTTTCCTATGTATCATAAGTATGTATTTACAAAAAAAAAAGTATTTACGTATGTTTATCAGTTTTAAAGTACCCATAACACAAGCTTCGCTTACTTTGGGGCTAGATGGCGCTGTGTAATTTATCTGACAATATTTATTTATTTTATTTTAAATATCAAACTTCTAAGATGACGCCGTGAAATACGTCAAATGACAGCTATATATATATGTTGTGGGTTTCAATAAAGAATTATTATTATTTATTATTATATTATCTGGTTATCTCGGACGAGCTGACGACCTCGGTGGTCGAATGGTTAGCAATGGCCACTTTGACTCTGAGGTTGCGGGTTCGTTTCCCGCATATGACAAATATTTGTGTGCATGAACATATCTGTTTGTCTTCGTCTGGGTGCTTTCTATATATTATATGTATGTATTTACAAAAAAAATATTTAAGTATATTATCAATTACCTAGTACCCATAATACATGCTTTGTTTAGTTTGGGACTAGATGGCAGTGTTTAATTTGTCCTGAAATTTATCTGATTATCTGTATCTATCTATAACAGGCAACGATATCTAGCCCAACAGATCATCATCATCAGCCTCTATGTACCCATTGCTGGATGCTTATTCTTAAACAGTCGACGCTTTAGCAACCCAAGTTGCTTCATAAAGAGCATTGGATGTATGGGACTAAGCTATTTACGACCGTTTCAATTATTGAAAACTTATTTTCGCAAATATTCGGCGAAAAGGCATAACTAATATCAAAATTTGACAGGTTTAAATTATAATTGTAGATTATTATTATTTAAATAGTTGTCTTGGCCAACTTGCCAGATAAATATTTTTTGAAAAATGGAAAAATTCGCCTGTCCCCCCTAGGTGGGATTTGAACCCACGACCTCTCGATGACCGGTCGAGTGCTCTTCCAACTGAGCTACCAGGAAGATTTCTGTTGCTGACGAATTTTTGCATCTTATATTTCTATACTGTGTGAGTCACAGTGTGACGTCATCAACCTATTAAGTAATTACACTACTAAAGTAGGCATAGCAGTCCATCGTTGTAGATGAAATTCAGCTATTTTTTGTTGTTGGAAGTTGGAAGAGCACTCGACCGGTCATCGAGAGGTCGTGGGTTCAAATCCCACCTAGGGGGGGCAGGCGAATTTTTCCATTTTTCAAAAAATATAATTGTAGAATTTATATGACAAAAAAACAATAAATTATTGTATGTAATATCTAAATCAAATAGGTACTTGATACCTTAATATGCTATTTGACTAACATTTTTTTCGGTTTGATATCTATGGACGTCTTCATAGTATAACCATAGGTGAAAGAATTACTTCGATAGCACAAAAATCTCTCGAGATATAGTAGAAAATCACAATTTTTAAACTGCCCCAAAACGCTCCATACAAAAGACTACCGAATTATGACGTCACATGTTTGTATTTTGTATGCATCAAATCAGAAATTTGTACGACAGTTATGTTAAATATTACGTTTATGTGATTAGTATCATAATAAAAGTTATATCATTTTTTATTGCTTCTCCAATGGAAATATTATTTTTTAATAATTTCATACTTTTAAAATGGACTTTCCCGCTAAACTTTGATCGACGCTAAAAAAAGGCTGACTGAAGATATTAGAATGAAAGTTTGCAGATCTTTATAGTTTTGTATATTTTATGATATTGTTAAATAATTTTTAAACATTGGAAAATAGCCTATTACGAAATGTATATTCAAATTAAATTGTAATTGTTGTCGCCGTTGTCGTCGTTGTCGTCGACCCTTATTCATCCCAGTGCTGGGCTACGCGTCTCCCCTCATTGGAAAGGGTTTAGATTAGAGCATACTCCACCACGCTACTCAACTGCGGGAGACTGCGGGTTGGCGGAGGCCAGCCCCCTTACCACCATCTCTTATTGCGATTAAATAATTGAATAGATTGCTTATTCATACCAATGAATAAGCGACTCTATTCCATTTGAAATAGAGTCGCTTATTCATTGGTATGAATAAGCATTCTATTCAGTTATTGAGTCGCAATAAGAGATGGTGGTAAGGGGCCTGTTTCCATTGATAACAGCTTAACGTGCCCTCCGAATAGATAAATAAACCTATCCATGTACAGGCTACGGTCGACGTTGCTTAACTTGATCCATTGTTCCATCGAGCTCCTCGTTGGCGTCGTTTGTGGCGATATAATTGTTGTATTATCTCATTATTTAAAAAAATAAACCATATTGACAGATTTCTGTCAAACATTTTCTTCTTCATCATCAGGTCATTTTAGTCTCCACTACAGGAGCACGACCCTCTCTCGTCCGTCCCAGACAGAAGGAGGATTTGACCTACACTCCCCACGCTGGCCAGACGGGTTGGGGAGGCCTGATCGATGTTTTATAATGTATTTCCCTTAGTCGCTTTGTACGACATCTACGAAAAGAGACGGAGTGATTCTATTTTAGTCTGCCGGAAACCACACGGCCATTTTCTTCTTCGCTAATGGTCAATACTGAAATGCTAGTAGAAAAAAGATTACAAAAAATAAGAATATTATTTATAAAATGTGTGAGACGTGTCTAAGTGCCCACAAGAGCCCAATGGCATTTAAATTCTTTATTGCATAATGCACATTTTTTTTGTATGCTACGACGGGTGGCAGACAAGCATACGGCCCGCCTGATCTGAAGCGGTTACCGTAGCCATATTAACGCTCGCAACATAAAATACTGCTCGCGCGCTGCCACCCCCGCTGCAGCATCTCCTTCCTTTCTGATGACCTCACTTAACCACCCTTATGGGAATTGTTATTTAGCTGCGTATTCTGTGAGGTGGAGGTACATTCCCTAGTCGGGTAGCTTGCAATTACGCTCCCTACTCCTCTTTTCGCCAGAGCTTCGTTTGTCAGTCAGCAGTGTGCACCGCGTGCAGGTGAAGTTGGCGTTGTTTCAAAGATGTTGATGAAGCACTTACACCAAAACACACATTGCACATATACTTACTTCTAAAAGTACTTCAAAAAACTTACATCAAAAGTGTACAAAGGTGATCTTATGTCTGCCACAGATCTCTTCCATCTTTTTTTTTGATATAGTTAAATATTTTAGATCTTTTTTGTTTACGAAGTGAAAACTTCTTTAGCGGCACTGTACACTTTTCTGGGATGGGTAAAAAATGTTAAACTCGCGTCAGGGTCACGTTTTTTTTTTTTTTTTTTTTATACTACGTCGGGTGGCAGACAAGCATACGGCCCGCCTGATGTGAAGCGGTTACCGTAGCCGTAGTTATATTACCGTTCGCAACATAAAGTATCGCTCGCGCGCCGCCACACCGCTGCCATCGCAGCATCTCCTTCGTTTCTGGTGACCTCACTCACTCGCAGGAACACAACAGCACTCAAGGGAACCGTTATTTGGCTGCGGTATTCTGTGAGGTGGAGGTACATTCCCCAGTCGGGTAGCTTACAATTACGCTCCCTACCTCTCTTTTCGCCAGAGCTTCGTTTGTCAGTCAGCAGGGTGCACCGCGTGCAGGTGAAGTTGGCTTTGGTTCAAAGATGTTGATGAACCACTTACACCCCAAAACCACGTGTCCTGATCGTAAGATAAAGCTGCGACACTACAAAATTCAACTTTAAGCAAAGACGATACGATTGAGATTGCTTTGAATAGTAGGTATATGTTTGTGTACGATAGCGCAATAAATGAATATTGTTCAATAATAATATTGTAATACGTTAATGTTCAAGGTTTCACTCCTACCGGCACTCCCAGAGTGTAACCCGTTGTTTTTTTTTTTTCGGTATTTCAGACATATCCCTAACACATCCCTAAACACCTATTCCCCGTTTAAATTTACCTTCTTGGGTACAATCTTCAAAACACAGAAATTTCGAACCGTATCTAAATATAGGTCCCGACCATAACAAAAGATAAACCGCATTGCAGCGCTGGTCGTTTTTAGGGATCCGTATTTAAGTGTAAAATAGGAAACCCCTATGATGATATTTTATGTGTTCCACGATACACCTTATTGTTTCAGCAGGAATTAATAATTTAGCATTGCTTGCTTCAGCATTCATGCATTCAGCTTCAACTGAATGAATGCTGAAGCAATCATTTCAATGAAATACTCGTAATGTGATAAGGCTTTATTATTTATTTACGGCCCTGGATACTAATCCTTTATTTACTTATTAAGGTACACTAGAGTTGCCAACCGTCCTGTTTTCCCAGGGTATGTGCTGGTTTTTAAAGTGTCTTAGGGTGTCCTGGATAGGGTTTTATCAGGGTCCTGGGTTACCTGAATTTCATGAAAATAATTTCCTGTACATATTATTATTACTTTACTATTGCTACTTTAATACTGCGTCCTGTTTTTAAATTGAATTGTCCTGGCTTTTCCAACTTCAAATCGTTGTTGTTTTGAATTTGGGATTGGTAACCCTTAAGGTACATCACCAGGTTACATGATTACATTCAATTTTAATCCTTTAGAGCCCAACCTTTACATTTAATTGACATGGAAATCTTTGTCTGATGCTGAGCTACGGCATCACCTTGAAATAGCTGCAGGTCCCAACTCCTCGCCAACTAACAGCAGAGATAACGTGCTTGGCCTCTTTGTAATGGTTTCAATGAACAGGCTATAGATAAATGATGATCAAGGTCTGATGATGTAGATGAAAATATATTGTTAGTCTGTGGTCTACTTACAAAATTTTAAATTTATAGGTACTTATTTTGTGCATACAAGTAACCAGGAATAAAATATTTTAAAACTAAAATTCAAATATAATATTTTTAATCTAGGAAAACAACAAATAAACCCCTCCGAATCAGAAGGTCTACCTAGAAAAATGACTTTGTTGGTAAAACGTCGACATTTTAAAACGTCTATAAGGTGATAATGTCTTTTACGGCAAAACGACCTACTAGTAAAACGTCCAAATTTTTAAAACGTCTATCATTCAAATAGTCGGGGACAGACTACCTATAACGAACAAGGCTCGTAATTCCCGCCAACATGGTAGCGCCGAGATTCGCCCCCAATGTTCACCCCTATTAGAGTTTAGCAACCACAGCAAACTTTGATCATTAGTGTGCGTAACTGATATTAGCGTGTTCGTAATGTATGTACTCGTAGTTGAGTCGCACGCCTTGATGAAGCGACCTATAACAAAACAAATGAGGACGGAGACCCACCATATGCGCAATTGGTGATACGAAAAATGGCGGGAATTTTGACATATTTAACTGTTTAGCATTGTCTTACCTTTCATTGTTGGCAATCAACTTCTAATTTATTCGTTTATAAAATTAATTCGAATTTGTTGTGAAGACGCAAAATGCATTTAAACAGTGCAAATTTCTTATTTTTAGTTGTAATGGCGATTTAATAAATTATGAAATCTGAGGGTTTAACATTATCATACGCTCTATCGATTAGCTACCTACTAAGTTCCGACGAAAGAGCGGTAAAAACTTTTATGGAATGAGTTAAATTTTAATAATCCTTATTTTTTGCCTGTATCCGCCAAATTAATTTTCTACTTGTCTGTGTGTGAACATTTATATGAGTCCTTACATTGATGATCTATTCCCATAGACATCAGCAACACTAAAAGGTCAGTTGCCAACCTACTTAAGGAAATAAATACTCCAGGACAAATTACACACCGCCATCTAGTCCCAAACTAATCAAAGCTTGTGCTATGGGTACTAGGTAACTGATATTATAATTAATTATTTTTTTGTAAATACATACATAATACATAGAAAACACCCAGACGAAGACAAACAGCAATGTTCATGCACACAAATATTTGCCTTGTGCGGGGATCGAACCCGTGACGCCAGAGTCAAAGTGGACATTGCTAGCCAATCGACCACCGGGGTCGTCAAATAGCTCATTTAATTACATTTCCCAATGCCTATTTTTGTTAGAACACCGTTCTGCACCGTTGAGGGATGCAATTCCTCAACTTCACCATACGTTGTAGAAAATACCTTCCTAAACATACTATGATGTAAGTAGGTATAACAACAACAAAACTGGATAATTATAGAATGGGTTTTCCTAGAACGTCACCTATACAATATTCTTCAGCAGTATGCCATGCGTTAGAAAGCAGTTCTTTAGACTTCAATAGACAAGTACAATCGAAGTGTCATGAAAAGCCATTGAATTGTTCTACACTTGCACAGGATACTAAAGAAAACAAAATCACAATAGATTTTCCAACCATTCAACCTATAGAAAAAGCTGCAACAAAATATATAATACCAAAGAATTGCTCTGAAAACACAAAGATGAAACCAAAAATAATTTTGCTTGGCGACCAAAGCGGTATTGGACTGTCAAAGCAGCTCAGAAAAATGCACTGTATGGAAAATTATGAAATAATGGGATTTATCAAACCTAATGCCTCAAGCAAACAAATCCTGAACACTTTTCCAGATTTACAACGCGAATTTTCTTCTGATGACCACGTTATCATATGCGCCGGCACTAATGACAAGACTCCGACAGAATTATTTATAGAATTAAGTGCGTTTTTGAAAAGGAATGTTAATATAAACATATATATAATAAATGTACAATATAATAAATATATAAATACGAGTTCTTTGAACAATCACATACATTTAATATCAAAATATTTTAAAAATTGTACTGTCATTGACCCACATCACAGATATCACAGGTTCTCAATGTCACTATCTTACCAATTATCAAAACAAATTTCCATTGAAATTAATACAAACATTTATTTAAAAAAAAGTATTGCTCAAGCGGCCTCTCGATGCAAAAATAATTCTACTCTTAAAGGTACAATACCATACTACTTCAAAAAATTGCCTACTGGACCCAAGATAAATAACTGCAGTCTAAAAATAAGTGATTCCGTGATTAACAATACTAACTCAGATAGTAAAAATGAACATCGCGAAACAAGTACTCCTATTAATTCCTTTCGCTCCTAAAGTACACAATAAATTTAGAGTGTTTCACCAAAATATAGCAGGAGTTTTGAATAAACGAGAAGAACTAGAAATTATTTTGCAGACATTCAATGATAATGATAAAAGCTGTGATATTGTATGTTTAACCGAGACATTTTTGCAGCTAGGAACCGAAAATAATTTACACTTAAATAATTATGAAATAGCATCATTCTTCTCTAGACAAAATAAAAAACGAGGTGGAACAATTATTCTAGCTAAGCGAAATTTAGAATACACTGTGTTATCACATGTAAAAGAATTAGCTGTAGAAAAAGAATTTGAATGTTGTGCTATAGAAATTCTGAATCCAAATCTAATCATTGCATGCATATATACAACGCCAGATTCAGATAAAAATGTATTTTTCGAAAAACTAGAAAAGCTTCTACAATTGCTTACACAAAGAAAGAATAAACACGTAATTCTAACTGGCGACTTTAATATAGATATTCTGGAAACAAACAAATATTCCCAAGAATATTTTGACATATTGGATAATTTTAGCATGCATCATTACATCAATACTCCGACGCGCAAAACAAAATGTATAGACCATATTATTGGGAATTTTGATAAAGTGCATGGGGAAACTCATCAACTTGGTCTATCTGATCATAATACAGGTCAAACGATTGAATTTCATGTAAACACAAAACGCGCTCCAACATACTGGTTTGTCAAAAAAAGGGACTATCACAAAGATAATATAATAAAATTTAAATACTATATAGAACAACTATCTTTCTCTGAAGTATACACCGAAAAATGTGCGGACAAAGGATTTACGATTTTCCATGATTTACTTTATCTTTTTTTTAATTTATGTTTTCCAATAATTAATGTAAAAGTAAATTCGACAACTAAAAATACAAAATGGATTACAAAATCTATTAAAAATTGTTGCAAAACTAAAAGGGTACTATATTTCAAACGTCTTAAGTCATCATCCCACAAACAAGAAAATGATCAAAAATATTCCAAATATAAAGAAGTTTTAAAAAAATGTATGTATCAAGCTCAAAAAAATAATAATTTACATTATCTGTCTAAGGCTGCAAATAAATGTAAAGCAAGCTGGCAAATTATAAAAAATAATTTTAATTCAACATCTGAGAAAGAAATTAAATTTATAACAACTCAAAACGGAGTAAATAAATATGACCCTCTCGAAATTGCTAATGAATTTAATAATAATTTTATAAATATTAATAACAATACGACATGTAATAAATCAATCAATAATATTTTTTCCATAAATACCAATTCAAATAAACACAGCATATTTCTTAATCCAACTACACCTAAAGAAATCTACTCAATTATGCACTCACTAAGAAATACAAGCACTACTGGGTATGATGAGATTCCAACTATGTTACTAAAGCAAACAGCAAACATCTTATGTTATCCTCTATGCCACCTAATAAATCTATCGTTTGAACAAGGTTCATTCCCCGTAAAACTTAAAAAAATGTTAGTAAAGCCCCTATTTAAAAAAGGAGATAAATGTGAAATGTCTAATTATAGACCAATTACTCTTAACCCAGTACTATCCAAAATGTATGAAAAAGCTATGTACAGTCGTGTAGATAATTTTCTATCAAAAATGACTTTTTTCCGATCAGAACAACACGGGTTCAGAAAAAATAAATCCACGACTTTAACCTGTTTTAAATTAAATAACATCATAACGAAATGCGCTGATAATCATACACAAGTAGGCGTTCTATATTTGGACATGAGCAAGGCTTTCGACACACTCGATCATAATATACTTCTGAACAAAATGGAAAAATGCGGCATAAGAGGAATAGCTTTATCTTGGTTTGAAAGTTACTTGAAAAACAGACTACAGTGTGTCCAAATTAATAGAGTAGAGGGATCAGTCCAAAATAATTACGAGTCATCATATAAAGTAAACAAATTCGGTGTCCCGCAAGGCAGTATATTAGGACCATTATTGTTTCTAATATACATTAACGACCTTCCGGAAGCAATAGCACATCAATGCTTGCTATTTTCTGATGACACAACTATAATAATAAAAAATAAAAATACTGACACATTTGAAAATGATATTAATATAGCTCTCATCGACATTATAAATTGGTTAAATAATAATAATTTAAAAATTAATCTTTCTAAAACGCAATTCATGCAATTTCTGACTTATCAAGCTAAACCTCTCAATCTGACTATTAAATATAATGATATCAGGATACAGGAAGTTACAAGAAACAAATTTTTAGGCATAACTCTGGATTCTAACTGTAACTGGAAAGACCAGATATCAGAATTGTGCAAAAAAATAAACAAATTTATCTTTGCTCTTTGGAGGCTCAAAAAAATTGTGTCTCGTAAAGCTGCTCTTTTGGCTTACCATGGCTACGTCTGTTCGCTACTTAGATATGGCATAGTTCTTTGGGGAAACTCGGTAGACTCGGACAGAGCATTTGTAGCCCAAAAAAAATGTATTCGTACCTTATGTGGAGCAGATCGACGCGACACATGTGTGCCTTTGTTCAAAGAACTCCGTCTTCTGACCGTTCCATCTCTGTACATATATGAAACGGCTCTTTTTGTTAAACGTAACCTAGACTTATTTGAAAAACTTGACGATGTAATGAAAAGATCGAACAGACGTAAATACAATTTAATTTACCCTAATACTAAATTAAAATATAGGAGCAACAGCTCATACTGTATGTGCATTAAAATATATAATAAACTACCAGACTCATTGAAATGTTTGACATTATATAAGTTTAAAAAATGTTTATTTGATTTCCTGGTCACAAATTGTTTTTATTCCATAAATGACTTTTTCAATTATAAATTCTAAAATCATGACATGTTTATAAGTATGTACTTAATATTTAATTTGCAATGTAAAATGTTAATTTAAATATATAACTTTGTTTTCTTATTTTTATATAAATATTCACATGCCATTTTGGTGGAATATGCTAAGGACCATACAATTTATAACGCCTTACTGTTAACCATATTCTGTGAATAAAGTATCATTCATTCATTCATCATTCATTCATTCATTCATTCATTCAACATCATTGCTTGGCAGTTCCCCAATCATTCAATCCACCAATCAAGGTGGTACGGAAGATGTACGGAAGGAAACATATTTTATGTAATAAATATATTTCATTCTTATCATATTTTCACTTTCCCGTTGCACTATTCAATACCAGTAAATTTATTAGCATAGGATTATTTATTATTTGGCAATAAATTGTACAAAACCCGACATATTTCCGGAAATGGGGAAAATATTGCAATCCGTCCTATCTCCGTCGTATGTCCCGCCAAAATTCGTTTGGTTACATGTTTTGAGTTAAATTTTCTGTAAAGAGTTACTTTCCAAGTCTTTTCAGGCTTTTCAAAAGGCTATTTAGGCCTCGAGATGGGTTGAAGAGTTAAATAGCGAACATAAAAGTGCATTCAAGCCTCCCAATTTTAGTTTTTCACGTAAGTTTTAATTGAAAAAAACAACGTTTTTACCCGACTGACGAAAAAATGAGGGTTATTGTTTTTCGAGTGTATGTATGTATATTCTTTGGCAAGCACTACAGCCTAAACCGCTTGGGGACCATTCATTTATTACGTAATACGATTTAGGGGGGGAGGGGGGTCAGCCATGTCTTATTTTTTCGTACAAGGGGGTGGGAGCAAGTCTGGATAGTTCTTACGTAAGATCACAAATACGCAATGTTAAAATTATAGATGAATGATTAAAACCAAAGTTTATTACTTGTACAAATAAACATTTCTAAAAATTGTTACTTAGAAAAATTGTTTTTTTTCCTTTAGATTCTTATGTAATAAATATTTAACAGGGGGGAGGAGGTCGGCCTATTCTTATTTTTTCTTTTAATAGGGGGGGAAAGGTCAAAAACTAGCGAAAATAGTCTAACGTAATAAATGAATGGCCCCTTGACAGATTTTTAAAAAAATGAGGCGTAATTGGATTCATCTTAATTGGGAGAGAGACATTGGGTATATCAAATATTATTGTAAGCCTGGAAATAGCTAGGTGTGTGTGAAATACAAAATAAAACCGGCCAAGTGCGAGTCGGACTCGCGCACGTACCATTTTCATATAAAACGGGTTCCGTACCATTATCTATAAAACGGCAAAAAAAACACGTTTGTTGTGTGGTGTGTGAACACCTTTATATTTTATATTAGTATATAAGTCAAAACTTCAATGTATTAAAAGAGAGTAGTAATAAATCCGTTGCAATGAACACATCTTATTATTGACAAATTCCATACCTCATATGGCGACCGCTGCCATTTGAGATGCGGCGCGTGCATCTTCGAAATGTGTGATATAGAACAATTTGAAGTGCGGTGCAAACGAACACTTTCATACAGTGCAAATTTTTATATATCAAAAATAAAATAAATAATATGGGTTCGTCACAATCCGTCGAGGAAACCGTTGTTGCCCAAAATAGTGCCGGTGGAGGTACAAATAATGCGTCAATCGAGCAGTTAAAATCGCACTTGGACATTACTAATATTTTACTGGCGGTCCTCACCATCGTCGCCTTGGCGTTATTCATATTTGGTGGATGGTATTTGTACAAAAAGTGCCATAAACAATGGATAAGGAAAGAAGTCAACCAGGCGTTCCTGCGGCGAGTCTCGTGGAGGAGGAATCGCGAAAAGGTGATGTGTAACCACAATAGTGTACCATGTGCATAAAATGTGAGTAAAAATTTCTTAAATCAGTGAATTTGCGTGTGAAATCGGTAATCGATTTGCGGAACTATGAACATTTTCAATTATACTTATTTTATAATCCTACTGCCAGCGCGCCCCTAGCGCTTATGTTTACCTATTTAGTTTTAATTAATTTCTATAACAAATGTATCAAGATAATTAAATAATGGGTATACTACAAATCAACCCTATCAAAAAAAAATTAAATATGATAATTATAAGTTATAAGTAAGATTATTTCTTTAATGATATAAAGTTTATTTCAATTAATGGAGTCTATTTTAAAAGATTTTTATGAACGATTAAATAAAATTAAAGAATCTTTAATTAAAGCTGGTCCTAGCAGGCGAAGCTCGTCTAAGGCTTGCCAAGAGAAATATTTAGAATCTAATAATATTTATGACGAATTTAATTGTATATTAAAAGATATTAAGGATATGTAATGTTAAAAATTACAAATCAAAGGATTTAGAGACATTGAATATTTTATCTGATAATATTGAATCATTGTTTTTTAGTATTAAAAAATTGTATGACTCAGAAACTGAAACAATGGAAAAATTTGATTTAAAAACGGCTGTGGCCTTATTGCCGGTCATGAACGGTAAAGAAGAGGTCACGAAACAGCTGATCTCGGCAATAGAAATGTATGACTCTATGATAGGAGACGGTGATAAGAAGTTGCTGATCAATTTTATTCTTAAAACAAGACTCTCTGAGACAGCTACATTAAGGATGTCACAAAGTTATAACAATGTTAAATCATTAGTTGATGATATGAAAAAACATTTACTTGTCAAAAAATCATTTACGGCCTTGCAACAACAATTATTGCATGCTAGACAAAATCATAGGAGTATAGATAATTACGGAAAAGAAATAGAATCTTTATTCTCTGAATTGACTATTTCGCAAGCAGATGGCGATAGTAGTAAATTTGATATTTTGAAACCACTGAATGAGCAATTGGCGATTAAAAGGTTTGCCGACGGCCTGCAAAATAGTCATTTAAGAACAGTAATTGCAGCAAGAAATTATAGCACCCTAAAGGACGCTATAAGGGGTGCCAAGGACGAGGAATTATCGTGTGTGCCGGATGGTAGCATTATGAACTTTCAAAGAGGTAAGTGTAACAACCGCTTTTATTCACAGAAATTTACTGGAACTCGCCAGCCGTCTTCGTTTAACAGTTCGAGAGGTCATGGATTTCATGGTCGATTGTACTATAATAATAATAACAATGGAGGACGTGGATACCCTACTCGTGGGCCGCGTGGGTCTCCAACGCGTGGCTATATACCGCGTGGGCATTCTACGCGCGGACAATATTATAATACGAATCGTGGAAGAGGTTTTAATCGGGATAATATGCAAATACATCATTATCAATCGGTACAGAATACAGAACAGGTAGAGGCTGAAAGTCAAAACATGCCTAATAGTAATAGTTCGGAAGTCCAGTTAAATCAGTTTTTTCGTGCCTAACAATAATTCTATTTGTCATTATAATAATTATAACTCAGTTCAGTTATATCTCAATGATACAAATTATACTTGGTTGGTAGATACGGGCGCATCACTCAGTGCAATCAAATATGATACGCTGATAAAGCATAACATTCCATTCCGTAATGAGCGTATAAGAATATACGGAGTGTGTGGAGAACTTTACTCAGAAGGTTTTGTTTATCTAACTTTAACTTTTATGGGAAAGGAATTTCAAAACAAGTTTTATGTCTTTAAGAACCTATGTTGTGTGAGTGATGGAATATTAGGTCAAGATTTTTTAAGTAAATACAAAAGTATTTTAAACTTTGAGCTAAATACTTTACAGTTAAATTATTATGATGAGTCAGTTATTTTACCTTTGTTGATGGGAAAAAGTGGCAGTAACAATTATTTAATTATTCCGCCCCGTTCAGAGTCGATTCATTACGTATCAGTAGGAGCAAAAAATGATTGCGTAGTATATCCTAAACAGCTATGCGAGGGAGTTTTCGTAGCTGGAATGATATCTAGGCCGGTTAAGGGCGTAATACCGATACAAATATTGAACACACGTGAAGATGAAGTACGGTTAAGCTATTTTAGCCCAGATTTAGGACAATTAAGCGATTACAATTTATTAACATTTCAACATGAAACTAACAACGCTAGTCGAGTACGAAAACTTTTTTCGGAACTTGATTTGAGTCAACTAAATAAAGAAGAACAAATAGAAATAGAAAAAATATGTGCTAAATTTAGTGATATATTTCATTTAGAGGGTGATAGGCTGACAACCACGAATATTTGCGAACAAAATATTTATTTGAAACCAAATTCGACACCCGCTTATACCAAACAATATCGTTTACCTAAAACGCAATTAGGAGAAATTAAAAAGCAAATAAATAAAATGATTGAAGACGATATCATTGAGGAGACCATCAGTGACTGGTCTAGCCCTATTCTTCTAGTTCCCAAAAAATCTGGAAAAGGCGAAAAACAGTTTAGGCTTGTGGTAGACTATAGGAAATTAAATAATAAAATTTCTGATGACCGATTTCCCTTACCGAATATTGTTGAAATACTTGATTCACTTTCAGGTGCAGTTTATTTTAGCCACCTAGATCTTCAGTCGAGCTATTATCAAGTAAAATTAACTGAAGAAAGTAGAAAATGTACTGCTTTCACATTTGATAAACAATATCAAATGAAGCGCCTACCTATGGGGTTAAAAATTAGCCCGAGTGCCTTTTCAAGAGTAATGACAGTTGCACTTTCAGGTCTTAATTACGACAAGTGTTTCGTATACCTAGACGACCTAATAATTTTCGGCAGAAACTTAGATAATCACAATAAAAACTTAATAGACGTATTTTCTAGGCTCAGAAAAGTAAATTTAAAACTTAACCCGCGAAAATGCCATTTTCTGAAAAAAGAAATTTTATATTTAGGACATACGGTTACGGCTGATGGTATTAAACCGGATCCGGATAAAATCAAAGCAATTAAAGAATATCCAGTCCCAAAATCTGCTGACGAAGTCAAGCGATTTGTGGCTTTTTCAAATTATTATCGACGTTTCATACCAAATTTTGCAGAGAAAGTAATTGCATTGAATAATTTATGTAGGAAAAACGTACCATTTATATGGACGGATGAATGTCAAAAATCATTTTTAATCTTAAAGCAATCACTCATGACCCCGCCCTTATTGCAGTTTCCCAATTTTTCATCGGAATTTCGACTTTATACGGACGCGTCTGGGAAATCAATCGGTTCTATATTATGCAATAGTGACAATAGGCCCGTTGCATACGCGAGTCGTAGCTTAAATAAAGCTGAGGTTAATTATCCTACTATCGAAAAAGAGTTACTGGCAATAGTATGGTCAATTAATTATTTTCGACCTTACTTATATGGCACAAAATTTAAAATATTTACAGATCATCGTCCATTGATTTATCTTTTTAATATGAGCAACCCATCTAGCCGCTTGACTAAGTTTAGGTTGAAATTGGAGGAATATGACTTTGAAATAAATTATATAAAAGGCAGAGATAACGTAGCTGCAGATGCGTTATCCAGAGTGATTCTGACGTCAGATGAGTTGAAAGGAATGAGAGAAAATATTGTGAATGTTATGACTAGAAAGCAGTATAAAAATAGTGAAAATCCAATAGATAACTCTTCTACTAGCGTTTCTAGCGATATACGGACTGATCACCCGAATATTGTGGAAATGTTAAGTAAGCCAAAGAAATCAGTCGAGTTAGTATTTATCGATAAGGAGGCAATGAAAAGTGTGAGGAATGAATGTAATGAGAGAAGTGATACCTTGTTTACTTTCTGTGATAAGGATTTGATAATATATACAAGTCCCGATTCCCGATCATGTTTGACGCGAGACGTTTTCGTGAGGGGTCTGGCAGATTTTTGTAAAGAAATAAATATAGAAGAGATATATATCGTGAAAGATAATAATAATATAAAATACATACAATGGTTGTATGATATAATAAATAAAAATAAAATGTGGTCCGGGCCACGAGTTTGTTTATTAAATGGAAGACAAAGAATAATGAATGATGACGATAAAAAAGTAATTTTAAACGACTTTCATATTTTGCCGACTAGCGGCCATGCCGGTATAAGACGAATGACCAATAATATAAAGCGCTATTATTTTTGGTCAAAAATGGACAAGGATATAAATAACTTTGTATCGAAGTGCAGCAAGTGTCAAAAACAAAAACACTCTGCCACCTTAAAGGAACCGATGACTGTTACGACAACGGCTCAATCGGCCTTTGATAAATTATACTTAGATATAGTTGGGCCCATAGATAGAGATTATTATAATAAGGCATATATCTTAACAATACAATGCGAACTTACAAAATATATAGAAGCGTATCCATTAGAAGATAAGAGTAGTATTAGCGTAGCAAAAGCTTTTGTAGAAAACTTTATACTTAGGTATGGCATACCTCGTGCTATAGCGTCAGATAGAGGTACCGAGTTCATATCTTCAACTATGAAAGACGTCTGTAAGTTGTTAAATATCGATCACCTGACAGCAACCGCTTATCACCACGAATCGATAGGATCTTTAGAAAATACACATAAGCATTTAAATGCATACTTGCGTATACAAACAGATAATGAACCCAGGACGTGGAGCACTATGGGAGCCCTCCTTAAATATTTGTTTTATGTTAATTTAATTATTTATTTTTAAAGTGAATATATAATTAAATTTTAATATTATGTGAGTATTTCAAGCGTCTACCTATTACCGTTATCAATGCGAGCAAAAATGAACAAAAAAATCACGTTTGTTGTATGGGAGCCCCCTTAAATATTTATTTTATTCTCTTTTTTAGTATTTGTTGTTGTAGCGGCAATAGAAATACATCATCTGTGAAAATTTCAACTGTCTAACTATCACGGTTCATGAGATACAGCCTGGTGACAGACGGACGGACGGACGGATAGCGGAGCCTTAGTAAGGAACCCTAAAAAAAACAAAAATACCAAGGAATAGGCAAGACTTCATTTTTTCTTTGCGTTTGTTATGTTACTTCTTAAGAATTACTTCGATAGCATAAAAACTTCGATCTCAACTACGATGACTTCTCGAGATACGAATCACAATTTTGAGCTATCCCGAAAACACTCCATACAAAAGGCTACTTAGTTATGACGTCACTTGAGCGTAATTGTAAGCTACCCGACTGGGGAGTGTACTTTAAGTATTAAGCCATGGAATGTACCTCCACCACACAGAATACCGCAGCCAAATAACAACTCCCTTGAGGGTTGTTGTGTTCCTGTGAGTGCGTGAGGTCACCAGAAAGAAAGGAGATGCTGCGTTGACAGCAGGGGTGGCGGTGCGCGAGCAATATGCGGTCCGTATGCTTGTCTGCCACCCGTCGTAGTATAAATAAATACCAAGCACTCTGATATTTTATTTTTATTTTAGAACATAGGCTGCTAGCGTATTCCTTGCAACTGTAAAAGTGGGTGTCGTGCTAGTTAACTAAACACGCTACGACGGCGACAGCAGAGGAGAGGGCCAGAGGGTGACAGGGCTCATTAGTAATAGGTAGTAGCCATTGTACGTCCGGTAATGACGGCGGGCTTCTTACGCTAATTATGCTGTGGTTCTCACGAATAACGAAATGTTGAGGAAACAGTATAAGAAGGAATATCTGTAAATTATCGTCATCACCAAAGGGGCAGGGAGGGGCAGCTCCCCCGCTCCCCAGAGATTCTATTTATTTATAAGTTTTATTTATTACCTCCCCAACCCGTCTGGCCAGCGTGGGGAGTGTAGGCCAAATCCTCCTTCTGTCTGAGACAGACGAGAGAGTGTCGTGCTCCTGTAGTGGAGACTAAAATGACCTGATGATGATGATGATGATGATTTACTGTACAGTCAAGAACTCGTGAAGCTTTACACGTTGGAGTCTGTACCGATAATATTACAATCGCTGTAGATGGCTCGTAGTACAAGTGAAAAGCTTCATGAGCTCTCGAATTTACCTACATTTCATACTTTTCTCATCCTCCCATTAACTTGAATACATGTCGCACTTTATTTTTTATGAAATTGACATAGCGCCATCTACCGACAAACAATCGAAGTGGAGCCAATTCCATATAAAAACAAAGTCAACGTTGTCAAAATGGTCCGTCCAAGATCAGTCCGGCAAACAGCGGATTCCAACAGTGGAGGGGTAAAGACATACCCTTAATAAACTGCTTACACACAACTTTGACATTAATTAAAATTATTAACATCTTTGAGCCAAAGCCAACCTCACCTGCAGATAGTGCCTGAAGCACCCTGTAGACATAACCTACGAAATTTCAGTTTCCCAGGTAAAGTAGTTTTCTAAATTTCGTGTGTAATCAGTTAGTGAATGAATTAGTGACCTTTCGCTTATACACATACAGTAGTAGGTAACTATTCTGTTCCGCCTCGATATTCACCAATAGCATTACCTAGCGCTATCCAAGAATATTATAAAAGCATCATACACAATACATATGACATTACAAAACAACATTTGACCTACTTCGAAACGTATGAATGCAGAATAGGTACGCAAACGTGGGCGTACTTAAATATAGCGCCTGACAAAAGCTAATAGCAATTCTATACTCCTCCGGTTTTAACAATTTTACTTGAACAGGCGTTAACATATGATTATGGAGCACCTCTGTTTTCGTACGAAATTGTTTACTTATATTTAAATTTTAAGCCTCAAGTTGAATTGGAGCGAGATAAATAATTAATGGAAACGATATGTACATAACAAGAATACGACAGGTGAATGTTCTGCTATGAATACAAAATGTAAGTAATTTGTTTCCCAGCCGCTAATAAACAAACGAAGTTTGTTTTGAATATGTCGGTCTTATCTCTAAAATATCAGTTAGGATAGTAGTTTTGAGGTGTAAGAGGTTCGTCAACATCTTTGACCCAAAGCCAACTTCACCTGCACGCGGTGCACCCTGCTGACTGGCCAACGAAGCTCTGGCGAAAAGAGAAGTAATTGTAAGCTACCCGACTGGAGAATGTACCTCCATCTCACAGAATACCGCAGCCAAAGAACAATTCCCTTGAGGGTTGTTGTGTTCCTGCGAGTGAGTGAGGTCACCAGAAGGGAAGAAGATTCTGCGTTAGCAGCGCGGGTGGCGGCGCGCGAGCTATATTTTATGTTGCGAGCGTTAATATGGCCTCGGTAACCAAAAGATGCCCGCTTGATGGAAAGCAGCTTTCGTAACCTAAAAACACAACAGCATCTGTGCTGCTATAACCACTGGACCAAAAAGTCTTCTTCTTCATTCTACCTCGTCCGACGATGTCGGTGTCTATCGGCGCTGTGTTTATTACACAGAATTAATGCCGAGCGATGGCCAAATTAGCATCATGAATGTGATATATATATATATATATATATATATCGTTATATTTAATATCTTGTATGTCATTGTTAATTGTTTCTTCATTATTATTATTTAAATAATTTCTTGGCCAGCTTGCCAGAATATTATAAATATTTTTAAAAATGGAAAAATTCACCTGACGTAGATGGGTTTATGTTGGTGACGAATTTTTGCATCTTATATTTTACTGCGAGAGTCACAGTGTGCGTCATCAACCTATTAAGTAATACTATTAAACAATGTAATAAAACATGTTTCATCATATTGTGATGTTTTATTTTCTTCTTTATATTTATTATTGTAATCTTTCTCACTCACATTTACTTGATCTGTGCTGTGCTAACCCTAGAAGATGACGATTGTTATCTGGCTGAAGTCTCAGAGACATTGGTTCAGCTTGAGGCAAGTAACAATTTCCTTGAAGGTTGTTGTGTTCCTGGGAGTGAGTGAGCCAGAAAGGAAAAAAATTCCGCGTTGAATACGATAATTGCGGCGCCCGAATTGATGTTACGATGTTATGGCTACGGTAACCGCTTCACATCAGGCGGACCGTTTGCTTTTCTGCCTCCCTACTTAGTGTAGAAAATGTACTTCCCACATTTACAGGGTATAGTAATCAGTCTTGGGACTTTTGATATTGTTTTTTTTTTTTATGTAAGAATTCACTTACCACCGCCCGTGGAGATCAGCAACACTAAAGGGTCGCCGATCCGTTGCCAGCCTATACTCCTTTCTTTCTTTCTGGTGACCTCAATCACTCGCAGGAACACAGCAACCCTCAAAAGAGTTGTTATTTGGCTGCGGTATTCTTTGAGATGGAGGTACATTTCCCGGTCGGGTAGCTTACAATAACGCTCCCTACCTCTCTTTTCGCCAGAGCTTCGTTTCCCAGTCAGCAGGGTGCACCGCGTGCATGTGAAGTTGGCTTTAGTTCAAAGTTGGTGATGAACCACTTACACCCCAAAATATTCTCTTTATGGTCGAATTTCGACTAGTGGGCGACCACCAGTAGGATATAGTTATTTAAATTACAATTAGTGATAAATATATTAATAACGCGATCCCCATTGTTTTAACTTTTTTGACTATTAACCAACTTGTAACCTATTTATCAATGACAAAAAGAATTAATCCATTAGCGAAATTATGGCGTAAACTTTCCATGAGAGGTCCTGAGTGGGGACCACAGTCACGCCATTCTAACGCCGACCAATTAGAACCAACTACTATAAATCCATTTATACCCACACTACTTATTTAAAACCGTTTGCCGTGTTGCCTCCCCAACCCGTTTGGCCAGCGTGGGGAGTGTAGGCCAAATCCTCCTTCCGTTTAGGACGGACGAGAGAGGGTCGTGCTCCCGTAGTGGAGACTAAAATGGAACTGATGATGATGATGATGATGACTTATTTAAAACGCAGACGAATCCCCGGTGGTCGAATGGCTAACCATGTCCAGTTCGACTCCGGGGTTGCAGTTCGTGGTACTCGGGTTAGATCCCCGCACACTTTTTTTTAGGGTTCCGTACCCAAAGGGTACAAAGGAACCCTATTACTAAGGCTCCGCTGTCCGTCCGTCCGTCCGTCTGTCACCAGGCTGTGTCTCATGAACCGTGATAGTAAGACAGTTGAAATTTTCACAGATGATGTATTTCTATTGCCGCTATAACAACAAATACTAAAAAATATAATAAAATAAATATTTAAGTAGACATTTGAAATACTCACATAATATTTAGTTTTATATTTACTTTAAAAATAAATAATTAAATAAAATTAAAACAAATATTTAAGGGGGGCTCCCATACAACAAACGTGTTTTTTTGCCGTTTTTATAGATAATGGTACGGAACCCTTCTTGCGCGAGTTCGACTTGCACTTGGCCGGTTTTTTTAGTATCATGTCACATAATAACGCAAACGTGGTAAGGGTCTCGCTTATGACTTCACAGTGGACGAAGGAAAGAAACAGATTAATGATTATCGGTTGAGTCAATAAGAGCAATAGTATTAGATAACACAATATAACTTCAAAAATCTGACATGTGAGCAGTTATACCGTTATACTGACAGAGAAATACCCTCTGTATTTCTCTGTCAGTCTGTATTTCTCTGTCAGTTTGTAGTACAAAATATGCTACCTCCTCGATTCGTTGTCAACGAGAGCTATGACGAGCAACCCTCGAAACTGATAATTGCAGGACCTCAAGTCTACCTTCAGCTTTCCCGCATCCTCATCGCGTCGCAACCTCCGTGTGTTAAATGTGCGTATGGAAAGTAAAATAGCTTAATTGAAATTTTATAATGAAAAAATTGTGATACATATATACATATACATTTTTTTGAGAAACGCATACAAAGTAAGCCAAATAGTCGGCACTTTTTGACTACGACAATGGCCCGATAGTCTACTTTACCGACTAATCGCCGACTTGTAACAGCTCTAGTATCTATATTTTGTGAATAAACAAGCAAATACACTAGGTCAGGCTGGTGTTCTCAGACTTATAAATAATGTCTGGTTCAAATGAACGAATTGGAACTAGGTAGGTCAAGTCTACAAACGCTACGTTTTCTTCTTTAATGACATAATTTATGACATTAACTTTGTTATGTGTGGCTTGCTATAAGGTATCAAGAATTGAATATTAAATAAATTATAGAATATTATGTATAATAACATATTATGTATATTAACATGCCGATGCTATGGAAATAGTCATTATGCTTCCAAAAAAAAAAACTCAAATGAGACCAAATCAAATCAAATCAAATATATTTATTAGCCATGTACATAAATTACATTTAGCTCGTCATTTTTACATATATGGTATCTAATAAAATTTACATATTGACAAATATATATACACATAACAGTAAATATCTTGCCGATGAATGCCGTGTTCTTGCTATTGTGCACTTTTAGTACCAAACAGAATACTTGAAGGTTTAGCTACTTTAGACATATATTCGTTTATACTGTAGAACGGATTTATTTCAAAAAACTTTTTAATTTCGTATTTAAATTTGGTAGCTGGTAATTCAGTAATATATAGAGGTAGTTGATTATACATTTTTATTTTTATAGCCATGCCTTGTTTCATGCATTTTGTTAGTCTTGTCTTTGGCACTATTAATTTGTCCCTATTCCTTGTGTGATAATTATGTATGTCTCGTTTTCTTGTCAAATTAGATTTTTCGTCATGTACTTCCAAAAGTGACCTATAAATATATACATATAGTGATATGACTGTCATGATTTTATTCTTAATAAAAGACTCTCGTGCTGATGCCCTCCTTTTTAGTCCATTTAATATTCGAATGGAGCTTTTCTGTAATTTTAGGACTTGTTGAATTTCAGCGGCGTTACCCCATATTACTACTGCATAGTTTAGTATCGAATGTATATAGGCGTAATAAACCATGATCAGAGTTTTATTGTCTATAAGGGGTTTTATTTTCATAAGAGCATAATTTGCACTAGCTATCCGTTTGCATACTTTCTCAATGTGCAGTGAATGGCTCAAAGTATTATCTATATGATATCCTAAAAACACTGTGTCTTTTTGGTATTTTCCATTGTCAATATTCTTATTTGTTTTTGTGTCATACGCGATCGTTATCGTCTTATTTACGTTTAGAACTATTCCATTAGCCTCAAACCAATTTTCTAGGGATTTTATGACTTCGTCAGTTTTAGTTTCCATACCATTATACGTTTTGTCTTTTACGCCTACATGTGTGTCATCTGCAAATAGACTGACCGATGCCCATTCCGGGATACTACTCGGTAAATCAACCAAATAATCAATAAATAATAAATAAATAATCAATAAATAAAAAATCAATAATAAAAACCCGTCTTATTCCTAATTTACATAAATATGTAAATTAGGAATAAGACGGGGCCTAATATAGAACCCTGTGGTATGCCAATATCTGTGGATCGTGTTGTGGAGAATACCCCATTCACATTCACCACTTGGGATCTGTTATGTAGATATTTCCTGAAGAAGTTAAGCTCTTTATCGATGATTCCGTATTGCTGCAGTTTTTCTAATAATATTTCATGGCGTAAGCAGTCGAAGGCCTTGGACAAGTCGCAAAATACGCTAGAACATTTTTCGGATCTATCCATAGCCTCTAGAATAAAACCTATCACGTCACGTATTGCTGCTGATGTTGATTTTCCTGTTCGGAATCCGAATTGTTTATCGTTAAATAAGGCATTGTCTTAAAAATATTTCATTAGCTGTTTTTTTACTGCAGTTTCTAATACTTTTGAAACAGCAGGAAGTATACAGATTGGCCTATAGTTATTAGCGTCATTTTTTTGTCCTTTTTTAAATACTGGTATTACACGTCCCAGTTTCAGATCATCAGGAAAATCTCCTTCGTCAATACAGTTATTTAGTACATTAAGTAACATTGTTAAAAGGTGGTCATTTTCTAAAAGTATTGTCTTTATAGTATTAGTATCAATTTCGTACATGTCTTTTGATGTCTTTCCTTTGAGATTTTTTACAATTTCCCGCAGTTCGTCTAATGTTATGGGGTATAATACGAATTTATGTTCCATGTCAGAAATATTTGACATAAATCCACGGCATTTTGAAATGTCTACATTTAGATGTCCAGCTATATTCCTGGCAATAGTAACAAAATATCTTTAAAAGTCCTTCCAGTCGCATCAGCAATTTCGTCTATATGTTGGCAGCCTTGTCTTTTTCCTTTCGTCTGTTCATTTATAATATTCCAAACTTCTTTCGCTTTATTTTGTGCTCGTTTGACACGGTGAGAATTTTGAAGTCTTTTTGCGCTGTACATTACCTTTTTGAGTACTTTCTTAAATAATTTAATCCTGGCTTGTCTTTTATGGCACGAGTCTATCTCTTGTAGCAATTCCATTTTTTCTAGGTTTTGTTTTGAGGTAATAATGCCTTTTGTGTACGATTTTTGCCTGACTGTACGTTTTTTGCTTCGCCTTTTAGGGAATGCTATATTGTAGTAATGATTTATAGCATTTATCAGTATATTCATTTTTTCGTTTGCTTTATTAGAGTTTTTTATGTCAGCTTCTAAATATATATCATTATTAAACAAATAGTTGAAGTAATCTATATTACTTCTTGATAATATTCTTTTATATATAGGCCGGCGGCGCTCCAAATGTTTAATAGTTTTATGTTCATTGTAATTATATTTCAGTGAAATAGCTATCAATTAAATTCAATTTAGATCAAACTAAATGCTGCTCTATTAATAATCTATCTGTCACAATAAAAATCCAGACAATATATTATCTGCCTGCTCCTAAAGCCGAGAAAAAGAAGAAATAGTACAAATACAAACGTCGGCCTCGAAAAGTAGTCCTATATACAGATATTTACGGAATAATACCGTAAAAACATGAACAAAAAATCTAACAAAGCTAAATCACAAAATTGTGGCTAAATCCTTGTTCTTTCTAAACTAAATCATGAATAGCGTACGAACAAATCCACGAACTTAACCTAGTAATAAAATTTGTAAGGAATTGACCAAACAGTTTTGCCGTGTGCCCCGTCCCTCCATTACGCGAGCCAATATTCCCTCGAAAATACATTGAGTGACATAGCAGATTTTGGCGGGAACCCGATACAACGGACAAGTTTGAGGTTATTAATCACCCGACCAAAGTTGGTGGTACGTTGACAACTTAGCCGCACCTCCATCGAAGGGACCGTTTTAATTTCACCACATCGCCACGTATTTTTTGCACTACAGACTATAAATCATGTGGAGAATTAACACATGTTTTTAATCTTTTGAATTCTTTGTATCGTGTATGAATGAATCCGGCACCTTTAGGTTGCATTTGCACTACAGATTAGAAATACCCAGGTGTTCAGACCTCACGAGTTCCGAGTGCTGTACCTTTTATATGCATTGGCGGTACAGGTGCCAGTGCCTTAATCCTTTCCCCCTGTTACACTTCTACAAACTGTGAGTACTTAATACGTTAGTATAGGACTTAGGAGTTACGCGCTGCGGCGGCAAAGACGGTTTGTCTTTTCCATTCAAAAAATATATTTGTAACGAATAATCTATAGATAGTTTAAAAAAACTAAAAAACACGCTATATTGATCAATCAAACTGAAAAACGAAAAATATTTATCAAATTTCTAATGATCCTACGTACGGAACCCTCGGTCGGCGAGTCCGACTCGCACTTGGCCGTTTTTTTTTTAACTAGGTCTAGTTATTTTCCACTTTTTAGTTCGTGATGATCGTGTTCGTGTGATATGTGAGGAAATTAATTAATCCTGGCGATCCTTACCAGGATAATTAAATAGAGTTATCAAATTATTGTATTGTCGTCGGTCCTTTATAAGTATAAAAGTTTAAATTAAATCTGACCGTTCAAAGTGGGTCAAAATCAAGTTCAAAGAAGTCGGTTACAAACATACAGGTGAAGCTAATAAAAGCGTGTAAAAAAATAATAATTCGAAAATTTTTAAAATACAAAATACCGTTAGTTAGTAAAATACATATCTATAGGTACATATATTAAACAATTTCAGTAATCGCGATGTCTGCAGACTTTTAAGGGCACGCCAGTCAGCAAATCAATTATAAATGGGGAAATCACTGCGAGTCGCATAGGTAAATTGCAAAAAAATGTCTTATAATTCATTAATTCGGATGTGAAGCACATTATCATGAATGAGTGTATTCTGCTGTTCAACGATCGAGGCTCTGGAAATCGGGGCATGACTGTGTTTTTTTTGTTTAATGCTGCAATAAATTTTACACTAGTTTGCGTCTGTTACTTCGTACGAGCGATACCGGGGGAATCTGCGGTATTCCGAGGGAATGTTCAAAAATCCTTTCGTACTATTGGAATGTTTACGTCATAATAGCCTGAATGGGGATGTGTTTCTTGCGTCCGTAGGTGATAACCCTTAGATACCCTACACGTGTTCCCCGGGTGGTGCCAAACGAGAAACAACGCCGAGCATGGGCGGCGGTAAATAGCCCAATGAGATCTCCATGGGCCCGAAGATCTAAATCATCTTCGAAAGAATGGATCTTGCCAAGACGTGTGGCCGACGTCGTGAAAATCGGGCAAATCAAACCTCTTATGGAAAGCTCCACAAACAAAAGGTCCCTAGTTCCCAGCGGTCCTACTAGTCCTGGTTACGACAGCGATCGGGGAAACGGTAGGACAGGGCGAAGAATCACTGGGTAGGACTCGGCTGTCAAACAAAACTGACCTTGGCGACACTAAATAATCGAACCTTGAAGAAGCAAACGAAACTAACCGAAATGCAGGAGGAGCTCAAGCACATCAGGTACGACATTGTTGGAGTTTGTGAGATCAAGAGAAGAGGCGAGGGGACTCTGACGCTGGACTCTGGTGATCTTTTCTATTATGTCGGCGAGGAAAATAGAACGTATGGGGGAGTGGGCTTTATAGTCAGGAAAAACTTGACGCGACACATCACAGAACTCTCAAGTATTTCTACACGAGTAGCCTACCTGGTCCTGCGTCTGAAAAAAGGTACTCCATCAAAGTCATTCAAATCTATGCACCGACCAGCGATCCTAAATATGATGAGGAGGTTGAACTACTCTATGAGGATATCTCCAAAGCTATCGCAAGTGGAAAAAAAACAAGATTTGTCATAGTAATGGGTGATTTTAACGCTAGATTAGGCACCAGAAAGGACAATGAGAACTTCATGGGACCCTATGGACTTGGAGAACGGAACGAACGAGGTCAGAATATGATCGACTACCTAGAATCAAACCAGCTCTATGCCATGAACACCTTCTTTAAAAAGAAGCCGAAGAGGAAATGGACCCGGATCACACCAGATGGCACTGGACGGCATGAGATCGATTATATAGTTGCTAACCAAAAGAACATAGTGACAGGCGTATCCGTTCTCAACAAGTTTCGAACAGGTAGCGATCATAGACTGGTGAGGGCTACAGTGGTATTAAACACGAGACTCGAAAGAAATAAACTCCTAAAATCTAAACTCGGCAAACTCAATATCCCAAACGGCATAAGCGAAGGCTTTGAGAAATCTTTGTTGGAGAATCTGAAAAGAAGCGCTATCGATCACTTCGAAAATGATATTCAGACCAAATACACGAAGTTCATCAACATCATTACGGAAACAGCAGCTAAAGGATTCACAAAAAGGTCTATACCGAAAGCTGATATGCCTGATCACATAAAATCCCTAATGATCCAACGCAGAGAGATTGGAGAAAGGGAGTTCAACTGCGCGAAACACCGAGAACTCAACAAGCTGATTGGAAAGGAACTAAAACGGGATCAACGCCAAAAGAAGGTAAAAGAAATCCAGGATATCATTGAAAATAATAAAGGATTCAAGGTATTCCAAAGAACAACCGCAAACAACCTTCCAAACAAACTTAGGCGTAATACACAAGACCTTGCCACCTCAAACTTCGAAGACATGAGAGCAATTGCTGAGGAGTACTATGGTGACCTTTACCGTTCAAAAATCCCCAATCCATCAATCAGGGATCCTGGAGATCAGCATGCACCACTATGTAAGCACTACACCGAGGACATACCGGAATTCAGCAGTTATGAAATACGCCAGGCTCTGAAAAGACTCAAAAAGAACAAAGCCCCAGGAGAAGACGGTGTTTCTGTTGAGTTATTGAGAGCGGGGGGAACCGCAGTAATCAACGAACTGAGGCTGCTGTTCAATGAGGTCCTATTTACAGGAGTAGTACCCACGGAATGGACACGAAGCTTAGTAGCATTGTTTCACAAAAAGGGCGACAACACTTTGTTGAAAAACTACCGTCCCATATCACTACTAAGTCAAGTGTACAAAGTCTTCTCTACAGTGATAACAACAAGACTTAGCGGGAGGCTCGACGAGTATCAACCTAGAGAACAAGCCGGTTTCCGCAAAGGGTTTGGAACAATCGACCACATCTTACGGCAAATAACACAGAAGGCCAACGAATATAACAAGCCATTATATTTGGCGTATGTGGATTACGAAAAAGCGTTTGACTCGGTGGAACACTGGGCAGTTACTGACTCTCTCAAAAGATGCCGAATAGACGAGAGATATATCCAGATCCTAAGAAACCTCTACAAGTCAGCAACAATGACTATCCTAACTAAGGGAGAACACCAACCCAATTCCGATCCGGAAAGGTGTCCGACAAGGAGATGTCATTTCACCTAAACTTTTCAATAATGTGCTAGAGGATATCTTCAAGACACTTAACTGAGACGGAAAAGGTGTCAACGTTAATGGCACTTTTCTAAACCACTTCCGATACGCGGACGATATAGTGATTCTATCCGAATCCACGTCAGAACTTCAGACTATGATAGAACAGCTATATCACGCGTCTCTCAAAGTAGGCCTTAGAATGAACATGGACAAGACTAAGGTTATGGCTTCCGCCGATACAATTCCAACCCGCATTTCATTGGACGGCCACGAACTTGAGAAGGTGAATGAGTATATCTACGTAGGACAACGGATAACTCTTGGGAAGAACCAGTTTAAGGCGGAAATCACTCGTAGAGTGCAATTGGCTTGGGCAGCTTTTGGTAAACTGAATGTGGTATTCAAATCCAGGAAACTACCACAATCACTGAAGACCAAAGTGTTCAACCAATGTGTTCTCCCAGCAATGACGTATGCCTGTGAAACCTGGCCGCTCACAGCCAAATTGATACGTAGGCTCAAAGTCACCCAGAGAGCAATGGACTGTATCATGCTCGGGATATCCCTAAGAGACAAAGTGCGCAACTCCATCATTAGGACACGCACGAAAGTGGTAGACGTAGGGTACCGAGCCGCTAAACTGAAGTGCGCGTGGGCCGGTCATGTGGCAAAAGGAGTGTGGGCGGACAAGCTGCCAGATGGTCCGACGACATCAAGGCTCATGCTGGGACGGCGTGGTCCAGGAGGACCGGCGATAGAAAAGCGTGGAGAGACATAGGAGAGGCATATGCTCTGCAGTGGGCGGAAACATGCTGCTGAAGAAGAAGAAGAGAATAGCCTGAATGCCAAATTTCAACCCGTTCAATGGTTTGAGCTGGGCGCTGATAGATTATTCAGTAATGAATGCCTCTAAACTTTAATTTTAATAACTTTATTTACTTTGTCTCACAAAGTTTGTACAGTAGAGCAGTAGCTTCATTGCAGACATTGCATTGGCAAGACCTTGTGAGAGTCGGGAGTCCGAGCTAGGTTTAAAAAACCTGTGTTACAGATCTCCAAATTCACTCCCAGCTGGTGCATAATACACACTTTACACAAGAGATTACAATTGAGCCGCCCTCCTGATGCTAAAAAGTTATCGCAGCCTTACCAGTCAAACATTGTAAAACTGTTCTATAATTACAAACACCGGATAATAAATAAAAAAAAGCATTAATTTCGAATTAATAAATCAAACGACAGCTGTTATTAAAACCTCATTAGCGCGCCCTCCTCGGTCGTTCTTTGCAATAGATTTTTTTTATTATGCATGTGTGGGAATACCTAAAAGTCCACAGAGCAAAATGGCCGCTGTCGAGAGCCATTTCAACGGAACCAGGAAGTTATAAACCATCCTGAATGCCCGATAAGCCCTAATGGTCCGCCAAGCTTGTAATGTGCGTCGCGACTGTGCAGATTTTAATGTATGTACCCGTTCATAATGTCAGGGATTTTCAACTTGGAAACCTTTGATCATTGTTGAAGTTCAACAACATTGCGCGATTTGAAGTTCATCCCGTTATAAAGCTGGGTGGGTTTCAGACAAAAGTTTTTAATTGGTATAAATCTAAAAAAAAGCTACCAGACCTATAAAATAGACCCAATATTAGTTGCGCGCTATGAGCCCCGTTGCTACCGCAGCATCGCCTTACGTCCCGTAACGTCACTGGCAGGAACACAACAATCTTCTGGGGTCTGCGGTCTTCTGTGGGGTAGAGGTACTTCTCCAATTGGGTTCGAAAACCTACTTTCTTGCGCCAGAGCCTCATTATTAACTCGGCAGCTTCGGTCATGTCGGCAGGGTGTGCCATGTGCAGATGAGGTTGGATTAGTAATTAAGATGGTGGTGAGCTGTTGAAACCCCAAAAAATGTTATTGTCATATGCGCTATCAGCTGATTTATCCGAATTGAAAATTAGTACACGTTATGAATTTCAGTGTCATACTGTGACCCAAACACGGACATATACGAATTTTGAAAATACTGAATCAATTTGGTGGGCGTAATACCTAATTCCTAATTCGTAAGATAAAATTTACCTTTAAATAGAGCGACATCTACTTAAAAATTGAATTAATAAACCAAGAATGCAAGAGTGCCACCTAGTAGAATTTCATAAAACAAAAAACGCAAAGGGTCCAAATTCGTAAAGTGTTAAGATATTTTGATAGAGGACGGTAAATTCAACAAGCATTCGTTCTCTAGTAACAATCCAAAAGGCAATTTATGAAGATACGTGTATATATATATACAAAAATGAAGTTATTTCACATGTTTCGAATCGATGTTTACAGTTCGGCGCTGTTAAGTCGTTTAACAAAACATGGATGTCAACATCAATGTTTATTGAACGCTATATTACATGGATGTCTAATTTAATGGTTTTTTTTTTCATAAATAAGAATATTGTGCCTTTGTTGCAAGGACTTTTTGTCGCGAATGTGGTGAGCGCGGCTTTGCTTATAAAGAATATTTCATAATTTAATGTATATTATTGATTCGTAATGAAGATAATGTATTACAGTGCTACAAGGATCTAAATGAACGTGGCAGAAAACGGAACTAAAGCCGCCATCTTGTAAGACGTCACTTTTGACAGTTCTTCACCATTGAATGTCGTGGTGCTATTTTAAAGTATATTTTGTTAGTATAGTACGATTATCATTCCGAAAGTTTTACGAAGTGGTGTCAGGGACGTTGTGTTAAAGGTGAAGGAGTTTTTTGTGAAGGAAAAACAAAACGGCCCATTAATTCCTTTTGAAAAGGTTCACGAGCGAGTCGCTGCTGCTACAGGTAAATGTTGGCTGACATGTGTGTTTATCTTAAATTCCCACTTTGTTCCACAGTAAACAGTGTTATTTGGTTTCTTATGTTATACGTAAATATTTATGAATTTAAATTATTTTCAGGTGTTTCTTTACACACTGTATTATAAAGCTATTGCCAAAGAAGGTAATGTGGCTAAGGTATCATGCAGTAAAATTGTTACACCTGGTAAGAACAGGAAAACAAGAAAAGATAAACTTAAAATGGATGATTTTGATCTTGGAGTTTTAAGAAGAATTTCAACTGTCAATAAGTTACTCGCTGTACTAAAAGAAGAAATAGATTTCAAAGGCAGTCGGAAAACGTTGAGAAAGTGCATTTTGGAAAAAAAAATGCATGTATCCTATGTAATATATAAATAAAATCTAAATTGTATATGTTTTTGTTATTTCACATATTCCTCATTCCTTCATTTCACAGATCGTTGTAAGATTTTTTATTTTTTATTTGAGGAGGTACTTCCGGGTAGGTCAGCTTAAAATATACGCTTTGCTCTACCTCTCTTTTAGTCAGAGCCTCGTCTGGCAGCCAGCAGGGTGCAACACGTACAGGTGAGATTTGCCTTGGTTCAAAGATGTTGATGAATCACTTACACCCCAAGATAGGTACGAAATTACCATAATAATTTTAATTAACTTTTTATCTGGGCCGTATCGTTATTTAATAAACTTAACTAAAATACTATAATATGGTGTTCATTACAGAATTAGTATAAAGTAATTAACTTCTGCCCAGCCAAGATTGAGCATTTTAAATGTCTTAATTAGGATATGTAAAAATTCCCTTGAAGTAAGGACATTTTCCCTAATTGGCAACCCGAAAGTCACAGCAACGCCCTCCTACAAACGTCACTCACGTTCATACAGTGCTACAAACTTATCTGACCCGGTGGCCAAATTTAGAACTAAAGCCGCCATCTTGGAATGTAGTATTGCCAGGTACAATTAATTTACTTACCGCGTATGCACATTCCATTGAGGTGTATTTTTTTAAATACATATTATCTTTTTGTACACATATTTCATTTCTTACAATAAAAAATCGTCAACGAGTTGTTTCTGTGCAATATTATAATTCTCTAATATTATATAATAGCTATGATCGCGACTTAACGTGGTGCATTTTTAAAACTAATCAACAAAAAATAGAAGGCAATTGATATTTAATTGAAACACCACACAACACAATTAATAAGTATATCAATGCTATTATTTTAACAGTGTATATATTTCTTTGATTTTTATGTTTCCTCTAAAACGGGCGGCATTTCGTTTAATGGCAACACTTAAGTCGATCGCACCGCCCCCGCCACCGGGCCAGATAAGTTTGTGGCACTATACTTATCCTTGTAGCACTGTATGGTGAAAGTAATCATTTGAGGCCATAAAAATAGTAGAATCTTTGATTAAAAATGTTTGAACAAATTTGGGTTGTCGAGTCATTTCAAGAAGTCGTGGAAAGCAGCAGAAAAATTGCATTATCGGTTTTACTTTTGACTTATTACAAGTAATGGAGGAACGAAAAGATTCCTGACGATATTTTTCAGCATACCCTGAAGCAAGGAAAAATTTATATAAATAATACAAACCCGGTCTCATAAGGTTATTGATTCCAGAGCCGTAAAGCTATTCGAAAAAAAAACTTCATTAGCTTTGTTCTAAGGATGGGCAAATGAAAAAATATATCGATATATATTAGCACAGTATAAGTAACAGTACAACAGTATGGCTACTCCCTGCCGCTCTCTCGTGTCGACCTCACCTCCCCTCTGAGACAAATCTGGAACACTTTGTATGGCGCCGCACGCACACACGCTCATTCACGCTCTGCACAGACGTCATTGTTTATATAGTGGTAAACGACGCGAACTTTGTATGGAGTGGCCGGGGTGTGATATTAGTGTCGAAGTATTTATGATTGAAAAAAAAGCGAGCGGAACGCTTAACTATGCCGAAAAGTCACTCTTGGAAACGAATGGGCTCCAATACCACTGAACCGATTTTCATGAAATTTGTCACAATTCAAAACCTCAACATGCCTGAGTCGAAAAAAAATTGAGATCGATCATGTCCCTGAGGAATGATCATCAAATACATATTCCATTGAAATCAATGAAAAAAATGCACTCAGCAAATCTACGCGCTCGACTCAATCTCGATTTCGGCCCCGTGGGCTAGAATCCGGCTTAGTATAAGTGAAATCCTGAATATCATTGATGTAACGTATGTAAAGAAGTCAAAAAAATGCCGAACACTGTTTTTAAAAAAACAGTTTTACCAATGACAAGTTATAAACATTTTTGGTCAATAGGTCAGAATAATAATTCATGTTTTTGTATTACAAGACAAAGTCGCAGTCACACACAAAGAGCTACGCTTGTCATACAGTTATACACAGTCAAGTCGGTAATCGGTAACATTGATCTCCATGATCGGTGCGATGGTGATGTGATTGAAGTTTGGCGCAATACGGAATATGCATAAAATTTTAATTGGCCTCAAATATTTTTTTCTAGATTCTTTATTGTCTTTACATTATACATAAAAGGTTTTTTTTGTTAGTTATTACTTAAACCCAGAAAAAAAAAGTGAAAATTATGCTACGAAAATTCAAACTTACAAAACGCGTCACCATTGGTCCAAATGAAAAGTGACATCATTGGTCCTGTCAACAATCATGTCATTTGATTTACCGGCGTCGATATATATTGAATTGTATTACTGTGTTAATAGCATTTGTGAGAAAAATTGTTTGAAACTGTATTCCGGTGTGGATTACTTTTAAATAATATGAATAATATGTGTAATCAATCTAGGATGATGACAGAAACTGGTTTTGTGAAAGCACAATCAGATAATTCACCGGAAATAGATGAATTTATGATGTCACCATTTCGCATCAAATTTGGGGTGTAATTTATCAACATCTTTGAACCAAAGTCAACCTCACCTGCACGTGGTGCACCCTGCTAACAAACAAACGAGGCTCTGTGAGCGCGCGAGTGATATTTCATATTGCGAGCGTTAATATGGCTACGGGTAACCGCTTCACATTCGCCGACCCGCAGTTGAGCAGCGTGGTGGAGTATGCTCTATACCCCTTAGATTGAGGGGAGAACCGTATCCCAACAGTGGGATGACTATCGGTTGATGCCGAAGCGCTTCACATCAGGTGGGCCGTATGCTTGTCTGCCACCCAACGTAGTATAAAAAAATTGCGATTTTACGAGCGCAAAGATCAAAGGAATGAAAGAGTGAATGAAAGCTGCAAGGTGAATTATTATGTTACATGGTATATTTTTGCCCTTAACATAGATTTTTATTCATAAATGTTTAAATAATACTTACTTACAACAAAACATACATATCCCATAAATAACCATTTGCCATTTAAATTGTTCCTAAACTCCTAATTTACGTCTTTAGTGTTATAATTTAAACGTAATATGTATTATATTATTTAATCTCGCTCAAGTATGATATCTATAAATAGTTTTAAACTCAACATTATCCTTTCTCTTCATCTTCGTACTTTCGTATCGCGTGGAATACGAAAAAACATTTTATTAGGTATACTAATAATAGTGTTTTTGCACTTCGGTACCATACAATGCTTGTTCGAAGGTTTTTTAACTTCTTCCATGATTTGTACAACAATGAATAGAAGAAAAACTGAAAATAAGTGTGAAGTAATTAACAGTACTGACACGTAGCAACCAATGACATCATCAAAAGCGCGCGCTAAAAGGTGGCGTTTGAACTGGTCAAATTCATTCAATGTTTTAAATTGCATTTTGAAAAATAAAATGACTATTTTCCAGGCTATTTATATTTTCTACTATATAAAGATGTAAATGTTTAATTTAAGAAATAAAAAAAAAAAATCATGCTTAATCCTTATTCGCGATCGAATACATGCGACTTATGTATGTACGGATGTATGACGTAACTGAGCTCTTAAAAAATATCGAATTTGATACAAAATTGATACTTGGAAATAAATATCGAATATCGATATTTTGAGATTTAAAATGTCAAAGATAAATATCGATATTTTCTTGAAAAACGTCGATTTTTGATATTATATCGATATTTTTTACCCAAGCAAGCCAAGGTAGCAAACAGTGTTGCCAATTTAGCGACATTTGCTCAAGTCTAAGCGACTAAAAAAAGTTTTGTCGCTAAAAATTGTATAGCGACATATCTGGCGACTGTTGAAGTACAAATTAAAACAGTTCTAGTTAGCGAATTGTGATTAAAACAACAAATAATTTATGTGATTGTTACAATGACGATAACATAATATTTAATTAATACGTTATTGCGCCTATCAATACATACATTTCATTTTTTTTTTAACTATCGAAACACATTTATATTACAAAGTACTCTGTGATTTTGAGTTTAGGGACTCGAACTTCTAGGAGTTGGCAACGCAAGCCTACTTACTTTGTTAAACTTTGTTTGTTTGTTGGACTCTGCTTTTTGGTTGAGTGCGTGATACACGTGTTTTGCTTGTTTTTGGAGTTTTTATCATTTAAGAACTGTTGTTTTCACCTAATTGTGTATTTGTTTGTATTTGGTGGTGGTATTGTGTTTGTCTAGTAGGTAAGTGTAGTATTTCTGTGGTGTTAATGGGGGAGCCGCCGGATCCCGGCGGTGGCGTTACCGGTGAGCGATGCCAGTCGCCACCATTTTTTAGCCCGGCGTCTACAACCACGACTCAGACGTCTATTTCTGAACACATCAACGATCCAGGTGATGATAGACGAAAACGTCCCAATACAGACGCTGAGAATAATCAGCCGATTAAAAAAGCCATCACAAATATTTCCCAAGCTTCACCCTCTTTGCAAGTTACCTTCACCCACCCTGACTTTATTAATAATAAGACAAATTACACGGATACTGATGTTGCGCCTTTCGTGGTTCACGTCAGCAGGTCAGATGAATCTACTGGTACAGCTCTTAGAGCAATACAATTCGGTCATTTTCTCTTTCGGAATAATATAAAGAATATTTCCCAAGATGGTGTCAAGAAAGTTGGCCGCAACAGAATATCAGTTGATTTTAAAACTGCAGCTGATGCAAACTCTTTTCTATCACATCCTGCTTTACCCCCAGCAAAATTAGAAGCGACTATCCCATCATTCAATATAACTCGAATGGGTATCATCCGAGCAGTACCTGTTGAGTGGTCCCTGGAGGAATTTGTTTCAGCTATCGAGGTCCCTTCTGGTTTCGGCTCAGTAATCAAAGCCCGTCGCCTTAACCGCAGATCAACAAATGATGGCAACACAATCTGGATCCCCACTCAGACAGTGGTTTTAACATTCCGTGGACAGAAACTCCCACCTAACGTTTATTGTTTCTATACCTCTATGCCTGTGGAGACATATGTCCTCCCCACTATCCAATGTTTTAAATGCTGCCGGTTCGGGCATGTTACTTCTCAATGTAGGTCGAGCCCCCGTTGCTTTGTGTGTGCACAGAGCCATGAGGGACTTACTTGCCCCAAACAATCCCCAACCTGTTTGTTCTGCTCTGGCCCACATACGGCAAAAGATCCCTCTTGCCCCGAGCATTCCCGCCAAAAGGCAATTAAACTGACCATGTCCCAAGAAAGTGTATCCTACCTCGAGGCATCTGCAAGGTTCCCTCAAACGAGGAGATCTTTTGCAGACACCACGAGGCTTGCCCGTCCCCCTGTCGTACCTCATCCTCAAATTTCCTCTCCTCAGCATTCTGAAATTCATTCACATAACATGGCACAAATGTACTCCCCCCAATCTTCATACCGTAAAACGGTTGTCATTCCTCGTAGGCCCAATTCACCTGCCTCAAGTGCTGGTTATAGCAGACGAGCTCATGAGGCGATTACCGAAACTCCAGTTTCGGTACTCCCTGATGGGTGCGCACTGAATAACACCCCTAACGACAATCTCTTGGAACTTTTACTATCAACTCTCATGAACCTTCTTACCCGCTTCAGTGACACGGAACTGTCTGACAGTATCCGTCAGAAACTTACTCAGCTAGCCTCAGTGTCTGTTAATAATGGAAACAATTCTGCAATGGAATTGTCGCAGTATCAATCATAAAAAAGCTGATTTAATCTACTTGATCAACAAATTCAAACCCATCGTTTTTGCCGTCCAGGAGATGTGGCTTAAGCCTGGTGCCCACTTTAGGGTCCCAGGATACTCCTGTCTCCGGGATGATAGAAATGATGGGCGTGCTGGCTCTGCCATCCTGGTATCTAGATCTATCACATTCTCCCAAATTGCACTCCCTGTGCATTCTGATGATATCAATGTTGTGGCCATTCGTACTCCAAACACTTCATACCTCTCTGTGTACATACCTAATCCTAGCCCCCCTACCCTCAATGAACTATCCTCTATAATCTCCTCTATCCCACCTCCCATCGTTATCCTTGGAGACTTCAATGTACACCACACCTCTTGGGGATCTCACTACTGTGATTCCCTATCTTCCACATTCCTCGATCTAATTGATAGATGTAACCTCTGCATCCTTAACGATGGGACGCCTACCCGCCGAACGTCTCCATCTCAAAATATCAACAGCGCTGTAGACCTAACACTGTGCTCTCCTAACCTTGCTCCACAGCTTTCATGGAAAGTTTTGCCCAATTCCTTCGGAAGTGACCACTACCCTTTAGCTATCTCTAGTCTTACATCTGGTAATACACTCCCAAGGACATTTAACCCTCGGTTGAAACACAGCGTCAACAGGGCAGACTGGTCCCTCTACGCCATTAGCTCTGATGAGATCATCTTACAACTTCCTAACGCAGACCAGAACAATGTCCATTCTGTTTATACTGATTTTAAAAACTCCCTCCTCAAAGCTGCAGACAAAGCTATTCCCCTAAAGAAGCCACCTAAAAGAAAACCATCACCTCCGCCATGGTGGGACCAAGAATGCTACAGTGCAGTCAAAAATAGAAAAATAGCAGAACGGCAATACTCTAGGGATATGTGTTTGGCTAATTACCTCAATTATCAAAAGGTGGCTGCTGAAACGTTAAAACTACTAGCGGAGAAAAAAAGAATGGGCTGGCACAAATTTTGTGAGACTTTGTCTCCTAGTTCATCTTCGTCTTTGGTTTGGAGAAATGTGAAGAGATTCCGTTGCGCAACATCCATGGACCTCAATATCTCTTCAAATGATTGCACAAGGTGGATTGAACAATTTGCTCAAAAACTAGCTCCCCATTCAGCTCCATCTCTTGAAGAAGTAACAAATTTCCCTAGTGTAGCGCATACTTCTGATGTATTTGATGCTCCATTCTCGCGTGAAGAATTTGACGCTGTGCTAGATGGCTTGAAGGATTCGTCGCCTGGTGTAGATGGAATCCCTTATTCTTTCATAACCAAAAGTGGCTCTGCTACCAAAGAACGTTTGCTCGAAATTCTAAATTATATCTTTATTACCGTCTCTCCCCCTGAAGAATGGAAAGCTCAAATTATTATTCCTATACTGAAACCAGGCAAACTAAGCGATGACCCTTCAGGTTATCGCCCTATCGCTCTTTCACCAACTATGGCTAAGGTCCTTGAGCACCTAGTCAAAAACCGGCTTGAATGGCTCATGGAGAGCAGAAAGATTTTACCTAGAAGTCAATTTGGTTTTAGGAAGGCACTCAGTACATTTGACAGCCTCGCGACTCTAGTAACGGACATAAGGATAGCCTTTTCGAAACGCAATCTCTTGGTGGGCGTTTTTCTTGACTTGTCGTCTGCATATGATAATGTTTTACTTCCGGTGCTCAGGCAAAAGATGCAAAAGCTGAGTATCCCTGTGAGGTTAACTAACTATATTTGTAATTACCTTTCGGCAAGATCTGTTCTGATCAATTGTCAAAATTACTCGTCCCCCCCAAGACTTGTATGGAAGGGCCTTCCACAGGGTTCTGTACTTAGTCCCCTCTTATTTAATATTTACACGCATGATCTGGAACTAACTGTAAACTCCTTCTGTAATGTCTTACAATATGCGGATGACTTGGCACTGTACATCTCTTCAGATAACATCCCAGAAGCGTCATCTAGGCTGAATTCAGCAATTTTCTACTTGCAAGATTGGCTCTCAGTTCACGGTCTATCCATTTCTATCCCTAAAAGTAGTGTAGTTGTTTTCACGCGTCAACGAATTATACCGGATATATCGATCACCCTTGACGGGGAAACCTTCCCAGTGAAAGACAAAGTTAAATTTCTCGGTATGATTCTAGACTCAAAATTAACAGGCACCCACCACGTTAATCACATCCTCCAAAAATCTGAAAAGAACATCAATGTTCTCCGCTCTCTTTCTGGTGTTTGGTGGGGTTCTCATCCTTACACTCAAAAATTAATTTATAACGCCCTCGTCCGTAGCCATTTGGACTATGGTTCCTTCCTTCTTGAACCATGTAATAAAGCTGCCTTAAAATTACTGGACAATATCCAATACAAATGCCTTCGAATTATAACTGGTTCTATGAAGTCCTCTCCGATCAACGCCCTGCAAGTGGAATGCGTGGAATCGCCTCTTAACTTGCGCAGACAATATTTGTCAGATAGATTTTTACACAAAGCATTTCAAGTATCCGACCACCCACTGATAGGAAAATTACATGAATTGGCCGAATATATATCTACTGGAGGCTATTGGACCCACAAGGAGCCCCCTTGTTTATTTAACAGCTTTGTGTCGTACCTCCGCCTCCCATGTCCCGTTTTCCAGTGCCGGGTTCACCCCCTTTTTAATATTCCCTTTGAAGCCATCATATACCAACCTAATATATTTTTCAATTTAGACATACAGAAAAATTCCCCTTTTGCATCAAATAAATTAAATTCTGTAATTAATGAACTCTGGAGTGATTGGCTGATAATGTATACAGATGCTTCAAAAACTACTGAACAAAGCTGCGTAGGAGCCGCTGTTTGGATCCCAAAGTATAAAATTATTTTAAATTTCAAGTGTCCTACAATATGTTCTGTATTTACTGGCGAGGCTACCGCCATTTTAGAAGCTTTGCTATATGCTGAGTCTCATAATCTCCAGAAAACCGTGGTTCTCTCCGATTCTAGAAGCTGTTTAGAAGCAATCGCCACCAATCAATTCCGTAACAAATGTAAGAGTCCGGTTATTTTATCAATAAAACACACCCTATACAGATGCCACATCAAGGGCATTCAGGTTAATATCGCATGGATCCCTGGTCATAGCGGCATCACGGGAAACGAAACTGCTGACTCTTGTGCCAAGGACGCTATACATAGTGGTTCCGTGTCTCCTCACTGTGTAGCATATTCCCAGGATCTAGTCTCACTAGCTCAAGGCAAGTTAAGGTCCAGCTGGTATAGGTCATGGGTTATTTCCAGGTCAGTAAAGGGTAAGTATTATGCTTCTATACAAGAGGACATACCTACCAAACCATGGTTTTTTAAATTTCGTGAGGCAAATAAACGCGCAACATCAGTCATCTGTCGACTGCGATTAGGCCACGTGTGTACCAATACATTCTTAGCCAAGATAAGGGTAAGGGACAGTTCACTGTGTGAATGTGGTCTGGACGATCAAACTCCAGACCATATATTTTTTAATTGCCCTATGATCCCATCCTCACTCTATGAACTCCTACCTCCCTCTATACCTCGTCCTATCAACTTTACCTCTCTTCTGACATCTGTCGGCTCCTCTTCTTTTGTATATACCTTGTGTAAGTTTATTAACACAAATAATATTAAATTGTAAATTTTGTCTGTCAAAACAACTAACCAACTAACATGTGTTTGTGCTGTGCTGTAAATTGTCCTTGTCCTTTGTTTTAGGAATGACAACAGTTCGCCGACTAAGCCCTGCGTCGTAAATCTTGTAGACATAAATCTAAAATTTCCGTACACTCACAAGGCCATCCACTCCATCGCAGAGTCACCAGTCACCTACTGAGCGTAACATACTCAGACTTACATACTGATTTTAAGAAAAAGAATTGTCATTGGCGCAAACATCACGATCGCCATTATCAAGAAAATTGAATTGAATTGTTTGTTTGTTGCGTGAACTCAATCAAACTGTGCAGTGAAAAGAAAGAAATTGTTATTATGTATTTGCAGAGTTAGTCATCTTTTCTTGTTTAAAATAATGCCGCGTAAGCCATGTTACTGGACGCGAAAGTTGGAGTTAGATCTAGTGGAATTTATACGCCAAAGGGATTTCATTTGGAAGCCTTTCGGAAACACCAATCATCAAATTCAACAAAAATACAAAGCATATGCTGAATTTGCGGCGAAATTAGGACGCGGATTTACAGGTTTGTTACATTTTGTGTTGATATAAGGAGGCAAATAATTACCAAATGTTTTCCATTGAGATGTTTGCGTATTTTTACGGTTAGCGTAGACATTTTTTAGCTATATAATTGATTCATTCTGGTGTTATTTTGCGGTAGTCAAATTTACTAGCGATTTGATCTACACTTTAAACATACATACACTTCCGCCGCCAGACAGGGTAGTAAATTGCCTGTACATTTATTTGCAACGTACATGTTAAGTAAGTCTATTTATTCTACAGGACCTAGTAATTTTGGAGAAATAATAACATGAGCCACAAAAAATACTAAATGGGGGACGAAAATACCCCCATTTAGTATAACCTAACCTTCTTACTAGGTTACTAGTAAGGTTAGTGAGATAAAGAGAGCTTTGTATTTTGTAAAGCTTTATTACACGGAATTAAACTACACTATATTTATAAAGACATGAGAGACATTGTCAAATTTGATTGTGGTAGGTACAACTTATTTATGGCTCAGAGGTAAGGAGCTTCTTTTACCACATTCTGATAGTTAGCCAGGTAGGCTGGAGTACGTCTAATGCGGCCAGACCTGCGAGATAACGGCGGATTCACTGGCAGCAACTGCTCTTGAGGTGGAGGCTCAAATATAGGCTCACCTGGCTCCGCCGAGGTCAACGGTATTGGCTGGGATTGACGACTTTCTGATGAGCGCTCTTCATGGCATTCTGATGGCAGTCTCCTCACCCCGGGACGCTAGATGTCTGTTGGAGACATTTACTTCCCGTCTATCAGATAGACCTTCTATTACCACAGTTGGATTTGGTGTTTTTAGTAACCAAATTAGTACAGACCCTCAGTTCCTTCCAGACCCACAGCACAACTACTGTTCTCAACTGGTTGTGCCATGGGCACTTTTGATTCCAACACAACTTGTTGATGCGTTGAGGAGAAAAAATGTACCTATGGCCCAACTGACAGACTCGAATACTTCATTTTAAAACTTTTTGATAGATCTTACTAGACAAAGGGAAATCAAGAAAGATATTCAAAAATTCGTCAGTTGGGCGATAGGTACCTATTTTTTTTCTCTCAGTTGTTCACAAGTTGTGTCACGGCACAACTAGTTGAGCATATTAGTTGTGCCGTGGGTCTAGAATGCCTCAGTTTTATAATTTTAGACACTCAAGCTACTTAGTCAAGGTTGGCATCATTAAAAAAAGTTGTTTTAAAACTACTATAATTAAAACACTGTTTTGATTCAATGAAATGAAATATGAAAAGGCACTAGTAAAAAAAAAAGTACTTCTACAATTAGTGAGTATTCAGTATTATACTTATTTAAATCAAACACAGATGATTCATCCCTCAAATAACTCAAGTAACGTTGTGGTCAAAGCCACCCGAAAAACTGAAATTATATATATTTTTCTGAGGCATAGCGTTTATTATCACGAGCCTATCAATCTCTATAGACCGTGAAAGTGTGACGTTACAAGTATATTTGACAAGCTCGGTGGTGTAGCGGTCAATGACGCAGCTTCGACACCAACACTCATGGGTTCAATTCCCACATAGGACAAACATTTGTGTGCATGAACATGTCTGTTTGTCTTGGTCTGGGTGTTTTCTATGGATCATAAGTATGTATTTACAAAAAAAAATGTATTTACGTATGTTTATCAGTTGCCTAGTACCCATAACACAAGCTTCGGTAACTTTGGGTCTATGTGGCACTGTGTAATTTGTTTGACAATATTTATTTATATTAGGCATGCCCACCATGCCCACAATGGTGGACCTGCTTTTGATTTAAATATAAATATTGGAGAATTCCTCATTAGAAATGAACACTTGAGCATACAGGATGAATGTAAGTGTTCAGTATTGATTAGAGATACAGATACACAACATAAAATAAATGTTTATCCATTGATCGATTTTAGTAAATATTTACTATGACGAATTGGAAAGTAGTCTACAAAATATAATAGTGATTTGAAATTAATGTGGTTAAACTAAGAAGAAAAAGAACAAAAACAATAAAAACATTTTTTTGTTGAAAACAATTCGAACTATTTGTATTTTTTTTCCAACCCTAGACTCAATTTATTACCACCCATAATTTAGCTTATGTAACAAAATATACTAAGTAATCTTTAGTTACTCCAAGCATGGTGACAATTTCATTGTATACTTGGTTCGTTCTAGGTTGCCTCTTGAAGATATTGTAGAATTTGGACTGAAATAAATGGAATTTCATATTAAAACTTACAGACCGTCTACATGATATTCATCATTTTGGCGTGTAAATGGCTCACCACCATCTTTGAGCTAAAGCCAATTTCACCTGCACGTGGTGCACCCTACTGATTTACTAACGAGGCTCTGGTGAAAGAGTGGTAGGGCGCAGTGTAATTTTAACCTACCCATCTGATGTAGTACCTTCTCCTCACAGAATACGGCCAAATAACAATTCCCTTGAGGGTTGTTCTTTTCCTGCGAGTGAGTGAGGTCACCCACCAGGTTGGAAGGTTTTGCTGTGTCGGTAGCAGTGGTGGCAGCAAGAATGCAATTTGTCATGTTGTGAGCGTGGCTACAGTAACTGCTTCACATCAGGCGGACCGTATGCTTGTCTGCCATCCAACATAGAAAAAAAGTCATATGTGTAATTTATATTTTATGGTGATTTTTTACACCAGTGAAGCAGGAAAACAAGCATACGAGCCTCCTGATGGTAAACAACATCAGTTGCACATTATCAACCTTGTCTAAACCTATTCACACCCTTTTTCTTCTGGGAAATCCTTGATAGGCAATTCTTTATACAAGCTGATAGTGCAAAGAAGACTTCTCTAAATTGAACAGTATGCATAATCATTTTGGTACTAATATGCGAGGATAATTTCCTTGCGGGTGGAGTGGTGCGGTTGTAAAAAGAGGCCAAAGAATCAGGTGTAACTCCTCTTTTGATGTGATACAATACAAAATGTTTTATAAATATTTCAGCACGTTCCGTAAGAGACCGCTGGGTGAACATTCGTAGTACTTTTAACCACAATGTGAGACGAGTTGAGAAATCTAAGAAGACCGCTCGAAATCCAGCTGAAGTGTACGTACCATGCTGGCCACTGTGGAAGCCATTGCAGTTTCTCCGAGAAGTGCCAAGGAAAGAAGAAATGGGGAATTATGAGGTGTGTTTTTTTACCTACTTGCATTGCTACTCTAAATCACTATTTTTTAAATGAGATGGGGTGCAAAGGATAATCTGAGGTCCTGATGGAAAGCAATCACCACTGCCTATGGAGATCTGCGACACTAAGGGGTCACAGATCTGATCCGTTGTCATCCAATATTCCTTCCATTCTTTATTTCTTTCTGGTGACCTCACTCACTCGTAGGAGCACAACGACCCTTAAAATATATATATTTAGCTGTGGTATTCTGTGAGATACTTCACCAGTCGGGCAGCTTAAAAAATATGCTATGCCCTACCTCTCTTTTCGCCTAGTCTGCCAGTCAGTAGGGTGCACCACGTGCAGGTGTGGTTGGCTTTGGTTCAAAGATTACTCTGTCACTTTCTTTAAAAAAGACTGTTGACTGCTTATTTCTTTAAGATCTCTTCTAGCTAACCTATGATGTGGAATGATTTAAGTTTATAAAAACTGGATAGTAAAGTAGATATAATATAAGATGAATATTACTAACGTATACACTGTTGCATAGTCTAAACAAGTGTTCCGCAAAGTGTATGCCGCGGCCCACTGGTGTACCGTGGTCATTAGTTGGTGTGCCTCGGAAAAATAAGATTCTCTCATAAAGCTAAATAGGCAGACGGAAGAAAAATACTTCTTCAAATAAAAGCTGGTTTTTCATTTATGGTGTACTGTCAAAAATTTTCCTTTTCCTAGATGTACCAGACAATAAGTTTGCGGCACACTGGTCTAAACAACATATCTATGAATATATACAAAAAAATAAATTCAATTATATAATATACACACAAATATACTCATGAACATACATAGATAGTTATGTGATGATCGATAAATAGTGGTCTTGCAGTTATGTATCTAAAGTGACAGAGTTAAACAATACCTTTAAAGTAAGTTAATTTATTTAAATTAAGATGAACCACTTATACCCTAACTATTTATGTATTTCCTTTAAACCTTCATAAATACAGTTTAGTAGCTTTTTTTATGTGTTGACATAGCTAGAAGAGTTGACAGAAAGTGATAGATATACATGATATTAGATGTCAGGAAACATATTAGCAGCGGAGGTCCAAATGTGTGATCCCATGTAGTGTAAGAAAACGGTAACCATTTTAAGTTAGGCAGACTGTATACATATTTAGCATGGTAACCTGTCTAGAGGTAGTCCCTACACACAATTCAAGCAAATCTCCAATGTAAAAAAAAGCACTTTATTATGCTTTCGACCATTGTCATTTGCCTGGGTTGCTTTTAGGTGAGTTTTAAAAAATCATATTTTAACATGCGGACAATAACTCCATTAGGACATACTCTAGATGTTCTGTCATACATTTAATGTGTGACAACATAAATGATAGGTACCACATGCTCGCAGGTTAAAAAAAAAAACAAAAATATGAGAATATTATTTAGAAAAATGTGTAAAGTGAGCCCAATGATATAATAAACAATTTTTAGATATGTGCTGACTATGTCTTTGGACAGTTGTAAAGAGATGACTAATCGCTAGTGCAACAATTACTAATGGCCGAGAAGCATTACCTGCGTGAGGCACATAAAGATGATATGAGGCCCTAATATTCTAAAATAATTTAGATGTGTAAAACAACAAACAAATAAAATAAATATTTCTGGACAATTAATATAGCGCCATCTAATCCCAAATTAAGCGCAAAGCTTGTGTTATGGGTATTAGACAACTGATAAATGTATATGTCGGCGCGCAGCCCGCGGCCGAGTTACCTTGCCTTGTATTTAATTGTCATAGTTCTCCATACAGTTTGTTTATGTTAGCGAGCTTATCGCTATGGAAAATTGAGACGGTACAAAGCTCTCATTGTTTAATGAAACGCGTACCATGGGACCGACGGTGACATCAACACATGCCGCGGGACGGTGTCGTGGGCCCGCTCAGTGAGAGATTGTTTTTGTTACAATATTTAGAGGAACCGAGATCTCTGCACTTGAATTCCGGACGCGGTGGTGACCGAGCGCGGCTCACGAATTCGTCATTCGCTCCCACTTGTATTTTTACTTCGTGTAAGATTTAGATTTTGTGTAAGTTTAGTGTGGACGCTAGTAATAATTAGTTTGTACCAACAATTATACTAGAGCAAAAGTGTGAACTGTTTTCCTAGTGACATTTCTTATTAATTATACGGGTATTAGATTATATTCGCTCGTGTTTAATTCACGCCCAAGTAGACAATGAACCCTCCTGATGCCGTCCTAGAGCCCACCGCTCCGACATATATATATAATACATAGATACATACATACTTATAATACATAGAAAATACCCAGACCAAGACAAACAGACATGTTCATGCACACAAATGTTTGTCTTGTGCGGGAATCGAACACGCGACCTCGGAGTCAAAGTGGCCATTGCTAACCATTGGACCACCGAGCTTGTCTATATGGGATAGGATAGGATTACTTTCATATGATTTTTTTTTGTATAAAAATTTCCTCATCTATGTGTCCTCAACATAGTGATTTAAAACATATTTTTAATTATTCCAGAACTTTACTTTGCAATCGGACTTCGTTAACAACATCCTCGTGAAAGAAGAGTTACAATCAGATATAGATGATGTGGAATTATTAGCAATCCGCCAACGAGGAGAAAGGACTGATAGACCGAGACGTAAAACCACCGTCCAATACACCAAAGTGAACAAAACTAATAAATGTAAAAGAGTGATTGATGATTTGGTATTAGCAATGAAGCCTCTTGCTAAGGATGTAGAAGCGGAAGATGGACAAACGTACTGGTTCTTTGGAAAACATGTTACGGAGAGATTAAATGGTATGAGGGAAATTGACGCAGAGTGTGCTAGCCAAGAGATTTTGAGATATTTAGAGAATTTCCCTATAAACGATATGACTTAATCTAATTTATAGGAGATGAAAGGAATATGCAGAACGCTATGAACTGATTGTTCGATACTTTCAATGACTCTGCAGAATCTTGGAAACATTCAGCATCTGCAATCACAATAAGAAGGTCATTGGTGTCATTGTATGTGGGAATCTAATCATCACGCAAGTTAAGCAATGTCAACAATAGCCGTCTGTCTATAGCCGAGTTTGTTGATCGAGCTTCTTCGGAGGCCATATTAAGACATCAGTCCTGTTGACATTAGGTGACAGTCGTTAAGTCATTAGGTGGCTTGAAAACTCTGGCCTCTGCCAACTCGCAGTTGAGCAGCGTGGTGGAGTACGGTACGGTCAACCTAGATAATGAATGATGTGGTGCCAAGTAAGCTTAATTATTAATAATTGACAATATAATACATACAAAAACATTTATTTGGTACTAGACCCTATATCTCTATGATCTATGGATTTTAGGTGATTTATTGTGGAATCGATTTTATATTGTTTGGTGACTACATTTTGGTGACAAATCTATTATTTTGCGGGCAAACCCTATTAGTTAAGAAACACAAAACTAATTAAATTGGTGATAGCTTAAATGATACCCATTAATAAATCTGTTATAAGTGCAGTCGGGTTATTGATTTTTTTAAATAACTTATAACTTGTTATTAATAAATTCTTCGCCCAAATTTTTCTTTCTTTTAGATCTTTTCAAGTTTTCTTTATTCAGAACTCTTTTCCTTCCTGGAGTATTTTTATTTTTCGGATATATCTTCTTTGTAGAAGTCGACTTCATTGGCAGGTTCCTTATTAGACTGGTCATTACTATTTTGAACATCATTTCCTGTAACATAGAAAGAATATTAATTGTATTAAATGAATAAATATTGTCAGACAAATTACACAGCGCCATCCAGCCCCAAAGTAAGCGAAGCTTGTCTTATGGGTACTAGACAACTGATAAACATACGTAAATACATTTTTTTGTAAATATATATTATGATACATATAAAACACCCAGACCAAGACGAACAGACATGTTCATGCACACAAATGTTTGTCCTATGTGGGAATCGAACCCACGAGCGTTGGTGTCGAAGCCGCGTCATTGACCGCTACGCCACCGAGCTCGTCACATAATTTTTACTTATTTGAGATCAATCAATTTTTAGTTTAATTTTTTAATTTATTTTTAATTATTTTTAATTTTTAAATTTTCATTACACGATGGACAAATTAAAATTTGGTGATCATTACATATACGTTTGTAGCATTTCGAACAAGTTTTCCTTATGCTGCGATCGCGCAGTCTGCTACAAAACGCGCAACGTGCAACTCCGCCACGAATTGGTATATTCTGTTGTTGAGGTGCTTCTGACAAGTTCAATAATAATTTTGCTTTTATTTTTATGCTTCTTGGAATATTATCCTGATTAATACGTTTTAAAATTAATGGTTTTGCAAACTCAAACCCCAAAGTATGAAGAAAATTGCGTCTGATAATTTTTTCATTTGAATTATTCAACTGGTGAATAACTAGACTGTTTATACCGGTGTTATAAGGTGATGAGAGGGTTGCTGGTGGAGGGTGCTCCGAGGAGCACCAAAGATGTACACACTTATTGTTGAATAAGAATAGAACCCTTTATTATAATGCCTTAATGCTATTTATACTACTGGGTTGTCGCTGACCAAGCAATATGCGTCTATGTCGCAGTAAACCATTAAGTTACGGTAAAACATACAAATTAGCCATTGTGCTCTACATACTACAGCTCCCCCGAAAAGTCCCTTTCACCCCCGGGGTGCTTTAAAAAAAATTAAACGCATATTACTCGTTTACATTTTTGAAAAGAAGAGATACCTAACCTATATGTTAAAAACCGGACAAGTGCGAATAGGGCTCGCCCACCGAGGGTTCCGTACGTAGGATCATTATAAATTTGATATTTTTCCTTATAAATAAGAAATAATGCGTCGGAAAAAATAAATAAAATATACTTTGCAATGTGCACATCAAGCCCTTTCATATGATACCCCATTTGAACTAGTAGCTTCAAGTTGAAATTTCACCCCCTATAAAAAATATAGACCCCCTGTTTTTCAAGATTTAATGACAAATGTATAGTTTTGAGATTTATTCTTGTATTTGTAGTCTATAACGATGTTACTTGCCAAATTTCATATTTCTAGGTCAACGGGAAGTACCCTATAGCAGGGGTTCCCAATTTTTTTTGCCAAGGAACCCTAATTGATTATTCTTTTCCTTGCGGAACCCTACTTTGATAACTGGAAATTTACCTACCTTAAAAAAGGTATAAATAAAAAACAATTAAGTTTTTATGAAATTATTTTTATACACTTACTGTGAATATGTAGATGTACCTACATTAAGTGATAAAACGTACAAAAAAATTAATTCGTCACATTAAGTTCATAAAAACTCGTTTGTGAATTTAATGTGACGAATCAAATTTTTTTACATATTTTCTTAAAATAGCATTAAAATTAAGCTTAATGTCCGACAGTTGAACGCGAAGATCTGGAGCTGCATCCAGTCTATTTCGGTACTTGCTTTTGGTGTAAGCATATGCGGAAAAACCAGTCTCGCATCGGTAAGTCGTCACAAACGGTAACAGTAATGTGATGGCTATATTAACAATTTCTGGGTATTCATCTTTGAGTCCAATCCAAAAGGCGTTTAAATCAAAAGTTCCTTCTTCGAACTTTTGTTTTAGCGTTGATGAAAATTTGATGTCAATCAAATTCTCATACTCTGAGACCGACAGCATCGAAGGTTTGGTGTGATTTACAAAATGATTCTGCACCCAGTCCATGTCCTGCAACTGCTCCGGAAAATACTCATGCAAAGATTTTGTAAGACTTGTCAAATGCTCATGTATATTTTTTTCCACGTCTGAAGATACGCGCAGCTCATTTTCTTTTAGAAAGTCATTTAATATTGTGAAACATTCGTAATTATGTTTTTCAACACATTCAATCCATGTTGTGTAATGCCTTGCAGATTACGTTGAGCTTATCGAATATATCAGCTAAATAAGCCAATTGCATCAACCATTGCTCATCATGCAGCAGTTCAACAAGCTTATTAACGTGTACAGAAACAGGTTGTTTGGTAAAGAATATCTTAAGCTCGGCGCGCAATTCAAACAGCCTTAATAGAACTCTTCCCCTTGAAAGCCATCTTACTTCCGTGTGAAGAAACCGCTGTCCAATAGGTTGTGTGAAGAAGAAGTGATTGATGCTGACTTCCTATATCCTCACACGCTTTTTTAAAAAGCCTCGACTTGAGTGGACGTGATTTAACGTAGTTTACAATTAGTACTGCTTGGTCGAGAACTGTCTTGAGCTCGTATGGCATTTTTTTTGCGACAAGGGCATGGCGATGTAAAATGCAGTGACTGCTACCACATTTAGGTGCAACCTCCTTGATTCTTGTTACAGTGCCTTTTATTTTGCCAACCATAGCTGCCGCTCCATCACTACACACGTCAATACACTTGTTCCAATCAATATGGTGCTTAGTCATGTAACTATCGATAACTTTAAAAATTTCTTCTCCAGTTGTGTTGGTTTCTAAAGGAGTACAAAGAAACAAATCCTCTTCAATAGATCCTCCAAAGGGATATCTCACAAAGACAAGCAGTATTGATAACCCGGCGACATCTGTACTTTCGTCCAGTTGCATTGCAAACATCTCGCTGGTCTTCAATCTACTAATTAATACATCTTGAATATGGTCAGAAATCTTATAAATTCGATCAGAAATGACGTTATTTGAACACTGAACTGATGACACTTTCTTTACTGCTTCTTCTCCAAGTACATAGGTGACAATTTCTGTCATACATGGTTTTATTAAATCCTCTGCAATCGTATGTGGTTTACCAGCACGAGCGATTTTGTAACTTAGCAGAAATGATGCCTCTGTTGCATTTTCATTATCGGTCTTTACATATTTTTGTATAGCAGCTGCACCAGTTCTACGTACTTCTTTGTGTCTTTTAAAAAAGCTGATGCTTTTATCTTTCAGTTCTGGGTGGTTCGTGTCAAGATGTCGTTTAAGCTTTGCAGATACCAGTGAGCTATTACTCATTATTTTGTTGCAAATAACACATTGCCCATCCGAATTCTCATTCATTCCCACAGGAACAAACCCAAAGGACAAGTAGGATTTGTCGTATTTCCTCTTCTTTGAAGAAGTTTTCTCCTGAGTTGCAACTCTTTTGGTGATTGTATGTTGTAGATTCTGTCCGGCACTAGGGTCTTGTGTATTTAGCAAACCCTGAAATGAATTGACAAACAATAATAACAACCATAGCAATACGTACAATCGACAATAAATAAAATTATAATAAGCACTTACCGAATTATTTTGCGTGCTTCCGCCACCAGTTAGTTCATGCAAACTATTGCCGGCACCCACCCACTACTGTTAGTCTTAAAATTTTGGGACTAATAGTAGTGGGTGGGTGCCGGCCCGCAAAATAATTCGGTAAGTGCTTGTAACTTTAACTTCCGCAAAGAAACGCCTGAATTAATAAATAATAAATAAATAAATATATAGGGACAAATTACACAGATTGAGCTAGCCCCCACAGTAAGTTGTGAACTTGTGTCGTAGGTTACTAACTCAACGATTCTATACTTTATAATAAATACATATATAGATAAACATCCAAGACCCAGGTCAATCTGAAAAAGATCGTTTTCCATCTTGACCTGACCGGGATTCGAACCCGGGACCTTGCGATTCAAAGGCACTTACGGTACCAACTGAGCCACAGAGGTCGTCAATGAAATTATAATAGTCTTGTGTAGTTCGCGAACGAACTAGTTCGGAAGAGCGCTCCCACAGAGGAACTACGCAAACTATTTCGCAGATCCCTCGCTCCTTAGTTCATTATTTTTTCGATCGCTTTTATAATCAAAACATACGTGAGAGAGCATTAGGCAAAACGATCGAACAGTCTGTCTTTCTGTGTTTGCTAAGGAGCTGCGAACTAAATTGAGCGATTCCGGTCGCGAACTATAATGTGCAATTCTAAATAGTAAATAACTTGTATCACAGTAAATTACCCAAATAATTGTAAAAAAGAATTATGCATAACTTTCTTACCGACGAATCAGGAATATTTTCTGAAATATTTTCAATACACACTGCTGGTGGCTCTGAATCTAATGAAGAATCCGAAACACTTTTGCCACTTGTGAGGCGCCCCGTTTTGAGCCAACTTTCCATTTTGAACTACCTACAATAAAAATAACAAGTGAATATACCTATCTTTCGTATTTTATTTCGAAAATGTGTCTACAAATAAACAAAAACATTGTGACTTACCAGTAAACATCGAAAATTCCAGATCAATAGGTACCCAACAACAGGTATTTTTTTTTTGCAGCTATTCACTAACTCAATGATTGAAATACGTGTGCTCTTATCGCGGTCTAGACCGGTATAATCCGTAGCCGACGGCGCTACAACACGGGCGCGAGGGGCGGGGAGAGCTGTGCGCGCTGTACTACTCCGCCCGCACGACCTGCCCCTCTCTCGTGCATAAACAAGTCGGTGCGCGCGAATAACGTTGGTCACGCACGAAACGTGTGATAATATTTTTTACGGAACCCTTGCGGCCTTTCCACGAAACCCCAGGGTTCCGCGGACCACCTTTCGGGAACCGCTGTCCAATAGGTTTTGATTCCCTTCAGAATGTGTCGAAATATGCGTTTTTTGCTGAATAAACGGCCGTATCTTTATTTTACGTAAACTTAGCAGTTTGATTTTTTTACAACTTCATGGGACCGTAGACTTAAATATACAGTTCCAATTTCAGCTTGATACTTCCACGCATTCTCGAGTTAGAGGGTCTTGACAGACAGACAGACAGACGGACAACAAAGTGATCTTATAAGCGTTCCGTTTTTCCTTTTGAGGTACGGAACCCTAAAAAGCACACAATATATATAAAACGTAATAGAAAATACTATAAATTCAAAATGCTTAATATAATTATTAAGTAATTTACATTTTTTTTAAACAAAACAATAAAACATTCTCACATCATGAATGCTCGTTAAAAATAACCATTATTCCTCTAGTATATATTATTCTAGTGTCACAATCTATAAAAAAAAATCAATATCAAATACAAACAAAAAGAAAGAAATGACAAGTGTCATGTCATGTTATGATAATAATCAACAATCTAAGAAAAAATATATATATAAGCATATAACTAAGTAATGGTGCTTTCGTCGGTATCGGTACATTTTTTTTTCGTTATCATTACAAAATATAAAGGAGCCTACATAATAGTTAAGTATTTCACAGACACCTTTACGGTCGACCATGATCAATATCTTAACATGAGTTGTGCTTCTGTGCACACCCTTTATCTTCATACTATTTCACTCATACTTTTATTCTCCATACTGGCCTCCTCGATAACACATTATGCGTATCTCTATCAATTAGTTAGAAGCTACTGTTTAAGACAAATGTCTCCAACACATTCTCACAGAGGAAGGGTAGTTCGCACCATGATCGAATTGAAGGACTAGTGCTTCCAAACTACTACTGTACCGAACCTGATAACGTAATTAAACATTTCAAAGTAATAAGTGTAACTCGTACTATGTTACAAGGTGATCAGTCTGGTAACTAGTCATAGTTAAACTCATCACTATATAAGCAATATTAAAATGTTCAATATTTTCGTCAAATAACTGCAATAAAACATAACATTATTTAAATCAATAATTTCAACAACCTACAAGAATTTGCTGATACGCGTAAACGACAATGCGCATGCAAAGTTACGAAATTCATGAGCGCGTGACCTTCTTATGGCTCAATGCACTGTAAACAATTGTAATCACGATATTATATATGATTTCAAATTAAATGATTTAATTAATTAATTACATGTGACACTAGTAATTTTGCAAAGAAACGTATATCTTTTATATGTTCACTATCCAGAATATCAATTTTGGGCGACAACCCATTTTTTTTAGTAAATTAAAACTTAAACATTTTACTAATATTAAAAAACCGGACAAGTGCGAGTCGGACTCGCCCACCGAGGGTTCCGTAGGTATGTAGTATCATTATTAAATTTGATATTTTTCATTATAAATAAATAAAATAAATAAAATATATTTTGCAATGTGTACATCAAGCCCTTTCATATGATACCCCATTTGAACTAGTAGTTTTAATTTGAAATTTCGACACCCTATAAAAATATAGACCCTCTATTTTTTAAGATCTATTTACAAATGTATAGTTTTGAGATTTATTCCTATACTTGTAGTCTATAACGATGTTACTTGCCAAATTTCATAGTTCTAGGTCAACGGGAAGTACCCTATAGGTTTTGATTCCCTTGAGTGTGTCGAAATATGCGTTTTTTGCTGAATAAACGGCCGTAACTTTTTTCTACGTAAACTTAGCAGTTTGATTTTTTTTTAACTTCATGGGACCGTAGACCTGAGTATACAGTTCAAGTTTCAGCTTGATACCTCCACGCATTCTCGTCATAGAAATTCTTGACAGACAGACAGACAGACAGACAGACAGACAGACAGACAGACAGACGGACAACAAAGTGATCTTATAAGGGTTCCGTTTTTCCTTTTGAGGTTCGGAACCCTAAAAAATGCTATGAAATAGTGTAAAAGAATAGTAACAATTAAAAAGAAATAACCAATACAATTTGTTAATTAATAAAACAACTTTAAGAAAAAACAAATAGATTTAAATCTGTAGAAAGTAACTAGTAGAAAAAAACGCTAATTGGTACTACATTATGAAAAAAACTCTAATTTAAAAATTTACCTCTGCATTCTGCATTATGAGGGATCCGCCGACTGTTAACAGGATAGGGTTATCTTACATCCTGCCTGCTCCGGCTCCGTGCTGGCGATGACGGTCCTCTGGCGTGCATGCTTCCTTTTTTTTTTCTTGTGTCTCCGAGCTCTTCGTTGGGCCGGGATAACCCTGGACACCACTGGAACTTGGGCCGGGCTATACCCTGGACACCATCCTTGACCCGTACGCTTCTTTCTTCTTTTAATAAAATTTTAATTTATCTTCTGTACTTTATCTTGTAACTTGTAATCTTCCTTATTGAATGTTCTTTGATGTAAGTCGTCTTCACTCTTGTGCGAGATGCTGGGATTGTTGGAGAGAGTGTGATCGAGTAAAAATCCGATGCCAAATCACTAGGTACACAGCGTGGATTTATTTGCCACAAGTCTTCTTACAGAGTAACTATTTTCTACTCAGGAGCGCTTCAGTATTTTCTTTCTTCTATTTTCTTATTCAGGAGCGCTTGAGTATTTTTCTTGTTTGCCCGTCGTCTTCAACTGGAGCTGGAACTGGAACTGACGAACGTAGGACATGCTCCGATTAATAAAACGAAATTAAAAGTAGGTCAATCTATAAGGTCGCGAAAAGGGTTGACCAATCAGAGCGATTGAATTATTTATAATCGACTCTATCTCTATCTCTTTCTAAAATTTGCTATCTCTTTCTATCGGCATGTCCTGACATTCGAAAGTTTTACAAATATTGTACAATCTATTTTTCTATAACGAGGGCTTATATAACTAACTTATTATAACAAAAATTATCTAAATACGATCATTATTTACAAAGTTATAAGCATTTTAGTGCAAAGTGCTTACGTCGCGGTAACGCCTCTTCAGGGCACCCTAGCGGGATATTGAAAAACGTCAATTTCTATCCTTTATTGGTTTAAAACTTACAATCTAATGTTAAACACATAAAATATACATTATCATCTATTAACCAAAACAATAATTACACTTAAGGATCTATTACAAGCAAAGTTATACGACTTTCAAATTTTCATAATAAAAAGTGATTCTTACTATTTCTTACGAACTATCTTATAATTTTATAAACTTATAACTACGTATAACCGTTATCTATACATAATGTCTATTAGTAATCGTTGTCCTGCACATTTCTCCCGCCGTGCATCGTAGTCGCCGCCGCTCGACACGATGCAGTAGATGGCTGTGCAGGCTTGCTGGTGTCCACCGGGATGACGATGACTTTCTTAGCTGGCCGTCGGAGCACTCCACCTCTGGTTGCCACGTCGACTGTTCTGACGACTCCGTCGGGGCCCGGGTATGTGGCGCAGATTCGTCCACGTACCCAGGTGTTGCGTGGATGGTTGCCGTCGACGATGAGGACCAGGTCGCCGTTGTGCAGAGCAGGCCCTCGTCCATGGGGCTCCCGCCGGTTTCGGAGTTCAGGCAGGTACTCCCGGACCCATCGGGCCCAGAAGATGTCGGCAAGGCGCTGTGAGGCGCGCCAGCAGGCGCGCAGGTTCAGGTCGCGCTCGCTAAACTCGCCCGGTGACTGCAGGCGTCCTGGCCCGCCCAGGAGGAAGTGGTTTGGTGTGAGGGCTTCTGGGTCTTCTGTGCTGACGGAGACGTGCGTGAGTGGCCTGCTGTTCACCGTGTGCTCGGCCTCGACGAGCAAGGTCTGCAGGACTTCTTCCGACGGGTGGCGCTCATGCAGTGTGGCAGAGAGCGCTGTCTTTACAGAGCGCACCATACGCTCCCAAGCGCCGCCCATGAATGGAGCGCCCGGGGGTATGAAGCGCCAGTCGATGGTCTTCTTTGATGCTTCCTCTGCCATGGCCGAGTTGATCGCCTGGCGTAGTTCCTTGTCGGCTCCGTGGAAGTTGGTTGCGTTGTCGGACCACAGTTGCGTTGGACGTCCTCGGCGTGCGATCATGCGTCTCAGCGCCATGATGGCGGAGTCGGTGCTGAGGGAGGCGGCCATTTCCAGATGGACAGCGCGCGTGGTGAGACACGTGAATAGAGCCACGTATCGTTTCTGGTGGGTCCGTCCCACGGTGATTGTGAGTGGACCGAAGAAGTCCCACCCGGTGTAGGTGAAGCTTCGCTGATGGTGTGCGAGGCGACATGGAGGGAGGTCACCAGTCGCAGGGTGCGGTGGAGACGCCGTACGCATACGGCACCTGATACAGCTTCTGATGACCGCCTTCACAGTGGATCTGAGGCGTATGACCCATCGTTCTTGACGGCACTCGTTGACGGTTGCTTCGACGCCCGCGTGATGGAGCTGCTGATGAATGTGTTCAATCCACAGCCTTGTTGCACGGTGTTCCCCATGCACCACCAGTGGATTCTTCAAGTCTTCAGGTACACCGGTAGCTGCTTCTATTCGTGTTTTCAGCCGTAGTTCGTTGTCGGTGAATTCGACGGTCAGCTGATGTAACTTACTATTTTTCTGTAGTGGTCTTCCGATCTTCATATCGCCGATTTCTTCACCAAAGGAGTCTTCTTGTGATGCTCGGATGATTAAGTTCTCGGCGCGGCGTAACAAGTCAGCTGAGATCGGCCTATAGTGCCCTATTGAAGTTGCAGTGATTTTTTCTGTGTGTTTGACTGCTTGTTTCTTCTTATAAGTTCGGCGCCAATCTGAATCATCCGTAGCATTTTTCTTTGTTCGTTTATAACTCACTATTTGTTTTGGCGGTCGACATAGTTCGATAAATTGAAGTACTCGAGCTGTTGCGCGTAGATAGCGTTCCCATTTTGAAAATCGCTCGACTGTAGGTAGACTGTATACTAGGCTCGGCGACGCTTCTTTGCTTGTTACGGCGTATGTTCTTTCTTCTCCCGTGTCCTTCTGCGTACTTCTTTCTGCTTCTTGTGGGTTGTAGACAGGAAAGTGCGTAGGTAGGTAACAACTGTTGGTGTTTGTACTTGAAGGCGGCGCAGGTTCGACGTAGCCCTTTGCTACGGGTGCCTTCATCTGTTCGCAGTACCTCCTCCGGGAGCTCCGGAGGAGGTACTGCGACTGTGTTACTACCTGTTCTTTTTTCAACTGTGTGAAGCTTTCTTCGATCTTTGTACAGGTTGTCAGCGGCTATACAGTTCTTCACCTTTCGTTCCATGACTTCATCAGCCGAGTGGTTGATGAAGTTGATTCGATGTCGTTGGGACATCGAATGGTTCGAGTGTGCCCGCCGTGTAACACCCATCCCAGTTGTGTACGCGATGCAACTGGCTGATTTCTTCTACCTATTCGGGATTCTGTAGACAGCAGAAGGTGCCAGTTATCCTGGCCGATGAGGATCTTTGGCTTCATGATGCCATGCTGTAGCTGATGAGAGATGTCCCGTAGATGTTCGCACCCAGTGATTGCTTCTTGAGGTATCTTCTGAGCTGCCAAGTCCAAGTTCTTCATGGTGCGCGCCTCTATCTGTAGCTTGTTTGCTCCACGTCCTCTTGCGTTGAAGGTTACACGATGAGACTTCTTGTAGGTGGCGGTGTCTCCATCGAAGGTCGAGATGTGCAGCGTTTCCTCCGGGCCGTTGGCTCCTATTTGTTGAGCTAGTTCTTCATCTATAAGGGTGATGGTGGAACCATCATCCAGTAGCACGAAGGTGTCCGCTTCTCCCGCCGGTCCGGAGATGTGCACTGGTGCAATCTTCAAATAAGAGGCTGGTTGCGGCGCCCATGCTGAGTTGATCTTCTCTTCGACTTCGGTCTTCAGGTCTTCCTTCTGTGAATGAAGCATTCGGTGGTGGTAGTGCTTGCAGTCGTTTACTTCGCATCTCTTGGGACGGCAGCTATGTGTACTTTTCCTATATCGCAAACATCGGAAGCAAAGTCGGTGTTTCTTCGCCATATCCCAACGGTCGTGCACTGTTGCGTTCTTGAATTTGTAGCAGTCAGCTGTGGCGTGTCCTTGGCGATCACACAGGTTACATTTCGGCTGCCACTGTTGATTCTGCATATTGTTTACTCGATGACGACGGCGAGTTTCATAACTGTCTGTTGATCCTCCTATGTTCTCTGGCGGTGCATACGGGCTGCATATTTCCGCTTCTCTTCTTATGAAACGGCTAAACTTCAACAGGTCGGGCTCTTCTCTCGGTTGGGTGGCTGCATATTCATACCACTGCCTCTTCATTGTTGGAGTCAATTTCTCAACTATATTCTTCGAGACTTCGGGGTTGTACAGATAATACACACAGTTGAGGGCTTGCATTGTTGCAACGATGTTTTCGACTTTCGTTGCGAAAGTGCAGATATCTCGTGGTGAGTCGGTGAGGCGTGGCAATGCTCGTAGTCGATCCATTTCTGCCATTGCTATTGAGTCTGGCCTCCCGAATCTTGTTTCTAACGTCTTCATAATGCAGTTTGCGTCTGCGTTCGCTATAAATAATCCTTGTACGGCTTCTTTTGCAGCTCCCTTTAAACTTCTTCGTAGTCTCGACAAGTTGTCCGTTGTTGAATATTGATGGGCCGACTCGTAGTACGCTGCTTTGAACGTCAAGTAATCTTGATACGCTCCATTGAAGTTCGGTAGTTCGTGCGTTCTTGATCCTGTGTGTCGGGCTGATAGGACGGCTTGTGAGATGGCTGCTGTTAGTTCTTGCAACTCGGTTCGCCGTTCTTGTTCTTGAGTAGGCGCGGTTGCATGCGGCGTGAAGCTGTTCGGCTGCCAAGAAGCTGCTGTGCTTGCTTGCGGCTGTGACGTCGCTGCGATGTTCACTGGTGACGCAGCGTTGTAGTTCGGATGCCAGGGCGCTGCGATGGCTGCTGGCTGTGACGGCTGCGTCATGTTCGTTGGTGGCAAGGCGGACGACGGAGCGTAGAAGTTCAAGTGCCAGGGAGCTGCAAAGGCTGCTGGCTGGAGTTGCTGCGTCGTCGCAAAGTTCGGTGCCACATTGACAGGCGGTGCGCTGGAGATCGGTGGCCACGGAGCGGCTGTGTCCGTTGGCCTGTAGGGCTGCATCGCTGTCTGGTTCGGTGTAGGTGCAGGCGTAGATCTTCCTGCTGGCGGCGGAGGAGGCGGCATCAGTATTGCGGCGTGTTCGTTCACGGAGAGACGCGGAGCCGACGGGAGTGCGGCGGTGACTCCCGCCGGTGTTGGCGCTGGGGTGCTCCAGGATGCGGCAGTGATCACTGGAGCCGGTTCAATAGTCGCCTCTGGTTCTGGTTCATGCTGTCCCTCTGTGATGGCAAGGTGGCTGGACTGTAGCCACGTGCGGACGCGTTTTTCTCCTCCCTCGCTGTCGACTGCAGATGCTGCGTCTTCTTCATCACTTGATTGTGCTTCTATTTCTGCTATACGAGCTTTGGCGAGTTCCAGCTTCGCTTTGGCGAGTTCATGAAGGGCTTCGGCAAGACGACGGGTTTTCGCAGACTTATGGCTTGAGCTCTTGACACGCGACGGCACGGCTGAAGGCGCACGGAAGTGATGACCGGTGGCAGCAGGCGGCGCGGTGGGCTGCTCTGGACGCGGCGCGAAAGGTTCGGTGGCAGCCTGCGGAACGGCAGGTTGCTCAAGACACGGCGCGTGTGAATCCAGGGCGGCCTGTTGCATGACTGGCCGCACGGCGCTGGACTCGTTGGCTGTGGCAGCCCGTGGCGATGATGTCTGCTCGGTCGTGGCGGATGTGGCGCCGGTGACTGTAGACTCCGTCGCGGTGGTGGCTTCAGACGACGTAGTCTTCTCTGCAGATGACCCTGTAGCCGTTGTTCCCGATGGTGTGGATCCTCGTGGTTTTCCACCACGCTGTGACCTGGTAACAGGCATCTTGGAAATCACTCGATGATCTCTCCCCAAAAGATCCGGCTCGAAGGACCACTCGATGTGCGAGATGCTGGGATTGTTGGAGAGAGTGTGATCGAGTAAAAATCCGATGCCAAATCACTAGGTACACAGCGTGGACTTATTTGCCACAAGTCTTCTTACAGAGTAACTATTTTCTACTCAGGAGCGCTTCAGTATTTTCTTTCTTCTATTTTCTTATTCAGGAGCGCTTGAGTATTTTTCTTGTTTGCCCGTCGTCTTCAACTGGAGCTGGAACTGGAACTGACGAACGTAGGACATGCTCCGATTAATAAAACGAAATTAAAAGTAGGTCAATCTATAAGGTCGCGAAAAGGGTTGACCAATCAGAGCGATTGAATTATTTATAATCGACTCTATCTCTATCTCTTTCTAAAATTTGCTATCTCTTTCTATCGGCATGTCCTGACATGCGAAAGTTTTACAAATATTGTACAATCTATTTTTCTATAACGAGGGCTTATATAACTAACTTATTATAACAAAAATTATCTAAATACGATCATTATTTACAAAGTTATAAGCATTTTAGTGCAAAGTGCTTACGTCGCGGTAACGCCTCTTCAGGGCACCCTAGCGGGATATTGAAAAACGTCAATTTCTATCCTTTATTGGTTTAAAACTTACAATCTAATGTTAAACACATAAAATATATATTATCATCTATTAACCAAAACAATAATTACACTTAAGGATCTATTACAAGCAAAGTTATACGACTTTCAAATTTTCATAATAAAAAGTGATTCTTACTATTTCTTACGAACTATCTTATAATTTTATAAACTTATAACTACGTATAACCGTTATCTATACATAATATCTATTAGTAATCGTTGTCCTGCACAACTCTTCTGTCTTCTATGAAATTTTCCATGTTTTTTTCTTCATTGTTGATTTTTTTTTGTGCACTGATTTTAATTAATTAATTTGGTTCTACTGGTATGGGTCGCCATGTAATACACCTCTCAAGCTAAAATCCATCCAGCCGTTCAGGCTGCTGAGCGTGCCAAACAATTATACATACATACATGCTCTCGAAAAACATAACCCTCCTTCTGTCGCAGTCGGGTAAAAAGTTATTATTTCAGGCTTTTTGGCATCGCCAGTGGTATCGTCGATTGCTGCGTCATGGTGCATTGTTGACAATAATAAGACTGTTTTGTTCCTTTTTGGCACATATTTATTTCTCGGTCCCGACTTGTCTTAAAATTTGTGGGTATTTCTGGCTTATTACTTTTGAGAGTGCCGACAACAGTAATTCTTTTTTCCAAAAGCTGCAATGCCACTGGATAACTGGTGAACCAGTTGTCCATTGTAACATTACACCCCATATTTATAAGAGGCTCTAGTAATCTATTAGTGACGTCTGCTACTTTGTTGGATACATGAAATGGGCCTTCTGGCTGTTCACCACAGTACACTTCAGAGTTATAAATATAAGGACATTTTGTGTCCACTACCATAAATATTTTAATGCCAAATTTTGACGTTTTGTTGGGTAGGTACATAATAAAACGACATCGACCTCTAAATGCTACAAGTTGCTCATCTAATGTCAAGTGTTCACTTGGAGTACAATATTCTAAGCAATGGTGTCTCATAGCCTCTATTCTAAGCAATGGTGTCTCATAGCCTCTACAAAGCACCGTATAGCAGCAAGCTTATCAATTTCTTGTCTCTGACGGTGATCGCGAATATCATCAAAACGTACGAATCGCATTAGGAAACGAAATCGATTTATGGACATTGTAAGATAAACCCAGCTCGATGCAACAGAGTTATCCCAAAAGTCTTTGAGATTTTGACGTCCTGATCTATTGACACCGATGACTATAAGTAACCCAATGAACGCTCTCATTTCAGTAAGAGTCGTTTTGCATCGCGGTCTCTTTGGTATTTAGTCTTTAGTATTTAGTCTTTATACTATCAATATATATGTTTGTACAATTTACCAAGGATTCCATGACGTCAGGGTCGAAAAATAACTCGAAACATTGAAGGGCTGTACTGGCATTAGAAGCTGTACCTTTATTCCTAATGGTCTTTGTATAATATTATGAGAACGAACCCTCGTTGTAGGAAATGGTCGTTTCCTCATTTCCATGTCATTTCGTGACTTATAAGTGGCTAATTCTGCGAGTGGCATACTATCGTCCGAATCACTGTAGTTTTGTACAACATTCTCATCAATTTCATCTGTCTGATTTTCTTGTCAGTGTCGTGCGGGGAATGAACTACGTTTTCTTCACCTCTCAAATCCTCTTCCTGTCCGCTTTCAACTACATCATCCTGATCTAATTCTTCTTCTAGCCATCTCAACACGTTTTCTTCCATTATGTGATCCATATTTAGCAATCTGTTAATAAAATATAACGAACAGTGAGTTTACAGTTCATAAATATAATATATAATACAATAAATAATAAGAAAAGATGAATACTTACGTAAATTTTAAAAAAATATTTCGCGCATGAGAAGTTCCACCAGTGCACGCGTGGGCTACATATGTAGCCCGACAACTTTAAATCTTTCTTTCTCTATAGTTACTGGGAGTACGACGAGGTCCACGTTTTTCCGTTCTTTTATACGTCTCCAATAAGCGACTTAACGTTTCGTAGAGTAGTTGACTCTACGAAACGTTAAGTAACCGTATTCTTCACCATTGCTTTTATACAACTGCCAAGCATTGTGGGTAGCCATATCCAAGCTGTGGCAAAATAACGAAAAGTACCATTTTTTTCCCCGGATCGACGTTCTGTACAAGCCAATATTTTGGTCTGATCTATCGACTCCGCCCATATTTTCATTGTATGTTTTTATGATAGCAGGTTGATCAATAAGCACATACCTTTTCAATTGTTGAGAAAATCGTTTGGCTTTGTGAAGCAGTTCAATTGTTTCCGCATTAGACGCGACACTTAGATACGACACTATTGTCATTTCATTTATAGACTAAGATCTGCTTGGGTTGGCTAGACTTATAGGCGATTGTGCCCCTTTCTGTCTTTTTGAAAACATTGTTTTCTGGTAGAGGACAGCTAGAAGTACGATTCTCACGAATAGTTCCTGTAGCTCTCAATTCTCTATTACCCAATTTATGAAATAGAGGAATGGAGGAAAAAAAATTGTCAAAAACAAATGAAATTAAGTGTTTGAGTAGCATGATTGTAAAACATCAGCAAACCTCAAAATAACACTGGCCCCTAATCCAAATTGTTTGTAGCATGCTGGGATATTTGAAGAATGGCCCTGGTATGGGTCAAACCATAAAACACCCCAATCTAGTTGCACCAACCCACAGTTTATACTCCCAATGGATCGGTTTCCCGCCTATGAATTGTTTGCAACTCTGGCCTCTAGCCACTAATGGCCTTGGTAGTATGGTACCATAGCTTCGTCAATGCTATAATTTTGTTCAAAAGGTGCCATGTCTAAGAAAATTTTATTCAGTAAATCAAACAAAGGCCTAAGTTTCGCAAATTTATCACTATCTGTTCGAATGACATTATTATCACAGCAATGCAGGTGTTTCATTATCACTGTGAAACGATCCCTAGACATGGCATTATAAACAATATCAAAGTGGGTGTCTAGAGATGGGCGGCGGGACCATCGTTAAGGAATTAAAATTCGGGAAGGTTAAAATAGGAAGGAAAGGGGAGGAAGGAAAAAAAAAATACCCATTTATTCCGGTAAGTATTAAAAACTCCCGGGAAAATAAAATAAATAATAAATAAATAAATCTTTTATTCAAAAAACATAAGTAACAAAAACTTAAGTCCAAGTTAACATAATGGAATAATTTGCCATGTGCCTGAACTAGGAGTATTCCTGTGATTCAGGCGAAATAGTTCTTATAAAATTTACCTTAAATAATCACATTACTATTCTAAACTAAGTACAGATTGTATAAGTAAAATATTGTTAAAGGATACACTCTGATGAACTTAAATCTATTACGCTAGTCTATTATATATAATAACTACAACGATGTTTACTGACTTTCAATATACATTTTAAACCAATGCTCTTAATAATTCCTCCGTATCTTCATAAGACAAGCTTTGTAGGACCTTCTGGAGATTCTTTTTACAATTTCTGTAGGTCAGAGGATATATATAACACTTTGCATTTATTCTATTATAAAGTAGTGGTCCAAGAAACAAAAAGAACCTGGATGAGAAGGCCCGATACGTCGCAGTATGTTGAGTGCAAACAATGTCTTTACGTCTTTTGTTAGTAAATCACTAACAAACGTGCGGTATGGTAGTGCAGTGTGCTGTTTCAGTACTATGTTTATATTACTGAAACAGACTGTAATATCAAGCGAATTTCGTGCATAAACCACTACCCCATCATTTTGATTGCAGTTTACCGTAGTGCTGTACACATTGTAGCCAGGTATTGTCGGCAAATTCTGTCTATTTTTACCTAGCCAACACTCCGTTAAGATAAGAATATCACAATCCGTGTTCAATCTATGCTGTAGGGTATTAAAACTATGAAAGTTCTTAAAAATACTTCGAATATTTTGCGTTAGTATAGTTAGTGAGATGTTCCTGTAAGGGACTAGATATTGTTTGCAGTCCTCGACATCACACTTTTTTGACTCGGATACGGAGAAATTATCTAGGTCGTTGATTATAGAGTCAGTCATACTTATTTGAGATTAATAGAAAGAGTTCATAAATATAGTCAACTAAGGGCGCTCTAGGCGCCTTCATAATCTACTGAATTGATGTACCTTTTTTCAGCCATGATTTTTGCTGGACAGTCAAGATCACCAGTCCTTGTGATTAGACGGTTTTTTGAAGTGCAGGCATGTGGCACATTTAGACGGTTCTTCTTTCTTCGTACATTCGTTTGTTGAGTGCCCTGATATTCCACAGTGTCCACAAGTGTGTATAGGCTCTCGACACGTCTTGGCCGCATGTCCATATTGTTGACACTTGAAACACTTTGTGACGAGTGTAAAGTCGCGTACAGGGCAAGAAGACCAATTTATAAAGACCCTCTCCTGTGTTATCAGGGCCTTGCGGTAATGTGCGGGCACTTCAATAATATAATTACAGGTCTCGGTATCTTTTTTCCCTGACTTATGACTTAGCCTTATGTTTGTTAAAAATTGGTCAAGAGACGTACCTTGCAACTTTTCAGCCAAGTTCTGGTGATAGATGCACTTAAGGACCTCCTCTTCTTGCATATTCGTAGGCACTCCTATGATCACAATTCTAGGCTTGCGTTTTTGAGGCTCGTCAATGGTAAGGCCAGAGGTCGTCAGTTGCTGTGATTGTTTCAGCTTCATAATATCGTCTTTGCTGTCGGTGCTAATTATCACTCCACCGTTCCTGGTTTTACGCAAACCTCTCACGTGTAGCTTCATCTGCTCAGGGCTTATAATTTTTTTGAACGAGGGTTTTAGTCTCCTCGCTCGACTGCATCTTATCGTTCGGATATATAGCCACCGCACTTAAATTACTCGGGCGGATGAATTTGTCCGATGTCATTCTGACCATGTCGGCAAAAGAGATAGGTTCTGTGCTAGGTTTAGACGATTCCTTAATGCTTTCTTTTAGATCCTGTAGTCGTTGGGACAATTCCTGCTTCTCAGTTAAGGCTCGTATATTCTGGTGTGCTATTAGGGTTCGTGGTACTGGACCGCCATTTGGGATGTACCGTGGGAGACTTTACGGCAAAGATTGTTTATCCGGATCTTTTGCTCTGAATTAAGTTTGCCTTCTGCCGAGATAGCGCACCTCCGATAGACACTGTTCGATGGAAGTCATCCAACTGGAGATCTCTGAAGTCGATACTATTTCGACCCCATCATCTGCTTGGTTCGTCACCGGGGGTTGACGCTTGGGCGTGGGCGGAGAGCTACGTTGGGTTATGCTGCTCCGGTTGAAGGGGCTGCTTCCGTCCATCATATTTTATTTTTAATTCAATCACTAAACATTATAGTTTCACATAGTAGTAATCAATACAAGAACTCGTACACAACACATTTACTGCTTACTCGATATCTAGGTTGAGAATTTTGCGAGTGATTATTATTCTTTAAATGATTATGTAGACACGTCTGCTCTCATTGAAAACTATATATTTTATAGTAAAATGTCGTTTGGATATAAAATAAAACGATGTTTAATACAAATTATGTATATTCTTTGATGTGAAAATAAAAAAAAATATAATGAAAATATTCCGGTTACTAATTTGTTTATTTGCTGAATCAGTAGAAGTACTATCCGTTGATTTGTCGGCGATACTTTCATTATTCAAGCTCGAGTTGCTTTGGTTATTGTTTCCTTGTACTGGTTCCACCGTACTACAACCATACACTGCAGTAGATGGCGTTATATTTCTCTCAATTTGTTTGTTTAGATCAGTTTTAATAACTGCTGGACATTTGTTACAGTTTAGCAAGTGTTTACCCATTTTACATACATTTGCAACTTTGTATTTGTGATCGCAGTAAGTGCAAATCACTGACTTGCAAATGGACATGCAATTTTATCGTTCTATCGATGTGCAAACATTTCGTCGTCATACAATAATGTCAACTTTAATAATTACAATAATATCAACTTAAAAAAATACAATAATGTCAATTCAAATAATTACAATAATGTCAACTTAAATAATTACAATTAATCAAATTTCAATAGTATTCTTGTCAATTGAACATAATTAAATGACAATTCGTTTTATGTGACCGTCACGGCAGTATTTTATAAATTCATTTATGTCATAAAAGCAGTTGTCAATCAAAATTCCTAGAATTATTTTTTTAAAAACATTAATTTGCAAATTTTGTATATGATTTGGAAGTAAATTAAATAGTTTAACACACATACTATAACTGTTCCTAGTAAAACAAGTTGTAGCTGCTGGGGGAACAGATAACTTCCAGGGGTATCTTACTGCACCGCCACGATTACAGTCATCATGTTTTTTTGTGAACAGCTCAGTATTTTTCTTGGCGAATATTTCATACATATATATATGTTTACTGTTGAATAAATCAATATAGTATTAAGCTTTATCTCTTTTGTTTTACCATAAAAGTTCAACTAAACATAAAGTAATCAAACCTTGACATAAGCAAAATTAAAACACACTTTTTGAATAAATGTTACTTACCTCATTTAGTTTTAATGACCAAAAATGAATACACAACCCCGTCTCCTTTAAAAAACAATTTCAAAGCGTTGAAGCCTCAGAGCTTACAAAGTTGCGGACGCTAGGTGGCGCTGATGTGCACCCAACGAACACAGTCAATATTGACGTCTCTATCATAGTCTTCCTTTATTATTTTTCGAGTTTTTTCTACCACTTTTGCCCAGTCTTCTTTAGCAATTTTGGCACAAACTTCATTCAGCAACGTCATCATTTTCTTAGTGGAGAATGGCGTGCTTTACGTGCGTGTGAATACTTTCACTTGAGCCCAGATCAACTCGATAGCATTTGTACTGACAATGGTACGGCAGCGTTCTTATCACTTTATGTCCATGCTGAAGTGCCAATTCATCAATTTTATATTTTATTTCTTTTACCAGCAGCAATAGGCTATTTGACAATGTTCAAAAATTATATAAATTATTTAACAATATCGTAAAATACACAAAATTAAACCTATATCTGCTAACTTTCATTCTAAAACCTTTTTATGGTCGATCAAAGTTTGGCGGGAAAGTCCATTATAAAAGTATGAAATTATTAAAAAAAACATTTCCATTGGAAAACAATAAAAAGTACTACTAATTACATAAACGTAATGTTTAACATAGCTGTCATACAAATTTCTTATTTAATCCATACATAATACAAACCAGTGACGTCATAACCTAGTAGCCTGTGGTTTTCGAGAAAGTTAAAAAATTGTAATTTTCAAATTAACATATCTCGAGAGATTTTTGCTGTGTGCTATCAAAGTAATACTTTGACGTCTGGTTTTATTATTGTGACATCCTTACATATAAAACCGGAAAAAATGTTGGTCAAATAGCCTAATTCAGCTTTTAATAATTTCGTGTCAGCTTCAACGTCTTGTCTATAAAGCTTGTCTTAGCTATAAAGCTATGTTACTAAATCAGCCTTTTTGTTTGCTGGAGTAGGTGCTTTATCTATTTAAACCGAATGGATGCATTGTCCATAATGATTATGCACTGTTCAGGGAGGTTTGTCAACAAATTAGTAAACCACTCTGAATTTATTTGCGTCCGTTTCTACTTGACATTCTTTTGTACTTTTAGACTCAAATGCGAGCAAGACATCATTCACAAAACCTCCCCCAACTGTTCTGGCGTGGCAGATTATTAAGCGTTCATGATAACTACTGGAGATTATATGGTGGTAGTGGACTGTATAAGTGAAGAAATATGTAGAAAACGTTTGGTAAAAATAATAGGAACTATAATTGCTGAGATCACTTATACGAGAAGACAAGAACTATTAGGCAAAGACAAATACAATATACAACAAGTTAATTAAAAAAATTAAAAAACCCGATTGCACCTACAACAGATTTATTAATCACGCGTAAAAATAATATAAGTCCACACAAGCAAAGCCGCAGGCAAAAAGTAATATATCAAATATATATTTGAAATCAGGTCATCGAGACCTTTATTTTGATACCCATATCGATATATTTGGAAGAAAAAAAATTTTACTCCAACGACAATAAAATTTTGCGGCTCACAGCCGCCATATTGATTTTTTTTTATATTTGATATGTCATTCGCGTGATTTAAGACACATTCATACGCTCGAAAAAACATAACCCTCTTTCGGCAGTTGGGTAAAAACAGAACGTCACGTATAAGAAAAATGTAGAAAAAATATACATTGCAACCAGCTAGTCGCTAACAGTCCACCTTATACCATTGGCACTTTTAATCAAGATGCCTTGGTATCGTCCGTCGATAAATAAAAATTATCATCTCATTAAATATTATCATCGGTGGAATAGCGGTCCCGACAGCATTGACACACATAGCGATCGTGACATTTTGAGCATGCTCTGGCGCAATTAAATGGACTCGTCGAGCTCCTCTTTGTGCTAGAACAGTCTATTGATTATGAACAGTCAACCGACATCCCTTCTCATATATATTGTAAAGTTTTTCCGGACGTGTTACAATTTCAAGTTCATCATAATATTTTTTTTAATTTCTTCGAAGTGTTGGCTTACGATTGGTCTAACTTTTGCGCCCTGGCTGGATTCATGAACTGTGCCTTTCTCTTTGAAATTTCTGGATGCCGTTTCAAAAACATCTTTAGCCAGTCTTTGCCAGCAAGGCCAATGTGTTTGTTGAAGTTTTGTTTTAGCTCATATTTTTCACAAAAGATGAATGCTTGTCTGCGAATAAGCTTTGGAGTAAGTGGCATCCCTATATTTGCAAATCTTATGATTCTGTTGAAAAGATCGCATTCTTGAGCTTCATTCATAATTGAACGGCGTCCTAAACGTCGCATTGTATTTCCACTTTTCAAGTGGTTCCGTCTAGGTATATTATATCGGTCTGCTGCACCACGCTGCGTCAACTTCCCTCCTTCTACGGCTGCCATAGCAGAACGCAAGTTTTCTTGAGTCCACGGAGCTCGACGTGGAGGCATTTCTATTCGATCTGTGAGTAGAAACAAAAATCAAGTTGTATACTTAACGTAGGTCGGTTAATAAGGCCCATGACAGCAGTGGGCCTTGTTAGACGCATAACATGCTTTATAAAATCATCAATTTAGAACGAAGTTAAACACTTATTTTCGATTAATACCATGGAAAATAAATACTAATATGTCTAATGTTTAATAAAATTACGTTACTTTATAGCTTAATAATAATTAAATCAAAAAACTTACATTTCTTAGTCACCAAAAATTTATAAATCCGAGCGGTGTAGTGCAGCCTGTCACAAATCGTTCACTACTAGCAAGATGGCGGCGCGTGGTGGCCGCACGCTACCGACACAGTGTACCCACCGGTCTTATGCATGTGTGAGTCAAGTTTGAACCGGGATGGAAGTATTTTAGCGCGAGTTTTCAAGTGTGGGCTTTATTACCCTCCGGGCCTTATTTGCCGCAGCTCACCTCATAGAAAAACAGTTTCAAAATCATGTCTAAAGCCGCGTTGACACGATCAAAGTATCCTCGGACCGAGTGCCCTTGTACGAGTCGGCTTCATACGAGTGTACACGGCTATCCGTGTACACTCGTATGAACGTTTTGTTTGTTGCTACAGGGTATTGAAGCTGTTGCCGACATATTAATCGAAGAGTTGGCAAATCATGCGATGCTTCTAATTGCTGCTTCTAATGCAGAATGTTGTACCTCATTGAATGACGTAGAAATTTCTTGGGTTTCTGAATCATGTACCTGAACCTGAGAACCGAGATTATTGAATATATGTTCTGGTATTTCAATAGTATATTCTGCTGCACTGCTTGATGAAGAGGAATTATTTTCCATGTGCATACGATTAATTCCTTTTTGTTTTATTATCTGTAATATATCTGCTTGAACACCAAGAGCATCTGAGAGTGGCAGTTGCCTTAGCTGACTGGCCACATTTTTAGCAAAATGTGAAAACTCGTCTTCTATCTCTCTTCTATTTAGTGCTTGGTTTTTTATAAACTGCAGTGTTTCGATTGATTTTTCAATGTGTTGAGTTAGCGATGTTCGTTTAAATCTTTTACGTTGAGGTTGAGGTTTAGCAAATGTTTCATTATTCGGATTCGACACTGCTTGAATATCTGATTCTGGCGATAGCTGTCTTGTTATATCTGGAGAAGGATGTAATGGTATATCTAATGAAGGTGGTGTGTCTGGAGACAAACATGATGGTATGTCTGGAGAAGGATACTCTGGTACATCTTAAGAACTAGTTTCATTAGGCGAAGCAGCATCCGAGTCCGACTGTGAAAAAAATAATAATTTATTTTTCATTGTCAGATCCCAAAAACAACTGAAGAGTGGATTTCAATTGAAAGGGGATATAACAATCGCTGGAACTTTCCTGGTTGTTGCGGTGCGTTGGATGGAAAACACATTAATATACAACAACTAGAACACACTGGAACTGATTTCTATAATTATAAAGGTTACTTTAGTACTGTTCTTCTAGCCCTCGTTGACAGTAACTACTGCTTTACATTTATTGACGTAGGCAGCCAAGGAAGAGTTAATGATAGCACAATATATAATAACTCAATATTAAAAAGAAAACTAGAGAACGGAACACTAAATTTTCCTACTTGGGGTGTTATATTAGGTGATGAAGCTTTTCCTTTAAAAAATTATCTAATGCAACCTTATTCCGGTCGGTTGCCTTTAACTACAGAAGAAAAGATTTTTCACTATCGTCTGTCCCGTGCCAGGAGAATTGTTGCCTTTGGTGTAATGGTAATGAAGTTTCGTATTTATCGTACACCAATATATGTTTGTCCCGTTAAAGTTGACAAGATTGTAAAAGCAACCTGTGCTCTACACAACTGGCTAATAAAGACATCATTACGTTATTACGCTCCTACGGGAGTAATGGATTCCGACAATATAGATGGTTCATGGAGACTAGAACCCAGATCCAATTATATTACTGATCTGGGAAATCAAGGCAGCAATCATTATTCTCAGATGGCAGAGCAACGAAGGCAAAAATATAAAAAATATTTTGTTAGAGAAGGCGCAGTCCCTTGGCAAAACAGTCGCATATTTTAGAATAAGGAATACATCACTTTGTTAATATTACTTAACCCACTTAAAATATCTTAATAAACATTCTTAATTATGTATATCTAGCGTTTTAATTAAAACACATTTTATTACCTATAGCTACAATGTAATGTTACAAAATAAAGGGTACTTACTACATTTGTAAATGTTTTTCTGCATTTCACTACATTAGCCAAAAATCGGTCAGCTATTTCAAACCATGGTAGTGTAGGTATAAAAACATCATCTGCGCTGATTTTTTTGTTTACATCGTCGACAGTGATGTCGAAATTAAAATTTTGTATCACTCGCTGGATTGCCGCATTCCTTGCGTCTTTATTTTTATATTCACGCAATTTAAGGTTCCAAAGAACTTCTTCTGCTTCGTAAAGTTCAACAAATCTAGTAGTATCACGTTCAGACCATTTTTTATTCGCACGAGACGCTTGTGAATTGTTATTCGCCGCCATTTTGTTTTGCAATTGCGGTCAGAGCTAGCTCGGAACAATAGAACGCGGTCCGAGTCAACACAGATCGGACGTCGTAGTCCGAGTGCGCTCGGATTATGGGTTGCCACAATACGAGTAACGTCCGAGTATGTATCCAAGTGTACTCGGTCCGAGGATACTTTGATCGTGTCAACGCGGCTTTAACCTGAACACTAAAGTAAAGAAAAACCGGCCAAGTGCGAGTCGGACTCGCGCACGAAGGGTTCTGTACCATTATGTATAGAAACAGCAAAAAAATCACGTTTGTTGTGTGGGAGCCCCCCTTAAATATTTGTTTTATTTTTATTGAATTATTTATTTTTAAAATAAATATATAACTAAATATTTTGTGAGTATTTCAAGCGTCTACCCATTGCCGTTATCAATTGCGAGCAAAAACGAGCAAAAAATTCACGCTTGTTGTATGGGAGCCCCCTTAAATATTTATTTTATTCTGTTTTTTAGTATTTGTTGTTATAGCGGCAACAGAAATACATCATCTGTGAAAATTTCAACTGTCTAACTATCACGGTTCATGAGATACAGCCTGGTGACAGACGGACGGACGGACGGACAGCGTAGCCTTAGTAATAGGGTTCCGTACCCAAAGGGTTTAAAGGAACCCTATTACTAAGGCTCCGCTGTCCGTCCGTCCGTCCGTCCGTCTGTCACCAGGCTGTATCTCTTTTTTGTAAATACATACATATAATACATAGAAAACACCCAGACCAAGACAAACAGACATGTTCATGCACACAAATATTTGGCTTGTGCGGGAATCGAACCCGCGACCTCGGAGTCAAAGTGGCCATTGCTAACCATTTGACCACTGAGCTCGTCAATTCATCAAATTAACTCACCCTGCAGTCCAACAAAGTCACTTATAATTTCGGCAATATGGACGCCGAAAAAAACCAAAATTATTTAAAAGACCTTTAATTATTACTGAATAATTTACAATAGTTCTAGCCTGTGACCGGCCCGATGTGTAGGAGGTAAGTGCGGCGCCGTCGTCGTCACGTAGACTCGCCGGTTGCACTAGGAGCTGCATCAGCATTTGCATCAGCCGTGTGCAGTGTTATTCTACGTTCGCGATCTGTATAAGGGATGGTCGCGTGACTAGTCCAAAATGTTTGTTTAGGCACCTACTTTTAAAACACCGTATCACTTGCACTACGCATATTATGAGAAAAATCTTAGTGTCCACCTCTTTGAGCAATACAAAGTTCTGTTCGCTTAATAAGATTGTTTTTAGAGATATTAAAATATGTCTCTGAGCTCTAACGGCATAGAGAGCATTGACTATGCGACCTTTTAAATCTTGCACACTGACAGGTTCAGTCACAAATACTCTTCTTTTAATTTCACTCCACAGAGAAAAGTCCAATGTGAGGTCCAAGAATGTGCTGGCCATGGAACTGGCCCACCTCGACCGATCCACCGCGCTCCGAACTGGCCATTCACGAACTGCATGATGGTAGTGTGGTGGAACTTCATCATGTTGAAAAACATGTTCTGAAAAAACACTAGCGGTTCATCGTCCCATTCTTTCAACATTGCCCGCACCATATTATCGTTAAATGTCCTTCGATGAAATAAGGACCCACGATTGTATCATTTAAAACACCTGCCCATACATTTCACACTGAAATGGTGCTGATAAGAATATATTTTTGAAAGCTTTGGGTTTTTCAAAATGTTCATTATGGCTATTGAAAATACCAACACGTGTGAAAATACTCTCATCCGTAAGTGAAATATTAATATGACGGTTTGCTAGCACCCACTCAAAAAGCCATGCGGGGTTGTCTAACAGCACCGTTTAATTCTTGAACATTTTCAAACTGGTAGCGGTGCGCATTCGCTGTGTCAAAATTTTCCAAATGCCATACTGGCTAACTTGAAAGTGGCGGGCCCCATGGCGGGTAATACGACGAGGTTCTTCTTCAAAGAAGACAAAAGGTTCTTCAAAAGCCATCGTATAGGTGTTGTGGGCACGAGTTTCTACCTCTTCCTTGAGTGTGTGTGAGTGTTCCAGAAGCGCGTATTGGCTGTGGTCTAAAAACCGCGGCTAACCCAGTAAAATTGGCTAACGTAATGTTGGCTGACGGGCGTTCGGATACAATTGTCGGTAAAGGCGTAACCCTGCCCTTACATTTTCTCCAGCAAGCAAGTATGCCCAAAAAATCACTTTCATCACTGTTTCCCGTTAGCAGCGAACAAAACAAACTGATCTGAGCGTGGCGAACGGTAAGGGAGCGGCGCAATCAGGTTTTCCGTATCCTCATAGTTCATCTTTTGCAACCAGTCGTATAGCATGTTCTTACATTGTCGGGTTTTTAATGGATATAAGTTTATACATCGATTTACTTTGTTATATTTATACGGGACGAGGAAGCAAATATATTTATTGATGTATGCGTGTTTTAAATCTTGCAACTTTGCAGACAGAGGTTACATATTTAAGTTGCCTCATTATGACGTGAAACAAGAAGAGTTGCCTAACCGTGAGCACATCTCAGTTTTGGTAAAGTAGTTGTGTGGGAAATAACATTGGTCGAAAAATGCATACCTTAAGAACAGCTCGCTGCGCCCTCTCTAACGGTAATAAATTAGATTTTGTTGCACCTCTCCAACCAGTAATATTTGGTGGTATCTCCTTTACAACTTTGTATTGTTAAGAATAAAATGTACGTATCACTTGACAATAACGATTTTATTCAATGATTATAATATAATAATATTAATTAGTAAGTGAACACATTTCCGCCACTGATAGAGAGGGGAATACATCTTGTTCGAGGGACGGGAACACCCCGGACCCCGCCTCTCCCTGAGTGACGTCACGTCCGGTCCACGTGGCTCATGTCGCTAAGGCTCATATACGCCAGTATGGACCTAATTATATTTTGTCTAATTTATTACTTGGTGTATCATTTTTTACTAAAATTAAGTCATTTTCCTTATACGAGTATGTAACAGGATTAATATTTTTTATCGTATAAAAGTTTTCTATTTATCTTATTTCTATATAGATTATTCCTAGCCTCTTTTTGTGAAAATTGCAAACGGTATTTCATTTCGTGTGGGTAACTCAAATTTATAAATAGGATCTACATCTTTCGTAAGATTGCTGGGCAGAGAACATTTCCTACCAAATACCAATTCATAATGGTTCCCCCTTTCAGTATGTACTGTACTGTGTAGAACGCGAAACTCTACCACTCACTCCACATATCGGGTTTATTCTCTGTTTGAATACGTAAAAACGCATTCAAATGTTTATGAGTCTTGATTGACATTTCCTAATAAGGCTGGCGTATCTTCTAAGCCTTATGGCATCCAGTTGCCGTTCTATTTGTTTTTTGTGGCACTTCCTGTATAATTTATACACGACAATAATTAATCCTACAGCCAGGATTTTAACAATTACGACCAGGATGTTGTTGGTGGTCGAGTGCAACTGTTCCATGCGAGCGTTGTTGCTGCCAACTCCAGCAGTTAGGGCAATTACCATTTCTTCTTTAGTACTTGCTTGAGCCTCCCCTGTTGATGGTAAATCTTAGATAGAATGTTAAAATATTCCATTATAAAAACGCAAAAATCTGTCGCAGTACCGAATGGAATGCAATGTTATTGTACACTTTTCCTTGCGGTCGCGTTACCGGCAGGATCGCCATCTAAGGTGCGAGGGTGTTGATGAATGAAACCAGCTAATCCCTGAGTAGAACTGAACTATATTTTATTAATACACTTATTATAATTAGGTACATAGAGTAATAGTAACATAGATCTTACAATTGGTAAATATTTATTATAACCCGTACAATGTAACTTTTCCAGGGTTTTCGTTGACCAAGCGTTATGCTTATTAAAAATAATTTATTGTTGTTGAGTTGTATTACAGAAACAAATGAATTTTCTAAAAAGTGCTCAACCGTTGTCACTTGTCACATTGTTAATTAACTCCATCTGAACTTCCTGTATGAACTGATCTTCAGCAATGATCTCTTGTGTGCGCTCTGATATGTTTTCTTGTTGGTTTTCGAGAAACTGCGAGGTGCGAACACTGTAATACGATAGTAGGCGTATTAGGCTGGGATTTTTTTTTTACAATCCGTTTCTTGATTTTGCCATGCCAAGATTTAACTTGGTTGTTCGTTGTTGGTTGTGTTGTTGTGCGGTGTTGCTGACCTAATACACACCATGCTTTAATAAAATCATCCTTTATCCACTGATTTAGTATATGTCGGCGCCACGTGTTATTGAGTGACGTCAGATCGCCTCAGCACGTGCGCAGTAGAGGCACCACGTGTTATTGAGTGACGTCAGATCGCCTCAGCACGTGCGCAGTAGCATGACGAGTTTTTTACAACATCTACCGATCCATGAATCAGGTGATGTGCGAGTGGGAAGGGCGGCCGAGGCGGCTTTATAAGACAACTCGCAGCGTTCACGAGTCATTCTTGCCGCGACCGCTGGACCTTTCGGCGGGACATCGAAATCCAGGCACGAAACCTGTGACGATCTACCTGGTTTATCTTACTGTGTAAAAGTGTACTGAATATAACATAACGAAGAAAAATCAAATCAACATAATAACTTCATTAATTAAATAAATCAACGATTCAGGTGTGATCAGTATCACATTTAAACATGCGAACAGTAGAGCGGTCGCGGCAAGAATACTCCAGCATCTATCCCAAGCGTGTTGACTTGAATTGATCGTCCACTCAAAAGCCGATATTCTAATTGCGCTAAGGCTACACGATAAAACGCGTACGGCGAGCATTCTGGTATACGATCCGGTCGGCGACCGTACAGTTCGTAGACCTTCTTAAAAATCCATTGGGTATAAAACCCCACTGCCCGGGTCGTGACTGGTACGATGGCTGCTGATTTTTGGATTGAAAAGTCGACTGCCTTCTCAGCCGACAGTGTATCGTCAAAACCGAAGAACAGGGGTTTATTTATTTTATCTTCTATATCTTTAAGTCCTTGCTGTGTCTTCGGGTGGTTTTCACGGAACTTATCCTTTCGTATGTTGTTACGTTTCCGCTGACTAGGTAGGCGCGTCTTGGGTGGTGGCTTTTGTTGCTGGGACGCCTGCTCGTAGTCGACGGGCGGCTCCCGTCAATTGTTGAAAGGTGGTTGGGGTGGCTGACGGCGGTCATTCCGGCGGTCAGTTCCTCGTTGGTACATATTGAAGGTTGGTGCTTTCCTGATACGGCCGCTACGCGTGACGTGCGGTTTTGGTGATGATCGCTCAGCGTTTCCGCTCCGCTCATCAGATAATCAATTTTTTGTGCAATTTTTTTTATTTTATTTTATTTTTTGTATTCGGCATTTCGACCATATAATATTTGTCAAAATGCTTGAAAACCCTGAAAGGTCCTTCGTAAGGCGGTTACAAGGACTTTCTAACTGCGCCTGTTCTCATAAACACATGAGTAGTCTTACCTAAGTAGTTATCAAATGCAAACAATAACGATAATAAATTGACATCTATGTGTTAAATTGACGTAACAAGGAAAATAACAATTAGCTCCTTTAAATTATGAGTTAGGATCTTTAGTGGCCAGCATTACATATTTACATACGAGAGAATATCCTTTTTTTAAATTAGTTGGCTAATACTAAATTCAGGGACCACGGGTAAAATAATTCCCGTGGTACCTTCCAGGGACTATCACAGGGACCATGGGCAAAAAAGGAATAATCCTTTAGCTTTATTATCGTTACTCCTCTGTGATGGTCAACGGGGAACGTACTGGTGCTGGCAGGTGTCCCAGTCCCAACATATGCAATGTAGCGTCCGAATTTTTTTTTCCGCGCGACGCTTACGCGTAATATTACTCATTCTTCTGTATAATTGAGACGTCTTTTGCTAGCCTAGCTCCATTTCACCGATAAATTTATGAATTTGGCGAGTTTCTGATTCCTCATACACTGATAGTAGTCTTGCCATCGGCGCTTCGTTTTTCCCTGTTCCGGGAAGCTTAACCATGACGTCAATTATTTGGTTGACGGCTTCCTTACCAAGTTTTGAAATTATCATTTGAAATTTTGCATTATCGCTCATCTTCTGAGGGTTTAGCACTGCTTCGGCTTTGATAAACCCTGACGCCCTGATAAACCTCTTGGCTGATCTGACCAAAAATCTGGTATGCGTGCGTCAATTGATACCGCAGAAATTTCGCCCTCATTTTTGATTATTTTATTAGTCGCCATTTTGATTTAAAATATACTTCGCTTCACAGAATTTATACTTAAAAAAATATGTGGCCGGAGGTATACGTATAGGCTGCGTCCGTTTAGTTGCTGTACGACAGAGCGACTGGGTATTATTCCATTCGCCCAATGTGCAACGCAAAACTGCTGACTGTTCAATTTGCGTATACTGTGTCCCCACACCGCTTAGTATAACTTTTTCCATAGATTACGTTGCTATCGTTTAAAGGGCTTTATATCTACCCAGAAAGTCTCATCTCCAAAAAGGTACTTTGTTACCTTATTATAAATGTTGGGAACAGAAGGCCACCATGCCACCATCACTATAGTCTGCTGACAAAAAAGGGACCTCTTGTATTCGATTTTGTGTACACCTAGTGCTGCATTCCTACGACTATACAATGTGTTTGTGCACGCACTCGACAAACTTTAGGGGCGGATACTACACTAAATATTATCCAAAAAAATACCATAATAATATATGTCGGGGCTTGTTGAGTATGTCTCTGTGTCGTCTCTGTTGTGGAGGTGACGTGGAAGTGATAAATGAGATTCAACACTTAAGTTACTTAAGTAGTTAGAAGAGTTTATTAGAGTCAGATAAGTAACTACAAATTACAAGTGAAATAGCGCACAAAATGTCTTAAATTTGTGACGCCACAGAGACTACTGCTTGTGCAGTAGTCGGCCACAACGTGAGCGCCTTACGCTGCAAAATGTAATATGTGACAACCTTACATCATACCCCTTTTTCAGAAAAAAATTTTGTTTAAAAAATTTAAGTTAGGTAAGTATACAAAATTAATTTGGGGTTTGTATAATTTTAAGTACTACTTTATATAAACTCAAAATGTCAGGCGCAAAATATAAAAATGAAACAATAAAGTATAATAAACAGAATGAACAAGAAACAAGTGTTTGATTTTACAATTAGGTATGTATGTATTATTTAAAACTCTCAACTCAAGGTACAAAGGCACACATAAATGTGCTGATGCGCGATGGCGACGGCTGCGTTCAGTTACAACAACGTCGTAGTAATGTACTTAAAATAAAAATAAATGAATGATTGTATTACTGTTAATAATAACAATGTTTATGATAAGCTACTGAGAAACATTACTAATAAAATTATTGTTCTCTAAATACATATACTGAACATGAGAATGAGAATAACAAATTTTAACACTGATATGAGGATCATGGAGCAGTGTGATCCGCTGGCCCAAGGCTTGACAGCTCCTTTCTCATCCACTTTTTGGCTCTAACACAACATGTTTTTCCACATACACTAAGGCACAAAAATGTAACTGCAATACACACCGCAATTTTCAATTTACCTCTCAATGTCGCCGACTTGTCTCAAATTATTAGCTCCTTAATGAGCTATTACAATTTCTTCGTTCTTACTTTGGTAACTGCCCATATTTATTATTGGCATGAAAACAAAATAATTAAATTATACTGAAGTTACTTGGGTGGCGACTCGGTGAATAATGTCTATAAATTTAACTAATTAAGAAATTAAATATGCTGTTTGTGTATGTGTAAAAAAAAATGTATGTCGCTGTTCATCACGTACATATTTGAGACTTAACCTAGTTGCGGACACCTATTTTTCAAGCGCCGTCTTGAAATGTTACATAACATTATTTTAAAAGTACAATGTATATATTATTAAAATTAAGGACAATTATTATTAATTATAATTAATATTGTATGTTATAGTAAAGTAAACGTATCAGCTTAGCCCTACGACAATGTCTTGGGAAATACTGCTAACCTGTACGCGTTTGTAAAGGGTGTTTTTTTTAGAGGTATAGAACTTTGAAATGGAATAAAACAAAGATGATTTTTTTTTACTGATATGAAATTTACTTTATTCGAAAGACAATCTTCTGGCATTATAATTTAAATATGACTTCTGGCATATGACCGCCACGTATCACCGGTATCCAACTGGCCGTTGGATGTACATCCATCACTAACGCGTGTGATGCGGGTCCACAAATTCGTATCCAACCGGACCTACCCATCTCTACACGGCTGGCTCGGACGTAGTCTAATCTGGAGGTCCAATTTTCGATGACTTTTTCCAACATTTGTGGCCGTATATCGGCAATAACGCGCCGAATGTTGTCCTCCAAGTGGTCAATCGTTTTGGGCTTATCGACGTAGACTAGCGACTTCACATATCCCCACAGAAAATAGTCAAGCGTCGTTAAATTGCACGATCTTGGAGCCGGGCCATTCACGGGCCCGAAACGTGAAACTATGCGGTTACCAAACGTTTCCTTCAATAAATCAATTTAAAATGGCACGAGCTGTGTGACATGTTGCGCCGTCTTGTTGAAACCACAACTCCTGCACATCATGGTTGTTCAATTGACGAACGAAAAAGTCAGTAATCATCGCTCTATAGCGGTCACCATTGACTGTAACGTTCTGGCTAGCATCGTTTTTAAAGAAGTACGGACCAATTATTCAACCAGTCCATAAAGCACACCACACAGTCCGTTTTTCTGGATGTAACGGTGTCTCAACATAAGCATGAGGATTATCATCACTCCAAATGCGGCAGTTTTGTTTGTTGATGTATCCATTTAACCAAAAGTGAGCTTCATCGCTAAACAAAATTCGCTTATGAAAATCGGGATCGACGGCAATCTTATTTTGGGCCCATTCACTGATTCCTCTTCCTACGCTACACTCTACAGCAACAATGACTTCTTCTGTACGCACTGTACGATATCTCTGTGGATGCGTATTATCATTTAGAGTAAAAGTGGTGCGAAAACGTTTCATAGTTAATCGAATTAATTGCTCTGATGGACCGTAAAATGGACGTATGTACGAACCATGATTTTCAAAATAATTTTGCACAATTTGGAAGCGTTGTTCAGGCGTTAGACTAATCATGTTGAAATGCCAAACCTAAATAGACATAAATCTCTTGACAGCTGACAAAATGACCGCCAGTTAAAAAGTGTTGCCAACTTAAAGTTATATTATATAACCTCTAAAAAAAAACACCCATTATATATTAGACGCATTTTGTTGTCGCGCGTCCTCATAAGGACGCGCGACAACAAAATGCGTCTTATATCTAAGTATTTAAGGACTAATTTAATCTAAACCGCACGGTAGGTTTAACAGTTGGACCGCTCCTAGTAACGCAGTGTGGGTGTGCCCTTACTATAACCATTAGGCGGCGTGGGCTGTTCTGCAATTTTTGGGTTTACTTCGACTGAAATATTATAATTTAAGTTACCGTTAATTATATAAGCGGGTCTATCTATTGATACACGAACTTTTCCCTCACACTCTTGATACACGAATTTTGTTGAATTAAGGATAATATACGCAACTTAAAACCCATAAAAAACAATTATCCCAATAATAAATCGATTTTTGTTCATCGACCGACCGCGACCGCGACCTTAATGAATGCGATTATGTGTTCATCCGAAACGATTTCGTACGGAAGCCGTTACAGCCACCGTTCGACGGACCGTTTCGAGTTTTAGAAAAAGGTTCTAAAGTTTATTTAACTATACTGTCATCGGATATGTTAACGACTTTTTATGAGTAGATGTAAGGTCTGACCGTACATCATTTGAGCTGCGCATACGCCGTTATCGGAACGTGATACGTTTCTCAAGCCTAATAGTACTGTATAGGGTTTTCACGTTCCCGGCCTTTTTCGGTTCCCGAGAATCGGGATTTTTTATCTCATTCCCGGGAATTCCCGGGTACCCGGAATACAGATAATTTTAAATGAAAAAGGTTTTGGTGGTGCATTTTACAGCAAAATAACTTATTAGGTGACAAAATCGTTTATTTTTATAATTAACAATCAATCAACAATATTTTATAAACTCTTAATTTGCATGTTTGGCAGTCTCTAATCATTATTATTTACTGCTAAATGCAAATATATAAAAAAAAAATTTTCTTCTTTATCTTATCTAAGTATCTAGCTAATCCAGCTATGTAACCTTAATAGGCACAAACAAATAAAAGGCACATAACTAAATAGGAACAACACAGAGATCAGAATCGCTGTCGCTCTTAGGAACAACAGCAACAACAACTTATAACGAAATCACACTTGACTCAAGAGAGAAGATTTTAAAAAGACCATTGCATTTAAAGATTTGTCGGATAGTCTATTTCGTGTTTTCGTAACAAAATTTCCCGCAATGGAGAAAACCCGCTCACTTTCCGTTGACGTAGGCTTCACTGACAACAGGGCTTTGTATATTAATTCTAAATTTGGCGTGCGCTTCTTTGAAGCCTCATATATCTGAAACAAAGGTGGATAATTCAATATTAAAATAATTATAAGCTGAAAAATATTAAGCACTCGTCACAAATGGTACCACAAAAACAAAGAAAATAATAATAATTCATCCCACATTACCTGAAATTCTTTTTTCAATTTGAGGTTCTCTGCGATTGCCATTGGTTTAGGCCGTACAGCTTTGGTGGCGTTTTTTATGGCATCAGTCAACTGCATTTCGAACGAAGTATCAGCCATTTCTTACAGCGTAGCATTATCGTCATCACTTGAGCTTTGATCATTGTTGTTAACATTGAATGATTCAGCAAAAAGACGGCTTAGCAGGTCTTCGGCAAGGGGTTGAATTTAGGTTACAGAACTCCCTACAGTACTACTGTAGGGAGTTCTGTAACCGAAACTCAACCCCCTCGGAGCTGCCCCCATTTTATTTTTTAAATATTTTTTTTTATGTGTGTTTACTAAAACTACAATATCACGAGAATTTAAAGTGGTATTAACTTGAAACAATTTTTAATTTAAAGGTAAAAGTAGTGGTAATTGAATAGAACTTGAGAAATGAAAATGCAGAATGTAATATAGATATGACAACACTGTATTTAAAAAGGTTACTAATCTCCCGCTCTTTTTGGTTCGTTCTCTCTGCCTGCTGCCTGTCATCGCTACGCTACGCACATTGTACCAGTAAATATAAAATAAATATATTTTACAGAAATCCAAGCTTATTTATTGCATAATCACAATTGGTTATGGGCCAAGCCCGCAGTAACTGCGAAAGTAAATAAGCTTGGTAAAATACTCCGGATTACACCGTACTGCAAAGTTCGTCACCACCACGCCACGCGGCACGTTGTATGGAGGTTAGAATTGACCGGCCGAAGACTTCGTGACAAAGTTTTGTTTGCCGGGACATTGAATTGGAGCACAATGGAAGGAAATACAGCTGCAATTAAGTTGGAAGGTACGAAAAATTGGAATGTGTGGAAATTCCAAATCAATATTTTACTTCGAGGGCAAGGGTTGCTGAGCGTCGTTGATGGATCGTCAGTAAAACCGCCCGAACCGGATAAATTAAAAATTTGGGAGGCGCATGACGCGAGAGCACAATCCTTGATAGTCACACGGATGACGGAGGAGGTTATGGTTCATATAATTACATGCACAACATCTGCAGAGATGTGGAGGAAACTGGCCAGCGTATATGACCACAGATCTGAGACCAGCATACACATTGTTCAACAAAAGTTCTTCGGATACAAATATACTGAAGGTATAGAAATGTCAGTCTATTTATCAAAACTCCAAGAACTAGTGAGTCAGTTAAACCAGATGGGTGAAGCAATATCACCTAAAATGGTCATAACAAAAATTTTGATGTCATTGCCGGATCAATACAAGCATTTTACTTCGGCATGGGAGTCGGCCCCCGAAGACAAGCAAACATATGACAATCTAGTTACTCGGTTACTCATCGAGGAAGAAAGGCTGAAAGAAAGGAATAGCGAAGAACCAAAATCATCATCTGCCTTCATAGCGGGAAAAGGAAGTATAAAGAAAGTGAAGTGTTTCAAGTGCGGAAAGTTAGGGAATTATAAAAATCAGTGCTCATCAAAAAATGACAATAATAATAGTGATAAAAATAAGTTAAAATGTTATTATTGTAACAAAATTGGACACATAAAAAGTGAGTGCAGGTATAAACAGAACAAGGAACAATCTAGGGACAATAAAGCATTTTTTGCAAGCGCTATGGTAGGACGAGGTGACAGTGAGTATGATGATTGCTGGATAATGGACAGTGGTGCATCTGAACATTTATGTAAATACAAACATTTGTTTATTGAGTATGTAGAACTTTCAAAACCTAGAGAAATTGTTTTAGGTGATGGTAATACTATATCTGGTATAGGAATAGGGGTTGTTCAACTCGAGAGATATAACGGTAAACAGTGGGCTCTAGCCACATTGACAAATGTCTTATTTGTACCTAGTTTAAAGTTCAATTTATTTTCTGTGCCATGTGCCCTGGATAAAGGTTATGTATTAAAATCAGACAACAACAAAAGCTGTTTTCTAAATCAGGATGGTTCAGTTGTCGCTGAGGCGACTAGGGTAGGAAAAATGTTTTTTATGAATTTCAGATCAGTAGCTACAAATGCAGCGTTGGTGGGGGTCAAGGTTGCAACTATAAAGGAATGGCATGAGGTTCTCGCTCACCAAAACTACCAATATGTAAGGAAAATACTGAAATCTCATAACATAAAATTTACTGATTGTGAAGACACTGTTTGTAAGGATTGTTTGACAGGTAAGCAGCATAAATTACCATTTCCTAAGAGTGCGACAGCCAGTTCTAGGCCATTGCAACTGGTGCATGGAGATTTATGCGGTCCAATGGAGGAAAAATCATTAGGAGGAGCAAGATATTACCTTTTATTAAAAGATGATTACTCTCATTATAAAACTGTTTATTTCTTAAAAGAAAAATCACAGGCTGTACAAAAAATAATAGATTTTATTATTCTTTCAGAAAAGCAGACAGGTTTTCAGGTAAAAACATTTCGTACTGATGGAGGTACTGAATTTTTAGGATTGAAGCATTTTTTTAATAAAAAAGGAATAAGACATGAAATCTCAGTAGCCTATACACCTCAACAAAATGGTAGAATTGAAAGGGAAATACGCACAGTAACAGAGGCGGCAAGAACGATGCTCTTGGCAAAATCGCTTAGCAAAGAATTTTGGGCTGAAGCCATTTCCATGGCCGTGTATGTACTTAATCGTACAGGAACAAGCTCTATCATAGGAGAGACTCCATATAAACTGTGGACAGGTAAAGAATATGATATTACACAGTTGAAAGCTTTTGGAAGTATATGTTATGTACATGTACCTGAGCAACTACGTAGAAAATGGGATGCGAAGGGAGAACAAGCATTACTCATGGGCTACGGTGAGGAAACTAAAGGTTTCAGAGTCTACTTGACAAAGAGCAAGGTAGTAACTTTAAAAAGGGATGTCATATTTGTAGGGACAGAACTTCGGACAGAAGAGGAAATAAATGAACCTACAAAGAAGGAAATACTGACTAGGAAGTGTAATACTACACGGGAAGGACAGGAAATGACAGAATTTGTAGAAAACATAGAATGTATACCAATATGTGAAGAAAATGCTTCCTCACAGGAGGACATGATGGAAGATGTGGAAAGCATGGTAGAAGGAGGTAAAGAATCAGAAAAGAATGTGGAAAATGACACAGTAGAATTTCTGGATGAAAGTATTTTATTACAAGATGATGAAAGAAGAGAAGCAGAAGCAGACATGTATGAAAGTATGTCAAGTTCAAGTTCGGAAAACCAAGATGAGTTCGGAAGAGGTAAGAGAGTGTCAAAAGTTCCAGAAAAATATAAGGACTATTTGTTACTCTCCTATAAGGACGCAATGAATACGCCTAAAAAAGAAAAATGGAAAGAAGCTATACAAAGTGAGCTAAAGTCTATGCAACAAAATGGAGTATGGGAGCTAGTGGACAGAGAAGAAGCTAGAAATAAAAGAATATTGACCAATAGATGGGTGTTTCGTATAAAGGAAGATGGCACATATAAAGCGAGACTCGTTGCGCGAGGAAATGAACAAAGTTATATCGACTATGATGACATATTTAGTCCTGTGGCAGGAATGTCATCAATAAGAACAATGATAGCTCTAGCTGCTATTAAAAGGTATGAGATATTGACATTTGATGTCAAGACTGCATTCTTGAATGGGGAATTGAGAGAAAATGAAGAAATATACATGAAAGTGCCAGATGGGTTAACCAGAAGTCAAGAAAATATATGTAAACTTAAGAAGTCTCTGTATGGATTAAAACAATCACCTAGACGATGGAATGAGAAATTTCTTAGTGCTATGAAAGAAATAGGTTATATGCAAACTAGAAATGAACCTTGTATATTCAAGAATGATCACTCATCAATCATATTGGCAATTTATGTTGATGATGGTATGATAATAGGCAAAAATAAATTGAAAATAATGGATACTTTAAATAAATTAAACAGAAAGTTTCAGTTGAAAATATATGAAAAACCAAACATATTTTTGGGAATAGAATTAAAACAAAACAATGAAGGTTTACATTTAACGCAGACAAACTATATTAAGTTCATGTTGAATAAGTGTGGTATGCAGAATTGTAAGGCAGTGGACACACCTTGTTTGAGTGGAAATAATGAAAATGAGGGTCAAAGCACGGAAAAGAAGGAAATAAAGTTTGCATATAGAGAAGCCATTGGGAGTTTACTATATTTATCAACAAGGACACGCCCTGATATTGCATATGCAGTGGGAATAGCATCAAAACACGTGGAAAAACCTGAACAAAAGCATGTTGTTGCAGTGAAGAGGATTTTCAAGTACCTCGCTGGGACATTAGGAGAGGGGTTGTTTTATAAGTTTGGTGGAAATCTTCAACTACAAGCTTACAGTGATGCAGATTATGCAGGTGATGTTAATACAAGGAGAAGTACTACAGGTTATGTTATTACACTCGGCAGTGGGCCAGTAACGTGGGCATCCAGAAGACAACCTATTGTAACCTTGTCTTCTACCGAAGCTGAATTTGTTGCTGCTGCTGACTGTTGCAAAGAGGCTATGTTCTTAAAGTCGTTGTTGTCAGATTTTAAAATATACTTATCCCTGGTATTCAGCATTGATAATCAAAGTGCTATTAGTTTAATTAAAAATGGTATCTTTAATAAGAGGCCAAAGCGCATAGATGTAAGGTATTTTTATATTTGTGAGTTGTATAACAGTAAGAAGTTTATTGTTGAATATTGTCCTACTGCTGCGCAGACAGCAGATGTATTTACAAAACCATTGGGTAAAACCAAATTCATAGAACATAAGAATAAGTTGTTAAAATAATACTTATGTAATATGGCAGAGAGAATAGTAATGTATTATGTAACTACTGTTGGCGTTCCTAGCTTCGTTTGTTTGTTGAACCTAGATTTAATATTTCAAGTTGTAGTTTCTGTGTATGTTGTAACCAGGGATGTAACGGATGTGGTTATATCGGAACCGGAACCGGAATCGGAATTTTTGAATTTGGTTTATCGGAGTCGAAACCGGAATCGGAACCGGAATCGGAATAAAATATGAAGTCAGTCAGAGATATGTGTAGATATCATTTTCAATGAAATAATTACACATCATTATTCGTTAGTGACACTAACTTAGTGTTATCTTTATTATCAATACTTTAACAGTGTAACAATGAAACAATTGCTAAAATATGAGACAAATTAAATAATACTGCAATAAACTGTAGCTTTGGTAGTTGAAAAAAAAAGAAAAGAATTTATAGTCTTAAACATAATTAATAGTTATTTTTAAATCAAATGAAGTGAATGCAAAAGCAGCAAATTATATTTAATGAACAAAAGCTTTGCAGCTTTATCTCCATCCAATCTATTTCTTAACGGGTCATAGATTAGATAGCTTCGCGCTGCCCGGCCCGTCTACCCACCCTCGCCCGCCGCGCCGGCCGCCGACCTCCGATATGACTTCTGACTTCGGTTTAAAATTTATCGGAACCGAAGTCGGAACCGAGGATGCAAAAGCAATCGGAAGTTCCGACGTATCGGAATCGAAACCGAAGCTCCGTTGCATCCCTGGTTGTAACTAACAAGTAGGTTAGATTCTAATTGGATAATGGCATTTTCATTGTTAGTAATTTATGAAATTAGGAGAGGGTGAGAAATGAAAATGCAGAATGTAATATAGATATGACAACACTGTATTTAAAAAGGTTACTAATCTCCCGCTCCATCCCGCCTGTCATCGCTACGCTACGCACATTGTACCAGTAAATATAAAATAAATATATTTTACAGAAATCCAAGCTTATTTATTGCATAATCACAATTGAACTCAATAAAGAATCCAAAAGGTGTGTGTGAAATATTCGAAAAAAAAAAAATGATCCCTTTAAAACACTAAAACTTTCCAAAATTTTTAGGTTTACCTAATTTACTCCAAAAATCTTCCCATTACTTTACACTACTGTTTGCCTTCACAATAGGGGAGGTCACTTTGAACAACTCTTATAACTTTTTTCATAATTTTAAATAAAAAGCAATTACTTTTCATCATCATCATCATCAGGTCCATTTTAGTCTCCACTACAGGAGCACGACCCTCTCTCGTCCGTCCTAGACGGAAGGAGGATTTGGCCTACACTCCCCACGCTGGCCAAACGGGTTGGGGAGGCCTGATCGATATTTAATCATGTATTTCCCTTAGTCGCTTTATCGTACCGTTATTCAGAACAGCTCAAATCGTTTCGAATGAATGCATAAAACAAGTATTATAAAGGCTCGCGCAAACTATAGCCGCGGCGGGCCTCATCGCATCGCATTGCAAAATTGCGCCAAAGTACATAGCAGGCGCATCGGGCCGCACCGCAACGCAATATTTTGAATCAGTCAGGTTTTGGCAATCTAAGAAGATGAATAGTTCTAACGAAGAGCTTTTTTTACTCAATGTGCTGTTTAACGAAGAGATGAAGCAGAAAACAAAACGTAGTTTGGGGTGTAAGTGGTTTTCACCTGCACGTGGTGCACCCTGCTGACTGACAAGTGAAGCTCTGGCGAAATGAGAGGTAGGGAGCGTAATTGTAAGCTACCCGACTGGGGAATGTACCTCCACCTCACAGAATACCGCAGCCAAATAACAATTCCCTTGAGGGTTGTTGTGTTCCTGCGAGTGAGGCCACCAGAAAAGAAGGAGACGCTGCGTTGGCAGCGGGGGTGGCTGCGCGCAAGTGATATATTATGTTGCGAGCGTTAATACAGTTACGGTAACCGCTTCTCACCAGGCGAGCCGTATGCTTGTCTGCCACCCGACTTAGTATAAAAAAAAAAGCATATGGGTACACGAGATTTGCGAGAAGAGAATTAATGTGTATGGTGAATTTAACTCCCTTTTTAAAGATTTATTAGAAGATGAAAGAAAGTTTTTTCAATATTTTAGAATGACATATGAAAAATATCTAAGCTTCTTGATACATTGCGCCCAGTTTTGAAAAAACAAGTAACTACATTTCGTGAGCCAATTAGCCCAGAAGAGCGATTAGCGATTTGTTTAAGGTGAGTTAGGCCTCGTTCAGACATGGCGGGAACCGCACGATTGCAAATCGTGTATGTGTTCAGACGGCGCGCGGCGATTATTTAGCGATTCGCGACCGTGTGCGCGGATGTCAGTTTGAAAATGGAAGTCGACGAAGAGACACTGTATTTACTGTGGTTGCTCATTAAAAAAAAGAAAAAGGAAAGGCAGTATTGGGTGAATCCAATATTACGTGACCGTCTCGTTCATGGTCAATTCGTAACATTATATCCCAAATTGAGAATGTTTGGGGCAAAATTTTTTGACTACCCGAGAATGTCAATAAAATCTTTTGATGAACTATTGGAACTGATCAAGAAAAATATTTCGAGCTCTGAAACACATATGAGGGCTAGCGTGACACCGGAAGAAAAACTCGTAGTAACTTTGAGGTAAGATATTTATTTATTGCTCATCAAGATCAGCGTATATATTTTCTATTATAGTAGACGAATGCGAGCCAGAACTGAATTGCGACGATGGTGATGGTGATACAGATGGAATCACAGCAGCAGTTGATCCAGATCCATGTGCAGTAAAGTACTCTTGCGGGGTTGTGTACTGTTGTCCTTGCCAATAAGATGTGTTAGGTATTATCTGCTGAGTATTGAATCGAACAGGGGGCGGTAAAGCTTGCCCTTTTTGTATCACCTGAAGCAATTCAATTTTGGTCGCTAAACGTCTATTATAACGACAAACAAAAAAGTTTATCGTCATCTTGTTTCGAAATACTATTTTTTTGAAGTTCATACTGAAAACTTTGTCGTGACTCAATGTTTTTTTCAATTAAATCAGTTATCCGTTCTTCCGGCCTATTGCTCTTCTTTCCTCTAGGGCGACGTATTTCTGTGGCTTCAGTTGCATTGGCGTTTACTTGATTTGTCTCATTATTGTCATCACTTTGTGTTTCCCATTTGCCTGTTCTTGAATATTATTTGAAGTTTCATTATTGTCTACACTTTTCTGGAGAAAAGCAAGTTTTGAAAAATACATGTATTGGGTTCCTTTACGAGTACCTGAACCGGATGGAATTGTTTTCCTTTTTTTGTATTCTTTATTATAACAGTCTCGTATATTTTTCCATATTTTTGGAGTGTGAGACCTGAAAATAATATCAGCATTACTTTTTTTTGTTTCAGATATCTTGGTACGGGTTGTTCCTTTGGGGAACTAAGCTATAACTATCGTCTTGGAAAATCTACGATTACAGGAATTATTCGCGAAGTATGTAAAGCATTGTGGAAAAAGCTGGTAAATAAAGTCATGCCCGTAGCGACTGAAGATTTCTGGAAGAAAATAGCTGAAGACTTTGAGAGATATACAAATTTTCCAAATTGCATTGGTGCTATAGACGGCAAGCATATCCGAGTTATAAAGCCTGTCGATTCAGGATCTTTATATCACAACTACAAACATTTCTTTTCTATAGTGCTCTTGGCACTTTGCGACGCCAACTATGTTTCACCTATGTTGACATTGGAGCATATGGAAAATGCAGTGATTCCGCTATATTCAAAAATTCTTTATTATATAAACGACTGATAGAAAAATCATTAAATATACCAAAACCTAAACCAATATCTAACGTAGATTCAACATCACTGCCTTATGTTATTGTTGAAGATGAAGCCTTCGGTTTAGCAGAAAATTTAATGCGACCATATGCAGGCTACCACCACGCGAAAAAATGATTTTTAACTATAGGTTATTGAGTGCACTTTTGGTATATTAGCAAACAAATGGCGTATCTTTCATAGGCCTATAAATGTTAACGTAGACTTTGCCGAAGGCATAATAAAAGCCTGTTGCGTTCTACATAACTATGTGAGGACTAGAGATGGTGTAAAATATAAAGATACTTTATATACGGCACCAATGGCTAGCCTCAATACCTTACGTGCACGAAGAGGGGCGCCGTCATTTCTGAATATCAGAGATAAATTCGCTCATTACTTTATGAATGACGGGCGTGTTCCATGGCAAGACACAAAAATATAATTTTTGATGATTAAATACCTACTTACCTAAAATACTCTTTTTTCTAACGTGTCTTCATTACTACAAAGTATTTCCACCAACTCCTGCCAAGCTCGGTTTTTGGCAATTTTGTTTGAGTATTCTTCACACTGGAGGTCCCATATTGCAGGTCTTTTCTCGACCTTATCAATAAATAACTCAGTGTCAAAGCGATCCATAGCAAGCTCCGTGCTCTGTTGCGATGTGCTAATCGCGCGGTGCCCGCAGCGTGACTGAACGCTGAGGAAAGAGTCTATAGTAATGGAATCGCGCGGGCGCCGCACGATTCTATTTTCTAGCGGTTGAGTGGCGGTAACCGCGCGGTCACTCAAACCACGCGATTACGTCTGAACGAAGTAAGAGCTAGTTCAGACATGGCGGATTCCGCGCGGATGCAAATCGCGCGGTTCTAAACGCAAGTGTTCAGACAGGGGTGCGGATGTATTTGCGGAGTGTAGAGTGACAGTAAAATCATGGAAGTCGAGAAGCAATATGTGTGTACTTGTTGCTCCGTATAAAAAAAGAAAGAAGAAACGACAGTATTGGGTGCATCCAATATTACGTGATCGGCTCACCCATGGTCAGTTTCAGCTTTATATCCAAAATTAAGAAGTTTTGAACCAAAATTCTTCAATTATCTAAGAATGTCGATAAATTCATTTGATGAATTATTAGGAATGATCAGTGAACAAATTGCATCTAATGATACCCATATGAGGTCAAGCGTGTCCCCAGAAGAAAAACTCGTGATTACATTAAGGTAAGATATTTATTTTATAAATCAGAATATATATTTTGTACTATGGAAGACTGTGAGTCGTCTGTGCTAAGCATGACAAAGGCGATGGAGACTCTCCTGGTACGATTGTCGAATATCCAGTAAAATATCCTTGTGGGTTTGAATATTGTTGGTTTTGCCAAAATACTGCATTAGGCGTGTTTTGCTGGCTCGTGATATGAATAGGCGATGGTAATTTCTGCCCTTTTTGTATTACCTGGAGTAATTCAATTTTAGTTGCCAAACGCTTATTTTCTGGGACCTTTTTTAACTCTTTATACAATGACATACAAAAAAGCTTATCATCATCATATGGCTTTGACATACTTTCTTGTATTTGTCTTTTATCCCTTGATTCGATGCTATTTTCTAATATGTCAGCCAATCTCTCTTCAGAAGTAATTTTAGTTTTTTTCCTTTTATTGCGTACTGGTTGTATGTCACGTTCATTTAGAAAATTATCTTGGTTTTGGTCAATGTTTTGAATTCCTTCATTTTTGGCTTCATCTATGTTTGAGGTCGTTTCTTTGTTTTCTACCGTCTTCTGAAGAAAAGAAAGTCGGTTAAAATACATGTATTTTGAACCTTTATATGCACCAGAACCAGAAGGAATTGATTTGCCTTTCTTGAATTCTTTATTATAAGCATCACGTATGTTCTTCCACTTTTTTTGTAATGTTACACCTGGAACAGAAATCACTATGTTTAACAAAATATACAGAAGCGGTCAGATAATTATAGACACTCATTATATTGTAACTAGCCGGGTCGGCAGACTTTGTCCAAAACGATACAGATCAAGATTTTATTGTTTCAAATATCTAGGTACTGGTTGTTCCTTTGGAGAACTGCATTACAACTTTCGTCTTGGCAAATCTACAATTACAGGAATTGTCCGTGAAGTATGTGAAGCTCTGTGGAAAAAAGTCGCAAAAAACGTCATGCCTGAACCCAGCGAAGATATATGGAAAAACACAGCTACAGATTTTGAAAAATATGCTAATTTCCCCAATTGCATAGGCGCCATTGATGGCAAGCATATAAGGATTACGAAACCCAATGATTCGGGATCTTTGTATTATAATTACAAAACTTTTTTTCCATAGTACTGTTGGCACTTTGTGATACTAACTATTGTTTTTCTTTCATAGGTATTGGATCATATGGTAAAAGTAGTGATTCTGCAATTTTTAAAAATTCGTTATTTTATAAAAGATTAATAGAAAAGTCATTACACATACCAAAACCTACACCAATATCTGACACAGATTCTACACCATTGCCATACGTCATAGTTGGCGATGAAGCGTTTGGTTTATCCGAAACTGTAATGCGACCCTATGCAGGTAAAGGGCTATCATCCGAAAAAAAAAAAAAAATAAGGTTATCAAGAGCTCGACGTTATATTGAATGCACTTTTGGAATTCTGGCAAACAAGTGGCGCATTTTTCATAGGCCTATAAACGTTAATATAGACTTTCCGAAGACATAATAAAGGCCTGTTGCGTGCTACACAATTTTGTTAGAACTAGAGATGGTGTACAGTATGAAGATACTTTATATACTGCGCCAATGAATAATCTTAATACATTACATGCAGGAAGGGGTACACCGTCATCATTAAACATTAGAGACAAATATGCTAATTACTTTGTAAATGAGGGTCGTGTAGAATGGCAAGATACAAAAATGTAAAAAAAATTGTTACAGTTCGCGCCAAATAACTAAACTCAAGATGGCGTCGCGTCGGTTGCACATAGTCACTAGCTACTCCGTTACTATGGTAATGTGATATTACCCGCGCCCGATACGTACCTCCAATCACAATAACAACGTTATAGTTTAGTTATTTAGGGTGGACTATCTATTACAAAACATGTACCTAAACTACCCTGACAAAATTAAATAAATACCTACTGACCAAAAAAGAGCATTTTTTTCCAAAGGATCCTCATTTTCTTTGGATTTAGATGATGCAAACATTCATAAGTAGTGTCTAGTAAATTTTTTATTTGATTAGATGATGTACTCCCAGATATCTTTTTTTGTGAAAACAATCTCTTCATTATAGCATTAATTGTAATTCGTTTGTTACCGTACCTTGATTTCAGTAGTTCCCACGCCTGTTCGTAGTTAGAATCCGTCACTTGTATGTGTTTCAGGATCAATGCAGCTTCTCCACTAAGACTCGTTTTTAAATAATGTAGTCGCTGCACGTTAGTCAAGGACTCATTATTGTGTACAAGTGTGTTGAACAGATCGTGAAATGTTAACCAATCTTCGTATTGTCCATTATAGGTCGGTAATAAACGCTCGGCTCAGGTCGAGGAAACACGCATAAACTGTCGTACCACGGCTTCTATAGTAATCAACAGAGTATTTTAATGCTAGTATACCAGAATCCGTTGAAAGACCAGGACGGAAACCAAACTGCGCATCGTCTATCTTTATGTTCTTAAGCAGTTCGGGCTGCAGCAGCCGCTCAAATATCTTTCCCATTATCGTGCCAAGAGAGATGGATGGGACGATAATTGGTAGAGACACCCACATTACTGGTTTTGTTTTTGACAATGGGGACGACAACAGTCTTCATGAGATCCGGTGGTAAGTAGGAGAACTTCACACACAAGGTATATAAAGCAGCCAATTTTGATATTAAATCGACTCCAGCGTGAAGAATATGCTCGAGACTCAAGTCATCATGCCCAGGAGACTTACCAGATTTTATAGCTTTTACTGCGCGTGTGACATCCTCCACAGTGAACCTAATATCGCTGTCAGCCATGTCCGGCTTCCAGCTGTCAGTACGTGCACATGTCGGCACAGGCAACGGATTAACCCTAAAACCGGCGGCAAACAGCTCAGCTATACGTTTTTGTTCTAGCACGCTATCCACGCTTGCGGGCAGACTTTGTTTATAGTCAAACTTTTTTATGGTCAATATTATTAATAAAATATATAATAGTATTAATGGTCAATACGAAACAGTCCTTTAAGGGGAAAAAATGAAATATCTGGAATCTTAACAAAAATAGACGCAAATCAGGTGTGATCCCGTAGCGAAGTATTGTCTTTTGTTGGCGGGGGCATCTAGAAATCTGTATGTCTTTTGATTTTTTATCAAGTTAATTTGTGTAAAGGATTCCAGTAAAGTAAAGAAGTAAAGGACATTATTATTCAATATTACCCTCTGCCACTGTTTCTCTGTTTTCACTGTACCACCGCAGGCATTCAAGATATTTGTAAGACCTTGCCAGAGCTCTCTCGTGCGAGCACGTCCTGAGACATCCCCCAGATGACCTCTAGCGAGATCTCGATGCTCATCCAAAAAAGACAAGAGCATTTCAATTTGCTCTACAGCGGGTGGTGCAAGCTACAGGCAAGACAGTAGGTACATAGAATACAGAAAGGAATATATGTCAAGTAATACTTACATGAAAGTGACGTGAACCAATTCTCACTAAATCCAAAGGAGCAATGACGAGAACACAATAGGGTTGAGATCGGTATGATATCAAGGTAAGCGCAGCACTGAATGGTTGTAGTTGGATAAAATTTTGTCAAAGCTGTATTTTTGGTGCTTGTAGTTTGTACTTGGGGCAGGGTCAGACGGTCCGTTGTGATATGACGCGTTATCAACTAAGGTACTATGGTCGAAGATGGCCCGCTTAATTTTAAAACCTTGTAAAATCGACAATTTGGATATTAGAAAGAAAAGACATCGATGTAAAAGTAGGTTATTTAATGGAGAAATACAATATAAGTATAAATGTGATCTTATTACGATATTAATCCAAAGAAACACTATTTTAAAAAAGTCGTTGTTGGGCCATCTTAGGAAAGTGGTCACTGAACAAGGCCCATAATATAATCATGTAAATCTACACTTAAACAAAATCTAATTAAATTTTCCTTTTAATTCTTATAGGGAATCACAGTTTTCATTTAAAACTAATCAACAAAGTCTAAACTAAACTATTATCCAAAATTTAGCTATGGGCCATCTTAAATCTATCAAAATTTTAAATGACTACAAAAACGAAAATGACTTTCTGAAACGAATATAACACACATACAGAGATTCATCAGAATAGTGGGTAACAAAATAATACTCAAAAAGTTGTTCATTCAGAGATTAATTTTTGACGCCCTTGGTAAGTGGGCCATGTTAGGGGTATTGAAAATAAATTTATATTAACTTTTCTTAAATTAACCTAATGCTCTTCTGCCGTTTAACAAAAATTAAATACTTTTATAAAATAAACATTTCTCTTCAAAAACGTAAAACAAAACTTAAGAAAACAACATTGTTATTATTTAGTTACACTTAGAAGTTAGAACTAAAGATAAAATAATTAGGCCGTTTTAAAAAAACATTCCTGTTCAAAAAAAAAATCAACATAAACTATAATAAGTGATCATAAAAATTTGGGTGTATAAAGAGATCCTTTTAGTTACACTCAGGACAAACGAATTCTCTATCTTTTGTGGTTAATCCGACACATTCTTCGTGATACCAAGTCTGACATTCTTGACATTGACGCATAGAAGCTATTCTGTCTATTTTACATCCGTGACAATACCAGCTGTTTTCGTTTTCAGACGTTTTGCCTACTTTTTTAACTTTCTTACCCCCTGTCTGTCTTTATCCTTATCTTCTTATCTTTATTTATTATAGCTTTCGTTATCCTACCAGATTCTTTATGATTTTTTCTATTTTTATTAATTCTGTTACTTTCCTTGGAACTCAGTCGTCTTTCGGTTCTGATACGTTTATTCTTTAATTGTTTAGTGTTCTTCTTTGTTTTCAGTTCATCAAATAAATCTTTGGTAATTTTCTGCCCAATATAATTGGGCCTTCCGTCTAGGTTTATCTTTGATTTTTCCATAATTTAGTGTTGGAATTTGTTTATGGAAAGGTGATTTAGTGGCTAAAGATACAGGAACTTTTTTTAACTTTGACAGTGGTACATCGTTATCCGAATCTTCAGATGGAATCTGCTCTCAATATTCAACATTCGTTATCAGCACGAAAGGCAACATTTAAAATATCTTATTTAAATAAAGATAGTTTTGTGAAGAATGTCTGGAACAAATTTTCAAGGAATTTCAATGTTAAAAATTCGTGATGATTATTCGTGTTGGAAGTTCAAAGTAAGAATGTTACGTATACACGATGATCTTTGGAATACCATAGTTGGGTATTCAGATGATGATAAAACACCAATTGAAACGCGTGTTCGTAATGACCAGAAGGCACTTTCAAAAATATGCTTGACGGTTGATGGTACAGCTATTACTCATGTGAGAACAGCAACTACGCAGTAGTTGCTGTTCTCACATAGTACTCACATAGTTCTCACACAGAGTAATAGGAAGCGTGGGTTGCATTGCAGAAAGCATATTCTTCCCATACCACGATCTTCGTAGATCGTGGTATGGGAAGAAGACTGGCGTTAGAGCGGAAACTCTACAGGTATTCCCTTTCCGATTTTTCTGATATAGAGACCTATATAAATGCAGTTATGTCAACTGCTCAGGATCTTGACGATATTGGAAAAAAGGATTGATGATGGCTCTCTAGCTGCAATTATACTTGGTGGTTTGACATCCCGATATGAACCGTTGATTATGGCCTTAGAAAATACGAATGTAGAAGTGACCTGTGAATTAGTAAAAGCAAAATTACTTAATGAGATGTCGAAAAATACTCAGCAGGAAGATGTAACAGCGCTTCGTTCGACTAATTCTAAAACTCAAAAGAAGAGGCCAATCATTTGCTTCAAGTGTAAGCAACCTGGACATAAGAGTCCTGAGTGTCCACTGAAAAAGGACAAAAAGGCACTTATTATTACAGATAAGAAAGTTGACGACGTGAGTACATCAGGATGCGCATTAACTGTATGTTCTTCGACAAGTCGTAAATGGTTCATTGACTCAGGAGACTCTTCACATATGACTCCTTATGTTGATTGGTTGGATTCTTACAGACGCGTTGAGACTGGAACAGTAACAGTGGCAAACGGACATAAAGTAGCTTCTGTAGGTATTGGTGAAGTAAATATTAATACAGACTCTAAATTTAATAAAATTGGTAATGTAGTTCATGTACCTTAAACTGTAATTTGCTTTCAGTACAGAAAGTTGTAGACAAAGGGTGTACTGTGATATTTGATAAAAGCGGTTGTAATATTTATGAAGATAAAGATGTTAGGTATAATGGCAAAGCAATTTTGCATGGTTCTCTTTATGGTGGAATGTATTGTTTAGATTGCTCATTTAATATACCAAAAAATGTTTCAGCTTTTAATGTGAACTCTGACACTGAGAAATTTCAGCTTTGGCATAAGCGGCTGGGACATCTCTGTCGAATTGGCATGGATCTTCTCAAGAAGGGTCTAGCTGTCGGCGTGGAGTATACAGAAGTTGATAAACAACCGTGTATATCTTGCATAGAAGGTAAGCAAGCTCGCAAATCCTTCAAACCTTTAAAATACAAAAGAGCTACTTCAGTACCTACATGAATTGATTCATACAGATGTATGTGGACCAATGTCGTTAACCTCCTTTAAAGGTAGTAAATATTTTATCATTTTTATAGATGATTATACACGTTTTATATTTTTATTTTGTATTTCCTCTAAGACGGAAATCAAAACAAAATTTAGTACTTTTGTCCCTTTATAGAACTACGCCTTATGAATAGCTCCTTTAATTTAAATTATATTTTTTAACAATTAACTATTTTTACGGCAAGCGGGCGCGTAACTCTTAAAGAAATATGATTTATTTTTAGTTTATAAAGGATATCTTGTAAGTAACTATAAACAGTGAGTAAATTTTAGTAGGTACACCAACACGTAATATATTAATAACTACGTATGTGTAATAATATTGTATTTTATCTAATAAATTTAAACATGAAGTGAATAATAGCGATTTTATTGTGAGATGGATTGGAAGGATTTATGGATGATTATGGATTAGATGGATTTTGACAGAATGAAGGAAGGCACTTATCTTTTAGTTTGGGCTACGCTGCGATGTCCCGTTGGTGCTTTAGCTGCATCAATTCACGAGTTTACACCGGCTCCCAGATAATGATGACTTCACTTGGATTACAATATTGGTTTAAATGAATTTTGTCTTCAAATCACGAAGATCACGTTGTCCGTTGTCGATTTTTGATTTTGATTTATTATCGTCAAATTTTGTTTATCTCATGGGCCACCAATTTATGTTTTAGCAACACACTTGTGGCTTACAATTAAACCCAAAAAATCTTGAAAAATCTTGATTTATTTAACTTTCACAATATAAATGTAAGGAGACGTTGTTACTTGTACGACGTAGAAGGTTAGAAGAAAAAAGTAGGTAGAAAAATAACAAATAATGTTAGCACTTTACATGCGCCTGATGACAACTAATAGCAAACAAAATGCTTATAGTTAATTAGTGTCAAATCGATGATAGGCGCGCCGCAACAATCTCCATACCAAATTTCATCAAAATCGGTTCAGCGGTTTTAACATGTAAAGCTAACAGACAGACAGACATTCAGTATTTATAATATTAGTATGGAACACAAAATCGCAGCCCATTTTTTACCCCCATATGGGTTGAATTCCTGTATGAAAACTATCTTCTTCCTAGGGTGAGACCCTAGGAAGAAGATAGTTTTCATACTGGAATCCAAATTTCATCTAAATGGGATCAGCGGTTTTGTGGAGTGGTAGAGCAATTATGAAATGGGCTTGCTCGACCGGGGAAGTACCACCCTCTCACAGAATATCGACGTGAAGCAGCAATGCGTTTCGTTCGGTGAGTGAGAGATCCGGAAGCCCAACTCCTTCCCTATCCCCTCCTTCCTTCCTTACCTTCCTCCAACTCCTTAATGGACAACGCATTGGTAGCGCCCTTTGTGTTACTAATGTCTATAGGCGGCGGTGACCACTTTCCATCAGGTGGCCCGCTTGCTTGTTTGTCTACTGTATGACATAAAAAATAAAAAAAGTTAACAGTCATTCACTTTCACATTTATAATATTAGTATCAATGATGGATGGACTAGGTACCTTTTTATTTACATTTTCTTCTATATTACTTATTACAATCACTTCATGTTCATTCTGACTCAGCAGCTATTGGTATGGGCGGTCCAAAGATATCTGCAAACAAAAATTAATAACTACCTGTATAAAATATTAATATCTAAATGACCGAGCTTTGCCAGGTACTTTTTTGTTTTTCACGTAATGTCAGTTATCTAAACATGAAAATCGTTGGAGTTGTTTCCGAGTTTCATATACATACAAGAATTGGCCGTTTAAAGCTATTATATTAGATGAAGTATTATCCATGATATTGTAGAATAATGTAGTGTAAAAGATAGATAAAAGATAATGTTTGTACTACAGGAGTTGCAACTTGTTCTTGTATAATGGGAAAAACACTATCACTATCATATGGATTAAATAATCCTACAGCACTAGTTGAAATTAAAGATAAGAACCTTTGAATTAAGGGATCTTCTTTCTTAGGAGGCCTCGGTGGTCCTCCACCTAAAAACAAAAAGTACATGTGTTAATTTATCTTACAATTTATGTTAGGTACAGTTTGGGTTTTATTCATCAATATAATAAATCGCAATTTATAACGCATTGTGTCCTACCAGTTTGTTTAATGTGCTGCCTGTTACTTGCCGCTTCCTTTCTGGCCACCTTCTTCATACTTTCCCACTGACTTTTTAAATTATTCGCTGTTCGAGCAGAATAGGTGGTGCGACTATTATATTGGTCGGAAATTATTTGCCATTCGGCTAATTTTTTCTTCAACGTAACCCCGTCGGTCTGTTTATTTTCTATCACGTCGTGATGCATCTCCACTAGGTCTACCAACAATTCCTTTTCTGATGGCAACCAATTAGGGCTGCGTTTCCTTTTGTCCTCCATTTTATCCTGGATCGGTCGGTGCACAGACGGCAGGAAAACGAGATGAAATTTATAGCAAATATGTTAAATATGTATGTATTGGTTTTATTTTAACACGTAGTGATTTCTCTGTTCTGTTGAGACTAGTTTTGTTTTGACGTTGACAGCACATTGACAGCTACTTTCCCACACTATAATACGATAATGATGGGTTGACATGATTTGAGCTTCAGCGCCAACCCGATTTGAAGCATTTTCTATTTGGCCGGATAATACGTCGTTCAATCATTCATTCGGTTATTCGCGATTAGTTATTCCAAGTAAAGTTATACGTTCGATTGCATCGATAAACGACTTTCAATTACTCGAGATTAAAATCGTGGAATATATTTATTCTTGGTATAGTTATTCACGTTTAAAAACAAGTTTCGTCGAATCGGCCCTTAGTGTCTTTAACTAACAAATATACATTTTTAAAAAGATAATATTGTTATAAATGAATAATAAATAGGTTTTAATTCACGTACACTGCGGCACTGAGCCGAGCGGCGCACGGCCGCGCACCGCGCGCCTTTGCGCGTGGTGCGCTAGATGTGTTGGATCGTTGACTTTGACACTTGCGTTGAAACTGCGCTGTGCGCCAACACCTTTTGAAAAAGTGTGTCAACGCATCAGCACAGTGAACTGTGTTAGCACAATTGCGCGGCGTAGCGCAGTGTTACCCATGTCTATATGTTCAATACAATATATATTTCTTTAAGTTTTAATTTACACAATAAAAAAATAATACAGGGTGACCCATAAGTCCCTTGAAATAAAAAATATTCATTAAAAAAAAACTTGTTACATTATGGAAAATATTTTTATTTTACAGTAATACTTATAGAATGGGAATTATTTTTAAATGTAATCCGTTGCGATCTAGGCAATTATCCATCACTGCGCGGCAAGTAAGCTCTGCAATGCTTGCCATTTCTCGTCGGATATTTTCTTTCAGGACATCAATTGACAGAATGTTGGTATCGTACAGTTTACTTTTAAGATAACCCCATAAAAAAAAGACCATTGGAGTCAGATCCGGACTACGTGGCCAGGGAATATCTCCTCTTCGGGATATCACTTTATTAGGAAAAAGTTTACGGACGACGGGCATAGCGGTGTTAGAGGTATGGGCAGTTGCTCCATCCTGTTGAAACCAGGTCCGCGTATTGAAGCCTGGGAAATTCTGCAACTCTGATGTAAAAAATTCCTCGATCATTGCCACATACCGCTCCGAAGAAACAGTAACCGCTCGCCCCCTGCCGTCCTCAAAAAAGTAAGATGATGTATGATGCCATGCGCTGGCATAGCTGCCCAAACTGTCACTTTAGGGCTATGTAAAGGTTTTTCATGTTTGCGATTTGGATTTTCGGAACTCCAGTAGCGACAATTTTGCATATTGACATGGCTGTTAATGTGGAAGTGAGCCTCATCAGAGAATAAACCGTTATTAAACGAAGTGAAACGATTTAACATTTCATTTGCGAAATTTAGTCTGTGGGTACTGTCCGTCTCTTTTAATTCCTGTACTAACTGCATCTTGTAGGGGTGGAAATGTAAATCTTTCTTTAAAATCCGCTGTAACGATGTTCTAGATAAATTTAATGCCCAGTGCATTAAATTTATTTAGAACATCGTTACAGCGGACGCTTACGAGTAGACTGAGTAGGATTTTCACGAATTGACTGTTTCACTACGTCGATATTCTCTTCCGATCGTGATGTCCTTGGTCAACCTGACCGTTTTTTATCCATCGTCGAACCAGTCTCCTCGAATATAATGACCCAATTCTTAATCGTTTGAATACTTGGAGTATCGTTAAAGTTGCGTAAATTGCGATTTTGTAGAAACTTACGTCGCGTAATGGTAGCCGAATTATTGTTTTTGTAAATCTCGCGCACACAGAAAGCACGGTCCGCGCCGGTAAAACGCTCCATGGCGACTGAATTCCCAGAAACCGGCGATAACTCCTGCGCGCCGCGCGCCGTCCCTCCCACGCGACATTTTGCATTTATTCGAATTTCAAATTTCAAAAGACTTATGGGCCACCCTGTATTTTTGGGAGATTAATGTGTGGGTGTTTTAATTTTAGTCACTATCAGTATTTCAGTATTTATTCTTTTGTACATATTTATATTTAAATTGTTCAACATTTTGTCACATGGCTTGAAATCAATACATGTTCCAGTTTGCTTAATATGTTGTGCAGCCAACAAATTCCCATTCACAGTTGCTGTCGCCAATTTATTCCGAAATTTTATCAGATTAACGTGACTGAATACTCGTTCACACCGTGCATTAGAATGGGGAATGCACAAGGTGTCTAATGCAAATTGTGATAGCTCCTTATAATCTTGATATACATGTAACTCACTCCTACATTTGTCAACTGGTTAAGTCAAATCTAATTCATTGAATTTTCCTGGATTTTTTCTCCATTCATCATCATCATCGATTCTTTGAATTCAGCTCACATTTTATTTTGTTACTTATTTATTCTAGGTAGTAAATCAATGGAAAAATCGAATGAAGAGATTCACGAAATTTTGATGATGCAGCATTCTCAGGATATGAATGATATGAAATTTTGATAAAAGTGTATCACTCATACGATAACGCTTTTTAATTTCTTTAGCACTCGTTACTAGGAAATTCTAACAATTACTATATAAAATCTAGTGAGTTCCGATTGGTCTCTAGAATTTCCCATATTTTTGAGATCGTTCACTACTCTGACGCCAACAACCATTTGTTCGTTTCTCAAGATTTTTTCTTTATTTTCGAAATCAATTGTTTCAAGATCATGTCTCATATTATAATCCCTGTTTAAAAAACAAAGTAATATGTCACGGTATAAATTTTGAATTTTGTCGTTAAGGGAAGTTATGACAACGCGTTCTGTTTGAAAAAAAAATATTGAATTAGAAAGTCTCATGCCGCCGAATCAGTGGAAGGTTTCTTTGGTTGAATTTTCAAGCGGTCGTTCACGTATAGCAACAAATACTTGTGGATGCTTGCTTTTTGTGTGTCTGATTAAATTGTAAGCATCACCATATTTGTAAGAAAATTATTTTTGACAAAAATTGCATTTGGCTTTATCATTCTTGAGATCCGTAAAAACTGCCATGCTTTTGAGCATTTTCTATCACCAGATGAAATGTGTATAATATAAAATAACATAAATAAATAAAATATATTTAATTGTTGAATCTAACCCACCGTCACATCCACACACCGAAATCAACATTTGTGGGTTAAATGAAAGCTACGGATTATTCAAAATGTAAATCTTTTCTTGTTTTTTAAATGCTTACATTGTAATTAAATTATGCGAAATTTTTTACTTTGTAATCAACAATTTTAACCACAGAACAGGAGAACGCATATAACAAACTGAAACACAGGCTAACAAGCACCCCTATTCTTTGGCAAGCATATGAGAGCAAGCCCTACATCTTAAAAAAAAGATGCCAGTTCTGTTGGAACATTCTTATCCAAGGGGAGAAACAGTATGAACACCCTGTAGAATATGCAAGCAGACTCCTTACCGCAGCAGTGAACTTATTCTATTACGGAAAGCGAAGTATTAGCGGTTATTTGAACCTTGAATAAATTTCGAGCATACGAGTACATAAAAAATTCGCAAACAACAGTCGTGACCGAAAACCAAGCTTTAAAATGGTTGATGAACTTAAAGTCACCAACAGGAATACTGGCCCGTTGGGCACTTCAACTCCAAGCTTTTGATCTGAAGATTTCTTATCAGATTGGTAGATTAAATATACGCTCACAGCTACAATTAACCGGCCACCACCATAAAGAATAACATTTACAGTTTCGTTCTTTATTTGTTACGTGTGTATTTTACCAAACAAAGTCAAAGTCACAAAATTAATGAATTTCATTGATTAGGTTTAATTTAATTGTCGAATCACAATTTTTGTTCGTAGCTGTTTTAATCGTTAGTGTGAAGCGAATAGTGAGTGTTGCCTCCCCTGACTCTGATAACTTCTTGTAACCTGTTAGGGATGCCATCCTTGATGTTCTGGATGTCAGATTGTGGGATATTGTGCCACTCTTCTACTGTAGGCATTTGAGCTCTCCGATGGTGGTGGGTCTTTTGAGATTATCCCAAATGTGTTCAATTGAGTTAAGGACCGGACTACGTACTGGCCATGGTAATGTTGGAATGCCGACTTCATTCAGGTATTGGGAGACACTTCTGGCGACGTGAGCCCTCGCATTATCGTGCATTAGCATAAAATTGTCGCCAATAAAAGGAGCAAAAAGGAACAGCATGTTCTTCAAGAACGTCTTCCACGTACCCTTCCTCTTTCAAACACAAGTTTCGTACGGCCTTCGTAAGATAATCCACCCCACACCATAATTGACCCTCCTTGATAACCCACCGTTTCGACTATTGCACATGGAGCGAAACCTTCGTTTGGGCAACGGTAGATACGTTGACGTCCATTTGGACCTCTCAAAGCGATTCTGCTTTCATCTGAGAACAAAACGTTCTTCCACTGGTCCATAGTCCAATTAATGTAATCTCTTGAATATTGTAGTCTAAGTCGACGGTGACGTGAGAGATGATTCTGTTATTATGATCGCGATTAAGAAGTTTTTAAAATATATTTTAAAGTACCTCTGCGTAAATTATATTTTTAGTTTTATTTTCTTGTGGCAGAAGAACATCTGATTTTCTCCGCAACCCGATCTTGACAACGCGACATATAGTTGGCCGTCTTGACGTAAATCGATTCCTACATGTTTAAATGTTTGCCCCTGTGACTTATTAATTGTTACGGCAAATGATAACTTAACGGGAAATTGAATTCTTTTAAAATTAAAAGGTAAATAATTTGGAATCATTGGGATGCGAGGTATAAGCTCCGTTTGACTAACTGCTGGACCAGTCAAAACTATTGCAACGATCACGTTATTGCGAAGAAATTTGACTTGAAGTCGGGCCCCGTTACATAAATTTTGTGGTTTAAGATTTTTAACTTAAGGGAATGTGGGGGAAGGCCACTCGGGTTTAAAGAATTAAGAAACTCCTGTGGGTAATGGACGACATCTTCTTGATCCATTAAATTATCAATAGATGTGTAGGTAACTATATCTCCTGGAAGTTTAGTTAAAATTAGGTCGTTAATTTCGTCAACGCTACTCTTTTTCGCCGCCAATATTGCCCTTTGACACATCTCTTGATAATCTTTATTTTCTATTTCGACGATATCAGGGTAAACTGTCGATATTAAATCCTCAATGCTAGTCACTCTTTCTCGTAAATTGCGAATGTCAATTTCAATTTTATTTTCAAAATGAGGTACTTTCCAGTCTAAAGTAACTTTGAAGGAAAATTTGTACTACCTCCCCCCAAATTTGCTCTCATATTCGTAGATAGTTTTAAGGTATAAACAAACTTCCATAATGGGAAATTTTTAAGGCAAGACTTTACAATGTCTGTTCTAGTTCCCCTTACTATTACCGGTCGAAAATCTCCAGCAAACAACAGTAATCCCACTCATGATTTTATCACAGTTTCAAATATCTCTAAGAGTCCCATCTAGAGCCTCTACATGAGCTCTATGGATCATAGTACATTCGCCCCTAATTATTAAAGTGACGTCTTGCAAAACTTTTCCCAAAGGGCCATTTCTACGAATAGAGCACACGCTATCTTTCTGTAAAGAAACGAGCTGTGCGTCCACTTGCTAATAAAGTTGGAGCGATTCCTGGCGACGCTACTGCCAAAGCTAGTTTTCCCTGAGACCTTATCTTTGCTAATATCAGATTAGTAATGAAAGTTTTGCCGGTTCCACCAAAAAAAATATTTTTCCTTCATTAAAATGAACACTGTGCATAACACGATTGTACGTCGTCACCTGGTCATTAACTAATTTTGGTTCGTTTTCAGTAATATACTCATTAAATTCATGAACGGCTTCCGCAACGCTACTTCTAACGGATCCACATCATTATGTGAATTATTCCTTTTTGAAGCAGGAAGCCCAAAATCAGTTAATGATTTATCGCAAATCTCATGAATCTTATCTTCATTTATGATAAGTCCATCAATGTATATACCATCACTATATGCTAATGTCATATCCTGATTCTCATTACGCATTCTGTTTAATATGTATCTTCACATAAATCAATACGAAATTTATTCCATACTCTAAGGGGTCAGATGGCTAGCTAAATATGAGGATGAATTTTTCAATTCGAACCAGAAGTTCCTGAGATTAGCGCGTTCAAACAAACAAACTCTTCAGCTTTATAATATTAGCATAGATTTATTATCGTTTCTGTATTTATTATAGATTTGTATATTTATTTTAGATTTTTTTAATTAAGAATGTAAATATTAAAATATTTTTTATATGTAAATATTTTGAGAACCGGACGGTATCCCCCTCGGATACCGTCCGGTTCTCAATTTTGCTCTTTTTAGGACCCTTTATAGACTCTTTATAGGGCACCCCATAGATTAACACTTTCATCGCCATGGTGAGTCAAAATGACACGCCTAATGTTCCGATGCCCGTATACGCTGCAGGTGGCCGACGCTACGAATTTAGCCCTATAACACGGCCGGCACGGCCCTAGTGAACTCGTATTACAAGTTGATTTTTAGGATTTTTCTTGGCATACCTACTTTTTGGACTTATAAAAAAAAAACAACAAAATTTCAAGTAGAAAATGAAACCTTTAATTTCAAGTTTAAATTTAAAGTTATGAGATATCAAATTAAACAAAAGTTATGTTAATGTGAAAACTCAATTTAAAATTAAACAAATGTAAGTATCATTATCTTGTCATAATATCATAAAATTCTCATAGAAATCATTGATCAAGTAGGAGCTTTTCATAAAATTTTAATATAAAATTAACTCGTAACATGAATGAAAATATAAAAAGTTAGTGGCATTTATCAAAACATTGTCGGCATAAATGAGGATTGCCAGGACAGACAGTGCAATACTAGGAGACTTTTTTTGTTTAGTTTTTGGCGCCACTTCTACCATGTAAATGAATGGTTTTTTTTTATAACAATCGCGACAAAACTTTCTAGTTGACGTTACTGCACCTTCCTTCTTCTTTAGCTCGTGCTTTTGTCTTTTTTGTTTTGGTGTGATATTTTCTGTGTTTTCCTGATTGCTCTGAATTAATTGTTTACTAACACTCGTCTAAAATTAACACGTTTAACGCCATGGGGGTCATCCGTGACCTCGACTCGTGTACTTCACAGAGCCTTGGGGTGCACCGGTGACCTCAAGTCAGATCTATATTCAAGACACTTTTTTACGCCGTAGGGCACATTTACCTTTATTTTTTCACCTGGAAATGACCGGCGTGGCGCTCAAGAGAGGTCGGATAACGTGGGACATAGATTCTGTGCATAGAATGTAGGAATTTCATGAAATTTGTATAGAAACAATGATTTTTCTACAACGTTTATTTTTATGTTATTTTTACATTTCTTTCAGGATGATATCGTTTGAAAATGAAATAATGACATACCTTCTTTATTAACTAAAAGATATTAAAGCTTAAATTATTATATTTTCATAAAAAATACCCACCATATTCAATTTTACACAACATAAAAGTCACAGCGAAAAATCAATTTTTGACCCAATCCAATCACACATTGACATACGAAGGTTTTAAACATAAACTTTTATTGGAATATTAATAACTTTTAAACAAATATGCAATCCAATAAGTGTCCAATTGTCTACTATCGATGCTCTCTATTAAAACAAGGCAGGCAATAGTGTGGTTGACCATCACAAGGTAGGCACTTTCAGTGTTTTATTTTTGGCGTCTTTCCGCGACATGCCTTCTACGTTGTTCTTGTAGCAGCAGATACAGATTCGTCTCGTTTTTCGTACGGGTCCCTCCTTTTTAATAAGTTCATGTTTGCGTCGTTTTGGACGTAATTCATTCGCCAAGTTCTCTCTTTCTGAACATCCTGATTTAGTAAGATATCGAACGAGAAGTTTTCTATACTCCACTATTGAAATATTTATCTTGGTGGTTTCCTTGTACATTATCAGCGCATTTACTACTGCTGTATTCAGGAGCAATTCTATGGCCAGTTTCCTATACCATTTGACAGTTTTTCTCAGAGGAGTTGAATAAGCTGTCATCTGATCACTCATATCTCCTAATAAATTGGGGTTAATTAAAGTAAGTATAATTAAAATAAATAATGTAATTAAAAATCCAATTAAATCTTTAAAAGTGTCGACTGAAGTTTTACATTTGTTATAATCAATTACCATTGCTGGCTTCTGTACATCCTTGCCTTTGACTTTTTTTCGAGTAAATTTGTCTGCTGTCGTGCTTTGTTGACAACATTAAAACATCTCTTTTGTCCTTCCATTTTAAAACAGTAATGCCGTCATCATTCGCTTGTGCTATGAACTCACCTCGATTTAATTTCTTTTCTACTACTTTTTTCGGCAAGTACTTTCTGTTTTTTCTCACAGTCCCGAGGAAATGTGTATCATTATATATAATAAAGGACACGTCCTTTATTTAAAAGTTCCTGACACAAGGATAATACTATCTTTGTAGGGGTATTATTCTCAGTATCAATATTCTTTTCGCTATATACCTGAATTTTTATTGTATATCCAGGATTTGTACAAACTTTAAACAGTTTTATACCGTACTTATTATGCCTTTTCGATTTATTATACTGCCGAAAAGAAAGTCGACCCCTAAAGGGAATCATGCTTTCGTCGACACACAGTTCTTCTTTGGGCGCATAGTAGGCTTTGAATTTTTTCATTTAACAAATTTACAAGATACCTGATTTTACCAATCCGATCATTCGGATTCATATTGTTATTATCGGCGAAGTGTAGGAACTGTAAGAGTAATTCAAATCTGTTCCTAGTCATAACCGTTCGAGGAAAAGGTTGTTGAAATACATCATCTGTACTCCTGTACTCGCTAATTGACGGCAATTTTGCAGGGCCCATGAATAAAATAAGTCTGAAAAATCTCTTTATTTCATGCTTATCGGTTGGCTGCCATGAATGTGCCCGGGAACACGGCTTAAAGCTTTTATCTTCAAAGCTTTGCGTGGCAAATAAGTTAGTTTGTTCGGCGATTATTTCAAATAAAGAATCATCAACTAACAAAGAGTAAAAATTCCTCTGGATTGCCTTTACTTAAGTCTCTTGAATAAGGAAACCGCATCATCTCTCAGGCTTTCCAATTTAAGCGTATATTGTGCACCTTGTAAATCACCAGCGATTCGAGGTCTAAGCCCGCAGAGTAGTTCAAGAGGAGATTTTGCTGTCCCTGGCTTATCGTGGAGTTAATGCCCAACTGCACTTTCGATAAGTAAACTTCCCATCCATTTCGCTCTGCACCCATCTGCGCAGTCAATGAGCTTAAGATGGTTCTATTCACCTGGCCATTCGCCCTGGGTGACGCCACAGCGTTTAACACGTGTTTGATACAAAGTTCTTCATAAAAATTCTTGAATTCTCGGCACGTAAATGCTGTCCCTCTGTCACTAATTATCCTTACCGGATAACCAAAAACTTGGGATAATTTGTTAAGCGCCGTAATAGCACCTCTGGCGTTCGCACTTGCAACAGCTTCTAGCCAAACAAATTTTGTGAATCCATCAATGATGGCAGATGTATGTTTTGCCACTACTTTTACAAAAAGACCCCAAATGGTCTACGTGTGGCATGTGAAAGGGGGTACTGTCTCTTGGTATTGGATGCAATATAGTGAGACTGAGATTGGCCCTGCAAAATTCGTCGCAGTAATTACTGACAATGCTGCTAATATGAAAGCAGCCTGGCGAATTATAACTTCCAAATTCACCCATATTTCTTGTGTAGGGTGCGTTAGCCACGCTTTAAATCTTATCTATAAAGATATTTTTAAAATAACACTTTTTAAGGAAACATTGAACAAAGTGACTGTAATTATAAAATATGTAAAAAGAACCCACGTTGTTAACGCACACTTTGAAAAATATCAGAAGGAACAATATGGAACGGCTGCACATTCGTTGAAACTGTTTTCCAAAACGCGGTGGTGTGGTGCTTTCCACACTCTTCAGTCATACAAAGAAAATAGGGAAGCTCTTGAGTTTATTGCTATATCTCGAGAAATAGAGGTATTGCTCGAACTCAAAAACAACATTTTAGATAATGATTTATGGGTTGAAATTGAGGAAATTTTAAAAATTCTTCAGCCTTTAGCCGTATCAATTCTCCAAACTGAAAAAAATGATGCTTTGCTCTCGGACGTTCCTTTTTGTTTTAATACACTAAAATCGAAGGTTAAGCATGCATTGCAATCAGCAGACTTTTTGAACGAACGGGACAAAACGGTCGTAATATCTGCCATTGAAAAACGAAAAGATTTTTGTGTTCAGCCAGTTCACTATGCAGCTTACCAGTTGGACCCGAGATACTGCGGCGAAGGCTTGACTGATGAAGAAGTAGCTATGCCCTCTGAATACTTAAGGCAAATTGCTGTAACGCTAGGTCTGGACCAGGCAAAAGTTTTGAAATAATGGCCGAATTCCAAAATAAGGAAAACTTTTTTGATGCTTTAAAAGCAATGTGGGTTCCAGTGCAGGATCTAGAGCCGAGGCTATGGTGGAAAACTTTTGCCAAACAGCACGATGTAGCGACCATAGCTATCAGAATTCTTAGTGTGCCTCCATCTTCAGCCGCAAGTGAACGAAATTGGAGCCTATTTGCGAGGACACACACTAAAATTAGAAACCGTTTCAATGGCCGAAGGGCTGTTAAGCTTTTGAGTATTCGATCAAATCCCAGCTTATTGCATAAAGAAGATACTACATTTTTAGACATATCAGAAAAAGACGTCATCACCGATAGTGACGTTTCTGAGTGCGAGGAAGATATGGACGCAATAGATCCTCTTTTTTTTTTAACTGTACTAACTTTAAATGTTTATTTTTTAAGTAAAAACCAATTTGGATTTAATTTTTATTCGTTAACTAAAAATTACAAAATCAATCAATAATAACTTACATTACTATAAAGATAGTATCTAATAAAAACAAAACAAATGATTTACTGAGTCAGCTACATTACTTGATTTAACGGTATAGTTATAATGGTACTGACAACATCGTCAATATCACTGTTACTATAGTTTGTTTAGCACTAAAAAAGGCAGTTTCATTCACATTTCGGTCATTTCACTGATTTCGGTCGTTCATAAACTCATTTTTAGGTCCTATCATTTTAAAATATAACGGTTCAAAATAATAACAAAATATTTCTGAGTATAACGGTCTGAAAATGAGTGAGTAAACAAACGAAGTGAATTTCAAATGAAAATATTTTGTCCCTTTTTAGTGCTTAACAAAACGACAGTGACAGTAATATTTAAAATTTAGAAGTTTAAGGCATTTTAGCAACGGCTTAGTAATTGACCATAATAGCTATCTAATTGTCAACATTTTGTAAAACTTTTCTTACTTTACTTCTTAAACAAAACCAACAATTATATATAGTAACCTTTTAAATCTGAGATCAGATAGTAATTAAAATAAATGATTGAATACAACTTTGAATTAGTAAATTTAACTGTCTATTTGCAATCAAAGCTTTTATATTCTTTTATTAAAAAAATCGTTTCTATAAATAGTGTTTTATTCACGCCGTCTGCTGCGACGAAGCCAAAACCAAAAGGTTTACTACTTTTTTTTTAGCTTAAATACCTCTAAAATTTCCTGCATTTTGGCGTATCGCTCATTTCCTTGGTACTGTTCAAGTTCATGGGAAATAAATTTGCAAAACATCAGATTATTTATTTTCATAATTTCGTCGACTTCACTTGTTGTATTAGTAGCTTTGTCACAAAATACTTTTTTGGATGATGGGGTTGATTGTTGAAGATCTTCCAAATGTGTGATTGGATTGGGTCTTCCAATTCTTTATCAGGAGAACAAGTTGGAGAGCTGCAACGCGTTGAATCACCGTCACCGCCATCATCATCCATAGAAATCATGATTTTTTCGGAGGGCTTTGTCAACAAATCCTGGGACTGGTCTACGTTAAATTCATTTTCGGACTCACTTTCAGATTCCGGTATAGAAATATCTGAAAGAAAAAAGTATAAATTAAAAAATAAAATTGTTTTCAATTATACTCGTACGGACAGCCACCAGCTCGAGTTATCCATTTCCGGTCATGTCGCCTCATTCTATCGCTAATAATGGCCATTTGATGAGAGCGAGAGTAAAAACGGAAATGAGTAGTGGGAGCTGTGGCCCACTGTACCTACAAACGCAACTTAATTATTTGGAACATAGGTATTTACGTCGAACTTCGAATGATCGCATACCTACTTAAAACTTTTAAACGATTCTTTATTGCTTTTTTCCCTCATCACTTACAGACAAGGTCACGAATTAAAAGTCGACGCCAAAGAATGATTCCAGTTTTCTTCCAAATGCTTAATTTTATACTTACTTACAATCATAACTTAAATAAAGGTTTCCATGCAAATACAAAAGGATTTTTTTAATTAGTAATAATTTTAAAGTCAACTTACTTCTTGTCATTTTTTTTTCGTAAATATGTTTTTTGCACGGCACTGAATAATCCACCTATGACTGCGACGAAGTTTTGAACGTAACGTAACTAAATAGCAATGCAACTATGACGTGGCGGCGGCGGGCGCGGTTCCCTCGCTCGCTCGACACCGCGGCCCTTTGACAAACACCACCGAGCGCTTGGCACAGAGCGGCAACGTCGCATTTTGCATAGTATTGCGCGAGTGTTTCATTTTAAGCTGCGCATTGACGATCAGTTGAACTGATCAGTTGAACTGACGTCCATCCAAAATTTGATCGTGAGTGTCGAATCATCACTCCAGAGTTTTAACTGACGACGCGCCACGTAATTTTCCGTGACTGCCATAAATCCAACCCGGCGCGACGCGCCAAACTGACCGTGAGTGTGCGATCGTCATTCCAGGCGTCAGTTCGCTCGCAGCGCCCGTGGTGATCGGGCGTGTAAGTATATTTTTTGAATTTCAAAATGGAGACGTCGACGTCGTCTGCACGTGCCGTAATGGCAGATTTCATAGAAAAATATAAGAACGCTGAATGTTTGTGGAAAGTTACGGATAAACAATATAAAAATAAGCAACATCGCCAAAAGGCTTTAGAAGAATTGCTTCCTATTTTAAAAAAAATAGACACTACTGCTAATTTGGACAGTGTTACAAAAAAAATTAATTCTATGAGGAGTGCATTCAATAAGGAACACAACAAGGTATGTAATGTAACTTTGAAGATATTTAATGTATCCTTCTATATTATTAAGTAATTAAGTATATTAATTACTTGTTTCTTGTAGGTAAAGGCATCCAGTCGATCTGGCATTGGTGCTGATGAGGAATACATACCAAAACTGTGGTATTATGACTTACTTTTGTTTCTTAATGAAAGAGAGACAGAAGTTGGGAGATCTTGCGACATAAACGCCATATTAAATGAAAATTATGAAAACAAAGATCAGGTAAAAATCAACTTTATTAATCCCACTATTATGCAACCAAAGTACGTAACTTGTACCTATACAAAATGTTTGATTTATGTCATATATTTTTAAATGAGTGCTCTTTCATTTTGCCAACTAACGGCACCTTCACCATTAAAATATTGTACAAATTCTTCTCTTACCAACTTTGCATCATTACTAACATTGCCATTTATTATATTCAGTGGAATTACACCTTGTATCGGTACATTATCTTCTCTAGTAATGTCGTCAATTTCAAATTCATAATCCAAATAATTAGTTGCTGATTTTCTCAAAAAATTGTGTAGAATGCAGCACGTTAGAACGACAAGTTTGATTCGTTGCAAATCTAAATTAATAGCAGTATGCAAAATTTTGAAGCGATTAGACAGTATTCCAAAAACATTTTCTATTACTCTTCTTGCTCGTGACAATCTATAATTATATATTTTTCTCTCTGTAGTCAGTGAATTTTTACCAAAAGGCTTCATAAGGTCGGTTCTTAATGCAAATGCTTCATCACCAATGAAAACAAACGGCAAAGCTTTGGAACAATTTTGGGGCTTTCTTTTGTTTGGAATATTCAGTTCACGATTATTCAACTTCTCATAAAAACGTGTTTCCTTTATAACCCCACCATCAGAAATTCTGCCATTAACGCCAGCTTCACACCATATAATTTCATAGTTTGCATTAGCACAGGCTAAGAGCACAATGCTGAAGAATTTTTTGTAGTTGTAAAAGGTGGAACCAGATCCAGATGGCGGTACAATTCGGATGTGTTTGCCATCGATTGAGCCAAGGCAATTGGGAAACTGCCATCTTTCCTCAAACCCTCTCGCAATAACTAGCCATTCAGCTTCAGTTTCAGGCATCTATAACAAAATTGAGTATATTTTTCAGGATATAGACATGGGTACAGATCAAGAATCCCAGATGTCGGTGCGGTCTGAGCCACCGCCGCGGTCGGAAAGTAACAATTCTAAGAAAAAAGAAAGGAATGGAGTTTGTGAAGTTCTAACCAAAATTTCTAAGAGATTAGACTCATCAAATATAAAAACGAAACCATCTTTTTGTGCTTTTGGTGAACATGTTGCCGAGAAGTTGAGAACAATGTCAAGTGATTCTGCCAAGTACTGTCAGAAAATTATCAATGATGCTATCTTTTATGCTGAATTCGACAATCTTAACCACACATCCCGGATAGTGACGGATCATATACATTCAGACCGATCACGGTCACGATCTCAAACTTCATCACCCTATTACAGACCTTCACATCCACCATCCACACGAATTCAATCACCGTACCAGTCACCGAATGAACACTCGGACAGACCTTCACATCCACCATCCACACGAATTCAATCACCCTACCAGTCACCGAATGAACAGTTAGACAGACCATACCGTCCACCATCCACACAAACTCAATTACCCTACCAGTCACCCAATGAACAGTTAGACAGACCATACCGTCCACCATCCACACAAACTCAATTACCCTACCAGTCACCCAATGAACAGTTAGACAGACCATACCGTCCACCATCCACACAAACTCAATTACCCTACCAGTCACCCAATGAACAGTCGGACAAACCTTTACGACCACCATCCGCACAAACTCAACCACCCTACCAGTCACCGAATGAAGAATCAGACAGACCTTACCATACACCATCCACACAAACTCAATTATCACAATCCATCCTGATACAGTTACCCTATCAGCCTCCGGAGCAACCACTTCAACAGTCATCAGGATCAAATGCAATCATTGTTAATAACGCTGATGAAATTGTCGATTATTTGGAACAGCAGGACTATGATAACTCATTATCATCATCAATTGTCACAGAAGGCGATTCCAGTTCAATAAAAATTTTTTGATTTTTAAGCCTAGAGCTAACTAGAGGTTTTTTTTTTAATATAAAACTACAACATAAATCAACTTAACTGTTGTCGGAAGTTTTATTTTACACGCCCACCCCCTGTTATCAACGCACATCATAAGACAAGAATCCCTGGTGTGCATGATCGATTGATCATTAACATACATATTGCAGATGAGATGCAACTAGTCAATCGTTCATGCTCAGCATTGATTTTATAGATTTAATGGGATATCGTGTGAAATAACAGTGTAACTATTGAACAGTATATAAGTACCTTCATGTAATTCTTTAATACACAGAGTATTGCTTTGCATGTTTCTGGAATGATGACTCCTAGACGCTGCGGAGATATTGCAGTTGGAAATTTCAATTCTTCGTAACTCATTCCCGATACTAAAAAACGGAGAGTGGCAGTCAATCTCTCATGAGGACTAATAGCTTCTCTCATATTAGTATTTTGTTTAGCAATATATGGAGTTACATATTCTAAAAGCTTGAAATACGTCGTTTCGTCCATCCTTAAATAGTTTCTCCAGTCACTTGGTTCTAGCGATAACTCATTTAATAAATTGACGTGAGTGAATTGATTCCTTTTTTTTTAGCCATTCTTTCATCCATTGCTTTCTCTTTCGTTTTTTGGTGAGTATATGGCAACAAACAGTAGCCGCAGCAGCAAGCATTAATGTTTCTTCTTCAGAATCAGAATTCATTTTTTCTCGACACAAATAGAGTACATAACCTACAACAGCCCAGCCGATTGAAAACTGAAGAACCGGAGTGATGCCAGTGAGTGGGGAAATCTATTTGGCCTAAAACCATTTGGAGTGACGCCACAGTTTTACGGCTAGACTGACGCGAAAAACTGATCGTCAATGCGCAGCTTTATAAAATAATGTTTGATAGGTAAACTACCGGCATATTAGTTAGCGTTGTTGCCCTGCAGTCAGCTTGTAATTTGCTACTGAGTTCACTTAATGCAGGTGAAAATAAATATGTTTTGAATTTTTTCATTTAACAAATTTACAAGATACCTGATTTTACCAATCCGATCATTCGGATTCATATTGTTATTATCGGCGAAGTGTAGGAACTGTAAGAGTAATTCAAATCTGTTCCTAGTCATAACCGTTCGAGGAAAAGGTTGTTGAAATACATCATCTGTACTCCTGTACTCGCTAATTGACGGCAATTTTACAGGGCCCATGAATAAAATAAGTCTGAAAAATCTCTTTATTTCATGCTTATCGGTTGGCTGCCATGAATGTGCGCGGGAACACGGCTTAAAGCTTTTATCTTCAAAGCTTTGCGTGGCAAATAAGTTAGTTTGTTCGGCGATTATTTCAAATAAAGAATCATCAACTAACAAAGAGTAAAAATTCCTCTGGATTGCCTTTACTTAAGTCTCTTGAATAAGGAAACCGCATCATCTCTCAGGCTTTCCAATTTAAGCGTATATTGTGCACCTTGTAAATCACCAGCGATTCGAGGTCTAAGCCCGCAGAGTAGTTCAAGAGGAGATTTTGACAAAAGACCCCAAATGGTCTACGTGTGGCATGTGAAAGGGGGTACTGTCTCTTGGTATTGGATGCAATATAGTGAGACTGAGATTGGCCCTGCAAAATTCGTCGCAGTAATTACTGACAATGCTGCTAATATGAAAGCAGCCTGGCGAATTATAACTTCCAAATTCACCCATATTTCTTGTGTAGGGTGCGTTAGCCACGCTTTAAATCTTATCTATAAAGATATTTTTAAAATAACACTTTTTAAGGAAACATTGAACAAAGTGACTGTAATTATAAAATATGTAAAAAGAACCCACGTTGTTAACGCACACTTTGAAAAATATCAGAAGGAACAATATGGAACGGCTGCACATTCGTTGAAACTGTTTTCCAAAACGCGGTGGTGTGGTGCTTTCCACACTCTTCAGTCATACAAAGAAAATAGGGAAGCTCTTGAGTTTATTGCTATATCTCGAGAAATAGAGGTATTGCTCGAACTCAAAAACAACATTTTAGATAATGATTTATGGGTTGAAATTGAGGAAATTTTAAAAATTCTTCAGCCTTTAGCCGTATCAATTCTCCAAACTGAAAAAAATGATGCTTTGCTCTCGGACGTTCCTTTTTGTTTTAATACACTAAAATCGAAGGTTAAGCATGCATTGCAATCAGCAGACTTTTTGAACGAACAGGACAAAACGGTCGTAATATCTGCCATTGAAAAACGAAAAGATTTTTGTGTTCAGCCAGTTCACTATGCAGCTTACCAGTTGGACCCGAGATACTGCGGCGAAGGCTTGACTGATGAAGAAGTAGCTATGCCCTCTGAATACTTAAGGCAAATTGCTGTAACGCTAGGTCTGGACCAGGCAAAAGTTTTGAAATAATGGCCGAATTCCAAAATAAGGAAAACTTTTTTGATGCTTTAAAAGCAATGTGGGTTCCAGTGCAGGATCTAGAGCCGAGGCTATGGTGGAAAACTTTTGCCAAACAGCACGATGTAGCGACCATAGCTATCAGAATTCTTAGTGTGCCTCCATCTTCAGCCGCAAGTGAACGAAATTGGAGCCTATTTGCGAGGACACACACTAAAATTAGAAACCGTTTCAATGGCCGAAGGGCTGTTAAGCTTTTGAGTATTCGATCAAATCCCAGCTTATTGCATAAAGAAGATACTACATTTTTAGACATATCAGAAAAAGACGTCATCACCGATAGTGACGTTTCTGAGTGCGAGGAAGATATGGACGCAATAGATCCTCTTTTTTTTTTAACTGTACTAACTTTAAATGTTTATTTTTTAAGTAAAAACCAATTTGGATTTAATTTTTATTCGTTAACTAAAAATTACAAAATCAATCAATAATAACTTACATTACTATAAAGATAGTATCTAATAAAAACAAAACAAATGATTTACTGAGTCAGCTACATTACTTGATTTAACGGTATAGTTATAATGGTACTGACAACATCGTCAATATCACTGTTACTATAGTTTGTTTAGCACTAAAAAAGGCAGTTTCATTCACATTTCGGTCATTTCACTGATTTCGGTCGTTCATAAACTCATTTTTAGGTCCTATCATTTTAAAATATAACGGTTCAAAATAATAACAAAATATTTCTGAGTATAACGGTCTGAAAATGAGTGAGTAAACAAACGAAGTGAATTTCAAATGAAAATATTTTGTCCCTTTTTAGTGCTTAACAAAACGACAGTGACAGTAATATTTAAAATTTAGAAGTTTAAGGCATTTTAGCAACGGCTTAGTAATTGACCATAATAGCTATCTAATTGTCAACATTTTGTAAAACTTTTCTTACTTTACTTCTTAAACAAAACCAACAATTATATATAGTAACCTTTTAAATCTGAGATCAGATAGTAATTAAAATAAATGATTGAATACAACTTTGAATTAGTAAATTTAACTGTCTATTTGCAATCAAAGCTTTTATATTCTTTTATTAAAAAAATCGTTTCTATAAATAGTGTTTTATTCACGCCGTCTGCTGCGACGAAGCCAAAACCAAAAGGTTTACTACTTTTTTTTTAGCTTAAATACCTCTAAAATTTCCTGCATTTTGGCGTATCGCTCATTTCCTTGGTACTGTTCAAGTTCATGGGAAATAAATTTGCAAAACATCAGATTATTTATTTTCATAATTTCGTCGACTTCACTTGTTGTATTAGTAGCTTTGTCACAAAATACTTTTTTGGATGATGGGGTTGATTGTTGAAGATCTTCCAAATGTGTGATTGGATTGGGTCTTCCAATTCTTTATCAGGAGAACAAGTTGGAGAGCTGCAACGCGTTGAATCACCGTCACCGCCATCATCATCCATAGAAATCATGATTTTTTCGGAGGGCTTTGTCAACAAATCCTGGGACTGGTCTACGTTAAATTCATTTTCGGACTCACTTTCAGATTCCGGTATAGAAATATCTGAAAGAAAAAAGTATAAATTAAAAAATAAAATTGTTTTCAATTATACTCGTACGGACAGCCACCAGCTCGAGTTATCCATTTCCGGTCATGTCGCCTCATTCTATCGCTAATAATGGCCATTTGATGAGAGCGAGAGTAAAAACGGAAATGAGTAGTGGGAGCTGTGGCCCACTGTACCTACAAACGCAACTTAATTATTTGGAACATAGGTATTTACGTCGAACTTCGAATGATCGCATACCTACTTAAAACTTTTAAACGATTCTTTATTGCTTTTTTCCCTCATCACTTACAGACAAGGTCACGAATTAAAAGTCGACGCCAAAGAATGATTCCAGTTTTCTTCCAAATGCTTAATTTTATACTTACTTACAATCATAACTTAAATAAAGGTTTCCATGCAAATACAAAAGGATTTTTTTAATTAGTAATAATTTTAAAGTCAACTTACTTCTTGTCATTTTTTTTTCGTAAATATGTTTTTTGCACGGCACTGAATAATCCACCTATGACTGCGACGAAGTTTTGAACGTAACGTAACTAAATAGCAATGCAACTATGACGTGGCGGCGGCGGGCGCGGTTCCCTCGCTCGCTCGACACCGCGGCCCTTTGACAAACACCACCGAGCGCTTGGCACAGAGCGGCAACGTCGCATTTTGCATAGTATTGCGCGAGTGTTTCATTTTAAGCTGCGCATTGACGATCAGTTGAACTGATCAGTTGAACTGACGTCCATCCAAAATTTGATCGTGAGTGTCGAATCATCACTCCAGAGTTTTAACTGACGACGCGCCACGTAATTTTCCGTGACTGCCATAAATCCAACCCGGCGCGACGCGCCAAACTGACCGTGAGTGTGCGATCGTCATTCCAGGCGTCAGTTCGCTCGCAGCGCCCGTGGTGATCGGGCGTGTAAGTATATTTTTTGAATTTCAAAATGGAGACGTCGACGTCGTCTGCACGTGCCGTAATGGCAGATTTCATAGAAAAATATAAGAACGCTGAATGTTTGTGGAAAGTTACGGATAAACAATATAAAAATAAGCAACATCGCCAAAAGGCTTTAGAAGAATTGCTTCCTATTTTAAAAAAAATAGACACTACTGCTAATTTGGACAGTGTTACAAAAAAAATTAATTCTATGAGGAGTGCATTCAATAAGGAACACAACAAGGTATGTAATGTAACTTTGAAGATATTTAATGTATCCTTCTATATTATTAAGTAATTAAGTATATTAATTACTTGTTTCTTGTAGGTAAAGGCATCCAGTCGATCTGGCATTGGTGCTGATGAGGAATACATACCAAAACTGTGGTATTATGACTTACTTTTGTTTCTTAATGAAAGAGAGACAGAAGTTGGGAGATCTTGCGACATAAACGCCATATTAAATGAAAATTATGAAAACAAAGATCAGGTAAAAATCAACTTTATTAATCCCACTATTATGCAACCAAAGTACGTAACTTGTACCTATACAAAATGTTTGATTTATGTCATATATTTTTAAATGAGTGCTCTTTCATTTTGCCAACTAACGGCACCTTCACCATTAAAATATTGTACAAATTCTTCTCTTACCAACTTTGCATCATTACTAACATTGCCATTTATTATATTCAGTGGAATTACACCTTGTATCGGTACATTATCTTCTCTAGTAATGTCGTCAATTTCAAATTCATAATCCAAATAATTAGTTGCTGATTTTCTCAAAAAATTGTGTAGAATGCAGCACGTTAGAACGACAAGTTTGATTCGTTGCAAATCTAAATTAATAGCAGTATGCAAAATTTTGAAGCGATTAGACAGTATTCCAAAAACATTTTCTATTACTCTTCTTGCTCGTGACAATCTATAATTATATATTTTTCTCTCTGTAGTCAGTGAATTTTTACCAAAAGGCTTCATAAGGTCGGTTCTTAATGCAAATGCTTCATCACCAATGAAAACAAACGGCAAAGCTTTGGAACAATTTTGGGGCTTTCTTTTGTTTGGAATATTCAGTTCACGATTATTCAACTTCTCATAAAAACGTGTTTCCTTTATAACCCCACCATCAGAAATTCTGCCATTAACGCCAGCTTCACACCATATAATTTCATAGTTTGCATTAGCACAGGCTAAGAGCACAATGCTGAAGAATTTTTTGTAGTTGTAAAAGGTGGAACCAGATCCAGATGGCGGTACAATTCGGATGTGTTTGCCATCGATTGAGCCAAGGCAATTGGGAAACTGCCATCTTTCCTCAAACCCTCTCGCAATAACTAGCCATTCAGCTTCAGTTTCAGGCATCTATAACAAAATTGTGTATATTTTTCAGGATATAGACATGGGTACAGATCAAGAATCCCAGATGTCGGTGCGGTCTGAGCCACCGCCGCGGTCGGAAAGTAACAATTCTAAGAAAAAAGAAAGGAATGGAGTTTGTGAAGTTCTAACCAAAATTTCTAAGAGATTAGACTCATCAAATATAAAAACGAAACCATCTTTTTGTGCTTTTGGTGAACATGTTGCCGAGAAGTTGAGAACAATGTCAAGTGATTCTGCCAAGTACTGTCAGAAAATTATCAATGATGCTATCTTTTATGCTGAATTCGACAATCTTAACCACACATCCCGGATAGTGACGGATCATATACATTCAGACCGATCACGGTCACGATCTCAAACTTCATCACCCTATTACAGACCTTCACATCCACCATCCACACGAATTCAATCACCGTACCAGTCACCGAATGAACACTCGGACAGACCTTCACATCCACCATCCACACGAATTCAATCACCCTACCAGTCACCGAATGAACAGTTAGACAGACCATACCGTCCACCATCCACACAAACTCAATTACCCTACCAGTCACCCAATGAACAGTTAGACAGACCATACCGTCCACCATCCACACAAACTCAATTACCCTACCAGTCACCCAATGAACAGTTAGACAGACCATACCGTCCACCATCCACACAAACTCAATTACCCTACCAGTCACCCAATGAACAGTCGGACAAACCTTTACGACCACCATCCGCACAAACTCAACCACCCTACCAGTCACCGAATGAAGAATCAGACAGACCTTACCATACACCATCCACACAAACTCAATTATCACAATCCATCCTGATACAGTTACCCTATCAGCCTCCGGAGCAACCACTTCAACAGTCATCAGGATCAAATGCAATCATTGTTAATAACGCTGATGAAATTGTCGATTATTTGGAACAGCAGGACTATGATAACTCATTATCATCATCAATTGTCACAGAAGGCGATTCCAGTTCAATAAAAATTTTTTGATTTTTAAGCCTAGAGCTAACTAGAGGTTTTTTTTTTAATATAAAACTACAACATAAATCAACTTAACTGTTGTCGGAAGTTTTATTTTACACGCCCACCCCCTGTTATCAACGCACATCATAAGACAAGAATCCCTGGTGTGCATGATCGATTGATCATTAACATACATATTGCAGATGAGATGCAACTAGTCAATCGTTCATGCTCAGCATTGATTTTATAGATTTAATGGGATATCGTGTGAAATAACAGTGTAACTATTGAACAGTATATAAGTACCTTCATGTAATTCTTTAATACACAGAGTATTGCTTTGCATGTTTCTGGAATGATGACTCCTAGACGCTGCGGAGATATTGCAGTTGGAAATTTCAATTCTTCGTAACTCATTCCCGATACTAAAAAACGGAGAGTGGCAGTCAATCTCTCATGAGGACTAATAGCTTCTCTCATATTAGTATTTTGTTTAGCAATATATGGAGTTACATATTCTAAAAGCTTGAAATACGTCGTTTCGTCCATCCTTAAATAGTTTCTCCAGTCACTTGGTTCTAGCGATAACTCATTTAATAAATTGACGTGAGTGAATTGATTCCTTTTTTTTTAGCCATTCTTTCATCCATTGCTTTCTCTTTCGTTTTTTGGTGAGTATATGGCAACAAACAGTAGCCGCAGCAGCAAGCATTAATGTTTCTTCTTCAGAATCAGAATTCATTTTTTCTCGACACAAATAGAGTACATAACCTACAACAGCCCAGCCGATTGAAAACTGAAGAACCGGAGTGATGCCAGTGAGTGGGGAAATCTATTTGGCCTAAAACCATTTGGAGTGACGCCACAGTTTTACGGCTAGACTGACGCGAAAAACTGATCGTCAATGCGCAGCTTTATAAAATAATGTTTGATAGGTAAACTACCGGCATATTAGTTAGCGTTGTTGCCCTGCAGTCAGCTTGTAATTTGCTACTGAGTTCACTTAATGCAGGTGAAAATAAATATGTTTACAACGTACCTAAGCCTTAAAAATAGTTTAAGCAGTCGTAAAAATTTAAACGTACAAATATCTTAGAAAAACGAAAAAACCCGTTTCTACCCAGCCCAAATGGGTTTTCGGGCGAATAAAACCGTTTCTCGCGGCTCGTTTGAAACCGTTTCTCGCCGGCTTTGCATCTATAGTGACAATTCATTAAATTGTCATGAACTGGAAAAGGCGTTTCTAGAACCTGTGACCAATTGGCGTGCATGTCAGAGACATTTACACTTTTGACCATAAATTAGACTCAGACCAACTGTGAATCCATTCTTTTGTACTGTTTACTATAACTATCTAAGCGTACTTTATTTGTATACACATGTTTGCAATATTATTATTTATTCATTACAAAAGTTAAAAACAAACAATTAATAGTAGATTATTGCATCGAGCACAAAGTAATTTATTATTGCACCGAGTGCCTGATTTAGAGCCTTAGCGTTAGCGAGGGCTCTAATCTAACAGGCACGAGGGCAACATAAATTACTTAAGGCGAGGTGCATAATCTGCTTTTCTTTCAACGAATACCTATAGGAATAGTAGATAACAGAAACTCATATCAAACAGTTAAAATAGAAGTTTAATTATTGAAATTAAAAGTTATGTTTGAGCAATTATTAAACGTAAGGTTAAGAGTTTTGTTGGGCAAATTTATATTTGTTTGTTTAACTTGGGACTGAATAATATTATCAGACGAGGTAGATGGGCCTGGCTGATTTGTTACAATGAAGTCGTTATCACGGGAAGTAGATGGGCGCGGCGATGTCGATTGATTTAAATTAATTGCCTCCGTAATACATAGAATGTTTTCCGGAGTTAATGTGTCGCTAGATGATTCCATTTTAATTCGAAGCCGAAGCACTCAAAATCAGATAGTATCACACTTTTATCGTTTCCAAAAATATTGTCAAGCAAAATTAACAAAGTTCCCGCCAAATCACTTTTTTAAATTTCTTTCATTTTTAACTCAGAGTTAGCAGCAATCATTTTTTAAATTTGGAACAAGTAGGATAGAAACGAATAATACGTACGAAAAAAAAAGTATTAGTATCGGCTGGCTGAATAGAGCTAAGCCATTGAGATTGGCACATTTTGGTGCGATTAAAAAAAACTGTGCAATAATGAAATTTCATACATTCTTATTGCTCTAGAGCATTAAAGACGCGTTTTGTACTGAGTTTTTAGTGTGATTGTGATGAAATTAAAGCATAGTTGGAAGAAAAATTCGTAACGACGTACAGGAACGTGTAATGCCATGCTAGAATGCAATATCACCATAGGCCATCTTCTTATGCGTCGGCTGCTGAATAAATTGAGCACCTTTTATCTGCTTCATCGGAGTAGATGAAGCAAAGTGCTCAATTTATTAAAAAAAAAAATGAGTCGCATAATGAAACGTAGGGTCACGACTTTGCCAGTTATGGCGTTGTCACGTTTTATCCGAGAGAATTAATGAAACGGCCAAAGCAAGTAAATATTTTAAGGTTTGTATTATATGTTAAGTTAAACAACAAGTCTCAGGAGTGGGTAGATTCGTGAAGTATTGGTTCACTCCAAGGTTGCCCTTCCATTCTCTTTGCCTGACTCCTCTGAATGAAGCCGCTTCCGCCGGGTTGCTAGGCTGCTCGGATCCAAAATGAGTCTCGGAGGTGAGGTAAGATGTTGAGCTTGTTTTTTTTATGCAAAGGTATTTGAGCTGATGACTGAGGTATGAGTGGCTGCAATTTGAGCCCAAACGTAGATCCCTGGACACGGGATACAGAACTTATAATTCAGTTTAACGATTTTAGTAGTTCACTCGTATTTATTTGTATATATATTACAGGGTGACTTGGAATTGGTGTAATTGTTTGAAAGGGGTGAAAGTATAGCCCATTTGACGTAAAAGTATGTATGGAACACTTGGTCAAAAATCAATAGTTTCGGACATAATTGACAGTATAATTATTTCTCGAAAAATACCGAAATTCAAGCTAAAATAATTAAATAAAAAAAAAAATACTTCATGCATGCATGTCTTTTTATTTTTTTCTGTTTACATAAAATGTCATAAGGTACTTGAAATTTTAGAGTTACTAGAGCTACAAGCCAATGACATAAAAAATAGCTTTCTTTAATTTTCAATTAACTTTTGAAGAAAAATATTTATTAGTAACTTGTCGTACAAATGATGCCACTAAATGCCTTGTTTTCCTTAGCTTTCTAAAAAGGTATAAGAAGTGTACAAAATTATTAGAAACGTGCCAACAGACATGTTATCTAATTAACATTATTAATTTCCTTTCATATGAACCTTTAAGTTAAAAAAAAACAACTTTTGACTTTTGAACCATTTTTATTTTATTTTACATCTTGTTCAAACTGTCTGCCGTGATTAATACAAGCACGTAGTCGTTTTCGAAAATTAGACTGTTACAACCCCGGTAAGCTCTCGCTGTATTTGAGCAGCAGCTTGTATGATTCGGTCCCTTAATTAATTTACATTATTCACTGGTGTCGTATAAACGATGGTCTTCATGTGACCCCATAAATAATAGTCACAAGGGGTCAAATCTGGACACCTTGCTGGCCATGGCGTCGGCCCCCCTCTACCTATCCAACGCAGTGGAAAATTTTCGTCCAGCCATTGTCGGACACCAGCCAGGTAATGGGCTGGGCAGCCGTCATGCTGAAATATCATTTGTTGCCGGTTTGCCAGCGGAACATCTTCTAGGAGCTCGCCCAAATTATTACGAAGAAAGTCTTCGTAAGCTTCGCCATTCAAATTATTTGGTAAAAAATATGGTCCAACTAAATATTTGTCGATTATTCCCATCCATACATTTAAAGAGAATCTTCTCTGATGAGCTCCTTCTTTGGACAGATGAGGATTTTCACCCCGTGGACCCCAGTAGTGGAGATTGTGGTAGTTTGTTATACCATCTCGATCAAATTTTTATCATCACAAAATCCATACACAAACAGAATGTCTGCGTATTCTTCGTTACTGTAATTCGCCATTGAGATACAAAGTAAAACAATGTGAAACAAAAGAATAACAATGACAGGTAAAAATTCGTCCAACACGCGCAAGTAACTAACAAGTACTAACTAGTTGAGTCGGCCTACCGCCGAAGCGCCCCAGCCAGACAGATAAGCAACGCAAAGCTGATCAATTGCTATCTCGTTTGCTCACACTGTGCTGTTATCGGTGCTCTCGTTCACCCTCGAGTTGATACCGTTACAAGTTTGAAAACATTCAGTTTTCGCTCGACTTATGTCACACAATGAGATTAAATAATAATTCTCTTACGTTATCTTCGCCGTCGGGGCGGTTGGACTGAGAGGTTTCTCTATCTTTCAGTGTGTAGACAAGATTCAGAATCGTTTTATGATTCAAATTGTCTACTAAGTATTGTGTTCCTGAGATGATAACACACCTTTTGTCCTCTTGGGTACTATTTGCCACGTCCTGGTCGATCGAACTTTTGTCGGGACTCGGTGTGTCCATAGTATTCTAAAATAATGCTATATTAGCGACCGTGTTTGCTTTTAGGGGATTTAGAGCTTATCAAAGGGGCAGACAATAATTATTATACTTACAAAGTAAGTCGCAATTGCTAGCAGGCATCAAGGTTAAAATAGATGGTATTTTTAAATTAAAGGCGAAGGGCAACCTTGGAGTGGAACCAACTTCACGAATCTACCCACCCCTGAGACTAGTTGTTTAACTTAATATATAATACAAACCTTAAAATTTTCACTTACTTTGGCCGTTTTATTCATTCTCTCGGATAAAACGTGACAGCGTATATATTATTATTGTAACTGATCTGCCAATAACTGATACTACACAAATAATAGAAATGTCTACATTATCCCTCCAATATTACACTCATTGAAATATATCTCGCACTCACTAATAATGACAAATACTTGAGACAGAACTACTGTGTAGTAACTATATGGCAGACGGCTACTGTGCGTCTGGTTATACGAACCACGTTGTGGAGTACGTCACTTTGGATTGCCACAATTCGCAGAATCAGCAAATACATACAATGTGTGTCGCCACAATACCATCTTTGTCAACGTGTGGCCAACAGAAGAATAATGTTGCAGTATTATTTTTGAAAAATATTTTTTTTATGTTCAAATACATCATTACTAATCCTTTTTGCCTTAGCATCTCTTTTTGTTGTCACTAATTATATGCTGAAGTTTCTAACTCTATCTCCTGAATTTTTTAGCGCTAACGACCAATTGTAAATATATTTTTGGAAAGAGATTATCGTTTATTTATTTTTATTCTTAGTTAGAATGTGTCTCTTATCTGAAATAAAAAACAAAAATCTACTGATAACTTTAAAAAAATGCATTTATGCATTAACATTCATTACTACTTTCTTCTCGAGTACTAGGAAACTTAATATATAATTTTAATTATATCAGGATGATTTAGTGCATCCGTAACTTCTCTTATGCATTTTGAGACCGATTGCTCAGAAATTGTAGTGCCATTGCTTCTTCCCACAAGCTTTTGATAGCTGCCTGTGGCCAAAAATGATAAAGTTGTAACACCTGTAAAGAAACAAAAAAATATCATGGGAGGTTATGGCTAAATGCTGCTAGTTTACATGACGTTAAAAATGTGTCTACACTGTAAATTATTACAAAAACAGAGATTTAGCTATTATATTACTTATTTAAAAGCAGGTACCTATACTTTACACACATTATTTATGGGCTACTAGCTACATAATAAAAATATTAAAAATACAGAAGTTTTGTAAAATTGGATTTGAAATGTTTACTTCCGGTTTTCTAAGTAAATAATTTTTTTTTTCAAATTTGTAGTAAATGGCAAGAAATGTATTTATTTATTATCAAACGTCCAATACTTAGTTTATTTTTTATAAAATTTAATATTACCAAAAAACCTTACGAAAAATCCGTTTCTCAAATTTCCTCAATTCTTCAAAAGCCAATAAAAAAAAAAGATGTACATCCATTCAGGTCTTATAGCAGTACAGTTCAAATATGAACAAGATCTAAAACCTGTCATTTTTTTGCTGTCCGCTTCACGTGAAATGCCCCTTATTTAGGCTGTTTTGATGTGACTGTGTAATAAGGGAACGGACTCAGGGTCTAGCCGAGAAAATATAGAAAAATAACACCTGCACAAAATAAAAATCGAAATTTATTTTAGAGACTATATAGTTACAACAAATGGCCGTGTGGTTTCCGGCAGACTAGAATATAATCACTCCGTTTCTTCCCGTGGATGTCGTACAAAGCGACTAAGGGAAATACATTAACAAATATCGATCAGGCCTCCCCAACCCGTTTGGCCAGCGTGGGGAGTGTAGGCCAAATCCTCCTTCCGTCTAGGACGGACGCGAGAGGGTCGTGCTCCTGTAGTAGAGACTAAAATGGACCTGATGATGATGATAGTTACAACATTGCTGGGCACAAAATTAAGGATTTCTTCTAGAAGGTATTCAGGGTTATTTACTGCGTCATCATCGTCTTGCGTAAGTATGTTTCCATTATGGGACGGAACATTTTTGTAATATTCCAAATCAGGCAAGTTTCTCCACGCCGCTCCGAAATGTTTTTCAAGTAGCTTAGCAACATCATGTAATTTTTCACTTTTAACATTAAAATGGTGTTCTATTCTGTCGGTCACAATTCCACCAATCGATTTACCACGTTTTGTTATTGCCAATGGATTGCATTTCTTTATGAGATTTCGCCTCTGACCAAAATTTTGCATTGTTCTGTCTTTTTTATGATAATCCGTTTGGTTTCGCTAATCTGGATGCTGTTGTATATTCTGTAGCACATCATTACATGTAGCCTTCCAATCAAAAAATGGTATGTCTGTAACTTTGCGTCGAATGATATGTTAATGAAACATCAAGAGAATACAATTAAATTTGATTTTTTGGAATGTATATGACACGAGGACCCTATGCTTCAGAATGTCTTCATTTTCCGCTCTTGGTTAGCGCGGTGGAGACTTCAATCTTTTTAATTTCCACGAGGTTTCCTCTGCGGGGACTCGGGGCGTAGTGGTGTGTCGGGAATTGGTGACAGCATTTTCAGCTCCCGGGCCCACAATTCAAACGAATTCCCGCCCACAGAATTCAAAAAGTCGGTCAAATTTTCGTCTTTGCTTGGCGAAGCATGTGCAGGTTCGCATGTGAAGTCCAGCTTCTTATTAGCTTTGGAGGAAATTATAATCGGCAGATTTTTCAGTTGTAGGAAACTGAATGGCATAACAAGTGCTTCAATAAAGAACCAAGATCGTTGTGGGAAGGTTTGAATTATTCCAGCAGGTTCTAGAAAAACTATTCCAATCAAATATCTTGTATTTTCGGCTTCAGATAACGCTGATAGTTTAATAGGTAGGTGACGTGCTCTAATAAGAACTTTGACCGAAGTGGTTTTAAGTGTTAATTTACTTCTTGCTTCTTGTCTTCCGTGAATGTCACACCTGCTTTACGTAACATTTCTGCATGCTGCTGAGCCCAGGTATGCATACCCAATACAATAATTAATTGATATTTCAATTGTCGGTATTTTAAATACCCTTTCTATAGACCTATTAATCATGGAATAAAATTGTATAGGCTTGGGCGGTGTTTCGTTGCTTTTTCATTGCGTGCAGTTGCTTCTGTACACCCCGACCGCCGCAGCCATAGCACTTTTTTACTGGAGCATCTTTGGAACCTGCTGTTTCAATTTTGCGTTTACTGCATTCGTCCTCAGTATGACATCGTTTTTTGTTTTTTTCCGGTTACATTTCTGATCCCAGGCTTTCAAAATGACGAATTGACAGCAAGTCCGAAAAAGTTTTTATGTCGTTCCTAGACACATTTTTCCTTATAGTTCCGTTAAGAAGACCATAGAGAAGATCGCATTGTTCCTCCTCTTTGTGCCGCTTAGCAGGTAGTTGAGCTAAAAAAGCCCGCTTGGTACAAAAAAACATAACAATTGGTTCCTTAGCTCCCTGCCGTGTTGCAAAGAACTGTACACTTCGTGAGGTTGCTTTTTTTGGCGCAAATGCTTGCGAATTAATTTTATAGCCATGCCCAATGATTTTGCATCACCTTTTACTCCCTGCCACCATGTTGAGGCACTCCCGGTTAGTAACAAACCCAAACCTTCCATGGCTTCCGCTTAGAATACGTTCTCAATTCGCTTAAAAATTGAAATTGCGTTAATGAATTCTTCGACAGTGTCGTGGCTGCCTTGTTCAAAAACCTACTTGTACGTTGCATTGTCTCTGATGTCGTTATTGATGCTAGTGATTGAGCTAGTCGTTCAATTTGATCGTCGGACGATGTTTGTGCTGTTGACGTGAACGAGTGTATCATGCGACTGAGTTGATCTTCGCTCATTAGTATGTTTACTCGTTCTGTCATAATGATGAGAGTAGTTTAATTAAAGTAATATCAAATGTTATCGATGTAAACAACATAAACATTACAAAAATCAGTGCGCAAATAATGATAAAACCAATAAATACAAAAGAATTACATTGTAAACACTAATGCATTCAGTGCGGTGTAGTTTAGGCAGAAATTTAATAAGTGTGACTGGTACATTGATTCTGGCGCGAATATGCACTTGGTAGCTACCGAACAGTGGGTTGAGAGTGCTGACTATGACATAAAGAAATATATGTGCGTGGCGAGAGACGCCATGTTCGCCGTATATGAGGTACTATCAATGCAAGTGCAATTTCACGTAAAAAATATTTTCTTTGTGTATTTTTTTCTGTTGGTTCCAATTAAAGATGTAATTTTTTCCATAAAATTAACCACTTATTTGTTTTACGTCGCACTGTATATTCATGAACCATCTGGTCAAGTGTATCTACACCTTCCATGGTTGTAGAACTTTATTTCAGATTTGTTCTTATTGCGATAATCGACTTCTTTTGTATGATGATAGTACTTGTTACCGGTTCAGCATTAGTATACTTTACAATAATTTCCAATATCTAATCGTTGAAAAAAAGGTTGAAACTGTCTATCGAATCTATTGCAAAGTACCCTGGAGGAAGAATCGTTTATGGATAGCACCGCGAATTATGTTGTGTCTAGGTGTTCGGTTTTGCCCATCAGGTTCTGATTATCAATCAAGCTACGCAGAAGCATAAGTTCAACAGAGAGATTGATTGTCACATTGAGGTAAGTTACCTTGAAATCATTATATTTAATTTGTTTCATTTAATGCAGAAAAATCAAAGTCGTATAGGCTTGAATTTGACGGACTCGCGATGCTCTGCAATGAATTGTTTTCAATACTATTGGAAGATACCTAAGATTGGTTTCTTGAACTTGGTTCAGCAGCAATACTATAACCATAGTATGCCGGAAAAGCTTCATTTGAGCGTGATTGATATGTGCGCTATTATTTTTATATTGAATGTTTCTTACAATATTTAATACTTGATAATGAAATTCAACAATATCTTGATCTTTAAAGCGTTCTACGGAAGGGGTTATTCCTATTATAAAAAAGACATCACCCTATTGTCTTCTTTTCCTTAATATGTGTTTGATAAACTTTAATATTTACATATCCACAACATTTATTTCTTCTTTGTTCTTTCTTGTTTCTTCCGATATATTCAATTTTTCTTCCGGTATATTTGATCTAGATACATATAGGTATTGGGTATTTTTTTTAGAAACTGTAAATTATCATAATGTTGATATTTATGTACTGGTTTTGCACTCGATCCAGATTTCGTTAAATGAACGATCGATGAACTAGTAACACCCCAACTAGCTTACTTAGCTGCGTTTCCGAACGTTGTCCACAAAATAATGTTTATATTTTTGAGTAATCTATATATATAAAATTCAAAGTCCTGACTGACTGACTGATATATCAACGCACAGCCCAAACCGCTGGGTCTAGAGATTTCAAATTTGGCACGTAGGTTCCTTATGACATCTAGGCTTACACTAAGAAAGGATTTTTCATAATTCCTCCCCTAAGTGGGTGAAACGGGGGTCCAAATGTATAAAGTCGTATTTTTAATTAGACGAAGTCAACTGACGTTTACTGTGTTAAAAATAGTGTTATGACAAAGTGAATAATTGAAAAAACTGAATGAATGAAATTGCCTCAATTGTCTAGTGAATAGTTAGTGTGCCGAACTGCCGATATCGGGTACGGGGTCCGAATCGAATCCTTACCAACGAGTTTTCGACGACTATGTTCCTATAGTATCTACCTATACTGAATACCGAGTGTTTTAAACATTAAGGAAAACATTGCGAGGAAACTTGTAAGACTGTCCTATTTTCAATACATCATGCAGTTGAAACTATAGATTTATAAAATATAACAATTATAGGTAGGTAATGAAAATAAAAAAACATCCCTTATTACATAATTTGTTTTTATTCATCATCACATAAAAAATCATCACTATCGCTTTGGGTGACATTAATTATAAATCTGTCTGAAACATTGTCGATCATGTGGTCGAGACCATACATTTTGTCTTCTTCTTTAATTATATGAGACACGCAGCTACTCCCATTTTTCAGGTGTGACATGTTGAAGTCCTTCTTCAAAAAGTTTTTTTACTTCTGTCATTTTGAAGGTTTTGTTATTTCTTGCAACATATCCTTTAGCCTGCGCCCATACCAACGCAATGGGATTGAACTCACAGTGGTATGGGGGCAGACGTAAAACAATTATCCCATGCTGCACTGCCATCTCGTCCACAACCTACTTATCGCAATGTTCTTGTTTGTGCTGCCGTACAATGTCTATAAGAGTAGCTTTAACCATTGTTGCTTCGAATGAAATATTTTTGCTCGTTAGCCACTCTTGTATTCTAGGTTTAGTCCAAGACATTTCATACGGAATTTGGTTTTAGTTTTGGCAAGACCCCCCTAAACCACTTCTCAAAGGAATCGGCATTCATCTCTTAATGATAGTCTTTTTTTTTTGGCTTCAAATATTAATAAGCTGTTTTCTACGAATCTTTCTTCCCCGCCTATATGGCCGATAATTAATCGTTTGCCCTTTCCTGAAGGCTGTTTTAAGCCAGTGGTCAAGCCATCTAGGAAGGCCTGGCGGGACGATAACACTGTCTGGTCAATCCATGCCTTCTTCGGTGCAAGACCTTCAAGATAGTGAAAAATATCAATTAATTATTGAAAGTACAATTTAATGTAAAGAAAACAGAAAATTGTAATTACCTTCGTTGATCCAGGTTTCATCTTGGTAATAAATATACCTTCCTTCCCTTCGATACTCTTTAATTTTTCGAAGGTATCGGTGGCGCCATAAAATAATAATCTGTCTGTCAATTAAAATGCTTTGTCTTGATTTTGTGACATATTTGACATTTAAATGTTTCATAACATTTCTTAATGTACTCCAAGAAAAATTTGGTAAGTCTGGGTCTTCATTGACAACTTTAAGAATCTGTAAAGTAAAAAAAAAGTTTTTGAGTACGGAAGTCTACGCAATCTAATACTTTGGTTTTACAAAGAACATTATGGTGTGGATACAGAATATAATGCAGTAGAAGGAATAAAGTTTAAGTTACCTTTATAATGGTGGGTGACTCATTTGCATAAAAAAATGATGTACTTTTCGCCTTATAGCGGCAAAAGTAAAATCGTCTAATTTATCTTTGCAACTGTGTTTCGGTGCACGTTTCTCGGGATACTTAAATTGTTCATTTTCTTTGTATTCCTTTAACACACTGTAAACTGAGGTCACACCAATTCCCAAAATGTCAGCTCTTTTCGAAACACATTCTTTTTTTTCGGGTGCCTCAGTAGGTAATAGTGAAGCAGCTCTCTCCTCAAATACGTGTTTGTAGACGTTTTGTATCATAAGTTTTTCGGTAACGCTTAAAGAATCCGGGGTCTCTTCTTTCTTGGAGACAAGCTTTGGCTTGACGTGCTTGGTTGAGGACCCATATCGTTTGTACGAAACAATATAGCAACAAATAAACACAACAATTACTACAAACACAACGTAACGAAAAATTTAACAAAATCAATAACTAAACAGCGAGCGCAGAAAAAACATTCGTGCTATCAGACCAGAGGTTAGAAGCCGAATTACAAACAAAATAGCGACCGACGCGCGCGGCGTTGATCGGTGTTGGCACTAGTCGCCGCGCTTTGTAATAAGCCGTCAAAAAACTAATTGTAGTTACATACTACTAGTAACTTATATCAGAGCACTTTTATACAATTTTATTGTAAAATAGAAATAATATTCTTTTATAGTTTGAAATGATTAACTATTCACACTCATTGTTCATTCATTTGATTGAACGAGAACTGAACGCATCACTATTAGTTTAAATATGGCAACATTATTTTACAAAGTGACATTAGCTATTGTCAGTTGGCTTCGTCTAATTAAAAATACTACTTTATGTACTTACACTTACTGACTTCATTTGGTAAGTACATTAAAACTAATATTGAATGACAGATACGAATGCGAATGATGAATTAATAGAATTAACTTGTAATGACTGGAATAATTTCTCTGAATTAATTCCGTCCTCAAACTCTTCGTTATTCATATTTCATGTAAATATTCGATCAATCACAAAAAAAAATTAATCAGCTGGAACACATAGTCACTACCGCTAAAATATCATACATTTGTTAGTAATAACAGAAGTCAATGTAAAAGACGACTGTTCTTGTTTATTTAATTTACCAGATTATTTTTTACATACAGAACTAAGAAAAAATAGAAAAGGGGGAGGAATTTTGTTATATGTGCATAAGAGTATACATTTTACTAGGCACAGTGTTTACTTGAGTGAATGTGAAGGTATCATTGGCGAAATTTACTGTAAACAAAATCATCAGAAAATAGGATTGTGCGCAGTGTATAGACCTCCGAATACAAATAAAAACAGGTTTATTGACGAGTTATCACGAGTCGTAACGCAGTAGTAGTAAGCAAAAAAAAAAATAGTTACATTATAATTGGAGATGTTAACATTAACATTAAATTGTCAAACCCTATTGTTACAAGATATGTTAACCTTCTAAGTCAACTGGGCTTTCAGTGTGGGTTAAATCAATACACAAGAGTAGAAAAGTATGGGGATGTCACCACGAAATCATGCATAGATCATATATTTATTCGCAACGCCGGCGAACACAGCGTCTATACCGGTTTGGTCAAGGTCGCTCCCAGTGACCATTGCATAATCGGATGCGCGCTGCCGGGCGCATTTCATACACATAGCTCACATATTAACAGTGATCAGCTGAGATTGCGCATAGATAATAAGAAATTAAAAATTGAGCTCGATCAAATTTATTTATTAAAACCATTGCAATACACTAACCCTAACAAGATTGTAGAATATTTACATGAACAATTTAAATCCGCATATGAGAAATGTACAAATATAATTGTAAAAGCAAGAGAAAAAAATGTAAATGGGCTAACCAGCAATTAGAAAAAATGTGTAAAAAGAGAGATGAACGATATAATATATGGCTAAAAGATGTAAACAATCCTCAAAAAAAAATACTGTATAATAAATATAGGAATAAAACAAATATCTATGTTAAATCTCTAGAAAAGAATGAGGTGAGTAAAAATTTGAGCCTGATATTATTATGACGGACGATTCTGCTGCCGAACGAAATGCTTTGAGAACAATTTTTTCAAATGCTCGATTTATATTATATATTATTATGCGCATTCCATGAATGCCAAGCCTATTGGCGTTGGCTTTGCGTTGCAGAACATAAGGTTGACATAACGAAAAGACAGTCAATCATGATACGATTTAGAAATATTCTTTTTGTAACTGATCCAGAAGAAGCAGTCAAATTGTATGAGGAATTGACAGGTGACGAGTATATTAAGACGATGCCAGCTCTGTTAAATCGTCTGAGTAACTTATGGGAATGGCGGCTTGAATGGTGTATCTCTGATAGGTTGGATTTACTTACACGAGGAAACAACACTAATAACATAACAGAAGCATCTATTCGCCTTCTTGAAGACGTGATACTCCAGCGCTGTAAAGCATTTAACGCTTGCGCATTGGTAGATTTCATTACGTCCATTTTTGAAAATTATTTTCAGCGTCGAATCATTTCATACGCTAACACGCGAAAAACCAAGGATTCTATACATGCAATGTCCATGAAGACTGCTCAAAATATAAAAAAATATTTCTAACCACAGGATGCGGCCAATACTTTGTCGTAATCATGTGGCAGTTTATTACAAAAATACGACGAATCTCAAATATCACTTGACGAGGAGAAATCCATTGCAGTTAGCAGACTTAGAGAATGAAATCAGATCACAAGACCTCAAGAAAATAGTAGCAATCGGGCAACTGCTTTGGCTGATTAGTTTTCGTCGGGAAGCGTTGAGGTGTCTGTTGCGCCTCCACCACCAAAAAAAGAAAAGCAAATGAGACTTTACGAGGCTACTTCTAAAGGGATAGACAATGATTTTATTGACAGAGGCTTATTGCATATGATTGTCACTGATTTTTTAACCTTTGTCTATAGTGGAAAACAGAGGGAGAGCAGAAAAAAAGTGTTCGAATAATTATTGCCAATCGAACATCAATTAGTTCACAAAAATTTAGTGACGTGATAGCGTCTGTGTCGCATTTATCAATCACCGCAGACATATGGACATTCGACATTAACAAATGTTACATTGCAATCACGGCACTTCATAACTGACTTTGAACTGAAAAGCTATGTTGTTGCTTGGCACTGAAGAAGTAACCGCAAATCACACAGCTCTCAACATTGCCGAATAGATTATGAATATTTTGCCGGAATGTTCTGGATCCGTATGTAAAATATCCGTTAGTTACTGACAATGCTAGTAACATGAATAAAGCTGTAACCGACCATTTAAAAAAAAACACGTGTTGCTCATACTTTAAATCTGTGCAGGATGCAATAGTAAGTTGCAATAATCTCACTGGTCTCTTCTGTAATACGAGTACCTTCCCTACACTACTCGCGAAGTTCCTCGGCGAAGTACTCAAGAAACTTTGGCTACAGTCCGAAGTGCGACACTACATACTCGTTCAACTTCGCGATGAGCTCATTCTCTAGCCTGCCGTGCATGTTTATCACATGAAGAAAACAATAAAAAAAAGAAGATGGTTGATTGGAATACATCGCAACAGAACTAGGTAAGTACAACCTACAAATAGAAGACGTTGACTGTACAGAGAGCCACACGTTGAGTTATACAAATCTGTCAAATTTCCTCAATTGATAATATTGAACCGAATGTGTTTGACATGAAGTTGAGAGTCGATTGAAGAAATTTTTCAGATTTGTATAACCCAAGGTGTGGCTGTCCGTATCTACTTTTTTTTTCAATTTATTGTATTTTTTACACATGTACTATGGAGGAACAATTTCTTGAACTCACACGGGAGCCATCTGGGGAATTTGTCATATGGTGAGCCCGACGTGATCGCAGAATACGCTGCATGCAAGTTGCCGACAAGCCGAATTGAACAGAAAAAACGGACTTCAGCCTCCAGGACTCCGCCAGCCGACAGCTGCAGCGACTTTCCGAGGGAAGTGCGTTTTCATTCCTTATTTTCCAATCCTTTCTACTTCGATTTGCGTAATCTTGTCGATGATTCCATGCAACGAAAATTTACCTACCTCATTGTAAAAATATAAATTTTCACTACCGCCATTTTATCTTTTGTACAACTAAATTCGTATTATTTGCTCATAAATTCCATTTAAAGACAATTTCTACCTATTAAAAGTCCATTTGTAAACATTTCAAGCATTTTCAAAACAATTTTTACCAATTTTCACCAATTTTCGTCATAATTTTCACCCATTCCTCCATTTAAAATTCCGACAAATTCGTAACGATTTCTCACGCGCATACGCCGACTATTTCAGGTGATACCGGAGCACGTATTGTGCTGACATCACGCATCGGGCTCCGCGCCTTCGCCCGCCTGTTCTCCGGGCGCCGGAGCCGGCCGCAAAACCAGTTTGTTAACATAGGATCTCATGTAATGTACAATCTTTATTATTTTAAGTGAATTGTGATTGTAATCGTTGAGTATCGTTGTGATATCGTTTTTGCGCTGTCAAGATGAGTAAATTAAAAGATTTAGTCAAACAAAGGGCTACAATACGTGGTCGATTAACGGTATTTGATAAATATTTAAGCCCGTTAATGGATTGCAACGAAGTGAGTACCATACAATTAAATGAGCTCCGTTTACGATGTGAAAAGATTCGCGATCTTTCTTGCAATTTCGACGACATACAATCACAAATCGAGTTGTTGGATGAGGAGACCGCTAATCAAGTCGAGGAACGCGATAACACAGAAAGTTCATTTTTTAGTGCAATAGCAAAGGCACAATCATTAATTGAGTTCTTCGACAACAAAGTAAATAATAATATGGAAACTTCATCCAACACTGCGACAAAACGGAGTTTTAATGTAAAATTGCCACCGCTGAAAATTAGCAATTTCGGGGGCGATACAAATCAGTGGATTTCCTTTAGAGACACATATCTGTCGCTCATTCATGACAATGCTAACATAGATGATGTGAGTAAATTCCACTATTTAAAATCATATTTGGAAGGCCCGGCTAGTGCAGTCATAAGTTCAGTGACGGTGTCCTCCGCTAATTATGAAATTGCATGGAAGCTTTTGTGTCAGCGCTATGACAACAAACGTCTTTTAATTAATGAACACATCAAATGTGTAGTATCAATTCCACAGTTATATAAAGAAAGTGAGCAAGGTATTCGCGAATTAATTGATACGTTATCCAAAAACTTAAGCATTTTGAAATCTTTGGGTGAACAGTTTGATTATTTACTTGGCCTCGGCGAAGCTCGACAGTGTGACCGCACGTAACTGGGAGGAATATAGGTGTGATATGGACTCTCCCACATTAGAGCAATTTTATTGTTTTCTCCGTCAGCGTGCCACTGTTTTGGAAACAATGAATGCAGGCAAATGTGTTAAAATTGAAAAGCGTCATAGTTTCTCGCATACAAAATCATTTATTGCTTCAAATGTTGCACCATCGTCGCCTGGTAGAAGCTGTCCATTCTGTAAACAAGAGCATAGATTATTTGAATGTGCTAAATTTAAATTACTACCGGTGTCAGAACGCATTTCTAAGACATCTATGATGAAATTATGTACTAATTGTTTCCGCAGTGGTCATCAAAATCATCAGTGCAGATTGATGAGTGGTTGTAGGATCTGTCACAAAAAACACAACACACTATTACACAGACAAAATTCTTTACCTGCGGTTTCAAATACACAATTAATTACAAAGGATATTACTAAAGATACTACGGCAATTGAGACAAACTCACCCGTTCCTGTAGTCGATGCTGTTGCCTCCAGACCCTCCACAACCATTTCCATGTCAGCCATCACCACCAATCAAGCTCTTCTTTCTACGGCATTGGTCAATAACTACGGAACCCTAAATTACATAAATAAAATATTTTAAAATTACCATTAAAAGAAAGGACTTATCTTGGACTGCTGCTTAGCATGCCAATGCGAACTTATGGGTACTAGTATATCTATCTATATATATAAAATTCAAAGTCCTGACTGACTGACTGATATGGTGATGATCAACGCACAGCCCAAACCGCTGGTTCTAGAGATTCCAAATTTGGCACGTAGGTTCCTTATGACGTCTAGGGGTACACTAAGAAAGGATTTTTCAAAATTCATCCCCTAAGGGGGTGAAAAGGGGGTCCAAAGTTTTTATGGGGAAACGAGATTAGTTGGACTATTTTATCCGAGACTTCACACGAGTACTTCTATAGGTAAATGAGTAAACACGTGTTTCAGGATTTTTCAATATTCATCCCCTTAAAGGGGTGAAATGGGATGAAAGAGTCTGAAAATCGTCATAGGTATTGTTTTTATGGTTTACCGGGTCGCTGATTACGAAAATAACAACTATTTTTTAATCCAACGTAGTCGGCGTGACATAAAATCCCCCCTGTGGGGGTGCGATGGGGTTGTGTTAAAATTGAAAAGCGTCATAGTTTCTCGCATACAAAATCATTTATTGCTTCAAATGTTGCACCATCGTCGCCTGGTAGAAGCTGTCCATTCTGTAAACAAGAGCATAGATTATTTGAATGTGCTAAATTTAAATTACTACCGGTGTCAGAACGCATTTCTAAGACATCTATGATGAAATTATGTACTAATTGTTTCCGCAGTGGTCATCAAAATCATCAGTGCAGATTGATGAGTGGTTGTAGGATCTGTCACAAAAAACACAACACACTATTACACAGACAAAATTCTTTACCTGCGGTTTCAAATACACAATTAATTACAAAGGATATTACTAAAGATACTACGGCAATTGAGACAAACTCACCCGTTCCTGTAGTCGATGCTGTTGCCTCCAGACCCTCCACAACCATTTCCATGTCAGCCATCACCACCAATCAAGCTCTTCTTTCTACGGCATTGGTCAAGGTGATGAGTCATGACAAAATATTTATTTTGAGGGCTTTACTGGACTCGGGCAGCCAGTCATCGTTTATCAGTGAACGGGCTCAGAGAGAAATTGGTTCCTGTAAAATAAAACATAATTATCATTGTGTATCGGGCATTGGCAACACAGTGTTAAATGTAACCGATCATTGCATAATAAATTTGCATGCTATGCACAATTCATTCAACACACAGGTGAAATGTTTCGTCCTGCCCAGAATTGCAGAGCGTCTGCCCCATGTCGCAGTACGTATACAAGACTTAGGCATTCCCAGTAATGTCCAGTTAGCCGATCCAACTTTCTATCAACCGTCAGAGATCGATTTAATATTAGGAGTGGACATATTCTGGGACTTAGTCAGGACGTCTAGGATAACCTTAGGGCCTAGTAAGCCAATATTGCAGGACTACGATGAAAATAATTCATCTATACATTGTAACTTTTCTCAAGATATTAGTGCACAATTATCAAAGTTTTGGGAACTTGAGGACATACCTTCAATTAATGAAAATATTAAAGTTGATTATTGTGAAACATTATTTAATGAAACTACTTGTCGAGAGAGTGATGGTAGATTTTGTGTACAAATTCCTCTCAAAGATTCAATCGATTCATTAGGTGAATCATACAATATTGCGGAAAAAAGGTTACTGCAACTTGAAAGAAAATTAAAAAACAAACCACAATTAAAATTACAGTATACTAATTTTCTTAAAGAATACGAAAGCTTGGGACATATGACCGAGATGACACCACCAGAATTTGGCTGCTACCTGCCACATCACTGTGTGGTAAGGGAGGGTAGTGAAACAACGAAACTTAGGGTAGTCTTCGACGCCTCTTCGAAGACATCTACCGGGGTATCGTTTAATGATATACAACACGTTGGCCCTGTCGTTCAGGACGATATGTTTTCCATCTTGCTTAGGTACAGACAACATAAATATGCGGTATCAGCTGACGTGGAAAAGATGTACCGGCAAATAATGATAGCACACGAACAGCGTAATTTGCAGCTTATCTTGTGGCGAGACGATCCTGAGCAGCCAATAAAAATATTTAGACTCAATACTGTTAGTTATGGAACTGCTTCAGCACCGTTCTTGAGCACAAGGTGCATTTTACAGCTGTCAAAAGAATGTGAAAATGATAGCGACACGTCCCAAGCGATTCGACACGACTTCTATGTCGATGATTTTCTTTCAGGTGCAGAAACCGAAGCTGCTTTAGAACAATTAGTTACTTCTGTTTCCGAAACACTTAACTTAGCGTGCTTGCCATTAAGAAAGTGGCGAACTAATGCACCAGCTATCTTTAACAGTGATGAAAATACTGCTTTACCCAAAGATTTAGATACGTCATCACAGTCAAGTGTCCTGGGTTTAAAATGGGATCCATCTAAAGATGTTTTACAGTTTCCAGTCGATATTGAAACAGGTTCGAATATTACTAAAAGAACAATTTTGTCAAACTCTGCTAAACTATTTGATCCCTTAGGTCTACTCAGCCCATGTACTTATAATACCTAAAATCATTTTACAAAAATTGTGGTTGACAAAATTGGATTGGGATGATTCAGTTGACTCTTCGGTTGAGAAGGAATGGCTTAACTTTACATCAAATTTAAATCATATATCAGAAATCGAAATTCCTAGACGCGTTATCAACACTGATTCAGAAACAATTCAATTACATTCATTTTCAGACGCGTCACAAATTGCTTATTCAGCTGCTGTGTATGATGCTTTCAAAAGATTCTTCTGGGCGCATACTAGTCAGGCTACTTTGTGCTAAAACAAAGGTTGCCCCTATTAAATCAATCTCAATTCCGCGCCTAGAATTATGTGGTGCTTTACTGTCAGCACGCTTAAGCGACAAGGTTCTTAAAACATTGCGTTGTAAAATCGATTCAGTATTTCACTGGACAGACTCTACTGTAGTTTTGGGTTGGCTGGCATCTCAGTCTCGCGATTTAAAGCCCTTTGTTGCCAATCGCGTCAGTGAAATCCAAGAACTGACTGCCTCAGGGATTTGGAGACATGTTCCAGGCGACACGAATCCAGCGGACCTAGCCTCGCGAGGTATAAACCCTAAGTCAATTAAATCAAATAGCCTGTGGTGGGAAGGCCCGCCATTTTTAACTGAAAGTCCAAGCCAGTGGCCTCAAAGTGTAAACTTAAAACACATTCCTGAATTACCTGAAAAGAAACTTAAAAAACTAATAACAACTACACTTCACACAACAATTACAGAAACAAATTTAATTTCACCAGACATTCTTAAACTTGAACGATTTTCTAAATTCACTACTGCACAAAGATCGTTAGCTTATGTTTTACGGTTCATGCATAACATTAAAAATAAAAATAAAACAACAGGTTCATTAACGACTGCTGAATTAAATTCATCTTTAAATATTTTAATTAAACAACACCAAAATGAATGTTTTTCTGATGAAATTAAATTGTTAAAAAATAAACAGAACTTACCCGCGAAGTCACGTGTTATATCCTTGACTCCTTTTATTAATTCAGATGGAATTATTTGTGTGGGCGGTCGTCTACACAATTCAAGCGAAACTTACGAAAGAAAACACCCAATTTTATTAGATTCCAGTCATCATTTTACTAAATTGCTATTCACACATTTTCATAAAAAACTTTTACACGCAGGTCCTCAACTGCTACTCAGCACGTTAAGAGACAATTATTGGCCTCTAAGAGGCAGAATATTAGCCAGAAGCACAATCAATAATTGCAGATTGTGTAGAATCATGAAAGCGCAAGGTTTAAATCCCATCATGGGAAACTTACCCGCCAGCAGGGTGACTCCTAGTCTTCCTTTCCATGTCAGCGGAGTTGACTTCGCCGGACCATTCTATATCACTGACCGCAGGGGTCGCGGATGCAAGATTTCAAAGTGCTATTTGTGTTTATTTGTATGCCTTTCTACAAAGGCCTTGCATCTCGAAGTTGCAAGTGATTTAACCACTGATGTGTTCATGCTTTGTTTGAGACGCTTCATAGCCCGTAGAGGAAAGCCGTTGACATTGTATTGCGACAATGGTACAAATTTTGTCGGCGCAAATAACGAGATCACAACATTCTTAAAATCTAATAATGCAATCACATTTAAATTTGCTCCCGCTTATTCACCTCATTTTGGGGGAATATGGGAAGCAGGAGTGAAATGCGCGAAATTTCACATAACTAGAGTACTAGGGGACAAACATTTTACGTTTGAGGAGTTATCGACATTGTTTTGTCAGGTCGAAAGCATCCTAAATTCCAGACCGATATCCCAACTATCCTCCGATCCTATGGACTTGTATCCCCTAACACCAGCGCACTTCCTGATCGGCCGACCATTGACGTCGCTGCCGTCAGAAAGCCTACTGGACGAGACTTGAAACCGATTAGACCGCTACCGATGTCTAGAACAAATGCGGCAACACTTCTGGGACCGTTGGCGGAGGGAGTACCTAAGTGAGCTGCAGCAAAAACATAAATGGCAATTCGGCGGCAGATCACTTCAAGAGGGAGATTTGGTAGTGATTAAAGAAACCAACGCGCCACCTCTTAAATGGCGCATGGCCCGGGTACATAAACTATACCCGGGCTCTGACGGCGTGGCCAGAGTTGCGGAGGTCTACACTGCGAGGGGTATCACTCGACGAGCCGTACGCAACCTCTGCCTGCTACCAGGTGATTCGGCCGCAGATGATCCAGCCATACCAGCGCCAGCGTCTCCAGCTCGAAACCCTGATGATTTCGAGGGGGGGGAAGATGTTAACGCCGCGGCACATCACTAAGGGCAGCGTGACAATGACGCTGTCATCTGTCAAACGAAGAACTCGCCGGCCGAAGCCGGCGCCAGCGCCATTGCGCTACGAGACGTCTACTTGAACGGAGTTGAAATTCATTTACCTAAATTGTCAAGTTTGTAAAGAACGAAATTAAATAAAAGCTACAAAATTCAAAATAGTTTCAATCAAAATCAACAAGGGCGTACGGCGCAATCATATGGTTTCGGTGAATTTTCTTCGAATGTCATTGGACGATTTTAATTATTTGCTTTCCAAAGTCGAACCCTTCATCGGTAAACAAGACACTCAGAGAAGCTATAAGTAGTGGTAAATTGGGGTTTCTATATACACTCCGAGTGTATGATACACTCGGAGTGTATATAGAAACCCCAATTTACCTTAGTTTTCGATCTATTCAAATCAGTTTTCAGACAGATCAAACTAATTTTTAATCAATTCAAATCAGTGTCAATGTATCACTCTAATTTCCTATTTATTCGAATCAGTATTCAATCTGTTATCGATCTATTTAAATCAGTTTTCTATGTATTCAAATCAGTTTTCCCATCAATTCAAAGCAGTTTTCAGACCGTTCAAACCAGTTTTCAATCGATTCTAATCAGTTTCAATGTATCGCTCTAGTTTCATATTCATTTGAATCAGTATTCAACACTTAAATTTAATTAATATGATTAACACCTGCTGTTCATTATAGGTCATGTGTTAATCATTGTGCCATTCTAGTGGACATGATTACTTAATGTAATATAATATTTTTTCTAAAACTTTTCAATTATATACCTCAGTTAATTTTAAAATAGAGTCTATAGATTATTTGACTGACCAATCAAGTCATATTAAAAAGCACCTTTCTATCATTCGGTATCTTCAATCAAGTCGACCAGATTTTTATCTATTCGAATAACTCGAGCGCATAGCTTCAACCCATTATAATATATTTTAGACTGTATAAAATTCTTTTTAATACATGGTATTAAAATAGCACTGTACTGCTCATAGTTTAAAATTTTAACAATATGAAGCCCACACAGTCTTTTTTCAGTGATCATTATCTCTACTCGATCGTTTATATTCAAACACATGATAATTACGTTTTATGACAATTAATCAACTATCATAGACAGCTATTTTTAAACTGAATTAAATTTATTAATATTACATGATGGGACATTGTCGGTTATATAAAAAAATAAAATGAATTTGTAAGTTTTATACGTTGTATTTATTTTCTTGACACCACTTATATAAACACATTACATTTTTTAGAGCACACACATTGTTATGATATATACAACTTTGAACATTGGCTGAATATGTTTTATGCAGAGTTTCTAAATTAGGACAATTCTTATCTTCTAAGTTATATATATTATAGTTTTCGACTATTTCACTTAACCACATTACTTTTTCCGCACCTTTAGTAAAAATACGTTTATCTTTTAAATTTTGTATTAGTAACTTAAAATTATGAAAATGAACAAATCCTTCATTCCACAGTATTCCTCTATTTCTTTCTATCCACGCCACTTGAGAGCGTTCTTTTTTTGTTAAATCATAAAAAGGATATGGTGGTTTTATCAATAATACCATACAATGTGATTTATTTAGGATCGCAATTTCTTTTGGTATAAATTTGTTTTGTTCATTTTTGAAGCCTTGGACATCCACAATGACATTCATGATATTTTTCTTACAATGTTACTTAAAGGCTTATACTCGAAAATACGATCGTTTATGATTAAACAGTAAGCAGCTGTGTTTTCCGGTATATCTTCAGAACATTCGATTTCTAGTCGCACGTCCACTGCTCCAGTTTTTATAGAATCATTTTGTCTTGAACAATTTATAACAAACAGAGGAGCTTTTTCTTTGAATGCATACAAATCGAGCAAGGGATCCACAGCAGAGTTGTAGTATGACTGACGAAAGTTAGCATACATTTCGTATAATATACTATACTTCCCTTCATCAAATTTCAAATTAAGTGAGTCATACGGAAAGTAT